>CANUEZ040000027.1:4232500-6732500 GCA_948099385.1 Fasciola hepatica | reverse complement strand
TTAATTCATTAAAAAAATATAAAAATTGCCCTTGAAAAAACCCCTCTACAGAGGGAGGTACTTAGATCGAATGCCAGCAACCAAGTACTCCCACCATTCTCTGATCCAGTGCCACCATCCCCCCTGAGAAATTGCCCACCGTAAACGACTCGCCACCACTCCCGCCGACCAGTGCACCAACGCAAAATGTGGACCTAGACTAGTCCCATTCATCTCCAACACCTCAAAGTCCCCCTAAGAGGCCTCATGTTGCACCCCAGTCTGCACCAGTCTACCCACAGCCGAGCAATACAACCCCTCCCCTCCGCCAGCAGCCATTCACGTCCTGGTCTATCTGCCAAACGAGCCAAAAAATCGCCAGATTCAAAAGCGCCACCCCGCACCAACCAGCCAGCTGCATTGTTGTCTGCTAGTGCTTCCGTTACAAGGTCACCCTCGTCACCTATTATTCCCTATGGCCAAGACCTCCCATGCACTGACATCGTCACGCTGCCGTCTTTAATCGGCACCCTACATATGAAATCTCGCACTCCAGCTAACCGGTCCATCACCCATCCGCGTCCCCCACCACGGCCGTACATGCGAAATCGCGTCGATCACCCTGGAGCTAGCCCATCAGCGCATACATTTGGTCCCCCGGAGATCCGCGTACCCAACTGCTACATTCAACATCCACAAACTAAGAAGCCGCCGTCATCACGTCCACAGACGCAGTACCATATCACAAATTTTCCACTTAATGTACCGCCTCCCGCGTTAGCTCCACCAAACTTGAGCCATGCAGTTACCAGCATGGTCGCCAACCGGTACCACAACATGTGGCCCGCGCCGGACCATTTTCCGCCTCACAGTGTGCCCCACCTGACCCCTCCGCAAATTCATAATCCTCTACTCCCTCACCACCCAACATCGTCGTGTTCTAGTCTGACCCCATTGCACACTATGCCAACTGACCCTTCATACCAAAGCCTCTTTCATCAGCAGCCCTTTCGCTACTACTCCACCTCCTCACACTCTTTCCGTGGAGCCTCGTGAGATGCCTGCCACCTCAACAAACTCCATTCAAAACATCATACCTGTCTTATTCAAATCCCACTTACCCTGCCGTTCGTCATTCTCCTCACAAGGTCGCTATCAAAACCATGGCTGCCCCTCCCCTACTGCTCTCCACCCTCATACTGACCCCCTAGCGTCCTTATTAACTCTCCTCCCATTTATACGTGATTCGCCTCAAAGGTCCCACCTAGAGTCACCGTACCCCCTCCAGATCTATTATCTCGCGTTACAATGACACATCGGCAACCAGTGTCAATACCTACTGGACTTCATGAGCGTTTAGCCCAATGTACAACCTGCGGCGATAAGGATAGGGCAGTCCAAATGAAAGCAGTGACTCACATCCGGCCCTCCCGCATGGGTGGCCCTTCTATTGATCATCGCCCTCCCATGCACACTTTGGCTACCAAATCCACTGACGACTGGCAGCCTCCCACAGAAATGCTTTCCATAGCACTATTAAACTCCCCGTTCCACCTCGAACAAGCTTTCCTCTTATAAAAAGACTGACCGTCGTTCACAGCTTCGGCATTATCCTGATCGCTGAGACTTGGCTCACCGAGCACACTCCTTCTGACCAAATATCACCGATCGGTTATCAAACCTTCAGGACTCAACGAGTCTACGGCCGCAGTGGAGGTTGCATGGGGTATGTCAAGAGCGGCCTTTCTGCCACCCTACTGGAAAATAACGCGCTGGCAAATGCCAAAGATTCTATATGGTTTACAATTTCTTTATCCTAGATGACCATAGTTAAAGGTTGTATATATCAACGCGCCAGCAAAGACACTTCCACATTTAACCCCATCATTGATGCATTTAATTACGTCGCTGACCAGCCATTTGGGGGCAAATTCATAGCAGGCGACTTTAGTGCTCCGGGCGTAAACTGGTCCTCCTTTATTGCCTCCTACAAATATTTGCAATTCGCTTCATGCATTCGCCTGGGCCAGTGGGCCCAGCCTGTAAAACAGCCTACCAGAAAGAATAACATCCTTGATATGATATTTGCCCTGGGTCTCACAAACGTCTCTGCCTCCGTACTAAACGACCACACAGGTAGCGACTATAAAATCGTCGGCTGCAGACTTCAAGCCAAGCCACGTACTGATAGCCTACCATGTAACAGTCCCCCCTTCCGTCACTTTAAATGGGACCATATCCCCTCGCAAAGTCGCTCCGGAAACTGGGACGAGTTCTTCTTAACAGACAATCCTCAGTACACTGATGACCTTCCCTACTCAGGTTTACACTCACGCATCGAAAACATATAGCGCCCCTACTATCCATCCAGACCAGGAGGCTATCATATAACCAGGCTAAAGCAAAAACATGACTAGCTTCGACGGCAGTACCAACGAAATAGAGACTTTTCTACGGACTTCATGCCGGAAAGCCTCTCCCGCGAAATCCACGGCAGGGCCCAAGACCTACAACTAAGGCGAGAAGTCAAAGCATTACACCGCCCAAAACCTCGAGAGCTAGCCCGGATGCAAAGGGCTCGTGTCCCTCGATCAACCCAATGCATAAACCAGATCTTCCCTTTGGATACGCTCATAACCTCACCTCGAAAGATATCTGACATGTTTAACGCATTATTCACAACCACCGTGTCTCTCAGTCCAGCGCGCGCCCAGCTTGCCGCTCCTTCTATCACAAGTTCTGCACTCAGTTCTGTCACGGCTACCACCTTGGATATAATTGGATACATCCACACTTTCAAACTGACCTACTACCCCGGACCTGACGGCCTACCATCAGCAACATTCGCTCTCGGTGGCTCGGACATTTCCCTCTTACTACTAAACCCACACAACCTATCTCTGCAAACCGGAACCTTCCCCAGCCAGTGGAAGAAATCAATTATTATCCCTAGGCACAAGAAAGGAGCACAGCATGACATTGCCAATTACCGCCCGAATAATCATGGGCCAATAATCTCGAGGCTGCTAGAAAAAGTCATGCAACACTACCTGACCGACTATCTTTCTGCACATAAACTCTTCAACCCAAGACAGCTCGGATTTCTCAGATCACGGTCTTGTTCAACCTGCCAGTTCGACTTCCTGAACTTGGTAACAACAGCTGCCGACAAAGACAGAGCACTCGTCATCATCCATCTTGATATGACGAAAGCCTCCGACAGAGTCCCACATCTGCAGTTGCTCAACAAGATTAGAGGATACGGGATTGGAAACCCCCTACTCAGTTGGTTTAAATCCTACCTTCAAGACCGTCACCAAGTTACCTGCATCAACGGCCAAATGTCAGACCCAGGCCCGGTAAATAGCGGGGTTATCCAAGGTAGTGTTTTAGGACCACTGCTGTTTGTACCGTATATAAATGACATTTGTAATGTCATCACTTATGGCGAAACTTTCTTGTTTGCCGACGATAAGAAGATAGTCTACGAATTCGAACGAGGAAATCTATCTGTAGCACCGAATAACATTACTGTCGACGCACAGTCCTTGTCCTCCTAGTGTAATCGCTGGAAAATGGAATTTCCGGGGAACAAAAGCAATTATCTCACGCTAAGCTGCAATATTCATCATGATACGCTTAAGATTTGCGGTGTCTCTCTCTCATAGTCCTCAACAATAAGAGACCTCGGACTGCAATACTCTTACACTTTCAGTTTCTCTGAACACACCTCCTACATAACTGCACGGGTAAACAAGTCCCTTGGCTTGTTGCAGATAAATTTCCATCTCACGAACAGTAAGTTGGAGCTATACAAATCTCATGTTAGCCCGACCTTAGAGTACTGTGGACTTGTGTCCTCAAATATGCACAAACGTGTCATTATCGGCATGGAGAATGTACAGCGTCGATTTACCAAAAACTATTTGGGTCTTCTACGAACCCGAGCTACGGACAGCGGTTTACACTCCTGCGGCTTGATACTCTGTGGCTTAGGAGAGTAAAATCCAACATAGCTCCGCAAGCAAGCTGAATCCTTTAGCCAAGTTCAGTTCAGTGTAAACTCGACGCTTCAGCTACGCAGTAGGGAACACCGTATAATGATCCCCACCTCTCGGAAATCAGTAAGGCGAAGCTTGTTCCTCCCTCAGTATGCAACTTTGTGGAATAAACTCCCAGCTGATACCCGTTCCCTAGATTCCCTAATTATATTTAAGTCAAGGCACACGTAGCTCTGGAAATCCAAAAACCGATCGCTCCTATAAATCCTTATATGACTATTGATAGAGATTACGAAGAAAGCGTTGGATACTAACCATAACCCTTGATGATCGCTAGGATGTGCCACACCATACACCGTAATTGCAATTACCTTGGAGTAAACCTTCCAGGTTGCAGTGCCTAAACATAGTGAATCTCGTGACTGAGGCCAGTGCCTCCGAAGTCGTATTTGATTATGTGAAATACCATTGGCTGTATGAAAGATAGTCTTCAAACATTCCCAGTGCTAATTTTTAATTAGTCTTTGCCTCCGTCTCTAACCCAAGACGCAGCAGCTGCCAGACTGCTTGACCTCCATCCAGTACTCAACCTATATCGAATCATTAGACACTCACAGCTCAACTTCCCCCCCCCCCCTACCACGTAACTCTAGCATACTTCATGATTGGACTATATAACATCTGATGCCTAGTCAACAAAACTACAAAACATTTGTGGATCGTTCAGATACATCACGTTGTTAGTGCTGCAAGTAGCGACTCACCTGTGCGCAAACTGGTGTTTTGTTGGACATAAAACCCATTGAATAACCGCAGACTGTGGCTGACTCCACCTCCCTCTGCATTTTTTGTCCCATTTAAACGGCCTTGGGGTTCTGAACCCCACGGATAAGGCGAGTGTTAGCGCGGCACTTCTGCAAACATTTCTGGCCGTGATGGTCTTCCTGCACAGAGTTGACCACCAATAAGACATGAACACCAAAAAGTAAGGGATTGGCATAAAAAAGTGAGAGACGATACCACAATGTTTTGTCTTCCAGGCACACCAGCCTTGTCACATGTGACCCACGTCTCCGGGTTGTAGTGTTGCTACGGATTGACTGGTGTGGTTGACTCACTCCCAACGCGGCTTGTTACATGCGGTCCATATTTCGGCCGGGATGTGGGAGCTGTGGTCACCCACCAAAAGTAGATCCGCTTTCTCTGACAGCCAGATATCTGACTGTGATAAAACCATAAAAAATTAATAAAAACCTCTAAAATGAGTGGATCATTCTTGGAGCTCCACGTGCTGGATGCCAGTGGTTGTGTATCGTGCTACCTCCCTACCTGCAGCAAGCCCTTGTGCGGCCTACCATGAGCAACGAATGTGGACCGTTAGAATTCGCTTCCCTGACGAAACTTCGGACCCATCTCATTTCCGCCTCTCACGGTTCTTCAAACCAGTCCTCACATCGGTGCTGTCCTGCTTTGCAATATGATAACGAAGACAAAGATACCACTATAACCTTGCAATCATCTCTACATCAGATTTCCTTGCTCACACGCAAGGGTAATCTCAGTACGGTAGCACCATCGAGTAGGAGCGTAGACGAACCCATGTTAACATTTCTCGGCACTTGACCAATTTCCTCTAATGCATCACCGACCCCTCAATAGTTCCTTCTACTTTAAGGCTCCTCAGAAAATTTTCGGTATAGAATAACCACTATACCGGAAGAGACAGTAGCAGTATGGTGCCACTTCAAACCTATCTCATCGTCTCGGTGCCAAACTGCTTTCTGCGTAAGCAAACGGTATTGAGGGTTATCATTTCTAACTATTTTAAACCATGAAGCCTTAGGTCGTTTATTGGTATCCGAGCACTGCCGTGCCAACGTGCAAGCCATAAGTCCTTTGGAAAGTATACGCCATTGCCTAACCGGTGTACGCAACTTCATTAGCCTGTAGCAGTATGACGCAAAGCCACTGTGAGCCCATTTTACCAAGAATGTGGAGTAGGTGCCACAGACTGCTCAAATAAAACCTCATCCATGCCCCACTTACACAAACCTAGCCAGTTCATTATTATTGTCTTCATATATTCTCATAACCCACAGCTGGAACCACGTCCAGACTGCAATCTCCCTTTATTTCAGGTCCGTCGTCTCCCACTATCTCAGCCGCCAAACTGGATAACCAAGGACGCCACTTTGACTAGTACGGACAGAGACCCAAGTGAAACCTCTCATAGCAACTGGGACCGAAATCAAGCCGCCCTACAGGAAATACTCCCAACTGCCTATCAGATCGTTCAGCGCTTGCTAACGCTAAGCCTATCCTGCCGATACACCGTTGCAGTCAACACAAATTTCGGCTCACGCGCATCCTGCTTATATACCGGCCAGTACTGTCATCAGTTTAATCCGTCATACCTCTCCCCGCCCGGCTGATTGACCAACACATACTTCACCCTGCCTGACAAAGCACACCCATACGATGTTGTACCTTACCAGAGTTGAAGCTCAATAACACTGAAGCCGATTGCGTTAACATAAACATATATATATATATATGTCAGCGAAGCAGCATAATAAAGCTCAAGTCTACGCGGAGATTTTTACTTTAGTATCGGCTACCATAGCTTATCTTTCTCTCGAACCATAACCCGCTGGAAGTTGAATCTCCACTTCTTGAGGACCCTCCAGTTAAGCTTTCTCATTTCTTAGTAGTACAGGTTACTGGTTCTGAAGTTAAACTCACCTCCTTATGGACGGCTGTTCCCCCCACATCCACCAATGTACTCAATTTTGCTTTCACAGAATAAATCTCATGTCTCCTTTTCAGACTCATTCCGTTTGTTGAACCCCGGCAAATCCGTCATTCAGGATTCGCATCATATCCATGGATGGCTACTCTCCTCGCAAGCATCGATTTTCCCAAGCATACTTCTTAACAGTTTTTATTATTTCTTTTTCTTCTTGTTCAGAAATTACTCCGTTCTCAGAACCTTATTAAGCCTCCGTTTTCCTTGTCTTGCATCATTTTCGTTCATAATGCGTCTTTGGCACTGTGTTAACGATTTTTTCGAATTCCCCGCGCCACACCACCGCCCAGCTCGAATTCGAAACTGGTTCGAAGTTGCCGCGCAAACTGTTATTACAGTGATCCATTCAAACTATTGCTGGCTGTGTTTTTCTATGGCCGATTCTCTCGAATTTTGTTTTTAGAGTTTGTGAATATTTCATCTTATCGAGTAACGTGCTGCACCATGATCATGCACTGGCATGTGCATCTCGACCATGGCCGAGAAATATACCGCTATTAATATTACTATTATTATAGGAGTCAAAGTGACCGCCGAACTGGGAGGCAAAAGCCAGAGGGCGAACGATGGGACGTGGTTATAGTTGAGTAAACCGAGGATGATGAATCGTTAGGGGAAATTGCAAGCTAAGCCGGTGCAAGCCGCTGGGAAAATGACGAGGTTTATAGCCTTTTCAGTGTGCAGGCCTGAAAAAAGCCAAATGGTGAATCACGGCAGAGGAGTGGTGAGCCAAATGATGCGATCATGGACGATAAAAAAGGAGAATTCTGACAGTGAACGGTGAGGAGAATAGTGGACCGGAGCACATATCACCAGTGACGGTATACTACATCTTTTGGACGTGGTAAATTACTTGACAGTAACACGGATGCGGGCGGTAGAGAACTGTGATAGGAGCACAGTACCCGAGCAAGAGAAGAGAAAACAAATGTAGCCTCGATGCGCGAACCAGGATGGATAACAGGTAAATGTGAGCGAGGAATTTGACTGTCGCGCCGAAATCGCGGGATACATCCACATCAGATCACAGATGGCCATGACCATAGTGACAGATCATAGAGAAGTAACAAGGCTAGAATGTGAGGCCTCCTTTGAAGGCCAGATCGGTGGATATAAGCTCAATGGCTGGCAATGTGGTACTCGAGGCATTTAAGTGGATAAAGAGTGCTACCTTGAAGGGACGCTAAGCATACTGGGGGAAGCTTATTCCAGATTTGGAAATAAGCCAACTGGAAAACCCGGGACCTCAGACTGAGATTAGACAAAAAGAAACAGAGAGTAAGGGCAAGGTGACGAGAGAGGCAGCAGCGCAGGACAGTAAATAAGATACGCTAGGAAGTGTAAACTTGGCTTTGGACCAACCTAAGGAGGAGGACCAGCTTGAGCCCCAAGCGATAAAATTCTTGGAGAACCGATATGTGTGAGCCCAGAGTTGACTTTGTGTTAGGGCTACGGATAGTCCCAGGAGCTTATGGGTGGAGGCACGCTGGATATTCTCGAGGGATACAGTGAAGGAAAGAGGCCATGGGTGGAAGTGATCGAACAGTACCATAGGAGTGAGCTCACCTGCGGAGGGTACATGGAAAGCGGCTGTTGAGTAGTAAGAAATATCGGTGGATCAGGCCTAGAGTTCACTTAGCGTTAGAGGTTCGGAACGACTCCTGATCCGAGAGGTTGAAGCGAAAGGAGTGGTACGAGCCAAGGCCCTCAATGGTGGGGTGAATGGGAATGGGAAGTCAGTCCAGGCTAGTTTGACCGGGTGGTACTTTTGATCAGTAGGATGAGGGGAAAACTCTGTTTTGCAGAAAATTAAAAAAACCCGAGGTGATCCAAGTTCGGCGGGAGGATAAGTCATCCGACTTGTCGCTCGAGGTTGCAAACAGGTTATCGGGGTGGGAGGAGTACGCTATTTGGACGTCATCAACAAAGTGGAAATGGGATGCCGTGGCAAACGAAAGACAATATGTCACTAACAGAGATGAAGAACAGTGACGAACCTGAGGCGCTGCCTTGGACGATGCCACTGGTTGTAGATCTGGCAGAAGTCAAGCAGCCATTGGTCAACACAGCTGGTGACCTGCGGAGGAGAGATGCGAAAATGGCAAGCAGCGGAGAGGACTAAGTATACCAAAGGATCGGATTTCGGCTATCCAGTGCACAGGAGGAACACCGTCAAAATCCCTAGACATGTCGAGATACGTGATAATTACAGAGAAGCCAGTGTCATTTGTGGACGATACGGCGTTACAAATGTCCAGCTGTCAGGGGGAACAAGGGTGGGGTTTCAGAAAACCCTGTTGACCGAAATTCATTTCGTTGACAGATAAGAAATAGTGGAAAATGTGGCATTCGATAATTCCCCCATCATTTTACCAACTACTGGGATGCAGTTATTGGACTGAACTTTACTTGGGTCGTATTTCAGGCCCAATTTAAAGCAGAAAGTGTGATAATCAAAGTTTTCCGCTGAAGAAGGAGGAAGCTGCAAAGTACGGAGATTTTGTGCACACTAAGTAACAGCGGAGATAGGTCCGTACCACTTGAACCGGGGAGGACAGATGGGAAGCCGGCTGGGCCTGGTCTCGTTAGAGGTTCCGTCGAAAGAATTAGCGCATCGATAACAGGATAAGTGGGAGAACTTAGTGAAAGCGAGGCTGAGTTGTTTGAACGAACGAAAAGTGGAGGAACGCGAAGGCAGAGGATGCGAAAAGAAAAAAAGCAATCACTGAGGGCTTCAGAAGTAGTCGCCAAGAAGTCGGTGGCGGATGAGCCGCAGGTGAGTAATTTGGGTGGGGCAGCAGAGAGGTGGTTGGACCCTTTGCCACGAAAGCTCAATAGGCAGCTGATTTGTCGGGATGCCCGAAAGCTATAGCCGTTTGATGCCTGTGATGCAACTTAGCCTTGTGAAGCAGCTCCATGCAAGATTGGTTGAAGTGCGGGGCATTGCGATGTAGAGTGATCTGGCAAGGGTAAGTCTTAGCTTAACCACCCCAAGCTGTGAAAGAGAAAAGGAGGGGACTGCGGAGCATGGGGATCGAACCAACAAGTGGGATCTCGTAGCCTAAGTAGAATAAGAGGTTGGAGTTGGGAGTTGACGCTGTGTAGAATCAAAGAGAGAAAGGAAGTCATCCTGACTTGGAGGATGAGTTATCAGCGGTACACGGAGAAAGTCGCACGAACCGTAGGAAATCGAGAGGGGAAGTGGAGATTGATCCCCCAAGGGGAAGAAGCAGTTACTCAGAGAAATATGAGAAGTGACCGGTGACCAAGCTAAATATATCAGGGATGGTGATGGAAAACACTTAGGTCTTCATGCTGAACAAGAACGAAGGGTGTCCATATGAACCAATTTGAAAGCAAAATAAGACTGATCCGTATATTCTGCGGTAATAAATAAACAAAGTATTAACATACAAAACATACACAAGCCCCAAACCTGCGGTCAAAGCGATTATCAAGCGGGAGCCAAAGTTAAACAACGCTCAAGACCAAAAGCAACCATAAAGGCAGAGTCTGAGGCCAAGTTCAAAATACATAAATAAAAGTATTCAGATGTGTCCATTGGTGCGTTGCGAAATATGCAAAATTCACTGGGGGTTTAATGCTCTTGATGAATTGAAATACACGTGAAAGTATACGCTTAAGACTTTCTATATGTTATTTACAGCTCCTGGTAGAGCAGGAAACATGACAGTCCCACCGACAAGGAAGGACACGGGAAGGGGATGAGGTGAATGCGGAAGGTCAGCGAGGGGTAACCGGAAGATTGTAGGGATTTTGAAGTCTCCCGCAAAAACTGTCGCACCGGAGGGTTGATGAAGGGCATTATTAAAGGCGTCTATTACCGAGCCTGTTTTAGAGGGATTCAGAATGGTGATCGGCCTATCACACCCTGTCCATCACTTGCTTGACTGTACATTTCGCTCACGCGGCAACTGCAAGCTCTAATTCTGACTCCTCTCCGGCACACACCAGCGTATGGTGTCTGTACTCGGGCCCTGTGAGAATACACACGGTTGGCAATCCACGGTCTCTTCCCGTTGACTTCCTCGGCAAATGCGATCAAAGATGCTTAGGAAAAATACTCTCCAATAATTGGTGAGCCCGTTTCGTTTATAATTTTTGAATGATGCCACCGAAGTGACCTAGCCAGATTACGTTCACATTAGTTTTTCCTTTCATCCGCCAGCCATATATTCGGCCCAACGTCCGTTAGATTTTTTTATCGCGTAGATATATCCCCATTAGAAACCTTCAACAAAGTTGCATCGTTTTGGGAAGCACAACCATTTCACTCTTTTTTCTGATTGTCGGTATTGTATCTGTCAGTTTTCATTCCCACTGGGTTCCAGATCATGTGAATCAGGCTCTGCCAACAAACTTTTGGAATCCCAGGCCAGTTCGTTTCCATAGCGCACTTATGTCTCAATGAGCAGAGCGCCTTAGCCCGTGTACGAACCGGAGTGCCATGCAGCGCATATGAAAAACCAGATTTCATGCCAGAGGATCCGGAGGTGTTCATCGTTATCCTCGAGTCTCGTTTCCAGGGGGCTCCAGTACCTAGTCAGCAACCCAAATATAATAAGCCGCTCTCTGCGATCCCGGCTAGTTTGGTCCCACTAATCCAGGGCTATCCTTATGAAACCCCCTGAACATGGTCCGTAAGACAAGCTTCGGGAAGCTCTGACTGAACCCAGGGCGGCGTCAAAAGAGAAATGTATCCAACATGTTCCCTCCGAAGTCCAGCTGGGAGATATGGCGCCTTTGCAATAGCAATGGAAAACGCTCTCATTATTGAGTGCGATGTCCCTGGAGGATACGGTCGTGTGCCAACTATGGATGCAATGACTTCAACCGTATGCCAAAAGCATAGCAACCGTTTTGATACAGATTGACGGTTTAGATAAGTGCGCGGAGGCTGCACACAGGGGCCTCGAGAATGCAGACACATTTGCCTCAGTCCCACGATTTCATCACCGCCACGGCCGCTCCTCCTGATGCTGTCGTTGGCCGTACGTCAAAAACCACTCACCACAACCCACCCAGTAGCAACTCTGTCATTCAGACTTTATGTCAGGAGGTTGGCCTTTTGATGCAGGTGGGTGAACAAAAGCAGCTCATCCTCAACAGCTTTCGCGAAAAAGTCGCAACCAGCAGTCACTTCATGGATTGCGCCCTTGAGCCAAATTAACAATCCGGTAAGTGTTACTTCCACCACCGTTCGGGACCTCAAGCCCGCAAATGCGAAGAGCCCTGTAATTCCCCCCCCCCCGACCAGGTGATGGCGACAAGCTATACCGGCGCCCCTGTTCCCGGCTGCCTCATTCACGTGAAAGACAACACTGCCGGCATGCTCTGCATAATCGACACTGGAGGGCAGGTGAGAGTTATACCGGCCTTAGGAGGGTCCGTCTTCTTCCTCACGGCACTGACACTGCAAGCAGCCAGTGGCACATTTCCACCCTACGGCAGTAAGTTTCTCACCCTAGGCCTTGGCCTGCCTCGTCCCTTCCCATGGGTTTTCGTGGTCGCCCAAGTGTGATAGGCTATTCTAGACTTGGATGTTTTAGAAAGTCACGGCTTAGTAATCGATCCCGGTAAGCGGCAGCTGGTAGATCGAATCACATCAGATTTCGTTGTCGGTTCCTTGACCCAAGCTCAATCTTAAGCTACTCCCAAGCCAATTCCCATTAGAGAACCAGAATTCGGTATTTTATTCAGCGAGTACCCTAACCTTGTCCGTACGAACATCGACCTGACTCTAGTCACCACAGATGTGGCTCATTACATCGTCACAGAAGGTCCCTTGGTCTACGCTCGACCCCGCAGGTTGGCTTCAAACAAGCTCCTTGTAGCCCACTTCGAGTTCCAACATATGCTCAACTTGAAAGTCATCCGGCCTTCCGACAGTCCATGGGCATCACCCCTGCACATGGTCCCGAAGAAGTCACCCGATGGCTGGAGACCGTGCGGAGATTATCGCTCACTCAGCCGAGTGATTACCTCCGAATGATATCCTTTCTCGCGCTCCACGGACCTCATATTTGGCTTAGCTGCTGAGGTAATTTTCAGTCTAATGGATTAAGTGTGGGATGCAACCAAATACCAGCAGCTGAGGCAGATGTTCCCAAACACGGCCGTGAAGACTCTTTTCGATTTTTCCGAGTTTCTACGAATGCCGTTTGGACTTTTTAATATTGATACTAATAAAAGTAGTTTATTTCGAAGAAGCCCAAAGCATGCCTTACATAAGATGGAATTTTTTACGAGCAACAGAACAGACAGACAAAATTCGTGAGAAGGTTAGAAATGTGCAAGACAAGCAAGAGACTAGCGTGCTTCACGCTTAGCTGCTAACCAAGGTCGAATCTTACGGCATAACAGACCTACCCTTTCTTGGTTGTCATTCTATCTCGGCGTGAGATGGCAAGCGATAAACAGTGAGAGTTACCTTTCATCACCCCAACCAGTCACAAGTGATGTTATACATGGCCGTGTGTTAGGCTTACTCTTATTTGTTCTGTATTTTAAAGAAATAATCAAAGTATTACTCCATGGCACCGCGTTTCTGTTCGCAGATGATACCAAAATTGTCTATTCCTTTGAACCCTATACCTTGACCAATACCCTCACCAAAATAGCTGACGACCTGAACGCTTTTGACATACGGTGCAACACTAGGAAAATGAGTTTCTCCGCTGCTAAGAGTGCCATTCTCACGTACAAAGGTCACATTCGAGATCTCGGCCTACAGTATTTCTGCATGTTTACCTCTCGAAAACGAGCCACCTACCAGGTGGCTGGGACTAAGAGAACGATAGCCCTCATCTGCAGAAATTTAAGAACGCGCGAAAGTTAGCTACTGATCTTTAAATCCCAAGCCAGACCGCAGCTCGAGTACTGCCCTCTGATATAAGCTCACATGTGCAAACTTGATAGGCTGGCGACCGAAAGAGATCAGCGACCTCTCACCAAGCAGTTATTCGGCTAATCATCTTCCTTGAATTACAAAGAAAGATGTGAGGTACTGAAACTTGGACACCTGTGGATACAATGTATGAAACTCAGTCGTTACCTTCTATTCATCCTTCTACATTTTAGAGCGCATACATCCATCACTGATCTTTGTTTCGCTCAAGACGCACTTTACCCCCTTCGTAACCGAAATCACCCTAACAAAGTTCCATAATCCAGGACAAAGCCAAGAGACAGGTCCTTTCTCACCGTCTATTCCTCTTATTTGAAACAGACTCCCTGAGGAAATCCGGACCTGCCAGACACTAGACGGTTTTAAAATTGTCCTCACGAAATATCCAGAAGTCGCTGAAGTACATCAACTAACTCATAAGCGCACCAAGCTGGAACAAGCTTATGAGGATAACCTAGATTTTTGAATAGATAAAGAACGCGTGCCCCGGGTAACACCCTTTGCAATGCCGGCATCGCCTGCCCCATTAGTCTTCTCCACTGCCAGCATATTATTATCACTTAGATTGACCTACATCAGTGACACTGCTCTTGTCAGATTCTCCCTAATTCATGCTCTCTAAAGTCGCCTATCCATCTCCATCATACTTAATTTGCCTTACTCGGTCCAAACTGGCCCCTTTCCTCTTCTTCATTTTGCCCTGGCCTTTCAACCTTCAGTCCAATTCCGGCAATCACCATTCACCTCCAAACCATCATCCTCGTTCCTAGTTCTAGTCATTATTTTTGTATCCCCGTTCACTCCCAGACGCTCATAGCTCCCATGTTTCCCGAAGTGGTCCGTGTCTAAATTACTAGGTTTTCCCTTTCGCCGTTGATCGTTGATCCTCATCTGCAGCGTCTCAGACTGCCTGTCTTTTTTTATGTCCCCGGACACCAGTCGGCGAGCATCTCCTTTAAATTGTCTCGGAATGAAGCAGAGGTATTACCAGCGGACTATGTGGCCTCAATTCCGGCTAAAAACCCGGTACCCGCCAATCACTTCGTCTTTCCTTCATTGACCCAGTTCTCCTGGGTTCCTCGCAGTCTAGTTGCAATCCCATAGACTACCCCATCTTTACGACTATATGATCTCGCCAACGTTACCTGTGGAAACCCCGCCGGTGAGAGGGCGCGGTCAGATCCACCATGTTGGCTGGTTCACGTCGGGTGCGCAGGATGTCGCGGGAATGTGCGGGCGCAGCTAGGTTGGCTGATTTCACCTTGTGCCTCCAGAAGTGATTTTCCAGGTTCGGTGTCCAGCACACGGTCAGCGCCACCCACTAGCACCGGTTGAGGATCGAAAAAACAAAAAATGCCATTCGTGTACCCGAAATCCTGCAAATATACCGCCGTCTCCTCCAGCTGACATTGACTTCCCGTAGTGTTCGCTCTCAAATCGGCAATCAAAACTTACCGCTTTTTACGACCGACAAACTTTACTTTCTTTGAAGCGCAATTTTTGCCTGTTTGAAAAACCATTACCTCTCTTGGCTCGTTGTTCCCGGTTCACTTCCCCTAGGTTTCATGCTAAACTATTCACCAGTCCCATTCGTAAACTTAACAGCTTCCCAACATGAAACTCATCCCTTCTTGGCTACTTTTACTGATACAATCAGAAACTGACGCGTTTATAGTTGCCATTCACTCTCGTGCCACAATCTTTGATAAGTATACATCACTGCGAAATATATCTCTAGAGGTCCCCTATACTCGATGATTCTGTGATCGTTTGCTTTCTCTGTTAGTTTCGCTGTTCGCCCACTTTGGGCAGCTACACTGCAGTATCCTCATTTTGCTGGTATCACATCCCACATATGCACATCTGATAAGCACTTGTGCCGCGAAGTTCTGTTCCGCCGCCATCAAGTAATCCACCTTTTATGAAGAAAACAAATTGATAGCCTCCTACCGGTCGCCTTATCATTTTTGCCAGCTACTTATCTTTGCTACTGTAGTAGTTACGTACTACAAATCGATTTATCACCAGTTCCCATTGTCATGTTGACGGGTTATAGTCCTTTCTTCAGAAAAGAAAACAATTCGCTAGCAGCCCATACATTTCAATCCGGCCACTTCTTTCATCATCACTTTTGCAACCACAGTCCAGGAGTGTTATCCGTCTGTTGTGCAACTGGCTAAACCGATACACGGTCGCCAAAGGTTACAACTGTTCCCCTCGACTGATTTTCCTCGTTCTACGTCCACAGTACTACCTCTTCTCGTCGTTTTATTTTACATCCCAATCTCTCTTATACGATGAAAGGCGCTGTTGCTTGATTACATCTCCTTCGGGAACGTTTCTTTTCCACGGTGACCAAGTAACCGTGAACCAGGTCTGGTCCTCCGGCAGGACAGTCTTCCTTAGGTAAGGTTTGCGTGTAGGTTTACTATTCTCAGCCTACTCTACCTGGATTGGGCCGGCTTGACCACATAACGTTGAGTCTTAATTTGCCGGGTGCTGCCACAACAGTTGACCCGAATGCTTTCTCATATATTCAATCGCGTGCACATAATTGCACAATCCCCCTGAAACTCCGATTCAGCTTCCAACGGTGCCGTTTGATCTTGCACTGCAGCATGCTTCGGGCTATCCGAAATAAACTATTATTACCTAAACATATGGTTTATACGGACCAGGAATGCACAAGAGAGCTATGTATACACAGGAAGTGGTGCAATATAAGCAACGGTGGGGGATATGGGCTGAAATGTATAACTAAAACTAGTTTTATTTGGAGAAATAGCGTAGCGAGGAAAGGGGAGCAAGTGATATTTTACTCAGCTGTGTAAATAGTAGGAATATGACGAATAGAGCATTGCTTTAGGGAATACAGTAAGTTTCATGTGGGCGGATGTTGCATGTACGGAATCCATGGGCAGAGCAGACTCGGAGCGGAAATAGACAGATAACGGCGAGGTTAAGATTTGGGGGTAGCGTAAACCGAGTAGAGATGAAATAGAGGTATAAAAACCGTGGAAGATGTACAGTGAGGCGCTAGAGTGGGTGAGTGAGGAGGGAGATAGCTAGAGATGGGACGAAGATTCACTAGATAGGTGATACCTGGGCAAGAACCAGGGAGAAGTCACTCGGTGAATTATTGAGGGATATTGCTAGAGATTCTTGTCCCTCGGAATTACCTTGGTGTGTTGCAGATGTTTGCAATAACAGGTCACTATTTTGGGCTTCGAAATAACATAGAGTTAAATAAACAGAATAAGAAGACAATTCCAGTAAAAAGCAAAAAGTAAGACAACCGGGCACAGTGAGCACTTTCAGGTTAAACAAGAGGTTACATTCACTGAAAAACCGAAGACCATTTTTGTGTTGGTAAGCTACAGTGAAAGGGTCCTCTGTTAAGGCTGGAAGCTTCTAAAGCCGTGCTTTGGGCGGCGGAGACTAAAACATAAGCCTTTGTAGCTCTAAGCCGTTAGAAAACCCATGTACTTGATGAGTGTCTACACAATAAGTTAGATTTAGGTGAGCAGCGGCATACGAGACTCCCAGTGGTGGAGAACAGTGTTATGCCCGGTGGAGGGAACTGAGATTACAAATGTCTGCCGCAATTTAGGAATCCACCGCCAGGTCCGGCAGGTGGGAAGGATGGATTAGAGCAGTTACTGGTCAGACGAGAATTTCTCAAAATGTGATATTCCGTCTTGACGGCTCATCATCGGGATATGTTATGTTTCTCAAGCAGTTCGAGGAAAGAGTAGAGGATTAAGTTTGAGTTGATGGACAGCATCCTAATTGCCTCCGTCATCACTACCGGGATAAGACAAATGAAGACAATTGTGGTTGCAACTTGTATCTTGTTCGCACAGGGTAGAAACAAGCTTGAAGTGTCCTGAAGGAAATACTTGGTCAGCATCACCTTCCATGCAAGGTGAGGTAACCACATCAGAGCGACTGAGATAGAAACGGATTCGATAACGATGTACGCGAATGAAATAATAAAGTTTGCCAAGGTGTTATAATAGGTGGGATGTGTCGCTGAACTTGGTACGATGCAGAACAATAAAGTGGTGTTGAGTCAATTGCCAAGGACTTTGCCAGTAGAATGGGTGAGGAGATGGGGCTTAATTTATGAAGGTGACCGGGATCCGTAGTTACGTGACCCGTGCGGATTTTTGCTTTCAGAGACCAACCTGCAGCGATACTCGATATAGCTGTTCAGTTCAGAACGGGCAGTCAGTAGCGGGTGGCTCCCTTTAAGAGAGCACTACGCAAGGAAGTGCACGTTCGCTATCCACTGATGATACTGTTTATTCGACAAGGGACAGGGCACCCTTGTGAACTGTCATAATTTCAGGGCTTCACCGTTAAGGACCGCTGATGTTCCGCTGTTAGGATGAAGTTTTATCTCATCTATTGATGTTCGGGCCGTTGGACTGATAGTTGCCTGAAGTAGATGGTTTACGAGAAAGGGAATTGAATTCAGTAGCATCATTGCAGAAAAGTCAGCTGAAAGATTGTGTCACGATGAGTAAAATGGTGAGGACTGGTGCTTTTTGACTTTGGAATGATGCAATGAGATATCTCAAAACAGATGGTTGGTTGAACTGATGAGGGGAGCAAGCATTCCCCAGTTCGATCATTGGAAGCTGGATGAATACAGAAATGGTTTTCAGGCAGTGCTTCTCAACGGGGTTTGTGTTACGGTGATGTACGGCGACAGTAAAATACGGTAAGGAAGAGTGTAATTAAGTAGTAAGGAGACGTTTTTGGGGAAGTAAATGCTAACAAGGACTGGTGAGTCACAGACATGGCAGCGGTGAATATCGACCGAGGTGAGTAAAGAGGAGCCCAGAGAACGAAGGTAAATAACACTTTCAATACTTCCGGGTTTTGGATGGACCGCAAGTTGGTAGCAGAGAACAGACTCTGCTGTACGAGCTATAGTATGGTGAACTACAGAGAAGAGGGCATGATTCCGAGCAAGATCAGAAGGAAGCAATGAGGAAACCTAATACGGATGATCAGTTGAAATGAAGAGGGGGAGAAAAATTTACCAATCAATGTATGTGGCAGCAGGACAAAAACGGGGAAGGTTTTCAGACAGAGACGTTGACAGAGGCCTACTTTGCAAAAATGTTTGCTAGCAATGGAAGTGGCACTGAATGCTATAATGATGGTATACCGAGTTTTTTTGGGGGGGAGGGAAGGTAAGTGAATTCGAAAGGAGCTCGTGAATAATAAGGCCCGGAAGGGTTGAACAGCACAATGAGGGGGTGTTAGCGGGGGAAAAACCAAAGGTGATGTGAGAAAACGAATATGGTCCATGGCAGAGAAAGATATATGGAAGTTAAAGCCGTGAAAAGTGGGATAAACAAAGTTTAAACAGTATACGTCGCCGAGCATAGAAGTGAGTAGTTATGGCGGCACTTTCATGTATCAGAGGCGAGAACAGCAACCGATGAGAGCGAGGTAAGCCATGCCGAGGAGTGCACGTGATGACCTGAGTAGTCAGGAAATCTGAACTTAGCAATCCTGAACCGGCTTTATTGGGTAAGGCTGGCTGTGCGTCGGACACCAAACCTGAAAAATACTTTGAGGAGTAAAAGCAGAAGGTGCGATCAGCTACCCTGTTTGCGCCCGCACGTCGTTGCAGACGTCTTGCGCCCTCGACGTGTACCGGCAAAAGAGGTGGATATAACCGTGCCATGCACAGTTGGGACCGGAACGATTGAGCATTTTCTGATTCATCGGACCGAGGCTTCGGCCGAGTGAGAAGCGGATAAGCTTGAGACCGTGAAAATGTCGTCAAGATTGGGCGGAGCAATTTAGGAGTCTGCAAGAGAAGTAACAGGATGACGCAGTGCAGGAGCGCCCCAGCTGAAAATCAACAACTATCAGAAGAAGGGTAGTTTGTTTTGGATCCAGGGAGATATTGGGACAACGTAAAGCGCACAAAGAGCTACGGTACATTTTATAGAAAGTTGCCTGCTAAGTGAACACCTAAACGCCGCATCCGGGCTAGGGTCGGCATGTGGCCGGCAAGAAGACTTGGAAGAGGCTTGGAGACAATGGTGACAAGTGAAAGAGAGCCCCCCAGACTGGAAAGAGGTCCGTTATTGAGGTGAATCAAGTGAGGTTATTAGAACGAGGGTGCACGCGAATTTCAGCGAGGGTTTGAAGCCCAAGGCGTAAGACCAAATTTAGGAGAAAAGTTAAATAAAAGGGGAGGATGAGAAAGGCACAAGGCAGTGACGAGCAAAACATAGAAGATTCGGTTACTGGACGAAGGTTCGAACACGAAAACCAGAGGGAGAAAAGAAGGTAGGAGCGAAAATGGTGGAATAGGTGAACCCTATTGATTTTCGATGGATAAACGGACCAGGACAAAGCTGGAACTATGGCACGTAAGACGATAAAAGGAAAAGGTGAATTTCAGATAATGAGAGATCAAAGATTTAGTGGCGAGGTTGAGGCGGGACCTAGATTAACCAATGAGTAGAAGGGAAAAAGAAATCCCACATGAAGTCGCGAGAGAGAACTGGCCGGAGACTAGAATGGGAGCAGAATGAGTAACGGCATAACTGGAGGCTGGGTTTAGTTAATGGGCCACGCCAAGTGAGAGATTGAAACTGAATTTTCCAGTCTAAACTTGCTGAGAAATGACTGAAAGCCTATCTTGAGAGACCCATTGCAGAAGAGAGGGAAGAAGGGTAAAAGTCTATCAAGGAGTGTTGGGGTTATGACCATGCTTTCGCTCTTAGTTAGAGGACGGAAAATAATAGTGGACTGATGCGTGCTGGCAGCCACTTCCTTTCCTGATTCCAACACGTAATTGTTCAACTGGACACTGACTGCCAGGCTTGGTTGCCGTTTGACCGCCACCCTCACGCACGCTCTTACACACGCTGTCACGCACGCTCCTAAGTACGCGCTAGCCACTATCTCTCCCAATCGCCTTCTCATTCTAATGGGTTGTGAAGGGTACCTTTCTGGTTAACATATTCGTACAGTGTCAAGCATTAGGGTAGCGCACAAGTGTTCCGCGCAGTACAAAGGACCGGAAAACGCGTTTGCTAAGGGAACCGAGAAGCGAGGTTCGGGGACCTTACAACTGACTGACTTGACGGGATCCTCAGGTTAGGTAAGTTTCCTTTTCACTGTTCAGAGTCCCGTCTACGCATGTTTTTGGGTGTTTTATTATTTCCCTTTCTGTTGACTTTTCTGGTCGGTCCTCCAAATCGTTTTTTTCTCATATATTCTTTGGTATTTCGCCCGTCGTGATTCTGTTCTGGTCTGTATTGCCACACTGATAGTTGGCTTCTTTTTCCGCTCTTATTCGATAAACTAACCGCTGTCTGCTGAGCGGAAGCCTTGCCCAGACCTCACCGTTGGGGTGGTCATGCTACACATACCTGCATTCACGCCTGCTGATGCAGAGCTCTGGTTTACATTGGACAAGTTGAGATTTGAAAACCGCCGTTTAGCCAATAACGCCAGCCTTTTCAGGCAGGTAGCAGGCTCCCTCCTTTGGAGGTCACTATGCAAGTAAGGGACGTATTATCCCCGTCTCGAAGCTACGAGGCTTTCAGGGAGGCCATCATCGCCCACTGATAAGTGAGATGCAGCACCTGAGAGAACCAACATTAGGCTAGGACCCGTTCTCAAGGGAGCTTCGGCTACAGCTCTCGCCGTACAACATTTCGGTTTTACTAAGTTCCACTAGTAAGTGCTCGCTAGAGGAAACTGCGGCGATAGATGATGACGTCATGTCGCGATACAACCCCGCCGCTTCTGGAGTAACCAGTTCCTCCGTCACAAAGAAGCCTGCATTGTCGATATCTGAAGATCCCACTTCATCTTTGTCTAGGATTGACGCGAGCCTGCAACGCCCAGTAGTGGGTAGAGGTGGGGTACTGCAGCGGTGCAAAGCACGCTCACCTAGGCGCTATTGTCCGTCACTACGGCAACTTTTCGGTCCTTAAACGAAGGGTGTTGTAAGTACCGCAGCCGCTCTGGTGGGAAGCCAAAGGATGCGAACCGGGGTGCACCCTTCCCGGTGAACATAGAGGAAACTAAATCCCCGGCCCGTGATGGTGACCGTGAAGCCGGGTATCAGGCAGAAAGCCGCCCTTTAAAAGTAAGGGACACCGTTTCAAAAAATCTTTTCCTCACAAATACCGGCGCCGAAGTGATCGTCATCCCCTAACAGGAAGGCAAAGATAGCACAACGCAGACCCAAACTATGCGCGCTGTCATTGGGGCTGCCATCTCAACATTTGGTCAGCGGCCTCTCACCTCAAACTAAGGTTTAAAGCGTCATTTTCGCTGAGTACTCATCACCGCCGGCACCTTGCACCTAGTTCTATGCATTGACTTCCTGCACCACTTTGACTTACCGGTTGATGCGCGGCGCCCTAGAGTGGTGGATCGCCAGAACTATCTTGCTGTTGCTGGTCATAGTTTTCGAGTGAATCACATCACGCCCCTGTACGTTCGACCGCGGGCACACTAAACTTATGGAGAACTCGTCGCCTTCTACTCCGCCATGTTTCGGCCGTCCGGGCTCCAACCGGCACTGACTACCAAGGTCCCCCAAAGTTTTCATATTGAGGGATCCCTCGTGTTCAGTAGGCCACGTTGGTTAGAACCAGACAAACCCTGTGTTGCTCAGGCCGAATCTTTACACGTGCTAGGACTTGGTATAATACGCCCTCCTGGTAACCTTTGGGCTTCCTCTATTCACATGGTCCCTAAGTCTAGCAACGGCAGATGGCCCCGTGGTGATTACAGAGCACTTACTAGAGTCACCGTCCCTGGCAGATACCCAATCCCCTATTTACAGGACTTTACTTCGTCCTTATCAGACTGCTCCTTCTTCAGCCGTATCGATTTAGCTTGTGCGTACAGCCAGATCTCTGTAGCAAAAGCCGGTATCCTAAAAATGCTGTCACCAAGCATTTTGGCCCTCTGGAATTCCTTTGCATGTCGTTCAGACTCGGCAGTGCAGCCCAGACCTTACAACGGTTCAAACATGAGGCAACCCGTGGTTTAGAAAATGTCTGCTGATACTCGGATGATATTTTGGTAGCTAGTTCTTCAGAGCAAGATCAAACCGCACACCTAAGGGTACTCTTTGAACTCCTCAGCCAGTAAGGCGTTGAGATCAATATCAGGAAGTGCGAATTAGGCGGGTCTGATATCACCCTCGTAGGACATTCTACTTCATCTTCAGGAATCCGTCCTCCGCCAGATAAAATTTCCGATATTCTCGGCTACCCGAAACCCCAGTATTTTTGCTAGTTGCGTCGATTTGCCGGCTTGGTGAACTTCTGCCGTGGGTTTATCCCTCTTTGTGCGGAAAGGATGTAACCCCTCACCTACCTGTGGAGAGCCGGCAAGAGGAAGTTTGTGTTTCCTGACGAGGCACAAGCCACGTTTGCCTAGGCCAAAAAGGCCATCTCCAACACAACTCTCTACTTATCCCGACCGTTTGGCTCCTATAGCAGCAGTGACGGATGCCTCGGGCACATCGGTTGGAGCAGTACTGGCAACCTCTAGCATTCTGTTCTAAGCACCAACAGCCCACCAAATCCAGCTACAGAATGTTACGCAGGAAGCTATCAGCTCTCTGAATGGGAATCCGTCATTTTCGACATGCACACGAAGGCCGCTCGTTCACGGTGTTTACTAACCACTGACCTCTGGTTCACCGACTGAAATCGGCCTCAGATCCATACTCACCACGCGCGACTCGCCACTCAGACTTTGTCTCACAGTTTACTGTGGACGTACAATACGCCTCCGGGGTACTAACCCCCATTGCGGACTCATTATCAGCATACAACTACTGATTCTATGACCAACGCGACGGTGAATGATCAGACTACGGGCCCCGACATCTACCAACTTCGATAAAAAGGTTCACCGAGCTTAACTACAGTACTATTCTAACTTCCCAGAATACCACCTCCTGCGATGTGTCGCAAGGCCGCCCTAGACCGTTCCTACCTGCTGCCTACCACTGCCCAACTTTCCAGACACTCAATAACCTGGGCTCATTCGGATGTGACTGCCTCGGAGAAACTGATAACTGGGCCTTTTGTTTGGCACAGTGCCAAACGAGGCATCCGTCAATGGACCCGTATTTGTCTGCAGTGTCAGAGTGTTAAGACCCATAGGCACACCAAGACGGCGTTAGCCAGGTTCCCGGAACCTGAAACACGTTTTCATCGTGTTTAGGTTGACCTTGTGGGACCACGTCCACTTTCGCCTGGGAACTTCTACGTACTCACATGTGTGGATCGTTTTGCTCGCTGGCCGCAGGCCATTCCTATCCCCGTCCCACATGGGGAGAGGCCGCGAAAGCTTTTCTGAACCGTTGGGTTGGTTACTTCGGTTGCCTGGCAATAGTGGAAACCGATCATGGTCCCCGTCTTGATTCAGCTTATGGCAGCCTACCTGCTACAGTCGGTTATCAACACATTAAGACGACAGCCTTCCCCCAGACAAATGGCTTGGTTGAGTCTTTCCACCGGCAGTTAAAGGCCGCCCTTGGAACAAAAGGTAACTCACTTTGGAGTGAAACACTAATATTAGCGCTCGTAAGCCTGCATAGCACCGTTAGAGAAGAAGTGCATACAACATCGACCGTACTCGTAAATGACTGTACAGTTCGTCTGCCTGGGGAGTTGGTAGCCCTCTCACCAACCGTGGTTTTCGACTACGGCGACCATGCTCAGCGCCCTACGCAGCACATGCGAGGGCTCAAGGCCAGTCCGCCGCGCGGACAACAGTCTACAAGTTATGTCCCACTTGCGTTAGAAACCGCTACTTATTTATTCCTTCGCGCCGATGGCGTCCGATCCCTACCACAACCGCCATAAACTGACCCGTTTTGGGTAATAAAATGTAGGGCAGAAACTTTTATCATAGATGTCGGCAGGTGACACGGCACCGCATCTACTGACCCCCTCAAACCTGCCGTCGTAGAGTGCGGGCCGCCCGACCAATTTACGTCTGCTCAAGCCACTCAGTCACCCGAGTAGAGCTAGTTGGCACTCGAGCCACCCGAAATATCCCCTAGTGAGAACCTGGAAATTAGTCCACCAGGATCTCCAACGGTACCCGCAACGCGAGTTAGCCGTCGTGGCCGCCAACTACGAACTCCCGTTCGTTCCGCTGACTTCGCGTCAGTGTTTACAACTGACTGTTAGCACTAGGTCGTAAAACTCTCCATGGATTTACCAATCAACAGGCCCGAAAGTTATAGTTGGCAGGTATAATTTCATTTTCTGGTCTCCTGGAGACTAGTACAACACCGCGCATCTTTTTTGTGTTCCTGTTACGGTCCATCAGGCACCAGCGCCATCAAGCTCTATCTGTTCCAGTTTGTCTCACCCCCCCTCAGAGGTGTTTACGCTGTCACATTGGCTTCCTAAGTAGCCTTGCTGACTCCCGTGCACGTTCAAGTAGCCACCTACCAACTGGAAAACTGGAAGATTAGTCAGAGTGGCACTGGAGACGACAACTGGATGCTTTTCTTGATGGACGTGAGACGGCATCTTCAGGCTAACAATAGTATGAGACCGGTCGGCCCCAAAACAGCACTGGACAGAAGCGCATCAGACTTCAAGGTTGCAGGAGCCGTCAAACTCATCGGCAGTCATTCGAAGCCCCCAACAATATAATGAACAAGCCACGAGGAGTTTCCGGACTATCAATGCTCCCAGCCTGCAGCCACAGTCGAAGCCCAACTCCGTCGCGCTTCAAGGAGATCACTGTAGAGGCCGCATTCTACGTCCATTCACTTGACACGTTATTGTTTAACTTAACACGGACTGCCAGGCTTGGTTGCCGTTTGACCGCCACCCTCACGCACGCTCTTACACACGCTGTCACGCACGCTCCTAAGTACGCGCTAGCCACTATCTCTCCCAATCGCTTTCTCGTTCTAATGGGTTGTGAAGGGTACCTTCCTGGTTAACATATTCGTACAGTGTCAAGCATTAGGGTAGCGCACAAGTGTTCCGCGCAGTACAAAGGACCGGAAAACGCGTTTACTAAAGGAGCCTTGAAGTGCGGTTTGGTGACCTTAGAGGCTGCTGCTCGCGATGTTCCTGAAACCTATAGTATCAACCTCTCCCGAAAGCCTCCCTGGTGCCTTGTATCAAGTGGGCCGAAAGACCACTGCACCTCAAGTTTCAGCAAAATTTACCGACCCATTTTTGCGGACTGCAATGGAGGCCGAGAAGGGGCTCAGCCTGCTCTCCTTCAAAATTGTTACCATTACCGCTACCTATTACCTTTGGCTACCGTCTCCCAGCCATGAACTTGTTGGATTCTGGATGAAGGAGTCCATGGCGAGCGAATGCGTTACTTCCATGTGCACCACCCTGATGTTTAGGCAAGTAAACGAAGAACCATGGCGTTTTTGTTTCACCTCTCTGCGCTCAACATAGGAGGATCCGAAGTACCCAATACTTATGTGGGCGGCTGAACGCTCAGAGTATCAGGTACGCTCTGGTGGCAAGGGTGCCCTTTGTTGGTAATATCCTGGCCAGCACAAAATACCACTGCCCATGTAGTAGATCATCACCTAGGCACCACTTCCTTTTTCCTCGATGAGTGTAATTCTACGCTCAAGAGGGCCAAATAATTATTTGCGTTGCGTACGAATTGATGATAACAGTATATTTAGGAGACGTCCGAAGCACGCATTACGCATGATCAAAATTTTGCAAGCCTTAAAACTGACAGACAAAATTCATAAAAGATTTAGAAATACGCAACACAAAGGAGGGTAGGAAGAAACAGAGGGGGCTGATAGGGAGATAAATGTATACACACCAAGGAGTAGTGTAGGGAGTTTAAACGAACCCGGGGATGGATTCAAATATAGGCCCGGTGAATTTGGAGGTCAGGGTCAGACGGGACAGCCGGCTGGGCCAAGTGGAGGAGAACGGAACCTGAGAGTTTTACATGAAGGGAACTGAAAATCAGCATGAGAAATTATCGTTACGAGAAACGATGAAGAAAAAGAAGTGAAGAAAGGAAGAACAAAAATTGGGTCGTATGGCTGGAAACCAGGCGGCCATGATTTAAGTGTTATTGCAATAAAAGGACGTAGTCAACTTGAAAACAGG
Source organism: Fasciola hepatica (assembly GCA_948099385.1). Taxonomy (NCBI): domain Eukaryota; kingdom Metazoa; phylum Platyhelminthes; class Trematoda; order Plagiorchiida; family Fasciolidae; genus Fasciola; species Fasciola hepatica. The sequence continues at coordinate 6,705,647 of CANUEZ040000027.1, read as the reverse complement.
GAGCTGGCAATGCAAGACGTAAGGAATGAGTCAGATGGCATCAGTGCCGCCGAAGGCTCGAGATGCGGTAGTTGTTAGGCACAGATACAAACAAGATGGACGCATATCATGAGGGGCCGTAGCATAGTGGCAAAAGAACTGGCCAGCGAAGAACTGGAAGAGGCAGAGAGAATATATGGATGCAAATGTATGTACATATATATATCAGAGCAGGAACAAGTAGCAGTGCAGAAATGGGACACGGAGTTAGCAGTGCTTGGACGATACAAGTAGGGTTGGGTCAAATGGTGCTGAATTAACTTGGATAAGCCCCGATGAATTTGTTTATGACAGGTGAACATAGGGGATCAACAGCGAGACAGAACCAACTTTGGAAGCACAGAAGTGATGGTTGTGAACAGAAGTTGATAAACGAGGGAATGTTAATAAAAGGATCGACAAACACAGGTAAAAGTGAATCTAACAGTGTGATTATTGCAGTGTGACATGTGGTGACGGTCAAACATGGTTGAAGCTTTCTTAGATGGACGTACATTATGCAGCAAGGAGATGGCCGTGAGAATGTCTGAAGAACGCACAGCGGATGGGAGTACGGGGTGGTTGGAGAGGTGTAGAAAATCACTGGGGAAGGGTAACTTGGAGGTTGGAAGAACTGTGGTGCGAAGGTGCTTCAGTTGTAACAGCGAATAACATGAAAAAGAAATAAGAAAGTGCAGGGTCAGAAAGTTCAAGTAATGGCAGATCACATGGTTTGAAACCGTAGGTGAGAATGATAACATTACGATGACATTATACTGGGTTGAAAGCGGGAAAGCAGCAGAGCCTGAAACGCACAATGAAGATACCTGTGTTGAGCAGTGTACGAATTAGACGGGAGTATTGACCAAAGAAAATCAGGTGAGAATGATGAATCAGACTGTTTCACTGCAGATGACACAAGATGAAGACCGAGAAGAAGCAAAGAACCCGGACGGGAAAGCCCGTGATGGAACAAAAATGCACGAAAAATAGTTGTGCCTCGGAGTTGGGAGAATGGAAGTGGAGGGTTGCGTGCTTGCAGGCCATTGCACCAATGGATTGAGCCAGAAGTTGCTAATCGGTTCACTGCCTAAGAGGACAATCCACGGAAGAATTACGGATTCGGACATGGAAAATATGAAGATGGTCAACAGATAATAAATTTGGTCGTAAAAAAATTCAAAGGTTGGAACAGCAAGCTCTTATATGTTGATTGGTCATGGTTAAGGATATGTCTGTCGCGTAGCGCAAAGAACTTTCGGCAATGAGAGTATTGTGAAAATTAGCTGACTTTGATCCTTTTATATGGTTCAGCCGACTCCCTCTTGCACGGTAAGTACTTACCAACAACCCACTAAGTTTCTGCTCTGCCCCCTGGATCCTAAGCCTTTGGTGAATGCCAGCAAACACTCGAGTATAATCAGAGTGGCCTCACTGCGCGTGATAATATCTGGTGGGCAAATCCCTTGCAGTATGTTTATTCGGCCGAATTACTGGATGTTCAGCAAACCCCGATAAATTCGTCCACTGTATCTGCCCACCGATGCACAGCAGTTCGTTAATGATAACTATATTGAATTTATTTATTCGGTTGCCCGTCATCTGTGCCCCTCTAGGTTCATTGATTCCAGGCAAGCTCCCGATTTCCAGTGGCAAATCCTCTTGAAAAACCCGTTTGAGCACCTCTTCAAGACTCCTCTTCATCTCCGGCACCTTCAGAGGACCCAAGCACAGCTTCGTTCCAGAGTGGCACCTTGAGCGTACTAAAAAGTACTGCTTTAACCGCAGAATCCACTCCATCGACTACGAGATTTTGTACATTGCGGGAAACCGTTTTCAGTGCACGTAAGTTGCTAAGCGAATCGGTGTGCTGACTAACCCTACCTTCTTAAGTTCTAATAATCAATTTATGAACTGCAAATCGGGCTGTCCAACAAGCGTCATGGGTCCTCTCACCCGCAAGAAAGTAGACCCGTGGAACCATAAGCTACTCTCACTGCTTAATGGCTTCATACCCCTGGAAGGCAGATCCTCGGGGTTGTTCTTTCCTGCACGGGTCGTCATTGTGCCGGAGGCAAACACTGTCGGATTCTTGACGTCATATTAGCTGTGGAAGTGGCGTGATATCCTTGTTTACTCTCGACATGGCACAGACCAACTGTGCAAACTATCCAAAAGAACACCCGAGACAAAAGTATCCCCATCTCTCTATTGATAACCTGTGTTAGCAGAACCACCGCTACTGCCACAGATAACTCCAGACACGGCATAGTTATTGATTTTAGAGCCACTACTCTTGACTCCGCAATTATGGTGTCGCAGCTTGACGGCTAGCCCTTGCCTGCGAAATGCGGATACTCCCATGCGTCGCAAAATAAATGAGGCTTAATAACGGCCTCCAAATCAGTCTTATGGGTGCCTTCAGTGTGCACGGACCTGCTGTACCCCATTGGGATGCTTTTGGTACGTCTCCACTGACCGAGCATCTCAGATCCTGGTGGTTGATCTCACCCAAATTCCAGTTTTCTAAGTTTCTGTAAGAGGCCCTTTGGGGGTGAAACATAGGGTTCTACCCAACCTGAAGGATCATATACCGCAACTGGCCTCGGCAACAACAAACTTTGTGTCGCTGGTGAATGCCATATCTTGAGTTAGCAAACAAAGCTGTCAGTCTGCAAGTCCCAGGCCAATTCCAAAGCGCTCCGCTCGAAAACAGATTCTTTATTTTGATCCCTAAGCGATTAGTTTCGCTTCGTGAAGGCAGCTCTGCTGAGGATGGTACGGCCATCGCTCTCTCAACTGGTCTACCTAATTTTGCTTCGCACTACCAACTGCAATAAAACTTTTACTGACTTCAAAACACTAGTGTCACTGTTTTTCCAAAACAAGACAATCACCCGCCTGAAAGCTATTCATGGTCGCACCTGAGACACTGGGCCCGTAATAGTGGGCAAGTACCTCTAATGCGTTCTTGAGGACCAAAACTGGCGCAAAGCGAAAAAGGGGCGGCTCCAAAGGGGTGAATCGTCAACCCAAACTCTACAGGCCCCTTCAGAGTGTCGTAATCTGGCTACCGCAAGGATCGAGAAGCACCTTTTTCCTTCTCCTGCGCAAACGCTTGCAAAAAAGTCCTCAAAATTAACAGAACAATCTATAGGTCCTTGTCGGAATAGTAATAATACGCCTATGAAACTTGTTGCGACGTCTGGGCCTTGTAACAAGTGACTGTTCTATCCTCTGCCCGAAAGCCTATTACATGTTTTTTCTTACTCTTTGTACCGGATAGAACGCCCTCAACCTTTTCCCTCTGTCCTACCCCACCCAACGCTCAGTGCATTTCTGAACCCCTCTCAAGCCATCTAGCGAAGGTAGTTCATCCTCCCAAGCCTTTCTGCCCAACTACACATCAGCCCATTACGATTCCTGCTACTCACAAACATGCTGGTAAAGACACGCAATCTAGCTCCACCCTGGGCGCTCCAGCCAGTATCGTCCCTCTTGGACTAAGAATTGTCCCGCTGAACTTCCCCTAATTCTCATGAACCGCCGGTCCCCTTTTACAAGATTCCGCTCGCCACAAGGCCTTGTACCCCTGTAAGGCCCTGATCTTTTTCCTATCACTTAGGCTTGGCTGACTGATCCCAGCCCTCCCGCCCACATCTCCTTGATTGGCTTTCAGATGTTTAGTGGGATCAGGTGTCGCCGAGGTTGTGAGACGCCTTTGAGCAGTAAGTAGCCAATCTCGAAACGGATCCCGAAGTCAGAACGCGATTATCCGTGAAATTCTACGTTATTAGGTCATCAAGTGGACTATGACATAAAACAGATACGAACCTCAATTATGCGATCACAGGGACTCAGAAAGCGAGATCCAAATCGCGGAGTGCGAGAAAAGAGCACGTGCGTAGCGCAGGTCCGAAATAGGATATGACAGTATTGCGCGTTGGACGCGAACAAACAAACGTTGGTTCACGAAAGCACGCAGAGCACAAAAACATGCCAATAGTGCGTATGAGCCAGTAATGTCAAGGAAGCTTGAAGTTGTAGCGTTTCTGGGGGATTTCTCACAACCGGTCCTTGCAGAAGTGGTGGATGCCTAATCTGCATTGGTTGCGCCTTTACTGTGGCCTCTTACGACCACTTAATCCTGGATGCCGTACAGGACTCTTCGCGGGTTGACGTTCAACTTGCTCACACAAGCTTCTTTATTGGCTATGTGTATAGACCACATAGTACGATAACTTCTGACCTCACAACCGTCAACATTGCCTTTGACTACCTATCCGAAATACCCCTCGAAGCTAAGCTGGTAGCTGGTGGCCCCAGTGTATCCGATATCAGCTGGGAAACGCTCACCTCCCCACACCATTTATTTAATTTCCCCCTGTGCTTTCCAGTAGGATTCTGACTCAACATGTTCTCACCCCGAACAGGACCAATAGCATTCTAGATTCGGTCTACACCTTAGGCTTGTCCAACGTGGAAACTGACATACCTAGCCACTTCTTCGGAAGTGTCATGGAGTGGTTTTATGTAAATTCAGTGCTCCTATCAGTAACAACACAGATAGTCCGCTCAACTCTTTGTTTCCTCATTACGAATGGTAGCGAATAACCGAATCAAATCACTCCATAGTTTTGAGGCGACTACTTTTTGACTCATAAATCCCAGCTGGCAGCGAACCTGTTATATTCCAAACTTCTTCGCGGTTTAAGTCAGATCATTTCTTACCGAACTCTCCGTAGCCGATCTGATGCCTTCACATCTTTGCTAAGGGAACACAAAGAGATCCTAGCATCGCACAAAAACTCTCACGACCTTTGTCCTCGTCCTCCTCTGCAGGCTTCCCAACCTTATTCGAGTCACCACTGAACAACTTTACATAGAGCAGAGAGCTCCTGCCCTTCACCGGCCGGATAAGGTAATTCGGATTTCAAGTATAATCATGAGCAGAAAAGCATTCTCTTGCCCAAGTATTTCACACCCGCAGTTACCAAATGGCAAACAGGTCAACAATCCGGCTGCGATGGCTGAGGCTTTCAACTCGGTCTTCTTTTCTTCTATGACTCCCGACTCTGGAAATGCTCACACTCCCCTAGATCCCTTTGCCATATCCACTTTGTCCGATATGGAACTTACGCTGAGTCAAGTGTTTGGTATATTCTGTAACGAAGGTCCCTCATTTTACCCCAGGTTCGATAAAGTCCCTCCAGAGCGGCTTCGACTTGGCAGGCCTGATTTTGTAATTTTATTTTTGAATAGCTTCAACTCATCTCTGAAATTTTGAACTTCTTCGTCACAGTGGAAAACATTCACTATTATCCCTCGACACACAAAAGGTTCTCTCTTCGACCCCTTGAACTACTGACCGATTACCTAAGCACCGTAGCTTCTAGACTATTTGAACACCTAGTGGGAAAGCACCTCTCTCAGAATTCACTGTACAAAAAGTTCATGATTGAAGGCCAACATGATTCCCCTAAACCTTGGTCTGTGATGTCAGTGAAATTTGCCTTCTTTAGCTTGATAACCGCAGCCGCATACAACAGGAAATGCCTAATTGTCATTTTCTTGGACACGACCAAGGCACTTGACCGTGTTTGTCACCCGCAGCTCTTGACTAAACTCGAAGCCTTTGGACTTGAATGCCCCAGCTTCAGATAGTTCTGCTTCTATATTTCTCAATGCAGCCAAGTTGTTCCAATAGATAATGGCACCTCTCAACCCTTCCCCGTTACCAGTGGTGTCACTCAAGGATGCTTGCTAGGACCACTTCTATTCCTAATGTGCAATAATGATGTCTCATCTACAGTACATCACCGTACCCCGTTTCTATTTGAGGATGACAAAAATTATATATGGATTCTCACCCCAGGGCCTCAACAACGCAATTTCCAATACACAATGCGATCTAGAATGCCTTGAATGATGGTGCCACTCCTGAAAAATGGAATTCTGTTTTGAGAAAGGCACGTTCATGACCCCACGCTGTCAAGCACCTCCGAACTCTTTTCTTATACACCACTCATTGTTTCCTACAACTCATCAGCACGAGATCTTGGGTTGCACCATTCGCGCACCCTCAGCTTCTCCGAAAACTTATCTTTCCAAGCTGCCGAGGCAAATAAACCCTTGAAAATTCCATGTGGGTCACTTATCCTGCTCTACACAAAGCTTTTATCATGCCTGTCCTATGTCCGACACTGCCTACAGCACCGCTCTATCTTCACTGATAATCCGCAAACCGAAAGAATAACTTTGAAGAATGGAAAACAGTCATCCACATTACAGCTTCTTGGTTATTCTACCACACTTAGCCATAAAGAGAACTGTGCCGTTCTCAATGTTGAACCTCTGGCTACGCCGCATGAGAATAACCAATTGCTTCCCCCATGGGCTTTTTCAGTGCCTGGCATTTTCTTCCACTGACACAGCATGTATCCAGTTGACTAGTCCCTACTTCCTCCATCACAGGGACTCGCGTCTTGTTATTCCGAATGCTAGGCTACCTGTGAGATTTACTTCCTTTCTGCCAAAATATTCCAAACTTTGGAATAAGCTCCCCACTGTAATTCATCGGAGTTTCCTTCATCTTATACAAAACATCCGTGGCACGCTAGCTCACCGCTGCCAATGCCCTGATGTAAACTGCCCTTAACCTGTCTGAGGCTCGAGCTTTTGAAGAAGAACCTGACTTCTAGCCAATCTACACCACGCAATCCTATATACATTTCCTTTCCGAGAAACCTCTCACACCCAGGCAGGTCCTGAACCTCAGGATTTCCCCTCTGTACGGGATCTCTCCATGACCCTATCAGCTGCTACCAGTCGATTTCCATCTCAAATCACTGCCCTTAAATTTCAGCTCATAACTTTCCCTCGCCCCTGCACTTTGTTTCGAAGCATCCCTAATCAAATTAGGCGTAACCATTAGTACCTTGGTTCGCTCACTCTTGATCATTGTCTGATTCATAATTCACACTAATAATCAGGATAGGCTGGTAATAGACTATCTCAAACTTTATTTTGGGCTTGCCACTCAAATAAGGGCCTAGTTCTCGCTTTACTCATTCCCTCTTCCTCCAACGTTCCTCCATGATATCGTTGGTACAACCCCCCCTAAATCCACTTCTAGCAGAAACTCCAGACTGCAGATTCTATCCACTTTTATTTACGAATGTAATCACCAACGAAGTTTAATCACATCCAATCACATGAACACCAACTTGGAAATTATCCGCGATGGGTGTAAAAATTGGACGGTCGACACTGATCGATACTAGCCCCTCGATCGACGGCTGCCCTACTGGACTTGATCCCCGGATCTCGCGTAAAACAGCCACTAGATCATCATCCGCTCCATTGAGAGCACTGCTACAACCAGTCCTAATACCGAGGGTGCAGGGTGCTGTCAGGTCCACCGCTTCGGCCGGTGCGCATCGGGCATGTAGACCATCTGCAACGATGTGCGAGCTCAGTAAGGCTGGTGGATCACATATCCTGTGTCCACTCATGAAGTGTCCCCGAAGTTGGATTTCCAGTGCACTGTCGGACACACTCACCGGCACCCATTGCAGATCGCACACTCTAACTCTCCTCGCCCTACTGCATCCAATACCCTCGGCTGCAGATCGCATGCTCCAACTATCCTTGTTCCGCCACAGCGCTCCCACTTATCAATCTTGTCATCACTCTTATCACTTCTAATTTTGTCGTTCTACCACGATATGTACATCCACAAATTCTGTCCTCGCTCCTATTGACTCTTACCGTGTCACCTCCCATTGCACGCTACTATCGTTCTACCTACTTCAGTCTGCTGACGCCCGCAAAAATTTCTTTTTCCACCCATGCCATCAATGCCAGCTCCCCGTTTTTATTCACTTGGTATCATCCTATGCCCATCAAGCACAATAATCGCGTTTTTATGCCTCACTGCCTACCGCTTTGTCAAATACCCCCCCCCCCGTTCTCCCTTCTCATGCTTAATTCCATTACGCACCGGTCTCACCCGCACCCATGACCAATTCCCATATTGGAACTTGCCGTTCCAAACTTTGCATCTTTTACAGCCACGTTTATTGTCTAATCACTACCACTACATTTTCCTTGCTCGACTCCGCAATTCTTCTGCGGATCTTTTCATTTTGGAGTGCTCCGATTAGTACCCTTCGGCTGCATCTACTTTTGCAATTGTCTGCAGGCACGTAGCGCTCCAGTCTCATTGCCCCAACTCTGACGCGCATTCATTTCTCGTATCTTGTGTTCGTCTACAGGTTTATCTGCCCTGGAACTTCTTTCTTGTCAGCCTCTCTCGTTCTGCCCCTGTGATAAAACGATCCGATTGATCATGTCTCACCTGTCGTTTCGGTCCGTGCTCTCATCTCTTATTTCGTACATTGCTCGCCACTGGCATTTTCCCTGTGCTCCTCAAGCTGTTCTGCTTTTTCACGTCCCACCTTATGTAAAATCATTGTTGTATCACGGTTTTTGCTTACAGTTACAGTCCGTTTGATCTGCCATTACCCGATTCCTCTGGCACTCCATTTACTTATTTCTCTCCTACACTGTCCGCCGTCACAGCTGCTGCATCTTTGCACCACAGACAGCCTCACCTCCTAGGTGCTTTTCTCCGCGTTGTATCTATATTGGCTCTGCGCTGCCCAGCCACTTCCATGGCCATCATCTTCCCGCCGAATAATGTAAGCCAACTTATTCAAGATTCCCCCATTCTCGACCGTCACCGCATGTCCCACATGCATTATTCAGGTTATTAGATCCGTTCTTACCTGTTCTCTTCGATACTTTCCTTCGTTTTCCCTCGTTTGTGAACTGCTCTTCACATCCCTCACCACTTCCATGCTTCCAAATTCCTTTTTCTTTCTCTGTTGCCCCGCCATACTCACCTGCCATGAAAGCAAAATCATCGGAATATTCCAAAGGTAATTCTATACCATTCGATCTAACTTTACATGCCCCTTCCAGTCGTAGATACTTCCTTTCTAGAACTACATTGTTATTGCTCCTGCTATCATCGTATAAACATACATACGTACGCATATATGTGTATATATGCGTTCGCTTCGCATCCTACTGTTCCTCACCGGCCATTTCTCATGCTATCATCCGGCTGTCCCTCACGATATGCGTCCACTCCTTCTATATCTGTGTCTCACATCTACCGTATCCAATCCTTTTAAATAATGTTTGTCATCTGATCCACTCCTTAGGTCTTGCATTGCTCGCTCCTTGTTTTACAATGAGTTTTGTGCCCTGACCGCCGACCATCCATTGCAGTGTGGCAGTGCTTCATTGCTGTCTAATCCCTTGAATTTCATTTCGCATTTTCCTATTCAGTCTCTCGCTACTGCGGTTTCACATGTCTGATTTCTAGCCCCCCCCTCCTGCGTGTTAGTCGGCCATCAGATGTCTCCACTTGCACCAGCCAGGTGGAATGGCGGATTGTCTTCACTTGCTTTTAGTAGAGCAGTCCTTAACGGCTGAAAGTTTTTTCCCAAATACCTTTTTGGCTCATAAGGACCTCAACTGATGGAGGATTTTGTAAGCATTTATCACGGTTAAGTTATTGAATACCAGGTTGAAATTGTATGAGTTGATCAAATGTTAGTAAGTTTCTTTCAGGCCATTGGTCGACTCGCTCGCTACATTTGATCAGTCCAGCTGTTGTATATCAGCTGACGAGCAGGCGCCGCAGTTTTCTATTTTGGTGTGACTTGTGTGGTCAAGTGGCTGCCGTGTCTGTCATTTCGTGGGCGATCTGGCCGGGGTTCGGTTAATGGTACTCAGGTTTGGAACCATTCAGCTCCGGTTTTTACATCAGGCTCGGGTCTTCACAGTTGCAGTCCACGGACCAGTGAGTTGGCCGGAAAAAGAGTTCATCAAATACAGTTCTCGTGCGCTTTGGGTACATTTGCGATGAGAATTTTGAAGAACTACATGTGCTTGCAATATCTGTCCGGATGACGGACGACCATTGATGGAGGAATGCGAAACCAGCTTCAGTGGGCCGCTAATTTGTGGTTAATACCGAGAGGTGTAGTTTTCCTTCAGGTGTATTCCTTATCGTTCTCCAGGAGCGTTGGTAAGTGAGTCGTCTTCCACTTGCGCAACAACGGGCTATTTCGGTGTGACGGTTGATGGACGTAGTCATCTGATCCACTCTTTAGGTCTTGCATTGCTCGCTCCTTGTTTTACAATGAGTTTTGTTCAGTGTAGCAATGCTTCACTGCTCTCTGATCCCTCGCACTAGTCAGCCCTTATGGGATTCATTTAAACTCTCTACATTTTCTTCGATGTGCGTAAAACTATCATACCTCTAACCCTCCTTTTTCTCCCCTCTGAGGTATTTTTATCCCATTTTCTCCATGCGTATTTCTACATGTTTACGAAGTTTGTGTATCCATTCTATCATTTTTAAAAATCTTCTCATGCACCTGGCATGCTTCCGGCTTCTTCGAAATAAACCATTGGTATAATCTAATATCAGGGACTGTTGAGGTTAGGACCATGCCTTTGCTATTAGTTAGCGGACAGAAAAGAACGGTGGACTGACGTTTAGGAACTAAAGCTTTTTCATGACCTCGTTGAAATTGGTTTCAGGACTGCAAACCTGATATAACTGAATAACTGCGATAAATCATAGAACAGAACAAGACTATTGACAGAGTATGAGAAATTGTTCAGCCACCTGCCTGAAAGTGTGAAAGCATCCGGAAGGAACTATGTCAAACTGAAATTGGAAGAATTCAGGGAATGGGCAGGAAATCGCAGTTGGTGGAAGGGTCGTGTTTTATGTAAGTCTACTCAAAATTATAACAAAACGGTCGAACAGGACATTTATATTTCTAAAACGGTCAGCGCCGAGAAGAAAAAAGAATTCAAATGACCTCGGGGGCAAGGTGTTTCGAAAAAACTGAGACAGTTAAAAATCAGAGCCTTTTCCATAGGCTTGACTTTCGGTCATGTGAACACTGAATAGGCGCAGAATGGTTAGGAGAGGAAGTAATTTAATAATAGCTTGCAAGAAAGCCAACTTTGACGGAGAAAATCTTATGTGCAAGGGGAATTTTTCCAGGTTCCTCAGTGTGAAGAGAAAAATGTTTAGCGTGGAAAGGTCCACGCAGGTGGTGTAGTAACGGTATATAATCTATTACGGAGTAACTGTGCAGCATCCGAGGAGAGAAGTAAACGGTTGAAGGAATAAAAAGCTTAGTCAATAATCCATACAGAGATACTAGGCTCAACTTGATGTGACGAAGCCGAAGTGGTTCGACTTTTAGATATGAGCGTCGTTCCCTACGGTCTAGTTTTAACAACTACCCAGCTCAGTAGCCCCCGATGACACCACGTTAGTGCACTTCCAGCTCACTCCGAGCTTCAGGAGGTTAAAACCAATCCATTCGGGTTATGCAATCAGGACCTCTGGGGCAGTTCAACGGGAAAACCTTCCCTTCCGTTGAAGATGAACCAGCGGTAAGGATAGCCGAATGTCCCTTGGAAATGGTAAACGGGAGTTCCAGTGTGGGCCAACAGTGGAAGGATGGCACTTTAGAAAGTCATCGTGGGAGAACTGCGGCTTCAAACTGCCTGTTGATCCTCAGTAGAAGATAGAAGTCAATGCAGATTTGAAGAATAGTTATTCGTTCGGTATTTGCCGTGTCGTGTGCGCGCGATCTGTCCGACTATCCCCCCCTGCGCTTACGCATGACGCTGTGATCAGTTGTGCATGTCCGCTTACAAGGTCGCTGTAGTCTGATTGTTTCGTCTGTCTATAAAGCTTGCATAGCCTGTATTTGGCACAGATTACGTACATGCTTTCTTACGTGCGCTGCGACAGCTCCGTTTTATGACTTATAGTACTGTATTAGCGCCGCAAGCAATGTCTACATCAGTTAATACACCCACAATGTTCTGGATAGAATCTACGGTGTCCTTCACTCCAAGTTCGTGGATTTCCCGGGAAATTGCATTTTCAGTCTGCTTGGAGCCGCTCATATTGCTTTACCCAAGCTTGATTCTGGACCATCGGTCTAGCGTGAAGTTCTAACGGAATAATCTGGGCGCGAAGGGCCAAGGGCAATTTGATATTCATTCGCTTCTCCAAAAAACCACTTTGGATAAAGCATTTCAAATAATTGATGAAATTTCTTGTATCACGTCAAACGTTTATATTAGGGTCTAATATTTCGAGAATTTCTCAAGAAAGAGACGAGCCTTTTGAAAGCATCATATCTCGCCTCATTCGGAGAGTATACTACTGACACAGCTCTCAAATACCTTCCAGGAAGTTTGAGGATATCATGCTCATTCAACAATTTATCTCTAGCCTGAACGGAGACGAAATCCCGCTGTCTTTATGCAGAAGATTCATTAAATTTATCGTGAGAGAAAGCACGTGAATTAGCGCGAATCAAGCACCAGATCCATTTACGTCGCGAGTCATTTCCAAAGCACCATAGTCATTTTCGGGCATCCAAAAAGCTAAGCCACCAGCACTCTTTCAACCCACTGGCAAACGTTTTCATGGTGGATAAGTGGCTCACTCAGCAAGTGGTTTTAAATGCTTTGCTAAGGAGGCCTAATATCGCAAGTGTTCTAGGACTCGACATTTTGTCAAAGTCTGTCATACAAGTAAACACGCTAGAAAATGAAACTGTGGTCGATGTGGGAGATCCTCCTATCACCGAATCCATTTATTCTCTACCTTCTGAAAGTAACTCGTGCTGCACACATTATTTACCTATTACAGAACCACGAATACTATGCTCTGACCATTGTGCTATTCGGTTTTTATCCTCGGATGGTTAAGTACCTCTGCCAACGGAGCTTGATTCTGATTCGCCTATGACTATCATGCCTTCTCCATCCTACGAAACTCACTTCGAACATTTACCTGCGCACCTGACCGTTTACAACTTTGAGTTATTCAAACTCCACCATAAGAAGGAAAGGGTCTAGAGTGGCTGATTTATGCGCAGAAACCCCACAACTCCGGCCTGTTTCAGTGTATATTTGTGACACCGAAAATAGCCTTTAATTGGTCGTAATGCTTGGATGCTCCGAACCTTGCTCCTTCGGTTGACCGAATGTCTATACCCTCCATCGACAGGTCCTTGCTACGTCAAAAATATCCCGCACCATTTACTTAATCAATCTGACATCTTCCGAAATCCGTGCGTCATATTAACTTGGGATCAGATGCAAAGCCGATGTCTATACCTCAACCTCGATCAGTACAACTGGCTAAACGAGAATATATATTGGCCTCCAAACAGCAAATGCTTCAAGACGACATTACAGGGTCAATCTCGTGGTCAGCCTAGGTACACATTCTGGCTTCAGTTTCTAAAAGAGATGGTAAAGTCCGACTTCTTATGGATGCTTGGGTGTTGAACCATCAGATGGCTGTTGAAAAATTTATGCTGCCAAACCCTGACGAGCTACTGGCTCGACTTTCATCTGAATGATTGTTTCAGTACAAGGCTTCGCAGATGGGCCAGCTTCCAGCTTCACCAGCGCGGCAGAGATTTACGACTCAGTCTTTATCTGCACACTACGGATGCATTGTTTACACGGAAATTGTGTATTTGGAAATTCTGAACAGGACCATGTTGCTCATCTTCAAGCTATTTTGGATTGTCTTCATCGGTTAAACTTGCTTTTGAATGTAAACAGATATGCTTTCCGCACAACACAGATCTTTTGTGGGATGTATCCGATCCGTGGATGGGGTTTGTCCCAACACTGAAAATTCGTAAGCAATCATAAATATACTGGATCTTACTATGTCAACCCAACCCAAAAGCTTCCTCCGTTTTTTTTATTATTACTTGACGCATCTATCGCATTTGGCTACCATGGTAGAATCGCTTCGAACACTGTTGAGGGCTGACGCCCCGTTTCAGCGGACCGATATTCAGCATGATGCCTTTATGTGTGTGAATCAAACGATTGTGTCTGTTCCCGCAGTCTGCACTTTTGATGAAACACTGGCACATTTGTCTCAAAGAAAGCATCGGACGGTAAATCAGGAGCTGTCCTGTGCAAAAGTGAACAGGGACAAGGAAAGGTCGTAGAGTGAGCATCAGAAGCGCTTTCGAGCACCGAAAGTAAGTATTCGGCCGGCGAAAAAGAAGCCTCTTCCCGTGTTTGGGCCTGTGATAAATGGCTTCTGTATCTCTTCAGCAGGCATTGTACTCTAGGAACTGATCACGCAGCTCTAACTAGCATTCCGAGTGGAGGAAGCAACGGTCACAGGCAATTTCGTATTTGTCGCTGGTATGCCAGGCTACCGTCCTATGACTTCGCGGTACAATACAGACTTGGGTTTGAAAAGCGGGTTGCCGAGGCACTTTCACAATTGCCTTCAAATGACCAAAATGTGAGAACCGAACAAATGGAACTGAAATGGTTGATACGCTGGATGACCCCAGAATTCAAGCTATAATGGAAGAGCGATCGTGTCAGAAAATATTGGATATCAGTGAACTACAGCAGGCCAAACTATACATTCAGGATAGACGGCCTCCAGAATAAGGCATTATTCCAGATGAACTAAGAAGTTATTAGAACTTACGAGGGGAGCTTCCCGCGGTAGATTAATGTGTCATAAGTGGATCGAGACTCCTCACACCATCCACTATAAAACAAAGTTATATGTGCGCACTAGGGACATTTTGAAATCACAAGGACCCACCGACGGGTCAACGAATGGTTTTGGTGCCTGCCTACGTGTTCTTCCGCTGAAGTCATTGTCGCTAACTTTGGACCTTGACAACATTCCGATAAAACCATCAAACCCATACTGGCACCAATACAAACAATGGGTTGTCCTATGAGGCCTTTAGCGAATTTGGCTCTTGTTATCGTGGGACCATTTGCAACAGCTCCAACTCAAAGCGAAATGTGCTTATGGCGCCGCGTTACGACAACAAGTGGCCTGAAGTACATTTTTGTGGAGATACAACCTCTTTCACGGTAATCCAGCGGATGAAATAACACATTGTTTGTTTTGATATACCGGAAGAAGTCGTTTACAGACTATGACCCACAGGTATTCAGCTTTGAATGCGAAAAATTTCTGAGCCAGCAAGGGATCAAACATTCAATCATCGAGCCGTACCATCCTTCATACAATCGTACACCGAAAGCCTCAGCCCTTAGCAGAAAGAGAGTATCCAGATACTACAGTTACAGGAAGACTCGAGGGGAGATTCCGTATTTCAAGCGCTGTTTACGTATCGCACTTGTTATTAAAAGGCGACAGATAAGACTGCAGAAGAATTTATGTTTGGGAGGGCTTTGCGTTGAAAGCTTAAAGCAGCACATTAAGTTGAAAGCAACAAAACGGCAACTGAATTTTTCCGGAGGCAGAATTACCAAAGTGCTTGCACCAGAACAGAAGGAATGCTGGGTCCTGGAACTTACTTTCTATTGAGGGATCAGACACGACGGAAGGATAAAGTTTGTCTCTCAACACCAACATTATTCCGACTTGGATTGACCAACGGCAGGAAAATCAACGTCTGTCTCATCTGTACCGGGAAGCACGCTGGAGCGGTTTCTTGACCTTTCTTCTACAAACAAGGCGGTGCTAATCAACAGACCGTGCTTTTTTCCCTACGAAATCAAAAGCCTGTTGAGTGCTGTATAAACGCACGAAACATTGATGGTGGAAGGCGAATGTTGTGTGCACTGTGTGCCTGCATGCATTCGATCGAGCACTCAAAGTGATCTGTCCGACTATCTTCCCCTGTACTTACGCATGACGCTATGATCAGTTGTGCTTGTCCGCTTACAAGGTCACAGTAAACTGATTGTTTCGTTTGTCCGTAATGCTGTCATAGCCTGTATTTGGCACAGATTGCATACATGCATGTTTACGTGAGCTACGACTGATCCGTTTCCAGTCTTGCAACAAAAAGCCGACATTAAGAAAGGGGCCGTAACATTAGGGCAACCAGTGACAGCAAAGACCCCAGTGGAGTGTTGTATTCAACACCTCACCCTGCAGGTAAACAGGAGGAATCAGAAGAGGTGGAAGTGGTCTTTAACTGC
The DNA here is from genome assembly GCA_948099385.1 of Fasciola hepatica. Lineage (NCBI taxonomy): Eukaryota > Metazoa > Platyhelminthes > Trematoda > Plagiorchiida > Fasciolidae > Fasciola > Fasciola hepatica. Next base: position 6,689,552 of record CANUEZ040000027.1, on the reverse strand, counting down.
GCACCTTTTCGAAGTGGTGAATTATGATAATTGCTTATTTTAGGGACACCCAAAACAAGCCAGAGGCATGATCAAATTTTCACAGGTGACAAAATCGCCGTAGGATTTTCGCGAGAACGTAGACGTATGCTTGACGAAAGTTGGATAGGCAGACTCAGAAAGGAGAACAAAGGGAGAAGAATAGATGGTGAGTGTGTTTTCGGACCACGCAAAAAGCGGAGGGAGTTTAAATGAACCTAGGGGCGGATTCAAATGGATTCCCGGGGAATTTGAGATCCAGGGTCAAATGCGGAATCTGGCCGGATACCCCGAAGTGGTCCTGCTCAACGCGTTTTTTCTAAATCACGACCCCTCCCCAGTGTTGCGTCATTTTTAAAAACGGACGAAGTGATCTACCAGGTCTATACAGACATTTTGCCGTTTAATTGGTGTTTGGTGCATTCTGCATTCAAATCCGTCAGTGATGTAGAGTATCACATTCAAAAAATTATTGTACGTGTTAAGTCTTTTGTGATAACAAAGTTCATTTTGCACTTGTAAGAGGTGCAAATGTGACCAAGAAAGGTGCAGTCACTCATCGATGTTAGTTGCGGATTCTTGTCCACGAAGTTGTAGTCTTTGTGTAGCATACTTGGGAGGTATTCCTTCAGGCGGCTTATTATAAGGCTTAATGATAAGCCAACTTATTGGGTAAAGTTCCGGTTGGAATAACAACTGGAATTCTAACCTATTACTAGTAATTTTACGCACAAAATGGTACGCCCTGCATTGTTATTTGATGTGTGCATTGACTGTTCTTATAATTGCTTTTTACCGAACGGACTTAGAATGGCCTGGTAGTGGAATACAAAGCTTTTCCGTTCCACTGGAATTGCCATCGAATTCCGTTGAATATCCACCTATTTTCATTGTGGGACGGTAGTCTCGGACTAAGATGACAAACATCCCCTGTGAGCACCATGAATGCCATTATAATAATACTACTAACAATAATATTAATATATTTTGGAGGAGCCCAAAGCATGCTACAATGCAAGATCCAGTGATCCTGGAGATGATAGAACAGGAGTTTTCAAGATAGCGGAATTTGTGAACGCGGAGGGTTGAGGGAGATTGCTTATGTGGGCCAAAGTGAGAATGGAGCCCGGCAAGTCTGAGGGTCAAGGTCAGATGGTCAATTTGACTCATGGCTGTTGAAATTGGTAGGCATAGTGGAATAGTCACACAAATAACACCGGATGTAAACAAAATTACTTGGATTTCTAGCAGAAACAAAGAGTTTTCCCTAAGCTTTCCTTAAAAGAAGAGATTATCAAAGGAGGTTGGAATAGTCGTCGCGTGCTGCACAGTACAAAAATGTTTATTTAGAAAACTGGAAGACGTACAGGAATGGATCCTCAGATATATACAGCGACGATTCAGTGGGCTATATGATAGCGTAGCGGCTTCGTATACACCAAACTCATTAAAATGCAATTGCGAGCTCAAAGCTTAGGCGCGCCTTGTTTGCGAATAGGTGTTTTCACTTAAGTTGACTTGGGATTGACAACTGCTCCCCAAAAGCTGCCAACTCTGGTATCTGGCCCTTCTCTAGCTATAGGCAATCTTTCTTTTCGAATCTTTCTTTTCAGTCACATAAAGTGGCTTGTGGCCAATACAAAAGTACTTCAAAGTACTTTCGCTCATCCGGACCCGATTTAACCGGTGCAGTATTATAGTCTCCTTCGGTCGGACACATCAGCCTATCTTAGATGCCCTTCAGACATTTGGGTGATCCTCACCAGTCATCCATTGAGGTACGCAACTGGCTTAGAAAAAGTTGACAGGGCTTTTCAGTAGGCCAGGAATTTGGTCTGGCATCGGTTCCTTCAATAAACTGGCTGCTTGAAATCTGATTCGTTCAAGTCCACCTGGTACTGGAAAGGTCTAGCCCGTCGAAACCTACGTCAGGCTACGTGACAAACAACAAGGCGCGCTCCGGCCCATCAGCTCTGGTCGTTAGCTCGTTCAGTCTCCCTTCTCCTGCAATTTATACAGGGCAACCAATATAATTACTAAAACCCATCAATTGCTATCGTTCTGCGTCTCCATTCGCTGGACGGGAATCGAGTCCGTAAGTAGTGCGTGCGACTAAAGTAGTAAGATCATGATAGCAGGGTGCTAACGGAGACGATCACAAGAGCAGTGTACAAAAGGTCTGAATGAGAGCGTGTACGATTTACAGTGCTGTGATGTAAAAATAGCCAGGGGAGCGCAGGCAAACATGGAACAGATTATTTGCATTGTTGCAGGCAAGTTACAGAATAATAACAAGGAGATGGAAGTGGTGATGAGCCGATGCCAGGTGCGATTGTGGAGGCGGATAGCTTGCCAAAGTGGTAATGGAGTGGAGAGCAAATAAATGTCCGGGTGACCGTTACGGATATTGGAGAGTACGACAATGGCGAAGAGAAATAAGGAACTAGTGGTTTGGACATAAAAACGGGATCGGAACATAGGATTCGGAATAAAATAGAAACAGTCGGCTTATAAGGCAGTTCAAACTGAAGGTTTGATACCGAAATACATATTATGTACGAAGAATTACCTATGTGGCAGTATGGTGGCGGTGGTTTGCGTAAAACATGGTACACACGTTTCATGATGTTTGTGAATAAGTGATACTGAATGCGTACTGTATAACGGAGAATCATTGATGGACGACATTCGTCAGCAGATCGTAGAGGGAATCGAAGACACGTAAGTCGGAATACAGATACATGTTGACAGATGTGAAAACACTGGAATATATGTACATAATTATGTGATATATATATCATCAGGAACATTTCTGATATTAATCTTCCCTCATTACGAGACTCACTCCCAAAGCCGTCACAGTTGTGTCCGCTGATGATTAACTGCCGAACTCACATGGGACGCAGTTGCAAGCAGACTTTTTGGGTGTGCCCTGTTCTTTACGGGACAACTGTAAATAGATGTACAACCACAACGGTATACACTCTTCAAGACCTCATACAACTTCGGTATCAGCTTTTGCACCTCATGTTAGCAGTTTGACATCTGATGCGGAACAACCACGTAGTTCCCGGTACATGTGTCGTACAAAATTACGGGTGAGACGACCAGTACGCGCACGGGAGCCATGGGTTTGCATTGTAACACTGATCACTGCCTATATATATATATGTCAGTTTCTTTCGTAATCTATAACTTGGCTTCTAAGCTGTTTGTATATGCCTTGTTTATAAATGGACACTCGTAGTCAGATGCGACACAAGAATGCTATGCGCAACTCGCGGACTCACACTGTTTCAGTATCAGCTTCTACTCTGTCTGTTAGTAGTTATTATGGCATTTCTCCATCCAGAACTCATTTTTCTAATATTTATTTCTGGTCAGCGGTACCCAAGGGCGGGTAAATGAAAAGCATCCTGTATATACGTACGTGTTTATAGTTGTGCAGCCTTCAGTCTTCACTTGGGAGTCGGTGGCTTTTATGCGAGTAATGGAAGTCTACACATATAAATATATAAAAATATATAGACTTCCGTTACGCGCACAAAGGCCTCCGATTCTTAAATGAAAACTAAAGGCTGCCTAACGATAAACAAATACATTCATATTTGCGTAGGTGCCGGTTCCATGCATATTACGTAATCCTGCTTCTGTTCACTGGGGCTTACAACAGTCCGTCAAAGGCTTGCGAGCATTTTAAACGTAAAAGTATTTGCTCTACTGTATGCTGCAAGTTTCTCATTTCCACTTATTCCGCAAGTGAGGTGACCGACATAACACCGCGTACGGTGGGGTATGAAGACGACTGACTTCACCTGCAACTGGGGAACCCTACCCCCAACCCCCGTGCTACGACGGTAACTGCACCCGCCGGGCGTCGATGTTTACACACTTAGGCACGGTCTCTGGTTAACGGAGCATTTAACGGCCAATTCTACCGGGCAGATAGCACAACCACTTACTCTTCGGGGTAATCAGCAGTACGACAGACCCAGTGGCCTCTGCTTTACAAATAGTCCACTCAACTACTCGTCAGGGAGGCAAACTTGCCTTTCCGACTACGTCCATCAACGGTCACACCGAAATAGCCCGTTGTTGCGCAAGTAGAAGACGACTCACTTACCAACGCTCCTGGAGAACGATAAGGAATACACCTGAAGGAAAACTACACCTCTCGGTATTAACCACAAATTAGCGGCCCACTGAAGCTGGTTTCGCATTCCTCCATCAATGGTCGTCCGTCATCCGGACAGATATTGCAAGCACATGTAGTTCTTCAAAATTCTCATCGCAAATGTACCCAAAGCGCACGAGAACTGTATTTGATGAACTCTTTTTCCGGCCAACTCACTGGTCCGTGGACTGCAACTGTGAAGACCCGAGCCTGATGTAAAAACCGGAGCTGAATGGTTCCAAACCTGAGTACCATTAACCGAACCCCGGCCAGATCGCCCACGAAATGACAGACACGGCAGCCACTTGACCACACAAGTCACACCAAAATAGAAAACTGCGGCGCCTGCTCGTCAGCTGATATACAACAGCTGGACTGATCAAATGTAGCGAGCGAGTCGACCAATGGCCTGAAAGAAACTTACTAACATTTGATCAACTCATACAATTTCAACCTGGTATTCAATAACTTAACCGTGATAAATGCTTACAAAATCCTCCATCAGTTGAGGTCCTTATGAGCCAAAAAGGTATTTGGGAAAAAACTTTCAGCCGTTAAGGACTGCTCTACTAAAAGCAAGTGAAGACAATCCGCCATTCCACCTGGCTGGTGCAAGTGGAGACATCTGATGGCCGACTAACACGCAGGAGGGGGGGGGCTAGAAATCAGACATGTGAAACCGCAGTAGCGAGAGACTGAATAGGAAAATGCGAAATGAAATTCAAGGGATTAGACAGCAATGAAGCACTGCCACACTGCAATGGATGGTCGGCGGTCAGGGCACAAAACTCATTGTAAAACAAGGAGCGAGCAATGCAAGACCTAAGGAGTGGATCAGATGACAAACATTATTTAAAAGGATTGGATACGGTAGATGTGAGACACAGATATAGAAGGAGTGGACGCATATCGTGAGGGACAGCCGGATGATAGCATGAGAAATGGCCGGTGAGGAACAGTAGGATGCGAAGCGAACGCATATATACACATATATGCGTACGTATGTATGTTTATACGATGATAGCAGGAGCAATAACAATGTAGTTCTAGAAAGGAAGTATCTACGACTGGAAGGGGCATGTAAAGTTAGATCGAATGGTATAGAATTACCTTTGGAATATTCCGATGATTTTGCTTTCATGGCAGGTGAGTATGGCGGGGCAACAGAGAAAGAAAAAGGAATTTGGAAGCATGGAAGTGGTGAGGGATGTGAAGAGCAGTTCACAAACGAGGGAAAACGAAGGAAAGTATCGAAGAGAACAGGTAAGAACGGATCTAATAACCTGAATAATGCATGTGGGACATGCGGTGACGGTCGAGAATGGGGGAATCTTGAATAAGTTGGCTTACATTATTCGGCGGGAAGATGATGGCCATGGAAGTGGCTGGGCAGCGCAGAGCCAATATAGATACAACGCGGAGAAAAGCACCTAGGAGGTGAGGCTGTCTGTGGTGCAAAGATGCAGCAGCTGTGACGGCGGACAGTGTAGGAGAGAAATAAGTAAATGGAGTGCCAGAGGAATCGGGTAATGGCAGATCAAACGGACTGTAACTGTAAGCAAAAACCGTGATACAACAATGATTTTACATAAGGTGGGACGTGAAAAAGCAGAACAGCTTGAGGAGCACAGGGAAAATGCCAGTGGCGAGCAATGTACGAAATAAGAGATGAGAGCACGGACCGAAACGACAGGTGAGACATGATCAATCGGATCGTTTTATCACAGGGGCAGAACGAGAGAGGCTGACAAGAAAGAAGTTCCAGGGCAGATAAACCTGTAGACGAACACAAGATACGAGAAATGAATGCGCGTCAGAGTTGGGGCAATGAGACTGGAGCGCTACGTGCCTGCAGACAATTGCAAAAGTAGATGCAGCCGAAGGGTACTAATCGGAGCACTCCAAAATGAAAAGATCCGCAGAAGAATTGCGGAGTCGAGCAAGGAAAATGTAGTGGTAGTGATTAGACAATAAACGTGGCTGTAAAAGATGCAAAGTTTGGAACGGCAAGTTCCAATATGGGAATTGGTCATGGGTGCGGGTGAGACCGGTGCGTAATGGAATTAAGCATGAGAAGGGAGAACGGGGGGGGGGGTATTTGACAAAGCGGTAGGCAGTGAGGCATAAAAACGCGATTATTGTGCTTGATGGGCATAGGATGATACCAAGTGAATAAAAACGGGGAGCTGGCATTGATGGCATGGGTGGAAAAATAAATTTTTGCGGGCGTCAGCAGACTGAAGTAGGTAGAACGATAGTAGCGTGCAATGGGAGGTGACACGGTAAGAGTCAATAGGAGCGAGGACAGAATTTGTGGATGTACATATCGTGGTAGAACGACAAAATTAGAAGTGATAAGAGTGATGACAAGATTGATAAGTGGGAGCACTGTGGCGGAACAAGGATAGTTGGAGCATGCGATCTGCAGCCGAGGGTATTGGATGCAGTAGGGCGAGGAGAGTTAGAGTGTGCGATCTGCAATGGGTGCCGGTGAGTGTGTCCGACAGTGCACTGGAAATCCAACTTCGGGGACACTTCATGAGTGGACACAGGATATGTGATCCACCAGCCTTACTGAGCTCGCACATCGTTGCAGATGGTCTACACGCCCGATGCGCACCGGCCGAAGCGGTGGACCTGACAGCACCCTGCACCTTTATGAATGGTACATAACGGTAATTGATGATTATGCATGTGGGCTTAGTTCAGATATGAAAGTATGTGATCAGCGATCAGGTGGCCGGGCTGCTATGAGCCTCAGAGGGTGAAGCCAACAGGAAATAATAGACCATACTTCAGCTTCGTCCGGGCGTGTACACATTCTTCGAGTGTGATGTGCACATAAGGGTATAACTGGAAAAGTATGATAGATAAAATACTCAGTCATGGTTTGCCCCATTGTGGATTAACTGTTATTGGAAGCATACAGAAACCACTGAGGGACGATGCATAAACAGGGCTGTGACTAGGGTAGTAAAAGAAAGCAAGTTGTATGAAAATATTGGCATTTCACCTCTGTTTACTCATTACGGGAATGGCCACAGCCGGTCCAGCGCCGCGAATTCAGTCATATAGATGAGACTTTCTAATGCAGATTGTGCCCTCATTTTGAGGGTACAGGGTCTACCATGGGGTTGGTCTCAGAAGCCGAGGCCTTTCTCACATGCCACATCCTTAGCTTTGCACAAGTTCGATAACTGTATTGTACGGGGGGTGCTGGGATACGGGATGAGTGCCAACAGAAATTGGGACTTGGTTTGTGAAGCTCGAATGTTGGCGGGCAACTTGTTTCAGAACTTGGAGTAGACAAGAAGGAAAAAAGGTTAACCTATGGTCGATTTAGCCATACTGGGGGGAACAGTAAAAAGCCTGTGCCAATGTGAGTAAGAATTTTGCGGCAGAAGCTTACTGGGTCAAAGGAAAAAGACCGGTTATGGAGGAGGTTATGCAAGAAGACTAAGCTTGGTCTTGATTAGCGGATCCAGTGTGGGTCCAGATTCAGACCATGGTACCTTTCTCTATGGTTTGAAGGAGTGGAACAGCAGAGCAGCTGTTTGGTAAAAGGCCTTTGTACGCCTTCCAAACTACTCTGTCAAATTTTGTCACTTCATAAAACATTATTGGACGGGCTTGATGGGGGATTTGTAGGTGCTGATGATACTGTTCCGGAGACGGAAGGGAAGGAAGAGAAGGGCCACACCTCCTCTAGCCTTGGCCGCTTGGATGGCGGCACGCTCAGAAAAGTTGGGGAGCCAGAACAGTTGGGGCCTGAATCACGGGAGGAAGGTCCGCTGGCTATTGGGGACCCACCAAGAGTAAAAACCCAGGGGGAAATTAAAATTTACAGGCTAGGACCTCGCACTTTTCAGTGAAAAAGCTCATCATCCAGGAGTGACACCAGCGGTCAAGTGCAGAGAGGTCAGCGAGAATGTTGCAAAGAGTGGGGGCAGAATCATCAGAACTGGAAGAGTAGACCATTCTTATATTATCCGCAAACAAGAATGGCGTGCCGTGGTGTACTAGATCCGGTGCGCCATTGTTTTACGTCAGAAATGGGAGAGGACCCAGCACACTGCCTTGCATGACGCCACCTGTCACAGGTCTCGGGTTAGATGTGCGTTCGCTGGTGGGGACCGCTTGAAAACCATAAGTGAAATGAGATTTCAACCAAGAAAGAGGTGGATCAGCAATGCCAAATGAACGCAATTTAGTGGTGAGATGTGGTGTGGAACACGATCAAAAGCCTTCGACGGATCTAGGTAGACAATTGCTAATGCCTGCCCGCTATCAACGGCCTTAGTGACTAGATTGAGAAAGTCAAACTGACATGTGGTGCATGATCGCGACTTGAAAAACCCGTTCTGCTCATAGCTAAGAAGGTTAAAGACGATAAGACGGGTAGTAATGCCGTCCTTAACATTCGTCTCCATTATTCTGGAAATGACAGGTGTGTGGTTACTGGGAAGGCAATTAGCGAGTTTGCGGACAGGTCCTTTTTCGTGTCGTGGAGCGACAACCAAAAGCTCTCAGTTTAACGGTACTAAACTGGATTTGAATGACAAGGTGAATAAGTCTGGCAATAAAAGTGGAAGGTCCGATCCACCGCTCATGATTGCAGCTGGGGGTATTCCATCTGACCTAGGATGCGCAGATGATTTTTACCTTGAAATGAGTCTGGACGTATTGTTTACACCAAATGTCAGGGTAAAAAGGGAAGAGCTGGTAGCAGAAAGAGCATTCAAGGAGTGTTTTGTCCAAGGCGGGGGCCACAGAATTAGCGAAGGGAAGGTTAAAGACTTCAATTATATCAGAAGGATAGAAGGCTGAAGTTTTATTCGACAACACAACACACTGAATAGTGATTTATGCTGACAAATTCCTAGATTTATGTAGGAGTGGGAGTTTCAGTACCTTATTGGAATGCCTCAACGCTTTAGTTTCTTATTTGCAAAGCCGAACTTCCCTTAGGTTTCGGATAATATCAGGAAGATATGTCGGTCTCAGGAGAAGCGAGAAGTCGTGGTTTCGGAGGTAGTCTTTGCATCTTGAGGTACTTTTGTTGGAGGGAGACAAGTTTGGACTTCCCAGTAGAGGAGTTTTGGGCATTTGGACTGAGCTTCAAGAGGCAGTATTCCATTTTAAGGGCGAAACTATCAGCCACCTGTTCGGGCCGGCCGTTAGAAAAAAACCGCTCCAATCTTGAATACGGGTGAAATTGGGCAGTGTTCCAATTTAAATGGAGAGAATTGTTTGCCGGGGTCAGGTGGCCTAATGGATAAGGATGGAATGAAAAATCACCCGCTACTATCTTATGATTGCTACCTGAAAATTTATGCAGAACAGAAACCGGAAAGTTAGGAACAATGGGGGTGAATGTAAGGTCTAGGATGTTGGCGTTTCTAGCAGAGGTTCTAACTTGTTGCACCCAACCCTCAATTTGAGTATGGAAGACAAAGTATACTAAATTTGGATGTGCTGTAAGTTTCGTCCAGGATATTTTGGGCCAGTTAAGATCTCCGGCTATGATTTTCGCAGCAGAAGGTAGCAGTAAAAGGTAATCAAAGCCTTCAATTAAAGGAAATAAGTCCGCAGTAGTCGAGGATGGCTGGCGACGGACACAAACCGTGTGCATGAAGACAGTTAGGAACAGAATTGTGGGCCATAGAGAATCCGGAATTAAGTCAAGTATGGCATGTTCAATAATAATATTGATAATGGTATATATCTGGACCGCGGTCGAGAGGCACGCATGGAGGCGCGATTAGGGTTCACGATATCACTGAATGTGATGGAAAATTCACAAATTTCAAAGAGGGATTAGCACATCACAGCAACAATGGAATAAGGCTGAAGAGAGTTTAAATGAGACAAAGCGACAGAAGAACACAGGCGAGTACGAACTGATTTCCAGTCAACTGCAGCAATAGTAATGAATCGGCCGGATGTAGGAATGTTCACACGGACATTGGCTAAGGACGCAGGAAATACAATATTCAAAAGAACGACGCAAGAAAATGGTCAGTAATACATACTAATGTACTCTTGAAAAGGTAGTTTTTGTTGAAGCAAAGGAGGCGGGGAAGAACTTCATGGAGGTTTGCAGAGGAATACTAATCTTCATAGATTTGTGGATAAGAAAAGGAATAGTACCCAAGAAAAGGTGAGACAATATCCATGAGAAGTAGCGTGTGTCATCTGGTGTCAGCAGTTCGCAGCTGGTGGAATGGGGATGAAGTTCCATGAGGGAATAACCAGCAATCGGAACGCCGTGTCCACGAGGGACAAAATAAGGCAAGACAAGGTTGAAAACCTTTGCAAAAGGCAAGGTTATGCTTGTAAATTGACAAATACGTTATTCTGTTGGGTTTTCTGTGGCTTTTGTTTGTCTGCTTTGGGCTTTTTGGTCAATGATTTGCTGCGGTTTGTGTTCGCAGTTTCATCATGAAGGAGAAGGAGGGCATCACCAAATCTGGACCGGTCACTATTTAATTAGGAGTCCTCGCACTGTGGTTTAAGTGGCTTCGACATCGGGAGGGTCTTGTAGTGATAATTCCTTAGTAAGCCTCAGAAGGGCGTGCGCGGCAATACCAAGACTTGTTGTAGATGAAATCCGGTGGCTAGATCTTATCCGCCGTGGCCGGCCTTTGGTGCGGTCGTAGATGGACAGAGAAAAAGATAAGCTGTCAGCGCGATATATTGCAGCCAGTCAACGTGATAAACGGGTGGTTCTGAAATTGAAAAAGGTGGGATCGCAGTCTGGGAAATGTTCCAGCTAAGGGTCAGCGTGAGCAAAATAACAGATAGGAGTACGGAGGTTGGAAATGAGGCACAATTTTCTTAGTGAAATGAGTCGTTGGTTTTGTGATTCGGTGTTCGTGTGGGCTAACTGGGCTCGCACTACTAGGCAAAGTTATTGATTACCAATTCGGCCGTTCACCGGGAAGTCTAATCTTTCGGGGTTAATTAAGCCTTGGAGGTGCGTTTGGACTATAGGGTCTGAGGTCTACGTGGGGAAGCAGTTGGGCAACACGAAAAACCTGAATGGCAAGTTTGCATAATAGGTCTAGGGGATATATGACAAATCTCACAGTGGTGTTTGGCAGGTCACGAGGAGGCAGCTGGGACACACTAAGAATCCAAATGGCAAGTTTATATGATAGATCCAGAGGATGTATGACAAATCCTATCGTGGGATATCTACATGCCCAATGCAGCAGGTTGCTGCTAGGTAAGGCTGTAAACTGGAGAGTAGGCCGGATTATAGGACGAGAGAAACGCCACTTCCTCACGAAAAGGAGGAAAAACAGATACATGGGCAAAAAATATGGGCGCTTTTCTCTACGTTATTACATGTATGTTTATATATACAATAATATCAGCATGGATATAATTAGCACTTTGGTGAGACATGTCTGTCGTCTGATGTATCGACTTGTTGTCCAGAGCCACGGTGGTTTTGTAGCTGACGCCAACAAACATGCCAGGTGTGCACGGGGGCACAAGGTGGTTGAAAATTAGAGCGGAGGGTGGGTAAGCATATGTGGGGAGACCAGTTCGCTATCACCCCCGAATCAGTTTCGTACATAGAAATCAGAAGCATGTCAAGGGGACAGGGGTGGTGCGGAGTTTCCCCTTTCGCAGTGTCAGGTCTGGGCTGATGGGAGGCACCCGTGATTGGAGGTTGCCCATTTCCTTCACGGCCCGATATCAGTGGTATTTAGAGATAAAACCGATCCCACTGGGTCTTTTTCGTTTTCCACTTTTTCAGCTTTTTTTCTAACAGAGGGGTGGTTGAGCCCACACAGGAAATTTCCATAGCCCCTCCGCCCGACCGGAATTTTCCGCGTATGTTTCATTTATGCAACTGCTGGGGGTGGTCTGTTCTCCCCTCATCCGGAAGCAGCTATGGTGAAGGTGCCGTTGACATCAGAGGTTTCGCTTGCATGGGCTGAGAAAATAAAGAGTAGAGCTAAGCAAACACACGGAGTAGGACAACGAGGGTTGTAATGCACGTGCCTGCTTGTGTGTATCATTCTGGTACGGCGCCAGACAATGCCTATGCCTGCCAGAGGCCGTTCTGGTGTGGATAGGGTAGGCTGAGCCAACAGACGTTATTGCACACATGGAGAGAGGATAGCAGTCTGAGTTAGGTGATGGATTCAGAAATCTTGGCGACAAAGACGCGTTCATGTCGGAAAATATAAAAGGAGGAAATTGCGGCTAACTGGTAGCTATTGGAAGGTGGCCATACGGGATAAGAGATTTTAGACCGGGATGATTGAGAAAAGCAAACTACGGCCGGACTGGGTAGATAAGGAGAGAGGAAGCCGGGGTAAATTAGAGAAGAGTCGAAGGATCAAGGAGTGAGGTAGTGCGTGATGGAACGTAATTTCATAGTATTGTGAGTGTATATACTACTTATTAAGTAGTTGATTGCTGAAGACAGAACTATGGACAATTGTGGATTAACGAACACAGCCAAGTTCAGCAATCCAGGCGCAATGAGGTAAGCGACGATCTGCAAACCACCTGACCGCTCCTCCGTTGGACGATGACTGTTTTCAAGTGAACAGGACAGCCACTTGGCAAATGAGGATGTTTGTAACGTGTGTGTTGTTTTGTCAATGTCCGAACACGTTGATGTCAATAAACAACCTATTCACCCAGGCACGCCTTCTGGATTATAACATTAGGTGCCGTGACCAGGATGGATCTACCATGGCCGGAGCCGTTTGAGGACGGTGACACACGGATCTTCCTGGAGGATTTCGAGGATCTGGCGGAGCTCTCGGGGATCCAGTCGGACCGGGGTAAGTTGACGGCCCTTCGAGCGCTTCTCAAGGGCAGGCCGCGGGCGGTGCTGGATGCGGTGCGGAGGAGCTGAAGTGGGCAGCCGCGAAGGAGGCACTGATTGCAGGACTGGACACCGCGGCCGACCGTCAAGACGCTATGCGGCGGTTCAAGGCTGCCCAGCTGGGGGTTGGTACGGACCCGCTGGGGCACGCCGTCGCGCTTCGCTCACTCCTGGAACGCGCGTTGCCGACGCTGGATGAGGCGTCACGGGCAGACCTGTTGGCAGACCGATTTGTGGATAGTCTGCCGGAGCCCCTGCGTGGGATGGTACGCGTCGCCCGTGTCGGCCGTTCATTTAATTTGGTCCAGCTCGCGGATGTGGCTCGGGAACTGGCCATGCTTGGCGTGCCTGTGGTCAATACGGCCCGTGTCGGGGATTCATGGAGGAACAGGGACCGTGTGGAGAAGGCGTACGGTCCAGAAATTTTGAACACGGAGGACAGAACAGTAGAAGCCAGACAGTTGGAAGAAGCCGGGTGTTTCTGCCGTGGAAATGTGGAATCTGTTTTGGACGAATATCTTGAATTTCAGCAGAACATCGAAAAAGTTGTACAAGAAGTATCACTGCTCGAGAATTCAACCATTACAGATGAGTTGGAGAACTGTGAAAAATCGAACCAAATCCGTTGTGAAAATGCGGAAGATGGCTACCCAGGTTGCCTTGAACATGAACATTGTGACGAGGAAACCGAAGACATGTCGTCTAATATCGCAGTCACTGAAGCTGCAAGCTATGAGGAAACTCAGACTGAAGTCGAAAGTCAAGACCAAAATGAGTTTAGCCCGAAGACTGCAAGAGAAGTTCCTTGTGCTCCAGAGAATCTGCCGAAGGCGGAAGCCGAATATGATGCCGTTCAAATCAAGTCAGTTAAACACTCGGTTCTGGATCACGTTCAAATGACACAACGCGCGGTCCCACTGGGAAAGGAAGCAGCTTTGCACTATTTTGTGGTAATCTCCTACAACAGCCAAGCAGCCTGGGGCACGCTAAAGGTGGGTACTGATCGTGGTAGTCGCCTCAGCACAAGGTTTCATCCTATGCCGATTATTCACCTGAAGAAGCACACCTCCGGAGGAGTTGTGGGGTTGATGACAACACCGCCACGAACCGGGGTTGGAGGTATGAACCTCGGAATGGAGAAAGACTTGAAGGCAGTCCTCTGGATATGGAGTTTCTTATTTTTGTCAGGGGAGAGGAGTGTTGTGAGTGTATATACTACTTATTAAGTAGTTGATTGCTGAAGACAGAACTATGGACAATTGTGGATTAACGAACACAGCCAAGTTCAGCAATCCAGGCGCAATGAGGTAAGCGACGATCTGCAAACCACCTGACCGCTCCTCCGTTGGACGATGACTGTTTTCAAGTGAACAGGACAGCCACTTGGCAAATGAGGATGTTTGTAACGTGTGTGTTGTTTTGTCAATGTCCGAACACGTTGATGTCAATAAACAACCTATTCACCCAGGCACGCCTTCTGGATTATAACATTAGGTGCCGTGACCAGGATGGATCTACCATGGCCGGAGCCGTTTGAGGACGGTGACACACGGATCTTCCTGGAGGATTTCGAGGATCTGGCGGAGCTCTCGGGGATCCAGTCGGACCGGGGTAAGTTGACGGCCCTTCGAGCGCTTCTCAAGGGCAGGCCGCGGGCGGTGCTGGATGCGGTGCGGAGGAGCTGAAGTGGGCAGCCGCGAAGGAGGCACTGATTGCAGGACTGGACACCGCGGCCGACCGTCAAGACGCTATGCGGCGGTTCAAGGCTGCCCAGCTGGGGGTTCGTACGGACCCGCTGGGGCACGCCGTCGCGCTTCGCTCACTCCTGGAACGCGCGTTGCCGACGCTGGATGAGGCGTCACGGGCAGACCTGTTGGCAGACCGATTTGTGGATAGTCTGCCGGAGCCCCTGCGTGGGATGGTACGCGTCGCCCGTGTCGGCCGTTCATTTAATTTGGTCCAGCTCGCGGATGTGGCTCGGGAACTGGCCATGCTTGGCGTGCCTGTGGTCAATACGGCCCGTGTCGGGGATTCATGGAGGAACAGGGACCGTGTGGAGAAGGCGTACGGTCCAGAAATTTTGAACACGGAGGACAGAACAGTGGAAGCCAGACAGTTGGAAGAAGCCGGGTGTTTCTGCCGTGGAAATGTGGAATCTGTTTTGGACGAATATCTTGAATTTCAGCAGGACATCGAAAAAGTTGTACAAGAAGTATCACTGCTCGAGAATTCAACCATTACAGATGAGTTGGAGAACTGTGAAAAATCGAACCAAATCCGTTGTGAAAATGCGGAAGATGGCTACCCAGGTTGCCTTGAACATGAACATTGTGACGAGGAAACCGAAGACATGTCGTCTAATATCGCAGTCACTGAAGCTGCAAGCTATGAGGAAACTCAGACTGAAGTCGAAAGTCAAGACCAAAATGAGTTTAGCCCGAAGACTGCAAGAGAAGTTCCTTGTGCTCCAGAGAATCTGCCGAAGGCGGAAGCCGAATATGATGCCGTTCAAATCAAGTCAGTTAAACACTCGGTTCTGGATCACGTTCAAATGACACAACGCGCGGTCCCACTGGGAAAGGAAGCAGCTTTGCACTATTTTGTGGTAATCTCCTACAACAGCCAAGCAGCCTGGGGCACGCTAAAGGTGGGTACTGATCGTGGTAGTCGCCTCAGCACAAGGTTTCATCCTATGCCGATTATTCACCTGAAGAAGCACACCTCCGGAGGAGTTGTGGGGTTGATGACAACACCGCCACGAACCGGGGTTGGAGGTATGAACCTCGGAATGGAGAAAGACTTGAAGGCAGTCCTCTGGATATGGAGTTTCTTATTTTTGTCAGGGGAGAGGAGTGTTGTGAGTGTATATACTACTTATTAAGTAGTTGATTGCTGAAGACAGAACTATGGACAATTGTGGATTAACGAACACAGCCAAGTTCAGCAATCCAGGCGCAATGAGGTAAGCGACGATCTGCAAACCACCTGACCGCTCCTCCGTTGGACGATGACTGTTTTCAAGTGAACAGGACAGCCACTTGGCAAATGAGGATGTTTGTAACGTGTGTGTTGTTTTGTCAATGTCCGAACACGTTGATGTCAATAAACAACCTATTCACCCAGGCACGCCTTCTGGATTATAACATTAGGTGCCGTGACCAGGATGGATCTACCATGGCCGGAGCCGTTTGAGGACGGTGACACACGGATCTTCCTGGAGGATTTCGAGGATCTGGCGGAGCTCTCGGGGATCCAGTCGGACCGGGGTAAGTTGACGGCCCTTCGAGCGCTTCTCAAGGGCAGGCCGCGGGCGGTGCTGGATGCGGTGCGGAGGAGCTGAAGTGGGCAGCCGCGAAGGAGGCACTGATTGCAGGACTGGACACCGCGGCCGACCGTCAAGACGCTATGCGGCGGTTCAAGGCTGCCCAGCTGGGGGTTGGTACGGACCCGCTGGGGCACGCCGTCGCGCTTCGCTCACTCCTGGAACGCGCGTTGCCGACGCTGGATGAGGCGTCACGGGCAGACCTGTTGGCAGACCGATTTGTGGATAGTCTGCCGGAGCCCCTGCGTGGGATGGTACGCGTCGCCCGTGTCGGCCGTTCATTTAATTTGGTCCAGCTCGCGGATGTGGCTCGGGAACTGGCCATGCTTGGCGTGCCTGTGGTCAATACGGCCCGTGTCGGGGATTCATGGAGGAACAGGGACCGTGTGGAGAAGGCGTACGGTCCAGAAATTTTGAACACGGAGGACAGAACAGTGGAAGCCAGACAGTTGGAAGAAGCCGGGTGTTTCTGCCGTGGAAATGTGGAATCTGTTTTGGACGAATATCTTGAATTTCAGCAGGACATCGAAAAAGTTGTACAAGAAGTATCACTGCTCGAGAATTCAACCATTACAGATGAGTTGGAGAACTGTGAAAAATCGAACCAAATCCGTTGTGAAAATGCGGAAGATGGCTACCCAGGTTGCCTTGAACATGAACATTGTGACGAGGAAACCGAAGACATGTCGTCTAATATCGCAGTCACTGAAGCTGCAAGCTATGAGGAAACTCAGACTGAAGTCGAAAGTCAAGACCAAAATGAGTTTAGCCCGAAGACTGCAAGAGAAGTTCCTTGTGCTCCAGAGAATCTGCCGAAGGCGGAAGCCGAATATGATGCCGTTCAAATCAAGTCAGTTAAACACTCGGTTCTGGATCACGTTCAAATGACACAACGCGCGGTCCCACTGGGAAAGGAAGCAGCTTTGCACTATTTTGTGGTAATCTCCTACAACAGCCAAGCAGCCTGGGGCACGCTAAAGGTGGGTACTGATCGTGGTAGTCGCCTCAGCACAAGGTTTCATCCTATGCCGATTATTCACCTGAAGAAGCACACCTCCGGAGGAGTTGTGGGGTTGATGACAACACCGCCACGAACCGGGGTTGGAGGTATGAACCTCGGAATGGAGAAAGACTTGAAGGCAGTCCTCTGGATATGGAGTTTCTTATTTTTGTCAGGGGAGAGGAGTGTTGTGAGTGTATATACTACTTATTAAGTAGTTGATTGCTGAAGACAGAACTATGGACAATTGTGGATTAACGAACACAGCCAAGTTCAGCAATCCAGGCGCAATGAGGTAAGCGACGATCTGCAAACCACCTGACCGCTCCTCCGTTGGACGATGACTGTTTTCAAGTGAACAGGACAGCCACTTGGCAAATGAGGATGTTTGTAACGTGTGTGTTGTTTTGTCAATGTCCGAACACGTTGATGTCAATAAACAACCTATTCACCCAGGCACGCCTTCTGGATTATAACACTAGGATCCAGCACAGCTGAGCCATTTGATGCTAGGGGAAAACATCAATGGCTAAGAACCTTGAGCCAGAATGTTGTTTTATATGGCTGCCCCAGTACTATATAGCGAGGGGGGCAGTAATCGTCTAGACATGTTTGTGAAGACCGACTGATGAATTGGATGAGGCAAGGTCGTATGGGGTTTATGTGATAGTGGGTGAGAGTGGGTGGGTAGCCAGAACCGGCAGACATCTAACTAGTTAAGTCGTAAACGGCAAGACTGTATCCTACTGCAATGTGGGTTGTGTGCGGTAAACGTAAAAACGGTGATAGTAAATGGTGAGCCCAGGGTCTGTCGTTAGGCAGGAAATGGTAGTTTGGGGATATGGTGCTATGACCCTAGTGGTGGAACCCATTTTTGAAGGCCAGCTCGACGGATAGCAGAGAGCTGAAGGTGAGACGAAAGCTAGGGTTCTTAAATTCGATGCCTTCTTCATAGGCGGGATCCACAGATATGCTGGTGTTAGTCAAAAATAACATATGACTAACTGTAAGTTATGATTTTAGAGCGTGGCTTAACTGGGCTATTAACGCACATTTGCAAATAGTCAGGGGTAGCTTAGTCCAAAGCTTTGAGTATTTCTTAAGAAAAAAATTAGACCCTATTGCCAGCCTCGACCGAAGTCTCTGCGGCGCAGAGGGTAAGATGAGGGCAAAGGAAACTGTATACAGCTGGTAGAAGTGAATGTGGAGCGATGAATGATTCTATATAGAAGACATAAGTTGAGCCTAACATGTCTAAGCCATACGGGGTCAAATTTTAGTAGAGTGAATCGCTCTTTATAGCTCGACGGAGAAGAGTATCCTATTAGCTTCTTGACAAACGTACGCTGTACTTTCTCAAGGCGTGCCCTATCCGGTGAAGACATTCCGGAGAAGATTATAGGGCAGTATTCGAGGTGGGGTCTAGCATGGGATTGGTATGTAAGGAGAATACTATGTTTCATTTTAAATGACCTGAGAACTAGGCCTATTATCTGTCTGGCCCTGGCCTGGTGGAATAAGACATGTTCCGAGAACAGAAGATTTTTGGTGTGTCGAAGCTTAAGACCCCTCACTGATGAGCTTGCAGCGGTGGGCACTTGGTTCAGTGGTAGGCTTCCGGGAGGGACTTGACATCTGTAAGTTATGTGGAAGCTTTTAGACGCCGAGAAGCACATCTGCCATGAACTGCACCGTTGAACAAGTTTCTCAAGATCGTTATCCACCTTAGAAAGGGCTGAGCTCAAGTCTCGATGGCGGAACTCGTAAACGATTTTGATGTCGTCGGCGAAGAGGAAAGGTGTGCCGCGCTGCACAACCGAAAAAGCGTCATCAATGTAGAGTGAGAGAAAATAGCGGACCAGGCACACTTCCTTGTATAACTCCACTGGTGACAGGCACCGGTTGAGAAAGGTGACCATTAGCATATACAACTTGGGTTTGGTCCGACAGGTAGGAAGTAATCCACGATAAAAGCGGGTCATGGATACCGTAAGCTCAGAGTTTTGTTAACAACCGGGAGTGAGGAACTCGGTCAAATGCCTTGGTCATATCGCGGTAGGTTATAATCTTACATTCGCCGTCGTCGGCTGCTGTGGTCAGTAGGTTGAATAAATCAAACTGGCATGTGGTGCAAGAACATGACTTTAGGAAGCCATGTTGACCGCTGTGAATGAGGCTATTGGAAACAAAGAAATCGGACATCCGCTTGTTATTCAAACACCTCACTATCCTGGCAGCTGAAGGGCTATGGTTTATAGGACGACAGTTTGAAGGGTCACGCACTGGACCTTTTCAAGGATAGGGATAATGGTTAAAGTTTTCCACTGGGATGGAAAAATGTCATGTTTAAGGGATAAATTAAAGAGATTCATTAAGATAGCACCAACGTCAGTTACACCAAGATGAAACAGTGCTGAGGGGATGCCGTCACAACCAGGGCGGCAGGAGGGTCTAACATGCAGTGGTAGGTGGGTCACGTAGTTCAAACTGAATTCAATATCAGAAAGAACCTGCTCGGTGATGAAGGGTACGAGTGACGGATATGAAGTGGCGTCAGTAGTCATGGGTTTTGAGAAGAGGGTATTGAGCGCCTCAGCGATCTTAGCTGCAGATTTAATTTGCTTGTTCTTCCTCAAAACTAAATAGGATATCCCTGAAGACTCTCTCTGATTTCTGCTCTTTACCAGTCGGGACAGTCGGTAAGATCTGTCAAAGTAATTCAAGTCCGGAAGCTATTTCTTCCTCAGCAGTTCATTATTCCGAAGCATGGTGGTTACGGAGAGGGAGTGCAGTTGCAATAATATAGAGAAGTCTCCGGTTTTATTACAGATCTTTTGCAATTTTGCATGTTTGTTTCGTAGCCTTGTTTGGTAAGAGATGTGGGCTTGAGAGCGGTTGGTCTCGATGGAGATGGTTGCTGACAAGCAACTAAGCAGCTCATAGTAGAGTACTTCACTGGCAAGCTGCGGGTCGTGCTGCAGGAAGTAGTCATCCCAGTTGAGGGATCGAAGCATGGGCTTGAGATTTATCCAGTTGATCTTGTGTAGGGTTTGTTGAGGTGAGCTACATATAGGGTCTTGGTGCTGAGGGTACGGGGAGGGAGTGCAATACGTACACCAGGTGGCCGCCTCCGAGTCTGGCTGTCCTATTACCTCTAAAGCCCTTTACTCTTCAAGCAGAATTTCGCTTTTGGGAGTGTGGGCCGTGAGCCAGGTTTCAGTGCTAAGGATGACATGAGGACTTGACGTTATGACACAATATTTTAAGTGATGAAGCCTATTGGGGATGGACTGGGAGTTAAATAAAACCAAAATTAACACACCCATGTGGATAGGAGTATCTGGACTCTGTAACTTGGGGAAGTTACTGGACCAAGGAGGTGTACGGGGAGGGGCTTGAGTTGGAGCTGTTGCCGAAGAAAGAGTGAGTGTTGAACGACTCAGTCGTGGCTTCAGAGGATTCAGCCGCGAACAACCCGGAATTCATTAGTTTCAAGATATTAGGAGTTGAACTAGAAGGCCTTGGACCAAGTAGCCTTGCTACTATCCCCGACTTGTTGGGATCGTTTGACGTTCGAGTGTGATGACAAAATGTGAGGTTATGTAATATATCGGCTTTCCCACATGAGAACCTTGGTAGTGGTTGGTGTTGTGCAGTAAAGGTAGACCTCAGAAAGAGGAGGAGCTAGTAGGATGTAGCTCGGCTTAGCCGCCTGTCAATGGGGCCCGCTCCTGCGGGATTATCATATTTGTAATAAGAAGTGGTTCGGACGCAGAAGACTGTGACCCACTGTGGTCTGATAATCAAGACAGACTTCATGTGCCTCATCTATGTTTATGCTATCGCGGGTCTAGCAGATTACAGAAGATGCTTAAAAGAGCCTGCTTAGTGCTCCTTTAAATTGTTTTTGAGTGCAACACGATTGCAGTGAGTCAGCAAGCTCATCCCAGAGGCTAGGATAGATAACTAAGAAATATCTGGATCTGGTTGACAGCCTAGACTGGGGGGTCCTTTTGGAAAATTGTCTGCAACGGGAGGAGTAACGAGTCTCACTAGAGAAACCAATTGGTTTGTCAGATTAGTGGATTTTGAATGCAGAAGGATGAAGAGAAATGAAAGGAATAACGCAGGCCCAGGCCTTTTGCCACGTGAACATTAGGACTCGGCAGACCAGTCACTGTAAGAAAGCCAAGTGTAACGTAGCTTTTGTGGGCGAGAAGAGAGCTCTAAGCTGCAGAAAAATTCATCAGCCACCGAGTACACCATTCAGCAAGGACCTTCACACGTGACAGAATATTACTAAGAGCTGAGTGAAGGGAGTTCACCTCAAAAGTATAGACTAGCTTTTATCGTCAACAAAGAGGAACTCCATACCATCAGGCACCACTTGGAAGATGTCACTTATTTACATGAGAAATAAGAGAGACCCTAGAAAGCTACCCCATGCGACCCTGCTGGTAGGTGGTTTGGGCTGAGAAGATGTCTCATTGACAACAACGGTCTGGGAACGTTTGGAGAGGTAAGATGGCAGACTGGACAGAAGGGGATCGGTGACTCAGTAGGACTTAATTTTTGACAGTAGGCAAGTGTGAGGTACGCGGTTGAATGCTTTAGTCATATCCAGAATGATGACGACGATTGACTTGTCGCTGTCGGCCCTGGGAATGATTGAACTGGGGAAGTCCATCTGACATGTGAGGCACGAACAGGACTCGCGGAACGAATGCTGAGCTGGCTGATAAAACTTCGAGAAGTCAGCAAATCTGCAAGATGATCCTTTACTGTCCTCTTAAGGAGCCTGGAAAAAATCGAAGTGTGGTTTCTGGGGGGGCAGTCCCCTGGATCATGCGAAGGGCCATTTTTGTGGTGCGTAATTATACGGGATGCTTTCCACTGGACCGGATAGGTCCCGGACGACATGGATAACGTAAAGAGGTTCAGCAGCGGGAGTACTAGGTCAGGCCCCCTAAAACGAAGCAGGGCAAGTGGAAGGTCATCAGGCCCTGGATGATAAGATGGTTTAGTTTTGGCTAGGAACTTCCTAATGTTGGCCGTGTTAAATGTGATGATTGATATCGCGTCCTGTGTGAGCATTGGGTAGCAAAATGGTGGAGGGTTAGTCTCCGTGGTAAGAGTTGAGGCAAAATATCGGTTGGAGGCCCCAGCAGTATCTTTTGGCGAATCAAGATGGGTGCCATTATGAATGAGGAATGGGATATTGTTTTTCAGTACTGCCAGAGTTGCGAGATTCCAGCAGTCTTGAGAGGAGCTTCACACTATGAGGCTGTTTCAGCGCAGTCCTTTCTTGCTTTTTGAGTTAACTCCCCGCTGCTGCACAGAGATCACGGGAGAGTCGGGTTATTCTGAGTGCCAGAGAGAAATCTCGATTCCTGAGGAATGAGCTCTGGGGCTTACAAATCTTTTATCAAAGTCTGTCAATTTTGGTAGTCTTGGCTCCAATGTGCCTAACGGTTGATGTAAGGCAATTTATGGAGGAAAGCAACCTGACACAGAGCACATCAGCGGCTTTTTGCGGATCGGATGCGAGGAAGAAGTCAGGCCATTCAATGCTCCGGAAGGAGGTAGGCAACTGGGCCCAATTAGCCAGTCTATAGGTATTTTGTTTTTGAATTTCGACAACTTCAGGTAGGCATGATTCTTGCGTAACAGCGAAGTGGCGTATGACCATTTTTTGGTCACTACCGGGAAGGTTTTGTGTGACGGAGACGTTTACGTCAGGAAGGCCATGAGTGAACACCAAGTCGAGGATATTGTTGTGCCTTGTTGGAGCAGAGACATGCTGTGTCCATCCTGCAGTGTAGGTGTCCAGAACGAAA
The DNA here is from genome assembly GCA_948099385.1 of Fasciola hepatica. Classification (NCBI taxonomy): domain Eukaryota; kingdom Metazoa; phylum Platyhelminthes; class Trematoda; order Plagiorchiida; family Fasciolidae; genus Fasciola; species Fasciola hepatica. The sequence continues at coordinate 6,666,347 of CANUEZ040000027.1, read as the reverse complement.
TAGCACAAATACCCGGAGTGTTTAGTCTCCTGCCGTGATCCTTGGACCTAAAGATAGGGTAGAGATGTACTCAAAATCCCCAGTGGTATGCGGATAATTGGAGTAGCTAGAAGTAGGTGCTCGGTAGAAGCACCCAATATGCAACACTTTCCCAGGAATAAAGAAGGAGAGCCAAAGAGAGCCGGGAATACAGTCAAGCACTGGGTGGTGGAGGAGGATGATGGTAAATTTATATTTAATATATGCAAGACAACCACCGCCTCTGCGGTTCACTCTGCTCACTGAAAAGGAGTTATAGCCAAACAAGGAGACAACTTCAGTTGGAGTTTGATCAGCCAACCATGTTTTTCCACCAAACAATATCAAGGCTGGAGGCAAGTTCGTTTCCCTAAATCATTCATTTCGTTCAACAGCGAACGGAAATTTGGCTGCGGAAGAGAAATTCTGCTTGCATTTTTGGGGTTACAAGGCGCTAGGGCTCCATGTGAGGGCAGCGGATGCCTATTTGGGCGGAGCTAGCTTCCGGTAGCCCGGTTGTAAACCAAGAGGGTGTCTACAGGTGGAGTAGTAACTGGGATGGGGAGATTAGCAGGTAGGTTACATGGTAGTGGTCTGTAGGGTACGGTGTTGTCGCCATTATAAGAAGTCTGGTTGTTGGGTGTCACATCTATGGGGACATCAGAAGGGTGACCGCCGTGTGATACATGTTGGGTGAGACACTATAGAAGTCTGATGGGGAGCAGGTCTGGGTGCAACTGCGGGTTAGTAGCGATCAACCCCTGTGATGGGCAGCCCCCCTCTAGGGGCTTTATTACGGCAGGGGCATTTCGTAATAAACAACCTGCTGAGGTCGGCTGCTGTTTGCATGAGTGGTAGAAGATCAGACTGCCAACAAGGGCGAAACAGCAGCACAATGCCTTCATGGTTTTCAAGGGCGAATGAAGAGTTTCTACCGCTTGGAGGAGCACACTGTACAAATCTAATCTCCAAATAAGTTTTAATTTACCTTTTTAACTGGACTTTTCGTTATCCTTGGCTTTACAGTGGCCCAAGCGATACAAATATGGCTTCACGTTCAGAAAATACCCTTCAGTTTAGAAGAAGTACAGTTGCTGTCTCGTCACACGGCCTTGTTTCAGTGCAATAAAAACAATACTTAAAAATGGTCAAAAAAGTTCAGGATTAACTTCACTGCGGGAAGTAATTTGTTCAGTCAACTGAGGTCCCTTAAAAACCACTTATTTTACGCTCTTATACTTTCCGGCCACTCTTTGTTTCATTGGACTCCCAAGAGACCGCTTCAATTTTCACTTGGTTTGCCGTAGTCGCCGTCAGAGGATACGTGTCTGAAAATTATTCCGATGTCGTCGTCATTTAAATACAATATATACTTCTTGGAAGCGATCCCCAGTTTCGAAGTGTCGTTTCTGGTGTCCTGAAGTGTAGCTTCCCTATTAAGGTCGACTTTCCTTGTAGCCATAAAATTGTTGTTGGACCTTCTTGCATTTAAACTCCCACTTGTGACGATATTTGTGACTTAATGTATGGAGAATTGTCATGCTTTTTTCTTGGTGACGGTGAACCTTTCGTCCAGGGAAGAAAAGCAGAGTGAAGATTGGCTTCCCCCAGGCTCGAGGAAAATCTGAGTCGTCAAGCTGGAGACGCAGAAAAGTGACCCTTCTGAGTGCCACCGCAGAAGAGCAACGCAAGAATGTATTCCCACCGAGTAGTCCAATAGACCCCCAACTGTTTAGCCCAAAACACTATTTGCGGATGTAATAAGTATCAGTAAAAGTCGATTCATTTATACATCTAAAGGCGCCCGGGATTCTGCCACTAATCTGTGACACCACGATCCTCGGGCATTTTGTCCAGCTTCTACTGGCGCAATTCGTTGGGGTTATCTCCAACAGTGGCGCGATCGCCCAGGTATTACAGTGGCAGAGTGCATCCAAAGATGAGCAAGCCATAGACGGTCAGGCGGAATATTGAACACACAAATGCCGTACCTATTAACCACAACTAAAGGTCATTTTTAAAAATCACTGCGGTGAGTTTGATGCAAGGAAACAAGGATGCCTTTGAGCACTTAAATGGGAAGGTCTATTTTGGGCTGTCGGTGGCTACATGGGGATGAGCTTCCTTCAAAATCTCGGGGGAGCAACTATGGAGGCTGCACCTGCGAAGTCCCCCGGCAGTGTACGACAAACGATTTTCCGGAGCAGGCCGTAAGAATTATGGGCGCTGATTTTAAGATGTTTCACAGCTTGCCGTTTTATTCGGTCGGTAAGTAATCGTGTCTCGATAAATTGTGGTGCGCACTGCAGCTGAGTTTATAAAACTGTGACATGTACCCCCTGGAGACTTGAGAACGTTTATATTAGATACTGGGTGCTTAAGACCTCGGGTAAATGCTCTAAACACGATAAAAAAATACTTAAGAAACAGGTGGGCCGCACTGTTTTCTTTGTTTCCAAAAGGTCCTAAGTTTTTCCTCGAAGATTTTCAAACGGGACTAGTTCAGAGTCAACTCTCGACTAGAATAAGACTAAATTTGGGCTAGACTGAGGTCATTTTCGGAATGCTGCACCGACTGGGGTGTTTTGGCAGCCAACCTAGACAGAATGGTAGCTTGAAACACCATTAGAAATCAGAAAATATTTCATGAGGTGTCCGTTATGGTCCACTGGCCTCAAGCCTCCTTCCGGCGGCAACAGATAAGTACACCTGATTATTAGAAAATCAAGTCAACTGATTATGGAATGCCTTCACTGCGCCCAGTGAAACCCGGAAATTTTTGAGTGGTGAGGCACGGTCAAGGTACGCAAAGCCAAATGACTACTGTGACTGGCTTCCATCGACCACTGCCGAGTGGCCAACGGTAATCCACCTGAGCAAACATTTCACGGAATTACAACGCAATTCACGATCGCTTGTTATACTGTTTTCTTATTTTCACGAGGGCTACGCAAGATTCGTTTCGGGCGTATAGTGTCCCCCTGGTAAAACCGCTACTTAGCAAAGCCGGCGGAGAGCCCGCCGAAAACCGATGTTAAGAGAGGGTTGTGTGCCCCCAAAGGTGGGGAGGTTAGAGCAGAATTGAGAGTCTAGAGGCCATGCAGTGGCAGGTTGAGGATTAGGAAAGATAAATGTCGGGCAAATATGGACAAAATCAACTAGCAGGCATTTTGTGATTCAACAGTCTTTCAGATAGGATGCGATGCAGGATGAAATATGACTAAGTATTCTGAGCAGAAGTAGTGAAAATAGGGGTCTGTAGAGGTTGTTAGTAGTAAAATGAGTGAGCAGATAATTCCGCAGAGGTTTTACTTGGAAACTTTGGACACGTTTTTGAGGAAACACAAAACATTGACCGTTATTATTTTGATGCCGGCATGAGATATGTGCCACTAAGCTTACTAAGGCTGCAGTATGCCAAATATACATCGAGCTCACCTAAGTGAACCTGAGAGGAATACATCGGGAACGGTTTCGGATTAAAAAGTGCCAAACAATCCTTCAAGAATAGTTAGCGAAAGCGGATGGTAATCTCGTTGCTGAGCAAGGCAGGACCATGAGGGATGCACCGTGGGCGACTTCTGGTGGCTGGATGGGGTTGGTTGGCGTAAACTTATCACAATTTTGGAGAGCAGTGGTATAAGTAGCAGATGGATAACGTCGGTTTACTACACGATCATGAACAGGACGTTGGACTGGTGACTGCCTGTAATGTTGGTTTAGGATAACTTTGAGAGGCATCAGACTTCGTGGCTTGACTAGCGAGCGTGCATGACGTCGAGGTATGTGTTAAGGATATTTTCCTCGGGCTGTTTGGCCAGGATGTCTGTATTAGGCTGTCCGGCCGACTTACTCGGCGGCTGAGAGGTCTTGATGCCAGCAGCCCAAGTTGGAATAACATACCCCGGAGGAGCCTAAGGTAGCAAGAACTTATGACATTTTGGCGTTTTTTTCTTGGGGGAGGTGTCAAGTGTACTGTCCAGAGCTACATCTTGGGGCGGGTTAAGACCGGAGCGCCGATTCGATTGGGTTTTGATGCCGACAGTGTTGCTGTGGAGTGACCTGCTAGACTCTAACAACGGCAGCCAGTGGGACAAGTCCGACTGCGGACTGCTCGGTTTGTCTCTCTTTGAAGAGAGGTTTTATCGGCTGCTGCTTTGACCCTCCCAAAGGAGAATGCTGACTCTGCGTTGCTCCCCACGCCCTCATACCTCGCGGCAAGAAAACTTTTGTCGATCGAACAACTTTTTTGCGGAGTTGCCTTGTTTATCCCCGTAACCAAACAAAAAGACGGATCTAGCCACAAGCACCAGTTAATATCTTTTTAACTCAAATAGAAGCCGCGCTTGCCGTTCACAAGCCACTCGAGAGCGATTCAAAACTCACTGTGATGTTTTCAGCAAAAAAGCTTTAGGTTCTCAAGCCAACTAAAGTCTTGAAGTGGCAGGCGCTCAAAATTTCCTGCCGGCGTCTACATATGGATAGGCGGCACTAGCCCCCACTTCGATGCAGGAAAGAGTAGCCAGCTTTGAAGTAGAGTTCCCAATCTTGACCATGGAAATTGGTAACTTTTGATTTAGGGGACTAGCCTCTTTATTGGCCTCGTCAACTAAATTGTGCAGTGATACCGTGCAATTATCCAGTCCTAATAAGTGTGAAAGTCACTTGTCTATCCGAAGTTGCAGTGCAGAGCTGAAGGATTGCTGCTCCAGCCCATTGGTGAGAAGAAGTACGGCTTGTTGTTTGTACTTTGCCTCCAGACTGATTTTTCAGGTCAAAAGAGGGCATAATAGTCGCGATTTACTTTTAAGCGACGGCCGTCATCCAAGTTAGGGAAACGGAGTCCATGGCAACATATCAGGGTCATACGAATCCGCTGGACTTTTCAAATAAGTAAGAGGTTTTTACGCTTCACCTCTGGAAGGCAGTACAGGAATCGCTTTTGAGAGTACTTTACAGGCAAGGAATAGTCTCAAATTCTATTTTCAGGGAAATCGATGACTTTCTGAACTACGGAAGCACCTTGAGAAGTTATAATCCATGAGCTACCTTGGACAACCTAGAAAAAATCAAATCTCTAAGGGCCCACAAATCCACGTGGTCAGGTCAGATCAAGCTCAACAGGACTGGTAATGACCGGGGCCAGTGGAGCATCTGGAATTTTTTCAGTGATGTGCAGAGATTGGGACCCACCACTGTGGTTTCATTTATTTCTTTCGGTTGTGCCGCACGAAATGTGGTTCGGTCCTTCAGTTCGGCTAAAAAAAGAAAAAGACAGAAATAATGTTCTCATCATCTAGGAGAGAGACAAACGTGGCTTGTTTGTTCCACCGCACTTGGTGTCTTCGTCTGTAAGCACTGACACACGGAATAACTGATGAGCCCTGAAACGTATGAACTTCTTCATAATACTCAGTATTCAGCTTCTCGTAAACTGTCTCCAAAACGGCTTCCAGCAGCCGCTTGCCCTTTACCGACTTCTGCACCCAGGTCCAAAAGCAATATTCCGGGTTGGGTGTAAAAGCATTTTCTGGGGTAGCAGAATTACTTCGAAATTTCGAGACCTGGCTGCAAACCTGTTACTTCAGGCTGTTGCCGCAAAGCACCGCTGGATAGACTTGAGAGCCTTGGAATCTTGGACGGGGTCTCTTACGACCCCAGCCTCATTGGTAACCTTATGTGACGCACTCTCAAATTCCCTAGTCTTTTCTTCTGCCCCGGCTTAGCGCGAATGTCCGCAATAGCCTAAATTTAGATGGATCTCATATCTTTCTACCCATTCATTTATCTCCATCAAGTCTGCCTGCAGTTAGTCTGAAGGCGGAGTCCCCACAACCTCAAGATCATCCGTGGACGGGGAATCAGGACGCCCTAGGATGTCCGTTAGGTGGCTTGTGTAGATCACGGACAGCACTAGTTTAGGCTGAATAAAAACCCCTCCAAAATCCTAAAGTGCAAGCCTATTTCCAATAACCCTATTGAAAGTTTCGCATCATCCACCATACACGACACATCATAGGATGTATTCAGCTAACTTTATTTGAGGCGGTTACCTCGGCTGCCGATGCTCTCGGCTTCGCCATCGGTTTTGTCGCATCACTCGTGTTTGGGCTCCTCCCTTGTTAGAGTTGGCCATCATTTGTAACATCTTTGGCCGCACAACCAAGGTTGTGCAAATCACCATGCCTAAATTTATCAATAGTGCTGCAGAATTATTGGGTCAAACTTCTGACTTAGGATAAGCTCATTTGGCAGCGCGGTAATCTATGTGCAAGTGGCGGATTACGGTACTCAATTTAGGAAGGAGACGAGAAGACGCAAACGAAATCACAAGAACAGGAACAAAGAAAAATGGAAGTGAACAAAGGTCAATTCGACAGTTCGTCGAGGAAGCTGTGGCTGATAACGAACCTCCTGATACTGTTAGGTCTGTTAGCACAGTCAGTGCCGCTTCCCGAGTTTATCGTTATCAGTCAGGTTTTGAAAGAGGCTGATTTTTTAAATAGGTTCTATGGACTGGAACCGGAACTGCATTTGGCTGGAAATGTGTAAGGACTGGCTAGGCAGGAAAAACGTAGTGATAGCAAACATGAGAGAGAAATGAGCCAAAAACCTCCAGCTCATGAAATCAGCCGGCATAGGAAAGATATAAGACCACCTAGACAATTTGCACAACCAGAATGCAGGTAGTGGGCCTCCGATTGACTAGTAGTCTCGCAATTCTGGGCTTCTCCCATGGCTTCATTCTATCTATCGGCCAGTTTCAGAAATGTTTTCTGTCTCGACATTCTAAGGTAAGTACTTGGAACGAAGGAGGTGTTATCTCGGCTCAGTTAATTCCTCAACTTCTATAAAGATACACCACCTCCTCAGTGCTTAACTGTAAAAACAAGAGGAGTATCAAGCTAAACTCTAAGGCCCCCGATGCGCCTAAAACCAGGAACATAAACCACCAAAATATGCGTCAATCAACGATGCGTAAAACTAGGTTCATTACCTCCCCCTCTGATATAGCTGAAACTTTCTACTTGTTCCTGCTTTTGTTATAGTTTCAAGAACATATATTCTTCCCCTTCTGTCCCCCCGACTACGTACCGTTATCTATATAATCACGCGTACCTCTCAAGTACTACGCACTTTCGGATCACCTATTTATCCCGGACCATATTTCTTACCACCTGCTGCGTTGCTGAATAGCGAGCTCGACAATTCCACCTTCATGCCAAATCCTTTCAAGCCTTATACGAAATCTTAATGCCAACCGTCCCACTAGAAATCCTCAACCGTTACATTACATCACGAAATGGGGTCTACGCAAGAGGCTTCAAACTACCGGTCAATAAGATACACTCCTGTTGCTTCAAGAATTACGGAAAACATTAGTGAAATGTAAACTGCCAGTTGCTCGGTGGATCATAAACTGGGGAGCCCTAGGGAACAGGATCTCCTTCAGTCTCGCGCGTGTCCAACCTGATAATCTGACATTTCAAACCTCACCACGTCCACAACCGACATGTAAGTGGTCCTAACTGTGATATCCGTCAACGTGGTGAAGGCATTTGGTCGTGTCCTCAACTTTCCCCTCTCAGCACAGGTGCGTGCTTTTTGTGTCATCTAACCCCCTCCCCCTCACATGGCTGTCCTTTTTAAGCCGGAGATTGCAGGTTATGATGAGCTGAAGCTATGCTCCCCAGACTAGTCCGATCACAATTGGAGCCGTTGAGGGCAGTGTCCCGGGTATGCTTTTATGCCTTATGCACATGCACGGTGTTCTTGTCATCGTTATTCACGGCGCGCCCTTTCTTTTCACCCACGGAGTTAAGAGTATATGCAATTTTATGCTTGATATAATCACTTCTACGAAAGGTAAAATGTCTGAAGACCAGAGTACATCGCCCGCTGGAGCTTTGAATGGTTTTCGAAATCCTCATCCAATAAATGTTTAGCCATTACATTCTGAAGTAGCTCTAGCCGAAACTCTTTATCCAATGGTTGTTCGTCAATCTCCTCTGGGCTTGTTATTCCTCAACACTAAAATGCTGCTAGCATGCTACTCTCCCGGCTGCAAATATAAAACTTTGAGCGTCGTTTTTAGATCCATCATCCCTCTGAAAGTATCGCTGATATTTACGGCCTTCGTTCGAGACTAATCCTTTAAAACTGCTCTCTAAGTTGCTGTGTTATGGGCAAGTTGGACTGGCCCTCTGTTGTGTGTGCTAGAAGATTTATCAAACGGCTTCCGGGATTGCCTACACCTCTTTGTTGTAGGCAGTGTTCTTTGCTACCAAAACTTTAGTCTCCCTGGGTTTCTTCGTCCGGAGATCAATCTAGTTCTACTCTGCTTTCTTTTTTGTAATAAATTTTCTTTAATCTCACCCCATATTTCTGTGGGGACACCCCCCACTCCGTTTTATACCTCTCAAGCTAGTCACCCCCGTTTCCAAAATGACTATAAGTTCCTAAATTTTCTCCTCACATGAACCGGGGGTTGAAGTCAGCCACCTTTTTACAACCGTACATCTACTCCCAAAGCTTATTCTACCTCCGTATTAAATAAGTATCTTATGGTATCTACTGCTAAGTCTTCCCAATCCACCAATCAAAAGATGAGATGCATAGGCATCGTCTTGATTCCTAAAGCATTCTTTTTTCTCATGTGACTCTTGGTTCCACCATCGAGCAAAATAACCCTATGAAATTTCGCGTTGCCTTCTTACTCTATGTTCACACATCAGTAGTTTTGTGGAAAAAGCCCTATCATAAGCTTGCTCTCCAATTAATCTACGGCTGCAACCTGTCCCAGACAGCCTATCCCTTCAGACCATTTTTCCAGATCCTGTCGTTTTAGTGCTTCCTTCAGCTTCAGCTCATCCCAGGGATATCTGTGTACTTACAATTATTTACCCTATCAAAGGAGGGTACCCGCAAAATATTCCAAACCCGAATCTACCTTGCTTCACATGAACTTGACTCGGACATCTGGTATGTACTACCCCGGAAACCACTTCACCCTTAAGCGAGCTACTTATTACCACTGGACCTCAACTTGCTCTTAACTTAAGGATTGATTTGGAATATTCCCATTGCTTTCAGCTGTGTTTTAAAAGCCCGGCTGGATCCGCAGTTTTTACCGATGTGTGCTGTTGCTCTTCACGCACATTTTGGAGGATTACACCTCACACTTCCACAACAAAAGTGGACAGTGCATGACCAGTTCATCCCACCATGACAAGATCAAGTGAACTCACAGCCTTCTCAGCATATAAAGTGGAACAAACAAACCACTCAGTCCTTTGAACTGCCTGTTACCTCCGCTTGAATTTTCACGTGCTTTCATTTATCCAACTATAAGCTGCCTATGGCTCCATTTGATTGCCAGCTGTGGAGCCCCATTCAGTCCACATGCAAATTTTCCTTTCCCGAATGTATTTGTTCTTTGCATTATGGCACCTTAATGCCACAGCGGTCGATCATCCGGAACACTGCACCCATCGATTAACCGGTTTATTCTCCCCGTTTTTTGTAACGTGTCAAATTGTTAGATGAAATGCTCCATATCTATATCAGCTGTCATACAAAATTCTGTCTCCCCTGCCCGGTGAAACTGCAAAACTTTTCGTTTACTTCCAAAGGTACTTCTATTGAAATACATTTGATCTTCGATTATGCTCTCATGCATGTTGGTGGTAACAGCCAAAAATGCACAATTACCTGCAACGCAAAACGGCGAAGAACACCCCTGATTGCCCTTTGTGAACAGGCTTTATTTTTATCGGCGGCTTAAATCGCGGAAAGAAAAGCGAAACTCTACAAAACGTTGTCTCGTCCAAAGAAACCCAATGATAACCCAATGAGCCAACCAAAAGCTAGACCATTCTCTGTACACCAATAGTCAAATTTCAAAAAGCTTCCTTGCCAATGTATTACAACATCTAACAAGTTTAACCTGCTCCTAACTGAAGAACGTCAACTTTCAGTAATCTCGTCTCATAAGAAAAGCCCACATTGTTTGAATTTCCACCTCTTCTTGCGTATTCGCTGATCAACAAGCTTTTTACTGTGCCATCTACGCATTTTCACATTTATGGCGCACGTTTTCTTATTTTTCCCAGCTGTTCACCAAAATTCCACCGTTTCGTATATCAAAAACGGTGTTGTTATCCCCACCGGCATATTTTTCATAATTCTGAACCATTCAGTCCAGCGATCTTGTGCGACAATTGATGAATGCAGGGCAACTACCAATGATCGGTCAAGCTCATTATGCCCCTTCTCCCGCCTTTCTTCTCTATGAAGACCTAGGCTACTAACTAGCAGGTTGATACAAACGATATTTATTATATTTTACACTTCCACATTAGTCTTTTAAAGAGGCTTGACGCTTGGGCATCCCAAGAAAAACGCCACAAGGGAATGGACCCAACACTCTACAACGGACGGCCTGGCTTGGTGGTCAAACAGCATGTAGTAGCCCATCTAGAATCAAGCAGAAGGTAGGGGCAGTGAAGCAGACAGTAAGTAGTTGGCTGATCAGATTCTCTAAAACAGTGAAACCAGCCACACAATCAGTGGACCGATGCGTGTGAGTTAATCCCCAAAACGATTTCATTGGCGTCAGCCAATTACCGAGCGACCATAGAGACTAGTTAGACGGGCAGCCTAGTTCTGCCAGTAGGTTAGTAATTTTTCATAATAGGCCTTGTTCATGACCAGCGCATATCTTAAATGAACGTCATCTTTTGTACCCTTAGGTTGATAAGTTTCAAAGGCAGGATCGTCTTTCTGATAGAGACACTGGAACGAAAAAACATACCCAATGATTACTGCATTTATCCAAAGTGGAGTCGACATATTTTGACTGGAGTGCAAACCAGAACAGAAAATTCTCCAGAAACACGAGAATTTAGTAACTCAAAGGGCATCAGGCGTTTTTGTGTCTACCTCTACAATTCCGAAGAAAGACCGGGAATGCGATTGGCGGATGTTTGAGGCCAAATCCTGTATCCGAGTTCCGGAGATTTCCGGGGACCTGTCCGAAAAACCATGTCCAGCTCGGACCATTCTACGATGGAAGCTGCGTAGTAAGGTTCAGCTATATGCCCCCAAAAGTATCCTCAACCAGATAGGTGTAGATATTGAGCCTCAGCTGAAATTCATGAATGATCCTTGTTTCAAAGTAGTGGCCGATGAACTTGAGGCAATCTTCCGAGAGGACCGCATAACGTTGGCAATTGTTCAGACGTGCTTCCAAAACACGAAAGACAGACTTGAGGTAGTTGGGCCTGAAGGACCTCTGAGATATCGATTACTGAACAACAAAAGAGATGGTTTTACACCGGTTTACTTAGCTCAAGGTATGACGACACTGCAAGCAGTCCCTGACAAGGGGATACAATAATGATAGTTTCTCTTCGATTTGTATGATTTGCTAGAACCAAAAAGCGGCGAAACTTAGCAACTTTTCTCTATCCTACGCTTGTGCTTCGCGGGTTTCGAACTAGGCAGCAACATTATTGTGCTTGTCGCCATTTCACAGCTCCCGCGATGGTTTCCGTGAGCTATTTCCCTCTTTTACACTTTCTATAGATGGCTCTCGTCCTCCTCTACAGTTTTCTCAATCTATTTCCAGAAGATGTCGTCAAAAGTCTTTATGTTCGTAGCTAGTGGTAGAACACGTAACAGAGAAGTAGCACTTAATTGTACGAGAGTAAACCCAGAACCCGGCCGTGGCCTCCGAGTAAGCCGCAAGCAAGCAACTGAGTTGGCAAAAATAGCTCAAATATATTTGTTGCCATAAGCAAAAGAGTAAGGTAAATCTGTACGTAACGAGATAGACAACCCTATTCTGCCGGCGCTGAAGCATGACTGAAGATCGAGGCAAAGCTGGCGCATGTGTATTGATGAGAACCACCGTGATTATTTGTGCATGTAGCGCGTGAAACATTCAACAGACATAGCAAGTTGTCAAAGGCTTCTCAACGTTTTGATACCATTTTTTGTCCCAATCCCGTTATGATAGATATATTTTGCGTCCTTATCTAGTAAACCTCTTCTGATCAGTATAAGACCTTGGTCGACGACAGCGTCCCTTGAGGACTTCAATATACAGCTGCTTATCGGGTTAAATGCACAATATTTTATGTTGTTTTCTTTTGCATTCACTAATGAACATTGGTGGCATTTACTAATTATCATAAACAAATGGAGCTCAGGATAAAAATGATGCAGATGGCGATGTCTAAAGTCAGCACGAAGAATAAGGATAACGTACACAAGATAACTCGGAGGTGACAAAAGTCAATACGCCAGCGGATTCCAACATAAAAACAACGCAAAATTATTTCCATCATTCCCGTTAGCGATGCTTCGATATGAGCAAATATTTCACTGCTATCCAAAAATACACAGTCATCTCCAATAACGATATAAGGGGTCTTGCGTCATTTAGTATGCACGACACATCGTAGGATGTGTTGACCAAATTTATTCAAAATGGTTATTTCGGCTGACGATGTACTTGACCTGACTATCGGATTTATCGGAACACCCGTGTTCGGACTCGTTCCTTGTTCGACTCAATTCTCATTAGCACTATTTCTGGCCGCACAATTGATATGCCTAAACTTATCCATATGGTGCTGTAAGATTATTGGGTCAAGCTTGTTCTGATTTGGGATCCACCCATTTGGCAGCGCGTTACTCTAGTTGCAAACAACGAGTGACAGGGGGCCCCGGCATTGAACCCTGTGGCACCCTGCTGCATGCTGTGGCTGCGCTGGCTGTTGGTCCTCAACCCGAACCTGACACGTCTTGCCACTGATTTATGCCCTAACCTAGCTGAGCACCCTTTGTGCAATCCCAATGCCCCGCGGTTTGTACATCGGCAGTCTACGACTTTCCGAGTCGAATGTCTTCTGTAAATCTTCGTGGCACACCGCTTGTTCACATGTGCAAGTCTGCTAGCCAGTTATACGGAGAATGGTGAGAATTTAGGCGTGGTTTCTCCTTCATGGCCCTCTGCTGCCCTGCCGTGATCATTTGGTGTTCGACGTGCCCCATTATCTCATCCCTGAAGACCCCCTACATTACCTTAAGTACCACCGAGTAGGCCAATGTGCTTGTAGCTCGAAGCAATCTCCTCCCTTCTCCCTTGGCGGGTGGGCACCACTTCGGCTTTAGGCCAGCCAGAAAGAAACGCAGCCGAGGTTGGCTGTCTGCTGAACATGTATTGGCGTCTCGGATTACTTGCGTGCCGGCGGGCGTGAGACGGCGGAGTGGATCCTATCTGGTCCGGCCGCCATAATTTGCTTTAACCAATTTATGGCTGGCTCTACCGCAATGTGTTCTACGTGGATTTCTCCCATGGGGAGCACGCCAGGATTCGGGTAGCAAAAGGTGGTTTCCGGCGCCTTCGGTGTGCTCTGGTTCGAAGAACTCTTTAAATACTTCGGCCTCTTTCTCCGGCGTTGTCAATGTCTCTACTCTGCCCATCCACAACTTTTCTTACTGCCACGCATGGGTGGGCCTTAGGATGTAGGTGGTTGTGGTAGGCCTTAGGGTATTTTTAACACTTTGCACCCACTCATTTCGTGATTTGGCTGATAGGATCTTTGCACCCTCGGGGCACTTCGTGGGCCCTTAGGTGACGAAGAAATGAAAGGTCGCCCCTCACGCTGCGGAAGCCTCCATACCGATCGCTCGCCTACCTGCACTTTTTCAGCCCTGCTGGGCCACCAAGGTGGCCGGTCTCTTATCCTCCCCCTTGGGGCCCTAGGTTACCTTCTGTGGGGTTGGTGGCTGTCCGCCGTATGTTCTCCATTTCTATCCTCAGTGCCTGGTAATCGACTTTCCTGAGGTTCCTCCTTAGTTTGTAGTGAACCACTAGGGGACTCCTTCGGGAGAGGAACTTTATCAAACCGTGACCAATTCTGCCCATAAGCGAAGCCCAGTTGATCGGTCTGCCCCGATGATCCAGTGAGAATGAGATCTGGGAGGCTAGGTGGCTGACATCCAGCCCCCGGTTGGTTGGTCCATATGTTGTGCCAGTGTGGATCTGCACACCGGTTTCACCAGCTGGTCGCCGAAGCCACCTTGCGATGCCCATAAACCCTCTCAGCGAACTTCCGGTGACCTCCAGCTACCGACAGTCACCAACCTGTCGGACTGGGTGGCTGTCCTGGTCATTAGCTCTAACAGAAATGCGTCGTTGTTGGGAGGTGAAGACAAACGTCTGAAAACATACGTCGTGGTCGCTTATACACCCGGTGAACTCAAGCAGAATGAGGCACCTGTTTTGTGTAGATATTACTCCCCTCCTCATCCTCCACCGCTATCTGTTCGTGTAGGTCTGCAGCGAGTCAGATTCACCCCACTCTCCCCTTCGACTCGTCTGCCCAACATGTGGGCGCAGTGCCCAGCTAGTGGAGCACTTTCTGTTGCTCCATTGTTACCCGGGTGGCTTTCAGTGATTGTGATTCAATTGGTTCCTCTCTCTCTATTTGTTCTCAATACTACACACACTCGTCCGTACTGCAAAAACTTCCCCTGCCACGGCCACCGTTCTAGTTTTGAATAATCCCCGCGGCAACGGATTCATTCGCTTGTACTCGGGCGAATTGCCCGGGTGCCATTGGTGTCCTTGTACATACTCCCGTTTAGTGCCAGCGACTAGCCCAAAAATTATACTCCTAAGGTAACCCTTACCAGGTTTCCTTTGCTGCACTTTATCTGAGTTTGTACGGCTTGGCTCACACACTTTGAATCTGCTTAGTGTGTTCCAACCTGAATTGACCTATCTGTCGGGTTTTCGGCATTCCTGGCTGTTGACACTTTGCGAGTGTCAGTCGCTTTGATGGGCCCGGCTACGGTGTGTAGGCCACACAAAGCTGTCTGAGTTGCCTCTGGGTTCGTCCAGCCTTTGCTGTGTCATATGGTTCTGTGAAGATTTTCCCGGCAGCAGCTTTAATTGCCCTGCCGGTCGTTGCCAGTCGCGCCTCCCCATAGTGTTAGATTACGAATTTGACCAGCCCTGACCTCGGAGTAAACCAAGGGTATCTGGCCCGAAGGGCCCCTTACGCAGCCTAAACACTTTTAGTTGCACGCTTTTCTAGGCCCCTTTATTACCAGCACAGTCAATCTGTGGTGATGTACGTCCCGCCTCAACCAATCCATGCAAAGCAACGGTTCGGGGATATCCTTATTCATCACCGCTTTGCTAAGCTGCTGTTTGGCTGCTCCAGTTATATGAGTTTTACTTCACGAGCATTTCTTTGAGTTTCGGAGCTGAGCAACCTCAGCTTTTGTGACTTTTTCAAACCCCTCGGATCTAGTCTCGTCTGTCTTTGGCTTTGGACTAACTCTCAAGGCATGAGTTCCTGCAGTTAATGGTTTCATCATAAATGTCAGTTATTTCCCAAGGAGACTCGAGGCGTCCTCTGTGATCCCCACTTGATTTATCACCTTTGCGTAATGATATCTACCCAGGTTTATCTAGGTATAGTCTAAAAGCACTAACACCAAGCCAAGTGTATTTCTAGTGAAATTATCTGCCGCGAAGTCCTCGGCACACATTTTTCTGCTCATTCCGTGGACTAAACAGCTCCCTAAGCGAACTTTGGGGATCTCCTAGGTTTCTGGTTGCCGCCTGTTTATCCTAACAGTTTTTGTCTCTCTGGGTGAAGTGTGTTGGCTAGAAACGGAGTAAAGTTGAGAAATACCTGGACCGTTTGTGATTAGCCAATGCTTAAATAACGGTATGGTTCAGAGGCTGCAGGGTTTTCTATCTGCATATACTCCGACAACAGAGGGGTGACAGGCTCAGGCCGTACGATATTGTCGCTGATTTCCATGGGTCTCTCGAGCCTACTTTATTCCACTTCCACCTTGCAGCCTGTCAGTGAGTTTCCATCCGCGTCTCAGAGCCTTAGTGTACTCCACCTGTACTTGGCCCGCTGTGGCCGTCCCTCAGCAACATTATCTTTGTCAGCCGTCTGTTGTCCCTTTTTCTACATATTCGCCGTCAAATCAACTGCCAAGTAGGATCCCGTCAACGCAGAGTTAAGCTCGGTGCACTCGTCCGTACTGTAAAAACTTCCCCTGCCATGGCCACCGTTCTAGTTTTGAATAATCCCCGCGGCAACGGATTCATTCGCTTGTACTCGGGCGAATTGCCCGGGTGCCATTGGTGTCCTTGTACATACTCCCGTTTATTGCCAGCAACTAACCCAAAAATTATACTCCTAAGTTAAGCTTAGTTAATTGAGTTTGATCGGAAAGGCCCAGAAATCTATGATCACTCGGACACGGCACGTTCTTTCTCCCGCTAGTTGTATGTGCGGCAAAGCTCCCCCTGCCTCTCGATTTAGGTTCGCGTCTATGAGGCTCGCATTCTTCGATTTTCAGCTGGGGAGAGTTTGCACCCTCGATCATGGCCCTCAGCAAAGTCCCTTCTCGTGTCGCCAATGGCTCCGATGTCCAGCCCTATCTGAGATATCAGTGTGCACTCAAGTGTCGGTAAAGTCAGTCTCCCGTGCTTTGCGCTGGGCAGCCAGAAAGTGGGACTCGAGTAGTTTTTGGCCCGAGCCTGACCACTGGTTAAGAGGCCGCCCCAAGCTTTGGCCACCACGATGTCACTGCTTGAGGGCCTCCTGGGCTTGGTGTGACCTTTGAAGTGGCTACTTGATGGCGGACTTGATGAAGCCTCTGGTGCCCCTAAACTGCCCGTGTGTTGGGCTTTCAGGTTTGGTTACCCTTCTGCTTGGCTAGACATGAGCTTCCAGCTCCAGTAGCGTTGATGTGGTGAAGTTTTTAACCTTGGAACTGATTGTCAAAATTTAGCCGTACATTCCCTCTGGACCGAAGCTGGTACCGCTGCGACTTTGTGGTGGCCATGTTGCCGCAGTGTCCGATGCTCACTCCTAGGTCTGCATCGGCCCAACTCCAGGCCTGGCGAGGACTAATTTAGCAGCTTAGCCACTTATCTGAGGCAGCTTCATCCAGGGAAGCTGTAAACAGTGATATCCGTGATTGTCTAGGCCAAGATTTAATTAATAGGAGTGATGGCCGAGGTGGTCAACAAACTTGGCAGACCACCAGTCTCTCGGCGAATAGCTTTGAAGCTATTTAGTTACATTTTTCTAGGTTGTGGAATGCAAGAGCCTGTGAGTTGTCGCCCTCTGATTCGGGGGCTCCACGAACGACCGAGCTGCATTCATATAACTGAGACGTTTCTGTTCCTTCAGTTCTGGATCCGTCTTTTCGCGTAAAAAGCAGGCGATCTGGTCGGATGTGCACCTCAGAGCATTCTCCGGGCGTCACTGTTGATGCCAGCAGTCTTCTGGTACCTGCGGCCTATCCTGATATTATCTTGAGAGGCTTGGAGCTTTAGCAAACTTTGCAGCCCAACTTTCTGCTGGAGGCCCGAGGCTCACTGTGGGCAAGTTTTGGATGGGAAGTTTCACGCAACGCTGGTGGGGCACATCCGTGTTCTGCTCCCTCTCGCCCGGCTGGTTGGGGAGATTCGGTTTGATGCACGTTGAACACGATGACCGAAGTGGTGCTAGGGCCAGCATTTTTCGCGCAGCTTGGAGTTGCTAAAGCCATGTGTGATGTGCTTTCCTCCTACGTATTCAGACCACGCGAGCTCGGCTTGTTCAGCCGGCGCTTGTATCGTCACCGGTGGCACAGAGGCTTGGATCACAGATCGAAAGGCCAGACTATAACGAGCTATCTGTTCTCTTGAGGACCGGTTTATCCACCGGTTATCTTCTCAGTCCTCTTTACTTTTCGGGAATTTGTTCACTTTGCCAAGAGGCACGCCTTCCGGGGCTCCTCGTCCCAATCAATTATCTTCCCTTCCTATTTCTTCCTCCGGTTATGTGCTGTTCATTTTCGGACGCAGTTGTGATTCTTCGTGACTTGTTTTCGCCCCCCGGCCGTCCCCGTCAATACTCTTTGAATAAACTTAAATATTGCGGATTGGAGGTTAGCCCAAAGCCAACTCAGACACCTGTTCCTCGTCAATACCAAAAGTTTGAAACATTGGTTTCCCTTTTTCCAGTTCATGGGAACAGAGAGAAGACGAATCGCAAGATACAAGCATTTCGTTTACTCTTGTCAGCCGCGGACGTAAAACGTGTCAGTATATATACACGGTACAGTAAGGGGGGTAAGTTCAACAGTACAGTAGGCACGATCGAAAGTTCTTGCAGTGAGTACTTTGGGGAGAGTGAAGTCTGTCATGTAAACGCCAAGGTAAAAAAACATTTTGGGTCAACCGTTTTTGTGCACAGAGTGCTGGCTAATGCGTCATCATTAGAATGGCTTCACTGAACGCCAATAGTTTCGGTGCTGGATTGCGCAACAATGCTTTGAAACACTGGGTTAGGCCAACTTTGTGACCTGATGCAATCAAGTGTCTTGCCATCGAAGAAGCTGGGGGTTTCACGTCGATGTGTATTGCCCCAGCAGGTTGCGTCATCAAGTATGACAGTCATTTGGGTATGTGCTCTGACACTAGTTGAGCCAAGCAACCATCGCTTATTCCACGGCACTATTTTTGAGTGAAGATACAAGTACATAATATTCATATCTTTGCCAGTGAGCCTTAGTCTTTATCCAACCAAAAGGTGGTCAAAATCAGGAAAAAATCCCCACAAAGGAAAATGTTGACCAAAAAGAGTAAACAGAGGATACTTGTCCTGTAGCAAAACAAGTAGAATAAACTCCCCACTAATAATCAGGCCCAGCAAACGACTTCTCGAACAGGAAAGAAAAATTAAATGCCTCGATGACAGAAAGGATGACGACCGAAAAACAGTGCCAGTAAGAGTAAACTGGGAAGGAAAACTGTAACACCCGCAAAGAAAATAGAAGGGTAACAGGTGAGGAATTCGCAATCATTCTCGATGTTACTCCAGCCGCCAAAGTTCCTCCGATCGGCAAGTGACCCGGAATAGCATCTGGCTCGGGCTCCCCCCTCTTACTAAAGCTCCTAAGACACTGCAGTTCACAGGACTCACCACAGTGTGCCCCATACCCCCTTTCCCTTGGGGTATACGACGACTTACAGCAGGACACCTGCATATTCCTGGCTTAGGAATCCATTTACTAAATAACCCTCTTAAGCATACACACTTTTCGCAAGTACCTGGATACAGACTGCTTTGCTGTACGTACCTCAACAGTTTGGACCAGCCCAGCAGCATCCGGTTGGCAGTCCCCTACAACCCTCAGGGGCCACTGCTCCCATTCGTTTCTTCAGCGACAAGGGGCTCCACATCGCCACTTCATGGTGTAGCTCGGTCCGTTCCAGGGAAACAAGTTCTCCAGGCCCCAGTAGCTCTATCTATTCTTAATAGGTGGATCAGAGTTCGTAGAGACGGATCATTAACCGGGTGGACTTGTCAGTGCTAAGCATGGGAGAAAAAAAGTTCCGGAAGCAAGATCGGCTGATGGACGAGGAAGATAAGGAAGAAAATAAGGGAGAATGTGGCTGTAGAAGGGGAAGAAGACTGCTCTACACTATTTCGTCTTGTGGGCTGTCATCAGCATGATTTTTTCTGGGTTGTCTAGGGCTACACCGGGAACGGCATCTTATGGAGATGTTATCATAACTCCGGAAAATTCAACGTTAATTTCCGGGATTTAAACCTCTGGTAGACACCTTGTTGAGGGACGGCTACAGCGGGCCAAGTACAGGTGGAGTACACTAAGGCTCTGAGACGCGGATGGAAACTCACTGACAGGCTGCAAGGTGGAAGTGGAATAAAGTAGGCTCGAGAGACCCATGGAAATCAGCGACAATATCGTACGGCCTGAGCCTGTCACCCCTCTGTTGTCGGAGTATATGCAGATAGAAAACCCTGCAGCCTCTGAACCATACTGTTATTTAAGCATTGGCTAATCACAAACGGTCCAGGTATTTCTCAACTTTACTCCGTTTCTAGCCAACACACTTCACCCAGAGAGACAAAAACTGTTAGGATAAACAGGCGGCAACCAGAAACCTAGGAGATCCCCAAAGTTCGCTTAGGGAGCTGTTTAGTCCACGGAATGAGCAGAAAAATGTGTGCCGAGGACTTCGCGGCAGATAATTTCACTAGAAATACACTTGGCTTGGTGTTAGTGCTTTTAGACTATACCTAGATAAACCTGGGTAGATATCGTGGAGCCCCCGAATCAGAGGGCGACAACTCACAGGCTCTTGCATTCCACAACCTAGAAAAATGTAACTAAATAGCTTCAAAGCTATTCGCCGAGAGACTGGTGGTCTGCCAAGTTTGTTGACCACCTCGGCCATCACTCCTATTAATTAAATCTTGGCCTAGACAATCACGGATATCACTGTTTACAGCTTCCCTGGATGAAGCTGCCTCAGATAAGTGGCTAAGCTGCTAAATTAGTCCTCGCCAGGCCTGGAGTTGGGCCGATGCAGACCTAGGAGTGAGCATCGGACACTGCGGCAACATGGCCACCACAAAGTCGCAGCGGTACCAGCTTCGGTCCAGAGGGAATGTACGGCTAAATTTTGACAATCAGTTCCAAGGTTAAAAACTTCACCACATCAACGCTACTGGAGCTGGAAGCTCATGTCTAGCCAAGCAGAAGGGTAACCAAACCTGAAAGCCCAACACACGGGCAGTTTAGGGGCACCAGAGGCTTCATCAAGTCCGCCATCAAGTAGCCACTTCAAAGGTCACACCAAGCCCAGGAGGCCCTCAAGCAGTGACATCGTGGTGGCCAAAGCTTGGGGCGGCCTCTTAACCAGTGGTCAGGCTCGGGCCAAAAACTACTCGAGTCCCACTTTCTGGCTGCCCAGCGCAAAGCACGGGAGACTGACTTTACCGACACTTGAGTGCACACTGATATCTCAGATAGGGCTGGACATCGGAGCCATTGGCGACACGAGAAGGGACTTTGCTGAGGGCCATGATCGAGGGTGCAAACTCTCCCCAGCTGAAAATCGAAGAATGCGAGCCTCATAGACGCGAACCTAAATCGAGAGGCAGGGGGAGCTTTGCCGCACATACAACTAGCGGGAGAAAGAACGTGCCGTGTCCGAGTGATCATAGATTTCTGGGCCTTTCCGATCAAACTCAATTAACTAAGCTTAACTTAGGAGTATAATTTTTGGGTTAGTTGCTGGCAATAAACGGGAGTATGTACAAGGACACCAATGGCACCCGGGCAATTCGCCCGAGTACAAGCGAATGAATCCGTTGCCGCGGGGATTATTCAAAACTAGAACGGTGGCCATGGCAGGGGAAGTTTTTACAGTACGGACGAGTGCACCGAGCTTAACTCTGCGTTGACGGGATCCTACTTGGCAGTTGATTTGACGGCGAATATGTAGAAAAAGGGACAACAGACGGCTGACAAAGATAATGTTGCTGAGGGACGGCCACAGCGGGCCAAGTACAGGTGGAGTACACTAAGGCTCTGAGACGCGGATGGAAACTCACTGACAGGCTGCAAGGTGGAAGTGGAATAAAGTAGGCTCGAGAGACCCATGGAAATCAGCGACAATATCGTACGGCCTGAGCCTGTCACCCCTCTGTTGTCGGAGTATATGCAGATAGAAAACCCTGCAGCCTCTGAACCATACCGTTATTTAAGCATTGGCTAATCACAAACGGTCCAGGTATTTCTCAACTTTACTCCGTTTCTAGCCAACACACTTCACCCAGAGAGACAAAAACTGTTAGGATAAACAGGCGGCAACCAGAAACCTAGGAGATCCCCAAAGTTCGCTTAGGGAGCTGTTTAGTCCACGGAATGAGCAGAAAAATGTGTGCCGAGGACTTCGCGGCAGATAATTTCACTAGAAATACACTTGGCTTGGTGTTAGTGCTTTTAGACTATACCTAGATAAACCTGGGTAGATATCGTGGAGCCCCCGAATCAGAGGGCGACAACTCACAGGCTCTTGCATTCCACAACCTAGAAAAATGTAACTAAATAGCTTCAAAGCTATTCGCCGAGAGACTGGTGGTCTGCCAAGTTTGTTGACCACCTCGGCCATCACTCCTATTAATTAAATCTTGGCCTAGACAATCACGGATATCACTGTTTACAGCTTCCCTGGATGAAGCTGCCTCAGATAAGTGGCTAAGCTGCTAAATTAGTCCTCGCCAGGCCTGGAGTTGGGCCGATGCAGACCTAGGAGTGAGCATCGGACACTGCGGCAACATGGCCACCACAAAGTCGCAGCGGTACCAGCTTCGGTCCAGAGGGAATGTACGGCTAAATTTTGACAATCAGTTCCAAGGTTAAAAACTTCACCACATCAACGCTACTGGAGCTGGAAGCTCATGTCTAGCCAAGCAGAAGGGTAACCAAACCTGAAAGCCCAACACACGGGCAGTTTAGGGGCACCAGAGGCTTCATCAAGTCCGCCATCAAGTAGCCACTTCAAAGGTCACACCAAGCCCAGGAGGCCCTCAAGCAGTGACATCGTGGTGGCCAAAGCTTGGGGCGGCCTCTTAACCAGTGGTCAGGCTCGGGCCAAAAACTACTCGAGTCCCACTTTCTGGCTGCCCAGCGCAAAGCACGGGAGACTGACTTTACCGACACTTGAGTGCACACTGATATCTCAGATAGGGCTGGACATCGGAGCCATTGGCGACACGAGAAGGGACTTTGCTGAGGGCCATGATCGAGGGTGCAAACTCTCCCCAGCTGAAAATCGAAGAATGCGAGCCTCATAGACGCGAACCTAAATCGAGAGGCAGGGGGAGCTTTGCCGCACATACAACTAGCGGGAGAAAGAACGTGCCGTGTCCGAGTGATCATAGATTTCTGGGCCTTTCCGATCAAACTCAATTAACTAAGCTTAACTTAGGAGTATAATTTTTGGGTTAGTTGCTGGCAATAAACGGGAGTATGTACAAGGACACCAATGGCACCCGGGCAATTCGCCCGAGTACAAGCGAATGAATCCGTTGCCGCGGGGATTATTCAAAACTAGAACGGTGGCCATGGCAGGGGAAGTTTTTACAGTACGGACGAGTGCACCGAGCTTAACTCTGCGTTGACGGGATCCTACTTGGCAGTTGATTTGACGGCGAATATGTAGAAAAAGGGACAACAGACGGCTGACAAAGATAATGTTGCTGAGGGACGGCCACAGCGGGCCAAGTACAGGTGGAGTACACTAAGGCTCTGAGACGCGGATGGAAACTCACTGACAGGCTGCAAGGTGGAAGTGGAATAAAGTAGGCTCGAGAGACCCATGGAAATCAGCGACAATATCGTACGGCCTGAGCCTGTCACCCCTCTGTTGTCGGAGTATATGCAGATAGAAAACCCTGCAGCCTCTGAACCATACCGTTATTTAAGCATTGGCTAATCACAAACGGTCCAGGTATTTCTCAACTTTACTCCGTTTCTAGCCAACACACTTCACCCAGAGAGACAAAAACTGTTAGGATAAACAGGCGGCAACCAGAAACCTAGGAGATCCCCAAAGTTCGCTTAGGGAGCTGTTTAGTCCACGGAATGAGCAGAAAAATGTGTGCCGAGGACTTCGCGGCAGATAATTTCACTAGAAATACACTTGGCTTGGTGTTAGTGCTTTTAGACTATACCTAGATAAACCTGGGTAGATATCGTGGAGCCCCCGAATCAGAGGGCGACAACTCACAGGCTCTTGCATTCCACAACCTAGAAAAATGTAACTAAATAGCTTCAAAGCTATTCGCCGAGAGACTGGTGGTCTGCCAAGTTTGTTGACCACCTCGGCCATCACTCCTATTAATTAAATCTTGGCCTAGACAATCACGGATATCACTGTTTACAGCTTCCCTGGATGAAGCTGCCTCAGATAAGTGGCTAAGCTGCTAAATTAGTCCTCGCCAGGCCTGGAGTTGGGCCGATGCAGACCTAGGAGTGAGCATCGGACACTGCGGCAACATGGCCACCACAAAGTCGCAGCGGTACCAGCTTCGGTCCAGAGGGAATGTACGGCTAAATTTTGACAATCAGTTCCAAGGTTAAAAACTTCACCACATCAACGCTACTGGAGCTGGAAGCTCATGTCTAGCCAAGCAGAAGGGTAACCAAACCTGAAAGCCCAACACACGGGCAGTTTAGGGGCACCAGAGGCTTCATCAAGTCCGCCATCAAGTAGCCACTTCAAAGGTCACACCAAGCCCAGGAGGCCCCCAAGCAGTGACATCGTGGTGGCCAAAGCTTGGGGCGGCCTCTTAACCAGTGGTCAGGCTCGGGCCAAAAACTACTCGAGTCCCACTTTCTGGCTGCCCAGCGCAAAGCACGGGAGACTGACTTTACCGACACTTGAGTGCACACTGATATCTCAGATAGGGCTGGACATCGGAGCCATTGGCGACACGAGAAGGGACTTTGCTGAGGGCCATGATCGAGGGTGCAAACTCTCCCCAGCTGAAAATCGAAGAATGCGAGCCTCATAGACGCGAACCTAAATCGAGAGGCAGGGGGAGCTTTGCCGCACATACAACTAGCGGGAGAAAGAACGTGCCGTGTCCGAGTGATCATAGATTTCTGGGCCTTTCCGATCAAACTCAATTAACTAAGCTTAACTTAGGAGTATAATTTTTGGGTTAGTTGCTGGCAATAAACGGGAGTATGTACAAGGACACCAATGGCACCCGGGCAATTCGCCCGAGTACAAGCGAATGAATCCGTTGCCGCGGGGATTATTCAAAACTAGAACGGTGGCCATGGCAGGGGAAGTTTTTACAGTACGGACGAGTGCACCGAGCTTAACTCTGCGTTGACGGGATCCTACTTGGCAGTTGATTTGACGGCGAATATGTAGAAAAAGGGACAACAGACGGCTGACAAAGATAATGTTGCTGAGGGACGGCCACAGCGGGCCAAGTACAGGTGGAGTACACTAAGGCTCTGAGACGCGGATGAAAACTCACTGACAGGCTGCAAGGTGGAAGTGGAATAAAGTAGGCTCGAGAGACCCATGGAAATCAGCGACAATATCGTACGGCCTGAGCCTGTCACCCCTCTGTTGTCGGAGTATATGCAGATAGAAAACCCTGCAGCCTCTGAACCATACCGTTATTTAAGCATTGGCTAATCACAAACGGTCCAGGTATTTCTCAACTTTACTCCGTTTCTAGCCAACACACTTCACCCAGAGAGACAAAAACTGTTAGGATAAACAGGCGGCAACCAGAAACCTAGGAGATCCCCAAAGTTCGCTTAGGGAGCTGTTTAGTCCACGGAATGAGCAGAAAAATGTGTGCCGAGGACTTCGCGGCAGATAATTTCACTAGAAATACACTTGGCTTGGTGTTAGTGCTTTTAGACTATACCTAGATAAACCTGGGTAGATATCGTGGAGCCCCCGAATCAGAGGGCGACAACTCACAGGCTCTTGCATTCCACAACCTAGAAAAATGTAACTAAATAGCTTCAAAGCTATTCGCCGAGAGACTGGTGGTCTGCCAAGTTTGTTGACCACCTCGGCCATCACTCCTATTAATTAAATCTTGGCCTAGACAATCACGGATATCACTGTTTACAGCTTCCCTGGATGAAGCTGCCTCAGATAAGTGGCTAAGCTGCTAAATTAGTCCTCGCCAGGCCTGGAGTTGGGCCGATGCAGACCTAGGAGTGAGCATCGGACACTGCGGCAACATGGCCACCACAAAGTCGCAGCGGTACCAGCTTCGGTCCAGAGGGAATGTACGGCTAAATTTTGACAATCAGTTCCAAGGTTAAAAACTTCACCACATCAACGCTACTGGAGCTGGAAGCTCATGTCTAGCCAAGCAGAAGGGTAACCAAACCTGAAAGCCCAACACACGGGCAGTTTAGGGGCACCAGAGGCTTCATCAAGTCCGCCATCAAGTAGCCACTTCAAAGGTCACACCAAGCCCAGGAGGCCCTCAAGCAGTGACATCGTGGTGGCCAAAGCTTGGGGCGGCCTCTTAACCAGTGGTCAGGCTCGGGCCAAAAACTACTCGAGTCCCACTTTCTGGCTGCCCAGCGCAAAGCACGGGAGACTGACTTTACCGACACTTGAGTGCACACTGATATCTCAGATAGGGCTGGACATCGGAGCCATTGGCGACACGAGAAGGGACTTTGCTGAGGGCCATGATCGAGGGTGCAAACTCTCCCCAGCTGAAAATCGAAGAATGCGAGCCTCATAGACGCGAACCTAAATCGAGAGGCAGGGGGAGCTTTGCCGCACATACAACTAGCGGGAGAAAGAACGTGCCGTGTCCGAGTGATCATAGATTTCTGGGCCTTTCCGATCAAACTCAATTAACTAAGCTTAACTTAGGAGTATAATTTTTGGGTTAGTTGCTGGCAATAAACGGGAGTATGTACAAGGACACCAATGGCACCCGGGCAATTCGCCCGAGTACAAGCGAATGAATCCGTTGCCGCGGGGATTATTCAAAACTAGAACGGTGGCCATGGCAGGGGAAGTTTTTACAGTACGGACGAGTGCACCGAGCTTAACTCTGCGTTGACGGGATCCTACTTGGCAGTTGATTTGACGGCGAATATGTAGAAAAAGGGACAACAGACGGCTGACAAAGATAATGTTGCTGAGGGACGGCCACAGCGGGCCAAGTACAGGTGGAGTACACTAAGGCTCTGAGACGCGGATGGAAACTCACTGACAGGCTGCAAGGTGGAAGTGGAATAAAGTAGGCTCGAAAGACCCATGGAAATCAGCGACAATATCGTACGGCCTGAGCCTGTCACCCCTCTGTTGTCGGAGTATATGCAGATAGAAAACCCTGCAGCCTCTGAACCATACCGTTATTTAAGCATTGGCTAATCACAAACGGTCCAGGTATTTCTCAACTTTACTCCGTTTCTAGCCAACACACTTCACCCAGAGAGACAAAAACTGTTAGGATAAACAGGCGGCAACCAGAAACCTAGGAGATCCCCAAAGTTCGCTTAGGGAGCTGTTTAGTCCACGGAATGAGCAGAAAAATGTGTGCCGAGGACTTCGCGGCAGATAATTTCACTAGAAATACACTTGGCTTGGTGTTAGTGCTTTTAGACTATACCTAGATAAACCTGGGTAGATATCGTGGAGCCCCCGAATCAGAGGGCGACAACTCACAGGCTCTTGCATTCCACAACCTAGAAAAATGTAACTAAATAGCTTCAAAGCTATTCGCCGAGAGACTGGTGGTCTGCCAAGTTTGTTGACCACCTCGGCCATCACTCCTATTAATTAAATCTTGGCCTAGACAATCACGGATATCACTGTTTACAGCTTCCCTGGATGAAGCTGCCTCAGATAAGTGGCTAAGCTGCTAAATTAGTCCTCGCCAGGCCTGGAGTTGGGCCGATGCAGACCTAGGAGTGAGCATCGGACACTGCGGCAACATGGCCACCACAAAGTCGCAGCGGTACCAGCTTCGGTCCAGAGGGAATGTACGGCTAAATTTTGACAATCAGTTCCAAGGTTAAAAACTTCACCACATCAACGCTACTGGAGCTGGAAGCTCATGTCTAGCCAAGCAGAAGGGTAACCAAACCTGAAAGCCCAACACACGGGCAGTTTAGGGGCACCAGAGGCTTCATCAAGTCCGCCATCAAGTAGCCACTTCAAAGGTCACACCAAGCCCAGGAGGCCCCCAAGCAGTGACATCGTGGTGGCCAAAGCTTGGGGCGGCCTCTTAACCAGTGGTCAGGCTCGGGCCAAAAACTACTCGAGTCCCACTTTCTGGCTGCCCAGCGCAAAGCACGGGAGACTGACTTTACCGACACTTGAGTGCACACTGATATCTCAGATAGGGCTGGACATCGGAGCCATTGGCGACACGAGAAGGGACTTTGCTGAGGGCCATGATCGAGGGTGCAAACTCTCCCCAGCTGAAAATCGAAGAATGCGAGCCTCATAGACGCGAACCTAAATCGAGAGGCAGGGGGAGCTTTGCCGCACATACAACTAGCGGGAGAAAGAACGTGCCGTGTCCGAGTGATCATAGATTTCTGGGCCTTTCCGATCAAACTCAATTAACTAAGCTTAACTTAGGAGTATAATTTTTGGGTTAGTTGCTGGCAATAAACGGGAGTATGTACAAGGACACCAATGGCACCCGGGCAATTCGCCCGAGTACAAGCGAATGAATCCGTTGCCGCGGGGATTATTCAAAACTAGAACGGTGGCCATGGCAGGGGAAGTTTTTACAGTACGGACGAGTGCACCGAGCTTAACTCTGCGTTGACGGGATCCTACTTGGCAGTTGATTTGACGGCGAATATGTAGAAAAAGGGACAACAGACGGCTGACAAAGATAATGTTGCTGAGGGACGGCCACAGCGGGCCAAGTACAGGTGGAGTACACTAAGGCTCTGAGACGCGGATGAAAACTCACTGACAGGCTGCAAGGTGGAAGTGGAATAAAGTAGGCTCGAGAGACCCATGGAAATCAGCGACAATATCGTACGGCCTGAGCCTGTCACCCCTCTGTTGTCGGAGTATATGCAGATAGAAAACCCTGCAGCCTCTGAACCATACCGTTATTTAAGCATTGGCTAATCACAAACGGTCCAGGTATTTCTCAACTTTACTCCGTTTCTAGCCAACACACTTCACCCAGAGAGACAAAAACTGTTAGGATAAACAGGCGGCAACCAGAAACCTAGGAGATCCCCAAAGTTCGCTTAGGGAGCTGTTTAGTCCACGGAATGAGCAGAAAAATGTGTGCCGAGGACTTCGCGGCAGATAATTTCACTAGAAATACACTTGGCTTGGTGTTAGTGCTTTTAGACTATACCTAGATAAACCTGGGTAGATATCATTACGCAAAGGTGATAAATCAAGTGGGGATCACAGAGGACGCCTCGAGTCTCCTTGGGAAATAACTGACATTTATGATGAAACCATTAACTGCAGGAACTCATGCCTTGAGAGTTAGTCCAAAGCCAAAGACAGACGAGAGTAGATCCGAGGGGTTTGAAAAAGTCACAAAAGCTGAGGTTGCTCAGCTCCGAAACTCAAAGAAATGCTCGTGAAGTAAAACTCATATAACTGGAGCAGCCAAACAGCAGCTTAGCAAAGCGGTGATGAATAAGGATATCCCCGAACCGTTGCTTTGCATGGATTGGTTGAGGCGGGACGTACATCACCACAGATTGACTGTGCTGGTAATAAAGGGGCCTAGAAAAGCGTGCAACTAAAAGTGTTTAGGCTGCGTAAGGGGCCCTTCGGGCCAGATACCCTTGGTTTACTCCGAGGTCAGGGCTGGTCAAATTCGTAATCTAACACTATGGGGAGGCGCGACTGGCAACGACCGGCAGGGCAATTAAAGCTGCTGCCGGGAAAATCTTCACAGAACCATATGACACAGCAAAGGCTGGACGAACCCAGAGGCAACTCAGACAGCTTTGTGTGGCCTACACACCGTAGCCGGGCCCATCAAAGCGACTGACACTCGCAAAGTGTCAACAGCCAGGAATGCCGAAAACCCGACAGATAGGTCAATTCAGGTTGGAACACACTAAGCAGATTCAAAGTGTGTGAGCCAAGCCGTACAAACTCAGATAAAGTGCAGCAAAGGAAACCTGGTAAGGGTTACCTTAGGAGTATAATTTTTGGGCTAGTCGCTGGCACTAAACGGGAGTATGTACAAAGACACCAATGGCACCCGGGCAATTCGCCCGAGTACAAGCGAATGAATCCGTTGCCGCGGGGATTATTCAAAACTAGAACGGTGGCCGTGGCAGGGGAAGTTTTTGCAGTACGGACGAGTGTGTGTAGTATTGAGAACAAATAGAGAGAGAGGAACCAATTGAATCACAATCACTGAAAGCCACCCGGGTAACAATGGAGCAACAGAAAGTGCTCCACTAGCTGGGCACTGCGCCCACATGTTGGGCAGACGAGTCGAAGGGGAGGGTGGGGTGAATCTGACTCGCTGCAGACCTACACGAACAGATAGCGGTGGAGGATGAGGAGGGGAGTAATATCTACACAAAACAGGTGCCTCATTCTGCTTGAGTTCACCGGGTGTATAAGCGACCACGACGTATGTTTTCAGACGTTTGTCTTCACCTCCCAACAACGACGCATTTCTGTTAGAGCTAATGACCAGGACAGCCACCCAGTCCGACAGGTTGGTGACTGTCGGTAGCTGGAGATCACCGGAAGTTCGCTGAGAGGGTTTATGGGCATCGCAAGGTGGCTTCGGCGACCAGCTGGTGAAACCGGTGTGCAGATCCACACTGGCACAACATATGGACCAACCAACCGGGGGCTGGATGTCAGCCACCTAGCCTCCCAGATCTCATTCTCACTGGATCATCGGGGCAGACCGATCAACTGGGCTTCGCTTATGGGCAGAATTGGTCACGGTTTGATAAAGTTCCTCTCCCGAAGGAGTCCCCTAGTGGTTCACTACAAACTAAGGAGGAACCTCAGGAAAGTCGATTACCAGGCACTGAGGATAGAAATGGAGAACATACGGCGGACAGCCACCAACCCCACAGAAGGTAACCTAGGGCCCCAAGGGGGAGGATAAGAGACCGGCCACCTTGGTGGCCCAGCAGGGCTGAAAAAGTGCAGGTAGGCGAGCGATCGGTATGGAGGCTTCCGCAGCGTGAGGGGCGACCTTTCATTTCTTCGTCACCTAAGGGCCCACGAAGTGCCCCGAGGGTGCAAAGATCCTATCAGCCAAATCACGAAATGAGTGGGTGCAAAGTGTTAAAAATACCCTAAGGCCTACCACAACCACCTACATCCTAAGGCCCACCCATGCGTGGCAGTAAGAAAAGTTGTGGATGGGCAGAGTAGAGACATTGACAACGCCGGAGAAAGAGGCCGAAGTATTTAAAGAGTTCTTCGAACCAGAGCACACCGAAGGCGCCGGAAACCACCTTTTGCTACCCGAATCCTGGCGTGCTCCCCATGGGAGAAATCCACGTAGAACACATTGCGGTAGAGCCAGCCATAAATTGGTTAAAGCAAATTATGGCGGCCGGACCAGATAGGATCCACTCCGCCGTCTCACGCCCGCCGGCACGCAAGTAATCCGAGACGCCAATACATGTTCAGCAGACAGCCAACCTCGGCTGCGTTTCTTTCTGGCTGGCCTAAAGCCGAAGTGGTGCCCACCCGCCAAGGGAGAAGGGAGGAGATTGCTTCGAGCTACAAGCACATTGGCCTACTCGGTGGTACTTAAGGTAATGTAGGGGGTCTTCAGGGATGAGATAATGGGGCACGTCGAACACCAAATGATCACGGCAGGGCAGCAGAGGGCCATGAAGGAGAAACCACGCCTAAATTCTCACCATTCTCCGTATAACTGGCTAGCAGACTTGCACATGTGAACAAGCGGTGTGCCACGAAGATTTACAGAAGACATTCGACTCGGAAAGTCGTAGACTGCCGATGTACAAACCGCGGGGCATTGGGATTGCACAAAGGGTGCTCAGCTAGGTTAGGGCATAAATCAGTGGCAAGACGTGTCAGGTTCGGGTTGAGGACCAACAGCCAGCGCAGCCACAGCATGCAGCAGGGTGCCACAGGGTTCAATGCCGGGGCCCCCTGTCACTCGTTGTTTGCAACTAGAGTAACGCGCTGCCAAATGGGTGGATCCCAAATCAGAACAAGCTTGACCCAATAATCTTACAGCACCATATGGATAAGTTTAGGCATATCAATTGTGCGGCCAGAAATAGTGCTAATGAGAATTGAGTCGAACAAGGGACGAGTCCGAACACGGGTGTTCCGATAAATCCGATAGTCAGGTCAAGTACATCGTCAGCCGAAATAACCATTTTGAATAAATTTGGTCAAACACATCCTACGATGTGTCGTGCATAATGAATAATGCAAGTCTTTCACTAGATTTGTCGGAAGTATGTGTGCATGTTTTGATTTTTAGGGACCTTCAACCAGCTCCAAGAATTTCCCGCCCAATCGGCGCTTCTTGAGCACTCACCGATTAGTGCATGTGATTTCCCGCCCCTGGAGCTTGGTAATCACGACTGCAATAACTTTTAGTTTTGCGCGCCACCCCCTTGCTGTGATCCCAAAAGGCCACCACATGGAGTGTGTCACGGGGACATTGCCATGCGTTGAAGTAATTTCTAGCCCTTTTGCAGTGGCCCCAAGACCAGTCTTGTTTTAATACATTCCGAAACGTCTTTATAGGATTCTACTGTAAGCTGTGCTAAAATGTTTGTTGCGACTAAGCTTTCGGACCCTGGAACCCTTGCCGATAGTTCCCAGCCTGGTGCTAATAGGCGTGGGATAAGAATCGGCTAAAACGGATCTCGGAGGTCCACAACTAATACATCCAGATCTGTTTTATCTGCGGCAATAAGCAGAACGGAATAATTCTAAGTACCTTAAGCAGTTTCTGAAACATATTTCAACAGATCCTAAAAGCCTACACGGCAGCACATCTACAGCGGCAAAAGCTTCACCAGGAATAACAGATATGCAGCAACAGGGTATCACGTAAAAGACACACTGGAAGATCTTTCAAATATTTTACATGCTTTTTTGGATTTGGCTATATTCGACGTCGCTCTGCTAGCTCCCTTGCTCATGGCAACTACGCGTTTGATTTTCGTGTAAAACATTTGAATTTGGCTTTGAAATGTTTCTGACTGCCGCACTCAGACCACGGGACGTTAAACCTCTGAGTTTTACCGCCAAGTCTATTTGGCCGCACACTCGAGGTTTCACATATTTCGCTTTTTTTACTTTCATTTTAGTGCCGTAGAAAATACAGGTCATTTTAGTTCCAGTTTTGGGACTCTTGTGGGTTAGCCAAGCGCTGATCATATTGCGATTTTTGTGACCTACTCTCACCTAAACGGGAAGAAATAAGGAGGCCGCCAAAACCTAGGCTCAATACAACCCTTCAGCTCACGCTATGCAAAGTTCAAACCAACCTAGTAATAATAACCCAGCCACAGCGGCGAGAATTTCACCACTGGATGCGGAGTTAATGACTTTCACACTTACATGGTGCAGTGTCCGTAGTTAGTAGCGGAACACGTTGTTATGGCGACGCGCTTATTTGTACGAGTGTAAACTCAAAACCCGGCCGTCGCCGGCCAGTGAGCTGCAAGCAAACAACTGAGCTGGCATAAAGGGCTAAACTGCGTGCCGTCACTCACAACAGAGTGAGAACCATCATTGCGTGAAGAAATCGATAACTTATTACTGCTGGTGCTTAATCGTGGTTAAAGATCGAGACGAAGCAGGCGTATGCCCATTCATGAAAAAAATATTTATCGGTTATCCGCGTAGTGTGCGAAACTTTGGTCAGACGCAACACACGGGACAAAAGTGAGCTCTGTTGCTTACGGTCCCGAAAATCACCTGGGCTTATTAAAGTTCCCCCACTACTACTCGGACGGTGTGTGGAGCAATTAGCTCTCACCTTCAACTCTTTCCGACCACTCCGCGTTTTCGCCGGTCTTCGACGCATGTATCTGGACGGTACAGTCAAACTACCACCTCGAAGTGCTGCTCTCCACAGTCCCCGAATACATGTAGGCCCTAATCGATGGTGTCGCCTGCCCTCTCGAAGACGGTGACAACAGGTTGATGACCAGCAAGGCTTCCAAGGCCACTTATTCAGAGCCGTTCACCAGAGTACCGGACAACGGAGTCAAAATGAAAGTCACACTCCAGAAATTCCCTCAGGATTTTTAATGCGTTTGCTTCTCACTTCTAGGGTAACTAGCTACACTTGGTCTTCCTGAGTCTGAGTTGGTATGGGTGACTAGCTGCATGGCCGACTGGATATTCAGTGTCAGAGTGAACTATGCGCTATCCGATATCCATGGAGCACTGGCCGGAGTAACTCAAGGGTCCTTAACATAGCCTAAGATATTCACTGTCTTTTAAAAATTCTCCTCCCTAGGACACGGCCAAATATCCTGCTGAACTTGGACGAATTTAAGAGCTACCAAGATACTTGGATAGAAATGGATAGAAATGTTTACAAGGGGATCTTGACAGTCCTTTCCAAAGACAAGCCTGCAGCCACCTATCACTTTGGCTAAATATAAGGTCGCACCTGTACTTTTGAAGTCTTGAAGTAGTATACAGGTACCAGGCCCGGGCCGAAATTTTTCCAGATCTTGTGGTTATCTAGTGACATGGTTAGCTCGAGTGAGGTGGAAGATGGTTCAGTGGATTATGGGGCTAGTGGACAATGGGAAAGGGTTCAGGATTCTAATCTCGATGGTGTCTTGCCTCTGGTATTGCCGGTGAGCTGAAATATAGGTCACTGGTCAGTGAGAGAGGGGTCAGGCTTGCGGCATTCCGTTTAGCTTTCGTAGCTGAAGCAACCCCGTCTAGGAAAATTTACCGGAATTCTCATGGTGTTCTTAATCCTCGCTCTTCCTTGTGGCCTTGCAGTGGTCCGCAATGTGCTGGGCTTCGGTTAAATGGATGCACCCCGGGAGAAGGCTTACTGCAGGGAGTTACACGTGAAAGGTATCTCGACTGGATCATTGCATACCATCTGCCTCAGACAACGGAAGCAATATACTGGCTCTCAGAACCATGTTCAGGCTTGACCAACTAAGCAAATTTTTAGGAGGGTTCACCCCTGAAACACCCCGTAAAACGCACCCCACACTGGCCAGACTGCACCTAAGGATGAGAATTTAGGTGCACCCACCAGCGCTCAGAGGAAACATGAACATCACTGATTGCGTTGAGTGGAAGACCACCAAGCGGGTGCGAGGGTTATCCAGAGTGACATACCCCGACCCACCATGCCCTCTCAGTCTACGTGGTATGGAGAACAGAAGGACCGGGGTCGACCTAATTCCCCTGGGGGACATTTGATTTCGAGAGGGGCCTCCCAACCATCACCGGTTCGCACTGGCGTCCACTTCTTAGTTGTTCGGTCACTTCCTAAAACTGGATAGGCGACGTCCACGGCTGAGGGCTGGAAAACTGTTTCCCGCCACGTGCCCGCATCCAGTGAAAGGGACTGCCAGCGCCAGTAACTGAAGCAACCGGCGAAAGGTCATTCGAAACCAACTCGAAGGACATGTACCCCGCTGGTGCTCCAGCGCCCTCTTCGCACTTCGAGCACATCGTTTAGAACCAACCCATCCGCAAGGCGCTGCGCGGGTGACTAGAGGGCGTTCGGGTTTGTCTAATGACGGAAGCTTTGGTTTTGAGGCTTATTTGAAAGTGCGGAGTTGCTCAAGTATGTTGTAATTCTGGAGTAGAGTCGCCATATTTTCCATGCTTTGAAACTAATATCCCCCCGACCGATAACGCGCAGAGGTACAATGGGCATTAGTTAGAGGACCAGATAATAGGGACGCCGAGGCACACCACAGACACTCATCTCCTGATAAGTTGCAGTCCGGTCTGAACAAGGCCCCTAAATACCATCCTCCTTGCCTTCGGTACAACCCACCCAGCCTGACCGGAGGGGACAGGATGGAAAGGAGGTGTATTACTGCTAGAACAGCGTGAGTAATAAAAGGAGAACACGAAAGGTGGAAAAGTGAAATAAAGAGGAACAAAAGGATAGGAAGAACAGAAAGAAAGAAAGAAAAAAGAAGCAATGCAAAGGGAAACTGAATGATGAAAAAGTGTAGAACTTGAAAAGAAAAAAGAAAACATGTAAACACAAATCGTGGATAAGAACGGGAGAAAAATACTATAACAAGGATCAATGAGGAGGAAAGACGTAAAAGTTAACCCATAAATGAACAAGTGGATGAGAAAAATAAGCCGGGAGCCACGACTTAGCAAGCTGACTTCGAGGTTGAACTGCAAAAAGGGAAAACGGTGAAACAGATATCAGTTCAGGCCTTTGTGAATCGCACCAAAGGAAGTCATGGGTCACCAGGCACACGGACTTTGCTCCCCAGCGTATTTTGATGAACATCCGTTGTTGGGGTCTTCCGATGGGTTCAAAATTAACTTCAACAGACCCGTAAGGAACGTCTATTCTACTAGTTCGTGTATATAGTCTTCCGCTGTTCCGTATTATTTCATGGTTATTCTTCCTTTCCACGCCTCACCTCTTCCTGTATGACTGGATTTCTGTGAATCTTTGGTCCCTCTATCTCTGTCATAACATTGACACCTGCCAACTAGCCCTGCCTTCCCCCCTTTGCTGTTCTGTTATTCTGCGACACTTGATTAGACCGTTCCCCCATTGTTTGCGTCTGCCGGTTTCACCGCTGTTACTATCTGAACATTCGTCAGAGACACTTCTGTCTCTTCTCATGTGCTTGTTTGCCTTAATTCTTACTTCTTCCCAATGCCATGCCAACTCGATTCACGCCTGTGCGTGGCCACTGCTGCCCAGACATCTGCCACATTGCCTCTCCTTTTGTTGGTTCTGCAAATGTCTCCACTTGCCGGTCTCCTTTAGGACAGCGACCCCCTCGCTGTGCAAGAGCTTTCATCACCCCATCCCTAACTGCTTTCGCTTGCGCGCTTAATCTATTGCCCTTCTCTGATCGACTAGTTTCGATGGTATATCTCACCGCACTTTCACTGCTACGGCCAATTGCGAATTCGCATTCCTGGTTAAACTTGCCTTGACAAGACTGCCGTTGGCTTACGGCCGGTTGCTTTTTCCGGACCATTCAAAACCGAGGTATACACACCCTCCATAATCCCTCCTCTTTAAATGGCGTATACAAGAGAAATAATTACAGCCTCTGAATTGTTCATGCGCGGTGAAAGTCACCCTGGACAAGCTGTAAGATCGGTACTGGCGAGTGACCGGTCGTGGAAAATCCCCCCAAGAATCACTGCAGTTCCATATTTTTCTTAGTATCGCTCACTTATTTACGCCATTGACTCGTTTTACGCACCGCATGTTTTTTATGGACCAACGTTTGTTTGTTTGAGTCAAGCGCGCTGCTTTGTCATGTCCTTGTTCTGGACCTGCGTGACGCACGTGCTCCTCTCTCGCACGCCGCAATTCGGTTCTCGTTTTTGAGTCCTTATGATCACATAATTAAGGTTTGCATCTGTTTCGTGTTACTGTTCCTTCAATAATCCAGTATCGTAGAATTTCACGGACAATCGCCTTCTGATTTCGGGATCCGTTGCGAATTTGGTTGCGCATTGCTCAAAGCTGTCTTTCACTACTCAGTTTGGAAATTTGGGGAAAGAGAATAATCAGCATGCCATGAGAAGGACTGAAGCAATTGGAATGCGGACAGAAGGTAATACGACAAGTCACCGGGGAGGTTTTGGGAACTTTTGATTTTTCAGTTAATGCTAGGCCACCTAGTCCTGTCAGTGCTAGCCCATGTAATACAGAGGGTAGTATAGATTGCAAGAATTTCGATCTATTTAAGCTAGGGATATAGGACCAGAACAACAACTGTTATGGGCTAGGAAACAGGCCCAGGGGGCAAAAAAGCTTTGTAGACAAAACAAGCGTGTGCAGAAGACCAACGACTACGACCTATCTGACTGATCAGGACAAACTAAAATGGGAGACTCATCGCCAATCGTCGAATATACAACATCAACGCTACCAACGATCGACCTGCCAAGAGTAGAGCTGGCAGTTTTCGACGGCCGATTTGAACATTACTGCAATCTCATCAACTAGTTCGACACTTTCGTCGAAAAAAGATAACCGACCGGGGCGAAGGTTTCTCTATCGGGCTCATTACCGTCGAGGCCGAGAAAGAGAGGCCATCGATGAGTGCACTATGCTCGACCCGGACCGAGGCTACACAAGAGCAAGGAAGATATTGAGGGACCCGTCGGGCCAGCTATTCAAGGAAGCCCGTAATCTAATGGAGGGCGTGATGGTGGAGACCAAAAGAACCAAGGGCTATGTCTGCACAGTGGCCGACCATTTAGGTTACAGGGCTGACCTAGATGCAATGCACACTTAGGAAGGCATAGTCCGCCACCCCTCGCCCGAACTGCAGGGTCGGTGGGCGGAAGAAGCGGAACGGATAAGCCGAGGCGACAGGGAGGCTAAATTCGAGGACTTGACCGAACACTTGGACAGCCAAACCAAGATAGCCGGTAGTATATTTGGCTGACTCATCCGGAACGGTAACCGAGTAAGCAAATCTAGCAATAGCCAGGCTCAAACCACTGCCCGAGATTACTCGAAATATCAGGCTTGGACCAATGCACAAGCCATTTTACGCGAGGCTCTAGTGCATCCAGGTTGCGGGTCCTGTGAAGCTAGCCATGGGCCACCAGAATGCCCGAAGTTCATCAAGGCCACAATAGACGAATGTTGGGGAATGCCAAGGAGGACAGGAGAGTGATTTATATGCCTCAACACCAAGCACCGGGCGTCAGCTTGTCGAACAAGGACCAGATGTGGTCACGAGTGTTGCGCTGGCAGACACCATCGATTGTCACACCAGGCGAGAGAAACTACACCAGAGACCAACACCAAGCCCGGTGTGATTTGTTCAACGTGGCGGTCTGCTAGTAAACCAGCCCGTTTAGAAGTAGTTGCCGTGGGAGCAGTGACCCCAACTGGGATGGTCAAAGCGTTGGCTTTCGTCGACAGTGGATCTGACACTACCCTAGTGAAATAGCGGTTTGCCGACAAACACCGGCTCGCTGAAAGTGCGACGTCGTTGGCAGTGAGCACGGTGGGAGGAACACAAGTAATGACCGCCGGCCGGTTGAGGTTGCAACTCATCTCCTTAGACACTAACAAGCAAATCGAACCAAGGGAAGCATTCACACTAACTGACCTCCCCATGCGAGCACCAAGGTCGGTGAACGCAATTTTGACTAGGTGGCCCCACCTGCAAGACGTAACCGGTGTAGACTAGGAAGACGACGAAATGGATCTACCCATCGAATACGACGTGCCAGAGGCACATTGGGTACTTGACCAGAGAGTGGGAAACCGTCAGGCACCTTATGCTGTAAGTACGGCTCTGGGATGGATGTTTTACGGTCCAGTAAGGGTAAGTGGTTCCGTGAATTATTTATCGGCCCAGAACGGACCGCATAGAGTACCATCTGCAGCGGCTGCACGAAAAGGAGTTTCATGACATCCGAGACAAAGGGCTTTTGTTGTCTCGACAGGATCACTTTGCTCTGCAAACAGTGCGGCAGGGAACTGGAGGCCTTAGAAAACAGTTCGAAGTTCCCCTCCTATGGCGCACACCAGCTGACCCTTGGGTTGGTAGCAAAAACTTTACTCTTCAAAGACTACTGCGACTGGAAGAACGCTTCGTTCGAGACCAGGATTTGTGAGAACTGTATGCAGAAATAATGAAGCGAAATGAAGCTCTCGGCTACGTTGAAGGGGTGCCCGCTACCACGGACGGCTGGAAGGGGATCTGATATCTACCTCACCACCCGGGCGTCAACCCCAAGGAACCCGAAAATCTGCGGGGCGTTTCGACTGTGCGGTCAAGTTCCAGGGCAAGTCGTTGAACGATCGCCTACAACAAGGACCTGACTGGACCACGCCACTAACCGAAGTTTTGTGCCGTTTCAGAGTGAGCAGAGTGGCCTTGCCCGCCGACATCAGGGAAATGTTCCACCAGGAGAAAATACCGGTAGAAGAACAGGATGCTTTGCGTTTCTTGTGGTGGGAAGAGAACGACCGGGACAACGCAGCGGTAAATTATAGGGTGACCGTCCACCCCTTCGGAGCCATATCATCACCGTTTTGTTCCAACTGAGCCCTTGAGAGTCAGCGAACAAACGTGGAGATTTGGTCCACCGGTCGGTGGCAGATGGCATCAGCAGAAACTTCTACGTCGACGACTATCCGGGTCGATCGATGATGTGAACTCGGACCTTATGCAGTTCAGAGGCCTAACCGGATTGCTGGAAGGGGGCGGCTTCCATCTAACAGAATGGATGTCGAACGCCGCAGAAGTGCTTGAGGTCATTTCGTACCACGAGAGGACCAAAGGGGTCAGAGATTTGGACGGCTCTCCACTCCCTACCAAACGCACTCTATGGATACACTAGAACGCGGAAATGGACGACTTTGTTTTCGGGCTAAACGTTCCCGAGCTGCCAGTAACCCGTCGTGGCATACTATCTGCCGCCTCTAGTTTGTTTGACCCGCTCGGTTTCGTCTCTCCCTGGCTGTTATCCGAATAGATCCTGCTGCAGCGGATGTGCCGTTAGAAAACCGATTGGGACCAGCCACTGGACCGAGAAGACCGGCTGGACTGGGAAGAATTTTTGAACATCTTAAGGAAAGTGGGGGACGTACGGATTTCACGATGTTTGCCCCCTGGTCATGCGACACGGACGGGAAAACTACATGCCTTTTCTGACGCATCCAAAGTCGGTCACGGAGCTGTGGTGTACGGACGATGGTGCACGGGAGATGGACAAAATACTACGAGGGTCCGATTCGCCAAAGCTCGAGTTGCCCCACTGGAGTCGGCTTCGATCCCGCACCGTGAACTCAGGGCAGCCGTGTTAGCAGTCTGGGCGGTACAAGCGTTGAAGAGATGTTTTGACTCCCACTTTTGTTCAGCTAGTTTTTGGATGAACTCGACTATAGTACTGTACTACATTAGCAGTATCAGGGGCCGGTTTGGTTTTTTCGTTGCTAACCGACTCACGATCATCCGAGGTGAAACTGCCATGAATCAGTGGAAGCATGTCAGGTCTGGCTATAACGCCGTTGGTGTACTCCCAAGGTGGGACGAACTTCCGGCGACTCGACACGCAGACGGGAGGACCGAAGTTCCTGCAAATGCCCAAACAAGACCGGCCCGTGTAAGAACTAAAACCCCCCTGGAATTGGAACTGGAGATCAGAGGCGTAGTGGTGACGGCCACAGTCGTCGAAGCGACGTTCACTGTGCCACGATTGGTCAGATTTTCTTCCTGGATGAAGACAATTCATGCATTAGTTTGGTTGGCCGGGTTCAAGGGACTTTTGCTAGTCATGAAAGGGATCCGCCCCTCCGGCCGGATACGAGTGAGTTCGATAAGCCCAGATGAAAAACGACATATTCAAGATGATACAGCAGGAGGCTTTCACCCTTGCGGTGCTCACGTCTTTCGTTGACGTGACAGAAGGCTTTTCCCATACGTGGTTGTAGTGGTAGTTTCATCGTACATCCTGACACATACGCACTTACATGATACGAGTTTATATTTCATGGCCTCCATCAAGCACGTTGCCGTGCTCACCGTCTTTCGTTGACGTTACGGTAGGCCCTTCGCGTATGTGGTGGTAGCTGTGATTCCAACATACAACCACACACACACTCACACAAGCACATACAGTCAGTGCACGACGGCTCTCCCAAGGACAGCATCAACTTTTCCCTCTCATGCCCGCCATCGATCAGCAGTTCTCGTCAGCGATGCAGAGTGAACTCGCATCGATGTGGCCACCGGACCAGGTGCGATCGTGAGTAGAAAGTTGACGACAAGGTATCAGGTACGCGCACTGACAGCAGGGTCTAGATAGGTAGGAATAATCAGTACCCTTACGCCAAACCTTTAACTCCGCTAAGATTCGGAAGGATTTTGGCGGGCTGTGCAACGACCGGTCGGGGAAAATCCCCCCAAGAATCACTGCAGTTCCATATTTTTCTTAGTATCGCTCACTTATTTACGCCATTGACTCGTTTTACGCACCGCATGTTTTTTATGGACCAACGTTTGTTTGTTTGAGTCAAGCGCGCTGCTTTGTCATATCCTTGTTCTGGAC
The DNA here is from genome assembly GCA_948099385.1 of Fasciola hepatica. Lineage (NCBI taxonomy): Eukaryota > Metazoa > Platyhelminthes > Trematoda > Plagiorchiida > Fasciolidae > Fasciola > Fasciola hepatica. The sequence goes on along the minus strand of CANUEZ040000027.1, from coordinate 6,624,712 downwards.
CTGCGTGACGCACGTGCTCCTCTCTCGCACGCCGCAATTCGGTTCTCGTTTTTGAGTCCTTATGATCACATAATTAAGGTTTGCATCTGTTTCGTGTTACTGTTCCTTCAATAATCCAGTATCGTAGAATTTCACGGAAAATCGCCTTCTGATTTCGGGATCCGTTGCGAATTTGGTTGCGCATTGCTCAAAGGTGTTTTACAATGATTATTATACTAATACACGCATCTGTTTACCGTCTCTGCCCTAGCATATACCTGGGACTGAACAGATTCACCGTTTATAAAACTGAGGTTGTTGCACTCCTACGGGCAGGCAGAGCCCCCGCTGAGCTTGATAACCCAGTTCCGTCCGCAGACTTCCACGACTGCACCGGAGAATACAGGAGTCTCAGTCCAGCCTGGGTACCACGCAGCTTCAAAATTAGCACCAAGTATCGGGGTCATATACCGGGCTTATCAACTCATGTGAATTCTCGTAAAATCCTCGCGAATGTCAGGAACTTTTAACTTCATTCCAAGTTGAGTAGCAATTAGCCAAAGATACAAACCCCGAAGTCAAAGCATGATCGGTCCGTAAACTTTAAGGTACTGAACTTGCAGAAAACAAGTATTCAAATTATATAAAAAAACCAAAAATTGGTCTAAAGTGGGTAAAACCGGGAGCCAAATTCAAGAAAAATTCAAGGCCCAATACAATATTCACATCAGTCAGAGGTCACGTCAAAGGGGTACCAGGGTAAACATAAGCAAAGCCTTAACAATTGTTCTATTGTACTGTCAAAGTGCTGTAAGGTTTGAGAGAATCACTAAGTAAATAGTAAGTCTAAAAACTGCGAATCCGTAAGGACAGCTGGGAGGACCTCAACAAACGTTCGTTACACATCTTAGAATTACCTCTGTTCCACCAGTATTTTGCTGCCCGTCAGTGCACATTTTCACCTGGTTTTGAATGCCTTAAAGTAGTCTTCTCCTACGTAGTCTAAAGTAACCTTCCGTTATTCTTTTTTGCTCTTTCCAGCGGTCCTTCGTACTTATTCCCACGTATAAGTATCCTGCTCCGCCGACAACAGGGCAAATCTCGTTTTTATGGAAGCCTGCAAAGCAGCTAGACCTTGACTCGTAATTTCCTCAGTGAGCACGTTTGCAGAGTCCAGCCAATCGAGTATTCGGTCAAAGCTTGGCGACCGATTCCGACACCATATGAAACAAAGCTGATTCCAGGCAGCCGAGGTGCTATAAGCGATATAGTACGCAGTTTTACAATAATCAAACTTAGATAGTGTTCCTCCTGGGCCCCTGCGCTTCAAAGATGGGCGGTGAATCAACAAATTAAAGCAAAAAGATAGAAGCAGATGGTATTGCAACGGGGACAGGCGGCGAATACTTTGAAGGTGTCTTAAAGCAGGCAAAGTTAGGCATGCGGACTACCAGAGGGGAAGCAGCGGGATTTCCGAAAACCGGCAAAACAGCCCAGGTAAAGGGCTACCGATCGAGCTGCTAGCTGAGAAAATCGGACCCACCGAAGGGAAATTACGCCCAAGAGAAGCAAGCCATCGGCCACGGGCAACTGGCCAGAAAGCAGCCGAATCGCTCAAGCAGCGGCAATAGCAATCGTGGTGCCGCTCAATCTGGAAAAGGGCTTATAAAACGACTGTGTCTTTCACGATTTGACTTGTTTTGCCGGTGAAATACAGATATCCCGTGGTGTGTTGTAGTCCCTGTTACAATGTTACTGAATACAGTTAGAGCAAAGTTGAAGCTCATAGACTAAAGCTAGAGGAAACGATGGTGGTCTAACTGTTGACAAGGATTTATTGCCGTAAAAATAAATAATCGGTATTCCAATAAAGGTAGTTCGTACAAGTAATTGATGTTATTTGTCGTAAGAAATGTCGGTGAAAGGAACAAGGCTTCTTTAGTCACTTTTCGGAACTATTCCATCATTTGTGCTGCGTGGACCGCCCACTCCTACTTCTAATGCTGGGCACTGTACCCGCACGTCACCCGCAGTTGTTTTCTGCTAGACCGAAGGAAACTAGAGGAAGGTCGAAGGAGATAATGGCTAGATTGTGCTTAAGAGTGGCTGTGTAAGTCACAAAAATCGCAATGGGATCAACGCCTGGTTAACTCACAAGAGTCCCAAAACTAGAACTAAAATGACCTAAAATGAAAGTAAAAAAATGCGAAATATGTGCTAACCTTGAGTGTGCGGCCAAATAGACTTGGCGGTAAAACTCAGAGGTTAAACATCCCGTGGTCTGAGTGCGGCAGTCAGAAACGTTTCGAAGCCAAATTCAAATTTTCCACACGAATAACAAACGTGTTTTTGTTGCTTACTGGTGAGCTTAGTAAATGAGTGTCAAATGTAGTCACGCTTGCAAAGCATATAGAACGTTTGAAAGGATCTTCCGTACACGGCCTTTTGCAATGCTTGGCAGTAGTGCAAGGATGTCAGTCGAATGGCAACCGAGTTTGGCATTCAACTTCCACTTTAAAAATGACCAGCCAGCCTAACGGGCGGATGTTAATCTTGCCACAAGGGTCACCTCCAAGAAGCCTGAAGGATTAGGTCTCCGGTGGTGATTGTAAGCCTAGTGCCTTGATAGTCCAAGAAACCCTTGTATTGTCATTAAGGCCATAACGCTTATGGTGAGATTTTGATGACTTCAGCTCTCCCGAGTTCCGACAAGTTTCGGTCCAAAAGTATTTCAGCACCCACGAGTATCTCAAGCCCACAAGCCAGAAAGTGCTTCATCCGGCCCATCCATAAAAGAGCTTATTTGTTGTATCCATAGTTACTCTGACAAATCGTCCCGTCGTCCGGCGGGTGGCTAGTCCCTCGAACTTACACAGGGGTTGGCGAGGCTACAGATGTGGCCAATGCAACTGGGTGAACCCGTATGAGAGTTGGCAGGGCAAAATGGAAAGAAGAAGCACCTGAGGGAGCCGGCGGAGGATGGACCATAATAACAACACAAAAACGATGTTCGGCTTTTCTGTAGTCGCTAGGGGGCCAGAACAAAATGAAATCATAACTACCGACCAAAATACCCGAGCATGTTGATTGGTTATTCTATGGCGAATTTCACAGCTTAATGCTAACAATCAGTTGTAAATATTGGCGCGAAATCAGCGAAACGGACGGGTTTAGCAGATGGCGACCACGGTGGCTACTTCGCGTTGAGGGTTAGGTTTGAGATTCTGGTGGACTAATTTCCGTGTCCTCACTAGGCCCCAGTGTGGACGATTCGAGCAAAGAGTCGCTCGACGCAGTTGACTGAGCGCCTTGAGTAGGTGTACGTTGGCCGAGCGGCTCACACTCTGTGACTACACGTTTGAGGCGGTCGGTATATACAGCACTGTGTCGCCCGCTGACGTCTGTGAAAGAAGTTTTGTTCCGCTTCTTATCGCACAAAACCGACCGGTGTATGGTGGTTGTGGTGGTGGTCGAACACTATCCACGCGGGGGAATCCGTGGGTAGCGGTTACTGAGGCAGCTGGAGCTAAGTCGTGGACTGCTTTTTGCGCTGGGGGGTGGCTTTGAGCACTCGGTTGAGCTGCTTGAGGTGCTCGGCATAGTCTCCGAAATTGGAAGCCACGTTGACTGAGGGAGCTAATAACTCCCCAGGCAGACGAAATATATAGCCATATATCAGCCCGGCCTATGTTGTGCGGAATCCCTGCTTAACAGTGCTAAGAATGCTCATGGCTGCTAATGGCAGTGTTCTACCATAAAGTTGATTACCGTTATCTCGGACGGCAGCCTTTGGCTACTGATAGAAAAGCTCATCTATACCATTGGCTCAGGGGCGGAGGTTTGCAGTCCTAATGTGTGGGCAGCCTGGTTCGACCATTGGGTCAAGGAAAGCTCCGTCAAAAAGTGAGCCCCCGCCGGTTGTCACTGTTTCAGGGCGACCGAACCGACTAAACCAACTGGTCGTAAGAGATTTCGCGTCTTCTCATGACGTAGGACGAGGAATGATAGTAGCCTGCGGCCAGCAGGTGAAAAGGTTCACACTTGCCATTGTGTAGACGTGCCAAGTAATGGCGAGAGTTCTCTTACGAGGTCGACGGGTACGTGATGAAGACACGTCTCCGGTTCCAAGAACCCAGTTACAGCAGTCTTAGAGTGTTTTTGAGCCTCAACTCGTTGGCACTGAAGACGAGCACGGAAATAGAGATGGACATCTCGTCTGACATTGTGCTGGACAAAAGGCTTGGCTACCAGTTTCGCCGTGGCAGCCACACATGAATGAGCCAGGTAACTGAGGGTCAGGAAAGTAAGATATTGGTGGGCTGCATGGACCTCCGGTCTAGGGTAACCCTGTGGCACATAGCACAAGGAGTCATTCATGGAAAGCGGGAAGGATATTATCGTAGGGCTTGATGAACCGTTTTGCCGAAGTCTTTTGATATAGGAGCCCATAGTTTGGACATGCTCTACTGCGTGATCGTCGATGACAGTCACCGTTGGCTGGCTCCTTTGAGGTACACGTGGTAGGGAGTCAGCGACGGGGTTGAGCGCCATCGAATGTCGGCAGTGAGCTGAGACAGTCTAAGTGGCGAATCTCGCTAGGAGGGTATCAATCGGAAGCTGGCTTTAGTGCGTAAAGCAAAGGTTTGCAATCTGTAAGCACCGTGACTGAACAGCCTTCGAGAGCTTGTCAAAACTGGCGGATGCTCGAGCAGTCACCTAGTGGCTGCCTGCCAAAGGTATCGTATCTACATTCGACGGGTTGTATGCACTTACGGCGGAATGCGACGGACCACCAAGAGTCTTCTGCGAACTGTTGTGGCACCAGTCACTAACGAGGTGGGAGCCAAAGGGTTAGCGTAAGTAATGGATGCTATGTTGGAGGTAGCCTACTTGGCCCAGGCAAACGCGGCTTGCACCGTGTCAGGAAACACAAAATTCTGCTTGCCTCCAAGCAACACATCGAGGGGGGGGTGCTTTGCCATTTCCGCAAACCAAAGACTGGACTGGCGGCAGAAATTCACCTGACCGACAAAATGACGTAACTGTTGAAAAGCTTGAGATTCAGGATGGTCGCGAACAGCGGAAGTCTTATCTGGCAGTGGGCAGATACCCGAGGATGCAACAGAAAGTACTACGGAACTAAATCAGACCGGCTAATTCGCACTTCGTGATGCTGACCGTCAGGCCACGCCCGCTAAGGCTTTCGAAGATTGCCTGTGAGTGTGCAGCGTGATCTCACTCTGAAGAACTAGCCACAGAAATATTATCCAGATACACGTGGATATTTTCCAAACCACGGGTTACCTCGTGTGTGAACAGCTGAAGGGTCTGGGCTACAGCGGTGAGTCCAAAAGACATGCGAGGAAACTCGGACAGTTCCAGAGGCTCGATGAAAGAAGCTTGATGACTGTTGGCCTCTGTTACCGGGATCTGGCTATACACGCGAACTAAAACGATGCTGCTAAAGAGAGAGCAACCTAACAAAAATGGGGTAAGGTCTTGCATATATGCCATGAGGCATCTTTTAGGGACGGGGACCTTTTAAGTGCTCCGTAATCACCATAGGGTCGTCAGTCGCCGTTAGGTTTAGGAACTATGGAAAGAGAAAAGACCCTGGGGCTACTGAAGGAGAGTATTATGCCGAGTTCCAGCACGTGTTCGACTCCAACCCGTCCAAAACGGGGCTTGTCCAGAGCGGACCGACGTAGCCTGCTGAACACTGGAGGTCCCTCCGTGTCAACAAAGTGAGTGAAGTTGGTGGCCACTAGTGAGAGCGGTTAGACAGCCGAAACATGCCCGGGTAGGCGGCAACGAGTTAACCGTGGGTGCAAGACGCCTTTGAGCACTACGTAGCCAAATTCGAAACGGATCCCGAAATCAGAATGCAATTATCCGTGAAATTCTATGATAATAGACTACCAAATGACCAATGACATAAAACAAACATGAACATCAATTGTGTGATCACAGGGACTCAGAAAACGAGAACCAAATCGAGGCTTGCGAGAAAGGAGCACTTGTGTCACCCAGGTTCAAAATAGGACATGACAGAGTGGCACGTTGGACGCGAAAAAACGAAGGTTGGCTCATGAAAACATACAGTGCATAAAAACAAGCAACTAGTCTATATGGGCGAGTGACGTCAAGGGAGCATGAAGTTGCAGAGCTTCTGGGGGTACTTTCCACAACCGGTCGGCACAGTGGAACTGGTGCATCTGGATGAACATGCACAAGCGGGATTTCGCTAACCCAAAATTTATAACCAGTAACAGCTAGAGAGGTCTGACGATCCACCATTCTACGGCGCCTTGCTTCAACCAATAATTCAAGGCGTTGAAAGGAGTCAGTGCCTAGAATGGTTTAGGGACCCCAGAAATTACGAAAGCCCAAAAGAAGTTGCACTTTAAAGTTAAGTTCAAGGTTGGCGTCCACTGGCCAGACTTCGTGATGAAGATGGCATTGGCTGCGCGTAGCTTTTGGACCTGTGGTGTTCTGTTGCCCCCTTTCTGTTGGGAGATGAACTCACTTCGGCGCCGGTATCTACAAGAGGTAGGTTATTTGTTATGGTATCCCTCGCTTCCGGAATACGACCGTTGGCCCGATATTCGGCCTCGTGGGTCGCCACCTCTGGTGGAGGGACTCACTTCTTTTGGTGCGGCCTGGGCTAAGTGCACCTTGGTTCGTAGAGTTGGCTCCCTCACCAACGCGATTGTGATGTTTATACTGTCATTCTTTCGAGGGGATGGAACCTCATCTTGGTGAAAAACTGCAGCTCCCGGGTGCGCTTGCAAGACACAGCTGCTGCGACCCACTGTAAGTCATTCACGCGAATCGGGCAAAGCGTAACCCATTCAAACGAATCCCAAGACCAGAACGAGACTGATATATGGTTTCTACAGTACTCAATTCAAACTCACAAAGGGTATAAATATAAACAAACCTCAAATATGCTGCCAAATAGACTGAACAGTGAAACCCAGAGGTTCGGAGCCCCGTGGCTCAGGAGCGACAGCCAGAAAAGGTTCAGGGCCAAATTTAAATGTCTCACACGGATAAACGAACGTGCAAAATGTGTAGTGAATGGACGTGGTTTTCAAATTAATGTCATATATAGTCAAATTCACAAAGCCCGTAGAACATACGGAAGGATTTTCAGTAGTTGTTCTTTACACCCACTTCTATGCTGTTTTCGGCTCGAATCAGTTCTGGACAAAATTGATGCGTAATCGCTGAAAGTTGGCGAGTGGCTCATGACATCTGACTACCTTCTCGGGTTCGCAGGTTCGAATACCCACCACCACCGATTACTTTGGTGGTAGAAAATAATCCGCTCTAATCCGGATCACTGCCACACCTGACCTGCTGAGGACTTGTGATTATCGGCTCCAGCCCTCAGGACCCGGTTGCTTGACATCCCTAATAGAGCAGTGGGTCTTCGGGGCTTCAGATATGCCCCTCTCGCTGAATTTATTCGCAAGCCTGTGATAAAAATGATGCAGGCGCAATGGTGATGGGGGGTCTGGTCACCTTGGAGATAGCAGGGTCGGGCCAAGACAATGTCGTCGGCCATCACGGCAGTTTCTGCTGGCCAGCTGCTAGGGGCGACTATCAATAAAACTGGAAAGTTCTCCGGTAAACTCTGCAACCGAGGTTCCCTTAAGGGTGGGTCCTTGTCTGCGTTGGTGCTGTTAAAGGCAGCGTCTCGCGCAGCAGTTCCGAGTGCTTCCTACTTTCGGGCTGAACACTTGCAGGTTTTGGTCCCGCTTTGGGGTCGTGCAGGAAAAAGTGGCCCATTTTAAGGTCTGTTAGCGCCGAAGTGGAATTAATAAATCCCTTACCTGCTTTGTAATCTTCAGTGGGAGGTGACCTTCTGCTCGTCGGCCCAGTGGAAGACAACATGGAGCTATTCGGGTTTACTGGGGTTGTAGACTGGGTGATGTGGTAAGCACTATATCTTTTCTCCTACTTCAAATGTGGTAGTCACCGCTTCTTTGTGGCAGGGGGTTTCACTGCGCATCACAGCGTCTGAGTACGCCTCCAAAGGTGTTCCCCACGACCACCCCCCCCCCCTCAACAGTGGCAATCCGCGAAGAAAGTGGTCTTTGTTATCCAGGAAGCGGTCAGTCTGTGCTCTTCATGGGTAGGAGGAGCTTCTAAATGATTCCGTTGGCATTTAGTTCGCCTCCGTGCCATCTCCAGAGCAAGTTCAATCCCTCAAGGTAGCTGTAACTGATTATCCCCGGGACCGTGGGGATCGCAGTCGTGGAGAAGAAGTAACAGTTATTCTATGTCATTTTTCTGCAGACGCAATTTCCAGAGCCATACCGCCCAGTAGGCCCGTATAGTATCTGGCCCAATTTTGCACATACTGCATAGGGCACCTGGAGATTTCCTACTCTACCGTCTAGCGCCTGATACGCTTCTGGCACATCATGACCAAGATCCATTTCATCATCCTCAAGGTTTACGATCGCTAAGCAGTGAAGACGAGGCGTAAAGAAGTTCAGAAAACCCTGTTCCGTTCATCAACTTTGATGAAGGTGGTCCCAGCCGAACAAAGATCTCTTCCGTCACGGTTTATCAGGTCTTCCCCCTGGACAAGGTTGCTTTGCCCGCTAGTATGGCTGGCCAGGTCTAAGAGGCACTCGCTGGCCATGGATAGTCTTCGTACACTCGGTAATGTAGGCCAGCCTTCAGCAACTCCTGGCAAGTTACTCTCTGCAGAGTATGATCGCCTCAAGACATTACAACTCGAGGTAATTGCTCGAGAGAATTGGGATGTGGGAAGGCTGGGAAAGAGCAACAGAAAGTCATTGCTCCCAAAGAACAATTTGAAACCCTAAATCCAACAATAGTTGACGGATTACCAAGGGCAAGTTGTGGACTGGTAAACTCCCACTCAAGCTCTGGCGCGAAACAGTTCATAATACTTCCTGGTCGACAACTAGTGATCGGCCTGACCATTCAATACATGCAAGCTGCAGGGGGACACGCCAGAGAAAGCCAAGCTATAAGTGTTGTCCCAGGGGGATTTGGGATCCTAAACCTCAGCTCACCTTTTATATGCATTGCTGTTTCCTCCACATTCATCAACGTTTCCTAGTGCGCTTCCACGCAGTTTGTTCATGTCTCCCCGTTTCATGAAGCACTCCGTTTAATGAAACCGGGAATATTCGTCATTCCGGGCGAACATCGTCTTCACAGAGAGCGGTCCCCTTCATATTCATCAAAGTTCATTTCTTTCATTTCTCCATGTTCAGAATTTGTTCCATTCATAGAACCCCTATAGGCCCCCGTTATCCACAGCTTGCATCATTTTGGTTTATACAGCATCCTTAGAGCTATATTTTCACGATATGCTCTGTATTTCCACTGGTCACCATCAACCAACTCGAATTCTAAACCAAACCGTATTTGCCGAGCAAACCATTAACATTTCGATCCATTGGAACTATCTCTGGCTATATTGTTTTGTTTCTGACGTTTTTGACTCCCTTTCTCGAAATTCGTGTATAGTTCATCGTTTTGAGTAACGTTGTTCACCTTGAACATGCGCTTGCGGGTGCTTCTCGACCATGGTCTAGAAATATACCATTATTATTATCATTATTATTGTTAATGAAGGGGAGGAGGAGCTTGGAACGTGCAACTGGACTTCGTACGCAATGAAGAATTCTCAAGGTTTCCGCGAGCAAGCAATGTGTGGCTTCGCCATCGGGGCGTAGACTGACCGGAGGGTAGTTGTCAGTGGCATTGGACTCGACTACTTCAGGGCTTTGTGGGTCGGAGGCGGGGGAAACATGGAGAAGTGATAGGGGTATATCGTGACATACATGGAATCCCCAGCCGTACTCCTAGAAGTAGCACACCGGATGTCAACCGACACTTTCCTCCGGGCCACACAGCGTTTTACACAGGGACAGGGGGTGCCGTTAAACACTCTCTGATATGAGGTCAAAGCTTGTTGGGGTTCAACGAGGATAGCTGCGTGGGAGCCAAGGTCTGGCTCAGGATGAGCTAAGGAACAGAATGGCGACAAGCGACATCCAGTGGCACTCCAAACCCCGGAGGTCAGTCACCGAAGCGGGGTGAAGGTATGTTTGACCAGGTCCGCTAGAGAAACGCAGCTGTCTCTAACCGAGCAGCAATCACCGGATGATGAGAATTTGGACATCGTGCTGATGGAGGTAGGGAGAATTCCGAGTAACCTTTCTGTGATGCCAGTCTCCTCCTACCCCAAGGGGCTTTTGGCGATGGGGTTAACTATTGGCTTCATGGGACCGGTGAGTCTTCGGGGAAGCCACCCATGGGGATGGAAGCAGGCAAGTCACTTGGCCAGAGTGTCCTGGAAAAGTTGCTCAAGAGAGTACCTGCCAACCTTACAAGCCCGACAGAAGTAGCTAATCCAAGAAGGGCTCTTCCAACCCGGCGGAGTAGCGATGATCTCCGACAAACACGTTCACTTCGAACAATGGCCATCTGGTTATGTCAGAGAAGTCGTCGGGAGTGCCTACGGGCTGGAGAGAACAGTGGCGGTTAGAACCACCTAAGAAAGTTGACTCGCAACGTGCGTAATATGGGCCCACTTAGGGATGAAGGAAGAGCTTACGGAGCCACAAACTCAGCCGTCTAATGGTGCACAACTTCGAGGTTAAAAACAAGAGAAACATGCACGTATGCGCTTCGAGGCAGGCTCCAACGACACACTTACATCAGATAAGTCACTCATTCGCCTCTTTCAGATTCGTCCTGAAAGGTGGGTGATTACAGAGTGGCACCTTTATAACTCCGCGATGCACGACAATTTTACACGCAAGTAGTTCAGCCATTGCATGCCCATCCATAGTACCGATTCCCCGCACATGGTACACACACTCACATTGGCTATCTGATATCCACCCCAAAAAATTCGCACGTTTGTTACTGAATTCCATCAGATCATATTGAGGTAGTGAGTTCCAGCTAATTGTCTGTCACCTACAGGAACTATTACACAAATTGTGGTTACTTCTTTCAGGCATGCACTCCCCCTAGCACACATATGAACATCAATCTGTTCAACATTTCCATTAGAGTATGATAACGTTGTACGAGTTCCCATTTACTGTTGGCCACTACCAAGATTGATTCAGCAGATGGCATGCGTTCTCACTTACACACACAAGCATGGACGTCCGTTTGTTCAAAAGCTCCATGTAAACTCGAGACCCCTGCACACTTTTGGCATTTATACTCTTGGACAAGCAACGACCTTTCTGAATTGAGATGATGAATAACTGTCAACGAGAGGAGGAACGCGTTTCGCTACGAAGGAACGACTCTTTGACTCCACTTCCGAATCGCGTGTGATTGTGTATGCTTACATATCAGCAGGTTTCAGATTTCAGTGGTAGTAGTTACGTGCACCGGCAGCAAGACGTAAGAGGGCAGAATGAATCCGTGTCCCAATCTCAAGCCTTAGATTTTGCCAAGAATGGACGAACTTCGGTGGGAGGTGAAACAACTACATGCGGAAAATCCACTAAGAACACCAAAATGCTCGGGCTTCGTGAAGATACTTCGCCATATACATCATTCGTGTTTTGCACCACCACATACTTCTGCATCAACCTTTACTTATTTGCCTCGAAAGCGGGATTTCATCACAACTCGTTTCAACCTGTGTGACTCACATGCTCCTCTCACGCAGCGATCTTGGCTCTCGTTTCGAGCCTTCGTGACCGCATATTAGAGTTTTGTATAAATTTATGAGGTTACTGATTTCGCTGTGCAGTAGAGTAGAAACTACGAATGAACTTTGTATTGGTTCTGAGATACTTGGGGAGTAACCACTCTTTGACCGAAGGAGCCCTTCGGACATGTCTGTTGGCAGTTCTGTGCCGCTTCCGGTCAGAGGGTGAAGCCATCCTACCAAAGGGCGTAAGCAGCAACGGCTGTCAGAAAATTTGGACCGCGCCCATCTGGGCAAATCTACGGACCACCAGACCTTGGTTGTATTTTTGTAAGTGCTCAGAGAAACTGTTTGAAAAACACGTTTGCAAGCATTTGACGGAACACGTACTGCTAAGCAGTGCACAGCTCGGGATTTTGAAGGGTAGATCACGTCTCTTGATTTTTCTCACGTTCTTAGACGAAGCCACTGCAAGACCGGATGAGGGAGGGTTAGTGGAAATTTCCTTTCTAGACTTCGGTCAGGCCTTGAAACCAGTAAGTCACTGCCGGCTTCTTGGTAAGTCTAAGACTTACGGGATAGATGAACGGCTATGTACCCGGATAGATGACTTCCTCTATAACAGGACGTTATATTTTAGGGTAGAGGACGCAAGCTCTGAGCAGTACGAGTAATAAGTCGTGCTTCTCATGGATCAATTTTGGGACCACTCCCATTTCTCTTCTACATGAGTGACATGGATAAAGCTTTAAGCTCCTATGCTTCATATTCGCAGAAGATGTAGAGATTTCCAGATCAGACTAACAGGATTAACTGGATGCGGGTATGGAGGAAGTGACAAGGGAGGCGTGGGACTTACCTTTATATGAAGCCAAAAGCCAGCTTCTGAAGAGAGATTCAGTGGGTTTAAAAGAAGACGGGAAAATGGACCGTTCACCATTGACGAGGTGTGACATAAAAGATGCGGTGTAATGTATGCAATATCCGAGCCAATGGGACGTATTTAAATCGCTTTCATCCCAGACTACGCAAACAAAGGTAGCAAGGAAGTCAAGGCTGTGGGATGACACGTTAATTGTGTTGCGGAACTGGTTTGCATAAATAAAGTAAGTCAAAGAAAATAGTTGATGGATTGGAAGTTGACCAATCACAGTGAGCTTTTTGCTGTACCCGTTCTCGGCGATCAGCGTCGGTTGAGGCTCATAAACCTGCGTCGCTTCGAAGTTGCGCTTGGGCGTGTGACGCTTGATGGCTGCCTGATCACCACAGTTTAGCATTTATATGACTGCAGACTTCAAGTGGGCGGAGCTGGGCAAACTGGCGGCCCACACAGCTCGTACGGAGCTCTATAGACTTAAGTCAACGGTTACCCGCAAACAAACACACGCGTTTTTACCCCTGGGCAAAGCTGTGGCGGGGTCTCACTTGAAAATTGTACATGACCTAGGGAATCCTTCTCTAAGAGAGGTGCGTCCTGCCCTGAAAATGTCCAGCGGCTAGCCACTAGGGTAGTTGATGGTCAGCGGGAAAGGCCTACAGCCAAAGACTTAATGACATGGGACTATTTCCTCTTGAAGCGCAAATACTGAGGGGGACCCCACAAAAACCTTCATAATCATGGAAGATCTGACGAGAACAAAAGCCGCAGATATGTCTGAGGTGGCTCCTGGTGAATAAACAAGAGGAAACGTCATGGAATTGGAGAGGAGGCTCCCGAGGCTAAGCGTGAGGGCCGACTTGAAATGTGGGAAAGGCCAGCCAAAGAGCTCGCAGGCTTGAAAGGTGGAGAATCTCTCAAAAAATGGTAGATAAATGGGGGGATATATTACCGGACGAAGATTCTTAGAGCCGAAGAGGGACACTGAGGGTTAAACTGTATTAGGTGTCCGAAATCAAGACTGGCTGCTTATGAGGGAACGTCCATATGGTGGTTGCCTCTACTCTAGAAGGTGAAACGTTTCCGTTCCCTGCCGTTTTAACAAAGCCGGATAGGTGAAGGTTCTACAAAGCTGGACATAGAGGAGGTACTTAAGAGACGCACAGTAGTGAGTGCTGACTCCAGAGCGTATCACGAAGAAATCTGGACACTCGATTGACTTCGGCCACGGCCGGTCCTATGCGAACTGAACTGGGCCACACTGAAGGCTGGGCAGAACATTATTCTCAGGGCCCCTTAGGAAGGAGAAGACGATCGGAAGAGATAATGGCTAGGGTGTATTCCGGTGTAAAAGTGAGGGTCTTGCAAGGGGGACGGTCAACCAACCGCCACGCTTGGCGGTTAATGTTCATTTGGGAATCAAGTGTTAAAAGACCGAACGGAGGTGAATCTTGCTACAAGTTCGGTTCACGGGTGTCTGTGCCCGTGGAATGAAGTCTATCGTAATTTGTTAGAGCCACAGGAACCCACTGAGAGTTTCTGAGCAAGCTGGAGGTTTTTTAAGCTCCTTTCCAAAGAAGCAGTCCTGAAATAACCTTTGCAAGTAGAGGGTCGTCTGAAAGATTGATGTTCAGAAAAAATTGAATTTTCCTGGGCTGTGAAAACAGTCAGTTCTGGTATAACCCTCGATAACCCGGGGAGAACTCTATGCTGAGGTTTAGCGCAATTGTGAGGTTGGTTGAGTTTCATCATGCCGTTTGCTTTTTCCACGCTTTCGTCAGTTCTTTCTGCTTCGTGTGGAACACTAGCAAGCCACTGTGGTACTTCGCATAGCCAGAGCACCGCCCTGCCCCACCCATGAGACGGAGAACACGGTTAACAGAAAGGAAGTGGTTATACCGTATTGAGAGAAAGCTCATGTAGCATGCACGTGCAGCGATCAAGTGGCCTTCGAGCTCAGCAGCAAGAGCCCTGATAAAGAATAGTGTGGTGGACAGATAGAGGAAGTTGGTTCACTCTACACGATCATCATCTTTCCCTTCCCCACTTACATTTTCCTTTATGTGTCGCCATGCCTCTCATATTCATCAATTAACTGACATTCTGGGTCTCTCTTCCTCCCAAGCTTAACTCTAACGAGTCTTACAGGTTCAAAAATCTCGCTGTTTGATGTTTGGTGGACTTCCCATGACGGAATCTTCCGTGCCACTCGGGCTGAAAAGACTGCCGCAAAGCTGAACTTCCTCTCACTGTCCAGAGGTCTATCTTCCGGATCACCGGCAATCCAAGACGCAAGATGCATTCAAGACTAGAGTCATGAATCCTTCCGCATTGTCCAGTGGTCTACCTTCCAGTTCACCGGCAATACCAGGTGCAAGACACTGTCAACATTTGTATTTCGGACCCTTTCCCTTTTTCCCACTGCCCCATTATCCAGTGAACTATCTTCCAGCCCATCGGAGAATTTCAGACAAAAAGATAATCACGTGATCCGGGAACATATGGGCTTTAGCCTCGTACCGGAGAACTACTACAAGACTTCGAGACTACCAATTTGGCGGTCCTGTGTTACCAACCGTGACCCGCAAAATATGAGTATGTACGGCGACGGAGGCTCAAGGAACTTGTTTCCTCTATTGGAGCATTCAAGGGGGATCCGAGAAGACCAGCTGTCCAATAAACTGGACAATCTGCAGTTGCTGACCAGGAATCAACCTGAACCTGAAGTAAGTTAGGTAGAATCAGGAGAAAACTGATCTTGAACAAAAGTTCAGAGAAATAAAGTACCATGTAATGTTGGGAGTCACAAAGGTGCACCGACAGCGCAGCTATCTGGATCTACGGTTGGTTACAGCTATACGAAGTCCTGTGCTCAAATGAACTGACGTGCCTACAATCGTCCTCTGTTGGCCAATGCTCTTAATTCCGATGGGGCGACTCCAACAGAACAAAAGACACCGTAGGATAGGGAAAAACCTATGCTGGTATCGAACCCTCGAACCATTCCAATAATTGAAGGCCAGTGTTTGTTTAAGCGCATGTGGTACCTTGAGGCGCCTGTTGGAGTTCTCTTGCTCGTGGTCCTTGGTCGGAACTGCGGGTTATCATTGGTCTACCACGTCTGCGGTTCTCCTTGAATTTTTGGCTGATGAGTGAGTGTTCTCCGTAATTTGTTCCAACTGTAAAGCAATATGTAAACCAAGAGTCCTACTGATAGTCCTCGATTTTCTCCTATTAGGTGACGACCTGCATCCCCCCACCAAACGAGGGAGATTCAAGGAAAAGGATATAAATCTCATGACCGACGATCCTGCCGCAAAGAGGAAGCAAGTCGATGCGCACGTTCAAGCCTTCCTGAAAACAGTTCTTGATCATGCCAATAATAGTCTGTTAAAGACATCTAAAACGAGACCCACGAGACGGGTGCGTGATGTTGCAACTCAGACTGATGAAATTTCTGAGGATCCCGAAGCTGGTTGGCCCTGGGATGTTAAAGCTGCGTTCAACTTTCGTGGTTTTGCCTGCGGAACTACTCAGCACAGCAACCCTAGCTCTCTGGACAGCGCGTTTGTGCCTAACCGCGCTATGTATAGTCAGGAAACCTTACAGCTAGTTTCGCAACAGGAAGTTTATCATAATCAGTTACAGACCGAATTAGCAGTTACCTCGGATGCCCCCCAGTGTTACTACACTAGCAACGCGCTCACAGAAGTCGCGGAGTTTGAATCATCTAACTCCAGTGGTGTTGACTCTGGTGGAGTTTGTCGCGTTATTTCCGAGTGGATGGAGAAATATGAACGGTGGTTTTATGAGAATTTTGGAGTTGACATGAAGTCCATCACCGCAAGTGCTCAAAATGTTGCACCCTTTCCAGCGCCCGCACAATTTCCAGACAAGCCCAACCTTTTATACCCATGCCAAACTGTCCCAAGCACTACCCTTGCAACAAGCAGCCAACAAGACGACGTTGTGTCAGGTGCGCCAATCAGTTACTACGTTCCTGAGGGCTCTGTATGCATGCCTGAGAATCACATGTTCTCTCCTTATGTGTCCCTGTTGCCCTCATTCTATACTCCTGCTGCTTTCAGCCACAACTTGTCAGCACAGCACAGTTTAGCAATCAGTTCTGTTCAGTTGCACAACCCGATTCCCCCAATTTTCCCTCCATGTCAGATAGCATCGATCGAAGCGAAACAACAGCTCGGTGTGCAACCACAGACCCTACCCACACAGTCATGTACTCAAATCATTTCAACAAAGCCTGTTGTTTCGTCGGTGGTCCCTAGTTCTATATCTCCCGTATCCATGGATAATAACCGAACAACTGGTCCGGTTACTTCGTTCAGTGACCTACCTACCGAACTGCAAACTTCCGCGATGCTTGCAGCCCTTTCTATTCCTGTGCATAATAATCGCCAGCCGTCCATGGGACAATGGGGCCCGCTGCTACGGTATGGTACGTACGGGCGCCTCCCTTCACCGAACGAGATCCAGCAACTTGGACTCGGTGGCAAAACCCAGGCGTCTTTCGGTTCGTCTTCCGAAGTGAGCAATGGCATAGAGTCTCGTCAAACGGCTAGCAGTTTTGCAGCTCCCAGTTCAGATAAAATGCCGCCACCACCGCCAACCTTCATTCTGTTGAGAAGACAAGCTATGATATGCGCTCTTCAAGTAAGTTTTCAAGGTTTGTTTGCATTGCAAGTTTCGCTGTGTAGAGTACCGTAATCGTAGATGCCTGAGTTAGTGACGCAAGTCGAGCCGGACTTGTGGAATAATGACTCGAGTGAGTACAGTTTTTTGTTCGGAACTAACTTGGCATATGCCTGCAAACATTACGTATCGTCATCATTCTCCCTCATACTTCTACTAGGTTAGCGTTGCTGACGGACCAAAAATATCCGACTAAATTCAAACTACTGGGGGACAATGCAACCTAAAAAAACCAGACAAATTTATCGTCTCATTTCTTTCGAAAGAAAAACTGCAAGGCAAGAAAACCCTTGTTCCGTTTTCCCACCTCAGACAAAAAGTCAACCTAGTTCTGCTCTGGTATTTATTTAATGGCATTTTTCCTGAAGGTTTTGCTGTTTGTTCTCTAATTAGTTATTTGGTCTATTGGTTGCAGGCAAGCAAACATATCAACCGTATGGAGTACAAGTTTGACATTGCTTCCGTCATTTAATCAGTTTGTGACTACCACAGCTGAAACACAAAATAGGTAATCATGCTCTGGGTAAAATTTGAACCTAAGTCGTAAGTCATTTCGTTTCGTTCACGACCGGCAGGGGTGTCTTGTGAATCGACACATGTGGACACGGGGAAGGTGCGTGGCTCATCATCATCGTACAGCGTTAGACAGAAGGGCAAGCCCCACTGACCACTGCCTTTCTCACCATGTTGCATGTTGAATTAAAAAGTATGAATATACAAGATCGACAGGGACTAGACCTACGTGGGTGGGAAAAGGAAAGAATGCCCTAGTAGCTAACACACGGAATACACAGTCTAACTGTACAAACGCACATCGATCAGTCATTCTGACTCAATAGAAAGTGACAACACGATCGCCACTGCTCGCGGTTCGCTACCATATCCTTCAGTGTCTCCAGCCAACTGGTAGACGGATCTTTTGGACCCCGACCACGAAGACGTAAAGCACCTACTTTTCCTAAGTCTGCTGTACATTTCCTCATTCCTCGCTGCCACGTCATCTGTTGACCTCCATGTGGTCTCTTCCATTCCTAAGGAGGAACGGAGAATAGGACACGGCACGGTAGACGTGTGTTTGCCATACGTAACACATGCCCCAATTAACGAAGTCTACTAAGCTGGATACGCTGTGACAAAACGTTCTCCGAATGAATAACTTATACTCGCTTTCTGACCTCATCGGTGCTTACTCGGCTATTCCACCCCATCTTAGTGATACTACGTCAACATCGGTGGTCGAAAACCTCAAGACGACGAATATCTTCAGCACGCAGACTTTAAGTTTCGCAACCATACAACAAAACTGAACGCACTGCAGCACAGTATACACGACCTTTCAACTTCAGTGAGATATCAGGTCGGCGCCACAAGTGCTTCAGTCCAGCGTACGCCGCTCGAGCCTTGGATATCCGCGTGCTCACCTCTACTGCTGTGCTCCCATCTGCCGTCACGCAGCTACCGAGGTAGGTGAAGTGGTCGACAACTGCCAGCACCTCCCCATCGAGCATCAAGCTCGGAATCGTTGACGTCCAGTCTCGTAACATCACCTTACACTTTGAAGGTGCAAAGCGCATGCCGAATGGAGCTATAGCTCTTGAGAGTCTATCTAATGCACGCTGAGCATGTTCCATACATTTGAACAAGCAGACAACGTCGTCCGCGTAATCTAGGTCACATAGCTTCCCACCATTTCCTAGTTCGACGCCTTCATCCTGAAGATTTTGCTGCGCACTGTCCACTATTTCGTCCATGACGAAGTTAAACAAGAATGGAGACATGGGACATCCCTGTCGAACACCGCTGGTCGTTTCGAACCGACCGGGAAGTTCACCGTAAACCCTAAAGCGGCCAGACGTATGAGAATATAATGATCTCAGTAGGTTCACGAACTTCTGGGGCATACCTTTTCGATGAAGAACACTGAAAAGCGATGTTCGATCAACTGAATCGAAAGCGCCTTTTAAGTCTAAGAAAATCATTATTGTCGGTCGGCGATGCGTGTGACGCGTTTCAAGTAGTCGGCGAAGAGTAAAAACCTGGTCGATGCATCCTCGACCTGCGCGGAGTCCAGCCTGCTGTTTGCGGGCATTCCTCTCGCGAGCCGGTGTAAGACGGTCAGCAGAATCAAGGCTGATACTTTGGTGACTATCGGAATTAAGCTAATCCCACGATGATTACTGCAGTCATTGCGTATTCCCTTCTTGAAGATGGGAACAATCAACGACTCACTCCATATTAACGGAATACGCTCTTCGTTCCAAATGTCACGAAGCAAAGCGGTAAGTGATTCTATCAACGCCCCACCACCCAGTTTGAAAAGAATTGGGGGAAGTTTGTCAGGACCTGCCGCTTGACCTCGCTTTAGTGATCGAATGCATGACTACTTCTACTTCCGATCGGGGCTCAAGTGATACCACCCAAGCAGTCGCAGTTGTTGATACAAGAGTAACTACATTAGCGTGCGGCCAGCTAAACTCTTCCTTGAAGTACTCGCCCCATCGGTCAAGCCTTTGCTGTTTGCTATGGATGGGTTCTCCATTCCTATCGCAAATCGTTTTACTGACCTGGGTTCGCCGTCCACCGGTGTCACGAATAAGTTTGAACAGTCTTCGACTGTTACCTGAAGCAGCTGCTTTTTCCATTTCTTCGGCTACCTTGACCCACCAATTTTTGCGATCATTCTTAGGGCTTTTCGTAATTTGCCTTTGTAGCTTTCTCCGCATCTTATTCATCTCCTTACGGTTCGAGAGCTGACGCTTTTGCTCCATTATACTCAGCGACTCTTGCGAGATCCAGTGTCTTTGATGGACAACGGATCTAGGACCACAGGCAAAACCAGCTGCAACGGGCATCGCCTGTTTGATATGAGCCCAATGCTCATCTACATTACTGTTCGTCGTAGACCCTAGCTCATGTGCTAACTTCTGCTCGTAACGGGTGCGTACTTCTAGATCACACAAATGTTGCACGGCTAATCGGGTTTGCGACGATGACCATGGAACTGGAGATAATCGCATTAAAACTAATGCATGGTCTGACTCTACGTACGTGGACCAATAAGATCTACAGTTCTGAACAGAACTGCGCCACCGGTAGCTTACGGCAATATGATCAATTTGACTCAAGGTACCTGTAGAGTTAGAGCGCCATGTTGCTGTGCGACGCGAGCTGTGTCGGAAATTGGTGTTAGACAAGAACAATCGATTGTCTGCACAAAACTGGAGAAGCCTATCTCCGTTATCTGTAAGCTCAGCAGGTAAAGCATAACGCCCACCTAAACAAGCTTCTTACGCACTGAGTTTGCCAACTTGTGCATTGAAGTCATCAGCTAGCACTACAATGTCAGAACCTTTACTGCTGCGAACGAGGGTGGAGAGGGCATCATAGAACTCATCTTTCTGCAAGTCTGAGCTGCAGTCCGTTGGGGCGTACGCCGAGATCACAAACAAATTGCGCTTAACACAACTATCCTTTCGAACGCCAACTGACCCCTGGAGTCTTACAGCACATAAACGACTGTTAACAGGGATCCAGTCTAAAAGGACAGCCTCAGCCTTGTCAGTCAAGACAATTCCTACACCACGTTGACCCACAGCTCTAGATGCTTCGTCTCCTGAGGTGCGCAGAATATACCTCGATGAGATACCGGGAGCAGTTAGTTGAATTACACTGGTCGAATCCTGGATACGCGTATCACTTAAGCAGCAGACATCAATCTTCAGAGAATCTAATGTGAGGGTTAGGCACGCCTGCTGACCGACCTGCATGAGTGTACGCACGTTGAAGGAGCCGAGATTAAGAGGCTGACGGGGCTTGAGAAAATGTGAGTTACAAGACAGAGGACTGTTCCCAACACTATTTGACAGTGAATCGTTGCGAGTATCGACCGTGTTATCAGTGGGAGCATTATGGGTTGAGAGGTAGGGCAAAGAGGGGTGGTTAGGGACAGAAGACAAAGGTTAAATAAAAGAGAGGGAACTCTGAGCAGTACCCCACTTATCACTACCCACTCCGCTCGATGCAATGAGCAGCGCTGTCCTGATTATCCTGCGCGACGACCGATGTAGTATGGAATTCTTTGTATTAGTGCAGTTCATGGGAGATGTTGGACGGGTACTGCTAGGGTGTCCAGCCACAAAGCAGGAGAACGATTAGGGTCCTCATCCAAAGCCTTTAGTTCTAACAAGAACCTATCCGCAAGGCAGCGGGATGGCTTAGTGGAAGCCCATTTGCTTGGACCAATTATTCTTCCACTGATGTTGTCGATTGAGTTGCCAGCTCAAATCAACCCCCAACCTGGAGGACCAGGAAACTGGACTTTGTCTGACCTCTACCCATTGACCTGTCAGGTATGACTGCATCTCCGGCTTAAAGAAGCCATCCTGTATTGCTCTTTGGATCATAGAGGCGCGCAAACCATCGCACCACGTCAAGGTGCAGTCTCGTCGTGGCTGAAGTTTTGGTTAGAGATAACAATACGAATACTGTCGAAGGGTCGGTTACGTGGGTGGACGGGACGAGATTTTTGAAAGACACTATCTTCTCGACCGTCATGGAAAAGAACGTGCTTAGTTCAGTTTGCCCTATAAGGATTCTACTTATTCAACCAAGGGTTCGAATTTAGATATGCTATTGATCTTGCAAAGCTTGGCAGTGATATACTCGTCGTTGCTTTGTGATTGTATCAGGATGTTCGTTCACAAAGTGTAGTTTTAATGGCTGCACAAAAATAGTGGGCGAAGTTGAGAAAAGCTTCCCACCGTGTTTAATTCGCGCGATTGAGGCAGAGACGTTTTGATCTTCCTCACCGTTCCGTTGAAGTGCTCCGCTTCGCCGTTTCATTTTCTTTTTTCACTTATTTACTACCTTTCTCTTTTAAAAACGGAATCAACAAACTGGTTTTGGTGTGAATGTTCCCCACAGACTCCTCTTACGGTGTTTTTGAATTGTGGGGTTTGCCCCTTATACCGTAATTCACTTTGTGTGTATTCGAAAAAAAACTGCACTGAATTCTTCACCATTGTGATTAGTAGCAAAACCTTTTTTGCGTGAAGGAAATTGGGTAACTCACAAATTCGGATGTATGCAGTAATGCAAACTCAAAATTGAACGGATTAAATAACCGCTCGACTGCTGTTAAGAACGATACCTTTATGCATGAGTGAAAATGCGTCGACGAAATCGGAAGCGACTTTTAGTCCTTGTAAAAAGTAGACCTTTGTAATCAGTGCTGAGGCGTTCGAACGACCAGAGGGCTTTGATCAAAGGATTATATAATTGTCGATAAAATTCAGATTTGAATTCGGCCCTGTCAAGTCCGAGAGAATGCCTTTCTAGCATTCATAGCAAAGAAAAATTTCCGACACCAGATGAAACGGACTACTTGTTACTCAGGGGTGGCACAAAGGACAACAATCTTCAAGTTGAGATGTCCAGCAGATCCATAAAATCCGCCAGAGAGCGTGTTAACAACGTAGTTTTCTGAACCATAACGCTAAATGACATCGAACTGAACGTTTTAGGGCCTAATTCCCCACTGTGGGATCCAAATTCTTTTCGATTCAGTGTCAAACATGAATGCCACCGATCGTTGGTCCGTCATCATCCCCAAATGAAAGTACCACCACTTTTAATGTTTCCAGAATGACGCACACTTAATTTCCGACTACTGCCTGTCCCGAAATTCGCAAAGGTTCGAAAGTAATGTTATCGACCGGCCGTTCTAATTAGATTGTTTGCGATTGCGATGTCAGCTGCGTCTTCTGCTAATAGAGGTGCGCTAGGTTCTAAGATGACATAGAGTTTAGTTAGGTTTAGTTTATACAACCACTAATCTCGCTCTGGTTTCGGTTTCTACCTTCCAGCACCGTCCAGTCACAGGCAAAAAGAGAACAAGCGTAAAGTAGAAAGAAGCCTAAAACAAAGTAATCACCGTAAATCATGAAGTGGAAGAACGGTATCGAATGCAGCTTCACCACTGGCTGCGACACCTAGCCATATCTCCTAATGTTTCCAACCATTTGGTTAGCGGATCACGTGGACCCCAACCCGGAAGTCTCACACGTCCTACTCGGCCGGGTTCGGTGGTCAAGGTTTTCATACCTTTTGACATGTCATGGACTGACCACCTCGACCTACCTTCCGATCGCTACCTGCCTCGAAGGACAGCGTGCGTTGAGGGGGTCTGTCGGTGGGATGCGTAATACATATCTCGGCCATCTTAACCTGTTATGATTCAGTACACGTTCCACGGCTTGACCACTGGTTTCCAAAATCTTACGTCTAACCTCAACACTGCTAATACAGTAATCCCATCATATTCGAGCAATGCTACGGAGGCATCGATGCTCAAACACAGTCTTCACCCATCTTTTTTCCTTAACGGCCATGGTTCTGAGCCGTATAATAGAACCGATCTTATCGCCGCGGTGTACAGTCGACCCTTGACAGACAATCAGATGTCACGCTGGGCCGCAGATAGCTGAGATTGGCAAAAACCAAACGCGCCATCTGTATACGCGACAACACTTCATCCGATATCTCTCCACCTGATTAAATGTAACTGCCCAGGTAACAAAACTTATCTGCTTCAGCTGGAGCTTCCCCCGCCAAGAAGTGGTTTGGTGTTGAGCCAACTCAGTCCTCTAGCAGCATTCTACACAGCGGGGGTGCAAAATGTATCGTAAACATCGCTACATTGTTGTTGAGACTATATTAGAGAGCTTACAACTTACCTGGATCTTGACTCAGAAGAACAGTATTGTCCGCGTTTTCTAAGTCAGACAGTTTACTTCCTGAACAAAGATCGACGCCGCTGTTCTCACACGAGGATAACGCCATCTTAAGAATCAATTCAACCGCAGAATTGAAGATGAAGGGTGAAAGAGGACAACCCAAATTACCCGGAAGAGTTTTGTTAAATCCGAAACTGAAGTCTCGCCTCCACCCGGCGCTGCAGGCCTTCCTTTACAAATATCCTATCCTGGATAACTTCCAATCTTGATGGGGATGTGATACTTTCGTGCATCATTCCTCTTTCTGGTACGTTTTTGGGATCAACTGTAAAAGTAGACCAACTAGACTGTTGCTTATGATGTTAGGGCCTAACGGTGAACCAGTCATTCGGCGGGCTCCTTGGTTAGTTCATTGACTTCGTGTTCCGTTTCAACCCACTAACTCCAGTGCGAAGAATCTTTTTACTCCGAATTATCTCGTTTTATTACCAGAAAAACTCAGTTCATATAAGACGCAAGTATTACTATCCTCAATCGTCGCACTACAAACTGACTGAACAAATTTGACATCGGACGACGTCTTTTCTGGTTGATTAACTGGCGATATGAGAGGTTGCTATTGACAAGACCTCGTCTCATTGATCCATTGTCTCGTCGTTCGTGAACTCGTTCGCCCATACCCTGACCTGAATTTTGGACAGGCCCTGATGGGTTGACTGCTTAGGAGATTTGGTTGTCTATCGACGATGAGTCAGCCCATACCGTGACACCTTGGGGTTCCGTTATCGGTAATTTTGGTCAAACAGATTTCGCTAATCGATACGTCCTACAGTCCATCACTGCTCGCGGTCATTTCTCAAACACCTAGTCGGTTGGTGCCCAAGCGATTTGCGTACCTCACTGAATGTCCCGGGAGAGATAGATATGCGAAAATCTAACAGAGCAACTGATGTAGAAGATATCCATCGTTTGTTAGGTCTACTTGAACCAGAGTCCTGTGTGGCATTAGACGCGGCATACAAAGCTTCCTTGATCTGTTGTCAGCGTTTATCTGGGTTGTGCACATCCGGCTGCACCGATAACCATGTAGATAGCTCAGTCTGGCAAGCAGACCGTCGGTTATCGTCTGGAAGCGGGTTGGGTAGCTTTGGCGCGACCACGGGTGAGAATTAAATGAAAGCAGTTGCGTAGCAAGGCGTGATCTGAATCCTCGGGCATAGATCAAATGGACGATAATCTAATCTGCAAATATTAACCCTTATTTAGGGTGACAGCGTTATCCTATATAATTACAACTCTTTCAGTTTATCCAAGATTTTAACAAACCCTTGCTTGTAATTTTCACTTTTGTAAGACCCACGTTCGATTCCGATATCCAGTACACCTCGTTCACTCATGGCTTCAATGAGGTGTTGGTTTATTTCACGGAAGTGGCCGTCCTTATAGCAGCTCAGTCTAAACACGGTCTTTCAGGATTTCTCCGACGAGAAATTCCGGCCTGTACCATGAGATGTTTTTCGGTGCAGTTAAATTGGGTGGTACTTCTGCATACTTTTGGAATAATTTTGACAATTCTGGGTACTTTTGAAGTAAGTCCGAAATAAATTGAAAAATTCTGTTCATTCGAGTTCGCCTTCGGTAACACCTATGGATACCTCAACTCTAATGCGTTGTGGGCATCAGGTTCGAATGATGCTGTGGCGTTCGTTATGTATGATCCCATCTGTCTTAGCAACTCAAAAACTTTGAAAAGTTCCGACCGGCTTTGTTTTTCGTAAGTAGGTTTTCCGCACAGGCGCAGGGGCCGAGTAGTTTCTCCTTTTCAATAATGTCAGTCTCGTGTTGAGAGCAAGCAAATCCGTTGGCAACCGAAAGAAACTCAACGGAACCTAGTTGTCAACATGCCTCGTGATGTATACAAATAATCCTTTGGTATTGGCATCCGGTGATGCGTACTCTCGGAGTACAGCGTACTGTCGTAAATTCGCAGGAAGGAATTGGTTTAGAGGTTGTTGGTTTGACATCAGAGGACATATGTAGGTTGTGGTTTTGGGAAAATAGGTTTGCGGAGGCTACAAATTCGATCAGGACCTCTGTCTGTGGCACTACTGCTGGGTGGCGCCGGTGTCACTGCGCATAGAAGCTGAGTATGAACTGCTGGACTGGATCCCAGCCAGCAATCGTTTGTGTGCGGTTCTGTCGGCTAGGTTTCGTGCATGGCAACAGCAACAGACTGAAGAGTCGACGTTTTCCCGTCGTGTCCCGATTGACTGTAGTTATCCTGAGACTAAGGATACACTTAGCGTGATGTCCTAACTGCTCTGCAGCGTGCGCTCTGTAGACAACGGTTGTCGGTGATTTAGGTGCTCAAGTTGGAACTGAACGAGATAGAAAGACATACAAACGCCGGTTTATCACTCCAGTTGATCGAACCGATAAAGGTCGTCGACTCATTCAACTATGTTCAGACCACAGAATGTTTGTATTGGGTACAAATTTCTCACACAAAAGTAGCACTGCCTCACTGGCGTCTTTCTGCGCTTTCAAAGCACTGGACACAGGTCAACCACATTGTTATCGCTTTTACAGCTGGCGCGAATCGTTTCAAGACTGCCGCTCATTGTGGCTCATGACTGTCAGCTTCTATCGTGTTCTATGTTTGCACGCGTTTTTGTGTACGTCTCATCAGAGGACGAACCAAGGTCAGGGCTAACCATCCTTTGCAAATGCTAACGGACGATAGTCATCGGTGTTTCGCAAAAAGGGCAGTTGGATGCCCATGATCTGAATGAACGATGGACTTTAGTTGTAGACGGTGTTCCACTGTCGTCGAGATCGTTACCCCACACCTAACCTACTAGGACCTTATGTGGTTCTTCGCCAGTCTAAGTCTTAGGGTCTGGTTTCCGGTCATCTCTATGAATGCAATAGGCCTTTGTGGCTTTCGGATGTGCACTCCTTCCACTGCATTCATGCCCAAGCATATGATAAAAAAGAATTACGTGGCAAACAGAATTCCACCTATACACAGCTTGCTTTCCCAGTCATCCTTCACGGTTTCGAACATCTGATTTTCAACAGTACGCTTATGCAGTTATCAGCCTAATATGACCACGTGCTTCATCACGTACATTTCAGCTTTCCTGCCGCGAGCGCGGGCGTGAGTTGTTTCTCCGCGAAAAAGAAGGCATCAGTGGTTTAAAAGTGGACTTCGTGAATGAACTGAAGCAGGTTGTCGAGAAGAACATAAACGTTAAACCGGTTTTCCTTTTCGCGAAACTGAACAACCTTCCCAAGTGTGAACGATCCTACTTCCTGAAAAACATCCAGGTTAGTTAAATGATTTTCTGTGCATTTTGTTGCCATCTCGTTCTTATTACTGTTTGTCTCTACTTCAGCGTGCGGCTACAAATTTAATGAAAACGTGGTTCTCACTGTCTTTCGGGTTCACGTCGCCGTCTGTGTATACTTGCGCGTTCAAATCACGTCGTGCCTCAATCTGTAAAACGTTTAATTGAGTTACTAATACCGTCAAAACCGTTCTGGTTGCTTAGCTAATTATGCCCAGCAAAGACCGAGACCATCTGTTACGTGGTGCAATTGTAAAGGTGAAAATGCGAACGTGAGGCGAACAACACATTGCTTATGTTCGGATCAGTTTGCAATCCAAACCAGTGATGGTCATGAGACATACTAGGCGTGCATGTGTGTGTGTGTGTTTGTGTATATACGGTCGTGCGGACGAAAAATTAAGCACACAAGACCAGGTGAAAGTGGACGGTGAGTGTTTGTCAACTGGAGTCAACCTGCCGTGGTAGGTGCGAAATACGATAGATTGTTGAGGCTCGTACGGACCCGCGACAGGGTATTCGGTGGATCGCCTCGTTACCGCGGCTTTTTCATGATTGCTTTCACTAGCGATTTTCCGCCACGAATCTCAGTTTACCCCTCATGCAATGCATTCACGCATAAGCCAATAATAGGAAGCACAGTTTCCAAAGATAAATTACTCGGTGGTTATCATGAGTGAGTTTGGAACAGAAATCAGCTTCAGTTGCATAGCCGTTAGTCTTGCATTATTGCAGGTTGAATTTTGAGTCACTTTTCACTCTATCGTCGTGTATTTGACTGTTGAAATGTCATTTAATGATACAGCAAACGATACCGTTTCAGTGGGGACATTATTCTTTCACCCGTAGAACGATAAGCGTTCTGTGTGCATGTCATGATCATGACGAGTACCCTGTTGTGGTTCTGTTTAGGAGTTAGATGCTCGTTCTCGTGGCGGACAAAACCCTCATCTAGAACCTTTAGATCCTGCTCAGATGTACGCATGTGATCTCCTAATTGGCGATGTGCTAATCGCTGAGGCTTGTTCAACTTACAAGCAGCAAGCACAGAACTGTGCCGCAAGACAGGTGAGTGAGTATGTATTCGAAAAGTATTTGGTTGTGATCATTTCTGCGTTAACGGCAGTTTGTGTTACTTCAAAACCTTTACTATTCTAGCCAGTTTTAAGTTTCATCTATGTAATCACCTGTCGGCTCTTCTTTAAACCTCAATACTTCAACGTTTCTATTTGGTAACAATCAACGGCTTCCCTTCAGAAGACGAATGCAGAATTGTCGTAAATGGCATAGCAGAGCGTTTTCTACCATTGGTATCACCTTTGTATTGTTGTTTGCGAGAGTCGGACCTTAGTCAGATCGATGGAATGCGAAGGTGAAAATACTGCAAATTCCTTTTAGTTATTGAGGGATTTCCGAATTCATGCTATTGTTGACCGTTCCTCGCCAGCTTTTATCACTTGGAGCTACTGTAGCTTTTCACCGCTAGTCTAATTAAACTGTTCGATTTTCCTTGTTCATCACAACCTGGCATTTGTATGAATTGCATGCGACTCCCCGTCATTGTAAGCAGTGATGCTTACACGTCCAGAACAAGCGACGAATGCGATATGATGGTATTGTTGTTGCGCATCTGTTGATATGTCATTTGATTATCCAGAATACTATAGTAAAAATCAGCACCATGAATAGTAGATATCTCCGTGGATTTTTTACGCGAATTCTTTTTAGGCTTTCAAACTACTGTCACAGCCGTGCTTCTTGGTCGGCTCTGTCCGTCGTTGGGAATTGGTCGACTACCTAGTTTTGTGCCTCAGTTCTAAAGCTGACCTGGTCCCAAAGCTTCCACCATTCTTAAGCGATCCATTTGAATCTCTTTCGAAAAAAGACAGGAAAATTGATTGTAAAAATCCCAATGAAACTTTCGATGTCGTGAATCCAAAACCACCCGAAGACTTCTGGTTATATTTGGCGGACTTGCCTGCAACAGCCCTGGATGACGAGGTGAGTACGAGCGGCATTTAATCGTGTAGTGTTTTGTTTTGACCTGTAGAATATTGTACTAATCCACGGCTTGTACTTAGGTAAATTTCATTTAAGTCTTGGACGATAACCTAATTATACTCATGGTATCAAATCATGAGCATTTTATCAGATTTATTTTTACTTCAGTCGTCTGTATGTCTTCCGCTGTTGAACAATCAGATCGTACGAACTCACTGCATATTCGTAGCACTTAATTCCACTCATGGATTCAATAGAAGCAGTTATCCCATAATGCCAAAGCCTACCTTTGATCCGCAGATATATTGGGAAAAAATCTTGTCTCAGTCGGCGGAATTCAGCCAAATGACTGTTGCATTCGATGTCGAAGTTGACACTGAGACAGGCTTGTTTCTATGTTCTGCGCTTATTGATAACCACCGGTATCCACCGATCACCGGACAAAATGTATCAGAATCTCAAAAGCAAGCAGTGAAGGAACTGGTGAAGACACTTAGACAAACACAACCGGTCGTTGGAGCAGTGCAGTCAAAGTCAGGTATGTTTCAATGAAAATTCGCTAATCTTTAACCAACATTCATGTGCACAAATTCAAGTTATTTTGTCATTCAAAAGCACTGCTATTTTATTACACGCTTGCGTATGGCTGCCGTTAATATGGAGTGAGTCGTTGATTGTTCCCATCTTCAAGAAGGGAATACGCAATGACTGCAGTAATCATCGTGGGATTAGCTTAATTCCGATAGTCACCAAAGTATCAGCCTTGATTCTGCTGACCGTCTTACACCGGCTCGCGAGAGGAATGCCCGCAAACAGCAGGCTGGACTCCGCGCAGGTCGAGGATGCATCGACCAGGTTTTTACTCTTCGCCGACTACTTGAAACGCGTCACACGCATCGCCGACCGACAATAATGATTTTCTTAGACTTAAAAGGCGCTTTCGATTCAGTTGATCGAACATCGCTTTTCAGTGTTCTTCATCGAAAAGGTATGCCCCAGAAGTTCGTGAACCTACTGAGATCATTATATTCTCATACGTCTGGCCGCTTTAGGGTTTACGGTGAACTTCCCGGTCGGTTCGAAACGACCAGCGGTGTTCGACAGGGATGTCCCATGTCTCCATTCCTGTTTAACTTCGTCATGGACGAAATAGTGGACAGTGCGCAGCAAAATCTTCAGGATGAAGGCGTCGAACTAGGAAATGGTGGGAAGCTATGTGACCTAGATTACGCGGACGACGTTGTCTGCTTGTTCAAATGTATGGAATATGCTCAGCGTGCATTAGATAGACTCTCAAGAGCTATAGCTCCATTCGGCATGCGCTTTGCACCTTCAAAGTGTAAGGTGATGTTACGAGACTGGACGTCAACGATTCCGAGCTTGATGCTCGATGGGGAGGTGCTGGCAGTTGTCGACCACTTCACCTACCTCGGTAGCTGCGTGACGGCAGATGGGAGCACAGCAGTAGAGGTGAGCACGCGGATATCCAAGGCTCGAGCGGCGTACGCTGGACTGAAGCACTTGTGGCGCCGACCTGATATCTCACTGAAGTTGAAAGGTCGTGTATACTGTGCTGCAGTGCGTTCAGTTTTGTTGTATGGTTGCGAAACTTAAAGTCTGCGTGCTGAAGATATTCGTCGTCTTGAGGTTTTCGACCACCGATGTTGACGTAGTATCACTAAGATGGGGTGGAATAGCCGAGTAAGCACCGATGAGGTCAGAAAGCGAGTATAAGTTATTCATTCGGAGAACGTTTTGTCACAGCGTATCCAGCTTAGTAGACTTCGTTAATTGGGGCATGTGTTACGTATGGCAAACACACGTCTACCGTGCCGTGTCCTATTCTCCGTTCCTCCTTAGGAATGGAAGAGACCACATGGAGGTCAACAGATGACGTGGCAGCGAGGAATGAGGAAATGTACAGCAGACTTAGGAAAAGTAGGTGCTTTACGTCTTCGTGGTCGGGGTCCAAAAGATCCGTCTACCAGTTGGCTGGAGACACTGAAGGATATGGTAGCGAACCGCGAGCAGTGGCGATCGTGTTGTCACTTTCTATTGAATCAGAATTACTGATCGATGTGCGTTTGTACAGTTAGACTGTGTATTCCGTGTGTTAGCTACTAGGGCATTCTTTCCTTTTCCTACCTGTGTAGGTCCACTCTCACTTTCTAATTCAACATGCAACATGGTGAGAAAGGTAGTGGTCGATAGGGCTTGCCTTTTTGTTTAACACTGTACGATGATGATGATGATGATAGTGATGATGGCTGCAGTAGGAGCGTATCATTTATCCTCGAAAAAACACTACACTATTGGATGTAGCCCAGAAAGCTGGTGTAATAAAGTGAAGTATAAAATTCGTTGGAAATATGTCAGTCTACAACAGAATACCTACCACCATTTTGCCGGTAAGAAACACGAAATCACTTAAGAGGCTAGCTCTGTACGTCTGATTCAAATAATTTCTGATTTATAGCATACCAATCCTAAACAGTACTGCTTATCAGAAGCATCCGTTCCGTTAAACGAGTAACTACTGCTGATCAGCTTTCCTCCCACGTATGATTTATACTGTTTGATTTGCTCAACACGCTTCTTTCACAGGCAGTCGCTGGAATCCAGAACGACTGGAACCCTTGTGGGGCGTTCCTGAACGAGCTCTGATTGACACTCTGATGTGGGGTAAAGAAGAACGCGACTTGGCCATTGATATTGAACAATTAGAAGCTCATTGCGATGTACCCGAATTACCAGAATCAGTACAACCAGATGGACTTGATCCAAACTCCGGTCAGTAAAGCATTACTCTATTTAAATGGAAAGCTATTGTGGTCTCAAATTTTATCGTCTTCCCATTTGTGTTTTCTAGACCATTCGACCAAAGGAGTTCAGTCAGATGAGGACCGATATGCGTCTCCTCGGCATTTGGAAAATTTCGTCCAAGCATACGCTGCTTCAGCTCTGGTGACACCACTCCGGTTGTCCTCCAGAACAGTACCGCCGCGAGTATGGCCATTAGTGCGACAGATTGCTCGCAATTGGGGTCTGCTGAGTTGCATTGAAAATCATTTTCTTGCCGACAAAATCAACTTATGCGTACTGGTTTGCAAGCGTGCTCCGCTGCCCCGACTCAAGCGCACACTGTACGAACGTGAAAACTACGGCTGTTTCACTCTACTGGATCGAGGGAATCTTCAACCTGATGCAAAGAAACGACTTCTTACAGTTGAACCACTCGTCTACGACCAAATCGCTGATTCGACTGTTGTTAATCATCTAAATGTCCCCGTCCTGAACTGTAATACTTCATGTTCTTCCCTTCCTGTAGACGATAGTGACCCGTATAGTGAAGAACCCGTCACCCGTTTAGCTCGCCATTTTATCGCGACAGCACCGAAACCAGTTTCTGTCAAAAATGAACCAATAACATGCGAAGGAAAACAAGTGTTTGATGATTGTGTACTCCTCGCGGCAGAACTCAACCAGCCATCTAGTGCCATCGAAATATTGGATGACTTACCGAAAACCCTTATACCTGGCATCGATTTTTGAGTTTGTACAGTCTGTATTAGCAGTCCTCTATTTCCTGACCAGCGCCCACTTGTCCATAGACCCATCCTTTTCTCAGAGCATTTTAGGTTTTGCATTTACACGGCATATGTTCATCAATGAATCCCGAATGTGATCCTCCCGGTTTTGTAACACCCTTTACCCCCGAACCAATTCGTATCATACGTAAGAAAAAAATGCGCATCCTTGTTCCGTTTTTGGTCTACATTTCCTATCTGGTTGCATGTTTATCGTATGATTTGTTTTTCTCACTTGCCATGCCTACTTTTCTTTTCATGCCTCCCATTTCCATGGATCCCCTAACCTGTGCTCGAATTGAATGCACATTACTTCGATTGGTCGAACTCGGTCCCGTCGTGCACCTCGGACGAACGACAGTTTCGTGTTTTCAATCCGCATGATTGTCTCCGCTGTCCGAATCCAAGCCAATATGAGAATGAGCCTTTTAGTCCCTGATCCATTGGTATTTTGGAGACAAAGAAATGATTTATTCTGCTATCTACTGTAGATTCTAAGGAATTGAATGCCGTTACCGTTGTAGGGGCACGGATTAATCATGACAACTTAATATGGCACGAGTACTCTATAAGAAATCAAAACTTTGTTGAAGCCTCTGTTCATCATAGTGTGTCGCACCAGGTTGCCACAAGGCTCGCAACTAGCCGATCAGGTACGACGTTTATGCTCGTCTTGATGTTGGTCTCGTCTAGTTGTGTAATACGCGGATTTCGAATTGCTGAGTGAATCGAACCTTAGGTTCACACCGGACGCCGACTTGGCTGATCTATTTTCTGTGTGGTGCTGGATACGAAAACTTTAAATAAATATTTCCATACATGCCTCCTTTCGAGGCATTCTTTTCAAAGTATATTATTGACATTTTTTGAGTGCTTTGATGGTCTATTGTGATCCAAGAATTGTGTGCGAGATTTCTGGAACTCTGGACAAATCGTTTTGCTTAGAGAAGGTTTTTACTCACCAATTCAGAAGTGCTGGTGAACTGGGTTTTCATTGTTGTTGGCCTTTGTGAGTACCACCTCTACATGTTTCGACAGCGCATCCGTTGTTGATGAGCAAGGATTGAAAATTCATCAACAGTCACAAGGTATGGATTTAAATAAATTTTCCAGAGCATATTCCATATTAATTCCGTTAGTTTCCTTGTCACCGTCGGCGTTATCGTGCGGGGACTCCGACTGATCTCATGATCAACATGAGATAAGTACAACGAAATTGCTTTTGGACGTGCTAAGACAAGTGCTCCAATTCCCGTAAGCAGTTAGAAGATAATGTGTCTTAACACGATGAAATTGTGACTGGCTGGAGTAGCTTTTTGTTGCGTAGTGCACGAGTGCAGTGAAAGAGGTATGCCCCGTAGCTTCAGACCCATTGCACTTTTAAAAGTAAATAGTAATCAGGCTTTGAAACTCCAAGTAGAAAGCCGTATAAGATCTCCATAGGTCAGGTGTGGTAACGAGCCGGACGACAGTGGGTTACCGTGGTGAAATTCGAAACTGACCGATATGGTAAGCAAACGTTCTGGACCACCACCGGTCAGTAGCAACGGGCGGTTCGTTCAAGGGTTCACTGCTGTGGAGTAGCATGTTTTCTGTTGCCTACACTTGGCTGTCGGTGGTATGTCACAGTGAAATTCTGTAGATAGCAGAATAGGCAAGTAGTTTGAATAGCGACATTCTTATCGCAAAATTGTCGGTGATTTGGAAGGTTCGACTTCGTGATTCCTAACTGTATGGTCAATAGTTTGAAGCACGAGTTAGCTTGTCTGATTGCTTGTGTGATACTTCATCATATGGCTAGACATGGTTTATCGGTTCTGTTCGTGAGCACAGCCGGTTGGTTGGTAAAGTGCGAGGGTATTCTTGATACCTCAGAAAGTGCGAGGTTGTTGTTGATAGTCAGAAATTATAATGCGCCGAAGCTTCTGCTCTATCAATCAGTGGTGGTGAAATCTTCATGCCTGAAAGAGCCAAAACTCCTGCTTTTGGGCAACCTAATTCACACACTTCTGGCTTGATTGGATAAAATATATGACAAGTTTTTTCAATGGCTCACGTATGTCCAACGAATAACTTTTGCAACTAAAGTGATAAGAATGAACTTTTCGACTGATTGCTTATACTATATTGGGAGTAGTTTTAAAATATAGGAAATCTGCGCCGAGAATACGACATCTGTTACGGTGCTAATGGGTGCAAAGACCATAGATTTGTAGTTCGCGGCTACTAGCACAAACCCGATTAAACGTGCGAGAGCCTAATTTCAGTGCGCTATCTTTGCCACTGCGAGTGAGTCATTGTTTGCTCAAAAAGGGCCGTAATTTCGACAAAAAACACGATTCTCGTGAGTGTTTCAGTCGAAGGTGACGAAGATGGGCGGTTAACAGCGCTTGAGTATAGCTACAACGGCTTCACTTTTATGGTTCTACTTTCCGACCAGTTTGCTGTTCGTGCAGTATCCTTGATCACCGTAACTAGTTATTCACTACAATGGCATACGATAGAAGAAAACAGTTTCGTGAGAGTTACATCCCAGAAGCAGTGATTTTTCATGTCCCTTTATCTGATGTTACTCCTGATGTCCATCTCCGCTAACTAGCATTGCCATTGCGAAATCTGTGAACTGTTTCGGTTTGAATCCTGTTCGAGTGCACTATACATCAGCAAACAAGTAAGATTACAGTTACCCCTTATTCAAATGACTTCTCGGTCTGCGATGCAGTTCGAATCCCGCTCCATGGTCGTTGTTAACGTGCGTAGGGCACTGTTGCAAGTCACTCCTTGCGCAAACAATGTGACCGTGTTGCGCATGATCTGTAATTGTAAAATTTTGATATAGAATGGCGTAAATAAATTGTATAGACGAATCGCTTTTTATTTTATAACGGTCAAAAAAGATAAGATTGTTTTCCTCGTAACAGGGGTTTTCTCGTGGTTTGTTAACCGAGTTCCGTTTGGAGTGTATCGAGAAGCCGGTGCGCTGTGGTATATTGTATGTAACTATTTTATATTTGGTAGCAGCATTGTCGAAAATGTTGGTTGTCAGTCGGCGCTTCGATTACTGTGGTTAGTTTTATGGAAGATATTTTCCCGATCGAAAACATGTCTTGATAGAGGCTTTTTCTTTGTGTTTTTCGTTGCACAGAAATTAAATACTGGTACATTCAATGCAGAAATCCAAGACAAGCGCATTAGCGAAACCCGAATCCGTTCAGGACCCGCTGCTTCAGTATGCCGTTGTGATAGCCCCTTCGAGTTGCCCACTTCCAATCGTTATCCTTTATGCCACGTTTGCATCTAGGGCGGACTACCCATTTTCCGTTTCAATTAATATGGCACTCGACAAAGGCGAGGCATAGCAAAATGGCAGTGATTGATAAACAGGAAATTAGTTATACGTACTGTGCTGTTTCTTTGAGTTACCGGACATAGCTGTATTGTTAGTCGACTCAACATTATTAGAATTTGTTTGGTCCTGTATGCAGACTTTGTTTGTGGTTCAGAAACAGCTGGATTGATGATAACAAAGCCGTCTTTTAAACAGAGAAGTTGAGTTCCTCCCAGGGAACATTTTTTGACTTCGAATATGCCGATGACATCACCTAGTTGAGTGACTGTGAACAGTCAGTTCGAAACGCCTTTTTCGCAATTGCGGTATGCAGTTATGGTATGAGCTGTGCGCCTTCCCAGTACAAAGTACTTTCGAGTGATTGGCATTAGCCGATGTCTACGTTCGTTGTGGTGATCAGCTAGAGGTAGTTCATAACTTTTAGTACCTCAAGAGCTTGAGTACAACTAGAGGTGACATTGGTGAAATAACATCACGAATGGTCAGACCTAGAGCAGTTCTCGCCAACTGACGCTACGAGGCGCCGCCGCGACCTCCAGTTTTCCCGTCAGAGGGTATTCAACGGCGCGTTTATGGCGTTTTGCTCTACGGTTGCAAGACCTGGCCACCGTGTCGAGGTTGCTCAGCATCTTGCTGTGTTTGACCGCCTATGTCCGAAGCATTTCTCGTGTCCGGTATGTGTGTGTGTGTATGCGATGAAAAGGTGCGCAGTCGTGTACTGGGCACGAATGACCGCTCTCTTAACGAAGTGATCACTACGCCGCTTTCAGGGGTTCGGACATGTTTCGCGTGTTCCTGTCCACCGTCTGCCTCTCCGTGCCTTATTCGCACATGTTGAGCAAAGCTGGGGAAAATCGACGCGGCGATGAGGCCATGAATTTGCGTTGAAGCCCACGGGGCGACGATTGTCGTTGATGAAGGATGTTGAGAGACATGGTTCGGAATAGAAGTGGCACGAATGCTGTACGGTCTGTCTGTTGAAATCTCGTGCCGTATAATCATAACATTCACTCAGACGAAGACAGTGGGAGAAAGCATCATTAGATTAATCGAGAAAAAGCGATCACATCGTGTTATCCTTTTCTTGTTTTTCTTCTCGCTTTCCTCCTCCTCCCTCCTTTCTATTTTTTATGATTGTTGTTGTCGCGTTGGCACTTTGCTTCATTTTGAGCCGGTGTTAAATAAATGTTCCCTGACACTCGCTCAATAAATGATGTTCCAGCGAACAGCTGACAGTGAGTTCGGGCTTATGGCGATCTCTCACCGGAGTTTAAGTTAGGTTAGCCGCGGAGTATTGGGCACACGAGCCTGGGCATTGGATAGGACACTGATTGACACTAGGCTGAAGTGGTTCGGATGTGCTGCGCTTGCCCCTGGCGAACATTGTTCACTAAAACGGGAAGTGATGTGAGCAAAGTAAGAGTGATCAGTCCATAATGTGGAAGAAAGGTATGAGAAAGGAACTAGTGAATTCGGTCATGCTGGACGTAGTAGACTTCCTGGATGGGGTCCGAGAAACTTTCCCACTCATTGGTAGATAAACTGGGGGAAATAGTGAGGTGTTGCGATCAGTGGCACTCTTGTATCTGTAATCTTCATTGACTTGATACCCATGTTCGTAGTTCTACTACTCTTTTCATATTGTTATTTTTCATTATGTCCTGATGAAATTGCCGCTTGGAGACAGCCACCAAAACCATCACACCCAATGCATGAGAAGTAGTTGTTTGAACTGGAGCAATAGACACTTCAGGAAATCGAATGCATAAGTTGTTCGCCAGCCGATCGTTCTTTCCGGGCATCAGTTTGTAGAAACATGTAACTCTGGCTATCCAGAGTTGGCGGTTCACCGC
The DNA here is from genome assembly GCA_948099385.1 of Fasciola hepatica. Taxonomy (NCBI): domain Eukaryota; kingdom Metazoa; phylum Platyhelminthes; class Trematoda; order Plagiorchiida; family Fasciolidae; genus Fasciola; species Fasciola hepatica. The sequence goes on along the minus strand of CANUEZ040000027.1, from coordinate 6,586,601 downwards.
TGGCGTTTTCCTCCTCAAATATGAATGTAAATCATCTGTGTAAAAATACTAATTGATAACTATTGGGGCAAGGTTGGGTTGATGCTCCTATGGTAATTATCACTCCAGACCGCCATTTACTGAGCGAAGTTTTTTTGGAAATCGGTTGTACGAGTTCAAGAATTCTTGAATCTTTAGGTAGCAAAGGTAACGTTTAGAGTCCGTTTTTGCCTTCATTCGTGGTCATCTGTACAATCTGCGGGTATGTAAGCGCAGTTGAAGCTGCACTCAGTCCCGTTCTCGGGAAATCTCGGGTTGGTGCTTGCATGCGTCTAACATTTCTGCGAAAAGGTTTTTACATCGTTGATAGCAATCGCTCCATTTTCATTTGCGCACAACAACTGGAAACCAATGTTTGTAATGCCAATGTTACAGTCGGTACTGGTTCACCACAATTTTATTAACTTTGCGCAGTGGTATGGCGTTTCACATCACAAAGCACGACTAACTGAACGGTTAACGATGACTTAAAAAATGCGCGTCCATTCTAGGTTATTAAAGTGTTGGACAAAAAAAACTTGCCTTCGAAGCCTACGATCGGCTTTGCGTGCTTCCATGAATTGATTAACTTGCAATAATCCGTTTGGATGAACATTGCAGTAATCTTAAATCCACTTTATCGCAACCGTGTGATACTCATGTTTTAGGGCCAAGCTGAATCTCAAATCATTCCTATACATGTACCTAATTTACCAGGACTCGTGATCTGCCATTTGTGTCACCTATCCCCACTGAACCTCCCATGAACATTCACAGCTGCAGATGAGAGGATTACATCCTAATGACGAGCATTGCTTCCGAACACCTCCAAATGAGCGCCACGCAATCTGTGTGCTTCGATGAGCACCCAAAGCACATTCAACGATCACGACGGGAAAGCACTTTGACGTAGTGTGATGGTTTGCGCGCCTCTATGATCCAAAGAGCAATACAGGATGGCTTCTTTAAGCCGGAGATGCAGTCATACCTGACAGGTCAATGGGTAGAGGTCAGACAAAGTCCAGTTTCCTGGTCCTCCAGGTTGGGGGTTGATTTGAGCTGGCAACTCAATCGACAACATCAGTGGAAGAATAATTGGTCCAAGCAAATGGGCTTCCACTAAGCCATCCCGCTGCCTTGCGGATAGGTTCTTGTTAGAACTAAAGGCTTTGGATGAGGACCCTAATCGTTCTCCTGCTTTGTGGCTGGACACCCTAGCAGTACCCGTCCAACATCTCCCATGAACTGCACTAATACAAAGAATTCCATACTACATCGGTCGTCGCGCAGGATAATCAGGACAGCTCTGCTCATTGCATCGAGCGGGGTGGGTAGTGAAAAGTGGGCTACTGCTCAGAGTTCCCTCTCTTTTATTTAACCTTTGTCTTCTGTCCCTAACCACCCCTCTTTGCCCTACCTCTCAACCCATAATGCTCCCACTGATAACACGGTCGATACTCGCAACGATTCACTGTCAAATAGTGTTGGGAACAGTCCTCTGTCTTGTAACTCACATTTTCTCAAGCCCCGTCAGCCTCTTAATCTCGGCTCCTTCAACGTGCGTACACTCATGCAGGTCGGTCAGCAGGCGTGCCTAACCCTCACATTAGATTCTCTGAAGATTGATGTCTGCTGCTTAAGTGATACGCGTATCCAGGATTCGAGCAGTGTAATTCAACTAACTGCTCCCGGTATCTCATCGAGGTATATTCTGCGCACCTCAGGAGACGAAGCATCTAGAGCTGTGGGTCAACGTGGTGTAGGAATTGTCTTGACTGACAAGGCTGAGGCTGTCCTTTTAGACTGGATCCCTGTTAACAGTCGTTTATGTGCTGTAAGACTCCAGGGGTCAGTTGGCGTTCGAAAGGATAGTTGTGTTAAGCGCAATTTGTTTGTGATCTCGGCGTACGCCCCAACGGACTGCAGCTCAGACTTGCAGAAAGATGAGTTCTATGATGCCCTCTCCACCCTCGTTCGCAGCAGTAAAGGTTCTGACATTGTAGTGCTAGCTGATGACTTCAATGCACAAGTTGGCAAACTCAGTGCGTAAGAAGCTTGTTTAGGTGGGCGTTATGCTTTACCTGCTGAGCTTACAGATAACGGAGATAGGCTTCTCCAGTTTTGTGCAGACAATCGATTGTTCTTGTCTAACACCAATTTCCGACACAGCTCGCGTCGCACAGCAACATGGCGCTCTAACTCTACAGGTACTTTGAGTCAAATTGATCATATTGCCGTAAGCTACCGGTGGCGCAGTTCTGTTCAGAACTGTAGATCTTATTGGTCCACGTACGTAGAGTCAGACCATGCATTAGTTTTAATGCGATTATCTCCAGTTCCATGGTCATCGTCGCAAACCCGATTAGCCGTGCAACATTTGTGTGATCCAGAAGTACGCACCCGTTACGAGCAGAAGTTAGCACATGAGCTAGGGTCTACGACGAACAGTAATGTAGATGAGCATTGGGCTCATATCAAACAGGCGATGCCCGTTGCAGCTGGTTTTGCCTGTGGTCCTAGATCCGTTGTCCATCAAAGACACTGGATCTCGCAAGAGTCGCTGAGTATAATGGAGCAAAAGCGTCAGCTCTCGAACCGTAAGGAGATGAATAAGATGCGGAGAAAGCTACAAAGGCAAATTACGAAAAGCCCTAAGAATGATCGCAAAAATTGGTGGGTCAAGGTAGCCGAAGAAATGGAAAAAGCAGCTGCTTCAGGTAACAGTCGAAGACTGTTCAAACTTATTCGTGACACCGGTGGACGGCGAACCCAGGTCAGTAAAACGATTTGCGATAGGAATGGAGAACCCATCCATAGCAAACAGCAAAGGCTTGACCGATGGGGCGAGTACTTCAAGGAAGAGTTTAGCTGGCCGCACGCTAATGTAGTTACTCTTGTATCAACAACTGCGACTGCTTGGGTGGTATCACTTGAGCCCCGATCGGAAGTAGAAGTAGTCATGCATTCGATCACTAAAGCGAGGTCAAGCGGCAGGTCCTGACAAACTTCCCCCAATTCTTTTCAAACTGGGTGGTGGGGCGTTGATAGAATCACTTACCGCTTTGCTTCGTGACATTTGGAACGAAGAGCGTATTCCGTTAATATGGAGTGAGTCGTTGATTGTTCCCATCTTCAAGAAGGGAATACGCAATGACTGCAGTAATCATCGTGGGATTAGCTTAATTCCGATAGTCACCAAAGTATCAGCCTTGCTTCTGCTGACCGTCTTACACCGGCTTGCGAGAGGAATGCCCGCAAACAGCAGGCTGGACTCCGCGCAGGTCGAGGATGCATCGACCTGGTTTTTACTCTTCGCCGACTACTTGAAACGCGTCACACGCATCGCCGACCGACAATAATGATTTTCTTAGACTTAAAAGGCGCTTTCGATTCAGTTGATCGAACATCGCTTTTCAGTGTTCTTCATCGAAAAGGTATGCCCCAGAAGTTCGTGAACCTACTGAGATCATTATATTCTCATACGTCTGGCCGCTTTAGGGTTTACGGTGAACTTCCCGGTCGGTTCGAAACGACCAGCGGTGTTCGACAGGGATGTCCCATGTCTCCATTCCTGTTTAACTTCGTCATGGACGAAATAGTGGACAGTGCGCAGCAAAATCTTCAGGATGAAGGCGTCGAACTAGGAAATGGTGGGAAGCTATGTGACCTAGATTACGCGGACGACGTTGTCTGCTTGTTCAAATGTATGGAACATGCTCAGCGTGCATTAGATAGACTCTCAAGAGCTATAGCTCCATTCGGCATGCGCTTTGCACCTTCAAAGTGTAAGGTGATGTTACGAGACTGGACGTCAACGATTCCGAGCTTGATGCTCGATGGGGAGGTGCTGGCAGTTGTCGACCACTTCACCTACCTCGGTAGCTGCGTGACGGCAGATGGGAGCACAGCAGTAGAGGTGAGCACGCGGATATCCAAGGCTCGAGCGGCGTACGCTGGACTGAAGCACTTGTGGCGCCGACCTGATATCTCACTGAAGTTGAAAGGTCGTGTATACTGTGCTGCAGTGCGTTCAGTTTTGTTGTATGGTTGCGAAACTTAAAGTCTGCGTGCTGAAGATATTCGTCGTCTTGAGGTTTTCGACCACCGATGTTGACGTAGTATCACTAAGATGGGGTGGAATAGCCGAGTAAGCACCAATAAGGTGAGGAAGCGAGTATTGGGTACTAATTCAGAGAACGTTCTGTCACAGCGTATCCGACTTAGTAGACTTCGTTGGTTGGGACACGTGTTACGTATGGCAAACACAAATCTACCGTGCCGTGTCCTATTCTCCGCCCCTCCTAGGGAGCGGAAAAGACCACGTGGAGGTCAACAGATGGCTGGAGACACTGAAGGATATGGCAGCGAACCGCGAGCAGTGGCGATCGCGTTGTCACTTTCTGTCGAATCAGAATGAATGATCGATGTGTGTTTGTACAGTTAGACTGTGTATTCCGTGTGTTGGCTACTAGGGCATTCTTTCCTCTTCCCACCTGTGTAGGTCCACTCCCACTTTCTGATTCAACGTGCAACATGGTGAGAAAGGCAGTGGTCGATGGGGCTTGCTTCACCGTTTAACGCTGCACGATGATGATGATGATGGCTGAACTGTGATTGTCCCCTGGTCAATGTTCACCCATTCCCATGCAAAGGCGGTTAGCAATTCACTCGCTGACCGGTTAACCATGAAATCCTTGTATACCTGGCGAGCAAATATGCCCCTTAAGTTCTCAGTCAGGTTTAGATCTGGGCTGCAGACTGGTCACTGCATGGCCTTGATCCCACGGAACAACAACCAACATTTTGTGGTGGATGACCAGTGGGCAGAATCATTATCATGTTAGAATAGGCTGTCATCCTGTAATCTGTTTGTCAGTAGCGGGGTCAAAAACTGTCCCAGTGAATGAATCTGTGCAACGGAATTTTTCTATATTCTCAGGTATAATTAACTCACTTCTGCCGTTGGCCGAGAAGGATCCCCAAACAATCACTGGACTTTTGTCGTTGTTTTTTTTGACTGCTAATTATTTCTTCTTTTATGACATCACACCAGTAGTAATTTCACAGCTCACGCAAATTAATTTATTTCGTCACCAAAGTAGAAATTTCCCCATTTGTTTTCCCGTGCTATGTGCATTTCAGTCGATGATAAGCATTATTCTTTATGCAGTGGTGTGAGAGCAATCTGTCCTCTCATTTCTTGTATTTCATTCACGGCATAGTTTTGAGAGTTCTTTGTTACGTTCATTTCGAAACACTGACTCTGATCATAGCTTTCAACGAGGACAAGGAGTATGTGTTATTGGAGGCTAGACGAAGTAATCTGTCCGACTTCGGCAGTTTTATTCTGGACAATCCATACGGTTTTTAGGCACACATTGATCGTTACATTCCAGATATCGTCGTACGACATTTCTGGATGTCTTGCATTCTCTGGAGATCTCATGCAAACTGAGTCCCACTTCGTAGAATGTAGATACTTTTTCTCAGTCAGACTCTGTTAGCTTATTTCCCTATGGCATTACGCAGATAAAATTCGATGTGACTTTTGTATGTTGTGTGAATGCAACCGACGCGAATGAAGGTCAACTAGGTCACTAGGATGCATCACGTGCTTCAGTGTACATTATTCACGTGATTCCGGTTCTCGTGGATTTGTCAACTGCCAAATCCACAGACCTAACTAGTGAGTCTGTTTCCAGACTCAATGGTCTGTCCAGTTCCGCGAAATTTTCCACGGGATAGTGCACCGGAATAGGGGTTCCTATGCTTTCGTCACCCTCGTTTTCTACGTCTTCTGCTCTAATTAGCACATAGTGCATAGTTTCATTCTCAAATCTGGCATGCTGTATGGTGAGAAAGGCAGTGGTCAATGGGGCTTGCCCTTTTGTTCAACAGTGTACGATGATGATGATGATAGTGATTCTACGATCTGTCCAAAAAGGTCGTTCTCCCGATCGTCAAAACGCGAGAACTCCAAAGTTGTAACTTGAATAATGAGCACCGACTACCGCAGCCAATTCGAAGGAAAAGCAACCGTCTTAGCTCTAACCGTTAGGCCTGGATTAGCGATTGCCTTCAGGTACAATAACAAATCCTTCCCTGCGAATACACAAGCGACCTAAGAAACAACGTTCAGTATGGCTTTTTTTAAGTAGAAGACTGCTTTTTCCAGCGATCTTTACATTCCACACTTGACTCCCACCGGTATTGGTCAACATGTTTTTATCATCGAGCTAGAGTTGTCAAATCGTAGCAAGTGCTGTATAGTGTGCTAACTGGACTCCTACAACTCGATGATGCAGTATATAATACAGCAGCAATCACTGGAAAAAGCGCAAATATAGTATTGTTGTCAGGCCTTCGTGTAACTTGCGTTTGTATGCTCCGATGTAAGCGCAATTTTACCGCGTATTACACTCATGAGATACTTCGATAATGTATATTCTTGACTATCGACAGTCTTATTTACGGTCTCTTTTTCGTCTAGACCTGGTATGATTCCCTAATGTACGGGTAGAAACGGGTATCTAGTCGTCCCTCTAAGCGAAATTTGGAGGGATCTCTACGATCACTGCAGCACATAACCCAATCTCCGAACTACTTGTTCTATTTTGTCCGCGGTCATGATGGCCCTAATTTTGACCTACTGCATCACGAAAGCGAGACGTTTATTGAGCGTCCAGAATGCGTCAAACCTTACTTCGCATGCTCCCGTTCAGAAGAGCCTACCGGTTTCGTTTGTCTTTTCATAAAACTACTGAATATTTCATCGATGGTGCACGAAGCGCTTCTGACGCATCCCGCGTTTTTCGCAAACGGGCCAAAATGTCACATTTCGTTTACATGTATCTTGTTTCACAAATTTGATTTGATCGTACACGGGTTTGTATTTTGACTTAGTAAAATCGATTTTCTCCCGAAAAAAGGTACCCGGCGGGTGCAGAATGCTTCTAGCACACCCCTGTGACGAGTCCACAAAATGCACGGTATAGCTCATTGAATGAGTATAATAAGTCGCACATCTAGCCGTTTTCTTGGCTATGTCCTTTGGTACTTCATTTAGAAAAGTTCACTCCATGAGTGTTTTGTGAAGGGAGCTCACCCAGCCTAATTAACCGAAATACAATTTTCGAATTTATTCACGAAAACAAGAATGCCGCATGACCGACGACTAGTTGGATTTGAACAGAGATGGAAACTTGTTTCCAAAGTCAGAAAACTTAGTGTTAGGAGGCTTACCGAAGGAATTCACACATCGATGAAGGCTCTCTAGAACGTTCAGAAGGACACAAGTGGTTTTTTATTCGAATAGAAACTTAAAATACGAGAAAACGTTTCTTAGAAGATAAAGAAGCAACTTCTGCATGCTGTTAACAACAAATTAACATGAACAAAATATGCAGTGAGATGTTATTGTTCACTGTGTACAAATGCCACAAGTGGCAACGCATCTACCATGCAGGAAAGCAAAAGCAGTATCCAGGATGACTGTACGTCACTTCAGCTGTAGTCGAATGGGCCAGAGGTCAAATTGGGAAGAAGACTGGGTGCAATCACGTGATACTTAGCGGTGGAAGCGGTTCAACTTGGACGTTTCCTACGGACTAATGTACTACTGGCATGACATGCGAGCCTCTAGTGGCAGGTCTGGGGTGCTATCTTCTGGGCGGTATACGACAGTTGGCAGTTCTCGAAAAAGGGCAGACAGCTGACTCGCAGTTGATAGAGGCGAAAAAGCCCTTGTCTTTCCAGCAAGAGAACGCCGTTATACACAAAGCTCACGTCAGTAAAATCTAATTGTTTTATTGAAACGAAAAGACCATCGAACAGCCTCAGTTTGAACCGTCCTAATAACGTTTGGGGTTTGCTAGCAAGCGAGTCTACGCAAACGGGAGAGTTTTCAATGCGACTCACGAAAAGAGGTTTCGTGGCCTTAAAATGTGGGAACTTCGAAATTGAGATGCGATGTAATGGCATGATTGCGAATCACCGAGAACAAGCTTGTTCGCCAGCTTGTGTTGTTCTCCATAGTCCGAAGCCTCAGTTCGAGTATGTGTCATTTTTGATTCCAAGTATCGTTATCCTTATGCGATCCACAAACTTGAGATTTGACAGTCGCATAAGAGTGAAGTTATACTGTTCAGTGAAAAATAGTGCCAATGAACTGTGCGGTCAACACAGTCCGGAATCGCTCTAAGATCCAACAGACGATGGGTATGTGCTACAAAAGGTGTGCCTTTGAGTTTTACCTGAGAATGAAGATGTATTCAGCACCAATTCCATCAGGTCCAAACCAAGCTTGTTTCCTGCGAGAGCGTTAGATAGTCAATGGTGAATGAGATCGGTGAACAAATCAGATACGATGCTAGCCGGAATTATTTCGTGGCTGTTACACGGAGACCCGTCACCTTTTTAAATTGGTACAATCACTGATTCACACCAACTCTTCGGAACTTGTCCATCCATCCATTTCAAACCTTCTAGTCTGTATACTCTTTTCCGAATTCGAGATCATCGTAGAAACCGGTCTGCACGTTGCATCTGCGGATACAGATGACCATCGTCTTTGTGCATCTTGGTTTGAGGCTTCGGGCAGCGTTAGCAGCGTCAAACTGGGCTCCCTTTGTATTGATCCATCGTTCATTCAGATCATGAGCATCCAACTGCCTTTTTTTTGCGAAACACCGATGTTTATCGTCCGTTAGCATTTGCAAAGGATGGTTAGCCCTGACCTTGGTTAGTCCTCTGACGAGGCGTGCAGCCATAGAACACGATGGTAGCCGACAGTCATGAGCTACGATGACCGGCAGTCTTGAAACGATTTGTGCCAGCAGTAAAAGCGATAACAATGTGGTTGACCTGTGTCCAGTGCTATGAAAGGGCAGAAAGACGCCAATGAGCCAGTGCTACTTTTGTGTGAGAAATTTGTACCCAATACAAACATTCTGTGGTCTGAACATAGTTGAATGAGTCGACGACCTTTATCGGTTCGATCAACTGGGGTGATAAACCGGCGTCTGTATGTCTTTCTATCCCGTTCAGAATTCCGAATTGAGCATCGAAATCATCAGAATAAAAGTAGAACTCGTGTACCTTGTTTTTGGTCGAAGTAAGCCCATCAACGAAGCGTTGTCTTTCGAGCTCGCAATCTGGTAACGGTTTGTACGGTACAATTTAATTGACTAAAATGATAGATCGATGCCTGCTGCCGGATCGTTTCAAAGCAGACAAACTTATATAGATCAAGCAAAAAACCCTAAAACTCATGCATTTTCTATTGCTACCGTTCGACAAACCTGTTTCTCAGTGTGTCGATCAAGGGTGTTCCATGACCACCTCACTCCCTGTACATGCAAACGAAAAAAACTCACGCTCCTTCCTGGCAACTTTGAACCGGGAAACTCGATACGGTAGATCAGTTCATGCAAAAGCTTAAAGATCTTGCCAGAAACTAATTTTCAGGAAGTCAGTTTGAAGCAAAACGAGAAAGACGCAATCGGCGATGTGGCTATCAGCGGGCTTCATCAAAACCCGTTTGTCAGCGACTTCTCGAAAGTAAAACACGACTTATGTACTGAATTGATCACGCTGAAGCTCTAGTTATAGCTCATCAATATTATAAACCTCCAGTCCGCACTACCGCTGGGATGAATAACTTGCTCCTTTCGTTAGGTATCCGATTTACAGACCGAAGCGATACTGGCTGCATTACCGAACTAGCTGATTCTTCCTAAGTTATGATCGTCATCCTCGCCACAGATGTCTCGTGAAAGATACAATGTGCAAGTTGTGTGGTGAACGGGGACTCTTCCAGGTTTTTCTGAGCTGCTACAAACCCGAAACACCTCAATTTCCTCACCATTTCTTGTTTCCTCCATCAACACAGCTGCAGCTCAGCGGACCTCAATAAGGCTCTGGCTGGAGAAACAGTCCATGGTGTAGTGCTTCAAGCTGTAGCAAACACCGGAAGCTCAGAGAGTTATGTCCATAGATGATCGTGCTCCGGAACAAATGGTCATCGATGGCATCCAAAAATAAGATATACTCGCTTCCACCTGCATGATCAGCGATATCAGAGGTCCGTGTTTCGCTTCAAATTATCCATTCTTCCTGGTTTATGGTGGCTTGCATACCTCTGTGACGCAGAGAGCAATACAGAAAGGCTTCTTTGAACCGGAGATGCGATCATGCCTAAAATTTCAATGGGTACAGGACAAAGTCTAGCCTCCAGATCCTCCCAGTTGGCGGTCGACTTGAGATGGCAATTTAGTTGGTAGAATCGGTAGAAGAATAATAGATCCAAGCAGATGGGCTTCAGCTCAGCCACCCTGCTGCCTGGCGGACAGATTATCGTCGAAACCAGAGGCTTTGGTCGAGGACCCGTATCGTTTTCCTGCCTAGCGAATGGACACCCTAGCAGTACCCGTCCAACATCTTCCATGAACTGCAAGACTACGAATTCCATACTGAATCGGTCACCACACAAGATAGTCAGAATGGCCTTACCCGTATCCTCGTGCGGGGTGGGTGGTGACAAGTGGGCTACTGTTCAGTTCCCTCTCTTTTATTCAACTTTTGTCTTCTGTTTCGGACCGCCTCTTTTTGCTCCCTTTATCCACCCGTAATGCTGCCACTGGCAGCACAGTCGATACTCGCAACGATTCACTGTCAAATAGTGTTGGGAATAGTCCTCTGTCTTGTAACTCACATTTTCTCAAGCCTCGTCAGTCTCCGAATCTGGTCTCCTTCAACGTGCGTACACTCATGCAGGTCGGTCAGCAGGCGTGCCTAACCCTCACATTAGATTCTCTGAAGATTGATGTCTGCTGCTTAAGTGATACGCGTATCCAGGATTCGAGCAGTGTAATTCAACTAACTGCTCCCGGTATCTCATCGAGGTATATTCTGCGCACCTCAGGAGACGAAGCATCTAGAGCTGTGGGTCAACGTGGTGTAGGAATAGTCTTGACTGACAAAGCTGAGGCCGCCTTTTTAGATTGAATATCGAATAGTGGTCGTTGATGTGCTGTGAGACCCCTGGAGTCAATTGACGTTCGAAAAGATGTCTAGGTTGAGTATAGTTTGTTTGTAAGTTGGGCACAGGTCCCAAAAGACTGCAGCGCTGCCAAGCATAATGATGGGTTCTACAAAAAAATCACCACTCTCGTTCTTGAGGGCAAAGGCTCTGACATCGTAGTGCTAGCTGGTGACTTCGATGCACAAGTTGGCAAACTCAGTATGTCAGAAGCTAGGACCTACGGCGAACAGCGATGTAGATTAGCATTGGGCCAATATCCATCAGGTTTTGTCTGTGGTCCTAGATTCGATGTTCATCAGGTACACTGGTTTCCTCAAGAGTCGCTCAGTCGAACTGAGCAGAATCGTCACGTTTCAGACTGCGGATGAGTATGATACGAAGAAACCTACGAAAGCAAGTTACCTCGAGCTCTAGACACTAGACAGTGAAACACTCGCCCGGATCCTTACCACAGCTGATCTGTTGAGATTTTATGTGGTGACCCATTCCAAGTCTCAAGGTCTGGTTGCCGCTTGTCTCTAACAGTGCAGTGGGACTTCGTGACTGTGGGGTACCCCTTCCACCGCACTCATGCGCAAGAAAGCGGGTGGGTCAAGATAGCCGAAGAATTGGAATTAGCAGCTGCTTCAGGTAATGGTCAAAGATTGCTCAGACATATTCGCAACATCGATGTACGGCGCACGCTGGTCAATGAAATGATGTGCGATGGAAGGGGAGAGCCTAGTCATGGCAAAAAGCAAAGGCTTGATCGTTGGGCCTCATACTTCAGAGAGCAGTTCAGTTGTCTACAATCGTGATTCCTTGGGGAGCATCACTTGAATCCCCATCGGGAGTGGAAGTAAAGTCATGCACGTGAATACTAAAACGCGACGAAGCAGCCGGTCCAGAAAGACTCCCCTCAATTCTCTTCAAAATAGGCGGTAGTATGTTGATGGAGTCTTTTAGCGTCTTGAACTGTGACATTTGGAGCGAGAAACATTCCGTTATTATGGGGCGGGTCATTGATTGTACTCATTTTCAAGGAGATATGGTAGTCTCCAAGATATTAGCCTCGGTTTTGCTACATCGTCTTTCGCCCGCTCGCGAGAGTAACGCCCGCAAACAGTAAGCCGGATTCCGCCCAGGTCAAGGATGCATCGACCAGATTTTTACTCTTCGACAATTACTTAAGAAGCGACACGCACCGTCGACCGACAGTAATGGTTTTCCTCGACTTTGAAGGCGTCTTCGAATCAGTTGATCGAACAGCGCTTTTCAGTGCTCTTCATCGAAAAGATATCCCCCAGAAGTTCGAAAATCTACTGTGATCCTTGTATAGTTTTGACTGCGTGAGCGTTTACAGTTGAATGTTCAGCTCATTGGAAACAACCAGCGGTGTTCGACGTGGATGTCCTATCTCGTAATTCTTGACCAACTGCGTCACTGACGAGATAGTGAACAATACCTTGCGTAATCTCCAGGTTGTGAACATCGAAATAGAAAAAGTGAAGAGCTTTATAGACTAGATCACACAGGCGATCTTGTTCGCTTTTTTAAATGCGTGCAAACGCGTAACGCGCGGTAGATAGATTCGCAGAAGCTGTTGCTCCATTCGACATGCGCTTTTCACCTTCAAAGTGTAAAGTGATGTTGCCGAACTTGACATCAAGGGTTCTCAGCTTGATGCTCGATGAGCATCTGGCAGTTGACTGCTCCACTCACAGGCGCAGCGTGACGACTTGAACTGTGTACTCATGTATCCTAGGCTCGAATGGCGTACGTTGGACTGAAGCACTTGTAATGTCCATTTGATATTTCGCTGAAGGAGAAAGTTCGTATGCACTGTTGCGACGAGCTCAGTTTTTTGCATGGTTGCCACGCTTGGAGTCGGCGTGCATAATATATTTGTCGTCTTGAGGTTTTCGACCATCGATATTTGCGTAGTGTCGCTAAGACTGGATGGAATGTTCGGGCAGGCGATGCCGACGTCAGAAATCCAGTATTGGGTACCAACTCAGAAAATGTCTTATCACAGCGTATCCAGCTTAGTGAACCTCGGTAGTTAGTTCATTTGATTCGTATGGCAAATACACGTCCGCTGTACCGTGCTTCCCACAAGGGCGGAAGAAACCACGTGGTAGTCGACTGGTTTAGAGCGTTTGCTTGCTACCTCGGAGGTTCGAGTCCCCGCCACCACCGGTTACTTTGGTGGTGGACGGTAATCCGATATCGTCCGGATCGTTACCATAGCTGACCTATTGCGACCTTTTGTGGTTCTCAACTTCATGTGGCTATGGGGTGAATGCCCCTTCCACTGCACTCATGCCTTAGCATGTGATAAATAAAGATAATGTTTCAGCGAGGAATGAGTAAATGTGAACTAGGGAATATCAGGTCCCTCACGTCTCATTACTCGGTTTCCAAAAGATTCGTCTTCCAGTTGACTGGAGACACTGAAGAATTTGGTGGCGAACCGTGGACAGCGGCGAACGTGCCGTCATTTTCTGTCGAATCAGAATTATTCATCAATGTGCGTTTGTAAAGTTGAGCTGGGTATTCCGTGCTTTGGCTACTAGGGCATTCTTTCCTTTTCCCACCCTTATAAGTCCACTCTCTGTCCCCCTCGTAAATTTACTCTTGTCTCTACGTGCAACATGAGAAAGGTAGTGGTTAATGAGGCCTTCTCTGCTGTTTAACACTAGGATGATGTCTATTTCCACAGCAGAAGACGTCGTTCCTTCCGTCTGTTTCTGTTGCTATGCCCGGAACCTAGCCGACAGAACTGCAAGCAAACGACTGCTGGATGCATCCAGTCCAGCAGTACATGCTCAGCTTTAATGCGCAGGTTGACACCGGCGCCACCCAGCAGAAGTCCTGATCGAATTTGTAGCCTTCGAAATCTTCCTTTTCCTAAACCACAGTCTACAGGTGTCCTCTGATCTCGAAGCATCAACCTCCAAGCTAATCTCTTCCCGCGCATTTACTATTTTATTCCGAACACATCGTAATAAGAATTTTTCGGACCATTGATTCGGGGAGTTGGTAGCTCCGGATTCCGAGGCCTGTGGGAAACTTCCAGTTCCACCGAGTTCCTTCCTAATACCAATAGAGTTGCCTGTTTTCGTATACCTTTCTCAGGGCCAAGTCCTATACTAACTTGGTTGTGATTATCAGTGGATGTATCAGACGGTCAATTGATACTGTGGGTGTCCTTTGGCCATGTTATATTTGCATTTTTTCTCCAATAGACACCAGAAATTTTTCCCCGCTGATGAATAATCCATCAGCTCGTTTCACTGGTGGTTTCAGCTTAATGATAGTGGTCCTAAAACGGCAGTTCAGTTCAGGATTATGGGTATCAGACCATGGCGATGGAATTCCTTGCACAAGTAATCAAGACCAATAGGAAACTAAATACTGTTTTGTGTTCCTTGAAACTCCATTACGAAAGCTGACATACATCTAACGAAGAATCGCTAAGTTTGGTTCCCTTTGAAGGCTGCACAATTCCTCTCTTAGTACAACGTGAATGCGTTGCCTGAGTACCATGACTGACACCGTCTTATGATTGATCGTCTTCTATGCTGGTAGGAGTGTGATACTTATATGAATGTAGTGATTCAATTTCAAGGGACGTGAACAGCGAAAGACAACGGCGTCTCTTTTGGCTAGTTTGGAGAGTAGATTGCTTCATGATAAACCCACTGACGCCTTCTGTGCTCCTTATCCTTTTCTCTTTTGAGTCTGAACTGTATCATGCGAATCCATTCCTAGAACATAATTTGTGGTTGTTTCATCAATGCGCACGGACAGCATCGTGATCAGCTTATGAATGTGGACGGCAGTGGGACTGCTGGAGATTTTCTGACGAATCACACTTCGGGGCTGCCCACATCTTTGAATGGATTTTTCTTCCGGAACCCCAACCGGAGTATTTGACTCAGAAGTCGAAAACATGAGACCGTGAAGCGATAACCCAGCACAAGAACGTGACCAAAGCACCCATGGATGAATTCCTTGTCCATCGTGTGAAATCCGTTTGTTGAACACATCTTGCCTTGTCTTTTCAATTCAGTCGTCAGCACGATGCACCTAAACGAGTGTGCGGGGCACTATCCGTTGGGCTTGGGGCTGCCCAACGAAGTGCCCATCAGCTAGTTTAGGGACTTTGTCGGACATTCACCCATCGACCGGTCAGACGTGTTTTCATCTCTGGCTTTAGGAAGCCATCTTTTGTAGCTGTTTGTTTTACAAGGGCACAACCATCATACCACTCTTGTCATGATGTAAAACCTATACGCGTGTTTACTTGAGATGTTGAGTTCCATCCACCCATTGAAAATCCCAGTAAGCCACGACCATTGTCGTTCCCGTATTTGCTCTCTCCTTGTATTCGGTTTTTGCCGTCGTCTGCTATTTCCGGATTTATCATTGTTTACAGCTTTTTTCCAAGTCAACAGAAAGCGTCTCACCGAACAGACGGACAATGTATGTTAAAACTAAGTCAGCGTCAACCTTACTAATCTACAGAGGAAAAGAAAAATCCACTCCATATAAAGCTCGTATCTTTTGTGATTAGTTTAACGATACGTTAGTACCCACCACTAGTTAGTTTTTCGTGTATTTACAATGAGATTGAGTTTCTCAGCCCAGTGGGACATCTACAATCAAGCTGCCAATTTGAGACTAATAATCGAACCGACTTTTCTAAATGGGTGAGTTCATCTTACGTTGATATTGCATTTTTAATTCCGCCTATCACTGATGTGAGAAGTTGGCAATATTAAATTGGTTTAAGAAGCAAATCATTTCAGTTAAACCGGTGCTCAGCTGTTCATCGACGGTCCTCCTTATTTATCAACAGTCTTTCACTTCTGACAACATTGGATTAAGTAGGATAGTGGTAACACGTGTAACTCACGTTCATGTTCTACAGTTTCAAGTCCCATATGAGGTTCTGGGCGTTGCGCTGCTGATTAGTCTTGATAACGAAGGATGAGACGCGCCACTGGTTTCAAGCGTGATCTGGATACAACATGGTGGATCGGTACAATAATTCATTATTTGAGTTATTTATTCACAACTGACATAGGTGGAGCGGTTTTTAATTCCCAGTGATTTTCTGTTCAGAATCGAGACAAAGTTACTGCCGCAAATCGGTAATGTGAACTCGGCGGAAAGAAGAACACAGGAGGTCATGTGATGGTGGCACACCTGTGCTTCTTGTTGAATTATACAAATCTAATCTTCAGCTACTCACGTACGCATAGTAGTTAAGTTTACCAGGTTGTTTATAACGAAATGCCTCTGTTGTATTTATGCCCCCAGTGAGAAGTCGTCCATCACAAGAGTATATCGCTATGCGGGTAACGGGTTGTTTTTTGTTCAGTGGCAGTGGGTGCTATATCATTTAGCGCAGATGTTCAGCAAACTATTGAAAGCCATCTCGAATAGCCTGGTGGTTAAGTGTTCTGCTTGCAGTGGTTCACTCCGGGTTCAAGTCCTCGTTGGGGTCGGTGGATATGCCTTGCTAATGGTGATGAAGTAGTTGTACAGTGTACCTTTGAGATATATAAGGAGCTAATCATGAATAAATGTGATAGAGCCGTTCGTCTTTACAATGTCACAGGTTATGCATTACGATAGCTTCTGTGACGTGGATCCCAGTTTGTTTCAGGTTACCTTGTCTCATCGATTATTCTCTTGATTCGGCCTCAGTAATGGGTTGTCGCTTTTTCAATCTGATTATGTTGTCGATTGTCAGAATTTCGCGCTGGTTTTATTCACATTCACCCTTTTTCGATCCTCTGTATCAACTGCTGTGTGAGCGACTTTAAGGGCATACCGTATTATCTACTCCCTATTTCTGCTAGCCGTTTTTTGATCCCCAACTGATTCTCCTTCATTGAATATGCCTCTGGATATGTACAGTCCGTCTAAAGATTTTGATATTACGTCAAATCGGTTGAGTTCCACTTTATACTGCTGATTTTGCTGTCTCGATACAGTGGTATCTGCTGTATATTCTTGGCTACTGGGAGTGGTATCAGCTGCATGAACTAGTTCGCCCGTATGTTAAGATTTCGACTGATTTGAAATGATCCCGAATATTTTGGGCAGACTGTACAGTGCATTTGCCTGCTAATGAGTGGTTGAATGATAAACAAACAGATATCCGTTCTATTTTGTCCAAATTCGTGTTTAATTGCAACAGCGTAAGAAATGTCCTGCTCAAGGTTTTAAATTCAGAGACTTGCAATTACAGACTGAACAAAAACCTACACGGCATGTGTCAGCTTATGTCAAGTCATCTGTCAACTAGAGCTGTAGAGTCCGGCGGCACCGTCATCATCTGTATCTGTTTTAGCCTCAATCGATGGTGGAAATTATTTGAGCCACTGTATTCTCTAAGTCATTTCTAAGCATTGCTATCCAACGATAACCCCGCCTCCGGCCCCGACCCTAAAGGCAGGAAGCACTAATTGCAGCCAATGCTTCATTTCCCTGCGCTGATTCTTGATCTGACCGCCAAGTTGTGTTTTCGTAAATTCGGGAGTTCAGAACATTGGTTCCGAATGGCATCTTCCAAAATAGGGACCGAATTTTGATACTGACCAATGCAGGGACCGTCATTTTATTTGGTCTTGTGCGAGTAGG
The DNA here is from genome assembly GCA_948099385.1 of Fasciola hepatica. Classification (NCBI taxonomy): domain Eukaryota; kingdom Metazoa; phylum Platyhelminthes; class Trematoda; order Plagiorchiida; family Fasciolidae; genus Fasciola; species Fasciola hepatica. The sequence continues at coordinate 6,568,906 of CANUEZ040000027.1, read as the reverse complement.
AACAGTCTGCCAACCGGTATGCTTGCGTTTCTTTATTCAAAGCAATTTCGACCCACTTGTATGAAATCGACTCGTGGATGGTTGAATGGGAAATAATGTATCTCGAATGCGAATGAAGATTTCCTTCGAGTGGATATTTCGAGTTTAAATCAATAGCTATTAAGAAATTTTCAAAATTACCAGTGACTCATGACAACATATTGTGGTTCAGTATCTCTTGAAAAGCACGGGTGCTGGACTGTGCAGCGTGATTGTCATAGTGGGATCTCTCCTTGTTTAGTTATAAGCGTTTTCTGTGATTACAGTTCGTTCGTTATTTGTACAATCCGCGATCAAAATAGTACTCAATGGGATGTTTCAGTGAGCCCTAGAATGCCAAGCTAAGAGACAAAATTGCGTCACTATCTCTCACTTTACGCTGGTTATAATGATCTGTCTTTACAGTTGGAAGGCTGCAACAAAAATTGGATGGTCGAACGGCGTGCGTTTTAACAACGTGAGTAACTGCGGTATCACGGCTTATATATTTCACCATTCTATTCAACTTTTACTGTCTTCAAGTTACTAATGATGGCGTCGGATAGTGACCACCAGATTCGAGACTTTGTGAGCACAACAATTCTGTGCAGCAATCTTTTCTGTTCTTGTCCACTTCATGTTCCGATATGCTCTAATATAATGTGTACATTTGTATCTCCCTCAGGTATGGGTGAGATTGTTATCGTGTCGTGATTTTTGGCAAACGGGGAAATGCCGTGCAGGATTCTTGTTCAAAGTACTGGAAACTTCTAGGTACCACAGACCTTGTGATACAGTACGCAGACCGGAGCGTGCACTCAGATTAACATGACTACAGATTATCATTCGGAACTTCCAACCAGAATCCTGTTGTTATGAAATTTGCAACTGACTGCATACCTGGATCACATCAACTTTGTGGAGTCATAAAAAACAACCGAGGACAGTACTAATACCGTGGAGATTGACTTGTAATGTCCATTTTCTTTGTTATGTAATCTCACTTCAGTGTGCCCCATTTTTCCAGATATATTCTTGCACTGACAATTTGTGTTCTCTGCGGGCTGTTACATCATTATAGCCCATCAAAGATCCGCCGTTCGTGTTCGCAGAGGCCGCATGTGCTGGGTAGGCTGTTTGTAACGCAACTAAGCAAAATACGGTAGTCCCCCAACAAGATACACTGACCGGGATGGCTCCGATTTCTTCATGCTGAAACGTCTTCCATCCAGGGGGTAGATAGTCAAAAGGAAGTAGTATCATTTCTAGCGCGGATTTCGTGACAAAAAACATGCATTTTACGTTTTTTAACTATCCCAAAGAGTCGAAGGACCGCAGTATTTAATTCTCTCACCTTTCACTTTTGAAGCGCTTGCTTACAACTAGGGTGACAACATCTGCACCGTTATTATTTCGCACGAGGTTTAAATACCATCATAAGACTTCACAGTTTTTGTTCTTCCAAAAATGTGGATGTAATGGTTTTTCGAAGGTGCGTCGTCTCGTGAATCGAGCTGCATCGTGTTCAGATACAGATTAGACGTTACGAGGAGATTGATAATTATGTAGTTCAAATATAGTTCCGAATGCGCATCTTTGTCCGGCAATGAAAGAATTCTTCGGCCCTTGGCGGTCAGCGTATCGTTTCAGTTTCTCAACCACCATTCGGATATTCTCCTCATCATCCAAGTGCTTTGGTCGTTCTCGTAATGAACTCCAATTTGTGGTCGGTTTTTTTAAAAACCTATAGTAGGCACTTTTGCCAGTGACTAAAAGGAATATTTTTTCAACGAACGCACTGCGCCATAGCATTATTTTCAACCGGTTTTGTGTTTTTTTTTCATGTCAAAACATTTTTCACCTGCTTGAACTAGTCATCTGTGTGTCATGTTACGAAACAACAAACCTGTTTCATCAACATTGTTTATATTGCGCGACTGGCAGTTTTGCGATGCGTGATCTCAAAATTTGATACAAGAAGGCTTACTAGTGTTAGGTCTACTGTTCATCTCGCCAGTGTCTGGGTATCATTGACAGGCGAACAATATCGATCTTTCAGATTGAGAAACCCTTCCACCCCCTAATCAACTAAAATCTTTGACATTACTGCTGACTGATCCAGACAAGACAGTCAGCGTGATTGGAACTCATCAAACCCGGTGGCCTTGTGTTTCTACCTTATTCTGTTATTCAGTTGCGAATGAGTGCAGTGGAAGGGGCATATCCTATAGCCTCAAAAGCCCAGCAGCCAACCCCTGCGATTTGGAATGGAGGTCCACGCAATATCGCGATAGGTAAGATGTAACGATCCAGAAACCTGATACCATATCCCTAGCTAGAAGTGCCTAACCAATTTTGCTTAAAAATGAAATTCTCAGGATGTTTTCTCGTCGAGAGTAAAATCCCAGTGAAAGTGTTTCTCGTTCGATTCAAAGGAGTTTATTGCAATAGGTTTTTCAAGCGAATTTCCTCGCAGTGACGTTATTACAAACTGGAGGAATACTGTATCTCTGTTCACCGTTTGCTTAGTTTTACTTGTAGCATATATGTGTATACAACTAATACATGGAACCCGATGACCTCCCATGTCATCAGGTTAGGTTGAAGTTATGATTTTCCATCCTCTCCCGAACGGACTAACGGGTGTTCTCCGATTGGCTCGCCAAACCATTGTCGCCAGAGCTGACAGGATGCCCGGAGGGAGACTGGTAAGACTACTTAGCTGCTCGAGCGCTTCCGCGTCTATGGCGAGGAGTTTTCGCTGGATTCAAGCGTCCGTCACGATCGCCCTTTGTCATCAATTCTATTCAACTACGCCGAGAACTGGGTGTTGCATCACGCTCCCACCGGTTACAGAGTAATTCAACTGAGCTAAGAGGCTTGGATTGCGTATTTTCAGTTTGCTGATGGCATTGTCGTCCTGAGGTATGGCCCTGACAATCTGCAGCTGGTTATCATCCGTATCGAGAGCGATCGGTATGTAGATAAACATCACAAAATCCAAGACCTTTAATGCTTCCCCAGATCCAGCTCGTTCCGTACATGTGAACTGCCAAATCTTGGAACTAGCTCGTGACTTCAAGTACCTTGGGCGTACCACACAATCAAACCACCGTAATATACACTATTCGTCAGAAACTGCCCCTTTCAAGAGCATAGTACATTAGTGGAGTCCTTTATTGAAACCAAAATGTTTCGTTAATAGAATACTGTGCTCGTTGTCAAACGGTCATTGATTAGTATCTTGTTAAGCTACCCTTGTGCAATGTAACACCATTTATCCGTCGATTCGTGCTCGCTGTCAACCGTCTAACAGTATATTGTGCCACACGGTCCCATTCTTCCTTGAAGACAGTCTTAAACTTCTTTAGCGATTTGTATTGCCGCTTCTGATCCACTTTCCTCCCAAGCTGATCTTACATGTTCCATTGGATTGAAATCGGGGAATCAAATTGGCCACGGGAGTGTACGACAAAGAAACGATATGCAAATGCGTTGTCTTCCTGGAAAATCACTCTGGTAGTTGTGTTCAACAATGTTAAGATGTGTCGGTTAGACAGAAACTTGACCATTGATGATGTTGTCCAGACATACCACCAGATGGCTCTGCAGACGTGCATTGTTGCTATCATCATACCGCCTTTAATAGTTTCAGAGATTTGTTTCTAAACACGCCTTCGAATATCGTGTTTGAGTAACAAAAATACTGAATCATCAGTCCAAATGATGGATGTTCATTGCTGAATCGACCGACCCATCTACTCATTGTTCGTTCTTGAATACCAAATTATTTAGTAATCTCGTGGCTTAACTTCCCTGAATCCCACCTTCCGATGGGACGCCAGACGACCTTCATCTTTGTGAGCGTCACGTGAACTCAAAAAAATAGATCAGTGTGTAGGCTGCCAGAATGGTAGTCACGCATAAATGTGTCTGACCTTCTTAACAAAACTCGTGCAACGTTAGACTATGACATAAGAGTACAACGGTTTGGGCTTGTTCGAAATATTCCAAACTGGCGATACGGAGGATCGGGACCATGGCTTCGTGTTGGTTACGCGAGGAGCACATTCTTGCAACTTCGCGAGTCACGTGATTGTGTGGTTACCGTGTCACCACCTTTCCCGTTCTCATGTACACTTGTGAACATGGCCGCTGAGAATAGAGGACATGAAATGCTGGAGAGCTTTGACCACTGATGCCTCCCGTATGTAATCAAAATAGAGCGATACGGTCAGCCTAAACCTCGCTCTACGTTGTAGCGTACTACCTTGTTTATGTGGTACACTAAATTATGGTCAACAATATCGAAGACGACACTAGCAAACTAAGATGGGCGGAGGAGCGTGCTGTGGTAAAAAGGCCAAAAGGGTATGTACATTAGGAATTAAAATGAAATAAAAGGTGTGACATAAACTCACAGTTGTTCAGTGTTCTTGTGATCAGGAAATGAGCGCCGAAGAGCCAATATCCACCAGTATCTTCAGTTCAGTTCGGTCTGACAGCCATTCGTTGAACAGAGCAGGATGGTATTGAACGAAGTGCCAAGTGACGCCGTGGAAGCCTCTAAAATGTTTTGTTTCTCACAGTTAGTTCCGACCGATATAATTCCAAGACACTCCAAATCAGAAGATGAGACCGTGCCAGAATGAAAGATTTATTGATAGCCTTTTTGTATTGCGCGGTGATGATGCTCAAAAAGGTGTGTGTGTGTTTTACATTAAAACGTCGGTACAACAAAGGAGTGTTGCACCAAGGGACGTTGAGAATCATGGAAAAAGTCGGAAATGTACATGTACCTACACAAATCCCCCGCTAGAGCGTTTGTTGTACAAAATAAACGCTCGATAGCAAAATACAAAGGAAAAACGGTTAGCGAAAGAAAACGTCAAATGACAAAGTCTTGAAATCTGACAGGATGTCGAACGTTTCTGCCAGAACGGCGGGTTACCAGGGGTGGTTGTTGCTGTGGTGGTGCTGGCGGGTGTGGTGTAGTGTCTGGTGTGATGATAGAGTGTGGATCATTAACAGAAACTATTGGTGGTGTGTCTGTGGATGGTGATGGAGGTGTTTCAAAATACGCGGGCTTCAACCTGTCAATGGAAACAGTGTCTGGCTTATCAGCTTTCTGAACCACAAAATACTTGTCTGTGCGACTAAGTACCTTAAATGGACCGTCATACGATGGTGTGAGTGGTTTACGAACAGCATTGTTACGAATAAAAACGAAAGGTGACGTACAGTGATCATTATGTACAAAAACGTGTGTGGATGACGAGCGAGTGGGTATTGGACGTAGATGTGACATACGGTCTTTGAGTTGTTGAACAAACTGGGATGGGTTAGGACTGGCAGCAGTGCTGGGTTGAACATACCTGGAAAGCATATGGTGGTACCGAAAACGAGTTCAGCAGACGTGCCCAAGAGAACTAGTGGCAGATTGTCGCTCCAGCTATTGGGGTTTGGCTGTGATATCAGTGCTGCTTTGAGTTGACGGTGTAGGCGCTTTACCATGCCATTGAACGAAGGATGGTATGCAGTTGTTGTGATGTGTTTACAGCCAAGCAGTTTAGTGAACTCACGAAACAAAGTCGACTGGAATTGGCTGCCACGGTCTGTGGTGACGGTAGACGGTACACCAAATGTAGCAATCCAGTGTTGGAGTATTACTTTCGCAATATTTTCTGCTGAGGTGTCGGAAATAGGTGCTGCCACCGGCCAGCGTGTGAAACGATCAACAACGGTTAATATGTGGGTATGTCCATTTGATGGTGGTAGTGGACCAACAGGATCGACGTGAATATGTGTGAAACAGACATCGGGAACGGTGAATGTACTGGGAGGAGAAAATGTGTGGCGGTGGACTTTGTTTCTCAGACATTGTAAACACTGTTTAGTCCATAATGCAATGTCAGAATTCATACTGGGCCAAACAAATCTGGCAGAAATGAGTTTGCGAGATGCACGAATACCAGGATGGGAATGAGAATGGAAATGATCGAAAAGGATTTTCCTGTAGGAAGTTGGAACGACAGAACGAGGGTTACCTGTAGACCAGTCACATAGGACTGTGCCATCGGCTGAAGGTAGGGGAGAGTCCTTCAGCTGGAGTGTGGAGGATGTGCGCAGTTCGGGCAAGGATGGATCATCACGCTGGAGGTTTGCCAGTTCCGTAAGATCGAATTTTATCTGCACCGTGTTGATGTCAGGTCTGGATAAAGCATCAGCCACAACATTATCAACTCCACGCACGTAGCGGATATCTGTTGTGAACTGAGGAATATAATCCAAATAGCGGATGTCTCTAGGTGAATGTCTGTCAGGCTTGGCATGAAGTGCGTGTGTCAGGGGTTTGTAGTCAGTGTGCACACGAAATTGTCGTCCTTCCAAAAGGTGGCGGAAATGACGGATGGACAAGTAAATAGCCAAGAGTTTGCGAGAAAACGTGCTGTATCTTGTCTGTGCCGCCTGGAGTTTTTGCAAGAACACTAATGGTTGTAATTGATTGTCCACAATTTGGTGAAGCACTGCACCGACTGCAGTATTTGATGCATCAGTCGTTAGGATTAACTCAGTATTTGGATCGGAATGTGGATGATGCAGCATGGTGGCATCTGCGAGAGCTTTTTTGGCTTCTGCGAAAGCTGTCTCGGCCTCGGGAGTGAAATCGATCGTCTGGACGTTGGACTTGAGAAGATCGGTTAGAGGTGAAACAATGGTCGCACAATGGGGAATGAAGCGACGGTAGTAGTTCAAAATTCCCAAGAAACGTCGTAACTGTGCGATCGTTTTAGGTGCAGGAAAGGAGAGGATGCTGCGCACCTTATCTGGGAGGGATGTCAAACCGTTTTGATCGATATGGCGCTCGAGGAACGGGACGGCGAACACGCATTTGTTAGGGTTCAGTTGAAGTCCGTATTGTTGGAAACGCTGAAAGAGTTGACGCAGATGAATGGCATGCTCTGATGGAGAGGCGCTGGCAATTAAGATGTCGATGTAGCCAAACGCGAAGGGTAGACCTCGAAGCACTTCATCGATGAATCGTTGGAACGTCTGAGCAGCGTTTCTTAATCCAATTGGCATGCGTATGAACTCGAACAGGCCAAAAGGCGTGGTGATGGCTGTCTTGTCTTCCCAGAGAGATTCTGTGCAAAATCATGAATGTGCGGGATCGGGTACCTGTCGGGGACGGGGACGTTGTTGAGAGCACGGTAGTCTCCACAGGGTCTCCAGTCACCAGATGACTTTGGAACCATGTGCAAAGGCGAGGCCCATGGGCTTACAGATGGTCGAATGATGCCGAGATTCATTATGTGTTCGAATTCAGGGCGGGCAATACGGAGTTTGTCGGCGTTGAGTCGGCGTGGTTGAAAGTGGACTGGTTGGCCTTTTGTGGTGATGTGGTGACGCACAGCATAAGAGACTGGGTCGGTGAACTGACACGGTTTATTGAGAGATGGAAACTCCTTCGAAATATCAGCAAACGGCAATTGCGGGATCGCCAGCCGAATACCCAGGGAGTTGGTGCATTTACCAATGCCGACTGCACAAAGTTTGGTTGTGGTGTCTACCAGCCTGCGATTTTTGAGGTCCACAGTTAGGCCAAAGTGTGAGAGGAAATGCGCGCCGATAATGGGAGTCTGAACATCTGCCTGGATGAAAACCCATTGAAAAGATCGTTGGAGGCCTAAATCAAGAGTGATGGACCGTTGTCCGAATGTCGCAATAGTTATTGTGTTTGCTGCTTGCAGTGTGAAGTGAGATGGTTTAAGGCTATGATGTTTGGATGGAGGGATCACACTGATCTCGGCGCCGGTATCAATGAGGAATCGAAGGCCACTGGATCGGTCAACGATATAAAATAGACGACTTTCATGTGGAGAGCCAGCCGTAGTCATCGCCGTTACTGGCTGGCCTGGTCGTTTGACTGTGAGATGGAAGTGCGGAATGAACATGGGGGATCACAGCGGCGTGCCTGGGAGCCGAATGTGCGGTGATACCAACGCCAGGTTTGTAACCGGCGATTTCTGGACCGTGATCTAGGTCGACGAGGTATTTCGGCGGACACAGGTCGATGAATAGTTGATGCGTTGCACATTGCACCGACCTGATTGCACAATATGCGAACGGTTTCTTTTAGGTCCGTAATGTCCTTATCGATATGAGAGTGATGAGATGGGGAATCAGGACCGCGAGAAACGTCGCCACGGCGATCTGGGGCAGGCACTGGTAATGTCATAGGGGATTCGTGTGTCGGAGTGGTTTCGGCGGGTGATGTCATGTGAGCACAGGGTCTACCAGCCGGATAGCATTCCATTATTCTATCGGCGTGTTTGCGCAACTTTGTCAAGAGGAGTAGTGGGCTCCAGCATTGACAAGACCTGCTGCATCGGGAGAGTTAGTTTATCGACCCATATCTCCCGGGAAATGGCGTCGTCCATTTGACGTCCAGCCAGTAGCGACCGCATGTGACGCATAAGCTGGGACGGGGTTTGGTCTCCGAGCTCCACCAACGTGAACAGCTCACGGAGCATTTTTCCGGCTGATTTTCCGGTGCGCTGAATGACTGCTTCCTTAAGCTTCGTGTAAGGAGCTTCTGGCGGAATGGGATCGAGGAGATCTTCCACGTCAACGGCGATGTCAAAGGGAAGCGCTTAAACAACGTGAGAGTATTTCACACGCTCGTTGGTTATACGTCGAGTGGTAAATACGGCTTCTATTGGTCGAAACCACACTCGAGGGCTGGTCGGGGCAAAAACGGGCAGTTTGAGAGCAACCGCGTGGATGTCAACAGATTCGGTGTCAAACATGGTGAATCGTGTGGAAAGTTGGACCAGAAGAATGAAAGCTAGTGTCAAAGGATGGAAAAAACAATCGGGGCTCACCAATTTTTTAGCGTACTACCTTGTTTATGTGGTACACTAAATTATGGTCAACAATATCGAAGACGACACTAGCAAACTAAGATGGGCGGAGGAGCGTGCTGTGGTAAAAAGGCCAAAAGGGTATGTACATTAGGAATTAAAATGAAATAAAAGGTGTGACATAAACTCACAGTTGTTCAGTGTTCTTGTGATCAGGAAATGAGCGCCGAAGAGCCAATATCCACCAGTATCTTCAGTTCAGTTCGGTCTGACAGCCATTCGTTGAACAGAGCAGGATGGTATTGAACGAAGTGCCAAGTGACGCCGTGGAAGCCTCTAAAATGTTTTGTTTCTCACAGTTAGTTCCGACCGATATAATTCCAAGACACTCCAAATCAGAAGATGAGACCGTGCCAGAATGAAAGATTTATTGATAGCCTTTTTGTATTGCGCGGTGATGATGCTCAAAAAGGTGTGTGTGTGTTTTACATTAAAACGTCGGTACAACAAAGGAGTGTTGCACCAAGGGACGTTGAGAATCATGGAAAAAGTCGGAAATGTACATGTACCTACAACGTCAACGCTGCCCGAATATAGAAGTGATGTTCTGGTTTCTTCAGTGGTACCGTGTCTAATGGTTCGGCGATATCCTCCGTCGACCTAAAGTGAAACCCGCAAGGAGAGGCGTTCTGCTGTCACCTTGTTCAAGGTGGAAATGTCGCCTTGGCAGTCATCTAAAGACGTGGCCCAACACAGTCATAGAGGACGTAGAATATATGTCTTGCAGTCGGTTTTCAGAATGCGTGTCTGGCCCAGTAATTGGATTTCACTGTACCAACCTTGCTGCGGATAGTAACTCATAGAATAGCGCTGTCAGAGATATTCAGGAGGCCACCTTATTTGTAGAGTTCTGTAATCCTACATGATACGCTCTCCCTGATTACACGCAACCCCGATCGGCCCAATGCAGTTCAGAAATAGTAGGGCAGGAGCATTTATTGGCGGAAATGAAACAAACGAAATTGGTCTATCGACAATGGACAACACGGGTAATCAGCGGAAGATCAGTAGAACAGAAGGGGTAGAGGATAGACAATTCGAATAGATATCGTCCGAGGTAATTTGGGAGAGAATCGGCAGCAGAAAATGTGTCCAAGCCAGCCGGAGATGGATCCATCAGTCAGCGCAACAAAGTGCGGAATGGTGAGCCCGTCTATCCAAAATCAGGGACACTCTCACGCGTGGTTGACATAGTTGGGCGAAAATAAACCAATCAACGAAATTCGGCAACCGGCCAACAGAAACCAATCAAACTCTGGATTGGGCGGGAACTCTTAAACAACCAAAATGAATGAGCGAACAGCGGTGTTGGGACAGGACAAGGACAAACTGAACCGGTCGGGCATAGTCATCGGTGGACCAATATGATGAATGGGTTGGTATAACACGTCACGTAGCCGTGTAGGACCAAAGGTGTGCACGTGTACTGTGCTGTCAGTAGTTCGGAAACGATTCACTGCTGATTTCTACGAAGGGGAATCAACGTTTTCCTAGCACTGGAGTTTGTCGTTCAGATGTAAGTAAAGGATCGCTGGGAACATAGTGGTAACCCGCGATCTGCCCGCAATAATCCGTCGGCTAGCTGTAGCAAGTCTTATCATCAGGCCTCTACCATGTTCAGTTGAAACCTCGTTAGAGTTTTCGAAACTGAAATGACACATTCTGATCGGCGTGAAATCGCTCGTGAAGTACTACTGTTCACGCGTCATTAAAGCCTTGAACGTCAGTCATAATTCAATGTTTGTTCGTATTGGATGTGAACTGCTCGAACCACCATTCTTCGAGTTATGCTCGACAATGATCCAGGAATCTATGCTGTGAAACTTGTTGCTCGTCCCCTCGGTTGATGTTTTTGAATAACCAAAGCAAATACATGAAATTTGCGGGTATGATAACAGCTTGCGGGAATAGGGTTTTTATTCTCAAAGTGATCACAGCTCAGATTAGTCTAGCTTAACAGCTCGTTTTCAGTTGGGAAAGTATTTCCACTGTCTTTGGATATTTGTGGGTCATCTAAGTCCAGTAGTATCTACCAGTTGGGTTTCGGAACGCAGCTGAACGCTAACGGTCATTGGAATAGTGGGAGCCGACCGGTAGACTATTCAGTCATAGATGACGCGGTTGCCAGTGGGTACATCCCCGGGTAGTTTTTAAGTCACTGAATGCTTTTATGCACCCGATGGGTAGTAACTTTTTAGCACGTTTACGATTTTATCGAATCAAAAAGAAACCCTTGTAAGGGTTAATCGAAGTGGAAAAAGAAAAAAGTTGGAGTGAAATGAGGCAGTAAATACGTTTAGAATAATGGCGAAGGTGGACAAAGGTTGCTGATAACTTGGTCGGGTCTACGACTAGGCGGACAATGTAAGAGATATGGGGCTATCTGTATATGTAAACGTGCACGAATGCAGTATTCTGAATTTCGGGAGAGGAAGAATACGAGATGGCTTTGCATAGTGAATTTGTCGCAGACATAAAAATGATTGCTGATTACGAAACCGGTGAGAATATCTCCATTAGGATTACGACGACGAGAAAGTAATTCCAGAGACCTGATTGTTAGAAAAAATTACGGAGATAGTAAGGTTATTGAGAAAGGGTGCACGAGGTTACAAATTGAAATACAGGTATGACACTCGAAGTTTTCTTGGTCTGGACGATGAAAAATGCTTTCTGACTTTTGTGAATATTGTTTCAGCGTGGTCAGTCCAACAGTAGCTGGGAGGTAGAGTAACTCCTAGGTAACGGATGGAAGAAGCTATAGAGATGCTGGTTAGTAATGGAAAAGTATCTTGTGTTACTGAAAAAGTTTGGTAGTGTGATCCATATTGACAGATACATCAGCCCGTTTTAGGATGTTAAGTGAAAGAAAGTGGTAAGGGGACCAGTAACAAGGTTCATTTACACTTTTTGAAAAAAAACCAAGCTTTCTTTTCCGCCATAGTCGTATCCCAGTACAATGTCATCGGCGTACTTGCAGCCAGTGAGATCAGGTGAAATAGGGAGCTCACTATTATGAGGGGGGAGGTGCTCTTAAAAGCACCAGAGTTAATTGAAGAGAAAACAAGTGCCTATCTCCACAAGAAGTCAACTGCGTGCGATTAGCAAAAAGTCACGGAGGGCGTGTGAAGTGTGACAGTCAGTCCCACTATTATGTAGAATACGCAGGAGAACAAGATGAAAAGTACTAAACGCGTCAGTGTAGTCGAGAAAACAGCTTAATGGTAGGACCATCAGAAGCAGAAGCACTGGAATCAACGAGGTAGTCAGCCGTATCTAGTTACCAGAGAGGGTGTATGGTTGGTAAATCTTATCATATTTCCTTATTGAAGGTGTTCATGAGTCCTTTGTGTTACGTGTGGGCCATCTGTCCGTTGCTCCTATGCTCGGCATTTCGAATACATTAACCAGGACTACTCGTGAGAACGATGAGGTGGTAGGTGTGTATTCGCGGGAGCGTGTAAGGACAATCGCATTTGACAGCAATGTGTGCTGAACGAGTAGACGAACGACGTTGAATCTTGCTACAAGGCTTTGTAGGCTAGTTGTGTTGGGTCAGAAGAGCGAATTTGGGGAGTTATGCGTCCGAGGAGTACATTCTCAAATATTTCCAGCGAAGCAGATTTGCAGGCCATTGGACGATATTTGTTGAATGCTTTCTTGGGTATGAGTGTAATGCGAACAGACCAACAATCGGATATCACCGATGATGGTCGGGTGGCTCAGAGCGTTTGCTTACTACCTCGGAGGTCCGAGGCTTGAATCCCCGCCATCGCTGGGTTCTTTGGTGGTAGACAGTAATCTAATGTCGTCCGGATCGTAACCACACCTGACCTACTGGGACTTTATGTGGTTCTTCGCCACTCCAAGTCTCAGGGTCTGATTGCCGGTGATCCCCAGTAGTGTAGTGGACCTTCGTGGCTATAGGATAAATGCCCCTTCCACTGCACTCATGCGCGAACATGTAGTAAAAACCGATTTGATTAACCGCATCAGCGAGAATGAACCAGTTTCATCTATTCTACATTGAGGCGTGACTGATGAACGTCACTTGTACGTCAGAATGGCGTTTCGTAACAGAATTTTCTGCTATTTAAAATATACCAAGTCCGAACGAGGTTCGGAACGTATCGAAGATTCGATACGCCATGTGTTGTGGCTTTTAAAATATTTTATTGTCGAGAACGATGTTGTACGTAAAAATCTCAATTAGCCGACGTTCCGGTTACCGTGGGCAAGTTTTTAATTGAAATCTTGCTTTGAAAAAGGTTGCCCACGGGAACCGAAAAGTCGGCTGGTTGAGATTTCTGCCGATAACGTTGTTTTTTACAATAAAATATTTTAACATTCCTGCTATCTAATTCAAGTTAAAAACCGTTGCACCTGACGGCAGGCCACTCCCTGAGACTGGATAACAATTCTAATTGTAAAGTTGAAAAAGACCGTCGATAATCGGTTAAAAACTTGATGTCGGATCTGACAGAGCTCCACAGGTACTTCTGTCGTTCAGATAGCAGACTTGACTATCAATGTATATTTAATAGAAGGCACAACCCAAGCTCTAGGCCCGGAAGTGAATGATTATTATCATTTTTATAGCAGCGAAGACCTGCCACACACTTATTTCAAGCGCATCTACGATTTCGACAACGCTGTGTTATTAAACAATAAAATTCTACCGTAACATTTCACATGGTGCATCGATTTTTTGATACACTCCGAAACGATCTCGGTCCTGACACATTAATCCTCATTTACGTTGTTCTTCTGTGCTATTTTATAGCATGTTACAATCTAAGAAAGCTAACGATGTATCATAAAGGCGATTATTTCTTCGGGGTAAAGAGACAAGCGATAGAAGTCTTTGATTGGCAGGAGGAGGAACTGGAGACCGTGATATTGTACAGTTTTCTTTCTAGTAAAAACCCGAAGACTCAACACGAAGTTGAAGTAGCTGTTAGCTTGATATCTACATCGCGCAAATAAGAACCGTACAGATATGATCTTACTCTGCACACTCGCTGACCACTTTGACCTGCTGTTCTAACTTCCGTGTTTGTATTGTTATAAGCATCTCTGGGGCTCAAATGCTAGTCATGCTGGACTGTTGTCGTGTTTGACCAGAACTGATGTTTGCAGAATTGGGACATACCGATTATCACTGGTCAGAATGCGCGGTTTGCAAACCTAACTATTGCACATAAATCATACCGAACCACTGCGCACAATGCTCCCCACGTACGTAGTTATTGTAGTCCAGTTACTAGTCCACGTCTGCATGAATGAATGTCATTTGGGTGAGTGTGCTCACACTACATCTGCCGCGTGGCGATTGCCGAGCTTTGGGGTTTGTTATCACTAATTTGCCTACTAGGTAGCAGTGCAGTAGTAGGTTCTAGATTTTGATTTTTGTATAGTTTCTGTGCTCGATGGCTGCACAGTAGAGACGGAGACAAGTGTTAAGTGGTGAAGTGTGCTACACTGCCTGACTGTGTTATTTATCAAAGAATAAGCATGGATGACCCTGGAAAGGAATTCCTCTAATAGAATCCATATATAAAGGGAAATGGCTCATTGGGTAGCCGTATTTTATTGGGCCCCATCTACCGAGGATCATTAGGGTCATGGATGCGTTCTTACGAAGTATTCAAACCTCAGGTTTCGGCTTTTCGCTAATCCGGGTGAATGATTATTGACGGTGTTTTTAGTCATAGCTATAAATGTCTTCCTAATATCTGATTGTATACGCTTTTTTATAAAATAGTTGTAAGCCTTCGATTGATTCCCTAAGTTATATATATAATAACTAGTCGTCTCCTTCTTTGCTGTGATGAAACAAATTTGAGCACTTGTAGTGCGACTACTTTACAACTGATAAATAAATCTAGCAATATCTTACCCTGGTGCTCAACATTGCTCGGGACCGTCTTTAACCTAGCTTACAGAAGACGTTACTACCTGTCTTGTCAGTGCTGTGGTACTCAGCACCAGAAGCGATTCGAGTCATCAAGGAAATTCTTGCAGCTGGTGCCCGTTACTGTTGTCCGTATTACGAGTGTTTTGTGAATTAAATGGCCATGCACTGAAATGCGAGATTACCGTTGCCTGACCTGACAAGGCCTCCGTGCTGTGTTGCATGACCGGTGAGAGGGCATTGAAACACGAGGGATTTCTTGAAATACACAATCATTTTATCAAAACGGATAGGTTGGCCCTTTTTGAGTAACCATTTGCGTCTGCTTTCGGGCCTCAGACGAGACTTTTACTGGTGAGTTGGGCGTTAATACTGCATATTGAGTCAGTCTATCAAAAGTTCAACCTCGCTACCACCCAGTAATCAAGCTGAGTAAGTTGTTTGTATTATCTTCGTTTCACTTGAGCTTCTGTTGAGAAGGCATCCATTTGTGAGAGTTGATTGTTGTGTTGGTGGCCATTGGTTAATCTCTGTGTTATGGTGATACACCATATCGTGCAGTGTTAGTGTGGACCAAGTCGTTCGGTAGGATTTGTTGTGTCTCCAGGTTTGGGCCCCCGAGACCCACCCGTCAGCTGGATGAATGCGTTAGGCGCCGCCATCATTAGCGTACTTGCATTCGAGTTCTTTTTGGGTCTATATGATTTCTAGGTGAGTGCTTATTGTTTGGTAACACAGCGTTATCGGAAGAGATGGCAGTCAGTCGACGTCTCGGTTACCGCGGATAGCCTTTCTCAAGACTAGTTTGTAAACGGAATG
Organism: Fasciola hepatica; assembly: GCA_948099385.1. Lineage (NCBI taxonomy): Eukaryota > Metazoa > Platyhelminthes > Trematoda > Plagiorchiida > Fasciolidae > Fasciola > Fasciola hepatica. The sequence continues at coordinate 6,553,231 of CANUEZ040000027.1, read as the reverse complement.
ATCTTGGGATAATAATCTTAGCCATGGAGTGTCAGACGTTTTGTATGTTGGTATCTGCACGTGTGTGTGTGTGTGTGTGTGTGTGTGTGTGTGTGTGTGTGTGTGTACGTGCACTGTGAGTGTGGGGGGGTCTCTGTTCTCTCAGCTTCCCCGTGGTCATTTGAGGTCAATGAGGTGTTGTGACCTTTGGGGTGTTTACACATTCGTGATGTTAGTGCTGTCCATATGCTTGGAATCTCTGCCCCATCGTTTAGATTTAGGCATATGGGGTGGGCGGTAAATGATACAGCCTCGGCTTGTAGGTGCTCCGTGTATGTACGAAAACCCCGTTAGAGGATTCTGGTGTTATCGTAATCGATGGTGTGGTTCTCGGCTATAGTGTGGAGTGCGATAGCCGAGTCGCGCTCCAACTTCGTGAGGGTAATTCTGTCAGTCGGCCTGGATTTCTCTTCCTTTTTATGTTCCAAAAGCCTCACCGCCTACTTGTTCGCCCAATCCTTGCAATTACTTTGATCTTGTGTATGGCGAGGGTCCTTGGTCTTTGTGAGTTGACTCTGCAAAGTATTGTTTATCCTAAAGAACACACGGACGCCATAGATACCCAGTACCTATCTGATTGCTTCCGAGGTACCCCACCTGTACGGGATGCCAACGGAAGTCAGCCAGTCTGTTGTTTTCTTGTTTTTTTTAATCGTTATTGTGTTCATTAGTTCATGTCTAATTGGCTTTGGGGGACAGTCGTTGTCCTGTAAGACTTTCTGTAGTCGTCTCATTTCCTACTTGCGCGAGGTGTTTTAGTTGAAGAGTTTGTTGACTCGGTTGGCTAACGACGAAATGAGCGCCCGTTTGACACATTATGGATGGGCCGAATAGAAATTCAGATATCTGTCAGAGTGTGTGAGTTTTCTGTGAATGCTTATTACGAATGTCTGGGAGTCATTCACCTGTAAACGACAGCTAGGAAATGGATTACCCTCTCCGTGCTCTCGGTTTCCATTGTTAATTTGATGGAGCTACTTTGCGTGTTGAGTCACTGAAGAAAACCTTCTTTGTTTCGATTTTAAAATCACAAATGTATCATCAACGTACTTGACATAAATCCGTGGGAAATTATGGAGTGCTTAAGATTCGATTGAGTGTAGAAAAAGGTTGGCTACAATTGGTGATACAGAAGAGCCCATGGTCACGTCATCAGTCTGTTTGTATAGAGTGTGACTGAAAGTGAAGTAGGTAGAAGTGAGACATAGCTCAACGCCAGTAATGATATCACATGGGTTTAACAGACTTCTTCCTTCCAGAGAGGCATCGGTAACCAATATGGAATATAAACACATCCCAACTGTTTTTATGGGGACACTCGTGTAGAGGGATGTCACATTGAGACTCACTGCGGTTTCATCGTTTTCTAGCACAACAAAGGTGTCGTTTATTTGACTCACCACGACTTTTTATAAGGCCTTAACAAATCGCTGAGGTATTTGGCTAACATGTAAGTCGGACAAGGTGTATAGTCCACGATCGGGCGAACTGGCATACCAAGTTTGTGAATTTTCGGTAATCCGTAAAATCACCCGGGTCTGTTCGTTTTTGGTGCTAAAGTAAGCCAAGAAGGAAGTTCCGAGTTTTTCTTTCAAGCCCAATAAGTATTTGTTTGTCCGGGATTTTGCCTTGTTTAAAGTGGCGTTCACTTTCTTTTCTTCCATTTTTTTCCTACGGTCCGTTATTTAATTGGCCCAATAGTTTTGTTTCATAATCTGACGTGTTAAGCATGACCGTTACATTGCCTTTGTCTGCCTGGGTGACGTGAATTGAGTGGTCCCGTTTTGAGGCGGTTAGTGCCTTTTGCTCCTCCATTGATATGTTTGGAGTAATTGGTTCCTGGTTTTTAAGGATATTGCATATCGTGAATCTGGCTTGGTTGGCATTTTCAGGCGGAAACTTTGCCGGAGCCTCTCTAATAAAGAAAGGAACTACTTCTTGAGCCGTTAAACATTTCCTGTTTAAATTGAATTCAGTCCTTTTTGGAGCAACTGCAGTTCGGCCGGTGCTAAGGCTCTGTCCGAAAAGTTTTAAACAAGATTTCTTGGGTCGATCACTAGAAGGTGTCTTGACTTTGGTTGCAAATACCTTTGTGATGTTTCTCGGCTCATCATTTTGTTCAATTTCCTTATCTAGCGTGATTGGCATGATTTGAAAGCATGTGAATGCCGTTGATCGATAGTAAGTTTAACTTCATTGAAGATATGTGGCGGTGAAAAAATGGCTCAGGCAGTCATCGAGATTCCGTATCATGTGGCATATGGAGCTAATTTTTGTCATCCAGTCATGTACATGTTGCCGTAGAAATATGCGTGAGGCGGTTAAAGCAGCCTTTGTCAAGCGAACAGAATTGTCTGGCGGTTTCACGCGTAGATGATTTCTATTCATAACTTCTTTTTCTTTGTTCCTTACGCTTCTATTTGTTTTTCCCTTGACTGGACGATGCTTCAGAGTACCGACCAAAGCCAGACAGTGCTATGTTATTAATTGAAGTAAGTTGTATCCCACAAAGGTGTTAGTCCGGTCTGCCTAACGAGTAACACGTGGGTATGACTCCCAACCCTTCGCTCTGGAATCGAATTACTTCTTTGTGACAGAATCGACTATTATATCTGTATGCTGCGAGAAATGCACAACAAACTAACTAAGGATGATAGTGGATTGGATGTTGTGTCGGTTAAGCTCTTTATATTTCCATTGTTGCTCGTCATTTTACGCAAAACGGCAGGAATGAATTGGTTGAGGCGAATCTTCATTGACAGTCAAGGTTCGGAGCTCCTAGTGAACGTTTTCCATTCTGAAACTGTTAGTTCTAATTTTCTTGTCTTGGTAACGTGTATGACAAATAATAACGTGATACTAAGCTGATGACTTGACACGTAGAAGCTAAACACGCTTTTCGCTTAACTGATGAGCGTAGTGGGTTCTCTCTGAAGACGTACGATCGAGTACGGTTAGATGATACGTCATTCGAACGGGTTTATCAGGCCTATATATACACATATTGTAATGAGCAGAATGTTAGCAACCTCACTGGTGTTCGATTAATGCAAGTGTAGGATCCTGTTGATGCACTTACTGAGCCTTTGTGTCAATGAAGCTTTCTGCGTTTTTGTATTTTGCAGATCGAACACGAGTAACCCCCACGGAAGACACTGATCCTTGCGTGCTACAATGTATATATATATATATATATATATATATATATATATATATATATATATATATATAAGCAATAAAACATACTGTAATTGTTACGTTTTAAACAGTTTTGGTATGTTTATCGGCCTGAGGTTTTCTCACCAGTGAAGAACATAGTAACACCCGACTATCACTTCATTATGACGGAATATGAATTGAATTGAACAATATCTATTTCTGTATCAGCAATTCACGACCCGCTTTCATGCTTGGCGTGATTGCAATTGGGGGGGGGCATACTCAATGCCTTAAAGGGCCCATCGCACCAACTAAGGCAACCGACGATCATTACTTTGAGACTCATTTTGGAGATTCGTATGAATTCTCAGTAGGTCAGGCGTGTTGACATCTGTTCTACGTGTCACTTCATATCTTTCTGGTGTTCACGTGCCTGTACGGCACAATGTTGATAAGGGTTTAAAAAACGAATTCAAGGGAGAGTAAAGCGCAGTTAGCACCCGGTGCAAGTTCTCCGGGGTTGGAGGCTGTTTGTCTTCTTTTGGAATGTGGCAACTAAGGTAATCTCCAGTTTGCAGGCTTTTGAAGGTTACACATCCCCAGTTTTGGCGCCGTGTTACAAACTGTGACTAAGTTGATTTGCCACCTTGTTGTGCCTCAAAATCACTAGACGATGCTAGAACACTTCCGAACATAATATCGCTTTTCAAGGCCCCATATCAAACAAACTGTTCTAATTCACAAGTGTTCCGAAGTTAGTCGCCATTCATAGTCAGTTTTTTTTATTCGGAGTGCATGGGTTCTGAAATTGTTAGATCATAGTCAACCACATGTGTTGTGAATTACCACTGGTTCTACGTTTCCGTGGCTTCGGTGATTTAGTTTTAGGGCATAGGATACTGTGAGGGAATGGGCTAGAGCTTTACCAACGGAGAGCTTGGTTCATTTAGTAGATAGCACGATGGTGCCGTTAACAACCAGCATGTTCTCGCCTACCCGGAATCGAGGACAAGATTCGAGCGAACAAAGTGGACCGAAGAACCAATCAAATTCCAACTGTCGTGTGAACCAAATAAACCAGTCGGGTTTGTTCCCAGACCAACCACTCAGAAGAGCTGGCTGAGCATAACAGGTGAACCAATAAGTGTGCGGGGTCAAAATTTGGTTGTGACCACCATTCATAGTACATAAACTGTCATTTTTGTACTGATAAATCGAGATGATTCAAAGGCAGAATAGCCTTCACACTAGGGTTAATGGGACAGTTCAGAACACTGACCACCCTGTTTCTCTACCTCTTGAATGATTGGTCCAGTCGTATCGTAAGTTTTGAGAAGTCAATAAACACCGACAACACATGGTTTGAGTGAAAAATGTTCATAAATTTTGTTTTTTCCCCTTCTTATGCATTGCTTACACTTGGTTATACTGGTTTCTTGTTATATTACGTTTTTGGGTCGATGCGGAAATATGAATGCCGTGGGAAGGACAGTCACCACAACCGAATGGTGCTTAGTGATTCTCAGGAAAACTATGGCTTGTACCCTTGGACTTTAATCGGGATTCAATAAAGGTTCAAATAGGTGAGCCTTAGCGCTCACTTTGTACCATTTCTCATATTTCAGAAGTACGTCAAAGGCATTCGAAGGTGACACTCGATTGGCTGTTCGGGATTTCTTGATTGGTCTGAAGCCCGATGTGTTAATCGCCCTCACCCAATTTATGTCGGTTACCGCACCACGCTCGTCGCCTGTGCATCCCACCATAATGTACGGCCAAAGTGACGCGTGTGCAGCGGATCTTGTGACCGGGGTCAAGAGCCTCAGTAACTACGTCCTAACTGCACTGGGTAATCGGTGACGTAAATACAGTGAGGCCTCTCGGTCGACCCTCACGTTTAAAGTGGATGGAGTGGACAAAGCTGGTTAAACTGCATTGTAGGTAATAGGGGAAAAATGATTCATAGTACGGTCACAACGATGGAAATGTATCCGAAGCTAAATCAGTCTTCACTGTTGCTGTGCGGTGATAAAAATTTAGCGGGGTATACAAATGCCCAGCTGTAATCCGATTTGGTCTTCGTGATCAAAATGAGCCTATGGATGCAATAGTAACGAGCTTACTGTTTAGATTTTGTGTTGCCAACATCGCACTCATAAAAACCTCAGATGGTCTCACAAGAACAGTGTTTTGCGCACGATTCAGATCATTGTCTAACTTGGGGCTTGGGGGAGCGTTTCAAGCATGTACTTTCAAGGCTTCTCCACATTATACACACGTCAGGTTAGTGTTTTCTTGTGTGCTGTGTATCAACGGTCACACGGCTAATCCGTCTATCAAGTCAGCTCGAACTCATTTGCTGTTCGCAACTGAAGTACAGAGAAGTCGAAAATGAACGCTCCTATATGGTGCAATCGCACATTCTCGCGTACGCGTACTTGCATACATGCGCTCTAGGCGCACAGTATGCAGTATCCAGAAAAATGTCTACTAACTTCACACCGGAATTTCTCCAGACTTGGGTTTGAATCGTGGGGCAGCTGAAATGTGCATCGAAGACACTCGGTGGTTCATACAAGGTCAGTAGTGAATCCTGTTCTGTCCGCCGCATGTTAGGGTGAGTCATTTCGTTCATACTGAATTTGTCAATTGGATCGGACGTCTCTCGCCTAATATTGATAAGGGTTTGAATTCCAGATCCGCCAGTCAATGTCGTGGTAGACGACACTGTCATTTCATCTGCCCTAAGTTGCAAGCCTTGGGCTGGAGTAATTACGGTATGAAGCTAGTAGGCACCATTTTGCCGGGTGATGGATCTAAAGATGCTGCGTGTATAGAGCACGCGTGTGCACACCCACGCGTGAATGTACGGTGCACCATCTAGGAGCGTTCATTTCCCATCACTGTGGTCCGTGTCGGACAGCAGTTCATTCAAAGAGCTGGACGTGATCTGATCTGTTCAGTCTCGGACTAATTTGATCACGGTTGTTGGTAATCTTTAAGCAAATTATACCAATCGGATAATCAACGATTGGAAGACTCAACGCAGCTGGGTGCAATTCGTAGAAAAAATATCTCGGTGGAAATGGCAAAGATGTATCCTGCCGCGCGCCTCTCCAGGTCGCGGATGGGAAAACGACCACCAAAAGTTGGTTTTCACTCGGCTAGCGTCCTGACTTTAAAACACTACAAAAGTCTGTTGACTTCATTGTGACGTGGCGAATGTGGTCCATTATTAAGACCATTACTCCTTGTCCGGTTCCACTTACTCGATAAGACTTTCCAGAAGAGACAAATTAATCGAGCTTCAGGTCACTGGCTCGTCTGGAACAGCCCTGCAGCATTCCGGTATGTACTTGGGTCGGAAAAATCTCAAGGTGGGACGTCGAACAAAAAGGCCGGATGAAGTCCCGTTAATCTTCCTCCTACTCATAAATGGAATACAAAGCTCCACAAAGGCCCCGAATGGTGCTTGGGACACCACTTTGTGCCAATGTATCTTGGAACTTACATAGGTAATTGTGAAATCAGGTGTTCTCATCTTGCTACGCCGTTCCCGGGAGGCGGCGCGCCTTGTCACACAGCGGTCGAGTTAACAAGACAACGACTTTGAATCATCCACTACATAAAGTAGATATAGACCGTTGAAACATGAGGACGGTATTTGATGTGAGTATCCAAAGTATCACATCGTACGTAGCTTACGTTCAGCTAATGCTAATACGATAAACCAGCGGTCCCCATTCAAACGGCGTGGATCGTGTGTAGCTGGCATTTCAGTGGTGCCGTCACACTCCCAGTGATCTTCACCTTTTAGCAGCTGCAAATCGCGGCGCGTGGCTAAAATAGTCAATAGCATTAAATTGCACGATGTATTCCGGACCATTTCGCTTCATCTTCACTAGTGCAGAACTATTGTGGGGAACAAAATTTTTCCCTCGAATAGTTTTCATTAGAGATTCTGATAATGGATCAGCAACCGGAACCACGCGTTTCTTTTTGACCATTCGAGACAGCGTTTCCTCGGAAGGGCGCCGCAACTTCAATTGCAAAATCACAGATACAATTCCGTGTCAAACACGAATTTGCTTCCTCTGACGACGACGCCACATGTTTAATGTGTTGCATCGTCTTCTGTGCTACGTTCCGTGTGGCATCCGGAGGATGTGAGTGATTTATATTATGTAGAATCGTGTGGTTATGTGTTTTCAACCTTCAGCCACATCAACCACGATGTTCGCCTTTCCAGAAGTAACATCACCGTTCTTTTCGTCTGCCGTATAAAAGTAGCTCCTCTCCGCCTCTACTAGAAACCGTGAATCCCATTATCTGCAATCTATCCTATACGAACTCTCAGACTTATCACAAGAGGATGACCAAACGCTGCCAATCACGTGCAAACTACAGGTCAGCCCAACCTGCGGTGGTCCCTAGTCAAAACGCATTGGGGTGCACGTACGCACACACGTGCTCTGTGCGCGCACAGAGACATCCGTGAAGAATGACAAGTCAATGGGACGGTAAGCTTGTAAGTGACCATGGTTCGCTCACCAATCGATAACGCAGCTCATAAGCCATTTGGGCGAACAGGACGATTGCTAACTTGACAATGGCTGCAACCAGTATCCACCACTCGGCCGACAGGTGTCTACTAGCTTCACAGTGGAATTTCTCCACCCCAAGGCCTGCAAATTAGGACAGCCAGAATGTTCATTGAAGGCAGTCGGTAGTTGAAACAAGACCTGTGATGAATCCTGTCTTGCCTGCAGCATGTTATCGGTAATGTGAGTCATTTTGTTCACATACTGAGGTAGTAGGTGCTACTTTTCAAGACTTGAAAACCAATTGAAAAAAGGTTTGGAACTGGGTTTCTACCACTTTCTGAGGATGCGACTTTTGACAGGCTTGAGTGTATGTAGAGTAACTCAGTCATCGAATGGTCCGTTCGACGAAATGTCCGGACACGGGACCGTTGAGCTTACCGTGAGGCAGTGGCAGGAAACATCGATGGTGCAAACCACGTTCTTGTGTAGGCCTGCTTCAGAACCCATCTGTCTGCTCACATTAAAGTCTCACTGCCGAGTTGAATCAATGTTGCAGTTCCGGAAATGCCATAAAGAAGTCGGGCTCTGTCGGGCGCCATCGCGACCCGTCTGGCCAGCATACGAACGGATGGAACCACAATGAAATGACGATGGAAGGTGATCTAGTCGGTGGTCAGAATAGCTGCTTGGAAGGAACTAGAGAGAACTTGGAAACGTCTGTAAGTCTCGATCTCAGAGGCCATTGTGCAGCTGTCAATCAAAGCGCGGGAAGCCCGTTCAACAGAAAGTACCGAACGACGAAGACTTCAAAGACAGGCTCCGTACTGCGCTAAGGCCGATCGTAGGGTATATTAAATAGAATTGACAAATAAGACGGAGATTGAGTCAGTAATTGGTGACTTCAGCAAGCTATCCTGATTCATCCTCTATGCTACTAATGAGAGCTCTAAGCGTAAGTCGGTTCTGAGTGATGCATCGTATCGGTTTTTCCCTGAACGGAGAGAGAAAACAGAACGTTGGGTAGAGCAATTCAACGGATCTTGTAACCACACGACACAACTGCCATTCCATTTAGAGCGGCAGGACGTCAACTGCGAGCCACCAAGTTCAACAGAGATCTCTAATTTCGTGAACTAGCTGAAGATCTGGAAAGTTGGAAGAGAGGATAGCAGAGTGGCAGAAGTATACAAAACCAGCTTGTGCTATGTGATTTGCAGGACTTATGAGCTGTTCTTTTTATATGGGAAGGTGAGGTACTTCCTAGTGGTTAAGGTGCGTCGATTCTTCTACCAATTCACATGGAAGGGCACAAAACGGTGTGTGAGAAACACCGGGGGTCAACCTGATTGAATACCCATCAACTGAACAAAATTGGACGACTTCTAGTTAAGCGAACTTGTGCTTTGCTTTCTGTTTCCCGATATTTTTTCTCGTTTTTTTTTGTTTTGATTGCTCCATTTTTCTCATTATTATTTTTGATCTTTTAGAGAAATTGAGATTTTGAGGTATTTCGACGTGGATTTCAGGCATCGGTATTCTTTTTATATTGAAATTCATCAAAACGGTTTATTTATTGGACATTTGTATGTGCAGTTCTCATAAGTGCCTGAAGGGAGTTGATGCACAAGATTTCGATAGACTACACACACTATTTCCAGAGTTGTCAGCTCGATCGATTCCAATCGCGATTCCTTCCTTCAAGAATTAATCTGCATGGGGACTGTAAAGCCTTTATTGAACTCGTACGTTTACCAGACAGGGGAGGATTTATTAGCTCCCTTTTCTTTGTGTGGCATTGCTGTCGTAGGTTGCGCGGTTCAGATCGAGGACAAAAGTGTTTGAAATCCAAATTATTGGTCAGTAAAAATTATGGAATACTGTATCGATTTTGCTATGCAAGTATGATGATGAAGATCAAATCATCATCTTTACTTTGGTTTACCGATATTTCTGTGGCAATTTTCATGTTCGGCTAATCAATACCTAAATTCCATGCGATCCATAAAAGGCCACCAACTGACTTGATTTTGTGAATATTGCGTAATCTGTTCGGATCACAGTGGATTCCCGTTTACGAGTTTGGTTCATACTTTGCTTCAGTCTATGTCCCTCTGGTTCCGGCAAGCAAATCACCCACGAATTACGAATATGATGTTTGACTAGTGCTGCGTAACTGTCTCCAAACTGATAGTATATCGATAACCCTGGATAATGCAACCTGGCCTGTGCATTTTCAAACGCACTTTCTGTAGTCTGTGAAATAAAACAACCCGAACTAATCGGCGATGCGTCCACATTGTGTTGATCAGATAATCCTGATGGTAACTATAGGTCATAAATCTGATTATCATTCTGTGTACTCTGTTCGCATGCGCGTGACTCAACCTTTGTCCGATGATAAACAACACTGCAGTGGAATCTGAGACATTCTTCTTCGTCTAAATGAATGGGAGAAACTCTCCTGATTTATCTAAGTACGAAGTTATTTATCATCATATTTCTCCGAAAGGATGTGCTGTTCACCTTTTCCATCTCTCTTTCGCCCTACTAACGTTCACATTGGAGCCCTTACAAACCCCGTAAGGTTGTCGCCTCCAGGGTGGTCCTCAAATTTGCATAGTTTGAAATCTTATTTGTTCCACAATGCTCACACACCGTCTCGGGAACCACTTAGGACCGCTGATTTAAAGTGGTTCTCTTCGCTATATCTGATATCCATCGGATAAGAAATGGAGAAGTGCCGATACAGGATTGTGCTTGTCACTGCTATGTGAGCATTTGTTTGTCTGTATCACACAGCTGTCTGCGGTTTCACTAGTGATCTGATCGGTACGTGAAACAGGGGTTTCAGAGAGCAGTGAACAAATACTTTCCATAGGTATGATGGAATCGTGCCGCAATCGATTAGCCTCAGCGGAACGTTTCGCCGCACACACACACACACACACACACACACACACACGAAATATGCACGTACAAATCCATTCCAATGTTAAGTATCTTGTTAACACTGTTTGTGTTCACAGCCGATCCAGCAGTTGGGTCGGTTTGACATTCCGTATGCTGTTCGCGCAGCGGTCTTTGTGGGTTGGGCTACCTTCGCGTGAGTAAAACTGTGTGCATGTGCATGTGCGTGCGCGGATGTGTGTGCGTGTGCGTGTATATGTGCGTGTGCGGTGTGTACGCTTACGTGTGCGTATGGAATCTGCAAAGCCAGGGCATGCCAGTAATGAAGTCTATAGCAACGGTGACCGCCGATTCTATTTTCCAGCACACTGATGAGTTTCAATCGCCACTATGCCATCGAATGACTGCCAAGGTCATACACGAGCAATTATACGGCCAACAAACAAAAAAACTACCCGGTTAAGTACGGAGTGCAAGCATTATAATGATCATGTGTGTTAGTAAGGTCAGTGGTGTGACATTCATTGTCTGGAACAAGAAGGCATTTCAGGTTCATAAAACACCATAGGAATGTGTTTCTCACTTAGTTTGTCTGCGTGTTTGGCGTATCTTGGTCGACCGTCTAATTTTTTTTTTATCGAAGATACCGCGTTGACACCCTTTGATCGAATGATCATTGTGTTTTCCAGCCCTTTATTGGTCTTTGGTTCAACCAACCTCAATGATGTTCCCTTGTGCATTAGACAGTCTTCTTGTCGTTCAACCTAGATGAATTTGCACATACAGTGATAGCTAGAATTCACGAGTTGTCCGCCTTTCATCTATAAAAGAATTGGTTGAGCGGTGAACAAAACGGAGTTCGTCAGCCAAAATACGTCGTTCTGACTGCGGTTTGAAGTCGACTGTTTACCGTATGCGCTATATTTTCTCCACTAAACGAAATAGAGAGGTAGATGGCCTTCTTCTTGGCTGTCTGGTGGCTAGACTTGATATTCCTTCTATTTCATTCTTTTGTCAACGAAGCGTTCGGGATAGTTCGCTCTCAAGAAAAAATACCTTGCTCTGATCGGTTCTTCTCCGATACTAATACCTGTGAAACGTGGTATGAAGTTCGAAACCAAGCTCATTTTCTATTGGATGCCTTTACACAACAGTACACACTGATTTTCATTGAGAGGGCATTCTACAAAAATTCATACTACCCATTAACGATATGTACTCGAATATCTGAAACCATATGGAACCACGTTCTATGTTTCGCCTAGATTCATCTTGAGAGTAGTGATACATGTCAAAATTGCACTTTTCTTTTTTAAAAGTTTACGGTTTGTCTCACCGTAAAAACTAGCTTCTGATTTTTAGACCGGAGCAGTATTGGTTTTTTCTCCACTCTCTCTCTCTCTCTCTCTCTCTCTCTCTCCCTCTCTCTCTCTCTCTCTACCTATCTCTTTGTACTACATCATATCTTAATTGTAGATTTCAGCGTGTTGCAATTTTATCCAAACAGTTTGATTGGATATGTGATAGTATTGGTAACATACTGGAGGTACTATCTTCCGAGTGGAGATGCACATATTCAATCTGCAAAGACACAGAAAGATGGAGACCTCTATGAGCCGACGTTTAGGAAGCGCATTACCAACCGGCTTTCCGTACTTACTTCAACCAAAAATCAAGATGATGCAATGTAGCCTGCTGTTATGTTTCTCAATGGAACTGCTTCAACACACAATAATGAACAGCACGGAATCAAACACTAAATAAAGTTTGAGAAACTCGAAGTAAATTTTCCCTGTTGCAAATTTGATAACACAAGTTAGAAGCACTGATTGCACAATGTGGCAAATGGATACTGCGGTCGAACTATTTTTGTTGTTTTAACAATGGATGGCTTACTAAGAAGAAAACGCAAAATCACAAGGACAAAATTTATCCCAGTTCGCTGCCACAGCAATAATAAATCGATCACTTACTCGCGTTTTTTGCGCAGATCAAAGTGCTGCGTACGGATGGACAACGTATCTAGGTATCACAATTGTTTGGTAGATCACCTCGAGTACCTGACTTTCAATGATGTAATGCTCTGTCCTAAAAGACGTCACACAGTCGATGATCTGACTGGTTACTTTTCGACTACCGATACAGTCGTAATGAATTTGTCGTTCATTGCCTTTTGAAGTCATACTGGAATATGTTCAACTATTCTACTTCGTAACTGCCTTTCTGCTCTGTCGATGAATATGGCTGAACACAAGTTTGAGTTAAACAATGATTTATTCATCGATCTTATGGGTAAACGAATGGTTGCAACTACAACACCGGTTCGAAAGCATAGTATGTGCCGTTTTTAGTGACATAGTGTATTAAATGCTAATAAACCCACCCTGTTTTTCTGCGATTACTTTGGAACAAAGCGAAAGAACGACGCAATTTGGTATGCTCATATATCAACCCACTACTACATCACATATGTTCACGGATTTGAATCACGAAGCAGATAAATCGATTTATCCCCAGAAAGGTGCTTGAGAGGGTGAAAAATGCTGTTAAACCCACCCCTAGACAAACGGTACAAACAATCAAATAGTTACGAACACACAGTAACCTTTATTGTTAATGAATGAAATACAACGTCCAGGCATGCTTCCAATTATATTCCGAATGGTTTCGAGCTTGTTACTGTCCCATTCATCGAGGATGGCCGACTTCAACTAGCGGAAACTGCTGAAGACTCCTCCATCGGCATAGACTTGCCTCACTAACTGCCCCCAGATATTTTCAGTCAGGTTCAGATCTGAACTGTTAGCGGGCCAGTTCATTGTCTTAATGTTCCGGCACAATAGCCACATTCTAGTGAGTTTGGCTGTATGTATAACAGCACTGTCACGTTGAAAGATAATGGGTCTCAGTCGATTTTTTGGAATCACTGAAAGAATAAATACATTCAGTGTTCTGATGTCTGAGTCAGCCGTCTGATTCCCTTGCAGAACTGCTAGCTGAGATTTTCCGTCTCTAAAAACAGCAATCCAGACCATCGCAGCCACCACCAAAGGCCAGACGACTGAGTTCCAGCTCGTTTTTCCTGAGACCGTGCCAGGAGCACATGATTCCACCGAGATCGTCTAAATGAAACTTCTTCTCGTCGCTAAATCTCACATTATTCCGTTCAGCATTCCAAGTGATGTGACTTCTGGCCCATTCCTATCGATTTTGAAAATGACGGCCAGTCATCCAAGGCAGTGATATCGTCTTTCTTTACTGCAAATGTGTTGCGCGCTGTAGGAGTTTCTTTACACGTCGAACACTCACATTCCGTTGCAAGGACCTCCGTGGCTTCTGTGCACTCGTAGGTTGGTTCGAAGCCCCGCGCAAGAGTCTTCTCATGGCCGGCTCGGAGATTTTCCTTCAAACTCAACATTTTCTCTTAACGACATGATGATCAAGATCCTTCAAAAAGTTACGAATAACTGTTTACGATCCATAAATTTTCTTGGAGATCTGGCGTATGCTTATCTCCGAGTATTTGCATGCGAGTATTTTCCCTTGTTGCAGATTAGACACCCTTGGACCTCGCGCCATCTCTTGGTTTTGGTGAACAGAGGTCTCTACTTCTAATGAGAACCCGTAGATCGAACGAACTCTGTTCACCAATCACGTGAGACGTGAACACGATTCAATAACACACCTCTGACTATCGAAAATGAGTCATTGCCGACCAAGGTCGTTACGTTTGCAAATCAGTTCGATGTTCTCGCCATTCTTTCAGGAGCGGGTTTAATTACATTTTGCACCCTCTCAAGCACCTTTCTGGGGATAAATCGATTTATCTGCTTCGTGATTCAAATCCGTGAACATATGTGATATAGTAGTGGGTTGATATATGAGCATACCAAATTGCGTCGTTCTTTCGCTTTGTTCCAAAGTAATCGCAGAAAAACAGGGTGGGTTTAATGGCATTTAGTGCACCTAATACCAGTCGAATTGGTCCAGGATGCATCGGGCAATCTATGTTTCTGACGACTATGCTGAAATCAGATAAAATATCTTCACTTATTTAGACAGCAATCGAAGCATTTTCTCTTTGTTCACTGGCGTCCATGATAAAAGACAAGTATGTTGTTTTTGTTAAGGTTCACTTCAGTTTCGTTTACAGAACAACTAACCCAGCGTTTTGTGCTCTGACTTCGGTTGCTACCTTCCAGCATCGTCGAGTAAAGAGAAAAGTGAATTGAAGCATATAGTGAAAAAGATCCAAAAACCAAAATACTAAGCGGAAATCACGAGACGAAGAAAAAGTCCGAATCCAACTATGCCACTGACCGCAACACTTAGCCATATTACTTAGTGTTTCCAACCACCTGATAGGCGGATCCCGTTCCACTGGTCAAGATTTTCATACCTTTTTCCCATATCATGGGCAAATCACCTCGACCTATCTTCCATTCAGCACCTGCCTCGGGGAACAGTGTACGCCGAAGAAGTTTATCGGCGGGCATACGTAACACATGCCTCAGCCATGTTAACCTGTTAAGATTCAATACTTGATCCAGAGACTGACCTCTGGTTCCCAGCACCTTACGCCTAACCTCAGCATTGTTGATACGGTGCTCCCAACATATTCGGGCAATGCTACGGAGACATCGATGCTCGAACACCGGCAGTCTTCGCCGATCTTCTGTCCTTATCGGCCATGTTTCTGAACCGCATAAAAGAACGGACCTAACCACCGCATTGCACACTCGTTACTAGCCAGACAGCTGGACGTCACGCTAGCACCACAAATGACTCATGCTAACAAAAGCCAAACGCTCCCTCTGTATACGTGATGACACTTCATCCGATATCTGTCCACCTGGTGAAATGTAACTGCCCAGGTAACAAAACTTATCTGCTTCAGCTAGAGTTTCCCCTTCCAACACAAGATTTGGTGTTGAGCCAACCCAGTCCTACAGCAGCATTTTACACTTTGAAGGTGCAAAATGCATCCTAAACATTGCTACACTGTTGTTTGGGCTATCTAGGAGAGCTTGCAACTTACCTGGACCTTCACTCAGAAGAATAATATCGTCCACGTACTCCAAGTCAGACAGTTTACTGCCTAAGCAAAGATCGATGCCACCATTGTCGCGAGGCTAAGACCATTTCAAGAATCAATTCTAATAAAAATTAAAGAGGGAGAGTGAAAGAGGGCAACCCTGACGAACACCACATTCAGTGGTGAACTCGGGTGAAAGATCGCCGTAAGCGCGAACTCGACTTCGGCTGTTTGCATACAAGGATTGGAAAAAAGAAATAAATATCTCTGGCACACCTTTTAATGGGGGTTAGCGACAGAGAACTGGGAGGTCGACTGAATTGAACGCCGCTTTCAGATAAAGAAAGACAGAGATCGTAGGCCTACGGAAGATGTGTTTTTGCTCTAAGGTTTGCCGAAGAGCATGGATGTGGTCGATACAACCACGACCGGGTCTGAAACCCGTTTGATTCTCACGCGTACACATTTCGCTGGGGCTGAGTAATCAGTGGAGAATAACCCTGAAGAGCAGTTTGGATGTGATACTGCAGGAATCGTATCTTGATGGAAAAGGGCAGCCGTGATTAAGTAGGCTTTTCTGGAAAGTTGTTCACAAGTCGTTCATTTGGAACAAGAAACCTTGCTAGATATGAAATAACCGAGTTATAAGACGTCTAGCAGAGTAGGAATTACTGCGAGTTAGCGATGAACGTAGTGGGTGTGTCATCAGAAAGTACAGTGATGCACAACTGTTCACAGAGCAGAAAAATGGATTGTTTCCACGAAATTCAGTATCTAAGAATGGAATGTGTTACTGCACTTAGAAATGCATTTAAGGGAGCACTTGATCAACACAAGGTCTTTGACAAGAAAACCAGGGAAAATGACAGGGGAGCAGTACAACCAGTGACATAATTGTAGGAATCGTATCGAACCAGCCAGTCGTACGTAATGATGTAACCTGGACACGGACTACGAGCACTTGAAGAACGGCAAGACCAGACAAGAACATCAAGAATGTATTCTGTTACATTCGGCTGGTGCTCACTCGCTTACACACAAAAATCGGCATGTAACTATTGGCAGATAACGTGCTGACCAATTACAAGGCGACTTTGCTGTATCTGCACGACCTAACAGTTACGGTCCGGCTTTACCCGATTGGCTGGATACTGGAAATGAAGCTATAGGGAACTGGACCGCGTGTGGAGACAGTCGAATCACTACAGATACTTGCCATGCTAATCCCCCTGTGGTTTGCACAAGACGATCTGTGACTTTCCTCGTAAACCCAGATTCACTGATTCACACCATTCCCTGGGAATCTGCTCGCTATCCCAAATAACCCGGAAGAGTTCCGTTAACTCCGAAACCAAAGCTTCGCCTCCATCCTTGAAAAAAGATGGAGGCAACCCACCCGGTTCAGCGGCTTTAGACATTTTCAAGTAACCTGTCTCTCGCATAACCTCCATTTCTGATGGAGGAGTGACATCCACCTGCGTCGTTCACCTCGCAGGTATATTTGGAAGGTCCACTGTAAAAGTGGGCCAACTGGACTGTTCCTTAAAGTGCTCCACCCAACGGCCCCGAAGACGTCCCTGAGAGTGAATCTGTGAGCCGTTGGATTCCTTGACTTCACTTACACCGGTTTCCCGAGGACCGGTACCTCTAATCAAACGGTAAAGGTCCCGCGTATTGCCAATGGATGCAGTCTTTTCCATTTCCTTACATTTCGCAATCCACCACTGCTCACAACCATATTTCAGGCTTCTAGTCAGTTGGCGTCTCAAAAATTTAGGCACTTCACAGGAAAGATGCTCCAGGTTTCTGGGCGAATCATACTTCGCGGCTGCCCACACCACAGAAGGGATTTTTTCTTCGAAAACCCTAACCGGAGCCTTTGACTCAAAATTCCCACCCACAAGGCAGTGGGGCGTTAACCCAGCACGTGAACGTGACCGAAGCACCCGTGAAGGAACTTCTTCTGGTCTGTCACGTGAGACCTGATTGTTGTATACGTTCTGTCTTGTCGTCGCTGGTGCTCTGTTATCGACCCGCTTTTCGAATACAGTCCTTAGCCCCATGCACCCAATGGAGCAAGCAAAACGTGGACGGGGTAGCATCCTTTGGGCCGAGGGGTGCTCAGCTTAGGCGGGCGATAGCTGCCCAATGAAGTGCGATGACTCCTCCCACCGTCGAGAGAAACCCCAGGTACTCCACTCCTACGTTTATCTGGTGGAGGTTTTTAGACCGGTAAACTGTTTCTCTCCATGTTCGTTCGCTGGGGTGTCCTCTCCAGGGGCATAGTGAATAGAACCAGATGTTTCCCATCAACTGGTTCAGAGACTGGAATTTGTCTGGTCTCTACCCATTGACTTGTCAGGTATGATTGCATCTCCGGCTTAAGAAAACCATCGTGCATAGTTCTTTGAATCATGGAGGCACATAAGACATCACATCACGCCAAGGTGCAGTCTCGGCGTGATGGAATGTTGTTTAGACACTAATGTTTTTGTGACAGTGTTATAATCCGACTCGTCAATCACCCCACGCATTGTAGGGTGGTCGAGATAAATCTCGGGACCAAATATTAACTCTGTGCAGATCCTGTTTTGAGAGTCATTCTTTCACAGGATTCCTTAAGAAGTCATTTGATATGCGTTGTCTTTTGTGTCAGAGGGTAGACGGCTACGGTGCCAGTTTTAAGTATGCTACAGTTCATCAGACCTAACATCGGTGAGGATATAAACTGACACATCGTTGGGAGGCCGCCATGTCTTATTATCAGTCAGCACGCCATCACCTGTCTAGTACTGAACCCAAGTTTTTAGACAACGGTGACACGAGCGACAGGGAAGCCGATAGATGGCTTGGATCGACAGAATGAGAGATGAATCCTGCCCAATGGTTTTTAGCCTCAACATCAGCTGATAAGAAGGCTTGGTCGCTCGCACCAGTCGGACCAACGCATTTTTGTGCAGTGACTGGGTACAAGGCTGAACACCCTACATAACCATTGTGATTTACGCTAATGAATCGAGGTTTTTTTCGCGAGCGGGGGAACGATCATCTTCACTTTAGTGGGACAGATCAGAACAAAACCGACGAGAAAATTTTCGATTTGTGTGATTGGAGTTGCAATCAGTTCGGGCCCACACCTCACTTCACACAGTATATTTATTTGTATTTATTCCTACCGCGTTTGGGGTTACTTCCGCGAGCTTGTGTTCCCGTTTAGATGTATTTTGAAATATATATCTATGTCAACCATAGAACAAAATATCAAAAAATATATTTAAAAAAATCCAAAGAAACAGTGTCAACCGTTTGAATCGAGACGCGGTGTGGGAAAAAATGTTGATTAGGTCACTTTCAAACTCGTGCAATTTTCCCTGATTAGCAACACAGTGCAACAGTGAGGATACATTAAAACGCTACCGCTTGCAGTCATTGTGGTTCTAATATTCTTCTTTCTTCGGCTCCTAAAGTCCATTTCATTGGTCAGATGTTCAAGTTACTTCGTCAATCTTTGCACCTTCGTGGACTCCGTACGTCGTGTTATTTGCCTTCTACCAGCAACAGTTTTTGGAACCAACCTTGCATTGGCATTGCGCTTGATTTCAAGCCAACGCAACAACGACAGTTACAAAATTGGGAGGAGGGAGTGTGAGAAGCAATTAGTATCCCTATACTATAACGTATCATTTTTGGTGGTTTAAAATCACCAATCCGATTCAAACTGATCACGTGCTTTTTTGTAGGTGACTGGATTCCAGTTCCATTGCTTTTCGTCTGTCCAGTATGCGATGGAAAACCAATATATGGCCAGAACGAAGCGACAGCTTGTCCATTTGACGAAGTGGTTTGGCCACGGGAAGCAGTTGACTTATCGATAACGGTGATAAACGGTTAGGAATACCGTGAATCACACATTATGGACCATGGAGAAGTTATTGTCGATTGTCGGTTTATTCGCCATAGAGAAATAAGATGCAGTTGATAAAAATGTACCACTGTTTTTTACGGTATGCGTATATTTCACGTTGAATGGCTTTTCTTGCAGTTCTTATTTTATTACAAGCCACCAAGGGTATAGCCGCACATCGAATAAGTCATTCACATGACACTACAAATCGTGAATTATCACATGATACCATATGACAGGCAACGATCAGATTCATTTTTTTGTATATAGTGTTTTCGTATTGAGAAAACTGCTATGAAATCTCTCTTCTGCTTGTTAGTGCAACCTTGGCGCCAATGTATTTTCGATATTCGATAAATGTTAGCGATGGACACCATAAATGAATGTGACTCTGAGGCGTTCCAAAACACGATACAATTCTAATTCGGCTGTCTAGTCGCGTCGGTATAACAACACACTGTTGCATGAGGGTCAGGCCCATGGTACACTTTGGAATATATCTCAAATTGCTGTGAACAAACATTTTCATAAAAGCAAAAAACGAGCTTGCCCACTGCTATTTCCTTCGTCTTTCTCAATGTAATACAATGCTACCAGAAGCTGTTTCCCTTGAGATGGTGATCATAAATTGATAACCGGCACTTAAATCATGAGCAGACTTCCTGAGTTCGATAATCCATAAGTGAGATCATCGTAAATATCAGTCAGTCATTAAATGGACCGAGATAAGAATCAAATCAACGTTATATACCGTTTGTCTGATACATGGACTGTGTTTTTTGATTTGATTAGGCTCGCGCGCTCGGTGATCACTCGTGGTGGTATACCGACCTGCTCGGATGCATGATGAAGATTGAATGAAGTTGTGTTATTGACAAACTGATGAGTAGTGCTTCCATAGAACGACTTGCTTGTAGTGAATTTGGCTAGACAGACCGGAGGAAAATATACTACAGGTCGCAAGTTAAAACCAATCCTTGTGTAACAAAGAGTCTTTGGATTAACCACAAAAACTAACAAAAACAGTGTTCTAATCCTTTTGTACTTTTAATATGACAAACTGAAGCTGAGTGAAATCACGTGTCCTCTTTATTTTGTTTCTGGTATCCGAATATTATTTTCATGTTAGAAGTTTTGTGTAGTTTGGCTGGATGCAGCACTTTTCCATGGAGGTTACGCGTGTTCAATCTACGAGGACATACACTATTCGCCAAACGAATGCCCCCTTCCGAAATAATCACAAACGTTGTACATTAATGAAGTCTTTTACTGGGATCAAAATAATTTGTGAACTGAATAGTGCCATCGTTCTCAAACAATCAACCATCAGTATATAGTGGAGCCACTTTTAGATGACGATACAACTTTCACTCGTCGATTACTGCTCACCATCAACCGTCTGATAGTATCTTGCGCGTACGAACCCCTTCCTCATTCAGAGCCGTCTTCAGGAGATGTATACTATCACCTCTGATCCACTTTCCAAAAAACAACAGATTCCACAAATGT
Source organism: Fasciola hepatica (assembly GCA_948099385.1). NCBI lineage: Eukaryota > Metazoa > Platyhelminthes > Trematoda > Plagiorchiida > Fasciolidae > Fasciola > Fasciola hepatica. The sequence goes on along the minus strand of CANUEZ040000027.1, from coordinate 6,532,134 downwards.
TCGACTGGATTGAGATCGGGTGACCGAAGTGGCCACGAGAGCGTCTTTGTACCGTGGTGCGCATGCAATTCGCGTAAGACAAGGGCACGATGTGCAGGTGCGATGTCGTCCTGGAAAACCTCTTTAGTCCTTCTGCTCAACAGTGACAAGATTTGTTGGCTCAGGACTTCTAAGTGAACTTGACCATTGGTAATGCTGTTCAGAGATACCATCTCGCTCCGACCTTCCCACCAGATGGCTCCCCAGACATGCATTGAACCTCCATAGTCTCAGAAATATATTTCCGAACACACCTTCGACAATCATGCTCGAATAACGAAAATACTGGTTGATCGGTCCAAACGCAGCTTTCAGTGAAATTTCAGAACAAGATTACGCTTCCTTGATCGCAGATTCACGATCGTTGAATCGACGATACACAGTGCGGATGGAGGCTGCTGGACAGTACCGATTAAGCTTGTGTTCTCTAACTCATCATCTTTGCGTGGTCTCCCACTCAGGAAGCCAGACGACCTTCTCTTTAGTGAGCATCACGTGAACTCAAAAGTACAGATGAACTTGTGGGCTGTCAAACTACAGAATGTAAGCAATTGTGTCTGATCTCATGATTGCCGCTCAAACAACAGTAGACTGTATCACCTCAAAGTAAAACTGTGTTGGGATTGCTTTGAATAGTCTGAACCGACGGTATGGTGACTCAGGACCACAGTTTATGTAAACGTACATCTAGGGGGTGGGGTCGTTTTTTGGCGAACGGTATATAAAGAATAAAAACTCGGTGGGCCGGATCTCAGTAAGTGTAGAGGCAAGCATCAATACTTACATCGATGAAGATGAGAGTAGCGATCAATGTCTGAACGCGTTACACAAGAAAGTTTCTCATATTGAGGGCTGACTGTGGAACAAATTGGTTGGGTTTGATAAAACAAAGTTGGCACAGTGTTGAGAAGCAAAGTTGTTCTATGCAAGGATTTGATGCAGTATCACACTACTACATCCCTTTTTTGTGCTGCCACCAAGCCGTGACCTTCCGAAATGCTGGTTCGATTGATCGTTTCTAACCTTGTTCACCTTCTCATTCACGATGTTGTACCCTGGCACAAATGTATATGTGCGAATTCTGTGGTTCCCTAGTCCAAACTCATCCTGATCAGCAAGGAAAATTTTTAACCAGGTTACTTTCGTAACGGCTAATCTGACTGCAAATGGGAAAATTTCAATCACGATCCACTCGATCTCGGTCGGCGGGCACAAGCACACAAGCAGAATACCGTTGGAAAAGGAGAGACGGTTATTGTCTCTACCAGAAAACAAGTTATCAATCAGAGAATGGCAATGTCACTCGATGTTCAGAGCTATATTCACGTTGTTTATTTTAAGGTTTGTGTCTTATTCGAAGACCGCCGGTCCAATGCAGGAAGAGACGAATGAAGCACTAAAAATGATTTCCAAATGAAAACCCCGTGACTCAGTACTACTTTTGGACGTTTCGAATGGCCACTGTTTTCTCTTTGTGTATTGCCTGAAATGCTGGCGCATATAATTGTAAATGTCCGTAGAATAGACTGTTGAAAATGACAGGAATCGATCGAATGGGTTCTTATCACGCCACTGAATAAATGCCTTCACAGCACAAATAAGCGGTGAGACTAACGCACGAATGCGATAAGGTAGGCTCAAACAGCGTATTCATATAATCTCAGAGTTCTAAAAACATCGCGTGACTCAAGGCGTAACAACATCATATGCGTTATTGTGAAAGTTGTAGTGTCATAATGTTACTTGCGTTGTTTTCACTACCCTCTCTCTCTCTCTCTCTCTCTCTCTCTCTCTCTCACACACACACACACACACACACACACGGGAACAACCGATGGTACTGTTTTGAAATTCAGTTCAAAGTCTATTCTTTCTATGCAACCAGATGATTTGTATTCGTGCATATCGCCATCGAGACAGGCGCTGGGTTGTTTAATGATCTGTCAATTACCTAGACTCCAAAAAAATGCAAAACGCACTCATCTCCACCCTATAAATGATTTGTTTTTAGACCGAGTCCGAGTAACTTGTGGGTGCATTGCTCCAGCGCGTTCACATGACCAATCTTGAACGTCTTTCCCTTATCTCATATCCGCCATTGGGACGGCCCTATAATCACCTTACTCAGTCTCCAAAACGTCAGAGAAAAAGTGAAAGCATGCTCCTGATATCATCAGTGATCGAAAACTTTGTCACTTCCAACCGCAAGTCGAGCCCGCCAGAGGTAAAAATCACTGAGAACCAGAAAACATCCTAAACGGAATCGAGGGACGGAACCATAAACGAACACAGCTAATAAGTTCGGTCTGAACGAGCAGGGCCGGTCGAAAGATGCAGGCGTGTATTTCGGTTCACGGCCAGACTACTCTACCACCGGAAGCTGTATTTCGTAGCTCTTAAAAATCAACTCACCCGTTTGACCCCTGTTGAGTTTTATAAGAATAGTGACTAACTATTTTATTCGAAATTCGTGGATGTGCTTTCGACTGACATATTCATGCTGCGATAGCTAGGCTGTTAGAGGAACCTTTCTTGAAAACAAGCCAATTGGTTAAACATTTAGGTCACCTGGAAACTTTTTAAAATGTGCCAAACCTAACTGTATAAATGGGAATCTTGGGTACATCTAGCCCAAAACGAGAACAATTAGTTTCGGTTGTGATTTTATGCCGTGCTCGCAAACAATATGAAAAATCCCATTAGGACCAATCACTGTTCACTCAGTGTACACTCCAATCACCGTCCATGCATTTCCATAAACGACCAAATAAGTCGTGCGCACATGACTCATCTTAGCGCGTCCTTGGGTATTGATTATCGAGGTGCGCATGTCACACGCGCATGATCCTTCTCTACATCACGTGACAGTGTCTGCCAAGTTTGCGTCCATAAGTCGTTCATAAAGCAGTACCTGTGTGCATGTTCTCCTGTACACATTTCATGCTTACAAAAATGCCGTTTTGTATGGTAAAGGATCAATACATTCCCGTGCCAGTTCGCGTGTCATGATTTCATCTTGAGCGATTCGGTCATCATATATTCACTGTAAAATATCTAGCAAAAAGATTCAACAAAATGTAGCGAGAGGGCGAAACGGATAAACCATATCCAAATGTACTCAGCTGGTCAATGCAAAGTAGCAGATCATGTGCGGTCGCTTGAACAGTTTTTGACGCTCACACTTTATCAAGATTGTTTCTCTGAAAACCGCATTTCAGATCCTTTGTGATCGCTTACCTGCGACCAAAAAGCTTGTTCTTACGCACGCACAATTACCACTGTGTTGGCCCGATGGATACCTTGATATGCAGCACTCAACTTGGGCCATCTGGCTGCCAAACTGAACGGCTTGCTTGTTTGTAGGACCAATTTTTGTCTACCGCCGGACGTTTCCGGAATATATATATAGTCAATGCTTCTTCTTCTTTGGCCTGTGGTTCTTGGTTCTTTGGATGTGATCGACTCTCTCGGCCACAGTAAATGACGATGCCTTAGCTGGTTGGTGCGATGAGCTTAGCCATCGACAAATCCGTCCAAGTTTTAGGGTTCAAAACTCTTCATGACTAATAAATTCTGCTTGTAGATTACTACGTCGTCGCCGGACTTGTTCGCGCTCCTGGTTCCTTCTGGCCATAGCCACCGTCGTATCTTTGTTTTTGGAGTTCTTATTGTACAATAACTCGTCTTGTTCACGTTTTCTATACTGTCCGGTTTGAGTGTTGTTTCCACGCGTATTTGAAGGCTTACATGCAACTAGTTTGATTGACATAATATGATTCATCATGCAGTATTAACGCGCAACTCATCATTTCAAACCGTGAAACTTCTGTAGAGCTGTTTCATTCTTGTTAGGAATCACCAGCCGAGCACATCCACCGAGACCCCACTGGGATTCAAATCCGGGTTGAACGATTGTGATGAGTGGTGACAGACGGCTCTGTTGTCGCCCGGCTCACTACCACGCCTGATCTATTGAGGCCTTATATGGTTCACCACTTCAAGTCTCAGGATCGTGGTTGCCGATTTACTTCACACTACGAATCATGAAAATACACAACAACACAGGCACTAGCTGTTTTTCTCGCTCTGTTCACTCGAAAAACAAGCACGAACTCATCCCCATCACTAACATTCGCGGAATGAACCATAATATCCATTCTGTGCACCAATTTTTCCAATCCTCTTCTCCTCTTGCCCTATTTTTGATCGAAACCCAAATCTCCCCCTCATCAGACACCACCCACCTCCAATTTCCCAACTATATCTTTCACTCCTCTTTTTCATCCAAAGGTGGCGTCTGTGCCTTTGTCCACCAGTCAGTCGCCACATCCAGAATCAAGAATCTTGACTTTCCAATCATGAATTTCAGTTGATGTGGCTGAAACTCCGATTTCCTCATTTTAATCACTGCTTTTGTGTTGTTTACCGTTCACCCAACAGTAGCAATCCATCGATCTTTGATTTCTTATCCTCGAACATTGAGCATTTGTTTGTTACAGATCCCAACTGCCATATCACCATCATAGGATATTTTAATGTTCACAATCGAGATTGGCTGATTCACTCATCGGATACCTTTTGGGGCGCGAAGCGGAACATTTCGTCGTGGTCAAAAACCTGTGCCAACTTGTTGACCACCCCACACGTATTCCCGATCGGACTGGCGACCGTGCCCATACCCTTGATCTTATTCTCACTTCTGTTCCTTCTCTGTTCTCAGGCATCTCTGCTCTCCCTCCAATTGGCTCATCTGACCACTGTATTATTTCCTGTCCCATCAGTTTTACTCGCCCCGATCCTCCACCCATCTCGAAACACACATTTTGGCGTTACAGCTCGGCCAACGGGGATGGTTTTCGCGATTACCTAGCCTCCTATCCTTGGAATGATTGCTGCTTTACTTCAGACGTTTCCGTTTCCGTTCCTGACTTCACTGACTTTGTTCTTTAAGGTATGCAACTTTTCATTCCTTCCTTTTCCGAACCCGGCAAACCCGAATCCTCCGAGTGGTTCAACCACGCATGTGATCGTGCTGTACGTTTGAAGTGTGCAACATTTCGTCGCTCGTGCCGCTCGCCCAATCCCGACTCCCACCGCCGCTTCGTACAGGCCAGGAACAGATGCTCGTCAACCATACAGAGAGCCAAAGAACGCCTCGTTCGCTGAAAAGCCGAACGCGTACTCTCATCTGCCACCGGTAGCCGAACATTTTGGTCCCTTGTCAAAGCAGTCTTCCGCAAATTTTACCCTCCCAATTTCCCTCCCATCTGTAATTCCTCTGGTGATCTTGTTTGTGAACCATACTAGAAAGCCGAGATTTTTGCTTCCCGGTTTGCATCCAACTCCACCTTACCCACTTATCCTACTCCTCCGCTTCCTTCTCTTCCCTCTGTCTCCCATTTTCAACCTCACACTAGCACTAGGAAGATCCGCCAAGCGCTGCGTTCTCTGGACGTATACAAACCATCCGGTCCGGACGGTATACCACCCATCGTCCTTAAAATTGGTGCCCCTGAATTGGCCCCTCTCTTACATCGTCTTTTCGGTCTCTCTCTGCAGCTTTCTACTTTTCCGATTCCCTGGAAACACGCCATGATTTTTCCTATTCCCAAACGCGGCGATCCTTCGGACCCGATTAAATATCGTCCTATTCCCATCATGCCTGTTTTTTGACAGTATTTGAAACTGTCATTTCCGACCAACTGCGTACGTTTCTCGAACGCGAAGGAGTACTGAGTGATCGCCAGTACTGATTCCGACCTCGCCATTCCACCGGTGATATCCTGGCTCTCGTCTTACACTCCTGGTCGGCTGCACTCGACAATCACGGAGAAACACACATGGTGTCGCTCGACATCTCTAAGGCCTTTGACCGAGTTTGGCACAAAGGTCTTCTGGTGAAACTGCCATCTTTCGGGTTCTCCTCCGCACTCGTATCGTGAACATCAAGTTTCCTCAGTGATGGAATTCTGTCCCAGCCATTTCCTGTGTTCCCCAAGGTTCAGTACCTGCGCCCATCCTGTTTCTTTTATTTATTAATGATCTTTTATCCACTACTTCCAACCCAATCCATTCCTTTACCGATGATACCACCCTTCATTCTTCCCTTTCTTACCGCACTCCCCGCCATGCCAACACCAACATCGACCGTGACCGCAATGCAATTAGTGTATCTTTAGAGTCCGATCTCGAATACATCTCCTCCTGGGGATCCCACAATCATGTTGCATTTAATGCTTCAAAAACTTCTCTTCTCTCAATTTCCTTGAAACATTATTTATTCTCCCCTCACTTATCCTTTGATTCAACTGTGCTGCCTGCCACAGATTCTATTTCTCTTCTTGGCTTATCTATAACTTTCTCTCTATGTTGGTGCGCTTTCATATCCCGGCTCGCCCCTCGTGCTGAGCGCAAAGTTGGTTTTTTTACGCGCCAAACGCTTCTTCACACCAACTCATCTTCTGCTGTACAAAGCTCTAATCTGCCCCGCACTTGAATACTGCAGTCACGTGTGAGGTGGAGCTTAGTCTACCTCTCTTTCTCTTCTTGATCGGGTTCAAGGAAAGGTCATCCGGCTGATCGACGACCCTTCTTTAACCTTCAACCTGCAGTCACTAGCCCATCGTCGGGCCGTGGCTTCGTTGTCTCTTTCCAATCGATACAGTTTTGATTTTGTTCTTCTGAGCTTACTTCGGCAATTCCTCTTCCCAAAACTTTTTCCCTACCATCACATACCCGGGCAACTAGTCATCCCTATCAAGTTTCTGTCACTAGATGTCGTACTTCTATCTTTCAATCTTCTTTCTTTCCCCGGACCGTTAAGTTATGGAACACTGTTCCTCCTCCCATTTACAACCTTCCCCTCGTGAAATGCAGGATCAATAAACTGGTTCTAACGTGAGTGTTCCCGTTCAACCCACTTTTACAGTTTGTCTTCTGATTATGCGGTTTACCCCTTCTACTGTGTAATAAAAAAGCGCCTAACCACCAGAACATCCAGGTCGGCTCTCAAAGGTTTGTTGAACATCTACACTACATAATATAGTGGTCTTCCGTCACTATCCTTGAAAGGAAACACACACGCACAGATTGAGACATCCATTGAAAAAAATACAAAAGTTAAACTAATTTTCCAGCTTTACTTAGTTGTTTTCCGATTCACATTGATTCATTTTTATTTTGTCAGACAACAATTACACCGACCATAATCAAACAGTCGTTTTAAAGGACTCGTGACCTGCGGTGTCCCAGGTTCGAACCTCACCGTCGCCGCCAGTTTTATTCACACTTCGGCAGCCTCTGATTACCAGCCTCCTACCTTGGAGGGGTAGATAAAGAGGTTAGCAGCATCGACGAGATTTGAACCTGGGATGAAAATATTCCTGGTCGTTTTGTCGTCAATTTGTCCACCATCAGCACGATGTCCAAAATTTCAAATTTACCTGGTTTAGATTATCTTACAGTCAGTGACTTAGTGAATTTACGAGTCTTACACTAATAATTGGCAGAATATTGAAATTAAAGACTGCTCAGTCGTTTCAATTGATCGTTATCCGTGACAAAGTATGTACTCAGCGAATACTGATGATCAGGATGACATAACGTACACGTGTTGTGTAAAGCTTCTGCCGATCGACTCATCCGATATCAATCTGCGGGTGATTTTCAGAGCGTACAACCGACCGGCGGTGGTCAGGAGGTCATCCTGCTAGACTTTAGATCCTATGGTCCCAGGTTCGATCCCTGCCGCCTTGGATCACCTCCCCATTTGACACCCTCTAAATGGCCATATCCCCCTTCCCTGAATATTGCACCACTTATGTATAATAAATGAAGGAGGAAGTTGAAACATTATTATTTTTATTATTATTATTATTATTATTATTATTATTATTATTATTATTATTATTATCTTCCAGTCAACCAAAATTTATTGTTCCCAGAAGTGACGAGCGGGTGTTTTCAGCAGCTTTCCTAAGTGTATGGTACGTTGGCACTGATTAAGTGAAATCTTTTACTAGCATCGAACGGAATCATCCTGACTGACTGACTCCATTTTGGGTCGGTGATAGTTACCATCATAAAGTCATGTACGTAAATCTTTTGCAGTTTTAACCCCGGTACCACACTGGAAATCTCAGTATTTTGTTTTTGACGGTGGGGTGTTCTGTTGTCTCATTTAGTCCTTCAAGAATGCGAATGTGAATTTTTCACTCGCGGTAGAAATCGAACCACATACTGCTGAAAGTAAACCACGCACCACTGTTGCGTGCACTCTATCAGCTGACCCACAAGGCCAGACCATAGACTTTGGACCGCTGTCTAGGTTTAACCTGTTCCATCCGAATCTGCTTTTTCGTTTGTTTTATAACCCATGGAATAAAGTGTCTTATGAAAATCTCGCGTAATCTTCGTATCTTGCAATGAAGAAGCTCCGCCGCTGAGTGCATCCACATATCCAAGTGACACAAGTTCGATCGGCTGACGCCATGAGTTCCTTGGTTGATGCGAAGTGAATAAAGTGGAACACGACAGCTGAAATGCGATTACTATACCTGTCGGCAAGTTGTCAGCTTGAAGCTTCATTCTGTCGATGTCTCAATTCATAATCACTTACAAAATACCACAAAAAGAACTCATCCTCCCGGTTCAAACACACACATGCACACAGAGTATTTATCATGAGAATTTGTGGAAATTAACACATCCAGGTGATCTGTTTAAGAGACAACTTTTACCCCAGTTACGGACAACAAATGAATGTGTTGTCGCGAGTGCATGCTTGATGGAACAGGGATCATAGAACAACGAGACAATGCATGAAGCTGAAGAACGGTGTGCACAATACTCGAAAAACAAGGTAGTATCACAGAAAACACCTGAAAGGTGCTACCCATATTGTGAAATTAGAATGTCAGACCACGTAACCCACTCCTATACATACACCTAACAGAGAGCTTAGTCGCATTAATCCACGCGAATCCCGTTCAGTACCATCAGTCGCACGCCGGTCAAAAGATCAGCGTACTCATGTAAATTCAATTGCAAATGTGGAATTTATTATTGACGCGAGCAGCCAGAATCACACAGATTATGAGAGATCCACCTGGATTCGGTGCCGGCTTTCGACATGGAATTTTCGATGTAAAAAGGCCGTACATATCAGACTAACTAACGGATGCGTACATGTACTTTAGCTTTCTCGGCCAAGTTCATCATACCGTGATGTCAAGTTCGTCAGTAAAATCCTCCAGCGACAGGCCTTGGGTAGATCTTAATCAACCGGGACGACTGTATGTCTGAATTTACCACACACAAGCTTAAGCCCCTGTGCCCACCCGGCACGGCCCATTTGGTTGTGTCTAACACGTAGCACTGTTGCACTCACTTTTATTCGTGGAGTAGCCATGGCATTTTTTTCGCAATCAATGTTCGCGATAGCGATGAAAAGATCCGCTGGAACTGAATTTTTTCGTCACCTGCCTAAAGACGATCAAAGTTGGATTGCAGAGACCTATAATTCTGAGTCCTTTTACCGTATCTCGCCCAGCGTTTTAATGCGAATAGGTGCATCAATTATCGGATAAACACAGAGGTAGAATACCTAGCAAATCAAATGAATGCGACGATCTTATGTACATTACGACCAAAAAACAGTGCCGGAAATCCCTGTCCTTCATCCAGCGCGGGAATGTTCTCAGGTTGTCCCACTCCCTGTTGGACATCGGGTAAAGGCAGTTTTCAGTGCAGCTAGTAACACGTGATACGAAGGCTGCACTGCAAGCCTAACAAATGAGGACACCCATTAGTTTCATCAAAGGATTCAGGTTATGGGACCTGCCGTTTTGGCGATGAGTTCATTTATCGTATGAGTGTCTGGTGTATGCTGCGCCGTGGAAGGCTCAGAAAAAATATCCCGCCGAAAGTCGACATATCGTACTAACCACCATTAGCATTAAAATTGGAATAAAACACGTCTGACTTTGTTGGTGGACTTTAATTCGCGATGCCTCAAATGTTGGGGAAATTTTCACTGTTCTGACCAAAAAAAGTCTTGGAATCCAACGGAAGGAAGTTATCTGAGTAGGTGATAGTTTTTTTTAGGATAAAATTTCACACTTAGTTTCACAGGAGGTTTGTAATATGAAGTCGTGCATAAAGATTTATCTGTTAATTATTCACTGTAAAATGTGTATACGCAAGCGCAACTTCACGGTCCAGTTCACACAATTACCTTGAATTAGCGCACATCTAAACGCAATCGTAAAACTTTATCTGCTCTAAAGACGATAGTCAAAGGGCAACCTACACACTGACCATTGGAATCAAAAGGGCAACATGTGATAGTGTATAAGATAAAGAATGATTTCATCACCTACATGGTGGGCTGTATGCCGATACGTGTGTGAAAAATCCCGAAGAATACAGGCAAACCACATTTTCAATACCGGTGAACATTATATTCTGAATAACATTTGGATTAATTCAACGTAAAATAATCTTGTTCCATTCTCCCTCAGAGGCTCACATTCCGTCATAGTTGTGACCCACTGGTAGTAACAATAGAACGGTTTTGCCTGAATTTTGGGCATAGCTATTCACCGCATGCAAGCAAACCACAAGGGCAATTGTCACAAAACGTCACCACTACTTGCTAGCTATAATTATATAAAATTATATGGTTCTGCGGTAATGCTGTTGTGTACGAGCACAAAATGTGCTTATCAGACACCCGTATGCATCGCAATCGACACTACCTGTAAGATCAGATCTTCTTTTCAGAAAAATACGGTAGTTATGACCAGTGGGGAGCGAAGATCACATGTTGGAGCCACTGGTACAATGGAACTGTTACACTACACAGTACCAGTGAACTTTGTATTCGATGGTTTAAAGGCTTGCTGTGTGTGGTAAATTCAGACGTACGCAATTGTCTGCGCTGATTGAAGTCCACTCGGGGCTGGTCACTGGAGTATTTTACTGGCGAACTTGACATCGTACAATGACAAACTTGACTGAGAAGTGTTATAGTATGACCGTTTTCTTTACAAATATCGCCCGCTGACATGGGCCATTTGGAACTAAAAATGAATTTCATCGTGGAAACGTGGATTGCGTTGCTTAATGTATTTTGAATCCGAAATTCGTGTTAGTTTACAACGCCGTTTTTCATATCAGCCTACTGATTTAGGTTTGAATCCATTATTTACCATGTTTACGGGCGCCCCTTTCGATTGATCACGCTAAAATATTTCCCGCTCATTGTCAAACTGAATTTTCACCGTTATTCCACCAAAAGGCCATATCTTCACTTTGTTTCTAGTCATGAGTCTTTAAGTTTCCTGTACCGCCAACAACGCATGCGCGCGAGACGCCCAACGCGGTTTGGACCAAGAAACGTAAACGAGGCTGTTAGTAAACGGCTCATAATTCCAGCCCTCTTTCCCTTTGTGATTACCGCGACGATCGGTAACAGCGGTAACTCTTTCCGTCTTATTAGAGAGGCCGGCTCACAAAACTCGGTGTTAGTGAACTGCTCAAAAAGGAGAATGGCTCACTGATTACGACTCAGTGGAGTCGTCGGGACCGTTGGATGAAGCATCTTGAGGGATATTTTAACTGATTTCTATTTATAACCAGTGAACTACTTAGCACTGTGGTTAGAGTTCTAGATGAAGATAGCTATCCTTCGTCAGAGACTGAGGTTCTCTGTGAGAAAGGCTAATTTAAAAGACTGGATGGGCTGCCTACGTCATTTTTCAAAGACATTGGCTCAGCACTGACTTTGGAGGTAAATGGTCTCCTCAACTTGATAGGACTCGCGCAACGTTCGCTTAGAAGGGTAGTGGTTGCTGTGATGGTAGAAGCAACCACGAACAAAGAAACCCTGGTTCAGTAGTCGGAGCGCGAACCTTCCCCCTTTCAGAATCAAGGACACGGTTGGACTCGGCGAAGCAGATCGATGATTTGGAAAGCAGACGACACGTAATCACTTGTCCAGAATCAAGGTCAAGATTGGTGCCATAGCACCCGAGTGATGGGCCAATCAGCGACCACCAGTTGTCTGAACCGACCGGAGCGGAGTCAGTCAATCGAGTTGCAAATAGACCAAATAGCCAAAGGAGTCGCTCATTTAGGAAACTGAGTCTGCGTTTGCAGGTAAAGATTTGGTTATGGGTACCACAAATTCTATATAATCAGTCTATTTTGTACCAATAAACTGAGGTCAATTGAAGGCAGGTTAGTCTTCTCACTGAAGCGAGTGGGACAGTTCAAAACAGCTGGAAGATGAGCATGGGTGGCCAGCTTATGACAGGGAAGAGAGGCATAAAAACTCTAACCAGTTGGTTTGACAATGTATAGCGTGTTAGGCTTCCTGGACGGGATTCAAGAGATTCTGCAACTCAGAGGTTAGATATATTGGAAGATATGTCTAAGTGTCGCGCTTAGTAGCGCTCTTGTATTCACACATATCCTTTATCGGCTTGATACTACTATTTGCAGTTTTTTTCTTACTCCTATACTCTTGATTTTTGATTACTGACTGAGGCTTCCGCTGGTAGATAGCCAACAGAGCTACCGGACCCAGTGTATGCATAATGATTGTTCTAGTTGAACTGAACTGAATATCGATACTACTGAGTACTCGGTAGTGTCAGAGGATCTACGGTATTTTCTGAGCCAAATACCGTGGTTGAAGAGTCAATAATCACCAATAAATGAATTCTACGTGAAAATATTAATGATACTGTTTGTTTTTGAAAGGAATATAACTGCAAGCCCAGAGTCTTTGCATGGTTGGATGAATGTGAAATTGTACCTATCGTAGAAAGCACATGCAATTGTTGTGATAACGTTAATGGATTTCTGGAAAAATTCTTTTAATAAGGGCCATCTACATATTCTGGTAGACTGTCTTTCTAGTGCTCTTATGATACTGTCTCTTTTGTTGCCCAATGAGACTTCTACCGAACTTTTAAAGCAGTTGAATCTATCCTCGATGGGGTTGGAAAATGGACAACCATAGAGAAGAAAACGAAAAGAATGTATACTGGTCGAACAAGCTTCAAATACCCATCAATGTATAGGCGTATTGTCATAAATAGACACGGCTTCAGGGTCATGCTTCCAAGAATCTATTGAATATCTGGTTGTTTATTTGTATGTGATATTCTTAATATAGGATCCCAAGGCTCGAAATGCACACAGTGATATACGTAACACGGAAAACTTCTGTATGTATTCAATCACTCTGCATTATGGGCGCGCTTTGTCTCGACATCAATCCTGTTGCGTTAACTGGGTTGGATTGTACGTTTTTCGTGTTTTAGTCATGGTTATCAAGGAGTTGATCAATAGAGGTAGCACTAATGACCATCTGAAAGCTTTCAGACCCAAATACTGTTTTAATCCGAGTAAGATTTGATAAGGATTGTCTTCCACAACGTCGCATAGCCTAGCTATAATATCATCCGAAAATTTTCCTTTTCCTGAGGCTTCATTTTAGTCCAGTTCCTCTGTCATTTTCGCAATGCCTCTGCGTCCTTGAATTTTTAATTCTAATGTGCTAAGATATCAACTTTAACTCGTCACCGCTTCTGCCACATTGTACAATGCGCATGCCGTCTTCATTGTTGGCAGTTTTCGTTCTGCGTGTGGGATTTTCGTTTTCTGGATTCAAATCGTTCATTTCAATTTTCTTTTGTCATTTACTCAGCGGATATCTTCGTTCTGCTTTGTTTGTTTTACGAATTATACGAATGCCTATCCCCGCATCACAATCTAAGGTCGAAACTGACTGGACGACCAAGAGGGGCCCAAACCCAATGATCAGTTGTCATAACCTCGTTCGCTGTTTGGTGTGATACAGACATTACATTTGAATTAATCTCATTGAACGCATCACGCCCAGTTGATCAAGCCGTTCCCCGAGTAGGTAAAAGTACGTTTTGCGGTGATTTAGTGGGTACCACACGTGATACAGCCAGGTACAGCATAGTAGTAGCTACCCACGCTGAGCAGCCTCAACCATTCAGGATCGTCAAGCACAGGTACAGCAAAGGCTCGCTATTAATGGTCAACTTCTAATCTACCAATTATTTTTTTTTTTGATTTGGCATATTTATACAAACGAATTCTGCAATACAGTTACCGTGCTAATTCGCAACCCTGGTCACCATGCTACTTCGGTTGGCCTAGCTCCGGGTGGGAGCAACTTCGATACGTCCTATCAGTGCGGGTATTGCGAATATAACCCGTTTCTACGACTTCGAAAAGTGACTGTCACATGGTATGGCAACTAAATGTTTAAATCATGCATACGGCACCTTTGGGTTGGTAATTTCGTTAGGCCTTATGGTGCTGTCCTGTTGGTGTCGGCCCGAAAAGCCTGTTCCGGCGGCCAGTTGGAATTCAGATGCACCCTAATAGAATCCGGTTAAATGTGTGTCGAAATATCCTATGCTCCCCTGCTTGTAAAAGGTGTGGATAGTGATTTGATGGATAGCTCTCTAATTATGGCGAACGACATCTAAACCGCAGCGTTTGCCTTTTAAACAACGGAAAATACTGTAGGATGAACTAACCAGTCTTATGATTGAAGAAACGAACAAATAAAATCCTGGTTGACCGAAGAATTTATAGGAAATCTAACACGACAATATAACTCAGTTTCCATCAATAACATGCGTGTGAGGAATGCGAGTTGAAGGTTTTCCGATGGGTCAGCAAACGGCCGCATTCAAGAATGATATCTCATCTTGAAAAATGACCGTACCAGGGATAACAAAGTTAAGCCTGACCAAATATCGAAACTTTTGTACCACGTGCTTGTTCAGTAAACATCTGTGTTACTTGGGCTTCAACATGATTGAGGGCATGGAAACTGTGATAATTTCCACTTTAACTTTACCGATTCCAGTTGCAGTCATGCACACACATATAGTAACCCCTAAATTATCAGCGTAATTCCGGTTCTGTACTATCTAATGAAGATATAACTACTCAGGACCTGCGAATACCCAACACCACGCAAAATGATCTATCAAGAGCTAACTGAATCAGAATGTGCAAAAACAGAGGATGACAAAAGTATAGGACCATCCCCCACCTCAGCTGGACTTCAATAGATACTAAGTAAAATCGTGTACAACCATCATTCCGATCGAGAACCTCGATATATCTTCTCAGCATACTTCTTACAAGACGTGTGATTGCCCCTTGATCAATATTCACCCTTCCCCTCTTTGACTGATAAACCATAGAACCCTTGTACACCTGGCGACCAAGTACGCCACGATCGAGTTCAGATCTGAACTGTAAACTGACCACTGCTTGACCTTGATCTGACGGAACAGCAACCAACATTTCGTAGTGTATGACTAGTGAACAGAAGCATTATCACGCTTTGCAGAAAGTCGAAGGTTCTCCGGCGTGGCCTCGTAGCTCAGCTGGTAGAGCACTCGCGGTACTAAAGCGGGGGTGGTGACCATGCGTGGGTTCGAATCCCGCCGAGGCCAAAAACTCTTCACATTTGGATCACCTCAAAACGCTTGAATATGATGTCATCTTTTAATTTGTTGGTTGGTTGGCTTTGGGTGAGAAAGCGCCCCAAAAGACCACTGAACTCCTATCGTTGTTCGTTTGACTGAAAATCACTTACTTTCTGATGTCTTGTCAATGATAATTCCAAGCATCAGTTCAATGCAAATCAAATCATTTTCATCATTGAAGTAGACATTTTCCCACTCGTTTGTTCATGCTACGTGTGTTTTTCCGCCCACGATAAGCGTTGTCCTTTGTGTATCAGTGTGAGACCAATTTGTCTTCTTCTTATTTTTTGTATTTCATCCACGGCATAGCTTTGAGTGTTCTTTGTAACGTTCATTTCGAAACACTGACTCTGATCAAAGCCTTCAACGAGGACACGGAATATGTGTTATTGGATGTTAGACGAGTTAATTTGTGTTCGTCCGATTTCGTTACTTTTTTCGTACAGTCCATTCACTTTTTAGGCACGCATTGCTTGTTGCATTCTACAAGCCGTCACACGACAATTCTCGATGTCTTGCATTCTCTAGAGATCTTATAGAAGACGTTCAAGGGCAGCTAGTGTACGTGTCTCCTATTCGGTCTGGCAGCGAAATACCAACGTTATCCCCTCTATCGGACGAACAGAGAAAACGCAAGTCGGTTTGCAGATGCAGCGAAACAGTACCGATACGAGAGATACACCGAACGGAAAACGGACGCAACGGCTGTGCAGAAAGCGAACCGCGAGCGCGTACAATCGGCGAACGACCGGAAGTGAAAGTGATTCAAAACGAGGTCGACGGAAACCTCGGAAAAGTCAGTCCAGTAAAACGTACGCAACCGAACAACACAATAAGGTCGATGTCAAACGTCAGAAAAGATCGTAGAGGAAATAGATCCAAAATGATGTACAGAAAACAGTAATTTTCTCAGAACGACCGAGGTCACTACAGCAGCACCCCGCTAGAAAGCTCGGAAAGCTTTCGAAAAATGTCAAGTAGGTGAAGGTATAGAAACGATATTCGTGCGCGTGAATGCGTGCAAAAAACGTGAATGTAGCTGTGCAGTAGGATGCTGACGGGCATAATCCGTGGTATGCAGGAACCGTAGAATGATGGTCGAGCGTAAACCAGATTCGTTGCCAATGGCATTGGTTGCGTGAATCGTCATCCAGGTATGCCACACCAATAACGTCCGGCGTCGGGTGACCGTTAGCCAAATGATATCCGGAAGCCAAATCGGTAGGTTTCTCAATGGCAAGGAATGACAACGATAAGGCCGATCCAGAATGCAAACGTTGATGCCAAAATTCTCCAGATTTCGTGGGACCAGCTAAGCGAACCATATGGCGAGGTTCCATGAAACGAAAAGAAACGAAAAACTGGTGTAGCAGCCGCAATGGACTTGACTAGAATACAGTAATAGCTAATGAGATATGTTAAATCGTGTCGAAACGATAAGCACGAAAGTTATTACTGCGAAGTGCAATGATGAAGATCGTGTTTGACCTAGTCGCGAAAACGTGCTGGGCAAACGATCTTCCGACCGGAACGTAAGACGGGAGCCTCATTCACGGGCGGGTGCGTAGGCGTGCTCTGCTGAATTGAACGTGAGACAGTATTCTCATTCGAAGCCGTAGCAGTACCAACTGGGTGCTGTCCTGAACGTGAGACGATAGCCTCATTCCAAGTCGTAGCAGGCAACGCTAACTGCAGACCTTGACGTGACGCGGAAGTGTCGTCAACAGGTAGTGCAGGGTTAACATCGAATCTCATGTCAGCAGGCGACACGCTATCATCAACGTACGCGGCTTTGAGACGATCGATGCTAACTGTATCGACGCGACCGTTTCGGTCAACCTTAAAGGTCTTATCGTGACGAGAAATCACGCGAAATGGACCTTCGTAAGGCTGTTGTAATGGTTTACGTACCGAATCAGCACGAATGAATACATGCGGACAAGTTTCGTGTTCGGTCGGAACGAAAACCTGTCGTCGCTTCATTCGAGTCTGTGCCGGAGCGAGATTTTGCATGTACGTAGACAAACGGTGAACGTAAATCTGTAGGGCAAGCGAGTCTGTACTCCGTGGAGTAATGAATTCCCCAGACAGTCGTAATGTCATACCGTAGACAAGTTCTGCGGCGGAACATTGGATATCTGCCTTTATGCAAGTCCTGATACCAAGCAGAACTAGTTTCGTACCAGTCGGGGCTCTCGTGTGCTTTAAGAGCCGCTTTGAGTTGGCGATGAAAACGTTCAACTAAACTATTCGATGCCGGATGGTACGCGGTAGTGCGAATGGGTTCCGTACCCAGCATGTGAGTTAATGAAGGGAATAGTTCGGACTCAAATTGTTGCCCTCGATCGGTAGTGATTGTGGAAGGACAACCACATAAAACTATCCATCGTTCTATCAGATTTCGAGCCACTGATTCGGCCGTGACGACAGAGATGGGAATAGCCTCGGGCCACCTCGTAAATCTATCGATGCACGTTAGTTAATAGGTATACCCGTGTGATGGGGCCAATGGACCCACAATGTCTACATGGATATGATCGAAGCGAGCATCAGGCGTAGCAAAAGTACCGATAGGCGAAGCTACGTGCCTATGTACTTTAGATCGTTGACATTGTAGACACTGTTTTGCCCACATACGAACATCTTTATTCATGGACGGCCAGATATATCGTGCAGCTACTAATCGGAGACTAGCTGCGATGCCTGAATGTGAGATTCCATGTAGGGTATTGAACACGAGACGTCGATATGTAAAGGGTACGGCTGGTCGAGGTGGGCCAGTAGACATGTCGCAGAGTATAGTCCCAGCACTGGTGGCCAGAGGTACGGACTGACACTGTAGCGACGATGACTGAGCTGCTTCCATACATGAGGAATCCTGTGCGTGTGCTGCAGCCGTGGCAGGGATGTCTAAAACCGGAGATTTAATAGCATTAAGCGAAATACGCGACAAAACATCTGCAACGTAGTTCGACTCATCTTTAACATGTCGTAGGTCAGTCGTGAACTGTGAAATATAGTCTAAATGTCTGACTTCTCAAGGGGAGTAACAGTCAGACTTAGCATGCAATGCATACGTCAAAGTCTTGTGGTCGGTATAGAGGATGAAATATCAACCCTCGACTGCATGACGGAAGTGTTTAACGGCATTATGTGCAGCCAGGAGTTTGCGACTAAAAGCCCTATATTTCGTTTCCGTGGGGCCGAGGCGTCGAGAGAAAAACTCTAATGGCTACCAAACCCCAGAAACAGACTGTTGCAGGACCGCTCTGATGACAAAGTCGGATGCATCCACCGCTATGCTTAGTGTGGCGGACGGAACTGGGTGCATTAGGAGCGTGGTCTGAGCTTATGTCGCTTTAATCTCCGAGAACGCTACTCGTGCGGCATCCGTAAGCGACAACTTACGTGGATTGCCACGAAGTAGATCAGTTAATGGAAGCAAACGTCCAGCAGCTTGGGGTATGAAACGACGATAAAAGTTAACTAACTCCAAAAATGCCCTAAGCTCCTTAATTGAGGACGGTACGGCATAATCTAGAATAGCGCGCACTTTATCCTCGCAAGGCTTAATACCCTCTCGAGTGATCTTGTGACCGAGGAACACAAGTTCCGGTTTGCCAAGTTCACATTTATCGGGAATGACTACTATTCGATGTTCAGACGGACGTTGAAATGGTAGCGTCAACTGTTGGAAATGTTCATCCATGCTCGACGATGCGATTAGCAAGTCATCGATATAGACGTGAACAAATTCCAAATCTCGTGTAATGCTATCGAAAGACCTCTGAAATGTCTGAGCAGCATTTCGCAAACCAGAAGGCATACGTAGGAACCCAAACAAACTAAAGGAAATCATGACAGCGGTTTTCTCGATATCTTCAGCGGCGACTTGGATCTGGTACCAAATCGATCTTAGAAAATACAGTCGTGCCGTGAAGTGATAAGGTGATGTCGTGTATGTGGGGTATCGGATGGCTATCGTAACGGGTAACCGAATTTAGTGCGCGATAGTCGCCACATGGTCGCCAGCTAATGCCGTCTTTCTTAAGAACCATGTGTAGAGGTGAGGCCCATGGACTGTGAGAAGGACGAACAATACCTTCAGAAAGTAAAGTGTCGAACTCACGTTTGGCGAAAGCCAATTTGTCCGGTGCCAGTCGGCGAGGTCGTGCCGTGACTGGTGGTCCGTTAGTGACAACGTGGTGTGCCACATGATAGGTCACTGTCTCTATCTCTTCAAATGGTTTAGTCAATAAGGGGAATTTAATAAATAAAGACTGAAAATCGTGAGGAATGTTAGGAAACAAACCTGTGATTCGGTGTGCATCTGTTCCAGCTGCGAGACCCGTAAATTTAGTGTCCGACGAAGGATCGATAAGCTGTAGCCTACGTGAATCAACAAGTAATTCATAGTGCTGCAGAAAACCAATTCCCAGTATGCCTGTGGGAACGTCCGCAAGGATGAACGTCCACAGATACCGTCGTAGAGGTCCCAGGTTGACCGCAAGCTGTCTCGTGCCGCAGGTAAGAATGGAGGAACCATTCGCTGCGGATAGCCAAAGCAAAGAAGCTCGTGGTTTGTCTTTACCAACCGGCAAGACAGAAACTTGGGCCCCAGTATCAACAAGGGACCTAGCGTTAGTGCACGAATCATGCACGTAAAATAAACGGCCAACCTGAGACTGATAGCCGGCGAGTACGGCCGCCTTTACTAGCTGTCAGGGTCGTTTCCCCCCGCGTATGAACACGGCTGTCTGCACCTAGGGGCGGCTAATCCGAAAACGCGGTGGAACCAACGAAAACCGCTGGTAGGGTGGTCTGGTTTGGAAGAGGCAGGTGAGGCGGATTCACGGCGGACGTGGGCAGTGGAGGGCGCCCGTCCGTGCCGCTGTTTACGTGGGCTACTGCGAGGGGTAGGTATTTTAACTCTGTCTTTGAAAGACAGTCGGGGCTGGATGGATCGAGAGTGCCGAGGCCTCTCCAGCGATTCATCCAGATCAACACCCTGAGGATTGCGCAATGTCGCGGCGATGAGGGGATTAGCCTCACTGCCGACAAGTGCGATAATCTTGTCAGCCACGGCGGCTGCTCGTTCCAAGGACGAGTCCTCCAGGAGAGCAGTTACGGTGGTCTGAACACGAAAGGGTAAGGAGTCCAACCACAATTCCTTAACTGTGTCCGAATCCTTATCGGCAGGACCTGCCAGGGACCGGAGGTGAGCTAGGTGGCGGCTGGGTTTTGTATCCCCTATGGGGTGCCGGGCAAGTAGCTGACGTAAGCGTTCCTCCCGAGAAGGAAGGAAATGCTGCAGTATGGCCTCCTTAAGCCGATCGTACGGCTGCTCTTGAGAAGGATTTCATTCCAAATCCCTCACTGTGGCGATAGCATCGCCTGGGATTGCCTCTAAGGTATAGGAAAATCATTGGCGCTGGCCGATAATCCTACGTGCCTCAAATTGCAGCTCTGAGGCTGCAAACCAAATCTCAGGATCATGTGGGATAAAAGCCACGGGCCTGAAAGCAACCGCAAACAATGCGAGGTCTGTGTCGAGCTGCATCTCATCCTCTGACATGGCTACGTTGTGATAAAATATCGTAAAAAATATATATCGTGCAACAAAAAGAGGACGTGAAACAGCAAAATATCACAGACTCACCGTGCCGCCGAATAATCCGGGAAGATTCTGGGAGCTTCGGGCTCGCCAATATAGAAGAAGTCCAAGGTCAGCTAGTGAACGTGTCTCCTATTCGGTCTGGCAGCGAAATACCAACGTTATCCCCTCTATCGGACGAACAGAGAAGATGCAAGTCGGTTTGCAGATGCAAGGTGTATTCTATATATCGTGGCAGCGAAACAGTACCGATACGAGAGATACACCGAACGGAAAACGGACGCAACGGCTGTGCAGAAAGCGAACCGCGAGCGCGTACAATCGGCGAACGACCGGAAGTGAAAGTGATTCAAAACGAGGTCGACGGAAACCTCGGAAAAGTCAGTCCAGTAAAACGTACGCAACCGAACAACACAATAAGGTCGATGTCAAACGTCAGAAAAGATCGTAGAGAAAATAGATCCAAAATGATGTACAGACAACAGTAATTTTCTCAGAACGATCGAGGTCACTACAATCTCATGCAAATTGAGTCCCACTTCGTAGAATGCAGATACTTTGACCCCGTCAGACTCTGTTAGCTTATTTCCGTGTGGCATTGTGCAGATAAAATTTGATGCCAGTTCTGCATGTTGTGTGAATGTAACCGACGCGAATGAAGGTCACTTAAGTCACTATGATGCATCACATGCTCTGATGCAGATGAATCACGTGATTCCGGTTCTCATGGAATTAAGGCTGGCCAAATCAACAGACTGAACTAATCAGTTTGTTATCAGACTGAACGACCGGTCTGGATCTGCGAAATTTTCCATGAGATAGCGCATCGGAATGGGGGTTCCTATATTTTTGTCCCTCTTTTTTACGTTTTCTGCTCCAATTTGTTCATAGTGCCCTGTAGCATCGTGCATTCTGTCGTGCTGACTAGATACGTTTTCGTTAAAGAATACAGAAGCGAATATGTGCGGGAAAATGAGGTGATTCGTCCTATACTTCTGTCACCCACTGTGTGCCCCGGAAAACCGTTGGTTATAGACGCCACGCTGATTGCGTGATATCATGCAAATCGAAACGCAGTTTCCAATGGTAATGCCCACAGTCAAGTAGACACAGAACACTGGTTGAACGCTGAGCCAGAACTCTATCTAAATTCAAAAAGGAATGAATTTTTGATAGGTCTGGAGATTTTCTTTGACCAAAAAAGGGCTGCTGTCAGTGGCGGATCAATCACCTTAGGCACATTAATATGAAGAGCGATACGGCCACCTAGTTATACCAGCGCGAGAAACACCAATGATGATTTTGACTGCAAGTCCTTTGTCGGCGCCAAACCGCGAGACACGACTGTTTTCAAACCCATGATTCTAGAGTGACCCTCAGAGCACCGAAGCACTGGTTCATCTGCTAATGGTGTTCGTGACACCTGATTACGTCACTGAATGGCGAGAAGCCGTTGCGATTCGAATCCAAGAGGTTGCCACTGAGACATAGACGCTGTTTAACAAGAGGACCTTTCATTACGAGCCGTCTGGCTGCCAAGCACTCCAATCAGAGGGAAGCATTCGCCATTTTTGCTTCTTCTTAGTATTGAAAAGGTCTTGGCAACCACTGTGCAACCGATTTATGGGCACAAAGGCTATACCATAAAAATCGTCATCCAACAGACATGCATCCAAAACAATATGGATCGGTGAGGACATCTTCCATTGTCGTGTGCACTGGCATACTGATCACCGGTTCGCTCGCTCTTTCACTGGGCTCTTACCAGCAACGCTGATGTACTGACCGACTTCCAGTTGGTTTGATTGTGTGGCTGTTGACCGCAGGTCCAGTTCCCAGATGCACCAAAGGCAAAAGTGCTACTATGACTCTGAAGTGCTTGGAACGGAATACTTCCGAAACCCGTTAAACTGCCAGTAAGGCCGGATGATAGCAAACCTGTACGATTGATACATGTTTCCCACCGTTCCATACGCACTTAGTCAGATTTTCTGTCCCGTTTCTCATATGTTCGTACAAACCCAGTGGGTTGTGCCACCGCTCACATTTCCCACAGCCTCAACAGTTGGACTCACACTTGTCACACTAACATGCGTACTTTCTAATGGTTTATTTCTGCTATGTTTACATTGTTCATAATAGAATACCAGTTGTCTGGTTATTCCCAATGAGCACAGAATACCATTTTTGACATATTGACTTTTGCGATCGAGAACGGAATGAGAGTCGGCGGTCCGGCAGGCTGATTTCCTGTCCCACTGACATGTCTCTGCAACCAACGGCCTCACGACGATCGGTAATCGGCCCCGCTGATTCTCGCAGCTGATCCTAGCTTGCGCACACGTTAGCATACACGTAGGAGCGCTCACCAAGTCACTCGACTTTTACTCAAGGTCCGTCTGCTCCATGGGCCTTGCGACAAATGAACTGAGTTTTAGTAGTGAATGCAGCTGAATACGTTGTCTATGGTTTGTGGCAGTCACCCCCGGTCATACGGACTTCAATTGACGTGATCGCAACCTGTCATCGGTGTGCTTTCGAGCGTCACACATGACACACACTATACTACCCTGGCACACGCGCGTTCTTGATTACGCTCCGTGATCTGAACGTAGTATTGTCCGATCACTGGAATTCGTGATCTAGGGCATCGATAGTTCAAATTCCATGTACGATTTTCTCGCCGTGCAACTACACTGGCGGCATTCTGCATCCCTAGCTGTCTAAGCTGAGTCTCAGAAACCGTTGCAAAGACCATCTGATTTTTTACCCACCCACCCACCGTCAACGTAATCCACAACTTTTCTAACGTCTCAACCGGTGTTTCATTCACTGTGAGTCTGGTTAGTCTAGAGAGTGGAATCGATAGTTACCCATACTGATACAAAGCAATCCAATATAATTTAATGCATTTTTTCTAATCTGAATCTGCACATTACAATTACTTAACGAATTCGGATTCTCTTATGTTGAATAGCCTTGACTACGAAGACACTTTGTACGTAGGATTCTGTTTCACATTTGCTCCTTGGGTACACAGTCCCGTCACACACACTGCGCGACGAAAATACGGGGGGGGCGTCCTCTCTCCTCACTTTGCCGCATATTTTTACTTCTGTATTCTTCGACGAAACATATCTGGTCAGAACGACTGAATACTCAATACTATAAGACATCAAGACAAATTAATTGTATTCTTACACGAAATCGTCTACACGTATATGATCACTTGTTCTTGAGCCGGACTTTATTACTCACTCAAGCTACACTAGATATAACTGAAGTGCTGGTCATCGGATAAAATCAACTAACTATTACCGCACCACCCATTTTCCCCCACTCTTTTACACACAACAATATTAATATAATTCCTTGAGCTTCTCAGGTTACCATCGACGAAGATGCTGGACATGCAAATGAGATTCTTTCTTCAGTTGTGTGCAATTTACCAAAACTTCTACTGAAACCACATGTGCCACTGAGGATTGCAACCTTCACGGTACGCACTTCAGTGCAAACAGGTCGACAAGCAGCTTTAACGCGCACACTCTAGACACTGGCCACTGACTTTTGTTGCTTGTCTGAGACTCGCACCCAGGACTCCACCATCGTAATTCGTCTGAATTCGGCCCCAGGACAAACGTTTACTCTGCGCTTACCCCGAGATGCCGTGCTTTATGCATCTGGTCATGCAGATGTGGGAATCTCTTTGAGTATTAGAGCTGAGTCTGCGTTACGCGAATGGATCCTAGTCAACAGCAGATTATATGCGATTCCGAGAGAATTGGTGGTCCAAAAGCACGGCGGAAATGGAACGAGGTACTGCCACTGGCAATGCTTGGAGACTTTTCCAACTCATCCGATTTACTGGGATCAAGAGGCCTGGAGTAAGCGAGATGATCGGCGAAGCAAACCGTCAATCAATCCACCAGCTTTCACTTCGCATGGATCAATGGCAGAGCACTTTTAGGAGCAGTTTAACTGACCTTCAGCGCTAGCGCCTCCACTCAGTAGTCCGTTTGAACTAGTTCATGCTTCATGGATGGTCTGCACGGCCCCTTCCCCCAAGAAGGAATTGATTGTGCGCTCGACCTCCTGAAACGCAATAAATCTCCCGGCCCTCCTCATAGATGGTGGTACGCCCCTCTCCAAAGCGCTAATCAGCCTCCTTACTGAGATTCGGCTTCATGATTGCGACCCCCAACTGGAAACTGTGCACCCAACATCTCTATATACAAGAGGACTGAAACTTTTGCCCCATTCATTGAGGGATAAGTTTGATCTCGGTCGAGTCAAACTCTTAGCGTCAGTAATCCTCCGTAGATTATCCTTACTGAGCGAACAACGGGTCCGTGAAGAACAGTCCGGTTTTCGACTCAACCACTGGTGCATCGAACAGATTTTCACCATCCGTCAGATTCTTGAGCTCCGCCACTCATGGTAGATCTACAGTGATCGTGATCTTGAACATCCGAGCAGCTTTTGATTCCGTTGATAGGACGGCCCTCTGGGGTAGTCCCAACAGACAGAGAGTGTCTGGTAAGTATGTCGTGATCATCCAAGCGCTATACTATCAGACTTCAGGCAGAGTGTAAGCATATGGCTCATCGTCACCTTAATTTTTATTTCGAAGCAATGTGCGTCAAGATTGCCCACTCTAACCCTTCCTATTCAATTTTGCGATTGACGTCATCCTGCGAGAGGTACATCGAAATCGAATGAACGAAGGCGTTCAACATTTACTTGGTAATAGACTTTTAGACGTAGACTATGCAGATGACATCGCGTTGGTTTGCGACGATGCTACTGTGGCGTAGGGCATTCTAGACAACCTCGCTTCGCCTGTATTGCGTTACGGAATGTTCTTTTCATCCTCCAAGTGTAAATGGTTTCCAGGATACTGGTAGGAGTCTATCGCCGCCCTCACCCTAGGTACTGATAGAATAAAAATTGTCGAAAAGTTTGTTTACTTGGAAAGGTGTATAACCCCTGATGGGCGGGCTGGAGACAATGTGAACAACCAAATAGTGAAGGCTCAAGTGGCGTTCTTCAATTTGCGTCACTTATGGAGACGGATTGACGTCTCTCTCCAATTGAAAGATAGGGTGTACAACGCTGTTGTACGCCGTGTGCTCCTACACGCATGCGAGACCTCGCCTGTTCGAGTGGCAGATGTTTGCCGGTTGTCCGTGATCGATCATCAATACTCGAGGAGTACCTGGCGAGTACGGTGGCAACATTGAATAAGCAGTTCCACGGTTTGAACGGACATCTATGGAACCGGGAGTGCCGCGTACTCAATTAGTGTTGTCATTTCACTCCATCGGCTTCGTTGGCTAGGGCTTGTACTACGTATGCCACCTCATTGACTTCCTCGCCGTGCTGTATTTTTCAAGCCTAAGGTTGACTGGAAATGAGAACGTGGAGGCCAAGCCATGACGTAGCATCGGTCTTTCAAAGTGCTGACGTCAAGACTTGCATCTGTCGATTCCTCAAGCTTGCGTGGCTGGGGTCCTTGAGATCCACTACACAGCTGGCTAGGAACTTTGTCGAATATGGCTCAGTGTCATGCTCAGAGGTGGTTACATTGCGACAGCTTGTGTTCGAACTCTTGAGAAATGTCCCCTTTGATTCTTCATTTATTTTTCTGTTGTAATGTTTTTGCATGACACAGCGCCTCTGTAATTTGTATCGGGTTATCGGTGAATAAATATATAAAATATATATTTATTTATGCACCCCGAGAAGTGAATATTCAGTTGTCACATTATCACATGACATATTTTCAATGAGCAACTATGAAAGAAAATCAGGGTAGCATGGTCCTTAACTCAAAGATAATTTGATCAGGCTTGTTAAGGTATCGCGCAAGATAGGGGGTAACAGAAAGTTTATAAGCTTCTGTACGAGGGACTAAGTTTTTGTAACTTGTCCGTGTAGAAAAATTTAGAACTCATTTGATAAGATCGCCGTGAAGTGGATGAGCGGCTTCGGCTGATATTTTTCCAGACAGTTTGTGGCAAACATTAGAATGTTCTATTAACGAATACTGAGAAAGGTGCAAGCTCGTTGTCGCGGCATCCTGAAATATGTTTGAGTGACCAGGAGATACGTTTGAAATCGTTTTCAAGCAGTCCGGGAAAGATTACAGGGAATCCGTAACGCTAAGGTGGTAGGATACAGGCATACACGAAATTTCAAATTAAACATTTTGGTATGGAGAATTTTTCAAGACTTGGCAGATAAAATGTTAGTCTTCTAACTTTAAAAGAAAATGGCAGAAATATGGTCAGGCCGTAACAGATTTCGTGTTAGAATCACGCCAAGGTACTTTACCGACGTAGCTCGGAGAATCTCATTTCCTCTAATATTTACAGGTGGAATGGATTCTACAATGTTTGTGTAATTATCACCTTTTAGAAGAGAGAATAATATCAGCACATTTGAAAGGGTCAACAGTTAGGTTATGGTTGAAGACCATTCGGCTATGATCAAGACCTTGCTACAGAACAGAGAAAGCAGAGTCGCTGGGGTAGTGTACACCAAATACTACATCGTCAGCACATGTACTGACCAGTGAGGCGGCTAAAGTGGGCATAGTAGATAGGTACGTAGAAAAGAAAAAATGGTGATAAAATGACTCCTTGTAGAACACCCAACTCCGAAGTTGCGAGGGAAGAATTCCTGGCTCAGTAGCTTGCAAACTGTTGGCCTTTATCGAAGTAATCAGATAGTGACGCAGTGGTGGAAGTTTGAACGCCACTCGCAGAAAGAACGGGTAGTACATTCCTTCTTTCAACAGAACTGAAAGCGTCAATTTAATCCAAAAAGAGGATTCTGACAGCTTTGCTTTCCTTGTCTAGAGATGACAGAATGTAATGAGACAAATAGGCAAGGGCATTTACAGTGGAGTATGAACTACGATTGGCAAACTGCTTGGGATCAGATGAGTTCAGATGTGATATCATCCTTTGCAATAGAACCTTCCTGAATATCTTTGGAGCAACGGATGTGCATGTCGTAGGCCGAAACTTTGACGTGCCCTTTGGTTTAGATGTAGTCGAAGCCACTATCCAACCATTGGGGATGATGTTCTGGAGCAGACACTGATTCAATAACCCAAATAAAATCGGGGATAAGGTAGATGCGAGTTGTTACAGTACGCCATCCAGTCCACCAGATTGCTCTGAGTTCCAAGCGATCAACTCTTTGTAAACGTCCGTACAATCTAAAGTAAATGTGGGTCCTTCCTGTGGAAACGGGTCTTCCGCGCCTTCGTTGAATATTAGACCATTGACTTTATTAAAGCTTTGACGGAGCACTTCAACATCCATCTTCGGTATGCGACCGATAGATGAAATCCCGCACAGGAGCTTTGACGTGTTCCACTTTTTCGATAGTTTTTGTTGCTTGGTATTGATTGAACTTACATCACGTCCAGTCGATTTAACTCTGTCCCAATTTGTGTTGAAAAAGCTTCTTTCACTGATGCGTAGTCCTTGGACTTACATGCACGTCCCTTCCTTTAGCATAGTTGTTTGAGGTTCAGGGAGGAAAACTGATCACTTCAAATATAAACGGTCTCCCATGAACAACCTTCGTCGTAGTAAAAGTTCAAATAACTATTCAGGTGATCACAGCATGTCGATGGATCCGAGTGCGAGAATATACCCGAATCAGACGGTGCAATCGTTTTTCGGAGTCTCGCGAGAGAATCCGAGTCACATTTCCGTCTCGTATGTTTGCGATCACTACTCTGTGTAAACAGTTTGTGCTCGGTTTTGCTCTAGATTGTGGCAGAAACTTCATCAATTACGTGATCAGAAGTCCCAATAGGCGAGGGACACTTTAGGTGAGAAAGATTTTTGTTATTCACAAAAGTAGTTCCAGTTTTGCATCCATTCTGGTAGGAAAGTTCACAGCGTTTAATAAACCCAACGTGGTTAAAAAGCTAACATTGAATCTGTTGAAATCTCCGCACACTGTGCACAATGAGACATCATTACATTCCATGAGTGCTGTGGCTGATGTGTCGGAGAAATACTCGAACTCATTTACCGGACATGGAGAGATATAGATGCTTGCAATTCTAGACTTGAGGTTACTCAGAAAATTTAGTTTGCCTTGATGCATGGTTGCAGTTACATGGGAAGTAGAATTTTAAAATAGTTCCTGCCCTGACTTGCACCAGCCTTCATTAATTTGTGTGATGATACTACCACCCAGCTTACCGTATGAGACACGACGATCGACGCGATAATCGGCGAACCCTTCCAGTTTAATAATATCGCCGTCCATATCTTCGTGGAGCCAGGTTTCTTGGAGGAGAAGGATCCTAGCTGTGCGTATTTCCAAAGGTGCACGAGTTAACTCAACTTCGTTATATTTCCAACAGGAGAACGAACGTTGCTGCTGATAAGAACTGGTAAACACACGCGTGGCGAAATCTGTTTCCTTAAAGCAGCCCTCCATCCCGCGGAGTGTTTCTTTGCATTACCATTAATTTTCCGATAAATCCTTTACAATTCTTTGTGTAAAGCTCTGTCGAAAGAGGTGACTAGCAGGTTATCCGCGGGGGCACCTGAACGGCAGAATAGAGTAGACAAAATCAAGCATAATAAACTTATTCTTTACCAACTGATCTATCGCGGCCCGGGAGGTCCACTGTGAATAACGCTAGTAAATAATTGACAAGGCTCGAACCACTATCCCAATGATACACTGCAACTGTCCTGGTTTTAATCATTGGGCTAGCCTCGTCCGTCACTTCCCAATGGGATGAAAAGCACACAGATGAACGTGATCCATCGGAAGAATGCAAGTGGATTTTCCAAAAAACATACGATTCGGGCTCCTCGTGCCAACAATACATTCTCTGAATATATTTCAATGTCCGATGGATCACGTTCATCTGTGTGCTGTTCGTCCGTGACCGACGAGGCTAGCCCAATGATTAAAACCAGGACAGATACTGTGTATTATTGGAAAAGTGCTTCGCGCACTATCGATTATTCACTGGCGTTATTCACACCGGACTGGTTGGACCGCGATAGCTCAGCTGGTAGAGCGTCTGCCCGGTGTGCGGAGGGTGGCCGGTTCGATTCCGGCTCGCAGCTTCCGACTTTTCGATGTGAAGAATGCAAGTGGATTTTCCAAAAAACATAATAAACTTACCTGAACAACGATTGCAATTACGACCGCACAAGGCTAAATTTCAGTGGAATAGAAAATCAGACTGAGCAGTGAGATGTGAGTGATGTGACGAAATTCCGTGAAATGAAATGAACAGCACGGCCGAATTCAAGAAAGAAAGTATGCATTACGCGCAAATTGAAGCAGAAAACGTAAAAAAGAGGGACAAAAATATAGGAACCCCCATTCCGATGCGCTATCTCATGGAAAATTTCGCACATCCAGACCGGTCGTTCAGTCTGATAACAAACTGATTAGTTCAGTCTGTTGATTTGGCCAGCCTTAATTCCATGAGAACCGGAATCACGTGATTCATCTGCATCAGAGCATGTGATGCATCATAGTGACTTAAGTGACCTTCATTCGCGTCGGTTACATTCACACAACATGCAGAACTGGCATCAAATTTTATCTGCACAATGCCACACGGAAATAAGCTAACAGAGTCTGACGGGGTCAAAGTATCTGCATTCTACGAAGTGGGACTCCGTTTGCATGAGATCTTCAGAGGATGCAAGACATCGAGAAACGTCGTGTGACGGCTTGTAGAATGCAACAAGCAATGCGTGCCTAAAAAGTGAATGGACTGTACTGAAAAAAGTACCGAAGTCGGACGAACACAAATTAACTCGTCTAACATCCAATAACACATATTCCGTGTCCTCGTTGAAAGCTTCGATCAGAGTCAGTGTTTCGAAATGAACGTTACAAAGAACACTCAAAGCTATGCCGTGGATGAAATACAAAAAATAATAAGAAGACAAATTGGTCTCACACTGCTACACAAAGGACAACGCTTATCGTGGGCGAAAAAACACACGTAGCATGAACAAAAGAGTGGGAAAATGTCTACTTCAATGATGAAAATGATTTGATTTGCATTGAACTGATGCTTGGAATTATCATTGACAAGACATCAGAAAGTAAGTGATTTTCAGTCAAACGAACAACGACAGGAGTTCAGTGGTCTTTTAGGGCGCTTTCTCACCCAAAGCCAACCAACCAACAAATTAAAAGAAGACATCATATGTAAGCGTGATAATGTTTCTGTTCACTAGTCATACACTACGAAATGTTGGTTGCTGTTCCGTCAGATCAAGGTCATGCAGTGGTCAGTTTACAGTTCAGATTTGAACTCGATCGTGGCATACTTGGTCGCCAGGTGTACAAGGGTTCCATGGTTTACCAGTCAAAGAGGGGAAGGGTGAATATTGATCAGGGGACAATCACACGTCTTGTAAGAAGTATGCTGAGAAGATATATCGAGGTTCTCGATCGGAATGATGGTTGTACACGATTTTACTTAGTAACTATTGAAGTCCAGCTGAGGTGGGGGATGGTCCTATACTTTTGTCATCCTCTTTTTTTGCACATTCTGATTCAGTTAGCTCATGATAGATTATTATGTTTTGGAAGTATTTATTCTGCATCATGTAGCATATTCGGTGGTTCTGAGGAAATAAAATTTCGTTTGAGAACACAGAAGCGGCTAAATAAGGATGCTCTTATACATTTGTTACTCTGTATTCACCTATGATTCCGCTGTGATCCATCCTTTGTTGTGATGCATAAACTATCTCTGTTTTCCACGTGACAATCCGGGATTTTTTGAGCTTCAGCCTCGTACCCGTGTACTACTTCAAGACTTCAAGCCAACATTTTCGTGCAGTTTGGACCGCCAGTATCGTTGCTAATGGGAAGCAAGTTCAACTTATAATTGGCCCTTTTCTCCGGCGAACCTGGTGTGAAATACTTCGGACCCTGAACGGCTGGCCGATCATTTCTGGACATGATTTATCAATGCCAAACGAAACGTAAACGGTGTGTTTCAGTTCACACCACAAATTGAACAAAGTGTGATCTTTGTGTGATTCACCTCACAGTTCTTTACCTTATGGTTTTCGGGCTACGTGGAACTAATATTATAAGCAGTTGAAATCATCCACTTAATCGACGGTCCAGTCGATTTCAGCTTGTTCACGGAGAGATACTGCATTAAAGTTGACGTTGTAGCCGCAGAATCATAACGACACTAGGTCTAAATTATAAAAAATGCAGTGGGAATAATCCTAACACCCACAAGCATATGGCCGAACAGGAGTAGGAATGTGTCCCTATCCTAAGCATCGATCATTTTTTGGGGTGCGCACGTGAGAGAGGACTGTTTAACCAAATGCCCATATCCTGTTTTTCATTTTTTTCGTTTCTAAAGTGTAATTGTGCTCAACTCGGCACCCTTTCATTATAGCAATTATCATAGCTTCCAGTGGTTATACACAATCTAACATATTTCGTAACGAGTTAAGGGGGCCAATATCAGAATCACATTGGGAAAATATTCGAGAACAACACAACTTGGGGAATAGTGAGGGCACAAAATACAGAAAGAAAAGTCAGCAGCATCAAACCATCTGCTCGGAAGGTTACTCAAATGGAGAGATTTTTATTCGACTGTGTAGGGCAAAATCAGTAGGCCATTCCTTAGGGGTAGTGCAGTGAAAATCCTGCGGATTTGCATGCAAGAGCCCCGGTGAGAATGCGCCCATTTGGGTTGAAAAAGACTCAACTAATCGACCGCACAAAACTTGTTTCCTGTTATTTGCCTCATGAATATACGACAGTATTACGTTTTCTTACCTATGCTTTGCGAATGATTTGAATAGGCCGACAAACCGTTTACATGATGATTTTTATCAATCTGTCTTTATTGAGTCTTTAGTTCGCCACCTTTTCCGGTGGGAAAAGTGAGACTTATCGATGTCTGAAAGCAGTGCACGCAATTGTTGTTTTGCAGTTAAAAACGAGAATAGGACAGCCCACTTCCGTTTGGAACTTAGGTGATGCAGCCAAAAATGTGGCATTTTTCGTACAACTCGCGTATACAGTACTGACAGCACCTTGTAGCAGGGAGTGCTGGAGTAACAGAACGACACGAATATCAAATCAATCGGGCCAACCGTTCGAGAGCCACAGACCAAAGAACAGACGGCAAACAAGCCAAAGGCATTCCGAAGCAGACAGAAAGAGGCATACGGACTAGTAGATGGGAAGCAGCAGGATCTCAAGTAACCGAAAAGATAGCCCATGTGAGGGGCTACTGATCAAGCTATCAATCGGAACAATCGGACCGGACAAGCAAAAATAGAGCACAAGAGAATCATGTTAGTCTCCACATGCAGCTGACCAGAACGCAGCCGAAATGCTCAGGCAGCCGATGGATCAATGTTGCTGCGGTGCGGTCTGGAAAAAGGGCTATAAAAATGATTGTACATGTTTCATGGTCTTGACCTGTATTGGTCGCCCAAATACAGATGCCCTCATCCGTCTTTCCTTCGTTACAAAATGAGATGAACTTGTGATCTGTCGAAGAGAATAAAATGACTGTAATAGCATTGAATACGGGTGGTTTTTGTGGCCTAGACAGATGCTTTTAATCACTTTCAGATCGCTGAATAGGACAGTTCGGTCACGGTTAATAGACGTCACATCATCGATTCGAACTACTACACAATGTTTACATTATCCGAGTACATTATATGTTAATTATTACAATTATCATCTAACTTGATTCTGCCCTCTCTCCGCGTGTGTGTGTGTGTGTGTGTGTGCTATCGTTCTGCGCACTGGAGATTTTACCAAGACTGGTGATGAAAGTCTTGCGACCAACACACCAAGCTCAGCGAACTGAAATGTACAGAGAAACTGTTCCCTTCACCGAACAAAAATCTCTCTTGTTTCAGCATATTCAGTTCACCAATCACCTCCAACGGAAAGCTGAACATCGAGGGAATGAAATTATACATATGATAATCATCATGCCTAGAGCGATTGCAAGTGCTTACCAGTTACGAACAAAAGCTAATGAGATACTGATGTATTTATTAGCATTTAATCTTATGAACTTACGTCACCAGACAATTGCTGTCAATCCAAATTCTTTTAGAGACCTAAGCTCCTCTTGGCTTTGGAGCCTATCTGTCCATGTGCACTCAACAAGCTCAATCCAGTTCAATTTCTAACTATTATGTTCTGGTCTAGGTTGCTACCCCGAAACATCTTCGAGTTGAAACTGAAATCGATGGAAACATAATGACTAGACAAATAGGGATGAAAATTATAGATTGAAATCATGTAAACTACATCACTGACCTCGGGAGTGAATCGTGTTATCCAATGCTTCCGACCCTCCTATGAAGGGATCTCGTGAACCTCAAAACCAGGAAGCCTTAACACGACCGACTCAGTCAATCCCAATGGTCGGGGTTTTCATGTTTTTTACCATGTTTTGGACCGACCATGTCAACCCATCCCCCAAGCATTATTTCGGCATACGACGATTTTAGCATTCCTCAAATTATGATCCGGACTAGCAACGTAAAAGCACAAATCGGTTTCCGTTTCATTTGTGTGGGCGGATTACCACGAGGTTCACCAATCTTGTGTGTTTGCCCCACCATCATGTTGGCCTTTGGCCACGGGAGCTGCAGTCTTGATGCACGGCTTTTGCGACCACAGGATTGGTCTGCGTGACCTGATTGTGATCGCCTCGCCGTAGAGAGAGGTTTCGTTGTCTGACCCCTCCAGAACGGTTTGCAGACAAACCGTAGAGAACGCCAAACGGCCCATCCGGCACAAGTGTGTGACCCGCATCGATCACATAGGCTAGAATCGCGCTGGTCACTGTCTTATTGATCTCTGTGGCCAGTTGTGTAGGACAGTGTCCCTGAATTCGATCGGACAGGCGCCCAGTTTTTCGTCCGACGTGTTTCGCACCACGGAGGCAAGTAGGTGATCATATACATGTGCCAGAATAATCAGGCAGCTTGTCTTTGATTTTCATTTCTAAACATGGTTAGGTGTTGAAAGCGAATTGCAGTTTGGCTAGGTAGAACGTATTTGTTGCCGCGTTAGATAACCGGCGGATCAGTGTTTCTGCAACCGTATCCCCTTTGAATGCTATACGAGCAAAGCGGATCTTTTTAGGGACGTTGGGATAACTTGATCGAGAATTTGCTTTCATGGGGAAATTATCTAGGTAACGTGCCCACGTAAATGCAAAGCAAACCGAATTGAAATTCAAGTAGAACGAGACTCCAAATGAAACCATATCGACGAACGATTGAGGATGAACTCAGGTAATACGGTATGAAATTCTTGATTAATTATCAATGATTCACTAAACGGCATAATTCGTTTAAATTCGGACAAAAGACTGACGTCCCTATCGCAGTGGAAGTTCAGGAAAACAGTGGTTCAATGATTGACACGCACACACGTGCATCTAAGCAGAATCTCGATTGTGTCTATGAATCGACAAGTTTTTGCAATACTTTCAATGATATTTCAGAAGTAAAATAAATTAACCATTTTTTCAACTTTTATAAGTCACAGACATCTTGTTTGTGGGAAGTTGGTGCAATTTATGAGAATGTAAACAAAGCAGTAAGTTGGTTGATTTGATATCACATTGAGCTCTGTGATTTGACTGAAAATGAAGGGTTGTTTTATGTGTGTACGACCCTCATAAGTATATGGGTCACACACACACACACACACACACACACACACACACACACACACACACAGAGGGAGAGAAACTAACGTGCAACGTTGTTTTGATTCGGGCTCCCTTATTCTTTGGTTCATCGCGCGTAAACATAGGGGGCGATGAAATACTACCAACACATTGAAATCGATCGGACATGAAGTTTAAACCGATCCTTTGTGAGTAACCTGGTAAAGCAGTGCTGAATTCTATGGAATTGTATGCTTTTCCACCTTTTTTCTTATGAACCTCGGGGTTCATTTTGCGTCGGGAACACTTCAGTTAGCAGTTTTTTGCTCACCTTATAATCGATCTATATAATTGGGCTAGTTCACTATTACAAATAATAGTCAGTATCTCCATGTTCAAACGCGCTTCATGGAGCTAAGATTGTTTGTGTTGTATGGCTCCAGAGATAGTGAAAATTAGCAAACTTGAATATCCATTCACGTTATTTCCTGGCCATAGTTTTCAACGAACGATTGATTAGATCTTGGAATCAGTAATTACCTGATTGTTTAATTGAGTCAGAGTGAGTGGGTGTGTGAATGCCGGAATGACAGGATGCATCATCTTAGTGAGCTAAAATGGATGAGTGCGTCTCGTGAGTGGGTTTGTGAGTGAGTGAGTGAGTGATTTTAGATGATGTGTAAGTGATCGAGTGTGTTTGGTGATTAACTGAGTGATTTTTCATGACGAGTGCTTATGTTCACCTATCAAGTGAATAAGAATGGATGAGTGCGTTAAGCTCTTAATATTAAAATCACTCACGAATATGGATCTATATCCTTACTTAGAAAAATGTTTTTTCTTCTGCAAATTGAACGCTCTCGTGTTAACCGGCGAGTTGGTCACCTAACATTTTATTTGTGTTTTGAATGTGTACGAATATCACTGAAGTTCCAGTTTTATGCAACAGGCAGATTGTTGTCAAATCACACAAGTTAGATGGGGTCATAAAACAGTGCCATAAATTATATAACAGACCGTTTTGATCACTCTCCATTTGTTTGCCGGTCCCGAAACAACGTGTTTATGTCCGAACACAGCATCAATGTTTCGCCACTACAGCAATTTAAGTGAAACTCAAAATTAATTCGTCTGTTTTATTTCCAATCAACTGAAATGAAGTATTAAAGTGTACGGTTACTTCCAGATCTCAATTAAATTAGCGTAACTTCGGGACTAGCTCTAAAGCTTGGTGCTTCTGGATCCAGGTGTTTTCTATGCTCCGCTATTATTGATTGCTTTTTCTCAGCCTTGTCGCATCGTTAGTCCACCGGTCAACATGAGATCTGCCGAACCAAACTTTCGTAAATGACCTTATGAGAGGATCGCTTGGGAATACTAATGGATAATCACACTTTATTCGTAAAACTACCCTGTCTAAAAGGTGGCTTCGGGTGTGTTTCTTCCCACGAGATCAGTTACGAGACTTGAATTAGGCAAATCTCAAGCTAAATCCGCTCCCTGACAGAGAATTTTCCTATATTGCTAAGCAACGGTACGACAATATTGAATAACGAGAGGAAAATCTGTAGTAGCCTAAATTCTGTTATTTGAGATGTACGACATTTACAACTAGGCGAGAAACAAAAAAATGACATGTTGTAGCGGGGAACGCTGCAAAAGCAGAGTGAGTTGGGTAGCAAATCGATCAAGTCAACCAGTTGCGAACCACAGACAAAAGAAGAAATAATGAACATGTTGGAAGCAGTCGAATACAGACAAAAAGAGCCCAGAGGACTTGTAGACGGAACTCAGCGGGATCTCAGGTAGGCAGTAAGATTGCCCACATAGAGAGCTACCGACTAATGAATCAACGGGAGCAATCTGATCAACGGACCAGGAATAGCGTGGAAGAGAACCAAGCGAATGATCGCAGGTCCCTGGCCAGAACGGAGCCAAAATGCTCAGGCAGCCGAAGGATGGATGTTGCTGCAATGCGGACGTGAAAAAGAACTAATTGAAAGGTCGTAAATGTTTTACCAATTTGAATTGTTTGACTGGAACGCATTTCCGAGAGAGGAAGAGACAGAGGCGGACTGTTAACATGTTTAATAGTAAAAAGTCGAGCTGTTTTTGTGATGTTTTACCTTGTTTCATAGAACAATTTCAAAATTTTCAAATTTCCATCTTCCGTGAGGTGTAGCAACATTGTTTGCACTTTAGCTCCATTAGGATGAGCGAATCAGGTCGGGCTAATTTTATTCTACCATTTTGAGTCGACTACATTTAACTGGGTGTCTCGTAAAGGAACTCGAGGGTCAATCATACTCGACGTTTGCTTCGTTTTCACACGTTATCAGATCTCAACAGCACCACCGACAGGTTATGCAATCAAACTAATTAAAAAATAACTCGAAGTTGGATGTTAATGTCCCCCGGGAGTCGAATCGACCCGAGCGATATTCCGATAAAGTTATTTAATCGTTTTCGCTACTCTTCCTAAAGGTGGAGTGATCTCTGTGCGTGTGTGCGTGTATATATATATATATATATATATATATATATATATATATATATATATATATATATATATATATATATATATATATATATATATATATATATGTGTGTGTGTGTGTGTGTGTGTGTGTGTGTGTGTGTGTGTGTGTGTGTGTGTGTGAGCGAGAGAGGGAGAGAGATTTTTCTCAGTCAACCATATGGTCGATGGGCCGAGATTTTCGATGCCCATATATCGGTTTGTGGGTGGGACGCACATAGGTTTCGGATACAATGGTTCCATGGAGAGTTTCCACCCTGTACAGACGTGCCTCAACCGTCCTGCCTTCCTTGTTAAAACGTGACCAAACCGGGCGTAATTCTCGGCGTGATTTGAACAAGTCAAACGGTTCTCCTGGGTCGCTTTTTCTGGTCTGAGGTCTAAGTGTTTCTTTCGATCTTCATGTGACTGAAACCAAGGTGACAGGAACGGGTTTTATGTGAAACCGCATTGATTTCGAGGAAAAATACCCGACATTTTTCTTTCAGATCATTTGAGATTTGCACAGGCGTCATTTGCATACCAGACTTAACCGTTATTTAACCAACTTCGAGTGACGAAAAATCCATATTTTTACAACCGGATTATAATCTATCTCTGTCTTCGTTTGCTTAACTCCAAACTAATTGACGCAAGCACGAGTCTCGCCCAAACTCGACTCGAATAGGGATGTGGTTCTACGGATACAAGCCCGTACAAACTATCCATGATGTTTTTCACAAAGGTAGGCCTAATGTTGTCCCACCTTAGCGCGATTAGATGACACGCGAAATCTACAAAATGCGTTACCAAGTAATACAGTTAAGGAAGTCGGCGTCCTACTACGAACAAAATGCGGAAAGATGGGTCATCATGAACACTGGTATATGAGTACGCGTGACATCGATTTTGTAACTATATACGAGCACTTACGGGCCTAATAATTTTCAACTCAGCTCTGTGTTTTGTTTACGAATGTGGATGCGAATACGAAGTCAGCCGAAGAAAAAAGTTTTCAAGCAGACGGCGAGTTCTTCGAGTGAGACAATAAAAATTTTTTTTTAGTCCAATAACGTGTTTGCTTCACGGTACAAGCTGAATTTCACCATGTTTGTCGTAGTTCTTGGATTACATAAATTACGAATCGGTTCTGTTTTGTTTTTCCCGTCGAATTTTACGACAGTTGCACACGCTTGTGTTTGAAATCAATTTTATTGTTGATACAGTACTGCACACGCATCCTATATTGCGATTGATCAAAATGTTGATGACATGTGCGAAAAATGATTCTCTTCACTTACGTCTCACGCGGTCAACCTTGATATCGCCAGTATGGTCACGTGATTGTCAGATATACGTTACGACAACTTATTTATCACCTCATTCGCTTTTCAAGTGAATTTTTCGTCGTTCTTATTTTACATATCCAAATGATGCATTGATCACAAGGCTAGATTTCGGTGTTCATTTTTGACATATATAACCGAACAACCGCGATCTCTGAGTTCTGTTTCATTAAAGAAATTACACAAAGTCGAATGTTACCATCAGATTTGGTAGGATTCAGGTTCATGCAGGGATGCCACCCAAGCATAAGTAGGCCTATACTGAAAAGCCACAACCCGAGGGATCAGACTATAATTTCCAGGCCCAATTACAGTGGTGCATGGTGTTGTTTACTGGTAGCACCTGGTACGTAGATAATCCATTTATTCGTACCTAGGTAAATGGATATTGTACAGACCAGCAGATCGATACTTATATCGGTCTGGACGGAATGCAGCTAGGTTCGATCAACGATAGGACAACACAAAACAGGGGATCCACCGGTTCACCCATTGCTCGATTGACTCTGGCAATGAACTTTGATTGGATTCGTTCTACCAGATGATCACTAAGTACACGGGCGTGGCTTATTCGATGAAGTTAATTTTGGAAGATTTTAAAAAAATATGTTGAATTGAGGAGCGTCTTCTACGCATGGTCCCAAATCCCCCTGAGGTAGAGGAGATTCAACACATTTGTTGCATTACATGCTCGCGCATGAGTGCAGTGGGAAGGAGTATATACTCCAAAGCCACAAGGGCTCACTGACCTATTAGAGATAACCGAAAGCCAGACCCTGAGACTTGGAGTGGAGAAGATCCGCATAAGGCCCCGATAGGTCAGGTGTGGTAATCAGCCAGACAACAGTGGACTACTGTCCACCACCAAAGTAACCGGTGATGGCGGGGGATTTGATCCTCTGATCCCCGACGTGGTAAGCAGACGCACTAAACCACTCGACCACCACCGCCACACATTGGCCGAAATCTGCCAACCCGATTTGGTTATCATCCCTGATCCACTAACCGTGAGAACGGCCTCTGGGGTTATCGTGCATTAATTTATGCATTTCTCCGGTTTTGGGCACACCCGTAGTGCATGGTCAACTAAGTGCGCAATCGAGCGGATTCACTGACCAGCTGGCCTTACACAGTTTGTCTTTTGTCAACACTTCGTGATATGGAGCTTGCATTTCAGTTGATTTACACGGAAAGTAGTGAAATAATGTTTCTAAAGTTCGATTCTACGATTTCTATGAACAGCCTGAGCACTTGACCCCTACTTGCAACTTATATCAAGTCAAGTCAAGCCAAGAATACATTTTATCTGTCTGAAAGGTACAAATTTTCAGTGAAAAGTTGTGTTATATGCTTTGGCGATGGAAAAAGGGTGAAAGTTGAATCGTGCTGATCAGCACGCCTTGTTCTTCAATGAAGAACTTGATGGAAAAGGGCAGCCGTGATTAAGTAGGCTTTTCTGGAAAGTTGTTCACAAGTCGTTCATTTGGAACAAGAAACCTTGCTAGATATGGAATAACCGAGTTATAAGACGTCTAGCAGAGTAGGAATTACTGCGAGTTAGCGA
Organism: Fasciola hepatica; assembly: GCA_948099385.1. Taxonomy (NCBI): domain Eukaryota; kingdom Metazoa; phylum Platyhelminthes; class Trematoda; order Plagiorchiida; family Fasciolidae; genus Fasciola; species Fasciola hepatica. The sequence continues at coordinate 6,490,798 of CANUEZ040000027.1, read as the reverse complement.
TGAACGTAGTGGGTGTGCCATCAGAAAGTACAGTGATGCACAACTGTTCACAGAGCAAAAAAAATGGATTGTTTCCACGAAATTCAGTATCTAAGAATGGAATGTGTTACTGCACTTAGAAATGCATTTAAGGGAGCACTTGATCAACACAAGGTCTTTGACAAGAAAACCAGGGAAAATAACAGGGGAGCAGTACAACCAGTGACATAATTGTAGGAATCGTATCGAACCAGCCAGTCGTACGTAATGAAGTAACCTGGACACGGACTACGAGCGCTGGGAGAACGACAAGACCAGACAAGAACATCAAGAATATATTCTGTTACATTTGGCTGGTGCTCACTCGTTTATATACAAAAATCGGCATGTACTTATTGGCAGATAACGTGCTGACCAATTACAAGGCGACTTTGCTGTATCTGCACGACCTAACAGTTACGGTCGGGCTTTACCCGATTGGCTGGATACTGGAAATGAAGCTATAGGGCACTGCACCGCGTGTGGAGACAGTCGAATCACTCCAGTAATACACAAAAATGGATAAACTTAGATATGATGTGGGTAGGTACACGTAGAGACTTTAGTCGAGATGTGAAATGTCAGCCTCTTTGCCTTGAAAGAGTATCTTGTACACGCTGAGTACACTTAAGCTCTGATGAGATGAGTATACCAAGAAATGTATAGCACAAGACTCTTCCCACGTTTGAACTTCTTTTCATGAGGGTTGGATAACTGCATTGCGATGAGGATTTACGATCAACTGGAAACGGTACTTCTGCGAGCTCGTTTGGATCAAGTGCTAATTTGACGGTGTTGGAACATGCCGTCATCGTATAAATAAGTTGTTGAAGTGTATTGATATTAACACTATTTCGGGAATCAGAACCGATCACAAAATCGTCGGTGTATTTGAAATTAAAGGATAAAGTGGAGAGGAGGTAATACATACAGCAAGCGAACAACAATGATAGTAGGATAACAGCTTGTGGTACTCCAGTGTTTACTGGGAATATAGAGAGTCTATGACCATTAAGATATGTGAACTGAGGCCGGTTCGTGAAATAGTCTCTCCATCAATTGGAAAGCATTGGGGATATCCCTTGCTGATCTAACAGAGATAGTAAACGTTCTCCACTGAGCGAACTGAAAGTATTTATGTAGTCCGGGAACAAGTTTGCTTTTCTGGTCGATTAATGACGCTACTGAATGAATAAGACAGCTGACGACGTCCAAAATAGAACGTTGTCCTCGGTAGGCAAATTGGTTTACATCCGAAATGTTAATGGCGGACTTAATTTCGCACTAGCACGTAAATGTAAATCAAAAAGACGACAGCACAGCGTATCGATGACAGTCTTATTTACATGAATAAACAGCACGATGTTTAAATCACAATATAACAATCCGGAACTCGGGCCTCCAGTCAGATTTTTGCCTTGTCAGGCAAATTAGGTTGACAAGATACCGGTCAGCGTGATTGGTTGATCCTTTGGTCTCAGTTGTGTTGGCCTGCTCACAGATGTTCAATCAGCTGAGAAGTTAAGCCTCCACACCGCAAATGGGGTATACTGGTTTTCTTGGCCAGTCCGGCTTGAAACGCACAAACTGATTAGTAACTTCGCTTCAGGGAGGTTTCATGACCTCCTGACAGCGACGAAGTTTGTTCTGGGCTGGAACACTAGTTCTAGGAAGAAGGCCACTCTGCTACCGAACCATCTCGCGTTACTAGTGCAGACCAATGTTTATATTAAAATGCCGAGTGACTATAACCAATAATTGCACGAAACTACTTGGTCCAACTGGTTTTGGGGATAGTCTGTACCGACTGGCTGGTGATACTACCAACTACCGCTTGACAGGTTTCCTTTCTCGACTTATCGATCCACTCAATCGACCCGCTGTCCTGTCGTTCAGGGGACCGTTGACTCCGGCATTGATGCTTGTGCATCACATGATTCATAGTGATGGCACTGGTCTGCTAGCAAAGGCAGACTGCATGCTGGTAACGAATCAGTCAATGCCCTCGCTACGTCAATAAAAGATCTGAGCACTGCTGTATGAATATAACATCAATTAAACAAACCAGGCAAACAGTTTTCGACTGGTGTAGGTAAGAGATTCGAAACTCGCCATGGACGGTCAACTTTGGCGGTAAATAGCCCCCCCCCCCCGTCACCGCGTCATCATTATCACACCTGACTTATCGGAGCCTAGCGAACTTCTGTTGCAAGTCCCAAGATTGTGAGTGCAAGAACATATCCCCAAATTCGACTGCATTTTTATTGGTAATATGCAGTCTCACTCTCAGATTTAGAATTTTATTTTGGCCAGCAGGAGAGATATTCTGAGATTCTTCAGCTTTCGAGAAACTTCGAAAAGAATCTACTTTTAATTCGCTTCCTAATCGTAGCTGTACTTTCACTTGCTATCAATGTCAATCGGTTCCATTGACGTCAAAACTCATTGCGGTAGTTCTCACTGCCCCTGGAGAACAAATTATTTATACTCTTGATCTGACGATGGGAATCACTGGAGTGAACGATATATATATATATATATATATATATATATATATATATATATATATATATATATATATATATATATATATATATATATATATATATATATAGTTATATCCCACTGTACGAGCTCTCTTCCATGTATCTAGCAGCAAAGTTTCACTGAACTAACTAGCTGATCCTCTTGTCTGAACGTAGTAGATAACTGCGCTTCTGCCACCAATGCTTTCAGTACTTATCAGTACTGTAACTTACGTGATATGGGTAACGGATTGAATCGAATGCTAATTCCTTTCCATCTTCTGAAGCTGTTAAACGTCAGTCGATCTTCACGAAATGTTTAACAAAGCACGGAGTTTTCTATATACCACGCCCAAACTCGCAAATGATCGCCCCCTATATGAAGCTAGTATTCCCAGGCTTGCGCACGTGAAACGAGACTCACATGCAAGAGAAATGAAAAGGCAACAACGAAATGGCTTCAGAGAAGCAACACGGTAATCAAAATGTGGTGGCCCCATAGGGACCATGTTGACATTCTCGTTGTCCTCCTCCTCGTCGTCCTTTCTGAATCCCGCGCATTGGAAATGGGCCCATCGACCACAGGAGCCACATTGTACCCACTGAACGTCCTCGTCAATGTCCACCGTTGGTTCCTCCAATCTGCATATACTGCAAACGTCCTCCCGAATTGGTGAAGCCGCTGGATCCACACGTCGACGCTTGTTTTCCGTTTTGAATGGTGTCGACGTATTGGTGCGCAACCGACGGAAATCCAAGGCTTGCAGTGGGTTCCCTATGAAAACTATATCTTCATCGTCCGCATTCCTAACTACCAAGGCAGATTTTCGTTTCGACCGTGACTTACTACCGCTGGTGCTGGCTACTAATGAGCTAGTACTAGCCAGTGGTGTTGCTGGAACGTACAACTTACTGCCATTCAAGTCTGCCTCTAGGTTCCCCGTGGGCTTGGGAACTTCCTGTAACTGATACCATACCATACCATACCGTTCAGCTAGTCCACGCGATAGACTGCGAATAAGGTCTATTATATGCTTAAACTTATCATCGCCTAAGTTGCTCACAATTACCCCAAGATCCTTCAAGGCATCATCGGTGATTGCCAGTTTAACATTTATAGGAGTTAGTTTTGACGTCTTCTGCTTATGAACGAACTCCGGCACAGAAGCTGGAAACCGTGTTCCCGATACTGACAATTCCCAACGGCCCAAATTTATGTCACGACCATAACGTGCCACAAGACATATCCACCGTAATTCATTTGATGTGTGGCATCGGTTAACATCACGTCACCGAACTTGCCGACGAGCTCGTTACTTACAAGAGGAACAAACAGAACAAACCTAATCACGCCATCGTCACTAATGACCTGTGAATACCCCTGATTTCTCAATAACTCACCTACACGCGTTGCATCCTTAGTGTGGTCAACGGAACCTGATCTTTTCCTTATGGAGCGAAAGTCTTGACTGCGAAGGCGACGGCTTAACATTCGTCGGGTGTAATTCCGTATTACGAAAACTCTCCATCATACTAAACACGTGACTCTCTTGGTCGCTGGTCAAGCGGCGGTTACGGACGTAATAACCCTCGGTCTCTCGTTGGAAGTCGTGGTTATGGACCATGGCCCACTGCGACACCATGTAGGATGAGCCGACGGCACGCACCGAGACGAAGGCCTGGCAACCAAGGTTGGGGTATCTGCAAATAGTTTCCATTAGGAACAAGTAAGGAAACAAACTACCTTCTTCCAGAGCAGTTTCTTCTTCTCCGATGGACGCAGCAATATTTGATGAAATAGTACTGCGTGCCAGGTGGTAAAATAATACCACGTTTACTTGCCATTTCCGTTGTTCGTGAATCGTATACGTAAAAACTCGAACAAGTGGTTGATTGGAAGTCCCGAAAATCGGATCTAAATGCATCCAAATTCGTGTACATCTTCTTAACCGATGCACAGAACTGGGCAGAATCATCAGCGATGTTTCGCTCCATTATGGCTCCATAATGGCAAGTGAACATCAAGCCTGGGGTTACGGATTATATATGACCAATAACCCAATCAACAAGCTGCAACTGCTAAGCCAATAACGGGAGAGTCAATTACCGAGATTTGACCAAGAGAAACAAGTTTCAACAAAAATTACCAATGAACTTTTATAAAGTTCGTTTCTATAAAGCACGCTTTTACGGTGTTTTTGTCCAATTTCCTTGCAAAAGTTACTCCGTTAGCTGTTTGAGGTCTGCATTACGCCAAGCCAGGTCGGAACTTGCCCCACTCTCGGACAGTTCATCTTTCAGACACCGCCGGTTAGCCTTACGACTCTCGTTCGGTTACTTCTGGTTCACCCCATGGATTTACTTTGGGGGTGTGTTGAAAACCTGAAGCCAATCTGTATCGCATAGGCTCGACTGCAATCTCTTATCGCACGGTCCATCAGGAATGGAGACAGAACCCCATCGGACGGTGAAGTAGGCTATGTAAGCCTCACATTTGTTCCGATCTAACCGGACTGATGGAGCGTCTGGGCCAAGCAGTGAATCGAACCTAGAGACTTGACTGGAAGGGCTACGTAGACAATTGTGAAAATGCGTCCCTTATCTGTGGCAAACCGTGACACACTTGGTATCACATCAATGTTTTTAGGGTGGTTCTCTCGAAACGTTAAAATGTGGGATAATGCAGTGTCATCTACCATCATGGTATCTCGCTCTCTAACTCCCTTGGACATGGGTGGAGTGAACAGAAATCAGTGAGGATGTCCTCAATCTTCAATTCACTGAGGCGCTTAAACTTCGGTGTACTAATTAGCCAGCGCCTCCTTCAACCTCTGACTTCATCAGTATTTTCAGGATATTTTTAGAATATTGGGTTTGCTTTGGCATCAGTCAAGCTCGCGCTCAAATCTAACGCCAAAACGAAACCTGATCATTTGAGTTCGAAATGTATTGAATATGAATGTTACATACATATATGTGGTATAAGAATTACGTGAAATCAATAATGGGATTTATGATATATATCAGATTATCCATTTTGACACGGAAAATCAGTGTTTGTGTGTGTGTGGACATCTGCTCCCTATGAACTCTGAGTATCAACAGGGGGTTTAAACTCGGGCAGAGCAGCATTTTAAGGCCACTGGTGTGTTGTCATCAGGTTATTCCGGTTTGTTCTCGATAGTTCCGTTCAGGTCAATATTTCGTCGCATATGTCTGCAGTATATCAAACACTGTGGGTTCAATGTGACAGCGATAGCAAACAACGAATGGCAAGAATGAGGATCTACAGTGTGTTTAAATTCATTCATACAACCGGACACGTGCCTTCTGTGAAGACTAACACATGGAGACCCTGAGCCTTATCTTTTGTCAGGACAAACAGAGGTCTCTGCCTTTTGTTTGTTCTGTTTTGATTTGACTGTGTGCGGTTCGCTTCTGTCTCAAATGCATTGGTGCCCTGAGGTGACTGCGGAAATTCATCGCTTCGGATCCAACTACCAATTACAATAATTCTTCCGACAGACATTTTGCTCAAATCAACTCGACTTAAACCACTGAATACACATTTTTCGCGTCCGTTACCACTGGGGGGGGGGGGGGGGGGGTGAAGCCTTAGACTGCAATCAACCAATCAATCAGTCAGTCAATCAATCGGTCAGTCAGTCGTTTATGACCGTCCAATCACACCATTGCTATTACGTGTTAGCCAGGGTGCAGCGCGATTTCACCGTCCTTGTACCACATGTACGCTTCCGGTCCGCGTCGGTGATGAATAACCGGAGGACAGACGATCAGTCGACATCTCGGTGACCGACAGTGAACACATATGAGGACAATAACAGCCACAAAGCACATTGTGATTGAGAGTCTACTCTGCCAAATGATCTGGGTGAACGGTGAATTTCGATGTGGACCATCAGCTTTTGGCAAGAAACGATTGTCACACACAGCTGTGACAGATGTGTATCGCCCGGTGTTATTCTGGCGAGTCACCGGACTGTAAGTCGTAGGTCGATGTAAACGGTGTGCACATTCTCAGATGCATGTGATTTCCCGAAATCTACGAAGGCTAGGATATTCCCAAAATTTTGAGGAAAATTAATTCCAGGTAATCCGAAAATAAACAACACAGGTTGTTGGATTATCAGGGTCGGCTATTTGATGAAACGTGGATATTAGTAACCAGAGAGATGACTTGAACCAGGTTGTTGAGATCCAACCCGTAAAATATAATAGCTAACGTATATATATATATATATATATATATATATATATATATATATATATATATATATATATATATATATATATATATATATGTGTGTGTGTGTGTGTGTGTGTGTGTGTGTGCAGCTCACAATAATGTAACCGGGATACGAGCCCCCGTAACTCGATGTGTTATAGTCCACAAGACGTGCTGGCTAGAAAGGCTGTTTACTGGAAATTACCAAAATTAATCAAATATAGCAACGATGCTCATTTGCATAATAGCTGTTCAGTTCACTTGAAGACAATAGTAACCCGATTGGAGGGTGCAGTCACGTGGTCTGTATGGCTTTCTTCGTCTTATTTCGTTCAGTCCATGGGATGTAATTGCTCTTATTGTGTCTCGATAACTGTCCATTATTGTTTCGAACAATTAACTGCATATTTGAATCGTATGGAACACGAATGCATGGAGAGTCCATTTTTAGAATCACACTGATTCTTCCAAAGTGATCTCGTGGGTTAATATGGCTAACCTTCGAAACAAAGACATAGTCCCAAATTGCTCGAGTATAGGTGATTGGACAGGAGAGTGCTGGGGACGCATACCTGGTGAGCGGCAATAACCTTGAAACCGGTCGTGTTCTTCCGGGGGAATCCTGTCCTATCATCCGGATGCAATACCACACTACTTACATGAGAAAAATCCAAACTTGGACCATGCGTCCTCTTGCTGAAGGTCAACCTTGTTAGCCGACGAGATAACTTTGGAAAAGTCACCGTGTGATACTTAAAATGGACTCTTCCCCATTTCCACGCTCTATACGATTCAAATGAGATTAGGGTGATGAATCTATTGCGGAGTGCTCGAGGATAGGGATTACTGGGCAGGAGAATACCGAGTACACAAACCTAATGGGCGGCAACAACCGCGAGACCGGTTGTGTGTATCCAGGAGAATTCTGTCCTACCATCCAGTTACAGTACCATACTACCTACAAAAATTAACTACTAACCTATTCAGTAACTAGTATGCATACTCTAACACAGATGGACATGCACTACCAATGATTCCTAAAAAGCTAGGTGAAAATAGCCTTTGAATTTGACCCTGATACTGAGAGACGAATCGTCAAATGAAACAATCCCAACAGTTTACTACTCACGACAGAACTTCAACAATCATATTAATAAAAATAGTCGGTTTTGACTGGTTTGAGTACTTTTCGTAGTTTAACCGTCCTCTACGGTTGTTCAGGAGTCATTCATCACCGATGAGGGAATTCGGCGTAAAAACAAATTACACGACGAATTTTACCAAAAAGATAAACTACAACCATAAGAGTCTTCGGATGGTTGTATGAATGTAAAATTGTACCTATCGCAGAAAACACATGCAACTGTTGTGATAACGTGAATAGCCAAATCAACTTGATAAAGCAACCTATGCATCCTGGTAGACTGTCCTTCTGGTACTCTCGGGATATGGTCTCTGTTCTCTTCCAATGAGAATTTTATCGGATTTTTTGAGCAGTTAAATGTCTCCTCGATGGGGCTGAAAAACGGACGACTATGGAGAAGAAAACGGAACGAAAGTATACCGGTCGAACGAGCTTCAAATACTACTCGATGTATAGGAGCATTTTCAAAAATAGACAGGGCTTCAGGGTCATGCTTCCAAGAATCCATTGAATATCTAGTTGTTTATTTTTGTGTGACATTCGTAATATAGGATCCCAAGGCTCGAAGCGCAGGCAGTGATATACAAGTTCGTACCTTCTTTTGACCGTTCCAACTACTCTCAATCTGGTTTGTTCGTCTGCTGAGTGGTATGGCCGCTGTCCTGAGAAACAACGTCTTGGAATGACATTTGAAAACCAAAGACTGGGGAGTAGCCCAATAGGGGCACGGAAAATTTCCAATATATATATATATTTGCAACTGAGTAGTAGGAATGCCTTCGTTGTACTTAGGCCCCTACAGAGAAGCCATCCATCATGAGTGTCGATCGCTGTGCGGGAAGCGGGTTGTTACCGCTCAAAACCAGTGACGGAAGGGTGCTATATCATGTAATGTAGATGTTCAACAAACCGTTGAGAGCTAGCCCGGATAGCCTTGCGGTTAAGGTGTTCGATTCACAATCGTTCACCCCGGGTTCGAGTCCCCGTGGGGTCTCGGTCGATGTGCACTGCTGATGATTCCCAACAAGGATGAAACAGCTGTACAGTATTTCCATGGTTTTCAATGGTGAGTTGAGCGTAGAAGTTGCATGATGAATCATATTACATACCCACCTCATATCAGACTGTGTGCCAAACAGAACATGGAACAATCTGTGAGGAAGGGGTAGATAGTTCGATCTCATGATTTGTTTGGGGGCGCAATGCTGCCAGGTTGCCCAAGCCAAAGTAAGTGGTTTTTTTAGGGGTCCACAACCAGATCCTTTAGGTATCCAAAGCTTAAGCCGCAAGGCAGTGGAATGAAACGTGTGGTCCTTAACCCACTGAGAGCCGGTGACTGAATGCTCAGTTCATACGCCCTTCGGATGAGGCCAAACATCCTGGCTGCCCAGTACACCTCTCCACCACAGATGCTGGTGAGCACAGTGCTGTATGCCTCGCAAATCGTCTGCAGTTGGTTTGGAATCACGGTTTATCCATCTCCCCTAGACTGACTAGTAGTCAGCCAACTTGGCAGACAGCGCCGGGCATTCGCTTTCATCCTCTCACTTTAGTGGGAATACCTCCCCCCACGAGAAGGTAGTGAGCAGGACTTCCTCAACAGAGGCTGTGTTGGACGCACGGTCACTTGGGGCCATTTCGAGAGGCGTTCAGGGGGGGGGGGGAGGGGTTGCCAACTCGAAGCCTGAGACGTCCACTCCCGACCATACTGAGGCATTGGAAGTGAAATCCATTGACTGCCATCCTATGAGAGATAGTAGAACATAAAAGAAATAATGAAACAAATTGTAGACCACAGTCAAACAACGAAATCACTGATTTTCAGAGTTGACCAAAATACACTAGTTCATACAATGAAATGTAAGATTACATTGTTGCTCTTCTGAAATAAAATAACCAACTTGTTCACACAGTTCAAGTAGATTGGAATGAACTCTGACAGCGCAATACAAATATCGAACGCCGATCGTCCAGCCATAAATGAGGAAACAGATATTTTCGACGGAATAAAAATTCCATCGAACCTAGTGGCTACATTATTCGCCACATGGGTACCTTATATGCATATAACTAAAGCCAGCTAATGCTGAAAGTGCACTGAAAAATTTGCGTGATTATTAAAGGCTTGCGATTCTCATATTCACCACAAACGGTGAACGGTGAATACGACGGTACACGTTTAGCGCAGTCTGATCCAGATGTGTCAACACGTACAGATTACGAAGCACGTGCCTAACCAACATCAAATTATGCAGTCTGTTTCGAGTTCAATCAATACCGAAAGAGGGTCTCGCTCGAGTGGAGATACAGTACTAACCTTGAGGTAAACCCGTGATGTTGTTTTTGTCATTATCTTGTACTAGTGTACAGTACAGTGTGTTCCCTGCTGTTTGAGTTACTGATGACTCTGTTGAGGTTCATATATGACGTAACTTTTCGAAATGAAACTTGTGAACAATTGTGGCAACAGTATCGTGATAAAGCTGGATTCATTTTTGTTGCTGTAAAGCCTTTCTCGTTGCACCAAGTTTGTTGTAATGATAATATGATTGGCTTCGTCAGTTCGTTACTTATTAACCGAATGCAAAGAGGAAATTTGAAGTTTGAGTTTGTCCAAGTACAGAAAAGTGGCATTTCAAAACAGGATCGACTAGGTTAATGCGATCGATGGGAGGAGACCACAGATGCCGCGTTCAGTAGTGTGACCATCTATGATCACCTACAACTTATGACGTTGATTACTCTGTCAAAATTTAGCTGTATTTCTCTTTTCAACAGCAGTTCAACCGATGATAACACAGCCACCTCGTCCGCGGATGTTCAGTGTACTGAACGAGCCTGACGAATACACACGATGGTTTTTTCCAGACTTGACCATGGCCTCAGACCTGATACTGTTGCCCATCGATCGGAAATTGGAGCCAGTTTCAAGGCTCTCAAAATCTCTTGTACATACCTATCTCCTCTAAGCAGCCACCGTCATTTCCTTATCCCAATATCAGCAACAAATCACTGCGATCGTAGCCTCCACTTTTCTTAAGTTCTGTCCTGCTCTCCTCATGCCTGGAAAACCGTCGCACGCGCCTCAAAAGACCCTTCAGTGATTCCGTAAGAGACGTGACTTGACACCAGCCTAAATTCAGAAATTGTGCCAGCCTCGAATCCTGCAGCCTCTTTTAAGATGAAGATCCCCACTTCCTCAGTATGTCAACTGGATCTGATTCAGAGCAGAACGGTTTGTTTTAATGCTGATCCGGTCATAACTTCAACTCTGCATCCTTCGCGCGCCCCGTTGGGCCGTTCCTTCACATTCTCTTCATTTTAGTCACGAAAACAGGTTCCCCTTTCCTGAATTGGCCTCCTTAAGCCCCTTTCCAATGATCTTTCCATGAACGCCCTGTACAATGTCAAACAATCAGTTCTATCGCGCTCACTTAAGAATGTGTCTCACGTTATTCTTTAAACATTGATTTATTCCTGCACAAACAAGAGCTTGTTTTCGACCTTGTTGTGATTTCCCTCTATTGAAGAACAGAAGTAATCATTAACTCTTTCTGTTCATGATAAACTAAACAAAGCGTAAGACGAAACCATTGCTAAGTGCAATCTATCCCTTTGTTTACAAAACCGCTATGCACAAAAAGAATGGTATATATAAATATAGATATACAGAGCACAGGAACGGCCACTCTCCGGTAACAGGCACATCAGCTTAAGTGTCGACTACGACTTAATCATATGATGACCGAGATGCAATCTCGAAATACGTCAAACTGATGACGTGCATGAGAAGATTCTTTTGCTGACCTCATCTTTACTACCACCTAACACACAGGTGATTTGTGGACAAAAAATATTCTGAATCACGTGGTCCGTGACAAAACAACAGTTGTTGGACTGATGAAAAACAAGATGATGTCGGCTGCTAATTGTGCGCATTTATCACATTGATTGATTGTGGGAGTAGGCTTACAGATCAACAATTTTTATCATTCAATAATCACCGACCATTTTCAACCATCTGCCATCCACCGAATCCAGCTACATATTTTCCTCAACAGTGCGGTGGATTGACGTCGACGTTATTAGGTTGGAAATCATCTGCTGAATGGAATATTTCCGTACAAGTCAGAATAGACATTTTTCTATTCCTTGAATTATGCTTAACGGTTCACATTTCGAACAGATTGAAATTGGAATATTTATATTAGTATATTACCAATATTTCCATTATCACTTAAATGTTCAAGGCACCGTAGCATTATCAATCACCTCACTCAGCCGTCAGATGCCAGTTGAACGAACTAATAATTATCATTTAGAGAACACAGGTTGATGAACAAGCTTGTTTTCAGTGATTGGTAATCACGCAATTACGTCACAACATATGATGACAAGTTGACGTTTTGGATCAATTAGACAGATAGGTGTAAGTGAGGAGGATGACTGCTCACAAATGTCCATTCTCTGTATTCACTGACGTATTCCTGTGAGACGATGCATATCGATTCCATGACCGAGCGCTTGTCTGAACGTCTCCACGATCACTACCGTGCGCAGTTTAACAACAGGGTAATTAAATCACTCCGTAACACAGTCGTTTCGGATATAGTTCAAACCAATCTCACAATAACCGTGGCCAAGACTTTCGGTGCCCCGTATAGGGTTCGGAACTTACTATCAAGAGCGGCGAAATCTGGCTACTAGCCACAACGAAGGCTGTCGTAATGCGTCTCCACAACCCCCCGCCTGTGCGCACAAAGACAATTCGGGTGCGCTTTCCAACTCCTTTAGCCCACTCTCCGACATACAACAGGTCATGTACGAGACGAAAATTGACACCAGATATGCGAAACAATATGCATCCGGTGTAAAATTAAGCCTAAATCAAAGAATTCTTCGCCGTTATTTCCTATCACTTCCACTTGTGTAATTGGTTCAATCCAACAGCATGTTTTGGTCTATTGGCTTGATTTGGGGTCACTGGAAACGAGCTTGTTCGCCAACCTACGTTCTCGAAATTCATTCCGTGGGAATATTTGGACAACAGTAATCATCATTTGTGAGGTTTACTCAGTGATAATTACCAGGTGTGGACGATGGATCACAAGTAACGTCGCGTCGTTACGACAAAGCCGAGCTCATTCAGTGGTGGTATTTTCAATGTGGTACGCTTCTGTAGAAACATGAACGTAATGTCGAGGACGCACAAGAAAATCGAAATGATTTTGTGAGGTCGAAACTCAGAATGTTGGAGTAACTTTGTGACAACCCTGACTTCATTATTTACATTTTGCTGGCTCGAACAAGGGCGTGGTGTTCTGTACGTGCGATGGAAACGTGTCAGACAGTCTAAAGGCCGGGTATAACATGAACAGTGACGTTTATCACAAATGCAACAACCTATTGATTACATTGAGGGTGAAGAATATCGAGGTAGGCAAGAGAGCTGAATAGCCAAAAAAACTGACATCATTTTCACAGATCGATTGGCTGAGGACATCAGCAGACAACAAAACTGCAACAGTGTAAAAATTGTCCAAATTAATGCAAAAACATATAAGTAAGCATGCATGTGGAGAGTGCCACTGATTTTCCGAAAAAACGAGAACTTCGCCCAGTATATTTTGTTCACAACAGTGCAAAAAGATGGTCAAAGTCTTGATCAGTTCCTGGAATTGCATAGGGATCTAGGTGAAGATTGTTCGTCTCGACTGAAGGGCATCGTAAAGAATTAGTTCCAGATGCATTCATATGAGGGACCCTGTCCGACAATATTTGTCAAGGCATCTCGAAAAGAAAAACCTCGACCTGCAAAGGGCTATCAAATTACCCAAGCAAGTTGATAAGTCGTAGAAACAGGCATTGTTTCATCAAAATGCTCTCACATGCATCTTGCTCCACTTCTATCAAATCTGAAGAAATGGCGAAACGGTCTAGCGACGAAATGGCCAAGAACCCAGTTTCTGCCATTGGTACTGCTGTTTGCTATTTCTGTGGATCCAGTCACTACTGTTGACAGTAGTATCCCACCTGGGATAACCGATGCAAAGCCGGTGGCAAAACAAGACAATACCAAAAGGTGTCATACAGCCCAAGCCAGCCAACGATTTGCGTCGGTTACACCACCCATCATCAACATCGTCGTACAGCACTAAACAGCAAGGCGAGCCTCCCTGACCATTGTCTTTCTCACCGTGTTGCACGTTGAATTAGAGAGTACGAATATAAAAGATGGACAGGGGGTGGGAAAACGAAAGACCGCTCTAGTAGCCAATAAACGAAATACACAGTCTAACTGTACAAGCACACATTGATCAATCATCCTGATTGGACAAAGTGACAACACGATCGCCACTATTCGCGGTTCGCAGCCACATCCTTCAGTGTCTCCAGGCGACTGGTTGAGGGATCTCTGGGACCCCAACTAAGAAGACGTAAAGTACATACTTCTCCTAAGTTTGCTGTACATTTTCTCATTCCCTGTTGCCATGCCATCTGTTGACCTCCACGTGGTCTCTTCCATTCCTGAGGAGGAAGGGAAAACAAGGCACAGCACGGTGTGTTTGCCATACGTAGCACATGCCCCAACCAACGAAGTCTACCAAGCTGGGTACTGTGTGATAGAACATTCTCTGAATTAGTACCCGATGCTCAATTTCTGACCTCAGCATTGCTCACCTGGCAATTCCATCTAATCTTAGCGATACTAGGCAAACATCCATGGTCGAAAATCTCAAGACGACGAATATCTTCAGCACGCAGACTCCAAGTCTCGCCACCATACAACAAAACTGAACACAACTCATACTGTGAGGGTATGTTGACTCATCGTTGGTAGACAGCTAAGTCACGTCGGTACCTGCGCAGTACCGAGCCCAAGGTTTCAGCCCACGAAACCACAAGCGACAGGATAGCCGATTGATGACATGGATCAATAGAATGAGAGATGAATCCTGTCAGCGATGTTTAAGCTTAAAGGCTTGGTCGCCCACATCAGTCGGACTAATACGTTACGTGCAACGGCCAGATACGTGGACGAACAACCCATATATTCATTGTTTTACCAACAAACTGAGATGATTCGCAGGCAGAAGAACTCTCACTAGTTAGTGGGACAGTTCGAAACAATATCCTCTTTATTGGTTGTTGTTACTCCTTATTCGCTGTCGAAGGTAGTTACTGAGATTCTCGTTGACGGAATCCCAACGCAAGCCCTCATCCATACCGGTTGGTACTTTGATCAACAGACAGTTCAGAGATATTGTTTCAAAATCGAGCCATCTCAAAGCCGAATCACGATGACATTTGCTACTTTGACAAGGATTACGCGAGGCCACTGCTTCGTATGAGAACGTTGAATCGTCTGTGATGTCGAATTATTCTGCTGACGCACTACTCGAACTTTCTGCAACAACATACCAGACTGAAACTACTTTTCGGGGATGTTGAACCGAACTGCTCCTGGATTTTCAGGGGCTGAAATGGAACCAAAATCTCTATCAAACACTTGACACCTGATTACCAGCCTATAGCCACAAAATCCGGGAGTCACTCAGCACAGGATAGGTCGTCCGTGCAATTCGAGATTCTAAAGTTGCTGAACGTAGGTATAATTGAGCCATCAAAGCCCCTCTGCAGGCCGCAGGTTTTTGAGACCTCTAACGAAAGGAACAAGGAACTCATTGCCAACGATTAGCCGAAACATAAATCGATGAACTTATCTGGATGGTCGTCCTTTCCCACGAATGGATCCGTTAATCGGGAAAGGAAGTAGACGGCTTTCAAGGCATTCGAGAATTTGTATCATTTCTGACGGATCCCACTTGGTGTCACAAAGTATGACATAACTGATAAAGAACAATTATTCGGCACCGTCATCTACGTGAGGAATATCAAAATTTGGGGTTCCAATCCCGAAGAACATGATCGGAATCCGGAGCAGTTCATAGAAGTGAAGTCTGCCGCTGAATGAAGACAAAAGTACTATCTCCCTAGGAAAAAAGAAAAACGCTGGGTTGGGAAGTCTCAGAAGACCGGATCCGAAAAGGCTAAGCTCATTCAGGGATTTAGCTAATTCTGGAAATCTAAAAGCTCATGGGCGGGGAATCGGGATGTTTCCGTAAACTGCGCGATCAAAGTATGGGATCCCCTTCAGTTCCCCGCCTCTGTATTCCTAACGAAACCATATCTGGTCAGAACCACCGAATATCCATTACGATAGAGAACATAAAACTGCACAACCCCTCATCTGGGCCATAATACCTACTACTTAAAATCTAGTGCAACCACCATTCCGCTTTAGGATCTCGATGTATCTTCTCGGCATACTTCTTACAAGACCTGTGAACTGCACGAATAGAAAGAATTCCATACTACATCGGTCGTCGCGCAGGATAATCAGGACAGCGCTGCTCATTGCATCGAGCGGGGTGGGTAGTGAAAAGTGGGCTACTGCTCAGAGTTCCCTCTCTTTTATTCAACCTTTGTCTTCTGTCCCTAACCACCCCTCTTTGCCCCATCTCTCAATCCATAATGCTCCCACTGATAACACGGTCGATACTCGCAACGATTCACTGTCAAATAGTGTCAGGAATAGTCCTCTGTCTTGTAACTCACATTTCCTCAAGCCCCGTCAGCCTCTTAATCTCGGCTCCTTCAACGTGCGTACACTCATGCAGGTCGGTCAGTGGGCGTGCCTAACCCTCACATTAGATTCTCTGAAGATTGATGTCTGCTGCTTAAGCGAAACGCGTATACAGGATTCGAGCAGTGTAATTCTACTAACTGCTCCTGATATCTCATCGAAGTATTTCCTGCGCACTTCAGGAGACGAAGTAGCTAGAGCTGTGGGTCAACGTGGTGTAGGAATTGTCTTGACTGACAAGGCTGAGGCTGTCCTTTTAGACTGGATCCCTGTTAACAGTCGTTTATGTGCTGTAAGACTCCAGGGGTCAGTTGGCGTTCAAAAGGATAGTTGTGTTAGGCGCAATTTGTTTGTGATCTCGGCGTACGCCCCAACGGACTGCAGCTCAGACTTGCAGAAAGATGAGTTCTATGATGCCCTCTCCACCCTCGTTCGCAGCAGTAAAGGTTCTGACATTGTAGTGCTAGCTGATGACTTCAATGCACAAGTTGGCAAACTCAGTGTGTCAGAAGCCTGTTTAGGTGGGCGTTGTGCTTTACCCGCTGAGCGTACAGATAACGGAGATAGGCTTCTCCAGTTTTGTGCAGACAGTCGATTGTTTTTGTCTAACACCAACTTCTGACACAGTTCACGTCGCACAGCGACATGGCGCTCTAACTCTACAGGTACTTTGAATCAGATTGATCATATTGCCGTAAGCTACCGGTGGCGCAGTTCTGTTCAGAACTGCAGATCTTACTGGTCCGAGTACGTAGAGTCAGACCATGCATTAGTTTTTATGCGATTATCTCTCCAGCTCCATGGTTATCGTCGCAAACCGAAAACCCGGTTAGCTGTGCAACGTATGTGTGATCCAGAAGTACGCACCAGTTACGAACAGAATTTAGCACATGAGCTAGGGTCTACGACGAACAGTAATGTAGATGAGCATTGGGCTCATATCAAACAGGTGATGCACGTTGCAGCAGGTTTTGCCTGTGGTCCTAGATCCGTTGTCCATCAAAGACACTGGATTTCGCAAGAGTCGCTGAGTATAATGGAGCAAAAGCGTCAGCTCTCGAACCGTAAGGAGATGAATAAGATGCGGAGGAAGCTACAAAGGCAAATTACGAAAAGCCTAAAGAATGATCGCGAAAATTGGTGGGTCAAGGTAGTCGAAGAAATGGAAATAGCAGCTGCTTCAGGTAACAGTCAGAGACTGTTCAAACTTATTCGTGACACCGGTGGACGGCGCATCCAGGTCAGTGAAACGATTTGGGATAGAAATGGAGAACCCATCCACAGCAAAGGCTTGACCGTTGGGCTGAATACAGTTTAATTGGCCACACTAGTGTGGTTACTCCTGTGTCAGCAACTGCGACTCCTTGGGTGGTATCACTTGAGCCCCCATCGAAAGTGGAAGTAAAGTCATGCATTCGATTGCTAAAGCGAGGGAAAGCGGCAGGTCCCGACGAACTTCCCCCAGTTCTTCTCAAAGTGGGTGGAAACGCTTTGATAAAATCACTTACCGCCTTGCTTCGTGACATTTGGAACGAGGAGCGTATTCCGTTAATATGGAGTGGGTCGTTGATTGTTCCCATCTTCAAGAAGAGAAGACGCAATGACTGAAGTAATCATCGTGGCATCAGCTTAATTCCGATTATCACCAAAGTATCAGCCTTGATTCTGCTGCACCGTCTTACACCTGTTCGAGAGAAGAATGCCCGCGAACAGCAGGCTGGACTCCGCCCAGGTCGAGGATGCATCGACCAGGTTTTAGCCTTCGCCGACTACTTGAAACGCGTCACACGCGCCGTCAACCGACATCATTGATTTTCTGAGATTTGAAAGATGCCTTCGATTCAGTTCATCGAACATCGCTTTTCAGTGCTCTTCATCGAAAAGGTACGCCCCAGAAGTTCGTGAACCTACTGAGATCATTGTATTCGCATACTTCTGGCCGCGTAAGGGTTTATGGTGAACTATCCGGTCAGTTCGAAACGACCAGCGGCGTTCGACAGGGATGTCCCATGTCTCCATTCTTGTTCAACTTCGTCATGGACGAAATAGTGGACAGTGCGCAGCAAAATCTTCAGGATGTAGGCGTCGAACTAGGAAATAGTGGAAAGCTGTGTGACCTAGATCACGCGGACGTCGTTGTTTGTTTGGTCGAATCCACGGAACATACTCAACGCTCACAAGATAGACTTGGGAGAGCTGTAGTTCCATTCGGCATGCGCTTTGCACCTTCAAAGTGTAAGGTGATGTTACTAGACTGAAAATCAACGATTCCGAGCTTGATGCTCGATAGGGAGGTGCTGTCAGTTGTCGACCACCTCACCTACCTCGGCAGCAGCGTGACGACAGATGGGAGCAGAGAATTAGAGGTGAGCACACGTATATCCAAGGCCCGAGCGGCGCACGCTGGACTGAATCACTTGTGGCGCCGAGCTGACATTTCACTGAAGTTGAAAGGTCGTGTATACTGTGCTGCAGTGCGTTCAGTTTTGTTGTATGGTTGCGAACCTTGGAGTCTGCGTGCTGAAGATATTCGTCGTCTTGAGGTTTTCGACCACCGATGTTGACGTAGTATCACTAAGATAGGGTGGAATAGCCGAGTAAGCACCGATGAGGTCAGAAAGCGAGTATAAGTTATTCATTCGGAGAACGTTTTGTCACAGCGTATCCAGCATAGTAGACTTTGTTGATTGGGGCATGTGCTACGTATGGCAAACAGACGTCTACCGTGCCGTGTCCTATTCTCCGTTCCTCCTCAGGAGTGGAAGAAGCCACGTGGAGGTCAACAGATGACATGGCAACGAGGAATGAGGAAATGTACAGCAAACTTAGGAAAAGTAGGTGCTTCACGTCTTCATGGTTGGGGTCCAAAAGATCTGTCTACCAGTTGGCTGGAGACACTGAAGGATATGGAGGCGAACCGCGAATAGTGGCGATCGTGTTGTCACTTTCTATTGAGTCAGAATGACTGATCGGTGTGCAACATGGTGAGAAAGGCAGTGGTCGATGGGGTTTGCCCTGTTGTTTAACGCTGCACGATGATGATGATGATGGCTGAACTGTGATTGTCCCCTGGTCAATGTTCACCCATTCCCATGCAAAGGCGGTTAGCAATTCACTCGCTGACCGGTTAACCATGAAATCCTTGTATACCTGGCGAGCAAATATGCCCCTTAAGTTCTCAGTCAGGTTTAGATCTGGGCTGCAGACTGGTCACTGCATGGCCTTGATCCCACGGAACAACAACCAACATTTTGTGGTGGATGACCAGTGGGCAGAATCATTATCATCTTAGAACATGCTGTCATCCTTTAATCTGTTTGTCAGTAGCGGGGTCAAAAACTGTCCCAGTGAATGAATCTGTGCAACGGAATTTTTTTATACTCTCAGGTATAATTAACTCACTTCTGCCGTTGGCCGAGAAGGCTCCCCAAACAATCACTGGACTTTTGTCGTTGTTTTTTTTTTGACTGCTAATTATTTCTTCTTTTATGACATCACACCAGTAGTAATTTCACAGCTCACTCAAATTAATTTATTTCGTCACCAAAGTAGAAATTTCCCCATTTGTTTTCCCGTGCTATGTGCGTTTCAGTCGATGATAAGCATTATTCTTTATGCAGTGGTGTGAGAGCAATCTGTCCTCTCATTTCTTGTATTTCATTCACGGCATAGCTTTGAGAGTTCTTTGTTACGTTCATTTCGAAACACTGACTCTGATCATAGCTTTCAACGAGGACAAGGAGCATGTGTTATTGGAGGCTAGACGAAGTAATCTGTATTCGTCCGACTTCGGCAGTTTTATTCTGGACAATCCATACGGTTTTTAGGCACACATTGATCGTTACATTCCAGATATCGTCGTACGACATTTCTCGATGTCTTGCATTCTCTGGAGATCTCATGCAAACTGAGTCCCACTTCGTAGAATGTAGATACTTTTTCTCCGTCAGACTCTGTTAGCTTATTTCCGTATGGCATTACGCAGATAAAATTCGATGTGACTTTTGTATGTTGTGTGAATGCAACCGACGCGAATGAAGGTCAACTAGGTCACTAGGATGCATCACGTGCTTCAGTGTACATTATTCACGTGATTCCGGTTCTCGTGGATTTGTCAACTGCCAAATCCACAGACCTAACTAGTGAGTCTGTTTCCAGGCTCAATGGTCTGTCCAGTTCCGCGAAATTTTCCACGGGATAGTGCACCGGAATAGGGGTTCCTATGCTTTCGTCACCCTCGTTTTCTACGTCTTCTGCTCTAATTAGCACATAGTGCATAGTTTCATTCTCAAATCTGGCATGCTGTATTTTATTGTGCATTCAGTCGATGTGACCAGAGGTGGTTTCGTCAGAGAATAGAAGCGGAATTATGCGGAAAAATGAGTGGGGTCCTATATTTTTGTCGCGCAGTATATTACTACCAATGGATATCCCACTTTTCAGACAAGATAAATCTGCTTGTCAAAAACGACGCATCTCCCCTATGCGGGTGTGTCATGCATCACTTCGAGACGACGAAAAGAGCAAGAAAGTGCGGTGATTGTGATCGCTGATTCCTTAATTGTCGAAACTGATGCGTCGGACATCGAAATTACCGTTACCCTCAATCAGAATGGCAGACCAGTATCCTTCTTTTTGTGAACCCTGGTTCCAACCGAGAGGCGACGTTCCGCAGTAGAAAAGGATACTTACGTCATAGAGGAAGCATTGGAAAAATGGCGGCATTATCTGCTTGATCACCATTCCAAGATGGTGGCCGACCAGCGGTCCGTTGCTTTTACGTCTGATAACGAGCCTCGAGGTGAAATAAACGAAAAAAACTCAAATTTGGCTCACGAAACTGCCAAGTTTTTGGTACGATATAATGCACCTTCGTGGTGACGAACAGCAGGCAGAGAATGAGCTCTCTCGTGGCTATTGTACAGCGACTGTTAATTATAAAAGCCTGAAAGATTTGAACGATCATCTTCATCACCCAGGCGGTGCTCGCAAGCTTCCCTTGATTTGTCCTCGAAATCTACCACTTTCTACGGAAGAAACAGCTTCCTAATATTGCGTCTGTGCGGAAATCAAACCCCTGAGACTGTTCAAAGCCACACATCCGTTTGAACGGTTGGTCCCAGATTTCAAGGGTCCGCTCCCACCATTTACCCGTAATAAATGTCGGACAATTACCGACCAATATTCTCCAGCTTCCTTCGCCTTTGCCCGAGCAGACGTCATCAGCAGCTATTGTGAAGTGTCTTTGGCTTTTACTTTCAATCTCCAGGCTTCTTGCTAACATCCATTTGGATCGAGGGTCTTTTTCTTGTCTGCAGAGCTCAGAAACTCTGTCCACAGCAAGGGAGTTGCAACCATGAATGGCACAATGTGGCAAGTCATAACGCTGATATTCAAATCTCGAAAGTTGGCCGTACGTCGTGTTGTGTAATGATCTGACTGGTTTATCATTCTAATGCTTCCTCTTTTTGCCTTCTAACCTGCATACCTCAGTTGTTTGTTCAATAATGCCTAGTTTTTGTGTCTTTGATTGTTCTCATTTGGAACACTGCGACGCCGTTCTAGCTCACAGTCAGTTATTAGACAAACACATGGATCGAATTCTGCGTCCCAAACACTTTGATGACGATCCCGATTTTTCAACCGCTTCGAAGCAATGATTCATTAGGCGGATACGTTTACTTATTTTCTGGACAGTATCGAGTCATTCAATCCCAATAAACTCAGAACCCTAGAAAGTTATGCGTCTCTCAATGTGCATGATTATGTCAGGGGTTGCGAAAATTACGAAGTTGCAACAGAAACCCTCACAAACCCATATATCAAACCAAAGAACGAGATTGTTGCTCACCATATATATTATCCGTATGTCGTTGGACTCTAGTCTCAGGTAATACAAGAACAGCTCCTACAAAACATTTCACTCGAATTGCAAACGGCGTTTGCACAAGCACGATCTCTTGAGATGATTGACTGTCAGTCACAATCGTATAAAGTAGATGTTTATATAGCTTTCACAAATAATTCATTGGAGTTGGAGGAAGCAACCCACGAATCAACTACTCAAAGTGAAAACATTACTACTTCTGCCGATACGAATGTTGGCACTAGCAAGTGTTTTTTCTGTGGATTCAGCAGAAAAACGGTCGCTGTGTCCTGCCCGTGAGAGGACTCGCAAGGGCTGTGGTAAGAAGGGTTATTACCAGAAGGTACGTCGTTCCTCCAAGAACGCTGCGTCTTTGGCCCAAAACTGCTAGTCATCAGTAACTCTCGCCGTAGCACCCAACAGTCTCCCTCATGCTTCAGTCGATATTCTCATCAACAACATTCCGCTGAAGGCCATGATCGCTGAGTCTGCTGTCACGTGATTCAATTGACAGGTGATAAAATATTGTGACAAAACTTCAATGGCGAGTAAACACCTACCGAGTTTGGCCAATGGCTATTGTTTCGTTACATTACCATATAAAGTGCAATACACAAACATTAAACTCTCCCTATTCACAAATCTTTGCTCCGGTGTTCTTTCGGGATATGATTTTATCAAAATGCATCGATCAGTTGAAATCCCGTTCTTCGGAACGAAACCCTCATCCTCTTAATATGGTTTACTAGCCGCTGATGCGGATTACCCATCTCCAGTAAGTGAGAATGCTAATATGACCAAATCACTTCGCTACTTGGTCACCGACGAAAAATTTCTTCGAACTGAAATCAATACACTTTTGGACGATGGCATCATCGAACCATAGGTATCCCCTAGGGGGGCACAAGTTTTGGTAACCACGAATGAAAATCACAAACGAGTGGTTATTGACTGTAGCCACACGATCCACCGATATACCAACTAGATGTTTATCCTTTGCCACTAATAGATGCCATCATAGACAATATTTCCTAATACTCGAAATATAGCAGAGCGAATCTACGAAGTGCATATAATGAAATGCTAATAGAGGAAAGCGAGAAGTTCATCGCATTTGAATTTTGTGGTAATCTTCAACAATTCTGTCGCACACCCGTTTCCAGCGGGTGACTGACAAGATAGTTCACGACGAGGACCTAAAATGAACATGACTTCAATCTAAAAAGATTGTGTGAGGCTGCTCGTAAGTATAACCTAACTTTCAATGAAAGTAAAAGCGCCATCCATTCCCGAATAACACGGTTACTAAGGTTTGAAGTTTCGGACAAAACTGTTCGACTTGATCCAAACCGACTTCAACCTTTACGAAACCTGCAGATACCTACCGACCTGAAGTCTCAGCAACGTATTGTGGAATTGTTCGTTTACTAACCCTCGTGGACCTCACATTTTTCAGACAAAGTCCGCCCACTTGTCAATAATCGTTGTTTTCCTCACTCCCCACTTGCCTGACTCGTTAGAAGAGATCAAGAGGTTTGTTATTGTAACTGTCGATGAAACCATTCCTCTTGTTGTGGAGATGGGTGCTTCTGGCGTAGCCATCGCGGGTACTCTGATATAGAATGGATGACCAGTTGTCTTCTTTCCTCGAAGTTTATCACCTAGCAGGCGGCATCAACCAACGATTGAGAAAGAAGCCCATGCCATTGTTGAATCGGTCAGAAAGAGGCGTCATTATCTTATTGGATCTAGATTTACTATTACCACAGACTGGAGATCAGTCTTCTATATTGCCATACTCATACAAGTAAAATAAAAACGAAAAAACCCAGTGATGGGGTGTCGAATTTTCTTGCTATATTTTCGATGTCATATGCAGACAGCGGAAAGGTAACGTAGACGTCGATGTCCAATTGCGAATATGTTCTGTATCATATGTAAAAGCATCAGATCTTCAGCAGCTACACGACTCCTTGTGCCACCCTGGTGTTATCAGAATGTTGCATTTCATTCGTCCAAGAAATCCACCACTCTCTGAGTAGCAGGTGAAATTCACGATACTGCATGGAATTGAAGCCCGTATTTCTCAGACAGTTAGGTTATTAGTCCGTTTGGAAGATTTAATATCGACTTAGAGGAGTCTTTACCTTCTTCGTCACAGAGGAAGTATCTACTGACTAACTTCGGTGAATATTTCTGTTTGCTTGCACGGACATGTCTGAATCCACTGTGGTTGATTGCTTCTGTCAGCTGTATGAATTTTTTGGCATGATAATCTCCACTCGCTCTAGTCGCGGCGCGTCGTTCAAGTCTGAAGAATTTTGATCATTCCATACCTAGAAAAGGACTGCAACTACACCTATTCTCACCAAACGTTAGCACACGACCGGTTTCGTGGTTGTTTCCGCTCATGAGGTATGCGAACCCGGTACTCCCCTTCATACTCGCACACTCCGATGTTGTATCTTCACTAGGATCTACTTTGAATATATATATATATATATATATATATATATACTGTGTTGACTTCGCTCAACCTTCCCAGCTTACCACGTACGGCGATCTTTTATCTTTCATCATGAGAAGTGGTGTTCGTCAGGGTTTCCCACGTCGGCCTGTAGCGACATTCAACTTTGCTTATTTGTTTAACACACATTATTGTTTATCTGAACTTTTGCTGCCTAGCACGGTAGCCATTTGACCGTTGCACGTGCACAATCTCGCAATACACGCTAGTCACTTCGTCTTTATCTACCGTATTCTGCATCGTGGGAGACAAGGCTGTAGTTATCGTGTCGGCGTTATGCGAAGCATCACAGTGACGCACGGGCGGCCCACACATAGCAGAAAAGACTAACGAATGCGTGCAACTAAGGAAACAGCTTGGTAAGGTTTTACACGGTCTTACGGGCTCTTCCTTTTCAATTTTGTAATTGAACTGAATCTTGAGATAGCCCCATCCTCGTGTGAGAATAGCAGCATCGACCTCTGTTCAGGCAGTAAACTGTCTGACTAGAAGTACGGGGACGACAATATTCTCCTGAGCGAAGATCCAGACAAGTTGCAACTTCTTCTGGATCGTGTAGCAATGTTTAGGATGGGTTTTGCACCTTCGAAGCGTAAAATGCTGCTGTGAACTGAGTTGACGCTACATCAAGCGTTGTCCTGCCAGGGGAGGCTCTGGCTGAAGTAAATAAGATGTTACCTGGGCAGTTACATCCAGCTGGGTGAGCGGATATTGGAAGAAGTGTCATCGCGTCTGCGGAAGACGCATTTATCATTTGCTAACCTCAATCACCCGTGGCGCCGGTGTGACACCCGACTGGCTGTCAAGGATCGAATGTGCACTGCGGTAATAAGGTCCCTCCTTTTATACGGCCCAGGAGCATCGTTGTTAACTGTGGAGGTCAGGCGAAGACCATCAATATCTCCGTAGAATTGCTCGAATTTAGTAGGAACATCGTATCAACATTACTGGAGTTGGATGTAGGGTATTGAGAACCAGTGGTCAGATACTGAACCTAAACAGGTTAAGATGACTGGGACGTGCTACCCATGCCCACCGATAGACTTCCTCGGAGTACGGTCGGGGGTGGATGTCTCAGGCTTCTCGCAATGCGCCCAAATGACCGCCAGTATCAAACAGCTTTTGCTGAGGAATTCCTGCGCACTGCCTTCCCGTGGGAGTTTCCCCCAGTGTGAGGACGAAGGTGAACGCCTGGCGCTATCCACCGGATTGACTAATATTCAGTCTAGGGGAGATGGGTAAACTCTGATTCCAAACCAACCGCGGACGGCGTACGAAGCATGAAGCACTACGCTCAGCGGCATTCGTGTATGGGAGAGGGTGTACTGGGCATCCAGGCTGTCTGACCTCATCCAAAGGGCGTATGATCTGACCAATCAGTCTCTGGCCCCAGGTGGGTTACGGACCTCGCACTTCGTTCGCTGCCTTGCGGGTTAATCTTTGGAAATCTCTCGTTGTGGACCTTTAAGAAAACCAACTACTTTGGCATGGACACCCTGGCGGCATCGCGCCGGCGAACAAATCACGGAATTGGACTCCCTCTACCCCGTCCTTCCCGATTGTACCATGTTTTGTTTGGCATACAGCCTTAAATCAGGCGGATCTGAAATAAAACCCTGCTTTCTGAGGCAGGTAGGTCGAGGTAGTCAGTTCTTAACATGGCAAAAAGATGAAAACTCTGAACAGTGGACTTGGCCAAATAGGATGTTAGACTTCCTGGATGGGGTCCACCAGGTGGTTGGATACATCCAGTGATATGGCCAGTGACGAAGTTACATACGGACTCTTTCGTTGCCTTAATGATTCCCGTTTCTTACTTTGCTTTCGGCTCATTTTTGCTTCACGGTTTTATCCTGTTTGCCCTTGACTCAACGATGCTGTGAGGTAGCAACCGAAACCAGAGCACAGAAGTGCGAGGTTTATGGTTGAATGAATTGAACCTAGAACACCGGCCAAATAAGACCAAATCGGTGAACCGTCCTGCCGCGTCCGTCGACCTTGCGGAATCAAGAAACCCGTACGTTGTACCGACGCGGGTTTGTTTATTCCACATGTGAAAAATTTACGAACACGTACAGAAGAAAAACAGTTCCCTTGTTCGTCGAATATTTGCCCGTTTTTGTCTTCATGGGCAGGCCGTCTTACACCAGGGTCGCATACCGTCGGTTAAACACTAATACGTACAAAAACTGGAAGTCCTCCCGCTGGCAGAACTCATTACCATCATTCCCAATATTTTCTCTATTACTTATTCTTTTGCAAAGCGGGAGTTTGTACTTATTCACAAATCTGTCACAGTCCTTCGGCCATCCAACTGTGGCGATTCTATTCAAGAGTTACAGCTCACACGGCTAGAAATCAAATTTCCACTTTTCAAAGAACTGCATTCCTCACCGTTCCCCCAGTAGCTTCATCATCATTGTACAACGCTAAACAGTAAGGCGAGCCCCACTAACCACTGACTTTCTCACCATGTCACACGTCGCATTGACTATCTCCTTTTGAGCTTTTGTTTCAGGTTACCGAAAATATTCTGGTATCTGAACCCAACGCTAGCATAACCATCCCAAGGGACGCGAAACAGACGCATTTGCCGTACTAACAGTGTGTCGCAGTTAATCCATCGCCCCTTACGGGCCCTTGTTCGTTCTAGTGGGCGTGCGCACGTCCTAGGCCCTCTTCTTAAGTTCAAGCCATATTTTTACCCCACAACTCATCCGTCTTTCTCTCTCGGTACATCGGACCACTCTTTTCCCATGTACCCACTGCATCTTCATATTCCCGTGCCAATTCAATCCTCTAGACGTGTTTTCCGGCGTACAATCCACGGTCTAAACATTCCCTAATTCCTGATCCATGTACCTCAACCACGAACGTAGCAAAAGCCCTACCTCGAGACGTGCATGTTTATCACTCGTCACATCGAGTCCGGAAGAAGTAAATCACCCGAATGGTTTACTCACACGCGCATTCGCGCTGTACGGAGGAAAAAATGGTTCCAGGCGATGGCGCCAACCCCAACACTCTCACAGCTGCCACTTGCAACCACGGAGCAAATGATGTGCCATAGTGAGAAAGGCCAAAACCAAACTTGTTGGTAGTAAAGCTCAGAATTCAGCGAAAGCTGTCTTCATTTCTTTCTATCTCACATGTCCCGGACCAGTCAGAAAACGCCGAAGTCCTAGGAACTGCTTGTTTTCAATTTCCGTGTCACAGTCTTGCAGTGCTCTCTCAATCGCTTCCACCGTCAAGGCCAAATTCCCTACCGAAAACGCCCGCTAAGTTCTGGATTCATTTGACACCTCGAAACCACCCATTTCTGCGACGAACCGTGAATCGAAACTCGCACCCATTCCCTGTCCCGAGGAAAAATGTTACTCTCATCCTGCATGCCCTCCCATCCCACCCAGGATTATAAATTCTGACTCAGTTATCTCGTATTTTATCAAAACTTATGGAAACCGTGATAGTGAGACAATTCCTGTTGGATCTTAGACGTCCAGCACTCTTCAGTAACCACCGGTATGGGTTCCGCCACCACGAACCCCCAATGAATTGATGACACGTCTCAAACCGAATTTAGTCACTAGAAATTCTCGGAGCCACTGGCCAAGTGTGACACGGTGTACTGTCAAACCCACCTGGACTTAGATTTTCGTCTGAGCACATTTCCTCGACAAGAGCTCTTCCCAACGGAAGCTCCACGGTGATCCGAGTCGATGGAAATCTGTCAAACGTAATCCCAGTGAATGTGCGCAGCCACACTGTCTATGCATTTCATAAATTACTTTTCCCAAATCATGTTCGGGCTTTTATCGAAGACACCACCCACCACTATTCTCTGGTTCTCACTTTCGTGCTAGTTTCTTTACACTAACCCAACTTCCCACCCAGCATTAGTGAACAAGTATGCATACACCAACTCGTTCGGCGAACAGAAAGCCTACTATTTGCACATCGTGATACTCTACCGCAAAGGGTTCTCACAAGTGGCAAGATTTTGTGCATGCAACCTGGGGGAAATGCTAACTAAGTCATTTAATCGGGAGCTGCGTCGCGAATGAGGGTGGTAATGGGTACCAGACGGTGAACGGAGAACAGGAACGCTTCCGCTGATCTACATGCTAACGTCAGACGGGTTTCTTGCATACGTCTACGTTGTCATCAGCTAAGTTACCAATCAATGAAAGTACCTGCCTTGTGAGCCCTGCTTAACAGTTTAGTCTTCTTTATTAATTCTTGAAATCGGAGCCAGCTTCCGCTGGTAGCTACAGTAAGATTCATGGTGCCGTTTGTCTCGTTAGCCGAATGATTGGTGCTACCGAAATGGACACAATACTAAAGTATAGAGTATCACTGTAAGTCTATGGCCTAAAAAGACATTATTGTCAGATGCAGACGGAGACCCCCTGAGTGAGACAGCATCGACCCTGGTATACATATATAATATATATATATACATATATATATATATATATATATATATATATATATATATATATATATATATATATATACCGAGCGCTTACCCTGGGTTTGTGAACGCAACGTCCAGAATCACCTTAGGATATCGAAGACAGAGCCAGTGGGGCGAAACGAATTCGGGCTAGCTGGCACGGATCCGTATAAGACTGGGCCCCTATATAACCTAGGGAGTGGGATAATCTGAAACCATCAAAGGCAGTCACCACGTAGTACGGCAAACCTGCTCGTTGTGGCAACACCCCCTGTACTTCTCTCTATCTAAAATTGCAAGGGAGGAAGACTAGGCCAAGGACGGCACACAAGCCGAAGGTGCGGCCAATGCCTAGCCTAGGAGTGGTGCAGGGTGGTACGTAAACCACAGCCGACCATGACACACGATGCCATGCCAATCATGCCACGCAAGCCTAGTCAGGGCGTGATACCGGACTTATATTGCATACATATCCGGTCCTTCCCAACCTCACCGCTTAACTGTCACAGCATACTCCTTTCAGGATGGACACAATACGAGCGCACCTACAGTATGCGATTGGTTGGCCAATCTCGTTTCCTACGGATATGATTTCATCAGTCGAAAGTCTTCTCAAATAAGTTGCCATAACACCCAAGATTGTACGTCCCGACACCATCTACCCTATCCAAAGTTGTGGGAGAACAAACGGTGCTCAAAGAATCGGATCACGTAGAACCGTTGTCCAGTCATTATTGCGATCGAGCGTTGCATGGGCGCTGACGGACCGCCAGATCACATTACGACACGCGATCCGGCTAGCGCAACACGCTGTTCATCGTTGGAGCCCAACATCCTACCGACCCGTGAAAGAAAACCACGTCTCAGATTACGAAACCCATGATCATCCCGATGCCCATCACAATTCGGAATGCAACAAAAGAGGATGCAAAGCTAGTTTAAACAAAAATTAGGGTCACAACAACAGAGTACAGCATTTAATCCCGCAGGTTAGTAACTAGAAGATGGTAGTTGGTCTTCAAGCAATTCAAGTCTAAATAATTAGCATCAGCAGGCAACAGTTCAAAACCAAGAAACATGAGAGTCTTCAACAGGGGGGTCATATGATACCCTTCAGGCTCATTTTCAGACTTTCGAATAGCAATGTACGCTTGTGCCACACCATCCAACTCCAGTGCCTCCAGACACTCGACCAGGACGTTCTTCTGCAGCGTGCACGAAGACGAAGCAGCATCAGGCAGAAAAATGACAGCGACCTTTGGATCACTCACGTGGGCAACCAACAACGTAGATGGTGGCAAACAGGGCCGGTACGCGTTCAAGGCATTCGTAATGCTTGGTGTGAAGCCTGGTACATGAATGGCATTGATACCGTTGAGCTTCCCACCTCCGATGGAGAAATTTGGCCGCAAATCATCGTGCGTTGCCAACGAAAATTCCGGATCACTATCGGATTGCGAATCAATCGACTGAGAACTTGACGGGTGCCGTACGACCTTCCCTGACCAGTGTGCGCCGGGACTAGGACCGGGCACACCACCCGAGTGACGGGAAGGTAGCCTTGCATCCTCTGTAGAAACATCAAATATAAGGCCGAGGCCATATGCCGAGACTAGATTGGTAGAACACTGGCTCCTGAATATCGTACGCCGACATACCTAGCGAGCGAAAGGGCGAAAACGAGCAACCTCGGTCCACCGGGCGTTCAACTGGCAATTTATTCTATCCGTTAGGTCCAACCCTAGCACCGATTGGTTCAGTATGATACATCCAATCAGACAGCGGTCAACATTCTGATTGGTTGCTTCGCCTACCGTTCAGCTCGGTTAGTCTGTTCAGCTGCCTTTGTGTGTGGACCGTTGGAGGTCACTGACTGTCGGTCTATCGCTCGTGATGTTTAATCAGCAAGCGGTCGATTTTCGCGAGGCATCAAAACAGACAGCCCCACTCTAACCATGGCTGTCTGGCTATCTGCGCGTGCCCCACAATGTTGCCTCAGTTGCAATCGGTTGTGAGGCCACACGGGAGCGTCGGATTACACCGGGTGTGTTTGGACTGTGGGGGTTTAGGATTTAATTTTCCGCTTACATCGATGAAGATCTATCTTACGACGTGCTATAGATGATATTTATCGCCTTTTGACATTAATTATAAACAAGCAGAGATTAGATGAGAGAGGGTTTAACATTGTTTACACAACTGACTGCTCACTAAATAGCAGAGGTAACAGCCTTACACGTTATTTTAGATACGCATTCAATTTCTAACGGCGTGCATAAGTATATACAGGAAGACCTATCGAACTAAATACCTCATCCGATTAACACTAAGTAGGAACTGAAGTTGTTAATCTAAATTCGCGGTTCGCGGCTGCATTTAGACCTAAAGGATGAGATTTCGTAAATGCCGGTTTCCGGAAGAAAAATGATTCCGGAAATGAACTTTCTCGATATCGGCGAGTTTTGTTTGCTTGAAGTGCCTCTACCGGATTACTCCATTTCTTACTGGCGTCACTCAAGTGACTAGAAAACCATGTTTTGTTTTACAATAAAAAAGGAATTTTTCTATTGAAATGCAGAAAATGTGTTGTCTTTTTTTTTAGGAAAACCGAGCTTACTGTCGTCAAGCCCTGAATACTGAGTCGTCGGTGGCTCTGCTGTATGGCAAAGGCTGGATCCGAGGATCAAAATCTTCACAAATCAGGTTGTACCTCTGTGCTGTTGGTTGTGATAGCCTTCAAGAGAGCCTCAGACTGCAACACAGTGCCCTCCAGAGTTAGTTTTATGAGAGAAAAGCGGGGAAAGGAGCTCCGGTTTTTTTAAGTGTGCATGTCTGCTGAATGTAACACTGTCTAGAACATTCTGCCTCCCAGCCAAAACACTCCACGTGTTGAGAGCTAAGAAAACTCACCGACAACACGACGGTGATCTGGGCGCGTGATTTGCCATGATCACTTTCGTCCTTTGAGAACTGAACTTTCTAAGTAAAACTTCCATTTCTAAGACATTACTGATGTAAGTTGTTTACAATGTCAACAGTGGTTCGTTGTGGAACAAAGTAATGAAATGGTACACCGAGCTCTGGGAATTCAACGGATGATTTTTATTTTACGTTTGTTTTTCACTAGATGGTGGTACAGTGCTGCGAAAAAGGAGGGAGAAAGGTGCGGACGACTGAAAACTGTCGATGGGGAGGTTTTACCGACAGCGACACTCACATGAAACAGGAAGAAGCCAGACATTGTGGTGCGAGGGAACTGATACAACAAAGCAGTACAAAAAGTCAGTTCTGGTCGATTATGTTTATTGTAGGTTGAAAATGCGAGGGAGCAGACGTTTTTATCACTGGAGGAAATACGGTTAATGGAATATTTAAAAAACCGAACAAAATAATCAGCGGTCTTCCGAGTGGTGTTCATTACTGACCCAATTTTAATGGCCTCGTAATTAGTTAGGAATCGTTTATCTTAGTTTAGAGAATATTTGTATTACGTTCTTCTCAATAAAAATTTCGATATATCTACTTTTTTCTGAATCCCACATACAATAAACCAGTGGTCTAAATTTTTCGAGTTTTATAGCCTAGATAAGTTGACATTTTCATGTTACGAGACTTCTTATTGAGGTTGACATCGAAATAGTGTATCCGGACCCTACCCGTCGTGCTCTTATCTGAACGGGTATGAGGCACCGCTTGCAGTCAAGCATGGTGTGAACACTGCAAAACTAAGATACAAAATGAGGCATGATACAAAAATGTGGTGATTACACCAACTCTGCATGCACTAGGGATTTCTGTCTATCGATTAGTTCGGCCTCCAATCTACCAACCAATGGGATATGCTAGCAGTTCAGTAACTACAGACCATTTCGAAACAAAAGGATAGCACCGCGATTTACCAGTACGTCGCATACCAATAGCATAATGTAAAAATTAAATAGAAACGAACGATGCCCTACTTTTGATCCGTTTCATTACATGTGGGTTTACGGGGCTATTCTGACTGCCATGACGTCGTAAAACGAAACGTGACCTAGTAAATCAGACACCTCTCTCTTGTCTGGTAAATGGCCGTACACTTTCTGTGTGGACTAATTCGTGAAGGAATTAGTCGAAAGTGAGATCGTGCGGGTTGAAAAGTCGGAAAATAACGGGGCAGGGAGGTGTACTTTTCGAGAATCTTGTGTATCAAACCCTGACACGCTTTCATGTAAATTGCATACACAGAGTCTGATGAACACATCATCTGAGTGGAATAAGGTAACAACACTGATACGTTGGAGCTCGCATCAAAGAGCCTCAGAATCTTATCTTTCACAAAAGACCAACGATAACAATGAGAGAGAGCAGTATACAACGAGACAAGCATCGGGAAACAGAGAAGAAAGCACGAGTTTACTTCGCACGAAGTCGACCAATTTTATTGAGTTGATGACATAACGGCTTCAGTTTGCGAATACTTAATAGAACTGCGAGAGAACCAGTAGAAGTTGTTATTGACGGCGTTCTCTGTGGGTACATTGTATCAATAAATCGGAGGGTGAAGAACATCGTGCAAGATTGAGAACACTGTTGCGAAATTGAATACGCCGCAAATTGAACCATAAACGCCAAGAAAATCAGATAAATTCTTGTGAATCAATTATAACCTATCATAAAACGAAATCATCAAGGTATTTTAAATAATGTGTGTAGCAACTGTGGCAAATTTTTTTAGATGATAAAGGTGAGAGGGACTCGCATCTTGAAAAGCTCAATAATTATTTACGGACATCCTGATAAACCTATCGTTTATCCTTATATTCTGTTCTACTTGATGTATAATCCGCAACCAGTGTTCGTAGAGCTGATGTATTAGCAAAGGCTTCGTAATGAATGATTTGGGAATGCAACCAATAAAAATTCTGGAAAATTTATGGCACATATTTTGCAGAGTAAACCTAAGACTTGGCACACAGTGAACAGTGGTCAAAGAAGCACCTCCTTGTGACTAGCTGTCCGCCCAGAGGATATAGATGGCAGAGTGCATTCCACAGTGAACAACTTGTTTCATCTTGTCAAAAAACAGCAGAAGTTAGGGAAACTAGATAAAAGCGAGTAGGGAACGCATTATGACTGATAACTGTCTTCCTTGCCCGGTAGTGAGGATGAAAACGTGCTCATCGACGTGTTTCTAAACGTAGTGTCCGCGGTGAGAGTCTCTTATTTACGGATGAGTCTATAGCCAAATTTTTCACATGGGGCACAACCCTTCGACCAGATCAGTTCATCGATAGGAACAACAATGGGTTCAACCACAACCGAAACCATTGTGAAGAGCTTTCGCCCCAGAATGGAAGTTATGGTGGGAATCAAATACTGTTGTTTGTAAGAATGGCATCCAGTTAGGCTGAGGTTGCCAGTTGTTGATTACCCGAATACTTTCTGAACTTTATGCGACTAACCCGTGAGTGAGAGTGCGTCGTCCTCTTGGATGTCTCTGATGACGGCCTTCCATGCGTTGCGATCGGCGGCAAGGTCGGCACATAGTGAAATCCAGTCCTTGAGCTGATTAATGCATTTTGTCGAATTCAGAACGACAACGGGGACACAAACAGTAGTGAACGTGTACATTTGTTATTGAAGTAATCGGAGAGAAACCTTAGCCTGGACGAAGAAGAATAACCACCCACCTTCAGATATGTTCATGCGTATGACGTAGCTGACTTACGTCCGAAGTGGTAGCTGCATTTGGGCTTTTTGTCTTCGTGATTTCCGCCTATTATTTTTGTTTCGGCTCTTTTTCACTTTATGCCCTGAACTCGAGGATGTTGCGAGGTAGCAACCAAAACCAGAGCAAACAGGTGCGAGGTTGATGGTTGAATGAACCGTACTAAACTCAATTGCTGTGGTGCCCGCGGTTGCCCGATCAGGACATAGCAAGGCTGTGTACTTCCGGGTGCGTCCCCAGATCGCGGACAGGGAAATGGCCGCTCCCGCGGTCAACCGTGAATACGGTGGCCTCGGCAAATCAGTGGTCGTGGACGATCAGCGGCAGCGCTCGAGAATGTGGGGAGATTTTCGCTTGGTTAGCGTTCCCCGCTCCAAAAGGCCACAAATCTGCTGACAGCACTGTGGCGTGGCGAGTGAGGCCCACCGCTAAATGTCCTACTTACACGATAAGGTTTCTAGAAGAGGTGAATGAACCATACAATTGGCCACTGGCTTATCTGGATCAACACTGTAGCCTTGCAAGGCGCGCAAAGGCTAGAGGTGAACCCTCGAATAAAAAGGTCTACTTCGAACAGGACGACCAAGTAGTATACCAACCCAAAGCGCATTCAACTGCCGAAGAAACAACTAATCTAATGACTGCTTCTCATACTTGGTGTTACATTCCCCCATTTTTAACTGTTATTTTTGCGTTGGCACCATGCTTGATCTCAAGCCGGTATACATAAATAAATGAGATATATATATATATATATATATATATATATATATATATATATATATATATATATATATATAGGGGGAGAGAGAGCTGAAAATTCTTGGATCTTATAGTACCGCTTGGTGATTCATCAGTAAAGTTGTGATTGGATACTTCTATTTGAACTTTTAGCGTTTGGCGAACCATGCTAACTGGGTTAGAAAATCCCGCATCACTAACGATCCATACATCGTATTATAAACGGACTCATTCTACTTAGGCGACCAAAAAAGTAAACAAAATATCCTCGAACTTTTATCCTTTCTTCGTTCTTAACAACTAGATGAAAAGGATTCAGTGTTTCGAGGCCAAAATGTTTCGATTAGCCTCCAGGAGGTTTAGTTCGCATGTAGATCGGTTTACTGGGGTACTGTCAACATCTCGAGAAACAACCTCTTGGAGCAATAGAGGAGAGGAGAGTTACGTGTGAAGACTAAGGACTGAGAGTTACCCAGGAGGACACGAAGGATACCACAACTGAATGTGACACTTCTATCTACCAGCTAATATACTCCCCAAAAGGACAACGCTACAAAATGCTTTTATAACTGCCAGTATCCTCAACCGAGGAAGTGGCAGAACAACTGCAACCCTAGAGAACTACTCCGCAGCATCGCAATCTTTCGCAACTGTTTTGAAGCGTGGCGCGTATAAGGCGACTCTAGAAGTCACTTTGTATACACGACTGTGGTATGAAATAATTGGTGTTCCACATGGAGAGTGAAAATTCCGTTTGAAAGGATAAAAAAGAAAACAATTTGCACACGAATGTACAGTCTAGTCAGTGTGTTCGACGACGGTTCAGTCAAATTCCAGTTTTTACCACTGAAACAATTGTCAGTATCCAAAAATCAAATAATTAGTAAAAGACCCAGTGAAAGGCGAATGAATGACCATGGAATCAAGTAAGTATGGAGCTAAACAATTTGGATTGCATTGACTTGGTGAATGTGTCATCAAGAAGGAGGAAGGTAGGTAAGAATATCTGATTAGATAGTTATCATGGTTAAATCAATCGAGACAACTCACAGTTCACGATAAATGCTTGTAATGCCGGTGGTATGGGTAACTGGCGCGCAACATTGCTTAACGGTTGCACAGTTTGACTTGGATTGGTCGACAGCAACTGACGAATTAACAAACGAATGCGCAATTTAGTCACCGTTTGCAAGCTAAGCGGCTCAGTTTGGAGCCGCTCAAACCACACACGAAACCACTCGGTAATTGTGGACGTAATAAATGGGGTTGGTGGATTCATAGGATTTGTCATATCGATGGGTAACAGAGTGGTTAGTCGTTCAGGGAGAGCCAACTTGTTCTCAGTTTCTGTGTAGGATAGCACTAGACAATCAGCTATCAGAGTCATATGCGACTGAGCCCGATGAGGCCAATCGGGCAGATTGCGAATTAAGTAGAGGACAACCGCGGGAGAAAAGTCCAGAACAGTTTCAAGCAAGGCCCGATTCGAGAGCACGTGAACAGTACTTGTGATCAGGTCGTGTGGATGCGCTAGTGGTGCGGGCAGTTCGTGAATCCATGGCAGAAGATAATTCGAGATGAATGAGATGAACAGTGGATGACCAGGTGCACTGCTCGACGCCGGAAACGACGATAGCACTTTGAACAGAAGATTCTCTTGACTGCCATATTGGTCTTGCTTCATTGACGGACAATGGAACAGAATGTGATCGACCAAATTCCCTAATTCTTGACCGGCTTCGGTTAAACCAATTGTGCCTGAATCGAGGACAGCGATAGCTCGAAGAACAGCCAAAGGAAAAATTTCGCACCAGAAAAAGTCAGCGGCTGAACGTGAATGTCTCACAGTATGTAGTTCGAACAGAGTGGCCAAACTGCACCCATCGTAACCAGCACGTGTGCTTACCTCATTCCATATGGTAAGCCAACCAGGATGTGGGAATTTTAGAGCTAATGTGGCAAAATAGAGCACTAATGGTGTTAAACTGGGATCATGGATCAGCGGGATTAGATGACCGGTTGCGGATAGCTCAGTCAGGAGTCGATCTTGCTCGGCGGAATCAGGAATGTGCACAAGGGGAACACCCCACTCACTGACCAGACGTAGCCATGTACGAACAGATCGAGGCGGTTCCAATATGCCTAGCTGTTGCAAACGCCGAACAGAATTCAGCCGTTTGGTTTGTGGAACTAGCTTGCGAATGAAAAATGACGTCACGCGACGCAGTCCTTCGACCACTTCCTCACGATTCCGAGACCATCGATCTGTTGCGTCAGTGCACAGGTATACAAGCACTTCTTCAAGACCTGACGTTGATGGATCCCACTAAGCGAAAACAAATCGACAATAGAAAAATAACATGCTCAAGGCCCATTCTACAGACTGCACTGTAACAGTGAAAAGGCAATCTATAATCAGATAACACACAAGTATACACACTACCCAACACGAATTTTATGTGTCTGATTGTAAATTCATCACGGCTCGAGTGTAACGTGCGTTCAGAAAACGAAAACACTAACGGGGATCGAATTATCAATTTAATTACTGTAACAATACGTAGTAGGCAGACTAGTACCCAAAAACTGAAATTTCACAAAGGAACAGGTGATGAAACACGAGTTACAGACGAGCATGTTTTCGGTGATTTCTTTCTCGAACCATTACAATCACAGTTATATGAAAACAAATTATTAGGAAGAATGGGGAAAAGTTTCACTAAGTAGGTATGAAGGAATAAAGGTGCGAGAGGATGGACGAGCTAACTTCAACCAAGAAACACATGCGGATAATTGGATTATGTAACGGACTCGATCCGGAAGGTATCGGAAAACGACGTGAAATGGCCAGTACACGATTTTTCACAGTTTCGTGCCACTTGGTTACAAACGCGGTCTGGCACGAAGTTCACTGTGAGGCACAACAAACCAGGATCTAGGTTGGTTAAGAACTACGCTAGGGTCGATGAGGATCAACTGAGGGTAAGTGCACAAAGTATATGTTGGCACCCGAAAGTACCGGAGCCATCTGTGGAGGGAAGGTGGATGGCAATAAAAACGGGGCCAATAAGCTTGACAGACTAGCTTGCTCTGCTAACACAGCAAAGAAATAGGAGCCGGCCGCCTTGGTGAAGGCCAAAGACTGCAACAGCGTTAACTATTCGTAGAAAGCAATGGGCTCATTTCAAACTTCACAGCACGCACTACGCATGGGCTGCTTACAAGACAGCCAGAAACAGGGCCCAAGCCCTGCAACGAGAAGCAAAGTGTATGAGAAGAAACTCATCAACAATGTGAAGAGAGATCCTTAGTTTTTTGCTTATGTGCAGTCCAAGAAAACAACACGTGAGAGCGTAGGTACCCTGGAAATGTCCGACGCAAGCTTTGATCTCGATGATAAAGACAAGACGGAAACCTTACTTGTGTCCTTCAAGAGCGTTATCGTCAGGACTACATGCTTAGTGCAGCGGGATTAGATATAGGGAGTAAGCCAATGATTCAGGAGCTTGCTGTGAGTGAGAATGAGGTGCTCCATTAATTTAAATCTTTGTGAAAGCACAAAGCAGCCGGACCGGATACGATTTATCCGGCAATTGTTCTCCCTCTTTTCGATATCATATCAGGGTCTATTACCCAGCTGTACGAAGCATCGCTGAGAGAGGGTGAGGTGCCAGAGGACTGGTGTAAGGCCACTGTCGTAGAAATATATAAGACAGGATCAAGTCAGAAGGCGGAGAATTATAGACCAGTCAGCCTAACTTCAGTGTTGTATGTGTGTGCGTGTTTGGAACCTATAATCAAAAAGCAACTGTGCCTGTATCTGGTTAATAACGACCTACTGACACCTGCACAATATGGGTTTGTTAGATAAAGATCGTGTTTGACAAACATACTGATGTTCTTAGACGAGACTACAAGACGAATGGATGAAGGCACGACAGTGGAGGTTTGTTATATGGATTTCAGTAAGGTTTTCGACTCCGTGAGTCATCGCCTGCTCGACTATAAATTGCACACCTTTGGGATGATCGGGAAAGCAAGTGACTGGGTAGCACACTTTCTTGGGAATCGTAGTTTCTGTGTCAAGGTGGGTGATTAACTATCGAGGCCGGAGAAGGTTACCCGTGGTGTACCACAAGGTTCAGTACTGGGGCCCTTGCTCTTCCTCTCATACACAAATGACCCAGCGAAATAATTGAGCAACCCGTGTTTCATCTATGCAGATTATGTGAAGATAGCGGGGAGCGATTTAGCACAGGATATAAATGCCGTTCTCATACGGGCAGAACTATGGGATTTACCGCTGAATCTCACCAAATGTCAGATCCTGACTACCAACGTAGACGGAGCAGGCAGTATTCCGTTTTAAAGAGTGTCGGAAGTAAAAAGACCTAGGTGTGATAGTCACACAGGAATTTAATTCTTCAAGACAGTGCCAAAGAGCTGCAAATATGACCACAGGGGTAATAACTAGGGTGTTCAATACTGTCACATGCAAAAAACCAGAAGTCTTCGTCCCATTTTACAAGGCTTTGATGCGACATCTGGAGTATTGTGTGCAGGCATGGGCTTCCTATTGTCACCAGGATGAGTGCTTGGAAGGGGCGAAGTGACTGGCAACTAAAATGATTACCGATCAGAGGGGGAAATTCTAAGCCCAGCGTCTAGTTCTTAATCTCTTCTCTTTAAAGCGTCGTAGAGGCTGGGGTTATCTAATAGAATCGTTCAAGATAATAAAAGGCCTGTCGGGCATAGACACGGGTGACTTGTTCGTTTCTGCCCCTGAGGACATAGTCTTAAGCTACGAAGAGCACACTCAAGGCTGGACATACGGTAACAAGGACGACCACACACGGCAGGATACTCGTATTTCACCGGCCAAACAAGTCAAGTCATGAAACACATACAACCGTTTATATAATCCCTTTTCCAGGCTGCGCGGCACCAAGATTGCTATTGCCGCTGCTTGAGCGCTTCGGCTGCGTTCCGTCCAGTTGCCCGTGGCAGATGGCTTGCTTCTCTTGGCCGTCATTTCCCTTCGGTTGATCCGACTGTCTCAGTTGATGGCTCGATTGGCAGCCCCTCACCTTGCTGGTTGTCGGAGATCCCGTTGCTTCCTCTCTGGTAGTCCGTATGCCACATTTTGCCTACTTCAGGACGCCTCCGACATAGTCGCCGCCTGTTCTTCTGTATGTGGCCCTCGTTTGGTTCGTCCGTTCGCCTTGATGTTCACGCCGTTCCCTTGTCCCAGCAATCCCCGATACAATACGGGTTGAGTTCTTTACAAATAGGGTTGTACTTATGTGGAACCCTTGAGGCTATGGAGTAAGTCTCTTCCGCTGAACTCATGCGTGTTGTTGCATGCCCCACTTTTCTCTCCTGTGACTGTCTATGTGGCTCGCTCTTCTCACCTCATCTCGCATTTATCTAAGCCCACTAAGTACGTGTTCGTTCAGATCTGACCTTAACAACTTTGCTTATATATTGTTCCATGTTATCAACCGCAAATGACTGACGTCCGAGAAATGAGTATGCAGGTTATTCATTGGACCAGTTATCCAATCTATTCTCTGTTCTATTCAAGATAAAACAACGCACAAACATGTCATAAAAGAAACGATTTCGCGGCAGAAATATTCCGAATTTCCAACATTAGGTCGGCCAGGAAGAAAATTGAGACGTGTTAGTCACTGGACCATTTGGTTGCTATTAAACGAATTGCATCGTGCCTACACTACACTTATCATTTTCCTAATTTCACGCGAATATCCACTGCGAGAGGATAAGTCGACTCCGTGGATATCATGGACCATTGCTGACCACGGGCGACTGTCGGGGGCAAGCTCGGTGCAGACGTCAAACAGGCATCGACGCTTGTCTGTTGTTGCTGTCATGCACTGAACCATCCAACCGAACAGAACACAGCCGACTACTGACTGGGATCCAATCGAACAGTGTATGTTGTTTCTATGCTCAGAATGATGTCAACACCAGCCTGACCACGAGCACCACACACCGAATCGTCCGACACGCGAAGAACGAAATGAGAATCGAAGCCCGTACCTGGGGTGCGATGTTTCGGAGACACAATACACACTTATTCTAAAGGTTTCAAGAGTACTATCGAAGGCACCCTATTGCCTCGTTTGGCAAAAAGTGAGAACGGTGGAAGCAGTTGAGTGGATAAATGCTTACATCTGAGAACTGATTCCCTACTTTTCCCCATCTCCATGTTATTATCCTTGTCGAGTTACAAGTTCTCGGTCAGAAGTCGGGGTTACCACGTTCGTATTTCATCGCTCACAGTTGAATTCTTCCTTCCAATAGTCCAAAACCGTCAAATTTCCCGTCCCTGCAATATACAATAAAGCAGTCTTATCGACCACGTACGTTGTCAATCATAATAGGCTAGATGCGTAACGTTTTTTCGATAACCATGAACCACAAGAATTGTCAAAAAATCCCGTGTTGTCGTTTAGTTCGATTTACGTGCCTAAATACAGTGTCACAGACACATGAACCACAAGGTGCTTCGAAATGCTCCGTGGTTACTTAGAGGTATCCCTAATCAGAGTTTCCGCGATTGCAGGCATCAGGCCGATAGGATTCTCACTATCGTAGCCGAAAGCAAGGAGCAGGACAGAGCGTTTGTTTGATTATCTCTGACTCGGGTCCCCGAAGGGTATGGTCAAACCGCTGCAGTAGTCGACGTATGAGAACGTAGAAAGCATCGACATCAGAGCATCGTCCCCTTAACTCTTCGTTGGACACCCTGTCGTGCCAGATTTGCAGCATGCATCAGTGATCGAAAACCTCCAGATTTCTGGTATCCGCAGCTCGTAGTGGCCAGGTTTCACAGTCATAAATGAGTACGGGGCGGATGGCGGCACGGTAAACACGAATTTTGGTCCTTAAGCTGATTTCGGTGCGACTCCACATTTCGTCCTAGCTGGAGGAAGGCTGTCCAGGAGCAGCCGATCAGTAAAACCACTTCATCTTCTCCTGGCCATACGAAAGCAGAGTTGAGCCTTGGTGTTGGAATGAAGGGACGAGTTCGACCGGTCGTTCATTAATGGATGGTTATTGAATCGCCGGGCCCAGATGGGCTGTGAAAGCTTTGGCTTTGGTTGAATTTACTTCTAACCCGATGGACATCACGAAAGAATTGATTCAATCGAGGATTGGTT
This sequence comes from Fasciola hepatica, assembly GCA_948099385.1. Taxonomy (NCBI): domain Eukaryota; kingdom Metazoa; phylum Platyhelminthes; class Trematoda; order Plagiorchiida; family Fasciolidae; genus Fasciola; species Fasciola hepatica. Next base: position 6,447,731 of record CANUEZ040000027.1, on the reverse strand, counting down.
GGAGCGTAGCGTAGGAGTCTCGTAGAACGACGAGATCATTCGCGGAATCCAGGTTCGAGATGTATACTTCCTGGCTAGGCTGAACGTCAGACTAGTCTTGCAATGCATGGCCCATTGTCCAATCCATGGCGTAGTTAAACAGTACAGGTGAGGGGGCAACCCTATCTAACTCCAGTAGTGAGTGCGAACCCACAGGACTCTTCGCTGTACACAACAGCTGTCGAGTAGTATCCCCTCACTAACCTTAAAAGCTTATTGGGCATCACATCGGATTGGATTATGGTCAAAGGGACTGGCGTTAAACCGAATCGAAGACGGCCCGGAATTCGATGAAGCAAGCTACCGTTAGTTGCCGGAACATACAGGAGTGCTCTAGTATCCGGCGCTGTGTAAGGATTTGATCTACACAGCTACTGTCACGGCGAAAACTTCCTTGGTTCGGGAGAGTGCGTCGGTCTCTTGCCTCGGTTCCTGATCCCTCGGTAGGTCTCACATGCCGACTTTTTACCTTTCTTCAGAATGGGCAGCAGAATAGACATAATCCGGTCAGGTGAGAATGTTTTCTCTCGTCAAATAAAGCCAAAAAGCGTACATAACCTGTCAATCGACGACGATGAACAGGCTTTATGTACTTCTGGAGGGATGAATCTTCGCTGGTGACCTTTTTGTCTTTCATTTTGTGAATGACTTCTTTGGTTCCTATGGTACTGAGCAGGTCGCAGTTGCTTTCGTACTGGACTGGAGGAGTTGACGTCGGTTGGTCCATCGGGTGGTTTGTAGGCCAGCTGGGCAGCTGACCGAAGTGTTTGACCCATTGGTCCATTTCCTTACTTTGTTCGGATATTAGGTTTCCTGCGCTGTCACGAAGGAGTGAGTCTTGTTTGCTGTACCTATTTGAGGCGTTGTGAAAGAGGCGGAACAGTTTACCGAAGTCACCAGTTCCTGACGCGGTCTCCATTTTATCGGCTATTTCTATCCGCGACATCCATGAAGTGGGCTAATCCTCTTTCAGGAGATAGCCGCACAAAAGTAAAAGTAAGTAGAAGTTAGTAGGTGAATTTCGTCAAAAATTTCCACCAAGAACACTTCCTACGAGCAACCTCATGATGTGCTACAGATAAGCAGTGGTTTGAGGGTTAGATTTAAACCGAATCGTGGTAATCTTCCTCCTAAAATTACGGTTTCTATTGTCCATTACTTAAAGGCGCAGAAATCTTCTATTTCAATCACTGTGATTTGAAAACCATGAGTATCTGCATTTGTACCACATCGTTCAGTCATGGGGGATATTACTTACTTCAATTAAAGTAAGGTACAATTCCTCAAAGTCTCCTATTCCGTATGGAACCGCGTGTGCTTTGAGTAGTTTAAAATATTCCAAGGTGATGCGCAGGTCTCGTCTGAGTGCCACAATCCAGTATTGGTTATGTCGACTTAAATCAAAGTCTGCATCAATCGAGTCCAATACAAGACGTGTTATCTGGTGGGCAACCGCAACTAGAAGTAACAACTCTGAACGGTACTTACCTCAATATTGGAATGAGAAAGTGCATCTACCAAGATTGGGATCTCGGTAGCAAATCGATAGTCCGTCTGGGCACCGGACTCCAAAAGCAATCGCAAACAGTCAACACTTTCGGCGGTCACGGCGCAGCAGGCGGCGTCTCTATTCTAAGTCAGTTATTGTAAACCAGCGGATCACAAACCATGAAATTTTTACGCTGTACTTCAGTCTGAAAATCGAGGTTATCACCGCGTCGTTCCAAAGCATCTAGGCACACTTGAACACACGTTACCGATCCAGAAAGAGCCGCCAGGTGCAGCGGCATGTTACCCTAGAACAAATTAAACATAAAGCCACACTCACGTCGAAGTCAGGCTGATTGACCAACTGTGGGTCTTCGGATAGCAAGTTTCTCAGACCTTCGGCATCACCCCGGTAGGCGAGCTGGAAAACAGGGTGGGCCAAATCCTGTTCCAAAGTAGCAATGAGCTAAGACGCTTACCATTCGGGATGACGAACTAGTCCTAACCGTGTTTCTCCCTGATACTGTGGAATGAATAAAACGGAATGTCACGTTGATCAAAGCAAAACATCCACGTCAATTATGATAATATAACGTACTAACTACCAAATAGTTTAGAGCAACTGCTTACCACCTCGGAAGTCAGAGGTTCGAATCACACCACCACCGGTCACTTTGGTGATAGACAGTAATCCACTGTCGTCCAGCTCGTTACCATATCTGACCCACTGGGACCTTACGTGGTTCTCCACTCCAAGCTTTTTGAGTCTGGTTGCCGGCTATCCCTAGTGCAGACTGGAATAGTCAGACCGGTGTTCTTCGCACCAGGCCACAACACACCGATAATGTGGTCAACTCGGAAGTCATTTTCATGTGTCATGGCCGAGTAAAATATTCAATCATTATCTTATTTACAGTCAGACATCAGAACGCCGTCTATTATGCACCTGCGCATGATCATAATTAGTCTACCGGGAGTACGGCTTAATGGTCAACATTTGTTGAGTCTTTCACAGCAATCTCCGAACGCTGCAATCTTTCAACGAAGCAAACAGATTAGACGCCCAAGTGTCACCTAGACACATACCAGCACAATGACTGTTCATTAGGTCGCAATGTCTGATCGACAATGGAAGTGCAACTGTCAAAGCTAGACCATCTACTAGCTTGAATGAGAACGCAGGTTAATGTGTCGACGGGAAGAGATTTATTGTCTTATTGGGCATCCGAGTCGTGTGGTTCAAGGAGAACTTAACTCGGCTGCGTGTAAAGGTTTTACTAGGATGGAGCAGGCCGACTCTGAGAATCGATGGGCAGCTAGGGCAACCAATAGATCGGAGAGAAGCGACATGTACGTTACCAATATATTATGGCGGGATGAGATACAAATCCAAATAAATTCGAATAACTCAAAAAGTTATACATTTTTGGGGAAGATAATATCACTATTGTAATCCGTGCCTCAATATCGGGGAAAGTGGACTGTCTCCCCAGCAACATCACAAGTCGAAAATCTGTTCAGTTCAGTTAATACAACCACTCGTCACACACCAGGTGCGGTGGCTTGGTTTTTATGTCATTCAGTGGCAACCTCAATCGGAAATAACGAAGAGGAAAAACAGGCGTATGAAAATAGTACCACTGACCAGGACGCTGAACCATGTCCACTAACATATCTAGCCACTCAGTGGGGGTCTTAGACGCCATCCAGGAAGCCTGACAGGAGCTTCTTCTTTATTCTTTTACGCGACTGTCTCCTGCTAAAGGATAAGTCGGTTCCATGAATATCGCAGAAATTATTCGTGGAGACTCTCATGAAAATAGTAAAAGGCGGTGTCCCCAGCACCGTTCGGGACTGTCATACTACTCGGTCATCCAGTCCGGAGTAGGGAGCTGACGGTACCTCATCCGGCCTTTTTGTTCGGGGATGCACCTCTAGCCTTTGCACAACCAACTGCAGACCGCGGTAACCCTTAACCTGGTTTAGCCCATCCGTCGAGCGGTTTGCTGGGGTGTGGCTGCTGACGCATGCTTGAGCTTCGTGGAGCCACAGGTGAGAGCTGGGTAAACGCTGAAGACCAAGGATATGGAGGATGCCCCAAGGGACACGACAGTCAATGAATTGAGGTGCAACTCTTCCGACACCCCATTCACTACACAAACACGAGCTACATGGCCGAGTCCACTGGTAGGATACTTCATACATTTTTCCACGTCATAGACTGACCACCTTCACTCCTCATCCAACCGTTACTCGCATCAACGAACAAGGTGCCCCCAGGAATCCTGTCGGGGGACAAGCGCAACGTATGTCCCAACTGTCTTAGCTTGGTGAGCTCAAGCGTGTCATCTAATGATTTGGTTCATGAAGTCGACTCTCCGCCGTACCTCAGAACTGCTGATACGGTGTTTCCACCAGATTCGAGCAATGCCACGAAGATATCCGTGTTCAAATACCGACAATCTCTGCACATCTTCCACTAGCAGTGGTCATGTTTCCGTGCCGTACGGAAGAAGTTAGCTTCGAATTCGGCTTCGGTTTCCTGCCTTCCTGGTTGGGGCCCAAGAGGTGAGGATTGCTGACGAATGTGGCTCGGAACCAAATGCAGTGGCGCGAATGCTGTATGGCCTGTCTGTTGACTTCCCGCTCCCCATAAACAATTGAAAATCAGACCAAAAAAATTTACAAAACCTGCATGGTGAAAATATAAAAAAACTGCTTCTACTTGTAATCTTCATGCTGATTCTCAATCTCCCGCCCCTCGACGTTGTACTTCTTCGCAACTGTTGTTGCATTGGTACGATGCTTGTTCTCAAGCCAGTGATTATATATATATATATATATATATATATATATATATATATATATATATATATATATATACCGTACAGAAGGACTGGCCTAATTGCCGCACCGCACACTCGGCCATTGATAGATAAGCAGATGTCGCGTCGACGCCGCAGATGACTCGGATGGGCAAATATCAAACAAGCCTTCTGAATACGCGAAAAACACTTCATCCAATACCTGATTTTCAGGTGGAATGCAGCCGTTTAGATAACAAAACTTGTCTATCTGGCGTACAGTCACCCCAGATACCGAAAGGTTTGGTATTGGGCCAACCCAATCCTGCAACCGCATCTTGTACTTTGAAGGTGCAAACAACGTTTAAAGCATCTCCGCGCCTCATTATATCTGTCATTCGGAGGAATCGATCTGCACGCCTTTAACAGCGCAACTGAGGATGCAGGCATCCGTTTCCGTGTGTCTGATTATTGGGCCTTGGGAAGCACTGGCAGCCTCAAGTAGGGACTTTGATCTCTGTCCATCACTCATCTGGATGCTGGACATTTGACTGCACCGATACTCTGGCGGGTAAATCTGTTTGGAGAGCAGACCGATGGTTATCGTCCAGTAGCTGCCGCGGAGGACAGCTGGCTTCAGCGTTGTTTCAGCCACCGAATAGTCGGGATCAGCGTTTACAGACGTGGACCAGAATGACCTCCGCCAGCGGTAATCAACAACACGACGAGACTGTACCACGACGTGATGTGATGTCTTATGTGCCTCCATGATTCAAAGAACTATGCAGGATGGTTTTCTTAAGCCGGAGATTCAATCATACCTGACAAATCAATGGGTAGAGACCAGACAAATTCCAGTCTCTGAACCAGTTGATGGGAAACATCTGGTTCTATTCACTATGCCCCTGGAGAGAACACCCCAGCGAATAAACATGGAGAGAAACAGTTTACCGGTCTAAAAACCTCCACCAGATGAACGTAGGAGTGGAGTACCTGGGGTTTCTCTCGATGGTGGGAGGAGTCATCGCACTTCATTGGGCAGCTATCGCCCGCCTAAGCTGAGCACCCCTCGGCCCAAAGGATGCTGCCCCGTCCATGTTTCGCTTGCTCCATTGGGTGCATGGGGCTAAGGACTGTATTCGAAAAGCGGGTCAATAACAGAGCACCAGCGACGACAAGACAGAAGGTATACAACAATCAGGTCTCACGTGACAGACCAGAAGAAGTTCCTTCATGGGTGCTTCGGTCACGTTCACGTGCTGGGTTAACGTCCCACTACCTTGTGGATGAGAATTTTGAGTCAAAGACTCCGGTTAGGGTTTCCGAAGAAAAATCCCTTGTGTGGTGTGGGCAGCCGCGAAGTATGATTCGCCCAGAAACCTCCGGTACCTTTCCTGTAAAGGACTTTACCAATTTTCCCTCTTTTAATTCAAGGTCGATGCAAAACGCCACGGATTATTGTGGCTCTGATGAAAGCAGTAGTTCAGGAATTGGGTATAAATCGAATGCACTTCTTAAGCCTAAATGTTTACTTCATTTGGCTGCCTTAATTCTCCGCACACTATGTCAGATAAGGCAACAGGCTGCCCTCGCTAAAACACTTGACATCTTTAAAATAGATATACGCTGCGTATCCAAAACATGCATACAAGACCCCACTTCTGTGATCATTCTTCGCACCCCAGATACAACCTCAGTCTCTCGTTTCATTCTTCGTGTGTCGGGTGATTAAGTGTCTAGAGCTCGTGGTCAGACTGGCGTTGGGATTGCGTTGAGCATGAAAGGTGAGTGTGTACTGCTAGACTGAATTCCAGTCAACAGTCGTTTGTGTGCAGTTCGGTTGGACGGTTCTGTTCGTGTCAACAACAACAAATTGAAGCGCCGATGCTTGTTTGTCGTGTCTGTGTATGCGCCGACTGACTGCAGTTCCTCTGAGACCAAGGTCGAATTCTATCAGGATTTGTCTCAACTCCCTCGAAGCGCACGCTCAACGGACGTGGTGGTCATTGCTGGGGATTTCAACGCCCAAGTTGGCCATTTGGGAGATTCCGAAAGACACATCGGAGGCCCATTTGTTATCCCAGGCGATCATCTCACTGAGCTGTGTTCTGACCACAGATTGTTTCTGGCGAGTACGAACTTCTGTCATAAGAAGCGGCATAGACTCACATGGCGTCCTCCTTCATCTTCACAACGTTGGACTCAGATTGACCATATTGCCATCGGTCACCGCTGGGGTGGATCGATTGAACACTGTCGTTCTTTTTGGTCTACGCCTGTGGACTCAGATAACGCCTTTGTACGTGCTCGCTTCCGTTTACGTCTCGTCCGCGCCCGCACCAACGTAAATGCCGCGCGTTTCGCGCAATTGTATTTAGACGATAACCAACGAAACAATTTCCAGACGGAGCTGTCTACGTAGTTTTCGATGCAGCCAACTGTTCAGGACACAAATAAACGCCTTTTATGCCGCTTCGAATGTCACCCAGGACTCTGGTTCAAGTCGGTCTCACAGACGATGGATATCTTCGACATCAGTTGCTCTGTTGGATGCTCGCAGATCCGTCCCTGTGGATTCCACATTCAATGAAGTGCGCAAATCCCTGAGAAACCAGCTGACTAGGAGCCTGAGAAATGACCATGAGCAGCGATTGCGAAATGTAGGGAAATGGAAAAGGCTGCGTCCGTTGGCAATGCTCGCAATCTTTTCCGTTTGATTAGAGGTACCGGCCCACAGAAGCCTGGTGTAAGTGAGTTCGTTAAGGAATCCGGCAGCTCACTGACTCACTCTCAGGGACGTCGTCTGCAGCGCTGGGCGGAGCACTTTAGGGAACAATTCAGTTGGCCCATTTCAACGGCGGGCCTTCTTAATATACCTGACAACGAAACGATGCAGGTGGATATCAGTCCTCCGTCAGAGATGGAGATGATGCGGGACATAAGTTACGTGAAAAGGTATAAGGTCGCTGGACCGAATGGGTTGTGTCCATCATTTTTCAAGGATGGAGGCGAAGCTTTGGTTTCAGAGTTAACAAACCTCCTCCGAATTATTTGGGATAGCGAGCAGATTCCTAGGGAATGGTGTGAATCGGTGATTGTGCCGATTTACAAGAAAGGTGACAGGTCCTCTTGTGAAAACTACAGAGGAATTAGCTTGGTAAGTATCGCATCTAAACTTCTTACCAGTCTTATTCCACACCGATTATCCAGTGCCTGCGAAATGTGTACGCGTGAGAAACAAGCCGGTTTCAGACCCGGTCGTGATTGTATCGATCACATCTTTACTCTTCGGCACAGGCACATTTTCCATGGGCCCACAATGTCTTTATTGATCTGAAAGCGGCGTTCGACTCAGTCGACCTCCCAGTTCTCTGGCACTGCCTCTCACTGAAGGGTGTGCCAGAGAAGTTTATTTCTCTTTTCCAATTTTTGTATGCAAACAGCCGAAGTCGAGTTCGTGCTTACGGCGATCTTTCACCCGAGTTCACCACTGAATGTGGTGTTCGTCAGGGTTGCTCTCTTTCACCCTTTCTCTTCAATTTTGTGAATGAATTGGTTTTTGAGATGGCCTTACGCTTTATGAGAATAGCGGCGTCACTCTTTATTCAGAAAGTCAACTGTCTGACTTGGAATACGTGGACGATATTGTTCTTCTGTGTGAAGGTCCAGGAAAGTTGCAAGCTCTTCTAAATAGCCTTAACAACAGTGTAGCAGTTTGGGATGCGTTTTGCACCTTCAAAGTGTAAAATGCTGTTGCAGGACTGGGTTGGCTCAACACCAAACCTTGTGTTTGAAGGGGAAGCTCTAGCAGAAGCGGATACATTTTATTACTTGGGTAGTTACATCTCACCAGGTGGACAGATATCGGATGAAGTGTCATAACGTATACAGAGGGAGCGTTTGGCTTTTGTTAGCATGAGTCATTTGTGGTGCTAGCGTGACGTCCAGCTGTCTGTCTAGTGTCGAGTGTGCAATGCGGCGGTTAGGTCCGTTCTTTTATGAGGTTCAGAAACATGGCCGTTGAGGCTAGAAGATAGGCGAAGACTGTCGGTGTTTGAGCATCGATATCTCCTTAGCATTGCGCGGGTATGGTGGCAACACCGCATCAGCAATGCTGAGGTTAGGCATAAGGTGTTGGGAACCAAAGGTCAGTTACTGGAACAAGTACTGAATCTTGACAGGTTAAGATGGTTGAGATGTGTTACGCATGCCCACCGATAGACTTCCTAAGCGTACGTTGTTCTCTGAAGCAGGTGGTGATTGGAAGGTAAGTCGAGGTGGTCAGTCCATGGCAAAAAGGTATGAATACCTTGACCAGTGGAACTGGCCGAGTATGACCTGTTAGACTTCCAGGCTAGGGTCCACGTGATCCGCCTACCAAATGGTTGGAGAGATTAGGTGATACGGCTAGATGTCGCGGTCAGTGGCGTAGTTGCATTCGGACTCTTTCCTTGTCCTTTTGATTTTCGTTTGATACTTTGACTTTTTTTGAGTCTTCATCATTATGTTCCTATTCTTTTCGCCCCTTACTCGACGATACTGGGAGGTAGCAACCGAAACCAGAGCACAGAAAGGCGAGGTTGATGGTTGACTAAACTGAAGTGAAGTCCACGGAATCCAGCAGAAAGACGGGTTACACACACAGACACGTATATATATATATATATATATATATATATATATATATATATATATATATATATATATATATATATATATATATATATATATATATATATATAACGGTAAACTTTGATCGAAACAAACAGTATTTCCCCCGGAGGGATACGGTGGAGTCAGTGTGTCCTGCGGTCGTAGTTTTAGCATCAGCCTAAATGAGACTAACTACATTATTGTACTCGTGACCAGTTTCAGAAAATGGAGTAGCAAACTGCCATGAGCCTAGAGCAATGGCGAAACGCTACTGCGGTTTAACTGGTCAACGGCGCATTTTAGGTGGATGGGTACAATGACCACTCTCGAGTCAAGTGTACGCTTCATACAGTCGAGGGTGGATAATCGGCAGATACATCCCCCCCCCCCTTTCAAATACGGAATGAGAGTAAACACAACGAGTAAATTGCAGAGTTAATTCAATACCCAGTTTAGTTCTGCAGTGATAATTTCAAGGTTGATGAGAAAACGAGCGAGATGTGTTACTTTTGAGAGTATACAGGCTTTGGTACTGGCAAACGGATCGCGAGGAGAACGTCGAAATGTATTTATTGAGATTGAGATAAAGAGTGTGAATGGTCAGCCAGCATCCCACGGGAGAATTTCGCACATGGACTACGATGTTGGGGGCGCATAAAACTGCTGTCTGACCTAACAAAGTCAAAAACGTCAATGGATACTAAGAAATCAGGTGTCTAACACCACCTGGCCTTATTAGACGTTTATGTTTTCAGGACAACACGCTTGTTCGTTAACACAAAATAGTCCTTGAGAGTTGATGATAAGGAAGGCGCCTTTTTATTGGATTCAATATTCTGAAAAAGTAGGACAAAATAAACTATGAATTGCCGTTCGGGAATGGAAAATTTAGAAAGAATACGTCAGGTGGGCGCATGCTGATTCGATGACTGAAGTACCCAAGATCACTTCACTTAACATAATCCGGTGGTCCAATGGCATAGATATTTACCATCTCGAAGGAAAGAGATCAGATCCCGCCTCCGCCGCCGGTCACTTTGGTGGTAGACAGCACTCAGCTGTCGCCCGGCTCGCTATCATGCCTGACATTGCGACCTCTCGTGGTTCGTTAACACACTCCAAGTCTAAGGACACGGTTGTTGGGTATCCCTGACAGTGTAGTGGACCCTTGAGACTATGGAGTAAGTCTCTTCCGCTGAACTCATGCGTGTTGTTGCATGCCCCACTTTTCTCTCATGTGACTGTCTATGTGGCTCGCTCTTCTCACCTCATCTCGCATTTATCTAAGCCCACTAAGTACGTGTTCGTTCAGATCTGACCTTAACAACTTTGCTTATATATTGTTCCATGTTATCAACCGCAAATGACTGACGTCCGAGAAATGAGTATGCAGGTTATTCATTGGACCAGTTATCCAATCTATTCTCTGTTCTATTCAAGATAAAACAACGCACAAACATGTCATAAAAGAAACGATTTCGCGGCAGAAATATTCCGAATTTCCAACATTAGGTCGGCCAGGAAGAAAATTGAGACGTGTTAGTCACTGGACCATTTGGTTGCTATTAAACGAATTGCATCGTGCCTACACTACACTTATCATTTTCCTAATTTCACGCGAATATCCACTGCGAGAGGATAAGTCGACTCCGTGGATATCATGGACCATTGCTGACCACGGGCGACTGTCGGGGGCAAGCTCGGTGCAGACGTCAAACAGGCATCGACGCTTGTCTGTTGTTGCTGTCATGCACTGAACCATCCAACCGAACAGAACACAGCCGACTACTGACTGGGATCCAATCGAACAGTGTATGTTGTTTCTATGCTCAGAATGATGTCAACACCAGCCTGACCACGAGCACCACACACCGAATCGTCCGACACGCGAAGAACGAAATGAGAATCGAAGCCCGTACCTGGGGTGCGATGTTTCGGAGACACAATACACACTTATTCTAAAGGTTTCAAGAGTACTATCGAAGGCACCCTATTGCCTCGTTTGGCAAAACGTGAGAACGGTGGAAGCAGTTGAGTGGATAAATGCTTACATCTGAGAACTGATTCCCTACTTTTCCCCATCTCCATGTTATTATCCTTGTCGAGTTACAAGTTCTCGGTCAGAAGTCGGGGTTACCACGTTCGTATTTCATCGCTCACAGTTGAATTCTTCCTTCCAATAGTCCAAAACCGTCAAATTTCCCGTCCCTGCAATATACAATAAAGCAGTCTTATCGACCACGTACGTTGTCAATCATAATAGGCTAGATGCGTAACGTTTTTTCGATAACCATGAACCACAAGAATTGTCAAAAAATCCCGTGTTGTCGTTTAGTTCGATTTACGTGCCTAAATACAGTGTCACAGACACATGAACCACAAGGTGCTTTGAAATGCTCCGTGGTTACTTAGAGGTATCCCTAATCAGAGTTTCCGCGATTGCAGGCATCAGGCCGATAGGATTCTCACCATTGCAGCCGAGATAAATTGGTTCACGCTGCAGAGCACTGTGGACTGTGAACAGGACACGGATTACTCTGGAATCACTTTGTGGGTGTACTTAGAGCGAGGATGTCACTGTCGGACTACTTGGGAATGAGCCTTCACGGTTCATATCAGTAGGTATCGAGAAAAGCTTAATCATTAGATAACTCATTGTGTACAAAGTCTCCGTATACACTTTGAAATTACAATTAAAAACAGTCGGAGAATTTCGATTTTTATTAAATGCAAATGCACATTTTCAGATCAAGAGTTTTTCAATGCTTTGTTGTATAGCCAAAACAAGAGGTTTTAATTGTGATCCTTCACTGTCTGTCACTGCAACGGCAGCTACCGAGCGGGAAACACCACAAGCTCTTCCCAATGCCATCTGTGAAGGAATAAAGACATACGGTACGTTTTTATCCTCACAAAGAAGGGGAAGGTGAAGAACTATTTCCAGTGGATCAATGTCTGCGGCCATGACAATAAATTCAGCCTTTCCTCGATTCAAAGCTTTTGTAGCTTCGTTTGCGCCCTTCTTTAATTGTTTGTAAGATGCAGCTTGTTTCACCAACTCAATCAGTTTATTGGTCAGTTCTGGACCCGCAAGCGGGTATGCACGTGGATTTACTCCCTCCGTCTGAAATGAGAAACAAGATATAGACTTGAGGCATCACGTACAACAATTTTGAACGCATAGAAAAAATCAAAACTTTAGGGTCGCAAAAGCTCAGAGAACAGTACAACCTACCACTGGTCGGATAGTGTCTTCTGGGTGGTTATTTTGAAACCCTCTAAGACACAAGGAACTGTCAGATATGGCACTCATGTGGTACAATACTCCTTGTCTCGTCAGTCATGCATTTGATACGTCTTTTATGTTCCATAAATTCACCACATGCTTTCTATCAATTTCAGCTCTCATGCCGTATGTATCTGTCGAATTAAACCTAATATCTAAGTCTTCTATCTCCTCACTTTCTCTCGGACGCTCCGGCTCAGTCGCGTACTTTAACAATTTATTCGACAAAATATAACTCACGGATCGTATTCTGTGCCCTGAACGACTCAACTCAATGGATTCACTGGTATAAAACATCCTCTAGTTTCCTGACCTCCATCGATGATCTACAGCCCAACAAAATGGACACTCTGATCAACTATATATCTAGTTCGGTTTATGACTACATAGTTGATTGCACCACTTTCTACTCCGCCATCGAGACCCTCGAAGCCACATATGCGAAACCGAGAATGAAATCGATTCTCGACGTCCTTGCTACTTGCAAACAAGAACCAATTCAAAGTCCGGATGAGTATATGCAGAAGCTGAATTCTTTGGCGAGACTGCAATTTGAAGACCATTGCTGCCGAAACGCCCATGGATTACGCCATCCGAGATGCCTTTATAGCTGGCTTACAATCGCCCAGTATCCGTCAACGACTGTTGGAGAACGATTACTTTAGCTTGCAGGCCGCTTTTAATCAGGCTCGTTCACTAGACATGACGTTCAAAAGTTCTGTCGTATCAAACAACTTTACCGTTAAACGCCTGTGTAAAAGACTCTGGCCGAACAAGTTCAACTCGAAGCTCTCCCGAAAAACGAGAACAATATACTGCTTCAGCCTTAAATTCCAAGTGCTACCTCTGTGGGCTTGACCGTCATCCTCGGCTACCGAGACTCATTTATCGTCTATCACCGTAGCAGCAGTATCGCAATGTCTAGTCGATGCCGCCACTGAGGTAGTCGTCAATGATTTCCCATTGAAAGCTTTCGCTGATACCGGAAGCTCAGAGGGTTACATCGCGGCTTCGACTATCGAGAAGTACTATTAGGAAACGGAACATTGTTGCAACCAAATAAGAATGGCCAACACTAATCCAATTAGTCACACTCTCGATCACTGCTCTGTCAATCTGCAGAACAAGGACCAGCAGTATCCTCGAATCAAACTCTCCGTTTTTCCTCATCTCTGCTCGGACGTTCTCTTGGGCTACAACTTCCTCCGACTCTACGAGGCTGTTCAAATCCCTTTTCGAGGCGACAAACCTATATTAGTAGTCTGAGGCTTGACTGCTGCTCATATACGCGCTTCTTCCTCATTCAATGACTCCGCTGCTAACTTCAGACCGATTGCTTCTAAATCTCGACGTCCTTCTACCGCAGACGAATCGTTTATTTCAGCGGAAGTTCAGAAGTTTCTAAGAGACAAGATCATCGAGCCATCCAATTTCCCTTGGCAGACTCGGGTCCTGATTACTGCGAATGAACACCACAAAAGACGGATGGTCATTGACTACAGCCAAACTATCAATCGACGTACTTATCTGGACGCTTATCCCATGGCGAGGATCGACGGTCTGGTTGAGAAGATCGCAAAGTACTCCTTATTTAGCACACTGGATTTGAAAAGCGCTTATCACCAGATCCCGATCAGAGACGAGGAAAAGGTCTATACGGCTTTCGAAGTATGTGGTCTTTACCGATTCTGTCGCATCCCGTTCGAAGGGGCCAACGGAGTAGCATGCTACCAGCGAGTAGTCGATGAAATAATTCAAACCGAAAAACTAGAGGCAACTTTCGTATATGTCGACAATTTGACTGTCTGTGGGAATACCAAAGAAGAACACGACAACAATCCAGATAAACTATTTCGGGTTGCCAAAAAGTACATTCTTGTCTCTACTGAAAACAAGAGTATAATCGGCGTCAGCCAAATACGTCTCTTGGGATGAGATTTCCACGGGATTCATTGGACCAGATCCCGACCATCTTCAACCCCTGTGAAGCCTGTAACCGCCCACAAATTTGAAATCTCAGCGACGCGCGGTAGGACTGTTTTCGTACTATTCAAAAGGGATGTCTCACTTTTCCGACAAGATCAATCCTATGACCGATAACAATAGCTTCCCTTTGTCGGCCGACGTTTGCAATTCGTTTGAGGGTCTCAAGAGAGAAATCGAGGATTTTATGATCGTAAGTAGACAATACTCTCCACTTCACTTAAGATTTGTAGTTGGAGCGGTGTGGCCCTTGAGTGACCTGCCTGGTATTTGACGCCACTCAGTTCCAAGTAGCAAAAGAAAAAACAGTGCTTCATTCATGCTCAAAATACCTTTCAAGTCCTTTACGAGAAAAACTGATGTCGTTATTGGTGGACCAGGGAGAAAAAGAATGCATTTTCAGCACCTTGATACACTCCGCATAAAATCCGGACAATCGACTTGCAGAGGTCTGATATCATGACAGCCGAAAAGAATCTGAACAATGTGAACCCGGTGGACAAATCCATAAATTGCAGAAACAATATAGAAATATGTAGTGGGAAAGCGCATGAAAGAAAGACTTGGCAGTGGACAATAACCCACCGTGGTTCGGCTCGTTACAACGTCTGGGTCACGTTGCCGGGTATCTCTAATAGTTCAGTAGGTTTTTGCGGTCGTCCTTAGGCAGGTAATTAAAAAGCCTATTGGTATTCATGACACAGGTCTTATGACCATGCATCAAGACTTCTTTCCGCAATCCAACGCCCCTCGAAGATGCCTAACGAACTCACCACCACCTGAATGAATTCAGTCTACCAATGCGCACGGATAGATCGCTGCACATCCACATGACCGTAACGGCTCTTCTCCGCAGCAATCGTTTATTCCCTCACAAGGCGAATACTGGACCAGAAGCATTTCACGGAATTACTTCGACAATGCAAGCCACGGCTTGTCCATCAGGGAGGGGAGCGAGGGAACCGAGACCCCGGTAGCGTTCGACGGAGCCGTGCATCACTAAGGTTGGTTTCTAAACGCTCCTTGCCCCGCTTCGGGTTATTCCTCAACGGCACGTGAGTTTGGAGTCGGTAAAAAGGCACACAATTTTTTGTCGTCAGAGTAATTCTCTGAAACGGTAATGGTGCCTGTAGAACAGTTTTCTCAAGAGGAAACAGCCGGTGAGAAACGTGACTTGCAAAACAGTCCCCGATATTTGTCTATCACAACACACGAAAGTTTTAGGCATGCGTCAAGCACGTCAAAAACATGGTTAATGAATTTTCTGTTGTTGAGGTGCTTCGCTTATAGCAAAAACCGCTCCGAGAAAATTCGGCTTTTTACTACTACACTGGTCGGTTTTCGAGCAGTTTGTGCCAGTCGTTTGGAATACGTGATAAACTTCGTTAGTTTCCGCCGCTGTTTCCCAAATCACGTTTTTCCACACTTATCTTCAACTTTCAAACTAATAATTGTCCTTACTTTACATAATTCAAAGGCATGAAACAGAACGAGCTACAAACCTATTAGCCTAACGAGCTTTCCCAGCAAGATCTTCGAACGCATGCCCAAGCGTGTCATACTGACACCTGCGCAAGAATGGCTTGATCTCCCCTGCTCAACATGGCCTCCTGTCGGGAAGGTCGTGCTTTGTCAATGTGCTGTACGTCATGGATAGTCTTACTCGGGCCTACGACGAAGACACAATTCCGCAACCAGTCATTAGCGACTTCGCAAAAGTGCTTGACAGGATGCCGCATATTCTTCTTATACACAAGCGGGAATCCTACGGAACTTCTAGCAAAATGCTCTCTGGTCTTTGTAGCTTTCTCACTAATAGGTCATTCAGGGTCGGAGCATGTCCTTGCTTCTTGGAACCATCCCCAATACAGTCTGGAGTTCCCCGAGGATCAGTGCTAAGTCCCTCATTGTTCCTCGTTCATACAAATGACCTTCCAAATAACATAGCAGCGAACATTGCAATGTACGCTGACGACGTTACGATCTGGGGCAACAACGCCACATGATTGCAGTCGGCAATGGACCAAGCCAAGCAATGGTCTGCCGACTGCAGCCTACCAATTAATGACGACAAACGTGCGAGTGTCATTCGGTAACTCCCTGGCTCCACTCTTATGGACGAATAATACCACATCAATTCGGGAAGTGGAACAGTATAAGGTCTTGGACTTCTGGTTAAACAAGTCGCTTTCTTTCTCCAATCACCATCAACCGGCCAACAGAGCTGTCTTTCGCGTTCTCAATATGGTAAGGAAAAATTTCCGCTCGATTATGACAGAAGACTTTCAGATCATTTATGGGACTTACATCCGACCTCTTCTAGGATACGGCAGTCAGATTGTACAGTCTGGCCTGGTCAAGAAACGAGACATCTTAGAACGTGTACAAACCAAAGCCACGAAATTAGTTCGCGAGTTTCCGCGCACCCCTTATCCTCGAAGGCTGACCGACGTAAAAAAAATTGTAACTTTTAGAAACTCGCAGAGTTAGGGGGGGGGGGGGGGATCATTTCCTAGTGTACAACCTTTTCACTACAGGGCTTGCATGTCACTTTTTCATGCGCTCGAGCCTGGAGACCCTCACAGGGCACGCTGAGAGTATTCAAGCCTCGTCCTCGTACGTACGTCCGCAAGAGCTTTTTAGCTCAGAGTAGTCCCGCTTTGGAATAAATCATCGCAGGAGGTCATCGAGGCTCCGAGCAAAGAAACGTATAAAAAGCGGCTGGACAAGTACTTAGGTCTAACGTCTCTTCCTTGAACCTTTTAATCATTTCAATCGGTGTCTGCTCGCCTGAGTTTTCCCAACCGGCCTATCGTTCTGTGCTCTGTCCCTGCCCCATCAAAAATATATGTATATATGAAGATACAAATAAGTAAATAAATGACGAAACATTATAAAAAATTGCCGTTATATATCCTTCTGCTTCGACGTATAGATGTTAGGCGTTCGTCGTGCTAGTTATCGTACGCTTTCATGCTTGCTTCTGAGCGCAATATCCTCCTCGTCTTACTGGCCACTCTAGACCTCTATCTGTGCTACCACCTGTCGCAAATACCCCTGGTAATTGTCCCCCGTTGTCCAGCTCCCTTGATTTCAGCAGGACGACGACTACAGACAAGCAGATACCTCAAGAATCAGGAACATTTGGGCTCCAACCTCGAACCCGTATACCATTTCAAGACTTCAAGACTAACTTGGTATTTCAGGGTATTTCGATATCTTAAATTATTGAAATAGAATGCCCATTAAGCAGTTGACTACTCCAATCGTCGATTTCCTTCGTATTAATCCACTTTCGATCCGTGTAAAATGGCTACTAAATAAACCGGTCGGGAACCGTCCGAAAACGTATGCTGACAAACATTTAGTCCCCCAGGTAACAACAGATTGCAAATCTCCTACAGCCGAACAGCTAAAAAGTCATGAAATAACATTTTTCAACAGATCACTATAGCAACCACGGAATTGAAGTAATCGGACAAGTAGGGAAGAACACCGCACACGCCGAACATACCATCAGCAAACCTTCTTCGCACAACGAGAGTGCGTTGATTTAAACGACGAACTTTCAAATGGAATTACATCGCAGGACGCCGACGGCGGCTTGCAAAGTTTTTCTAGGTTCTTGCACCGTGGGCTCCTTGGATCACTTGGTACTGCGAAAACTTGAGGAAGAGTTTTCTTGGGTCGCTCATACAGTTCAGTTCAGTTCAGCCCCCCCCACTTGACTGCAGTCTGTCAGATCGTCCCGATTCCCGCACTACTGGGCTCGTTATCCCCAGGTGCTTCGGCTTTATGAACAGTCGTCTCTTGTTCCTAGGCGCTTCTAAGGATGGTGGGACAGGAAATTTTGGATTATACCTGCCGCCTTGCTTCATTCCGGTTTGGCTGTGGGGTCAAGCTGTTAGTCCTCAACTCCGCTTGACCAGATGCCTCATGGGAAAAGTTTGAAGACAGAAAAAAGGCGAGAGACAGAAGGGAGACAGATGGGTTCTAATCGCTGCTCTTGCCAAAACACCCCTGCCAGGCCTTGTCCAGTTGATGTTTGAAGACATCCACGGAAGCTGCTTCAATTATCTCCCCCCTTAGCTCGTTCCGTTGGTTGGCAAACCTCACAGTGAATAACTGGCTCCTAATAGCTGTTCTCACACGGTCTTTAGCTAGCTGGGGCCTGTGCCTTACCAGTCCGCCTTCTTCCCGAAGTCTAAAGAGGGCTCCCCCAGCCCAGCTGACTTGTCCCTTCCTTTAACACTTTCGAAAGCTTTTACTAGGTCCCCACTTAGTCTTTGCCTTTCCAACTGGTATAGATTCATTTTATTTAACGTTTTCCGCAGCCCAGCCCCCTGCACCACCTAATGAACCTCCGCTTTAATCGCTCCATGGTTTATCTTTCTTTCCGCAAGTGGGACGGAGCCCGGGCCTAAAAGCAGTTTTCCGCTGGGGATCTGACGATAGTCCCATATATTGGAATCAAGACTTCTGGCCTCCTTGAGCTTACTTCGCGCTTCAGTTCGTGAAACGCGTGGGGCTTTTTTCGTAACACTCTCAATCTGCCGTTGACCAGCTTGCCGATGTCTAACGCAGTAGTCAGTACACTGTTGGAATAGTTATCCTATACAGCCTCTGTAGCGGTTGTTCCGACTGTGAGTAACGCGTAGCCAATTCAAAACGAATCCCAAAACCCGAACAAGATTGATTCGTAGCTTCTACGGTACTGGATTAATAAATTACACGCATATATAAATGTGTACAAACCTCAACTGTACGGCCACAACTTCTAGCAACGGGGACCAAAGTTCAACAATGGTCAATGTCAGGTACCACCGTCACGGTAGTCCAAGTTCGAATCAAAATTATGCCACTCCACATGAGCGAAATATAAGCAAATTTTGGAGTGTAGTGATTCATGCATGCTGTACATGTTCCAGGATCAATGAGATAAAGAGCATAGTCTCAACAATACAAGTACGTGACAACGGCTAGGGAGGACTTCCCCACATGTACGTTACACCGCCCACCAAATCCTCCCATGAAACTGTCAAAGTCCAAGGAGTAAATTGGGGTATTGATTCGCCCCAACGTACCTAGACCCTAAAGTCAGTGCACAAGTAGGTCGCCATGGGCTCCATCTAACGTTGGCCAGTCACAGACAAGCTTGCAGGTTTTCTTGATGTTATGCTCTATACCTCGATGTCTAAGAGTTTCTTCTGAGGGTCATACGACATTTTCCGTATACGAAAAACGACCTTCATGTGATCGGGATACGTGGACAGGTTACGGAATGCTGAGAAAGAGACTTCCTAAACAACAATAAAGTGCTTGGCAAGGTGAAGGCTGAGGTCACGTGATGAAAAATGGAGATGGCTACAGAGTACCCGAACATCATGGGCTCAACGCATGGTGTTATTACATTAGAAGTATGTTTGACTCACAACTTAGATCCACTTAAACACAGGTTGGATAATAGTACTAATGGAAGGCCACGGAAAAAGAGATATTTCTACAAACGGTCAACAAGTGCTTGTTCAAGAGTCTCCGCAACTTCACAAACAATGTCGTGTCGTGTGACAAACTAGGGTTTCGAAATATAACTCCAACGTAAATCATCAACACCGTATGAAATTAGACACAAATGTGTTTCAAAGACTGTTTGAAGGGTTCGGACCTACGGAAGATTACATCGGGAAGAGATAAATTCACCTTCAGTTGGTATCAGCAGATTTGGTTTCAGCTTGGTCTGTAGCGCCGACTTCACACTCTCCAACGTACATTGCAAGCAAACCTATCTTACGTATATCTCGCAATACGTCTCCTTTGTTCGTTCTCACCACCACCGTGCACGGCAGACCCCGATCACTCCAATCGGCTAATCGTCTTTATGTAAGTGGCTCTCCACGAGGATGACCACATCGCCACGTCCAGCGACCTCTCTTTGGAGATCCGCTTTTGCCGAAGCTGCAGTGTCGGTAAATACTCCCTCGTCCATCGTTTCCAGAAAGCCTGTGCCAGGTGGTTCACCTGTTTCCATCCTAAGCTATGCGCTTCACGTAGGGCTTTCGGTGTGGTTACTCCTGCGTTTGACCGCAGTAATAACAGGTCGTTGAGAGTGAGGGCTGGTTTGCCCTCCAGGTCTGGGGCGATCGGCACCCCCCTTCTGTGCTAATTTTGCCCTCCGGGAAACCCCCAAGCGTTTCGGCGGCTCCAGCAGTTTGCTAGGAAGAGCAATGGACCACTTCTACGTGGACGATTTTCTGTGCTCCTTTGACGACCCAAATACTTCTATTCATTAATTGACCGAACTGATCGCCACTCTAAATGCCGGAGGATCCAACCTCACAAAATGGACTTCGAACAGCCGGGAGGTGCTCAATGTTATCCCGAAGTCCAAAAAAATGGAGTGTACGAGAGAGCTTTTGGGATCCCCTTCACGAACGGAGCGCACACTTGGTCTTCAGTGGAAACCCAGAGGTGACGAAATCATATTCACTCTGGACCTACCCAAGCGACCAGCCACATGGAGAGGAATCCTCTCATCAGTCTAAAGCCTTTATGATCCCCTAGGTTTCGTTTCGCCATGGTTGTTACCGGGAGAGTGCTTGCTGCAATCGGTGTGCCAGAGAGTGACGGGTTGAGACGAGCTTCTTCAGGATGACGACGATAAGCGATGGTGCTACTGGCTGCACGGCCTGGCTGCACAGCCTGGATCAACTTGGTGAGATCAAAACACAAAGATGTTTGATTGGAATCAAGTGCACAAACAATGCCCAACTCCACTTATTTTCGGATGCATCAGGAATGGGCTACGGGATAGTGGCTTACCGCTGCTGGGTGGACGGAAATGGTGGGCAGCACAGTCAGGTATTATTCGCAAGGACGAGAGTGGCTCCACTGGAAAAGGTGTTCATTCCAAGGCTGGAACTGACGGCAGCAGTATTAGCCGTGAAAGCCGCGACGCTGATTAGGAGATGCTTCGACCAGATAAACTGGGAACCAAACTTTTGGACGGACTCAGCCACGGTACTTCATTACATAAACAGCATTACCACTCGCTTTAACACTTTCGTGGCCAACAGACTCGCTATAATCCACGGGTCGACTAAAACCGATCAATGGCACTATGTACAATCCGCCGGTAACCCGGCCGACTTCTGCTCAGGGGGCCCGAAAACCCTAGAGGTTGCGGATGTGGACAACGGGACCGGACTTCCGAACTGCAGCTAAAGAGATGTAGCCAACGCAAATAATACCTAAACCTGATGATGGTGATATCGAGACTAAAAGACTGATACTGGCTATAAACTTCACGAGAAGCGTAAGCCTGATCGAGAAACTGTGCCAATTTCCCAGCTGGACAAAAATGGTAAAAGCCGTGGTCTGGTGGACGCGATTCAAAATACTCTTATTGATTATGAAAGGCGCAAGACCACAAAACACATTGAACGTGGGGACGATACTACCGGGCGGGCTGAATCAAGCAGAACTCGACGTTCTACGCCTACCAAAACTGGACGCTTTCCCGTCCGAGACCCGCGAACTAGCCAGGTGAGATGATAACACCAAAGGGAGCAGGCTGTTGCACAGTAGTATCCGAGGTCTAAACCCCATGCGAACCAACGGACTACTAAGAGTTTGAGGGCTGCTGACGAACTGAAACCCAGAGTACGAAACAAAACACCCCATAATAATCCATGGCGACCACTACATAACGAGGTGCCTCATAGACCATATACATCGGGAAGAGGGACACGTAGGTTTGAACCACTCGTTGAACAATATACTTCGACGATTTTGGTGACAAAGGGACCAGCGATGGTCAAGCGAGTCATAGGCAACTGCATTACTTGTCGTCGCCGGAGGGCGGTAGCGGGCCAACAAATGATGGCCCCCCTTCCAGCCGTGAGAGTCCAACCGGAATGGTGTCCGATCGTGGAGGTTGGCGTCGACCGCTTTGGCCCGTTTCTTGTACGACAGCAAAGGAGCACCCAAAAGAGGTATGGCTGCCTGGTAACATGTTTGCAATCCAGAGCAGTCCACCTTGAAGTAGTGCATAACATGACAACCGACTCACTCCTAATGGCCTTTCAAAGGTTCATCGCGAGGCGAGACGTCCCCAAGAGCGTATAATCAGACAATGGCTCGAACTTAGTTGGGGCTCATAAAGATTTAGAGAAATGGTGGAGCCGCTTGGACACCGCCAAAATACACACCCAAACCGTAGCAAAGGGGATAGAATCGCACTTCAATCCACCTTATGCCAGTCATCGTGGTGGCGTTTGGGAAGGGCTGACACGATCGACTAGGAAAATACTCACGGCCCTGACCTCACAACAAACCCTCGATGACGAGACGCCGACTACTTTACTAACAGAAGTAGAACGCATATTGAACAGCAGACCCCTGGTGCCGATCGCCCCAGACCTGGAGGGCAAACCAGCCCTCACTCTCAACGACCTGTTATTACTGCGGTCAAACGCAGGAGTAACCACACCGAAAGCCCTACGTGAAGCGCATAGCTTAGGATGGAAACAGGTGAACCACCTGGCACAGGCTTTCTGGAAACGATGGACGAGGGAGTATTTACCGACACTGCAGCTTCGGCAAAAGCGGATCTCCAAAGAGAGGTCGCTGGACGTGGCGATGTGGTCATCCTCGTGGAGAGCCACTTACATAAAGACGATTAGCCGATTGGAGTGATCGGGGTCTGCCGTGCACGGTGGTGGTGAGAACGAACAAAGGAGACGTATTGCGAGATATACGTAAGATAGGTTTGCTTGCAATGTACGTTGGAGAGTGTGAAGTCGGCGCTACAGACCAAGCTGAAACCAAATCTGCTGATACCAACTGAAGGTGAATTTATCTCTTCCCGATGTAATCTTCCGTAGGTCCGAACCCTTCAAACAGTCTTTGAAACACATTTGTGTCTAATTTCATACGGTGTTGATGATTTACGTTGGAGTTATATTTCGAAACCCTAGTTTGTCACACGACACGACATTGTTTGTGAAGTTGCGGAGACTCTTGAACAAGCACTTGTTGACCGTTTGTAGAAATATCTCTTTTTCCGTGGCCTTCCATTAGTACTATTATCCAACCTGTGTTTAAGTGGATCTAAGTTGTGAGTCAAACATACTTCTAATGTAATAACACCATGCGTTGAGCCCATGATGTTCGGGTACTCTGTAGCCATCTCCATTTTTCATCACGTATCCTCAGCCTTCACCTTGCCAAGTACTTTATTGTTGTTTAGGAAGTCTCTTTCTCAGCATTCCGTAACCTGTCCACGTATCCCGATCACATGAAGGTCGTTTTTCGTATACGGAAAATGTCGTATGACCCTCAGAAGAAACTCTTAGACATCGAGGTATAGAGCATAACATCAAGAAAACCTGCAAGCTTGTCTGTGACTGGCCAACGTTAGATGGAGCCCATGGCGACCTACTTGTGCACTGACTTTAGGGTCTAGGTACGTTGGGGCGAATCAATACCCCAATTTACTCCTTGGACTTTGACAGTTTCATGGGAGGATTTGGTGGGCGGTGTAACGTACATGTGGGGAAGTCCTCCCTAGCCGTTGTCACGTACTTGTATTGTTGAGACTATGCTCTTTATCTCATTGATCCTGGAACATGTACAGCATGCATGAATCACTACACTCCAAAATTTGCTTATATTTCGCTCATGTGGAGTGGCATAATTTTGATTCGAACTTGGACTACCGTGACGGTGGTACCTGACATTGACCATTGTTGAACTTTGGTCCCCGTTGCTAGAAGTTGTGGCCGTACAGTTGAGGTTTGTACACATTTATATATGCGTGTAATTTATTAATCCAGTACCGTAGAAGCTACGAATCAATCTTGTTCGGGTTTTGGGATTCGTTTTGAATTGGCTACGCGTTACTCACAGTCGGAACAACCGCTACAGAGGCTGTATAGGATAACTATTCCAACAGTGTACTGACTACTGCGTTAGACATCGGCAAGCTGTTCAACGGTTTTGCAGGGAACCCAAAAAGGTTGAAACAAAAAGGCCGGGTCGGCAAGCATATTTGGAGAGTTCGGGCGGAGTGCTGTCACCCCTCACTGGTTCACTACCATTTGGGATGGTAGACGGTAAAAACAACCGAGCAAAATCTCACAATCCTAGGCTTTGATGTTGAGACAGGGGCTAGAGAGCTATCTCCGCCAACTTAATCCGTTTGGTTCGAGGGGCCTAGATGAGGTCCACCCTGGAATCCTTGAAGAAACGCCCGTTATATTGGTGGAAGTCTACTCGGAGCACCTCCAATGACGCTCAGATTCTGGTAACCTACCAGCCTGTTGCAAGAGCGCGGCGACCGGCCTGATCTTCACAAATAGCGATCGTCATCAACCAGGAAGCTACAAAAATATTAGCCTAACGAGCTTTCCCAGCAAGATCTTCGAACGCATGCCCAGGCGTGTCATACTGACACCTGCGCAAGAATGGCTTGATCTCCCCTGCTCAACATGGCCTCCTGTCGGGAAGGTCGTGCTTTGTCAATGTGCTCTACGTCATGGATAGTCTTGCTCGGGCCTACGACGAAGACACGATTCCGCAACCAGTCATTAGCGACTTCGCAAAAGTGCTTGACAGGATGCCGCATATTCTTCTTATACACAAGCGGGAATCCTACGGAACTTCTAGCAAAATGCTCTCTGGTCTTCGTAGCTTTCTCACTAATAGGTCATTCAGGGTCGGAGCATGTCCTTGCTTCTTGGAACCATCCCCAATACAGTCTGGAGTTCCCCGAGGATCAGTGCTAAGTCCCTCATTGTTCCTCGTTCATACAAATGACCTTCCAAATAACATAGCAGCGAACATTGCAATGTACGCTGACGACGTTACGATCTGGGGCAACAACGCCACATGATTGCAGTCGGCAATGGACCAAGCCAAGCAATGGTCTGCCGACTGCAGCCTCCCAATTAATGACGACAAACGTGCGAGTGTCATTCGGTAACTCCCTGGCTCCACTCTTATGGACGAATAATACCACATCAATTCGGGAAGTGGAACAGTATAAGGTCTTGGACTTCTGGTTAAACAAGTCGCTTTCTTTCTCCAATCACCATCAACCGGCCAACAGAGCTGTCTTTCGCGTTCTCAATATGGTAAGGAAAAATTTCCGCTCGATTATGACAGAAGACTTTCAGATCATTTATGGGACTTACATCCGACCTCTTCTAGGATACGGCAGTCAGATTGTACAGTCTGGCCTGGTCAAGAAACGAGACATCTTAGAACGTGTACAAACCAAAGCCACGAAATTAGTTCGCGAGTTTCCGCGCACCCCTTATCCTCGAAGGCTGACCGACGTAAAAAAAATTGTACCTTTTAGAAACTCGCAGAGTTAGGGGGGGGGGGATCATTTCCTAGTGTACAACCTTTTCACTACAGGGCTTGCATATCACTTTTTTATGCGCTCGAGCCTGGAGACCCTCACAGGGCACGCTAAGAGAGTATTCAAGCCTCGTCCTCGTACGTACGTCCGCAAGGGCTTTTTAGCTCACAGAGTAGTCCCGCTTTGGAATAAATCATCGCAGGAGGTCATCGAGGCTCCGAGCAAAGAAACGTATAAAAAGCGACTGGACAAGTTCCTGGGGGCAAACTTTCCCTCATTGAACACTTTTACCACTTCAGTCGGTGTCTGTTTCCTCTCGAGTTCTCTTTAGTCGGCCCGTCTTTCTAAGCTGTGCGGCCCCAAATTTTCTTATTTAACTACTGAAAAAAGAAATAATCATAACAGGAATAAAGGCGGAACATAAAGAAAGAATTCTTACGTTTCCGCCTGCTTCGATGTATAAATGTCAGGCCTTCGTCCTGCTTTTTATCGTGCGCTTTCATGCCTGCTTCTGAGCAAAGTACCCGTGCCGCCTAACGGATCACTCTAGACCACGAGCAGTGCTACCACCTTTCACGTATGCCCTGTCAGCCGTTCTCTGTCATCTGGCTATCGCGATTTCAACGGAAAGACTATTCTTATCAAACGCTTGTGCATGAATGCAGCGGAGGGGGTATTTACCCCATAGCATCGAAGGCTTACTGCTCTAGTGAAGATAACCGGCGCCCAGACCCTGAGACTTGGAGTGGAGAACCACATAGGGCCCCAGTGGGTCAGTTACGGTAACGATCCGAAGGCCATGGATTACCTTCTACAATCAAGGTACCCAAGAACCGGGAACATTTGGGCTCCAGCCTCGGACCCGTGTACTATTCCAGGGCTTCAAGACTTCGAGACTTCATACTGAATCTTTTATGCCCTCCGAAATGGGACGTTACCTAAGATGTCACGAGACCTTCCTTTACGTAGGCTAATACGTCGGCTAAGGTTTTCACCGCTGCTGGATGAATCCTATCAGGTCCCGCCGCCTTGCTCCATGATAGAAGCCTCAGGAGTGGTAAAGATACACGGAAAGGTGGACTCTCCACCCTTGTGCCCCAAACTGGGAGGCCTTACGGTATCACTGTCTCTTGACCAGTTCCAGCTAGTGCTCTATCTACCTTAAGGACAGAAGTTACGATGATGGAAGGCCCTAAGTGGTGAACGATATGAGATGGCGTTGGTGGAGGGAGCAGACTAACTGGAAATTGAGGGGGGATGACGAAGTTCGAAGGCGGAAAAGTAGGGAAGAAAGAAAGCCGATGACGAGGGTTGACCGAGGAATTACAGCGGTAGCAACGGTAAGAAGAATAGGAGAAGTGTAAAAGGATAATAGGTAGGTCGGCTACCCTTTAGTTGATTTCGGCAGACTCTGTTTCCGCGGGGGTCCGTCAGAAGCTTAAACTCTAGGTTCACTTCAATTTAGGCTTTTCGGGAGGATAATGATCACGGCTACTCGAGCGCCTACAGTTATTTCGGTGTTGCGCACACAAGTTGGACAGCCGCTACTGCACAGTGTATTCCGTCATTTCCCTTCCCAAAACAAGAGGCAAACGTAAAACCTCGTCTATTAAAACCTGTAAGAGGCATTAGGCATCTTGAGAGTTTACCAAGTAATGACGTAACAGAGGGAAACTTCAATTAATATACACCTTAGACGGACCAAAAGGAGACCGTTTACTCACCTGGTGAACATAATGAAAACTCACCGTCGAAGATAGTTTGGTCCCACTCACGACCTCGGACCCTCCTTAAAAGCTAATCGCTCTGCAGGTCTGTAATTCTACCGGGCAGGCCATTCCAAATGCTTACTACCCAGCTGCTAAAGAAGTTTGACCCGGTTATGAACCCAAAAGGAACCTATGTCAGTCCTTCTCCTGTCCCCTTGTTAGGGAGTTTGGGGCCACAGGGAACAGACTATCTGGCTGGAGATCAGAAAAATCCTTCGTTACGTCAAATATTTTGAGATCGTTTGAAAGTCTCTCCTCCAAAGAGGAGAGGAGGTCACAGGGTCTTTGTTCATACATCTTGCCGCTGAGCCCCCCCCCCCCCCGGCCTCGACGCAGGGTGGTGAACTCTCCCCGAGCAGACAGTCCCTTTTAAATGGAAGTGATGTCGTAATACGGCCGTGTGCACTGGCATGGGTATTTCAGGCTTCTGACACTTCAGAGCCGACCTCGGTCTAAAGAGGTCACGGTGAGCCTTCTGAGCCGCGGCATTGCACTGGTCCGACAACTTTAAGCCACAGAACACGACTAACCCAAGGTCTCTGACTCCATTAACTGCCTCTACAGTAAACAACCTCTGGCAATGGATGACAATCAAGCCTCAGCTGTCACTGACAGCAAGTGGCCTTTCCCAGCTTTGAACGATGAGTCCAACCCTTGTGCCCGGTACATATAACGAATACTGAAAAGCCTTCCAAATGTTCTACGTGCTCTGTGAATTTGACGAACGTTGACATTACTTTGAAAAGCTCGTCCATACACCCCACTTTTGCACCTTTGCTTATTCATGTGGGACGTACGAATTTGGCCTTGAACCGTTTCTGGCCGTCGTATTTGAGCCACGGGACTTTGAACCTTTGGGTTTTACCGTGAAGTCTATTTGGCCGCATACTTGAGGTTTGTATATATTTGTACTCTTTGTGGATGTCAATTTAGTACCGTGGGAACTACGAATCGGTCTTATTATGGTTTCGGGATTCGTTTAAAGTGGCCAAGCTTTGCTCGATTGGCGGCCACTGATTTACGCCCGGAAAGTGCTTCCTGGAGTCAGTGCAAAAGTTACGCCGGGAACTTCACTTAGGATGCGAATTTTGCTTACGAACCTAACGTCACCCCTGATCAGCTTATGTTCACCCCTATTAGTTGCCACGGCGGTCTTCTTTGTTCGGTCCTGAGGCAGCTCACTCTGTTCTACGGCGGACGTGCACAGCTTATATATTGGGGGGATTATAATCTCCATCAACTGGTTGGCGATAGCAGGGTGGATTCCACCTGAACCAGCTGATTTAGGGACATCTAATTCTCGAAGATACTTAGGCAAGAAATCCCCTAAAGACCCAGCTTCTTCCGCTCTGGCGGAGGATATACCAGCATCAAGGTGATCTGCGACACTATCAACTCTGCGCACACCCAGAGCTTCCGCATCGATCCGGTCTTAGGTGGCGATGCCGCATTGCTTGGAGGAAGGCGGGTCTATGTCATCCCTTGTTGCGTATCTTGACTGCGTACAACTATAGAATGTTTCACACGGTTTTCTATGCATTTGTAGTATAGTAGTATAGTATAGTATATTTCTTGACCGTGGTCAATACACATACACAGGGCAAGATCAGAGTATACAGCAGTACATGTCAACGTGAGGTATTCACAGATTCTAAATTTATAAATCACACAGCAACCGAAATACACCAGTAAAGTCATGTAGTGTTTGAGTGAACAAAAGTGGTTATGGTTGAGGCGGGAGTTCCGAATCGGTTTTGCTATCGCTGGAGGGCGGTGTGGATAGCTGAACAAACGTGGGATTGCTGATATAAGCGACAAATGGACGGCCACTAACGGGTAACCGGGCGGAAGAGATGCCAAAGAACATTGTTAGAGGTAAAGCAAGTGTGGGGCTTTCAAAATGCAGTCAGAGATACCAGCGGAATATTGGACACTGATCCAGCATTGGGTAACTAATTGTGGAGGAGGCATGTGAAATAAAGGCAAGTGAGTCAAATGTGATAATAAAACGGACCTTTTGTGCAGGTGATTACAGTGTCATATGGAAATTCAAATGAAGGCGAAAAGCTTCGCAGGGACTTCAGTGAACTTTTGAAGAGCATGAATGGTGTATGGACATATAACGGACTTTTAAAGAAAAGAAAAGCCGTCAATGAAACGGATTAGTGGAGACAAAACGTCAATGGTTCGGCTAGGCAGAAGTTGGAAGAGTGTAATTTGTTTTGTTTTTGTATGTGATAGAAAATTGTTAACCAAATTATGGTTGGTTAGTCGAAGCGTAAGCTCTTGCTCAACAGTTCGCAAAGGACCGTCGGGAGCTTTGCAGAGGTTCAAGGCGCGGCTCCTAGGATCGTTGCTTCGAACATCGCCTTGTCCGACCTACTTCCTCGCCTAATAAGGCAGACCATACTGCAGAAAGTTCAAGCCTCTGCAGAGAACTATGGAATTACCTATAATGAAAATCCTTCCAACTGTTCTGCATGCATTGCGAATGTGACGATATTCGACATTACCTTCCCAAACTCGTCCATAGGTAAGACCACTACAGGCTTGTTTTGCCGTGTGAAACATTAAAATTTGGTGTTGGACCGTTTTTGAATGTCGGGCATAGCGCACGACAAAATGATCGGTTGCAGAAAAAACCTTCACAGGCACTATAATTTCGTGTTTTCATGGTATCACCCTCAGTAAAGGACAAATACTGAAAATCCTTCCAAATGTTCTACGCGCTCTGTGAATTTGACTATATTTAACATTACCTTGAAAAGCTCCCTCAGATACCACACATTTTCACGTTTGTTTATCCATGTTAGACATTTGAATTTGGCCTTGAACCGTTTCTGACCGTCGTGCTTGAGCCACGGGACTTTGAGCTTTTGGGTTTTACCGTGAAGTCTATTTGGCCGCATACTTGAGGTTTGTATATATTTGTACTCTTTGTGAACGTCAATTTAGTACCGTGGGAACTACGAATCGGTCTTATTATGGTTTTGGGATTAGTTTGAATCGGCTACGCGCTGCTTGGTTTGCGAGAATTGACTTACGGTACTCAAGCGGAACCTGGACAAGAAAACTCATCGAAAATGCCTAGACGGGGAAGCAAGGACCATTTGAGACAACAAAGATTAACTCGGCAAGTCTCTGGAGACGGTTAGGGTGTTATTGATTCCCAGTATAATGCTAAGTCTGCCAGTTCTGTCAGTGCCAAGTGACTTATTTCTAATCGCGAAGAGTTAGCCCATATTGATACTCATAGAATGAGAGTGATAGAATTAGAGTACGAACTGCGGTTGGCCAGAAAGGAGGCAAAGCCTCTTAAACAGGGAACTGATCTAAGCGAGCCAGCAAAGGCCTATGTAGTCCACAGTGTCAACATCGAAACGGCACTGTGATTGACGAATATAAACCCTTGAGGCAGCCTGAAACTACCGAGGTTTTGGCATTCGACCTGCCAAGAGTGGAGCTGTCCCACCTCGACGGCCACCCCGAGCAATACTGTATATTCATGAAACAATTCGAAAATTTTTTTAAGGGTAAAGTTGCAGATCCTGGTCAAAGGTTTTTGAATTTATCACTTTACCCTCGAGAGAGGGCCAGAAGTGCCATCGAAGGCTGTGCGATGCTTGGTCCATCGATGGAGTACATCAGGGCAAGCAGAATCCCGAAAGGTTTATTTAGACAGCCGTTCAAGGTGGCTAGAAGCCTGATTGATGGTGTTTTATTGGAGGCAAAAGGGACCGAGTGAAAGGCCGAATTACTGTCAAATTTGGTGGTAAAAATGCAGAATTGCAGTATAGAACTGGAGCATTTAGGATACCAGTTGGCATGAATGCTTTGTACACACAGGAATGCATTGCCCGATGTCTACCTATTGATTTACAGAGCCGATGGGCAGAGGAAGCTGAAAAAATATATATGCTTGAGCGCAAATCTACGTTCAACGATTTGACGGGGTTAATAGGTCGTCAATCCCGTATCGCCAACAGCCGATTTGGACAAATCCTACGCGAAAGTTGCAGGCTGGCACGGACGGAACCAACAACTCAAATTGTAGCGAAGGACTGTAACCGAATCCAGTCTTTGGCTAACATGCACGTGATAAGTCGAGAACCCGAGAGGTCAACTGAATGCAAGCCATGCAACTCCCTGCATCGGTTACCAGATTGACCGGCCTTTCATGGGATGAGTGTGCCCGATCAGTGGTGCGCAGTGAAGAGTATTGGCTCATGCCTTATGTGTCTGAACAACTCTCACCGAGCCTCTGAATGCAGATTATGAGTGAAATGTAACCAGGACGGATGCTTGGGTAGTGGTCACTCGTTACTACACGGCCCTCTCAACAATGGGCCTATTCAGCCAAATGAACCCAGAATTGTCCGTTCAGTGGGGCATGATTTCAAACCGGCGAGATTAGGCATCGTACTTTTCGGCATTGTGACACC
Source organism: Fasciola hepatica (assembly GCA_948099385.1). Classification (NCBI taxonomy): domain Eukaryota; kingdom Metazoa; phylum Platyhelminthes; class Trematoda; order Plagiorchiida; family Fasciolidae; genus Fasciola; species Fasciola hepatica. The sequence continues at coordinate 6,415,905 of CANUEZ040000027.1, read as the reverse complement.
TAAAGGATTGAGGAGGGTCAATGCATTTTTGGACACGGGGACGGATACCTCAATGATTACACGCGAGCTTGTAGAAAGCAGTGAACTAGTCGGCCAGCCCACCTCGCTCAATATCTGCACGATTGCAAGGGGTCATGTTAACAATTCTAAGGAGCTGACCCTGCAGTTAATGTCTGTATCTGGTGAGAGGACAGTAGACATCTCGAAAGTCTTTGCAATAGACAGCTTGACAATGAGACCAGTCGACTCTATTAGACCGACTGCCAAGAGATGGTCTCATCTCAGAGAAGTGGCGTTCGAAGAAGTGTCTAGCCCCCAAGTCAACCCACTAATTGGATGCAATGTACTAGAGGCTTGTTGGGTGCTTGAACAGAGCATAAGCAATCGAAAAGAACTATTCGCTACGCGAACGATACTTGGCTGGACACTTCTCGGACACTTGACGAACGAACTTCAACAATCGGCGTCAATAAATTGCTTGACTGTTGCTGAGAGAAGTGCTTCTGTAGAACACAACCAACTTTTCGATATTGCATCCAACGGTCCATCTCAGGAAAGCGAAGTTCACTCAAAAGAAGATCAGTCTGTGCGTACGATGGTGAATTCAAAGACGGGACGTCACAATGGGCAACACGAAGTTGCTATACCCAAGAAAACACCGTCAAGTCACCTATCAAGAAATGGAGAGGTTGCTCGGAGGCGTTTGAAACATCTCTATAAAGGACATTTTTGAGAAGCCCTGCCGAAATTTGAACACCAGCAGGTCACGCAAAGAAGCTTGGAATTTGCCGACCTAGTGACAGTGTGCTGTACCTGGGTGGAACTGCATGGCCGGCCGCAAAACAAAGTACTCTTTGCTAAGACAAAAATTGCTGAGCTGAAGTCAGTATCCTAAACGAACTGAAAATGACTGCGCTGGTATTAGGTTTTAAGGTAGCACCAGCACTAAAAAAGAGCTGTACCACCATCGAACTGAGCCTTGCATATTGGACAGATCCTACCGTAGTGTTACATTAAAGGAAACGAAAGAAACGAAAAGCGTGTTCGAAACATCAGAGAGTCAATCCACTCGTAGCAGGAAGAAGCGAGGAAAATGTTGATGATTCCAGCTCGAAACCACATGCACAGGACAAAGCAGATTGCAGATCGCCTCGCTCCGAGGTACTCAGCAATTTATTCCGTTTCACGCTCTACAACTATTCAACTGGACCCATTTCTCCCGAACAGTTGCAAAATGTACTTAGTTCCAGTTTCTATCCAGCTTGCACGTAGGCATAAAGGAGGAATTCACCAAGATTTCACTTGAACAGTTCAAGTGAGGCTCATTAGCTATCAGCACCTTGTGAAACTATTCTTGCCCTTGAGGGAGAACATTTATATACGTTCCATGCAATATTGTTTGTCACATATTTTGTACACACAAAAACTTTGAAACACTCTGATAGATGCCAGTATTCGATCAATTTCCGTGTTCATGTGTATTTCGATACTGTCCGTCGTACCCTTGTTTTCGAAACTTATTCATAATCAGAAACCGGTTTTCATTTCTTTCGGAAAATTCGGTGCTTTAATTTGATGCAATTCCACGGTTTCATGACCTTTCAATTTTACGCGATATTTCACTAAGCTTTGCACCGACGTTCAACTTCTGCGCTCATGCTCGTAAGCAAAATAATCTAACTAATGGCTGCAATAGTTTACTGTTTGAGATACGTAGACTGAGCTTGTGCGGCGAAATGTTTTACTCTGCAAAGCCTTCATCTTCATCGTGCGTCTAAATGTGTGCGTCGGTCTCCTGATGAATATGCCAATCTCAAGTTGTGCAGCCGGACGTGGAATTGATGCTTTATGGATTGTGCGAATGATGACTACGGCGGGAACCTGTTTTGCGCGCGGCTAACACAGCACGTTAGTAACCACAGGCACTGACAGTAAGTTACTGGCAGGTACGGTGAGAATCGCGACCCTTTCCTGAACCTTGGACAACCACTTTTGCAGGAGGATTTCAGCCGGCTGTGTAAAGGACAAATACTGAAAATCCTTCCAAATGTTCTACGCGCTCTGTGAATTTGACTATATTTAACATTACCTTGAAAAGCTCCCTCAGATACCACACATTTTCACGTTTGTTTATCCATGTTAGACATTTGAATTTGGCCTTGAACCGTTTCTGACCGTCGTGCTTGAGCCACGGGACTTTGAGCTTTTGGGTTTTACCGTGAAGTCTATTTGGCCGCATACTTGAGGTTTGTATATATTTGTACTCTTTGTGAACGTCAATTTAGTACCGTGGGAACTACGAATCGGTCTTATTATGGTTTTGGGATTAGTTTGAATCGGCTACGCGCTGCTTGATTTGCGAGAATTGACTTACGCCCTCTTACATGCACAGTTTGCATGGTTCGGTGCTCTTTATATTTCCACGGACCAACCTTTGGTTGTCTGCGTCCAACACGCTGCATTGGCATATCCCATCTTGGACCTGCGTGACGCACGTGCTTGTCTCTCGCACGCCGCAGACGTGATTCTCGTTTTCTGAGTTTGTGAGATAGCATGATTGAAGTTTGTCTGCTTTGTTATTGTTCATTCATTAATCCCTTATAGTAGAACTTAAGGATCAGTCGTGTTTTGGTTTTCCGATTTGTTCAAACTCATTTACGTATTGCTCAAAAGCGTGCCACAATACTCAACTTGACCAAGTTAGAACGAGAATACACGCGATATGCCTAGGAAGGGACCAAACAACCGGAATTGGGGCAGAAAGCATCGCGGTAAGTCACTGGGGGGGGGGGGGGTTGGGTACCTTTGATTCTGTGTTTATTGTTAGATCACTTAGCTCAACCAGTGCTAGTTTATGTATTACCGAGGGCGCTACTGGTTTTCAGAATGTCGATTTATTCAGGTTGAGTATAGTAGATCTAGAACGGTAGTTGTTATCTGTTAGGCAGCAGGCCCAGTAGGCAGAGGGCAAGTGTAGACTGAGAGAGCGTGAGCATGAATCTAGCGATAAACGTCCCTTCATTCGAACAGGGCAAAACGAAATGAGATGCTTTAAGCCGGCTGTCAAACGTTGAACACCGGTGCAACGAAAGATTGATTCACCTAGAGTAGGGCTGGCGGTTTTCGACGGAAGACCTGAGGAGCACAGCAAATTCATTAATCAGTTAGAAACTTCCGTCGAGAGTAAGATAATCGACCCCGGACAAAGGTTGCTCTACTTGAACCATTATTGTCAAGGCTGAGCGGGGGATGCTGTTGATGGTGTACCAGTCTCTACCCGAAACAGGGCTACCCACGGACAAGGAAGATTTTGAAAGACCCCTTTGGCCAGCCATTCAAGGTTGCTCACAATCTAATAGAGAACGTGAAGTCGGTGGCCAAACGAAAAAGGGCTACTTCTGCACAATGACTGATCTCGCAATTGAGATGCAGAGCTGCTCGATAGCCGTCCATCACTTACAGTATGGGGCTGATCTCGACGCAGTGCACATATTGGGGGGTATAGTCCGCCGCCTCTCTTCCGAGTCACAGGGTCGTTGGTGGGACGAGGCGGAACGCATAAGCAAAGTGGCCGTGGGGCCGGCTTCGAGGATCTGACCGAATATTTAGACGGGCAAACCAGGAGAGCCGGTGGCAGATTTGGTCGACCCATCCGTGTTAGCAACCGGGTGAACAGACCTAGCACCAGCCAAGCTCAAGAAGCTGCTTGGGAACACTAGAGGCACAAGCCCTGGACAAAAACGCGCGCCATTTCACTCGAGGCCATAGTTCACCATGTTGCAGGACCTGCGAAGCTGGTCATGGGCTACTAGAATGCCCGAAGTTATTCAAAGCCACGGTAAACGAAAGTTGGGTAGTGGTGAGGACGACAGCCTATTATTTTGCCTAAGCTCCTCACTCCGGACTGCAGTTTGCCGAACAAGAACCAAACTTGGTTACGAAAGTTCTCCAGGAAGACACCACCAATTGTAACACCAGGCGGAAGAAGCTACTCCAGATTTGGACACAAAGTGATTTTCTCAACGTCACGGTCTGTCAGTAGCTACTGGTGGTCACCGTAGGAGTGGCCACCCCGAATGGGGTGGCCAGAGTGTTGGCTTTTGTCGATAGCGGATCGGACACCACCTTGGTGAAGGAGCGGTTTTCCCATAAACTTCGGTCCGCTCACACCACGACGTGGTTAGCGGTGGGCACGGGGGGCGGAACGCAGGTAATAACTGCAGGTCAGTTGAGATTGCGGCTCATTCCCCTACATACCAACGAGCACGTCGAACCAACGGGGGCCTTTACGTTGGCCAATCTCCCCGTACGAGCTCGGTGGGCGCAATTTTGAATAGGTGGTCCCACTTGCAAGAAGTACCCGTCGTGCACTGGGAGGGCGACGGTGTAGACCTTGCCATCTGTTTGCTACTTGCCAGAAGCACGTTGGGCGCTGAACCAGAGAGTAGGCAACCGCCAGGCAATCTGTGCCGCGCGCATGACACCAGGATGGGTACTATCTGGCCCAGCCGTGGGATGTGGCTCCATAAATTACTTATCAGTGGAAAAGGACCAGTTGGAGTACCAGTTGCAGCACTTATACGAAAGGGGGCTTAGTGACCTAGGAGGAGAACGACTACCGTTGCCTCAGTTGGACCATCTAGCCCTGTAAACAGTTTGACAAGGAACCAAAGACCTTGAAAACCATTCCGAGGTTCCCCCTGCCGCGGAGCACACAAGTTGACCTCGCTGTTGACAAAAGAACTTAAGCCCTCCAAAAAACTACTGCGCTGGAGAGAACGTCTCGGCCGGGATCAGGGTCTCTGGAAGTGGCAAGAAGAAATAATGAGGTGGAACAAAGCGCTCGGATGTGTTGAAAAGATGCCTTAACCACCGACGTCTGACAGGAATATGTTGACGGCCTCATCACCCAGCTCTTCATCCCCAGAAACCAGAAGAGCTGCGGGTTGTCTTCGATTGCTCAGCCAGGTTCCGGAGCAAGTCGCTCGATGATCGTCTGCTACAGGGACCCGATTAGACCACACCAATGATTGAAGTCTTGTGCCATTTCAGGGCAGGCAGAGTGGCCTCGTGGGCTGACATCAGAGAGATGTTCCCGAAGGTGAAAATACCGGTAGAGAAACGAGATGAGTTGCGATTCATTTGGTGGGACCAGAACCACCTAAATAAATCGGTGATAAACTATTGAATGACAGTCGATCCCTTCGGGGGGATATCTTCGCCATTTTGTGCGAACTACACCCTGCGAGAAACTACAAATGAACATGGAGCTCTGGTTCACCGGTCGGTAGTAGACAGCGTTAGCGGAAACTTTTACGTCGATGACTACCTTAGTTCTTCCGATGATGATGACTCGGCCCTAGCTCAACTTAGATGCCTAACAAAATTGCTAAAGAAAGTCGGTTTCCACCTCACGAAATGTATGTTGAACTCGTTGGAAGTGTTCAAAGTCATTCCGCACCAACAGAGGACTGAAAGGGTTCGATATATCGACGGGTATCCAATCCCTACCAAACACACGCTAGGGGTAAAATGGAATGCGGAAGCGGACGACTTCGTTTTCGAGCCAAACTTTCCCGACCAAGCAGTTACTCGTCGTGGTATACTGTTAACTGTCTGTAGCCTGTTTGATTCTCTCGGTCTTGTCTCTCCCTGGTTTCTACCTGTGAAGACCCTACTGCAGCGGTTCTGTGGTAGGAAATTCGATTGGGACCAACCACTGGATCGAGGAGATCGGCTAAAATGGGAAGAATTTCTAATCACTTCGAAGAAACTGAGGGAGGCAAGGATTCACTGATTCCTGTCTTCTGGTCACTCAACACAGACCGCAGGGATACACTCTCATTCGAGTGCTTCCGAAGTTGGGTACGGGGCCATGGTGTATGGACGATGGTACTTAGGAGATGGACAATACGCTACAAGGATTTTGTTCGCCGAAGCTCGCATTGCCCCACTGAAATCGGTCTCGATCCCGCGTCTAGAGCTCAGTGCGGCCGTGTTAGCAGTAAGAGAGGCACAAACAGTAAAGAGATGTTTCGACTTCCACAGTAGGTCAGTTAGCTTTTGGGCGGACTCGACAATAGTGCTGTACTATATTAACAACACCAGGAGCCGTTTCAGTACTTTCATCGCTGACCAGCTCACGATCATCCCCGACCAAACTGCTATGGACTGACAGAAGCATGTAAAGTCCACCGACAACCCGGCCGATATGTGTTACCGAGGTGTGACCAACTTCCGGCAACTAGACACACGGACGGGGTGGGGGGCGAAATTCCCGCACGTCTCAACAGGACTGGCCCGCTTACGAACTACACACATCTTCTGAATTGGAAATGGAGAACAAAGGCAAGGTGTTGATGGTGGCAGCCTCCTAATCGACATCCTTGTTGCCAGGGTTAGTCAGGATTTTGCCCCTGGATGAAGACGCTCCGGCCATTAGTGTGGTCGGCTAGGTTCAAGGGGAATTTGTTGGTCATGAAAGGGGTCCATTCATTCAGCCGCGTACGGGTGGGCCCAGTTAAACCCGATGAACTGAGATCCGCAGGGTATGATCTATTCAAAAAGACACAAAGCTAGGCTTTCCCTCAAGAGCCCAAGAAAGCTGGAGGAGCGGAACTGATCAACAAAAGAACGTCAATTCCAAAAGGCAACGTGAAGCCCTTAAACACAAAACTCGGTAATGGATCACTACAGGTAGGTGGTAGACTGAAAAACTCCCACCTCAGCTTTGACGTGAAGTACCCCGTATTACTACCAGGTCGGCATCATGTGATAGAATTGATGATTCAATCCATAAAGCAGTAGAGGGACACGCCAGGGAAAGCCACTTGACAAGTTTCATTCGGCAGCGTTTTTAGATGCTGAGAGGGAGGATTCTGTGAAACGCATAATTTGACGTAGTGTGCACTGTAGGAGACGCATGCAGTCGCGGGCAAACATCATATGGCTGCTCTGCCGAAGAGTAGAGTGACCCCGAGGTGGCGGCCTTTCGGTGACTCCGGATTTGATTGTTTCGGACCTCTGTGGATCATGTGCGGCAAAAGGCTGGAAAACCGATACGGGTGCATCATGACGCTCACGAGGTTCTGTGCAGCATACTTGGAAATCACTTATAAGATGGCCAACGAATCCTTCTTCCGTGCCCCACAAAGCTTTATCAACGGAAGAGGCATACCAACAGATATTTGCTCCTAAAATTGGTCGAAATTTGTGGGAGCTCAGCGGGAAGTGCAGAGTTGGCACCAAAACATAAACCGAGAAGGGCTGCACAGCCAAACCGCGGCTTATAGTGTCCCGTCTCACTTCTAACCCCCGCCGGCCACTCATCGCGGTGGCGTGTGGGAAAGCCTGTCCAGGTCTACCAGAAGAATATTGCTGCCGATGATCGAACAACAACCGCCTGACCATGAAACTCTGAGCACCTTGACGACCTAGGTCGAGAGGGTCTTGTGCAACCACCCTCTAGTTTCAGTGTCTGCCATCGACCCCACCAATCTGGCGCTCATCCCGAAAGATCTACTGACGGTAAGGTCGAAAGTTGGTTTCCAGAGGCAAACAGACCTGTGTGGCAGTTACCTACGCGGACCGAAGCAAGCAACATATCTGGCCAGGGTTTTTGGAGGCGACGGCTGCGAGAATACCTACGGGTCCTGCAAACTCGACTAACCAAAGCAAGATCTTTCAAAGTTGGTGGTGTGGTGATGATCTCTGTCGAGCAAGCCCGCGCTAGCACGTGGCCCTTGGGTGTTGTCATGGAAATTATCAGCAGCTCCGCCAAGCCGATAAGAACGGCCATGGTGAGGACTGAGATGTCCATGTTGATTGAAAAATTCCTCTTCTGCTCACATTCCTATACTCTATGACCAATTTTGGATTGCCTTCTCTAACCTAATTCATGCTGACACTGTTTCGTGGTCTACAATTGTTCTACGCTTGGTGCACTTACTTTTTCTTTTTATGGTTGTGCTTCCTTATTGAGATTACTTTGAGGACAGTTGGTACGGTAGTGAGATGCACTGATTCAACACAGTTTTATTACTCCACGGTTTCACTTTCTCGCTCACGTCGACTGACCGTAGACGTTCAGCTCGTTTACGTTGATTTTTGGCTGCCACACTCAGGAAATTGTTCTTGGGGCTTGATTAAGCGTGGAGAACTTGTTCTATTTGTTTGGACTTCAGGACAGGTGTTTATTATTTACGCATTTTGGCCAACTATTCCTTTTTATACAGAATTTGTCCTATTTTTGACTACCTTTTTGGCTGGATAGTGACTGAGGCTCACTGTCAAAGGTATGATCATGTTTGTACTTATATTTTTACTCGCTAATAGTACCGTAGAATTTGCAGAGCAGTCGTGTTTTTGATTTGGGTTCTGCATCGATTTGGGCTACGCATTGCTTTGAGGCTCCAAGGTGCTATCCAGAACGAGTGAAGCTTATTAGTCGGTGAATCGATAATCGAATCGTTGGTCAGGCTTCACCCGGACCAGGACTTGAGCGTTTTGGTCGTTACAAGGACTGCCAAGGGAAGGCTGACTCGCGACATGCGCAGTATGAGCCTCCTGGGGAGTGAAATCGAACCACTTGAAGCCTCCAAATCAGTCGCCTAGTAACATTCCGCTGACGGCTTCGATCCAGATAACAAACGCGCAACTGTGCCACGGCATCCGTTCGTACCATAAAGATTCTCTGTGCATGTACTCCAAGGTTCACACTTATTGGCGAACACACTCTGAGTGAGAAGAACCTTCATCACAGGATTCCGGTCGGTCAGTTATTCTCCGGAATTCCAGACTATTGTGTGTCACTGACGGAACAGTTCTGCGAACCGTGGTTGTTGTTTTTGACCTACACACCTCACACCTCCAACAAAAAATGTCATAGTGTTCACCATTTCCCGTTTGTCGTTGACGTTGTCGAAGATGTTTTCCGTAATTGGTAGCAGTTGTGACCTACTCATGTACCCAAGTACACCTCCAAGCACGTCATCCACAAGCACATGAAACAAGTTTCCTCTTCATACCCTCACCAAGGCATGACATTTTCTCACTATTTCCCATTTCTTTACTGACCTCGACAAGGAGAATTATGTGTGTGATCACTATTGTGGCCCCTTCGCACATACACACCCACACAAACATACGCAGGCAGTCACACACTTGTATTCATTCACGACTGTTCCCTCAAGGACAGCAGGTGGATTCGGAATCTACTCGTCTCTCTCCAAGCCTGCATTCGAGCAGCAGTCCTTGTGGAAAATGCAGAGGAACACCCCGTCGGCCCGGCCACTGGATCAAGTGCGACCGTGAGGATGTGAGTAGAGTACAGAAGTCAGCAGTAGTAGTTGTGCGCACTGACAGCAGGGTCTGAGTAGGTAGGGGGACTCAGTACCATTATTCCAAACGTTTATCTCTGCTAGGATTTGGAAGGGTTTTGGTGGGTGGCGTAACTATCGGCTTTAGAAAATCCTTCAAAGACATTATAATTTCGTGTTTTGTGATATCACTCTCACATATAAACTGTTTGCGTGGTTCCGTACACTTTATATTTCCACGGACCAACCTTTGGTTGTCTGCGTCCAACACGCTGCATTGGCATATCCCATCTTGGACCTGCGTGACGCACGTGCTTGTCTCTCGCACGCCGCAGACGTGATTCTCGTTTTCTGAGTTTGTGAGGTGGCATGATTGAAGTTTGTCTGTTTTGTTATTGTCCATTTATTAATACATTACAGTAGAATTTACGGAGCAACAGTGTTTTGGTTTTTGAATTCGTTTGAATTTAACCAAGTATTGCTCAAAAGCCGATCATGGTCGCGTGGGACAAGAATTCCTTTAGTTCGCTAGTTGTTAGATCACGACAGTTTTGTGTTGACTGATCGACCCCCTGAACCCGTCTGTATTGCAGGGAGTACTAAGGCCCGCTGATTACCCATTTTGGGGTCTCTATCGGGTTAAGATCAGGCCTATGGTTCAGCCGCTCGAGAGCAATCACGGCTCTGCTTTCCGAAGGCTAGTCGAAGCCGCTGCCACTGAGCCCCTTTATTAGGCCGTCTAAAAAAGATCGCACTGCCTCCTGCGGGCTGCTACATAGTTTCCCCAGTACCTCACAGGCCTTACGATGCCACTAGCTGAAAGTCACTATCACCCACTTTTCTGTTGTCTCTAGTGCCCCGCCCTTACGGTGATGAGGCAGATAAAACGAGCGATGTCCGTCATCTAGGACCTGCAAAGTGAAATATATGTAGATTTGCCAAATAAACTTTCGATACTTTGCTGGCCGACTGCCAAAAGAGAACCATTCCACTTTTGAATGACCCCATACGATGTAAACGAGGCTATTCCCATTAATTTCCGGCTGAAGTTCTACTTACCAGCTCTTCCGACCCCCTATTTATTGGGATTTACGGACTAGTTACAAATGAACCTCGTGTGAAAATGGACTTATTCACGCACTCCTTTATCACAGTGGTTTGCACCCGAAGGTCGCATAGAAGCTGTTCTTTCTAACTTCTATGTAGTTTGGAAATCCACAACTCTTGCTTAACTCTTAGAAACTTCCTATTCTGGTTTCCCTCGGGGGCTTTGAAATCCTGCTCTAGTTCTTCCTTTAGGTATGGATCCTCAACTTCGGTGAGAGACGGGTTGGACTTAGAACAATCTTTGCGGTGACTGGAACCGATAACTCCAAGGCTTTGAACGGAAAAACTATGACAAGCGACTAGCCGGGTTCCGATAATGACGTGAGCTGAACCATTTCCATCTTCAAAGGGGTTGGGCCACTTGGTCATCTTACTGTTCCCTGTCGCTCGCATCGTTCTGAAGACAATGTCAGAGTACGGTGGGGACCAAAACGCGAAACTCCTGGTCTGGATGAGTTTTGATCAACCAATCAACGCTCAAGTAGCCTAATAGGAAGCTTCACTCGTTCTGGCTAGCACCCCAGGGCTCCTAAGCAACATGCATCCCAGATAGACACAGAACCTAAATCAAGAACACTGTTGCCTTGTAGATTCTACGTTACTACTCACGGGTTAAAATACAAAAAGCGACGATCGTACACTTGGCAGTGAGCCCCGTTCCCTATCCGGTCAATAGGTGGTCAAAATTGGGAAGCAAATGTCAGCCTGCCAACATTAGGGCATGAAAAACGGGTAGATATTAGTATTCCAGTAATACTACAATTCCGGGGCCGTATGGTGATTCTGAAGAACTTTTTACACCTGTTAGTTACAAACAACCTACCCCCAATCACCACCGTCGTGGCCTATTCCATCGTCAAACTTGGAACCCCGGCCTGCGCCCGGTCCCGGAGGCTAGCTCCAGGCAAGCTCCGTGGAGCCTTCGCTGGGTCCGACACGTGCTGAATCTGGGAATTATCCGGCCTTCTAACAGCCCGTAGGTGTCACCCTTGCAGATGGACTAAATGAAGTCAACTGAGGGCTGGAGACCATGAACAAATTATAGCTCATTCAAACGAGTGACCACGCCCGACCGATATCCTATCCCACAAACCACAGATGTCGTAGATATATTGGTTGGTTGGGCAGTTTTTAGTCGAATCAACCTGATGCTGGCATATAACCTAGCACCGGTAGCCGAGGTAGGTACCTTCAATGCAGTCGTAACGGATTTTGTTGATATCCTTGAGTTTGCACAAATGACTTTTGGACTTAGCCAAGCAGCGGAAAAGTTTTACCACCTCCTGAGGATGGTACCCAGCTGTTCGGATTTTGCGCTTGCTTTTCTCGAGTGTAACCTGACTGCCATCTTGCCTGAGAAAGAGGTATTCATACTTTTATGCACATTTTGTGGCCATCTGTCTCAGCATAAGGTTTAGGCCAACGTGAGAGAAGTGTACTGGGCGTCAATCCCATCGGACCTCCAGGCCATACGGGTACTTCCACAGGTACCACGCCAATGAAGGAGAAAATGCAAGCTATCCGTGACTGCTTAGAACCTACTCCCTCGGAACTGCTGCTGCTATTCGACGGGGTTGACCAAATTTGACGGTTATTTATTCCACAAGACCCATAGTTATTGAAGCCGCTCCCAGGTCCGTTGAAAGCAAAGAGAAGCTGTTGGTTTCCGCAAAGGCTGTACGAGACCCATCCGCCACTCTGAAGTGAACTATTAGAAACACACCCTCATTGAGACATAACAAACCGGAGGGCCCCAAATGTTCTATTCACCTAAGCACCAGACAAAGCCGTAGGCATGATACTGAAACGATACTTAGCCAACGCTTAAAACCCATTACGTTTTTTCCAAAAACCTATAACTGGCCAAACCCACGTATAGCTTCCTGGTTCCTTAATTCTTGTTATCTGCCTAGGAATCCCTCAATTTAAACACATCCCACAGGGGTAAGAACTTAAGGTAAACACGGACCATAAACCAATCCTCCACTCAAAGCCCATTACCACGAGCAAGTACTCTCCCAGATAGTCCAAACATTTCGATTACACCAACCACTTTGAGGGTAAAGAAAATCATCCCACGAGTCGATAATCCTGTGGCAGACGTACCAACTCGCTTCGGTGGTATGAAATTTAACACCTCCCACTCGATTAGTCTCAGATCCACGGCATCCACGTACGCGGATGATCCCGATATAGAGAAACTTCGAGTCTTTTCGCCGCTGCAGCTCGATCTTATCCCTATTCCTTTGACCGAAGGTCACATGCTGTGCAATGTTTTTGAAGGCCGCCCAAGACCAGTATGTCGTCAACTATTAGGTTTTATGCTTCTGCCGCCTCACGCGGTTAGCCCCATTTAAGTACTTACAGCTCCATCAAATATATCAGCAATCATTATTTGGTCTGACATGAACAGCACTTCAGTGCATGGGCCCATACTAGCACCGGCTGCCAACAATTAAAAGTACAATGGCAGCAAAACTTCCCGTTCTCCGATTCCCAGCCACCTACTCCCAATTCCTACGCGTGCTAGTTGACTTAGTAAGGCCGCCTCTTCAGTCATAATTTGGTATGCGTCTCCCCATTTGCTTAGATGGACTCACCAGACGGTCTCTAATTATGCCTTAGCTCAAGGCAACCAAGAAAGCAGTGGTTCATAATTTCCTAAATTGCCGGGTTGCTTCATTTAGCCTTTCAGTCGTGGGCACCACAGACGGCCGCTCTCTTTTCTTTCACGAGCTCGTCACATTAGTACCACAGTCTACTATCCACTGACAAACGGAATGGCAGAAAGCCTGCACTGACCACCTAAGTCAGCTTTAGAGGCTCACGGAAACCCAGACTAGCGTAGGCTGCCGCCACTTGTACTCCGGGTTGCTGCAACACCGTAAAGAGGGATCTGCAAGGCGCGTCAGCCGGACTCGCATTAGGACGCACTCTCCGTCTCCAAGGTGAAGTGGTACCTCCAAAGTCTATCACTATTTTCGACTCCGCAGAATATGCCGCCAGGTTAAATCACCAGGGGCGGGGGTTACACCGTTCCGTGGCATGCGAAGGAATTAGGAGCATGTTTGCCTCAAAGCAGAGACACTCTCCCTCTTAAAGCGTAGCCAATTCGCTCGCACAAACTCCGGCTGGAGAAACCATTCGCCGCTGGGCATATTGGCAGAGAAAACGGCTACCGTGGACCAGCCTAAACTGGTCTTCCTGGTGGAAACCCATTCCCTCTGTATCCACTCCATGGAACTTTTCGGGATTAGCATCCGTGACACCGGCTATCCATGAGCCGACCACTAAGAATCCGGTGGATTGAACCATCCAGTCACAATCCTAAATCCAGAGACATGTTCCCAGACTTTTATTGGGGACCAAGTGATAGAGGAACTTGTTTGGTTTGCAGATACTGTATTTTTCGTTCAATGATAATAATAAACCACTTAAAGCCACAAAAATACCTTACTGCTCTTCGTTATTTTCCCGATGATTTCACTCCCCACGGGAAGATGTTTCCTTCATGGCGGCCAACTATCAGTTTTCAGTGTTACACATAGTTTTGGATGATGCTTCGCTCATTCTTCCTCCTCCGATGCCACCAAAAGAAGCCTGCGCCTTCAGAAGAAAATCCCGCCGCTATCAGAAAACACGTTTGCTAATGATACGGAACCGTCTGTTTTCTTTTAAACATACTCTGAGCACTTAATCACCGGAAATAATAATCGCTATATTCATTTACCTGGGTGAACATGTCCCGTGCCATTACCTGAAGTGGCTTGAGAAGAGGCCCCACCGACATCATCGCCCTATACACTAGAGCATCCTACTCCACTGACTGAACCTCCGAGGTTCTAGGATTACGCAACCAGATATGACGGCTCTCCCAGTGTCTCGCTTCGGGTGCCTACCGCCACTATCTGCGTCATGTGACTATATTCTTTCTTTTGTTTGTTTGCTTCTCTCAGCGGTTGATTCTACTCCACTACTATCACAAACAACGGCTGATTCGTTTCCATCCACCTCACGAGCGACTTTCTACCTTCCTCTCTGAGGGCCGTATTGTCATTTCATTTTGAAAGCAAATGAAGCGGCTTTTCATTTATTGGCCAGGTGTCCTGAACAGAAGATAACGCTGGCGATTCGAATACTTCGGATCTCCCATCAGAACCCCCGAAAGGTCTAGAAGTTTCAATGAGCTGCAAACATTCATGTGTTTCCCTTGCGTTGTTATGGCTGACATTCCGATTCTCAGCAGACTGTGTAATATAAACCCCTTCTTGAGAGCTATCTTCTGGGACAGGGCCTCTGCAGTTATCAGCCAACCAACCCCGTCCCCCTCTATTGACTGCAAGTTTCGCGCACGCGGCAACCACGAGCTCTAATTACCACATAGTTCCGCGGCACCAGTAAGCTTGCGGTCTTCTTGCCTTGGCTCGGTAAGAATACACGCGGCTGGTACTCCGGGGTCTATTCTCTTCGGTTACCCCGAAGAAAACGATGGTGGAAGCTGAGGGAGTGTCTTCAATAAAAGATAGCAAAATAGGGCGGGCCACCGAGGAATAAGTGGCAGATCACAGTTTTATGGTCACTACCAGGGGAGTTTTGCTTTACTGACACGACAACAGGAGTAATGTTTTGGGCAAACATCAGATCTAGTATAGTTGTATGGTCGTTTGGCTTAGGGACTTCGTCCAGCCACCAACAAGAAAGCTGGTAATGAAGCACATGATTTCGGGAGGAGCCCATAGTCTAGGCCAGCAAAACTGGGGGAGGTTGAAATCACCGGCCACGAGGCCTGGAGCAGAATGGTAAGAAAGCAAGGTTCTCAAAAATTTACCTAGGAATGCGAACAAGGAACCGGGGGGAACAGGTGAGCGACATAGGCGGTCAGTGTAAAGTACAGTGTTTTCAGGGCCGGCGTCGAACCAGGGTGAATAGGAAACAGAATCGAGTTCGTTGCGTAAAAGAGAGACTGTGGTGTGGACTACCGTAATATGCTGGGCACCCACCATCGAAGCGGTTTAGCCCATTAGTTTTTTGTAAACTTTACGCCACCTCCCAAGGAAACGTGGCCACTGTCGACTTCTCTAAACAGAAGCAGTTCAGTTACCAAAATTAGGTAACATTATACCCAATAGCAATATTTCCAGTGGTGCAATTACCCTCGAGTAGAACAAGGGTTAAGCGGGACCGGGGCTGAACCACTTTTAGGAGGTAGCGCAGACTTATCAGAAGTGCACTTTAGGTCTGATGAAGGCAGTCTTTGGTCACAGGTACGAGTGAGGATCGGAATAGAGAGGTATGCAGACAAGAAGTCTAAAGATGGCTCAAACGGGCTGGATCCTCCCTAAGCTGGAGTAAGCGATAAATAGCAAGAAAACCTTGAAGAGAAACACCAATGGGTATAAAAAGAGCGGTGAGATAGCGGAGCAAAGAGACAAGCCTGTGGAATTCGGCTGGTTGTCAGCAGACCAAAGTGACCAGAGGCTTTTGCCAAAAGAATAGCCGGTCGAAAATTGAGTACTGATTGGTGGGCAGAGCATAGAGCAGGACGGAAATTGCTCAGGGAACGGTGGTACGGAGAGGAAACTTACGTTGCGGGTTGTATGGGGGCGGGGCGGGGTGAAGTGGAAGGTATGGAACAAGTGAAATATTTGGAACCCAGTGCAGCTGGGATGGTTGTCAGGTGAGAAACTTGATGCAAAGCTTACAGGATGCTGTCCGGAGGCCGTACCTTAGTTTTGGTGGGAGGCGTGCGAGGTGGGTTTGTCAGAGCCACTAACGTATAAGGAAAAGGCACTAAACGAGAGACAGCTGGGTGGAGTCAGGGCGGTTTGTGGGGAGAGCAGGCTGACTGGCTGGCTCGTTCTTATGAATGGCGACTTGTCTATCATTAGGAGGAGAGGGGAAAAATTAGAGTTGTGGGTACGTACAACTGAAGAAGGGGTGGAAAAGCGACGTGGTACCCGTCACCCTTCACTGGTTGGCAGTTAAAGGGAAGAAGTGGACATGCTTAAATCAATAGTTTGAATATATTTGACTTAGAGCCGAGTAACCAAAAGCAGCGAATCAGAAAATGTGGGCAGATCGAGGTGTCATAGGAATCGCACCCCCCACTCGGGCGGTCATTCGGCGGAGCTGTAGGCAGTGTGGTGGCTGTACCTCTGGCACTCAAGGAGCTTCCTGGCCAAGAAATAGTTATCACCCCAGTAGCAGAATAAACAGCTGTAGTTGGAAAATATAAAATAAAAATACAGGGTACAAGTAGCTTCAATATGGGATACTACGGAATGATGAGTGTCGACTTCAGGGGATAAATCAGATGATGTCCGTGGGTCTGCGGAAGTTAAACAGCGGCGTAACGGTTCAGTGGGATGAAACCAAGACTGGTGCCGAGCTTTTGGCTCTGGGGTGCAACGGTTCTTGCAGTGGACTCACTGGCCCATAACAGTTTCAGGTGCCGGAGAAATGACCTAATGAATCGAAAGCTGATAAGCCGTACGCGGAATACACACCACAAGAATGTGTTACCACTGAGCTGTGAGCTATACCAGAGCTACAGGAAAGAAAGAAGGGGTTAATCATTTTCAAGTGTTTTTGAGCTACTCACGAGTCGACTGCGGAAGAAGGAAATTATCACTAATTACGGAATTTAATTTACTGTGCTTCGGTGCTGAACCCGCGGCTGTTTAGTGCTCCGGAAGCCCGGCTTTAACTAAGTCACGGGAGTAGTCTAAGAAAAGGGCAAAAAACCTAAGATTTGCGGCGGATGCCAGAAAACTGCAGGAATCGGTGGAATGGGTCAAGAACGGTTAGCATTGAAACAATGTCGATCACGCTTACGCACTGGAGTGACGTAGGACGCAACAGTAGCTGGGAGAGCTTAGATTGAACCGTCCGCAAGCAGAGCCGCCAAAATTGTTTTCCAGTTGGCAGAAGTCAACTGTCCTTACAACAAACAGACAAACAACAAACAGCCCCGTGGCATCGAACGACACGCGAACAGCCTAGATCTGAGTACTAATTGGCCAGTTCCATCTACAATAGCTACCGCTTAAGAATTTGAACATTCATACTCAATCCTTTCCAGGTTACCACAATAGCTGCCCCATAAGAGAACTGCCGAAGTGGCCCTTAGATATACCTGCGGGGGTAAGCCGACCGGCCCCCATTATCCTCACGAGTTTTACGTGTCGTCAATGTTCTAGGGGATCGCATCACGGTGCCACTTTCCGCTAGCGCAGCGATGGAGGTTTACCAAGATGAGCACGGGCCTAGCGGCCGTCTACTAGGCCCTCGCCTAGACTTGGCAGAAAAATCATGTACTGTACAACGTACTCCAGCAAAGTTTTCCTGGGGTTCCTCTTTCCAACGCGCTTGCACAAGGAATGGAAAGGCAAAACAAGGCAAATGAACAGACGGCGAATGAGTAGTGGAAAAACGTTTATCTAAGTCGGTCGGTGAGGTATGAAAAACCTGAAATTTTCGGATTTTGATTCTGATTTTTAAAAAATGGTTTCATAAAACGTAGAACGGTGAAGTCATCTTTTCGTGGAGTTAAAAAAGAAATGCTACCCATGAGACACTTTAGCCAATGTACCCGGCTTCTAGATCATATTATTTGCTGACGACGAACTGTTTCGGGTTGCGCTGTTTGAAGCGCGTGGGAGGCTTCCGAGACTGAGGACGGAACCGTTGCAGCTCTACCGTTGGACTGTGCCTCTCGTTGAAGACTGTAGTCAAGGTGAGCAACCTTAAAAAGGTCCATGGATATAGTCTTGTGTTTGCCTCTTTGACCAGTTAGGCTGTTAGATAAGTACATCCGATCCCTGAACCATAGTCAAATTTATCCGTTGTCCAGGCCGAGCTGGAGTGACGCGCTCTCCTCAGAAATCAAATCAAACTAGCTGAGGTTTATTAGCGGTACTACACACAATAACCAACCAAAGGGGTAAATATACAAACCCCAAAACTTGGCGTCCTCAGGGAAATCACTGTTTGCTCACTTTCTTTACGGTTTAGAAAGGATAAAACGTAATATGGCCAATTGGCCGAGGCACAAGTCACCAAGTTGGTTAACGAAACGACCACCAAAATCAACGACAAGGAAAGGAACTCTCATTTAAGGGATGCAAACGAAAGGAAGGGCGGACGTGCGGAAATCGATCGATGGTTCTGACCAACCAGTGAGCAGGGCGGGTATTCGCACAAGCACGCAAATACACGGCTAATCGCGGGTCGAACAGGTCACAGTCTTGTGTGGGTGCGTGTGTGAATGCGTCAGTACTTGTTCCTGATTATACGTGCCTGCCGGGTGCAGCCGATTGGAATTCGGTGCCCAGTCGAACAGTCTAGTCCAGGTCTAGTCAATCAACCGAGTGGTGGTTCAGCGTGTGTGAGTGTGTGTGTGTTTGACGGAAGGGCGAAGCTTGAGAGCAATGAGGAATCATGTGGACTGGTAGCCGTGCAATCATGTGGTCAACGTCAAATGAATTCGGATTATGTCAAACAGGTCCAAACGTAGCATAAGTTGGTGTTAATTAATGAGCAGGTTGATACAAGAAAAACAGATTCAACAGGGGTAAACTCGATGGTGTGGGTCGGGCGCCTTGAATTGCTCCTCATAGGGCCGCTGTTCAGGTTTTCTATCATTATCCATTTGTAAGAGGACGTGAGCCCCTTTGGAGAGTTCTGGTGGGGGTAGGTCGTTGGAGGCCGCGACTGAGCCGAAAGAATTTGCACTTGCGGAGCATTTGAGGTACTGCTGTCGTCACTCAGGCTACATATAGCAAAGTGGTCCCCGGGTAACCGAAGATTCTGAATAAAAGCCGATTCCACAGCTGACGCGGTAGCATCAGGTTTGTCAACGGAACGCAAAAATAAGAGAACGGCTGGAAGCGCCTGTACCCAATGAAAGCGGTAGGAACCGGTGAGCGAAGCACAGAGCTGGTGACAACGAGGCTCAGCAATACCACGGGCTGCTGGATGATACCCGGTGGTGCGGGAAGGTGGCACCTTAACATACGCAGTACCGCCAAACATTTGTAAATAAAACGGTGCGCTGCCGTCGGAAGTCACATTTGCAAGGCAAAAATACAACGAAATCCAAAGCCCCAGGAAAAGAGTAGCTATTGTTTCCTTTTCTAGGCTGGCAATGGAAACAGCCTGCGGCCAGCAGCATGAAAGATCGACCATGGCTAATATGCAGCAAAACCCCTAAAAGAGCTGAATGGAACAAAGATTTCCGTGCGGCTCTGAGAAAACTGGGGATATCGCTGGTTAAGGCCCAAAGGAGCCATTGTATATCTACTCACCCACGACCTTTTGCACTGAACAAACGGACGAGCTTAAATACGGGTATCCTTTTGTACACCGTGCCAGATATACTTATCTGCAACTGGCTTGGTGGTGGCTCGAATGTCCGGATGAGCTAAGTTGTGTAAAAGATGGAAGATTGTGCGGGGCAAAGAAACGGGTGCCAAGGGGCGTGGATGTGTCAAAAGTGTAAAACTATCGAACCATTGTAATTGGCTAAAATAAATTCCGAAGAATTAAGTGATGCAATCTAGCTTGGATCCGTGAAAAACCATCTCCGAAAGCGAGGCTGCAGCCAAGGTTTTGAGGTATATAACCCGGCACACTGGAGAAAGTTTCTAATCGAGATGGAACATCGGCTGTAGGATGCTTCGAGCAACACTCAGCCAATTCTTACAAATCCCAAAACCAAACCTAGACTGACTCGTTGTTTTCAGGCCACGGATTATAGAATAAATGAATTCAAAAAACTATGCAAACCCCAAAAGTGCCATAGCAAGGACTCGAAACGAGAGCCAAGTTCACAGCTTGAGGGAGACGAGCCTGTCAGTCAAGCAGGTCCAAACAGGATACGACTTAATGGCGCTTTGGAAGCGAATAGACATATGGATGGTACAGAACACACAACCATATTACATAATCGGGTATTTTCACGAGGTCAGGGCATTATGGCGTTCCTGGAGAATTTTCCACAACTAGTTGTTACACCCCCTACAAAATTGGTCCAGTTTCAACAAAATCAAAGCCTTGAAATTAAGGGGCCGATTCCCCCTGCCTACATGGGCCTTGCTGTCAGTGCATGTAACTGCTACGGATGGTATCTAAAACCTGCTCATATGTATGCATACACAACCACTCGCTATTCAGTGGTGGGATCAACCAGTAGTTGCTTTGCTGCAGAATGCTACCATCCTCTAGTCGACCGTTATTCGTCAGCGTAGTGGCTTTCTCCGAAGTGTCCTTCTATAGAGTGTATGTGTCGAACAATCAGGGTGATCATGGGATATCTGGCAGGTAGTATTATGGGGGTGCCTCACGTTGCAGCTTAGGTAGGGATTTGTCATCCACCACCTACCCTTGGAAATCCGTGGGCATGTTCTGGATTCAGGGTTCTGAATTGCTCTTTGGGGATAATGTCCTTGAGCTACTAACTTCCAGCACTCCAAGATTCAAGCTCTTGAGTGAAAGCTTCGCGTTGCTTGACCTTGAGAAGATTTTACTATGTGGAGCGCAACTCGAAAGGAGTTACTGAGCCCAAGTATACTCTACTGAAGGGATGGAGACCATTTATGATCAGTGAAAGCCTCCTGAACCTGTTCAACCATACCAGCGAGTGCAGCAGCCTTGTCCAAGGGGGAACATCTAATCAATTGGGACAGAAGAGATACCACTTCGGCAGTGACCACTGTCACTGTTGTGCCTTAGATTTCCTTTTCCGATGCAGGGGATGTTACCAATTCGTAAACCAACCAGCCTTGTTCAGGTATGTGCAGGGATTAGGTCGGTCAGTCCACTTGGCCAGCCGCCAGAAATTCGTCACTCTCCTGAAACGCGGGTCTGCTTAGTTGTCAGTGGGCGCACTGTGCGGCCACTGACCTCCATTGGCTTTCTTATGTTTGACCGTGAGCCTGTTAGCTATGATCTTGCCGAAGCGGCTCTTTATATTATCGACTCAATAAAGCACAACCGTGGACCCCGTCCAAAACCTTGCCGACCGGCTACTGGAATGGAAGAACCTCCTTAGGGCGTGTACTGCATTCACAGCCAACATAGTTCGACTAAGTTCGAGAAGAGGGGCGGAGACCGACTTCGGAGCTGTGAGCGGGCCTTGACAAGCAGGATCCTTAGGGTGCAGCCTCCGTCACCTAGACACAACCGTCGGTACACCACAGCTCTTTAAACAACTTCATGAGCATCAGAAAAAGCATGCAGATCTCCAGCTTGGTTCGAGTAATACGGAGGCAAGCAACAAGGGATTCGTGTATTTGCTGGTTTTGTGAACGCGTCCAGGAACTCTCTCCAGTCTAGTCTGTCCTCCAGGTCAAGTGGCTGGCCCCAGTCAACATTATTTAGTTTAGTTTAAAGTTTTTAAAGGAGATCATTTATTCAATCAAATAAATTGTAATCTCAAGTCAGCTCTAAGGCACGCATACACAGCTGGGCAGTTGCGTTTTCTGCAGACGACCAAAAGGTTATGTTTTCAAAATCACTCAAACAGTCTTGCTGATCCCAATGCCTCACATATAGTCTATCAGTTCACTTACAGTTGCGGTGACGTATACATTGGCAGGACGGATCGTTGCTTGACTCAACGAGTGTCAGAACACATACCCAAATGGCTGTCAAGCTTGATGACGCAACCTGCTGGGGCAATACACAACGACGTGAAACCGCCAGCTTCTTCGATTGGAAGACACTTGATTGCATCAGGTCACAAAGTTGACCTGACCCAGTGTTTCAAAGCATCGTTGCGCAATCCAGTACCGAAACTACTAGCGTTCAGTGAAGCTATTCTGATCATGATGCATCAGCCAACACTCTGTGCACAAAAACGATTGACCCAAAGTGTTTGTTTACCCCGGCGTTAACACGACAAACTTCACTTACCCCGACGTACGTACAGTAAGAACTTTTGATCGTGCCTACTTTACTGTTGCAATTGCCCCCCCTACCGTACCATGTATATATACTGACACGTTTTACGCCCGCGGTTGACAAGAGTAAACGAAATGCTTGCATCTCGCGGCTTATGCCTTCTCTCTGTTCTCAACCTTATTTCGACAGAGCCTCTATGGTGGGGATTTCCCGGGTAGCAACCACGGAGCAACGAAACCAAGCCGATCAAGCAAACTGGAGGTAGCCGACAACAGTGCCCTGGGCGTGACCGGTTGATCAGGAGCTTTCAGTTCTGAAGCGACTTCATCCATCTCAGTGGTCCACTGAATTCCCGGGGTGGGCCCCATTGGTAGTGGTAAACCAGTCAACCCTCGAGACCTCCTGCTTTCTCGCTGTCCGAAATGGCATTCGAAACCTCCGGAGCGTTTGGTGCCCACTTTGCGAGCTAGAAGCCATTTTGTAGCAATCCTGCGGAAGTTTCCCGCTGGTTTACCGTCGTGTCATTCTCTTCAAAAGACCCAAATTAGTCGTCAAAGTAGAAGTTGTGGCTTACGCTATTTATGTCATCCCGGTTATCGGGCGCTTCTTCCCTAGTAGTGGTCTCCAGTAGGGCACGGTTCACACCGAGGGATGACGAAGCTGCCCCGAATGGACGAGCAGTCATTTTGAACTGTACCACAGATTTGTTCGTATCGTTCCCGCCTCGCCACAAGAACGGCGGCGCATCCCCTTCTTCCGGTGGTACTTTCACTTGCAAGAACACTTTCCCTAGGTGGGCCGGCACTGCTACTCTACTTAACATGAACCCGGGCAATACCTCAATTGCTGAGGGTTGTCCCCCTTGGTTCCTGTAAAAACCAGTCATTTGGTGATTTTCTCTGGAGCTTGGCTGTGCAGTCAGAGACAACACAGAGCAATTCGAGCTTCTCAGGGTTGAGAACGGGAGGGGCACTGAAATGATCCGGCAGGCCTATCTTCCTCCTGGGTACTATCCCCAACGCAAGTCGATCCTCTCCAGGCGACGATAAACGATCATTCCCGAAGTAATGAAACTGACGATCGCACGGTCAATGCAACTGATGTTCTGTCACGCTTTACCGCATAGACAAAATTCATAAAGCCGTGCTGCTCCGTAGGTCCACGCAGTAACCAGTTCAATGTTGTGCTTATTGCTTGGGGCACCTGGCGATTTCCTACTATTTGGTCCAGAGCCTAATATGATTCTGGCACCTCCCATCTAAGAAGACCTACTTCAAAGTCCTCTCAGTTTACGATGAGTACTCCGTGAAGATGAGGCCATCTGGATGCAGTGGAATTTATTAACTTCGGCGCTCGCATCGGGAAATCACCGGGCTTGAGAGAGTTTGCTGCTTCCATATGTTCATTGCTTTTTGGGGGGACTGGTGGTGATCGTGCGCGAATCGCATCCATGACCATAGGCCCACCCGCGGTACTCACTGCAGGTGACGTACCGGCTCTTCCGAGCCGGTGTTTCTTCACAAGACTTTCTTTCACCAAAGTCGGGCTGAATCCGCTGTCCACTGTCCGCTAAAACTCCAGTTACTCCAGTAGCAGCCACCATTTCCACAGCAACTACGCCAAAACGAACCGGTTCGCAAGTGGACTGGGATACTTGGCAGATCAGGCTCGACTTCAGACTTTTTTCGATGAGGCTGCCTTTGCCCGAAGTAGCGGTCCATGATGTCCGTTCGAAAAATTGTCTCGGCAGCATCTTACTTTCTCTCGGCGAGTCACTGCCTGGCGCGAGTTACTGAGGCATATGAGGCCCGCTCCTGCTCTCTCTGTCACTTCCCAAGGTTCAATAACTGTAGTCTAGGGGAACCTTGGGCTATCTGTCATTCTGTGTTTTGTGTCATAAGACTTGCAGCCCAAAGGAGCAGTAGCCTGATACGAAAAGTTGTGCGTGCTCGTCCGAGGCTGATATTGAAGGTGATCCCTCGCAGCAATCCATGTTTGACTGCCAATGGGCCTGGCCAGTTTAATGGTAACAAGTACGAGTTTAAAAAACCTGCTCTTCCTTACTTTCGCCTGTCGTCCAAGTAATTGGTCATATGTTAAAATGTTGCCCCAGGATCTATCCGGCATACTTGTTTCGCCCCTCCAGCCCAACGAGTCCGCAGTTCGGATGGCAGACAACGGAAGATTGGCTCTGAAGTATCGCTGTGCCAAGGCCGAACCGGTAGCTCAGGAATCCAGGACTGTGGAACAATTTTGCATTTTCAATACATGGTAAGACATGACGCAGGCACCGCTTCTGGTGTGCCTGGACTTACATATAACAACATGGAACAAATTTCGGGGCTATCTTAAACGGCTGACCAAACATGCCCCTTGGAACCTCCCTCACCTCCGTATATCCCAGCTTTGGGCCTGTCATGGAAAAGATATCGGAAGCTTCTCTAGCCCACCCTAGGCAGTAGTGTATTAGGTAAAGCAGCCTTTTCCCAGCACCTGCCAGCTTGGCTTCCACGAAGTTTACAAAATTGTCCGGTATACTTGGTCCATTGCTCCGGACGTCCGTCAAAGCTGGCCAACTGTACTCTGGGAAGATCAGGCGGAGGTTGGACCTGTGAGGTTCGCTAGACCGCCGGGGTGGCCTGGATCAACGTCTACACAATATTCGGAGAATCTTTCTCCCGGGAGCTTCTGGTTGATTTTCCAGCTGCCTGTTGCTCTATTAGCAGTAACTGCCGTCGCAAAGTTTAGCCGACGGAACGTTTGAGCGACACTAGCAACCAATTTCGATACAATTCAAACAATTCGGATCCCAAATAGCCACGGCACTTTATACAACAAATTAGTCAATTTTACAATGACCAAGCCCTACAAGTGTACCCTTTGGGCCCTCACGCTCCAAACTGAACAACAAATCAACAACTGCAACTGAATTGCAGCAGAAAGTTGGAAACAGATGAGACCACCGAATACAGTCATAACAAAGTTCAAACTGAGTGACGCATGCTCAAGGCAACGGTGAGGGTCCAACTTGTGCCAAGGGTTTGAAGCGACAAAACGAACAATCGGAATTTTGCTGAAATAGTTCCTGCAAATGAAATAACGTTGTTTGTAATATGGATGTGATAAATAGAACAGAGTTTCCTGAACTCCTCCACACCGGCCCCTAAAATCCAACCTGGATTTCTTTCGTGCACCCCTAGGTCTGGTCGACCTCATGCACCTGCTCGCTCTACTGTGCCTCAATACTTAAATCTGGTCACCTTCAGTAGCAGCCTCCAGTGCGACAAGCGAGTCAACTTTCCGTGATCTCTCGCGGTTCGGGCAATTCGAAGACCCGCCTCCTTGTTGAAGATAGCCCGCTGTTGCACTCATACCTCGCGTGCCTGGTTCATCCTCAATAAGACTAATGTTTGCTATGTCACAGAGTACTAGTCCTTTACCTGTTCGCACTTTTACCGTTCGTGCCGAGCCACCTTCCGAGGCTGAAGTGCTTTCAATAACTCGGCCTGGACACCAGCCATGCGGCAAAGCCCTCAAAACTAGTACCACCACATCACCCGACATGAAGTTGCTTTCTCGAGTTATCCGTTTCTGCAGCTGTTATGATAATGGAAGATACCCCCCGATCCGTCTCTCCCAAAACATAGACGCAAGGTAGTTTGCCTGCCTATACCGACAGATCTTTCCACCTCGCAAGAATTCGCTGAAATACGTCGTGAGTTTGCCCTAGATAAGTAGGTCATTGGGAATGAGTACTGGCGGATCACCGTAATCCGAGGTTACTGGTGCCAGCGGTGGTCCATTTACTACACTTTCACTTTTGGAAAGAAAGGGCAACATTATTTCTTCAGCACCCAGCTTGATGTCCATGTTGATTGAAAAATTCCTCTTCTGCTCACATTCCTATACTCTATGACCAATTTTGGATTGCCTTCTCTAACCTAATTCATGCTGACACTGTTTCGTGGTCTACAATTGTTCTACGCTTGGTGCACTTACTTTTTCTTTTTATGGTTGTGCTTCCTTATTGAGATTACTTTGAGGACAGTTGGTACGGTAGTGAGATGCACTGATTCAACACAGTTTTATTACTCCACGGTTTCACTTTCTCGCTCACGTCGACTGACCGTAGACGTTCAGCTCGTTTACGTTGATTTTTGGCTGCCACACTCAGGAAATTGTTCTTGGGGCTTGATTAAGCGTGGAGAACTTGTTCTATTTGTTTGGACTTCAGGACAGGTGTTTATTATTTACGCATTTTGGCCAACTATTCCTTTTTATACAGAATTTGTCCTATTTTTGACTACCTTTTTGGCTGGATAGTGACTGAGGCTCACTGTCAAAGGTATGATCATGTTTGTACTTATATTTTTACTCGCTAATAGTACCGTAGAATTTGCAGAGCAGTCGTGTTTTTGATTTGGGTTCTGCATCGATTTGGGCTACGCATTGCTTTGAGGCTCCAAGGTGCTATCCAGAACGAGTGAAGCTTATTAGTCGGTGAATCGATAATCGAATCGTTGGTCAGGCTTCACCCGGACCAGGACTTGAGCGTTTTGGTCGTTACACCTAGCTGTCCGTCACAAACGGAAATAAGTATTCTTCTTACCGAAAACATCAAGACTTCCCATGTGCCACCAAGGTGACAAGCTTGGAGGGGTTGAAGTGCCACTGCATACCCGTTGCAACAGTCTATGAGCGATTTTATCACTGGACCGGTTTCCTATTAGTTTCGGCGACCCTCTTTTTGGGCCCATTGAGATTTGTACCTTTATTACTGAAAAGCTTGGACCATACATCCCCCCTACACATGAAATGCCGTAGCTCCATAATGAATGAGTCCGTGCTCAGTTCATGTCAACTCAATTTGCACAAGAAGGAAACGGTCGAGACCAGTAGTGCTTCCGGAAAGTTGTGTTGTCGGCAAGTGTCCTTGTCCCCCAACACCGGGAGTTGAATGTTTTGTTTCAAGGGCAGAATTTTCCAGGAGGTATAACCTTCACTGACAAAAACATTGAAAAGATACTTGGGGCTCATTAACCCATCCCTGGTGCATACTGCGGGTTCTGTGAAAGCAGCGTTGTAGCTTGAATCTAACGCCTTCTTGAAAGCCGGTACAATGCTGCATCCAACTAATCCTCTGACAGGCTTTTCCACATGGATACAACCTTATTTGTAGAAGAAGTAGTTCGTGTTTTAGCGGTGAGTGTGCGCTTTGTAGCCTAAAACCATGTGCTCTGGTGCAGCACTAAGCGAAAGAAACGGTTAAATCTCCCATGTCTATGCTCCGCTGACCGTTTATAATTTTGAACTATTCGGTTAAGTCACCCCGGCCTCTAAGACGCTTTAGATAGAAGAGAATAAGATCTTCTAGGCACTGGGAGTAAGGTTTCCCTATCTGACCGGTGATCCTTTTTGTTGCCATTCGCTGCTCCACTCCCAAGCACCCATCTTGGTGATAATAGGAAGCCCATACCTGCACACAATACTCCAGGAGAGGTCGCATCAAAGCCTTGTAAAACGGGGAGGAATTCTTCTGTTTTTGCATGTGACAGTGTGCACGCCCTAGTTATTATCCCTCTGGCCCTATTTGCAGCTCTTTGACACCGTCTTGAAGGCTCAGAGTTATGTGTGACAATCACACCTAGGTCTTTTTACCTTCATCAATCTTTGAAACGGAATGCCGCCTGCCCCGTCTACGTGGGTAGTAAGGATTTGGCAATTGGCGCGATTCAGCGGTAAATCCCATGGTTTTGCCAATCTCAGAACGGCATTTATATCCCGTGCTAAATCGCTCCCCGCTATCTTCACATAATCTGCATAGATGAAACACGGGTTGTAAAATTCTTTCGCTGGGTCATTTGTGCATAGGGGGAGGAGCAAAGGCTCCGGTACTGAAAACTGAGGCACACCACTGGTACTCTTCTCCGGCCTCGATAGAGAACCGACCACCTTCCCACAAAAAACTACGATTCCCAAGAAATTGTGTTACCTGGCGTCTCATTTTCTCGCTTATCCCAAGGGTTTGCAACCCATGGTCCAGCAGGCGATGAGTCACGGTGTGGGAAAACTTGCTGAAATCCAAATAACAAACTTCAGCCGTCGTGCCATCAGCCTTTCGTCTTGTCGTTCCCTCCAAGGTCATCGGTAGATTTGTCAAACACGATCATTTTCTGATAAAGCCTTATTGTGCAATTATCACGAGTAGTCATTAACCAGATGCAAGCAAAACTGCCTTCTAAATTCATTAAGTGGCATGGCCATTCAGGTTCTTAGTGTTTTCTAGCTGCTTTCTCGCGACTTGTAAACATCCCACTGTTCTTATCGCTTCCTACCTACTTCCCCGCGTAGCCCTCAAACCCAATAGCCCCAATGCACCTCCACGGTTTTATTAACGAGGAGCGCCAAGACTTACAGGTACACTGACGGTTTGGTATTCAGTAACCAGGCCCAGTAGTGCAAGCGCAGTTAGCCCTCACGAACACTGACTTACAATACCTAAAACTTCTCATTTTACTAAGAACATTGTGCCTGATTTCCAACCTTCAAACCCCTATCTGTTATTATATTCCCGCTAACCCTCAGCTGGAACACCCTACGATTCGCAACCATCCCTTTTTGAACTTCGGAACCACTCGGTCATCGTGTTGTATGGCTGTAATATATAACGCAGACAGCTTATCTCATTCTTAACCCGCCCACGAACGCGCCCGTGGTTGGCTGTCGCGAATACGATCTGGTTGCCAGGTTTCACCCACAGGAAGCCCTGATACTGCTGCATATGCCTCGCTGAGGCCTACTGGAAGCCTCTTGCTACAAGATTCTCTCAATGTCGAAGCCATTTAAACCACAGCGCAAGGGTTTCTAATTGAACACCATACGGTCCAGACTCGGTGATGCCCTTCCCCTTCCGACGATGAAGATGCGAATACAAATTGCAGCCAACCCTTACCCAATACGCCCAACACACAATCAGAATGTTCACGAAGAGATCAACAAAATAGTAGATTTATCACTTTACTGGAATAACCCGGTCTATCGCAGGGGTTTCTATCCTTCCTCCTTGCATTATTTTGCTCTTCGTGGGGGTGGTATTTCGCTTGCTGTTTATTCCTTCGCGGAACTCCATACGTCTCCCATCAGCTTTGACGTCCCAATGTCAAGTGATACACGCCACTTCTCACGAAACTTATCTCAAACTTCCAGGGGTTACTGCACCTTTGCGCATCCAAAATTGCCGGAAAGTTCATAATGAACACATCTAAAGAACTTAATTCGGCTAGGAAGCTTGTTTTCAGTGATTCATATTCATGCCATTACACCGCAACACAATACAAGTCAAAAGGTTGAGCCAATCCCCTGAGTGAGAGGTGATGAAAGTTATTAATGGGAAAACGGGAGAGAGGACAAAACAATTGTAATCCAGGCTCAAATCAAAACCGGATGTGTATTGTTTTTCTCGTGTTTGTTTTAGTTTTCATCTAGTCTATGGCCGGCTGTACGTTGTGTGGAGGGCCAGGGCAGCTTAAGGACACAAATTATTTTTTGAACACAGAAGAGTTTTGTGGGGGCGGAAGCTGACGGCATCGCCCGTGGCCAATGTGGGACAGTTTGCCGGTCTTGATTGCTGACCCCAAACCTTATACAGTGCATGGAAGGCCTCAGCCACGTTTACCGCGTGATTAGTCTAGGCAACTTGTGAAACGATAGCGCTAGTGAGTGACTCAAACACTCCAGTGTTTAACTATGCGGGATAGTGCTCGTGGATGCGCCCAGCCAAACGCCTGGTCGTGCTGCCGATATACGTTGTTCCACAAGAACAAGTGAACAAATGAAAAGGAAATCAGTCTGCAGAATTAGGCACTTTTTCTTTCAGCCGAAAAGCTCTACCGGCAGAGATTCGAAAAACTCGGAACTTAGCTGCGTAGAACGTTCTGCTGATTACCTCTGACAGTTTTCTCTGCGCAATCTCCGCCAACTTATCACTCTTGAATGGCAAAGAGAAGTATATCGACTTTCTTTCCATCCCAAACTTCCTTTGGGATTTCCACTTTAACTCGCTTTATCTTCTCAACTAACCGGTCCGGGTAGCCGTTTTGGATGAAGATTGTTAACACCCTTTGCAGCTCTTCTTCAACGGTGTCCTCAAAAAGTATTCCTGTTGCCCTGTTTGTATCGCATCAAATTAGGTTCTTTTTCATCTTTGGAGGCACAGAGCTGTGGAAGTGAATGTGTTGCCCATTCCTCTTTGCCTCTCTGTGTACCGACCGGCTGAAGAAGCCGTCTTCACTGCGACTCATCCGAACGTCAAGGAAGGAGATTGCGTTGCCTGACTCTGTTTCTGTCGTGAAATGCGAGTTTTATGAGCTGAGTTAAAACTGTCTGACGGATGGATTATGTGGCATGATGGATTGATAGCACAGAAAAAGTCATCCACGTAGCTTTTTCTTACAACACAGTTTCGGATCACAGATTCAAGTGGGCCGTTTTCTAACTTTGCATTAAGACATCGGCAAGTACTTGTCCGAGAGGGGAGCCCATTGCTACCCCATCCTTTTGGCAATAGATCTTATTGTTAAATTTGAAGTGAATTTTGTGCGTGCAAAAGAGTGTTGGCCTTTTCAGATCTTCTGCAGGTACGCCTATATCAACTGTGTTCCCTTTGATAAAGTCACATACGTAACCGATGGTTTCACCTGTTGGGAGGCCGGTAAAAGTGAGTTGACGTCTAATGAAATCATCCGCATTCTTTCACGTTGAGGTCTTTCACGCGGCGTAAGAGCTCGAACGTTTTTGAAGCTTTACTTAGGCACTGTCTGTCCTACAGTTCCAGCAACCTTGCCAACCATTAAGCCACCCCATGGTATGGTGAATTACGCACATCGAGGACAAGTCTTAAGGAGACACCACTCTTACGGGTTTTCGGTAACCCTTACGATTTGGGAGGTTTTGGTCTCATAAAAAGCATGCTTTCAAATGTGGCTGAGTCTATCATATATTTTTGCTTCAACCGGCAAACTGAATAACTAATTCTGTACTTGTTGTCTTATCATTTTCTGTGACTATTTTTGCGAATTCAGATGCGTCACACAAAATGGTATCCGTTTGCGTAATATAGTCTGACCTGTTCAGAAGCGCTATACCTATTCCCTTGTCCAGCTTCGATATGATGACGTTTCTATTCTTTCCCTTCTCCTAATCGTTGCATATGAACTGTCCTTAGTAATCCTCTTGGTGACAGCTTAGCTGTAAGGTTTTGAAAATACGTATTCACTACTCAGGATCCAAGGTTCCGTAGCTCCAGTTGTGGCGATGGGATTAGACCTGACGGTTGCGCATAGATATTCTCAGATTTTTGTTCCAGATCTAGTTATTTGCTTTGGTTGCTTGGACGGAAAAATTTCGGCCCCAAAGATAAACGTCTAGCAAAGTCTTGTTCAGCTGGAGGTCAGGTAAATTGTGAACGAAACTGTGGGTTTGACAGGAATTTACTCACCGCTTTTGTCCCCCGATCCGTTTGGACAGCTTTTGTTGTTCGCAAACAACTTGATTATTCTCAACCGTTTGAAAGTAATCTTCTAAAGATTGCTTTTGATCCACAGAAAAGCGATCCAGAACATGAGAGGATATCACAAATGTTCGTTCTAATTGCACACTAAGGTTACATACGGTTTCACGCGCATTAAGCAGTTGACACTTAAAGGCTACGCTCGAAACGTATATCCGGTTTCCTTTCAACACAGCAAAATACCGTTTCGGAAATACAGATCCACTGGGACATTCATTCGGGAACTGAAAATATGCTTTCTCTTGTGCCAGTTTCGTACAGTACCTAATGTAATTTTTAAGTTCTTCCAATACAGCCGGGTCTTTGGCCTGTTTCAAATATCGGAAAGTTTCAAATAAACACATTTGAAGAACTTAATTTGGCTGACAAACTCGTTTTCAGTGATTCATAACCCTGCCATTATATCATAAAGTAACAAGTCAAAAGGTGAACCAATTAGATAAGAGGGAAAGATAAAAATTAATAATGAGGAAAAGCAGTGATGGGGGAGAGGAAAACAATTGAAATCCTTCCTCTTTATGCACAAAAACAATTTGTATGTGTCATTAAGCTGCCCTGGCCCTCCACACAACGTACAGCCGGCCATAGACTAGATGAAAACTAAAACAAACACGAGAAAAACAATACACATCCGGTTTTGATTTAAGCCCGGATTACAATTGTTTTGTCCTCTCTCCCGTTTTCCCATTATTAACTTTCATCACCTCTCACTCAGGTGATTTGCTCAACCTTTTGACTTGTATTGTGTTGCGGTGTAATGGCATGAATATGAATCACTGAAAACAAGCTTATTCGCCAACTTGTGGCATTCGTCATTCTTTGTAAATACGGATTCGTCTGCCTACCGTCATCGACTTCCAACCTGTTTCCCTGCTAATCACCAATTGCCTTTTCAGATGAACTTCAGTATTTATCACTTACCATTTTTTTGCATCATCCTTGTGAAAATTGTATTTTCTGCGTCTTAAGACAATGTCTATCTCAACAGTCTAACATCCGGCCAATCCCCTTCTTTTTCCCACATTGACTGGAAACTGAATCACCTTTACTGTTTATTCCGTTGTCATTTTACTTTATTTAAAATCTTATCACTATTTCTCTGTCGCTGTATTGTGAGACTCCCTGGTCTAAGCGTGACATTGCCATCTAATTGGGTGGTATTGTTAACTCTGATCATGCCTTTATGAATGCCTCTTGAAGAAGACCTAGGAAATTAACATTACTACTATTATTAATAAAAATATGTCTTTAATAATATCATTGGTATTATTGCACTATCCACCCCTTTGCACAACGCTGGTGTTAGGCAGACTGGTTCGTTATTCTACACTTTCTGCCGTGATCCTCGCTTATAATTGTTTTTACCGCAATGGCCTTGCTCCAGTCCTCTGGCACCTCACCCTCTTCCAGCCATGCTTCGTACAGCTGGGTAATGCACCCTGATATGACATCGGAAAGAGGGAGAAGAATTGCCGGATAAATCGTATCCGGTCCGGCTGCTTTATGCTTGCACAAAGATTTAAGTTCATGGAGCGCCTCGTCCCCACTCACGGCAAGCTCCTGAATCACTGGCTTACTTCCTATATCTGATCCCGCTGCACTAAGCCTATGGTACTGACGACACACGCTCCTAAAGGAGGCAAGTAAGATTTCTCCCCTGTCTTTATCATCGAGAGCAGTGCTTCCGTCCGGCATCTCAAAGGTATCTACGCTCTCACGTGTCACCTTCTTAGACTGCACATAAGCGAAGAACTGCGGATCTGTCTTCACGTTGTTGGTGAGTTTCTTCTCATATTCACACTCAGCTTCTCGTTGCAGGGCTTGGGCCCTGTTTCTGGCTGTCTTGTAGGCAGCCCATGCTTAGTGCGTGCTGTGAAGTTTGAAATCAGCCCATAGCTTTCTACGAACAGTTAACGCTGTTGCAGCCTTTGGCTTTCACCAAGGCGGCCGGCTCACATTTCTTTGTTTTGTTAAGGGAGCAAACTCGTCTGTCAAGCTTATTGGTCCGGCTCTTATTGTCCTCCATCTAACCTCCATAAATAGCCCCGGTACTTTCAGGCCCCAACATATGTTTTATTCCCTTACCCTCAGTTGGTCGTCATCGACCCTAGCGTAGTTCTTAACCAACCTAGATCCTGGTTTGTTGTGCCTTACAGTGAACATTGCACGCAGGACTCTATGATCGCTCTTCCCCGATGGCTCCTTTATCACCAAAGAACCGACGTCAGGTCCATACCTGGTTATCAGTGTAGGTGAACGTTGTCCCTCTCGGAAGCGCGTTGCTTCGCCTACATGTTGTGCGAGTGCGTAGTTGTGAGCCCACATCATGAGTGCATTTTCAGCGGTTCCCCTAGAGGCACATTCATCGTCCCAATTTAATTCTGGGGGCTCATGTCTCCTAACACGATAAAACGCTGTGACATACTAAACGCCATCTGTATTAGTTGGAATAGTTCAGAACCTTTTCCATCTGCTTGCGGGGTCCTATAGACACAGACTATCCCTACCGGCCATCGGTCTAGGCGAACGAAACATGCAGTGGCTTGTATGTCGGGTGTGACAAGTGTGAACGGGACCTCCCACTGATTATAATCAGCCCTCACCAGAGGAAGTACCGGTCCACCCTGCCTACCGTCTATTTGGCCCTGTCTGTAGGTGGTGCAGCCACGAAGAGACATGGCACTCCGCTCATTTTCATCCATGTCCGTGATATCCACAACCACTCATCATTTAGTACTAGAAATGCCCCTCACTCACCCCCTGAGCTGCAGGTATTTGTGTGCCACATGGCTGCACCTTCTGTCAGGCCATCTGCATTGAATATATCCTTCTGGGCCGTTAAGCCTTCGGGCTCAATTTCCAACTGGACATCCCATTCTTGCACTGACTGTCACCAGAGCCGTATTTTCCTGGACCTTCAAGGCCACACCGCGCGTAGTAATTGTAATGCTGTTGGAGGAAACTCCTGAGGCCTTCCCTGTCTCATTACTTGGCCTTCTGTTGCCCCTCGGGGGCTTCAGAGATCTACCTCTGTTCAACTGTGTGGGCGTTCGTACAACAACTGTTGCTCGGCTTTCATCCGTATTACTGACAATCCCTCTGAACTGGATTGGCGTCGCCGCCACTTCCGTTTCCGCTTGGGCCAAACCTCCTCTTTTGATTGTACGCAGTCTCTTGACGTCTATCTGTTTT
The DNA here is from genome assembly GCA_948099385.1 of Fasciola hepatica. Taxonomy (NCBI): domain Eukaryota; kingdom Metazoa; phylum Platyhelminthes; class Trematoda; order Plagiorchiida; family Fasciolidae; genus Fasciola; species Fasciola hepatica. The sequence continues at coordinate 6,380,820 of CANUEZ040000027.1, read as the reverse complement.
ATTCTCTGTGTACTTTTGTGCCTACTGCCCCCTCGCCTTGCATTTTTTAGATGGCACGCTAACTATTGGCTTTCCAGCCTGGCCACCACTGATCTGTTACTGGAAAGATTACAATTCCTGTCTTTAGGCCACTTTAGCTTTTCATCATAGACCATGGCTTTCACAATGAGAATAACACTCTCCTCTAATTCAGCCATATCTTTTAATTTCAACGACCTAGTTGTCGATCCTAGATCTTTGTGACCGCCCCTCATGACTGCATTTTAATTTCTTAGACGAGTTGGCCACGCTGCCAATCTCAGCTAGTGAAACCAACTGGAGGGCCCAGCCAGAAGTGAGTCCGTCCATGTGTCCTGCAACATTGTGAGGAACGTGCCTAAAGGCTGCTTCGTCTTCAGATTCAGTGGTGTTGTAGTAACCCTGGGACAGGTCGGCCGTGAGGTTTCATCGAAAGTCAAGAAGTTGGGACTTTCGAACCACCATCTGATATCACTGGGTGATGTTGTGCCCCTTGACTCAAAGTCTGTAAGATTAGCTTCCGATATGACAAAAGGCCACTGCCACTGTTCAGACCACTAACGGACTTCAGCCAAATGGCTGGCGAGGTACGTATAAAATCTCGAATAATTGTTGTTTTTGTGGTGAAAAACTACGGCAGAGTCAGTTTAGTGGTAAGTCTCGTCTGATTTGATCCGAGTTTCTTCAGCAAGTCCCAGAAACTCTAACTACCAGACTTGCTGCGGCCAACTCCAAACAAGGAGCTACCTTTGATTTGGAGAGCACTAGGGTACAGTACGGAGCTGTCCTTTGAAACCATTATAAAATACACCATTGCTCCATAGCCAACCTATGAAGCTGTGCACCTTCTATCACTAGGTCACCTCCGAGAACACAAAGCCGAGCTTTCAATGTGCGAAGTTGTTTCAGACTCTTTAAGCTTTCATTCCAGCAGCTTAGGGGTTTTCCCCAATTGGGTCTCACCGACTAAGGTTTAAGCGGCACAGTGGTTACAACGACGCTTTGTCTGGCAGAGTGAAAGGTGGAACCTACTCCACTGGGTCGAAAACCGAAGGCGCCTCAGACAACAAACCACTTCTTTTTCGAGGCTTTTCGCGTTTTGTAAATGAAAACTACTACTCCTCTTCTACGGTTTTCCACTCTCGTCACAACGTTCTCTCCGGTGCCGGCGAGCAACCTTCGATTTCCAGGGTGGGATTGGCCAGCTCAGATTCCTTCAAAATGTCTAGCCCCTTCTTAAGATTAGACACCCACTTATGAAGCCAAAAGCCACCACGTGGTAGTAATTCACTCAGCGGTATAGCAAAAACTTGCATTCTCCAGCGTCGGTCGCCCACAAAGAAGTTTTCATACACCTTTCTGGAGAAGTAACCCTCACAATGTCTTCCTCAATCGTCTGCTGTGTGACGTAGAGCGAAGCTTGCACAAAATAGGACGGGGGTGGCACCAACTAGGTGAGCATTCATTTGGTATTCATCCATATCGCCACCTAGTTTACCACTTTCCCACCAAAGGAGCCGCAGTGCTCCTCTCCCTTGTCGGCACTCGAACCTGCATTAACACCTTTTCAATGTCCGCAATTAATGTGACAAATTCCTTTCGAGAACGGTTAAACTCTGCAACTAGTCTTGCTGTCGAGTCCGGTACCTGTAGCAAGTGATCATTCAAGGAGCTTCCCTGGAGCGCAGCTACACGGTCGAACACCACCTTTAACTTGCTGGGCTTCTCGAAAATTGTTACGGAGCAGTGCGGTGTTTACCGCTTAGTCTCAAAATTTTTTCTTCATTGTATATCGGAAGCTAACTGAGCGTGGCCCTGGAGCACATGCACCTCCATTGTTAAAGCGTATTCACCGAAGAATACAGGATCATAAGCGAATTTTTCCCCAGCAGTTGAATCTCTTTTTCCGCAATATAGCCATTTGGAAGGTAGACAACAGGATTCCTCCGTGGGAGTGCAACTTCATGGTGTCCTTCCACCAACTTTATGATGTTGGCAACTACCAAACAAGGCTGCAAAATAAACATGCAAAACTGCAAAAGATCTACAATAAAAACCAGGGACTTCTCCATACTATTGCAACTTCACTCTCTCTCTGTCACCATCAGTCTTCGAACTAATGAACTGCTGAGAGAGCAGGAGCTTTCGGCCTTGAAATCCTTCGACAGACCGTACCGATTGTCCCGACTGCTGAAGAGCAGAAATCAGAGAGAGCCTACAGGGATACCATATCTTATTTTTGGGAAACAGCACGCATATTAAATCTGCAGCTGAAATCGCTGAGGCGCTCAATACCTTCTTTTCAGAATCCATGACCACTGACGCCACTGTAAACCCGCCACCCGTACCCCTCATCACCGAGCACGTTCTCTCTGACATTGAATTCAGTTTGAACGATGTGACCCACCTGCTGCTGCGTGTTAGACCCTCCTCCCGCCCTGGCTATGACGGCATCCCCCCAGCACTCTTTCATCCTGGTGGAACTGACATCGCTGCTATCTTTATGAATCTCTACAACGTATCCCTTAAAAATGGCATTTTTCCATCCCAGTGGAAAACTTCAACCATTATTCCTATCCACAAAAAAGGTCCAGTGCATGACCTTTCAAATTATCGTCCTATCAACCATACCCCTTTAGCTGCCAGAATAATGGAGCGTTTGATTAAACAGCGGATGTCCGATTATCTCATTTCCCATAACCTCATTCACAGCGGCCAACATGGCTTCCTAAAGTCACGTTCTTGTACCACATGCCAGTTTGATTTCTTCAACCTAGTGACCACGGCAGCTGACGACGGAAAATCTATGATTTTCATCTACCTCGATATGACCAAGGCATTTGACCGATTTCCTCACTCCCGATTGTTAACAAAACTCCGGGCCTATGGTATCCATGACCCGCTTTTATGATGGATCACTTCTTACCTGTCGGATCGAACCCAGGCTTTATATGCTAATGGTCATCTATCGCAACCGGCGCCTGTCACCAGTGGAGTCATACAAAAAAGTGTACTTGGTCCGCTATTTTTCTTACTGTATATTAACGACATTTTTTTGATTGTGCGACATGGCACACCTTTCCTCTTCGCCGACGACATCAAAATCGTGTATGATTTCCGCCATCAAGATTTGAGCACAGCACTGTCTGAAATAGGTAGTGATCTTGAGAAACTTGATCGATGGTGCACTTCATGGCAAATGTGCTTCTCGACATCTAAAAGCTTCTACACAACCTACAGATGTCAAGTCCCCCTCGGAACTCTGTTACTGAACCAAGTACCCATCGCCCCAAGCTCATCAGCGAAGGATCTTGGGCTTCGATACACTAACAATCTACAATTCTCGGAAAATGTCTCATTTCAGACGGCCAGGGCCAGACAGATAATAGGCCTGGTTCTCAGATCATTTAAAATGAAACATAGTATCCTCCTTACATACCAATCCCATGCTAGACCCCACCTCGAATACTGCCCTATAATCTTCTCTGGAATGTCTAAATCTGACAGAATACGCCTGAAGAAAGTCCAGCGCACCTTCACCAAGAAGCTAATAGGATATTCCTCTCCACTGAGCTATAAACAGCGATGCATTCTATTAAAACTTGACCCCGTATGGCTTAGACATGTCAGGCTTAACTTGTGTTTTCTATACAGACTTATTCATTGCTCTGCGTTCACTTCTACCAACTCTATACAGTTTTCCCTACCCTCATCTTACCCTCTGCGCCACAGAGACTTCAGTCTGACCATCCCACATTGCAGGCTGGCAATCAGATCCAACTTCTTTCTCATTAAATATTCAAAGCTTTGGAATAAGCTGCCTCGGACCATTCGCAAATGTGCGTCAATAACCCAGTTCAGCCATGCCCTTAAATCACAACTTACCGTTACTCATATGTTATCTTTGACTAACGCCAGAATATCTGAGGATCGAGCCTATGAAGAAGGCATCGAACTTTAGAACCCTAGCTCCAGTCTCTCCTCCCGCTCTCTGCTATCCGTCGAGCTGGCCTTCAAAAACGGGTTCAACTACTGGGACCACGGCACCATATTCCAAACCTACCATTTTCTGCCTAACGACAGACGGTAGGCTTACCATTTATTATTATTTTTTACGTATAACCCACATTGCAGAAGGATAGTTTTTGTCGTTTACAACTATAAATATCTAGATGCCTGCCGGTTCTCGCTACTCACCCACGTTCACCTACCATCACCTAACCCTTATACATCCCTGCCTCATCTAATTCATTAGTCGGTTTCCACAACCATGTCTAAACAATTACTGCCTCCCTCGCCGTATAGTACTAGAGCAGCCATGTAAAACAACTCTTCTCTAACTGAAGTTTTTAGCCAATGATGTTTTCCCCCTGCACCAAATTATCCAGTGGTGCTGGATCCTAAGACATTAAGTCCCACCACCCACTAATTCACTCCTTGATCCTCTTATTTATCCTGGCTTCCGCTCCTCTTAGCTTTATACATTTATATATACTTATATATGCATATATATATATATATATAGATATACACCTGTTCATATATATACATATATATGCATATATATATATACCTATTCATATATATACATATTTATGTGTAAATATATAACATTTTTATATACTATATATATATATATACTCACTACTGTCCTATAATTATTAACACAAGCACGGCGAGTAACTCAACGCTCCTCGATATCTCTTGGCTTACAATGCCTCTCTTCCGCACCAGGTCCCACCACATATACTTCCCTCACCATCTCTGCGATTTCGAACTGGAAAATCCAGTCTGATTCATCCCACTTAGCGTGACTCACTAACTGAACTCAACACCCAGTTATGACGTTACCATTTCTGCTCCCACCCTATCCCCCAGCTAAGGTTCTTCTGTAATTTCATGCAGAACTTGGTCTTTACTCCTCCTCAATGACCACTCTAGGCGAAATACTAACTTTCCCATTGAAAGTTTTAGCCACACTTAGGCGTTTCCATTTTAGTCTTACGTTTCATGACCTCAATGTGCCTCTGGGATCCGCCGCACCGATGAGCCCGTGCTTAACTTTTGTTCTTCTTTCCGTTAACCGTTGATCCTCAGCTGCGTCACTCTATCTCACTTTCCTTGCCATAGTCTTTTGCGTCCGACCGCTTTCGCATGACCCGTCCGATGATCGCACCCACCTATACATCAATATATATATATATATATATATATATATATATATATATACATATATATATATATACCTTGGGTATGCTCCACTCACTTGCCCCCCTTCCTAACTAGATTGTGCCATTTTACAACACAATTTGCATATATATAAAAAAACCGCTCCGTCCTTTAGCGATGGGTGTTTGCTCTCACTTAATTCCCGGCTCAGGCTAGAACTCAGCCGTCCCATCCTGCTTTTTTGCGCCTTTCTCGTACACTGAAGCCTTGCCACACGGATTACCATTCCTTAGTAGCTAGGCTTTACTTCTCTGCGCATATGCTCATGGTAAGTTCAGACCCCATTTTAACCGGAATCCGTATGCCCCTGCCGAATACCAGCACGTTTGCCCCCACATGAAAAATCCTCATTTTTACACTCAGTGTTTTTCTCCTTTTTTACTGTTTGCCGTCCTCGACCACAGCTGGTGAACTGACCAGACTGTTATCTTCCTATTTTCTCATTCTTCTTCCAGACCAGACCATCTACTACTGTTTTATTCCTGGTTCCCAAACGGACACCCTCTCCTCATCCACCACATACCTGATATCGCCCTAAATCTCTACTATCACCCAACTACCCTAGAAAGCTACCAGTCTCGGTCTAGGGATCCCTAATAGACCGGTCCACTAGCCAAACGATAACTAATTGTTCGGATAGCAAAGTTTTCATTTTCTTGATTCCATAAAAACGATAATCATAACCCACAGCTCGAACACTCTCCAGACTGCCGCACTTCTGATCTCTTCCAGATTGCATTGGTTACTTGGGTAGCCATCGGCCGAATCGACGTTTATTCCGGATTACCGTAAGGACTGGACGATTTGATCAATGGTTTAAACCTATACTCTCGCCCGCTGACGTTACATGGGGCACCGTACACGGATCAACAAAACCTCATGAAAGTCTCACCGGATCGCAGAGGTGATTCCTGATGCCAACCATCAACACATCCGCTCAACGTCTATTCTCAAATAATCCAACCCAACAGTTCAATTCTTCCCGCGTTGCAGTACGAAACCAATGGCCGGAACCCAGCCTTCGCAGCTGTCAACTTTGTCAAACCAGCCCTTTTTTACCTGCTTCCCTCAACATTCTACCTGCCACCACCTGCAACCAAGGTCTTTATGAAACAGAATACCAGCCATCTGCAGCCAACCATAATTTGGTTAACAATTTTCTATCACATACAAAAAAAACTTACTCTCTTCCAACTTCTGCCTAGCCGAACCATTGACGTTTTGTCTCCACTAATCCGTTTCATTGACGGCTTTTCTTTTCTTTAAAAGTCCGTTATATGTCCATACACCATTCATGCTCTTCAAAAGTTCACTGAAGTCCCTGCAAAGCTTTTCGCCTTCATTTGAATTTCCATATGACACTGCAATCACCTGCACAAAAGGTCCGTTTTATTATCACCTTCGACTCCATTGCCTTTATTTCACATGCTTCCTCAACAATCAGTTACCCAACGCTGGATCAGTGTCCAATATTCCGCTGGTATCTCTGACTGCATTTTGAAAGCCCCACACTTGCTTTACCTCTAACAATGTTCTTTGGCATCTCTTCCGTCCGGTTACTCGTTAGTGACCGTCCATTTGTCGCTTATATCAGCAATCCCACGACTGTTCAGCTATCCACGCCGCCCTCCAGCGATAGCAAAACCGAATCGGAACTCCCGCCTCAACCATTACCACTTTTGTTCACTCAAACACTACACGACCTTACTGGTGTATTTCGGTTGCTGTGTGGTTTATAAATTTAGAATCTGTGAATACCTCACATTGACATGTACTGCTGTATACTCTGATCTTGCTTTGTGCATGTGTAATGACCACGGTCAAGAAATATACTATACTATACTATACTATACTATAACTATTTCAACGGTCTGTTTGTCTTCTAAGGAAAGAGAGTTTTGCGACGTATCCCCATCGCACAAATCGGCTGTTTAGTCAATTGATCTGTTCCACCAAAAGACCGATCTCCACCTTTCTGTGGTTTGCCATCCTCACAAATTGTGGTTCCTGGTTTATCGGACCAGAGTCAATCCATCCTTTGATCGTCCGCACGGCATAAGGCTGTTTTATCTTATTGCTTCTTCGCTCAAATGCTCAGAGTGCTTCTGGAAAGTCGGCACCTATTGGGATTCACACTCAGATTTCCAGATTCTACCCTCCGACGCAATGTAGGTGAGGCCAAGAGAAAACATTCGCATCGGATCAGTACTGGACCTCGTGAAACGGAAGGCTCGTTTTGTACTCACGAAATCACCTCCTGCCAATGAGTCCAGTCCCAGCCTCGTTACTCCCGAATTCCAAGTGGCAGTCCCATTTACTGTCAAATCGAAAGTGAAGTGGGTTATTCCCTCAGGCCCACTGAATACATAAGAGCTATTTGTAATAAATTCGCGCCGGACCCGCTGTCCAGCGGAGCAAAGGTCTCCACAGAGCTCGCCGGTCTGCCGACTCATACCGGTAGCACGCCTAGGGTAGCTCGACATTCTGGCCCAAGAGTAGCCACACAACTGTCAGTCCACTGACTAGGTTTTTCCGCACCGCCCGTATCCAGCTTATCCCTCCGCAGCCCATGTGTTGAGCTATGCATAACTCCGTCGGTAAATGGCTTCTGTGCTTTATGCAGTACAGGGTGGTGCCTCCCCCAAAAATTCGAGGTTGAATATGGTTTGAAAACAGGAGAGGAGCCGGACAGACATATGCTGGGCACCTGGGACACTAAAAGCAGGCCTTAACTCCTCTAAGAAATGTCCAGCGACCTGGCTTATCGCGAGATAGGAAACAATGACGCTCCCCAAGTGCTTTTATTCTGTTGCTTACAAAGCTTTGATCAGCTGCAACCGAGAAAGGTCTACCCTGTTTCGGCGTGAACATACAATTCACCGGCGTGAGCGCCACTTCACATTTGAGCATCTTCAACGGCAAAGAGTCTACAGGTGATCTTTCCGTGCAAATCCTTTAATATTCCTCTAGCCCCATCGTGCTCTAGTCTTGGAGGCAACATGAAACCCTCTGAAATCGCGTCCCTTGCTTGTTCTTTGCAGCAGTGCATCAAATAAAGCAGGCCCTGGTCATGGTTCCAAACTCTACCTTCGAGGCAATATTCAAACTGTTTCACAAACCTCCAGTGCGTGGATGAACAGCCCGAATATGACTTCACTTCCACTCTGGATAAATTCGAAATATAATCCATTGCAGGTTCTGCCATTGGAACCACAGGTGTTCTTTGCGGAGCATAGGTCTACACATGGCAATCACTCAGTTATTGGGATAGACGATCATTGAATATTACCTTGACCTTGACTTCATCTATGGTGACAATCGTGGTTCCGCCGTTTCCCTCTCCTTCCTCACCCGGAACAGCCTAAGTTGTTTGCCTATTTCTAACAGCTCCGCGATCTGCTTCTCTTTCAACTCAGCTAACAATAGATCAGCCCTTGTTCTAGGGGAAACTGAACTGACCCTAGAAGAACCTGATATACTAGAGCCTTCGTAACAAACATGATCAACATGTACGGTCAAAATAGGTTCAGTTTACCTGCAGGGTATCGTCCTTTCATCTGGATTGGCTTGTGGAGCTGCTGCGTAAGTCCGTTTTTCAGCGGTTGCCGAGAATAATGAGTACTGCAAAGTCTAGCCAACGGAACGTTTGAGCGACGCTAGCAACCAATTTCGATACAATTCAAACAATTTGGATTCCAAATAGCCACGACACTTTATACAACAAACTAGTCAATGTTACAATGACCAAGCCCTACAAGTGTACCCTTTGGGCCCTCACGCTCCAAACTGAACAACAAATCAACAACTGCAACTGAATTGCAGCAGAAAGTTGGAAACAGATGAGACCACCGAATACAGTCATAACAAAGTTCAAACTGAGTGACGCATGCTCAAGGCAACGGTGAGGGTCCAACTTGTGCCAAGGGTTTGAAGCGACAAAACGAACAATCGTAATTTTGCTGAAATAGTTCCTGCAAATGAAATAACGTTTTTTTTAATACGGATGTGATAAATGAAACAACGTTTTTTGAGTTCTTTCACAACTGTTACAGAACGCGTTTGATTAGTTTGAATATAGCTTAGTCCTCACAAGCAGATGCATCACCAGGATTATATGAACTTGCAGTAACCGGACTAAGAGATTTAACCATGTCTGAAGAATCAAAATACCCACTACCTCCCTAGTGAATAGCAGCGGTATTTACTTTCATGGTTTTGACAACTGTGCTCCTCTTCTTGGCATGTTGTGTGTACTCCTGCTTCACGTTAATCCATTTCATTGTGGTGAGAAACTTAGAAGCAGGGCACTGCCTATTCCTTCGAACCCCAAAAACCAAAACACTATTGATTCGCAGTCTCTACGACTTTGAATTATTAAAAATCAACATAGCTTGTACGTAATGGCCCGAAGTATGCGATCTCAAATACAGAAATCGAGAGCCAAATTCACGGCTTGAGGACGACAAGCACGTCAGTCACACGGGCCCAAACAGTACACGGCATGATCGCTCTTTGGACGTGAATAGCCAAAGATTGGTGCACAAATATATGGGTTGTACAGAAGGCGCGAACTCACTATATAATTGGGTATTCTCACGAGGTCAGTGTATAATGGTGTTTCCGGAGAATTTGACACAAATGGCTGTTACAGTCACAAAGATCCTGCACACCGTTCGCTGGAGGCCGTGGAAGACATGGCAGCGAACCTTGAACAGTGACCGTCACGTTGTTGCGTTTTATCGAATCAGAATGGTTGATCGGTATGCTTTTGTGTAGTTGGACTTGGTATTTCTTTTCCGCTACAACGACGTTCTCTCCCCCCCCAACACATTTAGCCCACCCCCTGTCCATCTCGTCTATTCATCCCCTCTACTTTTGTTTGCTACACAGTAAGGCAATGGTCGGTGGGGCTTCACGAATGCAATGATAATGAAGCTGACTGTGATGATAATGACGGTGGTTAGTATTTGCCATAAGAACCTATTCCCAACTGCCGTGAATTAACCACAATGTTGCAGGTTTAACGGCACTTGAAGCAGAGCATTTTTGAGGCGCTTGTTATTATCTCACCTTTTTTCGGCTGTGACTCATTTTAGCTTTGCCTCGGACCCTCTCCGTGGCGGTTGTAAGCCACAATTATCGCAAATCGAGCAAAGCGCAGCCAGTTTACTCGAATCCCAGAACCACGCACGAGATTGGCTCTTAATTTCTGCCGTATCAAGTTGGGAATCACAGAAAGTACAGTGGTGGACAAACCATAATTTTGCGTTGAAATAGACCAAGCAGCAAAATCCAAATGTTCAGCATCCCGTGGTCCAAGCACGGCAGCCAGAAAAGATTCAAGACCAGATTCAAATATCCCACACAGACAAACAAATGTGCGAAAGAGCTGTGTGTGAACCAGCTTAGTAAAGTAGAGTCAAATATAGTCAAGTTCACGAAGCACGTGGAACATTTGAAAGGACATTCAATACATATTCATTACAGCCGTCGCATTTATATCAGAATGTAGTTTCATCTCTGTTTTCGTTTGGTAATAGTCCAGGCAGCATAAATTAGCTTCGTATATGTGTTGCACGCATGTGCTTTGCTAACCTGGTGCCGTATAATATTTTCATCTAACTACTTTTGCTTTAGGATATTTTCCTTTGTCCACTCTGCGCTCTAATTCGAAATAGCGACCCACGGTGCTCGGTGGGACAGTCTGTAGGAGAAAATCAAGAAATTTACCGGGAATAAGAGAAAACGTAGAGAATCTAAACATGAGGTACTTTGGAAGGTCTCTAGGCCGGGCCTGGCTGGTTTTGGTGGCCCAGGTGTTGCTAGACCCATTAGCCCCGTCAAAACTATCTCGTTTTCTCTACCAGATAATTTAAATTATAAGGAATTAGATGTGTGTAGGCTCAGGCTATCTGAAATAAGAGCAAAGTAAAATTATCTTGGGAGTAGTTGAATACGGTTCACGCGAAGCCTGTTGACCCACGTGCAGGCAAAATATTTGGTGAAACCGAAGCGGATCAAGAAATAGCTCGCAGAGTAGACTGTAAAGGATCGCTTGAGAAACCACCCTCAGAAAAATCCTTCGTAGTATATCTTTTCAGAGTCTAACTGACGTCGCTCGGTGGGCGTCCAGATCAACTCTACGAATTTGCCGGAAGTGTAAAAGCCTAGCCAAATGCAAGACCTCGGATCCGGGACAAACGTTCCTTCGTCCCGTGCATTACTTCCACGGATGTGCCAAAAAGCAGCAGAAGAATGCGCAACATTGCATTCCGAGATGGGCAACGGGAAAACTCTTTATGCTGCGAAGATTCTTTACAGATAACCAATCTGTTTAGTTCACGACCTGCCAGTAGGAGTAAATCCAGATTGTAGACGATCGAAGGGTAATAAAACGTCCGAGGCTGGCCTATTGACAAGGCAGAAGAGTTATCCCTGTCATCAATGATGAGTATCTTTGGAGGTGCAAGTGAAAAGCCTTCGGACAAGATAAGGCCCCAACTGTGGTCACTGGTGGGTTAAAAAGTGGTTGATGTGCCACGGGCTTTCTACAATAATGGTTTGCCGACGAGACCCACAGAATCCGGTAAACTGATGGTAGACCAGTGGCTCCACTCGTGAGATATACCGTTTGCGGAAGCAGTGATCGCAAAAGTTGGTATACCGATCGAGAGCTATGTGCCCGAAAACCTCTGGGTACCGGACCAAAGGCCTGGAAAAAGCAAAGATCCATATGCACTTAGCATTACTTTCGGATGGACACTGTTGACTACTTACTACAGGAAATCAATGGGCCCCATTGAACTCCTCAGTTCAACTGATAGTGACTTCTAGGTCGCACTGCACGGGTTATCCAGTTATAATTTTTCGGCCTTATCCAAGGTACCTTAGAGCCCTTTCATGTGGGTAGAGAATAAATACTTCAATAGAAAACTCTGTGCGGCAGTAGAAAAGTAAGCCATTTGGAGTGCCGGTCCTTCGGGGGCGCTGGCAGCCCCACCTACCAAACAGCAGAGAAGCAACTCCAAAACGTTTGGTATACCCACACACGGGATCGAATAAAGATTGTTATTTGAACAGAATATATAGAGGTCATGCACCGTGGCCTAGGCTTGAGCTACTTGAGAAAAGCATTCTGCACTGAAGTCACTGAAAGAGCATTGCCCAAGCCATATCATGATCCAAGTGTCTTCTCGAAACTTTGATTTTGTCCCCGTGATAGCTTCTCACCCTCTCTTATTCCTCATCTTAAGTTCTAACCTATTGGTATTATCGTCCTTTGGTCTTGCATCATTTAAAAGCCCGAGCATCTGAGATATTTATTACTCCCCAAGGGCCAACTTCCACTGGTTTGTGCATGCAATCAAAATATATAACGCTTCTATATCCATTCGTTGGCCCGATGCCACCGTTTTCTTCTGAGGGCCTCTATGGGAAAGCAGCACATCCGTATTCACATGAACGACAGCTTGGTAGTAGATCCATAGTTGTTTTTTATTATTATCTCTTACGCCTTCCTTGTCCACAGCCGGTAAGTTGGGCAGGCTTTTGCCTCATTTCTTCCACATTCTCCTTCTAAATCCAGCCAAGTTGACATCACAACCCTACTCTGCCAGATGACCCACAGATTATATACGGTTGGTATCTACCTAATCAGACGGGATTAAGATGGTCAGTTCTCGCGAAAGCCGACTGGGGCTTTTATGTTCTTCGAAAATTTCCCGGCTGGACCACTATAGCTAATGCTTCAAATGGTGAGGCTCACCTGTTCCCGTATTTGAACAGCGCACTTCATGCACTGTACCACAAGAGTTACTGAAACAGATGAGCATTTTCCGGTATCTACCAGTGTACTAACCCCGTATGTTTGGAAAAATTTGGCAGTTTGAAGGCAAAGGTAACTCGAAAAGTTAACGTAGTTGTGTTTACTTTAAATGATTCTACCCTATCACTCGATACGTTATTTTCCCGCCTGTCGCAGTATGTTCCAATATTCAATGAGGTTTTCGTATACATAGGGTTCAGCCCCTCTGAAATTAATCCTTCATAAAGGTCAACGGAGAGCTTGTTATTAAGTTCTTTAAAGCGTTTACTCTGACATTTCCGTTTAGGCCACAATAAATATAACACCGCCTCTGTGTAGATGTCGAATGGGTCGACTAGCAGGCATGAGTGCAAAATTAACGGGTCGGCATAATTACAGAATAATGAATTTTCCAATACTCAGGGCGAACACAAATTTTTCATAACCAGTCGCACCAGTATTTGAAGGTTCTAAAATGGCTGGGATCTGTTCGCAAAATGGAACTTGAATAAACGGTATTGGTGAAGGGGGACTGAAAAATCAGAAGATAAACCGACTAGGGAAGCGATTGAAAGAACACTGCGGATGAAAGTTCAAGTTGATGAGCTCCGACGTACAAGTAGAACCTGTTTGAGCAGACCAACATAAGTGAATTATATGCAGCGGAAGGATAAAAGGATGTAGCTTAAGCGAGGTTCACTACAAGAAAAAGAAGCTGAATTATCGGCAAATGTCAAGAATAGAAAGGGACTCGGTGCGTTGCCCCGTGTAACGACGCTTGTAACAGGTCTCGGATTAGCGGCATGGCCGTTGTTGGGGGCCACTTGAGGACGGTGAGTGAGATAGGAATGCACCCAATAAAGTAACTGGTTTGTAATGCCAAAGGAACGCAGTTAGGCTTTGAGATGGGGATGTGGAACACGATCAAAAGCTCTCGATAGATCCAAGTAGACAATGACTGGTGAGTGCCCGCTATCAACAGCCTTAGTGGCTAGGTTAGGTGGGTTGAACTGGCGAGTGGTGCATAATCGTAATTTTAAAAACCTATGTTTTCTATTGCTGGGAACGTTAGAAGCGATAAGATGGGTATAGAGCCGTCGTCGCCTCTATTAGTCGGTGAATGAAAGGGTGTGATTATTGAGACGATAATTGGGGAGTTCGTGAAAGGGTCCTTTTTGTGTCGTGGAACGGTGGCTGAAGGCTTTCGGTTCGATTGTACCAAACTGGAGTCGAATGACAAGGTAAATGATTTCAGTTATAGAAGTGGAGGGTCTGATCCCCGGTAGCCACTGCAGCTGGTGGTAATCCATGTGACCCAGGACGCGTAGATGCTTTGTAACTTGAAATGAGCCTCGAAATAGTTTACGTCAAACGTCAGGGTAGGTAGAGAAGAATTGGCGGTAGCGAGAGGATTTTAGGGAGCTACGCCTGACGCCGGGGCCAAAGAGTTATAGAAGTAAATATTAAAGACCTCAGATGTTAGAATAACTGACTGAAGTTTCCTTATGTAGTACAACGTATTGAATAATGGTTTCTGCTTTCGAGTTCCCAGAATAACGTAGGAGCGAGAGTTTCAGTGCCTTACCTGAATGCCTTATAGATTTAGCTTCTTACCTGCAAAGCTGAACTTTCTTTAGATCCCGGATAATATCAGGAAGACGTGTTGGTCTCATGAGGAGGGAGAAGTCGTGGGTTCTGAGGTAAGTATCCTATTGGAGGGAGGTGACCTTGGATTTCCCAAGAGGGGGGTTTTGGATAGTGGGATCGAACTTCGAGAGACAGTTTCTCGAGTTATATTATAGGTAATCAGCCGCCTGCTTGGAGTCAGCCTTCAGAAGAAATCACTCCTGTCTTCGCTGGGGATAGGGTTGGCCAGGGGTCCCAATCGAAAGACAAGACTTTTTGACTCAGGTCAGATAGCCTGATGGTAGGGATGGAGTGAAAGATTACTTGCTGATATCTTGTGGTCTCTGCCCGGAAATGTAAACAGAACGGATATCGAAAAGTTGAAAAAGCTGGGGGCGAGTATAAGACCAAGAAAGTTAGCCTGCGCAGTGGAGGTTTTAGTGTGTTGCACCCAAACCCCAGTGTCGGTGTGGGAGAAAAGATCTATTGCGTTGGAGGCGCTATGAGTTTAGTTCAGGACACTCCGAGCCCGTTGGAATCACCGGCCATGATTTTCGCTGCCGAGGGTAGTAACAAAGGGTAATCAGAGGCTTCAGTTAAGGGAGATAAGCCTGTATTAGCGGAGGAAAGCGGGCCACAGACACAGATAGGGCGCACGGAGGTAGCCGAGGGCTGAATTTTAAGCCATAAAGAACTCGGGGTCCGGTCGAATATTGGGTGCCTAATGTGAGATACTGAAAAGGCGTGCTGTACGTATGCTACGCAACCACCTCCGCTTCTACCAGTCTTATTTGCTCTAGAAATCTAGTGACCGTCAAGCAGAACTTCGCTTGTGGGTGTGTGCTCCAAGATCCAGGTTTCAGTATTAAGGGTGGTATCAGGACTTGATGTTGCGACACAATGTTTTAATTGGTGAAGTTTTTTACGATGGGACGGAAGTTAAGTTAGATCAAGGGTGACCCATTGGTGTGGAAGTTGGTGTCTGGACCGGGTAAATTAAAACAGTTGATAAAAAATGTGGAGAATTGGTCAGGTGGGGGCGGACATTGTGGATACCTATCGCAGCCAGCTTCCGTATCTAGGGCTGAGCCGAGGATAGCCCCATAGGAACCACTTGGGTGGCTATATATTTAACGATTTGATCCTGAAGCAAGCGCCGGCCCAATAAGCCGAATTGGCGGCATATGCCTAAGGGGCAATCTTTGTGAGGGATCGATACCAGGTTCGTGAAAGGCTATTGATATGGACCGTAGGGTGATTAGCGATAGGGCCAGAGATGTCGGGGGCACCGGCCAGGTAAGAAGTGATTTCTTAACTGTGGATGACCTACCTAATAGAACGGACCCGTGTAGCGCCGGTAGTTATGTTTCCAACCCTTTCCGTCGATACATAGGCTGACTATCACCAGCATTGGTTCACTCTCAAGAATACTACGTAGGCCAACCTCTCTGACGTCAGCCATGTATACTCACTCGTAAGTGGCTTGCAACTCAAAAACAGCTGTGACCCACCTAGGTTTCCGCGCGCCTGCATCTTCCTCTTGGAGCGCACGACTCCGACTGGGGTGATGGTGAAGTGGACTCTCCACATAAGACCATCCGCCTCCTGCTCGAAGTTTTAACTACTCCACATCTTTCCACGCTCGTTTGACATGTATGTTGACGCCAGCTACAAAGCCACCGGAGGCTGACTCTTATCCCACTGCTCCGGACAATGAGCCGACACATCAGACGGTAAACACATCTCATCATAGCATTAACTATGCGTGTGTAAATGTGGATGTATACACAAAAATATATATAAGAGAGTGGGGAAAGCAGCCTGTATTTTTCCCTCTTACCCTTCTATTTTTCCTCTTTTCGTAAGGAAGCGGTGTATCCTTTGTTCCAGTGCCCAGATCTCTCACCGGTTTACATCCTAGCCTATAAGCAACCTTCCGTATGCCAAGACCCAACACCAACCTGCGGCATAAGACCTGTGAACGCTCCACAATAGGGTGTGTCATATATTCCCTGGACCTAATAAACAGAATGACCATTCAGGTCCTTATTGTTTTCTAGCTGCTTCCTCGCGACTTGTAAACATCCCACTGTTCTTATCGCTTCCTACCTACTTCCCCGCGTAGCCCTCAAACCCAGTAGCCCCAATGCACCTCCACGGTTTTATTAACGAGGAGCGCCAAGACTTACAGGTACACTGACGGTTTGGTATTCAGTAACCAGGCCCAGTAGTGCAAGCGCAGTTAGCCCTCACGAACACTGACTTACAATACCTAAAACTTCTCATTTTACTAAGAACATTGTGCCTGATTTCCAACCTTCAAACCCCTATCTGTTATTATGTTCCCGCTAACCCTCAGCTGGAACACCCTACGATTCGCAACCACCCCTTTTTGAACTTCGGAACCACTCGGTCATCGTGTTTTATGGCTGTAATATATAACGCAGACAGCTTATCTCATTCTTAACCCGCCCACGAACGCGCCCGTGGTTGGCTGTCGCGAATACGATCTGGTTGCCAGGTTTCACCCACAGGAAGCCCTGATACTGCTGCATATGCCTCGCTGAGGCCTACTGGAAGCCTCTTGCTACAAGATTCTCTCAATGTCGAAGCCATTTAAACCACAGCGCAAGGGTTTCTAATTGAACACCATACGGTCCAGACTCGGTGATGCCCTTCCCCTTCCGACGATGAAGATGCGAATACAAATTGCAGCCAACCCTTACCCAATACGCCCAACACACAATCAGAATGTTCACGAAGAGATCAACAAAATAGTAGATTTATCACTTTACTGGAATAACCTGGTCTATCGTAGGGGTTTCTATCCTTCCTCCTTGCATTATTTTGCTCTTCGTGGGGGCGGTATTTCGCTGGCTGTTTATTCCTTCGCGGAACTCCATACGTCTCCCATCAGCTTTGACGTCCCAATGTCAAGTGATACACGCCACTTCTCACGAAATTTATCTCTTACTTTCATGGAGTGCAGTTTTTTACGCATCCAGAATTCTATGAAAATAGAGATTCGTCTGCCTACCGTCATCGACTTCCTACCTGTTTCCCTGCTAATCACCAATTGCCTTTTCAGATGAACTTCATTATTTATCACGTACCATTTTTTTGCATCATCCTTGTGAAAATTGTATTTTCTGCGTCTTAAGACAATGTCTATCTCAACAGTCTAACATCCGGCCAATCCCCTTCTTTTTCCCCCATTGACTGGAAATTGAATCACACTTACTGTTTATTCCGTTGTCATTTTAATTTATTTAAAATCTTATCACTATTTCTCTGTCGCTGTATTGTGAGACTCCCTGGTCTAAGCGTGACATTGCCATCTAATTGGGTGGTATTGTTAACTCTGATCATGCTTTTACGAGTGCTTCTTGGCCAAGATGAGAAATATACCATCGTTAGATTAACCTAATGGAGTACATGTGTGGTAATTTGGGTGAGTTACTGGGAGGTCGGGCGAGGTGGGAGATGGGAGGGGGTGACAAGACCTGGAAAGATTTGAGGCCCTTGAAACCTACGGGGCTGCTAGGTTGGGAGGATGGATAAGTAGAGCGAGGCAGCTGGGTACATGTATGATCCTGGAGTATTTGCTATCTTGGCTAAGCGGTAATTCGGGTCAGGCAGAGGAAGGTGGAGAGTAGCAGGGGGAATGGCGGAGGAATGCAAAGGCTGTAGTATAGGGGGTTGTTGCCTGGGCGGAGGTATGGGATATAGGGTATCAAAGGAGATGGAAGGTTAGTACTTCCCGTCCGACTAAAAGGAGGGGGATATGTTGTAGGTTTGGTTCGGGCAGTGGAGGAGTTCGCGTCAAGGGTGTGGTTCCGATAGTTACTCCTTTGCGCAGGATCAATTTAACCGGACGGAACTGGGTAGTAGCACAGTTGGTTGCGCCCTACAGGGTCCGAGGTTGTGCTTTCAGCCACTGTAGATTGGGAGTGAGGGCTTTTGGGCGAAGTGACTATTTGACCTAGGTGGAGTAGGAGGTAGGCTTACAGGAAGTTTGGAGAAGCACTTGTGAGGAGGACTCTGGCTTGGAGGGTCGAAGTTTGCATCAGGTTGGTAGCTTGCGGTGTCAGCAGAGCAGGAATGCTGGATAAAAACACCCCTCGACTTCTTCAGGAACGGACGGGGAGTAGTACCTCGGAGGTTGGAGTATTGTCAGGGTCTAGTTTTGAATTTAAGGGTGAGACGCGGTGTAGGTGGCTTGATAATGATATGGCGTGCCGTTCGGCGAGTGTGGCTGGCGGGCTTAAGCTACTGGAAGTAGAAACTACTGTGGGAGATGGTCCGAATGGGAGCCTTTGTAGGAGTGGAACCGAGGGAGGGGAGTTGGTTAAATTGACGTAGACAGTTTGCAGGTAAACCGTATGGAGTGTTGGACCCATTAGGAACATCTTGCCAGTAAGGCACTGAGTAACATAAGCATCAGTGCCCGTGGGGTCAGCCAGCATACATAAGATAGAGCTGCTTTCGGGTGTTCGAAATATTCCCCACTGAAGTGGTGTCTTGCTTGGGAATATCTTGTTTTCCCTAAAGGGCGAACTAGCGGCAACCGTCTATTTCCCGCCAATGAACTTCTCAGCTGTTAAGTCATCCATTATTTGGAATAGCAGGGGGCAGCTATGTCGCTAAGGCCTTTTTAGTAGACTTCTGCAATGGCATGTTTAATGTGCCGTATTGCACGGGCTGAGTATGTTGTGTTTGACTAACTATAGGGGCATGCGGTTGGAGCATCAAAAACCACGGTATCCTAGGAGTTGTTGATGCGGTGGTATATTTCAGTCCTTACATAATTCAAGAGACAGCTGGCCTAAACTAAGCTTTTGGGGAATGTGACGGCTACGGGGTCGACTAGGGTAGCCGGAGGATAAAATCTCAAAAGGATTTCTTCAGTTAGCTCGACCTTTTTTTAAGTTCGGCGAAACTCTGAAATCATTCAAACTACAAAAACTTCTCCTTCGACATTAACGACAGCCACACAGCAGAACCCAGCCGTTCGACGGATGGGAATGCCTAGGTTTTCTACCTCTAGCGGTTCGGGTTTCCAGAACACTGGTTGAGGGCCGAGATGACGCGGTAGGGAAATGTGTGGGACAAAGTTACGAAGGTAACACGAGGTCGGTCAGGCTGTCAGAGACAGACCGAGAGGTTTACGTGGACCAAGAAAGTAAGGGGGAGCTTTGCACGAGCAGACCGTGGTGCCATCTATGTGACAACGGGGACAGGAAGTTGACTATACAGTTTCGGTTAGAAGACTCAAGTAAGGTGAGAGATAGAGAGTTGGTAAAATTTTTGTCGCACAAAGAAATGACTTTCGGTGCAGGATGTGGTGGATACTCACTATTGTATGGATCACAGGCTTTGTGCAGAAACATATTTTAGATATAAGAACGATGGACCGGATAGAATGACAGCGCACTCTCGTAGGAGGAAATGAGCGACTAGGAAGCAAGGGGTTGTGAATAGTCAGAAAAAAGTGGTGGAAAATTGCGCCTAGGGCACATCTTCAGAAGACGCACCGGTGTATAAGCAGCGAGAATGAGAGGGGATCTGGGATGCAGGAAGTGGGGTGTGTATATGCTTGATCAATGATATCGTGTAAAGAATCAAGGTGGTTTTGCTAGGTAGGTCACGCAAAAGGTTGGTAGATGTAACTGAAGCTGAAAATATCTAAGATGTTGTATTACTCTAACTCGCGGTACTAATAACTAGCGGCCGAGCAGCTGCCTGTCGCAGTTGTTTATGCAAATTGGTCACTTCGTCGGTTTATGTGATACATGCTGGACTGAACAAGTTTATAAGCCTAAACAAAGGAAGAGGCTGAAACCACGAGACAACCTGAATTTCCCCTCAGGGTGACCTTGAGTGTGCAGACCTGATAAAATTCTTTTATTCTCGATATTTCATATGAGCTCGGGTAGTGTTCCACCAATTTCAGAATCGTTTTCTGTATTATTCTTGGCCCTTCCGCCACAGAGACCTTCTGTCTAGTACGAATGACCTTGAATTTCAATTTTACTGGGCAGCTTTTTGGTGAGTTTACCTCGTTTCGCTGCAAATCAAATTTCTCCTTAGTTTTTTTCTGCATAGCGTTTGCAATAAACTTCATTGTGGGTATCCTGCACTATGTGACCATGCAACTGCTCGTGCCCCTTGGATTTCCATTTGTTCGCCATAATGTGTTTAAATCCACAAACCTCAGAATGATGAGGTTAGTTTTCGAATGTGCCAAAAAATGACAGTTACTTTGAATGACTGCTTTCTGCAAGGCCCTAATCTGACTACTCCTCTTATGGAAGGGAAGCACCGGATTAGAATGGGGCGGGCAGCCGTATCCTCAGACATAAGGAAAACACTTCCTTAGTCCAAAGTGGCCTCCCATTACTGGGGTGTGCTTCGTCTTCTGTGGTGGCCGATTGGCTGCTTCGATCAATAATGTGAGGAATAATGTTTGACGATGCTTCCCTCTTGAAAGGTTTCTCCGCCGTTATGCTCAACTTTCGCTCCGAGAGAAACGATTGGACATCACGAAAGTTAGCCTATTCTGTAGTGCAGACAAAGGTAATAGGAAATTTTAACGTTCAAGCCTCCCTGGCATCGTTTGACTGCCCTGCAGCAAGTGTTCGAGCCAACGAAGGTTCTGGAATGATGTGGTTTTTACTTGACGAAATGTGTTGAAATTCAGGTGAATACTGCAGTTCATATCCACAGCAAAGGGAGCCGGCTGACTTCGTAGGCTTCCCGGAAACGGTTCTTCCAGTAATCACACCATGAGACAACTGCGGGACTCTGAGAGCAGTGAGTTCATTTTCCAGCCGAACATTCCGGGGAGGCCGGTAGCACTCCAGGGGCATGTTGTTATTTGTTACGAGCTTATACCATCCACTTGTAATCGAGCAGAATTGGCCGCCTTCAGTAGAGATATTTATGAAACAACTGTGTGCTAACGAGGCGAAATAGAGCGAAAAGCCTAACGACGAATTCCGAAGAGTGTAGCTTGACTGGTTAGCCTGACTGGCTAGCTTAAGGCAGTTAGAATGGCCTGAGGTTTGGTGCCTAATAAATGAATGAAAACACATTCATGTGTTTTTATTCTATGCATCTTAGAAGGGATACGGGGTTTAGTGTACGACTGCTGGATAAAGCAAACATGCATAAAAAACCAGGTTGTTATTCGCCAAAGCTAAGCTCACTCCACTAGGACTAACGGTCACCCAAAATTGGAATTGCGCTCAGTGGCACTATCCGTGAGAGCGGCCACAGTGTTGAACCAGCTTCTCTTACGGGTTATTTGGTGCGATACATTTTGCACTGGTTCCTCTGTTACAGTTCACTACGTGAGCGATAAGGGCACCCATTTCAAAGCTTCCATGGCAAGTTGACTGAGAGTTATTCACGAGTCGGATGTGGCAGATCAGCTGCATTATATGCTGCTATCCGACAAATCTGCCGGTTTCTGCCCATGGGGCCTAAATGGTTTAGGTAAGTTACTCACTTAGTTGAATGGACCGAGGTTTATAGGGCTGTCCGAAACTGAGTGACTTTTCTCGGGCTACCCAATCTGTGCAACGAGGGCGCAGGTGACAAACATGTGGTACTGACTAACGAGATCATCTAAAATGATATTTTGACGACTTGATTTGCTACTTCTGTCTGCGGACCAACTCACTCAGCTCCTTGACATGTTGGACAAGGTAAAGGCAACAGACGGTATGTCTGACAGACTTTAAACCAGGAAGTATCCTCTTTATCTATCCCATACTCTCCTTGAAACTCAAGCTTGCAGAGACTGAGATGAAAAGTCTGACACGAATAAGTCTTACTCCCGAAACATGAAATGTTGTTAGAAGAAACCCAGAGAAAGGAAAAGTGGAATTTTTCACTGTTCAGTTGGGAAACTAAGTCCCATTCTTTCAGCGGTCAGATAAAAACGAGTGACGGGTTGAATAAATCCAACTTGTGTTTCAAGGCAAGACATCCGGTACCACGTACTGGTATACATCATGTAACTGCCTAGCTAATCCAGCTTTGACGTTCTGTGGAAGTATCCGTCGGGAAAACCAGCCCATTGAACAACACCAACCGATGGTTTTGAATAACTGCTAGGAGAGCCACAATAAGGAGCAACATAGCTTAATATATCTGGCCCCGACTACAGAATGCTGCGGTAGGAAAGCGGATTACACCATCGCCACCATTGACAAGAAAAATGAGCGATGGCCTTTCTCGTAGACGGTTATTTACTGTTTTGGCTCTCTTGCAGTAGAGAGGAGTAAGACAACTGAGAAGAGATGCTCTTGTCCAAAGACCTACTTGCAGACAGGGGCAGTTCATCCAGATAGCTCAAATTTTGGGTACTGAACCCTTTTTGGTGGTGTTACAGAACTTCAGTGGCAGGACAGGTATGCCAGCCAACAGTCGTTCTTGCAATAAGCCAAATTTTGTCGAAACCTGGGAAGAAAATGAGAACAGGCGGCGGCTTCTGGTGGAATTTTAGGTTCAAAACCGAACTAGCTTAAAATTTTGCTGCCACCCGACCCTCCTCATACCAGCCACCGTGGGGGTGTGAAGGAAAGACTTATACACTCCGCCAATAGAATACTGATAGCACTGGCTGAGAGGAGGAATTCGAAATATGAGACAAAGAGTATATGGTTCGCCAAAGTTGAATTACTCGTAAGCAGTAGACCGTTGGAACGCTCCACTTCCAGCGACACTCCGTATCGAAAAGACAAGACGAGTAAGAAAGCTTGTACTTGGGTGGCAAAGAAAGTTAAGTTATTGGGGCATGTACTCTCGTTTATATGGTTTGTTTTGGAGGTGCTCTGCAGCTACGCGGATCTTCTGGATGCATGAGCACCTTGGTTGCGTGCCAGCCAGTTGCCTGCAGCTATTATCTTGATTCCGTTGGTTTGATTGCTCTAGCTGGGGAATCAATCGGTAGCCCCTCTCCCCGGCTGTTCTTTTGGCTGCCAAAGATCCCTCTTATTTCGCTTTGCTAGTCCGGGTGCTCTTTTATGTTTGCAGTGGAAAGTTTTCGATGTACTCACCGTCTGTTCTCTAGTCTGTGGCTTTTGGCCGGTCGGTGAGATCGATTTGATGTTTACGTCATTCAGTAGCTCCAGCTTTAGCCGCTACAACGAGGTCGTTCCGGTAAAGAAAGGTCTACTAACTCAAAGCCAGCGAGGGCGGCGGATTGCTAGTGACACTAAAGAGCGACTATCTCCAAGGAAGGGGAAGGTGGGTTACCTCGTACAGGTGTTTTAGAGAGGTGGGGGCGGGAATGTCTACCAACCTTACAGTCCAGAGAGGACTGGACCGACAGGGGGTCGCTCAGCCTAGGAGATGTGATAATTCTAGAGGAAGAACAAGCTCACTGCGATAGGTGGCCCTTTGGAATATTTAGTGGTGCCACGCCGATTTCAATGGACTTGTGCTTGCGGTAATGGTAGAAGTGGGGAACGCTGAGTATTTTCGTGCTACCTGAAAGGTGTACCGGCTTGAGGGGGGCAGCAACGACGGTGATGCCGGCACAGGCGAAAACTGGAAGGTGACCACAGTACTGGCAACACCCAAACCACTTAGACGTATTTGAATCACTCCAGTCCCCGTCTACGCCAACCAAAGTGGTAAAAACTGCCAGGATGTGAAATGGCGAGTAAAACGAGCTGCGGGGTCGATTTGAGTAAATGCCGCCACTGGCCCACATCGTAAAGAATTGTGAGTTATTTTCTCTAAAGTTCTAACTCGAAATAAATGAACCTCAGCTGTCCTGTACCACCTCGGGCCTCTTCCTGCTACATCAAAATGCCTCGCATCGTTAAAATACTTCAAACGGCACATCAGTTTATCCTGCCCGCGGACCGGAAAAATAGACTTCCTCAAACCCAATGTCCGGTTGATCTCTGCGGCTTTGTTGTGTAGACCACCGAAATAGCAACTCTTTTACACAAACGTTCGTCAGGTTTATTGTTCCAGCTCCTTACTTTGAGGGGCACTGTGAATAAAGTTCAGTTCAGTTCAGTTCAGTCTGCACAGGACAGGTAATGGCCACGGCCAATCGAGCGTCCAGAATTCCTTCGATGGTATGCACACCAGTTACGCACCCACCACCGCCGAGTGTATTTCGTCGAATCCCCGCTAAAAATGTTTTATGTATAATTGGGTGAACTGAACCCTCCACCACCCACAGCCTAGTAGAGGCTGAAAGTTTCATCTGCTCTGATGTATCCGAGATTCCAGAAGCAGTGAGGAACTCTCGTAATCATTTCAAAGCATCAGACTGAATGCCCCTCGAATGTGTCACAGAGATACTTTGTAATGCGTTTGGCATGGTCTGTCGTTTATCCCTCATGGTAGGACTGCGTGTGCTTGTTCGGCGCAATAACAGTCCCATTCCTGTGAAGTTTGCAAATGATCTGTCAGCTAAAGAATCCACGGAAAATCGCGGAGCACTATAAAGTCAAAAGTAATGCAAATACCCGACCGCTGGATGGTTCCTGACGGAACGTTCAAGCGGTCCGCAAAGGCAGTCAATTCTGCAAAATGTTATTTGCATTGGTAACAAATACACTGAACAGTATGAGGCGTCAATGCTTGCGAAAACTCTGAAGACCAATTTATGAACCAGTGGGCCTAGTTTTTCCGTCCATTACCCCTTTGACCAGTCTACGTAATATAGCTTCGGCTAGTACGGTGAGTGCAGGTTTCTGTTTGTTGCGAAACACCTGTTCCATTTGATCATGTGGCACTGATGTAGCATGTTATTACCTACGTACTTTTATTGCGCTTGAAAATCTTATGTGATATGCCGGTATTTACTACGGTTAAACTGTCCCACGGCAAACTCTGTTGTAACCTATACGATAGACTTTTTAATCAACTTGGTCAGTTACCTGTGGCAGATTACATTCTTCCACAATCCTGGTGACTTGCCACTGTGCGTAGTTCACAGATGGCTAGGTACAGTGTATGTCGTAACGACGGGGCAAGAGGGTGGTAAAGGTATCGCAAGCGAGCGCATCAAAATAGGTAAAATGGGCGAACAAGCTTCGGGATTAAAACTCATGCATTATTTCTGCATATATCTGACCAACGGTGCGGAGCATATGGAATGCAAGCATTGACAGTTATACGGTTAAGTATTGCCAGCCCCAGAGCCCCTAACTACAATAAGCCTATGAGCATAAGGTAACCACCGAGGTCAAGGTTTTGCTGATGAGCTTCATTATCATGTGGCCGCCAGAAGCTGCTCATGGCAGTGGAAAGTTTGGGGAGGAACCTATGTTCATCACAAACTGACGAGGCAAACGCTGGTTTACTAGCATTCGAGATCGCAGAAAGTGAAGAAGAATACCTGAGTGAGAATCTCCTCCACATGTTACCTGCTGCGGGTGGTTTTCATAATCATTATTCCCGCCTAAGTTCAGATCACTTGCGATCACTCAGAGTTTCATGTGCATGTGTATGTAATGGCATTCTTCCATGTACGTCATCGTTTCCAAAATACAGTGTTTAGTATTGTATACTTGGGATTGCAATACCTCTTCACGAATCTTGTTTCCAGCGATTTGATACTATTCCATCGAGTTCCTCTAATGAAGGGAGCAAACATTTATTTCAATTACGCAACTGTACACAGTACACTTTCACTTTTTATGTTCCTCAGAAATGGCTGAAGAAAGACCTGGAACATGGTGTGAAAAAAGAGAACAACAAAGACTGTACAGCTGTATTGGCCTGGAGACGACTCAATCCGAATGATTGGATTCGTGAGAAGAACTACTGTAGATGGACCTGGCTAATTAGTACTCAGCCATAGGCAGTATGCATGTCGTTCGATCCCACGGGGCTGTTAGTAGTTTGTCTGCCTGTTGTAAGCAAAGTTGGTTTCCGACGACTGAAAAGCGCTTTTAACTGCTCTGCTTGCGGTATGTTAAACATAAGCTCGCCTGCCTACTATCGTGTCCGGTGTCACTCTGATACGTAAGTGTGACCGACTTTGTTTCAATGCTAACCGTTCTCAATGTATTCCACTGGCCTTCACCTTTTTCTGAACTCGGCTTTTTCAGTCACTTGGGCCATTTTTGGGGTCTAATGAGAAACTATTATCCGGATTACTGAATTATTGGGCTCCGCGTACTTTCTAACTTTCTTCGGAGGTTCTCGAGTATAGAACTCAGTCGGCGGAAAGTCATTACTTTGACAGGTCATCCCATTGTCACATGCATTCGTTCTTTTTGCTTTTTGAAGTCATTTCAACCTGTTTTACCGCTACCGTTATCAACAACCGTGATTTCTGACACTGAGGTAAGTACATTACCAGCTCGTTTGCACAGTTCAAGAAAGTAACCGTAAAGCTGGGCTCGCGCAGCTAAAATTCACTTTTGTCCATCACAATATGACTACAGCAAGCAGCAGATTTCGCTACGTGGTCGTTGTTCTCCCTTCATACATCTTTTATGAAGAACAAGATGTTTCAAAATAAGAAGAGCCCAATCGCACGAACTTGCAGAGCTAGCGGCCATTAGCCGGACCGGAATGTCCGGCAATCGATAGACTGTTCTTTTGCTTGCGGGCAATGAGCTCGGAGAGCGCTAACCTCCCCAGTTTCTTCGGCACTTGTGCACTCTTTTGGCAACGGCTAAGATCGACGATAGTCTCCCGAAAGCGATATGGCTCTAAAGTCTTCCCAGGGCCATGCAGAAGAATCTGCGCATGTCGACAGAGGATCTTTTCAAAACTGTCGCCAAGACGAAAAACAAAAGTGAGGAAAGCTACCAGTCGAGTAACAGCTGGATGACTTCCTCACAAACCGGGTCTACGATTGCCTACTTAACTGCCACTCTGAACTTTCCCTTCAAAAAGTTCTAGGTACTCAGTGTGTTGTACTCTAGACGCCCAAATAGGGTATTATCTAACAACGGCTCCGGAACAGATCTCTTGATAACATCCGCAAAATGATTCCCATTCAGCCACTGTCACCTGATGCTCTTTGTGACTCATTACACTGAAGCAGGCTCTAGTTTCTTCGCTTTATCTTCTCAAGTCAGGCCCTTCAGTCCTAAAACATCCGATAATATTTTTTTATGCAGCAGCCTTATTTTATTTGCTCCTGATCATTAGGAGCCTTCCCACCTTCTGTGATTTGCTTCGCTGTCAACCTAGAGCTAAAATGCCTAATACGGACAATAATCCACACCTGTACTCACTTCTGTACTATTTTGACGGGCTCCTTACCCTACGGGCAACCAGCAGCCATGAAACAAATACAACAGAGCATGTTGGGGTTTGCATTAAACTGAGCCAATGGAGTCATTTACTATAGGGGCTGTGGCATTGGTCCCTGTCCAGTCTCTTCGCCCCTCTCCTATAAATCCTGCCCTGTCCTTCCTAAGATTTTTCCGCTTCTCTCAACTCATCAAATCAAATCATCATTAATTCATAACAGTAGGTTGGCCTTGATTCAGGCAAAGATCAGGAAGGAACTGGAGTAGCATCTAACGGATACGAAGGGTCTGACCGGCCTCTTTTCCGCTTGCTTGCCTAACCTCGTTTTTCGCTTTCTGTTGTTGAAAACAAAGCCGCGATTGTTCACAACCGTAGGGAAAACAGACCACTTGAGACGGTTCCGAGCACCAGAAGCAACCGAGCAAAATTACTGTGCGTGGGAGAACTGTAGAAAGTTCCTAAGTAAACTCGGCCACTCCTCTGTGAAAAAATCGTAAGAAATGAACATATTATCCCGAGAATACACATTTTTGATGCCAACAGTGAATAAAATGGGGGCCCTCAACTTTCAACCAGGGCTCGATCCTTCGAATAAGAACACTCAAATTATTGTCCATTATCTGCTACCCCCCGATATGCGCTGCTTTTTCTGCTTGTGTGATAGTTAAGTGAGAGCCTGCTGAGTCCTTTGTACGCATGACTGAACCCATTCCTTTCACAGTCATCATACCCCACGTAAGCACCCCATGACCCGCATGCCGAGGTCACCTGCAACAGCCAATATATTCCTAAGGTCCTACGCCTTCTGGTCACAGTGGATCCAAATCCATTGATGTTTTGGGAGAGCGAGCAGAATGGAAACTACAAACTAACAATGCTCCTCTTACGTCTCCCCTCCGAGAATGTTGAACAGTTCTTCTTTTATTGCCTGAGCTACTTGTTACTGCTAGAAACTCACTTCGTTGACAACCAGTTGCCGAGAATCGGAGCCCTAATAACGTTAGTAGCATACATTTTCCAGAAGCTGCGACAGTCGGTAAGCCTCCTGGGGTGGCTAAACTGTCCACCTAGGAGCTATTTCGGCAGATACTGATGAGCTAATATTTGTCGGGCCGAATAATTCGGTATAAAAAAGCCTTCAAACCCTGGGCGAAACTATTGCCCTGAAAGTTTAAGCTATTCGTCCAGAACCGATGCTACAGTTACGCTCTAAGGACTTTGTAATTTCGGCCTCCCTTAAACGACTCAATTCGCCTTGTTACCCAGCAAACTACGGAAAATAAACACCCCATCTCGTTCTATAGTCCACCATTTGGGTGTGGCTGAGTGTGGTTCTTAACACTCCTAAAGAGCCTCAAGCCGCAACTGTTTAGCCCCGTTATTAATTCTTTTTCTGCTCTCCCAACTCCCCACTTATACATTTCTGCTCAATCTTCCTTGGAAACCCCGTCTCATTCCGCACACCTTGCCCTGATTTCAATGCTTTGGAAGGGCCTTTTGCCTTTCTGGCCCCTCGGGAGCAGAGCTCGTCACACCTCGGCCAATATCTCCATGCATCCTAATAAGTGTGCCACCCGAGGACCTCCTAAACTTAACCCATTGATATCCCGTCATCTTTGAAAATCCTTCAGTCCATCTTCCCCCCCCCAAAAAAGTAGTGCCAACAGATTCTAAAGATGTTTAACACGATCCCCAGCTGAACCCTCTTTCAGACCGCTGCACATTTTCTCGTTTTTTGTACTGCTTGGTACTGTTCTATCGACCGCAAAGCCAGGATATGAAGCTCCGTGACACCACTTATTCTGTAGGCTGACTGATTCTGTCATGTCACTCTCCATACCTGACGAGCAAGAAGCGCAGCTTGATTTGTGTCAAAGCAGGCCTTACTAGGACCCCTCCTACCGCTAGCTGCCCTGATTACGATCGGACCACCAGATATTTTGGCTTTTTCTGACAGGGTGCCCCCTTCATGATGTGGCATTCCGATTCTATGCATTGACAGACCATAAGCCAGGGGCTACTAAACTAGTTACCAATATCTATCGTTTTTAACCGCCATGCCTGCCATTTTCCGGTGACAGCCTTTGCTCAGTTAATGGTATATCTGAAGGCTTGACGGCATGCTCTTTAATCCGCGGGCAGACCACACTAGCTGGATATTGTGCATTTCCAGAGGAAGTCGCCCGCTGGTTAGTCCTGGATTCCACTGTGAGTGACACGATATGTCCGCCGGAACGCTGAAAGAGAAGTATAACCTTACTTTGCCGGAAATCCTTCGAGTAACCTACCGTTATGCGAGGGCACCTATCCCGATAAAGAATGGCCCGGGTTCAGCAACGTCCCCAGTTTTTCAAAGCGTTTCAGTGCGGTGGAAAAGCTGACCAAAACACCGTAAGGCTCCTTCATATACAGTGCCAAAAGAACTAAAGAAAATGATACATTTTTCTTCTGCAAAGAGTGATTGGTTGCAAAGCTAGGCTAAACGCTTTCATCGTTCTCTGCTGCAATATTTTTTTCCTCATTTACAGGGTATTCCGCTTGGTAATTCGTCCTTCATGTCGCCGGACTGTGCCCTTCTTTCATTAGCTTCAGATTCTCATCACTGGACAATACTTGTTTCTCATTTAAGAAATAATTACTCCCATTTTAAGGGAATCGTTCGATTTTTAATAATCGATTAATCAATTTGATCTATATATACCATTATAAATCCTTACATGACTTTTGATAGAGCTAATGAGGAGAGCGTGATACTAACCAGAACCCTTGATAATCTAGGATGTGCCACTTCATACACCATAGTTGCGATCACCTAAGCGTAAACCTACCAGGTTACAATGCCTAAACGTAGTAACTCTCATGCCTGAGGCCAGTGCATCATAAGTCGTATTTGATTATATGAAATACCACTGGAAGCATGAAAGGTAGTTTTTAAACATTCCCAGTGCTGTCTTTACTTAGTCTTCGCTTTTGTCTCTAACCAAAGACGTAGCACCTGTCGGACTCCTCAACCTCCATCTAGTGGTCACCATTATTCACTCACAGCTCAACTTCCGTCCCTGTCACAGAACTCCAGCATCTTCCATGACTGGCCTATACAACATTTGATCTTAGCCAGCAAAACTACAAACCATCTGTGGATCATCCCGACTAATCACGTTGTTGGTGCTGCAAGTCGTACCCCATCCTTGTGCGGACTAACTTTTTGTTGAACATAAACCCCATTGAATAATCGCAGGCTGTTGCTGACTCTACCTCCCCCTGCATTTGTTGTCCCATGTAAACGGCATGAGGGTTCTGACTTCACGAATAAGGCGAGTGTTAGCGCGGCGCATCTGCAAACATTCCTGGCCGTGATGGTCTCCCTTCACAGAGTTGACCACCAATTAGACATGACCACTAAAAAGTAGAGATTGGCATAAAAAAGTGAAAAAAATTACCCCACTGTTTTGTCTTCCAAGAACACCAGCCTTGTCACTTGTGACTCATGTCTCCGGGTTGCAGTGTTGCTACGGATCGACTGGTGTGGTTGACCTATTCCCAACGCGGCTTGTTACATGCGGTCCATGTTTCGGCCGGGGTATGGGAGATGTGGTCGCCCACCAAAAGCAGCTCCGCCTTCTCTGACAGCCAGATACTTGACTGTAATAAAACCATTAAAAAAAATATATAAAATAAAAACGTCTAAAAAAGTGTGGATCATTCTTGGAGCTCAACGTGCTGGATGCCAGTGGTTGTGTATCGTGCTACCTCCCTACCTGAAGCAGGCCCTTGTGCCGCCTACCATGAGCACCGAATGTAGGTCGTTAGAGTTTGCTTCCCTGACGAAAATTCGGACCCATCTCATTTCCATTTCTCACGGCTCTCCAATACCAGTCCTCATATGGGTGTTTTCCTGATTCGCAATGCGATAACGACGAAAAGGACACCGCGATAACCATGCAATCATGTTTACGTCCGATTTCCTTGATCATACTCGAGCAAATCTCAGTACGATAGCACCATCGAGTAAGAGCATAGATGAACTCACGTTAACGTTCCAAGGCACGTAACCGATTGCCTCTAATGTATCACCTCTGTCACCCCAATAGTTTCACCTACTTTAAGGCTCCTCAGAAACTACCCAGTATAGAATAACCACTATGCTGAAAGAGACAGTAACAGCAAAGGGCTACGCTAACAGTGTGCCAGTCTCATTCGCTCGCAGTCTGTTATTTCAAAACTATCTTATCGCCTCGTTGCCAAGCTGCTTTCTGCGAAAGCAAACTGTACTGGGGGTTATCATTTCTAACTTCTGTAAACCGTGAGACCCTAGGTCTTTCATTAGTATCCGAGCGATGCCGTGCCAACGTGCAAAATCATAAATCCATTGAGATGCATACACCGTTACCAAACTAGTGTACGCAACTCTGTTAGCCTGCAGCAGTATAGCGCAAATCTACCGCGAGCCTATTTTTACTTAGAACGTGGAGTAGGTGCCATTGACTGCTCAAATAAAACTTCATCCATGCTTCACTCACACAGACCTAACCAGTCCATTATCTATTGTCTTCATATATCATCATAGCCCACAGCTGGAACCACGTCCAGACTGCAACCCCCCTTTATTTCAGGTATGTTGTCTCCCACCATCGCAGTCACCAAACCGGATAACCAAGGATGCTACTTTGACTCGTACGAACAGAGACTCAAATATAACCTACCATAGCAACTGGGACCGAAATCAAGCCACCCGACAGGAAATACTCCCAATTGCTTATCAGATCATTCAGCTTTTTCTAAAGCAACCGACACACATTCCAGTTCATGTGCATCTTGCTGATATACCACCACACTCAGCCGATTGACCGACACATACTTTGCCCTGCTAGACGAAACACACCCATATGATGTCGTACGTTACCAGAAACGACGCTGAATAGCACTGAAGGCAAATGCGTCAACATATATATATATATATATATATATATATATATTTGCCAGTGAAACAGCATATTAACTCTCAAGTCCATGCGGAGATTTCACACTTTATTATCCGTTACCACAGTCCACCTTTCCTCCGAACCGTAGCCGGTTGGAAATTGACTCTCCGCTTCTCGAGGACCTTCCAGTTGAGTTTTTCATTTCTGAATGGTACATGTTACTGATCCTGAATCTAAACTCACCTTTTTATGGACTGCTGTTTCTCCCACATCCACCAGTGTTCAATTTCACCAAATTGGTTTCGGCACCGTTTCGACACTCATTCCATTTATTGAACTCCGGTAAATCCGACATTCAGGGTCTGCATCGTCTTCATGGATCGCTATCCTCTCCGCATGCACCGACTTTCCCGAGAACACTTCTTTACAAATTTATTTCTTCTTTTTCTTTTTCTTCCTTTTCTTCTTCATAATTTACTCTGTCTGTAGAACATCATCAGGCCTCCGTTTCCCCAGCTTGCATCATTCTCGTTCATAATGCGTCCTTGACATCGCGCTAACGGTTTTTCGATATCTCCACCGCCCAGCCCGGATTCGAAACCGGTTTGAAACTGCCGCGCAAACCATTAGTAAAATGATCTATTCAAACTGTTGTTGGCTATGTCTATCTATCGCTGATACTCTCGACTTTCGTACTTTGAATTTGTGAATATTCCACCTTATTGAGTAAAATGTAACACCATGATCATGCGCTAGCGCGTGCGTCTCGACCACGGCCGAGAAATATACCATTATCAATCAATATCAAGTATCAATGGTCCCCTGGCTAACTTCATACGAGTTTTTCACGTCCTCCAGCTTTATGAGAGCTCCCTCCGTTCATTCAACCCCAGTAGGCCTCTCTCGATCAAGATTTGCCTCATTCCTTCCTATATTGCCTCTTCAGCATCCTATATTTAAGCTCTTTTCAACCATTTCAAGTTTCACCAAATCTTTTTCTCCGGACTCGAATTCGAAACCGACTTGTATGGACGGCATCCACCGTGCCATTTTGCCCTATTCAACCTCCGTCTTGTTTAATTGCGCATTTGCCAAAATTTTCTACTGAAGCTTTTATATTTCGTCTATTTTTCATCTTGTTAAGAAACGTTATGCACTACGATCATGATTTAACGCACGCCTCTCGACCCTGGTCTAGAAATGTACCATAATTATTGAAAAAGTATCTGTCCGGAGAGCATTACTGCCCCCCCCACTTGTTCAGTGGCCCCAACCAATCTGGGAAACGAGGATGTCTTTCGGTAGTTGTGGCGGACCCTACCGGCCAGGGTGGTTACATGTTCTACAATCACGAAGCAGGAACAGGATGCGCGATGGACACCAGTGATGAAGTTAGTGTGCCCTCACCTTCAGGTCTGGTTTAGGATAGGGCCCTTTCTCTTACTTTCGTGGCGCTGTTGGTGCTTCTGCACAAGCTTAAGGAAGAATCCTGAAGACATTAGATGTTGGTCTCCGTCGCATTTTTTGCTGGGTTTTCTTGGTTACTGATATTCAAAAGGCAACATCTGATATTATTTTTGAGCATCACTCCGGCCTCCTGGTTGATTCTGGCCGCAAAAGTCTTGTAGACCGTGTCAGTAATCTGTGGATGAATGGAACTTCTGTTGAATCTAAACCTATCACCCTTATTCTATCTAAAACGACCGAGTCGCATTTTTCTGCAAAGTACTGGAAAAGTACTTGAAAGCTATGCGCACATGGTCCACTCCATCTGTCATGATCAGCTCGGTGAGTCACCACAATAGCGCTACACTCCTTCCAGTTTTTTACTGCACTCAGGCTTGTATCCGACAGGTCCAAAATCGCCTAGCTGAGTTAGAGCACTTGCCTTAATTAGGTAAAACTCGTGCTTTGACTAGTGCCTGAGGTTAATTGCTTCACGTAGTCAGGAGATTTACGACCTTTTGGAGGTTAAAGAGGCTCGAGTTACGCCACAGTTTCAGGTAGGTATCCAGTCACACGTATTCGGGATGTCACACCAGCCTGACAAGTGTGAGGGTAAGTGCTGTCTCTTTGCCGGTGGTCGGCCAAGTCCCATGAGCGATCAGGAGGTCAGTGCCTGCCCAGAATCCGAGTCAGTGCTTGAGCCAGTGGAGTAGCCAGCGACAAGGCAGTGCATCTGTAAGAAGCGAACGAAATCCTCTACAGAAGACGGCCTTACTGATACGAGCACGGACCAATTAGTTCGTGTTGCAGAACTGGTGATTGCTGTTTCATCCCGCAAAAAATGTGTTTTGTGCCAAAAAACTGAGACGATTCGAAAGCAGAGAGTTTGTCCCTGGAGCCAGGGGGAAGTGACAGAACAAGCGGTACCTCTGTCCTTTCCGAAACGTTTCCGGTAAGTTCCCATCACCAGATTCCCATTGCTGATAAGGATATACCTGGGGAATAGATAGCAACTTCTGGTCTCCGAATTTCCACAAATTCCACTTGGCTTAGGCAGCTCCGAACAAACCTTCCACCTTTTTGTTGACCAGGCTGTCAGGCTTTTACATCTTGTTTTCGCCCCCATATAGAACTTGAAAGTAACTGACTAATATGCTTATGCTCATAAGCCACATCAACATCAGCTGCTTCAGCGTTTGGCCGCACAAGCTACAACAGTCGGTGCTGATAAAGTTATCTTTAGCCAAATTTCATCTGAGGTTTCAGTCTACATAACGGTTGAATGTGTTATTCGACCCTTGGAGAGGAAGATACAGGCCGTTCGTGACTTTTCTTTGCCTGTTTCACTAGCTAAGGTTTGTAGGTCCAGCGGGATCGCAAGCAACTAAAGGCGTTTCATCACAAACTGTGCTCACTTGACTCAAAATTTGGCAGATTCCTCTGACATGCCTACGACGGTCCGTCGAATTTACCGAGGGACGATTGAAACTGCCTTCAAAGCTGTTAAAGAAGAACTGGCCTCTGCTGCCTGGCCCGTTCATCTCGAAGTTGAAGAGCAACCGAGCATAAACACGGACCCCCTGACAAGTAGATAGGCCGCGCGCTCCTGCTGTTTTCCTCATTACAGTGGAGACCACGAGCCTCTTTCTGTCGCTTTCTCCTAGAGGCTAAGACAAGCTAGTAAGCACTTAGTTTGGAACTACTCACTGTTTACTGTATATTTAGACGATTCCCATATATCCCTACGGCTTCCCGGGATGTAAGCCTTTACTCGCAATAAACAAAAGGATGTTTCTACGTCCAAACCAGGAATGAGCGAAATTCAAATAGTCCGGCCCACCAAGAAGGGAACGTTTATGATAATCAAAGCCGTCCCTAAATACTGAACAATAACAAGTCAGAACTTCGCAAGTGGTTCTTGGCTGCACACATTTCCAGGCTGGTCGTAAGAGCGGAACAGAGTTAATATTGCTAGAAGACCCACAACCAGAAGCCCTGAAAGTCATCAAAGAGACAGCGAACTAAAGCAGTCAAACGAGCAGCATAGATGAAGAAGGAACAGTCTTTTCAATGAAACAACTGCATTTAGTGAACTTTTTTCTATGCGATCCGCTAAGAAGCTCCAGTGACTAAAACAGTGCCCTCAAAGTCAAACAGTTCTCCACATTTACCGATCACAAACCGTCGCAGTATGCCCCTCTCACGGTCAAACAGGCAAACACTAAGCAGGTCAGCTGAGCCACTCAGAACACGTAACACAGTTCTCCCCTGATGTTCGTTACGTTCCTGATGCTGACAACGTTGCGAATGATGGGAAGTCCTCCAAGAACGCCTAATAGCTTGACCTCGTGAAAATGCTCTATCATATACAATATTTGCGTTCTGTATCACCCAAATATTTGCACACCAATCTCTGTTTATCCACGTCCAAAGCACTATTAGGTCGTATCCTGTTTGAACCCGCGTGACTGGCGTGCTTGTCTTCCCCAAGCAGCCCACTTGGCCCTCATTTTCAGTCTTCGAGATCGCATATTCAAGGCCTGTATATATTTGGCAGTGTAGTTCGTTTCATAATCCCCTGTCGTGGAGACTGCAAACCAATCGCGTTTTGGTCTCGGGATTCACGACAATTGACTGCGCTTTGCTCTAGAATGCCTTACGGAAGCCCCAACCAAGAAGACTTGGGGCAACTACTTTTTCCTGGCTCGCAGTGCATTTTATCATTTCTCACTGCACTTCATCGGTTGACCCTCACGTGGTTTATTCCACTCCAGGGAGGGAATGAAAAACAGGACACGGTATGGTAGACGTGTGTTTGCCGTACTTAACACGCTCCCCAACCGACGACTTTTACTAATCTGGTACGCTGTGATAGAACATTCTCTAAACTAGTGTTCAACATTCAATTTCTGGCCCCAGAGCTGCTCATTCCGTCATTCCATTTAGTCTTGGCGATGCTATGCAAACATCCATGGTTCAAAGCCTGAAGACGACGCATATTTTCAGCAGGCAGGCCGAACCATACAATAAAACTGAACGCACCGTGGCACACTACACACGAACCCTTCAACTTCAGCGAAGTTTTAGGAGGGCACCACTAGTGCTTCAGTTCAGTGTACTGCACTTGAGATTTGAAAGTACCCTTGCAAATCGCACGCTGAATGGAGCCGCCGCTCTTGCGAGTCTACCTGATGCGAGCCGCTCTTTCTCCGTGTATTCGACCAGGCAGACAAGACCATCTGAGCTACCAAGGCCATACCATTTTCACTATTTCTTAGTTTGATGCCCACATCCTGGAGACTTCGCAAGCCATACACCATTATCTCATCCATGACGAAGTGGAACAGGAATGGCGAAGGGAGGCGTCTTTGTCGATCACTGCCGATCGCTTCGAAGGGGCCGGGTGATTCACCGTAAACCTTCACTCGGCCAGACGTATGAAAATACAATTACCTCCGTAGATTAGCGAGCTCCTGTAGCGTACCTCTTTGGTAAGGGGCAATGAGTAGTGCCGTCTGGTCAACTGAATCGAAGGCACCTTCTAGGTCGAGGAAAACCATCATAGTCGATCGAAGATGTGTGAAGCTTCTCAATTGTTGGTCGAAGAACCAAAACCTGGTCGATGCATCCTCGACCTGGGAGGGATCAGGCCTGCTGTTCGCTGGCTTTCCTCCCGTGTCGCGAGGTCAGGAACAGCAGCACAGCTGAGGTTAACACCCTGGCGATCATCGAAATTAAACCGGTTCCTCGAAGATTACTAAAGCAATGTAAATTCAGTTCTTGAATATGGGTATAATTAGTGGATACTTTCCTCGTTTGTAATGTCACGGATCAAAGTGGTAAGTGTTTTTATCGACGAATGTACCACCCACTTTGAAAAAAACTGGAGAAAGTTCTTCAGGACAGGCCGCTCTCCATCGCCTCAGTAATGGAACGCATGAATCCACCTTCACTTCCGACGTGGGGTCAAGCGATACTCCCCAAGGAATGGCAGTTGTTGACTTCGGAGTAACAACTTTAGCGAGGCCAGCTTAACTGATCCTCGAAGTATTCAACCCAACGGTCAAGCCTTTTTTGCCATGAATAGGCTTTTTCCCATTGCACAGTGTCTAGGTGGCTGATGTTCGTCGTCCATCGACGCCACAAAAAAGGTTGAACAGTTTTGACTGTTAACTGAAGCAGCTGCTTCTTCCGTTTCTGCATCTGCATTTATCCACCAATTTTCGCAATCATCCTTAAGTCTTTCAGCGATTTGCCTTTGTAGATATCTGAGAATCGTATTCACCTCCTTAAGGTTTGATAGCTGAGATTTATGGGCTTTTAGACTCAACGGCCTTCAAGAAATCCATAGTTTCCTATAGTCATCTGATCTAGAACCATGGCAAAACCTGCCGACACGTGCGTCGCCTGTTTAAATGGGCCGAAAACTCATCCATATTACCGTTCTTCGTGGGTCCTAGCTCACTTTACGAATTTTGCTGACAGTTGGTAATGGAATTTCTATCGAAGGAACGTAGTATGGCTAACCGGGTTCGCGACTGGAGTCGATGACCATGAAGTTGGAGTGGCAATCGCATTGAAACTAAAGCATGGTCCTGCTCCACGTACGCGGACCGGTAGGGTCTACAGTTCTAAACAGAACTGCGCCCCCGGTATTTTACTGCGGTATGGTCAGCTCGAATCAGGGTACCAGTAGAGTTGGAGCACCATATCGCTGTGCGGCTTGAGCTGTGTCGGGAATTTTTGCCGGACATAAATGATCAATCGCCCGCACAAAATTGGAGAAGCCAATTCCCTTTACCTGTTGGAGTGAACCGGGAGCACAAGCGGACGGCTCCCAAAGCAGCCGTCCTTTCGAACGCCGGCTGACCTTTAGAGTCTCACAGCACAAACAACTAGCAACCGGCATCCAGTCTAAGGGCAGCCTCATCCTTGTGAGTCAGAGCTATCCTTAAACTACGCTGACCCACACCTGAGAAGTATCAATAAATAGTCTCCCAGCAAACCATCTGCCCAAATTTTTGTCATCACTACAAACTAATAAAACACTATTAGCACAACTATTCGCTGTTTCTAAGTATATATGGTGAAGCACATGTTATTTGTTATTCTTTCCCCTTGGGAGATATGAAGAGTTCTTCAGCTACTCAAGCTGAAATCAGACGGCACTAGACCGAAGGTTATAGCTCAGGGGGATTTTCCTCAACCTTACCGGCGCAAGCATCTGGAAGCACCTCAGGCTTGCGCCTAACCCCGTTCTTTAACCCTGTCCTGTCCTGCCCAACTCCACTACACCAGTGGCACTGTGGTGTTTCCATCGATGAGTCCACTCTTTTAAGGAGTCTCTAATGTTTAGAATGCATTGCTTCCTCCCCCCAATTAAGCGAATCTTCATCTGTACTGACTTGCTCCTGACTAACTTCGAATTCCCTCGCCATGTATACAAACACTTCCCCGCAGGAATAGCACGAGGCAAACTTTCCCCATGAGGCGCGGCAATTCCCCCTCTGTGTTCAGTTTCTCACTCCTAAATCCGGGCGGGTCGGTTACCCATAATGCTCCTTCCGCGGATGCATTAAAGTGTCAAGTCCGAAGTCGGGCTGCAGAAAGTCAAACTTAAGGCCACTGTCCTCACCCTTGGGGATGAAGTAATCAGCTCGGGCAGCTTGTTTAGTAAACCCCTCCAGGTATCCCAAGGGGCCGATCAGAGGTGTACAGTATCCGAGCAGCAAATTCTTGATATCGCGAAGATTTTGCAAGACACTGAGAATGCCCAAAGTGAGCCATCCATTGGGGCCTCTCTCGATTCGGATCAACCTCATGATACCTGTGCCCAGGTGTCCGTCCTTCTCGAGCTC
The DNA here is from genome assembly GCA_948099385.1 of Fasciola hepatica. NCBI lineage: Eukaryota > Metazoa > Platyhelminthes > Trematoda > Plagiorchiida > Fasciolidae > Fasciola > Fasciola hepatica. Next base: position 6,340,672 of record CANUEZ040000027.1, on the reverse strand, counting down.
CGTCTCCCATTTAAAGGACAGTTCACTTGGCTGGTAACCAGACGGATCAACCGGGCACACGGCATCCTTATTGAATTGGGCTCCTCAGAGGCCGTCAGGGGAATTGTCTCCCAAGCAGGAAAGCTCAAAGAGGAAATTAAAAGGCTCAAGGAATCCCCATGGACAAGTTACTTCACCTAAGGCTCCACAGTGAGAAGGCCAACCTAGCAATCCCACCAGACGACTATCCCAAGATCAGCGCGCTGCCCGTGGTCCAGGTGGCGGGCCTAGAGGGTCGGGCTCCATGTCCACCATCTGATATTTTCCCAGTTTTCCACCTTCCGCGGCTGAAAGTGCCCCGAGTAGTAGACCAAGTGCTACTAAACTCCTGACGCCCAGAAAAGGTATCCCAGACCACAAAACTGGCAATCAGTCCGTCAAAGCGGAAGAGATTTGCCCTTCCCCTGGCTTTATTGCCGACCTCCGACCCACTTCTGATTGATGGCCTCAACTCACCTGGTATTGGCTGACAAGGAGTTGGGGCCCCTTACGTCACCTTCAGTAAACCCCTTCTGGAACTCGTCCTCAAGAACTCATGGGCACAGAAAGTAAAAGGTCTGAACGATTATAGCACAGGAAGCACGACGCTACCACTGGACCTAATCAGCACTAATGAATGGTTCCAAATGGACGTGGAGCACTACTTGTAATCTTTTGGTAAAAACGATCACTTTCCCATTGGGTTCTATTATACTGTGATATGGTCTTCTCGTCCCTCAGAAGTGGAAGTTTTAAAATCCCCTAAAAGAACCAACTTTTACCGAGTCGGAGCTCTCATTAGGTCCCACTTGAATTCATCTGAACTGAGTGACCCTGCTGATGAGATGGCTAAGAGCCTCGGAAAGTTGTTCTCCTAAACCGATAGGCCACCAATCCCCGGAATTGCTCTTCGTCAGGCCGGCAAACGGTCTCTGCCTCGCCCCATCAGGAGCTTTTCGGACGGAAGGGAGCGCATATCTGATAGGTATAAAGCCACAGGTCCTGCTCAAGATGCACAGCACTTCGGGGTTATCTGTAACAAATGCAAAGACAACATCAGGACCCGTCAAAAGGTAGTCCGATGGAGTGTACGGACTAGGAGGGCATTTCTCTTTGAATACATGCCTCTTCTGAGGGGCGCAGCTGCGACCCCACTTGCCCTCAAAGGTCATGTCGGATCTCCAATCATATCTCTCAGCCAGGTGGCCGAAGCCTTCGGCTCACTTCTTCGCACGACCTTTAGCTCCAGGCCGATATCATTCCACCCCACCGTGCATCCAGTATGATTGGTCACTAAGCTTGGTCATTTCGCAGTTCACCTGTGCGCAGTTGCACAAGGTTTCCGTCGGCTCAGCCATCACTGCCCTTTGTGTCCTGACAAGATCCACCCCGCGTCCTCCAGGAGACTGTGGACATATTGGCAACTCTCTACGCATCTCCTTTTCAGCGACGTGTTGAAGATGGAGTTTCCTCCAGCAGTTGGAAGGAAACAATGACCGCATGCATCTATAAGAAGGGTATAGTACATCTTGCTTCTAGTTCCAGACCCATAGGTTTACCTGGCATCACCAGCAAACATTTGAGTGTATTCCCAAGAGTGCGATTCTTTCCCATCTGCATACGACTGGGATCCTCCCCGTGTACCAACACGGATTTCTTCCCGGAAGTTCATGCATCACCAATATGTTCGTCGTCATTGATAGTCTGACAAAAACTCACGTCGATGGCCGGTTCCCACGCGCTGTTTTCATCGACTTTGCTAAGGCCCTCACCAAGGTCCCACTTTTCCGTCTCATTCATAAGCAGCAACATACGGGATTACGGGCTTAATTTTGGATGTCTTACCCGGCTTTCTTACCGACCGCACTCCTGTGGCTAACCTGGTGAATGTTTTGCCCCAACCTTCTCCAGTAACAACCGGTGTCCTAAGAGGATCAGTCCTAGGTCCTCTTCTACTCTTGATCCACACAAGTGATTTTCCGACAGCCTTTCCAGTGAACAATGCCAAGTATGCGGAGGATGTAATTCTCTGGGGCTCAGATGTTCAGCCCCCGCCAGCGGCAGCCGATGAAACGGATCACTGGTCCGAGGATTGGAACCTCCCAGTCAGTGACGACAAACATGTAAGCGAGTCATTCGGAGGTGACTGGTCACACGTCCCTTACTAATGTACAGCCACATTACCGATGTTTGGCCCACACAAAGTGCCCGGTTTCAGGCTACTTCGTAGTCTGTCCTTCTCCGATCATCACCATCTTGCAAGCAAGTCTGCCTCTCGAGTCCTACATATGACTCTAAGTTCCTTCCAGGGCGTCTCTAGGGGCGACCTCCCAACAATTTCCGGTACGTACATCCAACCTTTGCTGAAGTACGGCAGTCATATAGCGCGTCCAGGTCTTGTCAGACAAACAATCAAAGATTTTATCAAAGGCCAGAACAACTGAGCTCAAGGCCTCGAACCCGTGTAGTACCTTGATACTTCAAAAAACTAGGGCCTGGCATGAGCTGATCCTGCCCTACCCTGTGACTTTGGGGTGCGCGAAAGAAAGGGAAGAAAAAAAGACGTACTTACTCGGCCAAAACATAGAAAACGGGGAGGGGAACAAGCAACCATGAAAGATTTTGTCCAGCGACAAAAAACAAAACAAGGTGAGCCGGCGTTTCGTGACGTGCCAATAGGTCTTTTTTCCTGTAACTGGTCGATCTCAATCTGAAATTTGTCTTATTTGGTATCCTTCAGCTTCTTCAGATTACTCATATTGTCCCTCTTATTCTGCTAGTCTGGAAATATGGGCAAATTAGCGAATAAAATCCCCCACTATGTGGAACAGCAGACCGAACAGAAAGAATGGATGAACTAGGTGGAGGGCTTTGGTGTTCTGAGAGAGAATATGTCGGCAAGCACTACGGGGATTCGGTGGGACACCTGTCAAACAAGGTCTCACAAGGACAGCGAGGGGTTAGGCTGGAAGTGCTATCAGCTGCACGGTGGATAAGATCAACTTAGCTGGATATGCTCGCCGTTCAAGACACCGATCGAGATAGATATTTAGGCCGCCGATGAGGTGGGAGTCGCCAGAAAAAAGCGGAAATAAAAAAGCCTCAGGGGAAAGGTTGGCTGCAACCAAGGACAGCAGTGGACATGAGGTAACGCCTGGAAACCTTTTGAACACCAAGGTAAAATCGGGACAGCAAGCAGCTGCGGCGATGCTGGCTTGAGACACAGTAGCAGGGTTAGGTGTCTTAAATGAGAGGGTACGTAATCTGGAACGAGACACGACTAATACTACCGAAATTATGACCACTTTGGGGGAAATGGTGATATGGTCCTGAGAAGGAACCGCAATGTTGTTGTTCACGGAATTCCCGAACCGTTCAGGAAAATCGGCAAGCAGAAGGACAGGGCAAGTAGATACCACCCGGTAAACTTACACCGAGCGCTCAGTGCCCCGGGGCATGCAGTCGTGAAAAGAGTTATGAGATTGGTGGGGATGGGACGGGCAGACTGACTTTATGGATGCAAACCAAGAAGTATGATTGCCGAGTTCGCCGACCCTGGTTACGGGGAGGCCCTCTTAGCTGCAGCCGGGAGTATTAAGGAAACCTCAAAGGAAGAAATAGAGGTGGAGCCCAGTGATATGAAATCTGTAGTCATTCAGGGAACGGTGAAGAAACCCGGAACTCCGGGTGTTAATTACGAATCGTAATTAGTGTTTGTCCTTTTGTCTTCTGTTTAGTTACTTATTAGTAGTGAGTACATGCATCGTGAACCCCGGACATTTGTAACGTATTTTCCCTGTTTCTAAGGTATTATATCAGTTTATACTTGAGTTTCATGGTGCTTATTACATGAACAGTTCACGTATTTGTTCGTAACCTTGTTTTCCCGAAGGTTTACACTTCTACTGTTATATAATCTTTCTGAGTGTTTCATTTGTACTTCCGAGCGGAGGCTCGAACTCCCAGTCTTAGCGTTCTGTCAGTGCACTCCACTATTGGCCGTCATACGTCAACAGCATTAACAGATCTATTGCCGGATTCGCCCATTCATGTTGGCACGTGCTCTTGTTTACTCCACAGACTTATCTTATTTGTACTTATTTGTTAATGACACTTTTTACCATTGCAACCACAGTCCAATTCACGCGTTTGTAATCGATTTATTGATCTTTGACGATAAACGTTCTTGATTTATCGATTGTACCACAACCGAACTGCGCTACAGTTTCGTTCAGCTGCCTGCTAAGTGGACCGTTTTTTTTTCAGCGCTGTCCCGATTTTCGGAAGCTTACTGCCCATTGTTCTTGGTTTCTCACCTGGCTGTAAGTCCTTTATTTGCTGTATATTTATGCTTATTGCATTATTTAGAACCACGAATCATCGATAAACACGGTTATTCGATTGAAATTTGTTCTGCTGCCCGTAATCGTGTTCTGCCCATATCGTGCGTGTAGCTAGTGAAACTAAGTTACTGCTAGATTTACAGCCCTGGACATCGGGATAGTCGCAACAGTTAGCCAGATAACCAAACCGCTGCTTTGATATCCTGCCCGAATCGGAATTGAAGGAAATTCTGTCAAATGCAGTCCCGTCAAGATTCCGCCAGTAAGCGTCAGTTATCACAAGGCCCATCCCCCGACTGGAAGCTGAATCGAGAGCTGAAATTGGCAAAATTAAAGATAAAAAGTTTGGAGCTTGAGCTGGAAACCGAAAGACGTATCAGTGATATCAGAATGAGGCTCACAGAGAACATAAGTGAGCTGGAAGCGGAAAAACGGTCAATATTGTCGGTCCAGACCGCCTGACCACCTACTCCGCAGCCATTTGAGAAGCCCAAACGAGTCGAAAACTATGTACAGTCTCTCCCAACTTCGAATGATCAACCTGTCGACCAGATATCCGTCAAGGAACCTGGAATTCGTGTTTTGACTCAGAAACAACCAGTGCCAAACAAGGTCTCTGAAAACGATCAGTTATTGAAGGAAAAGTACTGCGCAACGATTAACGAATATATATCAAATGGTTACGCTGAGATGGTACCTGGGACTGAGCAAAACCTAACTGGCCCTTAAGTATGGTATCTTCCGCACCACGGCGTATATAAACACGGAGACCAATCCATGATTAGAGCGGTATTCGACTGCGCTGTGGAGGTCCATCAAACATCACTGAACGAACAACTACTAACGGGACCAGACCTTGTCAATAGTTTGTGCCAGGTGCTGCTGAGGTTTCATGAGTACAGGTACACTTTGGTAGCCGATATTGAAGCTATGTTTCACCAGGTGAAGGTCCCACCAAGCGACCGCGATTGTCTGAAGCTTCTCTGGTGGCCTAACGGTAACGTGACCAACAAACCAGAAGCATATCGTATGACGTCTCGTCCATTTGAGGCCACCTCGTCGCCGTCATGCTGCAGTTTAGCTTTGCAGAACACTATCGACTGTAATATGGCAATTTACGGCAATGCAGTGATCAATCAAGCACAGAAAAGCTTCTACGTAGATGATTGTTTGATGAGTTTACCTAAAATGGAGGATGTTGGAAGAATGGGAAGAACGTTGCGGCACGCTCTACTGAAAGGCGGTTCCAACTTGACTAAATTCTTCAGTAATGTGCCACATGCTTTGGGAGAACTGCCGAAAGCAGATACCAAACCCATTTTCCTTGATCGACAGCCAGCTGAAGTAAAGCGAACTCTGGGAGTAATATGGGATCCACCTTGGGAGGAAAAATATACCCGGCGAGGTTTACTTACCTACATCGCTTCAATTTATGACTCCATGGGGGTGGTATCTTCAATTCCGTTGCCTTCTAAATTGCTTTTCCAGGATCTATGTCGAAGACAGGCCAAATGGGACGAGGAAATAACCCAGGAAGAAATCGACCGATGGATTGTGTGCCTCAGTGAAATTCAAGCAGTATCTAATCTACGAATTGACCGTTGTATACGTCCGATGGATGGGAAAAAAGATCCAAGACTGGAACTACATGCTTTTAGTGACGCTTCAGGACTGGGTTATGGAGCAGCACTCTATTTACGATCTGTTACCGAAGATGAAATGATAAACTGTTCTCTAATAGGGAAACTCGACGCGGTGGAGGTTGTTTAGCATTTGTCAAGCAAACCTTTAATACAACGGCGCTTCATCATCCTCTACTCGACTCTATTCCCGATTCACTTTGGCTAACTGTCCACATTCCTGGCTCTCAACTTCATGTTGGATGTGTTTACCGCCCACCAAGCGAAAATTTCTCCGGACTCTCATATCTAATTGATGCGTTTGAATACCTATCCTTACTGCCCTCAAGTATAAAAGTTATTGCTGGTGACTTTAACCTGCCCAAGATAGCTTGGCCATCTTTATCTGCACCCGCAAACCTTTTACCATTTGTAACAAGTATTACTGTAGGAGGGTGGGTACAGCATATCCGCTCTCCTACGAGAAAAAACAGCACTTTAGATCTCATTTTCACCCACGGCGTCCCTCATATATTTGTCTCAATCTCCCGAAGTTTGCCCGGTAGCGATCACAATCTGGTTAGCTGCCGCATTCCCACTCATCCACAGCCTAACCTGAAATCACACTGCATCAAACCCTCTCCTCTCCCTGACTGGAAGGTTCTCCCTGCTACAGTTCGACAAGCTGATTGGAGTGAGTTTTTTCTCTCTCGTGACCCACAAAACGCCACTGATATTTTCTATGCACAGTTCTTCAGATGTCTTAATAGGATTACCTACCTCCCCCAGCAAATGAATAATAGGAAATCCCATATCACTTCGCTGCAAACAAAGTATGCCAAGCTCCAAAAAATTCATGAAAATACACACGACTTTGCAATTCTTATTCAACTTTTTCGCCTCACTTCTACTATCCAAAAGCTTGAAGAAACTACACTACGTAACCAGGAAACAAAAGCTCTGCGACACCAAAATAGATCTCTTCGACTGTCATTATTGTACAGGACCAGAACCTCTCATAATCATGGAAATATCCCGCACACTGTTTCAATGGACAGTGTATCCGCCTCTACTCCCCTTTCTATTGCAGAGGCCTTCAACTCATTCTTCGCCTCAACTATGGCCCCTATTATTAATGTTGACCCTCCGCCTCTTCCCCTAGTTACAGCTTCAACTCTGTCCACAGTGGAATTTGACGCCTCAATTATCTCCCAATTATTAACCACTTTCAAGCCATCATCTTACCCAGGACCTGACGGCTTACCGCCCACTGCAATAGTTAAATGCGGACCTGACTTACCTTACCTACTACTGAATATATTTACTCTATCAATGAACTCCAGTCTGGTGCCTGCAAACTGGAAATGCTCAGTCATAATCCCGCATCACAAGAAAGGTCCACTGCATGAGGTAACAAACTACCGTCCCATTAACCATACACCTGTCCTCTCTCGGCTAATGGAAATAATCGTAAAAGAACACATCGTCAAGCACCTCTTTCAATTGGACGTTATTAATCCTCGACAACACGGCTTCCTTCAATCAAGATCTTGCGCAACCTGCCAGCTCGATTTTTTAAATCTCATCACTGAAATGGCAGACAGTGGAATGGCCCTTATAGTACTTTACTTGGATATGTCAAAGGCATTTGACCGCGTGCCACACCCACATCTTCTGGCCAAAATCCGATCATTTGGCATTACTGACCCTTTACTATCTTGGATTAATTCTTACCTGTCTAATCGCTCTCAGGTTGTCTCGATAAACGGACACTGTTCCAAGCCTAAACCAGTTACAAGCGGTGTTATACAGGGTAGCGTCCCTGGCCCTCTGTTGTTCCTCATGTATATAAACGACATATTCCTCTCAGTGAGCCATGGCACCCCATTTCTTTTTGCTGATGACATTAAAATTGTATACTCATTCAAGCCTGAATGCATCGCCTCGGCTATCTTAAACATCTCTAAAGACATATCTGCACTCCATAGATGGTGTTCAACTTGGCAGATGAATTTTTCCGCCGACAAATGTGAGGTTCTTACATATAAATGCAAGCTACCTCCAGGATCCTTAACCGTTTGTGGTTCAACCATTGCTAACAAGCAAATAGTTCGGGACCTTGGCTTGAACTATTCCTGCACATTTAATTTCTCGGAATATTCGGCCCTCCAAGTCGCTAAGGCCAGAAAGTGTCTAGGGCTAATATTTCGCTCCTTCCAACTTCGAGACTGCATTCTTTTCCTTTATAAATCTCATGCCAGGCCTTTATTAGAATACTGCCCACTGATCTTTTCTAGTATGCAAAAATCAGACAGAATTGGTATCGAGTCAGTTCAACGTGGTTTTACCAAGCGACTAATTGGATGGAGCTCAGCCCTCACTTATAAAGAACGCTGCTTATTTTTTAAACTAGACCCTTTATGGCTTCGCCGTATGAAACTGAACCTTATCTTTTTGTATAACATCCTTCACAGTCGGACATATACTTCTAATCCACTGCACTTTGTGCCCGTTTCTAGCTATCCACTACGTTCTAGAACTCTTACCCTTTCAACCCCTATTACCAACACCAGCTTACGTTCACATTTCTTTATCATAGTGTACTCTAACTTATGGAATAAATTACCGTTAGAAATACGCAGTTCTACTTCCAGCCATCGGTTTAGAAGTGCGTTGGATAAATTCCTCACGGTTACCCAAACCTTACAGCTCCTAAATGTAGACATGTCCGATGACCAAGCCTATGAGAAGGGTCTTGACTTTTGAATCGCGCAAACACCGGCGGTCTATGACAGATGAAATTAAATAACCATTCTTAGTTTTTCCGCCTTCTGCAATCGAAAAACTAGTCTCAGGGAGTCACTGTCTATTATTGTTGCCTCTTTGTATTGATTCTCATTTATCCTCAGCTGGGAGCATCCCAGACTGCGCTCCTCTACTTTTTCTCTATTTCCAGACCTTCATTCGTGCGTACCTTTCTCTCGATGACTCTTAATACTCTGGAGACCACACCGGTCACTAACCCGGCCTACGCATCTACCTGACCGTTGGCTATTCATACGCTACCCGAATGACGCTTCCTTGGTTACGTTCCGGGATCCCCTGGTGCCTGGTCGCCTGATCGCGGACTTCCTGATGCCCACGGCCGTTTGGCCCCACCAAGAAAACTCATGTCAATCACAACGGTGCGAGGCGCGGTCAGATCCACCGCTTTGGCCGGCGCACATCGGGCGTGCAGGCCAACTGCAATGATACGCGGGCGCAACTAGGCCGGCGGATCGCACCTTCTGTCACCAGAATTGGTTTTCAAGTTGGGTGTCCAGCGCACGGCCAGCCTCACCCACTAGTGCCAACTGCGGATTGAAAAACAACATCCCCTGCATATTACTGCTGCCACCCATTGCCTCCTCCAACGTTCCTAAACAAGGTTTACCATACCGGCATTTATATCCATCGACTTACCTTTTATTTGTCTGAGCTGATGCTATGTTTACCCTCATTCTATTATATCCAGTTACCGGATTCTTTACCCCAAAACATGAAACGGTTTCACGGTTCAGATCTTTATTATGAATATGACAGTTCCTGGTATACTCTTGAAGAGACCATTCATCCAATTGGTAATTTGTATGTCACAACTACATTTATCTAAACAAAACCATCATTTAAAGATTCGTCTCTCACCTGCCAACAATTCCACACAAAACGAAATGGTCCTCCTTCCAGCGCTTCTTCGGCGTGACACCACCTCTATGTTCAGTGTATCCTTCCGTTGCACCTTTTCTCATTCAGCCATTTGCATTTCATGACAGTTGCATTGGCAATGAAGTATTCACAATCCAGGACAAAAATAGTTCGACACTTAGAAAGCTATTTCTCCAAACATTTGCTGGCAATGAACTATACGTATGCCAGTTTACTGACCTTCCAGTTGTTTCCCAAATACCCCATGTCAGACTCTTACCAGCGCATCCCGTTAAGCGATTCTTTACATGTTTTGACAGTATCGTTTATGCACCACCCCCTTGAGACTTCATAAGATCATCGTATATCAACTGCTGTTGTCAAATTGTGTTCACCAATTAACCTGAAACGAACCCTTTATTCGAATCGTGTTTCACTCACCTTTCAACTTTCGTCACTCTGCTCCAGTGAAATTTCCAGGCTCGGGCAGCTACATCCACCTCTTTATGAGGGCGTTCTCCACAACCTCTTGATGAATAGCAAATACCAATTCCCTGGTTACACGGACTGTTTTATATACGCATTCCCCCTCCTCGAAAGACACCACAAATCCTTAGGTATTATATTTCTGCTATTTTCCGGGTCATCTGGACTACTGGTTCAAGTGCATGTCCTTCATCACCCAAAATTCTCCAATTTTTCGTTGGTGATTTTTCGAAAGTTTTCTTTTTCAGTTTACCCACCCTTGCGACTTTACATCGACGCTATCCAAAATACTGCGCATTTTTACTTCATCACCGCTTTACTTCATCAAGTATCTCGACGGCGGAGCCTTTTTCACTCAATTCGCAAGTGTACGTCCACCCGACCTTCAAACTCAAATTTGCCGGGCAATCGTTCGTGCGGCCGCTAAAACCTGTACACTTTTAGGCTGCATTTACCCAAATGAATATCCAAGGAACCTTTTTGTGACCTCACCTGTATCATATGATCATGTAATCGAGCATGCTTCGGGTGTCTCCGAAATAAACCATTATTATTATTATTATTAATATTGGGGAAGTCCCGTGTAGCTCCCTTGAAATCCGTGACCATCCCGCGCTTGGAGCTTGCGGCTGCTGTTGCCTCAGTAAGATTAGTCGCCTTTGCCAACGAAGAACTTTCCGCACCCATCTGCTCGACTACGTTCTGGACAGACTCGCTAATTGTTTTGCAGGCGATACGAAATACCAAGTCTCGTTTCGAAACCTTTGTGGCCAATCGTCTGGCAGCGATCCGTGAACTTTCGGAACCTGGACAGTGGGTCCACTTGAACAGCAAGGACAATCCAGCTGATATGGCTTCGAGAGGTACCAGCCCGAGAAGGCCGCTAGATGCACTTTGGTTTAATGGCCCACGATTTCTCTTGCAGAATGTGTCTTCGTGGTCTGCACAGCCTAGTCCCACAGTATCCATTCATTTCGAATTGGTCAAAAGGGTTCGCGTGAATGCAGTGCAAACATCAGATACAGTCGGCTGGATACAAAGATTCCGCAATGTCAAATCTTGGTTAGGCTTGCTGCGACAGATTGCTTGGTTAAGGCGGTTTTGTTTTTGGATTCGACAACGACATGAAACGGGTGTTAGTCAGCTGAACATCGCCAAGCAGTTGAAACCATCAGAATTACAGTCATCAGACTTAGCCTCACTTCGTTTGGTGCAAAAAGACTGCTTTAGTAAGGAGCTAAGAACAATCTCCGAAGGATCAGAGGTCCCGAGCATGTCCCGGCCAGTCTCAGGACGATTGCAGAAACTCCATCCGTTTAAACACTGTGGTTTACTACGAGTGGGAGGTGGCCTACGATGGGCACTCCTACCTTTCGAGTCAAAACATCCTGTAATTCCACCGAAGGATCACTTCATCATCAAACTTTTAGTGCAACATTATCACGAAGTGAATGGCCACGCTGGTGCAGCACATGTGTTGTCACTATTAAGGGAACGTTATTGGATTACACACGGCTACTCTACAGGTAAAAATATACTACGGGAATATTTTCATTGTAAACGTTGGCATTCCCAGGCACAAAGTCAAGTCATGGCGCCAATTCCTGAGGACAGAATGTTATTCGGCGAGAATCAGTTTACTGCTGTCGGAGTAGACTACTTCGGTCCCTTCTTGGTGAAGCACGGTGGAGCTACTGAGAAACGTTACGGGTGTATATTTACTTGCCTGTCCATGAGAGCCGTACACCTAGAGGTCGCCTACACCCTAGACACCGATTCCTTCCTTTCTGCGTTTTCTCGGTTTGTGGCAAGACGAGGATGACCCAGTGTTGTCTACAGTGACAATGGAACGAATTTCCGAGGCGCTGAAGCAGACTTGAGGCGATGCCTGAAGGCTTGGAACCAAGACAAGATTCTAAAGACACTTGGGAATAGAGACTGTAAATGGCGCTTCTCTCTATCGAAGGAAAGTCATCATCATGTATGGGAGCGTATCATACGGTCTGTCCGCCAAATTCTGCTTTCACTACTAGCTGATCAGTTGGTCGTAGATGAGGCGTTAGTAACGATGTTCTGCGAGGTAGAAAGAATAACTAATGATCGCCCTCTAACCAGAATATCGAATGATCCCGATGATTTCAACGCGATAATACCCAATCACCTTCTTCTCCAACGAGGTATACCAGCGACATTTCCTTCCGAGCTATCAAACAACCGGTTGAACCGAAGATGGCGACAGGCGCAAAGGCTGGCAGATGCCTTCTGGGCTCGCTGGTTGGAGGAATACTTGCCAACACTACAGACAAGATCAAAGTGGAATAAGCCTAGCCGAAAGCTGAACGTAGGCGACTTGGTTCTTCTAGCTGACACGCACGCACGAAGAGGGGCGTGGCCCAAGGGGATAATTGAGGAAACGGTTATGGGAAGCGATGGACGAATCAGAGAAGTTGCAGTACGCACAGCCAACGGTGTTCACCGGAGAGACATACGACAGTTGTGTCTTCTAGAGTCGGACTTATGCTCATGAGTGTGGTTCGTGACATTCCCCCACCCTGGGGGCAGTGTTAATTACGAATCGTAATTAGTGTTTGTCCTTTTGTCTTCTGTTTAGTTACTTATTAGTAGTGAGTACATGCATCGTGAACCCCGGACATTTGTAACGTATTTTCCCTGTTTCTAAGGTATTATATCAGTTTATACTTGAGTTTCATGGTGCTTATTACATGAACAGTTCACGTATTTGTTCGTAACCTTGTTTTCCCGAAGGTTTACACTTCTACTGTTATATAATCTTTCTGAGTGTTTCATTTGTACTTCCGAGCGGAGGCTCGAACTCCCAGTCTTAGCGTTCTGTCAGTGCACTCCACTATTGGCCGTCATACGTCAACAGCATTAACAGATCTATTGCCGGATTCGCCCATTCATGTTGGCACGTGCTCTTGTTTACTCCACAGACTTATCTTATTTGTACTTATTTGTTAATGACACTTTTTACCATTGCAACCACAGTCCAATTCACGCGTTTGTAATCGATTTATTGATCTTTGACGATAAACGTTCTTGATTTATCGATTGTACCACAACCGAACTGCGCTACAGTTTCGTTCAGCTGCCTGCTAAGTGGACCGTTTTTTTTTCAGCGCTGTCCCGATTTTCGGAAGCTTACTGCCCATTGTTCTTGGTTTCTCACCTGGCTGTAAGTCCTTTATTTGCTGTATATTTATGCTTATTGTATTATTTAGAACCACGAATCATCGATAAACACGGTTATTCGATTGGAATTTGTTCTGCTGCCCGTAATCGTGTTCTGCCCATATCGTGCGTGTAGCTAGTGAAACTAAGTTACTGCTAGATTTACAGCCCTAGACATCGGGATAGTCGCCTCCCTAAAGTTTCCCAAAGTGAATACAAGCAGAATTGGAGGGCGAAGCGCCAAAGAGCAACCGGCCAATGTGGAGAAAGTGTTGTTTAGCTTTATAGCCAGATGACTGGATTGCAGCGGACATGAGATAACAGAATGAATGGAACTGGCCCTCACCGAAACTCCGAAGGTGATGAAGCTTAAAGAAATGCCGGGAGTGGAAAAGGTATTAATCGATAGTAGCACCAGAGACCCTGAAGTAATACAGAAAATCGGTTCGAGTGCTCGGGTTCATGACCTGAGCACCTACAGTCCCCCTCTGGTGAACGCGGAAAAATAGAGGAGAAGGTTGTGACGCTCTTGGTCTACACCAGTGCTGGAGGTATTAGTAAAAAATGGTCAGAGCTCAAGGCTAGGAAAATAGGAGTGGATGGAGTAGCAGCTACTAAAATGTGACAAAAACCAGGCGAGAGCGACAGTGGATTGATCCAAAATTCCTACTCGGTCTCTAGGGCAGATAGGCCGGACGGTCAGATCAGAGGTGGCACAATGGTTCTCATAGCGGAAAAGTGTGACGGGTTTGAGAGCAGTCAACTTATTGCGCCGAATGTACAAGAGGTAGAGGTTGTAGTAGCCACGGGCGGACCAAAAGCGTCAGTAGTTTGCACCTATAGAGGCCCAGGAGCTGGAGGGGCTAAAGACAGCGATCCGCTTGATATCATCACCACGGTTGCCATAACCGGACGGAAGTTACTCATTGTGGATTATTTGAACAAGCTCGAAATAGACGACCTCAGAAACCTCTCCTGAGGGTACATTTGGGGGAGAGACAGAACCATCTAATCCCAGGGAGGGCTCTTGTCCAACACGTTAATCAAGTGACAAGATGGCGGTTTTGCCAGCCGCTGTCAGTCCTTGACCTGGTAATGACCAGAGCCCTAAATGACCCAGAGTACCTGTAAGTTGAGGAGCCTAAGGATAGGAATGATGACAGCGTAATCCAGCTCAGGCTAAACCTTCAGGGAATAAGCGCTTCTGATAAATTCAGGAGGAACTCCTCAAAGATGGACGAGAATAACTTGATTGAACTGGGCCCCCGGATAGATCGGGAGATGGTGAGTGATAACTACATTGCAGGTGGATCGAGAGCAGATTGTTGGAAATAACCGAGGCCGATGCACCACTTAGAAGAGCCAAACAAGATGGTTTACCAAGGTGATGAACAAGCCGGATGAGAGAAGCTCTGAAATAGAAGCAAGAACATTTTAGAAGTACAAAAGCTCCAGCGACTACCAGTACTTCCGACAACGCAAAGCAGCGAGATCGTGGCTGTCCCCAATACAGTGCCAGTGCAGAAACAACTACTGAAGAAAGCATTGCGTGGCACGCCAAAAGCTATCCGAAAGCTCACCACTGCCAAGTTCAATCTAAGGCTGCTCAATGAAGGCCGTAGGCGAGGCCAGAAACTCACTAGGAGTGCGGTTGATAAACAGGCAGGAAAGAGCAGAGATCCCGCCGGAATTCTTTTGGTAGGTATATAGGCAGTACCAAGGTGCTCAAGGGCTACCTACGACCAGGAGCAGCGAAGTCTTGGAAATACAGGACGAAGAAATCAACTAGTAGAGCTGTTGAACAGCCTGAAGCAGCTGGGCGTACCAAAAGCGGCGGGGCTGGAAAAAGTCCACCCGACAATACTGGAGCTACTCCTGTCCACTTGGGCCGAACCACCAACTAAGCTCTTCCGCACACCACTAGACAAGGGTGTGCTGCCTAAGGAATGGCTGGTATCGATCATCACGCCCGTCCATAAAGGTAGAGACGGAGACACATGTACCAGTTACAAACCTATTAACTTGACGTGACTGGTGTTAAAAACCCTCGATAAGAAACTGCAAGATGGATTAGTGGGTCATTTGGAGGGGACCAGTCTAGTGACTGCCGAACAGCAAGCCTTCTGGCACAGGCTTTCTGGTTTCTCCAACCTAACAAGCCACTAGGATGAGGTGGCCAGTAGAGCGGACCCAGGGGAATGGTTGGAAGTCTGCTATCTGGGTTTCCGAAAGGTAGTGGACTCCGTGAACCAAAGACTGCTCAAGGCGCTCAGCGTAGGAAGACGCCGCGCGGTCATCACGAAAGTCATAATCGAAGGTCCTACGATAGCCCCAGAAAACAGTCTTTGAGTAGATTAGGAAGTAGACGGATGGTTGCCCTATTGCAGTTTCCTCCACTTCAATACCGCAAACTGGTACAGGAGAGTGGGTGGCCCGGAAAACGACGAAGAAAAGGCAAAGTAATAATAGAACCAAAACACAAGAGGCAACGGATAGGGCCCTGAACAGTGAGGAATCTAGCTATCGAACTGTGGAAGCCCAGGTGATGAGCCTCCAAAGGCAGCTCCAGTCAGTGGGGCGGACAACGAGTCGAAGAAAACTGATTCTGAAACATGAGCGGCATTTCATGCGGGAACCTGGGGCACGAAGGGACGCAAACAGGAGGCGGGCACAAAATATCTCTCTTCGTATGCGTTCCCTGTCTTGTTTCCTTCATAGGGTTGCACAGAGTAAAGAAGTGGAAGTCTCCGTTCTCTAGAATGGGCGCCAATAACGCACGACCAATTGTAGTCCTTTTTACTGATGAGAATACCAGGGATATGCTGCTGGCTAGCGCTGCAGTGGTGGCTCACAACACTGGGGACTGATACTACATTGTACCGAAAGAACACAGAGGGGCGCAGGGCAGAATCATGGGTAAACCAGCAACGTCACCAGCGGAAGGTCCCAGAAGGCAACAGAAATCCGCACCCGACCTCCGGGGTGGCACACCGATGGTGATAGGAAATCCACTGAAGTCCTCGGGAATAGTGGTCACTGAGGATTTCCCGGAGGATGAGAGCTAGAAGTGGTGTAAGCGGTCGGAGGACTATAAGACACTCATGAACTTTGAGGTCAATAGTATTCCAGTAGAAAATGACTGGGAGGCATCAGAGGTCTCGGATATCCAACGATCTCCATGTCCCCCAGTGATAAACACAGTCGCAAAATACTTGCCATTACCTTGAGCAGTGAGCCCGAGAAAGCGGCGTCTTTGAACAAAGAGGGATGCCTTTCTGTTGGAGAGAATGCAGTGGTGTTAGAAGCAAATGGATAGAACTTTTGAGGGTCTCTTGAAGGAGCAAAACGTCAGTAGCCGCCGTTATTGAGATACGGTCTTCTGGAGAAGATCGTGCGCAAAGATTGGTAGCTGACGTTTTCGTAATCTACAAGGAAAGTAGTGAACAAGATTGCATTGGAGGGGGTTGCCATCATTATTAGGCCAAGTAAAAGCCGTCTTGAGTCTCGGACCGAGATATGCTCTCGAGATATCCAGCTGTGCGGTAGGATCATCCTTTCAGAACGAAGGGTCGGCTTTGTCTGTGTTCAGACAGCAAGGAGTAAAAACCGCAAAGAGGATGCTCGCCTGCTGCGAGTGCTAACCGCACTCGTTAGGGAAGCGATATAACCCTCATAGTGGGTGGCTTCGGCCATTCGCACTCTGACTGGGTGTTTGAAGTTGGCAAGCTGAGATTCAAGGATGCGAATTACTTGGAGTAGCTTCAAGCAAAAGCGCCGTACAAAGGTATTAGGGAGGATACCAGATAAAGGGCTGCATGCGCACCGCTCTTTTTTGACCTCGCAATAACGAATCTCAAAAATGATGTATCCGTTGGGTAAAAGTGATCACATCTGCTACTGGATCATTCCGAGCATGGGGCAACCCAAGGTATCCCAAACACTGGTTAGGAATTTCAGTAGTATGGACATAGATGAGCTATGCACCGAAGCGGCCGAGCTGACATGGAACACGGTACAGGGTGTAACTCGCTTCCGAGTAATATGCAGCCAAATTCTAACTAACCCCAAAACCAAAACACGACTGATCCGAAAGTTGTACAATACTGGAATAATAATTGGGCGATAACAAAGTGTATACAAACCTCAATTAGGCGATGAAACAGAATCAGAAAGCGAGAACCAAGTTTACGGCGTGCGAGAGACAAGTGCGTGCGTCACGCAGGTCCGAGATGGGATGTGACAAGATAGCGCGCTGGACGCGAACAAACGGAGGTTGGCCTATAGGAGCATGAGGTGTACAGAAGCACGCGAATAGAGTGTGTGAGAGAGTGATATCACAAAACACGAAAATGTAGTGTATTTGGAGGATAGCTGCAGAGGGCGCTACCATCAAGGAAAACTGGAATGTGATAGAGGGATCACCAAATGCCCTCCGGGATAAGTTGACGCCTTCTAAACGAAGGAGTGGGGAAGGGAAACCAATGTGGTGGAAGAGTGCAGTAGCCAAGTTCATTTAACGTAGAAACCTTAGTTCAAACCCCTACAAAGTTTCCGGCAGTCGGCTAGCTTTGGTTCGCTATACCAGGCTTCGAAATGAGAGGGTGAGCCTCTTGCGGACGGTGAAGCGGGGGTTCGAGCTCGAGTTAGCCAAAAGCGTGAGAAAGTTGCCAAAGAAATCCTATGGTTGCGAACAGTCAAAAGGCTCAATAAAGGATGGGATAGGTCCACCCCACAAAGTAGATCACGGTATCGCCACTGACGAACAGAGCAGCGTGGATGCCCTGGGTACATACTTTGGCAGTGTTCACAGAGTAGATAGCGGGGCACTAACCAACTTGAAGCTTGTGCGCCCCCAGCCGGAGTCGAGCGAAATAAATTTTTCGGAGAGAATGGTGCTTGGTTATCTGCAGCAACTAAAAATACATGCGTCAGCCGGTCCGCAAAGCGTCCATCCAGCTATTCTCAAGCATTTGGGGATACCATAGCTCCATTGGTATGCAACCTGGGCAGATCCACGTAGGACCAGGGCAAGCTGCCTCAGAGCTGAAAAACCGCGACGGAAATGGCAATATATAAGAGTGAGTTTGAGTCGGTTATGGGAAACTATAGGCCGGTAAGCGTAAACGGAGTCCTATGCGAAGAGCAGGAAAAAATCATCCGGGCTCACGTCTGCAAGCGTCTACTGGAGAACTCTAATTTTGCCTAACCCAGCATGGAGTTCTAAAAAAACAGGTCGTGTTTAACCAATCTCTTGAGCTTCCTAGAAGAAGTCACTGGCGCAGTGGATGAAGATGAACGGGTCCAAGTATGTTATCTTGACTTGAGTAAGGCTTTGGGCTTGGTGAACCATTGGCTTCTAAAAATCAAGTTGAGGTAATTTGGCATAATAGGTAGATTCAGGAATGGCTAACAGACTTTCTTAGGGGTAGGACGTTCTACGTTTAATTAGGCGCTAAACTCCAAGTTGGAAAACGTCATCAGAGGAAAGCAGCGGGGGTCCGTACTGGGCCCACTCCTGTTTCTTTTATTTATAAATGGCCTAGCCCTAGTCCTACATCAACAGGCTTCCTCTTCGAGGAAGACGTGAAAATGCTCAGGGCTCAAGAGTGAGCAGATATGAGTAGTGAAATAGTTTCCGTTCTAAGCTGGGCGGATGACTGGGGCTCTCATCTTGATGATGTGAAAAACTTGTCACTGACAGCGGCAAGCTTGAGGGTTGTACACGATCAAGGCTTATTTAATGCAGATGCAGATAACCAGGCTGTAACACACTTTTGAGCAATGCGTAACCAAATTCACAACGGATCCCGAAATCAAAAGGCGATTATCCGTGATATTCTACGATACTAGATTATTGCATGAACAATGACACCAAAAAGATACAAATCTCAATAATGAGGTCACAGGGACTCAACAAACGAGAAACCGAATTGCGGCGTGCGAGCGAGGAGCACGTGCGTCACGTAGGTCAAGAACAGGGATATGACAAAGTAGCGCTCTAGGAGCGAACAAACAACAATTGGTCCATAAAACAAACAGTTCGTAAAGACGCGTCAATAGTGTAAGCAAGTGAGTGATGTTAAGAAAAACACTGAACCGCAAAGGTTTTAGGGGGATTTTCCACGATCGGTCGTTATACGGCTCACCAAAATCCTCCCGAATCCTTAGCAGAGTCGAAGGTTTGGTTTAATGGTACTGATTCTTCCTACCTACCTAGGCCCTGCTGTCAGTGCGCGCGCCTAATGCTTGTGATCAACGTTCTACTCAGGGTCGCACCTAATCCGGTGGCCACACCGATGCAAGGCTATTGTACACCTTCCACGAGAGCAGCTGACTGATGGCAGGCGTGAAGGGGAAATATAGATGCTGTCCTCGGAAGGGCCGTCCTTCCCTGGCCGTATGTGCTTGCTTGAGTGCATGTGTGTGATATAGTCGCCGCTACTTCAACATATGCAAAGGACTTTCAGTAACGTCAACAAAAAACAAACGGCAAACAATGTCACACTTTTGATACGGGTTACGGGGTATATTATGCATCCGGGGGTGTGAATGTGTCTGGATTTACAATGGAATCACATGTATCATCACACATTGGAAAACACCTGTAACGTCAACAAAAGACTGTGAATGCTGTAATGTGTTTGACGGAGACCAGGTGGTATAACGAGTGGAACGTAGATGAGTGTGCGTCGGTGTGTATGATGGTTCGATGCGTCAGTGTGTCGTGATTGCTCCCATATATGGGGTTTCTTTATCCACTTCGAAGACGAGTGTGAAATAGTCTACTGGGCCTCAGCGTTATCAGCTTCTCCGCCTTCACTCTCGAGTAGGCTATTACAGCGTATGTCACGAATGAGCACTCCGTTGGCCGTCTTCACCTCCACCATTCATATCATTCCGTCAGTGCATTCGATGGTTTCCATAACTACTCCCAAGGACCGGGTGCTGAAATGTGCGCGTTTGCCTGTGATCATCACCACATCCCCAACCTTGAACGGTCTTGTTTTGACCAGCCACTTCTGTCGAGTCCGCAGAGCCGGTAGGTACTCCCGCAGCCAGCACATCCAAAAAACCTTGGCAAGATAGTTCGCTGGCTCCCATCCGTGGAGGTAGCTCCCACAAAGGTTTGTCGGCCCTTTGGAAACCCTCGTTCGACCTTAACGTCAATAAGTCGTTCGGGGTGAGCGCCAGGTGGGTGGGGTCGCCGGTCCTTTCTGGAACCAGGGGGCGATTGTTCAGAATTCTCTCTACCTCAGTCATGGCGGTGTTCAGCGTCTCGTCGTCGGACGGCTGTTGCTCCATGATCGACAGCAATATCCGTCTGGCAGACCGGATCATACGTTCCCATATGCCGCCTCGGTGGCTGGCCTGTGGGGGATTGAAATGCCATCGTATGCCGTAGGCCACGGTTCAATCCTGCAGTTCGTCCCTGTTTATGTTCTTTTGCCAACGCTGCAATTCCCGGTGAGCGCCCACAAAGTTCGACCCATTATCTGAGTATATATCGGCCGGTACGCCTCTTCGGTTGATAAATCTTTGCAAGGCCCGTGGGAAAGAATCGGTTGTCATCGAATGTGCGACTTCTAGGTGTACCGCACGTGACTTCATGCACATCATGATATGCCCATATCATTTTTCCAGTTTCTTTCCGCACTTGACCCAAAAGAGCCCGAAATAACCTAACCCGGTGTCACTGAACGACCATCAGCCAGCAGCCACCCTGCATTCTGGTAGCGGGGCCATGTGTTGTTTGCCGGCCGTGGCATTGCGTCTCCTGCATTGCACACAACGTCGGATTACGCGTTTTACAGTCGCTCGTCCTATCAGCAACCGAAGGCGCTTTCTGATGGCGCTCGTCACTTGACTATCCCCGGCATGTCCCTCCAAGGCGTGGACGTGTTGGATCATTAGCTCTACCACAGGTTGTCGAGCCGACAGCAGCATAGGATACTTTGTGTCGAAGTTCAGGTGGGCGTTGACCAGCCTACCATCCACCCGCAGCAGCTCATCAATGAGTTTGGGGTTTGAACGGTTCAGTTCGCCTCTTGGAGACGATACTTCTTTGTTGATTGATTCCACTTCTTCCGCCCTCTCGAGTTTTCGGGCGAAAGCCTCTCGTTGTATCATTCTGAAAATATCGTATTCTGCAGCTTGTAGCTCATCGGGACTTATTGGGCCGACCAGTAGCCGGCCTGAAGGGCGTAGCCCTTTCATGACTAGTAAATTTCTCTTGAACCTGGCTAACCAAACTATTGCACGAATTGTCTTCATCCAGGAAGGAAATCTGACCAATCGCGATAGAATGGATGTCGCTTCGATGACTTTGGCCGCTATCACTACTCCTATGATCTCCGGTTCTACTTCCGTAGGGGGTTTTAATTCGGACACGGACCAGTCCTGTTTGAGCAAGTGCAGGAAGTTTGGCCCTCTCGTCTACGTGTCTAGTTGCCGGAAGTTGGTCGCACCTCGGGAGCACAGACCGGCTGGATTATCGCCAGACCTGACATGATTCCACTGGTTCGTGGCTGATTCATCGTGGACAATAGTGAGTCGGTCAGCAACGAAAGTACTAAACCGGCTCTGGATGTTGTTAATGTAGTAAAGTACTATCTTTGAGTCCGTCCAGAAGCTAACCGACCGAATGTAGAAGTCGAACCATCCCTTCACCGTTTGCATCGCCTTGACTGCTAACACGGCTGCACTGAGTTCAAGGCGTGGGATCGAGACCGACTTCAGTGGAGCAACGCGGGCTTTAACAAACAGGATCCTCGTGGTATATTATCCGTCTCCTGTGCACCATCGTCCGTACACCACAGCTCAATGACCGACTTCGGATGTATCGGAAAAGGCATGTAGTTCTCCCTTCCGCGTGGTATGATCAGGAGGCAAACATCGTGAAACCATTATGCCTCTAATTTTTCCAAGGTGTTCAAAATTTCTTCCCATTCCAGCCGGTCCTCTCGGTCCAGTGGCTTGCCCCAATCGAGTTTCTTACGGCACAGCCGCTGCAGCAGGATCTTTCCGGACAACAGCCAGGGACGGGCGAAACCGAGCGGGTCGAACAGACCAGAGACTGCTGATAGTATGCCTCGAAGGGTTACTGGAAACTCGGGAACGTTTAACTCGAAAACAAAAACGTCCGTTGCCGCGTCCTATTGCATTCCTGAAGTGCGTTCGACAGGAAGTGGACAGCCGTCCAAGTCTCTAACCCCTTCGGCCTCCTCGTGGTACGGAATAACCTCGAGCACTTTTGGAGAGTTCGACATCCATTTTGAAAGATGGAAGCCGCCCTCTTCTAGCAATCTTGTGAGGTCTCTGAACTGCGCTAGAGCTGATTCTATATCATCGAACGATCCAAGGTAGTCGTCGACGTAGAAATTCCTGCTGACTCTATCTACCGCCGACCGATGGAACAGAACTCCACGTTTGTTCGCAGATCCTCGAAAGGCGTAGTTCGCACAGAACGGTGACGATATGGCCCGAAGGGGTGGGCGGTCATCCTATAATTTACCGCTGCTTTGTCCCGGTCGTTCTCTTCCCACCACAGGGAAGGCAACGCGTCTCGTTCTCCTACCGGTATTTTCACCGATGAAACATTTCCCTAATGTCGGCGGACAGGGCCACTCTACCCACTCTGAAACGGCACAAAAATTCGATTAGTGGAGCGGTCCAGTCAGGTCCTTGTGGTAGGCGATCGTTCAATGACTTGCCCTGGAACTTGGCCGCACAGTCGAAAACCACCCACAGTTTTTCGGGTTTCTTGAGGTTGATAACCGGGTGGTGAGGTAGATACCAGATACCTTTTCGGCCCTCGGTGTTGGCAGGCGCCTTTTTAACATAGCCGAGAGCTTCATTTTGCTTCATTAATTCTGTGTATCGTTTTCACAAATCCTGGTCTCGAATGAAGCTTTATTCCAGTCGAAATAGACGTTGGAGAACAAAGTTTTGGTTATCAGTCCACGGGTCAGCAGATGGGCACAATGGCAGGGGAACTTCGAGCAGTTTTTTAAGGCCTCTAGTGCCTTGCCGCACCGTTTGTAAAGCGAGATGATCCTCTTGAGACAAAGATGGTCTTTCGTCTCCAATGTCATGAAACTCCTTTTCATACAGCCGCTGCAGGTGATACTCTATGCGGTCCGTTTCGGTGGATAAATAGTTCTCGGAACCACGTCCCTTACTGGACCGTATAACATCCATTCCAGAGCCGTGCGTACGGCATAAGGTGCCTGGCGGTAGCCCACTCTCTGGTCCAGTGCCCAATGTGACTCTGGCACGTTGAAGCCGATGAGGAGATCCACTTCGTCGTCTTCGCAGTCTGCAACGTTTACGTCCTGCAGGTGGGGCCACCTAGTCAAGATTGTGTTAACCGACCTTGGTGCTCGCATGGGGAGATCAGCTAATGTGAATGCTTCCGTTGGTTTGATTTACTCCTTAGTGTCTAAAGAGATGAATAGCAACCTCAAACGGCCGGCAGTCATTACCTGTGTTCCTCCCACCGTGCTCACTGCTAACGACGTCGCACATTTAGCGAGCCGGTGTTTGTCGGCAACCCGCTCTTTCACTAGGGTAGTGTCAGATCCACTATCGACGAAAGCCAACGCTTTGACCACCCCAGTCGGGGTCACTACTCCCACGGCCACTACGCCTAAACGTACTGGTTTACTGGCAGATCGTGACGTTGAACAAACAACGCTGGGCTTGATACTCGCCTCGGGTATAGTTTCTCTCGCCTGGCGCGACAATCGATGAAGTCTGCCCGTGCAGCCCTCGTAACCACATCTGTTCCTTGTTCTACAGGATGCCGCCCGGTGCGTGGTGTTGAGACAGACAAAACATGCTCCTGCAATCCTCGACATTCCCCACCGTTCGTCTATTGTGGCACTGACGAACTTGGGGCATTCTAGTAGCCCACGGATAGCACCACAGGACCTGCAACTTGGTTGCGCTACGGTATCGCGTGAAATGGCGTGTGCATTGATCCAAAGCTGATATTTCGGCTGTTCCCGAGCAGTGGTTTGCCCGGTTGCTGTCCCGGATGAGTCGACCAAATCTGCTGTCGGCTATCTTGGTTTGCCTGTCCAAGTATTCGGTCAGGTCTTCGAAGTTAGCCTCCCGGTCGCCTCGGCTTATGCATTCCGCCTCTTCCGCCCACCGACCCTGTAGTTCGGGAGAGAAGTGACGGACTATGCCTTCCAAAGTTTGCACTGCATCCAGGTCAGCCCTGTAACCTAAATGGTCGAGGGCTATTGAACAGTTCTGCATCTTAATCACCAGGTCGGCCCTTGTGTAGACATCGCCCTTGGTTTTCTTTGCTTATACCATCACGCCCTTTATTAGGTTACGGGCTGCTTTGAAAAGCTGGACAAACAAGTCCCTTAGAATCTTCCTCGCTTGTTTGTAGCCTTGTTCTGGGTCGAGCATGGTACACCCGTCGATAGCTTCTCCTGCTCGGCCTCGACAGTAGTGGGTCAGGTAGAGAAGCCTTTGCCCAGGGTCGGTTATCTTATTTTCGACGAACATCTCGAACTGCTTGACGAACTTGCAGAGTGTCCAGATCACCCGTCGAAAACCGTCAGTTCTACTCCCGGCAAATCGATAGATGGTGGTTTGTAGTCGGCGACCGGCGTGGAGTTTCCCATTTTGTTGCGCTCTGGTCTATCGGAAGTGTTGTAGTCGTTGGTCTCTGGCTCATGCTCTTTATGTCTACAATTCTGTTCTGCTTCCTGGGCCTGTTGTCTAGCCGATAGCAGTTGTTGTTATAGGTCTAATATCCTCAAACTATATAGATCGACATCCTCGCAATCCATATTGCCCTCAGTAACACATGAAATAACACTGACGGGACTAGGCGATCTAACAGTATCTAAAGAACCAAAAGTGCGCAAAACCTCCCCAGTGACTTGCCGTATTATTTCCCGTCCAGATTCCAATGTCTTTTATCCTTTTCTTGGCATTTTGCGGGTTTTTCTCGTTCCATATTACACTATTGAGTATTGTAACACACTTTTGAGCAATGCGTAACCAAATTCACAACGGATCCCGAAATCAAAAGGCGATTATCCGTGATATTCTACGATACTAGATTATTGCATGAACAATGACACCAAAAAGATACAAATCTCAATAATGAGGTCACAGGGACTCAACAAACGAGAAACCGAATTGCGGCGTGCGAGCGAGGAGCACGTGCGTCACGTAGGTCAAGAACAGGGATATGACAAAGTAGCGCTCTAGGAGCGAACAAACAACAATTGGTCCATAAAACAAACAGTTCGTAAAGACGCGTCAATAGTGTAAGCAAGTGAGTGATGTTAAGAAAAACACTAAACCGCAAAGGTTTTATGGAGATTTTCCACGACCGGTCGCTACACGGGTTGAGCACGTTGAGGTATAAATGACTTCTGACCTAAAGGGTTCGGACTACTGTGCAACAACTGTACAAATGGCAAGCGGCGTGCTCTCCAAGTTTAGATCAGCTTTTTCGTGCCGACGACCAGGAGTTTTCATGCCAGTGTACATCCTTCAGAAAACAGTGTTCTGTCACAGACAACGTTCTGCGAAAATGATGCCGCCCACTTGGAGAAGGTGAAACTTCCTGAAAAGCGCATGGTTGATTATCAGAGGGGTGAGAAGTACGATAGGAGAATTCAGGACCTCAAGTTTTTCTCCGCTGGAAGGAAGAGAGTACGGGTGGATCTCACAGTGACGCTTGAGACAATTTAAAACATTCCTGGGCTTCGATCGCAGGGTCTACTCCATATGGCGGCAGACGTATAGGAGACTCAGCAGCGCGGCCGATGAACGTGCCTTATACTCTTTTTTACGGCGAAACAATAATGTAATCCCTCCATCGGATGAATGGAGGAGATGCAAGTCGGGCGACAGATGCCAAAGTGTCTTCTGTATATCGTGGTACCAAAACGATACCGACACGAGAAATACATTGACTGAAAATGAGCACAAGGGCTGATCAGGGAGTCAGTCAAGAAAGCGTACAATCAGCGAAGGTACGAAAGCAAAAGAAATTGAAATAGAAGGCTGACGGAAACCTCGGAAAAGTCAGTCCAATGAAGCGTACACAACCGAACATAACGGTGAGGTAGAAATCAACGGTCGAAAAGAAAGTAGAGGACGTAGGCCCAAAATGGAGTCCGAAAAACGGTCGCCTTTTCAGAAAGATGGAGGCTACTGCAGACTCCCGGACTTGAGGCCACGGGAAGAAGTACATCAGAGTTCAAGCCCTGTTGGTGGCTAGATCTCACTTCTTTGGCAATGGGATGGTGAAATACTGGCGTGGACTGCCAGAAGAGGCGGTAGAGCTGGGGCCTGTTCAGGCTTTCGAGAGGGCATTAGATAGCAAGTGGAATGAAATCACTTCCGACAATGAGTTAGAAGCTTGTGTAACGATCGGTTGTAGGGAGACCTCAAACGAAACTGTAATTTCGTATTTCGTGATATCACTCTCTCACACACTCTATTCGCGTGCTTCTGTACACCTCATGCTCCTATAGGCCAACCTCCGTTTGTTCGCGTCCAGCGCGCTATCTTGTCACATCCCATCTCGGACCTGCGTGACGCACGCACTTGTCTCTCGCACGCCGTAAACTTGGTTCTCGCTTTCTGATTCTGTTTCATCGCGTAATTGAGGTTTGTATACACTTTGTTATCACTCACTTATTATTCCAGTATTGTACAATTTTCGGATCAGTCGTGTTTTGGTTTTGGGGTCAGTTCGAATTTGGCTGCGTATTGTGCAAAATACCGTTACAGGGGGTATCTTGGTGGGCTATCGTGAACACTGGGGTCCCAGTGATGTGTTTCGCTATTGGTAGTTTCCGCTCGTTGCATAAAGACTTAGTGAAATCTCGTGATGCATAATGCTTCTCGCAGTTATATGCGGGGTTTTTATTTCCCTCACCATTTTGGCGGGGTTTCTAAGAAATGAACTGCGCAGAATTTGATGCTTCCGTAGCGTGCATATAGCCGAAGGAATTCTGGATGCTCGATAGGCCGTGGC
This sequence comes from Fasciola hepatica, assembly GCA_948099385.1. Classification (NCBI taxonomy): domain Eukaryota; kingdom Metazoa; phylum Platyhelminthes; class Trematoda; order Plagiorchiida; family Fasciolidae; genus Fasciola; species Fasciola hepatica. Next base: position 6,313,313 of record CANUEZ040000027.1, on the reverse strand, counting down.
CAGTATCTGTTCTGTTCATTCTGAAATCAAGTAAACTGTAAGGTGCAATCGTCTAATCCTACAGCAAAAATACAGAAATGGATTGTACTAAACCTAATGCAAACAGTTCCCGAGTGAGAGTAGAAGGCTGCTTGTCGGACAATGGGAGACTGCGTAGTGGTTTTCCTCTAGGGTCGGTCCTGGGACCCCCTTTGTTCCTGATTTACATCACCGAACCAGCAGACGGGTGGGAAAAGCCGTGTCCCTTGTTCGCGGACGACGTTAAGGTGGTAGGGACGCCAGATGACGCGGCTGATCAGCTTGATCTAGACGAGGTTTACCAGTGGCCCGAGGCGTAAGATCTTCCCCTTAATCTGAGCAAGTGCCAAATTCTCATCAAAGATGAATGACCAAGACTCACCTCATGTATGAGTACACCAGGCAATTGGGAGGCAGTGTCTCAGACCGGGGGTGCCTGGGATCTGGGGGTGATGGTAAAGGCTATCTATGAGCCGAAGTTTCGGTGTCCGGAATTGTTGCAGAAGGCACGTAGAGCCCCTCACCAGCTTACGAGGAAGGTCACCTCTGGGGAACCGAGGGTCTTATTATCATTAATGTTTCATTAAAGGCTTAAACAAGAGTGCAGTAGGGCGGGCATTTTAGCTAAAAGCCACGAAGGCCCCGCGGTGATTCGGCAGCTGTCACACGTAATACAGCCAGCTACAGCTTCGTAACCACGTACACGGATGAGCCTCAACCTATCAGGATCGCCGCGGATGAGTCCGACAAAAGCTCCCTGTGATCGGTCGTCTTCGAGTCCACCAATTTACTTGTCTAATTTGGCATGTTCATGCGAGTAAATTCTGGGATACAACCAACGTGCCATTGTTCGTGGCCTTGGTTTTCTTGCTACCTCCGTTCGCGCAGTTCTAGGTGGGGGCAGTTTTACTACGGACTATCAATTTATTTCAGTACGATTATAACAACTGGCGTCACGTCAAGGAGCTGCCTAGTATTGGGCAGCTGAACCTGCGTGATAGTACTTCTTAAACTGAGGACGGGGTTGGAAGTTTCGGGTTATGGCGTACCATACGAAAGGACGTGAAGAATGAGAGCCAGACTGCATTTTTCCTGACAGCTGGAGGCCGCCCACTTCACCTGCCGGTGAAAAACATTGCTTGTCTGAGAGCCCCTACTGCAGTTCCGTTCGACGAGTTGAAGGCTCTACTGCCAGGTTACGCGGTTCCGGTTGATGGCCAGGCTGCGAAACGTGCCAAATTTCATTCGTTGGTTCGTGGTACCAAAATGAAGTCCCGTGGTATCATCCTGACGATTTAGACACAGGCTGCTAAGTGTATTTTCGGTGATCAGTTGGATACCCAGTTGCGTGACCGCCTCAGTGCCGGCACAAATCCTCCGGAGATGCAAAAGAAGCTGTTGCTAAAGCCCGACCTTATCTTCTCCGAAGCCCGGTCAACCTGCGAACAGTTTGATAACGTGGCCGATGTGACGGCCGTGCCCTCCCCAGTGCCCTACCAACAAGTTCGTCCCAGTAAACCAGCCTCTGAATATTAGTGGCCTCAACCAAAGCCTGCTAACAAATGATTCCTGAAAGCAAATCAGTACAACCGAAATGCTTCTTCTCGGGTAGTTTATTTAACCTACGTTCCACCGGCCAATTTCGGTACGCAGTAAGCCATTCTTGTGAAAAGCCTGGCCACATTCGCAGAGTGTGAGGTCAATCCAGGGGCATTGTGACTAGGGCAAACCCTGAAGATCCGAAAACTGATGATAGTCCAGTAGTATAATAATAACAATAATACTGGTTTATTTTGGCGACGCCCGAAGCATGCCAGGTGCATGATCTTGTTGATACAGTGGTGGAATAGACAGACATAATTCATGAAAATGTGGAAATTTGCGTGAAAAAGTAGGATAAAAAGGCTCAGAAAGGGGAATAAAGTGGGATTTAATTTAATTTAATTTAATATTGGTATATTTCTCGGCCATGGTCGAGACGCACGCGTTAAAGCATGATCATGGTGTACACGTTACTCAATAAGATGAAATGTTCACATATTCTAAGTATGAAAGTCGAGAGTATTAGAGATGAAAAAACAATGACAGGAAAAGTTTGAATGGACCATTCTGATAATGGTTTGCGCGGCAGTTTTAAACCGGTTTCGAATCCGGATCAGGCAGTGGTGCGCGGTGGAGATATCGAGAAAATCGTTAGCGCAGTGCTAAGGAGGCATTATTAACAAGAATGATGCAAGCCCAGGAAACCAGAGGCCAACTGAGGTTCTGCAGATGGAATAAATTTTGAACAAGAAAAAAAGGGTGGGAAATCGACGCATGCGAAGAGGATAGCGATCCATGAAGACAATGCAGACCCTGAATGACGGATTTACCGGAGTTCTGTAAACGGAATGAGATTTGAAGCAGGGGGACATGAGGCCAGTTTCGTGAAAGTGATCACCGGTGGATGTGGGAGAAACAGCAGTCCATAAAAAGGTGAGTTTAGATTCAGGGCCAGTAACATGTACTATTCAGAAATAAGAAGGCGCAACTGGAGGGTCTTCGAGAAATGGAGAGTCAAATTCCAGCCGGCTACGGTTCGGAGAAAAGATAACCTGTGTTAACGGATAATAAAGTGGGAAAATCTTCGCATGGACTTCAGCGTTATGCTGCTTCAATGACAAATATATATGTATGTGATGACGCATTTGCCTTCAGTGTTATTCTGGTAACGTACTACATCGAATGCGTAAGTTTCATCTGGCAGGGCAAAGTATGTGTCAGTCAATCAGCCGAGTGTGGCTGTATGTTAGCGGCATGCGCGTGAGCTGGAATTCGTGTTGGTTGCGTTAGAAAATGCTGAACGATCTGATAAGCAATTGAGGGTATCTCCTGTTGTGTGGTTGGATTTCTGTCCCAGTTGCCATGGTAGGTTCCACTTGAGTCTCTGTCCGTACGAGTCAAAGCGGCCTCCTTGGTTAGCCAATTTGGCGACTGAGATAGTGGGAGACAACGACCTGAAATTAAGGGAGATTGCAGTCTGGACGTGGTTCCAGCTGTGGGTTATGATAATATGTGAAGACAATAAACAATGAATTGGTTAGGTCTATGTGAGTGGGGCATGGGTAAAATAGGCTCGCAGTGGATTTGAGCTATACTGCTGCAGGCTGATGAAGTTGCGTACACAGGCTTGGTAGCTGTATGCATTTCAAAGGATTTATGATTTGCCCGTGGTTAGTAATGATAACCTTCAATACCGTTTGCTTACGCAGAACGCAGTTTGGCACGAGGCAATAAGATAGGTTTGAAATAACGGACAGAGCGAGTAGGACTATCATACCGTTTGCGTGGCGCTACGCTGTTACTGTCTCTTTCGGTATAGTGGTTGTTCTATACTGAGTAGTTTCTGAGGAGTCCAAGTAGAAGGAACTATTGGGGTGACAGTGGTTATAGATTAGAGGTAATTATTCTGTTTAGGCATTGTAAACTGTTAGGTTTACGCTTAGGTGATGGCAACTGCGGCGTATTGTGTGGCACATCCTAGATTCTCAAGGGTTCAGGTTAGTATCCAGCGTTTGCCTCATAAGCTCTATCAAAAGACATATAAGGATTCGTAAGAGCGATCAGTTTTTGGATGTCCAGAGCTACGTGTAGTCCGGACTTAAACATAATTAGGGAATCTACGGAACGGACTTCAGCTGGGAGTTTATTCCACAGGGTTGCATATTTCAGGAGGAAGAAGTTGATGGTAAAAAGTTGGGACTGTTTTGCTGTCCTAGATCGTATGGATGAACCGCTGAGTTTCGTAATTGCTGCAGCGGTGGGGCCAACACTATGCGGGTCTAATTGAGCCTAGGTTGCTCAGAGCGGTTATTCGACTTATTAGTACCCTATACCTACCTCAAAGGCCTGAGCCCTTGAAATATACGGATTGTATAACATAGTCAGCGTGTCCACCGTTAGGGCTATGCTTATTTCCTGTTTGAAAGCCACCGATGTCGGTGATAACGCCCGAATTCGTTGTGGTAGCTTATTCCACAATGAAGCGTACTTGTTAATGAAGAAGTTTGACCGAAGAGCAAGCTTCGGCAAAGGGACAGACACCAAGAACTCATTGTTACGTAAGGGATACGTAGAAAGGGTTCTTACCTGCGGTGCTGAACTACATGATCTATTCTTCAAGATATTGTGAAAGAATAGCAGGTTATTTCTTATGCGGCGTAGCCATAAGGGATCGATTTTCAGCCGCTCACAACGTTCCATGTAATTAGAGGGCGTAGAAAAACATATGAGCTGTTTCGTGAATGCCCGTTGTACATTCTCAAACGCTAGGCGGTCCCTTTGTCGCATGTTGGAACAAATGATTGAGCCGTATTCCAGAAGAGGTCTAACATGGGACTTAAAAATGTTGAGTTTACTTTCTGGCAAAATAAATGTTTGATGTATTAGCCCGATCGTACGGCGTGCTTTAGCCACCTGGATGGCTGCGTGTTCCGAAAAGTCAAACGTACATGAGTAGTGTAGACCCAAGTCACGTACCTGAGAGTTATTGGGGATGAATTTGCCGTTTATACTAAATCTTTCAGTGGGGACGTGACATTTATACATAATAATATTACTTTTTTCGGCGGAAAAACTCATTTTCCAATCATTACTCCAGGAGCTGAGAGCGAGCAGTTCCCTTGTAATGTCATCTACGGTAGAGGCTAACGCCGCGGGATCAAAAGTGTACACGATTTTGATATCATCTGCAAACAGGAAGGGAACTCCCCGTTGGAAAATGGTAAATATATCGTTAACGTACATTAGGAACAGTAATGGGCCCAGTACACTACCTTGTATCACCCCACTGGTTACGGGACGGGGTTCGGACAAATTTCCACCTATACTTACAACCTGGTCTCGGGATGTTAAATAGGACGCAAACCAAGCAAGCATTGGGTCCACGATTCCATAAGTTTTAATCTTCTGTAGTAACCGGACGTGGGATACCCGGTCAAACGCCTTGGTCATGTCCAAAAAGATCACGATTGCCGATTTACCAATATTGACAGCCTCTGTGACCAGATTGAGGAAATCGGTCATGCATGTCGCACATGATCTGTTTTTCAGAAAACCATGCTGACCAGCGTTGATTAGATTATTGTTAAGAAGGTGACGTGTCAGCCTTTCCTTGATCATTCTCTCCATGATCCTGGACACGACCGGGGTGTGGTTCACCGGCCGATAGTTAACTGGATCTAGACGTGATCCTTTTTTGTGCATCGGTATGATAGTTGAAGTTTTCCATTGGGAAGGGAAAACACTGCACCTGAGTGACAAATTGAATATGTTTGTCAGAAACATTGGAACATCTTCGCCACCTCGACTAAAAATGGCCGGTGGTAATGCATCTGGACCTGGCCTGCAGGACGGTATTGTTCTTGCAACATTGACTGAAACCTCCTCAGGGTAGAACACTACCGTCGAGAAAGTTACTGATGTCACCGGATCTAGAACGGGGAAGGATGTGGCGTCATCCGTCGTTAAAGAGGAGGCAAAATAGGTGCTGAAAGCCTCCGTAATCAAAAGAGGGTCACGCGAGCATTTATTATTATAGTTCAAATATGGGATGTCTTGGTTAGGTTGCTTGTTTCTGACCTTCATTAGCCTGGCCAGTGCTTCCACCTTGTTTGGGTGGCTTAAGGCATCTCGTTCCTGTTTCTTCTTAGAAGAATCCAAGCGCAATTTAATCGTACGGGATATACGTATTATTTGAAGATACGACGAGAAGTCCCTCGTCTTAGTGAATCTTCGTTGGAGTTTGGCTAGGTTACCGTTAAGACGATCTAGAGAGTTCCGCTGTTTGCGTATGATAGGCCCCGAGGCTGGAGTGATTTTGTCGAGGCAGTAGTGAAGATTAGTATACAGTTGGGCAGCTGCTATCTCTAGGTCATTAGATAAAAACAATTCGTCCCAGTTTAAGGAACGGATAAAAGAGGGTAGACTATTCCAGCAAGCTTTATGGTATTGCTTATTGGTGGTCGGAAGGTGTGTTTCTGCTGACTTATCAGTGTGAGGCCAAGGTGCAGTAAAAACACAGGATACCATCTTATGGTCACTACCGGTGAAGCGACTTAAGATTTGGGTATCTAAATTCTTGATACCAATAGAGAAGATAAGGTCTAATGTATTTCTCCCTCGAGTGGGGGATAAAACATGCTGTACCCAATTACCCACATGGATACACGAAAGGAAATCATGGAGTTTTGGGGGTGATGTCATGGAATGCCAGCATATTTCAGGCACGTTGAAATCACCAGCTAGAATTTTAGCAGTTACGGGGAGGTTAGAGACATAGTTGAATGCGTCTATTATTGCTGTCAACTCGTGCCTGCCCTGGTTTGGAGGACGGTAGATACATCCTACGAGAAGTAGTTGTTGATCTTCTTTGATAGTGAGCCAGACCGAGTCTGGAATGTTGTCTAGAATAGGATGATGGAACCTACTCGCCGTGAATATGTGTTTGGTGTAAATGATGCAGCCGCCTCCTCTTTGGTCAGATCTACTGTTGGCAGTGGCCTGATAGCCGGGTATGGATACGTGGTTTAATGGGGTGTGATCCGTCAGCCACGTCTCGGTAACCAGTAAGATGTCAGGGTGTAGGTCTAATGCAAGCTCTCTAAGCAGGGGCAATTTTGGGAGAAGAGAGCGGACGTTAAGTAGTAAGAGAGACAAGGTGTTTTTGGATAGGTTCTCAGTAGATAGAGCCGTAATTTCGTTGTGGTGAGGTGATGAAGGATCGTCAAATAAGGCGTGGCTTACGATGGGCAGTCGAAGCTCGACCCATTTTAACCGCGTTTCAGATGAAGAGTTTGTGCCTGTGGATGAAAATAGGATAAGTGTATGCCCAACACAGAGGTTGTTGGGAGTTTAAATGAACTGAAGGGCGGATTTAACTGGACACCCGGTGAGCTTGAAAGTCAAGGTCAGATGGGGAGTATGACTGGTCCGGTATAAGAAACTGCAGTAGTGAGGGACGATGGAGAAAAAAGTGAGTTGCACTGCAGTGGATTATATATCAATGGAGCACTGGTACTCTGTAGTGGGTAGTCGGCGGACAGGGCACGGAAACGAGCAATGAAAAACGTGGAGGGTGGATCAGATGACAAAAAACAATTTAGAGGGACTGGATACGGTAGATGTGAGACACAGATGTAGGATTGACGGATGCATATCATGACGGTCGGTGGGATGATAGCAAGAGAAATAGCCGGTGAGGAACTGCAAGATGTAGAGTGCACGCACATAAACATATATGCGCAAGTATATATATATATAATGTATAGATATAAGAGGAGCAGGAGCAATAACAACAGGGTCCCAGAAAGAAATCATCTGTCATTGGGAGGGGTAGGTAAGGGTAGACCAGGTGACTGTAGAATTAACTTTGGAAAATTGAGGTGGACTATCTTCATGGCAGGTGTACAAGGCGGCCCAACAGAGAGAGGAAAGGAATGCGAAAGCACAGAAGCGATGGTGACTGTGAGGAGCAGTTCATGGAGGAGTGAATGTGAAGGATAGGATCGAAGAGAACAGGTAAAAATGGGTCTAATTATTTGATCAATGCAGGTGCGACCTGTGGTGACGGACCAGAGGAATCGGGTAGTAACAGATCAAAAGATTTGGAACCGTAAACGAACGTCGTGACGTAACGTTGTCTTTACAATCGGTGGAACATGGAAAAGCAGACCACACTGAAAGGCACTCAGAAACGTGCCTGTAGCGAGCAATAAACGGATGAAGGGATGAAAGCAATGACCGAGGGGACACAGGTAAGACGTGACCAATCGGATCATTTTGCCGCAGATATAAGACGAAGGAGGCGGGGAAGGAAGCAGGATGTCCCAAGATAAATGGACCAGTAATAGAACAAAAGGCCCAATAAACGAATGCACGACGGAGTTGGGGCAATGGAAGTGGAGGGCTGCTTGCTCGCAGACAGATGAGCAGGCGGATTAAGCGGGCGAATGCTAATCGGGACTCTTCCTAATGGAAAGAACCACAGAGGAATCACGGAGCAAAGAAAGGAAAATATGGTGGTGGTGATTAGATAGTAAATGCGACTGTGTAGAAGGCAAAATTTGGAGCGGCAAGTTCTAATATGCGGATTGGTCATGGGTGCAGGTGTGATTGGTGCATAATGGCATTGTGTATGAGGAGGGAGAACAAAAAGGGATTCAACAAAACAACGAGCAGTGGGGTATAAGAATGCTATCAATGGGCACTCTGATCAGAGGTAATACCAAGTGCATATAGAATAGAAGCCGGCAATGACGGCAGGTGGAAAAAGAGATATTGGCGAGCGCCGGCGGAGAAGAGTGGTTAGGACGATAGTGACTCAATGCAGTGAAAGTTGATGTAGAGACAGGCGATAGGAGGAAGGACAGAACGGGTAGGTGTGCACACCGTGGTAGAGCGACAGAAATGGGCAGTGATAACAGATGATTAGAACTATAGGTGGACAAACTTTGGCGGAAAAAGGATGGGGAGCATGTTATTTTCAACCGACTGTATTGGATTCGGTAGTCCGAGAAAAGTTAGAGAGTGCCATCCACAACACTTACTGAAGATTTCCAGTGAATCAAATCAATAGCTGTACAGGTCAGTCCAATTCCAGTGTGGCTTGAGACATCAGTTTATTGTGGATACCGGGAGCTGTGGGTCCAATATTATGAAATCAGCGTTCGACTTGATTCAGCCGGGTGTACCCATACAATCCACTGCCGTGCTCATTCACAGCGTTACTGAACACTGACTTTCACTGCTAGGTGAGGCTGCACTAATGGTTAGGTTGGAGAGCGACTACACCTAAGCGCAATTCCTTATTTCCGTAGATAGTACCTCTGCTCTGGGGTTGAAGGCTTTGCGGGCCTTGGAGGAATCGGTGACCCTCAAAACGACGTCCGACTATCCAGTGAATCAGCTTGTTCTTAAGCAGTTGATCGCACAACGCTCGAACAACAAAGGTGGCATGGCAGTTGATCCCGCGAGGCTGGAAGTGTATGGTGACCCGGTGTTCCTGAAAAGCCGTGTTGCCGTACGGCCAGAGAGAGGGCGTTCTGGAGGTGATTACCAAAGTGGAGCAAGACGGTCTCGTTGCGCATGTGACTTCCTCTGCTTGGGCGATCCCGACCGTGGTGACAACGAAGAGCGACAGACAGGCCCTCCGGATTTGTGGTGGTTACCGACTGACCTTGAATCCTCTTTTGCGAAAATGCGCGGCAACTGGGGTGGAGCCCCAGGGCTTCATGGAAAGCATGGTCGGTAGCAAGCTTTTCTCAAAAATCTATCTGGCTGGTGCGCACTTGCGAATTTTCGCTGCATATGGAGTCCAAACTACTAAAGACTAATGACACTCCATAGGGCACGTTCCAGTACAACTTCGTGCCGCCGGGTCTACGCATGCCATGTTGAGATGTCCCATGCTGCAGTAGACGAGGTGATCCATGATATCGGGGGGCTGATGGCATTTCAAGTTGATATGCTCATTTTCGGATCCACAGAGGGCTGGTGAGTGTCGCGCGGTTTGAATTCATAAAGCTTTTGTCTTTAAATTAGGTTTTTAAATAGTTTCGTGAATTACCCCGGTTTAATTCGCGTTACTGAACGTATTAGAACCGCGTTTAAAGTGCCCTTTATCCGGAGAAGGTTTTTATTTTCCTTGATGCATTGCCGACTACTGTTCGGTGGTTTTTAAAGCGGTCTTTTTGAGCTGGGAGTTTTTCTTTTCGTCCTTTTGGATTAACGGTCTGTACCTGCAAGTTTCAGAGTGATTATTTTGTGTTTGGTTAGAGAGCACTTGAGCCGTCTTCCTCTTTTTTGGTTTTCGGTAAGACACGCGTTTCTGACCCGTGGCTCTCAACGAAGTGCGGGAAAAGTGTGGCGAATGGTATAGAGTGCGAGTTGTGCAAGAGGTGAGCCCACCCAAAGTGTTCAGGAATAGCAAAGAACATCTGTGTCTCCTATAAACAGAACCCATGGTTTTAGTGGGTCTGTGCTCCTTGCGAGAAGATGGCCGGTCCGGCCTTTAAACTGCAGGCCCGAGGGCAGGACGAACGCCTACCAAGTAGTACCACAGACATAAGCCCCAAAAAGCCGCAATCAGGTTGCAGAAAATGGCTTGCAGAGGAAGTGGGTACACCTGAGATGACAGTCATTAGAGCTAGTGGGTCAGTCCCGACAGCCTGCTATGTGGTCGTTGCCTCAACTCCCCTGAAGCAGACCGACGAGGGTCAGTGGACTGAGCAGAATCTTAGGAGGGCAAGGCAGCCCAAAAAGAAGAGTGACTGTAATATAGCGAAGGATGGGCCAGCTATGGTAAGTGACCCTGCGTTCCCGGTGTTGGAAAACAAAGTGAAGGATCTGCAAAGGTAGATCTTGCGGATGCGTAGGGTCTCAAGCAGCAGGCTCCTGATCCTTAACCAGAAAGAACCTTTCATAAGGGCATCGAAAGCCAGGTGGTACACAGACAGGAGAGGGGCCTATGACATACTGCGATTTGCTGGTGTTCCCTACCCCATTAGTTTAGGAATGGTGCACAGAGTGGGGACGTAGAAGTCCCCACCGGGGAACAAAGGCGAACATCGTGCGAGACCAATACTAGTGGAGTTCGCTGATGGGGCCACCTGAGATAGACTTCTGGCGAGGGCGGCCTTAGGTTCTCACACCATCAAGGGTACACACCAAATTGTGCCAGACGAGTACAGAGTAGGGCCTGTTGGTCTAGCTCCCGAGGGCAATCTGGCTCGGCCAGGCGACCCTGGTGAGAAGCCAACAAGTGCAGCAGAATGCCGTACGCGGCCCTCAGGCCCCGGTCCTTAGAGTAGCAAAGAATCCGCGTGCGGTGTCGGAAGTAGTTTTAGTCGAAGACGTGCCGGAAAATGAAAATTGGCAGCACCTTCCGAAGGTGGAGGACAGCGCAACCCTTGTCAGCCTGGATGTCATGGCATTTCCTGTAGCGATTGATTGGGAGTCGTCGAAAGTTCTGGATCGTCAGCCGGCGTCACGCACACCAGTGGGAACGACTGGTGTAAAAAACTTTTCATCATCTCAGGCGTTGAGCCTGAGAACTAGAAGGGAGTATATAATAAGAGACACCTAAGTGACGGAACAAGCGCGGTGGTGTTATATACTAACGCGTTTAGTATTAGAAACAAATGGGTGGAACTCGCCAAAATCGCTGGGGAGCACAAACTGTCAATAGTTGCCGTCACGGAAAGGTGGTTTTCCAGAGAAGACCATGTGCCAGGACTAATAAGTAACGGTTTTGCAGCCCGTATGCAGGATAGAGAACACGATCGCCTTGGTGAAGGAGTGGCCATTCTCATTAGGCCAGATACAAACCGCCTTGAGTCTCAGACCAAGATGTACACTCGAAATGTACAGTTATGCACCCAGATGGCATCTATCCAGCCGTCATCAAGCCGTTGGCGGATACCATAGCTCCACAGGTACGCAGGCTGTACAGGTCCACCTTGGACCAGAGCAAGCTGTTTCGGGACTGGAAAGTTGCGGCAGTAGTGGCAATACACGAGAGTGGACCTAAGTCGGCTGTGTATAACCAAAGGCCGGTAGGCCTAACTAACATCCTATGCTAAGTCCTGGAGAAGATCATCCGTGCCCACATCTGTCAGCAATTACTGGAGCACTCTATGCTAAGCCCGGCCCAGTATCGATTCCTGAAACGCAGATCTTATCTGACCAATCTCTTGTGCTTATTAGATGAAGTAACTCAACGACTGGACGAAGGTCAGTAAGTTGAGGCATACTACCTCGACTTCAGCAAGGCTTTTCATTCAGTTATTCAGCGTCCCCTGTTATGCAAGATAGAGACTTTCGGTACAGGTGGACTAGTATATAGGTGGCTGGCGGACTTCCTCTCCCACTGGACGTTTTACGTCAAAGTAGGGGACATGTGCCCCGGTTTGGTGAATGTTACCAGTGGTGTACCTCAGAGATCCGACTTAGGGCCGGTCCTATTCCTGTTGGTGATTAACGGCCTGGCATCAGCTCTTCAATTGCCTAGTTTTATCTTTGCGAATCATGTGAAGGTTGTTGGGCCTGGGGGTAGGGTCTGCTTAGGCAGGGGTATGGGTACCGCCCTGGACTGGGCATGCAAATGGGACTTACGTTTGAACGCCGAAAAAAGCCACTTGCTCTCAAGGGCGGCAGAAAGCTTGGCTGTCGCCCATGATCAAGGGCCGTCCATCATAGAAACTTTCAGTAGGGTTGAAGAGCTTGGGTTCATTATGAGCAGTGATTTTAAATGGTCGGAGCAGTGCAAATTTGCTACGCAAAAGGCTCTTGGTGAGCCCTTTGGACTGCGATCAGCTTTGTCTTGCCGGCAGCCGGAGATGTTCGTACTTATTTACTTGGCTATAGTGCGACCTCACTTAGAAGGTAGCGTGCGGGCTTGGCCGCCCCTATAAAAAAGACTGCGCCTGCCTAGAGAAAGTTCAAAGTCTTGCAACGCGAGTGGTTGAAGGGCAGAGGGGTAAGACGCACGAGCAGAGACTCTGTGATCTGAATCTTTTCTCGTTGGAAAGGAGGGAACGTCGGGGGGATCTTACATAAACTTTCAAGGTAAAGAAGGGCTTTTCTAGCCTTAGACCGAATGGTCTGTTCCGAGTGGCTTTGGATTCCAGGACAATGGGACATGAAAGGAAGCTGATGGAAGCCCGAGCTAGGTTGATAACTAGATCGCACTTCTTTAGCAACTGGGTAGTGAACAGTTGGAACAGTCCGCCTGGTGGAATGATAGACCTGCAGACCGTACAATCCTCAAAATGTGCCCTGGATCACAAGTGGTAAGAGATATTTCCTTGAAGTGATACACGGGTACGAGAATAAAGCCCAAATATTCCCAGGTCTCGTGATTGTCTTGTTATCTGAATGTCACCGGTGAGCTGGAAGATAGTTCACTGGATAATGGGGCAATGGGGAAGGAAAAAGGGCTCAAAATACAAATCTTGACAGTGTCTTGCATCTGGTATCGCCGGCGAACTGGAAGATAGACCACTGGACAATGCAAAAAGATTCAGGACATTAGTCTTGGCTGCACCTGGCGTCCTGAACTGCCAGGGATCGGGAAGGTAGACCACTGCACCGTGGAAGGAGTTCAGCTTTGCTGCAGTCCGTTCAGCCTGAGTGGCAAGAAAGATTCCATCATGAGAAACCTGTCAGACATCAAACAGCGTGATTTGAGGACCGTTAGCCGCGCGCGGCCTAGCCACTTTGAGAATGTTAACTAGATGGATGACGGGGAGCACTGTGGTCCTTCTAGAGTATAATTCAGTTGACATTATCGCTCACTGCATACTGCCTCAGCGAAATCTCACGATGCATAATTTCTCCAGCGGTTGATGTGCTATGAGGTTTTCCGTTTTCCTCTCATTCTTAGCAGGGGTTCGGAGAAATGCAATCGACAGTGATAGGTGTATAACAGGTGTGCATACAATGGAAGGAATTCTGGACTCTCTATGGGTCGTGGCCATTGCCTGTCCTGTGCTTACTGAGCTGAACTGTACTGACCACGGATGATAAGGATTTCTGGTGAAGCTCATGGGAGGAAATGTATCGATCAAAGCTCCAAAGCACAAATTCGGTGTCACCGAATTAGATTTTCTCGAATTCGTTGATGGTGCAAAAGTATACCGACACAATGCAGATAGTTTCTAAACCCAAGTATCATCTAAGCACCGACAAATCAGGCGCAATTATGACCAGTTCTTGGGAGCCTGCAAAGATACTCTAGGTTCACCCCGAACATCGCAGCGAGGGCCCAACACCTCTCTAGCTCAGTCCCCCGGCGTGTGGCAGTGTAACTAACAGTGTGAGCAGATACCGCGCGATCATATCGAAAATATCATTGGCCGACCGATACTAGCCACATTTGCACCATCTAAGCCGACTATGCTGATTAACGACGAGTCCGAGATGGGGATAGGAGAAGTTCTGGAATAGGAAGAAGTTCCAATATTCTGCATCTCCCGTCTTCTTAATACTGCAGAGAAGGGTTGTTCCCAGAAGCAGTGTAACGACCGGTCGTGGAAAATCTCCCCAAAACCTTTGCGGTTCAGTGTTTTTCTTAACATCACTCACTTGCTTACACTATTGACGCGTCTTTACGAACTGTTTGTTTTATGGACCAATTGTTGTTTGTTCGCTCCTAGAGCGCTACTTTGTCATATCCCTGTTCTTGACCTACGTGACGCACGTGCTCCTCGCTCGCACGCCGCAATTCGGTTTCTCGTTTGTTGAGTCCCTGTGACCTCATTATTGAGATTTGTATCTTTTTGGTGTCATTGTTCATGCAATAATCTAGTATCGTAGAATATCACGGATAATCGCCTTTTGATTTCGGGATCCGTTGTGAATTTGGTTACGCATTTCTCAAAAGTGAGTTACACGCAGAATGAAACTTCGAATCTTTTCTGGGCGGTACACAGTCTACACCAGTACCTATTTGGAGTGAAGTTCACGACTGCCACTGACAGCCAGGCCCTTTAGTTCCTGAGTAACCCGGATAAATCTGTCGCCAAATCCACGGCTGCTACGATCCAGCAAATGAGCGGTGCCCTGGCAGCGTATAACTATGACATCCTGCATGGACCCGGCAGGACAATCACGCAGGTGGACCTCCTGTCCCGTTACTCAGGATTCGTATGGGCTGAACAACGCCATTCCTTTTCGCCGGTGGCTTCTGTATCGAGAGCAGAATTGAGCTAGCAGGCAAAGCGATACTGCTTGCCTGTGATTTCAGCGATCAGAAATCGGTGGCTGCCAAAAGTGGGGCGGAATTATCCTCGATTCTTCGCTCTGAGAGAGAAATTCAGTATCCACTTGCGCTGAGATAAAATGAAGTTGCTTGCTCGACAGATGTGTTGGCGACCGGAATTGGATGCGGATATTTGCACTACGGCGAAGAACTACAATGTATATGGGCACTAGGTTCAGTCGAGGCCAAACAACTGGAGCCCATTACCCGAAGGCTACACTTCATGGCAGAGAATTCATGCGGGAGTTTGTGGTCGATTCTTGAACCGGTGACACGCCGTTGTGCTGATCGACTCTTACTCTGAATGGCCGGAAGCTTTCTTGACGAGTTCACTAAACCCCTCTTTCTTTATCCAGGTGTTACGGAGAAGCCTCAGCCGTGAAAGAATCCTCCAGGTACTCGTCACTCATAATGAATCACAGTTGTTTGCCGCGGAGCTGAAAAAATGGCTCGATAGAGTCCGATGTCGGCATCTACTGACGGCCATTCGCCCCCGTGTTCTTATGGCGTAGAGGAGAACTTGGTGCTTTCTGTGAAAAGTGCAATAACATCGGCCAGTCCCAGAAAATGGCCTGATTTGGAAGCGTTCCTCGACAATTTCCTGTTGCAGTGCAGAAGCTCGGAGCACGCGACCACTAAGGAGAGTCCAGAATTCCTCCCCAATTCCAGAAGACTGTGGTCATCGCTGATTAGTCTCGACTCCAGTGATGTCACGTACCTCCGTGAAAACCAGCTTCGACGAAATCGCGGAATGGTCACGGGAAAACTTTTTCAATCTATGGTCGAGATTACGGAATTGGATGACGCATCGGAGCGTCGG
Organism: Fasciola hepatica; assembly: GCA_948099385.1. Taxonomy (NCBI): domain Eukaryota; kingdom Metazoa; phylum Platyhelminthes; class Trematoda; order Plagiorchiida; family Fasciolidae; genus Fasciola; species Fasciola hepatica. The sequence goes on along the minus strand of CANUEZ040000027.1, from coordinate 6,297,678 downwards.
TGCCACCTCGACTACATCCACTTTAAAGTAGCCGCCGGCGGCTTAACCAAGGGGGCGGCTGAGGAAGCCGAGGATCATGACAGGGACGGTGTTGATTACTGTGATACATCTATTCCGCCTTCTGAAATGACAGCTGCAGCAGCCTAGCAGCAGCCATCGGCTCCGGTCCGAAGATCGGTGCAAAAGGCGGTCCAAATTGACAAGGAACTCTTGGGGGACGAGGGTTGCGGTGATTCAGCAGCTGTCACACGTGAGACAGCCAGGTATAGCTTCATAACCACGTACACGGATGAGCCTCAACCTATCAGGATCACCGCGGATGAGTCCAACAAAAGCTCCCTGTGATCGGTGTAAGTCAAATCTCGCAAATCGAGCAACGCGTAGCCAATTCAAACGAATCCCAAAACCAGAACAAGATTGATTCGTAGCTTCTACGGTACTAAATTGAAATGCACAAAGGATACAAATATATACGAACCTCAAGTATGCGGCCAAATAGGCTTCACAGTAAAACCCAAAGATGCAAAGCCCCGTGGCTCAAGCACGACAGTCAGAAACGGTTCAAGGCCAAATTCAAATGTCTCACATGGATAAACAAACGTGAAAATGTGTGGTGTATGAGCGAGCTTTCCAAGATAATGTTAAATATAGTCAAATTCACAAAGCACGTTGAACATTTAGAAGGATTTTCAGTATTCGTTCTTTACAATCGGTCGCCTTCGAGTCCACCAATTTACTTGCCTAATTTGGCATGTTCATGCGAGTAAATTCTGGATTACAACCAACGTACCATTGTTCGTGGCCTTGGTCTTCTTGCTACCTCCGTTCGCGTAGTTCTAGGTGGGGGCAATTTCACTACGGACTATCAGTTTTGTACATTACTACTATCACTGGCCCATTGCAGTATTGGGATAGCCAGAAACAAGACCCTGATTCATGGAGTGGCGAAGAACCATAGAAGGTCCACAAAGGTCAGGTGTGGTGACGATCCGGACGACAGTAGACAACTCCATGCTACCACTGTACAAGGCTTTTGTGAGATCGCACCTACGTTACTGTGCCCAAAAGAGGATGCGTTATTTGGCAACTGACATTAGGGCTTTCAAGCTACTACAAAGTCTACTCACGCTGGGGTTCGCTGATCACAGATATTTGTGCTACGGATAGAGGTTGACGCAACTGGGGTTGTTTTCTTAAGAAGGAAGGAGTAGGTGACTTCATAGTGGCTTTCAAAATACTAAAAGGGCTCACAGGAGCAAGAGTCCATAGAGGGGTCTTGTTTTAGCTGCGATGGAATGGCTTCCTAAGATGGCGTGCGCAAACGGTTGAGAAAGAGAGAACTTGGACCCCGATCAGAAGTCAACCTTTTGCATTTAGGGTCGATACTAATTGGAATAAACTGGCAGAGGAAGTCATGAGCGCGAGCGCAGTTGCTGAGTTCAGAAGATCAGATAAGGCGTGGATAGCTGTATTTGGAGAAGTATGACCAGGGATAAAAGACTGACCATCTCCGCTTAATTTGATTCTCGTGGAGCCCCTATCTGGAACCAGCTACACCCTAATATACTATCCTTATTACCAGGGAGGTTCAACGTGAGGTGTGTGTGGCTCACGGCTGTGACCTGGAAAGATGTTGAAGAAAAAGACGGTTGGAGGTCAAACCTGAACCCCCCACCCTGAGTCGTCTCTTCAGCATCGGAAGATCGAACGAGCTCACTAGTGTAGGAGTCTGGATATTCAGGCATCACACCGTTAGGTTCTAGAACCGCGAGGTTCGATTTTTTGAAGTTCCGTGTCCTGTCCGTATTTGTTTGCCCCGGTAGTGACGCAAAGACAGTTATTTCACAAAAACCACGTACTGCAGTTTCTACTAAAGTGAGCCTTTCATTCGGGGAAATTTTTACTCCAATGGGTTCACTTATGGCAGAGGGCCATCTTTATGGTAGAGAGTTTTATTCGTTGGGCTTTTGATAGTTGTGTTTATTCATAACTATCAAAACAGCCCAGTGTATTTGGTATACGCTGTTTACGTTTTTTCCTGGTTTACTCGTTTTCGGTCCCTCTGATAAAATGACGATCGTTGGCTGCGAAAATTCTTGTGGGGTTAGTAGTTGCAAAGATTACGTTGGGAAAGGTATACAGTGAGATATCTGTAATCAGTGTTTCCACCAGGGATGCTCTGCCCTGTCCAAGAAAAACTATGAGCTGATCAACAAACACAAATCTTTGAAATGGATATGTGTTCGCTGCGATGCTCTGGCAGTGGAACGCTCGCGTATGTTATGGGGATCGCTAAACATGTAAAAAGGGGCCACAGCAGGAATCTTATCTGAAGTGTTATCACAGAGCCCCGTAATAGCAATGCCCACAGTTACCAGGAAGAACGAGCGGCAGATAAAGAAGGGCAAGCACGGCAGCAACAAGGCACGAAACAAACCCAGGTAAGCAGCAGAGTTGGAGGCGCTTAAACGGGGGGTAGGAAGACTTGAAGACAGGGTCAAAAAATGAGGGCCACTACAGAAGGAGTTGTTGGGAAGAGCAGGCGTCTTCTCATGCATAACTGTGCAGAACCGGTGATCGGAGAGGCGCGGATCAGAAGGGAGGCCAAACAGGGGCGCGTTGTGGATGTCCCGAGTACGGCAAGTCCATTCACTAATTTGAAGTACACAAAGTGCCATGGAGTGGGACTTTGCAAAGCAAACAACGCGCTAAAGCCAATACCTCTGTTTATCTCCTTTGCCAGCATATATGGCGAGATCCATCGCTATGTCGAGCATCGAGTTGAGCACGCCATATGGGGTACACATAAATCAAACCGGACACTTCTTTCAGTGGAAAGGTGGCGCCGGCACGAAATTCGCAGCATCCATCGAAACCGGAACTGAAGCAACCTTTTCTCATGATAGCTAAGGCTGACGTCACGCCTCTAGACAAATCAACACCTAAAGCCGCAATCATCAGTGGTGGCCAGGCTGGAAAGCCAATAGTTAGCGTGCCATCTAAAAAATGCAAGGCGAGGGGGCTGTAGGCACAAAAGTACACAGAGAATAAAACAGATAGACATCAAGAGACTGCGTACAATCAAAAGAGGAGGTTTGGCCCAAGCGGAAACGGAAGTGGCGGCGACGCCAATCCAGTTCGGAGGGGTTGTCAGTAATACGGATTAAAGCTGAGCAACAGTTGTTGTACGAACGCCCACACAGTTGAACGGAGGTAGATCTCTGAAGCCCCCGAGGGGCAACAGAAGGCCAAGTAATGAGACAGGGAAGGCCTCAGGAGTTTCCTCCAACAGCATTACAATTACTACGCGCGGTGTGGCCTTGAAGGTCCAGGAAAATACGGCTCTGGTGACAGTCAGTGCAAGAACGGGATGTCCAGTTGGAAATTGAGCCCGAAGGCTTAACGGCCCAGAAGGATATATTCAATGCAGATGGCCTGACAGAAGGTGCAGCCATGTGGCACACAAATACCTGCAGCTCAGGGGGTGAGTGAGGGGCATTTCTAGTACTAAATGATGAGTGGTTGTGGATATCACGGACATGGATGAAAATGAGCGGAGTGCCATGTCTCTTCGTGGCTGCACCACCTACAGACAGGGCCAAATAGACGGTAGGCAGGGTGGACCGGTACTTCCTCTGGTGAGGGCTGATTATAATCAGTGGGAGGTCCCGTTCACACTTGTCACACCCGACATACAAGCCACTGCATGTTTCGTTCGCCTAGACCGATGGCCGGTAGGGATAGTCTGTGTCTATAGGACCCCGCAAGCAGATGGAAAAGGTTCTGAACTATTCCAACTAATACAGATGGCGTTTAGTATGTCACAGCGTTTTATCGTGTTAGGAGACATGAGCCCCCAGAATTAAATTGGGACGATGAATGTGCCTCTAGGGGAACCGCTGAAAATGCACTCATGATATGGGCTCACAACTACGCACTCGCACAACATGTAGGCGAAGCAACGCGCTTCCGAGAGGGACAACGTTCACCTACACTGATAACCAGGTATGGACCTGACGTCGGTTCTTTGGTGATAAAGGAGCCATCGGGGAAGAGCGATCATAGAGTCCTGCGTGCAATGTTCACTGTAAGGCACAACAAACCAGGATCTAGGTTGGTTAAGAACTACGCTAGGGTCGATGACGACCAACTGAGGGTAAGGGAATAAAACATATGTTGGGGCCTGAAAGTACCGGGGCTATTTATGGAGGTTAGATGGAGGACAATAAGAGCCGGACCAATAAGCTTGACAGACGAGTTTGCTCCCTTAACAAAACAAAGAAATGTGAGCCGGCCGCCTTGGTGAAAGCCAAAGGCTGCAACAGCGTTAACTGTTCGTAGAAAGCTATGGGCTGATTTCAAACTTCACAGCACGCACTAAGCATGGGCTGCCTACAAGACAGCCAGAAACAGGGCCCAAGCCCTGCAACGAGAAGCTGAGTGTGAATATGAGAAGAAACTCACCAACAACGTGAAGACAGATCCGCAGTTCTTCGCTTATGTGCAGTCTAAGAAGGTGACACGTGAGAGCGTAGATACCTTTGAGATGCCGGACGGAAGCACTGCTCTCGATGATAAAGACAGGGGAGAAATCTTACTTGCCTCCTTTAGGAGCGTGTGTCGTCAGTACCATAGGCTTAGTGCAGCGGGATCAGATATAGGAAGTAAGCCAGTGATTCAGGAGCTTGCTGTGAGTGAGAATGAGGTGCTCCATGACCTTAAATCTTTGAGCAAGCTCAAAGCAGCCGGACCGGATACGATTTATCCGGCAATTCTTCTCTCTCTTTCCGATACCATATCAGGGTGTATTACCCAGCTGTACGAAGCATGGCTGAAAGAGGGTGAGGTGCCAGAGGACTGGTGTAGACCACTGTCGTAGAAATATATAAGACAGGATCAAGTCAGAAGGCGGAGAATTATAGACCGGTCAGCCTAACTCCAGTGTTGTGCGGGTTTTTGGAACCTATATTCAGAAAGCAACTGTGCCTGGATCTGGCTGATAACGACCTATTGACACTTGCATAATATGGGTTTGTTAGATAAAGATCGTGTTTTACCAACATACTAATGTTCTTGGACGAGACTACAAGACGAATGGATGAAGGTACGACAGTGGAGGTTTGTTATATGGATTTCAGTAAGGCTTTCGACTCCGTGGGTCATCGCCTGCTCGACTATAAATTGCACACCTTTGGGATGATCGGGCAAGCAAGTGACTGGGTAGCACACTTTCATGGGAATCGTAGTTTCTGTGTCAAGTTCGGTGACTATCCATCGAAGCCGGGGAAAATCACCATTGGTGTGCCACAAGGTTCAGCACGGGAGCATTTGCCCTACTCTTGTATATAAATGACCTAGCGAAAGGGCTGAGAAACCCGTGTTTCATCTTCGTGGAAGATGTGGTGATAGCGGGGATATAAACGCGTTTCTTTGATGGACAGAAAGATGGGATTTACCGCTGAATTTTGCCAAATGTCCATTCACCGCATGATTGTGGCCCCTTCGAGCAAACGAAGTTGACCACCATTCCTTGCCCAAATTACTGCCTGGTCTGATGGGTTAAACTGTTTTACTTGTGCCCTTGTTTTCGCGCATCTTGCTAACATCACACTTTGCTTGATTCGCATTTATTGACGCTAATAATAGGTGTTCGTAAAAACTCCGCTGTCCTCCGGCTTTGTAGTTCTCGCTTGCATTGACAGTGAGGTATTCACTCTTCAATGTTTGACCGGTTTTTTCCTCATTCCATCTAACTACTTTTATCTAGGCTGCTTCTGACTTTTCTCTTCCTGCTAATGCATGTCCTGTAATTTTGATCGTTGCTAGTTTCTTCTAGGTTGAATAAGTTGTGCCGCTTAGCGGAGTAAAATATCGTGAAGGTTTCGTCAGATTTCGACCAAAATGTCCTGACTACTAATACTAAAGAAACGAGCAGTATTCCGGCTCAAGGAGTGTCGAAAATAAAGACCTAAGTGTGATAGTCACAGAGGACGTGAGGCCCTGAAGGCAGTGCCAGAGAGCTGCAAATATTGCCAGAGGGTATGCAATACCAACACATGCAAAAGACCGGAGGAGTTCATCCTGTTTTACCAGACTTTAGTGGGACCTGTTCTGGAGTACTGTGTACAGGCGTAGGCAACCTATTATTGCAAGGATGGGGAGCGCTTGGAGGAGGTGCAGCGACTAGCAACCAGAATGATCACCGATCAGATAGGGAAAATATACGCAACGCGTCTAGAAAATCTGAATCTCTTCTCTTTAAGTCGTCTTAGAGGCCGGGGGTAGCTAATAGAAAAGTTCAAGATAATGGAGGGTCTGTCGGGTGTAGACATGCCTTTCTGCCCCTGAGTGCTGCACCAGGGGACGAAGACCTAAGCTACAGAGGGCATACTCAAGTCTGGACACAAAAGCTAAATGTTTTGCAAATAGGTTTGTAGCTATGTGGGACAAACTGTCAGGGAAAGCTGTCAGATGCAGCTATGCACCAACTTTCAAGAAGACTCTGGATTCTCGATGGAACATATAGTTTCCAGGGTCAACCGTATGAACGGGGGGTGAGGCAAAGAGCCCCTGGTATTTTTGTCAATGAACTTGTCTGTGAAGATGATACTGCCTGGCAAATTCTGCCTTTGAGACAAAAAAATCAACCCGCGTTGCTGAATACCGAGGAAAGTCACCGATACTACAACGATCTGGACTCTCGACTGGTCTCGACCACTTTCGTCCTGTGGAAACTGTCCAGAACTGAACCGAATAGAAATTGAATTGATCGTAAGGTCGTTGTGCTATTACGGGTCTTCGTCGGGAGCGTTCGGGTCGTGAAGGAGGTGGGGTTGCAGGTAAGGACGACAAACTGCCAGTTTGACTTTTATACTGGTTTCGCGTCACGAATTTTAATTCGAGTACTGCGAACGTCACCTTGGTGACAGAAAATCCCATACAGTATTGATAAAAGCTGTTAGCCAGCTGAAGTATATTGTTGAAAGAAGTTTGAGTGCATAGATCACGTCATATTTTGACCGCAGTCCTAAAATAATCACTCCGCTTGGACATCCCCATAGGTATATTGATTCCTGCTCCTCTTTAGATAGTGGATGGTAGTTCAACCCCTCAATCTCGAAACCGGTTTTCCCTTGTACGTTGGCAAAAGTGACAAAGTTGGAAAGAATACAGAGAGGCGCAACCCGCCTTATCGGAGGGCTACGTGGGGTCAGCTACGAAGAGCGGCTGAGGATCACAGAGCTATTTCCAGTGGCCTATCGGAGAGTCCGGGGAGATCTGATCTTCACCAAGCGTATCGTCAGAGGCGGCTTCGGCCCAGAACTACGTGCAGAGCTCCCTCTTCGCGGACATGGTCGTACAAGGGGACACCCGCTAACTCTAAAGAAACTGCAGTCAGTGGGCCTCCCACTGGTGTACCGTCTATCTCGGAGGGTGACCAATCTATGGAAATTGCTGCCAGCCGAAGTGGTGGAAGAGCCTAACGACACATTGTTCAAGCAACTTCTGGATGTATTCCTAAAGAGGTGGTGGGAGGCACATGAGTCTACATCACTGAGCTGTGGTGAGGCGGCTTACACGGGAGAGATACCCTCTGCCTCTGTTATGAAGAATGACGAAGTGTGCGTGACAATTTGATGACCAGGTTGGAGGCCCCCATGTTGTTTTTTGTTTAATGCAAGTGTTGGCAGAGCCTCCTCGGCTAATTTTGAAGTGGTCTTCCCGACATGTGGTCCATGGGGATTTAGTACTCCCGTGGTTTGTGTTGGAGGAGTGCGGAAAACTGAGGGAAGTGTTCTTTCGTTGAGAATGTAATGGTAAAATCGGGGGCCGCCATCTTGTTGTTCGTCTCATGTAGGTGCTGGTGCCTGCTAATATACTTACTGGGCCTCGGTCCAAGGAGTTTCTCCTACGCTTTTGCGGATCACACACATGCAACCCTCGTCAAAAGAGCATTGTCTTTGCGCGTTACAACAATAAACGTGTCTTCGTGTCTCTGTTCCTCCTGCCGCTCGTGTGGTGTGCTGCTGTCGTCTGTGTTATCTTGAGATTGTCGCCCGTTATTGTACAATTCGGCGTTACGGACGGGATATGTGCCGAATGCAGTCCGCCATATCTTAAAGCAAAAATGTCGCTCGCGAAAGGTCGAGTTCCGATGTCTCGTCAACCACCACTGTCCAGTCCAAATGATGGTTTGGAATCCTAGGAGCTTCAAGTGCCGATTTATCTGGTCAGTGTCAGCCAGGAGCATTCTGGTTCGTTCTTGCGGAGCTTCTCAGTGAAGAAGCTGCTGAAATTTTTCGCAGCGCTGGTGTCAATATTAGCACCCTAGCAGGAGGAATTCACTCGACCCTAAAGCGTCTTTGTGGGCCACAAGCAACTCCCGGCATGTTGGCAAGGACAATTGCTGTCACGAAAACAGTTAACGAAGGAATGAGCTGAAGAATGTTTGTGGGCGGTAATGGGTTTGGTATCTAAGGCCCACCCGATAGAGCCAAAGGAGCGCCGAGACGAGTTAGTTTGTGAGAGATTCTGCATGGGACTTGCAGCGGAACACTTGAGGAATAAATTCATATATAAAGACGTAAAGTCAATCGAGGAAGCCTTGGCAAAAGCTCGACGAAATAAGATGTCAACCAATCGATGTAAGTCTGATAATTCTCAGACCTCGTGCTCCACATTGCAACATACAGTACCGAACTGAAGACAAAAAGAGGAACAGAAATGCTGAAAGGAGAGTTGGAACTGTAAATATTGCGCGGGATTCGGACGCTTCGCTCAACACTGCGGACATAACTCGCCTATAAGGCCAACAAATCAGTCAGGTGGGTCAAATGCCTCCCGATGCCTCAGTATGGTCGGGGGTGGGCGTCTCAGGCTCCAAGATGGCTACTCGTCCTAAATGCCTATCGAAATGCTCCCAGGTGACCGTGCGTCTAACAGCCTCTGTTGAGGAAGTCCTGCTCAATACCTTCTCGTGGCGATGTTCCCACTAAAGTGGAAGGATGAAAACGAATGCTTGGCGCTCTCCACCGGGTTGGCTGACTCATAGTGTCTAGGGGAGATGGATAACCCCCCATTCCAAACCAACCACGGGTGGCGTATGAGGCATACAACAGTATGCTCACCGGAACCTGTGGCGAAGAGGTGCACTGGGCACCCAGGATGTTTGACCTCATCCGAAGGGAGTATGAACTGAGCGTTCAGTCACCGGCTCCCAGTGGGTTACGGACCCCACGTTTCGTCCCGCTGCCTTGCGGGTTAAGCTTTGGATAGCTAAAGGCTCTGGTTGTGGACCCATAAGACCACCTGCTTTGGCTTGGGCAACCTGACAGCATTGCACTCACAAGCGGATCATGGACTCGAACTATGTACCCCTTCCTCCCGATTGTACCATGTTTTGTTTGGCACAGTCTGAAATCAGGCGGGTGTGTAATTATATATATATATATATATACATATATATATATATATATATATATATATATATATATATATATAGAAAGTTCTCCATGCCCCTATTGGGCTACTCCCCAGTCTTTGGTCTTCATATGTCATTCCGAGATGCCGTTTCTTGGGACAGCGGCCATATCAGGCGGACCAAACCGGATGGAGGGTAGCTGAAACCGTCAAATAAAGGTGCGAACCTGAGTATCACTGCCTGCAATTCGACCCCTGTGAAGCTATGTTATGAATGTCATACAGAAATAAAAAACAGGTATTCAATAGATTCTTGGATGCATGGCCCTGATGCAGTGTCTATTTTTGAAAATGCCCTTATACATCGAGTAGTATTTAAAGCCCGACGATAGCCGACTGCGTTGCAATAGCTGAGACATGGTTGCATCAGAGTGCAACCACGGAGCTGCTGCCCATCAAGGGATAATTCTCCTACCGGACAGATAGAGAGAACAGCAAGGTAGGAAGCGGAACTAAACTGTTAGTCAACGACAATTTTGAACAACGGTCGGGAGAAGCTCTATACACTCCAAATAAACAAGCTTTGTTGTGCCGCCTAATATCTCCGGGAAGCCCTGTGGATTCAGTATGCGCATATTGTAGTCTGAATGCGATTACAGATCAAAAGCTTTGATTATTTGAGTATCTAACCCCAATTACCTCATGGTCATTCCGGATTTTAATAGAAGGGGATTTCAACTCCCTCGAGGTAGATTTCGGGTGTGTTCTTTGACTGACATGCACCGTACTATTCTCCCATGAACTGCACGAATAGAAAGAATTCCATACTGCATCGGTCGTCGCACAGGATAATCAGGACCGCGCTGCCCATTGCATCAAGCGGAGTGGGTAGTGATAAGTGAGATACTGCTCAGAGTTCCCTCTCTTTTATTCAACCTTTGTCTTCTGTCCCTAACCATCCCTGTTTGCCCCATCTATCCACCCATAATGCTTCCACTGATAACACGGTCGATACTCGCAACGATTCACTGTCGAATAGTATCGGGAATAATTTTCTATCTTGTAACTCACATTTTCTCAAAGCTTGTCAGCCTCTGAATCTGGTCTCCTTCAACGTGCGTACACTCATGCAGGTCGGTCAGCAGGCGTGCCTAGCGCTCACAATAGATTATCTGGCGACTGATGTCTGCTGCTTAAGTGAAACACGTATCCAGGATTCGAGCGTTGTGACTCAGCTAACTGCTTCCGGTATCTCATCGAGGTATTTCCTACACACTTGAGGAGACGAAGTAGTTCGAGCTGCGGATCAACGTGGTGTAGGAATAGTCTTGACTGAGGAGGGTGAGGCTGCCCTTTAGACTGGATCTTGGTTAATAGTCGTTTATTTGCTGTGAGACTCCAAGGGTCAGTTGGCGTTCGAAAGGATAGTTGTGTTAAGCGTAATTTGTTTGTGATCTCGGCGTACGGCCCAACGGATTGCAGCTCATACCTGCAGAAAGATGAGTTCTATGATGCCCTCTCCACCCTCGTTCGCAGCAGTAAAGGTTCTGACATTGTAGTGCTAGCTGGTGACTTCAATGTACAAGTTGGAAAACTTAGTGTGTCAGAAGCCTGTTTAGGTGGGCGCTGTGCTTTACCCGCTGAGCGTACAGATAACGGAGTTAGGCTTCTCCAGTTTTGTGCAGACAATCGATTGTTCTTGTCTAGCACGAAATTTCCGACACAGCTCGCGTCGCACAGCAACATGGCGCTCAAACTCTACAGGTACTTTGAGTCAAATTGGTCATATCTGCGTAAGCTACCGGTGGCGCAGTTCTGTTCAGAACTGTAGATCTTACTGGTCCACGTACTTGGAGTCGGACCATGCATTAGTTTTAATGCGATTATCTCTCCAGCTCCATGGTCATCGTCGCAAACCGCAAACCGGATTAGCTGTGCAACGTTTGTGTGATCCGGAAGTACGCACCCGTTACGAGCAGAAGTTAGCACATGAGCTAGGATCTACGACGAACAGTAATGTAGATGAGCATTGGGCTCATATCAAACAGGCGATGCACGTTGCAGCAGGTTTTGCCTGTGGTCCTAGATCCGTTGTCCATCAAAGACACTGGATCTCGCAAGAGTCGCTGAGTATAATGGAGCAAAAGCGTCAGCTCTCGAACCGTAAGGAGAGGAATAAGATGCGGAGAAAGCTACAAAGGCAAATTACGAAAAGCCCTAAGAATGATCGCGAAAATTGGTGGGTCAAGGTAGCCGAAGAAATGGAAAAAGCAGCTGCTTCAGGTAACAGTCGAAGACTGTTCAAACTTATTCGTGACACCGGTGGACGGCGAACCCAGGTCAGTGAAACGATTTGGGATAGAAATGGAGAACCCATCCATGGCAAACAGCAAAGGCTTGACCGTTGGGCTGAATATTTCAAGGAACAGTTTAGCTGGCCGCACGCTAATGTAGTTACTCATGTGTCAACAACTGTGACTCCTTGGGTGGTATCACTTGAGCCCTTATCGGAAGTAGAAGTAGAGTCATGCATTCGATCACTAAAGCTAGGGAAAGCGGCAGATCCCGACGAACTTCCCTTAGTTCTTTTCAAACTGGGTGGGAATATTTTGATAAAATCACTTACCGCTTTGCTCCGTGACATTTGGAACGAGGAGGGTATTCCGTTAATATGGAGTGAGTCGTTGATCGTTCTGATCTTCAAGAAGGGAATACGTAATGACTGCAGTAATCATCGTGGGATTAACTTAATTCCGATTATCACCAAAGTATTGGCCTCAATTCTACTGCACCGTATTACACCGGTTCGCGAGACGAATGTCTGCGAACAGCAGGCTGGATTCCGCCCAGATCAAGGATGCATCGACCAGATTTTTACTCTTCGCCGACTACTTGAAACGCGTCACACGTATCGCCGACCGACAATAATGATTTTCTTATACTTAAAAGACGCTTTTGATTCAGTTGATCGAACATCGCTTTTCAGTGTTCTTCATCGAAAAGGTATGCCCCAGAAGTTCGTGTACCTACTGAGATCATTGTATTCTCATACTTTTGGCCGCGTAAGGGTTTGTGGTGAACTATCCGGTCGGTTTGAAACGACCAGCGGTGTTCGACAGGAATGTCCCATGTCTCCATTCCTGTTCAACTTCGTCATGGACGAAATAATGGAGAGTGCGCTGGAAAATCTTCAGGATGTAGGCGTCGAACTAGGAAATAGCGGAAAGCTGTGTGACCTAGATTACGCGGACGACGTTGTCTGCTTGTTCGAATGCACGGAACATGCTCAGCGTGCATTAGATAGACTCTCAAGAGCTATAGCTCCATTCGGCATGCGCTTTGCACCTTTAAAGTGCAAGATGATGTTACAAGACTGGACGTCAACAATTCCGAGCTTGATGCTCGATGGTGAGGTGCTGTCAGTTGTCGACCGTTTCACCTACCTCGGCAGCAGCGTGACGACAGATGAGAGCACAGTAGTAGAGGTGAGCACGCGTATATGCACGGCTCGAAGGGCGTACGCTGGACTGAATCACTTGTGGCGCCGACCTGATATTTCACTGAAGTTGAAAGGCCGTGTATACTGTACCGTAGTGCGTTCAGTTTTGTTGTATGGTTGCGAAACTTGGAATCTGCGTGCTGAAGATATTCGTCGTCTTGAGGTTTTCGACCATCGATGTTTACGTAGTATCGCTAAGATCGGGTGGAATGACCGAGTGGGCAATGCTGAGGTGAAAAATCGAGTATTGGGTACTAATTCAGAGAACGTTTTGTCACGGCGTATCCGACTTAGTAGACTTCGTTGGTTGGGGCATGTGTTACGTATGTCAAACACGTCTACCGTATCGCGTCCTATTCTCCGTTCCTCTTAGGGAGTGGAAGAGACCACATGGAGGTCAACAGATGACGTGGCAGCGAGAAATGAGGAAATGTACTGCAGAATTAAGAGAAGTAGGTGCTCCACGTCTTCGTGGTTGGGGTCCAAAAGATCCGTCTACCAGTTGGCTTGAGACATTGAAGGATATGGTTATGAACCGTGAACAGTGGCGATCGTGTTGTCACTTTCTATCGAATCAGACTGACTGATCGATGTGCGTTTGTACAGTTAGACTGTGTATTCCGAGTGTTGGCTACTAGGGCATTCTTTCCTTTTCCCACCCATGTAGGTCCAGTCCCTGTCCATCTTGTATATTCATACTTTCTAAATCAGCGTGCAACATGGTGAGAAAGACAGTGGCCGGTGGGGCTTGCCCTACTGTTTAACGCTGTACGATGATGATGATGATGATGACTATTCTGTTCTGTTCTGTTCAGACAACCATTCACCATGCACTGAGTGCGGGGGCTTTGGCTGCTATTTCTTAGCGGAAATCTCAAAAGGAAATAATGAAAGAGAAAAGAATATGAAAGGAGTAAGAGGAGAACTTCATTAATGGAATTAAGTCGATGAAGAAAGATTGTGGATGCAAGAACGCCACTGATCGCGGCATCTAGCCATATCCCCCAATATATCTAGTCATTGAGTGGGAGGGTCTCTTGGACCCCACGCAGGAAGTCTAACACGCCCTACATGGCCAAGTTCACTAGTTAGGCTTCTCATACCTTCCTTCTATGTCATGGGCTGACCACCGTTACTCATCTTTCAACCGTTCTCCGCCTTAGCAAACATTAGCACACTGAGGAATCCTGTCAAGAGACATGCGTAACACATGCCCCAACCATTTTAGCCAGATGAACTTAAGCGTTTCACTGTAACAGGCATTTAATCGAGTTATTGGATCGCATATCACTCTTTCAGCACATCAACCAGCTGACTCGGTTGAGAGAAAAACAAACTCCAAGTGTACTTGACCTGGTGTTTACCAGATACCCGGGATAGTAATTAACCTAGAGTTCACGGCTTCACTTGGAAGAAATAACCATGTGATCCTTAGGTTTCTGATCAAGGGGCTCCCCTCGGGTTGTCAAGTGAAACATAAAGGAACATCAGGAATTTAGGTATCGTCTCAATCAAGGAAGCTACGGATGGAGTCGACTGCGGCGTTCACTATCACACAGTGGAAGAGGGGCGGACCATTATCAGGTACCACTTCTTCAGGCTGATCGATGAATTCATCCCACTCGGATATGTCAAAAGATTGAGTAAATCACGGTACTGGACGGGCCGATCCGCCAAGGCGCAACTGACGAGGCGTAAAGCTTGGTGTCCTTATCGATCAGCGGGTGGACACCAGAGTATGCTGTAGTATATGATTGCCCGCGAGCGCGCCATTAGGGCGCAGCGAGAATGTCAGGCGAGATGCAAAGCAGTCCTAGCGCGCACAGTAAAAATGTCCCAAGGTCTACTATAAGTAAGTCCAGTCCAAGGCCACAGAAAGAATCGCTGTAGGATGTGTAATCAACAGAAACGGAAAACAGTCAACAAGCGCTTACGAGAATGCTCAGATTTTGAAGGAATTCTTTGAACGTGTACATAGACAGAACACCAGGAGACAGCGTGTGATCACAATAAACCAAGACAGGATGATTAGTAATAGTGAAGTTGGATTACCACTGAGCAGACTGAACAGTAACGAGGCTGCGGGACCGGATGACATTCACCCCGCCATTCTAAATGCTCTAGCCAACATACTAGCTGAACCGCTAACACAGCCATTTAACGTATCCCTAAACACTGAGGAACTGCTGAGCGACTGGAGATTGGGGCAAGTTGTCCTCATTCACATTATGTAAGCTTACTATCAATCATACTCAAAGTACAAAAGGAATGGGTCAGAGGTTGATTAACCGAGTAACTATTGGACTACCGATTGATTTCCAACCAGCAACACGGGTTTGCTATGGGAAGATCCTGTCTAACTAACCTGCTATCATTTTCTGAAGACGTAACTAACAGATTAGACCAAGGGGGAACGAGCTATGTTACTTGGACTTTCACAAAGCCTTTGACTTGGTAGACCAACGTTTCTTGCTAGGCAAACTGAAGGCACCTAGAATGGTCCCAGATTGTGAGATGGATTGAGGGTTACCTCAGTAATAGAGCTTTCTCTGTGCAGATCGAGGACACTTGATCCACACTGACCCAAACATGGAGTGGTGTGCCGCAAAGCTCTGTGTCGGGATCACTGTTGTTACTCATAGGAGATCTGGTAACCACACTAGACTTCCCGGGGTTTCTATCTGCAGACAACATCGAATTGGTAGGAGAACTGACCTCAAGTCAACTGCAGACCGACTTAAACAGGATTAGCGCATGGACAAAAATGTGGGATTTACCACTAAATGCAGCCAAATGCAAGCATTTGCTGTCAGGTAGGGGAAGCAACGACGATAGGTACATAGGACTGCAAGGATTGAGCCCACTACTGTCATAAGAGATTTAGTTGTGTTTGTACACGAGAAGTTCAAACCTGCTGAACAGTGTGAATCGGCAACAGTTAAGGCAACACAGGGCACTGTTCAACTTAAAAAAGACGATGGTGTCTAGGGTAGCCGGCGCAATTTTGCCCAAGTATATAAAATGCTGTAACGCCTCACTTGAAGCTTTTCGTACAGGCGTGGTCGCCGAGTTTAGTGTAGGACAAAAAGGCATTGAGAGATGTTCAGATGTGGTTTATCCAAATAATTAGCGGGCTGCAAGGGAAGCCGTACCGACAAAGACTAAGAGCTCTAAATCTTTTCTCCTCTGACCGTCGTAGGCCAAAGGGAGACCTGATAGAGAGTTACAAGCTATATAAAAAGTTACTACGATCGATGGACCAATACTAACTCGTCACAATCTTACACTTAGGTGACACGAGCATCAGTTGGATAAACCAAGGACAAACAAGGACACAGCAGTGTTTTTTCCTCACCGAATTATAAACAAGTGGAGCAATTTGCCTCAGCCCATGTTGAAAGCAACCACCTTCGCTACTTTCAACCACAAACTGGGTGCATGCTGAGCAGAGGTATTCCCAGACTGTGACTAACCATTCTAAGTAGCCGCTTCCTTTCCTTTTTTCTTCTCTTGACTCATTACCTCATATTGTATTTCACCACTCTAGTGCTTCCTTACTCTACCTATCTCTGTTTATAGCCTCCATATCAGCCTTCTCGTCATCATCTCATATTTACGTACTTACATTATTCGAGCACTCGGGGTGATATCTCACATGGGAGCAGCATTGAGTTGTGGTGCTGAACCTATATCATCGTGAGGTTGCTGTTCCCAAGAGCGAACGTACTTTCTTTCCTTCCCAACAGCCCCTAAAGAAATACAAAAATACCGAACTGTACTAGATACCTGGAAGTCGAATTACGCAGTGAAAGAAACTGGACGTTTATTGACTCAAGCTACAAGTCTTGTGACCCGATCTGATCTGGTCCTGGGTAAGTGAGTACTTCTGGGGTGTGTGGTGTGGGAGTACGGAACACTGTGGACAGTGTTCTTCCGTTGAAGGGAACAGTGTAGTGAGCAAGCTGAAAAACCACTGCGTTCGATTAAAGTAAGTGTAGGATCCTGTTGACGCACCTACTGGGCTTCGGCTCATAGAGTTTCTCTTTGGTTTTTTGTAGACTGGACGAGTGCAAAAACCCTCGCGGACGATCATTGCTCGCATACTACAACTTGGTCTTACTTCGTTTTGTCGATGGTTGCTGCCAGCTCTGGTCCATTTTAGAATCTGCTGTAATCATACACAATGGATAAAAAGAAACTTGACTACTATTACGATCTCCTATACTCGACTATCCTTTGTTATCAAGTAAGCGAATTTTTTTCTAATTGCCTCTTTAGAACACCTTAACAGGTCTTATCCCCTCGTCGCCTAATAGCTCCCATGCTTGGGTTAGAGATAATGTATATGCTTCACTGTCTATTTGGGGGTTGTCTCTTGCATATCGTAAACTACCGGATGTTGACGAGGATCGTTCCAGAGGATACGAATTGGAGAAGGTAAATTAAGAAAGATTTTGTTTGTAGTTACCAGTGCGTCGTTAAACTCATGCGGGGGATTTTAGTGTGCTACATGAAACAGGCAGAAAAAGTAGAGAAATTAAAAATGAATCAGGATCCGCGACACTCGCTGCACGCCAAATTTGATGCTAACAATTGCAAGACCGTGGTCGGTGACGACCAGTGGGGCCACCTGCAGATCGATGCGGTTTCTGTATTTCTTCTCACTCTAGCGCAAATGACTGCATCAGGTTGGTTCTTGTTGCTCCAATAATAATTTACAGGCCTACGGATTATATGGACAAGGGAGGAAGTGGCATTCATTCAAAATCTCGTGTTCTATATCGAATATGCTTACCGTATACCAGTAAGTGTTAAATTTGATATCTGGCTATCAATTAGGATTATGGAATTTGGGAAAGAGGCGATAAAACAAATCACGGTCTTCCTGAACTTAACACCAGTTCTGTTGGAATGGCTAAGGTAAGTGCGCTTAAAGCATTTTGTCGATTTGTGTAAAACTTTTTTGACTTATTCGGACAAATGGTCCTCATTTTAAGCTGAATCAAAACCTCGTGTTATCACCTG
This sequence comes from Fasciola hepatica, assembly GCA_948099385.1. Classification (NCBI taxonomy): domain Eukaryota; kingdom Metazoa; phylum Platyhelminthes; class Trematoda; order Plagiorchiida; family Fasciolidae; genus Fasciola; species Fasciola hepatica. The sequence goes on along the minus strand of CANUEZ040000027.1, from coordinate 6,279,734 downwards.
AATCGGCTAAAAAACAACATTTTCGCTGCAATTTCCCTGACATTGTCCCTGCATACCGCTAGAGATCAAAAACTTATTCCATTGGGCGTCAAATTGTAAAACATGCCTATCATAAACTTACTCATTCATTTTCAGTTTCCTCACGAAAACTTTAAGATGACAATAAGATAAAGAACAAGCGAAAATGAAAGTGACCTAAGAGAAATGGTCAGTTATTCAACTGACGTGCATACTTTACTTATTCGCATAGTAGTGCCAGATAACCCTAACCAGCCGAAAGTTGACTACGGCCCACCAACTCAAGTAAGTCATTAAAGTCATAAAAAGCCCTCAGCAGTGGACGACCTACTGTCGATGAGCTCCAGAAGTCTGCCGATTCTGCTGGGCCAAATGTTTGCTTATTTACGCCACCTGGGAAACAAAGGTCACTTGCAACGGTCGGCCAACGGTAACCATTTTTCAGTGTGCATAGTATTCTTGAGGACCGACATACTGCTTAATATCAGTATGAGCGCTTTCACATGCAGCCTCGTTGTTCGTTGGGTTAGCAGTGATCCAGACACAAATAACTTAAAGAAATCACATTTGTGATTAATTTGTGGACTTTTCAATGAAGAGTATTTACTCATACACTAAATGATTCAAATAAGATCCCAGTGGATATATATATATATATATATATATATATATATATATATATATATGCTAGTAATGCTTACTAAAGTTTGTAAGTCGCGGAAGCCTCCGCCGAGAAAGCCAAGTTTTCCTCACTTTGATGACCGCAGTATAATAGGCAAATAGGTAAAGATTTGAACAATGAATCATTCATCTTTGTTTCGTATGATATGCTTCTGAACTTCCCAGTTTCACACCTCAATGGTGGTCGTATAATGTTACAGCGAAATTTTGCTTCGCACTGTACCTCAGACCGTATATTTTTGTCACCCTACAGGCTGCTCTTCAAGCTTTAAGCGATTTGGATTTGTTTGGTGCTGACGGCAGCCCCCTGTCAACCATACATGTATTCCCTGATGAGTGCCAGCAATGTAATACTGTTTTGGAGAGCGTGCTCCCACGTGAGTCTAACTCGAAGGAAACGGACGCTGCTTTGTTGACCATCCTCACCTATCCTGGGTTTTCGGTAACAAATGAGGATTTAATCAAGCAAACTCGTACCACAGTCGTTCAAAAGTTATTAGGAAGGTGAGACCGTCAGCTGATTTCTGATTTATGGTGGTTGCTTTATCAGGTTTTCTGGGCTCCAGTTACTCCCGTTTTCAAATACACTTGTTATTAGTGTTAGACTTACGTATTACCCATTCTTAAGCATAAATTATTATTGAATGGCTTTAAAGGGAGGGAGTCTAGTGTTGGTTATTTTATCGTGACTAATTTCTTGAGACATTTGTAGGTGAGTACCAGCTTCGATTCACACCAAATCTGAAGATCTCACTTTCCCAAATCTAGTGAAGATTTTTTCAGCGGTTGTTATCAGATAGACGTCCGTTTTTGATTGTAGCATGGACCAAGCTGAATAATCCCACATCACTTTCTTAAGATCAATAATTTCACTGGGGACCTCTATCTTTCTTCTAAACACCAGTATTCACGTGTGGGGTTATACATCGTGCACGTAACTTCAATGAACACGCCTGTCAAAGACGCAGGGCAACCAAAATATCCTCAAAAATACTCTCGGTTTAGCGTGCTAGATGGTTTTAAATTGGTTGGGTCAAATCTTATCTCAATACAGCGGTATTCCTTATTATATGGCGCTTTTATCGTTGCCAATCACTGGTTTCCTTCTCAGTAAGTCCTTCAGTCCCTTGATACAAACAGTTATTTCCAAGACTTTTATTCAGCCACTATCTGAGGATTTGTTTGTAATATTACAAATGACATCAGAAGGAGTGCATCGGCTGTGTTTTAACAACGGTTTCCTGGTAATTCACTGTCGCACACTCGTTACCACGCCTGAGTTGTTGAAAACGTATATGGCTCTCGACTCTAAGTCTCAGAATAGGGTCGGGTTGCCGGCTATCCCTAATAGTATAGTGAGTCTTCTTAGCTATGAAGAACACCTCTTTCATGGCACTCGTGCGCAGGCACGGGATAAAACAAATTTGCTTCGAAAATAATGATTGCCTCTGAGTGCGTTCAGTGATATGATGACTGTGTGCGTGCCTGCTTGTTCTTCGTTTTCGTTGATGCGCTCACTGATTGATATCCCAGAGACGAATTGAGACGAAATTACTTCACTGCGCGCGCCTGACAGCCGTTGCCCAAGAATGGTGTTTAGATGAATTACAAAGAGATACGGAAATTCTATCTGCCTTTCCAGTTAATATAACCAACAGCGGCTAACGTTTCATCCATCAGCTTCGTTGTAACGATTAACTTTCTGATCAATATGAACCGATGTCTTAAGAAGCGGTTTTGACCTGTTTGATTCCGTCATAGGCCTTTATAGCATCTTGCTCAAATTGACAAAATGGGCATCAGCCACCGTTTACTTGAATCACAGAAAGATTGTCATTTATTCAGAGTCACACTGGTGTTATGATTACATCTTAGTGTGTGCCCGCTGTGCACACTTCACATGTGATCGCGTTAACACTGAAGCTGCCTGCTCGGCACAGATACTTTTAGCTTTTAACGGGAGATCTGTCTTCCAGGCAGAAGTGACCACACCGTTATAAATGCATCTGGGTGACCGGGACTTAGATGAATACGGATTACAGACCAAAGGCCTGTTATTTGAGGCTGCTAAGGCTCCGTAGGGCTTCAGTTCTAATATGTTTCTCACTGAATGAACCGATCGGCATTGTGATGTACTTTAGTTCACTTCAGTTTATTCAGCCATTAACCTCGCACTATTGTGCTCTGGTTTTGTTCGCTACCTCCCAGCATCGTCCCGTTTAGGGAAGAATATTAAAAGCGTGATGTACAAAAAACAGAAGCAAATTAATAAGCGGAAATCATGAAGATAAAAAAAAATAGCCCGAATGCAACTACGCCACTGGCCGCGACTCCTAGCCGTGTCATTTAATGTCTTCAACCATCTGGTGGATGGTTCTTTTGGACCCCAATCTGGAAGTGTCACAAGCCCTACATGGCCAAGTCGACTGGTCAAGATTTTCATACTTTTCTGTTATGTCACAGACTGACCATTCCGACCTACCTTCCAACCATTTCCTGCCTCAAAGAACAACGTACGCTAACGAAGTCTGCCAGTTGGCATGCGTACCACATGTCCCAACCATATTAATCTATTTAAATTCAATACCTATTCCAGTGACTGGCCAGTGGTTCCCAACACATTACCTAGCACTTTCTTAATATTCGGGCAATGCTACGGACACCGATGCTAGAACACCGAGTCTCCGCCTGTCTTCCACCTTTAACAGCCATGCTTCCGAATCGTATGAAAGAACGGATCTAACCACCGCAGTGTACACTCGACCCTTGACAGACAACCGCATGTCACACCGACGCCATAGATGACAGAGGTTGACAAAAGAAACGACAACTCATCTGATATCTGATTGCCTGGTGAAATGTAACTACTTGGCTAACAAAATTTATCTGCTGTAGCTTCCCCTGCCAGAACGAGGCTTGGTATAGAGCCAATCCAGCCCTGCAGCAGCATTTCACACGTCAAAGGTGCAAACCATTCCAAATATTGCTGCGCTGTTGTTTAGGCTATCTAAGACAGCTTGCAGCTCACCTGGAGAAAGAGAGCTGTTTTTTCCTTTTCACCCTACACTTTTTGATGTTTTTTGTCACTTTATTTGTCGGGACGATTTTTTTGTGATTACGGGACACGATAGTTCAACAAATGAACCGCGCAGCATTCGTGCCACTGACTCCTATCCTGAGCCATGTCCCTCAACGTTTCTAACCAACGACAATCCTCTTCCCTTGGTTCCAACCAGGGAGACTGGGGGCACCAACTGAAGCAAGTGTCGATGCTAGTTTCTTCATACCTCTACGCCAAGTCATGGCCTGACTGCCGCGTCGCTTCTTCCAGCCTTATCCAGTACGTGAGAATAGAGCACGGACGGTAGACGATGGACAGGTATTCGTAAAACATAACCGAGCCACCTGAGGCGGTGTAGAGCGTTCACTTCGTCGAGGGGCGGCTATCCGTGCCTAACACACGATGGAACACCTCGTCATTTTCATTCGTTGTTGCCATCAGACGCGAGCAATGCTTCGGAGACATCGGTAGTCAAACGCAAAAAGACGCCGAGCATCCTCAGCGCGAAGTGTCCAGGTCTCGCAACAGTAGAGTAAAACACCGCGAACCGCGGCTACTTAAACCCGTGTCTTAAGAGAGAGCCGGATGTCACGGTGACGCCACAGGTGTCGCAGGTTTGCGAAAGCTGCTCTAGGTCTCGCTATGCGTGAACTAATCTCCCCCAACACCCCCTCTGGCTGTTATCAAGCTAACAAGGCACTTAAAGTTTTCGACTAACTCTAGCATTATCATTCAGCAAGGCGATATCATTGGCATATTTCGAGTGGAAAACTCTGTTCCCCGGGAGGAGTTCAACTCCACCGTTTAAAAGACCAGATAGGGCATTCCGTAGGACGTCCTCTATGGCAAAGTTGAGGAGAAATGGGGATGTAAGGCAACCTTGTCGAGCTCCACCGGAGACGGCAAAAGAGGGCGAAAGCTGGCCGTAGACCTTTAACCGACCTGAGGTATGACTATACAACCCTTTGAGGACTGATACGTACTCTCAGGCGCTTTGTTTCCCAACAAACAGTTCCATAGTGCGGTCCTATCGACAATGTCAAAGGCCGTGTGAATGTCCAGGAACACGATGATTATTGGTCTTTGGAAAGTGTGACTGTACCCTAGCAGTTGCCAGAGGGTAAAAATGTAATCGATGCATCCACGACCGGCGCGGAACCTAGCTTGCTTCTCGCGAATCTGCTCTTCACGTGTTTGGTACAACCTGCGAAGTATGACAGATGCAAGCAGCTTCGAAATATTATTATAAGACTTGCACCCCTTGTGGTTGGTGCATCCACTGAGCGAGCCCTTCTTGAATATGCGGACAACGGTCAATTCTCCCACAAGGACGGAACCTGCTTAGAATCCCAAACCTCTGAGAACAAAGCATGAAGTTCTCTAACAAGCTGCACTCCACCATCTTTAAAAAGGCCTGCGGAATGCTATCGGAGCCCGGTGCTTTGTGATGTCCTAAGGCTTGGACCTTATTTCGGATCTCCCCTCTGCAGGTGGATCTGTTGAGACGCACCACTGGACGTGTGCCGCTAGAGCTACAGAAGAGGCCGACACCGAAGGCTAGCTAAACTGTGTCCGAATATGTTCTGCCCAGCGATCGAGACGCCGCTTCTGAATGTGAAATGACTAACCCCTCAGCTCCACAGATTCTTCCACTCCCACCTGGTGGGTCCCTGACGGTGACTTGAATGAGATAGAACAGCTTGCAGGAATTTCCCATAGCGGCAGAACGTTTCACCTCTGATGAGCGTCGCGACCACCAGATTTCGCGGTCCCTACGAAGATTCGCGCTAAATGCACGTCTCGCAGAAACCCAGGGTCTTGCGTCACGACAAGACAGGCTGCAACTTACTAGGCTAGCAGACTGCAAGGCACACTTGATAAACGACCAGTGCTGATTTATGTTATCAGGTGGAGCTACATTTAGCTTTTCCGGTTAGCGCGTTTTGGAAGACGAATAATCGAGATGGATCGGAGAGCTTATCGCAATCTAACTGTCGTCGTAGCATGCGTTTTGGGCGCCCACCGAAGCACATGAACAGCTTAGTGCAAACTAATGAGAGGTCATAATCAAGGGGGAGGGGGGATTGCTCCAGTACGAGCGAAAATCTTATATGCAACGTCGCCATCTGTGGCTTATAACGATGTGGCCAATCTGGATCTACTGTTAACTCGAAGAGGGCGGACGCCACGTGGCGTACCGGTGATTAGAACGTCTGAAGTTCGTGCTGGCTAGGAACAGGCCATGGCCTGAGCATAAAGTCAACAAGCATTCCCCGTTTTCCGAGCGACAGGAATCTGATCCAAAGGGGCCTCCTAGATGCTCCTCATTCGATGACAGCCAACCCACTCTAGCATTCAGATCTCCTGCCAAAATCACGATATCAGCCCGTCTCGCTTTGTATAAGAGGTCGTGGAGCTTTTGGTAGAATGTATCTTTGATTGCATCTGGGCTACAATCGGTGAGTGCATACGCCGGAACGACAAACAGATTGCGTCTATCGGAGCGGCGAATGCTCACTTTACACAAACCCCTGAGTCTCACTGCGCATAAACGACTGGCGACTGGGATACAGTCTAGCAGCGCCGCTTTAGCTCTTTCAGAACATCGCCAACGCCAGCAGGACCAGAAGCCGCAGCCTCAGCGTCCCCAGGAAGGCGTAAGGGAAACTTTATAGAACGATAAGCTGGGGGCGGTAATCGAATTATGGAACTGGAGTCTTGAATACGAGTCTCTCGAATGCAACACACATCGATGGCAAGGGATTCAAGCGTACGAGCTAAACCTGCCTTTTGTCTCATACGCATCAGTGTTCGCACGTTGAATGTGGCTAGTTTGAATGGGCATCGAGGACGAAGCAGGGCATCAGCTGGTGATAACGGGTTCGGTGGAACTCGGAAGCTAGTCGAAGAAGCACAAGAGGAAACTCAGCCAGGATTTCTATCAGTGGCTCTACAGCAGGCACGGCAGACCGGAGAATCCGTGAGATGTCAATGGAACAGAAAACAGGAAGTGAGTGTAAATGGGTTAATAAGTTGTATACGGTATAGGAGAGTGTTCGTTTGTACGCACAAAAGAGCAGTCAATCATAGTGGTGGAATCTGTCATGGTTGTTTTTCGTGTTGCGGACTATTGTACCACTCGGCCGCTCAGTCCAGAATAGGCATTTTTGTTCGGGGCTGCATCTCTAGCCTTTGCGCATTCAAGCGCGCCCTGCAAGGCAGCAGGGTTGGTGCATTTGGGCCGGTGACTAATTGTATGGTTCATTCGCCTTTTCTGGAAACCACTGGGAGCCGGTGACCGAATGCTCAATTCATGCACCCTTCGGATAAGGCTGGACATCCTGGGTGCTCATTACACCCCGCTTTGTCACAGATTCCGGTAAGAATAGTGTTGTATGTCTCACACGTCATCCATTATTGGTTTGAAATGAGGATTTAGCCATCTCCCCTAGGCTGACTTTCAGTCAAGTGTGGTTCATTTGTGAACTCTTCAATGAAGAGTATCCAGTCACACTCCGGAAGTTTCAAATTATATATATATATATATATATATATATATATATATATATAATGTAAATCGTGGTGGTGCCATTGTGACTATTCATCACAATCACCACTCTCAGGTTGTCGCGAGGTGGTCGAAGCGATTTGTCCCCTTTTGAACTATAATCTTTTTTAGCAGTTTTCCCCGGTTCGGAACTAGCACTTAAGTCAGATCTATCCTGTAATCATTTGATTCACCCAGATACAATCCCATACTACTCAGTTTTATCCTGTTTCCGTTGGTTGGATTATATTTCAGATACGGTTGTCGCCGCTTCATACGTGACGGATTCCGAACCGCACGTGAGGATTCCAATCGCCTCTACTACGAACCTTGGGAGTTGCGCATGTTCGAGGGCATCGAATGTGAATGGCCGATGTTTCTCGCGTGGCTGGTGCTGGATGCCAGTTTTCGTGAAGACTATGATGACGCAGATCGTTACATGCAAATGCTTCAGGATGTGGTAGTTCGTGAGGTATGCATTGTTCACACAGTTTTTGTTATGCTTTGGCATTTCCGCTCAATTGTTATTTTGCCTGGTCTTTTCCCTGAAGTAACTCCACTCCAGGGGTGACAAACTACTTGGAATTATTGTGGTAGTTACAGTTCTCTATCTCCTGATTCCCAAGTACTACCCGATAAAATTCAATCAACTGAGTGATCAGAACCATATAAACAGAAGTCACTATATTTCCATTTTGTCGTCTAGAAAAAATGGAACTCATTAATCCATTCGCTGTTGTAAGAAAACGGATTAGTGCGGGAGTTAATTACGCAGCAAGCTAATAGGGTAAAATTCCGTTCTCATCTCGTACGACCGAATTTGACCGCTTCTATGAATACCGTGGTTCTTGTTGCTGTCTTCTGTGGTTCTATAAAGTTGAATCTGGATGACGTTTTTGTACGACAAAATGTATGTTGAACGGAGTACCTTGATCATTCTTTGGCGTATACAAATTTATTATGTATCCGCGGAAGTGAACGGACCTTTAGTCAAATATGTGAAAACACAGACGCCGAGTAGAAGAAAATTGGCTTTTCGTTTACGTGACTGAGCGTACGATAGTGTGCCGGAACATCAACGACATTCATGATTGACTACAACATGGAATCGACCAGTCAGAGTACCGACGCCAACACTTGCCTCTGTCGGTTTCTCAGACCCCTCGTAATTAAATGTTTTATGCCCTGTGTTCTATTTCAGATTGGTCACATTGACAAGCATGGGTCAGAGTTATTGTCGTTAGCGTTCGTGTTGTGAAATCTAGTATTCCATTGTGTTGTCATCGGTATCATCATAATCATTTCGTTTCATTTCGCATACTTTCCTAGTTTCTAATGACTGGTTAGTGCCACGAAGCTGAGTATATCGAAACAATCAATCTCCAACACACAGGATTGTACCCTCGTAAAGTATTCTGATTTACACGGGAAATTTGCGATCACTTCTTATATACTGGGATAAATTCTTAAACTTACTCAAATAGTCGCTTTCAGAGGGAAATCGTGAATATTTAGTCATTGAATTTTCCAGTGGTTTTGCTGCCGTAAAATGTTATAATAAATAGTTAGTTGTGTCCACGTCTATAAGATGTACGGCTTCATCTGAGACATGAACTGGTGCACCATTCTGCAATAAGACGGTTTTCCTAGAATTACTTCTGGTCTGTGAACTTTTATTTTTGAAGCCCGGTGAATTCTGTGTTGTTCGGGGCATCTTTGACAACGTTGTACCAACTAGGTTGATTGTGATTTATTACAGCTTATATCAACTGTCGTGATATGTTTTGTGACCTCAAAAAATGATTAGAGAGTTCCGCCGGAAATTTCCTTTCTGAATGACAGTTTCCTGTGAGCCCCTATGAAATTCACAGAATACCAGAACACCGAATGGGGCACAATTTTTCGACTAATTATATCTTGCTCTCCATCTGAATCATTGTCCATATCATTTACATGTGCTCCTTTCTGTCTCCCAACTCAGTCCGGCCAAGCATGTGAAGGAGTGAACGCAGTGGAGAAACCCATGTGTCGACGTGCAAGTGAGGTGACCAGTGCCAGTACCATTCAGAGTGTCGTTCTAATGCCCGAATCGTATGCTGTACCGGCAGAAAGTATTGAATCCGAATTAGCCAAGCCACATTCACAGGATCGAATAACAAAGGGCAGTCTACCTCACATTTGGGGCCAGTCACTTTACATCCTATCGAATATTATATACGAGGGTCTTCTTCTTCCCGGGGAAATTGATCCGCTTGGACGACACCTGGTAAGTTCACTCTTTCATTCTATTCGTCTTCGCCATCGAAGTCATCGTTTGTATTGTTCTTGTGATGGTGGTGGTAGTGGAGATGGTAGTGAGGATGATAACCACTTTTATTGTTCCAGTTCACTTCGGACAACCATTAATCATACACTGGATGCGGTGGCTTTGGTTGCTAACTCTCAGCGGGATCACCAGTCGGAAATACAAAAAAGAAAGGGTAAAAAGAGAGGTACAAAACCGTATTTTCAAGTCGGTGAGGAAAGTTAGTGAGTAGAAGAGCGCCCCTGCTCCCGACACATAGCCGTATTCTCCAATATGTATAACCACTGAGATGAGTGATCTGTTGGACCTCATCAAAGAAGCCTAACGCGCCCTACGTAGCCATGTCCACTAGTCAGGCTTTACATACCTTTCTTCCATGTCGTGGATTGGCCACCGTTGCTTATCTTCCAGCCACTGCCTACACCAACGAACCGAGCGCACCGATGAATCCCATCTGGAGACAAGCGCAGCATTTGCCCCAGTCATCTTAGCCTGATGAGCTTAAATGATTCATCTAACGATTTGTTTCATGTCTAATACTCTGCACCTAACCTCAACATTGTTGGTATCATGTTCCCTCTTGTCGCTTGCCCACTTTATGGATGACGGTACAACACGTTTCTCTGAATGACCATGTGTGCTCTATAGTGCCGTATGCAAGGATCAGTGTTCCTCCGCAAAGAGCTGTTTGCGTTCGATCTGCAAAATAGAGATAAACAGTAAGCCCCATGAGCATGAAAGCTCAGTAAAGTTCATCGACAGAATCCTACACTTAAATAAATCGAACAACAAGATGGCTGCTAACAGCCTGCTCACTACAATAGTGTTCACAAATGACTGTTTCTCGGTATCTTAGTTTGAATTATGTGAAACATTAGCATTATTCGGGTGACCATTAGTCATAACAGGTTTAGTAAAATATATATTTTCCGCGTGAACAGCTTCGAGCTGAAAAGCAGTCTGAGCTCTCAAAGAAACACGATATTTATGTCCCCATAAACTTGAGACTCAATGTATTTTCAGAAAGGACCAAAAATCTCTACCTAGAAACGTCAGATGAAGAGCCATATGGGTCTTCCAGTAAACCTAGTTGTCGTAATGATTTGGTCGATAACCGGCCCCTGTCTACCATCCAGGTTGATCGGCTGTGGCGATGTGTAAATTTTGGCCTTTGGGGTTGTAGTCATTACCTGATACGTTTCGACGACCATCCAGTAGTACATATCCCAGCCATACGACTAATTCGAGGTCTTTCCTGTTCATCGCCAACAAATATGCGATCAGCACATCGTCGTCATCGTTTTATTGGAAGAAGTTAGATGTGGTTCGCCTGATGCTTTCTAATACAAACGAAGACCGGAACTGTTTTTTATTGTCCCCACAAACCTAACCGTGAGTGCGCATGCACATACTCAAGCGTTCTTAGTTGATAGGTGATTGGAAAAAGTCTTCGTTGTTTCCTAACTCCGATAAATTTTTTTCCGGGGTATGATATTTATTGGTTGTTGAGTAGAAAAGGGCATAAATGTATCTGATTTGTCGATTGTTCATCATAATTGCGTACACCTAATTCACTACGAAGTTTTCTTGATAATCTAAACTACAGTACAACGATGTTCGGAATTTTTTCACACCTTCAAACAATAAAATGTTGCTACAAGACTGGGTTGATTCGACGCTAAACCTTACCGTAATTAGTTTATCATTATTCGAAATAGGTAAGTATTGTTTCCTTGGTAGGTGAATTTCACCTGTTTGTCGGTCGCCTATGATTATATATATATATATATATATATATATATATATATATATATATATATATATATATATATATATATATTCTACTTTTGTGGTGCTGGCCAATAAGAAAGTTACTATCAAAAAATACAACTAGCTTGTCTTTTTGACTCTCTCACCTAACCCTAATATATATTTAGATTCATATCCAATTTTTATGTGTCCTGACTTGTTCCCTTTGTGGCAGCTTCCTTGTGTGTCCGCGTTTGCTTGTGTTCTGACTGAATTGTAGGCTCACTGCTTGCTTGTACGAATACAAGTACCACCATCATCTTGGTCGATATCATTGAATGAATCCGAGGATATCCCATAGGTTAATAGAATCCTGGTCATCGAATCCCACTTCACAAACTCATCTGCAACTTTGTTTTACACTTATTGTTACATGCATATATAAATACATACATGCATACATACACCCATATATGCATACTTTCGTCACTTAGTACACGAGACTGATTGGTCTGAGTGGCGTACCCGTATGACCCAAGTAACTCACCAGTATTCGTTTTCTTTCATTCGAAAATCACCAAGCATCCAAACAGTACGTAAGTGGACTGGCGGATAGCTAAAGAGGCAGTATATATATATATATATATATATATATATATATATATATATATATATATATATATATATATATATATATATATATATATATATATATATATATATATATACAAAATCATAGGCGACCTGCTGTAGTTAACCCATATGAATCCGATCATCCGGTTAGTATCACGTCAATAATGGACATTCAATCAATCGAAAACCCGAATAAACTGTCTTGATCAGCTGTCATTTACTCAACATAGAGTAAGACCCCCTCACTCAGATCTTCAACACAAGCAGAGAAAAATCGATAATTTTTAATAAAAAGAAAACATTTGATCACCTGTTCACGAATGTGTCTCTCTCGATGATCGTGGTCCATCTTTTTATTTATTCACCCTTTGTCCCTCAAACTCATTTTCTCCCCACACAGTTAACCGAACCGAAACCGGATCTTTCTGTTCAAGTAGTCCTAGTTGCTGAAGATGATGACATGAAAAGTTATCTACAAGATTTACAAATCGAAGTACAGACTTTTGACGAGATCTACAACGAGGCCGGAATTCACATTTATCCAGCTAAAGTTCTTGGACAACTGTACAAACAATTAGGTAGGTTTATTAGTCAAAGATGTGTCATCCGAGAAACAATGATTGTATAATTCATAAATGGTATGAGGAACCGGAATGATATAGGTACTGTAAAATTTATTTGGATTATCCATTATCTACATCATTTCCGCTTCTCATGCCATCGAAAAGTTCTACACGTGTTGAAAACGTCCTCCGGATCTCGTTCAGCCGTGTTCTGTTCGTTCCATTGTAAAGTGATTCACAAAGCTAGTCCATGGAGTGAAACCATACCAGCTATTGTGTGTCGTTCGAATAGTTGTTGCGTATCATTGGATATTCACTTACGTTGGTTGTGTCCGACTAACCGTACCGCGATAGATTAGGTGGTAGAGCAACTGCCATGTAAACGGAAGGTTGCCGGTTCAGTTCCAGTTCTGGGCGTGGTACTTTTGATGCTGGGAAATGCAAGTCGATTTTATATTATCTAGTTTATAATTGGCTTATTTTTTCTGTCTATAAAAATCGCAGACCCCAGATGCGTTTATCACTGTCTACCTTCAGAGTGGCAAGTTATTAATCGATGCGAAGTACCAGAAAGAGGGGTATATGCGTGTAATAAGTTAGCCGTAAAAACAAGGGGTTAGATATCAGTTTTGATGATCGCTCATTGGTCTCACAGTACTTCAGACCACCATGATGCACTCCCCACACACGGCCATTTTATATATACGGTCCATGTAAAGCACATGGCCTGAATACTGCCCGGTTGCATAAATCGATATATATATATATATATATATATATATATATATATATATATATATATATATATATATATATATATATATATATATATATATATATACAGATTCTGCCTACAAGGTAGCAGGACAGAGATAGAAGGTCGTGTCCGTCGGAAGTCAGTGACCAGGTTGATGAATCACACACTACTCGGCGGTAATTCAGAATCTTTATCGCATCCTTATAGTCCAAAAAATTGAGGACTAGTGGCGCAGTTGACACACATCTTTAGATAGACTTTTTTCGGATACATGGACTATGATGCGGGGCGATGATCCAATTTAATGGTGAACCCCATCCAGCGCGTCACAGTGGAAAAGAATGCTTGTCATGTGGAAAACCTACCATTAGTCTGCAACTGAAATAAGGCCCAGCTTATTCACAGTTGGTGAGCAATCTTGTATTTACAAATTGAAGACGGGTCTGGTAAGATCTGGCTTTGAATTGATGGGTCTCTGGGGGAATGCATCAAATGACTGATAAGCCGTATTTGGACGATAGTTTTTCTTATTCAGATAGGATTACCCGGAATAAGTCAGCGGGTGTGGTCGGTCAATCTTGGCGATAAAACTGAATCAGTCGTGATGCATAAAACATTGACCCAACCATGACTTTAGTTAAGGTCATCCACTCTTGAAATGATTTGCTTTGTTTGCGTCTATCAATCGGCTGTCTTCATTCTGCAATATCAAAATTTGGTTCCTATTTCCTGTAATTATAATCTCCGAAAAATAGGAGTTTGTGCATCATTGTCATTGAGCGGCCGAGCGAACAAAGAAGTGGGAGTTTTATCAACCAGTCAGTTTTATCGTCTGGCAAACCAAACTATGGCTTTTATTCCCCAGGCAAGTTTCCAAGTCGATTTTATGTGATCTTCTCCATGGTTATGCTCATTCTTATCAATATATCATTGATCTCTTAATAACTCCTTATCGCTAAGCTTGGCGTTTAGGTCACAAACAGTCAAAGTGACACCATAAGTACGCAGGTCACCTCTACTGGTAATGAAACGTTTGTGACCTGAAGGTCAAACTGAGTGGTCGCGAGCCACTGCGAGCACCACCGGTATTCCTATCTGCGAATAGTGAACCCATACTGATATCGCCAACGGTTAAATATCCTGGTGTCACACTAACCCATAGTCTTTCCTGGTCCATGCACGTTCAACAGACATCTGTTAAAGTTATAAAGTTGTCATTTTTCTCTTTTCAACATTACTTTCGGTCCCAAATCAGTCAGTTTGTTTATTTTGTAATTGCACGCGCTCTCCCTCACCGGTTGCACTGCACTCCAGTTATTTTCCCTGGCTTTCTTAAGAATTTTTTTAGCTTGATAATGCGTTCCATAAAACACCTCTGAGTGTAGTGGCATAACCAGAGGTACACTTGCTGTTTCTATCACTGATAAACGCTTCACTGCTGTCTACTTAGACGAAAATTGCCATAATGCGTACGTATTTCCCGATTCCGTATGTATCTATCCAGAGTTACGGTAAAAATGCTGAAAATCCACCCAATATCTTGATCTTCTTTTCACTTACTACCTTATGCAATAATGATACAATATTTCTGGAAGGGGGTTACGACCAATTAGAAGCTGCCCAATTCGGAGTGACCGGCTGCGAAAGCATGATTCGATCCGGAGACCGAAGGATTGAAAGCCCCACCATGATAACCATTTGACAACCACCGGGGTGTATAACGCAACTACTGTGTTGACTTGACTTGAAAATATCAATAATCTATCTATCGAGTCCCTAGTCCTGAATCTGATTTCGATTCCCATCCATCCATTAATTAATTCATTCATTCCCTCACCCGTCATGGTATAGTTTTTTGATCATCACACATTCTACCTGAATTTGGATGTAAACTTTACCCTGGACTGCTTCCGTACGTGTGTCGCGTTCCTGAAACGTGCCTGGACTAGTCCCGGACGGCCGCTGCTCATCTTTCCCGTGTATCATTGGTTTTTCCGATCGGGTGAGTCACATACTCGATGAACAACTGTTCGTTGTCAAGTGACGTTCTGGTTGTTTTTGAACTTGTCCTGTTTACTGTTTTTTTATTGTCATCTTCATCGTGGTCTTTTCGAGACACTTCATTTAATCGGTTAGATTAGTGAGAGATTTGATTTGTTTATCAAGTGTTTCCTCATGCAATATCGACGTTCAGCTCACCACTGAGAGAGAACCAAACGAACAGTGTACAACTGTTTCATTCTTTAGAGCCAGAACCCGAATAGCCTGATTGTGACGTGGCCCGGAGGGCCCAAATTCGCCTGCGGCGCGGACTACGTATGTAACTGTGTTGTAATTCGTTTGTGCCCATTTCAGTAAGGAGAATACTCCGGAGTATTGGTAATATTATATTTATGATAGAAAATAGTTTGAAAATTGTACACGTGAAGGTTTTTGTGATAGGATCATTTTTCTGAGTGAAATGCAATCAGCTTGTGTCCAGTTACCAATGCCTCCAATATTGTTGTATGAATTTGGAGGTGCGAATGGAGTTATTGTGATAGATATCTCTAATAGTACATGAGCCATCATTTTTGCTGCATTTTCACTTTGTGCGACTGGTTCGATGTATGGTAGGAATAGGAATATTGAAGGCATGCTTAGTTGTGTTGATGGGATGGTTTGTTCTATGGTCTGTTTATTTGTTTGATAGGTTTTTGCTGTGAGACCGTAGCGGTTATGGAATATTTCATTGCCGTAGTAATCGAATGGTAGGTAATGTAAATTTTGTATGTTGTTGGGCTCGTTGTTAATTCGTGTTTGGAATAGGAATCGTGGATGTTGGGGAAATTTGTACGATCGGTGGTATGTCTTGCCTGCTGTTAGTATTTGTACGTTATTGCATGATAGAAGTCCTTCGTCTGAACTGTTGTTTGATGCCCACCAATGTGATGATGGTGACGGTAGATCTTGGTTAATTATGTGATCTAAAGTGATTGGGCCGTTGTTTATTGTTTGTACGTTTGTTATTGAGCCTGTAGTATCTTCTGCAATGTATAAGTATGGTGCAATGTTAAACGTTGTAACATCTGTCGCAGTGGTGCCTTGTAGACTCTTCTGAAGCGATATGAAGTTGCTAATGCGAATATGAGCAGAGTTAAATACACAAGCAGGAAATACAGGTGCGATTTCTTGATATGGAGAACAGAATCGTTGTTTAGATTGTATTGACCAAAATTCAAATAAGGATGTTGGTAGACATGTAACGGCATATTCTGCTGTTCCATTATTTGGTGAGTATTGGTTAACGGTGATATGTTGTCTTCTGTTGATGGTAACAGTTGTTGTTGGACATTGTTGTTTGAATAAATGAATAAGGGTTCCAGATCCATCTCGTGTTTGGCTTTCTCCGTTTTGTGTATCTTCAGTTTTGAGGCGTTTCATTCCGCTTGCAATTCCTTCCATTTAGGTTTCCGTGGTATTGCGGTCGTTAGTGATAGGAGAACCAATGTTGTAAATGACACGCGCATAGACGATGCGGTGGTTTTGGTCTATCTGTTCCAATGCGTTTTTCGAAGTTATATACTATACGACGTTCGTATAGTGCCATTTTGTCGATGTTATCGACATATTTTCCTAGGTCATGATTGGTTGATATAAATATGGGTATTCTTGGTAGGCGTACGTCTCCGGAGTGTTTTATTTGTACATCTAATGTTCCATCGCCTTCTAGTAGTTTCTTGAAGTTGTCTACTTGTGTAGGTGTGATTCGTGGTTCTTCGACGAGTGCTATTGTTTTGTCTGCTAGGTTTTGGAACTGAAAGTTTCTTTCCATACGATGTATTGTACCATAATGATAGTTTTGCGTTATGAGTCGTAGAAGGAGACTTTTTCCGGTAGTTGGTGGTTTTTGTAGTACGAAAGCATTTATTCTAGTGTTGTGTTTGTCGATTATCGAGATGATATCGTGTTTGATTTGGGTATTGTTAATGTTGTTTTCGTATAGTAGTTGGTCTAGCCATATGCTACCTTGGTTTAATTGTTCGGTTGTTCCATGTTCGCATTCTTTTTGGTGATGATTGGATTGTATGTATTGTAAGAATGGTTGTTGCTTTTGTAGTCTAACTAGTTGTTCTGTGTATGCTTCTATTGTTTTTTTTAGCTGTTTCGGTCCATTGTATTCCGAATTCTGTGTATATATCCATGCGTTCTTGCATTGTAAGTTTTTGTTTTAGGTCCTTTAGTGAACGTGCATCGTGGTGTTCTACTAGATGTATGATCATATCGGCGCGTTTGCTTCTAGATTGTGTTTAGTATTGGGCTTGTCGTACGGTTCTGTTTAATTCCGTACAACTCCTTTCCTCCGGAGTGGTGTTTAGTAATTCGGTATATTGAGATTGTAGTTGTTTTCCTATTAGTGTAGGTTTGTAATTTTCCTTTCGTACTAGGTACGCTTTGAATCGTTGCCAGTTGTATATTGGTATTAGGGTTGATAGCATATGTACGTAGCCTGTTGTGTCTAGTTGTAAACCTTGCATTATTCGTTCCATAGATCTTGTTTTGTTTTGTTTGCAGCATTTGAAAACAATGTGGTAATGGTCACAGTGGTCTATTATTATACAATTCAAATGGTGTCCTTTTATGATTGTTGGTGGTTTTCCTCGGTATATTACGGTCCATAGTTGTTGGTTTCCTTCTGAGGTAATTGTATGATTGAATAGATTGTTTACCGATTCTTTAATGTCGTTGTCGTTCATTATTTCTATATTGGCCTCCTCCTTTTCTGTCTCCTTTTTGTGTCGTTATTTCTTTTCTTCTATTTGTTTGGCTATTGTAGACATTTGTTCCATGAGTTGTTTGTATTCATCTGTTTCGTCTTCATTTAGGAATTGTTCAACATCAGTGTTAGATATTATTGTTCCTTGTGTTTCCATGGCTTGTTGTAGTTATTTCTTTTTCTTTCGAGCGGCTTGCATTTTAGCTACTTGTTCTTTGGTTATTTTGCGTTTTGGTTTTTGTAGTTCTGTAATATGTACTTTCTTTCCGGTATTGGTTTCATAGTATATACCAGGTTCAGGTTCTATACCTTGTAGTATTTTTTATTTTGGTGGTGGTGTTTCAGGGGATGATGTAGGTTTGCGTTTCTTTGATGTTGATGGTTGGTTGTCTAGGTCTACATCATGTTTTGGAGTTTCGGAGTAGAGGTTTGTGGTATAAATTTTGTCTTGTATTCCTGCTATGTATTCATCCAAGTGTCTGAACGCTGTTTGTATTTGATTGTCGTATTGGACATTCGTTTCGTGATTTTTTGGTATTGCTCCTTTGGGTATTGCGTCGCATTTTTCTAAGAGGTCGATGGTCCAGTAGACTGATATTGTTCGTCCGTCACTACGTTGTCCGTGATGTTGTATAATGTACAGTTCAGCTCGAAGATAAACTATCCCATACTATTCGATTACTACGGCAATGAAATATTCCATAACCGCTACGGTCTCACAGCAAAAACCTATCAAACAAATAAACAGACCATAGAACAAACCATCCCATCAACACAACTAAGCATGCCTTCAATATTCCTATTCCTACCATACATCGAACCAGTCGCACAAAGTGAAAATGCAGCAAAAATAATGGCTCATGTACTATTAGAGATATCTATCACAATAACTCCATTCGCACCTCCAAATTCATACAACAATATTGGAGGCATTGGTAACTGGACACAAGCTGATTGCATTTCACTCAGAAAAATGATCCTATCACGAAAACCTTCACGTGTACAATTTTCAAACTATTTTCTATCATAAATATAATATTACCAATACTCCGGAGTATTCTCCTTACTGAAATGGGCACAAACGAATTACAACACAGTTACATACGTAGTCTGCGCCGCAGGCGCAGCTTTATAAGTCTTCCGAATTTATTTCAATGTTCTGACGGAGCGAAGTTCGGTGGCCCGAAGGGCCCTGTTTGATGCTCGCGGATCCGTTCTTTCGAATTCGCCCATCAAATGAGGTACTGAAATCCTCGAGGCGTCAACTGACTACGAGTTTAAGAAATGACTGTGCACAGTGATGGATTCAAAATGCAGCGAAACGGAGAAGTCTGCGATTATTCGGAATAGTCACAACCTTCACAGCTTCATTGGAGGTAAGGATCCACGGGAACCAGATGTAAGTGGCTTACTCAAGGAATCTGACGGCTCACTAATTTCTTCGCAGAAACGTATTGAAGATGGGTGGAGCAATTGAAGGAGCAATATATTTAGCCTACTTTCACGATGAATCTTTCCGATAATGCCTAGAGAAGAAAAGATGTGGGTGGGTATCACTTCGCCAGAAACGGAGATTATCCGATGGTAGGTTATCTAAAATGGATGACGGTGAAGCTTTGGTATCGGAATCGACGAAACTTCCCCATTTAGTTTGGGATAGCGAACAGATTCCTAGGGAGTGGTGTAAATCGGTGATTTTACCAAATTTACTGCCGTTTATCCATCGCTCGCGAAAGATGTACGCGTGAGAATGAAGCCTGCTTTCAGACCCGGTCGGGTTGGATCGATCACATCTTTACCCTTCGGCAGATTTCAGAGCACTGGCACACCTTCCGTAGACCGACAATTTCTGTCTGTTTGAGAAAGCGGCCTTCGACTCAGTCGATATCACAGTTCTCTGGCGCCGACTCTCATTGAAGAGTAAGCCAGGTAATTTCATTATCTTTTCTAATAATTGCATGCAAACAGCCGAAGCCCTGCTTGTGCTTACGTCAATCTTTCACACGAGTTCAACACGAGAGGCGGAGGCCGTCAGCGTTCTTTGCTGTGGTCCTTACTTCTCGCCTTTGTAATTGAGTTGATTCTGGAGATAGCGCTGTCCTCGTTTGACAACGATAGCATCGATCTTCGCTGTGACACTAAACCGGTAACTTAGAATACATGAACGATATTGTGTTCTGTGTGAAGATCCAGAAAAGTTGCAAGGTTTTGTAGATAGTTTGAACATTTCAGTCATGTTTGGGATGCCGTTTGCATGTTCTAAGTGTAAAATGTGATAGGAAAACCAGACGTTGTCCTGGTAGAAGAAGCGTTAATTCGATTAGCCCTTCAACAGATATTGTCCGAGCACATGAATGCTTGGATGAAGTAGATGAGTTTTTTCGTGGGTCATTGCTTCTAACTAGGTCATTAGCTATCGTGTGAAGTGTCGTTGTGTATACAGAAGGCGCGTTTGACTTTTACCAATTTGGGCCGCCGGTGGTGTTGACGTTACACAGGGCCGGGTGTGCACTGCGAAAGTTGAGCCAGTCGTCCTTTGCTGTTTAGAATCATGGGCGTTACGGGTAGAAGATACAAAAATATCTCCGGCGATTGAGCATTGATGTATTCGTAGTATTACTCACAAATGGTACGAATACTGAATCGGTAATGATGAGGTTAAGCGGAAGGTGTTGGGAACCAGTAATCAGCCTGGAGACAGCGCATAAGTTGAGCAGGTTAAGGTTGTTGGGACACGAGAGTGCCCGCAGGGAGTCTCCCATATTGTACACCGTACTTCTATACAGATAGTATTCGGAGGATGGGTCGAAGCGGTCAATCTATGGCGGGTGAGACAGGTATAAAAACCCTAACCATTAGGTTTTAGGTGACAGCACAGCAACCGGTGGTGATCGAACACTAGAAGCCTATCGGGCTATCTATCAGGTTCGAAACACAAACTTCGAACCTCGTTATAGCTGACCAACTTTGACGGTGTTGATATCGACCACACTTCGTGTCTGCGTGTGTGTGTGTTTGTGTGCTGTGCCACATTTTCATTCCAAATATGAAGATCGGGTCATCCGTGTACTGATATGAATTATGCGATTAAATAAGTGTTTATTTTTCGGTTGTTTAGTCTGTGCTTATCAGGCACAACTGATGTGCAATGTTATTGAAGCTGTTCATGAATATACTACCGAATAAGCCCGTTCCGCAAACTCTGCAGGCAAGCCTGTGGTGCTTAGAAAATAATATAGCCATATTTCCTTTTATTTGCAATTTTTAAGAACGAAACATGGGCATGAGTGACAAAAAAGTTTCACGGAGTATGCGGCTGAAATGCGACTCGAATAAATCATTGAGAAGTGCACATTCTTGGCTTGGAACAATTTGTGGATTCCCTTTTATTCTCGAGCAAAGATCCGCGACATCCGTGTGCGCTTGTCATCCGATAGACGAAATTTCTCCCGATATGACGGACCAGGTTGGAGTGCGATTGTAAGGAAGAATGATTCAACATCTTCGAAGTTGTAAATGCAGTGACGTTGTGGCGCCCAATTCGTAGATGTGATTTTCTCTCATGCCATGATCCCGATTGTAACATTTTTCTCTCTGGGATCTTAGTCACCAAGGTATTAGCCTCGATTTTGCTACGCCGTCTTGCACCGGCTCGCGCGAGGAACGCCCGTGAACAACAGACCGGATTCCGCTCAGGTCGAAGATGCATCAACCAGATTTTTACTCTTCGCCAATTACTGGAGGTGCGTCACACACACCGTCGACCGAAAATGATGGTTTTCCTTGACTTGAAAGACGCCTTAGATTCAGTTGACTGGACAACGCTATTCAGAGCTTTTCACCTGAAGGGTATGCCCCAGGAGTTCGTGAATCTACTGAGGTCATTGTACTCTCATACTTCTGACCGCGTAAGGGTTTATAATGAACCATCCAGTTCATTACCTGGAATTCACGGGTCACGCTTATTCCTATATTAATAAAAAAATGCGACACTCAGGTCAATCAACATTAGACATAATATCCTGACTTGAATTTTTTTCCTAAACATTTACCTTCGGTCGACGTGAATGGCGTTTTGTCCCGACCGAGTCTTTTATCAGTTGGTTTGCTTTTTTTCATCCGTGAAGCATACTAGTTTCTGGTCACTGCAGACGATATTTCTGTGGTTACAACTCAATGAAGACCAATCACAAACGGTGGCAGACAACGGTCGCTTTTCTCGGAACCAACTTCCATCCTGTTCTCTTCCTGCACACCAGTTTCTTCATTTGAATGAACTAATTTGCACATTATTCTTTGATTAATTCACTTAGATTCCTCGAATACTGCTCAAGGCAAGTGGTCGAGCTGATCTTTTTTTTTTTTTAACACGTACACACTTTTGCACTGGTCTTTTGGGGAGAGTGACTCGTTTTGAAACAATGCTTTTGCATGGGTATTTGTAAATGCGCGTTTTAGTATTTGACGTACAATTTGCTAACCTCACCCACTCTGTGCAACTCGTTGCTATCTTGATGTGTCCCACAGTTTTCTAGTCTTATGAATTTGATAACTAGCATGTTGAACTGGGGCGTCATCGGTGGATCGCGCGTTGAACACCATGCTGCCGTTTCGCCTGATGAAGAAAAAATGGCAAAAACCGTCTTGTCGTGCTTCTCATCACGAAACCTATTTCTCTTCCCGTCCATACTTTGTTTCATGTGCTTACCACTTCTGTCATGTGTGTGTGTGTGTGTGTGTGTGTGTGTGTGTGTTTGTACGTTTTTTCTTAGGTGTTTACGAAATAGAGCCACATCAATTTCAACTCCGTTTTTGTAACTCGTGACTGCGGTTCCTGGATCTAGATTTTTTTGTGGAATTTCAGTTGATTGCTTTTGCCTCGCAAGGTAAACGCTCTTGTCCACCCCTTCGCCCTATTAACCCAACACATCGATTTTCATTCTCATTCTCCTTTTCTGTTTGTCTTTTTTATTTGTCAATCTCCCCGGTTTTTTCCAGCTCACTTGCGAAACACCAACACATCGTATTTGATTTCCACAATCAAAAAGATGGCCACCGGTTATTTGAATGGCACACGGTCAGTTCACGAATAGCGGTACCAAAATTCCTTGTCAGTCTTGCGATTGTTATTCATTACTAGATCAAATAACTCATTCAAGTGTTTGATTGATTTTTCGTCAATCATTCAGTGGATCGACCATTCCAATCATTCATCATCTCAGCTCTTTGTTATCGTGGATACAAATGATGCTTAGACTATATATAATCCATAACCTTTAGTTATTGCAAACCCAAACCAAAGAAGTTTCAAAAATGGTTTAGAAAGAGTATAGTTCTTATTCGAAGTGAGTTTTAAACAACCCTAGTACGAGCGCTAATTCCTAATAACATTGAGTATGTACATTCCCACGTAAAAAGAAAGAAAAACAGGCGAAATGCGTCTCAAAATGTTTAATCCACGAAATTCTGTTAAACCCACTCACGCTATTGTGATTCCTCTTGAACCAAACCACAAATCTGGCACGCTGACGTTTCAACCCACTACTATACTAAATATGTACACGCATTTTAAACAGGACCCACGAAAGTCGATTTATTTTAGGATGATCTACTTCAGAGGGCCGGAATGCTATCACGTTTACCACCGGACAAATAGCAGAAAACAGCATACTGGATCGCAAGTGCATCGCTCTTTGTCGTTAGTGGTTAGTTTCAATACTCAAGGGTGCTAGTCGTTGCAGTAAGCTGGATGTATTTTCTTCTGCGGAGGTTGCAAGTGCACGATCTGCGAAGAAACAAAAAGAAAACTCGGTAGGCCGGAGGTCAGCAAGTACATAAGCAAGCATCAACACTTGCACCAATAAAGATGGGCGTGGCGATCCATGTACGCGCGCGTTATAACTTTGTCATTACACCGTATTCACATCAAAGATGGTTCGTGAACGAAATACTCTATGCATTCTGGTTAGAAACAGTGATCGCTTATTTGTCGAAACAGTGAAATGGCACGCGGTTGAATGCTGCCTGAGATGGAACGGAAAAATACTCGCATCCAGTGACTTGGGGATGGGTATTCACCAGATTTCCATGGAATTCGAAGAAAAAATCTCCGGGGTAGTTCACAAAAAGGCTCGCCCGGTGCTTGGACCCAATTTGCAGAGGCCCTTGCAACCGAATGTATGCCTCAAGCCGGTACAAAAATTCCTCCAATCTGCCTCAATTCTACGGTACAGAAAAATCAGGTCCAGTGCCTTGGATGGCTGATCGTCGAAATCCAGATCCAAAAGAATAAATCAGAAATCACTGAATGCAAATGATGTGTTGCTTATCGATGATCAAAAGTTCGCTTTCGACGATCCTGATGTGCTACTGGCCCCATTCTAGGAAGAGCAGGTGATGGTCCGGGTGCAATTTTTAAGGACGGAAAATCCCAGCTAGCATTTCTAGAATTGGAACAAACTTCCGATTTCTTCATCAGAGTATTAAATGAATTCATTTTCTCGAGTTTCCGGGAAATCAGTTAAGGCCATGATCATTCAAAACGACGGAGTGTCTATGCATTCAGCCAAACTCGGCAGCATGTAGATGTACTGGAATATCAATATAGTGGATTGACCCGCTCACAGTCCATACCCGAAGCAAAATGAAAGTGTCTGGTGTCTGTTGACGAAGCTAGTCTATGCGGATAGAAGATTCATCGGTAAACTGCACGAGTTGGTCTCGATCGTGATAAATTAGTGGGATAACGTAGATCGCGCCCCCCCCCCCACTCGGAACATTATTGAAAGCATGCCTGCACGTCCTGCTTTAGTCGTTGACAGTGAACGACATCGTGTTTCTGCACGAATACAAAGAATTCCATACTGCATCGGTCGTCGCGCAGGATAATCAGGACCGCGCTGCCCATTGCATCGAGCGGGGTGGGTAGTGATAAGTGTGCTACTGCTCAGAGATCCCTCTCTTTTATTCAACCTTTGTCTTCTGTCCCTGACCATCCCTGTTTGCCCCATCTATCCACCCATAATGCTTCCACTGATAACACGGTCGATACTCGCAACGATTCACTGTCGAATAGTATCGGGAATAATTTTCTATCTTGTAACTCACATTTTCTCAAGCCTCGTCAGCCTCTGAATGTCGGCTCCTTCAACGTGCGTACACTCATGCATGTCGGTCAGCAGGCGTGCCTAGCGCTCACAATAGATTATCTGGCGACTGATGTCTGCCGCTTAAATGAAACACGTATCCAGGGCTCGAGTGTTGTGACTCAACTAACTGCTTCCGGTATCTCATCGAGGTATTTCCTACACACTTGAGGAGACGAAGTAGTTCGAGCTGCGGATCAACGTGGTGTAGGAATAGTCTTGACTGAGGAGGGTGAGGCTGCCCTTTAGACTGGATCTTGGTTAATAGTCGTTTATTTGCTGTGAGACTCCAAGGGTCAGTTGGCGTTCGAAAGGATAGTTGTGTTAAGCGTAATTTGTTTGTGATCTCGGCGTACGGCCCAACGGATTGCAGCTCATACCTGCAGAAAGATGAGTTCTATGATGCCCTCTCCACCCTCGTTCGCAGCAGTAAAGGTTCTGACATTGTAGTGCTAGCTGGTGACTTCAGTGCACAAGTTGGAAAACTTAGTGTGTCAGAAGCCTGTTTAGGTGGGCGTTGTGCTTTACCCGCCGAGCGTACAGATAACGGAGTTAGGCTTCTCCAGTTTTGTGAAGACAATCGATTGTTCTTGTCTAGCACGAAATTTCCGACACAGCTCGCGTCGCACAGCGACATGGCGCTCAAACTCTACAGGTACTTTGAGTCAAATTGGTCATATCTGCGTAAGCTACCGGTGGCGCAGTTCTGTTCAGAACTGTAGATCTTACTGGTCCACGTACTTAGAGTCGGACCATGCATTAGTTTTAATGCGATTATCTCTCCAGCTCCATGGTCATCGTCACAAACTGCAAACCGGATTAGCTGTGCAACGTTTGTGTGATCCGGAAGTACGCACCCGTTACGAGCAGAAGTTAGCACATGAGCTAGGATCTACGACGAACAGTAATGTAGATGAGCATTGGGCTCATATCAAACAGGCGATGCACGTTGCAGCAGGTTTTGCCTGTGGTACTCGATCCGTTGTCCATCAAAGACACTGGATCTCGCAAGAGTCGCTGAGTATAATGGAGCAAAAGTGTCAGCTCTCGAACCGTAAGGAGATGAATAAGATGCGGAGAAATCTACAAAGACAAGTTACACGAAGCCTTAAAAATGATCGCGAAAATTGGTGGGTCATGGTAGCCGAATAAATGGAAATAGCAGCTGCTTCAGGTAACAGTCAGATACTGTTCAAACTTATTCGTGACACCGGTGGACGACGCATCCAGATCAGTGAAACGATTTGGGATAGAAATGGAGAACCCATCCATGGCAAACAGCAAAAGCTTGACCGTTGGGCTGAATACTTCAAGGAACAGTTTAGCTGGCCGCACGCTAATGTAGTTACTCCTGTGTCAACAACTGCGACTCCTTGGGTGGTATCACTTGAGCCTCCATCGGAAGTAGAAGTAGAGTCATGCATTCGATCACTAAAGCTAGGGAAAGCGGCAGATCCCGACGAACTTCCCTTAGTTCTTTTCAAACTGGGTGGGAATATTTTGATAAAATCACTTACCGCTTTGCTCCGTGACATTTGGAACGAGGAGCGTATTCCGTTAATATGGAGTGAGTCGTTGATTGTTCTGATCTTCACGAAGGGAATACGCAATGACTGCAGTAATCATCGTGGGATTAACTTAATTCCGATTATCACCAAAGTATTAGCCTCAATTCTACTGCACCGTATTACACCGGTTCGTGAGACGAATGTCTGCGAACAGCAGGCTGGATTCCGCCCAGATCAAGGATGCATCGACCAGATTTTTACTCTTCGCCGACTACTTGAAACGCGTCACACGTATCGCCGACCGACAATAATGATTTTCTTATACTTAAAAGACGCTTTTGATTCAGTTGATCGAACATCGCTTTTCAGTGTTCTTCATCGAAAAGGTATGCCCCAGAAGTTCGTGAACCTACTGAGATCATTGTATTCTCATACTTTTGGCCGCGTAAGGGTTTGTGGTGAACTATCCGGTCGGTTTGAAACGACCAGCGGTGTTCGACAGGGATGTCCCATGTCTCCATTCCTGTTCAACTTCGTCATGGACGAAATAATGGAGAGTGCGCTGGAAAATCTTCAGGATGTAGGCGTCGAACTAGGAAATAGTGGAGAGCTGTGTGACCTAGATTACGCGGACGACGTTGTCTGCTTGTTCGAATCCACGGAACATGCTCAACGTGCACTAGATGGACTCTCAAGAGCTGTATCTCCATTCGGCATGCGCTTTGCACCTTCAAAGTGCAAGGTGATGTTACAGGACTGGACGTCAACGATACCGAGCTTGATGCTCGATGGAGAGGTGCTGTCAGTTGTCGACCGTTTCACCTACCTCGGCAGCAGCGTGGCGACGGATGGGAGCACAGTAGTAGAGGTGAGCACGCGTATATCCAAGGCTCGAGCGGCGTACGCTGGACTGAAGCATTTGTGGCACCGACCTGATATTTCACTGAAGTTGAAAGGTCGTGTATACTGTGCTGCAGTGCGTTCAGTTTTGTTGTATGGTTGCGAGACTTGGAGTCTGCGTGCTGAAGATATTCGTCGTCTTGAGGTTTTCGACCATCGATGTTTACGTAGTATCGCTAAGATCGGGTGGAATGACCGAGTGGGCAATGCTGAGGTGAATAATCGAGTATTGGGTACTAATTCAGAGAACGTTTTGTCACAGCGTATCCGACTTAGTAGACTTCGTTGGTTGAGACATGTGTTACGTATGGCAAACACGTCTACCGTATCGCGTCTTATTCTCCGTTCCTCTTAGGGAGTGGAAGAGACCACATGGAGGTCAACAGATGACGTGGCAGCGAGAAATGAGGAAATGTACTGCAGAATTAAGAGAAGTAGGTGCTCCACGTCTTCGTGGTTGGGGTCCAAAAGATCCGTCTACCAGTTAGCTTGAGACATTGAAGGATATGGTTATGAACCGTGAACAGTGGCGATCGTGTTGTCACTTTCTATCGAATCAGACTGACTGATCGATGTGCGTTTGTACAGTTAGACTGTGTATTCCGAGTGTTGGCTACTAGGGCATTCTTTCCTTTTCCCACCCATGTAGGTCCAGTCCCTGTCCATCTTGTATATTCATACTTTCTAAATCAGCGTGCAACATGGTGAGAAAGACAGTGGCCGGTGGGGCTTGCCCTACTGTTTCACGCTGTACGATGATGATGATGATGTTTCTTAACCAGCTGGTTGTTTTTCCTTTTTCGTCCAGGGCTGGGTTTGATAGAATTTTGCACCCTGGGAAACATCTTCCGGAACAAATCGATTTATCTAGGTCATGTTTAAAGTCTGTTAGTATCTGTGCCAATCTCATCAATGTGAATGGTATGCTTATCCAGGTATTTACGCCACCTACACACCCACATGTGCTCGACCAGTTGAACTAGAAGTATATTTTCTACCGGTGATAGTCGAAGTACATATTGATTGTGATGGATGTCATGTGTTGACGTAATTCAGTGACCCGTGTGATCTATTTGCGAAATTTCCCATGGTCCCCCGCGTGACTTCGTAGATCACGTGGTACTAAAGCTGCCATTTGCGGTTTGGGATTCTACTGTGGCAGACGACTTTTCACATTTGAATCGATCCGAAAAAGGGAATGAGTTTGAATAGACCGAAGTATGCGTACTCAGCTGAAAACAATTTGTTTTCTACCCATTAGGTCGCACGGACAAACCCGAATACTTTCCAGTGTTTTCCTTGACGATACCGAAATGTTGCTCTGTGTGCATCGTTTCTAATCCTGAAATACTGGTCTAGTGGTATCATATGGTGGTTTATGATCTCTTAGGTTCGCGATTCAACCCTCGCCCTCACCACTACAAGTCATATTGACAAGCGGTAATCCGCTGTTGCACAGCTAATTAATACGCCTGGTCGATTACGACCTATATGCGATTCTGCACTCCGAATCGCGTGGTAATGCTTACCGGTTATCCTTTCTCAGTGCAGTGGCCCTTTCAAGTCATGGTGCATGCCTTTTTTTACTGCACTCATTCACAAACATGTAGTGCAGAATAAAACAACACATTTTGATTAAGAGGATTGCACCATAGCCCAACATAGAAAGTTCGAACCCCACGATATTCGGTAAGTTTTGACGGTAGAGATCACTACTCCATGGTGGTTCGACCCGTTGCTTTGTCCCAGGGTGTACTACAGTGGTTATATGTATTCTTTCATACGACTGAGAAACATGGCGGATGAGGGTAGAAGATAGGCGGAGAGTTTGAGTGTTTGAGCATCGATGTTTCCGTAGCACTACCGGAATATGGTGGGAACACCGTATCAGCAATTGTGAGGTTAGGCGCATGATGTGGGGACCTAGTGTTCAGTGATTGGAATAGTTACTGAGCTTAAGCAGAATTGGGTGACTGGGGCATGTTACGCATGCCCACCGATGGACTTCTTCGGCCTACACTGTTCGTCGAGGCCGGTAGTTGTTGTAAGATAGGTCGAGGTGGTCAGTCCATGACATGGCATAAAGGTGTGAAAACTTTGACCGTTGGATTTAGCCACGTAGGGCCTGTGAGACTCCCGGATTGGGGTTCACGGGAAACGTCCAACAGGTGTCTAGAGACAAATAGTGATACGACTCGTTGTCGCGGCCAGTGGGATAGTTGCATTCGGACTCTTTCTCTGTCTTCGTGATTTCTACTTGATACCTCGATTTTTTGTGCCCCTTTTCACTTCATGCTTTTATTCATTCTGCCTAGTTCTCAGCGATGCTGCGAAGAACTAACCGAAATGAAAGCACAGGTGCGCGCGGCCAATGGTCAGATAAACTCACTGAAGTGGATGTTTGTCAGAGATCGTGTGTCCGCTTGAGCAGTCAGTCCAGTTCCTTTGCGCAGTTTGAACACGTAGTTGCTGTCGTCGGAGGTGACACTATGCTTTTTTGATATCCAAACACCAACGTCTTCGTAACACAGATGGATATACCGTGTCATCATATTTAACCTAGCGCAGAACACTAAGCACGCGAAACAAGTCATGGGGTTAAACATTAAAATCGCCTGGCTGCGGTGTTTTATTCAGGGGGTTTTCACATGTCTTCATCGGCATGGTATAGCTTTTGACGTGTATAGTATCATTGGGAGATCAGAAAGCGTGGTCCTAGTTGTAAGAAAGGTGTGAAGAATCTGCCTGTCGAACCTGGACACGGAGAGCGTGTTAAGCTACCCTTGTGGGTTCGGTTAACCACGTTGGAGGATAACGCTATATGGCATAGCCACTACCGTTCTGCTCACACACTTTCTTCTACTCGGCACTTGCTTTCTCATGCTGTTGATTGTTTTGGTTTCCTAGTAAGGTTTCTTCAGAAGGGTAGCAACGAGAACTACTGCATGCAGCACAGTTTTTTTCAAACTGGACTGAGACACTCCATTGTACTCATATGTGAAGTATGGAATAAAAAAATGTTGGCAATGCTATGCTTGTGCGCTGTTTGACTTGCCGTAAATATGTTCTACTCGTAATCGCTTATCTGATTTCTGTCCTGTTTTTTCTTTCCACAGTGTCACTCTCGGTACGCTGAAAAACTTCGAAGAAACATCAAGTGTGAAGCAGCTAAGTTTTATTGAATCCTGCGGTGAGTTATTAAACAGCACAAGTTCCTAACTTCTCCCTGTTAGTGATAGACAGTCCGTTTCATCAAACGGTTCATTTTTCTGAGGGGATAATATGCCAGTGTGAATGAATGATTGCCTCTCTTATTTCATACTTCTTTTTCTTCTACACTTTTTATTTTCTTATCCCGTGTCAGTTCGCAAGTTTCACTAATAAACTTCCTTAATGGTTGAACTAGTTCAGTTTCGGTTTCAGTTTATTCAACCATTAACCTCGCACTTCTGTGCTCTGGTTCTGGTTGCCGGCTTCCGGCATCGTCCAGTAAAGGGCGAAGAGAATAGAAGCACAATGGTAAAGATCCGAAAAGACAAAGTTTCAAGCGGAAATTAAGAGGACAAGGAAAGAGGCTGAATGCAACTACACCACTGACCGCGACAATTAGCAATATCACCTAATGTCTCCAACCATTTGGTAGGCGGATCACATGGACCCCAACCTGCAAGTCTAACACGTCCTATGTGACCAAGTCCACTTGTCAAGGTTTTCATACCTTTTTGCCATGTCATGGACTGACGACCTCGACTTACCTTCCAATCACCACCTGCCTGCTGAGGAAGTCTATTGGTGGGCATGCGTAACACGTCCCAACCATTTTAACCTGTTTCAATTCAGCACTTGATCAAGAGACTGACCTCTGGTTTTCAACACCTTACGCTGAACCTCAGCAATAATGATACGGTTTTCCCACCACACTCGAGCAATGCTACGGAGACATCGGTGCTCGAACACCGACAGTCTTCGCCTACCCTCAGCGGCCATTTTTCTGAACCGTATAAAAGAACGGACTGACCACCACAGTGTAAACTCTACCCTTAACGGACAACCTGACGTAACGCCGACGCCACAGATTACAGAGGTTGGCAAAAGCCAAACGCGCCTTCTGTATACGTGATGACACTTCATTCGTTGTCTGTCCACCTGGTGAGACGTAACCGTCCAGATAACAAAATTTATCCACTTCAGCTAGAGCTTCCCCTGCCAACACAAGATTTGGCGTTGAGCCAACCCAGTCCTGCAACAGCATTTCACACTGAAGGTGCAAAACGCATCCCAAACATTGCTACACTGTTGTTAAAGCTATCTAAAAGAGATTGCAACTTACCTGGATCTTCACTCAGACAGTTTACTGCCTGAGCAAAGATCGAGGCCGCTATTCTCACACGAGAATGGGGTTATTTCAAGAATCAATTCATTCAGAAAATTGGAGAGAAAGGGTGAAATAGGGCAACCCTGACGAACACCACATTCAGTGGTGAACTCGGGGGAAAGATCGCCGTGAGCACGAACTCGGCTTCGACTGTTTGCATACAAACATTGGAAAAAAGAAGTAAAATCCTCTGGCACACCGTTCAGTGAGAGGCAGCGTCAGAGAACTGTGCGGTCGATTGAATCGAACGCCGCCTTCAGATCAAGAAAGACACATATTGTTGGCCTACGGGAGATGTGTCTGTGCTCTGAGATTTGCTGGAGTGTAGTAATGTGGTCGACACAACCACGTCCGGATCTAAAATCGACTTAATTATCACGCGTACACATTTCGCGGGCACTGGATAGTCGGTGGAGAATAAGACCGGTGAGCAGTTAGACGCGATACTTATCAAGCTAATTCCTCCGTGGTTTTCAAAACAGGACCTATCACCCTTCTTGTACATCGACGCAATCACCAATTCACACCATTCCCTAGGAATTTGCTCGCTATCCAAAATAATTCGGAAGAGGTTTGTCAACTCTGAAACCAAAGTTTCGCCTCCATCCTTGAAAAAAGAAGGAGATAACCCACTCGGTCCAGCGACTTTATACCTTTTCACGTAACCTATGTCCCGCATAATCTCCATTTCTGATGGAGGAGTGATATTTCACTGCATCGGTTCTCTCGCAAGTATATTGGGAAGGTCCACCATTGAAGTGGGCCAACTGAATTGTCCCTTAAATTGCTCCGCCCAACGGTCCAGACGACGTCCCTAAGAGTGAATCAGTGAGCCATCGGAATCCTTGAGTAACTCACTTACACCGGGATTCCGTGAATCGGCACCTCTAATCAAACGGTGAAGGTTGCGAGTATTGCTAATAAACACGGCCTTCTCCACTTCCTTACATTTAGCTATCCACCACTGCTCACGGTCATTTCTCAGGCTCCTAGTCAGTTGGTGTCTCAGGGACTTGCGCACTTTTTTGAATGTGGCATCCGGAGGGACGGGTCTGCGAGCATCCAACAGAGCAACTGATGTTGAAGATATCCATCGTTTGTGAGACCGACTTGAGTCAGAGTTCTGGGTGACATTTGAAGCGGCATACAAACCTTCCTTGATCTGTTGTCAGCGTTTATTTGGGTCCCTAACATCTGGCTGCATCGACAACTGCGTAGACAGCTCCGTCTGGAACTTGTTTCGCTGGTTATCGTCCAGAAGCATTAATGCGGGGCAAGTGGCTTTGGCAAGGATGTGACCACAAACGAGACGTAAACAGAAGCGAGCACGTACCAAGGCGTGGTCTGAGTCCACAGGCGTAGACGAAAAATAACGACAATCTGCAACTGATCCACCCCAGCGGTGACCGATGACAATATGGCCAATCTGAGTCCGATGTTGTGAAGACGAAGGAGGACGTCATGAGTCTATACCGCTTTTTACGGCAGAAGTTCGTACTCGTCAGAAACAATCTGTGGTCAGAGCACAGCTGGATGAGAAGTTCGCCGTTTTTGGTGCGATCGCCTGGGATAGCAAATGGGCCTTCGATGTGTCTTTCAGAATCTCCCAAACGGCCAACTTGGGCGTTGAAATCCCCAGTAATGACCAACACGTCCGTTGAGCGTGGGCTTCGAGGAAGTTGAGACAAATCCTGATAGAGTTCGTCATTGGCGTCGGAGGAGCTGCAGCCAGTCGGCGCATACTCAGACGCGGCGAACAAGCATGGGCGCTTCAGTTTGTTGTTGTTGTTGACACGAACAGAACCGTCCAACCGAAGTGCACACAAACGACTGTTGACTGGAATTCAGTCTAGCAGCACACTCAGCTTTCGTACTCAAAGCGATCCCAACTCCAGTCTGACCACGAGCTCTAGACACTCAATCACCCGACACACGAAGAATGAAACGAGAGACTGAGGTTGTATCTGGGGTGCGAAGAATGATCACAGAAGTGGGGTCTTGTATGCATGTTTCGGAGACACAGCATGCATCTGTTTTAAAGGTGTCAATTGTTTTAACGAGGGCAGCCTGTTGCCTTATCTGACATAGTGTGTAGACATCGAAGACAGACAATTTAAATGAACATTTAGGCTTGAGAAGTGCATTCGATTAATACCCAATTCCTGAACTACTGCTTTCATCAGAACCACAATAACCAGTGGCGTTTTGCATCGACCTTGAATTAAAAGAGGGAAAATTGGCAAGGCCTTTTACAGAAAAGGTACTGGTGGTTTCTGGGAGAATCATACTTTGTGCCTCCCCACACAGTAGAAAGGATTTTTCTTTGGGGACCTTAACCGGAGCCTTTGACTCAAAAGTCTCACCCAAAATGCGGTGGTGCGTTAACCCAACACGTGAACGTGACCAAAACACCCGTGAAGAAAATTCTTCTGGTCTGTCACGTTAGACCTGATTAATGCGTGCATTCTGTACTGTCTTCGCTGGTGCCTCGTTATCGATCCGCTTTTCGGATTCGGTCCTTAGCCCCATGCACCCAATGGAGCAAGCGAAACGTGGACGGGACAGCATTCTTTGGACCGAGGGCTGCACATCTTAGGCGGGCGATAGCTGCCTAATGAAGTGCGACGACTTCTCCCACCGTCGAAAGAAGCCCCAGATTTTCACTCCGATGTCTATCTAGTGATTTTTAGACCGCCAAACTGTTTCCATCCGTGTTTATTCGCTAAAGTGTCATCTTCAGGGACATAGTGATTAGAACTAGATGTTGCCCATCAACTGGTTCTAAGACTGGACTTCGTCTGGTCTCTGCCTATTGACCTGTGAAGCAAGATTGTATCTCCAGCTTACGAAGTCCATCCTGCATAGTTGTTGCGGTTGTGGAGGCACGTAAGCCATCACACCACGCCAGAGTACAGTCTCCTCGTGATGGGTTTGTTTCCGATCCCACCTAATACTCGTGTTACGGCAGCTCAGCGCGATCGCTCTTTTCTGCTGTACTTCAATGTCTCAGATGTACGATATTCCGTGAAATAAATGACCACCGCTAGCTAGAATACTGGGTTCAGCTTACCAGAGACACCTGCAGTGATGAAATTGAAAATGTCAGATAAAACGGCGTGACCTGGCGTTCACACAGTTTGTTTTTCTGACTCAACTAAAGTGAGCCCAACAGTCGCTACCTTCCCTCCCTCAGACGCACATTGCCACTGAGATTTCCGTAATAGTCCCTTCGTGGTTTGAGGAGCAGCTCAGTCTGCATGGAGCCTTTTGGCATATCAGATAATTACACCGTAGTATTTACCACACACACACAGTTTGTGCAGTAAGAAGTGGAGCAAAAGAGCGACGTCGACACATTTCGCTCGCTGAGTGAACCCGTTGTGTCTTTTCACAGCAGTCTCCGAATGTTTAAATCTTTTTATGAATCAAACAGATATTAGACGCTTCTGTGTCACCTAGACACGTACCAGCACAATGACTGTTCATTGGATCGCAATATTTGACCGGCAATAGAAGCGCAGTAGTCAAAACTAGACCACTTACTAACTTGTATGAGAGCACAGGTTAATGCGTCGACGGGCAGAGGTTTATTGTTTCATTGGGCTGCGGTCACCGACATGGAATGGGTGAGAATGTTGATTTAGACCAAAGTGTCAGTCGGGCGGTGCTTCCGAATGTTTCCGACATAATTCCGGAATAATATGGGTAGTAGTATGGTGTCATCCCATCCACTGTACGTGTTTGACTTACCGGAAACAAACAGGTAGTCTCAATGAGACTCCAGCGAAATTCGGATAGTACCAGCCTCGTTGTGAATCGCTATGGATGCAATAACTGAATATTAGGTTCCTTTCATCGATACAGTTCTTTAACAGGCAAAAGATTTGTCTTTCGTTGCATCCGCACACACCCTCACGTGATCGTCTGAGTGACTTGTTCCTCGCGTTAACCATGAAATGTATATATGTAATATGAAAGACCAGGAAACGAGGAAATTGCTTCTTGCTTGTTTGTTTGTTTCGTACGTAGTTACCCAAAATACCTTTAAGGTAAACCCTATGTTTCGTCGAATGATGAAAGTTGTGATGGGGACAGGACTTCCTGATCTAGTTTCGAAATACCAAACCCGTTAATTCCAATTAAACTGACTGGTTTGTGATATTCATACGAATGACCTCCGCTTTCAACTCGCCTGATTACCAAGTAAGCTTCGGTGTTGAAAGATTCATCCAAAGGCATTTCCCGTAGATTAAGAGCTTCGCGCCCTTAATTAAGACCTATGCAAGGCTATTAGTTTGTAGCGCTTAGTTTTGAACCAGGAGGAATATAGTGCAGTTGGTGACTAACGGGGATAAATTCTATTTCCTTCGCTCAATGATTATTGTTGTGATCGGAGATTACCACAAAATATCGACATGAGTACAGATAAACAGTACATTATCGTATGCCGTGTGTACGGGCAAAAACACGCGGACCGAAGCATACCGAATACAAGAACATAAGTGGTGCGTCCGTTGATGATATGTATCGTGCATCCCACCACAGAATTTTCCGACTCCATCCAACGTCTCCCGTCTGGTTGTCATCATCTGGGCGCCTGTACTTCAAGAATACAATCTCCTTAGAGATACTGGAGTAGGCTCAGTCTAACATAACAAATTGCAGTCAAAAATCTTGTGTCAGAGCAATAGTACCATGGAGCGGGGGGAGGGGGGGGGGAGAACGGAATCACCACGATAAATGTATACAATGCGCCAACAAATGGTTTAATCAAATCTAATTGAAATCACGTATAACAGTTGAGTCTGTTTGATGACCTCAATACACCTGAGCATGCCTTTTGACGGAAGACCAGAACACATCCGGCATATATATATATATATATATATATATATATATATATATATATATATATATATATATATATATATATATGACGACAGTCACGAAAATGGACAACACAGGTGGTTTGTATCTTTCGTTATGTAACGCTGCTGATGACGGCATGCATATAGTTCACATTCCTATGGTTAAACCCCCAGCGAACGAAAGCACACACACACTTCCGTTTTCTGTGCGCTTTTCTCAATCTGTGTTACACTGAATTCAAACAGTTTGCATTTCCAATCAAACTCTGATGTAAACAAAGCGGAAATGTTTCATGCACAATCAAACGCTCAATTTGGTCTATTCCACCGTATCCTATCGTTTCACTCCAGATACAGTCAGTCTTACTAACGAGCTGCGCTCGTTAGGGACACGGCGACGTCGTCTAACACACTTGGAAGCAACCGAAAGTTTCCTGATGGGCGACGAGTCGACCGGATGCAGTCCGTACAGTAATCCCATGGGTCTGGCCAGTCCGACAGTTCATTCCGGTTCATCGGCTGGTTTGAACTACGAACAAGACAGTTTCCAACGATACAGTATGCGTCGCAAATCTATGGCACTTGCTCATGCAGTCAATATGGATCTGATTAACCATGAACAAAGTATGCATTCAGAATTGTTCTGGCACTATTTTGCCTCGGCAGTAGGGATTTCATGAAATGATTCGTTTTGTAGTACCAGTTTCGACCTACCACCATTGGCACTGATCTAAGCTTTCCTGGTAATGTTTGTATTCC
Organism: Fasciola hepatica; assembly: GCA_948099385.1. Lineage (NCBI taxonomy): Eukaryota > Metazoa > Platyhelminthes > Trematoda > Plagiorchiida > Fasciolidae > Fasciola > Fasciola hepatica. The sequence goes on along the minus strand of CANUEZ040000027.1, from coordinate 6,242,109 downwards.
ACTTGGCCCCTTTGGAGCGGTCTGTCCATCATAGGGGTTGATCACTGTGCAGTGGACCGATTTTGTTTCTGTTGCGGTTCGTTGACGAATAGTAGTAGTACGGTGTGTGGGTGGGTGGGTGGATGTGTGCGATTCACAATCATGAACGTCTAACTCGAGCCTCGATTGAATGGAATCGAACGATAGGCACTGTAACTGATGACTCCCACTAAAGAGCCAATGAAAACAGCTTCCATAGTTTCAAATGATGTGTCGAGCATGAACAACTGCATGATGAATCATTTCCTAAATATCTGACCAGTTTTTTTAAAATTGTTGGTTATGTTCACGGACTTATGAAAAGCTTGTAACGGGGAGATTACTTTTCAATAAATCATCTCAGGCCTTTACATATAGTACCCAATACTATACATACAAACGCCGGATGTGATATATCAACATAAATTTCTTCAGCTTACGACTTTTTGAATTATATACACTTAGATACTATCCATTAGTTCCGCCATGAGTGTTGTGGGAGTATGAGCCGGCACATTGCCAATAGACGACCAAGTTCGTTTAGCAGACACCACGATGGTTTTGTGGACAGCAAGCGCGTCTTCGCTTGTCCTGAATCGCGGACAAAATTAGACACAACGAAGCGGACCGAGGAACCAATCAAGAGCCAGCTGTTGCCTGAACCGAATCAACCAATTGGGTTTCTAAGCCCGACTCACCACTCAGAATAGCTGGTTGTGAATAAAGGGTAGATCAATAATTTTTGCGACCAGGATTTGGCTATGACCACCAAGCATCCTATATGAACTGTCGTTTTGTTACTAATAAATCAAGATGGTTCGAAATCGTAACAGTTTTCCCATCAGAACTAGTTGGCGGCTACAGAACAAATGAGATTTATTTAATATTTGTTTATCAAACAGTTGATGCAATATGATGTGTGTTGGGGGTATCGGGCTTGTCAAACATGTAAAACAGGATCGTTTATTCTGTAATGGTGAACAAATCTGTTATATGTAAATGCTGGGAAAATTGAACGTCAGTTAGGTGAAGTAGTACGTCTGACACGAACAAAATAAATAAGACCACTCCGCTCCTCATCAAACCATCGACCTCCGTGTGTATGCGTGTGTGTGTGAACTTTTTGATTTCAGCTAAACTGACACATGCCAATCACTGCCGCTGCTGTTCTTGTCTTCTTTGTGCAAGGTTTTTCTCTCTTCTCACTTGTATCTTTCTCGTTTTGTGTACTGTTTAGACCTCTTGAATCCGGACGATGCACAGATGGATAACAGCTGGGCAGACACGGACACGGACACAAATACGGCTGAAGGTGAGGGTGACGTATAGACAGATATTACACACACACACCATATATATATATATATATATATATATATATATATATATATATATATATATATATATATATAATCTTGAAAATTTACGAAATGTACTGAATTGTGCCAATTTCGTTGTGATTTTTCTGTCCAAACTAGTCCTCATTGTCAAACGTAAGTAATTGAATAAGTGAATGTAATCGGTGGATTTATGTACTTCTATGTGTTTTCCGCCTGTCTGTGTATCACTCTCATCCGCCGTCGGTCTTGCTTTGATCACGTAGTTCGCATCGGTTTCAGCGTGTCGATTGAACGCGTTGTTCAAATGGAATACCTCGGAGATGAAGCACTTCCGTCTGTGTCTGTTGGGGTGACCATTCCAGCCTTGCCAATGCGAACTATTTATAGATTTGGATCCGGCAGTTTGAACGTGGACTGGTCTGTCGTAGACCTAGTCTCTGTTCGTCCATTTCTAGGCATGTATACGAATCGACCATTTGCACGGACACATTAGCTCGAGTACAATTTGTTCCCCTGTTTGGTGCACTAGTAAAATTTGCTCATGTGACAGGTAGATGGTAGTTTGACGTGGCTCACAGGTTTGTTTACGTATCTTTGCATGTATTTTTGTTTGTTTGCATATATGTATATTTGTGCATGACTGGTAGAGATATTTCTCATCAAGCTAACTCGACGATCTTGATAGTTATTTCTAATTGAGAAGTAGGAGATTAGATTTGTATATAATATGATTCATCATGCAGCTTGAACGCTCAACTCACCATTGAAAACCATGGAAGCACTGTACAGCTGTTTCATCCTTGTTGGGAATCATCAGCAGTGCACATCCACCGAGCCCCCACGGGGACTCGAACCCGGGGTGAACGATTGTGAATCGAACACCTTAACCACAAGGCTGATGATTCCCAACAAGGATGAAACAGCTGTACAGTGCTTCCATGGTTTTCAATGGTGAGTTGAGCGTTCAAGCTGCATGATGAATCATATTATATACAAATCTAATCTCCTACTTCTCAATTGCAAATATTACCAAGCTCTGTAGGTTGTTCATAACGGAATGCCTTCGTTGTACTTAGGCCCCTACAGAGAAGTCATCCATCATAGGAGTCGATCGCTGTGTGGGAGGCGGGTTGTTACCGTTCGAAGCCAGTGACGGAAGGATGCTATATCATGTAGTGTAGATGTTCAACAAACCGTTGAGAGCCAGCCCGGATAGCCTTGTGGTTAAGGTGTTCGATTCACAATCGTTCACCCCGGGTTCGAGTCCCCGTGGGGGCTCGGTGGATGTGCACTGCTGATGATTCCCAACAAGGATGAAACAGCTGTACAGTGCTTCCATGGTTTTCAATGGTGAGTTGAGCGTCCAAGCTGCATGATGAATCATATTATATAGTTATTTCTGTTTATAGAAAAAAGGCACCATAGCGAACAAGCTCGTTTTCGGTAACTTCATCCTCTGGCTAATACAGTTTTATATATATATATATATATATATATATATATATATATATATATATATATATATATATATATATATATATATATATATATATATATATATATATATATATAAAATGCGAATGCATATCTTCGGAAGAAAAGAGAAGGTGTTTACGGCATCAAATTAAGATTGGTCGGAACAGGGTGGGAAGTTGGTTGTTCGTGGTTGGGAAAACTCGGTGTAGAAAGTACATCTGGGGTGGGTTGGCTGCTTCCTGTCACGACTGAAAGGTCGCGGTCGAGGTCACCATGATTTTGTCCCCCATTTTCCGATCGCGGCCAGGGTAGCTGAAGTGACTTGACAAATCGCTTGTGTGAACAAAGCGGTGGATTCAACAGCCTAATCGCTACTGCCTCCGCTGTTCCCAAAGTGATTTGACGAACGATCTTCGAAGAATTCACACGCTTTTTGTAAATTATCTTGAAGGCTTCGTTGTCCACCTGGCACCCTGTGTCGGCAATGAGCGCAACGATTGCACTAGTTACGGTTCTTCTAGTTCCTGTCTTCAGCCAAGCTGGTTTGTGTTCCTTGATTCTTTGGGACAGTTGCCGTGTCGTTTTGCCTACATAGCTTGCCGAAAATGAGCAAACAAACGAATAGGTTAACATGAAGGAGGAAATGACAGGCATTTTGTCTTTGAGATTCATGGAAATCATTGACCTGCTAGTGAATTGGGCGCGTAGAGTAGCGGCCAAAAATGTACGGGTGATTGCATCCCTTAGGCGCCGAACTAGTAGTTCGCATTTAACATCTCCTTTGAAGAGAAGTTGCATGTGCAATTCTTTCTTCTTGGCGGTGATTATCAATGGTCGCTTGGGTACTTCTATTTATGATCCAAATAAACAAGCGGTATTTTCACCGAATCACCGCTCAAAGAAAACTATTTCACTTGTAATAATAACAAAGAAATAATATTAATAAGCAGTTTATCCGTTAAACGGTCCTTTACTTAGACTCACTGGCACTGTTGACCCATGGTGGCTTATTGTGATTCATCGTCCCTGTTCAAACGAAAGCGACTTGTCCTCGCTCACGGTGCATTTGTACCGCTTCATCATAACTGTGATTCGGTATCGAACACCGCATGAGTTGCAATCAACCTCGACATTATAACATTTCTTGCAATTTACCTCACGACAAAATTTCCCGATTCCCCCCTCTCTTGAGTTTCGACATTTGTACACTTCTGCTTGCTCCAAACGGTCCAACTCTTACCAACTTTTTACTAGTCCCATTCTATCTTGGGATCCGGAATTGAAGTCAAAGACCTCGTATTGAAACAAAAATATCGGGGAAAAATAGATAATCTGACCGCGACAAGATTGTCCGACCCCAAAACAGATGACCCATTCGAATATCTTTAAAATCGCGTGTCATAGTTATCCTATTTGATGACTTCAATAAGCCTTCTCAACATACCTCGCACGAGAGACTAGATCACTTCTCGACCAATTTTGCTCCACCCTCATTTCACTGCGGTCGTGAGTTCAGTCGTCGATTCATATACCTTGGGATCTCTGTAACTTGCCGGCCAGAATTTCCCAAAAGGTTCTCCATTGGGTTACGATCGAGGCTGCACGCTGGCTGTGCTATGGTCTTGATCTCACGAAACAGTGGCCAACCTTTGCTTGCATGTTCATTGCAAATGACCGCTTTGTCGTGCTGGTTTTTAAAATCCCAGCTCATAGTTTTGGGTCGTTGATGAAAGAAGCTCGTGTTCCATGTCTTACTCACGGTGCAGTATTACGAGTTCACTCAGGTCATGGGTCGAGGAAGGACCCTGAACTACTGCTGAGTTTCTTTCATTGATTCGTCGGCTGAAACACTTCTCATCATTCCTTTAGCTATGCCAGAGTCTTTCTGGAACAAGAGCTACCTTCTTTTTCAAGTCGCGGTAGAGATGTGAGGACTCTGCAATGTTTGAGTTGAAATGTTTACCTGGATAACAGATTTCTGTTCTGGTGTAGAACATGTTTTGTTGGGGGCTAGACGAGTGATTCTGTGTTTTTCTTGATATGACAGATTTTAGGACACTTCATCCGGTTTCAAAAAAGTTCCGCAATTAGCTTTCAAATGTCATCGTTTGATGTGTCTTGATCTGTTGTACTCCCTAACGACCTATTGCAAATCGCATTTTTATTGATAAAATGTTATCATACTCCCTTACCCGGCTTCAGTTAGTTTTCTCCAGAAGGTCATGATAGCCTCGAATTCACTATGACTGGGTGCATCAGTCATGTGATTAGTCATTTGGTTACAACCGGGTTCTGCGAAAATCATGAGAACGGCCTTGGTTTTAATTCGCCGTCATTGTAAACCAGGCGTTAGTACCATAGTCTTTGGTGAAAAGCATACGGAGAACGTTTATAGAAGTCATCAAGGAGAATGAACCTTAGAACGCGGTTTTAAGGAATTTTGAGTAAAGCTTCTGTTTTGGGGGTCGGATGTTTTTTAATAACGGGTAATCTTTCTACTTTTCACGATATTTTTGCTCCAATACGAAGTTTTTGACGGCGAATCGGGATTCTAGGACGGAATGGGGCTCCTCAAAATTTGTCAAAAAATGGAATTCTCAGAACAGTTATGTGCCAAATGATGAAACTCAGAGGTGGTTTGTGGGATGGGGTGCTTGGAAGCTTTTGTTGCGGGTTTTATACAAATCGCCCGGGGCAGAAAGCGGGATGCATCCGAACAGAAGTTGGAATTTAGTGATTTACACGGAACACGTCAGTTGTGTAGTTAGAATGTACTTACAGACAAGCATATGACACAGCCACAAGAGAAAGAGACAATGTGATTGGTTAATACAAACACTCACGCCACAGTTACTTGTTGTGGGAGATGATGAATACGTTCGGGGCGGGGCATATCATATCTGCCACCGTGACGAGATTGCGTCTTGGCGTGGTGTGATGGCTTGCGTTCCTCCACAACCGCAAGAACTATGCAGGCTGGACTTCGTAAGCTGGAGATACAATCTTGCTTCACAGGTCAATAGGCAGAGACCAGACGAAGTCCAGTCTTAGAACCAGTTGATGGGCAACATCTAGTTCTAATCACTATGTCCCTGAAGATGACACTTTAGCGAATAAACACGGATGGAAACAGTTTGGCGGTCTAAAAATCACTAGATAGACATCGAAGTGAAAATCTGGGGCTTCTTTCGACACTGGGAGCAGTCGTCGCACTTCATTAGGCAGCTATCACCCGCCTAAGATGTGCAGCCCTCGGTCCAAAGAATGCTGTCCCGTCCACGTTTCGCTTGCTCCATTGGGTGCATGGGGCTAAGGACCGAATCCGAAAAGCGGATCGATAACGAAGCACCAGCGAAGACAGTACAGAATGCACGCAATAATCAGGTCTAATGTGACAGACCAGAAGAATTTTCTTCACGGGTGTTTCGGTCACGTTCACGTGCTGGGTTAACGCACCACCGCATTATGGGTGAGACTTTTGAGTCAAAGGCTCCGGTTGGGGTTCCCAAAGAAAAATCCCTTCCACTGTGTTAGAAGGTGCAAAGTATGATGTGCCCAAAAATCTCCAGCGCTCCCTCGGGAAATATTTCTTGTTTGTCTCTTCAAATTTCGCATCTTAATTCTGATTGGATACGAGAAGCCACAGTGGGTTTTGACCGAGAACTTTTAACTCTCTGCAAGGGCACTGATTTCGAGACAAGGGAAAATGAATAATCGATTCTCCTACCTAAGCATTCATCTCACTAAGCTGTTTTCACGCCTGAAAAGTCACTGGGTAGAGGCCAAACAAAGTCCAGTCTCCTGGTCCTCCAGGTTGAGGGTCGATCTGAGCTGGCTACTCAGTCGGTGGATTCAGTGAATGAATAATTGATCCAAGCAAATGAGCTTCCACTCAGCCAACCCGCTGCCTTGCGGACAGGTTCTTGTTAGAACTAAAAGCTTTGGTTGAGAACCCTAATCGTTCTCCTGCTTTACGGCTGGATGCCCAAGCAATACCTGTCCAACATCTCCCATGAACTGCACGACTACAAAGAGTTTAATACTACATCGGTTGTCGCGCAGCATAATCAGGACCACGCTGCCCATTGTATTGAGCGAAGTGAGTAATGGTAAGTAGGCTACTGCTCGGAATTCCCTCTCTTTTACTCAGTCTCTGTCTTCTGTCCCCAACCACCTCTCTTTGCCCCCTCTATCCACCCATAATGTTCCCACTGATAACACGCCCGATGCTCGCAACCACTCATTGCAATGTAGTGTCGGGAATAATCCTCTATCTTGTAACTCACATCTTCTCAAGCCTCGTCAGCCTCTGAATCTCGGCTCCTTCAACGTGCGTACACTCATGCAGGTCGGTCAGCAGGCGTGCCTAGCCCTCACAATAGATTCTCTGAATATTGATGTCTGCTGTGTAAGTGAAACACGTATCCAGGGCTCGAGTGTTGTGACTCAACTAACTGCTTCCGGTATCTCATCGAGGTATTTCCTACACACTTGAGGAGACGAAGTAGTTCGAGCTGCGGGTCAACGTGGTGTAGGAATAGTCTTGACTGACAAAGCTGAGGCCGGCTCTTTAGACTGGTTGATAGTCTTTTATTTGCTGTGAGACTCCAAGGGTCAGCTGGCGTTCGAAAGGATAGTTGTGTTAAGCACAGGTTGTTTGTGATCTCGGCGTACGGCCCAACAGACTGCAGCTCTGACATGCAGAAGGATGAGGTCTATGATGAACTGGCCACTCTGGTTCGCAGGAGAAAAGGTTCTGACTGCTAGCGGGTGACTTTAATGCACAAGTTGGCAAACTTAGTGTGTCAGAAGCCTGTTTAGGTGGGCGTTTTGCTTTGCCCGCTCAACTCACAGATAACGGGGATCGGCTTCTCCAGTTTTGTGTAGACAATCGGTTATTGCGGTCTGGCACAAATTTCGATATAGCTCGCATCGCACGGCGACATGGTGCTCTAACTATACAGATGCTCGAAACCAGAATGATCATATTGCAGTAAGCTACCGGTGGCGCAGTTCTGTTCAGAACTGTAAATCCTACTGGTCCGCGTACGTAGAGTCGGACCATGCATTAGTTTTAATGCGATTATCTCTTCAGCACCATGATCATTGACGCAAACCCGGTTAGCCGTGCAACATTTTTGTGATCCAGAAGACCTCACCCGTTTGTCAAGAGAAGTTAGCACATGAGTTATGATCTACGACGAACAGTAATGTAGATGAGCATTAGACCCATATACAGCAGACAGTGCATGTGGCAGCAGATTTCGCCTGTGGTCTTAGATCCGATGTCTATCAAAGACATTGGATTTCGCAAGAATCGTTGATTATAATTGAGCGGAAAACGAAAAGCCTTAAGGATGATCGCAAAAATTGGTGGGTCAAGGTGGCCGAAGAAATGGAAGTGGCAGCTGCTTCACGTAACGGTCAAAGACTGTTCAAACTTATTCGCGATACCGGTGAACGGTGAACTTCAGTCATGGAAACGATTTCCGATAAAAATGGAGCACCCATTCATTGCAAAGGGCAAAAGCCCAGCCGTTGGGCTGAATACTTCAAGGAGCAGTTCGGCTGGCCGATCGCTGATGTAGTTACTTCGGCGTCAACAACTGCGTTGATAAAATCACTTTCCATCTTGGTCCGTGACGTTTGAAAGAACGAACGTATGCCAAAGTTATGGCATGAGTCATTGATTATGCCAATCTTCGAGAAAGGAATACGTTATGACTATGGTAATCATCGTGGGATTAGCTTATCTCCAATAGTTACCAAGGCATAAGCCTTGATTTTGCTGCGTCGTCTGACACCGGCTTGCGAGAAGAACACGAGCGACAGCGAGCCGGTTTCGTCCCTAGTCGAGGATGCATCGACTAAATTTTTACTCTTCGCCATCTACTGGAGGTGCGTCACACACACCGTCGACCGACAATGATGGTTTTCTTTGACTTGAAAGGCGCCCTGGATTCTGCTGACCAAACAGCGCTGTTCAGTGCTCTTCACCCAGAATTTCGTGAATCTACTGAGGCCATTGTACTCTCATACTTCTGACCGCGTAAGAATTTACGATGAACTGTCCAGTCCATTAGAAACGACGAGTGATGTTCTACAGGAATGTCCATTTTCTCCATTGTTTAACCTCGTCGTGGACGTAATAATGGGGAGTGTCTTGCGAGATCTCCAGGATTTGAGCATCGAACTGAGAAATAGTGAGAAGCTGTGTGGCCTAAATTGCACAGACAACCTTGTCTGCTTTTTTGAATGCCCGAATTGTGCTCAACGCGCACTAGATAAACTTGTGAAAACTGTAGCTCCATTCGGCATGCGCTTTGCTCCTTCAAAGTGTAAAGTGATGTTGCAAGACTGGACGTCAATGGTTCCGAGCTTAAGGTTCGATGGGGAGGTGATAGCAGTAGTCGACCGCTTCAGTTACCTCGGCAGCAGCGTGGCGACGGATGGGAGCGCCGTTATAGAGGTGAAGACGCGTATATCCAAGGCTCGAGGGGCGTACGCTTGACTGTAGTGGTATTGAACTTCTCCTGAGTGGAAATCTGTCAGACCTTGAATATACAAAGGGTTGAGTTTTTCCGACTGAAGATCCAGGTAAGTCGCAAATTTTTCTAGACAGCTTGAGTTACTGTGTGGCAATATGCGAGATGCTGTTGTGACACCGGGTTGATCCAGCACCAAACATTTCAGTATCTGGATGAACCATGGATTTGGTGGAGAAGTTCTTTTACCTAGGCAGCTACATTTCACTCGGGGGTTGGATATCGGATGAGGTGTCTTTTTGCATACAGAAGGCTCCTTTGGCTTTTACCAACCTGAGCCATCTGTGGCGTCTACACGATATCGGTTTATTTGTGAACGACCGAGTGTACGCTGCAGCAGTCAAGCCAGTGTTTCTGTATGCTTGGGAGATATGGCCACTACGAGTGGAGGATATGCAGAGATTGTCGATATTTGAACATTGATGTCTTCACAGCATTGCTCGAATCTGTTGGAAACACGGTTTCAGCAATACTGACGTTCGGCGGACAGTCTTAGGTCCACGAACCAAATCCTCAAGCTCACGAGGCTAAGATGGTTATGACATGTGTTGTGCATGTCTCTTGAGAGGATTCGTCGGGGTGCATTGTTTCCTGAGGCGGATAATGGCCGGAAGATAAGTAAGGGTAATCATTCCATAACTTGAGAGGAAAGTATGAGAAGCTTACCCAGTGGACTTGGCCATGAAGGGCGTGTTAGACCTCGTTGGAGGGGGGGGGGGGGGGTCCAAGAGACCCTCCCACTCTGTGGTTGGGGATATTAGAGGGTATGGCTATTTGTCGTGATCAGTGGCGTTCTTGTATCCACTAGCTTTCTTTATCGACTTGATATTGATACTTGTAGTTATCTTATTGCTGCTTTCATGTTCCTCTCCTTTCTCATTATTTCCGATTGAGGCTGTCGCTATGAGATAGCAAGAGAAGCTACCACACAAAGTGCATAGTTTATGATTGTCTGTGATGGAGTAATATCATATTTGCTGAAATTAACAACCAAACATGCATTTTGATTGTCTAGACTTCTAGACTAAGGCGTTATACGTCAGACACGCACAATAATGGTCTTCATTTTGTTTCTCATGCTAACGCATGGCTCATTACAGGGCGAGTTTTAATCGAACGATCTGAGTGGTCATCGGTTCTGATGCAGTTTACTCTGTTGCGTTGTTCAGATATTCGAACTAACGCATGTTCTCGATTTTATTTGGTGATCATCGGTTTGCATTTTGACTCTGCAGCGCATGCATTTCGCTGTTCTTGACTGAACTCATCCTAGGAGGATTTTTCCAAAAAAAATCATAATCGCCTTCTTCACACCGCATTGAGCTGTCAGATGATTGTCGTATGTAGATCCGGAAAATTCCACTCCAGGTTTTTTTTTCTGAAAACGGAAGGCAATGGAATAAACGCATCCTAATGATCAATCTGAAGGATTGTCAGGTAAGGTAGAGGACATTTTATATCCGCGTACGTGAGTGCGTGCGTGTTGTTCTTGTGTGCTTTGCACCTTGTCCGATTTTTAGCGGTTGTTTTCTCCGTATTTAGTTGTGTTGCACTTTCGTGTGAGATGTTGGTGAACGTTTTCCATGGACGCGTAGCCTGCGCTGATTCATGCCTATATATATATATTATATATATATATATATATATATATATATATATATATATATATATATATATATATAATGTGATCACCAAACTAAATGTGTTACTGGACGTCAACAGGCAGGCGGCGGTTTGAGAGCATTTTTTCGCATTCGCCAGAGTAGTATTTGTTAGTTCCAGTTTTTTGCTTTTCCTATGGAGGTACAACTGATAAACCAAACCTAAAGGATTGATTGATAACCGTCCGTTTCAACATGAGTGATTGAAGGTCCCATGAGACCCACGTAACTCTTTTCAACTACTTCCAAACATGTTTCATTTCTCCCATGAACACGAAAGATTGTGCAATAAAATTTGTGGTTATCTGCCTTCGTCCGTCTCTTCCAGTTTTCCAGTTGACAACCAGATTAACACCAAAGCTATGGTATCTCCGAATCTACATCATATTGTCAGCACATAGTGACTGATATCTTTTTGCGGTAGATTTCCCAAGAAATGGTTCATCGTTAAGTGATGACTAATGCATTGTATTGTTCATAAGTGGTCAACGTGCTATTTTTTTCCATGCCTAATTCTGTTTATGTTCCGGAGATAAATCTGCCCGTGACTATGTAATGTAATAGGGTAGTTGCATGCTAGTTTTCCCCCTTGACTGTTTGCTCGTTTTTATCCCGAAGCACAAGTTTGGGAGGAACAAATGCCTTTTTTTGCATCGATTTCTATCTCCGCGTGTGCTTTTTGGATTCTACTCACTAAAGCCCCTACAATTTCTTTCAATCTCTTTAGCTGTTAATGGTTCTCATCTGCTTAGGCAACGCACAGAACACGAGGACTTGTCTTGTAACGCATCGAAATTGGCCCTACGTCGTATGCTCAATCCAGATAGCTCTACCGTCAACACGCGTTTTCCCCTTGCGCAAAACACTCCAATTTCTATTCAACAGTCTACCCAGTTGCAGTCGGATGCGAACGCTTTTCTGGATCATTCGAGCAGTCGTACTTCGTCCGCGTCGCATAGTCGACGTCAATCGGAAACCGGTGGCAGTCAGTTAGGCACAAGCAATCCCGGTCCGGATTGGCTTAGCTCGCTCACTCCGGAACAATTGGTAGGGCGACTCACTCACACGGATAATTTAGCTGAGCAGGCTGAACTACTTGGGCGATTGCATCAGCTCCAAGGTCTGGACTGGGACACCGGCATTGATCCAAGTCAGCCTGCACATGTCCGGACCCTACTTAAAGAGGTTGGTGACACAAGATCTCATGGGTTTAATGACCTTGTAGTCTGACTAGGCTTAATTTTATTACGCATGTTTCCGTGTTGACTTTTCCGATGCTCTTTGTTCAATAATTATAGTTTTTGTTTGAAAGTATGTAATGTGGTCAGTCTAATGACGCGAGGAAGGGATGTGTGAGCAAAAGTGTCGAGCTTCTCGCGTGGGGTTAATGAAACGGTTCCAGAAACTAAGGAGCATGGTCATGTATTGCAATCGATATATATATATATATATATATATATATATATATATATATATATATATATATATATATTGACATAATTGCGAATCACTGAAAATGAGCCTGTTCGCCGGCTTATTTCCCAAGTGTGCTCTGTGGAATTTTTCAGACAAGCTGGTGGATGTTCTGAAGCTGGCGTAAACGAGCATCATCTCGCATAGTTTAAGGTAATACCTGCCAATCTTACATGCTCTGTAAGTTGTTGGTCAGAGTCAGCGGGTTTCTTCACGTCACCTTTATCCCATCTGAAAGCCAATAAACACTGAACACAGCTGCTATCCACCTGTCTCATGTAGAATTAATCCGTAATCCTACTTTTTTGGTTAGTTAGTGTTGCCACATGTCGGCTGGATCACTGTCAAACTACTAACCGTCTCTTTAAGTGCTTCATACTCATACAATGCAATCTCCGTGTACAGGTCTACGAACGGGCCAGCCAAGCTACATCGTGGTTTTTGCTGCGCTACACGGCTGGTTTGTTGGGTAAACGTGCAGGCTCATTGGCCAAATCATTGACGGACATCTTGGTGCTACAGAAACAAGTCACAGTCGGCTTGCCACCGGAACCGCGGGAAATAGTAATCGATGCACCTCTAACCCCGGACCAGATCGCCCATGTGATCCAGAAAGCTTGTGGCGAGGATAGCTTGATGAATGTACTCACCCAGGTTTGTTGTTGCATCAGTCGTCTTGATCGTGTTCTCGACTCCATTATTTTTGCAGTGTTTCTTTTCGCTTTTTTGCAGGTTTCGTTATCTCCAAACAGAGAAACATCCTACGAACGTTTGTTAGAACTTATGCTATGCAAAACTGAGTAACACTAGACCTACATGAGATAAACTATTTTCAATCGGGAATCTCGTGGTACCGAAAAAAAGTACAATATATATGTTTTGTTCTGTTTTTCTGTTTTCCATTGCAGCCATATTGCACCATGATATCTGGTGGCCGATTTTTGTAGTTCAATCACCTTGAGTGCTGTGCGAGAGTGGAGGAGAAGGGTTTTCTTCACTAAGCCGAAGATGCAGTCATATTCGGCAGATGGTTCACGTCTGGTTAGTGGTCGTGCCAACGCCAAGGCCACTAGTCCCGCACAGCCGCCCCCAGACGACAACCGACAGAGTTGTCTACACGGTTGTGGATGGAGCCGGATGTCCAAGATCCAAATGAAGGCTGGAAACAGTCCAAGGAAGCCTCATCATGCAAGACTCTGGTTCATGTAGGCCCCACAAACGATGGATACCTTCGACATCGGTTGCTGCCGGATTTGCTTGTTACATGCTTACGCATGAGTGCAATAAACCCCATACTACGAATGCTCACTGCACTATTGGGGATGAGCGGCAACAAAACCCTGAGACTTGAACTGGGAAACCACGTAAGGCCCTAATAGGTCAGGTGTGGTAAGGAGCCGGACGACAGTAGATTACTGACTGCGCCCAAAGTAACCGGTGATGGCCGAGTTTCGAACCCTTGACCTCCGAGGTTGAAATCAATCACCGCCCATCCGGACGCCACGTTAAGTTAAGTGCGTTAATCCTCGAGATGCCCAGTAATTAGGAGCCTGAGAAATGACCGTGCACAGTGTTGGATCCTGAAATGCAGATGAATGCAGAAAGCTGCGTCCATTGGCAATACTCACAACGTTTACCGTTTGATTTGAAATATCAGTCCACGGAAGCCTAGCGTAGATAAGTTAATCAAGGAATCCGATGGCTCACTGATTCACTCTCAGGACGTAGTCTGGACCGTTGGGCGGAGCACTTTCAGGGACAACTCATTTGACCCACTTCTACAGTGGACCTTCCAAATATACCTGCAAGAGAAACGATGCAGGTAGATGTCACTCAGTCATCGTAAATGGAGGTTACTCGGTGGGGAGGATGGCTATTTTAAAAGGTCTAAAGCCCCTGGATTGTGTCCGTTTTTCTGTACGAATGAAGACGAAACGTTTTTTTCGGATTTGTCAAAAATCCGGCGGATTATACTTCACCGATTATCCATCTCCGTGAAATGTGTACGGGTGAGAATCAAGTCGATTTTAGACCAGGACGTGGTTGTGTCGACCACATTTCTACACTCCAGCAAATCTCAGAGCACGGGCACACCTTCCGTAGGCCAACAATCCCAATGTTCGTTGTTCTGAAAGCGGCGTTCGATTCAGTCAACTGTAAAGTTCGTTGGCGCTGCCTTTCATTGAAATATACTTCTGTTTTGCAGTGATTGTATGCGAACAGTCGAAACCGAGTTCGTGCTTGCGTTGATTTTTCACCCGAGTTCACCACTGAATATGGTGTTCGTCAGGGTTGACCATTTTTGTCCTTCCTTTTTAGTTTTGTAACTGAATTGTTTCTTGAGATAGCCGTTTCCTCGTGTGAGAATATTTGCATTGATCTGTGTTCGGACAGTAAACTGTATGCTCTGGAATACGTGAATGGTATTTTTCTTCTGAGTGAAAATCGGGGTAAGTTGCAAGGTTTCTTAGATATCCCAATCAGCATTGTAGTAATGTTTTAAATAGGTTTTGCACCTTCAAATTGTAGAATGCTGCTGGAGGCCTGGGTTGGCAGTACACGGAACCTTTTCTTGGTAGAAGAAGGCCTTACTGAAGAAGATGAGATTTGTTACGTGGACAGTTACATTTCACCAAGTAGTTAGATATTGGATGAAATGTAATCGCGTATACAGAAGTCGCGTTTGGCTTTTGCTAACCTCAGAAATGTGTTGTTCCGGCGAGATATGGGGTTGTCTGTCGAAGGCCAAGGATGTACTACAATGGTTATATGTATTCTTTCATACGACTGAGAAACATGGTGGATGAGGGTAGAGGATAGGCGGAGAGTTTGAGTGTTTGAGCATCGATGTTTCCGTAGCACTACCGGAATATGGTGGGAACACCGTATCAGCAATTGTGAGGTTAGGCGCATGGTGTGGGGACCTAGTGTTCAGTGACTTAAATAGTTACTGAATTTAAGCAGAATTGGGTGACTGGGACATGTTACGCATGCCCACCGATGACTTCTTCGGCCTACACTGTTCGCCGAGGCCGGTAGTTGTTGTAAGATAGGTCGAGGTGGTCAGTCCATGACATGGCAAAAGCGATTGAGATCTTGGCCAAGTGAGACGTGTTAGACTTCCAGGTTTGGGCTCATGCAACCCAGTTGCCCGATCGTTGGACACATTGGGTGATATGGCTGGGTATCGCGGCCAGTGGCATAGTTGCATTCGGCCGCTTCCTTTGTCTGTATGATTTCTGCCTTAAGCTTCCATGTTTTGGGGTCTTTTTCACTTAATATTTCTGTTCTTTCTGTCTTTCACTCGTCGATGCTTGAAGGCAGCAATCGAAATCAGAGCGCAAAAGGGCGAGGGCAATGGTTGAGTGAACTAAAGTGAACTGAACTGATGAACAGTAGTCACCATGATAATTTTAGTTTAAAAGCAGACGATTATATGTGTCCAAGCGAACGATGCTGTACAGGATTCACCGAACCAAATCAGTTCTGCAGTTTCCATTTTATCCTTTGGACTCGTTATCTGATATTGGAACATGGAAACTGTTACAACGGACCATTCTTTAAAGAGGCAGAAACAGTGCATCCAGTCTAACATCCGTATATTGGCTCATGCTGCCTTTTCACGTGTAATCTTCACTTCGGACGTAGCCCCATGAGCTTAGGTCAGCACACACTCTTGTTGTATACGTTAGGCCAACTCAACTGCCACGGTCCACAGTTTACTGGGTCGGATTCTTTCATGCTTGTTAAGCTTTTTTTAATTCCGATTTCACCTGTATTCCTTGAACGAATATACCAGATTAGAGAACGGATGGAAACCTCAATTGTCACGTGGGTTCCTCACTTTGCTTTGATTGAAACATAGAGGCTCTGGTCACTGCTAATCTCGTCCTGCTTTTGATCTGCAGGAAATCCTGATATATCTGTCCATGTTGGCCCGTACCAAACCGCAACAATTAGCCAACATTTTGCGATTGCGTATCGGATTGATTATTCAGATGATGGGCACTGAATTGGCTCGAACGATGTGTATGAGTGCGGAAGACTCTCTTCACGTGCTGTTCTCCATGAGTCCGTTCGATATGAAACGATTGTTACAAAATCTACTCAGTGGTGAAGAGATTCGTATGGTCAAGACCAGTGAGTACAATTGGCTTGCTCACTTTTTTCTGTTTCAGTCTAACCGTGTGTTCTATAGTGTGCATATGCCTCCCATCTACTTCGGTCGTAACCTACCCCAAGTAGTTGATTCAGTTCGTGTACTACAAATTATGTGTTCCATATCGCGTTTTTCTATTCTCCATATGGGGATGGGTAATCTTTCCCAATGAGTGACATTTTAGAACTGTGTCGGCATTTCTTCGGCTCAGTCCGGTCCTTATCGTCTGCAACGTAAGGGGGTGCATAACAGATGAGAACATGGCATCTGAATACAATAACGATACCCCTGGCCACGTTAGCTGATGTATCCAGCCGTACGGGAATTAGGTTTCGTTGATTCACACTATTTTCGCGCTTGATACCACTTACTCCTCCGCTCCAGGTGGCGTCAAATTTTCATAATCACTTTGATATGAACACTTTAGTACGCTCGAGCGTATAGTTCGCCTGCAGCCAAAGAATAAAGAATGCACCGAATTGAATTTTCTTTTTTTGGCCCAGTATCTCTCGTTGGTCACTTTCAAACATAAAAGGATATAAGCTCCCAACAAAGTAATGCACATGATTCACAATAAAGGGATCATATACGAGGTCTAGTAGAGACTCATAACCATCTTACCACTTCAAGTCCGTTGACTCGTTCAGAAAGACTGAATGGTACGATATCATTGGAATTCATGTTGAGGTTATTCATAGACATATTATTTTTTATCAAATAGCCCGTTTTTATCTTCAACGTACAGTTGTGTGGAGCTTTACGAACTGTTTTTAAAACAGGTGAGATTATCAGTCAGTTACTGATTCTGGCTGTTCGAAGCTGTTTTCTGGGTCAGTGACAGACTTTTCTGAAAGCTCGTCATCACTGTACCACAAAGTTTTCTGACGTCCTGTGTCAATTGTTTGTCTTTCGTCCGCCCAAAGTATATTTGGAAGGAAAATTTGTCGCGAACACCGGTGAAGAGTGAAGCGTCTGGCTACAGCACAGCAATGAATAACGTTTGTTAACCACACTTTTTCTGTGCTCTCATATTTCTCTAGACGCAAATAACGAAATTCATTCGACTGTTGGAGAAGTTGCATCAGATGGCGAAAAATAGAGGGCCGTGTTCATGTGTGATATTGGTCGAGTGGTTTAGAGCGTTTTCTACCACCTCAGAAGTCAGTGGTTCGAATCCCGCCACCGCTGAGTACTTGGGTGATATACAATAATCCACACCTGACACATTGTGCCCTTATGTGATTCTTCAGTTCAAGTCCTAGGGTCTGGTTTCCGGTTATCCCTAATAGTGCAGTGAGCCTTTGTGGCTACCGGTTGTAATCCTTCTGTTGTACCCATACGCAAGCATGTAATAGATAAAACATGCCATTCATTGTTAGAGAACAGTACTTCCCCAGAGTCTGCTGAAGATCGAGTAACACATCCCTCTATCACCTCTGAGGTACGAGGCTCACACCTCGCCACTGCCGGTCACTTTGTTGGTCGACAGCAATCTACTCTCATCTGAATCACAAACACTTCACCGCATTGAGACCTTATATAGTTCACCGCCCCCAATTCTCAGGATCACCGTGCTTGTTATCCTCGACAGTGCAGTTGGTCTTCGAAGCAAAGAGATACATTGCGCTGATGCGTGAGCTCGAGATTTTTTCCTCTCCTGAAAAATGTTCTTTTCAGTTGTCTACCAGAGGCAGCTCCATCGATTAAAAGGACGATGTGGTCCAAAGCGGTTAGGCTGTTATCATTTATAGAAACCATTCAGAAATGGATGTACTCATATACTGAATCTTGAGTTCAGTAATCCAGGGGCATCTAAACTGCAATTTATTGTATTGGATAATGTGCGTTTCAAACCTGCCACGGACCGGAACTGAATCGGTGCAAACACAAGGTAACAACTGGGTCGGAATCTATAAAGTTACTCACACACAAAATTCGGTTCGACAGTACCTGTGGCGAATTGTCTCTGTTTAACAGGCTTTTCTGCCCCTCACTTTCGGATTATTTCGCGTCTTGTATAATCGGATGGTTTTATATCGGCTCGCAAAACCGTCTATGGTGGCTCGTGAATTCATCGTCGAAGGAGAATTAGTCGGTTTGTTTTATGAGCAGTTGAAGGATCTTGCATTGCTGCGTGCATCATCTCGATCAGAAGTCGCGTTCGCGCATTATTTGCCACCACTAGACAATTCACATCCTTATTGCATGTACACGTTCCGTTATTGTTTTCAGCTTTAGCATTGCTCGAATCTGAAGGGAATGCCTTGTCAGCAATGCTAGGTTTAGGCCCAATGTATTAGGTACGCGAAACAAATCACTGGATGAAAGACTGAGGCTCACTCGGCCAAGGTGGTTGGGGCATGTGTTGCGCATGTTCCCAGATGGAATTTATCGGTGCGCGATGCCCGCTGATGCATGTAGTGGTAGGAAGACAGTTAAGGATGACCGACCCATGACAGTATGAGACGCCCGACCATGTAGAGCGTGTTGGGTTTCCAGATGCGGTCGAAGAGATCACCCAACTTGGTGGTTGGGTACACTGGAGAATATGACTAGGTATAGCGGGATCAGTGGCGCTCTTGTATTCACAAACACGCGATTGATGTTTCCATTGGGAGTTAGTAACCAAATCCGCGGCAGCCATTGCATATCATATATATATATATATATATATATATATATATATATATATATATATATATATATATATATATATATAGCGCATTCGTTTGATTTCAAGTTGTGCCAAACAAAACATAGTACAACCAAGGATGAATGAGTTGTTTTTTGTTCGTTTTATTATGTTCACCTTTCCCGTTTTTTCTGTTTTTTGCCATGTTTGGTGATTACAACAAAAACGAATGCATTTCCGCTACTGACTTCTGTTTTGAGCCAACTCGGTTAGTGAGACAAACCGGCGATCTTCGTGATCTCTACGGTTCCAACTTGGCAACCGAGACGGTCCTACACGTAACAGACATTTCGTCAGTTTCTGCATTCCTCTGCGCCAAGTCACTGTTTGTTCTTCACGTCCTTTTCCAGTCAGACCCAGGGAGAGGAAACAATACGCGAAGCGACAGGCCCTAGGAAGCCATCCCTAATATATATCCCAGTCAGCGGAGATGCTGCTGCAATAAAGTCTTCCTTAGGGAGGAGTCGGCTGTACCAGATACTCAATTACGCACTTGATCATTGCTGAGTTGTTGCATCAACCACCACCACCAAACACGGGCTATGCTACATAAGCAGCGGATATCAAACACAGCCAAGCAACGGATATCTTGAACTCGGAGGGGCTGTATTTCACAACCATACAGCTGTACGATGCACACGGTGGTATTATGCACTCGGCCTTTCAAGGAAAGATTGATGTCGTGTCTTTGCTAAAGATGCTCCAGGTTCGAGAATGCTAATCCTGTTTTTGAAATACGCATAGATATTTCCTCACCCACGCCGTCATTTCCAGTAATACAGCTGCCCAGGTAAACAAAACTTTCAATGATCTATAGCATATCGTTGCCCAAGTGGAGCGCGGGTACTTGCTTTCACCAATCCTGGAGTAGCACCTTACATTTTGACGGTGCGAAGTTCATTCCGTAGCGAGCCACTTCGGTCGTCTTATTGTTCAGTAGAAGTTGAACTGCTGGGATGGTAAAAGCGAGCAGGACTATGTCGTCGACGTATTCCACACCGGTGAGTCTGTACCCTGGGAGAAGTTTGACACTATCACCTACTAGGCCCCCGACCGATTTCTTAAGATCGCCATCAGTTGTCCAGTTGTTGAACTCCATTGGAGACAACAAAGGGGGGGGGGGTGAAAGCTTACCGTAAGCTCTTATTCGCTCTGAAGTATGGCGGTACAGGGATTTGATGATTGGTACATATTTTTCATGTATGCCGTTTCTCAACTAGCATTCTCATAGAGCCGTCCTGTCAACTGAATCAAACGCCGTTCTGCTATACAAGAATAAGACGATGGTCGGTCTTCGGTTAGTGTTGATGCTCCAACAGCTGACGGAGGGTGAATATCTAATCAACGCAGCCTTGACCAGATTGAAACCCCGCTTGCTCCTTACGGATTTGCTCCTCTGTGTTGGATTATATTCTACGAGAAACAGTGGACGCCAAAATCTTCGAGGTAAATGGATTGGGCTGATTCCTCCATGACTGCCAGATACAGTTCGTGATCCTTTCTTGAATACAGGGGCTACGATGGATTCCATCCAGTCTATAGGACTTTGCTCTTCTTCCCATAATTCAGAGAATACATGCGTTAG
Source organism: Fasciola hepatica (assembly GCA_948099385.1). Taxonomy (NCBI): domain Eukaryota; kingdom Metazoa; phylum Platyhelminthes; class Trematoda; order Plagiorchiida; family Fasciolidae; genus Fasciola; species Fasciola hepatica. Next base: position 6,221,160 of record CANUEZ040000027.1, on the reverse strand, counting down.
CTCTTTCACCACGTCGTAACCTGCGTCGTTGAATACAGCTGGTGGCAGACCCTCTGGGCCCGGAGGAATGCAAGTGCACTACAAATTTCATCTTCGCTGGGGGGATATAAGGACACGGACCACTGGACACTACGTTCATCAACAGGTATGGCAGTTGGTGCCAAAGGTCAATTGAATTGCAAGCTGGACTATTCAGCCCAACTTTCTAGGCGCCGATGAAGGCTATGAATAGGCGTTCCGTCGACTTTACACATTGTCTAACTGACACCGCGCCTTTTGGTTCCGGCCTTACAGATAGTGCGGAACGACTTCCGAATGATCCGGGAGATAGCAGCTGATTCCATCTCGGCAGCGCGTTCCAACTACCAATTCTCACGATCACTTCTTAAGGTTTCGGTCTGTTCACGTTTGGGGTCGAACGGGCTTCGTTGGCAGCGAAGTCCGCCGGGATTGAACTGCGGATATCTGGAAGTCGGAGGGAGCGTGCCGCTCTCCAATAATTGACAGGCCTGGAGGTAATACCGCAACTAGCCAGGCAAACGGAATTCAGAGCCGATTTGACGCGAGCCCAACGTTGCTCTAGGGGGCACGGTGGAATGGCGCTCAATATATGGAATTTGGCCAGCATAGTAGGCTCCAGTAGTCCAGAGACATCAACCTGAGATACCAGCTTTTTTGTTGCCGCGCCAAAGCACACAGAAAGCGTAGCACACACTAGTGCGTAATTAGAATAAGTACTAGTTCCACAGTATAAAAGGCAGTTTTGTGTACAGCCTCACCATCTATCCTGGACCAATCCTGGGTTGACGAATAAGCTCGCCAGTTGGCCAAACGGCATTTTGTGTTCTTTAAACTGGTGCCGGATAGAAACAGCTGTGGACAAGGGCATAGGTTTGAAAGCCCTTCGCCATTGTCCTAGCAGCAGCAATCAGGACCAAAGCGACCTCCTAGACGATGCTTACTGAGTACAATGCTACCGACCCTGGCATCTGAGTGTCCAGCTAAAACGATGATGTCCGTTTTCTGTGCTATGCTTATCAGGTGGAGAAGAAATTGGCAGAACCTGCCCTTCGTGGCATCCGGACCAGTTGCGGGGCCATACGCAAAAATCACGAACAGGCATCGTCTATTAGCTTGTTTTCTGCTTACTATACACGATTCTCCGGTTTGTACAGCACATATTCGACTATTAACTGGAACCTACTCTAAAATACTAGCCTCGGTTTTATCATTTAGGACTATTCCACCTCTTGCTTGACCAGAAGCCTCAGCTTCAGGTTCTCCGAAACATCATTAATAAATAATAACGTGCTTTTTGGTCGGTAATAACTTCATTTTACTGGAGTCATGAATATAAATTTTCTGTAGGCAGGGGATTTCAACATCAACCCTCTCCAAGGTCCTTGATTATTCAGCTTGTTGGCCCACGCACAATATACGTTGCATTTCTGAAGGGCAAGCGTGGTCGGAAGATAGTTACGGCATCCGAGAGTGAAAAGGTGAACGTATTGGTGTATCCTGGACTATGTCTCGATTGTGCATCAGTGGTAGAGAGGGAAAATAGGGAATTGGACGAGTTTTCAGGTGTTTGTGGATGCAACGGAGAGGGAACAGAGCGGCTTTGTGAGCTTTTCATCAACGTAGAATGCAATCCAATAATTTCGTGATTTGTTTATGGACGCAGAACTGCCAGTTTACCCAAGCCAAAGTAGGGGGTTTTCTTAGTGGTCCACAACCGGAGCCTTTAGCTATCCGAAGCTTAACCCGCATAGCAGCGGGATGAGGCGTGGGGGCCGGTGACTGATTGGTCAGTTCACACGCCCTTCGAATGGGGCCAGATATCCTGGGTGCCCAGTACAGTCCTCTGCCACAAATGCTGATGTGCATAGTGCTGTATGTTTCACACGCCGTCCGTGGTTTGTTTGGAATCAGGGTTTAGCCATTTCCCCTAGACCGGCGGAGAGCAATAGGCGTTCGACTTCTTCCTGACACCTTCGCCCCGAGAAGGCAGTGTTCAGGACGCGCGTTCATTTGGGAGCATTTCGAGAGGCGCTCAGGGTGACTGGCCAACCCAAAGCCTGAGTCACCCACTCCCGACTGCACTGAGGCATTAACACTTATTGTACGGGTGATGGTTGTTCGAATTAAATTGAACTGCTGTCAGTTTCATCGAACTGCACAGACCACGGAAAATTGTATGCGTCAGGGTTTCTCCTTTTCTCTTCAACTTTAAGATTGCTATGGTCCTAGAAACCGCGCTTTTGTCGGACTTTGAATAAACAAACGATATAGTTATTCTGAGTGAAGGTCCACGTGAGTTGCAAGCTTTTCTAAGCAGCCTTCAGAACTGCGTAATGTTCGGTGTGCGTTTTGCACCTTCGCAATGCAAGATGCTGCTGCAGGACTGGGTTGGTCCAACACCAAACCTTTCATTATCTGGGTGAACCGTGAATTTGGTGGAGACGTTCTTTTACCTAGGCAGCTGCATTTCACTCGGAGGTTGGATATCGGATGAGGTTCTTTTTCGTATACAGGAGACTCGAATCTGGTGGGAACACGGTTTCAGCAATACTGAGGTTCGGCGGATAGTCTTAGGTCCACGAACCAAATCCCCAAGCTCACGAGGCTAAGATGGTTAGGACATGTGTTGTGCATGTCTCTTGAGAGGATTCGTCGGGGTGCATTGTTTTCTGAGGCGGATAATGGCCGGAAGATAAGTAAGGGTAATCATTCCATAACTTGAGAGGAAAGTATGAGAAGCTTACCCAGTGGACTTGGCCATGAAGGGCGTGTTAGACCTCGTTGGAGGGGGGGGGGGGGGGTCCAAGAGACCCTTCCACTCTGTGGTTGGGGATATTAGAGGGTATGGCTATTTGTCGTGATCAGTGGCGTTCTTGTATCCACTAGCTTTCTTTATCGACTTGATATTGATACTTGTAGTTATCTTATTGCTGCTTTCATGTTCCTCTCCTTTCTCATTATTTCCGATTGAGGCTGTCGCTATGAGATAGCAAGAGAAGCTACCACACAAAAGTGCATAGTTTATGATTATCCAAATTGACCGATTGTACCTTGAATTTAAATTCAAATTTTCCGAATGAACCACATTATTTGTGATCTTTTGTGTGACACCACCCACTTCGTATTTTGTATATGTGAAGAAAACAGCATGAAAATCTCCATGGGAAGCAAGTCCAAACCTTTGTATATAGAGAACCAATTCCGTACTGTTCGTGGTTGTGGTGGTACCACGTCGTTGACGGGAATCACATCAGAGATGTCCAGCAGTTCCGGTTGACAAGCACCTAATCCCGCTTCGGTCTTAGTTTTTTTTATTTATCTGTTCACAGTTTTATCATGTGGTCCCATCATGCATGTAAATGCCTGGCAATGGCAATCGGTCATTGTGATTATATATATATATATATATATATATATATATATATATATATATATATATATATATATATATATATATATATATATATATATATATATATATATATATATATACCTATTGCTTCGCACATATTATCGTTCATTGTTTGTTATTCGTGCATGATATTCCTGCGAGATTGTTTCATCACTGCCATCAGTTTTTGTTTGTGTATTCGAGTTCATTGAGAAAAATCTTTCGTTTTGCGTTAATTGATGTGCGTTTAGCTTTTTCAAAGTAAGATGTTATTTTTTTTACTATTTGCATTCCTGCTCGTCACTTGGGTCCATTTATAATCGGCTTGGTAACAACATTGCTAACCCTGAACGTGTCTCTGCTTATCCACTCCTTTCACGCTTACTTTTTCTGATCCCGGATTGGTTGAACAGTTTATTTATCCATTCATCGGTCTACTTTTTTATTTCCTCACGCACACATCTGATCGGTTGATTATTATCTTTGGGTGCATTATAAAACAGAATCGATAGCTCCATCCGGAGACACTGAATGCGAGTATATCATGTCGGGGACGCGTAAGTGATACCTTCTGGTCACAGTTGCCATCTCTCGCGCTCCGATGTTCTAGTTGTCATGTATGCTGTTATTAGCTGCGTGAATTTGTATGTGAATGGCTTTTGCGCGCATTTTCCAGCCTTCTTTGGTCCATCTCGATGTGTTCAGCTCAACATCCACTTTTTATTCGTTCGATTGCTCACTGTCAGTATCACTCACACTCGCCCGCAAAGGTGCACACCCACAAACTAGGTTATTCGTACTCACAACCGCTTACTTTTACGTAATCATTGCCGGCTCACGTGCTTGCGATACTGTGCCCAGTTCAAGTAACTTGGCTGCATGACCCCTAAATCATCGTCCTTGTCAAATTACAAACACACCAATTCCTGGAGAAAGCACCTCTCTCCCGGAAAAGCGTGCTTTTGAACGTCCAGGGCAACGTTGTTCATATACAGAAACTGGGTGTTTCCCACTGCACTCTTCCCGATTTTATCCACGTGCATGTTATTAAGCTCCAGCTTTGTAAGGAGATTCGAATTTCCTTTTGCCTTGATGTTTTCTTCCTTTCGCCCCTTTTCCCCGAGTTGTCCTTATCATCGTTGTTTGCCAGCCTGGACGCATATATGCACCTATGTGTTTACCGATGCCAGTGTTGGCTCTCTTTTCCCCTCAACTAGTTTGTCTATGGACGGATCATTTCCCCTGTCCATTGTCTTTGTTTCTTTGATGTTCAGTCATCATTGGGGCTGTCGTTTTTTGTATGCAATTCTGTCAGCCTGTTGTGACTATCCTAGTGGTGACACTGTTGCATTGTCCCAGATTGGGGAAGTTCCTTTCGTAGAATAACACAGCTTTGATCCACACAGCTAAAATACGTGCACAAAATGAATAAATCCAATTGGACGTACTAGCTTCTAAGCGCTAGGATCCATTCCAGATCCCGTAATCAATTGGCCTCAGTGCTATGGCACCGTGACAGCACAGAGGGCGGGATTTTATTCACTTGTTCAGTCGTCCAAGTAAGGTTAAACTCGAAATGACACGTGCAATAATGAACAAACAATGTGGTAAAAATGCTTCACGGCCTCTACAGTTTTGTCCGGTTAGAGTAACATGAGCTTCGAGATTAATGCAAAAAAGTGGGGAAACTACACAAGAGAGACGAATGGAAAATGGGCGGGAATGAGGCGTGAAAAGATTCCAATGGACTGAAATCGAAACTTATAGCTGTCTTGATGGCCCAGCATTTTTTGGAGAGAATGCTAGTTTTATCCAAACATACGTCTCATGTTTTGGCAAACCTAGTTAGATCCCCTAACAGGCAGACAATTCATCATTTATTTTTAGAGTTTCGATGAGAACACGTGCCGGTTCACATCTGGGACTACTTCCAATCCGAAGATCACTGTATCTTTTGAAGTCCTTGTGAGATTTCTCCTCTGTGATGCATAAGTTCAAGTTCTCATTCCAGTAGCCGTCGAATCTGTTCTAACAGCGGCAATCGGACATTTTAACCCCGCCATTGCTGCTGAACTTTGGTGATAGATGCTCCGGTATGCCTCGGCTCGTTGTCATTCTCGATCTACGGTTCGCCAATGGAAAACTCGAGTAACGGTGATTTCTACTGTTGAGTAATACACGCAAGTGTACGATCGATACGTTTCGATGGTTTCCCGGCTTGAAATCAAGCATTGTGGCAATGCAACAACAGCAATTACGCCATCTGTCGGCCGTCACTTACGCAAAGTGTATGTAGGCTTACCTCAATTGTCACTGATGTTTGCCCTTGTGTCTCAGAGATAAATAAGATTCGGTAGACAGTGCAGGTGATTGAGCCCAATTGTTGTTTTTCTTCAACTGTGCTCTCGAACTTTCAACTGTTGCTGATGCATGCAATGTAAACAAGCGCATTGATTGAAAAAATAATAGCCGAACTGAATTGTTTTATCAAGCCTAACTAAACATCCAATGTGTTGAATGATCCAATGCTGATTTTTCCCCACGGTATGTTTCGCCCACTTATCAGTTGGCGAATGAGTTTTTTGTTTGACTCTAACTGATAAATTTTGTGTCTTTCACGTCCATCGTTGAACCTAGCACAATGCCGGAACCGTATCGTCTCCCCCTTCGCCACTACACTCCTCGGAATTCCGTGTGCCAATCGCTTGTTTGTTCTCGCCCATAATCAGTGCCTTCTCAGTGTGTGTTTATCTGTTGTAATCAAGTTCATGTGGGGTTTTCCTTGATAATCGTTCTTCGCTCCACGTGTGAACTACAATCTCACATGTGTCTATTAGCGTGGTTTTCACACTGTCGTCAACGACTCGATCATCATTCTTTTCTTTCTCTCATTTCTCATTCATAGCTCGAGCACCTGTTCGTCGAAAATCAACTGTGGTAAGTTCGAATTGCGAATCTTCTGACCTTCTCTTCCCGCTGAAACGGGATTCTTCTGTGCCTGACCGGTGGTGTTTGTGCAATTGGAATTACAGGCTGAGGCACAATATTTGAGCCCCACCACCGCCTGACTTGTTGCGGCTTTGTGTGGTCCTTTCATCTGTTTCGTACACGGTATAGGTGTAATCTTGTCCAGAAGCGAATATTCCTATGAGAGACATCAGGCTGATAATACTAATGTTCTCTTCCGTGAATGTATGTGGTCTGTAACTCCTTGTGTTTGCGATAGTTTTACTGCAACGTGTATTTGTGTATGTGACGAAAGTCCATTTTGTTTCGGTTGCTGCATTTGCATCAGGCTCAGATAATGTTTTCAGTGCGGTTTTTCTAAATATTTAATCCGGAAGCATAAATCTCTCAGACAGCAAAGGAAAAAGAGAAAATCTGATTGATCACAGGCCTTTTTCCGAATGGCACCATTGCCTGGTTTTTCTTAGGGTTCAGTTTTTGTCGTGACCCGTTCACATTAACACTTGTTCAGATTTGAGTGAGTGAACAGTTGTTTGGATATCCTTAAGGGTGAGGTAAATTGCAAACGCTGGTTGCTTTTTTCACTTCTAAACCATTTTGTTACTATTTTGGGAAAAATCTACAAGGATAGCTTCCAGACTCTCAGCTCGAAGCCATTCTGGTGGTAGTTAGGTTTTGAAAACAATTCTGTACAAGATGGAGCGGGATCAGACAGTAGCAAAATATGAGGAAATTTCAAAAACCAACACAACTCCACACGACAAAAGCCCTCACTCGATACTACATGTGCTTGATGTTTCCTGTTGACTTCTCGGCCAGTCATCGGTTTAGAGAACTCGCTTATGCGTAATAGTCAACCCGTTTGAATTAGCTGGGCTAGCTGGCCCAGTAAGCTAGCACACGCAGATCGCATGATCTAATCTAAGCTCGATAAAAATGGAATGTCACTGACCTAGGGCCTAACAATATATCTTCATTCCGTGAATACGCAGTCGTTTCATGGAAAGGCGATAGCTCATTGCGATTTCAAGCGGCACCGTTAATCAACACAAAGCCCCAAAATATTAAATGTGGTCACTGGTCGAATGACAGTGAAGTGGTCCCCAACTGAGGGTTACCGCGACTAGTGTGTGATCTGAACCCTATAGTATGTGCTGTGTTTATCACCGGACGGCCTCGGAAAAGTATAATGATCAGCGGCATATTTTCTCAATTCTCGTAAAGCAGGGCTTTCTTCCCAAGTGTATACTTTACTGAAACTGATTTCTTAGAGAGGATAAGTCGACTTCATGATGACATTATCATGAAGTTTCATCGGTGTTTCTTACAAGAGACGACCTCAGCGTCACTCTTCTTTTTTGTGAGGGCGCATCTCTACCCTTGGCACAACCAAGTGCGGGCTGCAAGACAGCAGCGTGTTGATGCATAGTTGCCGTTGACATCCTAGGAGCTCGTTCACCATCCAGTCGAATTGAATCCAATCCAGAGAGTCTCATTTTAATAGCCAAATAATTTTTCATAATCAACTACAAAATTCCCATCCTCCTATATTGCTAGCAAATCATGAGAGAGCACATTATATAATTGTTCCATTTCTGTTGTTGTTTATTCCTGACAAAAATGAAACAATGGCTGTAAATCCAATAGCGTTCCACCGGTGAGGCGAAGCATTCACATTGGATGATCAGACAAAATGATAACGGAAACTTATTTCCGTTATCCGTGTTCTATCGCTCTTTTATTGCATGCTTGCACACGAGTGCCATGGAAGGAGTCTACTCCTTAGCCACAAAAGTCCACGGCACTGTTAGAGATAACCGGTCACTAGACCCTGAGACTTGGAGTGCATCGCCATAGTGGTAAGTGGACTGTTGCTCAGAGTTCCCTCTCTTTTATTCAATCTTTGTCTTCTGACCCCAACCACCTCTCATCTTCCTCTCTATCCACCTCCCACTGATAAAGCGCTCGATACTCGCGATGGTTCATTGTCAAATAATGTCGTGAATAATTCTCCATCTTGTAACTCACATTTTCTCGAGCTTCGTCAACCTTTAATTCTCGGTCGATGGGTAGGTGCTAGCAGTTGTCGACCGCTTCACATACTTCGGCAGCAGCGTGGCGACGGATGGGAGCGCCGTTATTGAGGTGAAGACGCGTATATCCAAGGCTCGAGGGGGCGTACGCTGGACTGAAGCACTCGTGGCGCTGACCTCATTTCACTGAAGTTGAAAGGTCGTGTATACTGTGCCGTAGTACGTTCAGTTGTGTTGTATGGTCGCGAGACTTGGGGTCCGCGTGCGGAAGATATTTATGGTCTTGAGATTTTTGACCATCGATGTTTGCGTAGCATCGCTAAGATTGGGTGGAATGACCGAGTAAGCAATGCTGATGTCAGAAATCGAGTGTTTGGTACCAGCTCGGAGAATGTTCTATCACAGCGCATCCAGATTAGCAGACTTCAGTGGTTGGAGCGCGTGTTACGTATGGCAAACACACGTCTACCATACCGTGCCTTTTTTCGGTTCCTTCTCGGGAGTGTAAGAAGCCATGTAGAGGTCAACCTATGACATGGCAACGAGGAATGAGGAAATGTACAGTGAACTTAGGAAAAGTAGGTGTCTCACTTCTTGGTTGGAGTCTCAAAGATCCCTCAGCCAGTTGGCTGGCGACACTGGAGGATGTGGCAGCGAACCCTGAGCAGTGTCGATCGTGTTATCACTTTTTGTCGAATCAGAATGATTGATCAATGTGTGTTTGTACAGTGATACTGTGTATTCCGTGTGTTGGCCACTGGGGTGTTGTTTCCTTTCCCCACACTTGTAGGTCCACTCCCTATCCATTTTATATATTCATACTTTCCAATTCAACGTGCAACATGGCGAGGAAGGCAGTGGTCAGTGGAGCTCACCTTACCGTTTAACGCTTTACGATGATCATGGTGCGTGATAACGTGCTGGACAATAGTGGAGATGCCTGTCTACCACCGAAGTGACCGTGATGGCAGGGATTTGAACCCCCGACTTCCGAGGTAGTAATCAAACTCTCTAAACCACTTGACGACCGCCGGCTTCTTTGATTATATCATCCAGGGAGTGCTCAAAACACCGGTCTAACGTCTTTTTACTAATATACAGTTAGGGTCTATGAGTTTGCCGGAATCCGGCTGTGACCAGTGATCAACCTACCGTCCCGAGGTTCATTTCAACTCGTTATACTAATTTAGATTCGCAGTTTTATTCGATAACTTTATACGTTGTCATTTTGATGGATCACCCCAATCTAGTCTGATCCCTGGTTTGCATTGTAATTCGAGCTTTATTGAGCCAGGAGTATGGTAATCTTCAGTTCCAAACACTGTGCTGCCTCACGAAACTCAAATCGAGACCCGTAACTGATGCTTGTTCAAGTATAACAGTATTTCTCTCATGGTTTTAAATATTGATATTGATGGTGTCAATGAATTTGTAATCGTTTCATGTCTCACGATATTTTTTCATACTGTCATTGATTCTCTCAGCTTTCATCGAAAGTAGAACAATTCAAATCTGTTGCCACAGCATCAGCTCGACGAATCTCGGTTCACTCGCGAGCTCTGTCTCGCCTACCCTCACTGGCTGGTGTTGCGGTAGGTGAGGAAGCACATGAGCTGCGGGGCATGGAAATGCGTAACCTGTGGAGTCGTCGACGAAAAATTGACGGAGCTCTAAATCGTGTCCCACCTGGGTTTTACGAACGGGTCTATATTGTACTAAGTCGAATCCAAGGACTGGAGATTTTTGGACATACATTGTGTAGCAGTTTGACCAGAGAAGTGAGTGTCAGTTCGTTTTCGTCCTCCTATATATATATATATATATATATATATATATATATATATATATATATATATATATATATATATATATATATATATATATATATATATCGGATTGATCATTTGCCAAATCCAGTGACAGAACTAATCAGATTGTTTCCAGTCTTAATGGTTCGTCTAGTTTTGCGAAACGTTTCATAGGATGGCGCACTAGAATAGGGGGTCCTATACTTTTATGGCTTCTGTTTTTCACGTTCCTTCTTCAATTAGCACGTAGCACACTGTTTCGTTCTGGAATCTGGGATGCCGTTTCTTAATATGGTCGGTTTCGTTAGGCAATATAGATGCGAAAAATGAGGGGGATTCTGTCGACTCGAATCGTTACCCGGAACTCGTGGTAACACCGGAGCAGCAATGCTGGGATTAGGTGTAGAGTATGGGGTGTAAGATTTAAGTCGTTAAAATAGATGACGAAGTTCACCAGACTACAGTGGTCGGGACGTGCGTTGCGCATACCCCGTATATAATTTCTCACCGAAACCAGATTTACTACTCTCACGATTGAGCATAGCAATTTGGTGTCAGTGGATCCGTTCAACCCACTTATTCAGTGGTTACGGATAATAGGGGATATGGCGGTTCGTCACAAACATCGGTTTTCTTATATTCACAATATTTCTTCATATACTTGGTACTAATTTTGTGATCTACCGTGTCCGCACTTGTAATCTTCCTGTTTCTGATATTCAGCATAGAGACGGCAACCAAAGCCGTCGCGCTTACTGTATTTGATATTGTTTTTCGAAGAAGATGAACGCCAACACGAGATTGCATTTTGGCTTAGTATAATGGCTTGCGTGCGTCTGCAATCCAAAGAGCTATGATCGATGACTTTCTTGTGTCGAATATCCACTCACACCTGGCAGGTCAGTGGGTCGAGGCCGAACGAAGTTAAGTCTCTCTGAACCAGGAGAGAACACTCAAGTGAATAAACGCGGAACGACGCAGTTTGCCGGTCAAAAAAACTCCAGTAAATAAACGTAGGAGTAAAGTTTTGACGGTCGGAGAGGTGATTGCACTTCACTGAGCAGCTATCGCTCGCCGGATGCCGAGTGGCGTTTTACATCGATCTTAAATAAATGAGGGAAAATTAGTCAGACCCAATACAAGGAGGATGCTGGAGGTTTCTGGGCAAATCATACTCCTCAGCTTTGCAGCCTTCAAATGCCTCAGTATCGTCGAGGATGAGTGTCTTAGGCCCCGAAATCGCTACTCGTCCTGAAGGCATTCCTCGAAAAGTTTGCACACTATTTCAGATGGGCCAACAGGCTGCCTTCCCCAGAACTCTTTAAATCTTTCAAAAAAATGAATACTGTCTCTCCGAAACACACATACAAGACGCCACTCCTGTGATCACTCTTCTCATCCCAGGTACAACCTCAGTCTCTCACTTCACTTTTCGCTTGTCAGGTGATCCGGCGTCTATTTTTCGTGGCAAGACTGGCATTAGGACGTACATGAGCATGAAACCTGGGCGTGCACTGTTAGACTGTATTCTGGCTAGCAGTCATTCGTGTGCAGTTCGGTTGGACGGTTCTGTACGTGTTAACGGCAACAAACTAAAATGTGGGTGCTTGCTTGTCTTGTCCGTGAATGTGCCCAATAATTGCAGTTTCTCTGAGACCAAGTACGAATTCTACCAGGATTTGTCTCAGCTGCTTCAAAGTGTGCGTTCAATGGGTATGGTGGTCATTGCACGGAATTTCAACATCCAAGTTGGCCGTTTGGGGGATTCTGGGAGGCCGATTTACTATGGCGGCCGATCGCACTGGCAACAGTGATCGCTCCATCCAGCTGTGCTCCAACCACAGACTGTTTCTGACGAGTACGATCTTCTGCCATAAGAAGTGGCATAGGCTGACATGGCACCCTCCTACATCTTCACAGCGTTGGACTCAGAGTGGCCATATCGTCATCGGTCACCGCTGGGGTGGATCAATTGAAGACTGTCGTTCTTTTTGGTCAACGCCTGTGGACTCATTACGTCTTGGTGCGTCCTCACTTCTGTTTACGTCTCGTTTGTGGTCGCGTCCACGCCAAAGCCACTTGCCCCGCACTACTGCTTTTAGACGATAACCAACGATCTGCTTTTCAGGCGGATCTGTCTACACGGTTATCGATGCAGCTAGATGTCCAGGTCCCAGGTGAACGCTGTCAACAGATCGATGAAGCCTAGTATGCCGCATCGAATTCCACACAAGACTGCGGTTCATTTGGGCCTCACAAACGATGGATATCTTCGACATCAGTTGTTCTGCTGGATGTTCGTAGATCCGTCACTCCGGATGCTACATTGAACGATATGTGTAAATCCTTGAAACGCAAACTTAACTAGGGGCCTGAGGAATGATCGTGAACAGTGTTGAATTGTGAAATGTAGGGAATTGGAGAAGGGAGCGTCTATTGGCAATAGTCGCAAGGTACGGGTCGATGGAAGTAAGTTAATCAAGGAATCTGACGACTCAGCGATTCACTCTCAGGGACGTTGACTGAACCGTTGAGCGGAGTACTTAAAGGAACAGTTCAGTTGGCCCGCTTGTCTCCGTTTTTTGCTACGGTTGGAAGCGAAGCTTTGATTTCGTTTCTGACACAGCTCCACCTGGTTATTTGGGGTAATGAGCAAATTCCCAGGGAACATTGGAGTCGGAGATTGTGCCGATGTGCAAGAAAGGTGAAAACCATGGAGGAATTAGCTTGATTAAGTATCGCATCCAAACCGCTCCCCCGGTTTCATTCTTCATCGATTATCCATTACCCGTGAAAGTTGCACGCTTGAGAACTAATCGCTTTTCAGATGCTGTCGAGACTGTGTCGACCACATCTTTACTCTTCGACAAATCTTCGAGTACATACACCCCTTCCGTAGGCCCACACTTTCTGTGCTCCTTGATTTGAAGGCGGCGTATGACTCAGTCAACCGCACAGTTATCTGGCGCTGCCTCTCATTGAAAGGTTGGCTCGATAAATTTACTCCCGTTTTACTTACTTTTAATTTTATGCGGCTAGCTCCTGCGAGAGGATGAATTGGCTTCATGCATGTTCCGAATGGCACCTGTCCATGAGCGGCGATCCGCTGCGAGACCTGAGCGCAGAAATATCCAGTTCTGCTTCCAGCTACGAACGCCGATTTGAGGGTTCTGACCCATGTTTTCAGCTGTTCCCCAAGGCGACAGCGCCATCCTGGTCATGGAACGGGATCGAGGCATTGTTTTGATATCTCTGTGTCTGGAAGTCTTAGGGCATGTCCAAACCATTGCAATCGTCGGTTGTGGAGTAACACTGACAGCTTTTCGACGGCAAAGCACCTTCGTCTTATAGTCTCTTTTGAAAGCTTTTCGTGCCAAGCCGTTTTCAGCATCCATCACAGACACCATTGGCCAAACACGTCCAGCTTTCTGGTGTCCTCGACGCGTGGTGGCCCCATTCTCGCAGCCGTAGGTCAGTATCGGGTCGATAGCGACCCGGAAGACGCGGTTTTTGGTTCGGAGGCTGATTTTTGTTTCTTGCCCAGAGTACATTGCAAAGCTGAAGAAACGCAAACCTGGCCTTGTCAATGCGCAACTTGACCGTTCTTGAGGATCGTGGAGTTCAGGTATCTGAACGCCGGGACGTGCTCAATTTGTCCGCCGTTCAAGTATATCGGGAGAATAAACAGTGTAGTGCATGTCGAAAGTATCTTTGTCTTCGACGTATTGATCTCTAGTCTTATGGATTTCACAAAAGATTCTGCTCGACTGAGGACGGGCGGCAACGCGGCGAGGAAGGCATCGGTGCCCAGCTGAATTCCCGGGTAATTAGTGAGCGCCTTGCGCCTTATCTAATCGATGGTGTAGTTGAATAGCACTTGCGGCAAGGGACAGCCTTGTCTAACACCGGAGTTAAAGGAGAAGTCACTGGACTCCTCTCCTTAGATGCGTATTCTCGCGCTCGTATTTGCGTAGTATGACCTCATGAAACTGTGAAACTTCTGGGGCATTCCATCCGCTTGTAGTGTAGTCTATAACGATTCTTTGTCAGCTGAGTCAAAGGCAGCCCGAAAATCAGTAAAACGAGCTACAGTGGGTTGCTGAAACTTGTACCGATGTTCTGCTACTCGGTGGGGATCCACGCACCCTCCACCACGGCGGAAGCCTCCTCGATTGGGGCGTGTGCGGGCGTCCCGCACCGCCGAAAGCGGTTCAACAAAAGCACAGAGAATATTTTGGCGGCCACGTCAATTAAACTGATGCCATAGTATTTTGTGCACACGGTCCTGACGTTTTTCTTTGGAAGAAGAAGTCCGCTTGGAATCGTTCTTTTTTCCCAGATTGGGCAAAATAGGGTCTGCAATGGCTTGAGCAGTGTCGAATGACATGATTTATGTATCTCAGGTGCGATGCCAACCTTTCCAGGGGATTTTCGGTTCTTCAAATTGTGTATTACATCAGTGATCTCATCTCGGCTTGGGGGTTGTCATTTACGTCATAGCTCTCGCTCTGGATTGCTTGGATTCGGTTCACAGAGCTTGCCGCTGCACGATTCATTAGACAATCGAATTGTTCGGTCCATCACTGCTACCTCTTAGCCTGCTCAGGAATGAGCAGCCCGGCAACATGGCGAAGCATGGGTTCTGTCGGCTATCGCTTACCGGATGTAGTGCGGATTAGATGAAAGAGCTTTGAGAAGTCCCCGCTGTTAGCCACAAGTTCCACGGTTCCCATGGTTTCGGTTCAGTAGATGTTGCGATCGCTCCTGGCCGAACGGATGGCTTTTCGTCGAATATCACGCAAGTCTGGGTGACCGTAGAGGCGGTTATCTCTCACCTTTTCGCTTAACTGGAGTGTTGCCCCTGAGATCCAGCCATTCTTTCGTCGCCGCGTAAAGCCCAGCTCATCTGAAGCAGACTACTGGGTCGATGCCTCAGGTAAAGTTTACTGATTTTCCATGTGTACTTCTTCTCCACCTATGAACGTGGTGGCTAGATGGGAGGCAATAGCGTCTGAGACCGCTTGGCGCTTTCACGGTTGTCCTAACACTGCTGTGTAAATTCGCTTCGGGGCACAGTTTTTGCGGCGATTGAAGCGTGCACGGAAGAGCGTGTGGGTGATCGGTGCCATTCTTGTTACTGGTCGCCACGCCTCGGTATGACCGGCAATCTTCAGTCGATGATGACCAGAGTGATTTTATGAGAATGTAGTTGATCTGATGCGCTGTGGCCGCCATTAGAGTACCACGTTAGCAAGTGCTCCTCGGGATGTTTGAAGCGGGTGTTGGTGACAGTTGGGCTTTTGAAGTCTGCAAAGTTGACGAGACGTTCACCATTGCTGTCCTGTTGTCCGAGACCATTTTTCCCCTAAATGTGTCTAGTTGCTTGGGTGAAGGCACCAGTGCGGGATTTCCAGTCCCGCGCAACCAGGAGAATGTCACGTTTCGGGACGCTGTTTATCACTTCTTGTAGTCTGTCGTAGAACTCGTCCTTTGCCGCTTCTTCGGTTGCAACTGTCGGGGCATAGACCACAACAACCGACACGTTCAAGAGTGAGGCGCAAAAACCATCTAAGGCGTTCCGAGGGGATATCGGACTCCATAAAAGTAACGTTTTGTTAGCCTTGTTGCTGACAGTTATCGCGACGCCGTGAAGACCAGAGCTGTACGTGGGTCCTCTGTGATAGAGATGGTAGTTGTCGTCTACTCAGGGAACTTTTATACACTGAGTGCCAGAATTCGGCAGCCGAATTTCGAAGAAACATGTTATTTCGATGTGATAGTCATGCAACGTTCGCGCAGTGATGGCTTGGCTTCCGATGTTCAAGAGTGTTCTCACATCCCAGCAGGCGATTTGGATGTGATTTTGCGTCCTAAGGCCCCCGGCTAGCATACTAGTCACCCCGGCCGCAGAAAGCATACGAGGCGCGTCGCTTGCCGGGGACGCCGTAGTCTGAGGAATGTGTGTGAAGGAACTTGTCATGAAGAGTCTTAGGAATTTGGTACGGAGTGGCGTCCCCAGCGTCAAGTTGCACTCTTTCACCCTTCCCCTTGATTTTCGCGACTGAATTAGTTCTTGAGATAGCCCTATTTTTGGCACTTCTATTCATTTTTCCCCCTACTGGACGATGCTGCAGGGTAATAACCAAAGCCAGAGCACAGAAGTGCGAGGTTGATGGTTGATTATAATGATCCGGCGGTGATTAACTCCTTGATGAATGTGTTCCCAGTGAATGTCTTCACTTACCTTGATTTCTGTCAATTGTGTTGCCAAATTCTGTGAGAATCTGAGAAACACTCTTGTATTCATTTGGGAAGCTGTTATTCCTTTCAAAAACTTAATAAATGCTTCTTAAACATACGCGTATTCTGCTCCGTGAAAATATGTAGTTCATTCTTCTCTTCGGTTCCAGCTACACCAAATGTTTTGGAACAATCAATTCCACTATCCGCTTGATTTATGTTATTTTTAGGACTGATTAGAATGTAGTTCGTTCAGTCTAATGGGGCCTGCGAAAACATGTCGCTTATAGAAGTAGGTCATTGATTTTTGATTATCGTTCGTACTGTCTAAATATAGATCGCGTGCTGGTCGCGCTGTTCCATTCCACTTCGTCACCGTGAAACTCTGGTTAATCGTCTGTCTGTCTCCGTGATCCTCGACCCGCCTGGATACACTACCGCGGAAATTAGCCATATCACTCAGTGGCTTCAACCATTGATGTTGCTGGTCTCCTAAATCCCAACCCGGAAATCTAGCACATCCTGCTCGATCGAGTCCGTTTGTTAAGGTTTCCATACTCCCTACCATAGTATAGACTGATCAGCTCAGCGCACCCTCCCACTGCCTACCCTGGAGGACATCGAACATTGAGGAATCTGCGGTCATACGTACCACGATCCAAGCATCTTAACTCGTTTAGATAAAGCACACTCTAGATACTGACATCTGGTTCCCATTATCCTACGCCTAATCTTGCCATTTCCGATACGGTGGAGTTCTTATCGTATTCAAGCAATATCACGACGACGTCGACGCCTAAACACTGACTGTCTTCAGGTATCTTCTACCCTTTATGGTCATATTCCCGGGTCTAACTGACGCAGTGCACATTCGACCCCTAATGGACAGTCGGGTGTCATGCTGACGTTAAAGGTGGCTCATATTGCCAGAAGCCAAACGCACCTGTATACGGAACCACACTTCATCCCGTATCCGACCAGCTGGTGATATTCAATTCCGACGGCGACTAATTTCGTCCACTTCGGTCACTTCTTTTTTAGATGTTTGTTTATGAACCAACTCAGTCCTGCAAAAGCATTTCGGTTTTTGAAGGTGCAAACGCATCCCAAACATTGTTGTGTTGTTATTTTGTTTATCTCGAAACGCTTTCAACTGCGTTCTTTACCGTCGAGCACAACACTGTCCATTTATTCTGTCAGGCATTTTGCACAAAAATTGAAGGCAATGGGTGAATTTCATCGGTGTATCGTTCAGTGTGAAGCACCGCCAGAAGTACCTCACGTTCTACACTAAATGTACAGTGTGCTTTTTAAACTGTAAAAATAAATTCTGGAGACTTGTCCGCGCCCAATTAAACTTCATTCTGCACCGGACTGCTTTTATACTTGTCAGCAGGTAAATCATCAAAAAACCGCCCAGGCTATGAGCGTCACGTTTAATTGTTTATACCTTATTTTGTGCACACTGACACCATTCTCGCCAATATAATTTGTCCTGAAACCAAGATTACCGGTGGATAAATATCAGCGTGTGGTCGGTTCTTCGGAAGTCTACAAGGAGTTCATCTTGCCTAGAGGTCAGGAAACCAGTGGATCAGGTTCTTTTTTGTCAACCTTATTGCGTGCGGTAACAAGATAACGTTACGAATACCGATCCCGTCTGAATATACCAGACAACTAAAAAGTTGGATCTGTTGCACTGATGAAAAAGTGAGAAATACGATCCACTAGATGCATATAAAATACCTTGAAGGCATCAAACATTTAATTGCAAGAGATCTCTGACATGAAACAGTATCAGCGTTACCACTCATAGAGCAAATCAGATACAACAGCCCCCTTAACGCCGTGATATTTTCCCATTACGCATCAGGAGTCGTGTAGTGTCATGGTATGTTCAACGATACACCGGTGGATTCAGTCGTTCTGCTAAGAACACTTGCTACATACTTCAGCGGACAAGCGGCATTAGCACTCTCAACCAGAGACCAGCTATCTTACTGTTTCGCAACACGTCGTTGTGGTCCCAACTGCTTAGGACCCCTCCCGCCAAAAAACGTTCCAAAATGAACAATTCAGTCTTGCTGATTGCGGATCATTCTTCATTCTGAAGTAGGAATCAGTGACCCACCGCAGTCGATGTACTTTTATTGCTTTTAACGATTTGCTAAATCCTCGCAAATTCAGAAGACAAATGTGAATATACGCGATAGAACCGTGAACAGGTTAGCGAAAAGTACTGTGCCAATGGATGACATACTACCGAGCGAACACTACTCAAGTTGTGATTGTACTCGGATCTTCCATGCAGGGCACTTTAAAATTGACCAACATGACTAGCTCATTCACAAATCAGCGTGTCCATATTGGTTAATATATATCGCTAACAGTGTAATAAGAGTACGTCGGTAGCTTTATGCGATCACTTAACGGTAAAATGAACCATTTCTGAAGTCTAATTAGGAAATTTCGGTATTGTTCATCATCATCTCAAGCGGGCCATGCAACACATTTTTCATCGGATGTCGAAATTCAACTACTATCATTTTCAGTAACATATAAAGAAATTCCACCTGCCTGGAGGTGCATCCATCTTCGATGAACACACTGTTCATGTCTGTTTTGTTTGTTTCTGTTTTAGCCCAGTCGACAATGCACTCTGACGACTTTTTTCGTGCAAGTTATCGCCGTAGATTGCAAGTCAAAAGGCACCTGTTTACACATTTTATATATATTTATGTATCTGATGAGTAATTCTCAGCCAGATAAAAAGGAATAGAAACGAGACGAAAATAACAGTTTTCCCCTAATTGGATGAAGGTGCATCAGTATGTCAACGAGAACATATATAGTGGTTTCTTCACTATCGTAACCAGGCTGATTTGGATAAACTATAAAAACTACGCTCTGTATGCACATGTTCTGGTCTCGTTGTCTACTGTGTAAAAACCTATTCAACTGAATGATAGGCAAATGTTTGTAATTGTTGTGCCGTTGAAGGAACGCTTTTCGACCGTTCCCTGTTCGGTCCCACTGAGGTTCGGGAAATTCAGTAGCGCCAGGTTTCGCTCATCATTCACACGGAATGTCTAGATTTCCACTATAGTAAAATTGATATTCCGATGGATCTTAAGGGCGCAATAACCATCATACCGATTATTTGATCTACTAATCTGTGCTCTTTTGTTCTCCTTGTATCCACCTCTCTACCCCCAACCACACACACGCGCGCACATACTCTTCTACCGCCAAATTTGTCCCGCGTTAGATGACCATGGAAGAGCACAAGTTTGCTCTGGCCGTGGAACGAGTCATCACCATGGTCCCATCACCTGAGTATCGTCAGCTACTGATTGAAGCCACCCACGTGCTTGGCACTCTTATGATGCATGATGTGGAAAAAAGTGTTCATTTGGACTGCATAGTGAAAGTGGACGAAATAGTGGATACGGCCAACGTTCTTTTTCTTCTGGATCATGTAAGCAATCACTGTTCTCGGTTCTCATTCACCGTCCTCAGCCTTGCAGTTGTTGAACTGTTTTTTTAACTGCTACGTACATTTTCCACTTATTGGTTTGCTCATCCTTTCTTTTTGGTTTGTAGTCCATGTGATCAGCTACATCAACTTTTTACCGTTCATGCGATCTTCGTACCTGGAACAACCCCAGCCCTAATCGCGCTTTACGGGTCACCATATCATGTGCAATTCTAAGTGGATGATGAGTAAATCTGCCAAATGCTTGTTAATATCGCGCCGTGGGGTTTACGTACTTGTTAATCGGAACAACCGTTTGAAAACGACTGATCTAACTAGAGGTCGTGCTAACGTTGTTTTCCATGACGTGACCATAATTTGTCAGTGTTTATGTCATTCATTGCACCGAAGGAGTTTTTGACTTTGAAAAAATATATTTTCTGGAGTACTTTCGTTATTTCATGAACAGTATGAACCGCAACAATTTCACAGGTTCGTTTGTTATACCTCTTATTCTACAACCGATGTAGAATACTTGCATTTCGCGGAGACGCCGTGTGGCTGTCTATGGTGTTCATCGTTGTGCCTTGTGCGAATAAATGCCTCTAATCGCGGTAATGCCTTAACAACGCCTCCCGTAGTTCGAGCGTGTTTTGCGTAAGCTTGTTCATCGTTTATCTTATCCTGTGTTATTTGCGCGCTCTGGGCATGGCTGGAAGATGCGACGCGACGGTCAGTCTTGGCGTAGAGATATGAATAAGCTGGTACCAGCGTTGATCTCATCTCGGCTTGGATCTGTTGGCCAGGTACATTTAGGTCCGTGACGGGGAATCAAATTCAGCGATGTAAATGCTGCGTGGAGTGCTCTTCTGACCTCTATCTTCCCCCCTCCTGGCACAATTATTAGACAAATGGTAAAACCGTCAAAAATTTTGGAAGAATTTATAAGAAGGGAAATATTCTCTCTTTTTATGCTGTTGGCACCACAACTGTCCTAAGACTACTGTGAAATAATCATTGTTTTTGTATTCTTCTTTATGCTCGTCGATTCTTGTTGATTGGTGGTTGTCATACACGTGAACGGTTTGTCATTAGCGTTTAATCTTTGAACATTTTCATGTTCATCATTGTCTTTACCGAACTTTCAACTCAGGTCAAGTACGATGCGAACGCAACTTTGTGCTGTGCAAAAGCGCTGAAGGAACAAAACATCAGCACGGTTGTGCAGGCTCAGAGTGTCCGAAAACCGGGGACCTTGTTGTGTCACGGATTACATGGTATTTGTCAACATTTCTACGATACTCCGCCGGCAGGGCGGTTCGGAACCATGTCCTACATGGTTCGTGCTGTATCCTATCTTCTTCAATCTACCAAACCCATCCAGTCTGATGGCGTTCTGTCGGTGAACTGTAGCGTCCAGTGAACTAGGTAAGGCCCCTCTCCCCTCCTCATGACATCAAATAGACTCGTTTTCTCGGTTGTGCGGACCCTTCTTCCTGGTGGCTTTGGATTTGTCTCACTACTTCGTTCGCAAACTCCAGGTTCATCCGTGTAAAGCCGGAATTCATTGTCACCCTGGGAAGACTGTTTTGATAAACCCACCACATGTTCGTCAGCAATGATCATGTGACTAGTTTGGATTCAATCGTGTTTCTTGATAGATTCGTATTTTTCTGGTTTGCACGCCGAACCAACTCATTTCCCACAATACACACTCACTCATAGACTGTAGAAGAAATAATCATTGACCCATGCCTACCCTGTTGCATTGCATTTTGTTTCTTCTTGAAAAGGCAATGTTTTCTCATGTAGATCTTGGTGAATAGTAGTAGATTGGGCTATATTTGCTTCGATTGTTCCTGTTTAGTGCAATTCAGATAACCACCGGAAGGATACGCTTATTTGCTCTTGATACTCTTCCCTTTTCTGTTTTTTTTCTTCATTCACGTGTTCACTTTTTTATTCATGGTGTTTCTCTATTGGTGTTCGTTTTTCCATTTCTCATGACAACCGTGGGAGAAACAAAATTAACCTGATCTTTCCCCGAGTAAATGATTCGTTCTTTGTGGTTCCTCTGGTGATTTTCTTTATTATCTCAGTATTCTGGTTAAAAGGGACATCACTGAAGAGCCTCATCTTTAATGAGCGATCGAAAAGGCTCATTCGCACGGTTGGTTGATGTTTTCAAACGGAACTCAGCATGGCACACTGAGTGGTTCGCATTTTAGCACACAGTGATGAAAGAAAAAACTCGTTTCCTTATGAACATCCTGAATAAATTATTAATAAAACTCTCTTACTTCAAGTGAAAGCGAAATGCAGTTGATATTTGGATAATTTCAGGGGTCGGCACCACCGGTACTACGCGAGTACCGCAAATGTTATTTGCCGGACATTTGTTATAACCACAGGCAGTGGGAAAATGAGTAACCAGGACGCGGTTCAGTAGCATTCTATAATCAGAATCAGGTTCATTGCAAATGCTGTTGGTATTCATAGTAAGATAAACGGACAGCTCCAGAATGTCAACACAGCATGATATAACAGCCGTTCGTCACTGGATTCGGATAAATACAACACCCACCCAGTGATCGACTCCCCCAATGGACATTTTTTGTTCTGATTATCTCTCCATATTTGTTGGATTCATGAGCCAAAGAAGAGGGTCGTTCGTGCCTGTTAGCATGCAACCTCTGTTGACGACTTCGGGAGTGGACTGTCAGCTTTAACAGTGCAACAAAGGTGGAATACCTGTTGTGATAATGATAATAACGAAACAACAAATTGCAAAGTATCTGAAAGAGGGTCTCGGTCAGTTTTGGGCTGCCCAACGACGAACTAACTGATGTGCAGTAGCAGGATTCCGATTCAGGGCAGCAAGACCGCTGTGATGACACTGTTTGGCTATCGACAAGCAGGCGGGGAGGGGGTCCGGGGTGCAGTTGACCATTCGATAGTAAGTGCGAAATTGTCGGACGACCAGTATCACGAACCAAAAAGAGCATATAATATTCTTTTGCTAACCGCTTATCCTAATCCGTTGTTGTTCCGTTGGCATTATGGTTGATTTCAAGCTGATGTAAAAGAATGACGAATAACAACACAAAATCTCGGGTTTGCAGCTCGTCGTCGCACGCTTAATTCTCGATTCTGCAACCTATAGTAAGCTGCACGCACCTGGTGTGTGGTGCACCTGCTGTATGGTAGATAGAAAAATAATTCAAAGGTCTCAGTACGGAAACCCTCACAATTTGGGTCACGAATTTCACTGTTACCAGTCAATACTCATCCCGTTCCAAATTAACCAATCAACGAAACCCGTACTTATTGTTCAAGTTTGAATGTGACAAAAAATGGCTTGAGTTCGTCTTTCTTCCTGTCCCCGTTGGATTGTTCTCAACTTTCTCGAAATCACAGAGAGCTTTGTGTGCAGCGAGGACACAGTCAACGTACAGCGATAAAGTACTACCAACAGTAGATTGCTGAGACGAATAGCCATCCGAAATCAGAAACGTTTTTTGAGAGGATCGCAAAAAGATAGGATTTAAAATATTGAACTATTTAATCGTCGTGGATGCGAAAAGGAGAACAAGAGGCCACCGATTGCGACTTGAAACGGACAAACCAAGAATTACCTCAGAGGTCAGTGCCAGTAAGTCAGTCTTTAAAAGAAAGACGATCTAAGTAAAAGGGCATCAATTGGGCTGCTGATCAGGTTCGCTGGATGAACAGTGAAAGTGGTAGCCAAAACAGACAACTGGTGCCTTGGTACCAAAACATGCAGTTTGAGATGTTGCTCGGACATGAGTTAGGAGACGGGTTAAATCAGTGAAACTAAGTAAATTGATAACTTCTTCTGTTACCCTCATAAATACGTGCATCTACAGACCAGATTGGTCTTCTCATAAGTCAATAAACTTTTATGTTTGTGCGCGGGAGAGAAAACTGGGTTACATGTGACCATGTATGTCGCTGATTAGAAGTATTCGGCGTAAATATATGAACTCCAGCTCTGAGGACAAAAACAAGTGGCCGGGGTTCGAGTCCCCGTGGGGGCTCGGTGGATGTGCACTGCTGATGATTCCCAACAAGGATGAAACAGTTGTACAGTGCTTCCATGGTTTTTAATGGCGAGTTGAGCATCGAAGCTGTATGATGAATCATATTATACGAACTTGACGATTGTTTCCAACGACAGACGGGGGGGGGGAGGGGTATGCAAACTTAGGTGAAGCTTGTGTTGACCACCCAGGTGTAGCTCCAAGTTTATGAATGTGTTGATTAGCTACCTGGTTATCTAAATTAGGATTGTAATACCGCAGATGAGCAAAAATGATAAACTGTGAACCAGCTGTCTCACACGTTGAAGCAACTTTGTCTCTGGCTGATTCAGTGGTTCAAAGGCAGGAATACCATTCTTTACCACGTTTATGTTGAGATGATTTAATGTGGACAGCAGCTTGTTCGACAATGCCCTTTAACCCCCGATCAGTGCGCTTATTACCAAGCGTATCCCTCACTGGTACCGATATGGCCGAATTAAAAAAAAAATGACGTTATTCAGAAATCTAGGTGGCTGCGTGATTCACTAGAACTGCCTGCCTTTAACGCCAAAAGACCAGCGCTTTTTAGTTTCGTCAAGTTAAATCAAATTTTTGGCTTACTTCAAAGAGATACCATTGAATCGTGATGTAACTACAATGAACTTTCGCAAAACGACAAAATTTTTCAAAAGAAGACTGGCAAAAAGTATAGAGGAACGGTAAAGCCAAAAAGAATTTGCCGACTTGTTCAACACTCTCCAAAGTCACCTGTATCACTTTACCATAACGATCGGAGAACTGCTCAGCTATGGGGTCACACAAACTATGTCCAGAGTTACACAATATGTGCGAATAATCGTACGCAATTATTGCAGTTACTATGCGCCCCGCCAGAAAAAACGAAAGTGTTTTACACCCATCCCTATTTACCATCATGGTGAAGCCTTTTGAATGGAATTAATATAATTGTGCAGGATTGTCGTCCCGTAAGTGGGTGATTCTTAGAAAACGAACCCCTAGTCCCGATGCAAAGAACACATTCTCGCTTTGCTACGTGTACTATCGGATAAATTGTCAATCAATAATGGCAGCATACCTCAAATTGTGAACAAACCGACCACAGAATAATAACAGTCAACAAAGGCTTCAAAACGCCCGGACAACAATAGACAGGAAACGCTCGAGACTGCAGTGCAGGAGCGGGACAAGTGGTTCACAAAAAGTCCTTATTTACGGAAAACATTTTGACCAACCAATTGTCAGAAGAGAAGTAACTGTCCAAGGGAACAAACGCACAAGCGTCAAGAAGACCAAACGGAATAGCATGGTTATGAGAAAGTTGCATGGCTTTAGAGAGATGGCGAGGTTCAGTCATTCACACAGATAATGCAGGTAGAGGGAGAGAGATAATTTCATCCAAACGTTTGGGCCTTGTCAAGCAACCCAGGCAATTATGATGTAATAACAGGACAAGTCGTGGATACCAGTGGCTCAGTTCTCAGGGTTTCCAAAACGGGCAAGAAAGATTTCGTAAGAAATAAAATCTTTAAAATCAGAGTCCAATACGAACAGATAAGATCAACAATCAGGCAAATTACAATTAAGATCAATCGACACCTGTCATGGCAACAAGGCTAAAATTGCGTGACGCAATGGGATTGAACAAACAAATTAACACGCGGAAGGTGGGGGGTGGTATTCGGCGTGGGAATTAATGGTTAAAGTGCGTGGAAAGCAAAGGACAGCTTGGTGAATTCAAGAAAAAATTGTGATAGAAAGCGTGGGATCTGGACTGAACCAGTTCAAAGGAGTTCCTTGATATGACGAGCTGAATTGTCATGTCCAATTTCAATAAATCTTTACAATAATCATGAGACTAAGCACACTACGCAATGTTCTGATCCGTCCCACTGTCTCTAGTATAAAGTCTTTTCTGACTGCGAATCATCTCGCTTTATTAGTGTAAAACAATGACTATGTAGGTTGTTGGTCCATGTATCCAGTCGTAGCACAACGTATTGGTCCCACTGATGTGGGCAACCTAGCTTGAAAGCTTAAATACCGCTGACAGGATTCATCTCTTATTCAATCAATCGTCTATCCTGTTCCTCGTGGTCTTGGTACTGGGCAGGTGCAGACGCACTGATTCTTAACGATACACGGCTGTCTACCAACGATAAGTCGGCCCATATCCTAACATCCTTACTTTTTTGATGAAAAACGGGCGCTTGCGGTTCTTCCGGTTCCCTGTGGACTTTTGTTCTTCTACGTATCAGTGCTGTTTCTCTCGTTCGTGCGCCTTCTACATTTTTGATTTGTTGTCTTATCCATCTGGATCTCGGGCCATCGCTTTCCCAACAATCATAGGGATTTTCGTTCTGTACACCGATAAAATCCTTCCGGAACACCAGGAACATATTTCTTCCCCTTGTTTCAATGCTTGTAGATTTCGTGCTCCTTCTGTTCAAAAGATCATGGCAGATTTTACAGATGATCTCATCGCTTCGTATCCCTTTAGGATGTAAATGTTCGATTCTTCCTCGCCAGGCTCAGGATTTGCTGAGTCTGAGCCGTTAACTTCCTCTTCTGCGGGAACGTGTGCTGTATCAAACTCTGGGTGCCCTCTGTCTTTAATTCAGTGATCGGTGTTTTTTATTGTCTACCCAAACGATACTCTTCCATTTTATGCATCACTCCCGTAGGGCCTTCTTGGTCTTCGTTCCTATCAAGAGAGAGATTCATAAAAACACGTCTGGCCTCATCTCCAGGACGGTACCGAAGCATAGCTAACTAATGCTCTTCTGATCCCGAAAGTAAATGCCTGAAGACAGCAAAACCGTGATAGTTTTAATTCCACAAATTCCATTACTCTTTCAAACGATTTTCATTGTTCATTTTCAGCAGTGCTGGAAACTACAAAGCGTTTATTCTTGCCGTATTCATGGTGAAATGCTCGCTGGGTTTTTCAGGTTTCTCTGACACCATGTTCTATGCTGTCTCAGTAAATCTAGTGTGAGGTCTTTTCTGACTGCGAATAATCTCGTTTCATTAGTGAAAAATGATGACTATGTCGGTTGTTAGTCCAGGTACCCAGGCAATGCGCATAACGTATTTGTCCCACTGGTGTGGGCGACCAAGCCTTGAGGCTTAAACAGCGATGGCAAGATTCGTCTCTCATCTTACCGATCCACGCCATCTATCAGTTATCCTATCGTTTTTGATTTCGTCGGGTCGGTGTTGACCTACTGACTCCCAAGACTTGACTGTCTACCGGCGATGAGTCAGCCCATACCATCACATACAGATTTAACCCGTAGTCGGGTTCGTGATGTTGATTTCGCTGGCTAATTGTATACTACCCATCAGAGACTAAATCAAACTTGATAGGACAAGCGCCATTAAGGGATCAGTCCGTAAGGAAGATATTCAAAGCCGGACCAGCGCACTCGGTCATTTAGGGCGTATCAGGCTTCCACAGTAGTTTACACGACCACGAGATCCATCCATTCAGTGGTCATATGCAGGACATGAAAAGCGACCTCTGTATTTTCACTTCTAAACAGTCGAAATGATGCCATCATTTATAGTTCTCCTGTTTTTTTTAAAAAATATTGATGACTGTTTTGATGCCTGAGTTAGCTTGTCACTGAGAAGTGGGAATCAGTGGACCGCCGCAATCACTGAACTGTTGATGGTCGTTAATGCGCAGTAAGACTAGTTAGGTTCTCTCAAATTGAGGGGAGACCATTGTGAATTTATACGACTGAACCACGAATAGGCCAGCGACAAATGCTTTGGCAATGGATGGGATGACATCGAATGAATGCTACTTAAATTGTGATTTTACTCGGGTTTCCAATGTAGGGCGCTGTAAAATCGACCAAAATGGCTAGTTTTCTTTTAATAGACGTAGTCATTTTCGTTGATATACTATAAACAGTGCAGTAGGAGTACGTCGGTAGATTCATGCGATCACTTTGCAGTAAAATGAAGTATAATTGAAGCTTTATCTAGTGTGCCCAAGATCACCGGAAACACTTTTACATGGTCCAATTCTGCAACTTACTACCTAGATGTTTGTCAGTAGGCAAAATGGTGTAAAATTCACTAGACTGGAAATGAAGTCAGACGCATGTGCGCACACCACTCGCCAGCAAAAGTGGCCGGCTAGTAGGAAGTTAGTGAAGTGAATTTGTGGACGCAAACGACATGTCGCCAAGATTAGGGGTTTTACGCTTCGCACTGACGCTAAACGAAGACTGAATAGGGACCAACCTATAAGTGATTTATTCCTTGGAAATATATGTGGAGCTAATCACAGGCAAATGTGACAAAGCCGGTGGTCCAAATAAGTTGCCACCAAGGGTGACCACTGAATTGGTTCTCATTTCATATTCAGTGGTACACAGGTAATTCAATCCAATTTTAGTGTGTAAAATATCACGGATTGTGGATTATTACAGTATCCATCACACTAACGTTTAGTGAAAGCGCTTCACAATTGCGAAGCATGTGGCACACCTCAATTACCTTGAAGGAATCGTGATGAATCTTTTTACACTAAAACTTCTCTAATACAAGAAATCGCAACTCCGGTATGATTGAACACGGACTTTAATATACCTCACTAGATGCCGTTTCATCTTTGGCTCAATAAATTTCCATTTTTACTCCACAGACAATGTGAACCTGTCAGCATTTGTTTTCCATTGTATATCGATAACTTCAACTGGGCATCGCGGCAAAAATTGCTAAATGTCTTGGGTGAAAGTTTTAACCATCCATCCACTGGAAAGGCTTTATGATCACCGATATGGGATTCGTTGCCGGAAAATATGGTTTCCATGCTTTCGGTGCAAAAGACCCCACTCAGTGCTGGTCGTTATCCTATTATTACTCTCGTATTTTGCTGTTGCAGTGGCTAACCACCACCAACTGTACGCCGGACTATCCTCAAAGAACAGAGACAGTAACGAGCCCGTACCATTTTTAGACATTGCATTATCCATTTTCACTATTCTGCTACCATCTTTGGATTTTTCCTCTGATATTTCTGGAAACATGCAACTATACCACTATCTTATTCTACAACATTTTCCAGTGTGTTGAATGCTCGACAATTTCAAGAATCCTTATGCTATCCAAGAATTACCAAAATACTTTGTGTTACTCGTTCTCAGAATTCACCTTTTTCGACAGACGAAGTACGAACAATGAAATCTCGCTGCGATATGTGCGCTGAAGTGAAACCTAGATTTCACGAACTCTAAGGAACGTTCGTCAAAGCTATACATCCGTTTGAGAGGTCAGACATCATCATTATCAAACAAAAATACCTGTTCACTATTGTGGATTAATATTCTCGGTTCCCATTCGCGTTTCCTTGTGCAGATGTGACCTTCACTACCACAGTCGAATATCATATTTTCATGATCTTTGGAACGCTGCTTTCCATCCACACCGATCGAGGTTCGTCTTTCTTTTCACAGGAACTGACTGTTCCCCAACGGTGAGTGTATCTTGGTTAGCAGAAAAACCTCCTATAATCCTCGAGGTAACGGGCAGGTAGGAAGAATGAACGGAATTAGCTGGAAGACAATTACCCTCGCCTTGAAGCACAAGGGTCTGGTTGTCTCTCAATAGGAACGTGTACTGTTAAACATCATTCACTCGGTTCGCTCTGTTAGGGACTGCCACAAATGCTACTCCCTACTCTGTCCGGCCAATACCCATTGACCTGATAGGAAAGATGGCGTCTGCTGTTCAAGGAAACCATACGGCGTAGCTCTTTGGGTCGATGAGGCCATCAAATCATCATACCAAGTCAAAAAGCAGTCTCTTTGTGATAGCAGTTCATCATTAAAACCCGTGGAAGTGCTGTAAATCTGTTTGAACGGCGACAACCCCACTACTCATACTGATCAAATATCCAAGCTATGTAGGCAACATCTTCGTTCGTCCTAAGCCCTGGCGGAGAGC
Organism: Fasciola hepatica; assembly: GCA_948099385.1. Classification (NCBI taxonomy): domain Eukaryota; kingdom Metazoa; phylum Platyhelminthes; class Trematoda; order Plagiorchiida; family Fasciolidae; genus Fasciola; species Fasciola hepatica. The sequence continues at coordinate 6,191,203 of CANUEZ040000027.1, read as the reverse complement.
ATGCCCACCATAGGAATCTATCACCGTCTGGGTGACCGGTTGGTACGGTTCAAACAAAGAAACGGAAGGACTCTACAGTGCATACTGCTGATTTGAAGCAGAACGTTCAGACACCTCGAATGGCCTAGTGGTAATGGATCAGATTTATAATCACGCACTTGATGAATCCTAACAGAAATCTTCATAGAAAAGGTTTGATAAATATATTTATTAACGCTGAGGATGAAACCAGAGCAAATTCAGGTAGCACCCTTGGCGGCAATCCGCCTGGACCATTGACTTTATCACATCTCATCTTTATTAGCTCTTCATATACTTGGGAGGAATATATCACTTATGAAATCTTCATTCGACGTTAGTGTGGAGCCTAGAGCCATTAATCTACACTACCTACTGGTCAATTCCGAGCACTTTTCTGTTTGATGTGCTGAGAAAGAAATGACGGATGCATTGAAAACCCCGAGGTTTAATGGGTATATATCCTCTAGTCTCTGAAGAAATGAAGTCAGTAGGCTCAACCATACCACGACTTTATGGGCTTGTAATGAAAAGGCTGACGCCATGTGACTACAAACACGTTTACTCCAAAAGCGAGTGATCAAACCATTACACGGAAGGGCCGTACGTGCGTATGCATGCGTCAGTAGAGTCATCTGACTGCGGATCAATAGGCATATGAAGCAAACAAGAGTGGACGGTACAGCAGGGATGAGAAAAAATTCGAATCGGTAAACGTCCGAACCGAGGCGTAAAAACCAATACAAGCTCTACAGTACTCCCCTCCCAGAGCATCGGACAAATGTGCATGGATGCCCGTGGAAAAAACTATGGGAGTTGAAAACCCGCAGGCTTAACATTTTTGCGGCCAGAACGGGCTGTGATCGGAAGGTGAGTGTCAGTCTCTTGCGAAGTACTCAGAACGCTAGAAACATGAGGACTGACAACAATGGAAACGGAAGTAGAAGTTTTCATAGGGGGCCCTGAAGCCATACAGTCCGACAAATGGACAAATGGAGGACTGTGTTGAAAGCGAACGGAGTGATTTCATGTACAACTGTAATTGCCGAACAAAATCTGAAGGGTCAGTAATATCACGACTGCGTCCGAAAAACTCACCGGGCAATTGTAGGGGGATGCCCAACATCAAATCAGCGGGACAAAACCCTAAATCTTCCTCTAGGGTAGTGCGTATGGACAACATGGTTAACGGAAGAGCGTCCGTCCACTTAACAGAATGAGGGGTGGAGGTGAGAGAAGCTTTTAGTTGTCTATGAAAGCGTTCCACTAATCCATTGGATGATGGGTGATATGCCGTTGTACGAATATGTTGGAATCCAAGAAAAGAAGTCATACCACGGAAGAGTTTGGATTGAAATTGTGCACTTCTGTCTGTGGTGATTGTAGATGGAACACCAAACATAGAAATCCAGTGGTGTACATATGTTTTGGAAATTGTTTGACTGGAGGTGTCAGGTATGGGGACAGCCATAGGCCAACGCGTAAAACGATCTACACATGTGAGGAGGAAACGGAATCTGTCGGGCAGTGGCAGGGGATCATCGATATCTAAGAGGACATGAGAAAACGTGAATTGTCTGTAGGTATTCGGACGGGGGAGGAGAGTACATACCGGTGAATCTTGCTCCGTTGATAGGGTATACACGTTCTAGACCAAACACGAACGTCTCTATTCATATTCGGCCAAACGTAGCGATCGGAAACAAGTCTGATGGAGGCGCGTATTCCAGGATGGGATATGGAATGCAAATACGTAAAAATCAAGCGACGAAGGGAACAGGGAACAGACGGGCGAGGCTTTCCAGTGGAGTTATCGCAAAAAATTGTACCATTTCCGTCAGGTAGGGGCAAGTCTTTCAACATCAGGGAGGACGATGAACCGTAGTTCTGTAGTTCTTGGTCATTCTTTTGAGCCTGTGCTATCTCGGACTAAATGAATGCCGTTGGGTCGGTTAGTTGATGGATACCTGGGCGAGAGAGGGTGTCAGCCACAAGATTACTGGATCCATGTTTTTACCTTATATCGGTGGTATATTGGGAAATGTAGTCGAGATTTCTAATTTCCATGGGTGAATAACGGTCGCTGCTTGAAGCCAATGCGTAGGTCAAATGCATGTGGTCGGTGTAGACAATGAAGCTTCCGCCTTCCAAAATGTGTCGAAAGTCTTTTATCGCAAGGTAGATTGTAAGCAATTCACGGCCAAAGGTGCTGTAACGAGTCTGTGGTGGTTGCAGTTTTTGAAATAAAAATGACAACGGCTGTCTGACCCCCTTAACAATCTGTAGCAATTTGGCGCTAACAGCTATTTGGGAGGCATCTGTCCACAATGCGAGAATAGCGTTGTCATCATTGCTTAAGTGTTCAAGCGTGGAAACTTTGGACAACGCTTGCTTGGCTGCTTGGAATGCTGATTTAGCTTCGGAAGTCATTGAGAACTGGAGCAGCTCTTCCTTTAAACGTTCAATAGGTGGTTGCGAGATCGCCGAAGTTTGGTACGAATCGACAATAGTAGTTGACAATGCCCAGAAAGCGACGGAGACTCTTGAACGATTGGGGTTCCAGGTAGTCCTGAATAGCATTTACTTTGTTTTGGAGTGGTCGAATACCTTCACTGTCAACACGATAGCCAAGAAACTCAACAGATTTGGCACTGAGGACACATTTAGAGGTATTGGCTCAGATGCCATAATCTTGGCACAAATGTTCGCGATATTGGTTTTCATCCGTACTAGTAACGAGGACGTCGTCAATATAAACGAAAGCAAAATCCAGACCACGGAGAACTTGGTCCATGAATCACTGGAATGTTTGAGCGGCGTTGCGTAAGCCAAAAGGCATACGCAAGAATTCATACAGCCCAAACGGTGTTGTGATTGCGGTCTTGGTAACATATTCAGGAGCGACAGGAACGTGGTAATACGTCCTTACCAGATCAAGTTTGGAGAAAATGCGTTTGCCACACAAGTCGTGAGTGTATGGAATTGGGTAACGGTCGGGCACCGTGGCGTTGTTAAGGGCGAGGTAATCACCACACGGGTACCAGTCGCCGTTGTGCATTGTGTGATGGCATTAGCTGTCCTAGGGCCAATGTGTGAATATGACACTACCATTTTCATTGTTTGATCCATATGATGTCTCTGTTTCATTACCTTCCAGGCCTACATGCCAGCCAGTCCAGCCCACAGGAACCTCCCAACGAGACTGAACTCCAATGAACCTTTTCCTGCCTTTTGTGTTACGCTTGTCTCTGAGACTCCCAGTGCTCAGGATGTCAATGGACTTTTGCCTAATATACGCTCTGTGCTGGTGTCTGTGTTCTTCCTGTGTGTGAGCTGCCAGAGAACGGTGTGTTGGACGTCGCCCAGTGTTTGTTTATCAAATACTGACACCGAGTCTATCTCGGATCCGTTTCAGACCGATCGCCATCTCGCCTATACACCCAGATCCGATTTGTCCGTTACAAATTTGGCGACCAGGATGGGATACCCATTATCAGATAAAGTGAGGACAGAAAAACTGATGGAGGAGCCGCCAGTGATTCAAATGCGACTGCCGTATATAGTAACTACCTTCTCGACGGTACCGCCCAGAGAGCCGCCGCCACTATTTGGTATCCACTCGGAACTTCCTTTATGAAGATCCAAAATGACCCAGTTTTTGTCGCTAGTACCCGATGGGGAACAAAGTGGATGCATTTTGGATCGACTTACTGACGACGTTCAAAAGTTGGTCCTCCAAAAGGGGGTCGACGAGACAGCACTCATCGCGGTCATGTGGAAAACTTTGGAAGAGCTGATTCCAGTCGCGCCAGATGTTTCCGTGGTGCAACGCGAGTTTTAGACGCGGAGACAACTGCTCAATGAAAGCCTAACCGACTATGCAAACTACCTACGTTCCTTGGTTTCGACTGGATTTCCACACCAGTCCCCAGAGGTTCGAAGTGCCCCGGCTCTCGAACGGTTTATCGAGGGAATTCAAAATGACAAAGCCCGGTCCCAACTGCAGCAAGAGCCACCGAAACCCTTGTCACAAGCTGTTCGAGTGACTGCGAAATTCAGCTCCCAGCCGGGGATTGAAGGGCGCTACTACCGGTCTTTCGAAAGAGCTAGACGACCATGGAAAGACCAGGACGACGGAGATCAGAGGAACGGCCCCATCTTCATCCATGGAAACAAAAGTCCGAAACCTGTACAAGTGAGTCTTGTGTACCATCCGCGTTTGCACTTGACACTTGTCCAACCCAGTCTTTGTTTACTTCCCCTCTACTTTTACCAATAATTATAAATGGTAAAAATGTAACGGCTTTGATTGACACAGGTGCAACTTGCAGTTTGACAGATGTGGATCCGTGTAAAGACCGTCCAAAAACAACCTGTCCCATGGTGAGAGCGGTAAACGGAGAAGTCCTTCAGACCTGGGGTCAAACCGACACACAACTGCAAGTCGCAGGGATGATATTCACGCATGAAATGATAGTATCTCCAAACCTCCCATGAAGTCCGATTTTGGGAATTGATTTCTTGCGGGGAACAGGCTGTTGTTTGGACCTCAGTGTTTTGTTCCGTCCCACTAACTCTAGTGAGAACTCGGTTCTGCCTCAGAATCAATTTCGTTTTGTTGATATAGAATACATTGTTTATATATGCGCTCGTCATAACCAAAGCCGTGCATAAAAGCTTTTTGGCTTACTGATAGACCTAAACGTTCCGTCTGGCTGATTTATCTGGCTGCGCCCGGATTGTTTAATTTGGCCCTGGTCGAGTGTTAAACGCTGACTGATCCATTGATCGTCTCAATGGTTTTGATCTTGTCGGCGATTCCGGTCAGCCGATCACGTGCTATATGTTTCAATGAACCAGGTTGTATATAAGAAACGAGCAGGGTGCATTCCCTCACACTCAGAAAAAATTTTTACATGTTGTCCGGAAGTGAAATCGCCTTAGACAAGGAATTGCCGAATACCCACGACTGGGCCTTGGAAGTAAATCCTGTGTACATTCCTGATCAAGTATCAGCGTTTTTGGGTCAGAACAATGTGCCACTAAATGCCGGTCATCGACAAAAGCTAAAAGAGATCTTAATCAAACATCAGGGCGCGTTTGCATGGGAAGGGACTCCCTTGGGTAGAACTAAAAAGTGCAACGCCGTATCGATACACGGGGAGCCACACCAATAAGGTAGCATCCTCGACGCGTACCTATACAATACAGAAGAGGATAACAGGAGATTGTACAATCCACGTTACAAGACGGGGTCATCAAGCCATCCAGATCACCATGGGCAGCACCAATAGAGCTAGTAAAGAAAAAGTCCGGAGCGTTAAGGTTATGTGTTGATTACCGGTTGTTAAACCGAGTTACCAAAAAGGACAGTTTTCCTTTGCCGAGAATAGACGAGACGTTGGAGACCATCGGAGGTGCTAAGTATTTCAGCACATTGGATTTAACGTCTGGTTACTGGCAAGTAGAGATGCACTCAGAGGATAGAGAAAAAATTGCCTTTTGTATTCCGGCTGGGGTCTATGAGTATTGCACGATGCCGTCTGGGTTGGTAAATGCACCAGCAACGTCCCAGCGTTTAATGGGAATCGCATTGCAAGATCTCGTGCCAGGGAAGTGCCTGGTATATATATATATATATATATATATATATATATATATATATATATATATGGACGATATTGTTGTGCATGGAAAAACCTTAGATGAACACCCAAACAATTTGGAAGGGGTAATTCAGGCAATTGAAAATGCTGGCTTGAGGCTTAAGTCAGGGGAATGTGTACTTCTACAGAAAGAAGTCAAATACCTGGAGTATGTCATCAGTGAATTCGGAATTAAAAGTGACCCAGAGAAAATCAAAGCCATCGAGTCCAGACCGTTGCCTGCCTCTGCGTCAGATGTCAGACGTTTCCTAGAGTCAACCTCTTACTACAGACGTTTCGTGGAAGGATACGGCAAAATTGCTCTTACGCTGCACTGTTTAACGGAGAAAAACAGAAAATTTTCGTGGACCCCCGAGTGCCAGACAGAGTTCGATGAACTAAGTCTGTGTCTGGTCACAGCACACATATTGAGCTTTCCCGACGTGTCAGAGACAGCCGGTATCTTCATTCTGGATACTGATGCTAATGAGACCGGGATAGGAGTAGTATTATCACAGATTGGTCCCGACCAACGCGAGCACGTGATTGTTTATGCTAGCCGATGTCTTAATAAGCCTGAACGGAACTATTGTACCACGCGTTAAGAAATGCTGACGTAGGTGACGTATTTACGGCATTTCAAACACTACTTACTCGACAAGCGATTTTTGGTGAGAACCGACCATCAGTCCTTGATATGGCTGCAGAATTTTAGGGAATCTGAAGGCCAAGTCACTAGGGGGCAAGAGCAACTACAACAGTTTGACTTCGACTGTCAACACCGGGCAGGGCGGAAGCACGTTAACGTTGATTCACTATCCAGACGTCACAAAAGCCACGGTGACTGCCCAACTTGCCAGATAGCTATCGTAGTGATGGATGAACAGGCGCCAGAATGGGTGGGGATTTAGAAGACTGACCCTGAAACAAGTTTGATTTATGGCCGAATTAAAAGTGGCCAAAAACCTATCAGGGTGGAAATGACCGGCAGCAGTTGGGAGAGTTTCTGTCTATGGTCTGCTTGGCCGAAGCTTCGGATGCAAGGTGTACTATACTAACAACAGGGGGAACACTATAGCCCACGTGCCGTGGTCCCACAAGCCCAAGTACAACAGATACTTGGGAAATTACATGCCGAATTGGGACGTGCAGGACAACACAAAATGGATCATGCGGTGTTGCATCGATTCTGGTGGCCCCAACAACGTCGGGACGTGATCGACTTTTGTAATCGAGGCATAGAATGTATTCAAGTTAAACCTCCTCAGAAGTACCACCGGGCCCCACTTCAAGCAATTCCTGTAGAGTATCCTAACCAGCTCGTGGGCATGGATGTCGTGGGACCGTTACCGCAAACTCGTAAAGGAAATCACTATATACTTGTAATGGTGGATCATTTTACAAAATGGTGCGAAGCAACAGCGATACCATCGGTTGATGCCATCACGATTGCAGACGCAATCTTTGAACACTGGATATCCCGTTGGGGCGCACCGTAACAGTTACACTCAGATCGGGGTGCAAGTTTAGCGTATGTTCGAATTCTGCTTTTCCTATTGATAGGCGCTCAGGTATTAACCGACGAGGACGCGCTGAGATTAGTGGATCTTTGGTGGCAATGTGATGGTGGACGCTGTGTGGTGCTTGTGAGGGGGATGTTTGTGGTTGGGTGACTGCTGAAAGTTTATCTAAAATGGGGGAAAGCGGAGAGCGAATTGTCACGGGACGTATCCCGAGAGAGTTGATGGGGGTACTTGTGCCGTATGTTTTAATAGACGTATTGCTGTCCAACAGAACACAGTGTCTCACATCAATCACAAGGGGAAAAGGCAGGAAGGAAATCAACTCCGAGAATAGGGTAATTAACGTCGGCAATCTTGAAAATCCAAAAGAACTGTCGGCGTAAACCCAGGTCAAGTGTCAGTAGCTTTTGGCCGTATGTCTTTATTGAGGAGCTGTTGGCTGCTTGCAAAGTGAGAGTAAAAAGTCGTAGATTGTGTTCACCAGAAGGAATGGGGACAACACTGATCTGAGCATCTGTATCAACCAGAAAGCGCATCCAAGTAGACCGATCAAAAATGTAGAAAAGGCGACCAGGTTCGGAACCAGTGGCAGCGGTCGCCACCACTGACTGTCTGTCTCATTTTTCGAAGTTGTTGCCTGGAGACCACACGGTGATTGGCAACAAGGAACTTGCTTCCCAAAACGCCGGTGATACCAACAGTGTGATAGTCGAGACGAAGAGGCAGAGTGATTGCGACAGGATTTTGAGCGGGACACGGAACGGCGGCGAGTGACACGCTGAATAAAAACATTTATCTGAAAGGTAAGGTTGGCAAGTTGTTCTTGAAGATCTGAGATACAATCGGAAGCCGATGTTTGCGACGTCGTAGCGGCCAGCATGTTCGTGGGGTTTGCATCCAGGAGTCTGTCAGCGGTGGCTTCTAGTTCCTCAATCGAAACCTCTGGGTTGAAGGGAGCAAGAATTTCCTTGGTCGACGGAGGAAGTTGTTTTAAGCAGAGGTGTCTTAGGAGAGATTCATCCATTTTATGTGACCCCGACGAATGCTTCATGTATCGTAGGAGTTGAGAAGGTTTGCGATCGCCGAGGGAAAGACTTGTGAACAAAGTTTCGATGCGATTATGATCAGACAATCCGATCCGCTGGATAATTGCGCGCTTGATTATGTCGCAGGGATTGTTTAATGGGGTTTCATAAGTAAGATCTCACACTTCCTCCGCAACTTCTGCAGGAAGGCCTTGGATAACGTATGAATATATTGCAGACTGATAACGCACACGGTTGATGTGGAAAATCGCCCCTACTTGTGCGAACCATAGGTGGGGATTCGAAACACAAAATGAAGATTGTTTCACAGTAACTGAAGCTTCGAGGGTGTTGTGGTTGATTCCGGTACCATCAGACTCCACGTCGGATGAGAATGGTGCACAAAATGTAATGGTATGATTTGTAAATGATGAGTGGGAAGCACAATACCCAGAAGCAGAAAGGCGGGCTTACCAATCCGCAGTGAAAAGGCTGACGCCATGTGACTACAAACGCGTTTATTTCAGAAGTGAAGGATCAAACCGTATACGGGAGGACCGTACGTGCGTATGCATGCGTCAGTAGAGTCATCTGACTGCGGATCAATAGGCATATGAAGCATACAAGAGTGGACGGTACAGCAGGGATGAGAAAAAAAAATCGAACCGGTAGACGTCCGGACCGAGGCGTAAAAATCAATACAAGCTCTACAGGCCACCCAAGGTGTGCCTTTGCGTCCTTTTCTTTCCGTAACTAATTCAGCTTATCATGCCATGGCGCGATGGCTCGTAGAAGTTTTGAAACCGGTGCGTAAACTGATTTCTACGCACACACTCCGGGAAAGCTTCAAGTTTCCCGAGGCCGCCAAAGTCGCACACAACGACAGAAAGACAATGTCCTCACTAGATGTCGCTTCTCTGTTCATAAACGTACCATCGGTAGAAACGGTGAGTTTTATTTATCCATTTATCGAAGAAAGACAACTTCCTACAGGAACCCAGATAATCAGCCTCAAAGAACTGGTATTGAGGTGCGTATACAACGTAGTTTGTATTTGACGGAACATATTACCGACAAAAAGAGGGAGTCGCAATGGGATCCCCCTAGGTCCACTCTTAGTTGGCATTTTCATGGATGATTTGGGAGATAAAGAATTAAATACAATAATATCGGGTCTTTTCTACATTCAGATCTCTGGTTTAACAAGTTCCAGAACGGCCCCAAATCAGGAAGCGAAGTTGCGTCGGAGAGCATATTTTATTCCACGATTTTTTGTGTTGTTGTATGTCGCGACCAAGTGTGTATCTTTTAAAAGTGTATTGGTTATTTACATTCGAACGTCGATACAGCAGAGGAGTGTCATACCAAAAGAACACAATAGACATGGGAAAATGTGAATTGTACAGATACCTACATGTTCAACACCGCACATCCAGCAATGCGGTTCTCGGCTGAGCTGGAAAGGGACAACAATCTTCCATTTTTGGATGCTGATCAAACGAGGTGCCCGGAAAACTCAATACAACTGAAAGTATATAAAAAGGCAACGTGGAATGGGCAGTACACCAATTTTTAGTTTTGTGCCCACAAGCCAAAAAAGAAACCCGATAAGGTGTTTGACATCAAGGGCCAAGTGCATATACTCCGATGCTACGCAGGGCATAGAGCTACAGACAATGCATAACGTCCTTTCAACGAATGGCTATCCAGAGAAATTCATCAACTGCAATACGGAGTATGAACGGACAAGGGGAAGGCCACCTGGGGTAGCTAAGAAGATTCTATTCATTAGCCTTCCCTTCAAAGGTGACGCCGCAGCCGAGAGGACTAGTATGGTTCTATGTACTGCCGTCATCAGATACGAGAACAAGGACAGACTGCCTTCGTTGGCCCCATTATTGACTATCTATCAGTTCAAGTGTGCCTGCGGTGCCACTTATGTTGGTCGAACGATAAGGCATTTTTCGAAACGCATCAAAGGGCATAAGCCACGCTGGCTTCAACGCGGGGCGAACGGTACGGTTTCCAGCCCAATTACTAGAATCAGAGAATCCGATCGGAGCGAAAAACGCGTCCCGTGTTGTGTACAGAGTGCTACGTAACGAATCTAAAGCGACCAGATGCCGAACACTAGCTACGGCGTAGCGATTAGCATACGGGTCCTCAAGCTTGACCTATACTCGCAAAGGAAGTTAGTGCACGCCCTTGAGCTTCCCTGGCCAAAAACCGAGGACGTCACCCGCGAACGCATTGTCGATTTGGGTCAATAATTGTTCACACGATGACACTCACCACATCTCTTACATCTTTCCTTTATCAACCAACTTACTGGCAGGCTAACCAACCGAATGTCAAACTGGCAAACCGACTGATAGACCCATTGACTGTCCTTTTAACCTCCCCTTTTATCTCATGGTAAGAATGTGATTGTAAAGGCCCGAAACTGAATAATCGAAAGTATATGTTTGCCTACACTGTGTTTTGATCTAAACCATGGGCCTGTTCATTGCTTTGTTACTTACTTTGTGGTATTTGCAATATACTGCCTACTACATCGCCCCTACCAGAGCGTACTCCCTCCGTGTGGCGATGTTGCCCCGGTCCCGATTGATTATATCGTTGAAACTGATGTCTCCTCGGCATTGTCCGAGTACGGTGGGAACATTGTATCAGCAATACTGAGGTTAAACGTAAGGTGTTGGGAATCAGAGGTCAGTCTTTGGATCAAATACTGAACCTAAACAGATTAAGGTGGTTGGAACATGTGTTACGCATGCTCACCGATAGACTTCCTCGGCTCACGCTGCCCTCTGAGGCAAGTGGTGGTTGGAAGGTAAGTCGAGGTGGTCAGTCCGTGACATGGCGAAAGGGTATGAAAACCTTGGCCAGTGATACGGCTAGGTGTCGCGGCCAATGACGTAGTTTCATTCGGACTCTTCCCTTGTCTTCGTGATTTCCGCCTTTTACTTTGATTTTTTTTCAATCTTCAACTTTATGCTTGTTCTTTTGCTGGAAGGTGGCAACCGAAACCAGAGCATTGAAGTGCGAGGTTAATGGTTGAATAAACTGAAACTGAGACTTGAAATCACTCAAAAACAAACATGGCCATCGGGTCGCATGCCTACCCACCGATAGATAACGCCACTTGATGCTATGGTAAATAAAGGTCTTAGGCCCTTTTGTTGTGATAATTGTCACATGTTGCACTTGGTTACGTATATGACAACATCGAAGGCACTTTAGGTGGTTCACGGAAGGTCACTGATATCATTTGCAAAGTTAGTGAATATTCAGGAATGCCGTGCATACTGTCCGCGTTGTTGTGCGCACCCTACTGTTTGCAACAGTCATTGGCACCTGCGGTGATGGCTATTGCATATGTGCTTGTTATTTGATCTCACGACTGGCAAGCCCACTGGGTTCGGTTAATATGACCAATGCATCTTTTCCACCGTGAAGTAGAAGTAAAGAGCATCCATAAATCGTGATGAGACGGTCAACGAGAAAGATACTGTTGAGCCTCGGTGATAAAGAAAACTCTATTAATTTGTACAAGAATGGAGTTCTGCGAACAGTATTGCTTTCCAATTCATGTGTAGGAGAACGCAAGTTCACATGATGGTGAGAAATAAGGCCAGTATCAAAACTAGCTGGGACCAAGGAGCCTCAAATCAGCGAGAAATCTTGCATTCACGTCTCAGCTACTTCATGAATATCGACAAAGCCTTGTATAAATGGTTCTTCACTGCTCGTCTGAATCATCTACTGGTAAAAAGAGTGCTGATACAAGAGAAAGCAACGGAGATTGATCATAATACGGAACATGGTGATTTTCCAACGAGCATTGGCTGGTTGTGCAAATTCCAACAACACTATATCAACTCAAGACTACTGAACGGTGAGGCCTCAGAAGTCTCAAGTGAAGAGCCATCGAGTTGGTTGCAACGCGTTCAAAGATTATCACTCAAAGTATACCTATGACTGTGATGAGATTGGTCTTTATTTTAGGGCCGCTCAAACTTGCAGCTTGGTTGTGAGTTGGTTCGTGTAACCGCACTCGAAAATGCAAGGAAGCAGACAACAAAGCAGGAAACAGCTAACAACGGATCCCTTCCTGATAAAATAAATTTCTACTGGAAGTTTTTTCCGTGCATTATTTCAAACGCGATAGTACCAATAATCTCACCTGAGCCTTTTGGAAGTTTGACGTGTGCTGACAACTTTGCTTCGTGTTTTTAAAATGTTTTGTGCTATTTTCCGAACATCCTTCCCAGGAACAAATACCCCCGAGGAATGAGCAAATTTGGTCGGTACCGACGATGTTCGCTCTATTGGAAAGGGGTACGCTGTACAAGCTTTTGAGTTGAGTTGCGAAATTCGACCTCTCCATGGTTTTCGCTGGTTGGTTAGTCGCTGATACTGCATGACGAATACTTTTTAAATAGTTGATCAGTTTTTGGATTTGAGCAGTGGTTGTCAAATGGTCTAGAGAGTGAGCTTAGCGCCTCGAGGTTTGAGTCCCGCTATCGTCTCTCACTTTGATGGTGGATAGTAAACCTCTGTTGTCCGGCTCGTTACCATACCTGACCTATTGGGACCTTGTGTGATTCTCCACTCCAAGTCTCAGGGTCTGATTGCAAACTATCCCTAATAGTGCAGTGAGCCTTTGAGGCTGTGAGGTGTACTCCTTCCACTGCACTCATGAGCGAGTACATATTTTAAAAATAATAAAACCAGAATTGTTGGGTGTTTGTAGCTGACAAAACCGAAACTGACAGACAATCTAGAATGGTTTGTGATTTACTTGAACCTAGGCCAAAAATGAAACAACCATTCAAACCCCATAAGCTGCGATCTATTTTTCCCGTATATGCTGTCATCAATTCTGCCTTCTTCCCATTATTTTTTACAAATGGTGGAAAACCGATTAGCATTTAAGAAAAATTGGGCCAAGGACTGTGAACTACTCGTGAACCAGTTCCCAGTTCATAAAGGAATAAATAAGAATCACCAGAAAACGTATTTTTAGCAGAAACAGCACGGGAAGTAACAAATATCACACAGTGGTCACAGATGCTGCTATCATAAAGTAACGGTTTCATTTCTTGGCGAAGAATGTGTTGAGTGAGGGAAGTGATTGAAAACTCGCACACATCTTGCGCCAGTTTGACGGAAGACTGTCGAGGATATTCAACCTTCGAGCGCAGACATACAAGAAACAATCTAATGCACTTGCTGTGGAGCGACTTCCCTTGGTTAGATAAGGATGGGACCGCAATTGACTCATTGTTGTTTCACGTAGATCTGGGTTAAACATTAGACCTAATTCGATCTTCACAAGAAGTTCGCTTAGTTCCGGAGAAGCGTCCGACTCTGTCAGGGAAAGCAATCTTTGGATCAGCATCGACTCACCGTAAAGAAATGGCGACTGAATGTCAGTAAAGGTTACACAATCAGGGCACTGGCGAGTCCACACGATTCGAATGCATAAACAACCGGGACTTTTCGAGTGGGCGATACTAGGTATGCTCTTTATGAGCTGTAGTAGTTCCTTGGGCATATTGGGTACAGTTGAGTGAATGTATGAAAACAGCGAAATATTAGCTCCGTGTAGTGCTAACAAGTGACAATAGAGCAGCGCAGAAAGTGGCGGATGATCCGGATTTGCTTGGACGACAACGGTGACGGGAGCTATCCTCAGTCTCTGTGGTGAGATTGTGGGAGCAACCGGATGCGACTGAGTCGGTTTTACTGACGCGGTTTTGGGTTTGGTAGGACATTTTTTGGTTTGTTGAAACAGTTCTAACAAATGTGAGACTGTAGCGTCCAAAACACTGAGTCGATCGCTCAAATTTCTCCCAATTTCATCAAATTCCTCAGCAACTTTGTTCGAAGAACTTGGAAAATAGGGTTTCATATAATACATATCATCCGTATGAACAAGATTGCAAACAGGCTCGATTAATCTGCGAATGGCATACATTGTCCCAGAATCTGTGAATTAGAGATTTAAAAAATCATACATGGGCATCTTGTTCTTCATTTCTACTTTCCAAGAAACATGACTAACAACAGAGAATTTTGACGATAACATGCTTTTTTATTCGTGGGAGCATTATTGGCAAGTGATTACGGATTGCACTTCTTAAATGGAAAAATGTAAACCAGTAGATATTTCTTTTATCCTTTCATTTAACAATGATAACGGGTTATCAGGCGGTGTGATTATCCCTATTTCTATATATTTCAGTTACAAAAACAACAAAAACCACTTCGCGCATCACTATTTTATCCTTATCAACAAATCGATGGTCTAAAGATGTCAAAAAGTGGACACCACCAGCACTGATACTTCGAGACTGACGGTTTTACAACAGAAACAACCAAACCAGTGAATGTCTGTAATTTCTTCCAGATCAGACTGAGTAGTTTTTTCATCGAAGTCGATTTCAATACTAAAACTTGGTCTACGTTTTTCTTGAAACGCACGGAAAGAAACCGTACTGACTAAGTCTGATTCAGCTCGGAGAACCCCCGTCTCCAACGGTGGATTAGTGCCTAAATGTGGTTATCTACTTGGTATATTTCTGATTGTACCGGTTGTGGGTGCGGGCTAACCGAGCTGGCCCGTGAGATGACTAAACGAGCTTATTGAGCCACCCAGATCTGTACCTACCATCCTCCGTAATATGTTGGTGTAAAACATTACAATGCAACCACTCAAAGTAACTTTCCCACTGCGATCCTGGAGTGCACCCTTCAAACCCAGTCAATGTGTGGTACGTTGAAGTCACCTGAAACGAGGCCTTTATGTGCGTCCTTAATCAGTTTAGAAGGTTGGTAGTAAGTGAATATCTTCATCACGGTTTCTACCCAGGGCCCTGTACACATAAAAGTCTACCCTTCTGTTTCGAAGGACGATTGTTAAGACGCATAGCTAGAAATTTCGAGTGCAAATGTTGGTCTGAGCCTCAAGATGATTGGTTGGATGGCAGCCCATCCTTCTAAGCAGTCGTGCTCCTTATCCTGCCTGCAGATTGCAAACCACTTATGATCATCTTTGGAGCCCCGTACGAACTGAAAGTATGGATGCGTTGCGATCTCTAGCAACCTTGGAAAGCGTCATTCCTTTGTTCCGAATGCTACCCAAGCAGCACGTCCATACGGGGCCCGCCTGTTGGGAATCAACACGGCTAGAAAGCCACTAATTTCTAACATTTTCAAAAGCAGATCATAGACTGGGTATCACTACAGACACACGTTGATCATCCCAACTAAATATCAAAATAAGAGACAACTACTTTCCCGTCGAATTTGATCATTCCTGCCCTAAGTCGCCCACACTTGTCCACCGAATTGTAGCAATGTGTTTCTTGTGTAATTGCGTTCGTATATCACACTACCGCATTGGCTTCGGTGCATAGGTATCCGCTGTTTTTCAACTCTGCCTGGTTCTCGGGCGATATACAGGACTGTATGTATAATAACGGCATATATATGGTGGTCTTTGTAGCCCCCAGCCCGTTCGTAACATCGGTTTCCAAATGGATTTCGGTCGGTTTGTTTAGTACCCATTTTACACGGATCAACACTATATTGATACGAAGAAAATCGACGACCGGAGTAATGTTCAATGCCTAGTGGGCGTTTTATTTCAATATATTGGTTTAATTCACTGAATTGCGCTGAAATACCACGGTATAGATCACTCCATTTCATTCCCTCGAAATGAGCAAAATAAGGACAATTATTCGGAAAATCATAACTTTGTAAATAGAAACGAGCATCGTGGAACGTAATTACGTAAAAGTGACAAACACTAACGAAAAATATGACGTATTTCGAACGATTGGCACAAACCGATCAGAAACCGCTCCGAAACTGATCGGTTTTTGGCCGGTTTTCGAACGGTTTCTGAGTGGTTTTTGACCGGTTTCTGGACGGTTTGTTCCATTCGTTGGAAATACGTCATATTTTTCGTTAGTGTTTGTCACTTTTACGTAATTACGTTCCACGATGCTCGTTTCTATTTACAAAGTTATGATTTTCCGAATAATTGTCCTTATTTTGCTCATTTCGAGGGAATGAAATGGAGTGATCTATACCGTGGTATTTCAGCGCAATTCAGTGAATTAAACCAATATATTGAAATAAAACGCCCACTAGGCATTGAACATTACTCCGGTCGTCGATTTTCTTCGTATCAATATAGTGTTGATCCGTGTAAAATGGGTACTAAACAAACCGACCGAAATCCATTTGGAAACCGATGTTACGAACGGGCCGCGTGCCACAAGGGGGTATTCCTATCAGATGGTGAGCCATGGAGGTCGACTATAAGGGCAAGATTATTTCACACGAAATTCCTTTCGACAACAGCCCGGTACGACGTGTACGCAGTGCCGCGACAGAACTCTGCCCGGTGACCTGGTGAGCTCCACAAAGAAGACGTCCGCAGCGTAGCCCTCAGATCAGTTCAGTTCAGTTCAGTTTGCACAGGACTTGGTGTGGCTAGAGCCAATCGTGTGTCCAGATAGTTGTGTTGTCGGCGCTTTTCCGTAGCTCCCAACACTGCGTGATTTTCCCTTTCTGAAAGGCAGAAATTTTTGTGCAGTCTTGAAGTCTTGAAGTACTACACGGGTTCGAGGCTTTGAGCCCAATTGTCCCGGTTCTTGAGGAAATCTTTGATCTTCTGTCTGATTCACCGAGCTGAAACGAGAGTAAAAAGAAGCGGGGGGGGGGGAGCGGGGGTGGCAGCGAAAACAAGATACACATAACATCATGCAGTATCACACTGTGGACAGTGCCTTAAGCTGAGTCGGGGTGCGGCATTCATGAACATATATGCGATAAAAAAACATCTATTTTGTTTGTTTGTTTTTTACAAAGGAATTATTGGAAGAGACCCAGGTAGAGGTCTAGCTTTTTCTTGAAGATGTAGCGGTTGCCATCTTCGTTCATACTTTTACCACGTTTATTGTTTAACTGAACGCTGACTGCCAAGCGCGGTTGCCATTTGACCGTTGCTCTTGCGCACGCTCTCACGCACGCTCCCAAATACACGCTAACCACTATCTCTCCCAATCGCCTTCTCGTTCTCACGGGTCGTGGAGAATACTGTTCTGGTTAACATATTTGTGCAGTGCCGCACATTAGAGTAACGTGCAGGTGGTCCACGCAGTACAAAGGACCGAAGCACGCGTTTACTAAGGAAACCGCGAAGTAAGGTCTAATCAACCTTACAATTGGTGAGCCCGACGTGATCCCTAGGTCACGTGAGTTTCCTTGTTTTCTACCGTTCAAGGTCCCGTCTGCGTACGTTTTTGTGTGTTTTATTGTTTCCCTATCTTGATTTTTTTTGGTTGGTTTACCAAATAAATTTTTTCTCGTCCATACATATTTTGTGTCTAATTCGTCGCGATATTTTTTTTTTCGCGAAGACTGTAGTGCCCCATTGGTCGTTGATTTCTTTTTCCGTCTGTATTCCATAAAGTAATCGCTATGTCTGCCGAACGGAAATCCTGCTCAGACCCCACCGTTGGGGCCATCACGCTGCACATACCGGCACTCACACCTGCTGATCCAGAACTCTGGTTCACGCTGGTTGAGTTAGAATTCGAAAACTGCCGTATAACCAGTGACGCCAGCCGTTTCAGGTGGGTAGCAGGCCGCCTCCCGCCGGAGGTCACAATGCAAGTAAGGGACGTAATAATCTCTTCCCGAAGCTATGAGGCTTTAAAGGAGGCTGTCATTGCCCGCACGACCCCAACGCAAGACCAACGTATGCAACAACTTCAAAACGTTGAGCTTGGAAGTAGGAAGCCCTCCGAACTGCTGCGTGAGATGCAGCGCTTGAGAGGACCGACAATAGGTGAGGACCCGCTCTTGAGGGAACTTTGGCTGCAGCGTTTGCCGCATAACATTCCAGTTTTACTAAGTGCCGCGCGCAAATGCTCGCTAGAGGAAACTGCAGCGGTAGCTGATGACATTATGTCACGATACAACCCCGCTGTAGCTGGAGTAACCAGGCCGTCCGTCGCAACGGTGCCTGCCTTGCCAACATCTAACGAACTCGCATCAGTTTTGTCTAGAATTGACGCGAGCCTGCAACGCCTAGCAGTTAGAAGTGGGTCACAGGAGCGGCACCGCGCACGCTCACCTAGGCTCCATAGTCCGTCATTGCGACGCCGTTTCGTCGGTTCTTCAAAAGAAGGATATTGTAAGTACCACAGTCGCTTCGGTGAGGGAGCCAAACGATGCGAACGAGGGTGTACGTTTCCCGGTGCTCATCAGGGAAACTAAACCCCCGGCCCGTGGTGGCGACCCACGAAGCCGGGTATCACACCAATAGTCGTCTTTTGAACGTAAGGGACATCATTTCAAATAACCTATTCCTTGTAGATACCGGTGCCGAAGTGAGCGTCGTCCCCCGAGCGAAAGACGACAATAGCACACCGCAGGCCCAAACACTACGCGCTGCCAATGGCACGGCCATCCCAACGTTTGGCCAGCGGTCGCTCACCTTAAACTTGGGTTTAAAGCGTAATTTTCGTTGGGTATTCATCATCGCCGACGTCCCGTACCCAATTCTGGGAATTGACTTCCTGCAGCACTTTGACTTGTTAGTTGATGCACGGCACCGCAGAGTGGTGGATCGTCAGACCACTCTCGCCGTTGCGGGTCATAATTCGCGAGTGAATCACGTCACGCCATTTTACGTTCAACCACCGGCACACCAACCTTATGGCGAACTCACCGCCGCCTACCCGGCCATGTTTCGGCAGGCCGGGCCTCTCCCAGCAGTGACGACCAGTGTCACTCACCATATCGATACTAAGGGACCCCCAGTGTTCAGTAGGCCGCGTCGGTTAGCACCAGACAAGCTTCGTGTTGCACAGGCCGAATTCGAACATATGCTAGAACTGAGTATAATACGCCCTTCTAGTAGCCCTTGGGCTTCCCCCCTTCATATGGTTCCTAAGGCTAGTGGCGACTGGCGACCCTGTGGTGATTACAGAGCGCTTAACAAAGTCACCGTCCCGGACCGATACCCGATTCCCCATATACAGGATCTTACTTCGTCTTTATCAGGTTGCTCCATCTTCAGCCGTATCGATTTGGTTCGGGCGTACAACCAGATCCCGGTAGCAGAGGCCGATATCCCTAAAACTGCCGTCACTACACCTTTCGGGCTGTTCGAGTTTCTAAGGATGCCGTTTGGACTCAGCAATGCAGCCCAGACCTTTCAACGGTTCATGCACGAGGCAACTCGTGGTTTGGAAAATGTCCACGTATACTTGGATGATATTTTGGTGGCGAGTTCTTCAGAGCAAGAGCACGCTACGCACTTACGAGCACTTTTCGAACGCCTTAGCCAGCACGGCGTTACGATCAATATCGCGAAATGCGAATTAGGCCGGTCTGATATCACTTTCATAGGACATTCTATTTCATCCTCGGGTATCCGCCCTCTGTCAGATAAAGTTTCCGCTATTCGCGACTACCCTGAACCCCAATCTTTTCGCCAGTTGCGTCAGTTTGCCGGCCTGGTGAATTTCCACCGCTAATTCATTCCTGACTGTGCGGAAATGATGTAACCCCTCACCGACCTGTTGCGCGGAGGTAAGCGGAAGTTCGTGTTTCCCGACACAGCACAAGCTGCATTCGCCTTGGTCAAAGATGCTGTCGCCAACACAGCACTCCTTACCCACCCTGACCCTTTGGCTCCTATTTCGGTAGTGACGGATGCCTTGGACACAGCGGTTGGAGCAGTACTGCAACAGTTCGTAGATGACTCTTGGCAACCTTTAGCATTCTTCTCCAAGCGCCTACAACCCGCGGAATCAAGGTACAGCACGTTCGGTAGAGAGTTATTAGCCATCTACTTGGGAATTCGTCATTTTCGACATGCACTCGAAGGCCGTTCGTTCACGGTGTTTACAGACCACAAGCATTTGGTTTACGCACTGAAGTCAGCTTCCGATCGATACTCACCACGCGAGATTCGCCACTTAGACTATGTCTCACAGTTTACTGTGGACATACGACACGTCTCTGGGGTACTTAATCCCGTCGCAGACGCCTTATCGCGCGTATATCAACTAAGTCTGGCACAAACGCCTAACATCAACTTAGACGCAATGGCACAGGCTCAAACTATGGACCCTGACATCGAACAACTTCGACAAAACGGTTCTTCGAGTTTAACCACAGTGCCTATCCCAGCTTCCCAGAATACCATCGTGTGCGATGTGTCGCAAGGTCGCCCTAGGCCAGTAGTTCCTGCTGCCCACCGGTATCCTACGTTCATGACACTCCATAATCTGGCTCATCCGGGTGTGACTGCCTCGGTGAAACTGATAACTGAGCGTTTTGTTTGGCACAATGTCAAAGCGATGTCCGTCAATGGGCTCGTGCTTGTCTGCAGTGTCAACGTGTTAAGACCCATAGGCACACTAAGGCAGCGTTAGCCAGGTTCCCAGAACCTGAAACACGTTTTCATCATGTGCACGTGGACCTCGTAGGACCACTCCCACCTTCGCTTGGGTACGTTTACATACTCACATGCGTGGATCGTTTTACTCGCTGGCCGCAGGCCATCCCTATCCCTCGTCCCACCTCGGAAGAGGCCGCGAAAGCTTTTCTGACCGGTTGGGTTAGTCATTTCGGTTGTCCGGCAATAGTAACCACCGATCGCGGTCCACACTTTGACGGCGCTTTCGGCAGCCTACTCGCTACTCTCGGTTGCCAACACGTTAAGACGACAGCTTACCACCCTCAGGCCAATGGTATGGTTGAGCGTTTCCACCGACAATTAAAAGCCGCTCTTCGAGCAAACGGTAACCCCCTTTGGAGTGAAACACTACCATTAGCACTCTTAAGCCTGCGTAGTACCGTTAAGGAGGAGTTACACACAACACCGGCCGTACTAGTATATGGCTGTCCACTTCGTCTGCCTGGGGAGTTGGTAGCCCCCTCATCAACCGTGACCTTCGACTACGGTGACTATGCTCAGCGCCTTACGCAGCACATGCGAGTGCTCAAGGCCAGTCCGCCGCGTGAACAACAGTCTACAAGTTATGTCCCAACTGCGTTAGGAACCGCTACTCATGTATTCCTTCGCGTCGATGGCGTTCGATCACCACTACAAGCGCCATACACTGGCCCGTTTCGGGTGATAAAACGTAGGGCTAAAAAATTTGTCATAGATATCAACGGACGACACGACACCGTATCTATCGACCGTCTCAAGCCTGCCGTCATTGAGTGCAAGCCGCTCGGCCAATTTACACCCACTCAAGTCGCTCAGTCACCTGCATCGAGCGAGTTACCACTCGAACCACCCCCAATTGCGCCTAGTGAGGACTCGGCAGCTAGTCCATCAGATTCTCCGACCGCACCCGCAACGCGAAGTAGCCGTCGCGGTCGCCAACTACGAAATCCCGTCCGCTTCGCCGATTTCGTGACGATTTTTACAACCGACTGTTAGAAATAAGTTGGGAAGTTCGCCATGGATTTACCAAACAACAGACCCGGGAAATTACAATCGGTAGTTATGATTTCATTTTCTTCTGGTCTCCTAGCGACTACAACAACACTGAACATCGTTTGTGTGTTGTTATTACGGTCCAACATCCGCCGGCGCCCTCAGGCGCTATTTTGTTCCAGTTTACCTTGCCCTCTCTCAGACGGATCTAACAAGTCACATTGGCTTCATCCGTAGCCTGGCTGACTCCCGTGCACGTTCAAGGAGCCAACCGCTCACTGGACAACGGGACGATTGGTCAGCCTGGCACTGGAGACGGCAACTGGACGCCTTTTTGGATGGACCTGACGAGGCATTTTCCGGCTTGCATTCGTATGAGACCCGCGGGCGCCAAAACACAGTTGGACCCACGCACATCGGACCTCGAGAGTGCAGGCACCGGTAAACTCATCAGCAGTCGTTCGACGTCAACAACAATATAACGGAGAAGCTATGAGGAGTTCCTGGACAACCAATAATTCCGGCTTACCATCACGATCGAAGCCCAACTCCGTCGGACTTCTAGGAGGAGGCCCCTGTAGCGGTTGCCATCTTCGTTCATACTTTTACCACGTTTATTGTTTAACTGAACGCTGACTGCCAAGCGCGGTTGCCATTTGACCGTTGCTCTTGCGCACGCTCTCAAGCACGCTCCCAAATACACGCTAACCACTATCTCTCCCAATCGCCTTCTCGTTCTCACGGGTCGTGGAGAATACTGTTCTGGTTAACATATTTGTGCAGTGCCGCACATTAGAGTAACGTGCAGGTGGTCCACGCAGTACAAAGGACCGAAGCACGCGTTTACTAAGGAAACCGCGAAGTAAGGTCTAATCAACCTTACAAGGATAGTTTTGTTCTTCGAGAGAACAATATCTTCCGGAAGTACGTTCCACAGAGTAATAACCCTATAGCTAAAAAAGTTAATCCTTGGTAAAGTGCGTGGCCTCGGTTTGAAAACTTTTCTGCTGTGACCACGGAGAGAGGAGGCTGGACAGACGGAGAAGAAGCAATCGCTTTGACCTGTTTCAAAACGGTGGAACATCAAAAACAGATCACCTCTTACGCGTCTTACGTCAAGGGGATAGAGGTTGAGGAGTGAGAGGCGGACGGGATAAGGTAGATGGGATAGACCCCTTACCGCCTTGGTGGAGGCCCGCTGAACTCTTTCTAGGATCTCACGGTCTCGGACAAGACCAGAGTGCACTATCTGATTACCGTACTCCAGCAGAGGTCGGATATACGTGCCGAAAATTATGGGGAAATCATCCTTAGATATGCGCGGGAAGGACCTTCGAATCATGTTTAGGACTCGAAAGGCAGGCTTGCTCGCAAGTTGGTGATGATGAGAGAAGGATAAGTTGCAATCTAACCAGAAACCGAGCACCTTGTGTCGGTCAACCCTTGGCAGTGTGGTTGCTCCGTTAATGGAGAACGTGTGACCAGTCTCTCTGCCGAAAGACATGCTCACGCATTTGTCATCATTAACTGGGAGGTTCCAATCCTCGGACCAGTGTTTTGTTTCATAAACTGCAACTTGCAGGTCTTCAACGCTTGAACTCCAGAGGGTTACATCATCTGCGTACATGGCAATGTTCGCAGGAAGGGCTGTCGGAATATCGTTTATATAGATCAAGCAAAGAATAGGACCTAAGACCGACCCTTGGGGGACCCCAGTTGTTACTGGGGAGGGTTGAGACAAAACATTCCCGACTTTAACCACAAAGGTGCGGTCGGTAAGGAAGCTACGTAGGCCAACATGGAGCCTGTGATCCCGTATGTCTGCAGCTTATAAAGAAGAGGGGCATGTGGGACATTATCGAAGGCCTTAGCATAACCGATGAATACAGCGTGTGAGAGCTGGCCATCATCATAGGCTTTCGTTAGACTATCCATGACAGTAAGCATATTGGTGATGCATGATCTGCCAGGAAGAAACCCATGTTGGGACGGGGAGAGGATCTTACTTCTACGAAGATGGGAAAGAATCTCACTCCTAAGAATTACCTCAAAAATTTTGCTGGTGATGCTAGTGAGACTTATGGGTCTGTAACTAGAAGCAAGGTGTCTACTACCCTTCTTATAAATGGGTGCGATCACTTCTTTTTGCCAGCTACTGGGGAGAACTCCATCGTCAACACATCGCTGAAAAAGCGAGGCATAAGGAGCAGCTAATGTATCCGCGGCTTCCTTGAGAATACGGGGGTGGATTAGGTCAGGACCCATAGAGCAATGTTGGTTGAGCCGTCGGAAACCTTGAGCAACTGCACCACTGGGAATAGTGACGCGGTTAAGGGTAGTGGTCGGAGATAACGGGTGCATGGTAGGGTGGGATGATATGAGTATGGAGCTAAAAATGGTACGGGAGTAGGAGCTGAATGCCTCGGCTACTTGGCTAGGGGAAGTGATTGGAGATCCGGCACTATCTTTGAGAGCTAATGGCTTCGAAGCTGTACCCCTAAGACGGCGCATGTACTGGAAGAAAAATGCCTTATTGGTCCGTGCTCGATGAAGTACAGATCGTTGGACTGCATTCTGATAGGACTTAATCTTGTCTTTGCATATGTTCCGTATGATCCTGAAGTCTTCTGCATCACAGGCAAGGCCTGTGGCTTTATATCTAGCAAAGAGACGTGCTCGTTCGTCTAGAATGCGCCTAATGGGGCGAGGGAGGGGTCGCTTACCGGTCTGTGGGCGACGAATTCTGGGGACAAATAGCCTATCAGCTAAGGAGATTAACTCTCTGAGATTCTCTGCCATTTCATCCGCCGAGTTACCTGGGTTGGTCGAATTTAGCTGGGAGCGAATAAAAGCACAGACTTGGTCAAGATTGGTCCTTTTGAAGGATCTCAAAATTTTAGTTTCTGAGGGAAGAGGAGGCCATTTCACGATATAATCGAATCCTATGAGAATGTGATCACTTTTGCCGAGGGGCGGCAAGTAATGCACCACATCTATTAGGAACCGATCATTGGTGATGACCAGGTCTAGTAGGGACGGGGCGTGGCCTGTGCGATATCTAGTCGGATCTCTTACGTTCTGCACACATGAGTTTTTCAGTACGAGATCAAGGAGGGGTTTACCGAAAGTGATATCCGGGGCATCAGCTCTTTGCCAGTTTGTACTGGGAGAGTTGAAGTCACCAGTGACTAACAGATGGGTGAAGTCTGTATAGCTTTTCAGGGAGCCTAATAAGTCTGTGAGACCTAGGCTCTCAGTTGAATTGCATGCGGGAGGACGGTAGACAACACCAAGCAATAGGGTGTCTGTCCTAGAGGGGGTAAACACAACCCACAAACAATCAATGCATGAAAAGGTGGGGGTTGTCAGTAAAGTGGGAAGAGGGATCGAATTATCGTAGTATATGATGACCCCGCCGGCACGACCTCTACTGGATTCCTGCCCTACTGTGAAGTATCCCGGAATGGATATTTCGGCATCAAGTATGTCAGGGGTGAGCCAGGTTTCTGTGAGGGCTATGATCTGAGGCTCCTTATCCACTGCTAGCTGCCGGAGCTCCAGGATCTTATTCAACACACTCAGGCAATTGCTGTGAAAACATTTGAGCACCTGCTCAGGAGTTGTTGCAGAATCGCCAGAGGCAGCTGGTTTTGGGTTTGAGGAGTGGGAAAGAGGGGGATTTGGGGGTGGAAAGGAGGTCCTGGGAGAGTCGGGGGCTGGAGATATTGGGGGCTAGAGGGTAAGCAGACTGCTGGGGGGACCGTTAGGTTTTGATGTCTAGTAACCTGGGGGATATCATACCAGGCGGACGGTCTACATCCTTCGGTCTCCGAAAAGGGTGGGATGGTTTTTGTGGTTTGCCCTTCTGCGCACTGCGTGATGCCCTGTTCTGAGTTTTCTTGTTAATGCGCTTGTTTTTCATGACAGCACCAGATATATTATCTGGTGCTTTAACCTCCTCACTGCTTCTTTCAGTAGAAACAGGTTGCAGGTTCATGTCTGGGCTCAAGGATGGGTGAGTCTCGTCCGCTGATATAGTCTTATTGGCTATGTTGGTGTCTGGGATACTTTTCGTAGGAGTCAGATGTTTAGTGGCACTAGGCCTACTACTGGGAGTACTTTCGGCGACGGGAAATGGTGTCAGTAGGGAAGCGAGGGATGGTGGGCATGCAGCTCGGTCCTCAAGGCGAGTTACCTGGATAACTGGCAACACTCTGAGCTTAGGATCGGCTTTTTGTGGAATTTCTGGCTTAGCCTTCTCACTGCGGAGCCTCAGATGAAGTAGCTTATCAATGGATACGCCCTTGAGCCCTTTAATTTCCTCCTTGAGCTTTGCCGCCGAGGAGACAATTCTTTTGGCTGCATCTTTGGAGCCCATTACAAAGAGAATACCGTGAATCCGGTTGGTGCGTTTGGTTACCAACCAAGTGGACCAACCTTTAAGTGGGAAAGGGAGCTTAAGGCGATTAAACACCTGGGCGTAGGTGTCATGAGGGTGATCTGAACTGAGGAAGCGGCCCCAAAGGATGACTCGCTTGGAGCAATTCTCGGTATCTTGTAAAATCTCGGCGGCGTCAAGAATTCGCTGCTCAGAAACTCTACACACCTGATCGGTTGCCTGGGACACCGGGAGAGATTTGATTACCAAACTCCTCAGGCTGGTCAGCTCATCTTCAAGGGTGCGGACGGTGGCCCTTAGCTCGGCTATCTCTGCAGCCTGACTTTGGGCTGCACATTTTAGTGCATCCGTTGTCAGCGCATTATGAATGACCGTCTCGTCCAGATTGAGGAGTGAGGCATTGGCCACAGAGGGGGAATCACAGTGCCTTATGGGGAAAGTAGCCTCATCTGAGCAAGCGGTTATGTCAATGGTGAGGGGCATTGACATTATTCAGGATCCAGTCAGCACAGATAAATATAAACTTAAATGGAGGGGGACGAGCTGTGTGTTCTAAAAAAATTCAAAAACAGCTACACTCACCGAAGGAGACGACCGCACCGCTGGTGTACCACAGTTCAGTTCAGTTTGCAGTATCAGCCCTGGCATAGTAAGGTAGAAACAATAAGTAAATTGCGTCTGACCCTAAAAGCTGCTCAGCATAACTCGGAGTATACTGCCTCCCAACATAGGTCGACCGCTTTCTTAAAAGCCTTCACTGTTGTGGTATTTATGACCTCTTTCGGGATCTTATTCCGGTAGGATACCACTGGATTTGAGAAGTACTTCGCCCTAATTTGGAGCCTCGAATGCCTGCTTTGTAATCTAAGGCTATGCCCCCTTTTACCTCTCTCGGGGATCGGAGAGAAAGGGTCTTCTCGTCTTATTCCTGACAGTCCTTTCGTTACCTTGAAGGTTTCTATCAAATCCCCGCGAATGCGCCGTCTTTCCATCGAGAACAGGTCTAGGGCACGAAGACGCTCTGTGTAGTTAAACCCCCTTTGCCCAGCCGCCATTCTAGTGGCTAGCCCTTGCACTTTCTCCAGACAGTCGATATCTTTCTGGTAGTACGGTGCCCAGGCCTGCACGCAGTACTCCATATGCGGCCTAACTATGGCCTGATATATGGGAAAGAAAATCTCCGGATCTCTACATGACATAATGGATCCAACTCAAAAGAGTTCTCTCCTGGCCGTATTGGCTGCTGAGGTACATTGCTTCGACGACTTAAAGCTGTTGTCCGTTATACAGTTCAGTCAGTCTTCAGGTAAAGGGCAGTGGAAAGTCATCCCGTACGAGCCCCATCGCATCATACTCTATTGACTCGGCTAGATGTCGGTGCTCCGCCAATAATCCTCCAGAGTCTGATCCAGTGTCTTCTTAAACAGTGTCTCGGTTTCCTCTTCCACCACTTTGGTCAGTAGAGGGTTACAGAGATTGGTCACTCTCCTTGACAATCGATAGATGGCTGGAAAGCCGGTGGAATGCACATTACGAAGCGTCAGTGTGTGCCCTCTGGTTCGATCATTATTCCTGAGGGGGAATTCAGACTGTAGTTCCCGGCCCAACTCACCACGGATTATTCGCCTGGCATAGATGAGGTCGCCTCAAAGACTTCGATAGGCAGTGAGAAATAACTGCTGAGCGTTACTCATAGCTGAGCCCACGCAGTCCGGCCACGAAGCGTGTGGCAGCGCATTGCGCTTGTTCCAGTTTGGCCACTTTCGCCGCCGTGCACAGGTAGACAGCCGGACCGCCATATTCCAAGCGAGGACGTACATGTGAGATATACAGCAGTCGAAAAGTGCCCAGGGGTAGAGGCCCAAACGAAAGGCGAACGGAACCAAGTATCCTCCACCCTGAGGTGCACGCTCTCTCAGTGTGTGCTTTTGTCTTCAGATTGTTGATGACAACATTTTCGAGGTCTTTTTGCTCCTGCATGTGATGGAGCACGACACTCCCAAGGCAGTAGCAAGAAGTATCGTTGGGGCCACCAGTCCTCATGCCTACGTATTTGTCCACGCTGATAGGTAGACCCCAGGTGGTCGACGAATTGACTAGAGCCTGGAGATCCTCCTGTAGTATTTCGCAACCCTCCCCATGTAGCACTGATCCCCGTGTTAACTTTGGGTTCCGATGGGAATTTGACGGGGATGTTGAATGAATATTTTGCCAGGAAATCCTCGAAAGGATACATAGATGAAAAAACTTGAGATAATACTGGTACAAAAATGCGTTACATCTTTGTTTTAAGTCATGGTTTACCGCCACTTTAAATTGTCTTTGTCCGCTGGTGGTTGGTCGTGTTTCGGAGTTGATGCACTACTTTCACTGTTAACTGCTTCCATTTTCGCGTTATCTCATACTGTATGTTACGTTCCATATACTTAAGAATGCTAACGTCCTAAACGAGCCTTATGAGGTCCATGAACTTGAATTATGAACTATAATTCCTCGTAGGTGTCAGTGGTCAGAAATCTGTTCCTTTTAGCGCCTCCGTAGATGTAATCGCTATCAGATGTAAAAGAAACGACAAAAAATAAATTATTTTAACTTCGTTTGCTTAGATGCACAATCATAAAGTACAATAACCTTCCCTATTCTCCAGTTCACTGTGATAGGGATTCCGTCGGGTTATGGTGGGGATATGGTTGGGCTATCGTCGGCATGCAGTTGGGATCCGGTCGAGCTAACCAATAACCAACATTGGATCAACTTTCGTTATTTACTTCTATTTTTATTTCTAGGTAGGTAATGTAGTGAAACCTTGGTGACATTTCTGTCCACATTTTCGTTTCTAGATAAAGCGCCATCATGTCTGGACTATCACGATTGCAAAGGTTTCGCCTTCGGCAAAAAGTATTGATGCGAGTTTCGTGCCCGTGTTGTTTGGATGCCTCCTTGTGGGAAGGTCGTCATGGAAGTTCCATACTTATTGCTGAGGGTAAGACTGCACTGTCAACAACTCTTGCAGAATCCAGACACCGTGGTGATCCCATCAACTTTGATAATACCCAGTTGGTGCCATCAGCTTCGTCGGTGTCGTTTCAGGAGGTTCAAAAAGCGCCGTCTACATGTATGCCTGTAACAGACCTTGGGGATGCTTATGGCACATCAGAGCATACGAATAATATGAACTCCTCATATCACATACTGAAAAGGCAGATGAAACTTTTGAAATGCTCAACGAATTACGCCAAGATTATGTTAAATTTATCTTTACAGTGCCTCAACGTGCTGCTGGGCTGCGCGTACTTGGAAGACATTTCGCAAACATTCCGAAGGACCCCAGGACTCTGTGCGGGACACCAAGGCAGTGCAACGTTGCGAGTTTGCAGAACGAAAATTATTTTCGCATGGGACTTGTGGAAGGACTTTCTGGTTTGATAAACTCACTGAAACTACCAGAAAGCATCCTGGATATACAAATACACTGTGACGGAACGGTCATTTATTGCTCCTTGACTTGTAGCTGTGGCCGATATTAGCAAGAATAATCGGAGCACAAATGAGTGAAATATTCTCTGTGGGATTTTACTGCGGAAGAGGTAAACCGAAACCCGTTGAACAGTTCCTGCGTGAGTGCATTGATGAACTGAAGATGGTGCTGGAACACGGAGTCGTACATCGCGGTGTGTCCTACGAATGTACCCTCTCTGCCATCATCTATGACAACCCCGCACGAGCCTTTGTCCGCCAAGTTAAGGGGCACAACGCTTATTTCTGGTGACATATATGCATTCAGCCAGGTTACTATACCGGTGGTGAAATGCCCTTCCAGTCTATAACGGCCAAGCCGAGGACAGACATTAGCTTCCGCGCAAAAAGGCGCAAGAAGCATCACTTACCCGGGTCCAACAGCCCATTTTTAGCTCTAATCATAGACATGGTTCGCACATTCTGCCACGACCGTATGCATCTGGTATGTTCGGGTGTTATGAAGAAGTTGCTTCAGTCCTGGCCTAATGGTCCCAGGGATAAGTTTGCCCGTATTAGTCCATTTGTCGCCGGGGAACTAAAGAATTGCATTCTACAATCACACGTTGGTATTACATGTGATTCTCCGCGAAAATGTCAACATATCAGCGACTTGGAACGCCGGGAAGATAGCGAGTACACACAATTCTTACTATACCTGGGACCGGTGTGTTTGATACTTTTACTACTGGACGATGCTTACCACCATTTTTTGGAACTCTCAGTGGCCGTGTACATTCTCTGTCATCCTCATTTGTATGTTCGTTACCACCAGTTCGCAGCCGATCTTCTCTCCATGTCTGTCCAACAATTTGAACTTTTAACGGTTCGAAAGAACTCGTTTATGATATTCGCAATCTACTCATTTGAATGACGACTTGCTTTCACACGGAACATTGGACTACTTTTCCGCCTTTCCTTTCGAATCTTATCTTGATTATTTGAAAAGTCTTATCAAAGGACCCAGAAATCCTGGCCAAAAATTGTACAAGAGATTGACTGAGGGCCGATCTCTTCCTCTTCCATTACGGCGGAATTCCTATGTGGATGACACTGGTCCGCCACTAATCCGAATACCGATATGTGATAACTTTTTCTTTCTTAGGGATGCCCTTTTCACTGATCGATCTCCGAACAAGGTAGTCGTTGTACACGGGTTTCATCGTCAACATTTCGGGTAATATCATTCGTCTCAAACGACTTGGTATTCCGCAACCAATTTTCACAAGGTATTTTCAATCTACGTATTTGTATTTTTTCTCCGTCGATCAGTTCGGTGTGGATGTTTTCTCTGCTACAACCGTCGGTATTGAGTGTAAGAGTTTGTTATTGCCGTGCTTGAAGTACTTTGTAGTTATCCCTGTCCTGCATACTTTTTCAAAAAGTAAATAGTGTCAATGATACAAATGAATTTCCTTTTCAGATGTTTCAGTTCGTAAATTTCCCGAAGGACGGTTCAGTTGGAATAATATGCCGCAGCTGGCTGGTGGATTCCAAGCACCCAGTATGGCCGGGCGCGAAAAATGCTTCAGAATATTGAAGCGTAGCGGTTGCCATGTTCATTCGTACTTTTACAACGTTTATTGTTTAACTGAACGCTGATTGCCAAGCGCGGTTGCTATTTGACCGTTGCTCTTGCACACGCTCTCACGCGCGCTTCCAAATACACGCTAACAACTATCTCTCCCAATCGCCTTCTCGTCCTCACGGGTCTTATAGAATACTGTTCTGGTTAACATATTCGTGCAGTGCCGCACATTAGAGTAACGTGCAGGTGGTCCACGCAATACGAAGGACCAAAGCACGCGTTTACTGAAAAAACCGCGAAGTAAGGTCTAATCAACCTTAAAATTGGTGAGCCCGACGTGATCCCTAGGTCACGTGAGTTTCCTTATTTTCTACCCTTCAAGGCCCCGTCTGCGTGCGTTTTTGTGTGTTTATTTGTCTCCCTATCTGTTGATTATTTTTGGTCTGTTTACCAAATAACTTTTTTGTCCATACATATTTTGTGTGTCTAGTTCGTCGTGATTTTTTTCGCGAAGACTACAGTGCCCCATTGGTAGTTGATTTCTTTTCCCGTCTGTATTCTATAAAGTAATCGCTATGTCTGCCGAACGGAAACCCTACTCAGACCCCACCGTTGGAGCGATCACACTGCATACATCGGCATTCACGCCTGCTGATCCAGAACTATGGTTCACGCTGGCCGAGTTGAAATTCAAAAAGTGCCGTATAACCAGTGACGCCAGCCGTTTCGGGTGGGTAGCAGGCCACCTCCCGCCAGAGGTCACAGTGCAAGTAAGGGACGTAATAATCTCTTCCCGAAGCTACGAGGCTTTGAAGGAGGCCGTCATTGCCCGCACGACCCCAATGCAGGACCAACGTATGCAACGAATTCAGAACGTTGAGCTCTGAAGCAGGAAGCCCTCCAAACTGCTGCGTGGGATGCAGCGCTTGAGATGACCGACGGTAGGCGAGGACCCAATGTTAAGAGAACTATGGCTGCAGCGTTTGCAGCACAACATCTCAGTTTTACTAAGTGCCACGGGCAAGTGTTCGTTCGAGGAAACTGCAGCAAAAGCTGACGACATTATGTCACGATACGACATCGCTGTAGCTGGAGTAACCAGGTCCTCCGTCACAACGGTGCCTGCTTTGCCAACATCTAACGACCTCGCGTCAGTTTTGTCTAGAACTGAAGCGAGCCTGCAGCGCCTAGCAGTAGGAGGAAGTGGGTCACAGGAGCGGCACCGCGCACGCTCACCTAGGCTCCATAGTCCGTCACTGCGACGACGTTTCGGCTCTTCAAAAGAAGAGTATTGTAAATAACACAGTCGCTTTGTTGAGGGAGCCAAACGATGCGAACCAGGGTGTACGCTTCCCGGTGCTCATCAGGGAAAATAAATCCCCAGCCCGTGGTGGCGACCCACGAACCCGGATACCAGACCAACAGTCGTCTTGTGAACGTAAGGGACATCATTTCAGATAACCTATTCCTTGTAGACACCGGTGCCGAAGTGAGCGTCCTCCCCCGACCAAAGGGCGACAATAGCACACCGCAGGCCCAAACACTACGCGCTGCCAGTGGCGAGGCCATCCCAACGTTTGGCCAGCGGTCGCTCACCTTAAACTTAGGTTAAAAGCGTAGTTTTCGTTGGGTATTTATCATCGCCGACGTCCAGTACCCAAGTCTGGGAATTGACTTCCTGCAGCACTTTGACTTGTTAATTGATGCACGGCGCCGCAGAGTGGTGGATCGTCAGACCACTCTCGTTGTTGCGGATCATAATTCGCGAGTGAATCACGTCACGCCCTTTTACATTCAACCAAAGACACACCAACCTTATGGCGAACTCATCGCCGCCTACCCGGCTCTGTTTCGGCAGGCCGGGCCTCTCCCAGCAGTGACCACCAGTATCACTCACTATATCGATACTAAGAGACCCCAGTGTTCAGTAGGCCGCATCGGTTAGCACCAGACAAGCTTCGTGTTGCACAGGCTGAATTCGAACATATGCTAGAACTGGGTATAATACGCCCTTCTAGTAGACCTTGGGCTTCCCCCCTTCATATGGTCCCTAAGCCAAGCGGCGACTGGCGACCCTGTGGTGATTACAGAGCACTTAACAAAGTCACCGTCCCTGACCGATGCCCAATTCCTCATATACAGGATCTTATTTCGTCTTTATCAGGTTGCTCCGTCTTCAGCCGTATTGATTTAGTTCGTGCGTACAACCAGATCCCGGTAGCAGAGGCCGATATCCCTAAAACTGCCGTCACTACACCTTTCGGGCTGTTCGAGTTTCTAAGGATGCCGTTTGGACTCAGCAATGCAGCCCAGACCTTTCAACGGTTCATGCACGAGGCAACTCGTGGTTTGGAAAATGTCTACGTATACCTGGATGATATCTTGGTGGCTGGTTCTTCAGAGCAAGAGCACGTCGCACACTAACGAGCACTCTTTGAACGCCGCAGCTAGCACGGCGAAATGTGGATTAGGCCAGTCTGATATCACTTTCACAGGACATTCTATTTCATCCTCGGGTATCCGCCCTCTGCCAGATAACGTTTCCACTATTCGCGACTACCCTGAGCCTCAATCTTTCCGCCAGTTGCGTCAGTTTGCCGGCCTGGTGAATTTCTACCGCTAATTCATTCCTGACTGTGCGGAAATGATGTAACCCCTCACCGACCTGTTGCGCGGAGGTAAGCGGAAGTTCGTGTTTCCCGACACGGCACAAGTCGCATTTGCCTTGGTCAAAGATGCTGTCGCCAACACAGCACTCCTTACCCACCACGACCCTTTGGCTCCTATTTCGGTAGTGACGGATGCCTTGGACACAGCGGTTGGAGCAGTACTGCAACAGTTCGTAGATGACTCTTGGCAACCTTCAGCATTCTTCTCCAAGCGCCTACAGTCCGCCGAATCTACTACGGCGCATTTGGTAGGGAGTTATTAGCCATCCACTTGGGAATTCGTCATTTCTGACATGCACTCAAAGGCCGTTCGTTTACGGTGTTTACAGACCACAAGCATTTGGTTTACGCACTAAAGTCAGCTTCCGATCGATACTCACCACGCGAGATTCGCCACTTATACTTTGTCTCACAGTTTGATGTGGACATACGACACTTCTCTGGGGTACTTAATCCCGTAGCCGAAGCCTTATAACGCGTACATCAACTAAATCTGTCACTGGCGCTTAACATCAACTTTGACGCAATGGCACAGGCCCGAACTATGGACCCTGACATCGAACAACTTTGACTAAACGGTTCTTTGAGCTTGACGACAGTACCCATCCCAACTTCCCAGAATACCATCATGTGCGGCGTCCCAAGGTACCCCTAGGCTGGTGGTTCCTGCTATCCACTGGTATCCCGCTTTCCTGAAACACCACAATCTGGCTCACCCGGGTGTGACGGCCTCGGTGAAACTGGTAATTGAGCTTTTTGTTTGGCACAATGTTAAACGAGATGTCTGTCAATGGGCTTGTGCTTGCCTGCAGTGTCGACGTGTTAAGACCCATAGGCACACTAAGGCGGCGTTAGCCAGGTTCCCAGAACCTGAAACTCGTTTTCATCATGTGCACGTGGACCTCGTAGGACCACTTCCACCTTCGCTTGGGTACGTTTACATACCCACATGCATGGATCGTTTTACTCGCTGTCCGCAGGCCATTTCTATCTCCCGTCCCACGTCGGAAGAGGCCGCGAAAGCTTTTCTGACCGGTTGGGTTAGTCATTTCGGTTGTCCGGCAACAGGGACCACCGATCGCGGTCCACATTTTGATGGCGCTTTTGGCAGCCAACTCGCTACTCTCGGTTGCCAACACGTTAAGACGACAGCTTACCACCCTCAGGCCAATGGTATGGTTGAGCGTTTCCACCGGCAATTAAAAGCCGCCCTTCGAGCAAACAGTAACCCGCTTTGGAGCGAAACACCACCATTAGCACTCCTAGGCCTGCGTAGTACCGTTAAGGAGGAATTACACACAACACCTGCTGTACTAGTATACGGCTGTACACTTCGTCTGCCTGGGGAACTGGAAGCCCCCTCACCAGCCGTGACTTTCGACTACGGTGACTATGCCCAGCGCCTTACGCAGCACATGCGAGTGCTCAAGGCCAGTCCGCCGCGTGAACAACAGTCTACAAGTTATGTCCCAACTGCGTTAGGAACCGCTACTCATGTATTCCTTCGCGTCGATGGCGTTCGATCACCACTGCATGCGCCATACACTGGCCCGTTTCGGGTGATAAAACGTAGGGCAAAAAATTTGCCATAGATATCAGCGGACGACACGACACCTTATCTATCGAGCTTCTCGAGCCTGCCGTCGTGCAGTGCAAGCCTCTCGGCCAATTTACACCTACTCGAGCCGCTCAGTCACCCGCAACAAGCGAGTTACTACTCGAACCACCCCCAGTTACGCCTAGTGAGGACTCGGCAGCTAGTCCATCAGATTCTCCGACCGCACCCGCAACGCGAAGTAGCCGTCGCGGTCGCCAACTACGAAATCCCGTCCGCTTCGCCGATTTCGTGACGATTTTTACAACCGACTGTTGGCAATAAGTTGGAAAGTTCACCATGGATTTACCATCCAACAGGCCCGAGAAATTACAGTCGGCATTTATGATTTCATCCTCTTCTGATCTCCTGGCGACTACAAGAACACCGAACATCGTTTGCGTGTTGTTAGTACGGTACAACATCCGCCGGCGCCCTCAGGCGCTATTTTGTTCTAGTTTACCTTGCCCTCTTTCAGACGGATCTACACAGTCACATTGGTTTCATCCGTAGACTCGCTGACTCTAGTGCACTTTCAAGGAGCCAACCACTCATTGGATAACGGGACGATTCGTCAGCCTGGTACTGGAGACCACAACTGGGAGCCCTTTTGGATGTACCTGACGCGGGATCTTCCGGCTCGCATAAGTATGAGACCCGTGGGCGCTAAAACACAGTTGGACCTACGCACATCGGACCTCAAGAGTGTAGGCACCGTTAAACTCATCAGCGGTCGTTCGACGTCACCAACAATATAACGGGCTAGCTACGAGGAGTTCCTGGACAACCAATAATTCCGGCCTACTATCACGATCGAAGCCCAACTACGTCGGACTTCTAGGAGGAAGCCCCTGTAGCGGTTGCCATGTTAATTCGTACTTTTACAACGTTTATTGTTTAGCTGAACGCTGATTGCCAAGCGCGGTTGCCATTTGACCGTTGCTCTTGCACACGCTCTCACGCGCGCTTCCAAATACACGCTAACAACTATCTCTCCCAATCGCCTTCTCGTCCTCACGGGTCTTATAGAATACTGTTCTGGTTAACATATTCGTGCAGTGCCGCACATTAGAGTACCGTGCAGGTGGTCCACGCAGTACGGAGGACCGAAGCACGCGTTTACTGAGGAAACCGCGAAGTAAGGTCTAATCAACCTTACAGAAGCATGTTAATTTTACGTAAACTGTTGCCCGGCGACATTCCCGTTTATGAACGCCGTGAACTGTTTAGTTGAGGTACGAGTACATTTAAAAACCTAAACAACTGCCCCAGAAAGTTTCCATGAGATTCAGGAGTGTCAGTTGCAGTATCCGCGGGAAGCCACTTCAGAGGCCTCTGAGGCGACAGTACCAATGACACTGTTTGCAACGAGGTATACAACACGCAAAAGGTATTCCATTGGCATTTTCTTACCCCTGCAGACAACCCGTCACTTTAAGCAGTGACTCAGAAGATGCCAATTGCGAGCGAAGCGCAAAAAACGACCCCTAAAGCCGGCAGTTGTTCCAAGTCTATCGGAAGTATGTCTTACTGCCAGTCAGACGGCGAGGTATGTTAAGTAACGTAACTAAATATTTCCTATCATGCAGACCGTCCTCCACGCCACAACCACTATCCCGTATACTGGAAGCCGGCAATGGAATTCCGATTTCGTCCCCTATATCGTAAGTCACCCAGTTTTTACTATATATTCATTTACACCACCACCTGGTTTTGGAAAAGCTAGTTCCACTAGTTTCAATGAGTAGTCCGTTGAAACGACGCATACCACTGTGGAACAGTTGAAAAAAGGTGGACAAATTGCAGGCTTCAGTGGCCGTCATGGTGGGAGATATGAATATAAAATTCTCGACCATCATGGCACTGCCAAACTCCGGGTTCGAGGCGTTACAGTGCCGAATAAACGACTTATCCAGCTCAAGACCAAAACCCGGGGTGCTATCATACTACAAACCCACAAGAGCCACCACACTGGGAGGCTTAAAACTATGGACGGTGATTTGGATGTTCTGCCAAACTACGAACACCTGGTAAGATAACGATATTGCTCATTACTATTCCAGGTTTTCATGCTTGTCAGGACTGTAACAAATGACCTCCAAAAACCGGTCCGAAGAATGTTGTCCCTGATGATCTGCGATGAGCTTTCAAAGTAGTGTTGCTGGTCAGGTAGTGTTACAAAGACCGCCGTTCCACAGCTACCACTAATGGGCTTAATTAAAGGCAGGTTTTTTCTTATCACAATATTTATACGACTTTAGACGCCATTAATAACAGTGAGCAGCTGAAAGATACATCCGAATGGGATATCGAGAGGCATGTACAACACTGGTTTACCAACCCCAGGGACCGCTGATCGTCGGGCACGAAACCCAGGTAAAATATTGCGTACGCAAGCGTTTTGAAATTCAGTGAACCACTGCTTTATGTGTAATTCTACGCGATACATTGTGAAGCACATTTATCAATGTCAACTTTTAATACTTCCTTTTACGGATCCGCTTTAATAACCCACTTTCTATCAATATCACTATACCTGGGTGCACGCGGTTAATAATTTTTCCGTCACTTTACCATACCATTTCAGAGGTCAGTTGAACTTTCCTGGAAGAAAATAACGAAAGAATTAGCTGGATTTACCTGTACTTTGTTTGACAACTTTGTTACAATACATTTCCACGCATGCCCTTTTGGTACTTGGCCCTATTCTTTCCATTAGTATACGAGGGAAAGGACATGAACTGGGAACTGAGGTCGTTTACAGGGATTCAGCTAACTGGGTTGGGAAAATGGGTAAATTTGGGAAAGAATTTCAAGGCTACCAGAAAGTTGGGCAATCCCCATCGGGGACCCATTCGGGCCCAATCGATACGTTTCCTATCCCAACAAAAACCCAAACTTTAGGCTAGGGTGTCCCAACCAAAACCCAATGCATCCAAGCCGAATCCCAAGCAAATCCCAAAGGGGGCCATCAGGATTTGGTTGGTATTGCTACATGGGTCTGCCTATCGAATGGCGCGCCAGGTCTTTAGGTCGTCGGCGTAGGTAAAGCATTGGGATCGAACGGTCTGTGGTAGGTCGTTCCCAAACACTAGAAACAACGGGGGTCCTAGCACGGGGCCTTGCGGCATGCCACTGCTAACTCGATACCACGCGGACTGGGACTGTACAACTCTCACGGTAAAGGTTCTCTCGACCGAGTAATCCCCAACCCAGTGAAGTATGGGCCCTGAGAAGCCGGAGGCTCGGAGTTCCAGCAAGAGCCCCTCGCTGGAACTCTACCGCTGTGTGGATGCGAACAAAAATCTTCGGTTCCTTACAGGACACTGTAGATCCAAATCGGAAGAGTTCGCCGCAGCCATACCTTCTGCCTCGGGGCACTGCTCTGGCGATTCGAAACTACCTTCTATCATTGCTCCCATATTCTTGACTTCAGACCCCTTGCAACGACCCTGAGCCGCTTCCGCTGGTCAGTTATTGGCATTCGGTCACGCTTCGCGGAAGCTCCAATTTGTGCGGCCAATTGTAGATAACCCAAAAGTCATCCGCCACATCGTTCCAGCTGTCTTGCTGCCATCTGTAAACATGATAGTTAAGTGAACAATTCAGCACTCTGCATAGTTTATGAAAATAAGAGCAGCAGACGGCCCAGCACCTATTCCTGTGACACCCCACCGGTAGCCTATTCTGACTGAGACGTGAATGTTCCCCTTAACGGTAAATGTAAGCCATTTTAGAAAGATATTAACTAGCAGTCTTATCTTCCCAAAAATTATCTTTGACTGCAGTTTGACGTCTAAGAACCTTCGGTTCGCGGAATCGAATACTTTACCAAAGTCTGCGTAACAGACCTCAAATGACAGTCCTTCCAGTCACCCGGTTACCCAGCCAGTAAATAGCAGGAGATCAAATGTACACCATCTTCCTGCCACAAACTCATGCTGCCTACTCGATAGAGGTTCTTCTGGGCCGAGTGCTCATGGGTCTGCTTCCTGACTTTTAGCTTCGATCATTTATACGGCATAGCCTTCTTTATTTAGCGTACTCTCATTCAGCACGGCTTTGTTTCACATCACTCAGTCAACGGCGCAGAGCGGTAGTTAGGCATTGGCTCCGGTGAGCTTCTGAAGCAATCTGTAGTTGCAGCTTATGAGTGGGGGCAGTCGGGCCTGCTTCCCGTTTTATGTATACTTGTCCTTATTTTCAACCTGGTACGCTGAAAACGAAAACAACCTGGAGCTCAACCGTGCCCAGATTGTGGCCTCTTCCGAACGCGGAGAAAACACTCCACCCCTAGAGGTTTCGAGCACCATGCGCGTACGAGTAAAAAAGTGGCTGGTGAGGGAAAGTTCCCATATGGGCTTTATCATTCCTCCGAACAAAATGTGTAAGTAAATGAATATGGCACTTTGAAAATCTACCTTCCACGAGCCGGGTTTTTGGTGAGATGGGCACCTCCAGCCACCAACCATGACTCGACCCTGAGAATGAGAAAACCCTGCAACTCAGCCCATCATCCGTTCACCAGATGTGCCGCTGGTTCTTCCACCTGGGCCTTGGTTGGGTGAAAGCTTGTGGGGCTTTCCATTTCACTTGCCGATCCCGCGTTTCTTTTTCACTCACATCTCCCATATTTACCTCATGACTGATAAACTGGCCTCACGCGCAACAGACCATATATTCCTGAGGAGAGTAGTATCCTGATCACAGCCACTCATTGGGGCCTGCTGGTAAACACCTGGATGCCCTATGAATAATAAACACGGAAAACCATGAACATCCTCCCGGCTTTAACTCTTTGAGAAGTTTTAACCCCTTTAAACCTCTCTGCCACTCCGCACTGTCAAAATGCTTACCGGAGTGACAATTAGTAGCCGAGCATCCCGTCTTCTATAAGTTCCGGTAGAAACAATCGTCATGGAAAGGTGAATAATGCACTGTAAATTTAAATGTCTGATTGCCTCGTAAAACACTTATCCCTGAGAGAGAATACCAAGTTCAAGCTAGTTGCCCATGGCCTATCCCACACCTTATTATCAAATTCGTTTTTATCCCTACTGGCGTGCATTTTGATGGATATTCTCAGCATGCCCAACATTGGATAAGCTGTTGTCCACTACCTCTGTTTCTCCGCACTATCCTCACTAAGACGTGCCTATCCAATCCTAACAAGGGTTCTTCTGCTGATTCCATCTTTCTCACTGTGATCCATCAAAATGACCTCACGCCCCTCCCACCAAGTAGTATCTTAGCTGGTTGCGCTATGGCCAGGCCAAACCCACTCTACAGCGATGGAGCAGTTATTTGGCCTAAGCCTATACATATCTCTCCTAAACTCCTTCATCAATCAGCTATCACACAAAACCAACAAAACTTCTCCGCGCGCCATTCCTCCCTATCTCTGCATATAAGTCTCTGGGTAGGAAACTTGTGATTGTGGACGCCTACTAAAACTCGAATCATAGCCCCTAGCTGTAGCATCTTCCAGACAGCCACACCTCCCGTCTCTTTCAGACCTTGCTGCTTACTTGGGCAGCCATCGGTCCTCTTGGACTCACCCCCTGGTTGCCGCATGGATTTAACAAATTGACTGATCGGGCCGGATCACTTCCCACGCTGGATTACCGTGGTCTAAGCTTATACTCGCGTTGGCCGGCGCTACACTCGAGCTCCTTATATTGATCGTCATTGTGATAGCGATTCCGCCACTCGGCATAAAAGCCCCTACCACTGTTTCGCTGAACAGCATAGCGGACTCCAGGCAGCGTCTAAACAATTACTCCATATATACCCCCAAAGTAGTTCTGCTGATACTGTCTCGTAGTGCTGAAACACCGGACCAGACCCCAGTCATAGCAGCTGTACTCTCAACCTGGTTTTCCCTTCTGCTCAACTACTGCAACCTAAGTATGCTTCTGACGGCTACCCTAAATCTTCCTCGTTCTGCCTGCAAGTATGAACCGTCAACCGCGCCTTCTGGATTTGCCTTACTGTGTTACATAGCTCCGGCCCTAAGTTCTGTAGCGTGAAGCCAGTAGCAAACGAGGGCTTCTTGAAATCAAATACAAATCACTAGCTGCTGGTCGCAAATCGTCTGTACATCCATTTTTCGTATGTATAAAAATGTTTATTCTTGTATCCATATAATACCTAACGTCACCTCGGGTACGGTTTTCTGCTGATCATTACGATAGGACTTCGAGTTCTCAGAATAATTCCCTCACCTAATCTGTAAATATTTGAATGGACGCATACCCAAAATTTTTCAACTTAAAATAACTGTTGTCCCAAGGTTCCCTCTTCGAATTCTCTAAGTGAACATCAGATTAAGTATCACAGCGCTTCAGTAGAGCACTAAGTTTCTTGGAAAGTACTTATTTTCTATTCCACTTTCACTTGAAGTGCCGTTCTCCCATATCGCCCTGGGAATCTCCTGCCATGAAAAAGAACATTACTATCAATGCGCTTTGGATTGCTTGCGAATTTTTTACAAGTTTCTTCTCTGAGTTGGTTCCAGATTGCCCCTGAAGGCCGGACTCTCCATAAAGCATTTTAGACACCGCTTTAATGCGTGCCGAGCTTTATTCGGGGCTCGTCTTCCCTCTTAATAATGTGATATGCGCAGCCAGTTGAGTCGCTAGCTTTCATGAATACGGCCGACTACTTTACCCAACAAAAATGAATTTGCCTCATCTACCTGCCTTATAATAACTTGCCCAGTTCACTGAATCTGACGAAGCTTCCATCAGTAAGAGTTCGCATCATACTTTTACCTATCATATCTTCCGCTTTCTTTGATAAAGCTTTTGTCAGCAGTTTTATGCTTGGACAAATCTTCACCACTCCTCAAACCGGAAACCGAAAGTGATTTGAATCTGCTTCAAGAACCGTTATCATTTTACTGCACTTAAAATCTGCCAAGCTTTATTGCCCTGTTACTGAAAAACGCAAATCTCGTTTCAAAATTTTAAATATTCTATCCTGCCAGGTTACCTTGAAGGCTACATTCATGCCTTTGTGACTGTGCCTCGACAGCAATCAAGAAATACGCCATAATCAAGTCGGACTAACGAATCTGTAATACTCAGCCCTTTACCGTGTTCCGACCCTGGGCATTTCTACCACGATCCCTGCCTTCAGCCACCCGACGTACTTCCCTCCGTGAGAAATGTTTCTTACAGTGGCTTCGTCGGGGCACTTGGGAGTTTATTCAGGGGCCGGCTGATGGCTAGATGAACCTTATTCGATTCTGCAAACTTGTTTTCTTTCGGAAGAAGCAGCTTCGTGTACTCTCCCTCTTTGTCTACGAAGGTTTTTTTATTGCATGTCTTTGTGGTCCGCCCCCCCATACTTTCCCGTAAATAACCACCTGGTTGTTATATGCTCTTGAAAAACGCCGGCGGAGCATAGACCTTGCGTATCTAGCTCACTATCGTTTTTACCGTACCATCTTTTTCATACTCCCTTGGAAAGGCCCATAGGCACAGAAGAGTTTGGGGTCGGTACAAACGGCCGCAGCTGACCGTTGCTTAGAAAACTACCATTTTACCTTCTAAATCACTTGCTCTCTGATCTTGGCTACCTTGTAGCTGCTTCAAGCATAATGGGTTTTACCTCTTGTACACGGCTCATTGCTTTTAGTGGTTACTACGGCTTCTCGTACTTTGGCCTTCTACAAAGGAAGCCGACTGCAATTAGCAGATCCCAGAGATGCAAGTTCCTCTGCAGGTTGAAATAATCACCTCTTGATGGTAGCCCAGCCTTTTTTAGCGATGGACTTGCATAGATCTGTGTTCACTGCGTTTCCTACGCTGTCTTCTTCAGTCCGTCTTCATCGATTCCGCCGCAGCGCCCAGTAGCATCATTTTGGCCGATGCTCTGCAGGGGCTTATAGTAACCTGTCGGAATTTGTGACCACTTTTTCCAGTGGTTCTTCCATTTCAACTTCACTAAAGTTCCTTTCATACCTCGTGATAACTATGTCACGTAGAGACGATCGCTGCTATTAAATGTTCCCGGCAGCTTGCGTAACATGTTGAGTAAGAGCACGCAACCGGAAGCACTGCAGAAATGTGTTACCTGCCGATACCCTCCGCGCGATCTCGCCTATCTAGCTGATTGCTGGCCGGCCAAAATCCACTCAAGCGAACTACCTCTTCTGCGCTAGGGCAGCTCATGGCTTCTGTAAATCTTGTTCTCCCTACTCCGCCGACTGAGTAAATCTGCGAATGCCGATTACGCGTGCCCCAAGGCAGCACGACCTGACCTGCACGTTAGATGAGCACACATTAAACGAGG
This sequence comes from Fasciola hepatica, assembly GCA_948099385.1. Lineage (NCBI taxonomy): Eukaryota > Metazoa > Platyhelminthes > Trematoda > Plagiorchiida > Fasciolidae > Fasciola > Fasciola hepatica. The sequence continues at coordinate 6,147,502 of CANUEZ040000027.1, read as the reverse complement.
ATTCTCAATGGTCCAGGTCATTTCTTATCGGCAGTGAAACCCCTCCTCCTGGTCCTTCGTCTTGCCCTCCATACCTGCAGTATACCCCTGGAATCAAATACTCTCATTCTCCAAATTCTCCCACCCCTCCGCTAACTCAACGACGTTGGACTCTGCTACCTTGTTCATCAGCCGCCCTCCTCCTGTTTACCCTGGAGGCTGCGAGTACTTACGCACCAAACTTACGGTTTCCGGGCCAGTGCTTTGACCCCGCTGCGCTTTTGATGTCCCGCTTAGCCTCAAAGGTAACCCCTGAGGTCACACCGAGGTTTTTGGTTATACATGAGTCTAAGAAGACCGCTTCTCTAAACCTGCATGCTGTACTACTTTTCACCATTGCAATGTCTGCACCGGCTGCTTCTTACCATCTGGAAGTGAGCCGTGGGCATGGCTCCTCTTTTTTTCGGAGCATCAGTCACCCGACTCTAGATAGCGGTATCCTGGGCCTACCTGGAATTTTTTTATTTCCCCTGGCGCTTTTTCCTTTTCGATTGCTTCTAGGTGGATCTGTCAGAAGTCCGACTTGATATCAGAGGTTAACTAGGTTGTGAGATGGGCAAGGCCGATTTCGGCGGATAGGCTAGGTGAGGACTGGTCCAAAATGAACCCGGGATAGACCCCGTACTTGCATTTTATAGATATATTCCTCCTCTTTTATTCGCTCTGATATAAGCTTCGGTATCTACTTGTGCACTTACTGAGATCCGACTTACTGGGTTCTCATCCCGTCTTTGCATATCGTGGAGGTGCTACTTCCACGGCCATCACGGCATCTAGCATGATAAAACTGCAATATTACAGTCTTTACCGGGATTAAAAACTTTTCCACTCCTGGTTTTCACCTCTATGGTTTACTGTTCCCTTGAATTATTTTTCTCCTTTTGTCGCTATATTGAGGAAGTTAGTTCCTCGGTAATCTTTCGGTGTTGGCGCACTGCGGAGGGACATCTCCAATTCTGCGGTTCGGAGGGCTGACATAGTGCGTTTGAAATCGCTCCTACTTGGTGGAATATAAGTGTAAGCCGGTTGAAGAATGTAGATGCCTTCGGGTGAGAGAGGCACCACACCCCAAGTATTTGCCCTCAGGGTGCAAGATATAGACCCGTACATAACTTGTAAAGTCCAGCCACCGGACCGTTCGAGCGACGCATGGCAGCCGATTTCGACACGATTCAAAGCAAGATCGATTCCTGTTTAATGATATACCCGGTCGTTGGGCATTGATCAAATAAATCAAGGCTTGTTTTTCGTGTCTCAAATGTGGACATCTGTCTAGCAACGGTTATGTTTCCAAACCACGTTCAACGTCAGGTTGTCCGAAACGGTACCACCCTCTACTGCATGTTGCACAGAAGCAGTGTACCGACCGAGTCAGGCAAGATACAACACAAGGGCTGCAGCTGGATAAGTTGGGTACGGACAGCGCAAAAAGGTCTGGTCAGTGGACCAATAATTGTGCGGCTACTCTTAGGCCAGAATGTCGGGTCAGTTTAGGTGTACTACCAGTGCGAGTAGACGGACCGGGGGGCTCTGTAGAGACCTACGCTCTGCTGGACAGCGGGTCTGATGTGTCTCTAATACAAAAAGACATTATGGAGCTGGTGGACCTGAAGGCATCCCCAACCTCACTTTCGATTTCGGCCGTAAATGGGACTACCACTTGGAATTCGGGAATAACGGAGCTGCGACTGAACTCATTGTCAGAGAATGATTTCTTGAATGTAGAGAGAGCCTTTTGTGTTGATAGGCTACCAATCTAAGCAGTCCAGTACTGCACAGATGCGGACATTTTATCCTGGCCTCACCTACATTGCGTCCAAAGACAGAACCTGGAAGATTCGAGAGTGCTAATCCTATTAGGTGCCGACGTCCCAGAAGCACATTGGGCATTAGAGCAAAGATGCGGCAAGAGAAAACAACCCTATGCCGTGCGGACGATTTTACGATGGATTGTTCTTGGTCCGATAAACCAGAAACCACGCTTTGTGAGGACAGTAAACCACATTGAGGGGGCAATAGACCCCTTAGCAGAACAGATCGATCGACTATACAAAGCCGATTTCTGCGATGGGTGTGCATCGGAAAACTCTCCTTCATTAGAAGACGAACAGGCCGTTGATATGGTTTCCAATGCCACAACCCGGTTGAACGGACACTGCGAAGTTGCACTTCCGTGGAGGAATCCTGAAGTGAAACTTCCAAATAACTTTATTGTGGCCAAAGAGAGATTGAACGGTTTGAAGAAGAGGTTTGTGCGTGACCCTGGTTTCTTTGACAAAAACTCTACAATAAAAGAGGGTTATGTGCGCAAGGGCCACGCCCAGTTATTGCCCGATGTACAGCTAAAAATGGTTGGGGGGAATTGGCACCAAACGGGTGGGCATTCATCTGATATTCAACAAGATTACCACCTAGTCGACCTTTTTCCCACCAGAGGAACCTCAGTGCTCCTTTGTCTCTCGTCAGCACCCGAAACTGCATGAACATTTCTTCAATGTCCGCAGCCAACGCGACAGATTCCTTTCGAAACGAAGCAACACTCCAACTAAGCTTGCTATCGTATCCGGTCTCCGTAGCAAGTAACCATTCAAGGGGCGTCCCTGGAATGCAGCCGCACAGTCAAACACCACCCTCAACTTGATAGGTATTTTAGGGTTGGTAACTGCGTGATGTGGTAAGCACCACTCTGGCTCAAAACCCATTTTTAGCTGTACATCGGGCAATAACTGGGCGTGGCCCTTGCGCACATAACCCTCTTTTATTGTAGAGTTTTTGTCAAAGAAACCAGGGTCACGCACAAACCTCTTCTTCAAACCGTTCAATCTCTCTTTGGCCACAATAAAGTTATTTGGAAGTCTCACTTCAGGATTCCTCCACGGAAGTGCAACTTCGCAGTGTCCGTTCAACCGGGTTGTGGCATTGGAAACCATATCAACGGCCTGTTCGTCTTCTAATGAAGGAGAGTTTTCCGATGCACACCCATCGCAGAAATCGGCTTTGTATAGTCGATCGATCTGTTCTGCTAAGGGGTCTATTGCCCCCTCAATGTGGTTTACTGTCCTCACAAAGCGTGGTTTCTGGTTTATCGGACCAAGAACAATCCATCGTAAAATCGTCCGCACGGCATAGGGTTGTTTTCTCTTGCCGCATCTTTGCTCTAATGCCCAATGTGCTTCTGGGACGTCGGCACCTAATAGGATTAGCACTCTCGAATCTTCCAGGTTCTGTCTTTGGACGCAATGTAGGTGAGGCCAGGATAAAATGTCCGCATCTGTGCAGTACTGGACTGCTTAGATTGGTAGCCTATCAACACAAAAGGCTCTCTCTACATTCAAGAAATCATTCTCTGACAATGAGTTCAGTCGCAGCTCCGTTATTCCCGAATTCCAAGTGGTAGTCCCATTTACGGCCGAAATCGAAAGTGAGGTTGGGGATGCCTTCAGGTCCACCAGCTCCATAATGTCTTTTTGTATTAGAGACACATCAGACCCGCTGTCCAGCAGAGCGTAGGTCTCTACAGAGCCCCCCGGTCCGTCTACTCGCACTGGTAGTACACCTAAACTGACCCGACATTCTGGCCTAAGAGTAGCCGCACAATTATTGGTCCACTGACCAGACCTTTTTGCGCTGTCCGTACCCAACTTATCCAGCTGCAGCCCTTGTGTTGTATCTTGCCTGACTCGGTCGGTACACTGCTTCTGTGCAACATGCAGTAGAGGGTGGTACCGTTTCGGACAACCTGACGTTGAACGTGGTTTGGAAACATAACCGTTGCTAGACAGATGTCCACATTTGAGACACGAAAAACAAGCCTTGATTTATTTGATCAATGCCCAAAGACCTGGTATATCACGGGACAGGAATCGCTGACATTCCTCAAATGCGTTTATTTCATTACTTACCGAATACCTATTAGCTGCGACCAACAAATTACTACCCTGATTTGGCAAGAACCGTGTCGCTTCTGGATGCGGGTTTTGTGCATAATTCCTCCAAATGGATGACCGCGAATACCCCTCAGCCTTGCTATTAGCAGCCAGTTTTCCAAACCTACTTCGAGCAATCCGTGCGTCACGGGACACTAGGTGCAGCGGATCTTGGAATCTCGGTTTGTCTCCTCTTCCCAAAATATCATCAATGGTCCTAGCCCACAAATCCTGGAGACCCGTTGGTAGCACTCGAGTGATACTTTCCATAGTCTGCAGTGAGTTGAGGTCTGACATGCAATTCATCTGCGTGATGGCAACTTCACTGTTCAGCATTTTTAACGACAATTTGGTCAGGGCATCCGAATCTTCCACCAAAGGCTTCAAACCTTGCAGTAAGCCGTCAATCAGGGAACGAGCAGCTACATGATCTTGTCCATACAGATCCTTTAAGAATTCCCTAGCCCTATTGTATGCCAGTGTTGGAGGCAACGTAACACATTAGGCAGTCGCATCCCTTGCTTGTCCCTTGCAGTAATGCAGCAAATAAAGTGGGCGCTGTCCATCGTCTCAAACTCTACCTTCGACGTAATATTCCAACTGTTTCACAAACCTCCAGTACGTTGACGAGCAGCCCGCAAATGACTCCAGTTCCACCCTGGGTAAGTCCAAACGATAACTCACTGCAGGTTCCGCCACTAGAACCAAGCTTGTTGTTCGTGGTGCATCGTTCTGCACGTGGCAATCAACTAGGTAACAAGAAAGGTGTTCACTGACCATTACTCCACCCTTGACTCCATCTCTGTTGACTAGATTTTCTTCTTCCTCAGCGAGTGCCAAACGCAGTTCCGCCATTTCCGTCTCATTCCTCACCTGGAGCAGCTTACGTTGCCTATCTTACTCTAACTGTTCTGCTACCTGCATCTCCTTTAACTCAGCTAACAACAGATCAGCTCTAGCTCTATGGGAAACCGAGCTAACCCTAGAACAACCTGATATACTAGAGCCTGAGCAAGAAACATGACCTACACCTACGGGAAAAGGGGTTTGGTTCACCTGCAGGGTATTGTCCTTTGATTCGGAACGGTTTGCCAATTTGCTGCGTTATTTCGTGTCTCTGCAACTGCCAAGGATATTGAGTACTGTATTGTCTAGCCACCGGAACGTTCGAGCGACGCGTAGCAACCAATTTCGACACAATTCAAAACAGTCGATTCCAAATAGGTTCGGTACTACATACAACAAATTAATTAATTTTACAATAATCAAGCCTCAATAGTGTTCCTTCTGGGCTCTTTTGCTCCAAATTGGACAACAAATCAACAACTGCAGCTGGGTTACGGCAAAAAGTTAGACACAGAAGATGAGATCACCAAATACAGTCACAACGAAATTCAAGCTGGGCAACTCTCGCTCGAGGCAACGGTAGGAGTCCGGTTTGTGACAAAGATTTAGAGAAATAAAACAAAAAATCGGAATTCCAGCAAAGATAGTTCATACGAATGATAAATGTCGTTTGTAATATGGATGCTAATGCATGGAACGGGGTTTCCTGAACTCCTTTACATACCTCTTGCGTTAATGTCGAAAAACGATACCAGGATGGATGGTGGCTGCGCTGGCCGCTTGTCTCCCCGTAATTCTATTTACGTGCCGGTGATCTCCATCATTTTTTGTTTCTGTCGTGTTTCACTATCTTTCCTCCATTTTTAAGGAGTGGAAATTCTCCACTCCCATCTGTTAGGACCTTCGCGTCACACATGACGCGTGGTATCTTGTCATCCAAAAGTCTGACCTGCCTCTCAAGAGATGTGACTGCTATTATGATGGTTTTCTCTTCAGTGGTTGAGGGGACCGCCTTTGGTCTCTCCGCTCTTCGACCCGAGTGTTCTTCTTATGGTACTTTTTGGCTTCACAACGCCTCCTTTATCTGTGACTAAGCTGAGGACTGGATTCATTTTGTCTGCCTTCAAGTCCGGTTACTTCATCTTATCCCTTATTCTTGGGTCCCCCGTAGTAGGCGTGAGTGCTCTTTCGCAAGGGCTAAGCAAGGAGAGCCCAGTCATTTGTGGATGGATGCTAAACATGCAATCAGCCACATTTGCGCTATAATTAAGCTCTAATAGTAACGCCGAGGAAAACGATTTCATCTCCTTTCACGGGGACGGCGTGATTTTTCGCACTATATCTCACTGCCCGATTGACCAAGTGAACTTTTAATACATGCCTTCTGCTAATTATAACTGAGTTAATACACAACCCGCCGAGAAGCAAACATTAAGACGCGAAAAACGCAACCTGAAAAGGGTACAACAGAAAAGTGCCGCAAGGGAGACAGTCTGGTGGCAACTTTCAACAATACCTGCGAAAACACTGAAAAATAAATCTTAAGGAGGACAACCCGGTACTGAGGAAAATACACTGGTCTAAAAAAGCGAGAAGGCCGATTAGTTACGACGAGTCGATAAGAGAAAAATAACATTCCTTATTTCAGTGAACAACACGAACGATTGCAAGATTGGTTGACACCAGAAAACTCCGGTAAAGCAGAAACTGACCACTAGGCAGCGTACGCCACGAAAAGGCCATGGAAAACTCAGACTTCAGAATTACGCCTCCGGTGTAGTCTGTGCTGTCCGAGGTTTCGGAGCTTCGCATGAGAGTGTACTCATACTGTTGTTCCAACAACCAAGATCTAGAGCTCATTAGGTTGCTCCCAAAGATCACGTTTAGAGGAAAATTAGGAAGACAACACTTATGAAGTTCAAGACGTAAATCTACTGGAAAACAGACAGAAAACGACGGTGGCCCAGAATTATTTAAAAGTGTCAAACTGTAGGCTCAAAAGACACATTAGTGCGAACAAGATAGCAAATTGGCTCACTTTTGTATTTTGTCATCATTTGCTTGCAAACTTAGTTGTGGCACCCTCAGCGTACTACCGTCCTCCCAGATGGGGCGGAAGTTACCAATTTTCAAGCTATACATCTCTTTCTTGTTTTTGCACTGAAATTTGCCTGTCCCAAATTTTCTTTTCTTCCTACAACAAACGGGCTGGACATTACTTGCTAGTTATATATCGATAGCAAACTTACGGTCCTGTACTCTCTATGCCTGCCGATCAGCATTGGGCCACGTTATATAACAGCGTTGTCAGCTGAGCTCACTCTGAGCACCACCTGTTATGGCCACGGCCAATCGAGCGTTCAGAATTCCTCCCAAGGAATATACACTAGTTGGGCACTGAACACTTTGCAGTATATTTCGTCGAATCTCCGCTAAACATAAACGTAAAATGTAAAACCTCAACTAACTTAAACCGCCAGGGACATTACACATCGTCGGTGGTCACTGACGCGGCATGCAACGAACGAACATGTCAATCACAATACATCTCAGACTACCCGTAGTGGTATTCCTCATGCATCTAGCAAACATGGCCAAAAATCACTACCAGAGATAATCTCTTTCCATTTGTGATCTACGACCCTCTTGAAGGACTGGGCGGTCTGCAGACCTATCATCCCACCAGGTAGGCTGTTCCAATTGTTCGCTACCCTGCGGCTAATGGAGTGAAATCTAGTTGTCAACCCAGCTCAAGCTTCGTCAGGTCATTCCCGTGTCCCCTTGTTTGGGAGTCCAAGGCCATCTCGAATGTACTGTATGCCCTAGGACCAGAAAAACTTTTCGGTACCTCGTTGTCTTCCCCCTTTCATAGATAAAAGTCCAATATCATAGAATCTGTGCTCGTAAATCTTCTCTCTCTGACTCAGTCATACGTGTTGCAAGACCATGAACCTTCTCCAAGTGGTCCACATCCTCCTGCAGATCGGTGACCATGTTTACCCGTGTTGCTCCGAATCGGGTCCCGATACAGCCGTGTACATTTGGATGGAGATATCTCGATTTTCGGTGAGAAAACGCCAGTACCATGGCGAAGGTTCCACCGCTTGTTTCGGTGCACCAGCTAGACGTCGACTTAACTACTTATGATCAGAAGTCAGTAGGATATCGAAGTACTTGGCCCTGTTTGTTGTATTCGAAGTGGAAGGACTTTGGTTCTGCACAACCCATGGGGCTCTCTGCCGCCTGCCGGGAAAAAGTGGCTTGTCCCAGCTCTGAGGATTATGTCCTACTTATTTGGTCAGTTCCAAACGGCGGCCTTGTCTCTGTTCAGATTTTCTCGCCTCTAAGTCCCCAATAATTTCACAGTATGCCTAGAAGTGTGCGGCTTCACTCCTTAATATAAGGAAAGGCTATGTGCCCCCTGTCGATACTAGCAATGCCCAGGTGGTACCCATCAAATTAGAGCTCCCACCACCTACTTCAAAGCAGCATTCCCTACGGTTGAGGGAGTCTGTTACCCTTTCCTGATTCCGCCCGCTTGTACCAAATGACCGAAACTTGGGGGACGGAAGCAGATGAATCACCGACTCGAATGCCTTGCTAAAATCAAGATAAGGTACATCTACTCGTTTTCTTTCGTCCAATCAGCTGAGGACTTCGGCCAGAAGGGGCTACAGGTTGGTTAAGCAAAACTGATTTTGGAAAGTCTATGCTTGGAGAAGCAAAACAGGTTTCTCAAGTGGAAGCCAAATGACGTGCGCCCGGATAATCTTCCCTAGCGCCTCGCATAGGACGCCGATGAGGTTAATTTTCCACAGTTTCTCATCTCACAGCAGGGTCCCCCTCTAATTAAATCTACCTCGGTTGCTTTTTTACTTCCTGTGATAATCTTCCCCCTACATTGTCTGGCCTTACATGACTTGCATTCTGACAGGGATAAGACGTCCGCCAGTGGTTTTTTGATATCAGGGAAGAGGCCGTCCGGTCCATCAGACTCATGGATATTTAAGCACTCCAGTTGCTTGCGCAAGAATTTCTCCGAAAGAGTTTAGTTTTTTATGACCGGTGCTGGAGTCGCCGTCTCAAAACATGTTTTCACCCCGTCGCGTATTCTGTTTGCACCGTCAGAGTGACGGCTTGGAGCATTTACTATGCTCTGATTATCTGCTGCAGCTGCTTGATCATGGGTCGGTAGTAGTCCTACAACGTCCCTCAATGTGCTCTGAAAGCGCTCGTATATACAGTTCTTTGGATGCTTTCCGACACGCTGGGCTTGTTTCGCCTCATAGTCCGGCCTAGCAAAGCGCGAGACGCGAGCCTCTCTGTTGCTTTGCTTGGCGTAGTGAGTTCAAGCTTGGTAAATTCCCGAGGCTCTGGAGCGGGACCAATCATAATTTCTAGACTTCACGGCCCTGTCAGTTTCAGCCTTCCTCTACGCCCATTTGGATTTTCGCCTCCGCCGCCTCAAAGGAGCAAACTTGTTTTAGAGAGTAGCCGGGATCCTTTAGTAGCCTGACCGAGTCCTTCCACACCAGGCCCCTCAGTTATATTACACAGCTGATCCTCTGCTCTATTATGCAACTTAAAGGCTTTTACTTTTGCAAGGCTACCAACCGACCTCGAGGCCACTTTGGGCTGGAGCACGCACAGAGTAATTTTGACACTCACGTGGTCACCCTTACCCAACGGAATGTAAACATGTAGTTCAACTTTACCCTTCTGGTGGATCGTGGTCGCTGTCTTACAAGGAAGACGTAAAGCTTGATCTATATCTGGCACCCTCACCAATGTGTTCGAACAGGGCATTTGAGTGCAACGGCTGAAGATATCTCTGGGAGTAGGTTTTCCGTGTTAGCTTAACGCGAAAATAAATGAACGGATCCTCAAGCCAAACCAATTTAGATGAATATTCTGCGGCAATAAACTACTTAAGTACAAGGCTACAGAACACGAACAAACCTCATTATTCGGCCAAAAAGATTACCACAAGAGAACCGAAGTTCAGTATAGTTCGAGGTCAGGGGCAACCACCGCGAACAAGGTTGGAGTTCAAGTAAATAGATTCATGTTGGAAGAAAAGGTGTGATATAATTAAGAGTCTTGTGTTGTTAAATGGGAAACGCTGAATTTGCGACTTCAAGTTACTGGGTAGTGGGCACAAACGAGAAATATATTGGACAGGGAACTTAAATTTGTTGGTGACACCGCTTGATGGAGGCCTTCCTCTGAGGTTTCTTGGGCTACATGCTCCACCTGCCAGCCTGGGGGTCTCAGGGTAAAGACCCCCACCTTGAGATCTTTGTAGGCGTCTCTGCTTGGCATGGCATATATTTGCAGCAGTCCAGTATCCGAGCAGTTGTCCGTATCCGGGGCCCAGCACACAGAGAAAATCTACACTTCTCCTCGGTTGTGTGAGCCTAACCACGCATAGCCGGGTACCTCAAGTGCAAACCTTGGCCTGCATTGCCAGAACTTTCTTGCCTGATCTAATGGGAATGGCCTTTTTCCTCCTAAAATGTTGTACTTTATATCCTGCTTATAAAACTAGCCTATTCCACACAACACCCGGTACATGGCCATCTTAAGAGGGCCTCACTTAGGCAATCGCAAAAACGGACTCCTTGTGTCCACTAGTGGATTTGAAAAGTTTAATTCATTCGCTCTTGTTGTCGCAAGCCTTGGCCTGGCTCTTTCTTCGACGAGCTTCAAACAAATCCCACTGAGCCGTGGCAGACAAGAGCACAGAACTAGCAGAGAAAGCCAGTGGCAGTCCAGATTCTTGCACTTGCGAGCCCAGCTTATGTCCGTGCTTCGGTTTCTTGGGACCCTTCCCTATTTGTCGGTAGCTGAAAATTAGGAACATGTCAGGGCCACCATTTCAGGAAGCGGCAGGGGCAACATTTTGAAAAATAAGAGCTTCCGCAAGATTCTGGTCAACTAAATGTCCTGCGAAAGAATGATCAGCGGCACTGAATTGCATTAAGGTGTGGTTGGAATTGCAGAAACGGGAAAAGTGGGAGGGAAGTATCTTCTGAGGGCCTTCACCTGTTTCACGGGCGATCCGGAAAGATGCGTCCACAACAAGTTCAAGTTCTTTTTGAAAGTTGCGATGGTATTTTCTGCCACAACATCTACAGGGAGCTTATCACAGTCGTTCAATATTCTGGATGAAAAAGCCTGCTTCCAGTGTTCTTTTTTTCTCTCGTTTTAACCGGCTTCTGGTCACGCCATAGGGAGGTGCATTCTCTGTTACAGAAGAACAATGGCCTGCTGGTGGGATACTGCCCCCTGAGTTCGTTCATTGTCTTCTTCAAGTCCCCTCTTGCGCGTCTTTTTTTCGGCCAAAACAAGCTTAGCGATGCCAGCCTATTCTCCCATCGCAGTCTCCTAGACCAGAGACGAAGCCCGTGAACCTTCTAAGAATCCTCGGCAGTGGGTTGGCCTCTTCAACTGCAAGGCTTAGACTTGGACAGCGTGCTCTAAGTAGGATGGCTCTGGGTGCCTCTAAAGAAGTAGCAGGGGCCTTGGGTTCCTTGGTGTCACTTTTCTGCACAGCTGGTACATAGTTCTTCCCGCCTCGATAGCTGCTGACAGAGCCTGTAGTAGCGGCTGGAAGATACTCTTTAAGACTCTAACTGGGTCCCTGGTTTCTGTTCTATGTGCCCCCTCCTCAGGGTTTTCCGAGTTTAGATAGAGGATACTCCCTGACTCCCTAGCCAACAACCGTGTGTATTCCGCTAGGTTCCGGACTACCTTCCATTTGTGGATAGCATCTAAATCCTCATGGACCTAAGCAGACCCACCAGGTCCCAAAATTTTCATACCACTGGCCAACAGAAAAAATGACAACCCTCGAAGTCTTATCCTCATTTATGCCAAGGCCAGTTAACATAGATTCACGAAAAACCGATCATGCCTGACAAATCTCGCGTTTCTAAGGTGGGGTGAGTTGACGTCTGAGCGGGGACAAACAATTCGAGGCACGTTGCCTTGACTTTAGTTGGGTTCGTGACATCCTTACTCATCGCCTACTTCCGAGGAAAGTGGCGATGGTTGGCATAGGAGGGTCAGTATATTTGAGTGTTCGGTGGGCTTCCTTCCATGCAGAAGGCTTTGTGATAAAGTGGGGAAAAGGTGCTCTAGTTAAGTGAACGTCACTAGTGGCACCCATAAAAGTCATTCCTAGGCTCGAAGTGGTCCTTGTAGTCTGCTAATGACCTGGTATATGCCCTTCAATAGCCTAGTTTTTCTGCGGAAGATACAGAAATTGTACGATTTCACTGCTGGGACAATCTAGGCTGGAATAAAGGAATCATCCATGACTGTGTAAACACCTTGAGCTAACAGCTAAACGATGGAAAAAGCCACCTGTTGTCAAGGCCAGCAGAAGTATTGACTCTCATCTAAGGTGAGGGAAAGTTCACCATAGAGACAAATGGTGGAGTTGAGGACCTCAAGGTCTTCGTGAACTGTCACCGAATGTGGTCGGACTAGTGCAGAGCTGCTGTACAAAACCCCCCAGGTGCGCTCAAGAGATGTGGTGATCACTTCTGTGCCGCAAGCCGAAAGTATTCACACCAGTTAACTTTGCTACTGTACAAACTCGACAAGAGGGAAGTTCGCAGGCTCGGAGGCATATCCATAAAAAGGACGTATCCCGCTTTGAGGAAGTTCATGATCTTGCAACACGTATGACTGAGTCAGAGAGAGAAGATTTACGAGCACAGATTCTATGATATTGGACTTTTATCTATGAAAGGGGGAAGACAACGAGGTACCGAAAAGTTTTTCTGGTCCTAGGGCATACAGTACATTCGAGATGGCCTTGGACTCCCAAACAAGGGGACACGGGAATGACCTGACGAAGCTTGAGCTGGGTTGACAACTAGATTTCACTCCATTAGCCGCAGGGTAGCGAACAATTGGAACAGCCTACCTGGTGGGATGATAGGTCTGCAGACCGCCCAGTCCTTCAAGAGGGTCGTAGATCACAAATGGAAAGAGATTATCTCTGGTAGTGATTTTTGGCCATGTTTGCTAGATGCATGAGGAATACCACTACGGGTAGTCTGAGATGTATTGTGATTGACATGTTCGTTCGTTGCATGCCGCGTCAGTGACCACCGACGATGTGTAATGTCCCTGGCGGTTTAAGTTAGTTGAGGTTTTACATTTTACGTTTATGTTTAGCGGAGATTCGACGAAATATACTGCAAAGTGTTCAGTGCCCAACTAGTGTATATTCCTTGGGAGGAATTCTGAACGCTCGATTGGCCGTGGCCATAACAGGTGGTGCTCAGAGTGAGCTCAGCTGACAACGCTGTTATATAACGTGGCCCAATGCTGATCGGCAGGCATAGAGAGTACAGGACCGTAAGTTTGCTATCGATATATAACTAGCAAGTAATGTCCAGCCCGTTTGTTGTAGGAAGAAAAGAAAATTTGGGACAGGCAAATTTCAGTGCAAAAACAAGAAAGAGATGTATAGCTTGAAAATTGGTAACTTCCGCCCCATCTGGGAGGACGGTAGTACGCTGAGGGTGCCACAACTAAGTTTGCAAGCAAATGATGACAAAATACAAAAGTGAGCCAATTTGCTATCTTGTTCGCACTAATGTGTCTTTTGAGCCTACAGTTTGACACTTTTAAATAATTCTGGGCCACCGTCGTTTTCTGTCTGTTTTCCAGTAGATTTACGTCTTGAACTTCATAAGTGTTGTCTTCCTAATTTTCCTCTAAACGTGATCTTTGGGAGCAACCTAATGAGCTCTAGATCTTGGTTGTTGGAACAACAGTATGAGTACACTCTCATGCGAAGCTCCGAAACCTCGGACAACACAGACGACACCGTGATTGTTCCTGGTCAGAGCAGAGTTTCATTGTGCTTATTAGCGTTTTTCCCCGGATGCGTAGAGTTGTATACGTTGCAGTATATGGTTAACATTTTTATTGGACGTGCAGCTGTATAGCGAATAAAGGTCCGTTGAACTAGTGGGACAACATTAAACTTGATATATTTACGCTTATGGTGCATGGCACGTGGCAGGAAATCGTCCCGATATTTCTTCATTTGTGGAGTCGTGGCTACGATGAGTTTGCATCAATCACTACTCCATGAGAAGAGACTAGCAAGGCCAATGAAGCCTCGGGTCGATGCAGAGATAACACTAGATTTGTCTCCCTTTCTGACACCGGAAATTTTGACATCCCCCGCCAGATGTAAATTTGAAGGGGCAAAACTGGGACAGTCGGCCACAAGTACAGCCCTCAGGGCTAGATTCGGAAGGGAGATAAGTCGGTTGGCAAACCGTATCCAGTGCCACCTCATGCAAAAGGAGCAGTCGGGGTACGATTTGCGTTCTCAGTGAAAGCCCTGAAGGAAACCCAGAACCACGACGAGATAGAATTGAAGCGGAACGGGAACGCAGCGACAAGGGTTTGGCCGGGTCATCCTGTTAGGAGACAAGGCCAGAAGATCGAAATTTGAGACATCGAGTGATGGATACCCTAAGGCAGGCTTGGGCACCAAGCCACGCGCTTGTTATCGAGGTACCGAGGTACCGAGGTACTGGGTAGATTAAACTCAATGCTGATGTTCTGACACCTGGAAGGCGTACCCCGGAGGATTCTGTGAACCCTAGGTATCGGGAGGTAGTTTTATCAGCGGTAAGTCAAATCAACAGGAACTTCAAATGGAGCATAGCAGTAGAACCACATAACGGCTTCAAGGTGTCCATACCAGGTGGCGACATAGAATAATGTCCAAACAGTCCCTTTAAGGCAAAGCAGCAAGCCCGCCAGAAACAGAGTCACTAGTGGCGCGCCTGACCCCGCTATTAACCCACAAAGCCCCTGATTATCAAAGTGGTCCGGTGCCTACAACAGTCCCGTAGTCTCCAGCTTTGCACCTGAAACCAACAGCTGAGTGCAGGGACCAGCAAAGTTATAGTATCCCGGTGGCGCTCAGAGCCCTCAGGAACATAGTATTGGGCGGGTCACCAAAGTAGCATAACTGGGAAACCTGGATGGAGCAAAATATGGTGGGAGCCCTCGGGCTTAAGGCCCGACTGCGAAAGTTGAGCTCCAAAACACAGAAAGCTGCCAGCCAACGAGGAAGTATCAGCAGCTCAAATTAACACAAGTAGCGTTAATGATGAGTACGGGTGTTAATTACGAATCGTAATTAGAGTTTGTCCTTTTGTCTTCTGTTTAGTTACTTATTAGTAGTGAGTACATGCATCGTGAACCCCGGACATTCGTAATGTATTTTTCTTGTTTCTAAGGTATCACATCAGCTTATACTTGAGTTTCATGGTGCTTATTACATGAACAGTTCACGTATTTGTTCGTAACCTTGTTTTCCCGAAGGTCTACACTTCTACTGTTATACAACCTTTCTGAGTGTTTCATTTGTACTGCCGAGCGGAGGCTCGAACTCCCAGTCTTAGCGTTCTGTCAGTGCACTCCACTATTGGCCGTCATACGTCAGCAGCATAAACAGATCTATTGCCGGATTCGCCCATTCATGTTGACACGTACTCTTGTTTACTCCACAGACTTAGCTTATTTGTACTTATTTGTTAATGACACTTTTTACCATTGCAACCGCAGTCCAATTCACGCGTTTGTAATCAATATATTGATCTGTGACGATAAACGTTCTTGATTTATTGATTGTACCACAACCGAACTGCGCTACAGTTTCGTTCAGCTGCCTGCTAAGTGGACCGTTTTTATTTTCTGCGCTGTCTCGATTTTCGGAAGCTTACTGTCCATTGTTCTTGGTTTCTCACCTGGCTGTAAGTCCTTTATTTGCTGTATATTTATGCTTATTGTATTATTTAGAACCACGAATCATCGATAAACACGGTTATTCGATTGGAATTTGTTCTGCTGCCCGTAATCCTGTTCTGCCCATATCGTGCGTGTAGCTAGTGAAACTAAGTTACTGCTAGATTCACAGCCTTAGACATCGGGATAGTCGCAACAACGGGGGAGTTGGGTGCTGAATCTAGGTGTATGGGCCGCATGGCCAAGGGAAAAAGTAAGTCTCTCGGGCCGCACAGGTTTCGGTTACACAGAGCTTATAGGGAAGGCAGAATACGAGGGATGTCAGTGAACGCTCACGATGCATGATGTCTCACGCAGTTGATGTGCGATGAGGTTTTTCGTTTCCCTCTCATTTTTAGCGGGGACTCGACGAAATACACTCGGCAGTGGTGGGTGTATAACTGGTGTGCATACCATCGAAGGAATTCTGGACGCTCGATTGGCCGTGGCCATTACCTGTCCTGTGCAGACTGAACTGAAATGAACTGGTGCCAGTAGCTGAACACGTTACTCAAAAAGAATTCATCCAGTATGCAATTTTCAGTATGCAGGTAGTCTCAGTACGAATGAAAGTATGATTAGGGTGGACGGCTCAGGGGTGCTCCTACGGGAGCCCCTCATCTGACCCTGGGAGAAGGTCAGCCAAAATATCTCGAGACGTCAACCAGGAATGCAGAGATATTCGAAGCTGGTAATTTCAGTGCCTCTGAAAAGCACAGGGGTTCAACCTGGACGCCGGCATGGTCATTTAGACTACGCTTGCTAGGCCAAATTGAAGATATGGTCTCGATGCAGTTCTCTCGATAGGATACTGAATGAAGGGAGCGACAAACTCCGGGACCACTAGATCTAGTGGACACACGGAGTTTTCTTGGGGGATAAGTAGGGTAATAATAGATCCTTCGCTGGGAAAAGATGATCATGGGGTCACCACGTTTCAGTTTTCAGGCAGGAGGACAAGACCACAGATAGACCGCAGAGAAGCCTCAAGAAACTGAGCGACGAAAATCGTGGTCATTGGCAGCGTCATTGGCCTAGGACCATGAGAGAGTAGAGAAAGAAATGTAGTTGGGCAATAAAAATAATATACTATGGCCGACCAAAGAAGTAGCCCCACCGTCACTGTCTGTGTGTGGGGGCTGTCATCTTGGTTGGAATGCTGCACAGCGGGGGTAGTAAGTTGGAAACATCAAACACGGAGAGGACATCCGGAAGCCCAAGGCGTAGGCGGCGGCGGAAATACAGAAGAGTGGACAAGGAACCTTGTAAAAGACACGGGAGAAGTAAGCTTTCAGACGAAGTCAGCGTAGCCTGTGGGGCCAGGAAAAGCCCAAAGGTTTTCTTCAATTACTTTCAGGCTAGGGCGACTATGCGAGTAAAAGTGGAAGGTGTATTACTGAGAAACGGCGATAAGGCTAAGACTGGCCAAGAAAGGTCAGAAGTCCTCTGAGAACATTTCAAGGAGGTCTACGTGGTTGATGAGAGTAGACAGACACCGACCTCAGGGTGGCCGGAAACTGCTTTTCTGGCGGAAGCTGGAATGGCACGGGGCGAGGTACGGTTGATATCGGAAGCCCTTGAAAGAGGAAAGCCTCGAGACCAGATGGAATCCATTCGCCTACTCTCAACCCACTGGCTCGGACACTCACAGCAAACGCAACCTCGCTGTTGAAGAAATCCCCGGGGGGTTGTGATGCGGAGTGAATGGCAAAATGCGGAAGCCGTGCCAATCCACAAGGAAGGTTCAACAGACCAGCTGACGTAATACCGCCGGGTTAGATTACTGTTTATATTACTAAAAGTAACTGGAAAACATTATTCAAAATGATTCCGTAGAAAGCCAGGAGGACTTCAATCTGGCTGTCGATGAACAGCACTGATTCAGAAGAGACAGGTCCTGCCTCAGCATCCCTCCACGCTTTTTTGATGAGACAACCAGAAGGTTAATTTTGGGGGGAGAGGAGGACTCTTGTCACCTGAATTTCCAAAAGGTGCTCGACAGAGTGAGCCACAGGTTGCTCCAAAATAGGCCAAGGGATCAGAGTGATATAAGGCCGATGGATTGGCCTAATGCCTACGTAGGTGATCATCGGTTCCACTTCAAATATGAAATCACCAAGTCCTCGATGGCGATAACAGCCACGGTAACCCCTAGGGGATCTGCACTGGGTCCAGTACTGTTCCTGATCTGTGAAAACGGCTTACAGCTGCTTACAAGTTCTCCCTGCTCCAGCTCGCGGTTGATGTAAAATTTATGGGTGTGCCCGGCATCTAATTTGGTTTAGTTGGACCTGGATTCTCTCCTTCGACGGTTTATAGCGCGATGGTTACCTCTGAATCTGGCGAAGTGCCTACGCCTGACAGCCCAGGGATCCAGCATAGTGTGGCATTTACACCTGGACTATCCGGAAACACTTGATCAGAAAAGCGAGGCCAGGGAAGTGATGGCGATCGTTCTACGTGACTTTAAACCTTCGTCTCTTAGTCTGCATGCTGCCACCAAGGCGAGTAAAGCCGTGTACCACCCGCGAAGAAAGACTCAAGTCGAGACATCAGAGAGCTGCTGCCACTGGCTACGATTCTGACCCGGTCTCACTTGCAGTACGTAGTCCAAGCCTAGGCTTCGCAGTTAGTGGGGGATACACCGGTGGAGAATGTCCAGGGATGGTTAACAGGAACGAGTCTGTGGCTACGGGGGCTGCCGTATGAGGATTGGCTGGCACTGCTGGGGTTGTTCTCGCTCAAGAGCAGAGGAGCGAAGGGGCAACTTTATGAAACATCGGAAAAATAAACTTGCCAACCAAGAACAGGTCATTTCTTACCAGAGACGGAAACTCTGCCCGCCGAGAAAACAAGACGAAACCAACCAGGCCAAGGGCCAAGAAAAGTATAACGGCCTAATCATTTGCTTGCGGCGCAATCACCAAGTGAAACAAGCTTCCCGAGGAAGTGCTGAAAGCAAAGAGTAAGCTGGAAGCGTCTTGAACGCACGCCTTTCCGGATAGCCTCTGTACCAGCAAAGTGGGTTAAGGTGTGGCTCTCCAGTCTGCTTCAGTGTGTTTGTTTGCCCTCAGTCTCTTTCAGTTTACCTAAGTACCTCCTTCAAATATTTCTCTGTCACCCTGAATTCCTTACTACTTCATGAAAACTGGTATCTGGGGGTCTTGACGCTTGACTGAGGAGTGAATCACGAGCTACCGGGGTCCTAACCTATTGGGATGGTACTTTTTTCTGCTATCTCACAAAGCGATCCCAATATGTGTCATGTCTCCCAGTCACTGAAAAACAGAAGATCTCAGGAAGTCGAGGTCTGGTGAGATCCAAAAGCCTTCGAATGCAAAAAATGGGCCAAAAACGGTATTAACCTCCAGTCACCTACTCTGACCTGGCCCGAATTCTGTTCCTAGGCTGCGCGAGCAGTCTGATGATCACTCTCGTGGGCAGCAAACTCTGGTAGAATTCTAGTGAGAAGTCTTTCCAGAGCAGTGCACAGTATTGGAGCTGCGGGATTCATCCACAGCCCGATAACGTAAAAAACCTGAATCTATTATTAAGGCCAGTGCTGCAAGTCGCAAGACCTGACCTGAGCTAGAAATGCCAAAACAATCTTGACTTAACAGGCTCTCAGAAAACCCTACGAGTGTCTGAACCTGGAGTAGGTTGCCTTCTCTTCTGTCTCGGAAAAGGGGTTCGGGGAGCTGCTGAGGCAGCCCGACCACACCGCTATCTGCACACGCTCGGCTTTTGCCGCGCAAAGACTTGTATCACTTTAACCAAACTGAGAAAGATGAATGACAGTGCCGTCCATGAGACACGGCTCCATCGTCACTAGCTCTCAAAGCTCATGCCGAATCCCCAGTCGCATCTTCCCTCACCAAGTGGCCGAGGCCATCATTTCCCACTTTGATGCAGTTTTCAGCTCTATCCCCTTATTATCCCACCTCGCCGTGCACCCAGTTCTTTTGGCTCCTACCCTTAGTCATATTTCCATTCCCATTTGTTCAGCTTGAGTGGTCAGGCGGCTACCCTGCCCCCTTATCAATTTTTTCACTGTACTTTTCGCACACTCGGCAAACTGTGGCGCCACTTCCGACACAGATCCTCGTCACAGGCAGTCGTGTGGTCTGTGTACTCAGGCCCAGTGAGAACGCGCGCGCCCGGCCTTCCACAGTCTTTTCGCGGTGACTTTCCCTATGAATTTGATCGCAGAAGCTGGAGGGGTGTGCCCCCTATACAGTGGCTCAATTTTTCCTCCAGCCCAACCAGTACTGCTCTAGGAATCTTATCCTAATATACCCACGTCTTCTCAGGTAGGCTGCGGATAGCTTAGCAGCGCCTTCTGCTTCCATTTTTCTGCGATATGTTCGAACGGCAGTTTTTCCCAGAAGCTGGAAAAAGGGATTGTCTCACCCACCTGTATGAAAGATGGTAGTTGTCTTGTTTCTGGTTGCAAGCCCATATGTCCGACTAGCATCACCAACAGAATCTTCATGCTTACCCTCCAGAATGCCGTTCTGCCCCATCAGGACACGGGTTTCCCCCCGGAAGGGTCATGCATCTTCAGCAAGCCTACTGTCATAGATAGTCTGACGGAAGCCCGCGAACGTCATCAGCTCTCGCAGGCTGCATTAATCCATTATGCCAAGGCCTTCGACTAGGTTCTGAGTGCAACTCTTCTTTATAGGCCAGAAGCAAGCGGGATTATGTTCTCAGTGTACGACTTCTTGGGCAGCTTCCTCACCGAACACATCTCTGTAATCAACTCCGGAGTACTTTGACTCAACCCTCAGCAGTACCGACTGGTATCTCACAATGATCGGTTTGAGTTCCCCTTTTACTTCCGATTTGCATGGAGAATCCTCCAACAACCCTCACAGTGAGCACTATTTTGCGCGTGGGACGAGCCCATTTCTATAGAGTTAATCAGCTGCAAGTTGCAGCTGGTAAAACAAAAAGATTCCCAAGGATTTGCGCTCCCCGGTTAATGACGACAAGTGTGTGCTCATGCCATTCGGCAGAGCTAATTGTCACACCTCCTCCACTGACTGACCAGCTACGCTGACAAACTTTGTCCTGCACAAAGTACTGGGCTTCTGGCTACACAGCAACATCCATCTCCCATCGTCACAAAAATATGAACAAGACCTCCCTTTGAATCCTGAACACGTTTCGAAGATCCTTGCCCCGCATTTCTAGGGACGTTTTCCCAACGGTTTCCGTAAGTACGCCTGTCCTCTACAGGAGTGCTGCACACAAATGCTGCACGTTGGTTCTGTCCGATAAAGTGAAATCCTAGGAGAGGTTCAGAAGGCATTCTTCAAAGCAATACGGGATTCGCCTCACTTACCTTAATCAGCCGGCTTCTGACCCTCAGGCTTTATCCTCTTGATTAAAGACGAGTAAGAGGCGACCTGTTTTGGAACAACTAGAATGAAAGCCTCGAACTTAAGCAGCACTTCAAGACTAGCACTTCCCCCTTGTGGGACTTCAGCCCAAGCCCAGTAATCCCCATCTTTCTATCCTTTTCTGCACCTTCAACTTACCTACCATCCCTGGTTTCAACAATCCTAACCCCCAGCTCCTGCGCTTAATTCCCCCCCAGTCTTCCAATATAAGTCGATGAAATGTCTATCCACTAACGGTCTCAGCACTTGAGACTAGGTTTTAAAACTGAGACCTTTGACGGCCGGTGAGGAACCTCACATTATTTTCGCCCACAGGGCAGGACTCACGTCGGACAACCATGACGGCGAAGTATTTCAGTGGCTTCACACTGGCCTGCGAGGACTCGGTGAGAGATTCGGCAGGTGGCGCAGTCCTTTTTCTCAGTATCCCGCTACCCCCAGATTTAGTCTTACATTTATATCCTGTTCTACTTGCTGACTGTTTGAGTCAAGCTAAGTGCTCATAGGACAGGTGCATGAAAGTCAAGCCCAACATTAGTTTACGCGCCGTTTGTTACAAGGTGATTTTTTCACCTACAGGGTGAACTGGTTTAGATATAACACCTCAGACGGCAACCTCCGGGAATCTCTGGTTAAACCGACAGTATAGTGTAACTGGACCCGGCGAATCCGGTTTACCGCCAGATACAGATTGGGACAAGACTCATCTCCTTTAAATCTCATCAACATCAACGAGGGTCACTTCGTAGACGTGGTCCTCCCTCTCCCTCAACTTCGAAAGAGCGGCCACATAGTACTGAAATTTGATCCTGTGGCCAGATGGTCTGAGTTGGATCTCTCATATATGAGCGTTAGATCCTTCTGGAGGACTAACCTTCAACGGATCAGGAACCACATACAGCTATTGTTGGCGGGCGTCATCTGGGAAATAGAAATTGGTGATGTCAGCGGGCTAATCGGGCAGCACTTCTGAGATGCTAACTATCTGTTTACATCAAGAGCTCTCAAAATCGATGGAGAAGGCTCACTTCTCAGAATTATAGGTCGGCTACTGGAGGAGTATATGCGACCATTTATGGGTAAAAGGTCCGTGGACCTAGCGGCCGACGCAGACTAATTCATAGCCACCGGAAATCTGTGCGAATTTGGGGTCAGGCAATATCTTTGAAGCCATCAAAAGGACTTCCTTGCTCGAGGTCTGAGAAATAAGTTCATATTCCACCAACACCTCAGGCACGCCCAGCAGTCCCCGTTCTCTACTGCTGCCTTCCAGCTACCAGATGGCTTTCTACCGCTTCTCCAGCACAACTCGCAGGAGCCGTTGTGCCTTTCTTCAGCTCCATCTCCATGATTCTCGCATCATTGTGCATCCAGTGATTTAGAACCCAGCCGCGCACTCCCTATTGAAACACACCGATATGTCTTTCACTGAAGGGTACATAAAATTGTCTCCTAAGTCCTCAAGGCTGTATGGGTCCGGACACGATCCATCCGATAATACTCAAAGAAGTATCCGGGATAATACCTCTTCCATATATTCCTCCTTTTCTAATTGTCTTCAAACCGACGTTTTCCCTGTCAGTTGGAAAAAAATAATAGCTCCTTTTTTTAAAAAAAGGGACCGTCACCTTCCTATAAGTTACATAACCACAAGCCTCAATAAGGTTACTCGTGAGGCCTGTGAATGCATTCTCAAAAGTGTCATTCTATACCATTTTAAAAAGCATGAACTACCTGACTCTTCTCATCACGATTTCATACCTCACAGGCCTCGTACCACCAATAGGCTCATTGTGGTGGGGAGCCTAACACAAACCCTTGATGTTGGATGGATACCCTGTTATCTCCATAGGCTCTGCCCCCTGACCTTCGCCTGATAAGGTTAAGGGGGTGTGGCACTCCTAGTTAGCCAGGTTTAGTCAAATAAAGCCCTCATACAGTCCGATTTTTTGCGGATAGAGTAGGCCATCCTACGACTCCTCATCCCTGTATGCATCTGAGTGTTTTGGAAATCAGTACGTGGCTTGCTTTTTCCCATTTATACTAATGACATACCTGATATCATCCCCGTCAACACAGCAAGGCATGCCGGCGGTGTGACAGCATGTGGATTAGGCCCCATCGAACTGCAGTCAGCTAGGCTAGCAGCAAAAGCTGGCCTTTCGAATGTGTTTCAATGACGGTTGGTGGAATTGTTCATCCATTCTGAAACAATGTTAACACTCAAGTCCCTACCTTGGATCGACTCAAGATTCTAGGATTTCGCCTGCATAACGATCCCTTGCTTTCTTCCTACCAGAAAGAGCCGAAACAATCTGGTTTTTTTACTCTACGACTAAGCTTTCCTTCTCCCGTGTACCAAAATAGGGATTCCATCTTCGAGGAAGTTACGACCATTCTATGGTGCAATACGGCCGTCAAGTGATGCACACAGGGCTTATCAGGAATGAAGACCTGCTGGAACGAATCCAGAGAAGAACAACGAGATCAGTGCGTGGCTCACAACACATCCGACCCAACTCGTCTGGCTGAACTCAATCTCCATCTACCAGAGGTAAGAAGTATAAGAGGTCTTTTCCTCGTGTATAACGTATTCTCTGCAGAACTGGTGGATCAGCTTCTGCGCGTTCAAGACTAGTTCTGCATGGGCATAGTAAGAAACTGCTCAGGCCTCGTCCCCGAGAAGCTGTGTGCCAAAATTTCCTTAACGACAGAATTATATCTTTGTGTAATAATCTTCCACTAGAAGGGACATGCATCATCCAAAGCAGCCTTTAAGGCTTCTTGGGGTCTCCACCTAGGGTTAGGCCTTGGCCCAACAAATCATTCCCTCTCAGTATTCATGCTTTGTCCCCCTTTCAACAGTCCAAAAAAGATAAACGAGAACAATAAATAATTCAGTGACGGATAAAGATACAGAGGGGACTGTATCACATTCCTTTTTTCTTTTGAATTGTTCAATTTCCATCCATTTACACGCTCATATAGCACGGGTTTGACCGCTGTGGACGCCGTGCATTGAGGCACTGATGCCGCTGGCGAAATTAGTTTGGTCTATCGATTCACTCAACCGATTGCTTATCTTGTCGCTCATGGTTTCGTGGGCTTTGTAAGGGCCAGTGACAACAAGCTGCTTGTCAGTGGGTATATACAGTCCATCAAACGATGTGACGGATGGCACCCTCACGACTAAGCTCTGGAGTACTTTGCCATAAATCTCCTCACCTCATCTAATCTTTTGTGTAATTTGGGTTCCACCGTCGTTTCGCCCAGGATCCTGGATACTACAAAATTCCCACCATAAAACCATTTTGTCTGGTAAAGCTGAAAGAAATCGTGACATAATGGGCTCTAGAAATCCCTACAGGTGGGTTTCTTCCGCCACGAAAACGTACTGTTGAGAGCTACATAAATGAGTCGATAACACAACAACTGGGACAAACAATGAGATTTGGCCACACCAAGTTCGGTGTGTTCTAATTCGGCTTGATTATTCTTCTACTAAAGGTATAAAGCCCACATGGATAAAAGTCAACGTTCTATCACGCTCACTGTCTGGGGGCAAAGGAGTGGGGCACATGAAGAGATTATGTGATCTCGAACTTTTGTCTCCGAAAGGAAACAGAATTCGAGGAGATCCCATGAAAACATTGGAACAAAGGAAGGTTTCTCCTAGTCGTTGGACCCAGTCCATTCGGGATGGCCTTGGACTTCCAAACAAGGGGACACGGGAATGACCTGACGGAGCTTGAGCTGGGTTGACAACTAGATCGCACTCCATTAGCCACAGGGTAGCGAACAATTGGAACAGCCTACCTGATGGGATGATAGATCTGCAGACCGCCCAGTCCTTCAAGAGGGTCGTAGATCACAAATGGAAAGAGATTATCTCTGGTAGTGATTTTTGGCCATGTTTGCTAGATGCATGAGGAATACCACTACGGGTAGTCTGAGATGTATTGTGATTGACATGTTCGTTCGTTGCATGCCGCGTCAGTGACCACCGACGATGTGTAATGTCCCTGGCGGTTTAAGTTAGTTGAGGTTTTACATTTTACGTTTATGTTTAGCGGAGATTCGACGAAATATACTGCAAAGTGTTCAGTGCCCAACTAGTGTATATTCCTTGGGAGGAATTCTGAACGCCCATCTGACCATAGCCACAACCTGTCCTGTGGGAGCTGGGTCGAACTGAACTGAACTGAACTACGTGGAACGAAACTGATTCTTCAAGTCCCGATCTGGTTGAGGTTACGAAGCTCTCTGCGCAGGACCAAATTTTGAGGCTTACTTTTGAGTAGCAATTTTATTTCACACTATCACACTCACCAAGGTGATCTTAAAGTGCGCCTTCTACTTGGGAAATCTTCCGCCTCTTCTCTGTCTTGAAACGTTTGAAGCTTCGCGTGGGACGTACAACAGGCACATCTAGATGTTTATAGTTTGCAACCCCCTCTCTAAAGAGTGCATTTTTTGGTCTATATCTTGCCTTTATTTACTACGTACCATGTTGCTTGAGATGTATCTCTCTCTGGCTGCTGGGTGTGGGATACGGATAGATGAGGTTATGGAATACGATGAATGTAGTGGAAAGATCTATGAATACCGTTCTTGGACTACAAAGTGTGAAGCCGTTAAGCTGTGTGAACACCCGTGCCAACCTTTTTGTGGTCTCCTCAGGGAAGCTTCCAGATTAGCCCATTTAAAACGATGTAGACGGGACGAGGTTAATCTCCTTCCTGACGACTGCAGAGGCTCTGAGCGCAAGTCCCCACGGCGCGGTGCATTGACATATTCGCTGCAGGGGCCATGAGAAAGCCTAGGAGGACGGTATTTGAGGTAATACGTCACCGGGTGGGCGGTTGTCGATTAACAGCGGCCCCCATTTCTTTGCTTAGAACCACCAAGAGTGAGTGGGGGAAGTAGGAATCTGAGAAAAACAGGGTAAGAAGAAAACAAGCTAGGTGTGACAGGCAACATCTTGAAAACAGACGGGTAGGGATACCGTAGTCTCTAAACACAGCTGATGGAATGGCAGAAAAGCATCTTGCTGCCGAGACGGGCACCAAGTCATAGGCTACTGATACCAAGTCAGGATGATCCGTATATATGAAAAACGGAAGCAGAAATGAACATGGATTGGAGAAGAGCGTACGACATACTGCGGATCGCAGGTGTACCAAATCCCATCTCTAAAATGAGTTCATAAGATGTGGACATAGGAATCTCCGCTAGCGAAAAAGGGGAGAGACATTGAGCTATCAGTACTGTTAAACTTTGCTGATGAGCATGGCAGAGACGTGTTGCTGGCCATTGCGGCACTGGCAGGCCAAGCCACTGAGGTTAGTTGTCAGATTACGCCCGATAAGCAAAACGTAAAGTCGAGCGATCTGCCAACAGGTGAAAATGGGGTCAAGCTCTCGAGGGCACTAAGGGAAGGTCCCAGGGGATAACAATGCGGCATCCGGCTTTTGTACCGCTTCACCGACAGCCATGAGCATACCATCTGTAACACACGTTTGAGCAACGCGTAGCCAAATTCACAAAGGATCCCGAAATCAAAAGGGGATTATCCGTGATATTCTACCATACTAGATTACTGAACGAACAATGACACCAAAATGATGCAAACCTCAATAATGAGATCACAAGGACTCAGCAAACGAGAAACCGAATTGCGGCTTGCGAGCAAGGAGCGCGTGCGTCACGCAGGTCCAGAACAAGAATATGACAAAGTAGCGCTCTGGGCGCGAACAATCAACAATTGGTCCATAAAAACAAACAGTACGTAAACACACGCCATAAAGTAAGCAAGTGAGTGGTGTTATGAAAAACACTGAACTGCAAAGGGAGTTTCCACGATCGGTCTTTACACCATCTAGGCCGTCGGAATTAGCCGTTAGATTTGACATACTAGAAGATGAATATTGACTGTACTGCTCGGTGAAGTACTACTCCCCCTTCGTCAACTTAGGTATCGAGAAAAATCCATGGTGGTGGACTGAAAGTGTTTGGTTTTCTTAGATCCCTACCGGTCTTCTTGCCCCCAGTGATGAACACAGTAGCGAAAAATCGACTACCACTCCGGACTTTTCGCCCAAAACCCAGACAGGACTGAACAAACAAAACACGCTGAAGTCGAAGCAAATGCGATGTTGCTATACACCGACTCCTACCGTAGTAGAAATAAGTGGATGGAGTTCTTCGAGGCTGCTAAGAGGCATACCCCTTTGGGGATGCATGGTTTCCTAAAGGCGACCTTGCTGCCGGAGGAAGTACAAAGTCAGTTCTCTGTCTATAGGCAAGGCATGGAGCGTGGCTACTAAAGCGAGGGTTAGCCATCCACCCTATGGCGGGCACAAACCAACTGGAAAATCAGAACATGAATTTTTCTCGAAATATCCAGCTATGCACAGTTATTCTTACGCTAACGAGCAAATGTAAGTGTGGATTGTGCGCGTAGGTCCTCGGGCACTAATTGAGATGAGGACTCCCGACTTCCGCGCACTTACCACGCTAGTTAGGGAAGCTAACAGGGACCTCACGGATGGGGAATTCGTCCTACTGTACAAGGGCTAAGTTGTTGAGACAAGTAACCCGGGAACCCCAGAATGGGGATATACAGTGGCTGCATTAAAATATCTTGTTCTAACAAATTAGGCAAGGTACTGGATGCAGAACTGGCAGTACTCTGTCCTCGTTGAACCTAGTGATGACGGATCATAGGAATGATGTAGTGAAACTCCAGGTTTACTCTCTGCTGAGTAAGAGCCATTATGTTGGCACGAAAATCACTCTTTGCACGCGTCAACCCAAAGTAGCCTCAAGGTTGGTTAGAAGCTTCAAAATCGTGGACATTACTGTGCTTTGCTCCAGAGCGGTGGATCAACCGAACGAGTTGTGGTGCACAGTGAGAAGACCGTGCGTGGTGATCGGAGATGGACGGAGAATGGCTTTTCCGTGTAGGTTTTGAGATGGATATCAGGGCTGATCCCGTGAATCATTCGAAGAAAAGTGCCACAAATTAGGAGCAGAAAGAATCTTAGCCCGGAAGATGAGAGAGGGATCGAAAATCTGGAAGCTGATTCCCTGTGAAGGGAATCCGGAATCAGGAAGGTCTGTGGCTTTGTACCTCATAGTGACGATAAAGTATTCCACGTGGGCCAAATTTCCTGTGACCCACAGCTATACACTCAACTTGCTTCGACAGAGCTGCACGTAATATTCTCCTTACATCTCGATCTCCCACAATGGCAAGACCCATTTTTTTGCTTTCTTTCCTACTTGCATTTTTTATGACGCGAAGCAAAGGAAGTAGAGGCAAGCATATAGGAAATTCTCCGACTGGCATCCATTGTGGTAACCCATAGTTTGCAAAGAATTAGCAACAAGTAGGAAGACAGGGTGGCTCATGCAGCACTAGGTTCTATGTCAAATGTGGAGGCCTAACGATGGTCCTACACAAAGCCTGCCATAATTATAAGAGATTCGGTTGGGTCTGCCCAAAATGTCGGAAGCTACTGCGTGCTGGGCTCGTGCACGCGAATTCAATCGATGAATTGAACAGGATTGACGCTCCACTTCGAGAGCCCGCCATCGGCCAGGGTAAAGTTCCCAAGGTGGACACCTCAAGCACCAAGATTCCTAATAATGTCGATGGGTTGAATTGTCCACCCCAAAGTTGGTCTTCCGGTGAAAAACGAGAACTGTGACATTCGCAAGGAGATTTCGTTTATCATTACTCGGTCTAGAGGTTAAAAACCGGAGGGGCAAAGTTATGACTCACCTCAGTCCACCTCAAATCTAAGCACCTAGCCCAAGATGGACTCCAAACGTAAGGGGCGGAAAAATGCCAAAACAAAACTTAGAACCACTTTCTCGCCGCCTGATGCTCCCGTGAATACCTTTCCAAGAGATTAACTAACTGGCCTGGGTAACAGTTTGGGAACTTGAGAGAGAGAGAAGAAAACTTTACTGAGGCTTTGGCCAAACTCTGAGCGGCAAGTGAGACTGCCCTCGGACGGGGAAGAAGCTCGATGGGTAGGAACATCCCTGAACCAGTTACGAGAGGTGGAAAACGAACAGAACAAGCAACGAGATTTCATGCGGGATGATGGGTACGCCTGTCCAAGTGGCCATTCTGCGCATCCTCCGGCTTGGCAAAAGCAAGGGTCCCCAGGAGGGTCAACCTAGGGGGCCTGGGCCGGTTGTTGTGGCTTTTAGCAATCCCAGACAACGAGATAGTTTATCTGCTGCACATGAAATCAATAGCACCACAAAGGGTGCAGTCGTAGTTCAACTGGACGACCCACCCCTCCAAGCTAGACAGCAGCCGACGACCCCACCTATCTCCCCCATGGGCTTCAACACAGCTATTCCTACCTCTCCCAGATTTTGAATTGTTCAGCTGTCACTATTACCATGTGCTCGTTTAAGGAAATCCCCTGCCAAATTCGAAACCACGACGAGGAAGGCTTTAGAAGACGCAGGTAGCCCGGCTTTGTCTAGTCCACGACCTTCGTACGCTGCAGTGGCGGGTGCTGTAGTAAACGGAAGCCAAGAGGTTAGAGGAGCGCCCGTCTTTAAAAGGCAAAAAACTGCTGTGACCTAATATATTAGCATCTGGGAACCCCCAAGAGTCCAAATGATGGTTAAGAGACCTCGCGATCGCTAGTTGCATACACGAAAGCAGCAAGTGTGGGTAACAAGTGGTCGAAATTTGAAGCTGGTACACTAGATTTGGATGTGATAGGAGTAACTGAGATCTGGAGCTAGCCCACGGGGGATTTCACACACCCTATACCTCCCTGCCCTGTAGTAAGCCTCGCCAACCAGCCAAGTGGACAGCGGGACGGAGGGCATTGCTGCTCACGCCATAGTACTGTTGCCAACAAGATGGGTCCGAGCTGCGTCTACCCCATATACGAGCCAATTCGATCGCCCTCATGTCTGACTGCGCAGAAATGAGAGTTGTCCGTTTGCACCTCAGCTCTCCATCTCCAACAGAGGGAGATGATCAACCAACGCGACACTTATGGCTTAACACAGGTCCGGGGGTGAAGTTCTGATAGGTGGGGACCTAAACGCTCCAGTGGTAGATTGAGTAAACAAAAGAGCTCCTAGTGAGTTGTCCGGCCGCAGTCTTCTAGGCTACATACACAGTAAGGGCCTGACCCACGGTATTACCTAGAAGACCAGATAAAGGCGAGGACAACATCCATCTGCCCTGGACCTTGCGATTACATGATACGCGCGGGAAGTTTGAAACCTTCAGGTTGGGGTTCTGCAAGGGAACAGTGACCACCAGGTTTTCCGCCTAACAGTGAGTCTGGGCAGTTTAGTATCCCTGATGAAGAAAAAATTGGCTGTCGCCCGGCAGACCAGAAAGTGTCGAAGAAACTGAAACTGGGGTTGAGTGAGAGGCTGAGCAGGGTGAGGACCCCTTGGGGTGGCTCTGGAAATGCATCAGGGATAAACTCCTGTCACCGGCTAACAGGGTAGCTCCTTTCAGGAAGGTTCGCCGGAGGGAAGCTCAACCGTGGTGGACTATTCGGGTCAGAAAGGCTATTTAGAGGAATAAATCAGCTTGAGTAAGACACCGAATCATTGGCGGTCACTGATGCTAAGTGCGCTGCTCAGCGGAGATAGCTAATTTGGGTAAGATCCAGAACGACTGCAGAAGGGAGTGCAAATTGTCTCTAATCAAAACCGCTGAAATAAACCCGAAGAGATATCACGACTACTTGCGGTCCGAGATGGTTTTTAGAAAGTCCGATTGAAAAGCAGGAGATCCCCAGGTGCGAGCTGCTACCTACAATCTGGAGAAGGCAGAATCCCTCTGGAGCCACTTCTAGAAGGAGCATAGAGAAGAACAAAGGACCTCAGGCCTTCCGCGATTCGTCACCGAGGCTGCACCCCAAATTGCCAAAGGTGGCCTTCACTGTAAGTGACGTGACCATGGTTCTAATTGGCCCAGTAAGGACTAAGGCGGCGGGTCCAGATGGTATCTATCCGGCAATCGTGCAGCCACTGACGGAGCTTTTGGCCCAGCCGTCGGCTATGCTGTTCAGCGCACCCTCTTCCCCCCCCCCTTCCCGCCGGACGAAGGTTACTTGCCGCAGGGCTGGCTCAAGGCCATGGCCACCGCAATCCACCAAGCCGGAGATAGCGAAACTTGTCTCAACCACAGGTCCGTTAGCTCAACTGATGTGTCATTGAAGGTGACGGAACAGGTTTTCTAGATGGGCTCGCTAACCACGTGACCGCCCACAAGCCGATCGCTACAATACAGCAAGGTTTAGTTCGCCGGAGACCCTGCCTGGCAGACCTACTCGGCTTCGAGGACGAGGTTACCTGAATGCTGGACCTATGTGATAAAGTAGAAGTACGCCTTCTCGACTTCCGTAGGGCGTTTAACTCAGTCAGCTACCTTTTGCTTCTGGTGGGGCAGAGCGCTTTCGGTCCGCCCCCGAAAAGCATTACGTGGATCCATAGGTCTATCACGGATGGGACTTTTCAAATCAAGTTGGGGCATAGCGTATCTCAGGAAAGGTATTTGCCGGGCGGTGTGCCTCACGGCTCCATCCCTGGGCCTTTGTTACTTATCATGTTCATAAACGACTTGGTCACAGGCTTGGAAAATCCATGCTTTGCTTTTTCGAGTGACGCAAGTTCAGTTGGCTCCGTAGCTAGAGGTTCCATGTAGCGGAACCCAACTACAGTGCAGCTCTTGCCGGTGGCCTTGGGCCCACGGCTAAATGCTCCTAAAAGCATCCATCCAGTATACTGTAATGACTCTCAACTGACCAGGTGCATTGAAGAGGCCAACGAGCGCCCTGAGATCACGAAAGTGACAAAGGCAAGGTAACTCGGGGCAATCACATCGGGCAACCTTCAATCTGGAGCAAAGGGCCGCTCGGCCGCTCAAAAGCCCTCCAAGCGGCCTTACAGGCTTAAAAGAGCCGGTCCTTCCAGAAAACCCTATGTTGTATGGCCGTATTACAAGGCGTTCTTTTGGCAGCCCCGGGAGTGCCTTGTCCAAGCTTGGCTGCCCTCTTGGTAAAGGACATCAAGCTTCAAGGACAGGCTCAGTGAAGTTTCAGGTGGTTCTCTAGCCTACTAGCAGGCACTCGAGGAGTTAAACTTTTCCTCCTAGAGGCGACTTAATAGAAGCCTTTGGGACCCTCGGGGTTATGGTCATCTCCACGGTTTACCAGGCCACAGTTGACCCCGGCGATCGGAAGGCCGCCATAGGGCACCCGATGAAGTTGACGAAGGAGAGAGTTTAAAGTAGCCCGAGGGAAAATTCCCTCACAGCTAGGGTAGTAAGCGGCTGGAATGGGCTTCCGACGGGAGAAATATCTGCTCAAACGGTTGTGGACTTCAAGCTCCTGCTGAGCCTCTGCTAGGGGGGGGGGGGGTAGTGGCCGAAACAAGCTGATAGGTAGCCACCCCGTTTATCATTCTTTTCGCTTCGGCTGTTCTCATTACCATTTCCGCCGTCGTAATTCCTCAGCCAACCTTTGTCTTTAGTCTTTTTTCAGTTCTAACCTTTCAACCTTCATTACCTCTTCCATTTTCAGTTGACCACTACCCCCTACCGGCACCACACCAACTTTTCTTTCATTACTCCTAACTTCCCACTTTCATAACTTCTGTCCTTGAGGTGGATTGGACGCAGGCTGGAACCCACTAAAGGGCATTGATCTCGTGAAGCTTCTCAGGTTGGGACACAGCGATGGAAGGTTCACATTTCCGTTTACACTCACAACCCACCGAGAAAGACCCTGCCTGCTCCGTTTGTCGCAGAACGGATTGATTCAAGGAGTTCACGGTGCGGGAACCTGGACAAAGCTGGCACCTCGCCGTCTACCTCCTGCGGCCCCATTTGATTTGGGTAGGGATATGGAGTGAGATGCCACTTGAGGGGAATTCTGGGAGGTGAGTGAAAGGTCTCTAATTACCCTACAAAGTGAGTTAGCTCTTCTGAAACGCTCGAGGTATGAGAGCACACTGTTGTGGTAGAGGGTTGCAATGGGTAAGTCGAGCAGCCGTAGAAAGCGTGGACAGGCTCTCTTAGGCCCCTGGGAGTCAACGGGCTTGGACTAGCCACTTCCAGCCCAGAACTAAAACATTGATCATCTTGACCCACGCTAAGCACATCTGTGAGGTGAAATCGTCTCAGTGTGTCAAAAATTATCCAAAGAATATTTGACGGCTGCGGTAGAACCACCGACGACCCGTGGCCATGGAGCGGCAGCAGAAAACTCAAGCACATCAGACGCTCCGGGTGGTTATTTTAGTAGAGTACATGGAAAAGGCGACGGTGTGCAAGTGGGTTTCGGGGTGGTTACTCTTCCACCGATCAAGAAGACTTAAATCTTTTAGACGAATTCACGCGCAATCATCTCTAAGGGTCAATTAATCACAAGTTTGCCTGATCGGATAGTGGTCACCCTAATACCAATAAACTGTGGCGGCCCGATAGAGGCGTGAGAAAAAAGGAGTATGTTAACAAAATTCCAGTGCACAGAAATACATGAAACAAAAGTGGGAAAAGGGTGGCTCACAGTAATTCCACAAAGTTCGGTGAGTTGAAATCAAACGAGCCACATAGGAATTGCTCCTCGAGCCGTTTTTGAAGCAGCTTTTAGAAAGACCGTTGCAAGTCGTTCCGATGGATCCTAATAATTTCACAGTTGGCTGCCAAGTAGTAGAAGGTGCATTAGAAGTACATTTGGGATTGTATGAATTCGATCTTTATTGCCACATGACAGAGGACGCTCACCAGCAACGCAGAGAGAACGATCCGTGGTAGCCAAATTCGGTTGCTTTGAAAATGTGTCTTTGCTAGTTTGATAAAACAACAAGGCTTGTGCAATATGGTGAGAAGGAGCTTGTGGAATATGTGGAACATCCAAGGTATTACAAAGCCACTGGCAACGTATTTTAGGCCACACTGGATCATGGAAGATAGCCACGGGACTGGGAAGATGCAGTATTGTTGGCCGTATATAAAGTGGTACCCTGCTCTGAAATGGGGACCTGCAGACCCGCTGGACTAATTAGCATCCTGTGCAAAGTACTAAATAAAATCTTCAGGGAGCACACTCTCAAGCTCTTACTACAGAGTTCTATCCTCTGCCCAGTTCAGCATGGATTTCTTAAAGGCCGATCAATCTTAACCAATCTCCAGCTTCCCAAGCGAAGTCACTCGAAGAGTAAATAGAGGTACAAAGGTGGAATTAGGTTACCGTGGCCTTAGTTAATCATTCGATTCGGTGAACTATCGGCCTCCACCACTCAATTTTGGTTCATTTTGTGTAAAAAGCTTGATTCGGGGGTGAACAACAGACTTCTTTATGGGTAGAGCTTTTTACGCCGAAGTAGATTCCAAGAACTATAAATTAGAGGATTCGCCACTGGAGTAACGCTGAGGTCCCAACGAGCTCACTACTGTTTGGTCGGTTCACTAATGGCTGATCCTCAGTTCTATGTTCAACAAGCCTCTTTGCAGCAGATGAGTTGAAACTGACGGGGGCCCAGGGGAGGGGTATGTTGAGCAGAGACATTTGCCATTCTAAACTGGGCAATTAAGTGGGACTTACCTTCCAATGCTGGTAAGAGCCACTAGTTGCCGTTGACAGCAACAAGCCTGAAGGTTATACAAAGCCAAGACCCATTTACCATAGATGCTGTGACCAGGGTT
Organism: Fasciola hepatica; assembly: GCA_948099385.1. Classification (NCBI taxonomy): domain Eukaryota; kingdom Metazoa; phylum Platyhelminthes; class Trematoda; order Plagiorchiida; family Fasciolidae; genus Fasciola; species Fasciola hepatica. The sequence goes on along the minus strand of CANUEZ040000027.1, from coordinate 6,112,748 downwards.
AAAGACCTTGGGATTTTGGTGATTTCTGACCTTGAGCCGTCGGTCCAATGCTTAGCAGCCGCACTAAAGGCAGGCTGTGAGCTCTTTAAGCTGAGATAAGCTTTATCGTGCCAACAGCCGAGAGTTTTCATACCACAATATACGTCCATGTCTAAAAAACTGCCTTCGAGCGTGAACAACAACAAAAGAGACGCCTCTTTAGAGAGAGTATAAGGTCTTGCAAAGCGCATAGTTTAGGACCTAAGGGAAAAGACGTGTGAGAAAAGACTTCGGGACCTTAAACTTATCTTTACGTAAGAGCGGGAGCTACCAGGGTACCTCACAGAGACATCTGAGTTAATCGAAGGTTTTCCTGAGAGTAGAGAGGGGGTATATTCCATATGGCCCCAGAATGCCACACGAGCGGTCACAGGAAGAACCTGGCGATTTCAGTGTACTTTGATCGCTAGACCTCAAGCCTTTATCAACGAGACGGTAGGCTACTTGAACGGCTTTCCACAAGATTTAATATGACTGAAGACCGTCCGGGCGCTCAGGGGGGCCTGAATCGCGGGCGAAAAGGGACCATCTCTGACAGTGAGCTTAACGGATTGATATGACCAGCAGGGTCGGTCTGAGGTGTTTTACCATTGAACATTTTTTTGCTACTAGATGACCCAGCCAACCCTAACTCAGCATACCGTCCCCCGCAGTTGATGCGCCTTGAGGTTTTAAGTTTCCTTCTTGTTTTGGCAGGGATTCGGCAAGAAACACAGTACAGCGTTGAAGGCATAACTTGCCCGCATACCATCGAAGGAGTTTTGAGCGCCCGATTTGCCGTAGCCAAAACCAGCCCTGTGGAAACTGAAGTGAATTGAATGAAACTGAGCAGCAGCAAACACGGAAGAGACGTCGTCTCCAGTTAGAGGCACCACGAATTGGAATTGCATATATACAAACCGCCAAAGACTGCTCGACATACTTCCGGAACCTCGCCCCTTGAGCACCGAGTGCAACGCTCTGGCGGTTAGGATAACGGAACCATGGCTGCATGCCAGAGTTTCTAACTAGCAGCTGCAAATCCAGAGACGGATATCACCAGGAGTGACAGAACAAGCAACCTGGGCAGGGATGTGCTCTGTACATTAGCTTGAAGCTGGAAGCAACAAGCCATTCAGACCCCACCGCGGATAAAATGCCGGAAGGAGTATGGGCTATTATAAGACCGAATGCAAAGAGGGTGGGTCTTGTAGGCTTGGGTGACAGACCTCCGGGACGCACCGAACCTATCAGCTCCCACACACCGGAAGCACTGCGGTAGTGGGGTAGCTGAAACGTGGACACATTCCTGTGATGAGTGACTTCAATCTGCCTGAGGTCTGCTTTGCTACCGCCTCCTACCATACCGGTCGCGGATCCACTCCTCCAGCGTTCTTGGATACAAAAACAAGCCTAGTTCGGTCTGGACATCATGGCAATCCACGCAAGGGAGAGGGACTTCTGCTCCGCCAGCACCGGATTGGGTAATCACCAAAACAAGACAAGTGATTATCCAGCTGTAGGTTTACAGACCTCTGGGGCCTGACGGTCACGGAGTTACCAAGTTTGAGATAGAGAACACCAGCGCTTTGCTGAGAGCTGAAGGGACCACCAAGTGGAAGCGGCCCCGGGCCAATTTCCCCGCCGTGAAGGAATTTCCAGCCGTGAAGCAGTGGCCCAGGGACCAGTCCTGTGTTAAAGCACAATGGAACAGCGTGAGGTGAATTATTAGTGAAGTTATTCAGAGGTTTGTGCCACTAACGCCAGTAAGGACCCTGGGACCCAGACCGATGATGCACTGCCGCACGCTGAAAACTCTGAAGGGTGGAGAGCAGTATGAGATAAGTACAGATTAGCCCAGAGCTAGCAGGATAATGCTAAATGCATCCACCTCCAAAACTTATGTGATGCACAACGCAGGCAGGATACTTCTGAGTATCATAGACAGTTCCTGCGCAAGGTGGTAACGGATCCCAGGGGCTTCTATGGAAGCATATCTACAGTAAAGCAGGTGAGACCTAGGAAAACAGAGGTGCTGCAAGCGGGTGGAACACTGAAGGAGTGACAAAGCGGCGGTCAACGCCATGGCTCAAAAGCACTCCTCAGTTTTTGCTGCGGAACTGCCAAACCAAACAAATAACAGTGACCAAGCAACAGCGACAGGGGTGCACCGCTAGATGCGGCACCGATTTTCTCACCTACAGAAGTCGAACGCAAGCTCAGTAGCTTTCAGTCCCGATAACCGACGAGGCTTAGTGAAATTCCAATGCTTCTACTCAGGCCGCGTTCGGAGACATTAGCTGTCTCACTCTCGGCCCCTTTTGACCATCCTACAGGAGTTGGGAAATTGCCTGATGGTTAGGGAGCCCTGGAGGCGTCACTGACCTTTAAGGTGGGGAACAGTAGAGTACAACAAAGCTACCGCCCTATGGCACTGCTCCCTGTGGTTTCCAAGGTTATGTAGGGCCTGATCGGTGATGTCGTGTACCGGTTTATCGATGGTGAAAACATGTTGACTGATGCTCAGCTTAGTTTCCGTGGCCGTATGTCATGCCAAACCAAATTGATAGAAACAGTGGAGTGGTATACCAGAGCACTAGACCAGGAGGTCCAAATGAACATCGTACTCCTAGATTTCTCTAAGGCTTCGGTTCATGCCTACCACTTGTCTCTTCTACAGAAAAAGGCAAGACTTGGTTTTCCTGGAACTCTGGATATTTAGATGTCTGGCTGCCTGACCGACCGAACATTCGGGGTCAGAAAGAAAGGAACGCTGTCCTGCGGCCATCGAGCACCGGGCGGAGTACCCCAGGGGCCCACACACGGACCCAGGTTATTCACCGTCTTTTTAAACGATTTACCTCCTAGGGTACAGTCATATATACGGCTGTATTCCGACCGCACAAAGACCTGCCGAGGTTCGGAAGGGAATGGATAGATATGTTGTGAAAGTTGACCTTAAAGAATGGTTCAAGATCACGAAGGGTCCTTTGGGTATAGACATGGGTGGTTGATTCGTTTCTGCCTCTGAGTGCGGCACCAAAGGACATAGTCTAAGGCTACAAAGGGCACGCTGAAGGCTGGACATGCAAGCTAGGTATTTTATAAATACGGTTTTACCTATGTGTAATAGACTATCAGAGGATGCTGTTGAAAGCAGCAGTTTACTAAATTTCAAGAGTGCCCCAGGTTCAAGCTGGAAGACAGCATTCCCAAAACTAGCCGTCTGAAAGAGAGGTGTGGTGATGAGCCCCCGGTATTTTGGTCAGCATACTTAGGTCCGTAAAAGTGATACTGCCCCGCAAGTTGTGCCTCTCAGACAAAACATTTAACGCGCAGTCTTGGGAGCCAAGGAAGTTCGAAGACGAAACCATGATCTGGAAGCACCACTGGTCTCCTCCACTTTCGCTCCGTGCAAACAGAACTGAATTGAACTGAACTGGCCTGATCAGGATGACGGATTTGCTAGTTTGGAATGCCGAGGGCTTTGAGGATAAATATGGAGGCTACCAGTAGCAACTTACCATATGTGACAGATAAGGTGGCTCCGGCGCGCAAGGTCCGTGGTAGAAAGGCCATACGACCCGGGTGAAATATCAGTTCTCGCAAATCGAGCAACGCGTGGCCAGTTCAAACTAATCCCAAAAACCAGAACAAGATTGGTTCATAGCTTTACGGTACCAAATTGAAATTCACAAAGGGTACAGATGGGCGAAAACGTCAAGTGTGCGGCCAATTGGACTCCACAGTAAAACCCAAAGGTTCAAAGCCTCGTGGCTCAAGCACGACAGTCAGAAACGGTTCAAGGCCAAATTCAATTGTCTCACACAACTAAACGAATGTGCAAAAGTGTGGTGTACGGAAGAGCTTTTCAAAGTGATTTCAGGTATGGTCGAATTTGCATAGCACGTAGAACATTCGGAAGCATTTCAGTGTCTGTTCTTTACAATACCGGCCAAAATCCTTCCTCGAAATTAGTTGCCTGGGGTTCAGAATGGGGTCATGCTTCTTGTCCTACCTATTTATAGCTGACACTCAGTGTTTGTGGTTAGTAACTTCTTGCGTTGGCTGCGCTTAAAGCAGGTATCTGTCGTAGTCGTCATTTGCACAATCCATAAGGAATCAATTCCTAATCACGCCGCACAACTTGAAATGGGCATATTCATCGGAGGGCAGACGCGCATAGTTAGAATTACGATCAAAATTACTACATTCCAGAGTAAAACATTTTGCTGCATGGGCTTAGTCTTCGTGTCTCAAGCAGTAAACTATTGCAGTAACTGGTTACACTAAGTTTGTTTACAAATTAGAGCACAGAGATTAAACGTAGATGCAACTTTCAAGTGACAATGAGATATTGCCTAAAATTGAAAGGTCGAGAAACAGTGGAATTACGTAAAATTACGGCACAACATTTTCTGAAACAACTAAAAATCGGCTTGAGATTATAAATCAGCTTCGAAAACAAGTGTACGACGGACAATAATAAAGCACACATGAACAAGGAAATTGATCAAATACCGATATCTATCAGGGTATTTGTAAGTTTTTCTGTGTACAAAATATGTTACAAACAACACTCTGTAAAATGTGAATAAATGCTCCTCTCCAAAGGCCGCAATAGTCTTTCAAAAGGATTTCAGCTAATAAGCGTCACTTGAACTGTCCAAGTGGAATCTTGATTCCTTTCTGCTCACCTATGTGCTCGTTGCATCAAAAACTGGAACTCAGTAAATTTTGCCATTGTTTGGGGAAAATGGGTCGAGTTGAATAGTTGTGGGGCATGAAATGGGACAAAACGCCAAACAGCTCGGTTTAAGGCACCTCTGAGCAATTCGATACTCATCCCGAAATCAGAACGCGATTATCCTTGAAATTCTACGACACTAGATCATTAAATGAACGTTAGCATAGAGCAGATACGAGCCTCATTTATGCGATCACAGGGACTCAGAAAACGAGGGCCTAATTGTGGAGTGCGAGAAAGGAGCACGTGCGTCACGCAGTTCCAAAATAGGATATGACAGGTTAGCGCGTTGGACGCGAACAAACATAGGTTGGTTCACGAAAACATACAGTGCATAAAAACACACAAATAGTGTATATCTGTGAGTGATGTCAAGGAAGCATGAAACTGCAGTCTTTCTGGGGTGGGTTTCCATAACCAGTAGCCGCACTCGGCGCGAGGAGGTCCACAAACTTTTTCGTTCCTTTTTGTATGGTTTCCAGTTTGAATCACCGGCATTTTCATTGCAGTTTCCTGCTACAAGGGAATTAACCCTCTGATGTTTCGAACACGCTCTTCGTTTCCTCCATTTCCTGTATTGTGACAAAACTGCAGGATCTGTCCAATATGGGAAGCTCAGTTTGATGGTGGTACAATTCTCTTTTGGCATTGTGGCTACTTTGAAACCGAAAAATAACGCAACCATTTTGAGTTTATTTATTAATACTGACTTCAGCTCAGTAAATATTGCTTTGTCAGAGCTTACTTCGTTTTGCCGCCGACCATGCCGTTCCACGCAGATACCGAGGGTTGCCACTCGGTCGGCAAATTCCAAGCCGCCTAGCGTGATCTCCTGGTGTTCAACTTTCAACTGTGCTTCCCGAACAGGTCTCTTCTGAGATATGTCAAATCCTACAGGCCACTTCTCCATTTCTTGGGTAGAGCAACTTCGTGTTGCCCATCGTGAGGTTCTGTTTTTGAATTCACCATTGAAAGCACGGAATGATCTTTTTTTGAGTGAGTTTCCTTTTCCTGAGATAGACCGTTGGATTCAATATCAAAAAGTATATTGCCTTCTAACTAGGCACTTTTCTCGGCGACCGACAAGCAATATACTGATACCGATCGTCGAACTTTGTCCGTCAAGGGTCTGAGAAGCGTCCAGCCAAGTATCGCTTGCGTAGCGAATAGCTTTTTTGAGTGTCTATGCTCTCTTCAAGCATCAAACGAGCTTATTGTACATTGAATCCAATTAGTATATCAACTTGGGGCACCGACAATTCTTCGGACGTCATATCTTTGGGAAGTAACCATCCCTTGGCGATTGATCTTACAGGGTCGACTGGTCTCATTGGTAAGCTCTCTATTGCAAAGGCTTCCAGAACTTCTGCAGTCCCTCCATCAGTTAAAGACGTCAACTGCAGGGTCAGCTTCCTAGAATTGTTAAAATGACCTCCTGCAATCCTGCTGACAGTGCGAGAGATAGGCTCACCGACTAGTTGGCAGCGTTCCATAAGCTCGCGCGTAATCAGTTAAGTGTCAGACCTAGTGTCCAAGAACTTCATAACCATCCTCAGTTCTTTAGGTGTCACAGTGCTGACCGGTACGATGCCTAATCTCGCCGGCTTTAAATCATCATGTCCCGTTAAGCAGACAATTCTTGGTTCATCCGGCTGAATAGGTCTATTGTTGAGAGGGCCATGTAGTAACGAGTGATGATGACCCAAGCATCCGTCCTGGTCACATTTCACTCTAAATTGGCATCCGCACGCTCGATGAGAGTTGCCTCAACACACAAAGCATGAGCCGATCCTTTTTGCTGCGGACCACCGATAGGGTACACTCATCCCATGAAAGGTCGAACAATCTGGTAACCAATGCAGTGAGCTGCGTAGCTTGCACTCAGTTGACCTCTCGGGCTCTCTACTTATCGTATGCATATTAGCCGAAGAGTGGAATTGGCGGCATTCATTCTCTACAACTTGAGCAGATGTTGGTTCCTTTCGCTCCAGCCTGCAACTCTTGCTAACGATTTGTCAAAATCGACTGTCGGTAATGCGGGATTGAGGACTTACGAGCTCCGTCAAATAGTCGAATGTATATTCGCGCCCAAGCACATTTATTTTCCCAGCTTTCTTTGCCCACCAGCTCTGAAAATCAATAGGTAGACGTTGTACACTGCAGTCCTGTGTGTGCAGTGCATTCAGATCAGACTGGTGTTCTAAATGCTCCAGTGCTATACAGCAATTCTGCTTTTTTATCACCAAATTTGACAATTGTACAGCGATGCCCTCAGTCCTTTTTGCCTCTGATAAAACACCATCAATCAAGCTTCTAGCCGCCTTGAATGGTTCTCCAAACAAATCTTTCAGGATTCTGCGAGCCTTGATATACCCATTTGGCGGATCAAGCTTTGCGCAGCCCTCGACGGCACTTTCGACCCTTCCACTATGGTAATGCTTTGAATGCAAAAACCTTTGTCCAGGATCTGCAACTTTGCACTCAACAAAATTTTCGAACTGCTCCACAAATGCAAAGTATTGTTCTGGGTTCCCGTCAAAAGGGGCTAGCTCCACTCCTGGCAGGTCGAAAGCTGAAACCTCGGTAGTTTCAGACCGTCTAAAGGATTTATGTTCGTCGTCTACATTGCCACTTCAAAGCTGATATTGTGATCTACATGGATTTCCTGCTGGCTCGCTGAGACCAGTTCTTTGTTGAAAAGGCTCTGTCTCGTTTTAGATAACCGCATCTGATTCTCTAATTCCATCACTCTTATGCTATGGGTACCAAGCTCATCAAACTGGTAGGGATTAGGAATGTATGACCTGCCACTGGCAGAACTAGTAGACTGAGCATATTTCAGAGAATCAGTGACTTCCAAGCCACCTTCAGAGACATGCCGAGTCAACTCCCGTTGCCTTATAAGGTCCTAGCCTCCTCGCCTGGGCATTTCCGATGTGTTTTCTTGTTCAGGTTCCACTTGGGTACAACAACATCAATTCTTGCAAATAGAGCAACGCGTGGCCAGTTCAAACTAATCCCAAAAACCAGAACAAGATTGGTTCATAGCTTTACGGTACCAAATTGAAATTCACAAAGGGTACAGATGGGCGAAAACGTCAAGTGTGCGGCCAATTGGACTCCACAGTAAAACCCAAAGGTTCAAAGCCTCGTGGCTCAAGCACGACAGTCAGAAACGGTTCAAAGCCAAATTCAATTGTCTCACACAACTAAACGAATGTGCAAACGTGTAGTGTACGGAAGAGCTTTTCAAAGTGATTTCAGGTATGGTCGAATTTGCATAGCACGTAGAACATTCGGAAGCATTTCCAGTATTTCTCCTTTACGGTGGGAGCTAAAGAGTAAACATCAAGAGTGGAGAAGATTCCAGTAAGCTGGTGGACATGGGCGCTTTGTCCAGTACAAACGAATAAGAAAGCAGTTATTGGGACAACAGAGGTCTAGGAAGTTAGCTTATGCACTGCGAGTTGCTGAAGCAGCGGAAAATACAACCTGAAATGTTCCATTGCCAAGTCCGGGCGAAAGCCACCTTGAAGGTTGCCGTGTGTTTTGTAAGAATTTGGAATGTGGAGCGGGGTGGAAATAGCAAGCACAAGGCAGAAGTATTTAGGAGGCACTTTGAGTTGGTCCATAGGGTGGGCCAAGGTGGTTGACTGACGTCTCTAGAATGGTCTAGGCCAGGGAGGATGGGGGAGCTTGAGATAACACGGGATGTTTTACAGGCCTTGCAAAGAAGCGACGGAGGGAATGAACGTGGCTCATTATCGGGCTTTTAGTCCATTATCAGTAGTACTAAAAGTGACGGAGAGAGCCATTAGAACGACGCTGGTGCGGCACGTGGAGATGAATAACCTGGTTGCAGGGAAACAGCAAAAATTCACAGAAGTAAAGTCCCGCCTCAGCAGCTTTCTGAGCTTCCTTGACGAAACAAATAGGAGGGTGGATCAAGGTGGGAAAGTTATGGTGTTTCTTCTCGACTTTTGCAAAGCCTTCGATAGTGTGAGCCACGGATTGATGTAGCACAAGGCTATGTAAGATGTTTTTGGCTACATGCCTAACAGGCTGGTTACAAGCCTACTTGCGCGATCCAAGGTTCTACGTCGAGGTTAAGGACACCAGGCCGACAATGACGACAGCACCCAGTGGGATGCCACAAGAATCAATGTTAGGACCAGTATTTTTCCTGGTATACGCGGGCCGCCTACCGAGTGTCCTTCAATCACTAATTTTAGTTTTGTGTACTACGTGTAGATCGTCGGACCTCCTGAATCTACCCAGATTCAGGAAGACCTGGATGCTATTCATAACTGGACAGTAGCCTAGGATCTACCTCCGAACACAAGGGAAAGTACAAAAATGCTGGCAGACGGGTCCGGGGGCCGCCATCTGAACCGAAAAACCCTGAACCGATGGCTTAGAAGACGGGGATCCGGGACCTGGGGATAACCGTAACAGGCAGCTTTAAGCCGTCGGCGCAGTGTCTGTCAGCGACCAACATGTTGAGCGAAGCCACATGCCGAGTGAGGAGTACAGCGGCTTCAAGGTACCCTAGAGTCATGCTGCCCTCTTACACTGCCTTGGTGCGACCCAGCTTGGACTGTGCAATCCAGGCATGGGCTCTCTGGTCAGATAGGGATGATCGCGCACTGGAGAGGGTCCAAAGGAGGTTCACGAGAGCCACCCTGGCCTATGACGACTGCAGTGCGCGGGCAGATTGTTACCGCCAGATCTGTTCTCAATGAAGCGCAGAAGTACTAGGAGATACCTGATACAAACAGTTACAAAACCAAAAGGTTTGCCGAGAACGAACGAGCCACTACTTGCCCGTGGCAGAAGCTCTACACTTCGAGGGCATGAGCTGAAGCTTACTAAGCCAAAGGCAACTAAGAAATTCGGAGCTCATTTCTTCTCAAGCAGAGGTTGAACGGCCGGAATAAACTCCCTGCGGAATCAGTAGTAGCAGATACTTCCATCTGTTTTACAAAAAAGTGAAACTTCCTGTGGGCGCAAGTATCTTCGAGGTACCAAAGAGACAGCGGATAGCACTAAAAGAACGTCTTTCAAAGTTGTGGCCACATTTCAGGGAAATGCAGTGGAATCACAATGAAGAACACATCCCGTTCATTTGGTGTGAGCGTGTGGTTAATGATTTCCCATCCAGCCCCGAAGCTTCAGTTGTGATGTTCCTTCGTGTGGTACCGCCTTACGATACCGCGGAATACGGGCCTCACTAGTATTGGAAAAGTCTGTCAGACAACGAAGCAGTGGGAAAACGGTCGGCTGCTCAAGGTCTTTGAACTTCGAAAGCTCTGAAATATCATTGACTGTTTTCGATAATTCTATCTATGGCTCGCAGCCCTGGTAATCGTCAGAAGTTTTAAAACATTTTCATCTGTTGGTTGGGTGTGCGCTACTCAACCTTTCAATATCCATTCCCGTGATGCCAGCTCCAAAACCAAACAGCTTGGAGTTAGATCTTTATTGTTAATCACCACCTGGCTGCCCAGCATATCGACTGGCATGTGGATAAAATTTGCGGTATCATCTCTAAAGCGTATTTTGGGATTGTTCCCAAGGTAGGCAGCTACACCAGCGCCACCATGTTTGTCCAGTGTGAAAGATGTCCGAGGAAGTTCACCAATTAGCTATTCAGAAAAAGCCGAAAAGCGGGATCCAAGGAGGAAGCCAAAGTGGCTGCAAAGATTTGTCATTCTGATGGCATTTTAAAAGGTAAATGCATGTCTGTGCCCATAAGCGCCAACCACAAACACAGGAGCTTCAATCCCGACTTCTTTTTATCTCCTCAATTATGAATAATATCGTTATTGTGTTTCCCTCTATTATTTGTTTCCCACCAAACTTTCACTCAACCCCTTTGATGCTTCCTAGATCCTCTAGTTGTCCTTCTTCACAAGAGAGCTGGGGCTAGCCCGACTAACTTTTAGATGACGAGTGAGCGAGCTGACTGTGGAGCTTTAACTCTATTGAAATGTTGCTTTTGCTGCCCTCCCCGAAGGCGCCAAGGAAAATGTCACGCGACTCGAACTTCCATCCACCGACAGACGGAGAGTCCAAATAGTCGGAGCCCGGTGAGATGCGGGGACTCAGAGGTGCAAGAAGCTGGACTACCATTAGCGCCGACCGTCAGTCCTGTGCTCCGACGCCTGAACGGTGACTACCGGGTTGTTTGAATTTTGTGTCCTCGCCCCTAAATCGAACTTTTGGAGAGTTTCGCGAATTAACGCAGGTTACTTCACAACGCTGGCTAAACCATCTAGGACACTGGTCAAAAGCCTCCAAGGACAGAAGAACTCTGTACTCGTCTCTCGAACCCCCTCGATGACAACACGAGGGAATCCGCACGCGTGGTAGGAAATGGTTGTAACTGAAGACGTGATGAAGGATGACAATTGACAGCACTTTCCGAAGGCGGAAGACGGCCTGACCCTTGCCAACCTGGGTGTCATAGCAATTCCAATAGGGATGGATTGGGATCCATCGAAGCCCTAGATCTTCAGCCGTCGTCTTGCAAACCAGAGGGTATGACCGATGCAAAAACCATCGTCCCAGGTGTTGAGCCCAATTACCAGGAAAGAAAGACAAAATAACGGACACACGTATGATAGAGCAAACGCGGTGTTAGACATCAAAGCTTAACAATAGAAACGAATAAAAGTAGCTCTCCGAAGCCGCCGGAGGGCACAATGCATCAATAATAGCCTCTATGGGAGCACCTCTTCCCAAAGAAGGCCACAAGCCAGGATTTTAAGTAGTGGTTTTGCAATCTGCAAGCAGGATAGAGAAAACGTTTGCCTCGGTGGAGGGGCGAACATCCTCATTAGGCCGGACAGGAACCATCTTGGGTCTAAGACCAAGATTTCCGCTCGTAGTGTACGGCAGCTGGCAGGTACAATCGTCCATCCAGGCAGAATTGTTAGGGTTGTTTGTGTCTACAGGGCACCAAGAGCAAACTGCGTCAAGAATGTCCGCTCATTGCAGACCCTTGGCGTTGGTGCCTTCTCCTCCGCAGAAAAGCAAGCGAGACCACTCACACGGGATCATTCGTGAGTACCTACAGAAATAAAGTGGATACGAGTCAGCGGGTCCAAGTCGCGTCCACCCTGTGAAGAGCAAGCACTGAAATGCTTCCGAATGTTCTACGTACTATGCAAATTCGACCATACCTGAAATCACTTTGAAAAGCTCCTTCGTACACTACACGTTTGCACATTCGTTTAGTTGTGTGAGACAATTGAATTTGGCCTTGAACCGTTTCTGACTGTCGTGCTCGAGCCACGGGGCTTTGAACCTTTGGGTTTTACTGTGGAGTCCAATTGGCCGCACAATTGAGGTTTTCGCCCATCTGTACCCTTTGTGAATTTCAATTTGGTACCGTAAAGCTATGAACCAATCTTGTTCTGGTTTTTAGGATTAGTATGAACTGGCTCGATTTGTGGGAATTGACTTACACATCCAGGTATAATCAAGCCTTTGCAAATATAGTGGCTGCATCGGTGTGCAAGCTGTACAGGCCCAGGTCGGACCATAGAAAGTAGCCTCAGGACTGGAGAAGCTCGGCCGTCGTGGTGGTACTTATGAGTGGACCTAAGTAGGCTACCGACAACCACAGGCCGGTGAGCCCCACTCGCATCCTGTGTAAAGCCCTCGGGAATCTCTTCCGAGCCCACGTCAGTCAGCTTCTCATGGAGCACTCCATGCTAGGCCCAGCTCAGCATGAATTCCTAGGGAGTAGATCTTGCCTGACCAATCTCTAATGCTTTTCGGTAGTGGTGGCTCGACGACTGGATGAAGGTAAGCAAGTTTAAGTACGATACCTGGACTTCAGCAAGGCGTTCGTCTCCGTTATTTATCGTATTTCGTTGCACAAAATGGGGAAGCTTGGTATAGGTGGGCCAGTTTATAGGTGGCTGGCGGACTTTTTCTCCTGTAAGACGCTTAACTTCGAAGTGGGGGCAGGAGCTCTAGTTTGGTGAATGTCACCGGCAGTGCGTCTGAGGGATCTCTCCTACGCCCGATGATATTCTCGTTATTTATTACCGATCTGGCATCTGCCCTTCGATGGCCTAGTTTCATCTTCGTGTTACGCGAAAGTTGCGGGATTTAAGGGTGAGGTCGACTCGGCAGTGATATATGAACTTTTCTGGCCTGGGCATACAAGTGAGACTCTCCGATGAAAGCTGGAAATAGCCATTCGCTGTCGAGGGCTGCAGAAAGCTCAGCTGTCGCTTACGATCAAAAGCTGTCCGCCGTGGAGGCAGGCCGTAGGGTTCAGTGCCTCTGGGTCATCATGATCAGTGGATTTATATGGTAGGACTAGTGCAATGCTGCCGTAAAAAAGGCTCGTTATGAGCTCTTCAGACTGCGATCCTCACCGTCTTCAAAGCAGCTGAAAATAATCGTACTCTTCCACATGGCCATATAAGCCTGACCTAGAAGGTGGCGTGCACACTTGGGCACCCTTCTGCTAGAAGGACTCCGTCTGCTTAGAGAAGGTTCAAAAACCCGCGAAGTGTGAGTTAGTTCTCGCAAATTGAGCAAAGCGTAACCAATTCAAACGAATCCCAAAACCAGAACAAGATTGATTCGTAGTTTCTACGGCACTAAAATGACATTCACAAAGGGTACAAATATATACAAGCCTCAAGTATGTGACTAAATAGACTTCACAGTAAAACCCAAAGGTTCAAAGCCGCGTGGGCCAAGCACGACGGTCAGAAACGGTTCAAGGCCAAATTCAATTGTCTCACATGGATAAACGAACGTGAAAAAGTGCGTCATATGTGGGAGCTTTTCAAGGTAACGCTAAATATAGTCAAATTCTCAAAGCTCGCAGAAGGTTGGGAAGGATTTTCAGTATTTGTTCTTTAGACGAACCGAGTGGTCTAAGGGCAGGAGATAAGACGTATGAGCAGAGACTCTGTGGTCTCAATCTTTTCTCGTTAATAAAGAAGAGACGTCGCGGGGACCTCATAGATGTGTTCAAGGCGGTATAGTGTTTTTCTTGGCCCAGGCTGGATAGTCCACTTCAAGCGGCTTCAGATCCCTGAACAAGGGGAAGCGAAAAAAGGCTGACGAAATTTCCGGCCAGGCTGATAACCAGATAGCAGTTCTTCAGGTGAAGGTTAGTGAACAGTAGGAACAATCTGCCCGGTGGAACGATGAGCCTGCTGACCGCCCAGTCCATCAAGCGCGCCCTAGTTTGTGGGTAGCACGAGATATTTCCTGGTGGCGAGGGTTGAATATATTTACTAGATGGCTGAAAGGTGCCACGGTGGTCCATCTGAGGTGCATTGCGAGCGACTTTTTTCTCGCATACTGTTTCAGTGGACGGTTGCGGTGCGCAATGTCTTTGGCAGTTGTTAGGCGATGAAGTTTTACTTTTCTCTCTCATTTTTGGCGCGAACTCGACGAAGTACACTGTTCATCGGTGGGTGCGTAATTAGTGTGCAAGCCACCGAGAGACTTCTGGACATTCGATCGGTCGTGGCTATTACCAGTCCCGTGTAAAACTGAACTGAGCCCAATTGAACTGATTCGACTCCGCTTGAGCCGAACCCGGGAACTACTCCAAGAAAACTTGCGCGCGCGGTTCAAAAATTCCGCTGTTTGGCGTCCGATGGATTTTCCGAGACAAAACAATTTGCGCTGCTCAAGCTAAAAAGAGTGCCCTCTTCCACTACGCAGTGATCCATCTTCCAACTCACCTTCAATACCAGATGCACGATACTGTCAAGATTTGTATTCCGAACCCTCTCTCCTACCCATTGGCCCGTTATTCGGTGAACTATATTCCAACTCACCCGTGGCATTCAAATAAAAAGATAATCACAAGATCCGGGACCATTTGGGCACCAGCCTCGTACCTGTTTTCTACCTCAAGATTTCAGGGTGACTAACGTTTTGGCTACCTGCGCTGCAGCCCTGGGATCAATCTGAATCCAAGCAGCAGCAATACTCAACGTGCTTTCATTGCAAGACCGCCGCCAGGCAGGCTTTTCAGTTAGCTATCACACGTGAACTAACTGAAAGTAGACAGGAGAGTTTGAAAGCAAAAGGAAGCTACAGCACTCCGGGGGAAAGTGAATTCTCCAAACCCTCCTCCGCTGAAGGAGTAGGGATGAGCAGTGAGAAAGCGAGAGGGACTCGGGGGGAGAGACTCGCAGGTAAACCACACGTTGCAAATCCTCTGCCCTCGACAACTAATTAGAAAGGTACAGCAAGGGCAGACCTGAAGAAGAATAAGGCCACAAGCAAGCCACAAGTGGCAAGAGCTTCTGTGGACACGGTAAGCCCAGTTTTAAAAGGCCTGGAGCGCCAGACGGAAGGGGTGAAAAGGGAACTGTAGGAGATAAGGGCTGAAGGGGAACCCAGTACGGCGAGAGGCAGCAATGTTCTCCTATTGAACCATGAGGAACAGGCCAGTGGAGAACCTAAAACGAGGAAGGATTTGGATAACAGAATGGTGAGGGTTTTCTAAGGCTTGTAGATATTAGTAAAATGGTAGGAATAGGGAGGGTTCATAGGCTTGGAGTCTAGAAGCAACCGCAACTGGGAGTACAAACAGGACCAGAGAGGCCAATCCTGGTTGAGTTCGCAGACTCAAACATCCGGAACCAGATGATAGCAACGGCCGGTGAAGTTTTTCGCCGAACGATGGGAAGATATCGTGTAGTGCCTGATACTCCGAAAATGGGCTTAGGGCACTGAGAAACGCAGACCTGAGGGAAGGTAAGTACATCAGTCGCCTCAACACAGGGATTTACTGGGAACAAGCTCGGCAATAAAACACGGGACCTATATTTAGCGCAGCAATGTCAAGCATTGGTTGTAATTGAAGGCGTACTGGAAGACAAGTCGTGGGAGATTTCAGTTGAAGGCGAAGGTAGTCCTCGGCCGACTGTCATAAGAACTTCCCGACCGACAAAAACGGAGGTTGGTACTGTAAAGCCCTAGAGTCGTACACAGGATTCAGACCCGAAGGAACAAACAGCCATAGGGGCAAACCAGCAAATTACGGCTTCCGGTACATTGGAAACAAAAAATTTAGCAGCAACCCGGGTTCTCCACCCGAAACAAGATACAAAAGGGCCGCGTTAGTGCTGTAAATCAATGCCTGCAGCATCAGAAACAAATGGACGGAACAGACCACCAGAGCAGCTCATCGTAAAGCTGGAATAGTGACAGTCTCAGGGACCTGGCCGCCATAAAACGACCATATCCCACGAAGGTGCAAAGTTAATATCTCGTTCGTCGACAAGACGGGGGAAACGACACAGCAGGTGGTGGAGCAGCCTTCCTGGCAAAAAAGGACAAGTGCACACGGAAACAGAAGTTGATGTCCTGCAAGCACCCATATATGTGTCATCATTGCTGGATTGCGAACCAGAAAGACAGCTGCTGCATGCGTAAACAGAAGCCCGACCTCAACCTTGGACAAGGGAAAAAGGTTGGTGGATGCTCTACAGAAGCTCCGAGCATCAGTAGGCAAACTTCTAACAGTATGGTCCTCAACCTGCCTGCGGTGGATGGGAGAATAGGCGGCCAATTTTTGAGTAGAGCAGGGGAAGACTTCTTCGACTGGATGCATAGGAGGGCCACGGTTCAGCATACTAGAAGAAACTTGAGGCGCAGATCGGGGCGGCAGCCTTCACTCCGTGACCTGGTGATCACGAGGCATGAAAATGACATAGACGAGGTAGATTTGCTGACACATTTGGGCAAAAACTATCACATCACCATCAAATTTCCCCTATATCTCAAGTGTGCAAAGGTCACAGGAAAATAAAGTGGAAATTTTGGGGGATTAGAACAGGGGAACTCATGACCAGGACGGCGGAACTAGACTCGGGGATAGAGGATGAGTAAGCTGGAGTGGAGGAAGTGTGGCACAGGATCGAGGGAAAACTTCTGGAGTTGCAGGACATGTTTGCCCCACTCCAGGAGTGCTAAAATAGGGCAAGTCATCTTGGCGGAGGCCGGGAGTTTGACGAGCAGGCAAAAAGAGAGACAAAAGCTGGCAGATGTTCAAGGCTACTAGTGGCGAAAGAGTCTGGTTGGGGTACAAAGAGGATAGAAATTCAGCCGTAATAATCCAACGAAGGGCAAAGAGAACTTCTGAAATGATACCGGCCAAAGAAGCTAAAAAAACCCAAAAAGCTACTAAAGATACGTAGAGTCAGAGGCTGCGCTAAAGAGTGAAGAGAAACCTCCGATTTTGGAAGAGAGAGGAGAAGTATGTGATGGCAATCAGGGCGAAGCCGACGCCTTGGGCCTATACTTTGAGGGTGTGCATAGAAGTGATGTGAGACAACAAACATTGGCTGAAACTCAAGTGGTTTCCCTTATACTTTCCACCCTGCAAGTTAGAGAGACAAAGAAATTATCAGAAGGACTTAACATACACAAGCCCGCGGGCCTGATGGCATATATTTAGCCACCATACAGCCACTGGCCGCCATCATCAGTGGACATCTCTGCCTTCTGCACTGTGCCACACTTAGCCAAGGAGTTTTACCGTTGGAATGGAAATTAGCTACGGCTGTAGCCACCCATAAGGAAAGGTAACGGTCAGGTAAGGAAAATTACTGTCCTGTAGGCTTCACGTGCATTCCGTGGTAATGTTCAGAGCCACTGAAGAAAGAGCGTATGTGTAAATGCCTACGAAGCCGTAGGTTGCTCTGCGCAGGGCAGCGGAGTTTTCGAAAGGCAAATCATGTTTCTCGAGCCTCGAATTATTCTCAGACGAGATCAGTAACCAGCTCAACGAAACCAAGATGGTCGAACCTTGTTGCCTGGACTTCGGCAAGGCCTTTGAATCAGTCGGGCATCGCCTATTGATAGAGAACCTGAGGACTTCTGGGAAATAAGAGCAAATATACAAGTTGGTACCAGCCTGCCTGGCCGACAGGACGTTTCATGTTAGAATGGGAACCAGCAGGTCAAGAGCGGTAGAGGTAACCAGCGGAGTACCTCGAGGGTCCGTTCTGGGTCCACTAAATTTTCTTGTCCACATGAATGATTTAGCGAAAGAATTAACACTACCTGATTTCTTTTTTCAGGCGAAGTAAAATTTGTGGAACCAGGAGACCACGATGAATTAGCAAAGGACCTGACGCAGGTAGCAATCTGAGCAAAGAAATAGGATACGCCTTTAAATGAAATCAAGGGTCCTCTGCTAACCAGAGCTTCACTGGGATTAACGGTCATGGACAAAAATGGACCATTCGTAGTAGAGACCACACGGTCAACGGGGTCTTGGGTGTCAAAATGACTGCGGACTGCAAGAATGCTGAACAGTGCAAGGTGGCTGCTCACAAGGCGAGAGGTGAGCTCTTTCGGCTGCGCTCACTGCTGTCTTGCAGATCGGTGGAAGTGTTCATATCCACGTAAAACGCGATAAGAAGACCACTTTGAGAACACTGGCACAGGCTTAGGCACCTTTTTTGAGAAAGGGTGTGGTCTGCCCAGTAAAGGTCCAGCAGCCATCCGATCGGATGGATGAGGGAAGATGGGGGAAATCATATGAATAGCGATTGCAGGGACTCTTCTCACTGGGGAGAAAAAGACTCGGAGGGGACCTTACTGAAGCATTCAGAATCCTGAAGGGTTCATCGAACATAAGAGCTGAGAAAATATTTTAAATGGCCACGGATCACTTAACGGGGGGAAATAGTGTCAATGGTGGAAGCCACGGTCTAGGCCAAATGTGCCAGCGAACTTCTGCAACAAGGTAGTGGGGACGTGGAACAGACCAACCAAAGAAATAGTTAGCGCAAAAGGTGTAAGGAATTTTAAAAGGATGCTGGATGCAAAGTAGGATGAATTACTCACAGAAGTAGAATACTGAGGATCGGGGAGGAACTGTAGTTTACTCCAGGCTTTCCAGCTATCCTGTGTCCGTGCCTAAGATCTGGGGCACTCGGTGTGGTGGTTGTCTCTCACCTGGATGGTTAGAAGAGCGCTTCTACCTTTCTTTTTCATCCGGCTGAATTGCTCCGCGCGATGACTTTGGGCCGCGTGGAAGACAAGGGAAGAAAAAAGCAGACAACCTCGGGAGAAACGTGGGAAGCGAACTACCAAGCATGAAGAAATCACATCAAGTCGGCTGAGAAAGGAATAAGCACCGCGAAGTGACTCAGCTTGAAGACCTTATCTGTGGAAGAGAAAAATCGGGAGAATGGGCAAGAGAAACTATCCGGAAAACCTCGGGAAAGCTTTGGGCTGCATATTTCAGCCCGATCATCGGAATAACCGAAACCAACACGCAGTGGAATCCAGGTTCTCTTGACCGTGTTTGTTTTTTTCTTCGTTGCATAAGTTATTTTTCAGTTCACTGTAGCTGTTCAGCCTTGGGAATATTTATAAGTATTCCGTGCCAGATTTGGTTGTCCCTCTTGAGGAGCATAGCTCGTCATGACCAATGGTAAAAGCAGAGTTGTTTGTCACCATAAATTAAGATGGCTTCTGCTGTTATAAGGAGGACTAGGAAGGACAAAGATGGCCAAACAGAAATTCAGGCATCATGCGGAAGCAAGAGCTGTAAGAAGGATGTGGAGGATGAAGGCATTCTTTTTGACGCCTGTAAACTGTGGTACCATAGGACATGCCGTAAAACTGTTAAGGGGGCATATGCGATTTATGTGGAACATGAGTGCCTGAAGTGGTCCTGCGTGGATTTCCAGTCCAGAATAACTAAAATTGGTTCATGGATATGAAGATTGGTCGAAGGTGTAAGAGCCAGTAAAAAAAGACTCTCAAACGCGTCCCGAGAAGGAGTGCGCAGGTTCGGGAAAAGAAACTGATAAGGAAGACCACGGAGGGAAAGGTAAGACCGAAGACGGAAAGGGTAAAGGTAGAGTGAACAGAGGAGTGAAACTAAGGCGGACTAGGAACCTAGCTGGGGCAAAACATGGGTCCTTCGTGCGAGACACTCAGGCCAATGAACCGGCAAGCAATAAGGAGCTGCTTCTAAAGATTGCCACGAAATTGGAGGATCATGGTGGATTATTAGAAGGCCTACACGATGACAGGAATAATCTCTGTCAACAGATTGGAAACTCAAAAGCGTCCGTTGAACTAGCTACATGAAAGTACAGAAATGTGGAGGTTCACAGACTTAGGAAACCCCATCTAAAGGGAAAAAGAACAAGGATTAGGACCAAGATATATCATATCGTAAACTTGCTAAGATGCATTGGTCAGCCTGACCAGGCCACAATAAAAAGAAGCCTGCAGCTAGGAAAATGGAGGGCGGATATATCCGAAAGAGATAAAAAGCCAAGACCCGCCTTGGTGGAGTTCACGAAGCCAGAGGGAGGGAGGGTGTTGGCCACCTTAGAGGAAATAAGGAAGCTTCCAAACGGTCGGGTCCTAGTCGGTCCGGATGATGCGACCGGCACGTAAACTTCTCATGAAATCTTGAATGCTGGCATAGAGTCTGCCAGTCTGAAATCTCCGCAGCTGACAATGAGATGAGTCATAGTACCCGCGGATGGGAGGTTTATGAGGACGGCAGGTGCTCTAACCTGGAAAGTGAGAAAAAATATGCTGAAAGAAGAATACTGGAGGGGAGCGCAGAACCTTCCCTCGTAAAGCTCGTAGACAGTGTTGAGGAAAATGAGGTCTGTGAAAAAGGGGGCATCTCTCGAGTTTAGGGTCAGGAAGCTTAAAAAGTCCCTGTGAATGTCCTAGGAAGAAAAGGCTGCTAGCTTCCGGAAGCTGGCCGATTATATACACGAATGCCTGCAATATTCACAGGTGGGACGAATTAGCAGCCACTTTGGGCGATGCACAGATCGTTGCTCTCACAGAGAAGTGGTCAACACTGCAGGTGTCGTCACTCACGCTTTTGTGGGTTGTTCGCGCAGTGCAGGAAGGATAGGGATGGTGACAGATTAGGTGGTGGAGTGCTGTTACCGGTTCCAAGGCACTTGTGCCAGCAAGACAGAATAGAAATGGGATTACCAAGTGCGCAGTGCATAGGCTGTACAATTAGAACGCAAGGAGGCCCTGTGGCTCTCCTTTGAGCTTACGGAAGCCCATCCCCTACTGGAACAGAGGACACTGAACTGCTGGCGGTAACTGACGCGGTTAGCAAAGAAGCAAAGCTCATCGTGGGATACTTCAAAGCCCCGGAAATAGATTGAGAATTGGAGGATGCACCACCAGGGTCTTCCGGAGATGCACTTCAGAGAGCCTTACAGGGAGAACAAAGCTTGCAGCAGGAAACGCGTTGGCGGGTAAACCAGAACTCCGAGATACTTGGATTAGTAATGACGAAGTATGAAGGGGGCTTAGGCCCAGTGGTCATCACAGCACCACTAGGGAAGTGTGATTACCGGGTGGTAAACATCGAATTGGTGGAACGTGAAAGTGCACCGCCGGGCAAACAACACCACAAGCTCGGGGGGCTAAGAACCTCGGCGCTAGTGGACGCGGCGGCGGAACTGATTTCGGAGATCACCCACGGCCGCGTAGAAGAGAAGTGGAATCTTATCGGGGAAAACCTAAAGGCACTTCTGGATACTTCAGCGCTGTAAGTGAGGATTAAAAGAAATGGCTTGCCGCCACGGTGGAAGTCCAGGGTGCAGGGAGCGTAGGCTAGAAAACACAAGGCCTGGTGTGGGTTTACGAAGGGGTAGAGCCATAGGAAACTACTGGAATATATGACGGCTCGTGGAAAGGCTTTGAGAACCCAAAGGATTGCAGGCGCCAGTACGAAGAAGGGCTAGCTCTAGGGATGAAAAGTAACCCAAAAGCATATTTTAAGTATATCCAGTCAAAGCCTACCCTACTGGTTGCGTTTGGTAATGTAAAGGACTCGGGGGGCGATCACACGGAAACGAATGAAGGTAAAGCCAATATTTTTCTCCAATAACTTCGGGGAGGGCATGGCAACGATAGTGGCAGAAACATTCCTAGTCTACCTCTATTCAGCAGGACAGGAATGCCACTCGGCCAAATTGAAGAAGATGAAATCAGACGGGAGCTAGCAGGGCTAGAACTACGTGGGGCAGCAGGCCCAGAAGAAATATGTCCAGCCCTGTTGAAGCCACTAACCAACCTGTTGACCGAACCTCTTTCCCAGCCATTCAACCAGTCTCTGATGGACTGTAAACAGCCAAGAGACTCGAAGCTGGCGCAGGTGGAGCCAATCCACAGGGGTGGAAGTAGAGAAAAGGCTTTCAACTACAGACTAGTAAGCTTGACATCAGTGGTGATGCAGGTCCTGGAAAGGATTGGAAAACACCAAACGGTTGCCTTCCTATCCGGAATGGGGTGATAAGTGAGTACCAATTAGGCTTTAAAAGTACAGTTCGTGCAAGGCGAATCTCGTGTGCTTCTTGGATAAATTTACGAGGAGACGACGGTGGCGAAACGGTGGAGGTCTGTTACTCGGACTTCAGGGAAGCGCTCGACTCAGTAAATCACAGGCTGCTTATGCGCGAGCTTCGAGCCTGTGGAATCAATCCACCGTTGGAGGACTGGATAGCTGATTTTCTCAGAGAAGGGAGACTCTACTTAGAGGTGGAGGGTCATACGTCCAGTATTGATTAGGTTGCTAGTGGAGTCCCACAGGGGTCTGAGCTTGAGCCACTGCTGTTTCTGGTATATATAAACGACTTGGCTCATAAGCCGAATTGCCCAAAATTTGGATTTGCCGACGACTTTAAGGTAGTGGGAGATCCTAGAAAAAAGTACTCTGCGGGGTGGCCTCGATAAGGTGTACCGGCGGTGCACAGAGTGGGAGGTCTCACTCAACACCACTAAATGCAGGCAACTCGCCAAGGACAGTCCTCGGGTCAGCCCTAGGGGACTTGGGGACGAAGATACTAGGGTGGCTTCAAAAAAGGCTGGTGCTGTCAATGATCTGGGGGTTTCTGACTGCTGGTTTCAGAACCCACAGGTAATGTGTGGGAGCCACAAGGGGAGGTGAGAATGCCTACTCACAGGTGATGAGAACCGACGCCGCGCGGAAGCGGAGGGTGCTGTTACCGTTCTACGCAACCCGCCTAAGGCAGCTTCTTGAGTATGCCTTTCAAGCTTGGCATCCAAATATTTTTCGAGACAGGCCACCACTTGAGAGGGTGCAAAGGAGATTCACACGAATGTTTTCTGAACTCCGAAACAGGCCCTATGTTGAGAGGCCTAGAGAACTGCAGCAGTTCTCGCTTGAACGAAGGAGGGTAAAAGGGGATCTCATTGAAGCGTTTGAGATTATGGGAGCTTTTTGAACTTGGGAGGACTTCAAATGCCCCAGAAAAACATAGATGATAGGCTCAGAGGACACGAGTTGAAGCCCGTGAAACTTCGCAGCGGTACAGTGGTTACGGCAAGTTTCTTCTCTCAACGCGTTGTGAATCGCTGGAATAAACTTCCATCATCGGTGGTGGAGGCCCAGACTGTTGCTGGTTTCAACAAAAAGTTAGATGCCAACTGGGACAGATTGTTTAGAGAACTAGTGCAGAATGGCGGACTATCTCATGACCCTCTGAGTAACAGGACACGTAGTGCCTGAAGCAACAGCAAAAAAGGTTTCCATCAGGAAGCAAAAGATATGGACCGTGCAGTGGCGTTCGCCTGTGGATGACGGTGAAAGCCAACTTCTCTCGCTAGCTTGCAAGGGTGGATTGAAACCCAGTGTCATAGGCTAGCCAAGCATAACTGAGTATACATATCGCCATATCTGTTTGCAGCACTTTTGGACGACGCCACTACGGACTAAAACGCCTATGGCTGCATACACAACCCAATCGCTGCGGCGTATGAGGCACTACCATATGGGAAGAGGCCGGTATTAATCGAAACGCGAGGTAGCTAAACACTACCCATTTTGCCCTCCCAAGGAAAGTCACCACTATGGAGCAGTGATCCTCGGCTTGGCGAAGGGTTCCTACAAAACCAAAATACAAAGGCTGGAGTGCTGTACTCTCCCGTTGGCCACCATCGTAACTAGCTGCAGTTAGAATGCGACGTGATAAAGGCGACCACCGAGCCCCGACTGCGGAAGCCGGCGGAAAAAGTGAGACAAGGTACTAGACTGCCAAAAATTTGGTTTCAAGAGAATCCCGGAGGACACTGAGGAAGCCTAAACGTCCAGTAATCAAAGGTCGGGGGAGAAATGTAAGATGAGCCTCTGGGCAAGGGTTGCAGGGATCTGCCATCCGGCCATCACACATTACGCCGCAACACAACACCCGTCGCCCAAGGCACAATTGGTTCTCAAAAGTTTCTAGAATCAAGCTGAAATGTAGCAGAGATTGGCTTGTGTCGAGTTGCAGGTGGAGTCCTAGTACCGTGAAGTGTCCTATAGCTGACATCTTAAGTTAGCACATTTTTTTCTCTCACAGAAGCCAGTATCGCAGCTACTTCTAACAAATTTCCAAATCGTTGAACTTCTCATCCTCGTGTTCCTCTATTTCCAAGAGTTATTATTTTATTCTCCATCATCATTATTCATTTTCAATTTTTCTTTTTCTGTTCTTCAATATTCACTGCCACGCACCCAGTCGTGCTTGTAGACGCAGTAGAAACCTATAAAGGCTTCAGTATCATCCAAGCAGGCACCACCACGGCAGTGAGAGGGACAGAACCAAAAATGAGCATTAGGGTCCCACCTCCGACGAAAGCTGCCCGTGGCGCTACCATGTGTCATAGCTCGGTGGGGCCCGAGATCGCTTGTACTTCTACCAGGGGAAGGGGAAATGGAAGATTAGACAAACAGAAATTTACCGCATTGTCGTGACCACTGGAAAGAATGATACTTTTCAGTTTTTCTCTTGCAGCACGTGAGGGTCTCTGGAGCATCGGGTGAAAGAAACTGGATGCAGATTTGGCTCAAACCTCCAAATCCTGCGATCTGACCTGATCTGAGGGAATAAGTTTATTGGTATAACGAAACTGGAAGGAATTAACAAGGTCGCAGCACTGAGTGCAGAACCCTTTGCATACCACTGACCGAATTCTGGAGGCTCGAGTGGGCCTCGGCCACAACTAGTCTCCGTGGTCACAGCAGAAAGGTTTCTAAACCGAGACCACGCACTTCACTACGAATTAACTTTTTTAGCTACATGGTTATTACTCAGAGAAACGCATTTTCGGAAGATTTTATTTTCTCGAAGAACAAAACTGTCCTCAAGAGAAAGTTAGACCTCTACCTGGGTCTCTCCCAGCAATTCCTTGTCTAAAAAAGTGAAATAGATGTCTTTTATTGAATCTCCATTCAGCTACATGTTCATGAATGTCGCAGCCCCATTCCGCTTAGGGCACTATCCATGGTGAGACAGTGCACGATGTTGTGTGTGTTTTGTTTTTGTTGCCATCCCCGTCCCATATTCCATCCCACCCACTCCCCTCCCCACCCCTCGTTTCTTTTTACTCTCGTTTCAGCTCAGTGAATCCGACTGACGAACAAAAACTTCCTTGCGAGCCGGGAAAATGTTGCTGAAAGTCCCTAACCCGTGTAGTACTTCGAACCTTAAAGACTTCAGCCTAACCTGGCCTGACCTGCGGAAGTAGTAGCCACTCCTGAGGGGACTGTCATCAGGGCGGGTGGACCAGTTTCGAGAGCTTGCCAGGCGGTCGTTGCCTCAACTTCCTTGAAGCACATCGACGAGGGCCAGTGGACTGAGCAGAAGCCTAGAAGAGCAAGGCAACCCAAAAAGAAGAGCGACTGTAATATAGCGAAGTACGGGCCAGTCAAGGTGGACGACTCTGCACTCCTGGTGTTGGAAACACGGTGGAGGATCTTCAAAGTCTTGTCGCTAGGCAGGGTCACGAGCAGCAGTCTCCTGATCCCAAACCAGGAAGAACCTTTTATAAGGGAACTGAAGGCCAGGAGAGACATAGATAGAAGGAGGGTCTACGATGTACTGTGGATCGCAGGTGTTCTGTACCCTACTACTTTAAGGAGGGAGCACAGAGTGGGGACATGGAAGTCACCACTCGGGAACAAAGGCGAACATCGTGCGAGACCAATACTAGTGGAGTTCACTGGTGAGGCCACCCGGGATAAACGGCTGGCGAAGGCAGCAGTAGTGGCTATCACCACCAAGGACAAACACTAAATTGTGCCAGACAAGCATAGAGTAGGGCCTGATGGTCTAGCTCCGGGGGTAACCTAGCTCGACCAGCCAGGGTGCTGGTGAGGAAGCGACAAGCTCAGCAGAATGCCGTACTTGGCTCTCAGGCCCCGACCCCAACAGTAGTAAAGGAGCCGCATGCGCGGTCGGAAGTAGTTTTAGTTGAAGACACGACGAAAGGTGAAAACTGGCAGTACGGTCGGAAGGTGGGGGACGGCGCGGCCCTTGTCAGCCTGGATGTCGTGGCATCTCCTATAGAGATTGATTAGGAATCGTCGGAAGTTCTGGATCGTCAGCCGGCGTCAAGCACACCAGTGGGGACAACCGACCAGAAACTTGTCATCATCTCAAGCGTGGCGCCTGAGAACCAGACAGGAGTGAATAATAATAATAATAATAATAATAATAATGCTTTATTTCGGGGACACTCGAAGCATGCTTGATTGCATGATCATATGATATTATTGAGGCCACGAAGAGGTTCCTTGGATATTCATTTGGGTAAACGCAGCACAAAATTGTACAGGTTTTAGTGGTCGCACGATTGGCCGTGGCCATTCCTGTCCCGTGCAAACTGAACTTAACTGAAGTGAACTGAATGAATGCCCGGCAAATTTGTGTTTAAAGGTCAGGTGGAAGCACCTCTCTGAAGTGAGTGAAATGGGCCCCGTGGTCCAGATACGTGATGAAGTAAAGCGGGGATAATAATAATAATAATAATAATAGTGATATATTTCTCGGCCATGGTCGAGACGCACGCGCTAGCGCATGATCCTGGTGTGACACGTTATTCAATAAGGTGGAATATACACAAATTCAAAGTATGAAAGTCGAGAGTATCAGCGATAGATAGACATAGCCAGCAACAGTTTGAATGGATCATTTTAATAATGGTTTGCGTGGCAGTTTCAAACCAGTTTCGAATCCGGGCTGGGAGGTGGAGATATCGAAAAGCCGTTAGCGCAGTGTCAAGGACGCATTATGAACGAGAATGATTCAAGCTGGAAAAACGGAAGCCTACTGAGGTCCTGCAGATGGAGTAAATTTTGAACAAGAAGAAAAGGAAGAAAAAAAATTGTAAAGAAGTGTATTTGGGAAAATCGGTGCATGCGAAGAGGATAGCTATCCATGAAGGAAATGCAGACCCTGAATGACGGATTTACCGGAATTCAATAAACGGAATGAGTTTTGAAGCAGGGGACATGAGACTAATTTCGTGAAGGTGAACACTGGTGGATGTGGGAGAAACAGCAGTCCATAAAAAGGTGAGTTTAGATTCAGGATCAGTAACATGAACAATTCAGAAATGAGAAAGCGCAACTGGAGGGTCCTCGAGAAGTAATAACGCGCAGTATTTCGGATAGCGTCGATGTAAAGTCCCAGGGGTGAGTAAACTGGCAAAGAAAACCTTCAAAAAAGCACCAACGAGAGATTGGAGGATTTTCTGTGATGAAGGACGTGCACTTGAACCAGTAGCCCAGATGACCCGGAAAATAGCAGAAATATAATACCTAAGGATTTGTGGTGTCCTTCGAGGAGGGGCAATGCGTAAATGGAACAGTCCGTGTAACCACGGAATTGGTATTTGCTATTCATCAAGAGGTTGTGGAGAACGCCCTCATAAAGAGGTGGATGTAGATGCCCGAGCCTGGAAACTTGAATGGAGCAGAATGGCAAAGGTTCACAGGTGAGTGAAACACGATTCGAATAAAGGGTTCGTTTCAGGTTAATTGGTGAACACAAGTAGACAACAGGGTGGACGGAGGAGTTGATATACGATGATCTTATGAAGCCGTATGGGGGGTGGTGCATAAACGATGCTGTCAAAACATGTAAAGAATCGCTTAACGGGATGCGCTGGTAAGGGTCTGACATGAGGCATTTGGGAACCAACCGGAAGGTCAGTAACTCGGCATACGTATAGCTCATTTCCGGCAAAGGTTTGGAGAAAGTGCTTTCGCAGTGTTCTTTGCCGTAGATGCCCAGTCGTGAGAGACGGATGAAAAAATGGCAATGGGTAATAGGTGGGTGAAACGGTGCTCTACTATTGGTTTATCGGGGGCACTCCAAGACTGACAGATGAGGAATGCAAATTTACAACGAAGTGGGCGTAATAGTGGTTTATATGTTTAATATCTGACGGAATAAGCTGGGGGTAGTACATCACTAGAGCCTTCAGAAAGCGCAGATAATTGTGTAACTGGGTACGTTGAGGAAAGTCCAACGTGAGACCTTTTTGTGGGGAAGACAAACAGAATAACGGTGGCCTAAATTACAGGTAGTTGATTTTCAGCTAAAGATGCGGAAAAAGCACTTTATGCATTGTGGTGCAGGTGGCTGACCATGATATCTTGGTGGAGCAGCAGCAGTGGTTCACAGGTGAGTGAAAAGTGATACAATTATGGATTTGTCTGGGTTCGTTGATGAGTAGCATGAGAGCATCTAAAGTTGGTAACAAAGTGGATGCGGGAGGTGGATATATATTGGACTGATACAGTAGTATAAAAGTAGTACACATGAACAGCTCTCAGGAAGTGAAGGTGATTGCATAGCTGGATATGCTGAAGTCTGAAATGAAAAGCTAGGGAGGCAATCGAACTATTTGTCCTGGATTGTGGATGCCTCATTGTCAATGCAACTGTCACGAAATGCAAATGGCTTAATAGGAAAAAATGCATCGAAAGGATACAATGGACACAGAGCTGGTGTCACGCAGATGAAGCGCTGGGAGGAGGACCATTTCGTTTTGTGTAGAACTGTTGGCAGGTGAGAGAAGAATCTTTAAACGATGGTTTTGTTTAGATAAATGTAGTGGTGACGTACAAACTACCAAGTGGATGAATGGTCTCTTCAAGAGTATATCAGGAATTGTGGTATTCATAATAAAGATCTGAACGGTGAAACCGTTTCATGTTTTTGGGTGCAGAATCCGGTAACTAGACATAATAGGGTAAGAGTAAACATGACATCAGTTCACAAAAACAAAAGATAAGTTGATGGATATAAATGTCAGTAATCGCAAACAGTATGGTATATTTATGAGCCAAGAGAGTATATGTGCGTATGTTGGTACGGAACTTGACCGGGTGTATGGTAAACCTTGTTCAGGAATGTTGGAGGAGGCAACTGGTGGCAGCAGCAAGATGCAGGGGACGCTGTTTTCCAATCCGCAATTGGTGCTAATGGGTAAGGCTGGCCGTGCGCTGGACTCCTAACCTGAAAACCAATTCTGGTGACAGGAGGTGCTATCCGCCAGCCTAGTTGCGCCCGCACATCGTTGCAGTCGGCCTGCATGCCTGATGTGCCCCGGCCAAAGCGGTGGATATGACCGCGCTCCGCGCAGTCGGGCTCCGCGTGAGTTTTCTTGGTGTGGCCAAACAGCCGTAGGTATCAGGTAATCCGCGATGAGGCGACCACGCAACAGGGGATCCCGGAAGGTAACAAAGGGAGCATCGGTCGGATAGCGTACGAATAGCCGACGGTTAGGTAGATGCATAGGCCAGGTTGGTGATCGGCGTGGTCTCCACAGTATTACCAGTCATAGAGAAAAATGTGCGCACGAATGAAGGTCTGGAAATAGAGAAAAAGTAGAGGAGCGCAGTCTGAGATGCTCCCAGCTGGGGATAAATGGGAATCGATACAAGGAGGTAACAATAATAGACAGTGACTCTCTGGGACTAGTTTGTCGATTGCAGAAGGCAGAAAAACTAAAAATGTTTATTTGACTTCATCTGCCACAGACGGCCGGTGTTTGCGCGATTCAAAGGTCCAGACCCCGCTCATAGACTTGGTCATTGGGTATGTCTACATTTGAGAGCTGTAAGGTTTGGGCAACCGTGAGGAGTTTATCCAACACACTTCTAAACCGATGGCTGGAAGTAGAACCGCGTATTTTTAAAGGTAATTTATTCCATAAGTGAGAGTACACTGTGATGAAGAAATGTGAACGTAAGTTAGTATTGGTAATAGGAGTTGAAAGGGTAAGAATTCTAGAGCGTAGTGGATAGTTAGAAACAGGCGCAAAGTGCAATGGATTAGGGGTATATGTCCGGCTGTGAAAGATGTTACACAAGAAGATAAGATTCAGTTTCATACGGCGACTCCATAAAGGGTCTAGTTTAAAAAATAAGCAGCCTTCTTTGTAAGTGAGGGCGAGCTTCATCCGAATAGTCGCATAGTAAAACTACGTTGAACTGATTCGATACCAATTCTGTCTGATTTCCGCAAACTAGAAAAGATCAGTGGGCAGTATTCTAATAAAGGCTTGGCATGAGATTTATAAAGGAAAAGAATGCAGTCTCGAAGTCAGAAGGAGTGAAATATTAGCCCCAGGCACTTTCTGGCCTTAGCCACTTGGATGGCAGAATATTCCGAGAAATTAAATGTGCAGGAACAGTTTAAGCCAAGGTCCCGAACGATTTGCTCGTTAGCAATGGTTGAACCACAAAAGGCTAAAGATCCTGGAGGTAGCTTGCATTTATATGTGAGAACCTCGCATTTATCAGCGGAAAAATTCATCTGCCAAGTTCAGTACCGTCTATGGAGTGCAGATATGTCTTTAGAGATGTTAAAGGCAGCCGAGGCGATGCGTTCAGGCTTGAATGAGCGGACAATTTTAATGTCATCAGCAAAAAGAAGTGAGGTGTCATGGCTCACTGAGAGGAATATGTCGTTTATACACATGAGGAACAAGAGAGGGCCAAGGACACTACCCTGCATATCACCTCTTGTAACTGGTTTAGGCTGGAGCAGTGTCCGTTTATTGAGACAACCTGAGAGCGATTAGACAGGTAAGAATTGATCCAAGATAGTAAAGGGTCGGTAATGCCAGGGGATCGGATTTTGGCCAGAAGATGTGGGTGTTGCACGCGGTCAAATGCCTTCGACGTATCCAAGTAAAGTACTATAGGGGCCATTACGTTGTCTGCCATTTCAGTGACAAGATTCAAAACATCGAGTCGGCAGGTTGCGCATGATCTTCACCGAAGGAAACCTTGTTGTCGAGGATTAATAACATCTAATTGAAAGAGGTGCTTGACGATGTGTTCTTTTACAATTTTTTCCATTAGCCGAGAGAGGACAGGTGTATGGTTAATGGGACGGTAGTTTGTTACCTCATGCAGTGGACGTTTCTTGTGGTGCGGGATTATGACTGAGCATTTCCAGTTTGTGGGCACCAGACCAGAGTTCACTGATAGCGTAGATATATTCAGTAATAGGTAAGGTAAGTCAAGTCCGCATTTAACTATTGCAGTGGACGGTAAGCCGTCAGGTCCTGGGTAGGATGACGGCTTGAAGGTGGTCAATAATTGGGAGATAAGTGAGACATCAAATTTCACTATGGACAGAGTTGAAGCGATAACTCGGGGAAGAGGCGGAGGGTCAACATTAATAATAGGGGCCACAGTTGAGGCAAAGAATGAGTTGAAGGCCTCTGCAATAGATAGGGGAGTAGAGGCGGATACACTGTCCATTGAAACAGTGTGCGGGATATCTCCATGATTATTAGAGGTTCTGGTCCTGTACAATAATGACAGTCGAAGAGATCTATTTTGGTGTCGCAGAGCGTTTATTTCCTGGTTACTCAGTGTAGTTTCTTCAGGCCTTTGGACAGTAGAAGTGAGGCAAAAATGTTGAATAAGAATTGCAAAGTCGTGCATAGTTTCATGAAATTTTTGAAGCTTGGCATACTTTGTTTGCAGAGAGGTGATATAGGATTTCCTATTATTCCTTTGCTGAGGGAGGTAGGTAATCTTATCAAGACATCCGGAGAACTGTGCACAGAAAATATCAGTAGTGTGTTGTGGATCACGAGAGAGGAAAAACTCACTCCAGTCAGCTTGCTCAACGGTAGTAGGGAGAGCCTTCCAGTCAGGGAGAGGACAGGGTTTGATGCAGTGGGATTTCAGTGCAGGCTGTGGGTGAGTGGGAAGGCGGAAGTTAACCAGATTGTGATCGCTACGGGGCAAACTTTGGGAGATTGAGACAAGTAAATGAGGGACGCCATGGGTGAAAATGAGATCTATAATGCTGCTTTTCTAGTAGGAGAGCGGATATACTGTACCCACTTTCCTACAGTAATACTTGTTACAAATGGTAAAAGGTTGGCGGGCGCAGATAAAGATGGCCAAGCTATCTTAGGCAGGTTAAAGTCACCAGCAATAAACTTTATACTTGAGGGCAGTAAGGGTAGGTATTCAAACGCATCAATTAGGCATGGAAGTCCGGAGAAAGTTTCGCTTGGTGGACGGTACACACATCCAACGTGAAGTTGGGGGCCAGGAACGTGGACAGTTAGCCGAAGTGAATCGGGAAAAGAGTCGAGTAGGGGGTGGTGAAGTGCTGTTGTATCAAAGGTCTGCTTGGCAAATGCCAAACAACCTCCACCGCGTCTAGTTTCCCTATTTACTCTGAAGACATTGTAGCCTACAAGAGAAATCTGTTCCGTTGGAGTGTAATTGGTTAACCAAGTTTCAGTGATCAAGATTATATCATAATTAGTACTAGTGGCCAGATATCGTAAGTGCCAAATTTTGTTTATGGTGGATTGGCTAATAAAAGGAACCAAAGAGATACTGGTATCGGTATTTAGTTTTGGGAAATTCGGTTGGTCAAGTAGATTGTGTGGTGCGGAACAGTCTAGATTCCTGGTCTGACTAGCATGTCCATATGCAGGTGGCAAATCAGCGCCGTGAATTGGGAGGTTTGGTCTATGAGCTGTTGCGTAGTATGGCGCGATGTTGGAAAACGGAGGGCTGGTGACGCTATGGTGTCGAGCGGTGCTAGGATCCGATGTAGATGAACCCCTTAAGAATTGTGGGGTGGCTGAAGTGTCTGATATAATGACATTTCCATTTGTCCAAGGAGGGTTGAAGATACGAGACTGCATAACAATATAGTCCGTTAACAGCCCTGGTTTGGGATGCAGATTTTCACACGAAGGTAGGGTTAATGAATGGGCAACCGGCAACTTTGACACAGCGTTGTCAGAGGTAGGACACAGATGGTGGTGGAATGTGCCCAAGGAAACAATGGCCATTATTTGGCGCTCTATTATCATAGGGATTTAGAGGATTTGTCCACAGGAAAGAGGGTCTAAGAAATGGTGGGGGCATGCCATACATTATCTGAGGATGGTTTGGCGTTAGTGGATTCGATAGGGCCTTCAACGTGAAAGGAGCTTGTAGGCTCACATGGGTTACGGGTTTGTTAGTCAGAGGGTGCTGAGGCGAGGCGTCTGTGTTGTGGTTGTGGGGCCCGATGCCCGCCTGAACTCCAAGGCTGGCATCTGAATATGGAGGATCGTGAAGTGGGATGACGGCCTGGTAGCTGACTTGGGGGAGGGGTGGCAGCTGTTGATAGTGGCTAGGGGGGTTAGTTGGTTGCTTGCATGTTGAGCAGAGCTTACCGGGCTTGGTCACCATAGCCCCAGGTATATGCAGCGGCGGCGGCGGTAATGTCGCAATCATATCATGAAGCCTCCAGGTGGACGTACCAGGCTGTAGAGTTGATGTCACCGGTAGATCAGTTGTCTTGTGTCTAAACAGGGATGGAGAACTTCTAAGTAGATTTGTGGAATACTCTGAAATTGTGGGATTGTGGGTTTGGTGAGGTTGGTTTTTGATATTTATTCTAGCGGACTTGGTAGGTGGGGAGGCAAGGTGCCGACTTTTTCCTGGTGGTTGGGTCGGTGACACAAGGCGATATGTCTAAGTTCACGGTCTGTGCCGGCTTCATGTGCACCGATGGTAATGCCAATGCATTTTTCACTGCAGATTTGTTACCCAGATTTTCGCCACAGCTAACCTTCGCCTGATGGGTTTTAGATGAACATTTTGTGATGGCCTTTTCAGCTTGTCGGAAGAAGACTGCGCCGCACTCTGGGGTAAATCGCACGAAACTTGCGTGGGATCCTGGGGACTAGAGTGGTGAGGGTCCACTGAAGCCGAAGGGGCCAGAGGCATAGTAGGTGTTCTGGCCGAAGTCCTGTTCATAGGAGTTGGTGGTGATGCATCTACGGGTCCCGTTTGATCAAAACCAGTGGAAGGCGCTGGTTTCCTTTCTACATGGGGAAAATCACTCTTTGTAGAGGAGATTTATCGGTGTGTATTTTGGTGTTTTTAGGTAACTGAGCTGCGGCAATCCCTTGACAGTTACTGGTGAACTCAACGGCTGTTAATTGGTTGGAAAACTGAAACAGCAAAGGGCAGGGGTATCGCGGTGACCGTTTCCGCAGCCTAGTGCAATGGCACATGTGATGTGTAAGGTTGATTAGAGCTCACTTCGCGGGTTCCTTAGTGAAAGCGTGCTTCGGTCCTTTGTACTGCGTGGACCACCTGCACGTTACTCTAATGTGCGGCACTGCGCGAATATGTTAACCACAACAGTATTCTCCACGACCCGTGAGAGCGAGAAGGCGATTGGGAGAGATAGTGGTTATTGTGTATTTGGGAGCGTGCGCAAGAGAGTGTGCAAGAGCGACGGTCAAGTGGCAACCGCGCTTGGCAGTCAGCGTTCAGTTAAGCAATAAACGTGGTAAAAGTATGAACGAAGATGGCCACTGCTACAGATGATCCATGTTGCATGCATTCAATATGGTGGCTTTAACAGGCTGTTTTGGCAGTTCTTCCGGGACGTTTAACACTATAGCATTGTTAGCCTTCTTTGTCCTCCTGTGAATTTCCCAGCCTATCGCATCTATATAACGACCGGCTTTGGAAGAGGTTTTCGGGTCAGCTTGATCTATTGTTTCAGCAATGATTGTCAGTGGGGAAATCTTTGATAATGCACACTCAGTCGATTGCCATTTATTATATAAGTCGTTTATCTTCTGTTCCAAATCATCGACTTTATTTTTGGCTCCACTGTATATATCGATCAGTGATACAGAGCATTTACTGACAGCTACCGTCATGTCGGCGTTTGTGTTTCTTTTCACTTTGGAGGCCAAAATGGTTCGTTTTGGCCCAGGCGGACACCATAACCTTTGAATACAGACTTAGACATTCTTTTAGGTCTGAAACAGGGACAGTCGTGTTTGAAGAGGGCATGGAGGTTATATCTGACTCGTGTATAGGTGCGTTTTACTGGGCTGCTACAGCAGCAGGAGTTTATACGCTTCAGAAAGAAAAGTATAAAGACAGATCACCAAGTCCCTCCGTCAATAAATATAGCTGCTCGGATAGACCAAGCTTAATGTGCAGCTGTGTGTAAGGAGAGTGACTGAGGGCTGGGGGGCTCGGGTTTCAAAGTTGGCCGAAATATCAGTGATGGCTTCAGCGGAAGTCTCGTTAGATTTCGGGTGCCAGAAAAAAACTATTGGATTTCTCTAAGTATCTAGACCAAGCTTTGCCGTAGAAAAGGCCAACCAAGCGCTGATTACCCTATAAGGCCGGAGAGGTAACAACTCACAGCGAGATACGGGTAGATACCTAAATGATATGATCCAGCCGAGAATCAGTGTGTGATTTATAGGCAGGGTTGCTAAGAGTGAGTTTAGGTAGGTTTGAACCGAAGTTTCCTGGAGGAGGCTTATGTTATTATTTCACGAAAACCAATTACGAATTTACGGTGGGGTGTCGCAGCTAACAGCTCTGAAAACACAACGCTTCAGTGTGGACAAAATTCCTGCTAGAGATGGCACAAAGCCGAGCCTAAATGATGGAAAAATCAAAAAACTACGGGACAACCTGATTTTCTCGTCTAGAAGAACTTGAGCACAGTAAAAGCCGGAAGGTGGGGGACGGCGCGACCCTCGTCAGCCTGGATGTCGTGGCATTTCCTATAGAAATTGATTAGGAATCGTCGGAAGTTCCGGATCGTCAGCCGGCGTCATGCACACCGCCAGGACAACCGAAGAGTTGCGCCTCAGAACTAGACAGGAGTATATAATAAGAGACACCTAAGCGACGGAGCAAACGCCGTGGTGTTGTATACTAACGCGTGTAGCATTAGAAACAAATGGGTGGAACCCGCCAAAACCGCTGGGGAGAGCAAACTGTCAATAGTTGCTGTTAAGGAAACGTGGCTTTCTAAAGAGGACCATGTGCCAGGCCTAATAAGTAACGGTAGGATAGAGCACACGATCGCCTTGGTGGAGATGTAGCCTTCCTCATTAGGTCAGGCAAAAATCATCTCGAGTCTCAGACCAAGATATGCACTCGCAAGATCCAGCTATGCGCCGTTACGATCATCCTTCCAGGCAAAAGGGTTAACGTCGTCTGTGTCTACAGGGCACCAAGCACAAACCACGAAGAGGACATCTGTTTGCTGCGGACTTTGACTGAACTAGTTAAGGACGCACAAAAGACCCTCATAGTGGGTGACTTCAATCTTCCGCACATCGACTGGGTGGCTGAGGTCTGCGTGCCGGGATCGGAGGAGCAAACCTACTTAAAATGGCTGCATGATAATGCGTTGCATCAGCATATTAGGGAGAATACCAGATATAGGACTGGATGCGTTCCATCATTGCTGGATCTAGCTATAACGTACTTCCCTTACGATGTGGCTGGACTGCATTATTGTGCACCGCTGGGAAAGAGTGACCACGTGTGTGTCAAAATAGTTCTATGCGTGCGGCAACCGAAGGTACCCTCAAGGCTGATTAGGAATTTCGGTAGTATGGACATAGATAGGCTTCGTAATAGGGCGATGGGTTTGACCTGGGACGCGCCACAGGAGGCTACTGTGGAGGAGCGCTGGCAGGCCATAAAGGGATCCCTGACTGCCCTACAGGAAGAGTTTGCACCCTTAAAACGAAGGAGTGGGGAGGGCAAACCCATGTGGTGGAAGGCTGCAATAGCCAAGGCCATCATAAGTAGAAACCGCGGCTGGAACAGGTACAAAGCTTCCGGCAGTCAGCTAGCCTGGAACCGCTATACGAGGCCGAGAAACGAGACTGTAAGCCTTTTGAGAACTTCTTAGCGGGAATTTGAGCTGAAATTGGCCCAGTCTGTAAGACAACAGCCGAAGAAGTTCTACAGCAATGTACAGTCCAAAGGCCCAACAAAGAAAGCCGTAGATTCACTATCCACTAGAGACCATGATATTGTCACTGATGACTTATGCAGATCCTGCGAGACAACCTGCGTTACACCGCGTAGCTTTCTCGCTGTTATCGGTATAGTTTTTATTAAGCTATCTAGGATAATCCCTAAAACTATAGCTCTAAGGTCTGTTGTCCGACCCAGAAAAAATCAAGCGATTTTTTCTGTACATTAGTCCCTGGGACCACCCGGTGGTAAAAGATACACACAAAAGTGATCATTGAACTGCTCTTAGGGTCGGAGCTAATTGAAACATCAGTCTCAGTGAAACCACACTAGCAGACTCTAAGACACTACTCAGGGAATCACCTCAGTAAAGAGACTAAAGCCGTCTTGACTTGCGTAATACATCCGGAAACTTTCAAACAGCACCATCCGCAGAAACTGCTTGCAGTTTTTAGCTGAACAACTGATACATAATTAGTTCCGCTGATATTGACCCCCCGTGGCTAATACTTTCTTCCCCACCTAAGGTTCACATATATTGGCCATACTCTACACTTAATCCTTTGCTTCCGTATAGCTCTCTTACCCCCGCATATTGCCACATCTCATCCGATTGGCCATCCACATCCTTACCACCATAGATATGCCTACATCTCCTCCTAACCGACCCAAAATCACTGCCAGCAACCGCCGTCGCAAGACTGCTAAACTGCAAAACTCACTGAATAACTGCTCAGTCTCTCTGGTAGATATACTTGGACATGCTAATAGACAAACTACGGAAATGAGCAAAAATCTGAGCAGTCTTTCCTCTCGCATTGACTCCGCTGATCAAATTATCGGTCAACTGATGCCTATAGCGTTCTTGCTTGATCCAGCCGCACACCATACCTCAACCAATCTACTACTGGCCACGAAGTTTGTGAACACAATTGCCTTGGAAACCTTCAGGCGGATAAAAAAGGCAAACAACGCGATTGTGTTTAACATTCCAGTTCGAATACCTCTCTCAGCTGCTAAAAATATGATCTTAGGCGCTTGCAACCTTGACTCACAACTGTGCCACTGTATTAGACTCCGCAAAACCTCCCTACGCACCACCTGTCCACTGCTGTTCCAGTTTACAAATGAAGTTGTCGCCAAGAGCTTTATCAGCCGGCAATCGTTAGTCGTAGCCAAAACCGGCTTCAAGTGCGCCAAGATACTTCCGGACAAGACCCCACTCCAAAGGGAGGTGCACAAGAGTCACGCCCAGAACAGTAACCCCGGTGTTAGTGCAACTAACAATTCACCCCGAAACTCCGACGCATCTATCACTGGCCATCACCCGATGTTGCCATCTATTGCAGATTACAATGCAACCGTAGATTTAGACAGTACGCCAATTTCCTCACCCAATGAGCCACCTGGCAAACGCCCCAATATCCAGAATAGCCCAAGCAAATCTCCAGACTGGAACAAGCGCCCCAACGTCCACAAAACTGATGAAGGTTCCTCCAACTCATCCACCCGCGACCTCATGTACTCCACAAGTCTAGATGACCCCATTCCTTCTACTAGCTCCATGTCGGGTTATTTAACCATACCTAAAAATCACTGCACCATCAACCCACCTCCGTCTACACCCATGCATCCTGTTACCTCTGGCATTTTTGATAACTCAACCAGGCCCCTAAGCCCACCATCTGCACCCACCCCTTTGCGACCAGAATGTGTCTGGTTACCAC
This sequence comes from Fasciola hepatica, assembly GCA_948099385.1. NCBI lineage: Eukaryota > Metazoa > Platyhelminthes > Trematoda > Plagiorchiida > Fasciolidae > Fasciola > Fasciola hepatica. The sequence goes on along the minus strand of CANUEZ040000027.1, from coordinate 6,074,161 downwards.
CTAGGCTACCACCGCTAATTAGCCCGTCAGTGCAGATTGACCCACAGAAGTTAACACCTCGTCACCAAAAGAACAAGGCCCATCAACGTAACGCACGTGCAAACCATAAGGTAATGACTCAGTCACGTGAAATTTTACCAGCCCCTTGTGCGGCTGTGAATCCTAGTTTTCCATCTCGGCTAACTGCCTTTCCATTTCCACCCTACTTGTACCCACCTTATCCCCCCCCCATTCACCGCTCCATTACATTACTATCCGCCACACCAACTACTCTATACCTCTACCGCTACCCAGTCACTCCCTGGGAACCATTTCCTGGTTTCACCTAGCTCCCCTCTCCCACAAGACCCATCCTCGTCTCTTGGCCCAGTACTGCCATCCATCCGTGGCCGCTTTTTTCCTGCCGGCCCCCTTCGAGAATATTCCCCGCATTCAAACTACTCTCCCAAACAGCACCTCCCCATCCCTCTCCCCTCACACTATCCCCCTTCAGGCTTCAACTCATCCAATCCGTGGAACAACTGAGGTCCTCCCCCCATCCTTGCCCTATTCTTCACTGGAACTACCACCCTCATCACCACTACCGAACCCCCCACCATATCCACTACTACCGAGGCCTGTATCATCTCTCTCAGTCATACTTGTAAATGCCCGTTCGTTACTGCACAAAACTAAAGCCATCCGTAGCATCGCTGAGCCCTCTGACTTTGATATTATCATTGTAACTGAAACATGGCTAACAGATTCCGTCCCGTCAGATCGAGTCTGTCTAGTTGGCTACCAGATGTTCCGAAGGAATAGGCCTAGTCGTGGGGGAGGCTGTCTAATTTATGTCAAAAACACTCTGCTGGCCATTCCACTGTCACACACAACTCTGGACGCCATTCAGGATCCACTGTGGTTAACAATTCCCTTACTCAATTCCTATCTTCATGTTGGTTGTATCTATAGGCCACCTGATTCCAACGCTATGGATCTTACCAAGATTATTGACGCTTTCAACTATCTTTCATTGCTGCCCTGTTCCTCCAAACTCATCGCGGGGGACTTCAATGCACCGAGCATTTGTTGGAACACTCTATCCGCCCCAAACAACTTACTAGATTTTATGTCATGCATCCGCGTTGGGCGCTGGATCCAACACGTAACAGTCCCAACCAGAGGTAACAACATCCTTGATTTGTTGTTTACTATTGGTTTATCAGATGTTTCAGCCAGTACGCTCGACCTCTTTCCAGGAAGCGACCACAGAATGGTGTCCTGCACCTTCGTGGTTCCGCAATCTTTTGACAAATCCCACCCACCCAATCATTACTCTTCAGCAGTCAACTGGGTCAATCTTATCTGCACGCTTCGATCGCTAGACTGGGACGACTTTTTCCTGCAAAGCGACCCTCAGCTGGCTGCTAATTTACTATATTCTAACCTATCATACTTGCTGTCCAAAATCACTACTACTCGTATCACATCAAACCGAGTCCGTAGTTCAATCCTGAGCCGAATGCAAAACAAGTATCTGAAGCTCCAGAAGGTGTATCAAACCAATAATGACTTATCGTCATTCTTGCAGCTCCAACGTCTCTCGGTAGCAATCAGAATAAAGACTGATGATATGCTCAAAAAACAAGAAGTATCTGCCTTGCAATGCCATGATACTTCCTCAAAGTTGGCATACCTAATGAAGAATAGAAATCAGAGCAAACCAGTAAGTATTCCCTCTCTAATCTTAGAAAATAACGACCGCATTACCTCACCTGTAGCGATAGCCGAGGCGCTTAACTCATACTTTGCTGCATCCATGACTACGAACCCCCTTACTTTATCCCCATGCATAGACCCTGTCACCGAGCACTCACTGTCTGATTTAGAATTTACTTTAAAAGAGGTGACCAACCAGATTACCCGTGTCCGGAAGTCCTCACACCTTGGCCATGATGGTGTTCCGCCGACACTTCTACGTCTTGGAGGAACTGATGTCGCAGCCTTACTATTGAAGGTCTACAATCTATCCATCAAGTTTGGCATATTTCCCTCACAGTGGAAGACTGCGGTCATCATCCCAATCCATAAGAAGGGACCAATACATGACCCCTCAAATTACCGCCCTATCAACCACACTCCAATTGCTTCTAGGTTGGTGGAACGCCTCATCAAACAGCGGATGTCCGACTTCCTGTTGTCCCATAACATCATCCATAGTGGGCAGCATGGCTTCCTAAAATCACGTTCATGCACCACCTGTCAGTACGACTTTTTTAACCTCATAACGGCGGCCGCCGACAACGCTAAATCTATCATCATCATATACCTTGATATGACAAAGGCTTTCGACCGCGTCCCTCACGCTTTGTTACTAACCAAACTCAAAGCCCATGGCTTTTCCGGTTCGCTTTTATCTTGGTTAACATCTTATTTATCGGACCGTTCACAAGTGGTTTCCATTGATAGGTGTTTCTCACAACCTGCTCCAGTCACCAGTGGAGTTATACAAGGCATTGTACTCGGTCCTTTACTATTTCTCATCTACATAAACGACATATTTCCCATCTTGCACCATGGTACCCCATTCCTTTTCGCTGATGATGTTAAGATTGTCTATGAGTTTCCTCGTCAAAACCTCAACATCATGCTGGATGATATCTCTAGTGACCTAAAGCGATTCGGGGATTGGTGCAATTCATGGAATATGGATTTTTCGACCTCGAAGAGCCGCTACACAGCATTCAGATGTCAAGTGACCCCCGGAACCCTGCTTATCCACGACCTACCCATTTCGTACAGCCCTTTAGTTCGAGACCTTGGTCTCCATTATTCTTGTAGCTTTAGGTTTTCTGAGTATGTTCCACTCCAGATTGCAAAGACCAGAAGAACCACTGGTCTCATCTCCAGAACTTTTCGGCTAAATGATTGCAAAATGCTCACTTACAAGTCTCACGCCAGGCCTCTCCTTGAATACTGTCCCATTATCTTCACCAACATGACGAAATCCGACCGCATTTCTCTGGAGTCCGTGCAACGCCAATTCACCAAACAATTGGTAGGCTTTTCCTCCAGTCTGTGTTACAAGTATCGATGCATCCTACTCAATCTTGACCCTCTATGGTTGCGTCGCATAAAGCTCAATTTGTGCTTCCTGTTTAAGCTGTACCACCGTACGGCCTTTTCGTGTACCGAACCCATTCGTCTCACTCCCTCCACGAATTATGCTCTACGCCATCGGTCATTGCAGCTCTCTATTCCTAGATCAAAACTAGCGTTAAGATCTAACTTTTTCCTTATAAAATACTCAAAGTTAGGGAATAAACTCCCTCTAAACATCCGCGAGAGTCTCTCAATTTCCCAGTTCAGAGGCTCGCTGGATCACTTCTTGACTGTTCCCAATGTGATCCTTCTTACCGGCCTGACCGTCACCGAAGAGGTGGCCTACGAAAACGGGTTTGATTACTAGCATTACTGCACTAGAACTTTCATTTCTCACTCGATGACAAACGCCAGGGCAACTATTCTCTTTTACGTTATATTGCTTACAATCTATACTACTGTAGCCACAGTTTGCTGACTTTTATAACTATACCTAGTTTAATGCTTGCCGGTTCTCCTAATTTTAGACAATGTTCCTGTTCTATTGCCAACCAGTCTAAGTTTCTTAGTGTTAGATGTCTCCACAGCAAATAAGTACGTGGCTTCGGACCCTAGGACACTGAGTCCCGCCGTCTACCACTTTACTCGATCCTTTCACTCCTCTCCCGTTCATCTTGGCTACCACCACTCACCTGGGTTTTATGCCCGGCCTCAATTCGCCTTTCTTAATCACCTCATTCCATAATCTATTATCCCAGAAGCCCACCTGCTAGTACTTACCTGGTGGCTTTTCCTCTCGTCTCACCTCTGTATTTACCATCCACCAACTACTATCATATTCTCTCTTATGCACCACACCATTTCCCATCAGCAGAGCTAAACTCATCTGCACCAGCTAGCCCGGAATGGACTCTGATGGTCTTAGGCATGGCCTGGCGCTGCATGAGACTGACACACGTATGCTAGCTTGTGCTTTACAACGTTCGTTGTCCTACTCCGTGTGTTGCATAATCCCATCCTGCATTTTCCCAGCCCATGTTAGCGAAACCCCTGATGTCAACGGCACCCATACCATTGCGTCGTTGGAACGTGGGGAAAACAGACCACCCCCAGCAGTTGCGAAAAAAGACAAATACGAATAAAATTACGATCGGGCGGAGGGGCTATGGAAAGTTCCCATATGGGCTCAACCACCCCTCTGTTAGGAAACAAAATAATAATAATAATAATAATAATAATAAAACTGAAAAAAGAGAACAGTGGAAACGAAAAGGACCTCGTGGGATCGATTCGATCTCCAAATACCACTGACATCGGGCTGTGAAGGAATTGGGCAACCTTCATCTATGGGAAAGTATCCCATCAGCTCAGACCTGATCCTGCGAAAGGGGAAACCCCACATCGCCCTTGTTCGCTCGACAAGCTTTGGTCTTCACGCTCGAGACTGACTGGGGTGACAGCGCACTGGACTCTCCACATACGCTTTCCCATCCCCCGCTCTAAGTTTCAACCACCCCATACCCACCATAAGCGCACCTAGCATGCACGTCGACGTCAAATACAATCGCTTCCACAGCCCTGACCTTCAACCCATTGACCTGGACAGAGTATCGACGTACCTGACGAATAACGGCAACCTCGATGAAGCCCGGAAAAGGAAAAAAAGAGATAAGAACATAGTGGAAACCGGTCACCTTTTCCATCTATACCCCTCTATCTTCCGTCACCTTTTTTAGAAAGCGGTCATCTCGATGTCCTAGCATCCAAGCCACGCTTAGGTTTACAACCCTACCTAACAGTAACCACTGCCTCCTGCCAACTACAATCACTACCGCAGCCTGCTCACAATTAAGTTAAATCTCTGAAATGCAGACGCAGCAGCCCACCGGGTTTACGCTATCTTGCTAGCCTGTGGTAGTACTTATCAACCCCCTGCAACCCTACGTTACTTAAGCTCTCTAATTAAAACCCAGATCAAAGTACGAAATGTAACACTGACAGTCCACATAAACCCAGCCAGTTCATTATTAATTGTCGCTGTTTATTATCATAACTAACAGCTGGAACCACGTCCAGACTGCTAACACCATTTATTTCAGGTTTGTCGTCGCCCACTCTCTCGGGCACCACTTTCGGTGACCAATGTCCACACTTTGACCTGTCCCGACAGAGACCTTAATGGCATCTTTTATACCAAACGGGATTGCAAACGGGCCACACGACCTAAAACACCCCCAAATGCTTACAAGCAGATTGATAGACGTCTCCTAACGCAACATCTCTACTACTGATGTCACTGTTGGAGGATTCAGAAATAACAGTTCGCAAGCAACCTTCTATTGATTGATTGACACATCCCTTACCCCGCCTGATGAACCATACCCACGGGATGCTGCACATCACCTTGGTCTCATGTGAAACAATCCAATAACAGAGCCAGAATACGCAACACAGGAATTTTTTCTCATTAAAATTCGATACGTTATCCGAACGCGAGTCCACTTGTCCCTCACATCCTTGGTTCCCAACAATGATGCCGAAGATCACTGAGAATCAATAAGTCAATATATTTGTCAGCATAACAGAACAATAAGGCGCGAGCCTACAAGGAGATTTTTCGCTCCGTTTTCTCTTCCAAGATTTCATTTTTCTTTCGATCGGTATCCAGCTTGAAATTGACTCTTCACCAGTTAAAGGCCTTCAAGTTGCGCTGCCTTTTTTTCTCTGAATGATAAGGGTTATTGATCCCGAACCTAAACTCACCTTATATATGGATTGCTGTTTCCTCCACATTCAACAACGTTGCCTGTCCATTTCCACAAAGTTTCCTCATGTCCCCTCGTTTCATGATGAACTCCCTCTATTAGAATCGGGAATATCCATCATTCCGGGCCAACTTCATCTCCACAGAGAGCCGCTCTCTTCATATTCACCAAAGTTCACGGTTGTACTCCCATTCATTTCTTTAACCTCTCCATGTCCATAACTTACTCCGTGCATAGAACCAGCAATAGGCCTCAGTTACCCACATCTTGCATTATTATGACTTATAACGCATCCCTAGCGCTATATTTTCACGATATATTTTGTATTTTCACGGACCACCACCAACCAGTCGAATCCGAAACCAAACCGTATTTGCCGCGCAAACCTTTATAATTTCAGTCGACTCAAACTATCTCTAGCTATATTGTTTTGCTTCTGACGACTCCACTCGCTTTCTTGAAATTCGTGTATAGTTCATTGTTTTGAATAACGTTGTACACCATGATCATGCGCTTGCGCATGCGTCTCGACCATGGTCGAGAAATATACCATTATTATTATTATTATTATTATTATTATTATTATTATTATTAAACGTGGTAAAAGTATGAACGAAGATGGCCACTGCTACAGATGATCCATGTTGCATGCATTCAATATGGTGGCTTTAACAGGCTGTTTTGGCAGTTCTTCCGGGACGTTTAACACTATAGCATTGTTAGCCTTCTTTGTCCTCCTGTGAATTTCCCAGCCTATCGCATCTATATAACGACCGGCTTTGGAAGAGGTTTTCGGGTCAGCTTGATCTATTGTTTCAGCAATGATTGTCAGTGGGGAAATCTTTGATAATGCACACTCAGTCGATTGCCATTTATTATATAAGTCGTTTATCTTCTGTTCCAAATCATCGACTTTATTTTTGGCTCCACTGTATATATCGATCAGTGATACAGAGCATTTACTGACAGCTACCGTCATGTCGGCGTTTGTGTTTCTTTTCACTTTGGAGGCCAAAATGGTTCGTTTTGGCCCAGGCGGACACCATAACCTTTGAATACAGACTTAGACATTCTTTTAGGTCTGAAACAGGGACAGTCGTGTTTGAAGAGGGCATGGAGGTTATATCTGACTCGTGTATAGGTGCGTTTTACTGGGCTGCTACAGCAGCAGGAGTTTATACGCTTCAGAAAGAAAAGTATAAAGACAGATCACCAAGTCCCTCCGTCAATAAATATAGCTGCTCGGATAGACCAAGCTTAATGTGCAGCTGTGTGTAAGGAGAGTGACTGAGGGCTGGGGGGCTCGGGTTTCAAAGTTGGCCGAAATATCAGTGATGGCTTCAGCGGAAGTCTCGTTAGATTTCGGGTGCCAGAAAAAAACTATTGGATTTCTCTAAGTATCTAGACCAAGCTTTGCCGTAGAAAAGGCCAACCAAGCGCTGATTACCCTATAAGGCCGGAGAGATAACAACTCACAGCGAGATACGGGTAGATACCTAAATGATATGATCCAGCCGAGAATCAGTGTGTGATTTATAGGCAGGGTTGCTAAGAGTGAGTTTAGGTAGGTTTGAACCGAAGTTTCCTGGAGGAGGCTTATGTTATTATTTCACGAAAACCAATTACGAATTTACGGTGGGGTGTCGCAGCTAACAGCTCTGAAAACACAACGCTTCAGTGTGGACAAAATTCCTGCTAGAGATGGCACAAAGCCGAGCCTAAATGATGGAAAAATCAAAAAACTACGGGACAACCTGATTTTCTCGTCTAGAAGAACTTGAGCACAGTAAAAGCCGGAAGGTGGGGGACGGCGCGACCCTCGTCAGCCTGGATGTCGTGGCATTTCCTATAGAAATTGATTAGGAATCGTCGGAAGTTCCGGATCGTCAGCCGGCGTCATGCACACCGCCAGGACAACCGAAGAGTTGCGCCTCAGAACTAGACAGGAGTATATAATAAGAGACACCTAAGCGACGGAGCAAACGCCGTGGTGTTGTATACTAACGCGTGTAGCATTAGAAACAAATGGGTGGAACCCGCCAAAACCGCTGGGGAGAGCAAACTGTCAATAGTTGCTGTTAAGGAAACGTGGCTTTCTAAAGAGGACCATGTGCCAGGCCTAATAAGTAACGGTAGGATAGAGCACACGATCGCCTTGGTGGAGATGTAGCCTTCCTCATTAGGTCAGGCAAAAATCATCTCGAGTCTCAGACCAAGATATGCACTAGCAAGATCCAGCTATGCGCCGTTACGATCATCCTTCCAGGCAAAAGGGTTAACGTCGTCTGTGTCTACAGGGCACCAAGCACAAACCACGAAGAGGACATCTGTTTGCTGCGGACTTTGACTGAACTAGTTAAGGACGCACAAAAGACCCTCATAGTGGGTGACTTCAATCTTCCGCACATCGACTGGGTGGCTGAGGTCTGCGTGCCGGGATCGGAGGAGCAAACCTACTTAAAATGGCTGCATGATAATGCGTTGCATCAGCATATTAGGGAGAATACCAGATATAGGACTGGATGCGTTCCATCATTGCTGGATCTAGCTATAACGTACTTCCCTTACGATGTGGCTGGACTGCATTATTGTGCACCGCTGGGAAAGAGTGACCACGTGTGTGTCAAAATAGTTCTATGCGTGCGGCAACCGAAGGTACCCTCAAGGCTGATTAGGAATTTCGGTAGTATGGACATAGATAGGCTTCGTAATAGGGCGATGGGTTTGACCTGGGACGCGCCACAGGAGGCTACTGTGGAGGAGCGCTGGCAGGCCATAAAGGGATCCCTGACTGCCCTACAGGAAGAGTTTGCACCCTTAAAACGAAGGAGTGGGGAGGGCAAACCCATGTGGTGGAAGGCTGCAATAGCCAAGGCCATCATAAGTAGAAACCGCGGCTGGAACAGGTACAAAGCTTCCGGCAGTCAGCTAGCCTGGAACCGCTATACGAGGCCGAGAAACGAGACTGTAAGCCTTTTGAGAACTTCTTAGCGGGAATTTGAGCTGAAATTGGCCCAGTCTGTAAGACAACAGCCGAAGAAGTTCTACAGCAATGTACAGTCCAAAGGCCCAACAAAGAAAGCCGTAGATTCACTATCCACTAGAGACCATGATATTGTCACTGATGACCAGGGCAAAGCAGACGCCCTGGGGGAATACTTTGGTAGTGCACATAGGATAGATAGTGGGGTACGAGTAGATCTGGCCCCAGTGCATCCTGCTCCCCAGTTAAACGAAACAAATCTCCCAGAGGAAAGCATGCGTAAGTACCTACAGGAATTAAACAGCCACAAGTCAGTGGACCCAGGTGGCCTCCACCCAGCTATCATCAAGCTGTTGGCGGATATCATAGCTCCATCGGTATGCAGGCTGTACAGATCCACTGTGGACCAGTGTAAGCTGCCTCAGGACTGGAAAGTCGCGGCAGTCGTGGCAACACACCAGAGTGGACCTAAGTCGGCTATGCAGAACCACAGGCCGATAAGCCTAACTAGCATCCTATGTAAAGTCCTTGAGGAGATCATCCGTGTCCACATCTGTCAGCATTTACTGGAGCAATCCATCCTGTGTCCGGCCCAACATGGATTCCTGAAAAACAGATCTTGTCTGACAGATCTCTTGTGCTTCTTAGATGAAGTAACTCGACGACTGGACGAAGGTAAGCAAGTTGATGTATGCTGTCTCGACTTTAGCAAGGCGTTCGACTCCGTTAATCATCGTCTTTTGCTACGCTAGATGGAGAAGCTTGGTATAGGTGGGCCAGTATATGGGTAAGCGGAGGAATTCCTTCGCCACAGGAGGTTTCACGTCAAAGTAGGGTACAGTTGCTCCAGTTTGGTGAACGTCACCTGTGGTGTACCTCAGGGATCCGTCCTAGACCCGGTCCTATTCTTGTCGTTTATTAACGACCTGGCATCCGCTCTTCAATTGCATAGTTTATTTTTGCGGATGATGTGGAAATCGTCGGTTTTGAGGGTAGGGTGGACTTGGGCAGGGATATAGGTACCGTCCTGAACTGGGCATACAAATGGGACTAACCCCTGAAAGCCGAAGAAGCCATTTGTTGTCAGGGTCAACAAAAAGCCTAACTGTCGCTCACGACCAGGGGCTGTTCACCATGGGAGCAGTCAGCAGAGTTAAGGACCTTGGGGTCATCGTGAGCAGTGACTTTAAATGGTCGGAGCAGTGCAACGTTGCTACGCAAAAGGCTTGTGGTGAGCTCTTTAGGGTACTATCAGTTTTTTCTCGCCGGCAGCCGGAGATATTCGTACATATTCACATGGCTATAGTGCGACCTCGCTTAGAAGGTAGAGTGCAGGCTTGGTCACCCTTCTACAAAAAGGACGCTGCCTGCCTAGAGAAAGTCCAACGTCTCGCCACGCGAATGGTTGGAGGACAGAGGGGTAAGACGTATGAGCAGAGACTCTGTGACCTGAATCTCTTTTCGTTGGAAAGGAGGAGACGTCGAGGGGATCTCATAGAAACGTTCAAGATAATGAATGGCTTTTCTGGCCTTAGACCAGATAATCTGTTCCAAGTGGCTGTGGACTCCAGAGCAAGGGGACATGAAAAGAAGCAGATAAAATCCCGAGTTAGGTTGATGGCTAGATCGCACTTCTTCAGCAACAGGGTTGTGAACAGTTGGAACGGTCTGCCTGGTTAAATGATAGATCTGCAGACCGTCCAATCCCTCAATGTTGCCCTAGATCGCAAATGGTACGAGATATTTCCTCCTAGTGAGCCTTGACTATAGCAACTGGATGGATAACTGGTAGCACTGTGGTCCTTCTGGAGCATGTTTTATTAGACTTTTTCGCTCATTGCATACAGTCTCAGTGAAGACTCAAGAGGCATGTCTCTGGCAGTTGATGTGCGTTGAGGTTCTCCGTTTCCCTCTCATTTTAAGCAGGGATTCGCCGAAATACACTCCGCAGTGGTGAGTGCATACCTTGTGTGCATACCATCGAAGGAATTCTGGAAGCTCGATTGGCCGTAGCCATTACCAGTACTGTGCAGACTGAACTGAACTGAACTGAACTGAACCTCGTGTGTAAGTGCCGCGCGGTTTGAATTCAAAGTGCTCTCGTCTTTGAATTGAGTTTTTGAATAGTTTTGTGAATTAACCCAGTTTAATTCACAATACTGAGCGTATCATAATTGCATTTAAGGTGCATTTTATCCGGAGAATATTTTTGTTCTCCTTGTAGTATTGCCGAGTAGTGTTCGGTGTTTTTTGAGGCTATCTTTCCCCTCTTCTAATCTTTCCTTTTGTTTTTGTTTTTTGTGTTAGCGGGATTTACCTGCTATTGTCAGAGTGCGTATTTTGTGTTCGGGTAAAGAGCACTTGAGTTGTATTCGCCCTCGTTTTTGGGGTTTTCGGTATGACACGCGTTTCCGACCCGTGTCCAGCACCCAAGTGTGGAAAACGTGTGGTAAATTGTATAGAGTGCGAGATATGCAAGAGATGGGCTCACCCAAGGTGTTCAGGGATAGCAAAGGACATCTATGTCCTTTATAAACAGAACCCATCGGCTGAATGGGTCTGTGCCCACTGCAAGGAGGCGGCCAGTCTGGCCTTTAAACTGCAGGCCCAAGGGCAGGACCAATGTCCACCAAGTAGTACCTCGGTTGTAAGCCCCAAACCACCGCAAGCAGGTTGTAGTAAGTCGTTTGCGGAAGTAGTATCAACACCCTAGAGGACAATCATCCGAGCGAATGGACCAGCACCGAGGGCTTGCCAGGCGGTCGTTGCCTCCACTCCTTTGAGGCCGACCGACGAGGGCCAGTGGACGGAGCAGAAGCCGAGAAGGGCGAGGCAGGTCAAAAAGAAGGTCGACTGTAATAGAGCGAAAGATGGGTTGGCTAGGGTGAATGACCCTGCTCTTCTGGTATTAGAAAACAAGGTGAAGGACCTGCAGAGGCAGATCTTGTCGATGGGCAGGTTCTCAAGCCACAGGCTTCTGATCCTAAACCAGGAAGAACCCTTTATAAGGGAATCGAAGGCCAGGAGAAACATTGACAGGAGGAGGGTCTGCGACATACTGCGAATCGCAGGTGTTCCGTACCCTCCTACTCTAAGAAGGGTGCACAGAGTGGGGACATGGAAGTCACCACTCGGGAACAAAGGCGAACTATGTGCGAGACCAATACTGGTGGAGTTCGCTGATGAGGCTACCCGGGATAGAATACTGGCGAGGGCAGCGGTAGTGGCTCAGATTACCAAAGGCAGATACCAGATTGTGCCGGACGAGCATAGGGTAAGGCCTGGTGGTCTAGCCCCGGGAGGTATCCTTGCTCGACCAGCCAGGGCGCTGGTGAGAAACCTAAAAGTTCAGCGGAATGCCGTACTCGGCTCCCAGGCCCCGACCCCGACAATAGTAAAGAAGCCACGTGCGGGGTCGCAAATAGTTGTAATTGAAGATGCGCTGGAAGACGAGAATTGGCAGTACTGTCCGAAGATAGATGACAGCGCGACACCTGCCAGTCTGGATGTTGTGGCCGCTCCTATAGAGATGGATTGGGAGTCGTCGGAAATTCTGGACCATCAGCCGGCTTCATGCATCCCAGTGGGGACATCCGAAGCAAGAAACGTGTCATCATCTCAGGCGTTGCGCCTGAGAAACAGTCCGGAGTGAATAGCAAGAGACACCTAGGCGACGGAGCAAACGCCGTGGTGTTATATACTAACGCGTGTAGTATTAGAAACAAATGGGTGTAACTTGCCAAAACCGCTGACGAACAGAAAGCGTCAATAGTTGCCGTCACGGAAACGTGGTTTTCTGAAGAAGACCATGTGCCAGGCCTAATAAGTAACGGTTTTGCAGTCTACATGCAGGATCGGGAGCAAGATCGCCTTGGGGGTGGAGCAGCCATCCTCGTTAGGTCAGGTGGAAACCACCTTGAGTCCCAGACCAAGATATGCACTCGCAAGATCCAGCTATGCGCCGTTACGATCATCCTTCCAGGCAAAAGGGTTAACGTCGTCTGTGTCTACAGGGCACCAAGCACAAACCACGAAGAGGACATCTGTTTGCTGCGGACTTTGACTGAACTAGTTAAGGACGCACAAAAGACCCTCATAGTGGGTGACTTCAATCTTCCGCACATCGACTGGGTGGCTGAGGTCTGCGTGCCGGGATCGGAGGAGCAAACCTACTTAAAATGGCTGCATGATAATGCGTTGCATCAGCATATTAGGGAGAATACCAGATATAGGACTGGATGCGTTCCATCATTGCTGGATCTAGCTATAACGTACTTCCCTTACGATGTGGCTGGACTGCATTATTGTGCACCGCTGGGAAAGAGTGACCACGTGTGTGTCAAAATAGTTCTATGCGTGCGGCAACCAAAGGTACCCTCAAGGCTGATTAGGAATTTCGGTAGTATGGACATAGATAGGCTTCGTAATAGGGCGATGGGTTTGACCTGGGACGCGCCACAGGAGGCTACTGTGGAGGAGCGCTGGCAGGCCATAAAGGGATCCCTGACTGCCCTACAGGAAGAGTTTGCACCCTTAAAACGAAGGAGTGGGGAGGGCAAACCCATGTGGTGGAAGGCTGCAATAGCCAAGGCCATCATAAGTAGAAACCGCGGCTGGAACAGGTACAAAGCTTCCGGCAGTCAGCTAGCCTGGAACCGCTATACGAGGCCGAGAAACGAGACTGTAAGCCTTTTGAGAACTTCTTAGCGGGAATTTGAGCTGAAATTGGCCCAGTCTGTAAGACAACAGCCGAAGAAGTTCTACAGCAATGTACAGTCCAAAGGCCCAACAAAGAAAGCCGTAGATTCACTATCCACTAGAGACCATGATATTGTCACTGATGACCAGGGCAAAGCAGACGCCCTGGGGGAATACTTTGGTAGTGCACATAGGATAGATAGTGGGGTACGAGTAGATCTGGCCCCAGTGCATCCTGCTCCCCAGTTAAACGAAACAAATCTCTCAGAGGAAAGCATGCGTAAGTACCTACAGGAATTAAACAGCCACAAGTCAGTGGACCCAGGTGGCATCCACCCAGCTATCATCAAGCCGTTGGCGGAGGGGCTATGGAAAGTTCCTATATGGGCTCAACCACCCCTCTGTTAGGAAACAATAAAAAGAAAAATAAAGAAAAAGAACAGTGAAGAAAAGACCTCGTGGGACAGATTCCATCACCAAATACCACTGACATCGGGCTGTGAAGGAATTGGGCAACCTTCATCTATGTGTATGTCTCCCATCAGCTCAGACCTGATCCTGCGAAAGGGGAAACCCCACATCGCCCTTGTCCGCTCGACAAGCTTTTGGTTTTCACGCACGAGAGTGACTGGGGTGAAAACGCACTGGACTCTCCACATACGCCTACCCACCCCCCGCTCTTAGTTTCAGCCACCCCATACCCCCCATAAGCGCACCTAGCATGCATGTCGACGTCAAATACAATCGCTACAATAGCCCTGACTTTCAACTCGTTGACCTGGACAGCGTATCGACATACCTGACGAATAACTACAACCGCGGTGAAACCCGGAAAAGGAAAAAAATAATAATAAATAAATAAAAAAGAGAAAGATAAGAGCACAGTGAAAACCGGTCACCTTTTCCAACTATGCCCCTCCACCTTCCGTCATCTCTCTTAGAAAGCGGCCTTCCCGATGTCCTAGTGTCCAAGCCACGCTTAGGTTTGCAACCCTACCTAACAGTAACCACAGCCCCCTGCCAACTACAATCACTACTGCAGCCTGGACTCTAAGCCCACTGACATGGATAATATACGGTAGCATATTGGTAACACTACAGAGGCAACAGATGACCAACACCTGCCTCACTTAAGTCTACAAAAAATGAACACAGAGAACCGTTCATATTTTCCATTCCCCACTGACTATCCCTCCTCAATCTTATAACAAATATGGTATTCATGCATCCACCACGTCATGAGATTTTCCTTCTCACTTTTAAGTTTAATCTCAGTAGGTTGGCACTACCGAGTAGGAGCACAGATGAACTCACGTCCACGTTTCTCTACATGATAACAACTTTCCCTAACACATTACCACCGATGCCCTAGTGGTTCTTCCCGAAATCTTACTTAATTGCTCTTCACAACCTCTAATTGCGTGCAAACCATTTACCCTTTGAAATGCAGACGCAGCAGCCCACCCGCTTCAGGCTATCTTGCAAGCCTGCAGTAGTACTTATCAACCCCCTGCAACCCGACGTTACTTTAGCTCTCGAACTAAAACCCAGATCGGAGTATAAAATGTGCCACTGAGGGTTCACATAAAGCCAACCAGCTCATTACTAACTGTCGCTATTTATAATAATAACTAACAGCTGGAACCACGTCCAGACTGCTAACATCATTTATTTCAGATTTTACGTCTCCCACTTCCGGGCTCCACTTTCGGTGACCAATGCCCACACTTTGACCTGTACCGACAGAAGCCTAAATGGCACCTTTTATACGGAACGGGATTGCAATCGAGCCACACGACCTGACCACTCCCAACTGCTTACCAGTAGATTGATAGGCGTCTTCTGGCGCAACACCTCCACTACTGATGTCACTGCTGGAGTCTTCACAAATACCTGTTCACAGGCCAACTTCTACTGGTTGACTGACACGTCCCTTACTCCGCCTGATGAACCATACCCACGTGATGCTGCACGTCACCTTGGTATCACGTGAAACAATCCAATAACAGAGCCAGAATAAGCAACACTGGAATATTTTACTCATTAAAATTCGATACGCCATCCGAACGCGAGTCCACTTATCCCCCCATCCATGGTTCCCAATTATGACGCCGAATATCAATGAGAATCAAAAAGGCAATATAATTTGTTTTTGTCAGCGTAACAGAACAATAAGGCGCCAGCCTGCGCGGAGGTTTTTCACTCAGTTTTCTCTTGCGAAATTCCATTTTACTTTCGATTGGCATCCCGCTTGAAATTGACTCCTCACCAATTCAAGGCCTTCAAGTTGCGCTCCCTTTTTTCTGAATGATACGGGTTATTGGTCCTGATCCTAAACTCACCTTTTATATGGATTGCTGTTTCCTCCACACTCATCGTTTCCTAAGCCACTCCCACAAAGTTTGCTCGTGTCTCCCCGTTTCATGACGCACTCCGTTTCTTATAACCGGGAATATCCACCATGGTCTTCATACAGAGCCGTTCTCTTCATACTCAACAAAGTTCACGAGTATACTCCCATTTCTTTCATCTCTCCATGTTCATAACTCATTCCGTGCACAGAACCCCAGTAGGCCTCCGTTATCTACAGCTTGCACTACTTTGGTTTATAATGCATCCTTAGCGATATATTTCCACGACATATTTGGTATTTCCACGGACCACCACCAACCGACTCGAATTCGAAACTAAACCGTATTTGCCGCGCAAACCATTATCACCTCGGTCGATTCAAACTATCTGTAGCTATATTGTTTTGCTTCTCATGTTTTCGACTCGCCTTCTTGAAATTACTTTATAGTTCATTGTTCTGAGTAACGTTGTACACCATGATCATGCGCTTGCGCGTGCGTCTCGACCACGATCGCGAAATATACCATCATATCATATCATATCATATCATATCATAGCTCCATCGGTATGCAGGCTGTACAGATCCACTGTGGACCAGTGTAAGCTGCCTCAGGACTGGAAAGTCGCGGCAGTCGTGGCAACACACCAGAGTGGACCTAAGTCGGCTATGCAGAACCACAGGCCGATAAGCCTAACTAGCATCCTATGTAAAGTCCTTGAGGAGATCATCCGTGTCCACATCTGTCAGCATTTACTGGAGCAATCCATCCTGTGTCCGGCCCAACATGGATTCCTGAAAAACAGATCTTGTCTGACAGATCTCTTGTGCTTCTTAGATGAAGTAACTCGACGACTGGACGAAGGTAAGCAAGTTGATGTATGCTGTCTCGACTTTAGCAAGGCGTTCGACTCCGTTAATCATCGTCTTTTGCTACGCTAGATGGAGAAGCTTGGTATAGGTGGGCCAGTATATGGGTAAGCGGAGGAATTCCTTCGCCACAGGAGGTTTCACGTCAAAGTAGGGTACAGTTGCTCCAGTTTGGTGAACGTCACCTGTGGTGTACCTCAGGGATCCGTACTAGGCCCGGTCCTATTCTTGTTATTTATTAATGACCTAGCATCCACTCTTCAATCGCCCAGCCTTATTTTTGCGGATGATGTGAAGATTGTTGAATCTAAGGGTAGGGCGGACTTGGGCAGGGATATAGGTACCGTCCTGAACTGGGCATACAAATGGGACTTACCTCTAAACGCTCAAAAACGCCATTTGTTGTCAAGGCCAACAGAGAGCCTAACTGTCGCTCATGATCAAGGGCTGTTTACCGGAGAGGCAGCCAGTAGGGTTGAAGACCTGGGGATCATCATGAAAAGTGACTTTAAATGGTCGGAGCAGTGCAACGTTGCTACGCAAAAGGCTTGTGGTGAGCTCTTTGGGGTACTATCAGTTTTTTCTCGCCGGCAGCCGGAGATATTCGTACATATTCACATGGCTATAGTGCGACCTCGCTTAGAAGGTAGAGTGCAGGCTTGGTCACCCTTCTACAAAAAGGACGCTGCCTGCCTAGAGAAAGTCCAACGTCTCGCCACGCGAATGGTTGGAGGACAGAGGGGTAAGACGTATGAGCAGAGACTCTGTGACCTGAATCTCTTTTCGTTGGAAAGGAGGAGACGTCGAGGGGATCTCATAGAAACGTTCAAGATAATGAATGGCTTTTCTGGCCTTAGACCAGATAGTCTATTCCAAGTGGCCGTAGACTCCTGAACAAGGGGACACGAAAAGAAGTTGATAAAAGCCCGATCTAGGTTGATGGCTAGATCGCACTTCTTCAGCAACAGGGTTGTGAACAGTTGGAACGGTCTGCCATTTAAGTTTATCTTTATCTGTGCTGACTGGATCCCGAATAATGTCAATGCCCCTCACCATTGATATAACCACTTGCTCAGATGAGGCTACTTTCCTCATAAGGCACTGTGATTCCCCCTCTGTAGCCAATGCCTCACTCCTCAATCTGGACGAGACGGTCATTCATAATGCGCTGACAACGGATGCACTAAAATGTGCAGCCCAAAGTCAGGCTGCAGAGATAGCCGAGCTAAGGGCCACCGTCCGCACCCTTAAGGATGAGCTGACCAACCTGAGGAGTTGGTAATAAAATCCCTCCCGGTGTCCCAGGCAGCCGATCAGGTGTGTAGAGTTTCTGAGCAGCAAATTCTTGACGCCGCAAAGATTTTACAAGATACCGAGAATTGCTCCAAGCGAGTCATCCTTTGGAGCCGCTTCCTCAGTTCAGATCACCCTCATGACACCTACGCCCAGGTGTCTAATCGCCTTAAGCTCCCTTTCCCACTTAAAGGTCGGTCCACTTGGTTGGTAACCAAACGCACCAACCGGGTTCACGGTATTCTCATTGTAATGGGTTCCACAGATGCAGCCAAACGAATTGTTTCCTTGGCCGCAAAGCTCAAGGAGGAAATTAAAGGGCCCAAGGGCGTATCCATTGATAAGCCACTTCATCTGAGGCTCCGCAGTGAGAAGGCTAAGCCAGAAATTCCACAAAATGCCGAATTCTTAGGAGTGAGATTCTTTCCCATCTTCATAGAAATATGATCCTCTCCCCGTTCCAACATGGGTTTCTTCCTGGCAGATCATGCATCACCAATATGCTTTCTGTCATGGATAGTCTAACGAAAGCCTATGATGATGGCCAGCTCTCACACGCTGTATTCATCGGTTATGCTAAGGCCTTTGATAATGTCCCACATGCCCCTCTTCTTTATAAGCTGCAGACATACGGGATCACAGGCTCCATGTTGGCCTACGTAGCTTCCTTACCGACCGCACCTTTGTGGTTAAAGTCGGGAATGTTTTGTCTCAACCCTCCCCAGTAACAACTGGGGTCCCCCAAGGGCCGGTCTTAGGTCCTATTCTTTGCTTGATCTATATAAACGATATTCCGACAGCCCTTCCTGCGAACATTGCCATGTACGCAGATGATGTAACCCTCTGGAGTTCAAGCGTTGAAGACCTGCAAGTTGCAGTTTATGAAACAAAACACTGGTCCGAGGATTGGAACCTCCCAGTTAATGATGACAAATGCGTGAGCATGTCTTTCGGCAGAGAGACTGGTCACACGTTCTCCATTAACGGAGCAACCACACTGCCAAGGGTTGACCGACACAAGGTGCTCGGTTTCTGGTTAGATTGCAACTTATCCTTCTCTCATCATCACCAACTTGCGAGCAAGCCTGCCTTTCGAGTCCTAAACATGATTCGAAGGTCCTTCCCGCGCATATCTAAGGATGATTTCCCCATAATTTTCGGCACGTATATCCGACCTCTGCTGGAGTACGGTAATCAGATAGTGCACTCTGGTCTTGTCCGAGACCGTGAGATCCTAGAAAGAGTTCAGCGGGCCTCCACCAAGGCGGTAAGGGGTCTATCCCATCTACCTTATCCCGTCCGCCTCTCACTCCTCAACCTCTATCCCCTTGACGTAAGACGCGTAAGAGGTGATCTGTTTTTGATGTTCCACCGTTTTGAAACAGGTCAAAGCGATTGCTTCTTCTCCGTCTGTCCAGCCTCCTCTCTCCGTGGTCACAGCAGAAAAGTTTTCAAACCGAGGCCACGCACTTTACCAAGGATTAACTTTTTTAGCTATAGGGTTATTACTCTGTGGAACGTACTTCCGGAAGATATTGTTCTCTCGAAGTACAAAACTATCTTCAAGAAAAAGCTAGACCTCTACCTGGGTCTCTTCCAATAATTCCTTTGTAAAAAACAAACAAACAAAATAGATGTTTTTTATCGCATATATGTTCATGAATGCCGCACCCCGACTCAGCTTAAGGCACTGTCCACAGTGTGATACTGCATGATGTTATGTGTATCTTGTTTTCGCTGCCACCCCCGCTCCCCCCCCCCCGCTTCTTTTTACTCTCGTTTCAGCTCGGTGAATCAGACAGAAGATCAAAGATTTCCTCAAGAACCGGGACAATTGGGCTCAAAGCCTCGAACCCGTGTAGTACTTCAAGACTTCAAGACATCTGCAGACAGTCCAATCCTTCAAAGGTGCCCTTGATCGCAAGTGATACGAGATCTTTCCTTGTAGTGAGCCTTGAGTATATCAACTAGATGGATGACGGGTAGCACTGTGGTCCTGCTGGAGTATGTTTTAGCAGACTTTTTCCCTCATTGCATACTGTCTCAGTGAACGCTCACGGTGCATAATGTCTCTCGCAGTTGATGTGCGATGAGGTTTTCGTTTCCCTCTCATTTTTAGCGGGGATTCGGCGAAATACACTCGGCACTGGTGGGTGCATAACTGGTGTGCATACCATCGAAGGAATTCTGGACGCTCGATTGGCCGTGGCCATTACCTGTCCTGTGCAGACTGAACTGACTGAACTGAACCGAACCTGGCCTAGCTTTTTTGGGGAGCCGGAAGTGAACAAGATGCTCAAGTCCATCAAAACCCATAAGTCACCGGGACCGGACGACGTGCATCCGCTGATGTTGAAGGAGTTGGCGGACCAGCTAACTACACCACTAACGCGGTTGTTTAATTTGTCGTTGGCCACTGGAAGTCTACCTCAGGAGTGGAAAAAAGCAGTTGTTGTTCCGCTGTACAAGGGTGGGACAAAATCCACCTCGGCCAACTACCGCCCAGTTAGCCTCACTTCCGTGGTTGGGAAGGTCATGGAAAGGCTAGTGGCTGTTCGTATACGTGAACATCTGGAGCGCTGTCAACTGCTATGCGCAGAGCAGCACGGTTTTCGGCGGAACAGATCATGTCTGTCAAACCTGTTGACCGCCCGTGAAAGTTGGTCGAACTCCAAGGCCGAGGGATATGTCACGGACGTCATCTTCGCTGACTTTAGTAAGGCGTTTGACAAAGTTCCTCACAATGGGCTGTTGCTGAAACTCCGGGCCATGGGCATCTCAGGGCCCATGCTTCACTGGATTGAGGATTTCTTGGTCGGGAGAACCTTTTCCGTGAGAGTTGCACAGTCCCAGTCCGCGTGGTATCCAGTTGGCAGTGGCGTGCCGCAAGGCTCCGTGCTAGGACCCCTGTTGTTTCTAGTGTTTGTAAACGACCTACCACAGACCATTCGGTCCAAATGCCTTATCTACGCCGATGATCTCAAGATCTGGCGCACCATTCGATCGGCAGAGGATCGCGAGTTACTACAGGAGGATCTGCAGGCCCTCGTCAATTGGTCGACCACCTGGGGTCTACCGATAAACGTGGACAAGTGCGCGAGCATGAGGATTGGTGGCCCCAACGATGATTCCGGCTACTGCCTTGGGAGTATCGTACTCCGTCACACGCAGGAGGAAAAGGATCTTGGAGTTGTTGTCACCAGCAATCTGAAGACAAGAGCACACACTGAGAGAGCGTGCGCCTCAGCGTGGAAGATACTTGGTCCCATCCGCCGTTCATTTGGACCTCTACCCCGGGACACTTTCCGACTGCTTTATGTCTCACATGTACGTCCTCGTTTGGAATATGGCGGTCCAGCTGTCTACCCGTGCACGGCGGCGGAAGTAGCCAAGCTGGAACGGGTGCAACGTGCTGCCACACGCCTCGTGGCCGGACTGCGTGGGTTCAGCTATGAGGAACGCCTAAAAGTCACCGAGTTGTTTCCCATTGCCTATCGGCGGCTTCGAGGCGACCTCATCTATGCCAGGCGCATAATCCGCGGTGAGTTGGGCCGGGAACTACAGGCGGAATTCCCGCTCAGGAATAATAATCGTACCAGAGGACACAACCTGACGCTTCGTAAGGTGCATTCCACCGGCTTACCGGCCATCTATCGATTGTCAAGGAGGGTGACCAATCTCTGGAACGCTCTACCGACCGAAGTGGTGGAAGAGGAAACCGAGACACTATTCAAGAGGAAATTGGACCACACCCTGAAGGTTTATTGGCGGAGCACCGACATCCAGCCGAGTCAATAGAGTACGATGTGATGGGGCTCATACGGGATGACTTCCCACTGCCCTTTACCTGAAGACTGAAGACTGACTGAAGACTAGCTGCGTTACACCAGGCCCGAGCGGCGTTTGCATGGTTTGTTCGTGGGCTAGTCACTGATGATCTGTGTACTCGTCAGTAAAGCCGCAGATATTTCTGCCGTCTCAAATATATATTCGTGTTCTGTAATGGAAGTACCGGTTCCGTATCCAGATCCTCGCAGTTAAAGCAGGTCTTGCAAGATTTCAGCCAAGCGTGCTTACTTAAGTTCGGGTTGCACAGGACTGTGGTGGTGGGGGTCAGTGACGAGTCAGTAATTCCCCCAGTGGTATCCAAAGGAGCTAGCATCCACTACTTCCTTTCCACTCAGAGGCTAGTCTAATATTCCCTTTTTGATGAAAAGTTAGGTAGAGATATCTGTTCACTGAAGAGGTGGGAGAACCATGATGTGCCTTCCACCACACTTAATTCTTTAGTGTGTAGGTGGAGACCCCAACAATGAAGTACGCAAAATGTGTCTCTGTGGCAGTCTGCGCCAACCTAAAGTCCAGCTTCTTCATTGAATTATCTTGTGTGCTGAGCTTTTTATTTCCCCACGCAGTCCATTCCACTCTACTCTACCGCTGAAGAAGCTCGCTCAAATGCTTGGTTACAAGAGTGGCTGCCGCATTTTTGTGCTATTTTCTCTCGTTCTTTGATCAGTAGCTTGCTGAAAGGTATCATCAGCCCTTATTTCTGATGAACCGTTCGGATTTTTGCCTGCTTCAGTAAGGTTTCTTTTGGGTTTTCTCCTTTCAACTGAGAAAATTCCCGTTTTCTGCAGTCTCCTTGTACGATTTGCCCCGTTCTCCCTCAATCACATCGCACGCCGGTAGTCTGGGACTAACCTAGCACTCATTTTGAAGGTACCGCCGTTTGTAGGACATGGAACTAATCTAATCTAACTAATCTAATCTAATCGGTTAAACCTCACCATGCTTCTTCCTTATTTCAAGCGCCCGTTAGTCTTTCCTACCATGCGCGAACCACCCGTCCGCCACCGCAATGCTTCGTATAACGCCAACACGATAACCAAGGCCTTGGCGCCCACGACCCATGAGATGGAGGACACGTTTAATAGAGAGGAAGTGATTAGGGTGTATTGCGAGAGCGTGTGTTTAGCGTGCGCCATCATCTTTGGCAGCAGGAGTTCAGATAACCAATAATGTGTTAAAAAAATAACCAAAGCTGGAGATCGCCATAAATCCGATAGTGTTGTTTTCGTTACATGTACTCAGTAAGTGAGTAGTTTGTATCATGGGAAATGATAGCGGGTGTTGTTAACGCTGGGTGTGCTATTAAGTAAAAACTTCGATGTCCCATAGTAGTTCACCCTGATTTTTGGGTAATGGACAATAATTTCACGAAATAATATCACCCACAGATGTTATGTATGGTGGATGGTTGTTGTGTCCCGAATTAAGTAGGCAGAAGAAAGACGCACTTGTAAGGGTAAACGTGCATGCCATAGCAACGTACCGTAAGCGCCAGTACAAGCGAGCAAGTGAAAGCGTAAACAAGTATGCAAGTGCGTGAGTCAGTGATGCATGCAATCGGAAGCGTACAGTCGGATTAAGTCGTGCAAGGTCGTGCAACACATGATGCGACCTGATTGGTCAGCGCTGTCCGAGACGAAGCACGAAAAACGTCAACTGTGTACGTGTATGCACGATTGCAGGCGTGCGTCCATGATTGCACAGGGTGTAGATCTTGTGTGCGTGTGTGAGCACATGACTGTATTAGCCAAACAGGAATGATGATTCAAGATACATAGATTTGCTTATATTTAGCATATTAACATAAACGCCCCATTACATGACTCACGCGGTGCATCAAAACCGCTAGACTAGTCCCGCACTTCCATCTCACGCTGGCTGCCGAAGTACAGGTTATTCTGGATTCCGTGCATCGATGGGCAGCGGACGGTCATTGTCAGGCTCTTGGCGATTTTAATACCCATCATATTGACTGGGTGTCTAATCGGTTTGTCTTTACCCTCCAAGGATTGACTCTTCGAATGACCACTTGTGAGAGTGACCTAGATGTGACAGTGATTTCGCGTTGAAAATTCGGGACCACATTGATAAGCTATGTACTTTAGCTTGGAGCGTATCTGGCGCCATCCGACGCTCATTTTGCAAACTGTTTCGCGATGCCTTCAATTGCTTTACATTGCCCACGTCCGTCCACGAATGGGGGCCGGTGAGACTGCTGCTTTCCCATGCGCTGCCACTGAGTTGCATAAGCTGAACAGAGTTCAGAGAGCAGCTGTCGGGCTCGCTGTTGGACTACGAAGAACCAGCTACGACGCACAGTTGCAGGTAACAGGTGTTGTAGACTAGAATGGCGTTGCAACCTATGAATGAGAAGGATCAGTGACTAACAAACAACTGAGGTATGCAATCTGGAAAGCAAAAGAGAAGCTTTAGGATGGTAAAACAATCAGATAATTGTACAGCATTCTCCCAAGCTGTTTAATTGTGAACCCTAACAGTTCGAAAATAGTTACGCTGCTCGGTTGCGTAAACTGTATAGACGTGTTCTTTGCTGTTGTTGAAGAAGAGATGTTGGGTCTAGGGTGTGTGTATTCTCAGTATAAACAGGGTCACTCTCTTCCTGAGATGGTTATGTAAATAAATCAGTTACAATGTCGTCAGTGCAAGTGGGTTCGTGGGTGTCTGTGAGTAAACTGTTTTCGGGAGGTACGCATTAATGTTGACCAGGGGATGTTAAATAATGCAGTACAGCGGTTTCCTCTCTTCCGTCTTGAAAACGAACATGTGCATATTGTGGGTTGCAACCGATCAGTTCCAAATCATCTACCAGAGGGTCGCACTTCGATAACCTTACAATATGGCGCAAGAGTACGGGTCTCGGTTTAGTGAACCAAGTTGGTAATGACATCCCCGACGTAGGCCTCCGATGGTAAGAAAAAAGCCGTTCGTAATGTGTGGCATTAGTTGCAGTACACAGTAAGACCGGACAGAATGTAGAGCATTCAGCATCACAAACTCCGTTTGGGGTGCGGCATGACCTTTTAATTTTAACAGGAGAGTTATGGCTGTCCAGATTGTTAGTCCGTTATTCCAACCTGTCCATTTGCTTGAGGATTGAATGGCGTAGTTCTGTTATTTACAATCCCTTTTCCGGTAAGGAGTGATAGAAGTTCTTTAGACATGAGCTAAGCGCCGCAATGCGGGGTGGGTGCGAATAGCTGACAGGAGCAATCAGTCACAGTAGATGAAGACATGTCCGTGCAAGCAGAAGGAAACAGAAATCGGGTGTATTCATCGACATTAGTTAACAGATACTTCATCTGTGATTAATAAGGTGAGGATCCCTTGAAGTCAACGTTATGCCTTTCTAACGAACGAGTAACCTTGATAAGAATACCTGACGGTCTGAGAAATCTGAGCCTAAATTCGGCGCAGACATTACAACGAGATGTCATAGATTTCACCTCTACAGATAGTGGCAAATTTATTGAACGAATGAAATGTAACATTCTGGTAACACCAGGGGGGCACAAGGAATCGTGTAGTTTCTGAAGATGTGGTGTTTGTGCACATAATGTGGAGCAAACGTATGATTGAGCGTCGGCGGCCACGTCGTCTGTCTGTCTGTCGAAAATGCACCAAGAGAGTTCGAGGCACCATCGCTGGGTATTACCGTTTTTTGTTTCACTTGTATGAGTGTCGCTGAATATAGAATACACTGATCTCCGGTCCGTGATAAAAGTAAATATTGACCCAATAAGATAGTGACGCCACTTTCTGACTGATTCAACAATACCATGGGCTTTCTCAACCGCTGACTGATTTCGCTCACTAAGTGATAAATTTCGAGAAAAGAAGGCAACTGGTCATGCATTCTGTGTCAGAGTAGTCGCGATAGCAATGTGAGAAACATCCGTCTTCACAAGAAGAGAAATGGTTTCATCAACAGTTACAATAATAAGCCTTTCGATTTCCTTTTTGATTTCTTCCAACGGGTCACAGACGGCTGAAGGAAGAGGAAAACAGCGATTGTCGACTAGCGGGCGGATTTTGTCTGAAAAAGTGCGATTCACGAGGAATAGCAAGCAAACACTCCCACAATATGTTGCTGAGACCTTAGGTCGGTGGGTACTAGTAGGGTGCGTAACGGCTGAACTCTGTCAGGATCAGACCGCACGGTTTTGTCTGAAACTTCAAACCCTAGTAACTATATTACACGGGAACGAATGATGCCTTTACTCTCATTGAAAGTTAGATTATACTTACGAGCAGCCTCATGAATCTTATTAAATTGGAGTCATGTTCACCCCTCGTTACTTCGCATACGGTTATGTTGTGAAGGTATGCATATGTTTCTTTTGGGTCCTCGTCATGAATTATCTTGTCAGCAACCTGCTGGAAACAGGCTACATTGTTTGTAACACCAAAGGATATGCGGCAGAATTGCTTAAAGTTACCACAAGATCCAAACACGATAAACATCTCGCTTTCTTTTTATTGGTATTTGATTTCATGCAATCTGTAGATCCAATGTGCTGTATATCGATTAGCGGGAAATGTCGTCAATGGTCCCATTTGTTTGTGGCAAAGAATTAGCGTTTATGTTGGTATATCGTTTGATCATGTGGCTATAATCAATAACCATTCGTCGTTTGTAGTTTTTACTTCTGGTTACCGAAATTTATGCCTGCCAGGGGGATACAGATGGTTCAACGATGCCATCGTCCAAAAGTTTGCTGATTTCAGCTCGAATGAATCTTTTGTCGACCATCAAATAACGGTATGATATGGTTATGATTGGTTTGAAGTTAGAAGCATTTTCACCGAATAGGGATGATGAATCCACAGAAGCGGCTAGGTTTCGTTCCGGAGAACGGAATTCTAAATGTTGGCGCATTTTGAGAAAACCGTATCTTAGACCATCGGGACAAAGATTTGAGAGTAAGGATAGTTTGATGTTTGTGTGCTGGCATTTTTTATTATAATGTAACGGAACAATGGCCATTAGTGAAACTCGTCAGATGTGTACTAGCCATAGATAATTTTTACGAGATTTGATTACCTACCGATTAAATTGTCTGACAACAGACTCAGCAATATAACTTCCAGAACTTCCCATATCGATAAGGGCTTTCAGCGGATCGTTGTTGATGAGAGTATCGGCTACAACATGCGAGGGACTTTTGGATGCCGCAGCGAGAGTCACTGAGGACAGGAAGTTTCGGACCAAAGGCACTGTTCTTAGAGGAACGGCATATATACAAAACATGGTACAGTCGGAGAGAAGGGAGTAGATAAAGTCCGATTTCATGATTTGATTTCGATGAACGGAATACCTGGTAATTAACTTTCTGATCACAGCTCTTCTAAACCGCCTCGCGGGCAGGATAGCGATCGTGTATCTGCCGAATTCACAGAAGCACTCGCTAGTCCCAACATTAGTCGATACAGGAGTACTAATGTTTCCAGTTGGACTAGTTGATCTGTGGGCTGCTTGTTCCGACTCCGATGACTTAGTTGTGGAAGCCATATGGACACCTGGCTCGTACGATTGTGACTGATATTGAGCCACCTCAAGAGATCGTGCTGGTGCAAACGCCGTTTGCAGATCGGGTGAAATATTTTCTAAGAGCCGTTGTCTTATTACCTGAGACCGGAGTCCAGTGATAAAAGCATCTCCGATGGCATCTTGATTTTCCTCGGCCGTTGCCGGTTTGAGGTTGCAGTCTTTGGCCAGCGATTTCAGCTCTTGCGAGAATTAACCTAGATTTTTACCTGTTTTCTGTCTGCATATAACCAATATATAATGAGCAGCAATCTCGTTCTTTGGTTTGACATGTGGCTTCGTGAGAGTTCGTGGCAGCTTCGTAAGTTGCAAACCCCCTGATACAATCGTACACATCGAGAAACACGTAATTGACTAGGGTTCTGAGTTTATTGGGATTGAATGGCTCGGTATTGCTCAGAAAGTAAGTAAACAAATCCGCTCAATGAATTTATTGCTTAAAAGCAGTTGAGGAGTTTGGGTCACCGCCAAAGCTTTTGGGAGGCAAAATTCGATCCATTTGTTTGTTGAATAAATGATTATGAACTAGAATAGCGTCGGGACGTTCAGAATGAGAAGAATCAAAGACCTGAGTATTAGGCTTTACTCAACAAATAGCTGAGGTATGCAATCTGAAAGGCAAAAAGAGAAGATATGCTAGGATGATAAACCGATCAGATAATTATACAAAAAAATGATTTTTTCCAAAGGCATTTTAGATGGTAAGAAGAGACCTAATCTGCATCCGGTGAATAATCCGCGGTGAGATGAGGCCGGAGCTACAATTGTAATTCCCCCTTTTGAATCAAGAACGCACGAGAAGGCATTCTTTGACACTCAAGAAGCTGCGGTCGATAGGACTACCGTTGATCTACCGTCTATCCAGAAGGGCGACTAACTTGCCAAACTCAATGTCAACTGACGACGGGACTGGACCTTGATGTGGTGTGATGGCTTGCGTGCCTCCATAACCCAAAGAGCTATGCAGGATGGTTTCCTTAAGCCGGAAATGCAATCATGCCTGACAGGCCAGTGGGTAGAGGCCAGACGAAGTCCAGTCTCAGAACCAATTGATGAGCAACATCTGGTTCTAACCATTCCCCCTGGAGAGGACACTCCAGGAAATAAACACGGAGAAAAACAGTTTTCCGGCTTAAAAAGCTCCACTAGATGGACGTAAAAGTGGAGTACCTGGAGTTTCTCTCGACGGTGGGAGAGGTGATCGCACTTCATTGGGCAGCTATCGCCCGCCTAAGCTGGGCAACCCCCAGCCAAAAGGATGCTGCCCCTTCCAAGTTCCGCTTACTCCGCTGAGTGCGTGGCGTTGAGGGCTGAATCCGAAAAGCGGATCGATAAGAAAGCACCAGCAAAGACAAGACAGAATGCATGTAAAAATCAGGTCTCACGTGACAGTATATATATATATATATATATATATATATATAATGTCACAAAGTCTTATTTAACTACGCCATAGATTGGATAATGCGTCGCGCCTTCAACAGCTTTTGAGGAATACAGCTTGACCAAGATTCTTGGGTTATAGACCTTGAATTCGCCGACGACATTGTCATTCTGGGCGAGGACCCCGGAACTCTGCAGCCGGTTCTCCACCGTATTGCGTGTGAGGCCAAGGCTGCTGGTCTGAAGATAAACACTACAAAAACCAAAATTCCCCACAACTTCGCAAGGCCCAACACACTCTTTACGCATCGATGGCAAAACGCTGCACCACTTCAAGTACTTAGGCTTTATTATCCAGCAAAATGGCCAAGTCAGGAACGAGGTAAAACTTCGTGTAGACTGCGCAAGGAGAACGCTCCTACAACTTCACAAATCGTTGTCGTCTCACAACAAAATAAGCCTCCACTCGAAGCTGCGTATACACCGAGTTACCGTCTGAACAATCCTTATGAATGCATGCGAAACTTGGCGGTTGAGAGTAGACGACACAAAAAGCCTGAAAAGGTTCGACCATTGGTGTCTCCGCTACATGGTCAAAATTAAGTGATATGATCACGTCTCAAACTCCGCCCTGTGATAACACTGCGAATACAGAACAACTTTATTCATCCCTCTAACAACGTCCCTCGACGACTCGAAGCGGAACCTCCGAAGAGGAGCCTACTGCCATCATTTTTGCTTGGACCGGGAACGTTGCTCTGGTGACCAACTAAAGACATGGGTAAGCATTATTAAGGTAGACATGGATCACCTAGGACTTCAGTCCGTCTTCGGAGCACGCGACTGGCACACAGCTGGAATTTACGGTTGTTTATGGGAAGTCAACAGACAGGCTATACAACATTCGCGTCACCGGATTCGGTTCCCAGTCATATCTCTCAGCGCCTCTAATCAACGGTAATCCTCATCTCTTGGGTCCCAACCAGGAAGGCGAGAAGCACCAACCGAAGTCAAAGCCGAAGCTAACCTCTTCATGCCTCTGCAACAAGTCTTAGCCTGACCGTCGCACTGTTTCTCCCAGACTTGCCGAGCACGCGCAAAAAGAGCACGAAAGAGCTAACGATGGGCAGGCATGCGCAAAACGTGCCCGAGCTATCGGAGGCGGTATAGAGCGACTATCTTGCAAACCTCAAGAAGAACACTACGGACTATGGCACTGTACACCCTTCCCTTGAGGGAAAGCCGCATATTATGGCGGCACCACAGATGGCACAGATTCGCGAAAGCTGCTTTGGCTCTCGCGATTCAGGATGTGGTCTCCCCAACACCACCACCAGCTGTGATCAAGCTCCTGAGGTACTTAGAGCTATTGACTACCTCTAATCGACCACCACCAAGGATGGGTGCAGGTACAGGCTCCTGCCAGTCTTGAAGAAGTACCTTGCGCTTTGAAGGCGGAAAGCACATACCGCATCGGGACACCACAATCGCCAGGCAGTCCAATGCATGTTGAATCGCCTATGCACCGTCGCCCAGCAAGGGCGATATCATCGGCTTACTCTAAGTCAGAAACTCTGTTTCCTAGGAGGAGTTCAACCCCATCATCTGGAAGACCGAACGAAGCGTTCTGTAGAACACCCTCCATAACAAAGTTGAGAAGAAACGGAGATATAGGTCAGCCTTGTCGTACTCCACTGGAGACGCCAAAGGGTGGCGAAAGCTGGCCATAAGCCCTAACCCGACCTGAGGTATGATGAGACAACTCTTTGAGGACCGACACATACTTCTCATTTACACCGTTCCTGAACAAACATTACCATAGTGCAGACCTATCGACGTAGTCAAAGGCCGCGCGAATTTCCAGAAACAACGATTGTTAGCCTTTGGAAGGCGTAACAGTGCTCTAACAACTGTCGGAGGGTGACGGTTTGATCGATGCATCCATGAGCGGTACGAAACCCAAGTTGTTCCTCGCGAGTTTGCTCATCACGTGTGTTGTACAGCCTATGAGGAATAGAATACGCCAGTGGCTTAGACCCTATCGGGATGAGGCTTATACCCCTATGGTTGGCGCAGCCTTTGCGCGAGCCCTTCTTGAAGATGGGGGTAACGATCGATGCCCCTCACACGGAGGGAACCTTCTCAGAGTACAAGACCTGGGAGAATAAAGCTTGGAGTTCTCTAACAAACTCCATTCCACCATATTTGAATTGGGCTGGGGAAAGGCTGCCGAGACCCGACGGTTTGTGACGTCCTAGGGCTTGGATTTCCTTTCGGATCTCCGTCTCAGAAGGTGGGTCTGTCGAATCAAACCACGGGACTTGTGCCGGAACAGCTATGATCGGGGCCAACGTTGGGGGCCAGCTAAATTGTGCTTTAAAGTGCTCCGCCCAGCTTACAAGACGTCGCTGTAGACTGTGGATAGGTGGACCATCAGCTTCACAGATCGTTTCGCTCACACCCAATGGCTTTCTACCAGTGCCTCGGATGAGACTAAAAAGCTTGCGGGAGTTTCCCATGACGGCAGCATGTTCCGTCTCTGATGCTTTTTGAGACCACCAGATTTCACGACCCTTACGAAGACTTGTGTTGAGTTCACGTCTCGTTGTGAACTTTGCTGCATTATGCTCACTACCACCCGAGATGGACTGGCGTGCATTAAAAAGGTGCAAAGACTCAGTAGAAATCCAGGGTGTCACGACACGGCCAATCAGGTCACAACTCACTTTGCCAGCAGAGTACAAAGCATCCTTAATAAGCGACAAGTGTTGGTTGATGTCTTCTGGTGGCGTTAATCCTAAATTTCTAGCCAGAACGTTTCGGAAAGTTCAAAGGCAAGACAGATCAGGTAGCATATCGCAATCTAACTGCTGGTGCATCGTACGTTTGACGCAACCACCGAAGCACATGGACAGCCTAGTTCAGACTAACGCATGGTTGGAGTCAAGGGGAGTGTTCCAGTACGACCGTTAGTCTTGAATGCAACGCCGCCATTTTTAGCTAGTTGTGATCTGGTCTATCTGAGTTCAGTGCTCACTCGAAAAGAGCGGACACCACGTGGCGTACGGGCGATTAGAACGTCTGAAGTTCGTGCTGGCGAGAAACAGATGGTGGTCTGAATACAGAACTAACAACCGTTCCCCGTTTTCTGAACGACAGGAATCGAGACCAAAAAGGCCTTCTGGATGCCTTCGTTCGAAGACAATCGACTGACTCTAGCATTCATGTCTTCAGCTAAAATCACGATATCATCCCGTTTTGCTTTCATCATCATCGTACAGCGTTAAACAGTAGGGCAAGCCTCACTGACCACGGCCTTTCTCACCATGTTGCACGCTGAATTAGGAAGTATCAATATACAAGATGGACAGGGACTGGACCTACACGGGTGGTAAAAGGAAAGAATGCCCTAGTAGCCAACACTCGGAATACACAGTCTTACTGTACAAACGCACATCGATCAGTCATTCTGATTCGATAGAAAGTGACAACACGATCGCCACTGTTCGCGGTTCGCTGCCATATCCTCCAGTGTCCCCAGCCAACTGGTAGACGGATCTTTTGGACCCCAACCACAAAGATGTGAAGCACTTACTTCTCTTAAGTCTGCTGTACATTTCCTCATTCCTCGCTGCCACGTCATTTGTTGACCTCCACATGGTCTCTTCCACTCCCTAGGAGGAACGGAGAATAGGACACGGTACTGTAGACGTGTTTGACATACGTAACACGTGCCCCAACCAACGAAGTCTACTAAGCTGGATACGCTGTGACAAAACGTTCTCCGAATTAGTACCCAATACTCGATTTCTGACCTCAGCATTGCTCACTCGGCTATTCCACCGAATCCTAGCGAAACTACGCAAACATCGATGGTCAAATACCTCAAGACGACGAGTATCTTCAGCACGCAGACCCAAAGTCTCGCAACCATACAACAAAATTAAATGCACTGCGGCACATTACACACGACCTTTCAACTTCAGTGAAATATCAGGTCGGTGCCACAAATGCTTCAGTCCAGCGTACGCCGCTCGAGCCTTGGATATCCGCGTGCTCACCTCTACTACAGTGCTCCCATCCGTCGTCACGCTGCTGCCGAGGTAGGTGAAACGGTCGACAACTGACAGCACCTCCCCATCGAGCATCAAACTCGGAATCGTTGACGTCCAGTCTTGTAACATCACCTTGCACTTTGAGAGTGCAAAGCGCATGCCGAATGGAGCTACAGCTCTTGAGAGTCTACCTAGTGCACGTTGAGCATGTTCCGTGGATTCGAACAAGCAGACAAGGTCGTCCGCGTGATCTAGATCACACAGCCTTCCCCCATTTCTCAGTTCGACGCCTACATCCTGAAGATTTTGCAGCGCACTCTCCATTTTTTCGTCCATGACGAAGTTGAACAGGAATGGAGACATGGGACATCCCTATCGAACACCACTGGTCGTTTTGAACCGACCGGATAGTTCACCGTAAACTCTAACGCGGCCAGAAGTATGAGAACACAATGATCTCAGTAGGTTCACGAACTTCTGGGGCATACCTTTTCGATGGAGAGGACTTAAAGGCGCTGCTCGATCAACTGAATCGAAAACGCCTTTCAAGTCTAAGAAAATCATTATTGTCGGTCGGCGGTGCGTGTGACGCGTTTCAAGTAGTCGGCGAAGAGTAAAAATCTGGTCGATGCATCCTCAACCTGGGCGGAATCCAGCCTGCCTTTCGCGGGCATTCCTGTCGCGA
Source organism: Fasciola hepatica (assembly GCA_948099385.1). Taxonomy (NCBI): domain Eukaryota; kingdom Metazoa; phylum Platyhelminthes; class Trematoda; order Plagiorchiida; family Fasciolidae; genus Fasciola; species Fasciola hepatica. The sequence continues at coordinate 6,040,583 of CANUEZ040000027.1, read as the reverse complement.
GCGGGTGTAAGACGGTGCAGTAGAATTGAGACTGCTACTTTGGTGACTGTCGGAATTAAGCTAATCCCACGATGATTACTACAGTCATTACGTATTCCCTTCTTGAAGATGGAAGCAATCAGTGACTCACTCCATATTAACGGAATACGCTCCGCGTTCCAAATGTCACGGAGCAAAGCGATAAGTGATTTTGTCAAAACATTTCCACCCATTTTGAAAAGAGCTGGGGGTAGTTCGTCGGGACCTGCCGCTTTCCCTCGCTTTAGTGATCGAATGCGTGACTCTACTTCTACTTCCGACGGGGGCTCAATTGATACCATCCAAGGAGTCGCAGTTGTTGACGTCGGAGTAACTACACTAGCGTGCGGCCAGCTAAACTGTTCCTTGAAGTATTCAGCCCAACGGTCAAGCCTTTGCTGTTTGCCATTTCTACCACAAACCGTTTCACTGACCTGGATTCGCTGTCCACCGGTGTCACGAATAAGTTTGAACAGTCTCGGACTGTTACCTGAAGCAGCTCCTATTTCCATTTCTCAGGCTACCTTGACCCACCAATTCTCGCTATCCTTCTTAAGGCTTTTCGTAACTTGCCTTTGTAGCTTTCTCCGCATCTTATTCATCTCCTTACAGTTCGAGAGCTGACACTTTTGCTCCATTATACTCAGCGACTCTTGCGAGATCCAGTGTCGTTGATGGACAACGGATCTAGGACCACAGGCAAAACCTGCTGCAACGTGCATCGCCTGTTTGATATGAGCCCAATGCGCATCTACATAACTGTTCGTCGTAGATCCTAGCTCATGTGCTAACTTCTGCTCGTAACGGGTGCGTACTTCCGGATCACAAAAACGTTGCACGGCTAATCCGGTTGGCAGTTTGTGACGATGACCATGGAGCTGGAGAGATAATCACATTAAAACTAATGCATGGTCTGACTCTACGTACTTGGACCAGTAAGATCTACAGTTCTGAACGGAACTGCGCCACCGGTAGCTTACGGCGATATGATCAACCTGTCTCTAAGTACCTGTAGAGTTTGAGCGCCATGTCGCTGTGCGATGCGAGCAGTGTCGGAAATTGGTGCTAGACAAGAACAATCGATTGTCTGCACAAAACTGGAGAAGCCGATCCCCGTTATTTGTGCGCTGAACGGGTAAAGCACAACGCCCGCCTAAAAGGGCTTCTGACGCACTGAGTTTGCCAACTTGTGCAATAAAGTCACCAGCTAGCACTACAATGTCAAAACATTTACTGCTGCAAACGAGAGTGGTGAGTTCATCATAGAACTCGTCTTTCTGGAGGTCTGAGCTGCAATCCGTTGGGGCGTACGCCGAGATCACAAACAAATTGCGTTTAACACAACTATCCTTTCGAACGCCAGCTGACCCTTACTTTTTACTTTTTTACTTTTACACGACTATCTCCTGCGAGAGGATAAGTCGGCTCCATGGATATCGCGAAGGTTTCGTGAATAACCATAGAGAGTCGCGGGAGTAGGGTACGAAGCGGTGTCCCCAGCACCGTTCGGCCTTTTTGTTCGAGGTTGCACCTCTAGCCCTTGCACACCCAAGTGCAGACTGCAACGCAGCAGGGTGTTCCCAGAGGAGCCGGTGACCTGCTGTACGGTTCGTTCGCCTCCTCTGGAATGCCGGATCAGGCAGTTGAATAGGTCTCCTTTGTGGCCGTTGGATCAGTAGATCTCGTCGGCCCATTCAGAAGGATCTGTCTTCACATGCCGAACACCGTCTCGCCGAAGTTTTTTAGACCTCGGTAACCCTCAACCTGGTTTAGCCCGCCTGTCGAGCGGTTTGCAGGGGTGTGGCCGCTGATGCATGCTTCAGCTTCGTGGAGCCACAGGTGAGAGTTGGGTGAATGATGGAGACCAAAGAGATGGAGGATGCCCCAAGGGACACGACAGTCAACCAACTCAGAAGTGCTACTCCTCTCAGACACCCCATACTGACCCTTGGAGTCTCACAGCACATAGACGACTGTTAACAGGGATCCAGTCTAACACGGCAGCCTCAGCCTTGTCAGTCAAGACTATTCCTACACCACGTTGACCCACAGCTCTAGCTGCTTCGTCTCCTGAGGTGCGGAGGAAATACCTCGATGAGATACCAGGAGCAGTTAGTTGAATTGCACTGGTCGAATCCTGGTTACACGTTTCCCTTACACAGCAGACATCAATCCTTAGAGAACCTACTTTTAGCGCTAGGCACGCCTGCTGACCGGCCTGCATAAGTGTACGCACGTTGAAGAAACCGAAATCCAGAGGCTGACGAGGCTTGAGAAAATGTGAGTTGCCAGACAGAGGATTATTCCCGACACTATTTGACAGTGAATCGTTGCGAGTATCGACCGTGTTATCAGTAGGAACCCTATGGGTGAATAGAGAGGGCAAAGAGGGGTAGTTGGGGACAGAAAACAAAGGCTGAATAAAAGAGAGGGAATTCTGAACAGTAGCCTACTTATCACCACCCACCCCGCTCGATGCAATGGGCAGCGCGGTCCTAATTACTGTGCGCGACGACCGGTGCAGTATGGAATCCTTTCTATTCGTGCAGTTCATGGGAGATGTTGGACGGGTACTGCTAGGGTGTCCAGTCACAAAGCAGGAGAACGATCAGGGTCCTCATCCAAAGCCTTTAGTTCTAACAAGAACCTGTCCGCAAGGCGGTGGGATGGCTTAGTGGGAGCCCATTTGCTTGGATCAATTATTCTTCCACTAATTTCACCGACTGAGTTGCCAGCTCAAATGAGCCCCCAACCTGGAGGACCAGGAGACTGGACTTTGTCTGACCTCTACCCATTGACCTGTCAGGTATGATTGCATCTCCGGCTTAGGGAGGCCATCCTGTATAGCTCTTTGGGTCATAGAGGTACGCAAGCCGTCACAACACATCAAGGTGCAGTCTCGTCGTGATGGAGTCTTGTCAACCTCAGTAACAATGCGGAGCCACGGTCTCTGAAAGTAGACGGAGGCAACCCATCCGGTCCGGCAGTCTTATGTCATTTAAGCTAGCTTGTCCGATATTGAGCTTCTGCCTCTGACAGGGCATTGGTATCTAGATCTAGAGCTGTGACTACCATGGTAGTTAGCAAACCTGTTGTAGATAATGGTCAGTTAAATTGCTTTTCGAAATGCTCCGCCTAACGAACTAGACAACGCTCCTGAGTCTGAATCATTGAGACGTTCACCTCTTTGATCAGTTCGCTAACGCTTGAATTTCGTGGACCGGTATTTCTGATTCGACGGAGAAGGTTGCGGCTGTTACCCATTACCACAGCTTTTTCCATCTCCCTACGCTTCACAACCGATCACTGCTCACGGTCGTTTCTCGGGCCCTGAATCAGTTGGCGTTTAGGGCATTTCCGTGCATCGTCACATCTAAAATCCGGAGGAATCGATCTATGCGCATCTAACTATGCAACTGAGGGTGCAGATGTCCCTCGGTGATTGGGTCAAATGTTGTGAGTTACCTCTTCTTAGAGCGGAGTGGTGGACTCATCTTTCGAATTCGATGGGGCACGTTCGTGAATCCATTTCCAGTAGAATAGATCGGTTGGTACTCAACTGATTGGCACCACTAGCTACTTTGATTGCTGCGTATATGTGTCACCATTGGTCTAGCACCAGTGCGTGTGTGCTGGAAAGCCGATTCATTCTGAAACATCAAGGGCTATGTACTTGGGAAAGAACAAGAGGAAAATCATCGACGCTTAGTCCAGTCCGACAGTGGGCGGGATAGATGGATCACGCGTCATTAGCAATCGGTGGCACGCACATAAGAGTCGTAGCGTATACATTGTGCAATAAATAACAAATAGCCTCTTATCGTACTTTACTTGTCAACGTATTTCCATATTCAAATTTGCCACTAATGTGTAGCATATTTTTCTTTCAGGTTATCTTTTGCCGAAAGAGTTCTGAGTAACCTTTAGACAATCGACTTCATCGCCATTTCACTCAATGGGCCGGAAAGGGGTCCGCAATACTCGTTATAAGGTGAAAAATCGCTCGCGAGATATTGATCAGGTAAAACTGACAACTTTTTATTCCGTTTCCGTCACTCGATCTCACAGTTTACTACCCTTTGACGAAATCTATGCACTCTGCAGGTTTGGGAAGATGTAAAGGAGGAGAACGTTGATCGTCGTTTGGCTGAAGCAACAGAAGTAAATGAGGATTTGCCGGGGATGGGGCAATACTTCTGTGTCTCTTGTTCCAAATATTTTGTTGATCAACTCACTTTGGATGTACATCGAAGCAGTAAACCGCACAAACGGAGACTGAAAACACTGGAGGAAACACCGCACTCGCAAGTGAGTTATTCTCCCCTGTTTGTCAACCGCGTCTTTAGTACCGATACTAGTCCATTTTCACACTGCTTAACTATGGTATCATCTGTTAACGACACGCTTATAATCGAAACGATAGGCCCAGCAGGCAGAAGTTTATGGGAAGCACCAATCCTGAGCAACGGACAACGCTAGTATTCAAGTATCCCTGAATTCCGAGGAACCTGAATCTGATTGGTTGAAAATTGATCTTGTGTATTGCATGAGCTGTCTAGTCATTTTGTTTTGGCTCGGTGGTAGTCTAGTGGTTTAGAGCGTTTGCTTACCACCTCGGAGGTCAGAAGTTCGGATCTTCGCTGCTACCGATTACCTTGGTTGTAGACAGTAATCCACTATAGTCCGATTCTTTGCCAAACCTGATTTATTGAGGCCTTATGTGGTTCCCCGGTACCCCAATTCTGAGTCTGGTTACCGGTAATCCCTAATAGTGCAATGAGCCTTCGTAGCCATGAAATATATACCCCCTCCAGTGCACTCATGCGCATGCATGTAATACAGAAAAGTTGGGTTTCAACAATCTTCGTTGGTGAAGGGAATCTGTGATTCCCGCTATTTATCATTCTGTAACAATTTGAATCTGCCATTTCTTCCATTTTTAAAATAGCCAGGTGTTTTAGGTTGTTCGTCTCTCTCATCCAAATCAAACAATACCCGTCATGAGAGTTGAACGTGATATGACCGACATATTGAAAACGTCCACAGTCAGTAATGGATGGGCGCTGTATCATTTAGTGTTGATATTAATTGAACCGTTGAGACGCATTCTTACATACCGGGTTCGGGTAGCAGTTTTCACTCGCTAGATCTACACTGTACTGATTATTCCTAACAAAACATGTGTCCGTTTTACGGTGTAACATTAAACATATATGACAATATTCTGTAAACATTTCAGATCTTCTACGTAGATGCTACTGACGTTTAGCTTCATTCCACTGACTCGGACGTTATATTGTCTGTCGTGAGTGACTTCGTGGCGTTTTTGAACCATGTATTACTTTCACTATATGTCCAGTTCATCCTGTTTGGATTCCACAAGAAGGCAACGATCCGGAGGCAACAATTCATCGAACTGGATAATTCAGTCGATAAGACACTTGCGGTCGTTTAGATAATCCGTTCTTTAGTCCGCACCTCACTGAGGTTGGTTCTCGTGGTGTGTGCGCATCCCTGCTTCTTTTTAGTCATGGGCCTGCGGATGCAGAACTTATTCTTCTGCGCACCATATCTCCTTGGGTTGGTTCGAGTGACCACCTGATGTAAACCTCTTAATCAGAACCACATTTCTGTGTTGACCGAGGTTCTACTGCAATCTGTTTCTCAGTAGGATCTATCTTCTCTGTCACGGGCTACCCCGTGGATAGTCACATCTACCTGTTTGTTGCTTCTGACTGACCAGTTGGTGCCATTCACTCTATAATTGCCCCTTTCAGTTCCCGTGGCAGACACTACACGGCTCTGATACACCTGTGAGACTACGGTCGGATTCTGCCCGGCTACGTGGTTGGGACACTTTGTCATTCTAAGGACATAGATTATCCAAACTGTTGGCTACCATTATTTAACTGATAGCCGATCTGAAGAAAAAAATGTCGCACAAACTAATGACTAAAAAACTAGGTGAACAAAATGGGTCAATTGAATTTAGCTCTCGCTAACAAAAAGCGATCAGTTAGACCTGTTGAGAAATCCGCTTCATGCATATCCACTTCAGGAATACCAGTCTACTGAAACCACTTATCGATGCGTCATGATCGTTCAGGTGTAAAGACACAAATCTCATGGAGGCGTCCGGGAAGGTGCCACTTTCTGTTTGTGCTTGCAAACTTCTCACACTATTGATGAGAAAAGACTGGATAGTGGTATTCAACTCGCATGGCGGTGAACATTGTCCCACTCTCATCCGATTCACGCCAGATGGAAATCCGATAAATCGCTTGCCGGTTTGGTATATTGGATTGTTGCCAGAGTTTCGACGGGATTTATCACCATTCTCGTGGGTTCTGTAGTCTATTGTAAATCTATAATGTTAGCCGACCTATCTAATACAAAACAAACACTGCGCCTGCCACTGAAGCCACCAACTCACTCAAACCTAGGTTTACCCATAATGCAAAACACCGACTGGACGAAATTAAACTCTGACAGTAACCCGAATGAACTTCCGTCATTCTAATGCTAAACCTATGCCACCCATAGTTAAGTGTAATCTTACGTAGAAAGATCCCCGCGGCTAACTGACCCTAAGTATAATGCGGCTTTCTGAATGTTTCAAGACCTCATTGTTTTTGTCCCTTGAGAGTTTTTCTGGGTTGATCCAGATCAGATGCGTCACACTGTATAACGTTAAAAATCGACTGGACTACATTTCTTGACACTATTTCGACTGTGTTCGGTTCACCAGATTTTCCGATCTCCAGTTAAACTTGTGTTAATTTTTCACTGAAATGTTGGACAAGTGGACACTGAGTATAATGCAATAATGGAGCTGACTATCAGAAATGGAATCTTGCATATTTTTGTCTCTTTCTGAATTTGAAGAGTTCCCGTAAGGTCATTCTTTGTCTTGCCTAAGAGGGTACCAAATTTGAAGTGTTAAGTATTTCCGTCTATAGTTTCACGGCGCAAACTCTTCAGTCGTGCATCATTACCGAGGCAGCATGAGTCCAGTCCACTGGAGGACAGAAATACTACATGCTAATATAATAATAATATTCATTGAGATCTTCGTGAACAGACGTTTTCAATGGTAAAACTTACCTCAAAATAAAATTAACGATCAGGATACCTTTTTATTACATACTTGCTCATGAGTCCAGCCGAAGGGGTATATCCAAGATCCTCAAAAGCCTACTGCACTATACGGGATAATCGGCAACCCGACCCTGAAACCTAGAATGGAGAACCACATAAGGTCCCAGTTGGTCGAACGTGTGCTAACGAGCCGAACAACTGGATTACTGAGTTTTGATGGGTACTACTCATGATTTACTACACAGAAACACAGTGTAGGGATCTGTCCATGGGAATTCGCCTGGCGTACGCCACATCACCGTATCCGGTTTCTGAAGCACCACAAAACACTTGCGACTCAGTGTGATCTACCTTTTTTGAGTCTTACTACGTGTGCTTATTAGCATCTTAGCTTTCCCAATATGGGTCATAGACGATACCCAGCAATCTTTGGAGCCAAGTAGACTACGCCAATCCAACCTTGATCTGCACAACATCTGCAGTAACTGCTTTGCTGGGAGACGTATTGGGGCTAGTAGACCAAGTAGATTGGTTACGGAACTGTAGTTCGATAGTATCCCTCGCCTCGTCAACAGCCTATCAAGCAATCGGAACTGAAATTCAAAATCGCCTTAAACCGTACCCCGATAAACGCCCAGTGTTCTCGTCCTCAGTTGCATGCTTGCTCATGATTGGACTGGCGGTTATACCCTATAGTTACATAGACCAACTGCACTTTTAGGGATAACCGGCAACCTGACCCCGAGAGTTGGAGTGGCAGGAAACCCCGTAAGTCAGGTTTGGTAACGAGTCGGACAAAAGTAGATTACTGTCTGCCATCAAAGTGACCGGTGATGGCAAGATTCGAACTTCTGACCTCCGAGGTGGTAAGCAACCGCTCGACCCGCCTGTGGTGTATTTTCTTCTCAAATGGTTCGCTCAGCAGTCTGGAGGTCAACAGTTCTTTTGACTCGGTCTCTAATCTGTCAAAATTATTTTTCTCTGATCTTATTATGCTTCCATTCAGGACGATGCGGACCGTGCTGCTGGTCTGACAAAAGAAGATCCGCATTTGGCCACAAAACGTCGCCGAACGCACCCCGTCCCCTTGCCTTCCGTTGCCGAATCCGTACCAAGCACGGAGCCAGCATACGTGTTTGCTGAGTGATTTGACGAGTTTTATATTTGTATAAATATTCTTTGTAAAAAACCGGATTTCTTCTCATCTTCAGACAGAAACACCAAGTTAATAGCCTGCGTTGGTGATTACACATTCACACATAAGTACGTAGAGTTGGTTTCGTGAAACAAAGAGGAATGACTGTCCCGGGGGGCGGAGTGGGTGATTAACCGTTTAAGGCACGAGAAAACACGTCACGACTTGGACTTGGCCGGTTCATTCCAGTTCAAACAACCGTTAACCATGAACTGAGTGCGATGGCTTTGGTTGCTGTCTCTCAGCAGTAACCTCAATTGGAAATGAAGAAAGTATGAAAAGGGCAAAAAGAGACCCACGAATAGTATCAAGTCGACAGAGAAAGTTTGTGAATACAAAAGTGCCCCTGGCCGCGACTTCAAGCTATATCCTCCAACTCATCTAACCACTGAGTGGGGAGGTCTCTTGGACCCCATCCAGGAAGCCTAACACACTTTGCATGACGAAGCCCACTGGTCAGGTTTTTCTTGCCTTTCTTTCACATCATGAACTGGCCACCTCAGCGAACAATGCGCACCGAGGAATCCTATTCGAGGCCACGCACAATACATATCCCCAACTTGATGACCTTTAGTATTTCATCTAATGATCTGGTTCGTGTGCCTAATACTCTGCGCTTAATGACAGTGTTCCCACCATATTCGAGAAATCGTACGAAGATATCAGACTTCAAATACTGGCAATCTTCGTATATCCTCCACCTGCAGTGGTCATATTTCTGCACTTATGTATTTGATCCCTGATCCGTTCGGAGTGTGTCGAAAAAACGACGCGCCATGTGATGCGTTATGGGTAAGTGTTTATCGTTCGGTAGCCCGGCGTTATCAGAAAGGATGGTAGTCAGTCGACGTTTCGGTTACAGCGGGTAACCTTTTTCAAGACCAGCTTGCAAGCTGATCTTGAGAAAGGTTACCCGCGGTAATCGAAACATCGACTGACTACCATCTCTTCCGATAACGCTGTGCTGGCGAACAATAAACACTTACCTATATTTCTGGACTGTTCAGAATAACTGGCCTGACTGATGCAGCGTACACTCGACCCGTGGTAGATAAGCGGATGTCACGTCGACCAATACTATACGAGCCTTCTGTATACAGGAAGATACTTCATCCGATATCTGACCTCCGGGAGAAATGCAGCTGCCCAGATAGCAGAAGCTCTCTACTGGGTTTATAGTTGCCCCAGATACTGAAAAATTTGACGTTGGACCAACCCAGTCCTGCAACAAAATCTTGCATTTTAAAGTTACAAAACGCATACTGAACGCTGCTACGCAGTCGTTCAAGCTGTCCAGAAAAACGTGTACGTTGCCTGGATTTTCACTCAAGAATTACGTCGTCAGCATGTTTTGCCATCCAGGACAAGTTCTGCCTCTGACGGGATTGGTATCTAGATCTAGAGCTGTGACTACCATGGTAGTTAGCAAACCTGTTGTGGATAATGGTCAGTTAAATTGCTTTTCGAAATGCTCCGCCTAACGAACTAGACGATGCTCCTGAGTCTGAATCATTGAGACGTTCACCCTTTTGATCAGTTCGCTAACACTTGACTTTCGTGGACCGGTATTTCTGATTCGACGGAGAAGGTTGCGGCTGTTACCCATTACCACAGCTTTTTCCATCTCCCTACGCTTCACAACCGATCACTGCTCACGGTCGTTTCTCGGGCCCTGAATCAATTGGCGTTTAGGGCATTTCCGTGCATCATCACATTGATCTGTGCGCATCTAACTATGCGACTGACGATGCAGAAATCCATCGCTTGTGTGCGTGTCTGGCTGTTCAAACTCGGAAAAGAATAACAGCCCTAAACCGGGCCTATTTGATCTCTGTCCATCTCTTATCTGGATTCAGGGCATCTGATTGCATCGTCAACCTGGCGGATAGTTATGCTTGTAAAACAGATCGGTGGTGTAGCGTACTACTTTGTCTATGTGGTACACTAAATTATTGTCAACAATATCTAAGACGACACTAGCAAACTAAGATGGGCGGAGGAGCGTGCTGTGATAAAAGGTCAAAAGGGTATGTACATTAGGAATTAAAATGAAACAAAAGGTGTGACACAAACTCAGTTGTTCGCTGTTCTTGTGATCAGGAAATGAACGCCAAAGAGCCAATGTCTTCAGTTCAGTTCGGTGTGACAGCCATTCGTTGAACAGAGCAGGATGGTATTGAACGAAGTGCCAAGTGACGCCGTGGAAGCTTCTAAAATGTTTTGTTTCTCACAGTTAGTTCCGACCGATATAATTCCAAGACACTCAAAATCGGAAGATGAGACCGTGCCGGAATGAAAGATTTATTGACAGCCTTTTTGTATTGCGCGGTGGTGATGTTCAAAAAGGTGTGTGTTTTACATTAAAACGTCGGTACAACAAAGGAGTGTGGCACCAAGGGACGTTGAAAATCATGGAAAAAGTCGGAAGTGTACAGGTACCTGCACAACTCCCCCGCCAGAGCGTTTGTTGTACAAAATAAACGCTCGGTAGAAAATAGAAAGAGAAAACGTCAAATAACAGTCTTCAAATCTGACAGGATGTCGAACGTTTCTGCCAGAACGACGGGTTACCAGGGTGGTTGTTGCTGTGGTGGTGCCGGCGGGTGTGATGATAGAGTGTGGATCATCAACAGGAATTTTTGGTGGTGTGTCTGTGGATGGTGATGATGTCGGTGTTGCTGGTGATGGAGGTGTATCAAAATACGTGGGTTTCAATCTGTCAACGGAAACAGTGTCTGGCTTATCGGCTTTCTGAACCACGAAATACTTGTCTGTGCGACTAAGTACTTTAAATGGACCGTCATACTGTGGTGTGAGTGATTTACGAACAGCATCGTTACGAAGGTTGCGTGTTCGAATCACGTCGGGCTCACCAATGTGGTTATCGTCCGGTTACAGTTCCGGGGGACGGTTGGCTTTGGCGCTGTTTTTAACACCAACGAGTCGTAGGCTGAAACGCGCATGGACAAATCGTGGTCACCGTTGACTGACGTGACCTGAAGTTATCGGTGGTCTTGAATTGCTGCGCACCAGCGGGATACGTTAGCAACGTTTTCGATCTGAGTCCAAAGCCAATAAGGTGCAGGACCACGCCAGGTTTGTCCGTGCTGCCTTTTGTGCGAGAAATTTGTACTCGCTAGGAACGGTCCGTGGTCGGAACATAGTTGAATGTGTCGGTCACCACTATCGGTTCCGTCGGCTGGAACGCTAAGTCAGCCTCCAATAGGCCTCCATGTCTCATCTACGCTTCTAACTTCATCATTGAAGTAGTAATAGTTTAGTACTACAAAGCCAAGTCGCATATTAGTGAACGGTTGGCACATGCCGATGCTGTTTCGTTGGTCACATGGATGGTGGAGTGTGCACACACTTGACATTTGCTGTACGTTACACGTGGTTTTTGTCGAATATCAATATTTAAGGTAATGCTGAGAAACGTCAACTCAACCGGATCAACCCGGACTATGCGGCATTCTGTCGCACTGTTTGACGCGAGTTGCAGTGACAATTTTCGTTGTACATTTGGAGATTTCCAGTTTGTATGTCCGTTTGCTTTTATTTGCTAATGTTAATGAATTATAAAACCGTGTTCAATGCCAATCACGTTTATTGACATCACAGCTACTAGGCGGGCGGGACTGATCCAAACCAAAACGACCTAGAAAGGCTCAGAAGCGGGTGGGATCGCAACAACGAAGCGCGAGACAGTCGGAAAGGTTTTATCAATAGCAGTCGAATTTTCTCCAACAGTTTTAAAGTTGGAACAATCACAGCAAATGCCAAACTCCGCGAAGGGGAATGTTTTTTGTATTTTCTCAAAGGGATTCTTTCACTGCAGTTGCTAAGCAAAAAGAAGTCGTTGACTTAGATTCGCAAAAGGAATAGACGTTGAGTGGAATATTGAAGAGCGTAGCTTTTTTCCCGGTAGACTCACCGTCTATTTCGAACAGTTCTGAGTAGTTTATATTTAGCCAGCAATGCATCTAGAATGAAGATGGGAAGAGAACTAGCCTTGAGTGGTTACATTTGTGGGATATAATAACATTGTTTAAAATCATGAGAAGAAATTAGGTTCAACTCATGTTGGTTTCCACAGTGAATGTGATGATGCTTTAGCAAAAAGCAACCTTCCATTCTCTTCTCATTTAGAGTTTTACTTTATGTTCTCGTACTTGGGTTATAACAGTTAGTCGTCTCAAGCATAAGGGTCATCGTACAGCGTTAAACAATAGGGCAAGCCACACTGACCACTGCCTTTCTCACCATGTTGCACACTGAATTAGAACATATGAATATACAAGATGGATAGGGAGTGGCCCTATATAGGAGGGAAAAGAGAACAACGCCCTAGTAGCCAACACTCGGAATACGCAGTCTAACTGTTCAACCGCACATCGATCAATCATTCTGATTCGACAGAAATCTCGCGGTTCGCTGCCATATCCTCCAGAATATCCAGCCAACTGGTTAATGGATCGTTTGGACCACAACCACGAAGACGTGAAACACCTACTTTCCCTAATTTTGCTGTACATTTTCTCATCCCTCTCTGCCACGTCATCTGTTGACCTCCACGTGGTCTCTTCCATTCCCTAGGAGGGACGGAGAATAGGACGCGATACGGTAGACGTGTGTTTGACATACGTAACACGTGTCCTAACCAACGAAGCCTACCAAGATAGATACGCTGTGATAGAGCTCCCTGAAGTGGTACCCAGTACTCGATTTCTGACCTCAGCATTGCTCACTCGGCTATTCCACCGAATCCTAGCGAAACTACGCAAACATCGATGGTCAAATACCTCAAGACGACGAGTATCTTCAGCACGCAGACCCAAAGTCTCGCAACCATACAACAAAATTAAATGCACTGCGGCACATTACACACGACCTTTCAACTTCAGTGAAATATCAGGTCGGTGCCACAAATGCTTCAGTCCAGCGTACGCCGCTCGAGCCTTGGATGTACGCATGTTAACCCCTACTGCCGTGCTCTTGTCCGTCGTCACGCTGCTGCCGAGGTAACTAAAGCGTTCAACAATTGTTAGTTCTGTATATTATGATTCATCATGCAGCTTCAACGCTCAACTCACCATTGAAAACCATGGAAGCACTGTACAGCTGTTTCATTTTTGTTGGGAATCATCAGCAGTGCACATCCACCGAGCCCCCACGGGGACTCGAACCCGGGGTGAACGATTGTGAATCGGACACCTTAACCACAAGGCTATCCGGGCTGGCTCTCAACGGTTTGTTGAACATCTACACTACATGATATAGCACCCTTCCGTCACTGGCTTTGAACGGTAACAACCCGCTTCCCGCACAGCGATTGACTCCCATGATGGATAGCTTCTCTGTAGGGGCCTAAGTACAACGAAGGCATTCCGTTATGAACAATCTAGAGAGCTTGGTTACTATTTGCAATTGAGTAGTAGGAGATTAGATTTGTATAATATGATTCATCATGCAGCTCGGTGGATGTGCACTGCTGGTGATTCCCAACAAGGACGAAACAGCTGTACAGCGCTTCCATGGTTTTCAGCGGTGAGTTGAGCGTTGAAGCTGCATGATGAATCATACTATACAAGTCTAATCTCCTACTACTCAATTGCAAATAGTAACCAAGCTCTCTAGATTGTTCATAACGAAATGCCTTCGTTGTACTTAGGCCCCTACAGAGAAGCCATCCATCATGGGAGTCAATCGCTGTGCGGGAAGCGGGTTGTTACCGTTCAAAGCCAGTGACGGAAGGGTGCTATATCATGTAGTGTAGATGTTCAACAAACCGTTGAGAGCCAGCCCGGATAGCCTTGTGGTTAAGGTGTCCGATTCACAATCGTTCACCCCGGGTTCGAGTCCCCGTGGGGGCTCGGTGGATGTGCACTGCTGATGATTCCCAACAAAAATGAAACAGCTGTACAGTGCTTCCATGGTTTTCAATGGTGAGTTGAGCGTTGAAGCTGCATGATGAGTCATTATACAAATCTAATCTACTACTCAATTGCAAATTGTTAGTTTTTCCCCATCGAACACCAAGCTCGGAATTGGTAATGTCCAGTCTTGCAGCATCACTTTACATTTTGAAGGTGCAAAGCGCATGCCATGGAGCTACAGCTCTCGCAAGTCTATCTAGTGCACGTTGCGCATATCCCGTGCATTCGAACAGGCAAACAAGGTCGTCTGTGTAAACTAGGTCACACAGCTTCTCACTATTCCCTAGTTCGATGCCCACATCTTGGAGATCTCCCAGGGCATTCTCTATTATCTCGTCTGTGGCGAAGTTAAACACGAATGGAGAAATCGGACAAGCCTGTCGAACATCGCTCGTCGTTTCGAAACGACTGAATAGTTCGCCGTAAACTCTAACGCGGCCAGCAGTATGAGAATACAATCACCTTAGTAGATTTATGAACTTCTGTTGTTCGCGGGCGTTCCTCTCGCGAGTCGGTGTGAGATGACGCAGCAAAATCGAGGCTAATACTTTAGTGACTATCGAATTAAGCTAATCCCACAATGGTTACCATAGCCATTGCGTATTCCCTTCTTGAAGATGAGTACAATCAATGACTCACTCCGTAATAGCGGGATACGTTCCTCGGTCCAAACGTCACGGATCAAGGTGGTGAGTGATTTTATCGACGCACCACCACCCATTTTGCAATGAACTGGAGAGAGTCCGTCGGGACCGGCCGCTTTCCCTCGCTTTAGAAGTAGAATGCACTTCCGCTTCTGACGGGGGCTCAAGTCATACTCCCCAAGGAGCCGCAGTCGTTAACGTCAGAGTAACTACATTAGCGCTCGACCAGCTGAACTGCTCCTTGAAGTATTCGGCCCAACGGTCCAGCCTTTGCCTATGAATGGGCTCTCAATTTCTGTTGCATACCGTTTCACTGACCGAGGTTTGCCATCCACCGCTGTCACGAATAAGTCGGAACAGTCTTTGACTGTTACCTGAAGCAGCTGCTACTTCCAATTCTTCGGCTACCTTGACCCACCAATTTTCGCTATCCTTCTTAAGGCTTTTCGTAGCTTGCTTTTGTAGCTTTCTCCGCATCTTATTCATCTCCTTACAGTTCGAGAGCTGACGTTTTTACTCCATTAGCTTGATCGACTCTTGTTAAATCCTGTGTCTTTGATGAACATCGGATCTGGGACCACAGGCAAAACCTGCTGCAAAGTGCATCGCCTGCTGGATATGGGCATAATGCTCATCTACATAACTGTTCGTCGTAGATCCTAGCTTATGTGCTAACTTCTGTTCATAACTGGTTAGGACTTCTGGGTCAGACAAACGTTGCACGGCTAATCCGGTTTGCGGTTTGCGTCAATGACCATGGAGCTGGAGAGATAATCGCTTTAAAACTAATGCATGGTCTGACTCTACGTACTTGGACCAGTAAGATCTACAGTTCTGAACAGAACTGTGCCAACTGTAGCTTACTGCGATTTGACCGACCTGGCTTAGAGTACCTGTAGAGTTAGAGCACCATGTCGCCGTGAGGGGCGAGCTGTATTGGAAATGCGTACTAGATAGGAATAACCGATTGTCTGCACAAAACTGGAGAAGCCGATCCCCGTTATTTGTGCGCTGAACGGGTAAAGCACAACGCCCGCCTAAAAGGGCTTCTGACGCACTGAGTTTGCCAACTTGTGCAATAAAGTCACCAGCTAGCACTACAATGTCAAAACATTTACTGCTGCGAACGAGAGTGGTGAGTTCATCATAGAACTCATCCTTCTGCAAGTCAGAGCTGCAGTCCGTTGGAGCGTAGGCCGAGATTACAAACAAGTTGCGCTTAACACAGCTATCCTTTCGAACGCCAACTGGCCCCTGGAGTCTAACTGCAGATAAACGACTATTACCCGGGATCCAGTCCAAAAGAGCAGCTTTGGCCTTGTCACTCAAGTCTATTCCTACACCACGTTGACCCACAGCTCTAGCTGCTTCGTCTCCTGAGGTGCGGAGGAAATACCTCGATGAGATACCAGGAACAGTTAGTTGAATTAAGCTGGTCGAATCCTGGTTACACGTTTCACTTACACAGCAGACATCAATCTTTAGAGAACCTACTTTTAGCGCTAGGCACGCCTGCTGACCGGCCTGCTTGAGTGTACGCACGCTGAAGGAACCGAGATTCAGAGGCTGACGAGGCTTGAGAAAATGTGAGTTGCCAGGCAGGGGATTATTCCCGACACTACCTGACAATGAGCGGTTGCGAATATCGGGCGTGTTATCAGTGGGAGCCATATGGGTGAATAGAGAGGGCAAAGAGGGGTAGTTAGGGACAGAAAACAAAGGCTGAATAAAAGAGAGGGAATTCTGAACAGTAGCCCACTTATCACCACCCACCCCGCTCGATGCAATGGGCAGCGCGGTCCTGATTACTGTGCGCGACGACCGGTGCAGTATGGAATCCTTTCTATTCGTGCAGTTCATGGGAGATGTTGAACAAGTAATGCTAAGGTGTCCAGCCGCAAAGTAGGAGAAAGATTGGGGTTCTCAACCAGAATCTTTAGTTCTAACGAGAACCTGTCCGCTAGGCAGCGGGGTGGCTGAGTAGAAGCCCATTTGCTTGGATCAATTATTCTCCCACTGATTTTGCCGATTGAGTTGCCAGCTCAAATGAACCCCCAACCTGGAGGACCAGGAGACTGGACTTTGTCTGACCTCTACCCATTGACCTTTCATGCATGATTGCATCTCCGGCTTAGGGAGGCCATCCTGTATAGCTCTTTGGGTCATAGAGGTACGCAAGCCGTCACAACACATCAAGGTGCAGCCTTGTCATGATGACGCCAGGGTCAATCAATAGATTGTGTGTAAACAATAAATTATCAATGTATATGGATAATCCATCTCGTTTTCTTAGAGACTCAATGCATTCTTTAGGGAAATGGTATTTGAACGCGACACATCGTCTAGAATGTGAGAGGGCATTTGAAGCAATCAGTGGTTATTAATATTGCATGGAAGACTTTTAATCAAAAAGTGCTCACAGTGCCCAACAAAATAGTGTTACAACAAGGATGAAAATAATCAAACTGTTGACATATCGAAGAGTCGCTCGGGTTACATATTTCACAGTCACTGATGCTGAACAACAGTCCCACTATCCAATGTCACATTTGAGTCGGAGTCTGTCGCTTGTTGTAAGGCTGTGTAGTAAAGTCAATGTGAGCCATTTTAGCGCTACTAACGTATCTGAGTTTCATCCGTGTTGTTTATTGGTGCCACTGTTTGGTTAATTGGTATTTTGCCAAGTGCTGGATACCCAAGTAGCCGTAGATAATTATTTGATTACAGATTAGAACTGATTTCACAATTTGGGACAGGTTTGATCCCGAACACTTCTATCCGATGTTTGATTTGTGGAAAACAATCAAGCCTACGGTGGTCACGTCTTGGTTTGTCTGATTACTCCGTGCAGTAATGTCACGTGTTCTGAGGTGTACACGAGTTCAATCAAGTGCAGACCAGCTGTGGCTCAATAGGCCGATCAATAAACCTTTGAATTATACAGTGCAAATAACGAATTCTTGAGCAGGTCCCTTGTACAGAATATCCGTTCCTTCCTCGAAAATGGTGAGTCAAAATATCGGATTGATTCATCAGATGTTATCGTCGTTTTGGATGTGTACCTATTGGTCCAGGATTTTTCAAAGTGACATTTCACATGGAAGACGATATCTTTATTCATGAAAAGACGGTTTTATTTTTGAAGTTATAATAATCTCTTAGGTTCATTGGAGCCGCTGACCGCCGCCCTTGTAATGTGCTCCGATTTGGTGAACGGGTAGCCCAAACAGCGCGTTTCAGTAATTACGCCACTAAATTATCATTGTGACTAGAAAATTATTCATAATGAATTATCAACACTTAATCTGTCGTTGAAAACCATGAAAGCACTGTGTAGTTGCTTCATCCATGTTAGGACCCATCAGCAGTGCACATCCACCAAGCCCCTATTGGGGTTCGAACACGGGATGAATGATTTTGAGTCACAGACGTTAACGCTAGGCTATCCGGGTGTGGCTCTCAGCGTTTTGTATCTCGTCAACACAACGATACAGCGTCCTTCCATCACTGTTTTTTGAACGGTGGTGACCCGCCACCCGCACAGAGACCGATAGATGATGAGTCAGTTCATAAACAATTCCGAATATAATACCTATGCTGATTGTGATTAGTATCAAACGTTATCATATAATTATAATTACAGTACGATAGTTGACCGGCAAACCAACCGAATTACAATCTGCTTGAAAGAATGACTAACTGACCACGTGTTATTTCGTTCTTCTTGCTCACACATAAATGGGATTGTAATGGCTTGGGATTGAAATCACCGAAAACATTAGCCCACATCAGTTTTCTAATTTTTGTAACAATAGTAAAAGGTGTAGCGATATTTTCCGCTCGGTCAGAGTTCTCCGCTGTAAAATGCCACAAATCTGTAGACAGCACTGTAACGTGGTTAATGGGATCCGCCACTAACTACGGTCACAGCTCTTGCTCATGATCCGTTCATCTGACGAGGAAGAGGTTAATGGACCGCACAGCTGGTCACGAGCTCATCTGCGCCAACGCCGCTGCCTTGTAGGACGTGCTTGCTTTTCTCAAGGCTAGAGGTGCATCCTCGAACAAATAGGCCCAATTCGAACCGAGCGATCCAATAGTACAACAGCCCCTAACGCCTACAATCATGAGAGATGTTACTACTGTGATCGCTCAATTACACCGCACACTGCTTGTTTTCCCTTCCTTTCAGCATTCTTCTTCTTTTTCACTTACAACGGGAACTTCAGTCGGCTGTTCCAGCTGGTGGAAATCTTCGCCGTGTACTCTCTCGTCCTTCTTCGACTAGTTTCCAAGCCTCACCGAATTCGCTACCACCAACTGATGCCCTCCTTCGACCTTTTTGCCCATTCGTATTAGCGGTGTTCAACGTGCGAACGCTGATGCCCACAAGAGAACAAGTGGATTTAGCTCGTACGCTTGAGTCGCTTGCCATCGATGTGTGTTGCATCCAAGAGACTTGCATTCAAGACTCCAGTTCCACTATCCAACTGATGCCTCCATCTAATCCTTCTGCGAAGTCTCACTTACGCTTTTCTGGAGACTATGAGGCTGCTGACGTTGATATAGTTCTCAGTGAAACGGCTGAAGCGGCATTGTTACGCTGGATCTCAGTCGATAGTCGATTATGCGCAGTGAGACTCAGGATTCGTCTAAAGGGAGCAGTTGTCGTCCCGATAGGCGTGATCTATTTGTCGTTTCGGGATATGTATCCACCGACTGCGGCCCAGATGCAGTCAAAGATAACTTCTACAAAAACTGCACGACCTTTTACGTAAAATGAGCTGGGTTGATATTGTGATTTTGGCAGGAGATATGAATGCTACAGTCGTGCGGCTGTCACCGCACCAGGCGCAATAGAAAGCCCTGTTGGACTTGATTCCTGTCAATCGGAAAACGGGGAACAGTTTTATACTCTATGCTGTGACCATCGCCTGTTCCTCGCCAGTACTAACTTCAGATGCTCTAGCCGCCTCTACGCCAGGTGGCGTCTGCCCTGTTCGAGTCAACAGGGGACACTGCTCGACCACATCGCAGCAAGTCACAAATGGCGGGGTTGCATACAAGACTGCTGTTCGTACTGAAGCACCCCCGTCCCGCTTGACTCCGACCAGGCGCCATACCATTTTAAGAGTGGCTTGAGAAACCATCACATGGATTTGGAAAACTATAAGCTCAATTTGAGAACCGAACGCAATTCGTGGTTGTCGCATCGGTAAAGTGGATTTCATTGGTCAACTGGCCACAGGCTTCTATAGCCGTTGTGACCGCCTGTCTTCACACGCTCATTCCGTGCAAAAATGACACAGACCTCAGTCAAACGGAAATCGATCCGATGGATCGGTGAAGTCGTGTGATCTAAGCGAGAAAACCAACCTGTCCTCAGCCTACCAAAGGAAACGACGACGCTTTGCGTTAGGCGCCTTTGAACTAGCGAGATTATTTCGAATATCCGGTAGATGGAATTGTAGTACTGGACTCTGAATAACATCAGCATTCGGTTCACAGACATGATTCAGAGATGAAAATATATATATTACTTTAATTTAGGAAACAGCTTGACACTCCACCGTGTTGAATAACAGCCGGTTAGGTTTTTCAATTAATAACCTGGAAAGTAATTTCTCACGAAACGTGTTTATTACATGTACATGCGTAAACAATGTATAATATGCTTGAGTTTATGCTATAATCAAACTATAGCGCCCGTGCTCCCCATTTACATGTATCCTGAGAATCAACAGGAAAGAAAATGTCCAACCAAACGTAACCTTTACTATCTGTGTGGTGATTTCACGAATCAAGGTGGTAGTTTCTCAAATCAATCTTAAAATGGTGTAGCTTACACCAAGTTGTCCATGTACTTCGGTGGGCGCTCCAAACGCATACTGCAACGATGGTTAGATTGCGATAAGCTTTCCGATCCATCTCGTCTTCCAAAACACGCTAAGTGAGAAGCTAGCCGTAACCCCGTCTGATAACGTTAAACAGCACTGGTCACGTATCAAGAATGCTTTGCATTCCCCTGGTCTAGCAAGGTGTGGCTTGTCTCGTCGTGCCGCGAGACCCTGGATTTCAGCTGGATCTCTACGCACGTCAGTAAATCTCTGCTGAGTGCAAGTATAAAGAAACTTGGCTCGTAACGAGATGTGCAATTGAAACAAGTCTTCGTACGGACCGCGAAGTCTGGTGGTCACAACGTGCATCAAAGATGGAACGCGCTGCCGCTATCGAGAACCGCGTAAGCTTTTCCATCTCATCTGAGTCACCGGTAAGAAACCACCACTATGTGTGATTGAAACAATTCGTGAAGCTAACAGTTCCCTAGTTCATAGTCAGCAGTGGCGTCTCGAAAGCTAGGCGGATTGATTACAAGTCGATGTGAAACAAGTATAACAAACACAACGTCGAAGTTGCTTGCATCCATAACACTTCGCAGGTTGCACCAAACTCAACAGACTGAGGAGGAGCAGGCTGGTTTCCTCGCGGGTCGTGGGTGTATTGATTAAATCTTCGTCGTTCGACAGCTGCTAGAGCACCGTCATATCTTTCAAAGACCAACGATCATTGTGTTTCTAGACCTTCGCACGGCCTTCGACTCTGTCGACAGGACTGCACTATGTACTGGCTTGTTGAGAAAGGGAGTGCCTGTAAAGTTCGTCCGTCCCCGAAGAGGTGTATCGTGACGTCACAGGTCGGGTTAGGGCCTATGGCCAGCTTTCGCCCTCTGTTGTTGTGTCCTGTGGATTTCGACAAGTTTGCCCTATGTCCCCATTTCTTTCCAACCTTGTCATACAGGATGTACTACAGAACATCTTATTTGGTCTTCCAAACGGTGGAGTTGAGCTCCTCCCAGAGCTCAGAGTTTTCGACTTGGGATATAACGATGACATCACCTTGCTGATTAACAATGCGAAGGGAGATGCAACGCGTTTCGAACCGCTTGGTGATTTAGGTGTACCGAAATGATAAGCACTTCATGCCTTCCAAATGCAAAGTGCTTTTACAAGATTGGCAGGAGCCTGCGCCGGTACTCACCCTTAGTGGTGATCAGCTGGAGGTAGCCGATATACTTAAGTACCTGGGGAGCTTGATTACCACAGCCGACGCTGTTGCGGAAGAGATCATTTACAGTAAAATTCAGAGCACTTTTCGCAACCCGCGACAAGTATGTCACCGCCGCGATACCCTGCATCTCTTAAGGGACAGGTGTAAAATGCCGCGGTCCGTAGTGTTTTGTTTTTCCGGATGCTCGGCGGCTTTCCGTGATTGACCACTGATGTTACCGAAGCATTGCTGGCTTCTGGTAGGAACATAAAGTGAACAAAGACGAAGTTCGTCATCCTCAGCATTGGCTTCCTTTAGTGCTTCCTGCTTCCCTGGTTGAGGCCCAAGGGACGAGTATTGTCGTTGATTGGAGACGTTTAGGGACATGGTTCAGAATAGAATTCGATGGCGCGAAAGCTGTGGGGGCCTGTCTGTTGAACTCTCGTGCCCTCTATTACGTAAAATGGTCATACAGACAAACAGAATCACAAAAATAAACAAGTATATATATATATATATATATATATATATATATATATATATATATATATATATATATATATATATATATTGTTAGCTTCTGTCTACCCCTGACCTCGCAACTGAATATTCTGTTTCTTGTTGTTGCTAACTCTGTCTTCTATATTTTCCAGAGGGAATGTATCAGTCTGCACATCGGTCAGTGTGGTATACAAACAGGAAATGCTTGTTGGGAACTCTACTGTTTGGAACATGGAATTCTACCGGATGGCCTTTTACCTGATGGGAATGGCACGCACTTCGATGATTCATTCCAAACGTTATTCTACGAGACCGGTGCAGGTAAATTCATTCCTCGAGCCGTACTGGCTGATTTGGAACCAACCGTGGTGGATGAGGTACGGACGGGAACTTATCGAAAACTATTTCATCCAGAACAAATTATCTCCGGTAAGGAGGATGCGGCAAACAATTATGCACGTGGGCATTTCACCGTGGGCCGAGATATGATGGATATTGTTTTGGATCGAATCCGAAAATTGGCGGATCTGTGCGGTGCACTCCAAGGTTTCATGATTTTTCACTCGTTCGGCGGTGGAACCGGTTCCGGATTCACAGCACTACTGATGGAACGTCTGGCCTCAGATTATGGGAAAAAAACCAAGTTGGAATTCTCTGTCTATCCATCCCCACAAATATCTTCAGCTGTTGTCGAACCGTACAACGCCGTGTTCAATACTCACACAACTTTGGAACTATCCGATTGCGCTTTTATGGTGGACAATGAGGCTTTATACGATGTGTGCCGGTAAGTTGAGGTTTTATCATGAAACAACTAGTGACATTTTCCCTCCTCTCTCTTTCTTCATCTTTATCCCTAAAGACGAAATTTGGACGTGGGTAGACCAACATTTACGAATATCAATCGATTACTCGCTCAAGTGATCAGTACCCTCACGGCCGCGTTGCGATTTGACGGTTGTCAAAATGTGGATCTCTTAGAATTTCAAACAAATTTGGTACCTTATCCTCGGATTCATTATCCACTGACTACTTATGCGCCAACAGTCTCAGCAGAAAAAGCCTATCACGAAAAGCTCACAGTTGGCGAATTGACTAGTGCATGTTTTGAACCGGCCAATCAGTTGGTCAAGTGTGACCCACGACAAGGAAAATACATGGCCTGTTGTTTACTCTATCGTGGGGATGTTGTCCCGAATGAGATTCATGCATCCATAGGCTCATTAAAATCGAAACGAACAATCCAATTTGTTGATTGGTGTCCGACCGGATTTAAAGTAGGTATCAACTATCAACCGCCGACGGTGATTCCCGGCGGTGATTTGGCCAAGGTGCAACGTGCTGTGACCATGATGAGTAACACGACCGCAATTGCTGAAGCATGGGTACGTATGGACCACAAATTTGATCTGATGTACGCGAAACGAGCGTTTGTACATTGGTTTGTCGGGGAAGGAATGGAAGAAGGCGAGTTTGCTGAGGCTCGTGAAGATTTAGCAGCACTGGAAAAGGACTACGAAGAGGTTGGTTACGATAGCATTTTGGACGAAGAAGTGGAATACTGAATCAGTTATGAGGACGAAGATGCGGAACTACGTGTAACACACCTGGACACGTTTATTGTCCTATGGAGTCCTCTAATTGCAGTTCTATTACGAGTTAACACGTAATAGAATGAAATCGATCAGTGTCATCATCCCGATACAATGGTGCGTATCGGCCGACTCATCGATCGATTGAAATTTGCACGGCAGACAGCCAACATACCTGTTTATCTCTCTATCGGTCTGTCTGGCTGTTTATTCACGAGACAATTACGACAGGTTTGTCTGTCGTAATGATTCAGCTCGATTACTGTTCACTCGGTAGTCCACCCATTGAGGTGTGATAGAACAGATCGATTGCTGATGTACAAAATTCTGTCTTTTTCCGATCATTTGGACGAGATGCAAGGAGGGAAACAAAAGGTACACAATAGTTAATTGGAAACCTACCTACTTTTCTAGCATCAAAAAGTTCAACGCAGCGAGTGTGAATCAGCCCGGTGACCTTTCGCTAACCAGGCGGACGATCTACCAGTTGATCCGTTGCTGTTCGACCGGTGGAGTGTGAATAACGCAAATGAATATACATTGTTCACCGAATGTACTGTTAGCACGAGGAGCATGAATCTCATGTAATGAAAAATCCACTCGCATTTTTCACATCGGAAAGTCTGACGCCGCGAACCTTGAGATTCAGGTTCCTCGTGCCAACAATACATTCTGTGAATATATTTCAATGTCCAATGGATCAAGTTCATCTGTGTGCTGTTCGTCCCATTAGGAAGTGACCGACGAGGCTAGCCCAATAATTAAAACCAGGACAGTTGCAGTGTATCACTGGAATAGTGGTTCGCGCACCACCGATTATTCACTTGCGTTATTCACAGCCGGCTATCCGGACAGCAGTAGTTCAGCTGGTAGAGCATCTGCCCGGTATGCGGAGGGTCGCCGGTTCGCGGCGTCAGATTTTTCGATATGAAAAACGCAAGTGGATTTTCCATTGCAATACAATGGTGTACGGTCACACAATGATTAGTGTAGAGAAAAAACGACCGCTATTGATGGCCTTTTCGTTATCCCACTACGAATTTCTTTCCACCTAGCTGCTTGATATCTTCCTAGGTTATTGCGCTTGGGTTGGCTGACTTCGGATCCTGACCACCAGTAGATGCACGGTCAATAGACTTTGTTAGTCGGAATACGGTACTGTAATTGGTAAGCGTTAATAAATAAACGGAAAAAACGTACAACCAAATGTCTCCAAGTTGCTGAGTAACGTGCAGGTCAAACCGTCTGCTTAGAACAGTTTGTGGTTGTGCGGATGGCGAACAGATTAGTGTACAACGGGATGCGCGAAGCTCATTGGTTGACATAGTCGGTTCAAGGTCTGCCGATCTGCATTTGTGTACTTGGGGCTGTGTGCGTGTGTAATCGTAGGACAGATGCCAGGTCGCCATGGTGTGGGTTCATGTTTGTGTGTGTCATCGCATGACTGCATGCCGAGAGAACAACTTGTAGACACATGAGCGTGTGTGCGTGCGTGTAAGTCAACGTACGGGAGAAACTGTCGGTGGAGTGAACCAGTGGATGTTTGTGTACGTGAACGTGCGTGCGTCAACGATCATGAAGCAGAAATCGATGATCATGGGTGTGCACGTGATAGCGTGTGAGAACACACCATGGGAGCAGTGTCATGTGTGAATGTGCGTGAGTGTATGAACGGTAAAATGACCCAGTCACATCTGCGTGCGTGATGCACTGCCTGTACTAAGTGGGTTGTGGCTATACCAGGTGAGGAAGCTGGATCGGAGGAATTCGCTATCGCCGTGTTGCTGATAGCACAACTACGGAACGTACAATTAGTAAACGATAATTGTATTCATATGAGGTTGTATAATGGCGAGTTAGTCAGTTCAAGTTGTAGAAGTATGAATGGGAGTTGTGGTCTGCTTATCCAGACAGATCGAATAATCCCTTCCCTAGATGGGACTGGATTTCACCCTAGATGAATATATGACATCAAATGAACCGCTGAAACGCTTTGTTTTGAAAAGCAGGAGCATCAGTTCGGTTAGTATCTAGTCCAAAACAGTTCGTTGAAATTATTCCTCTCTACTTATCTAAGGCTCACTAGCAGTGCTTGCGCGAGAAGCCCTATGGGTTTGGACCTGGTCCGGGTACTCTCGATCATATATCCACTCATCCATAGATTTTAGAACACAGGCGCACCATGCGTCGGTTCACCATCTTTGCTTTATTGAGGGAACACCGTATCAGCAATGTTGATGTTAGGCGTATTGTTGGGAGCTAGTGGTCAGTCACTCGAACAAGTACTGAATTGAAATAGATTAAGGTATCTGGGGATTGTGTTACACATGCCCATCGACAGGTTTCCTAGGCGTATGTTGTTTCTCCGAGTTAACTAGTGGTTGGAAGGTAGGTCGCAATGGTCGGTCCATGACATGGCAAACAGGTATGCAAACCTTGACCAGTGGACTTGACCAAATGGGGCATGTTAGACTTCCGGGTTAGGGTCCACGCGACCAGCCTACCAGATGGTTGGAGACATTAAGTGATATGGCTGGCTATCGCGGCCGGTGGCAAAGTTGCATTCGGGTTCTTTCTTTGTCTTCTTGTTTTCCGCTTCTTACCTTGTTTTCTACTCCTTTCCACTCTAAGCTCCCACTCATTCTGCTCCAAAATGGATGATGATGAGAGGTCGCAACCAAAACCGGAGCGCAGAACTGCGAGATTAGTGGTTAAGTGAACTGAACTGAACTTTTTATTGATCCTAATCCCGCTTTAGACTCAGTCGACCATCAAGTTCTCTTAGTGTTGTCTTTTTTGGCGGGTCGGAGGAATTTGTTTCCGTCATTGAATTTCCGTGAAACAGTGATAGAATGATACCTTGAAGAACGTCTGTCGTTGAAAACAAAAATACGCCTTTTTGACCTCAGAAATGTGGTAACTATTCACCATGGCTGAAGGCAAAAAAAATCCAGTGGATACTGGGTTTACACCTTCGGCTGAAATATTTATAATCGTTTTACGTGATACACAGTAGAAGTCACCGAAAACTAATACTGACAGGTTCACATTAGCTATCTATTAAAAGTTGAATTTTATTCGGCCAAAGACACAACGTCATCTAGCGTGGTAATTCAGTGATTGTGTTAAATTAGATCGAAGTCATCGGTTCTTATAAAAATTTTAATGCAAAATGATTCATCCCGATTTCTTCAAAATAACTGATGTGCACCAGATGCATTACAGTTCTGAATTACTTTCATTAAGCATTAGCGTGATGGATATTATAATAATCCACAATCCGTGATTTTTTACTAGATAAAAGTGGATTGAATTACCTATGTACCACTGAATATGAAATGAGAACCAATTCAGTGGGCACCCTTGGTGGCAACTTATTTGGACCACTGGCTTTATCACATTTGCCTGTGATTAGCTCCACATATTTCCAAGGAATAAATCACTTATAAGTTGGTCCCTATTCAGTCTTCGTTTAGCGTCAGTGCGAAGCGTAAAACCCTTAACCTTGGCGACATGTCGTTTGCGTCCACAAATTCACTTCACTGACTTCCTACTAGCCAGCCACTTTTACTGGCGGGTGACATGCGTACATGCGTCCGACTTCATTTCCAGTCTAGTGAATTTTACACCATTTTGCCTACTGACAAACATCTAGGTAGTAAGTTGCTAAATTGGACCATGTAAAGGTGTTCCCGGTTGCCTAGACCACACGGTACAGTGTTTTTGAAGTCGTGAAAAAAAACATAGAAATGAGTCCCAGTCCTGAACTGCATTCTGCACTGGACTACTTCCATGCTTCTCAGTAGGCAAATTATCGAAAAATCCTCTTAGGTCCAGAGAGGCCAGCCCGATTGCCTAGACCGTATAATTTGCACGCTGAAAATTTCTCGCCCGTAAGAGCTGCCGTGAAACCAAGATTACCGATGGGTAAATATCAGTATGTAGTCGATTCCTCGGTGCTCTGCAAGGAGTTACTTTTGGTTAAATGTTAAGAAGCTAGCGGTTCAGATTGCTTTCCGACGGTCACAATGTTGGCGGTAACAAATTAATGTTATCAATACCGATTTCGTCTGAATATATATAACGAACAATTAAAAACTTGAATCAGTAGAGCTTGTGAAAGAATGAAAAATATGGTCCATATGGTACATATAAAATACCTTGGAGGAATGTAAATCTTATTTCAAGTGATCCCTGGTGTGAACCGTAATGAGTATTACCACTCAAACAGTGAATCTGATGTTGTAGCCTCTCTAAGGTCATAATTTTTTTCTATCGCTCATCGGGAATCGTAAATACGGCATAACTAATTGAATACTAAACCGAATAATTCAGTTATGGCAGCAAGAAAACTTGCTACATACTTCAGCGACAAGCGGTATCCCACTCCCAACCAGAGATCAGTTAAACAACTGCAATACTACGCGTCGTTGCAGTCCAAACTACCGCTTATCGCGCGGCGTACTTGAATACACGTTCCTTCTTACATACATACTTTTGTTCGACGACTGATTCCTGGACAGAAATTGTGTTCCGCTTAGATCGGTCTTTCATTAGTTAGCCAAATCAACACCACCAATCCGGCTACCGGTTAAATGTGTATATTGTGTTTGACTGCAATAGTTTAATTCCAAAGGCCTCATCAGTTTGCCAAATAGGGATGGATGATAATCACTACACATGCGGTGATTCTCCCTTCCAACTTCCCTAGAGTGACTACTTTGGGAAACGATAAAGTTCGCCCTGATGGGATGCATTAGAACTGCAATTATTGTGTAGATGATCGTTTGCGCGTACGGTGTAACTTTTGACATACTTCGTGTTGCTTCTTAATTAGCACTAGAAGGCCGGAAGAATCCAAGGGGACACTGGCTGGTTGTGAAAGTTGAATAACTCGGTTTTCGTAGCAGTTCATTGAAATCTCGTGACCTTTCCTGATGATAAATTTTGCGCCCTTCCACAAAATTCCGCTGATACCTGGTAATCCGTTCATACTCCAGGAAGACCCCTAATCCGCTTTCCAGAACACAGAAGCAAGGTGTTCAGGGCCACCCCATTCCATAATCGACCTCTCGCATAGCTTCTCAGAAACAAACGTAGTATGCTAACGTCGCAAATATTTGCCATGCTGTGTCAACCAAATAGGAATAAATAACCTATCTGATAATTTTCAAAACACTGAGTTATTATCAACAAAGTGATCTTCCACGCAACCCTTCGTAGTGTTCTGAGTGTATCTCTGCCCCATCTCACTCAGCCCTACCCAATGAGTAGTATACTCCGTGCAACATTCAATTACACAGAGTTCGATCTCCGAAGTACCTTGGAGTGACATTAAGCACTGATATTCTCATGTCAATTGTATGTGCGAACTGTGCTGGTTTATCTTTTGAATTTAATAGCTCAGGCAATCTTGAGTGACAATTAACAAAACACACTATCTCTCAAGACACCAGCAGTACTGTAACCATGTGGACACGAAAATGTCATTTGTTGTCACGATGACTACCAAGTGTCTTGTTCTTTCTCCTATAATCTGAATTTGAATGTCTATAAAACGTGCTATATTAAGCCAGTTGTGAAGCTCTGGCAACAATCTCGTTCTCAACCGACTGTTCTGATCCTTTATTTGGGTATTTTCAATTAATTTTGCGCTAACCTACATTCACATTTTTCTCTGTTTCTCAACGCATTTTACAAAACCCACTCTGTATCGTCCTGGCAGTTGCACGCCACACATACACGTCGCAAACATGTAACGTGAGACAAACCACGGACAAAGGGATCAGCTCCATCCGATATCGAAGATCAATTCATTTGTTGTTGAAACCCTGACGGTTAAAAGAACAGGGAGCAGGCAGGCCTTGGTTGAAAGCTGGGTAACTGAGTAAGCGTACCTGTATGCGTGCACGCGTGCACAACCTAGGAACAGCAGTGAAATTGTTTGCATGATTTACATGGACTGAGGCCTCCTATCATGAATGTAGCACAAATATTTCGTGTCCTAATGCGCGTGATGCGCACATTTGATTTGGCAATGGTGCGTTGACCAAAGGGAATAAAAATTAATGAGTATACACATCACTGCGTGGTTCAGATGTACGTCAATTACGATCCGTAACCAGCCCCGCTGCATTTTAGTTGTGATCCTAGCTTTTGCTCACCTGCGCAGGCACAGAGATGTGCCTACTCAGTCACCCGACTTTCACTCAAGGCCCGTCTGTTCTGTGGTCTTTTTTATGTGCCAGACATGGACAACGGGTGTTTCGATCATACCCACCAGCTCTGGTGGGAAGACTTCACCTTCGAATCCTCTCAGTCTACTGGTAAAGCACAATGATTACACAGGTTGCTGGGCCATGTGTTGGGGCGTCTTCCGACAGGAATTCAACTCAGCTGGGATGTTAGCTCAAGACAAGCATGCGAAGAATTGCACCGCAGGCATTCGGATCGGCCAAAATCGTCGCTGGTGTGGTATGCTAATCTTATGGAGGGTAGGATGAAACCAGTCATTGGAGGATTTTAACGCACCGGACTGCGCGAGTGTGCATGACCAGAAAAACAATTCGCCGCTTCAGTGTGAAGGGGTGTAGTGACCCAACATTGACTGACGGGGTCGTTGATAGGAGAAGCGTGTTGGAGGTGTGCAAATCGCCAATATTCGAGGGTCTTAGAACATCTACCATCAATATTTTGAGTGACAGTTACAGAACGACACACTGGTCCAATTAGGCCAGCCGAATGAACACAAACTGACAGGTTGAGATGCACAAAAATAACTGTAGTCTTTTGGAGATTCATCGTTTTCGAGAAGTACCGATACTAATTGGCATGCAAAAGTGATAGTCCTGGCTCGATTGATTGAAATAGCAGTGATGTGCGTTCGCGCTGATGGTGTGATTAGATCAGATCTGGCTGAGAATGTTGGTATACCCAATCCATCTTCATCTAATTAGGGTGGTTGCAACCAGGGGTTGATACAAACGAGTGCGTATCATGACAACTAAAACCTAATTCATTTACTTCGATCTTTCTTTCCGTGTTTCGGACGACTGACTGAGAGGGTTATGGCAAACATATAGATGCACCTTTTGTAGCTCCGTGTTTGTGAGTGCGCACTGATGAACTAGCTGGTCATTTCAATTTGGACCGTAATACAGTGGATGATCAAAATTGATAACAAAATGTGGACCACTTGTCTCCCACCTGATCTACGGTCTCGCTCCCAAGTCATTCCACTTTTGAGACAGCTTTCAGACTGATTCAGTGGTGCATTAACAGGAATACCCGTCTCTAGCACGTCTGTACTGAGATGAATGGGTGTGGACAGTAGCTTGTTCAACAATGTCTTCTAATTTCCGATCTGTGTCACTTTCAAAGGTATTCATGTACTATATACTGTGCCTTTACCGATATGGTCGAATAAAAGAGCGAAATGATGTCATTCAGAAATTCAGGTGACTACGTGGTTCATTAGAATTGTTTGCTTTTAACACAAGTTGATTGCAACTTTCTCCAGTTTTGTCGAGTTAAGTCAAAGTGTGGTATTGCTTCACGGTTTGTCGCAAGAAGCGAAGTGCTCCTTTGTTAGGAAACGGATTAATTTAAGGTGAAAGATAACACGGAGTCGTGATATTACTTCAATGGACCCTTCCAAAGTGACAGAATCTTTCACTAGAAGATCGGTAAAAATGGTAAGGAAACAATGAACTCCAATAAAATTGCCGACATGTCCAAGATTCTCCAATTTCCCTGATATGCTACTTTACCGTAACAAGCGAAAAGCTGCCACACGCTGGAAAGACGAGGGAAAAAACCTCGACGGAATGGCGACATGCCCGTACGGACACTTTGCATCATAAAGCCAGAAAAAAATGCCCCACACAAACTAATCGGACTAAATTGGACAGCCAATAATGAAATCTTCTCAGATGTACCAAAGTTATTAGGGGAATGGAATGCACCCATGAAACACTTGTTCGGCGGAACTTTAAGGAAACGCGTGGAACTTATCATCAGGAGAAGTCACGAAAGTTGAACAATTTGCTATGGAAATTAAGTTATTAAATTTTTGCTACGAGCCGTTGTCTCCTTGGACTCCCTTGGCTTTCTAGTGCTAATAAAGAGATAACCCGAATCATGCTAGATGCTACGATATACTCGCAAATAATCATGCACACAATAATTCCAGTTACTTCATATTCCACCAAAACGAACAAAAGTAATCATCATCCATTTCTGTTTGACAGTTTGGTAAAGCTGAACTTATCCGTTTGACATTGAAAACATCATGACACTACACGGTTCCCAATGAGTAATAGAAAGAAAATAATGGCGTTAGAGAGGTTACAGTATCTGATCTGCTGTGTGAGTGGTCGCACTCATTATGGTTCCCGTCAGGGATATTTTGAAACAAGATTTACATGCCTTCAAGGAATATTATATGCATCATATGGATCGTAATTTTCGTCCCGTCACTAGTGTGACATATCCAACTATTAGTTGTCCGATATATTCAAAAAGGAATTGGTAATAATAAAACTAACGTGTTACCGCATACAATAAGACTGTTGGAAAGACTTAAAAAACACTGTCCACCAATCGCAACAACGGGATACCAGCCTCCCGTGTAATTCACTGAGCTGCATGGCCATGGACAGGACTGATGGGAAAGATTCCGATAAAATACCTTAGCCAGCAAGCCCGTATGTGTACACGCACGTTGGTGGTGTTATCATATATTTTATCTCATGGTTCCAGGGGCACGTTGAAACAGCCAATCTTCTTCGGTAGTTTGTGGAGTCATTTTCGATCCTTCCGATTCGTCTTTTGGATTAAGCACTCTCATATGCTACACCATAATGCACCAACAATACAATCCTCCAAAGAACTCAATCTTTCGATCGGAGTATTTCGTTAGGCAAGGTGCCTGACCGGTAGGTGCACTTCCTGGTGCCCAGAAATTGTCATGGAATCGCTAATTTCCTGTTCTCATAAGCTGAATAGTTTACCAACAGTTTTTCACGATAAAGGAATGAATGTGTAGCTTGATGGGAGTTGTCATCATTTCTATCAACCAAGAATGGTTGCATCGTTTATTCCGTGCCTAAACATGAATGTAATCAGTTCAGCTCGGTTATTTGAACCATTAGCCCCACAATTCTGTGAGCTGGTATGGGTTATTACCGCAACATCGTCCAATGGAAAGTGGGACGAATTGAAGTATAATGAAAATAACGAAGTTGTAAGTGAAAATCAGACAGACGAATAAAGAGTTTAGATACAAGTACGACGCTGGCCGAGGCACCTAACCATATCACTGTGGTGATTTAGAAAGCATTTCACGGGATAAGGCCCGATACAGCTTCGTGGCCACATAGGCCGAGGAGCTGCAGACAATCAGAATCACCGTGAGCAGATATAACAAAAGGTCGCTGTGGTGGGTTACCTTTTGATCTAGCCAATATTTTCTTTAATATAACATACAAATCAATTCCGCAGTAAAGTCAACATACCGTTTCGCAGTCTTGGCCTTCTTGCTTCTTCGGTTCGCGCAATTCTGGGTTGAAGAGATCTCAGTATTTTCCTAGTTCAGTTATTGTGAGTAGTACAGTCATCAAACATCTCCGGCTGTCCGGTGGGTGAATTACGTAGATCCCAACCCGCAACTCCAACATTTCCTAACTAATCACGCCTACTGGTTAAGGTTTCCATACCTTTTTCCATGTTACCAGCGGACTAGCTCAACCTATCTTCCAACCACTACGTGCTCGGAGAACGGAGCACACCGAGAAAGTCTGCTTATGGGCATACGTGACACATTTCCTAATCAAGCTACTATATTTGTATTAAATGTTTGCTCCAGAGACTGATCTCTGATCCCCAACACTCTACGTCTAACCTCGCCATTGCTGGTTCGATGTTCCCAGCATATTCGAGAAATACCGCGAAGCCATCGATGCTCAACACACAGCTGCTGTCTTCACATATATTCTACCCGTATAAAGGGATGAATCCAACTGCTACACTGAATACTCAACCGTTGGTCAACAAATAGATGTCACATAAACGCCACAGGTGCGACGACACTTCATCTGATATCTGACCATCTGGTGAGATATCACTGTCCAAGTAAGAAAACTCATCTACATCAGCCGAGCATTCGTCTGCTGGGACAATATTTGGTGCAGGTCTAACCAAGTCCTGCAACAGCGTTTCACACTTCGAAATTACTAAGCTGACCCCAAACGTAGCCATACAAAAAAATTACAACTTAACTGGACCTTTACTCTGGGACGCAAATTTCTCCGTGTACGCAAATCAGTCAGTTTATTGTCTAAAAAAGTAGTGACGCTCCTGTTTTCACATGAGGCTAGGGCTACTTCCTGGACCATTTCGATTACAAAGCAAAAAAGAATCGTGCTAGCGGACAACCCTGAAGATCACCAATTGTCGTGGTGAACTTGAGTGAAAGATCGACATAAGCACGAACTCGGCTTTGGCAGTTCGAATTCAAGGATTGAAAGCATAACTATTTCTTTGGCACGCTGTTGAATGAGGCAATGTCAGAGGACTGTGTGGTCGACTGCGTCGAATACCACTTTCAAATCAAAAAAATGAGGGGTTGAGGACCCACAGAAGGTGTGTGTGTGTGTGTGTGCTATATAATCTATCAGAAGGAAACGACGTGGTCGATATAACCCTAGACGAGTCTGAAACCGACTTAATTCTCACACGTTTACCTTTTTGTGAGTACTGAATAGTCGATAGAGAATAATACTGGTGACCGATTCGGATAGAAAACCTATCGAAATAATTTATCTTTGATTTTCACTGGAGAACTTGTCACATTTCGTCAAATGGTACAACCACCGGTTCACACCGTTCCCTTAGAATCTGTTCACTTTCTCAAATTACCCTGAGGAGCTCTGTCAACTTCGGTATCAAAGCTTTCCCTGTATCCTTTAAAAAACATTGAGACAACCCGACAGCTTTGTACCAGTTTGTATAACGTGTCTCTCAAATAAGCTACATTTTCGGCAGCAGAGTGGCGTACATCTGCATCACTTCTCTTGTAGGCAATATTGGAAGGTCCAGTCACCAGCATACTAAGCGTACTGAACTACCAAATGGGAAACAGTAACCACAAATTTCATACTTGTTGTGGAGAGCCACATAAGGCCTCAATAATTCAGTTGGGGCTAGGGTGACGAACTCTTTACTACCAAACCATACAACGGTAGGATGAATAGTCACGTGGTGCTTTCTCTAGACACAGTCCGTCGTCGGTTGATAAAAACCTATTTACACGAACGAAGTTATTGCAGCACTCAATTTTATCACTTGACGCTGTGTACTAGATACCACAATAATCATCTCAAGCAGTTGGAAAACACAAACATCTCATTCAGAAGGATACTGACGTGTTTGTCCTCTCTCTCCTTCGCTCATTCAGTTTGTTCAAATACTCTCTGTTGTGCATTTTTGGATGCCATGGCTCTGTCATCCCTAAGGGTTTCAACTTGTATAAGAATGACTGCAGAAGATTCGATGAATGGGCACTGACTAGTGGTTAATCCAAACGTCCCTTCACGGCTTTGTTTTTCCCAAATCACTGCCTCGTTGAACTACTAAAACTACTAAGTAGTCCAAGTAGAGGTATTAATTCATTTCACATAAATGATGCTGATGACTGAATGTCTTGCACCGTCGACCGCTGGTGGTTGATTGATATGTTTTCCTATCATATCTGTGATAAGAGGTCATGACCCCTTTATCCCGCTCTCGACTGGTTCGTTACCACGCCTGGCCAGTTGGGACTTATGTGGTTTGTTACTTTGGGCACCCGGATCATGACGTCTCGCCATCTGTGGCTACGGGAATGCTTCTTACAATACACTCATTCCTGAGCAAGAAATACGAATATTGAAAACGATAACGAATTAGGCGGTGTTCTGACCTGGCCCACTAATTAAAGGGAGACTTTTTTGCTTTCAATCCCTCTCGGTTCATTAGTCCAGAACATAACATTTATATAGGATACTGGGTGACTAACAAATTCTTGCACAAAAGCTAACTGGCTAGCTGGTGATATAGACAACTACCTACCACTTGGCAGGTTTTTCTCTTTCGACTTATCAACCCGCTGTCCTGTCGTCTGTGATTCGGTTGCCTCCAATCTTGATTCTGGATAGGCGATGCTGTAGTGGTACATAATACTCCCTTTATGCGCAACCGTTTAGGGCGAGAGAACGACACGACGCCGCGTTGGCTCGGTGACGTGCATTGCCTTGGCCGGTCGACAGTCAAAAGTGTACAACACAAGCATGCGGCAAGCGTGAGCGCAAAATGTGAGCAGGGACACAAATGTGTAAGCGGGTCCGCGCGTCAGGGTCACGGAAACGCGAGTCAAGCATACCGTCAAAACAGGTCTCGACAGACCAATGTTTAATTGGTCAATGTCGTCTGGATTGAAGTAAGCCTAGCGTCAACTTGCGTGCGTGAGTGTGTGTGTGTGTTTATACATGGACAGGATTGGAATCAGTTGTCAGTAGTGTGCGTGTGTGTGTGTGTGTGTGACGGTTTTAGTTGAGCTGACTGTTTGGACTGAATCATTCACCAGAAATAGAAACGACTGTGTGTGAGCGATCGACTGGCGGTCTGCTTGGGGATCGTCCGAAATGGCTATGACTATCGTTCGCGAATCGTGGACGGAGGAACAGATTGGATAAATGCCAAAAAGTGAGCTGAGATATTAGCAAAAAAACAATGCCTACACTACAATGCTTGCGGCGGATGTACGTTTTTACTTATATGTTTCTAGTATACCGGTAACTCACATTTGAAGATAATTCGAACAAATTGCCTGTCACAGAAGATCTGCACAGAATCTTCCATACGCGGGCCCAACGCCCCGGTGATGTGATGGCACTTTGTCTTTCATTCCCGAGGTAAGCCGACAGCAGGCCGCCTCTGTTATTTTTTCAGTCCATCAAGTTTGACATCTGAGAGAATGCCCACACAGGATGTCGCGAATACCCTGTTCACCAGTCCCAGGTAAGTTGTATAATGATGAATAAGGACTAAATTTCACTTATCACACCCCAACCCGTTGCAAATGTCAGTATTCCCTAATCTGACGCCGGCTTTTGCAGGAAGATGACAAAGTAATTTTTATTCACAACACGTATGATAGTTAAACTAATTCGAGCGTATGATTTCCAATCAAAGTGGTATCCGCAACGACATAGTGTTGATGATTGCCAGATCGGACAACACCAACGCTTGCATGAAGGCCACGGAAAGCGCGTGTAACAGACTCCTAGCAGTCGTTGAGATGCGCGTAACACAATCCAAAAAACGCCAAGCGTCCAATTGTGGTTTTTCAATACGGTTCTTTACAAAGCATTCATGAACATGACATAAAAACTGTACAAACCTCAACGGTAACCGCTCCGTGAATCAGAGTCAGCCAAATGCGAGCAAATTCAGAATCGTTTGAGGTTCAAGCGGTCAAGTCAACGAAATGTCTATGGGGACTGTGGGTCAAGGATCATAGAACGAATCAACGCACGCACCAGTCAGCGGTCACTTAAGGTCAATGTCCGGTGTGTGGTTCAGCGAATGAACAAGTGTGGCGCAAAGCGTTAATGGAAAACATAAATTGGAGTGAGGGTAGGGGGGTCGGATCGATCCTGAGTTAGTGCCTCGAATTTGGTTGTTCTGTCGATTACAGCACGGCTTATGAATCGTCACAGTGCAACACTCCGAATGGTCTCCAAAAGCTGAAGAAAGACCTTGGAGTGGTAGAAATTTTTGACGGTGCCTTGGGCGACTGATGAAATCAGTATCGAGAATAAACAACGTGGCGAACAAGCTCGTTTTCAGTTATTCGTACTCATACCAATACATAACAATACATACGACTCACAAAATAAAAGCGGGGAGTGATAACCCAAATCTGTCTCTGCACGTGCGTGTGTGCATGTGAAATTGATCACAGTGTGGAAAGTTCAAGTGGTTGCACACGTGTTCGGGACCAAGGCTTGGGCCAAGGAAGCTTCAGTGCTTGCACAAATTGTTTCTGAGCCCACAGAGGGGGGCGGGGGTTGTAGAGGCGAATACTCACGGCTTCGGCTGTGGCTAAGATGCGTCACTTGACAAGCCTTGATTGCTTTCCCCGGACTTTGTAAATGGTGCGCCAAGAATTTATCACCTCCACTGAATGGTTTGAGTCAATAAGGTGTGAGCACACAGCACTCGTAATTGTCTTGATTGCTCCCGAACGCGTCCGGATAAGCGCCGAGCCGTGCGACCAATGTACCTAGTACCACAGAAACAGGTTGAAAAATTCGACACTATGTCCTTCAATCGAAAACACCCTATCGGTTTGGAAACGAACAGGATTTGTAACTGTACAGCGTAGAATGTTCTATTGATCACTCCTGATAATCTTCGTTGAGTAATGTCGGCTTCCGTGTCGCCCTTGAATGGCAAACGCACTTATAGAACCTTCTTAGCGGTTCCTATCTCCTTTGCTTACCCTTCATTTCCTTGCATCGTCCTGTCGATAAACCGTTCAGGGTAGCCGTTATTTAAAAAAACACTCCGCAGAAAAAGTTCATTTCTTATTGTGTCTTCGAAGCGGATTTTCTTTGCTCTATCAGCTAAGCCACGTATGTGATTCCTCTTCACTTTGAGAGACACAAAGCTGTGAAAATGGATGTATTGTGCGTTCCATGTAGCTTTTCTATGAACTGATAACTGGACGGAAAAAGCAATCCGATGGCTTATGCATGCGTCTAAATATGATAGACTATTGTCCCTTTCTTCTTCCAAAATAAATTGAACATTTGGACGGGCAGCGGTAAAATTGTTAAGAAGTACGTTTGTGTCCAGATTGGTGTCTAGCACACATGATGTCGTCTGTGTATCGTTTGTACATGGTAAAATCTCGGTTTATGGATTCAGTTTGGTTATTTTTAAGTTTTGCCATGAAAATATCAGCAAATAGGGGTCCCAAAGGTGATCTTATTGCAACTCTGACAATCCTCCTTTGTGCGTTCAGAAACAATTTGTGCAAGCACTGAAGCTTCCTTGGCCCAAGCCTTGGTCCCGAACACGTGTGCAACCACTTGAACTTTCCACACTGTGATCAATTTCACATGCACACAAGCACGTGCAGAGACAGATTTGGATTATCATTCCCCGTTTTCATTTTGTGAGTCATGTATATTGTTATGTATTGGTGTGAGTACGAATAACTGGAAACGAGCTTGTTCGCCACGTTGGTTATTCTGAATGTCTTCTGTGGGGTTTTTAGGAATTCATTATCATTTTCATATCATAATTACAGATGAATGCTCCGAAACGTCAACTGTGAACAGACCCCGGGTCAAGCACAAGACTAATGCTCGCTTTCTTAGTCGGGGAAAACCTGGCCTTGGCTTGCAACTAGACTGGAACATCTCGAAATGTTGCTGTGGGCAACCAAAAATTTCCTAACGACGTGACTGGTAAGGCTGTTCTTAGATAAACACCATTTACTTACAGACGCAATCAAATTGACAACACGTCCCCGGAAATCATCGAAGCTGAAGATCGAGCTTATCATGAAAAGATGTTTCACGGACGTGCGAGATTGCGGTTTAGGTCACAGAGACATCGGATGCGTTCATACTCGTCACTAATGCATAATCTTGTGATAAGTTATCAGTTATTTACGTGAACGGTCGTTACCGGTAATATGGTATGACGATTGTACATTTATTTAACTACGAAGCATTCATTTCTGCGTCCATTTATCATATCTGAACATAGAGTGCAAATATTCGTAATGATGTTAGCCGTTCCATTTCTTCTTTAGTCTGCAGATCTCGGCATGAAGCAACGTGGTGTGCCGACCCATTGGATTAAAAAATGGAATAAATCCTTCATTTTTGCACAACTTGTTCGTGTTTTAGTTGCGACTTATTGGTGGTTCATAAAAGGGCCATTATTCTTCGCGCTGCTGATTTTCTGTCTTGACAGAGGGACTGCGGATCGATATTCACTGAAGGGGGCCGTTTTCTGGCCGATGAATGCGTGAGCACCAAAGGGCTCGCGCATCCGGTCAACACCCGTGGGCTAGTCGTCTCGTTCGATTAACCGGATATGATCACGACAATCAGTTCCACTGCGAGCGTGACTATAGAGTCAAGATCGCACCCTCAGGCCTATCGAGGCTTGTCCACACGGCGGTTTCGAGTGGAACACATTTATTTTTCTCGGCCACGATCTGGGCCAAATCTGGTTACTGTGCTCATAGCCTGACGTTCGGCTTGTGTCTTTTGCTTGCGTAGTCTGACTCACGCACTTTGTCACTTGTTTGCGTTCTTACTTACACGCATGTTTCTACTTGCTGCGCTTACCGTACATACGTGTTTCCGTTCCACTTGCTGAGTTGCGGATACAACAGCTGCCGTTGGTCTAGCAGTGTAAAACACCGATACATACCTCGATGCGACTTCTCCGTGTAGCATCCGAACCGGGCCCCTTGTACACATGCCTCAAACCACATTTTCGCCGGTTTCGGAACAGTGTCTGCGCCCACTGAACCTGACCCATGCTAGGGATGGCCGGCTAAACCCAGCTAACATGTCACCAAAGCGCAAGTGAGTATTGCCGGGTCATCGGTTACATTAAGACGGGAACATGGACTTGTTGAGTGTCAATTGCCGCGACTGCATCTCGAATGGGCCAACGGTGAAGATAGGAACTGAATGAAGAGTGGGGTGTGACCCACTGGTATTGGATGTCTTGACTCATTCAACATTGCCGGATAGGGGTGACGGTATGAGAGCGACAGAGGAACGGAAACAGCATCGTGCCAGGATAAACGCAACTACTCCATTTTGACTCAAGGTTTAGCCACTGTTACTTCAAATGAGTCGTACGAAGCTGCGCGAGATGCCACAACATTTTTCACGGGCATTAACGTGCAAAGCACATAACCTGCTGATCAGTTCTAAAAGCGGTGGGGAAGAAATATGACTGGTTACACAGATACCTGGAAATGAAAACCATGCTTTGATAATATGAGAAAATATTAGGGGAGGGGAGGAAGAGTGAATTTGATAAGTCGCAATTAGAAACAACGGATGGTATAAGTTGACAAAGTGAGATCAGTGCTTACCGTCACTCTAAGGTACATAATAGATTGAACTCTGTATAACTGAATGATTTGCGAAGTATACTGATTATTTGGGAAAGCTGAGTGAGATCGGGTGAAGATACATTCAAAACACTAGGAAGAGTTTCGGGAAAGGTCACTTTATTCAAAATAACTCACAATGATTTGAAGATTATCAGACAGATAATTAAATTCCTCTTCGATTGATACAGTATCACAAATAATTATGACATCAGTATGCTTAATTGCAGTTCCAAGGGAGCTGGAAAAGGGTGAAAGCATAACAGCTTGGAGAACGTGAGAGCTATTAATTAGGAATCCGGAGGACTTTCTGGGAAATCTAGTGTTTAAGACCCATCCAGAAAATTAGTCCGCACATCATGCTAATCAACTAGGTGCGCAACCAAAGCAGTGAGGCTTCTGTGGTGAAAATGATCTTGGAATGAAATCAAAGACTGAAGATTAGTTATGACATATGCACCTAACATATTTTGCAGAGTTGTTTAGCAAATACTGGTTAGGATTAATCAGACACATTACATTATTCTATTTGACTAATACCTCAGTGGAGTGCTTATTTTTTATTCTTTCGTCCAAAGGGAAACCTCAATGCCCCCGGCACTTCCACGCTGAAATACCTCTGTCGGCCAATTCGTAAAGTATCACCTACTTTGGAGAGATATTCCGGGAGAATTAGTTTAACGTCAAGATGTTCCTGAGTAATAATTTGGTCGGTTGGTGTTACAGAGGCAATCGCGTAAACAGTAGTCAAACATTACTCTCGTATTACCCTGTTTGTCATGACGCTTTTGTTCAGCTGACATTTAATCGATAATTCAATATCGCCCGGTTTGCGGTGTTCAGATCGGTTCCCAATTGGCCAGTCAGGTTCGTCTATGTATCGTACTAAGGTCACGTGTTAGGCGACACAACCGTGTGTTCAGTTTTCGATAGACCGTTGTTCGGCACCGTTGTTATTCTCATTTGCGAGTTATCGGCTTTAACGGTTTGGCGACGGGGGTGGCGGAACAGAACAGTCTGATCTAGTTATTTCAACAGCAACAGGAACAACTCCATCTACAGCAGCAGGCATTAATAGAACACGAACAGAGACAAACAAAGCTGTTTCAGTTGAAGACTGAAAAAATCATGTCAACGTGGTTGAGCGGTTCCCAGACCAAAGCGAAACCGAAACAGGGATTGAAAGGATCATTGGTCACCTCAATCCAGGAATTCAGTTATGGTGCAAACAATGGATAACATTTGCTTCATGGTGCAGAAGATATGAAGATCTATTTCTTGTGGATGATGACACTCTGAATGAAGCAGCCAAAGTCCGCCTGCTGATGCAGAAATCGGGCACACCGGAGCACATCTAGTATTGCAACCACATTTTACCAAAACATCCACGAGATCTCACTCTAAACGAGACAGTTTCACATCTCACGACTATCTTCGGCGAGGGCACATCAATATTCAACATGCATTACAACCGCTTAAAGATCATCGGACAAACAGATGAGGATGTCGTTACATATGCAGGAAGAGTAAATCGTGAGCGCGGGAGATTTCAGTTAAAAAACAACTGATTGATGATCAATTTGAATCACTGATATTTGTCTCAGGCCTAACGTCCCATAATGGCAGTGATATCAGAACCCATTTGCTTGCTCGATTGGACTCAATGGACTCGTTTTCCTCGCGAGACCTCACCAATGAATATCTCAGATTACTAAACCTAAAGTAAGACTCTCAAATGCTCCAAGCATCAGCGGCTAACGCAGACATTTTGAATGTGGATAGAATTTCGAAATCAAACTTTTCACCTCGAAAAAGTCAAATAAACCCAGAACTTTTTACGGCCACCTTTCGCTTGCTGGTTCTGTGGTGCGTGGCATTATGTGCGGTTTTGTCAGTTCCGGTGCCACAAACGCGAACGTTGTGGCGAGATGGGACATAAAGAAGGTTATTGTGCAGATCTACGCAGACGAACAAGTCCCTATAGAACACAGTCATCTGGATCGAAAGGGCAATCTAAGCTTGCGTTTACTACGTTCGACAAAACTATACGTCAGTGGAGAAAATACATCACCCTTTGGAATAATGCTTCCTCTGAAACCCTGCAAATCGACACCTCCTCGGACATTACCATCATTTCCAAATCTATCTGGCGAAGTATTGTCAGCCTCACAATTGAACCCACGAACTGTGTAGCTCGCAATGCCTCAGGACAACCCATTTCATTTTTTGGTGAATTGTTGTGTAAGTTTTCATCTCGTGATTTTCATGGGACTCGTATTTGTTACGTTGCATCTCCAAATAACCTGAACCTATTAGGAATTGACTGGATAGAACAACTGCATCTTTGGGATGTCCTCATTAGTTTAGTTTGTAATTCACCCACCGCATCTTTACCGCATTTTCCATCCACCGTTGATGTTGCAACTGTCGATTTAAACTCACAAAAAGACATTGTGTCAGCATTAGAAGCGAAATATTTAGACATTTTCAAACCCGGTTTAGGCCAGTGCACAAAAGCAGAAACAAGTTTGTACATCCTTCTAGAGAGTACAGCCATTTTTCGTCCCTAAAGACCTGTCACCTATACAACCACCCTACAAATCGACGCCGATTTGAGTCGTTTGGAACAGTTAAATACAATAGGTAAAGTCACCTGTTCTTCTTGGGCCGCCCCAATGGTAGCCGTGAGAAAGGCCAATGGAGCTGTACGCATCTGTGGTGATTTCTCAAACGGGTTAAACGACGCATTCCAGACGACTCAGTACCCACTGCCGGTCCCGGAGGATCTTTTTGCCAAACTAAATGGAGGGCGTGTGTTTTCTAAACCAAGTTTCTCGGATGCCTACCTACAAAGAACTGCAAAGAACCATTGACAATAGACCCTCACAGAGGACTTTACCAGTATAATCGGCCTTCTTTCGACATTGAAGGCGCACCAGCAATTTTCCAACAAATAATGGACACAATGCTGAGTGGTCTGTCCTAGGCCATGGCGTAAATGGACGACATCATTGTTGTCATTACTTCCTCAGATGAACATCAAGTACATTTGGACAAGGTTTTCGGACGCATTCAGTCATACGGTTTTAGTCTCCAAATGCAAAAATTTGTGTTTCTGCTACCGCGTATCAGTTACCTTGGGGCTATAATAAATGAGAACGGTCGGCTTCCGGATCCAAAGAAGATAGCAGCGACTCAAAATTCGCCTGCTCCCGCTAACAAGACCAAGCTTCAGTCTTTCCTAGGCATGATAAATTATTACACCAATTTCATACCAAATATGCAGGCGTTACGTGCACCTTTAAATGACCTTTTAAAGGACACCAAATGGTTTTGGTCATCACGATGCCAAGACGCGTTCGAGAAGATCAATAAAATGCTTGCATCTGATCTTGAGTTACCCCATTACAATCCAGAGCTCCCTATCATAATTGCCGTGGATGATAGTGACTACGGCATAGGTGCAGTTTTATTATACAAATTCCCAGATAGTAGTCAGAAAGCAGTAGATCACGTGTCTCGTATATTGATCACAGCCGGAAATAAATAGCCAGATCGAAAAAGAAGGGTTGGCATTAATTTTTGCCGTTAAAAGGTTTCACAAAATGTTACACAG
Organism: Fasciola hepatica; assembly: GCA_948099385.1. Lineage (NCBI taxonomy): Eukaryota > Metazoa > Platyhelminthes > Trematoda > Plagiorchiida > Fasciolidae > Fasciola > Fasciola hepatica. The sequence goes on along the minus strand of CANUEZ040000027.1, from coordinate 5,995,745 downwards.
ACGCCATTGTACATTATGTACGGATCAAACACCTTTACTCACTATCTCCTCCTTTAGAAAAGGCGTACCTGTGCATACGGCGAACAGACTACAGCACTGGGCGACTATGCTAATTGGTTATGATGTTAACATACAGTAAACACGAACAGATAGCTTTGTAGTGACCTCGATCGTTTTGAGAAAATGACTATTTTCTGGACACCATTTTGGATCTATTTTCTCCACGATCTTTTCTGACGTTTGACATCGACCTCAGTGTTCTCCGGTTGCCTACGTTTTACTGGACTGACTTTTCCGAGGTTTCCGTCGACCTCGTTTCAAATCACTTTCACTTTCGTTCGTTCGCTCGCGGTTCGCTCTCAGCACAGCCGTCGCGTTTCGTTCCGTTTTCCGTTCGGTGTATTTCTCGTATCGGTACTGTTTCGGTGCCACGATATATAGAATACACCTCGCATCTGCAAACCGACTTACGTCTTCTCTATTCGTCCGATAGAGGGGATATCGTTGGTATTCGCTGCTAGACCCGATAGGAGACACGTTCGCCAGCCGCACCCGAACGTCTTCTATATTGGTGAGCCCAAGAACTTCCAGAACCTCCTGGATTATTCGCCCGCCCGGTGAGTCTGTGATTTATCGCTGTTTCACGTCCTCCTTTCGTTGCACGATATATATTTTTTACGATATATTATCGCAACGTAGCCATGTCAGAGGATAAGGCGCAGCTCGACACAGATCTCACTCTGTCTGCGGTTGCCTTTAAACCCGTGGCGTTTATCCCTCATGATCCAGAGGTTTGGTTTGCAGCCTTAGAGCTGCAGTTTGAGGCACGTAGGATTGTTGGCCAACGCCAACGATTTTCCTATGCCTTAGAGGCTATTCCAGGTGATGTTATCGCCTCGGTGAGGGATTTGGTATTAAATCCTCCTCAAGTGCAGCCGTACGATCGGCTTAAGGAGGCTATACTACAACATTTCCTTCCTTCTCGGGAGGAAAGGCTACGTCAGCTACTAGCACGGCACCCCATAGGTGATACTAAACCCAGCCGCCACCTAGCTCATCTCCGGTCTTTGGCAGGGCCCGCCGATAAGGATTCGGAGATAGTTAAGGAACTGTGGTTGGATTCTCTACCCTTCCACGTTCAGACCACCGTTACTGCTCTCCTCGAGGACTCGTCCTTGGAACGAGCAGCCGCCGTGGCTGACAAAATTGTCGCACGTGTCGGCAGTGGGGCTAATCCCCTCATTGCCACGACATCGCGCAATCCTAGGGGTGTCGACCTGGATGAATCGCCGGAGAGGCCTCGGCACTCTCGATCCATCCAGCGCCGCCTGTCCTTCAAGGACAGAGTTAAAATACCTACTCCTCGCAGTAGCCCACGTAAACAACGGCACGGACGGGCGCCCTCCACTGCCCACGTCCGCCGTGAATCCGCCTCACCTGCCTCATCCAAACCCGATCATCCTACCAGCGGCTTTTGTTGGTTCCATCGCGTTTTCGGACCAGCCGCCCGTAGGTGCAGACAGCCGTGTTCATACGCGGCGGGAAACGCCACTGCCGGCGAGTAGAAGCGGCCGTACTCGCCGGCAATCAGTCTCAGGTTGGCCGTTTATTTTACGTGCATGATTCGTGCACTAACGCTAGGTTCCTAGTCGACACTGGGGCCCAAGTTTCTGTCTTGCCGGTTGGTAAAGACAAGCCACGAGCTTCTTTGCTTCGGCTGTCAGCGGCGAATGGTTCCTCCATTCCTACCTACGGCACGAGACAGCTTGCGGTCAACCTGGGACCACGACGACGGTATCTGTGGACGTTCATTCTTGCGGATGTTCCCACAGGCATACTGGGAATCGATTTTCTGCAGCACTATGAATTACTTGTTGATTCACGTAGGCTGCAGCTTATCGATCCTTCGTCGGACATTAAATTTACGGGTACTGCAGCTCGAACAAATGCACACCGAATCACAGGATTGTTTTCTAACATTCCGCACGATTTTCAGTCTTTGTTTATTAAATTCCCCATATTGACTAAACCATTTGAAGAGATAGAGACAGTGACCGATCGTGTGGCACACCACATTGTCACTAACGGACCACCAGTCACGGCACGACCTCGCCGACTGGCACCAGACAAATTGGTTTTCGCCAAACGTGAGTTTGACACTTTACTTTCTAAAGGTATTGTTCGTCCTTCTCACAGTCCATGGGCCTCACCTCTGCACATGGTTCTTAAGAAAGATGGCGTTAGCTGGCGACCATGTGGCGACTATCGCGCACTAAATTCGGTTACCCGTTACGATAGTTATCCGATACCCCACATACACGACATCACGGCATCACTTCACGGCACGACTGTATTTTCCAAGATCGATTTGGTACGAGCGTATCACCAGATCCCAGTCGCCGCTGAAGATGTCGAGAAAACCGCTGTCACGACTCCTTTTGGTTTGTTTGAGTTCCTACGTATGCCTTTTGGTTTGCGAAATGCTGCTCAGACATTCCAGAGGTTTATCGATAGCATTACACGAGACTTGGAATTTGTTCACGTCTATATCGATGACTTGTTAATCGCATCGTCGAGCGTAGATGAACATTTCCAACATTTGACGCTACTATTTCAACGTTTGTCCGAACATCGAATAGTAGTCAATCCTGATAAATGTGAACTTGGCAAGCCGGAACTTGTGTTCCTCGGCCACAAGATCACTCGAGAGGGTATTACGCCTTGCGAGGATAAAGTGCGCGCTATTTTAGATTACGCCGTACCGTCCTCAATCAAGGAGCTCAAGGCATTTTTGGGGTTAGTTAACTTTTATCGTCGTTTCATACCCCATGCCGCTGAACGTTTGCTTCCATTAACTGACCTACTTCGTGGCAATCCACGTAAGTTGTCGCTTACGGATGCCGCACGAGTAGCATTTTCGGAGATTAAAGCGACATTAGCTCAGACCACGCTCCTCATGCACCCAGTTCCATCCGCCACGCTAAGCATAGCGGTGGATGCATCCGACTTTGCCATCGGAGCGGTCCTGCAACAGTCTGTTTCTGGGATATGGCAGCCATTAGAGTTCTACTCTCGACGCCTCAATCCCACGGAAACCAAATATAGTGCTTTTGGTCGCGAACTGCTGGCTGCATATAATGCCGTTAAGCACTTCCGCCATGCAGTCGAGGGTCGATATTTCATCCTCTTTACAGACCATAAGCCTCTGACGTATGCATTGCATACTAAGTCTGATCGTTACTCTCCACGAGAAGTCAGACATTTAGACTATATTTCTCAGTTCACGACTGACCTTCGACACGTTAAAGGTGAGTCGAACTGCGTTGCAGATGCTTTGTCGCGTATTCCGCTTAATGCCATTAAATCTCCGGTTTTAGACATCCCTGCCATGGCTGCCGCACAGGCACAGGATTCTTCATGTATGGAAGCAGCTCAGTCATCGTCGTTACAGTGTCAGTCCGTACCTCTAGCCACCAGTGCTGGGACGATACTCTGCGACATGTCTACTGGCATACCTAGACCAGTCGTACCCTCTGCATATCGACGTCTCGTGTTCGATACCCTTCATGGACTCTCACATCCAGGCATCGCAGCCAGTCTCCGATTAGTAGCTGCACGATACGTCTGGCCGTCCATGAATAAAGATGTTCGTATGTGGGCAAAACAGTGTCTACAATGTCAACGATCTAAAGTGCATAGGCACGTAGCTTCGCCTATCGGTACTTTTGCTACGCCTGATGCTCGCTTCGATCATATCCACGTAGACATTGTGGGTCCATTGACCCCATCACACGGGTATACCTATTTACTAACGTGCATCGATAGATTTACGAGGTGGCCCGAGGCTATTCCCATCTCTATCGTCACGGCCGAATCAGTGGCTCGACATCTGATAGAACGATGGATAGCTTCATATGGTTGTCCTTCCACAATCACTACCGATCGAGGGCAACAATTTGAGTCCGATCTATTCTCTTCATTAACTCACATGCTGGGTACGGAACGCATTCGCACGACCGCGTACCATCCGGCATCGAATGGTTTAGTCGAACGTTTTCATCGCCAACTCAAAGCGGCTCTTAGAGCACACGAGAGCCCCGACTGGTACGAAACGTTACCGCTAGTTCTGCTTGGTATCAGGACTTGCATAAAGGCAGATATCCAATGTTCCGCCGCAGAACTTGTCTACGGCACGACATTACGACTGCCTGGGGAATTCTTTACGCCACGGAGTACAGATTCACTTGCCGTACAGACTTACGTTCATCGTTTGTCTACGTACATGCAAACTCTCGCTCCGGCGCAGACTCGAATGCAGCGACGACAGGTTTTTGTTCCGACCGAACTCGAAACTTGTTCGCATGTATTCATTCGTGTTGATTCGGTACGGAAACCATTACAACAGCCTTATGAAGGTCCATTTCGCGTGATTTCTCGTCACGATAAGACCTTTAAGGTTGATCGACACGGTCGCGTCGATACCGTTAGCATCGATCGTCTCAAAGCCGCGTACGTTGATGATAGCGTGTCGCCCGCTGACATGAGATTCGATGTTAACCCTGCACTGCCTGTTGACGACACTTCCGTGTCACGTCAAGGTCTGCAGTTAGCGTTGCCTGCTACGACTTCGAATGAGGCTATCGTCTCACGTTCAGGACAGCACCCAGTTGGTACTGCTACGACTTCGAATGAGGCTATCGTCTCACGTTCAAGTCAGCAGCCAGTTGGCCCTGCTACGTCCTCGAATGAGAATACTGTCTCACGTTCAAGTCAGCAGAGCACGCCTACGCACCCGTCCGTGAATGAGGCTCCCGTCTCACGTTCCGGTCGGAAGATCGTTTGCCCAGCACGTTTTCGCGACTAGGTCAAACACGATCTTAACCATTGCACTTCGCAGTAATAACTTTCGTGTTTATCGTTTCGACACGATTTAACATACCTCATTAGTTATTACTGTATTCTAGTCAAGTCCATTGCGGTTGCTACACCAGTTTTTCGTTTCTTTTTGTTTCATGGAACCTCGCCATATGGTACGCTTCGCTGGTCCCACGAAATCTGGAGAATTTTGGCACCAACGTTTGCATTCTGGATCGGCCTTGTCGTTCTCGTTCCTGCCCATTTACGAACCTATCGATTTGGCTTCCGGAAATCATATTGGTTAACGGTTACCCGACACTAGACGTTATTGGTGTGGCACACCTTAATGACGATTTACGCAACCGACGTCATTGGCAACGAATCTGGTTTACGCTCGACCATCATCCTACGGTTCCTGCATACCACGGATTTTGCCCGTCAGCATCCTACAGCACAGCTACATGCACGTATTTTCACGCATTCGCGCACACGAATACCGTTTGTATGCCATGTCCTCCTTGACATTTTTTTTTCGAAAGCTTTCCGTGCTTTCTAGCGGGGGGCTGCTGTAGTGACCTCGATCGTTTTGAGAAAATGACTATTTTCTGGACACCATTTTGGATCTATTTTCTCCACGATCTTTTCTGACGTTTGACATCGACCTCAGTGTTCTCCGGTTGCCTACGTTTTACTGGACTGACTTTTCCGAGGTTTCCGTCGACCTCGTTTCAAATCACTTTCACTTTCGTTCGTTCGCTCGCGGTTCGCTCTCAGCACAGCCGTCGCGTTTCGTTCCGTTTTCCGTTCGGTGTATTTCTCGTATCGGTACTGTTTCGGTGCCACGATATATAGAATACACCTCGCATCTGCAAACCGACTTACGTCTTCTCTATTCGTCCGATAGAGGGGATATCGTTGGTATTCGCTGCTAGACCCGATAGGAGACACGTTCGCCAGCCGCACCCGAACGTCTTCTATAGCTTCGACCGCGCTGATGCCTTATCACGCCTGATAGCTACCAACTCACAAAGTCAACCAGATGATGACTTGATCATTTCAGTGATAAATGTGGACGCAGATGTTGTGCGCGTATTTCACGATTCCATACGCAATCTGCCAGTAACGTTTGGCTCCATCCGCAATGCAACTCAAATTGACCCCACTTTGCAGCGCGTCATGTCTTACTTACGGGAAGGTCGTCCAGCCAACATTACGGGCCTGAAATTCGGCAGTTCCACTGACGGAAAGAAGCACTCACAATAGTAAGCGACTGCCTGATGTTGCCTTGCCGTGTGGTGATTCCCTAATGCCTTAGAAAAAAATCCTTCACCAGCTACACACACGCGAATGAAAGCCATCGCGCGCTCGTACGCATACTGGCTTAACATAAACTCAGACATTGTTGAACTTGTCCGCAAGTGCGAGCAATACGCGCTAGCGACCAAAGCACCTGTGAAATGTGAGCTTCACACATGGCTTTTACCTTCTGAGCCTTGGGTACGAATCCATGTAGACTACACCGGACCTGTGAAGAATCAGTACTTTCTAATCATGGTTGACGCATATTCTGAATGGCTTGAAATAATTCCAATGACTCAAGCATCCACATTCACTACAGTAACCATACTCAGTCGGCTTTTCTCCCAATGTGGCATCCCCAAAACTGCTGTTACTGATAATGGTGTGCAGTTCTCCTCAGCGGAGCTTGAACAGCTTTGCGACAGTATGGGTACACATCATGTGCGTAGCCCCGTGTATCATTCCCAATCCAATGGACAAGCGGAACGATTCGTAGAAACCTTTAGGAGGGCTCTCCAGAAATTTCACGGAGAGGGAAACTTACCGTTCATTTTGGATACTTTCCTACGGACCTACCGCTCGACACCCAACCCATCGGCTCCAAATGCGAAGTCACCAGCGGAACTGTTCTTGGGACGACGTATGAGAACACCACTTGATGCGACGTTGCCAGCTGCTTCCATGGGTCCCAGAAATTTCATAATGGTAGCTCAGTTTAATCGGAACCACGGGGCGAAGAGATGGGTTTTTAAAACAGGTGACCCATTCTATGTGTTTGTGCTCACTAGACATCAAAGGAGTTGGATTCCCGGTGTTGTTCAGCATCCGGTTGGTAATATCCTGTATGCAGTCAGCCGAAATGAGCGAACCTGGACTAGGCATGTAAACCATTTACGGCATCGATATACATCCGAAACTAGCCTTCACTCTGACCATCAGGAATTGTCACTTGATCTGTTGTTAGAGGCATTTGCATTTCCACAACAGCATAGTGAAAATTCTGAAATCAATGCTGAGCCACCTGTAGAGCACAGGCATTCGAAACGAACACGGGCACCGATTCAAAGGTTAGACATTCAGCCACAGAAAAAAGATCTATGTGTGACTCCTTACTTTCGTAGGGAGGTATTACGAAGGCATTCGCATAACCAGTAATCAAACTTTGCTTTCGTATTACCATGTTTGTCATGACGCTTTTGTTCAGCTAACATTTAATCGATAATTCAATATCGCCCGGTTTGCGGTGTTCAGATTGGTTCCCAATTGGCCAGTCAGGTTTGTCTATGTATCGTACTAAGGTCACGTGTTAGGCGACACAACCGTGTGTTCAGTTTTCGATAGACCGTTGTTCGGCACCGTTGTTGTTCTGATTTGCGAGTTATCGGCTTTAACAGTTGGAAACAGTGGTCCACATAGAATGGCAGTATAGTATTTCTAGTGAAGTGCTACAATTCCGTTTTACCTATCTGCTGCAGTGCAAAGAGAAATGACGTAATTTATTACACTCATTCCACATCACTCATCCTCATGGTGTTATCTAAATTACTGGAAATTCATGCGTATCGTAGAGTGAAATCATGAAACTGAATAAAAACGGAATATACTAAGAGGTTAGTGTACGAGGACGATAATATGGATGACCGTAGCAACAATCGGCGGAAGCGGAACTCAGTTAAATGTGGATGAGGTATTAAGTTGCCATATAGCGCGTCCGCAGATTTCTGTGTCTAATGCAGTTCTCATCTATTTGAATTACAGTAGCAATCAAATGCACAAACATCATAGGTCACCGTGACGGTATGGGCATTTCGGCACTTGGAATGCTTTCATGGCGGCCAAAATTAGTATAAAATGGTGTCAAAATTCCCGCGATCGATAGATTGAATCATTAGGCTGACGCTAGCAGGATCACATCCATGAATGAAAACCGCTGGTGTATCACTGAGGTGACTATGCTTTGTCCGGGGAGAGCAAGCGTGCCTCGTAGCAGTGACTGTCAGTTAACGACTAACCGATCCTTTTCAGGACAAAAACAACCTGATTAATTGTATCAAGTCTCTGCAGTTAGGATTCAAATGCAGTCGATGTTTATGGCTGGTAAAAAAAGTGGCACAACAATGTCTACTAGATACATTTTCCAATTATATCTCTATTTGAGTAGCCTATTATAAGAAGTTTACGTCCCATCATGCTTGCGAATAGAAATTTATGGCATGATTAGGAAACCTTTTCAATGAACCTCAATGTAAGTTGTAGGCGAACATGTTTTCGGTGATTTCATTCTCAAGCCATTACAACCAAATTTGTACGATAACGAACTAATAAGAAGAGATGGATAAAGCAGACCTGACAAAGGAGCCGATATTGTTGTGATAGACCGAGCCTCATACGTGGCCAAGGTATTAGATCTCTTGTGTGATCAGTCTGAGTTCACTCGTGATGCACCACAAAAGATCAAACAGAGAAGGCGGAAAAAGAAATTACCAATACATTGAAACATCTCGGAGACCAAGGCTACATTTCACCAAGCCTCTTTGAAAGCCCTAAGCCCGTAGGCTCCACCGCACCTCGACTATATGGCCTTTCAAAAGCTCATAAACCTGGACTGCCTCTCCGCCCCATCGTTTCCATGACAAATTCAGCATACCACACGACAGCCCGGTGGATAGTTAGCCTCTTAGAACCCGTACGACAGAAACTTGCGAAGCACATACTCGGTGACATACTTCACTTTATTGAAGTTACTAAAGATGTCAGGAAAGCAAATGTTCTCCTTGGATGTGGCTTCTTTGTCCACTAGTGTACCTTTGATTGTAACAGTAGACTTTGTTTGTTCATTTGCTGATGAGGAAGCCATATCCGTCAAAATTCCGACAGTTAATCTAAGGGAACTAATTTTTCAATGCACTTTGAATGTGCAGTTTGTGTTCAGTAACACTTATTATCGCCAGAAAGATGGAGTTACAATGAGCGCACTTCTAGGACCACATCTTGCCGACGTTTTCATGGCAAAATTGAAAACTCAAGCACTATGCAGAACAATAAGTCGTTTGAACCATTACTACCGATATGTGGATAATATATTTTGCACAACAAACGCAGAAGCCAATGCAGATGATATCTCACGCGAATCCAACACTATGCATTCCGCAATCAAGTTCATCACCGAAACGGAAGAAGAAAACAGCCTACCGTTTCTTGATGTACACCTACCCAGGCGACCTGATGGCTCGATCTAGAGGAGGGTGTATCGGAAAAGCGACCTGAAACGGCCAGTATACAAACTTTCATAGTTTTGTACCACTTGGTTACAAACGTAATTTGATACGCTGTATTCTACATAGGGCGAAACATATCTGAACCACAGACACTCTAGAGGCCAAGCTATCACACATAAGAAAGACGCTGCTTAGCAATGGTTATCCTGAGAAATTTGTCCGAAGAAACTGGATTGAACGGATAAAACCAGTGAGAATCACACAGGCAGAAAAGAAAGCGCTATTCATCCTACTCTCCTTCGAGGGAGATGTCGCAGCCGATAGAGCCTGTAAAATTCTGAGTGCTACGGTGAAGTCCACTTTCAAAGCAGCCAAGACCAGATGCGCGTTTTTCACGTCACCGATAATCCGATGCAAAAATAAAGATAAACTGTCCTTGTTGACCTCATCCATGATCATCTATCAATTCAGGTGCACCTGTGGCGCTACTTACATAGGTCGAACGGCAAGACAGCTGTCAAAACGCATTAAGGAACATCACCCAGGGTGGTTTAGACACGGAGGCAATGGAGTGGTATCAAGTTCAATCGTTTCACACGTGGTAGAAACTGGGCATTCAGTCGACATCCAGTCCGCCTTCAAAGTCGTCTACCGGATACCACTACACATGTCAAGAGCAATTAGACTCCGGATACTAGCTACTGTCGAGGAAATTATCATCCGCCTCTCGAGGCCTGAGCTTTGTGCTCAGCGAAAGTTAGTCCAACCACTCCAACTCCCATGGCCAGCAGTCAACTGTGATACACAGCCGGGCGTAGCGGTGACGTAAGCTAATTATCACCGGTCACATAATCTGGTCACTCACACGAGGTTCCATCCTTCCTCACCCTTAATTATCCACACTGACTTAGTGAGACTTTTTCCAACTCTTCCTAATACTTCGTTTTCATATAAGTGTGGTTGTAATGGCTTGAGAATGAAATCACCGAAAACATATGTTCGCCTACAACTCGTGTTCTGAGTACTCTGATGGGCTTATTCCGCAACCTCAATATACCTTCAGTTGCAGCTGAAAAAAGTCAATAAGACATGCTGATATTCGCTTTACAATTCTGATAACCAGAAAACAAAAGAGGATGTGAAGTCATATGTCAATTTTAGATAATAAATAGCAAAGCTTCGTCTTAAATGTATGTACCCAGGGTAAACCTCCGTTTCCAAGAGTAACCTTTCTCAAGGCAAATTTACAATCGATTATACAGATGAGCTCATCAAGATTCTCAGCACCTTTGCAGACACTACGCAAACGTTGCAGGGAGTTTCCAAAAGAGTTGCCGTCATGAATAACTTCAGGATCAAGAAATACAACACTACGATCAGAAGCATTAATAAGAGGTAGTAAAAATATTCGGATAATTATCTGATACTGGGTCTTCAAGGGCACTAAGACTGATCAGGACTTAATGTGGTAGTTGGAAAAGCTATCGATGGACTGCCCGATGTCATTAGTGTGAGGTATCACGTGCACGTGTACAACCGTTTCACCCCTGCCAGGTAGCATCAGCTGCAGTGCGCATTGATTGAATCCCTTCAACGGGGACTAGAGCCCATGATTCCGAATCACAGGCGTTACTACTAGGCTATTCGGACTGATTCGCAATAGGTTGTTTCAAGTGAACACAACTTGACAGCACCCTCTCGCCACCAGTTTCAATCGGTAACAACTCGATACCCGAACAGCTATCAAATCATACGATGGGCATCTTCTCCATAAGGGCCCGAGTAAAACGAATGAGTTACCAAGACGCCCCAGATACTTGAAAAATGTGAGTTGTAGGAAATAAATTTTCTACTGGCGTTCCTTGTTCTGCTTTTTTGGCTGGTGTCATTCGTTGTCTTCTTCAGACGAATACAACTTATCATTAGATTCCCCCGGAACCTATCGTTTACAGTTCCACCATTGAAAACGATTGCAACTGTCACTCGTCCTTTGTGTTCCGGTGGGTACATCCAGATCTTATTAGCGGAGTAGAATAAAAGCAATGGTCTTCTATTCTAGTAATAGAATCTCAGCACTAGTATGTCATTTTTGTTTTTTTTTCTGATGGCCAGTGGCAACAGAATCTAACTCGAACAATATGGCACAGGTGGATAATATCGTGCGTGAGTATGGTGTTGCGCAAGTTTCTAAAATCTCTTAGCATCAATTCAGTATTTTCTCGTAGGCTGTTTGCTAGATTGGACCCGATTTCCAGCTGTCCTAGGGTCTGATGCTCGAATCACTACCAGGAACAGAAATAGTTAATTCATACCGTCCGCAACTGTGAACAACTGATTGAGATCACCAAATTCGAATTGTTATTTTGCGAAAAATGAAGATACAGCTTTGTCTACAGTCTATGCTTGTATGATCACTACATCATCGTGTGATAAGTTCAAATCGAAACTCAAAATACAGCAGCACATTTATCAGCATCATGCTTTTATTTTTGCTCTAATTCTGAATACTAACCCGTAGTCACGGGTCTCAGACCATGAGGTGAATTAAACATCCCCATTCACCAACCACAAAATATTTCAAACAGTGACGCTTTGCTCACTCTGGTTTTAAAGACATCGTTAGATTTCTCTCTGGTGGATTTTACCATGCTACAGTAACTGATTTTGTAACCAACCGGCAATGATGACGGAATGACAGTGGTGCTTTTGGGTTTTCTTCCGAAGAGTGTCCTGTCTGTTGAGTACATTCAAACTCCGTTTCTTTCAAAATCCAAATGGCCGACAACCACGAAGTCTAAGTATGATTGGTTCGTGTTATATCCCAAATTTGAACGGACGCAACGCATGCACACTCAAGCCAGTGAAATGTCGCACCCCTCGAACAAGGCGAAAAGTGCTGCTTTTTAAAGAACCGCTGTAGTCCACATTTGGTGTTTTTCCCCTACTTACATATTCTAAGTAGCACACTCCCGATGCTCTCATTAACGAAGTAGAAAAATCAAAACTGTTTTATTCTTTAGCTTTTTTCCTTCGTATTTCATTAAAACTATTTTCGAGTTGGTTGGGATTAGTTACGGTTATTTGTAAGTTTGCATGAAAATTTCATCCTTATATTCATGATTCTTTCCTCCCATTTCTATTATGTAGGCAATATATGCTCACTGGATTTGCCGGAACGAGGCGAATGTCGACTAATTGGCTACTGGTGGGCAAAGTAGACCAACGACAAGGTGTCTTTGATGCATGTTGTTCAAACCCACCGCCTTAATTACAACGAGTTTTGAATTTTAATGCTTTCGCAGGAAGGGGACAAAACATCAATCCACATATTTCAAATATTTCGAGTGACCTTGATCGTTCCCAGAAAACGAACACTTTCCGGATACCATTTGGGATTTATTCTCTCTGCGATAAACTCTGACGCATGACTTTAATAATGCCACATTTATTTAACGGCTTGAGTTTTAGTGAACCTGAGGAACACGCAGATTTTGCCAACTTCGCTTTTGCATACGTTTGGTTTTTCATTGTATACATGTACTAGGCTAGTCTTTTGGTATCTCGATATACCATACCTCTTTAAATTCTCAGCGAAACACGTTTCTTCAAATTTCCTAATCAGTCTGCACATAATTAAGGTGAAATACATTGTAGCTAAAACGCAGTCTATTTTGCGTGAAAGTCATGTGACTGAAGGAAAGCACCTGATTGTCGGTCGATAATTCGTCCATCCTACCCCGCAGCTAATAGCGACCGTGGGAGTCCCCTCCTAAACCCGTGATCCATTTTGTTTCGGCAGTCCACCTGCAGCTGCGGTGACACGTGAATAAGCAGAGAGGATCGGTGTCTCAGTAGCAGAATAAGGGAGCATGTATCGAAGGGGCTAGTGCAGTTGATGATTTATTCCTCGTCCGGACAGTAAACAACCACGAGAAACCCAGCTTCATCGACTGCGAAACACCATGTGACCTTTCGTCATCAGATTGATCTGGGTCGAGCGGTCCGAGCGATTGCGAAAAACCGGAACCCAAAGCTCTTAGCGTTTTGTAAGACTGTAATGATTAGTGTTTTGCGCTCATCCTCCAGAACCTCCGGAAAGTGGCATCAATAATTCCAGTTTTTTTTGATACACTCTCAAATGACGCCTTTATGGACTGTGGCCTACGCAAACACGATCTTGAACCACAGTCTTGTTTGCGATCACATTTTCCACGGTTTTCTGCAGAAACCATCCCCAGAATCTTTTTCTTTTCATCTTTTGATAGTTTTTTGTTCGTGATCTCACGATGAGAATTCGCAACGACTTCCTGTTGAATAAACTCACGATCTTTTCACGTCTCAAGTGGTAGCCAGTAACAGGAGGTATTGATTGATCCGGAAAACATTGTTTTGTATTGCATGAATTTAGTAAGCTAATGTGTTTACTTTTCAGTCAAAAACATTTGGTTAAAAAAAAACAATCCCATTCCGATTTCATCTTACACATAAAATAGAATCAAAATAACGGGAGTTTATGTACCGAGATTAGTGCATCACTCGGTCATTACTCTGTTTGTCAACTTGCTGTTATCTCTAGGCACTTCATGGAATTGAGCCTAGAAAGGGAACCGTTGTTAATTGTCACACCGATCGTCAGTATGCGGGGAAAGTTACGGAAGTGTTATTATCTTGCGTTATTTGTACTGCACTAATCAGTTGGATAAACGGTACTCAGTGCTTCAAATATTCAAAGAGAATATCGGTTGCTTCATCAATTTTGCGCAGGCTAACAGTTAGGCAGATAAAAGTTTTATGTGCTCCTGTTGCTGAACTGATCAGGCAAGTTTAATCTCGAATCCCGGACAAGCTCACCGAAAAAAGGTCGGGAAAAATCGATGGAAATGTCACACGTACAAACGAACTTCATTTTACTGATTCTTCATGGGGAAGTCGCATCTGGATGTGTTTCAAAAACTTTATAGTTCTTATTCCAGAGGCACGATCTTGCGAGTGGTTCCAACAAGATGCAGTATCCGCTCATAATGCAATAATCTCGGTTCATAAACTTCCGTTTCTTTGATGTGTTATGTATGAAATGAAATCTGAATGGAATGGCTTTTTGACCGAATGAATTTGACAGAAATTTAAGCACATTAGCTTACAAAAGTCATACATTACTATACAATACCATGTTATTCCAATGTATTAAAGAGTTCTAACGAGCTTGATGAACTGAATCTTAACTCACTTTGTGTAAAGTTAATGCTTTACATCCGTTCATTGTAATCCCAAGCATCAATTGTATAAATTTCGGGCCGTTTTATTAATGCGATTTGTGAAGAGTAGGCGAAATTTAAACGTAACGTCAAATAAAATCTTTCAGATTATTCTCGATAAAGAAATAGATCAACTGAATTCCCTCAGTCTTGTTAACCATGGTTGTGGTCGAGAACGGCTAATTTTCGTTGCTCCCCCCTGATGTATTTGTAATCAGTAACCACGTCACATCACGATCGATAATCAAACCTGCTGGATTTCTCGACTGATCCTAGTTTGTGCACACGCACACAGACGCATTCATGCGGTCACTCAGATTTCAGTCAAGACCTATTTGTTCCGTGAACTTAGTGACCATCAAACCTTTGCGCTATAGGTGAACTGAACTTTGACACCGATCGCAGCTGAACATGTAGTCTGTAGTTTATCTGAGTTGCCCACGCCCCCATGCACTTCACCTGTCTTGTTCACAGCCTGAGACCGGTGACCATTCGTACGTCGCCTATAGAACACACTGTTGGTCCAAATAAATAGCCTGTTTTGACCAATCGCCCGTGATAATAGCCTTTGCCAATCGGGTGCTACCTTTTGTGACCAATTCTTATGGTGATTCAATGAGGTAATAGTGGTGACATTTTATAGACTGCGACTTTTTGGGGACGCTACTTTTCAAGGTTGGATACCAATGCAAATCATAGGTTTGGGATTGGGTTTCCAAATTTTCGGTAACATTTGGCAAACTGGGTGCGAAGTTTGACAGACTTGAGTGTACATCGCTTATTCGATCCTGTACAAACCGGTGCCAGCATGCCCGAGAGCCGTATACAGGGGCATTTGGTCAAGTAGGATCACCCGGCAGGCAACGGATTGATGAACCTGTAGGGGGCGTTAATGTGTGTATGATTCCGGGCTTGAGTCATTTCAGTCCATAGGCTTGACGGGGCTGATCCAAGCATCCCACTACGAATCCGGGACAATTTGGACTCCATCATAGAAAATGCGATGTTCAGTTTGAACCAGTCCGGAACGATGCCCATCCAGAACGAAATGAGCCGAAGTTGCGATTACTTTTCATTCTTACGCTTACTCACGATGCATTCAGTGTGTTATACCACCAGTAGATGATAAAATGATCAAAATGCGGTCCGCACACTTGTCACACAAGAAGCTTGATGCGGCCCGAGAGACAAAGTTAAGGTTTCCATACGATTGTGAATTGATGTTGTATTTGCGGTTTCCAGAGGAGCCCTATTGCTCTTTTGCTCTCTAGCGCCATCCACACCCCCAAAAAATATTTTGTAATCTTGTTTGCTTTGGAAAGATCTCATTTCTTTGCATCTAGTTTTTCACAAAAGGAATTCAAACTAGATTGTCAGTAAAACTGTGAAGTTTAAGAGTATAAGTCACCGTGGTAAAGTAGTAACCATTATGAATTGTCCTGCAGTAATCAGTAGTACTTGTGACCGGATTATTTATCACATATTGGCTTTCTATAAATGAGAGAAAAATTCCCATGGTCAATTATTTTGGAAAACGGTACTTGGCGAACACAGATCTCTTTTCGGTACCTCATGCCAGGCCAATGCAGTACACGTAGGGAGTTTTGTAAAAGTAGTAACTAACTAACTAACCAGCTTTACGAATTAAAAACCCCGTAAACGTACTGTATTGGCCTGATGTGAAGTTCCGCAAAGACAGATCCGTGTTTGTCACATACTGTTTTCTAAAAAATGACAGTTTATGTCTAGGATTCTAGTAAAGATGCAACAGGAATTTGTATTTTTGCTGAAAACGATGTGAGCACCATTGCAGTGGCACAAAAAGCCCCATGCTCCTCATTCAAATCTAGGCTGTCTTCGATCCTGTTGACTTCGTAAACCAATCCCGGATTGGCCTGATGGAAATTGATCGACTGAATTGAAATGTGACTCCGGGCATTTGGGAGGAGGCAATCATTTAGAGGTTTATTGTGGTTGGCTTTCTGTAAAACGCTTGTGTATTTCTAATATTTTCTTCCTTCTTATAGAATGGTAAGTTCTCTTTTGGAGAGAGATTCCCACGAACTCATTTTCTTTCCTCTCTGTGTACAGCACGAATGCGTTGCCATTCATTTGGGTCAAGCTGGAGTCCAGATTGGAAATGCTGTTTGGGAATTATATTGTTTGGAACATGGTATCCGGCCAAACGGATTACTACAAACCGGGACACCGACTGTATACGATCGATCGTTTGATACAATTTTTCTAGAAACGGGATCTGGCAAATTAGTTCCCCGTTCCGTTTACGTTGACCTGGAACCGACTGTGGTGGATGAGGTTCGAACCGGGGTCTATCGGACATTGTTTCATCCAGACCAATTGATCAGCGCGAAAGAGGATGCGGCAAACAATTATGCACGGGGACATTTTACCACGGGTCGATCGATTGTCGACCTCGTGTTAGATCGTGTACGAAAATTAGCAGACAATTGTGAAACGTTACAAGCGTTCATGATATTCCATTCACTTGGTGGTGGAACCGGATCTGGATTTGCAGCACTCTTGATGCAACGATTGGCTATTGATTATGCAAAAATGTCCAAACTGGAATTTTCCGTCTATCCAGCTCCGACGATCGCATCGGCAGTCGTAGAACCATACAACTCGTTGCTGACCACACATACAACCATTGAAGTGTCCGACTGTTGTTTCATGTTCGACAATGAAGCAATCTATGACATTTGTCGGTAAGTATCAATTTATCTCGAAATCAATGAAATCTTTTCTCTTCTCTTCCTCTGGCTCTCTCTAGGAGGAACCTAGACATTGAAAGACCAACTTACACTAATTTGAATCGATTAATTGCTCAAATTGTTAGCTCGGTTACAGCCTCACTTCGTTTTGGTGGATCTCTGAATGTGGATGTGAAAGAATTTCAAACCAATCTTGTACCTTATCCACGTATTCATTATCCTTTGGCTGTCCTCGCTCCAATTACATCGGCTGAGAAAGCGTATCACGAACGGCTTACCGTGGCTGAAATCACACATGCCTGTTTCGAACCAGCCAACCAAGTAGTAAAATGTGATCCTCGTAGAGGAAAATATATGTCTTGTTGTTTGCTCTATCGTGGAGATATACCGTGTCATGAAGTAAATTCATCCATTTCCACAATCAAAGCCAAAAGAAGCATTCAATTTGTCGACTGGTGCCCGACCGGATTCAAAGTTGGTATCAATCATAGACCCCCTACCGTGGTACCTGGTGGTGATTTGGCCAAAGTACAACGTGGCGTATGTATGCTGAGCAACACTACAGCTATCACTGAAGTGTTCGCCCGATTAGATCACAAATATGACATGATGTATGCGAAACGTGCATTTGTTCACTGGTACGTTGGTGAAGGGATGGAAGAAGGCGAATTCACTGAAGCACGTGAAGATATGGCATCACTGGAGAAGGACTACGAAGAAGTCGGACTGGACACGATCACGATGAGTGGTGAGGGCGAAACTGAGTACTGAAATGTGCACATACTACATATCTTATGTAGTAATCTTTAAAGTATCGCGGATTCTACTGCTCTGAGAGCAAGCTACAAACGCTGTTGCACACAGTTCGTGATGGTGTCATGATTTAGTCTGCTTGTAGCGGACAGAAGTAATGATTCACACGAACTGTTTCCCGAACGTGTGTCTACTATCTTTCCTGTGAGTGTGTTTGAATCTCCCTGTAAACATTACAACTTTGTCCAAAGTTGTATGTCTGGACAGCTCGACGACTGTTCAAAGGATATTACAAATTGTAATAGAACAGGTCGATAGCTGTTGTAATCATGGCTTTTTGCTCATTTCCTTTGGGCGGCTTATTCAAATCCAGTAATTTGATAGCGGAATGCAACAGATAATATTTTAAATTCGCAGTGTGCTTGATTCTAGCTTTTTTGCAGCTTGCAGTTGCCTATTAACTCTATATACCAAAACAAGACTGATCTCAGGAACTATCACACTGGTCCGTGAAATTACCTCATAGATTTGAAAATATATTTGTTTCAACACAAGAAGAATAACAGGGCGACAACACTTCCGTGCAGCCACGTTCCTTCATAACGCTGTAAAGAAATATCCTAACCAAACCGGTGAAATGAAATCTCCTCAATGATGCCACAGTTAATCATGGGGAAATGGGGCCCGTCTGCGAAAAGCCATTTTAAATCCATTGCGCTATTGCCTGGAATCAAGCATGGCACCCACACAACAACAAGGATTACAAAATGGAGAGAGGGAAGTGCAACTGAGTATTAGAAGCAGTTAGCAGCGGTTCTTTGCTAACACCAATATAATAACTGAATCTCTCAAACCTAGAGCTTGGGTTGTACCTTCTATTCAGTAAGTATTTGTAGTTACGTTTGCTATCAGAACGATAGCCACTCCTCAAAAGCTCATTCATATTTGGCATCACTAGTTTTATATTACGACTGGGATTACTATATCGCCTAGTCACCTGAGGTAGTTCACACTCAGGTACATGATATTTAACTGCACAAAAAGTGACAAAACGTGTGAAACAGTTCACATCCGGTCCCAAGTAAGGCCTGACCGACACTTATTTGTTGTAATTAATCCCTATCACTTCCATCTATTTTTTCTAACTGGTCCATTTCCCTAACTGGTTGTAACATAGTGTGACGTAACGGCATGAGTACGAATCACTGAAAATGAGCTTACTCGTTAGTATGTGTTCTCCATATGTGCTCACTAGGAATTTGCCGACAATATCCAACTGTAACCAGGGCAGGTAGTTCCGTCACGGCGTGCCTACCTGACACGGGGTGATTTTCATCAGTCACGCTTTAATGTGCAGTGTGGACAATAAACGTGAGGACACCCATGGGAAGTAGAAGTTTGCAACTTACTACTCAGAACTAGGAGTTCTCGCCGGTGCTCGGATGCTTTACTCTGGGTGGCATTGGATGCTTTCTAAAGCTTCATGTGAGACACCTTCACTTGTGGCCATCTTCGGCCGACCGCACTTCATTTTGTCTTTAACCGATCTCGTTTCTTCGAAATTGTTCATTATTCTATAATGAGAAACCCGTCGCGATCGATAACCAACCTCGTTGCATCTAGCCATTGATCCTAGCTAACACATGCGTGTGTTCGCAAATAGACGCACTCAATGGGTCATTCAGTTTCCAACAAAGACCTGTCTATTCCGTGGTGGTTGTGACCGTCAGACCTTTAGCCCGCAAGTGAACTGAAGTCCGATACCTACTGTAGTGGAACAAGTAGTCTCATACATTTTACTTGAATTGTTTACTGCCTCCGAGCGGTGATTTTTCGAGCATCACATGTGATACTGTACAGTCTGTTCCACAAGTAACGCTCGAAAGGTCACTGCTCGTAGGCGGTAAACATGTCAGGTAAAGTGTATGGGGCTGTGGACAACTGAGACAAGCCACTGCTGTCTTAATCGGACGTAGTCAAACTGCCAGTCACGTCGCCTTAGACACGCTGAAAATCGGTCGATCGGACTAATCCAGGATAGTGACCTCGAGTTTTTGTGCACTCAAGGGTGAAATTCTTCGACCGTGGTATACGAATGTGATACTCGGTACAATACACACACTGATAGACTGCGTCTCATGAGAAAATAAATTAGTGTATTTTTTCAGAGGTCAATCTGAGCTGTCTAATACATCACATAACCATCAGTATCGCAAACATGCACTTGTAGTGACCTCGATCGTTTTGAGAAAATGACTGTTTTCTGGACACCATTTTGAATTTCTTCTCTACGATCTTTTCTGACGTTTGACATCGACCTCATAGTGTTCTCCGGTTGCGTACGTTTTACTGGACTGACTTTTCTGAGGTTTCCGTCGACCTCGTTTTAAATCACTTTCACTTTCGTTCGTTCGCCGATAGTACACTCTCGCGGTTCGCTTTCTGCACAGCCGTTGCGTTTCGTTTCGTCTTCCTTTCGGTGTATCTCTCCTATCGGTACTGTTTCGGTGCCACGATATATAGAATACACCTTGCATCTGTAAACCGACTTGCGTCTTCTCTATTCGTCCGATAGAGGGGATATCGTCGGTATTTCGCTGCTAGACCCAATAGGAGACATGTTCACCAGCCGCTCTCGAACGTCTTCTATACACTTGACACTGAACACTACTCAATGTACTGGCCATCGTGGAATCAGTCAACTCGGTGTGCGTATTGCTTTGGTGGGGCCACACGCACACACACGCACACACACGCACACACACACACACACACTTTTCAGTTGCCCGATATGTTTAGGCCTCATAATCTGTTGGATGAAGTTGATTTTTATTTGGCTTTCACGTGCACAAGCATACACAATAAGGTAGTGGTAACTGCCCGCATATTTTGGCCTAAAACTCCAGTGGTATGGGTCTCACGTGACTTAAAATGACCTTCATCACGGCTGAGCTGAGTACGGCTGCTATATTGGATAAACAGCGGTTGTTCGTTCGCTTCTCATAGGCACAACATGTGCACTGATTGGACTACGTAATCGAAGGACGAGGAACTAGGTCCGAATCGAGACGGTTAGTAAAGCGAAAAGGCGACTTGGACCCAGTACGATAACCGTCGTTCGGTGTGACTAACACTGAGTGAATTCCTTGACTGAAGGCTGAGAACTGCTGAGACGGATTAATGGGAGAAAGTCATAACTCCGACGGCATATGTTGGAATAGCAATGACGTGCATTCGTGTTAATCGTGTGATTAAATCATATCTAGCTGAGTATATTGGTATACCCAAGATATCTTTATTTAATTAGGGTGGTTGCGATTACAGGACGATGAACGAGTGAAAATCATGGCAACTACTACCTAATTCATTTACTTCGATCTTTCTCTCCCTGTTTCGAACGGCTGTCTGAGGGAATGATGGGGAACCAATAGGAGTGCAATAATCAATGATTTCAAAGACACTCCATCAAAAAATATGATGTGGATAACACAACCTTGTCGGTGGCAAAATTATGAGCCGACATTTCGGTTACGGTAGGTAACCTTTCTCAAGCAGTTTAACCATCAAATGACTGAGGAATCAGTTACGAGTCAATGGGTGTGTGTGTGTTACGTCCTCCGTCGATTAGATTGACTGGATTTTAGTCACACCGGCTCTCATTATCCGAGTCAGCGGTGACGAGGTCAACTGCCGTGTTATTAACAATGCATTCGTCTCGTTTACCACACCATATGGCTCATCATTTTTTCGATACATTCCGAACCTCGTTCGGTTCTGACCTCTCCGACAGTTTTGAATTTATACTTTGCCTACGGATAAGAGTGACAGTGGTTAATTTTTCATCTTTTTTCCATTGTTGGCCGAAAAAATCATCAGATTGTCTTTTGAAATGATCAGTGAAATCGGCGTTTATGAGTCATGACTTCAAAATTGCAATTTTTAACCCAAAAGTAAGTGTACAAGAATGCTGACGCTTTCTGACAGTCCTGTTACTGGTATTTTTACGAATATGTGCTCGCTTATTGTGAATACGCTGGCCATAACCGTCGAATTAGCATGGATCACCCTAGTCAACCTGTATCTAAATATGCCCACTGTTACAAAATAAATGTTGTATTTGCTCGGTGAGCATCGGTTACCAGATTGCGCTTTAAGCCTATGTATTATAGTGATCAGCCGATCACACCGCATCTATCATTCGTTTGACTGTAAGTTTCGCGTACGCGGCAACCGCTAGCGCTACTTCTGACACACTTCCTCGGTGCAAACCAGCGTGCGGTTTCTGTACTCAGGCCCAGTAAGAATATACGCGGTGGACAGTCCACGGTCTTTTCTTGTTGACTCCCTCGACGAACGCGATCGTAGAAGCTGAGGGAATGTGCACTGTAAATCTGTCATGAGAATGATTACTCTTGTTAACGGAAACTGTGCTTGATTAAAGGCATTCCCGACAATGTTTTCCATCCACTATCTAAAATTTACATTTAGCTGCGTATTCTTTTGGATTTTCTGATTTCCAGTTAAGACCCAAAAGCTATGCAGTTATTTCGATTTTTGGTTTCACTTTCGTTGTTGTTCATCTGTTCATCGAACTACATAAATCCCTATTAGTAAATCAGTCAGTATATCTAGGCTTCCAGTTCAAAGTGAGGAATATTGAAATGCATTGGAAAAATTTCTGTCACGACTTGTGCTAATTCAGGTTAGCGTCAGTCCTGGTAATCGACCATTTGCTCGAAGTCTACTTGTTTCAATTCACCTGGTGCCGACCGGTTTCGGCTGTCCGTCATTTTCTTCCTACTAATTCTGGAAGCGCATCTTAACTCATTGGCTCTGGTCTCTAGCTAGCTCAGCCTCCCACTTCCTGTCAGCTGCACAGGACGGTCAATACATCTACGAAAACTCTTCGGAGCCTATAGTATCTTTTATCCGGATGGGTACAGGCTTCGTATCAGTACAAATCGCTCGCGGAACTAACCGTTTATGGGGCAGACTGGTCTGCATAATGAAGTAGCACACGAATGGCATGTTGATGTGACGCATCACTTCCATTTCCCTTCCCGGACGTGCTGCTCCATTGTCATTTCTTTTGGAATGGACATTCCCTCAATGAAAATATAATATCATAACTTGCTAACCAATCGCAAAATAAAATGTTTCCAACTCAATTTAGGCGAAGTGGACTAAAGGTACCAGATCCACGCGTTCAGTAAAGCTGCTTCTATTGTGTTTTCTCACACAGCCGTCGACCATCTGCCCGTAGCAGAAGGGAAAGATTACATTCGGAGGATGTCTTCTGTAATAACTATGCTACGTTTGTGACGGCTGTAAAAACAAATAGTCAGCAGCTTTTTCTCCGACGAAGACTTCACCTCGGAAATCTTACTCACTGTGGAAAGCACAAGGATGCTTTCCTTTTTCTTTGACTAGTATCTCACTAGCAACGGCCAGTCAGAGTGCGGTTTAGTCTACGCACTTCCCTGGCTGTTGGGGTTGACCGATCATCGAAGCGAATATGATGCTTTATTAGACAAAACCTGTCACCGGTCATTATTCCCGGAAACTGCTTGCATCTAAATTTTGCACTCAGTAGGAAAGAAATTGAATGGTTTTTCTGCATACACCAAGTGCACATTATGGTCCAATAAAAGCCTTCAGTCAGTTCGTCGACAACGACAGTCCTGAACTTTTCGTGTACACACTGAAGGCATCACGTGGAGAGTGTATATCTTTCGCATAGGCTTTTCGAAGTCCCGTGAGAACTCTAAAGATGTTTTGCACGCAATTTCTGCTGCATCCAAGAATGTAACCTTCGTTATCCAAATGCATCCAGATATGGGCAACAAAACCCGTGGCATTCGTTTATATATGAATTGGTATTAGTAAAATTATCAATCCTGATGATTGTTTTGATATTGAAGTCAGGCTGTTACTGACAAGTAGAACCACCGCAATCAATGAATTGTTACTGGTTGTTACGAGGGAATAAGATCCAATAGGTACTCACGAATTCACCAGACCAATGTGAATATACCAGACTGAACCAAGAACAGGTTGCCGATAAGTACTGTGACCATGGATGATATACTGTCGAGTGAATACTACCTAAATTGCTATCTTACTCGGATTTTCTATGCAAGCGCTTCAAAATTGAACCACACGACCAGTTTATTATCAATAGGCGTGTCCGTATTGGTTGATATATCACCAACAGCGGGGTAGGAGTACGTTGGTAGCTTTGTACGATAGCTCCGCGCTAAAGTGAACTATTTTTGGTATTTTAATTAGCAAATCTTGGTATTGGTCATGATCGTCTCAAGCGGGCAATCCAGAGCATTTTTTCGTTGGATGTCAAAATCCAGCTACTTCTGCCGTCTTCAGTAGCATACATAGAAATTCGACCCTCCAGGGATGGATCTACTTCCGTTGAACATTACAAGAAACACGTGTCCCCTCTGTTACACTGCAGAAGTTATTTTTGTGTTCAATGGCATATCAGACTCACCCTAGCAAAAATCTGTATTGAAGCTGAAGGAGTGAACTATATGTTGCGTTCAGAATTCGGAGAACACAGCGAGCAAAAGATTCGTTTATTACCATATCGGTAAGCACATGCGTAGGCAGGCATGCATGCAAACGAGCGCACCATCTTTTGGCAGGCGCAAGCATGATAATGTGTCAAGTGGACGGGAACAAAGAATCAACGTAAGTCTCATGCGCACCTAACGGCGTGTGATTAGTGCAGCGGAACAAAGCAGACCCAGCCAGCACAAAATACAACCTCCCGTGTGGTAAATTCATCACCTAAATACCACTTCTGTTTTTCTCGAGGACGTGTGCATCTTTTGTCCGAGAGGGCCAAATTAATTTTCTGCATTGCGTAGGAATTCATCGTAGGGCAAATGACTTTCGATAGCAAGAGTATCATGAACATCCGTTGGATTCCATTTGTTTTAGTGTGCTACAAGTTTCTGGGTGCCCACCTGCTGTGAGTTCAGGTATGGTTCGTGCCAATTGCTGGTGGCTATATTTTTGGCTCAGTTTAAGACAGACTTTAAATTTAAATATGATAATACAATGCACTCTATTTCAGACTGGTTCTTCGATGTAATACTTGGAATCGTGAGATTTAACCCCCAGGTCAACGATCTACTCACTCAGTTTCGTAGTATTAATTACAACCATGAAACCAAGTGATAGTTCGTAGATGGTCGTAAATTTCCAGCTTTTCTCCTTAAATTACACAGATCTAACGATTTGAACACTTCCCGAAAGAAATTATTCCCATTCTAGTTTGTCGAAATCCGCTAAGAAACGAAGACTGCGTCCACTGTTTCGAGCATTAGACTCATCAACGGCAGGAGCATCTACATCGGATGTCTCCGAGACGGTCGTTAGCTTGAGTCCAGTTGGTAAGATTTATATCTTAGACAATGCGGAACACGTGGATACTTCTACTTTTGGCAGTCATATTTCTGCTTCGGAATTCAGGAGTTTGAGTGATGCGAACACGTGGATAAGCACTGGAAACATATTGGATGACTTCCGTCTGTTGTACTGCAAATGCAACATGACACTGACAGACTTACGACGATGGTTACAAATGTTGAATTCACATTTTAGCCAAATGCCTTGGGATCAACGAAGGATTCTTGGTACGCTTGGCAATGCGAATCACGTGTCATTCCCGGTGGTTACTATGTACATTTAGGCCCACATGCATCAATACTCCGTGATGCTGTTCATATGGATCCCATTCCTACCTGCATCTCCATTCAACTACATTTCGATGGCATGCCTTGCTTCAAGGACTCCACAAAGAATATGTGGCCCATACAATTCCGTATCGTCAAACCTTTTGCTATGTGCTTCTTTGTAATTGGGGTTTTCTATGAAGACAGCAAACCGCTGGACATGGTGGAATACCTAACGGACTTGATTTCGGAATAAAGGCTCGTTATGTCATGGAATTTCTATTCCCCTGAAGGCCTTCTAAAACAGATTTAAATCTGCAAGCCGTATTTTGTGATGCCTCTGCCCGAGCTTTAATAATGCAGATTAAGGGACATACCGGGTACTGCGAATGTGACAGATGTGTTTGCAAAAGCGTTCTTGTTGCGGATCATGTGACATTTCCCGATTTGTGCAGCTCTCTTCTCACGGACGCTTCATTTCGCATGCGTGTGCATCTGGGGTACCACCAGTTGACGTGCTCACCTTTTGAGGAATTGCCTATCGATATGACAGCCTCATTCCCTTGTGAACCTATTCATCTGGTATTCTAAGGTGTTCTTCGCAAAATCATGTTGCTGTTGAAGACTGTTATAAACTATAAATTACGACGTCTGATGTAGATCGTCATTTGGATCTAATCATAAAATGCGGTAAATGGACACCACGTGATTTTGAGCGAAACGTAGGCCGATGTGTCCTCTGGAAAGGTGGAAAGCTACCGAACTACGGCTATTCGCACTTTATATAGGACCAGTTTATTTGCAGCGTGTTTTACGTAGATTACCGTATCTGAACTTTTTAACCTTGTCTATCATTTTGCACATATTTTCTAGTGATTATTCCTGTTACCAAATTTTTTTTATTAACTCAAGTATCTGTATTCACAATCGTAATTGTCAAACAATGTTCACGCAGTGGCCCACTTAGGGTTAGATGTCAAACGGTTTCGGAATGTAAACCTATTTTCCGCCTTCGTTTATGGGTCATTCATGTCAAAATTAAGGCGAATCATCAGGGGACCCAAAAGACCCCATGTACAGATTTTCAGACGAATGAATGAGGCTTGAAACATAAGCCAACGAATGCAGCCGCCAGATGAGCCCGATGATGTAGGTTGTTATCGATTCCGCGTACCCCGAGGAATCGAGGAAATCAAATAGCGAAGTACCGTTCTCAGTACAGAGGGTGCAGACTGTTTTGTGAACGTACAAATGGACCCTGACACAACAGTAGATATTTTGGATGACACCATTGCTTACCAGCGGTAAAAGACACCCAGCAAATATTTTCACTCAAGGAATACCATCTTCTCATCTATTCATTTTTCATGTAAGTGAACTTTTGCCGGAGAAACTCTGTAAATCTTACAGATTTACTGTGTGAATATTTTTATATACCAGCTGACGACACCGGGATTGTGGTTCCTATTTCGCATACACTACGGAGATAAAGTAGTTTGTACGCAGTGTTCACCATCTTACCTAGTGCAGATTGCCGTAAATCTCCGGTCATCGTCTTATGTAACGGAAAAACGTACGGAAACTCCAAATCTATTTCTGTATACTTAGATGTTCTTAATTATGAGAATCATAAGCCTGGAATGGTAGAGTTTTATTGCTCAATAACACAGCGTAGTCGAAATCGTTGGTAGGTTGTCGACGTTTTGTTACTGAGCAATAAAATTCTACCATAATATTTCACTGGGCGCATCGATTTTTCGATACACTCCGAACCGATCTCGGTTCTGACACAGTAAGCCTGGAAATTACAAAAATAGTCCCACAAAAGTGGGTGGTAAATGGTAAGTATTTGCGCTTGTCTCAGGCTGCAAAAGACAAGGTGGTCAGTCGTTGCCAGAACAATGAAGACCCTGGTGAAAGCTTCATCTTGCACGAAGTGAACATCCTTTACTTCTGTAGTAGGTCTTAAAAATGAGAGTATTTCATTTTACAGAGGATATACAGAAAATGAAACGGTTGAGAAGTGGCTCTTGAATTAGCGACGATGAAACCCAGGATTTTCATGAAGGCCATGTGCGCCCGCGGCGCTTAACGTAATGAGAGCGTTTTGATTAGTAAATCTCGTAGAGAACGACCACATCAATTCCTGACCACGGAATCAAGCTCCAATGAATAGGACAGCTTACCTGAAACGGAGGACTGTCGAAAACATTCTGAAAAGGAAAATGTTCCACCATTATTTTTGTCTTATCCGACACAGCCTATCACACTGGAACTAAGGTATTTGAGCATATTTTCATGTGCATTGTGCTCAGAGAAGAAATTCCATCAAAATCACTGTTTGCAAGAAGATTACCCATGAGGAGAGTGTCCAACTCGAAGACTGTGTTCGTATGGAACCGACCTGTTCCTACTTTCACAGTCCACCGAGATCTGCAAATGACACAATGGAGCAACGGATTCAGGAGATGCAACACGAAGGTGAAAGTATAAAGGGCAAGTCATCAATCGTGACGTGAATGTTCTCTGTAGAAGATCTTGTACGAGTACGGGAAATGTGTTGTGAAATTTTGGCCGCAAATCAACACAAAAAGAGGTCCACATTTCAACGGTGGACACAGCTGGATTTACGGCCAAGGATGATTTTCATCTGCACTGGAATGTATTGATGATCTGATGAAGATCGAGCAGCAGCTGATCAACAAACACAGCCGAAATACTTGATGGGTTCATGTATTTGAAATTATTCATTTTTTTAGTTTACACTATTGTCCTCCATAGGTGGGCGAACATTTGGTAAGACCGTCCGGGCTGTACTGCCGAAAGGGCCGCACTTCCGCATCGTAAAAAAGTGCATCCTTTCAAGAAAAAACCACAAAACTGAGTTCGATGACAAACTGTTATTTGGTGTGATGCAAGATACTTCATTTCAATTACCAACGAATCTGTGATATTCATGACGTTAGAAAAGTGTTTCCTTGTAGGCTTATATATATTTTCGCTTTATTTTCCAGATGCTGCCAAATCACACTTTGTTTTTGCGAATCATTCGGATTCACAGTTCCGATTTCATGTTCGCAAGTGGGTGCACAACACGAGGTCTCGGAAATGCGTTAGGTCAAACCGGGATTGCCAAGTGAACT
Source organism: Fasciola hepatica (assembly GCA_948099385.1). Classification (NCBI taxonomy): domain Eukaryota; kingdom Metazoa; phylum Platyhelminthes; class Trematoda; order Plagiorchiida; family Fasciolidae; genus Fasciola; species Fasciola hepatica. The sequence goes on along the minus strand of CANUEZ040000027.1, from coordinate 5,966,794 downwards.
CCGTAGATTTTCAGATTGCACCTCACCTGGAATCGGAGGAGCCGGAGAGTGCTGCTTGAGCTTGTAAAAGTCATAATATATTGTTCCAGTTATTATTTGTTTTTTTTTAACTATACGACACTGTCGAATCGAGTAGTAAGAAGAAATGTGAGGTATTTTTTGGGACACTCGCCGTAACAATTACTATCAGGTCATTTATGTGCTTATTATCGGTCCGTTAATGAAATGTTGCTAATATGACAGCTCGAGAGCTCATTTAATCAGTGGTTTATGCTTATTATTAATAGCTTGAAGACTGTGGGCAAGTCGGAGCGGAGGTGTCTAAGTAAAAAAAGTCCTGTCGCGTTCGATCGACAAGTGTTTTTTATGAGGTATTTAAGTGGTACTAATAAGTGGTATTGGAGCGATATTATCGGGGTCTCTGACCACCTAAAAAAACCTTTCTGAGGCGGTAAAAACACGTTTTTAACATGTTTCCACCACATTTTCTGTTGCACGCAAGTGCAAGGCCGACGGGACCGGAATGAATCACGTGGGAAAGCCGGTGATATGGGATGGCAGCACAACACCACAAGATCCATGACGATACTGGTGTAAAGTACTAATCATATTTGTTGGACTTTGTGGGTCGTGTATGTTTCGTCACGTTCCTTTTAGGCATGATGAGAAATGCCTTGTGGTGATTCACACGAGAGGTTAACTCAATATGCAAATGATTCGACCATATGAGTTTTAGATGGTAAATAGCAACTAAGTGACAAAAGAAAATAGATCCGTCAATAAATTATTCGAAAAGAGAAGTAAGAAACACAGGTTTGCACAATGTATCCCGGACCATTTAGCTGCATCTGTACAATTGCATACTGCAATCAACGTGATTTTTACGTAGTCAGTAGAATGACCAACGAAACTGGGACAAAATTAGCCAAATAAGGAGAGTTCGAAGCCATATGTTCCACCTAACTAAATAGTCCTTAGAGTCTCCAACCGACAGGCAGTCGTATCTCGTGGACCATAACTGTCGTGTATGTTAGGTACATACTACTTGGACAAGTTCATCAGTTATGTTTCCCTACCCTCTTCCATCAAATCCTGGACTGGCCACTTCGGCTGGTCTTTCAACTGCTACTCACCCTTATCGAGTAATTTGTACTATTCGAAATACTTGTACTGAGAGAACTTACTGAAACCGCTCGGACGCAGAACTGAGAACACTCTAATAACTTGACCTTCGGGGCTGTGGGACAGTATATATATATATATATATATATATATATATATATATATATATATATATATATATATATATATATATATCAAAAGCACTGATTGATGGAATACAAATTCACCAGCCATAGTAGACTTTTGCAGTTACTGGTCACAATGATTCTGACCGATCGAGGTTACCCACTGCGTGTGACAGCGAAGCTGTATCGTACGGTGTCTCTTGAAATTTATGCTAATTCACAAATGGTAACGCACATCAACACGAGTCAAGCAAGTATTTGGTATATGTGGTAATCACATAATAAAGTGCTGGCGAATCTCTCCCAATTTTTCCTCGCTAAGACAACTCGTATCGTGTTAAATCAGTCCAATAGCGGGATAATATCATCAGTGGTCTCGGCCGTTCAGGAGGTGCTAGCTCTCGTGAATGGAATCTGAGATTATTGATCCAGTTATTCATACAAGTGAATAAGGCTATAAACATAAATATTTGATTAAAAAGTAAAAAGAGAAAGTTTTGAGGATAACCATTCCCATCACATTTCTTTGTGAGACACAACCAAGAAAGATAATGTGGTGATTCGAATGCTTCCACACACGACCCAGTCATTCTACATGATTTTAATTCTTTAATTTACTTCTTTTTTTGTTATATAACAATGGTACCATACTTCGGGAAAGGGAGCCGCGACCACTTTGAGGCTGCCAACAGGGGAGTGGCCGGCCGTAGCGTGATGATTTGAACCCGGAGGCAGATGAATCTAAAGCCCACAGTGATGACCGTTTAACCACCGCGCTACAGATTTATTTACAGTATTCGACCAATAAGCAGAACCTGAGCCTTGACAATCTGGCCGTGCATACACGGCAGGATCGCCTTAGGATTGGCCAGTACGTTTTATGCCAATAGTTCTATACCTTCTTTGATGTATAGACGGGTTTGCATTAATCAAGTCAAAGAGAATACATTGCTGCTTTTTTGTGTGGTCTTGTCAGTCCTTGGTGCGCGTAGTCTGATACGGATCATTGAAGTACATACAGTTAGCTGGATGGATTCAGTTATCACAGATTATCTCAAGCTTGATCCAGATAACAAGGGTTCAGTTTTAAGGAGATAAATTTCCCAGGTAAACTCTTCAATAATAAGCGGCACCAAAGTGCCACGTAAGCAAGTAGGTTGAAATCCGTCTCAGGGACGATAAAACTTTGAAAATGGACTTGTGAACAAGTGCTTGTGTGATAAAGTTTTCTGGAGGTGAATATTTGATTGATACCCTAGTTTAAAAATGTCTGTCTCTAGAGTAGTGTCCGGATGAACTGGCAAATTCTTCCGGGTAAAATAAGCAACAAGTCACACGACAACAGTTCACAAAACTGAATGGGGATCAGTCTATCACAGGAGATGACGAACTGTAAACCAACGAGATTAACAATGATGCAGTTTAATTCAACACAAACATGTAGGTTTAAAAAGCTTCTATTTGTGCCCCTGAATAATGAGTCACCTTGCTACTCATATTCTCCCCGTCTTCTCTGTCACTTCCTGATTATTTTGAGTTGCTTGTGAAGTGGGATTTATGGAACCGGAGGCTGTTTATGGGATCATAAAAGCATAACATGCAATTCTGACATAAATGGAACCGGGTTTCATTCTCCCGCATGCACTTTTCCCAAAATATTTGAAACTGCATTCAGGAGTACAATGCAGTCCGGGCATTTTAGGTCAGTGTTCGGTAGGAGCATTCGGGACAGTCATGCCCTCGTCCTGATTGATGATAAAAAATGAACTCTTACCATGGGATAATTTGACCCGAAAATCCGTTTGCGGAAAGTTTACAGCTAATCTGTTATGACTAATCTTCGCTTGGACCAATCGATAGCACCTGGTCAAAAGATGTGAAAGGTTTGGTCTTCGTAGTTAGTTTTTGTGATTCATTAGGTATCACACTTGACACGACCAGGTACAGCTTTGTGGCTGCGTACGCTAAGCAGCTTCAACCGATCAAAATTATCGGGGACAGGTGCAGTAGAAGCTCGCTGTGATTGGTAAACTTGTTATCCATTAGTCATTTTTTTTGATTTAACATATTTATACAGACCAGTTCTGAAATACAATTGCTAAACCGGTTTGAGTGGTTGTGGGCCGGACAAATTTCATTTCCTCCTGTTAGTCGTTGTAGTATTGCCAATACTACAACAATTCCCTGTGAGGCAGCTTCGTGGAACTATTCGGTCGACCGAACTGAATGTCACTTTTAGATAAAGAAAGAAATTGCGCCTACGGAAGATATACCTGTGGATTTTGATAATGAATTTTACTGCACAGATAATTAAAACGAATTATTGATATTTACGCTTACTATAAGTCTTCTTCGGCGATAACCCCTTCACGTAATAGTCCAGGGAATACGCTGTGTAGCAGGAGGTTATTTCCATTATCATGATGATGAAGTAACCTACAAATTTACCTGAGTGATTGAAAAAGGCTCCTTTATACTTACTGTGAGACATCAATATAATACGGGACCAGTGCTATCTAGTGTTATCAGGAAGGGCCTACACCCAGATTATCATTTAACGTGTTTTGGAAGACGGAGAGACGAGATGGACTCGAAAGCTTATCACTATATAACCGTCGTTGTAGCATGCGTTTGGAGCTCCAACAGAAGCTTATGGACAACTTAGCGCAAACCAATGCATAGTCGGAACCAAAGGGGTGCTCCAGTACGAGCAACAGTCTTTTATGCAATCCCGTGATTTGTGCCTTATAAGGATGTGGTTGATCTAGATCCACTGTTGACTCGAAGAGGGTGGATTCCATGTGACTTACTGGCGATTAGATCGTCCGAAGTTTGTACTGGTGAGGAATAGGCGGCGGTCTGAACACGAGGCCAAAGGCCGTTCCGTGTTTTCCGAGCGACAGAAATCTAGCCTAAAAGGGTCTCCTTAATGCGCCTCGTTCGATGACAACCGACCAACTCTAGCATTCAGATGTCCTGCCAAAATCACGATATCGGCTGAGCTTGCTTTATGTAGGAGGCCGTGGAGCTTTTAGTAGAAGTTATCTTTGATTACACGTGGGCTACAATCGATGGGTGCATAGGCCGAAACGACAAACAGATTGCGTTTATCGGAGCGACGACTGCTCAGTTTGTACTAACCCTGAAGTTTCACTGCGCATAACCGACTGCCGTCTGGGATCCAGTCTGTCATCATTGCTTCAGCTTTTTTACTGAGAGCAATGCCAATGCCAGAAAGACCTGGAGCCATAGTCTCAATGTCCTCAGAAAGGCTTTTTCACCTATTCGGCTGGCAGCGCGTTCCATAGATTGGTCACCCTCAGAGATAGACGGCGAACTAGTGGTAGGCTCACCAACCGCTACTTTTTTAGAGTTAGCGGGTTTCCCCTCGTGCGGTCACGTTCGCGAACACGGGGCTGTGCATGTCGTTCAGGCCCGAAGTCGCCCCGAATGATACGCCTGGTGGAGATGAGGTCATCTCTGCTCTTCGACATGGCACTGGAAACAACCCGGAAATCTCCACCCGATCTCCAAAGATGATCACACTTGTTCCCCCAAAAAGACGAGCTGCTCTGCTCTGCACTTTTCCCAACATTGCCACTTCTGCCATCGTACATGAAAACAGCTGGCTCCCCTTATTCCAAGCTAGGTCGTACATGAGACGCTTAAAGTACTTTCAAAGCGTCGAGTGAAAAATGACCGAATAACCGACTAATCGGTCCAAGGATACCCCCGCGAAAGTACAAACTTTGTCGATGTTAGTCTTCGTTTTTAGTGACGAAGCCACAGTAATTCCCAGATCCTTTTCGCTGTAAGAACGGCGATGGAGTACACTGTGTACGTAGTACATTCCTTTCTTGGGCGGTACCCCTACACGTATATGTACACACTTGTCAATGATGATTGGCAGGGACCATAAATCATACCATTTTTCAGGGGTCTTGATATCCTCCTGAAGAACAAACTCATATGCGTTTGACGTAATCGTACTCCAGATCTTAAAGTCGTCCGCATAGATGAGACACGGCGATTGTAAAATTGCCGGTAGGTCATTTATACTGATCAGGAAGAGGAGTGGGCCTAGAACCGATCCTTGTGTCACGCCACTGGTAGCCCGTTGCCCTGTCGACATCGACAGTGCTACTCGTACTGCGAAAATTCTCCCTTTAAGAAAGCCCTGGATCCACAGAATCAAGGGCTGTACAACACCGAGAGTTTTGAGCTTATCTATTAAAGGGTCTTGTGGAACTGTGTCAAAAGCTTTACTAAAATCCATAGGGGGTCCCTCGGCCTTGGTATTCGTCCAGCTTTCTCGTGCAAGTAGCAAGTTCGTTAGACACAATGCATTTTTCCAAAAACTACGTTGCTGTTGGTATAGTAGGTCGTTTTCTCTGGAATGTCGCCTGATTAGAGTATCCAGTAGGCATTCTATAACCTTTCCCACCACAAATGTTAGACTGACAGGTGGATAATTGACAACCATGGTCTTCTACCCACCTTTGTATAGTGGAACAACAACAGCTTTCTCCCTTTCCTGGGGAGCCTTGGCTTTGATAACAACGCGTTGAAGAATCTTGTGACAATCTGAGTTAAAATATCGACCAGCTCGTTTACCACTATGAGATGCACACCATCAGGTCCAGGGGAATGGTTATCTTTGATAGCACGTATGTCTGAGGTCATCTCTTCCTCCGTAATTTCCCCGCACAGCATACAGGGAGCGTGAATATGCATAAAAAGCTCGCTTTGCTTATTCGACTTGTAGTTTGCCAATTATTTTCTTGTGCGTAACATTTATACTAATCAATTCTGCACTGGAATTACAGAACTGCTCCTCGGCCTTGGTATTCTCGTTATTTCGATATGCTTAGTTCTGAGTTAGTGCGATTTCAATACGTTCTCTCAGTTCAGGTATTGCCAGTAGTACTATTAGTGTTGCTTCATGGGGCTGCCAAGTACTGAACAATCGAGTCCGTATACCAACTCGTCTGCAGTTATTGAATAGATTCAACGGTTCGAACTTTGGTGCAGCATACGCAAGGACATGGAGGAAAATCAGGCGGCCTCCTTCTTGACCATTGGCCGCTGTTCATCGTATTTGATGGTGAAGAACCTAGTTTGCCCTAGAATAGCAGCTTCAGTTTCGTTCGAAGAGTTGAAGAACCTGCCCCAGAACCACATTGTTGCGGTTAACTTCCAAGTGACAGAGAGAGTCAAGTTTCATTCGTTAGTCCGTGGTCCCAGTATGAAGTTTTGTAAATTCATCCTTATTCTGCAAGCGTAGGCTGTGGGGTTCAGTGTTGGGGATCAGTTGGAGACGCAACTGCGGGATAGATGGATCACCGACGTGAATAACCCGAAGCTACAGAAGATGCTTTTTTGAATGTAGATCTAACGTTCTCCGGGGCTCGGACAGTGGTGAACAGTCTGATGACTTCTTCGAAGCGACAGTCGAGCACTCCAGCGCGTTACCAGCACGTTCATTCCCATATATGCTATGTAGTCCACCTTGAAGATCTCGGTCGAAGCCAACAGTCAAGGCTACACCCGGACAAACCTAGCGCAGTTGATTCGTTGCTTTACGTGAGACGAAGTACATCTCCCTTCCACCTGCCGCTTCTGTAAGGCAGTGAGCTACTCCGATGGGAAGACTGACCAAATCCTCAAAGTGCATCGTCTATCCCGGTTCAGTGTGGCGAACGCCACTCCTAATAATTCGAAAGAAGAGGCCAATCCTGTGTACGCACCGAGAATTGTGTGATTTCGCCACCTCTTGTACATACCGTTCAGTTCTAATGCCTCTTTAGGCATCAATTCGTTGTAGACACTGGGAGTTGCGAGTCTATCATTACCAAAGTAAGGCTCGACTTGACCAGGCGAAGTGTACCCATACAGCCCACTGAAGTAGATATTCATGGTATTATTGGTCATCGCATTACACTACTGGGCAAAACCACTTTAATGGTGTGGTTGGAAAACGAGTTTTTTTCTTCTTTTAAGCTTCATAATTTCAGCAGATGATTCATCGATCCTACGTTTGAAGGTTTCGCGTGCTCTGATCCAGAAGGTGACTCCTCGAACAACAATCGAGACTTCAGTTGATCAGCTTACTCTCTAGAAACGGATCGCACAACGCTCTAGCTACAAAAAGACGTATATCGAACGAATCCGTGAGACTATACGTTTACGGTGATCTTGTATTTTTTTTTGAAGCGAAGTGCATTACCGTACGGCCAACGAGAGGGTGTTCTCAAGGAGCTTCTCAAGATGAAACAAGACAGTGTTATTACACGTGTGACTCCATCCAAATGGACTTCTCTGATAGTGGTGCCAATGGAGAGCTATAAACAGACACTTCGTATTTCCGGAGATTATGGACTGTCTCTGGATTCGCGGCTACGAAGATGCACAACAACTACTGTGAAGTTGGAGGACTTTATGTACTTCTCGAAAACAGAAGTGACTGATGCACATTGACAAATTCTACTGCACACGGAATCCAGACCACGAACAACGATAAGCACCCTATGGGACATGTTCCTTTACTATTTCTTGTCATTCAAACTTCATTCGTCATCCGGGTTATCCCAGGCTGAAATCGACGAAGTGATTCGTGATATTGATTGAGTGAAGGCAAATCGGGACGATGTCTTTATCTTCGGTTTCATAAAGGAAGAACACAGTAGCCGACTGAAACAGCTTATGGATAAGTTTGTGGGACTAAGCGTATCAATTAAAGTCACCAAGCGCAATTCTGTCATCACCGAGTTATATTTATTTGGTTTCACGGGTAGTGCGATCGGTTATCAGGGTCCTGCTCGAACGGGTTCCACCACACAGCACTGTAGCCGTGACAAGCTGGCTGGAGGAAAACCTCCCTCTGAAGTTGATAGAACGGAGAGAGCCAATACCTTGTCCCACACGTTCTCCGGACTTAAATGCACTCATTTTTTCCACTTGGGACTACGTGAAGCGTCAGATATACCCCCCGAAAGGGGAGAACCTTGAACATTTGAAGATGAGGATCATCGAGGTATATCGGAAAATACTTACAACGGTGCTGGAGACTATCAAGAGTCACTTGGTCCGATGAGTGGAGGCTTGTTTGTCTAAGGATGGAGGTGTCTTCGAACACCTTATATGGTTGGTCGAGAAGGTGAAAGTGAGAGAATGATTAACTGGCCGCTTCAGGGCACCAGTAAGTGCATAATTTATTTAACATTTTCTTTTATGTTATTGTTCAGAACGCAATATGAAGGAATGGTGACAGATAGATTCACTGAGTCGGAGTACACGGAACACGAATCACTTTGAGTGTATAAAGGTGCAAATTTTGTAGTTGAATTAACATAATATGTCCATCAATTTATAGTTCTAAGTATTGTAAAAGCGAGCGCTGATAAAGTTGCAACGTATGAATAGGTTTCATTTCTGTCACAAGCTTTTGAGCTTTTATCTTTGGTCAGGAAAGGTAGAGATATTTCATGCATCAGGTGACGAGAGACTCGAGTCGTGTGCATATGCGCGATAAATATGGCGCACTGATGGCGGTGCGATAATCTCGAGGGTAATCCAGAGAAACCAGTCTGAAAGCACCGGACAGCACGAGTGTGTGTGAGTGGAAGAATATTTTGGTGCTTAAACGTAACAGTGTGCAGTAAACTAGCCCTGACTGACGCCTTTCTCTCATTGTTTTGACCGATATTGTGTGAAGAGGTTATGAAAAACGCATTGAGATGAACAAGTGAAGTCATCACTACAGTATTGGAAACAAATGCTGACAGGTTCACTTCATCTATGGGGTAAAAACTGAACTTTATTGATCCAAAGATACAACAGCATCTAGTGGGGTAATTCAGTGGCCGTGTTCAATCAGACCGGAGTCATGAGTTTTCGTATCAGAACAGTTTTATTGCAAAACGATTCATCCCGGTTTCTTCAAAATAACTGATGTGTACCAGATGCATTACAGTTCTGAATTACTTTCATTAAACATCAGCGTGATGGATATTATAATAATCCACAATCCGTGATATTTTACTAAATAAAAGTGGATTGAATGAACTGGTTAACACTGAAGATGAAGTGAGGACAAATTCAGTGGGCACCCTTGGTGGCAACTTATTTGGACCACCGGCTTTGTCACATTTGCCTGTGATTAGCTCCACATATATTTCCAAGGAATAAATCACTTATAGGCTGGTCCCTATTCAGCCTTCGGCTGGCGTCAGTGCGAAGCGCAGAACCGCCAATTTTGGCGACACGCCGTTTTCGTCCACGAATTCGCTTCACTGACTTCCAGTTCGCCGGCCACTTAGTGGCGATTAGTGGGCCAGCATGCGCCTGATTTCATTTTCAGTTTTGTAAATTTTACACTATTTTGATGCAAGTAGTATGTTATTGTATCTGGATGACGGGATAAAATTTTCCCGGAAGCATACTACCGGTTTCTCGGTTGTTTTCGCTCATCAGGTGCCCGAATCCGGAGCTCTCCCGTCCTATCTTACTTATGCTTGAGCACTCACATTAGGTTTATCACCTTAGTCTCATTTTATTCGTGAAGAAGAGTTCGCTTTTAAAATCATAAGATGATTCTTCGAAAATTATTCTGTCGGTTAGTTAAAGACAACCTTTAGATCGACGACACATGGTCCCAAGTTTCCCTTTTTGATGTAAGTAGTATGTTACAGTATCTAGATGACAGGACAATATTTTGCCTGTTAGCAAGCGTTTAAATAGCGAGCTGCGCATTTTTACGACAAAAAGTGATCCCGGATTTCTTGAGCCCTGGGTACACTGTCGGTTTTGGTTGGTTCATAGTCATTTATGTATGAAGGTGTGAAACTGTTGGCAGGCAAATTGCTGACCAACCATAAAGCGATCTGACTTACAAGGTCCGGTTTCATCTAACTTAACAGTCAGTATGAACATTCATCTCACCGCTGCAAACCATGGGAGCACTGTAAAGCTGTTCCGTCCTTATTAGGAATCGTCAGCAGTGCACATCCACCGAGCCTCTACGGGGAGTTGAACCCTAGGTAAACGATTTCGAATCGAACACCTTATCCAAAAGGATATCCGGGCTAGCTCTCAAAGGTTTTTTGAAATTATGCACCACATGATATTAGTTCTATTCCGACATTGGCTTTCAATTGTGAGTTGAGCCTTCATACTGCGTTATGAATAGTATTATGTAAACATCTAATCTACTACTCAAGTTCATCTGGCTGGTTGAGTCCCGCTATGAAATCCCGCACCCTGTATGAAAACAATAAAACTGCCACAAGAATGGAACTGCTTCGGTGCACCAAATACTATTTGAGCTTTTGATAAGTGTACACCAGCAAGTATAGTTCTGTTATTTGAAACCAGTTCTTATTTATCGTATCAGATCTAGTTCCTCCTCTCTCTGGTGTACATTCAGTTTTTGGGTAAATTTATCTTGCTAATGCGCACACAGACATACAGAAGTCAGATTAAGATATTTATAACGTAAATCTCGTACGAGAAGCTTCCTTGTGCAATCCTCAATAAGGTAGCAGATGAGCCGTAGAGGCCTGTTCACGAAGTAGCACAAAGGTTTAGGAAATCGGGTGAGTGGACTTAAATATTAGTTGATCGAAGATATTAAGTATATTGGCCAAGGACGTTTTGACAGGCGGATTACCTGGACGTACAGTTTGTTAGGGTACTGGGTGACACATCGATAGATTGCTTAGTTCTGTTTGCAGACTGCATGTCTTCATGTGCCCAGAATCGAAGGCGAAGCTCAGACCGGTGACAGTCCAACTATTTGGTGACAAAACGGAATGAAATCATCCAATCAGCGATAGCAGTTACTCTCACCGAACCGAGCAGCGGCAAAGCGTTGTTTTATTCGAACGAAACGAAATCAAACAACAGACAGTCAACTGTGGTCTTAACTGACTGAGACGAAATCAGCCAGTCGGGTACGAAACCAAGAGAGCTAGTCAGAAGACCAGGTTATGGAAAGCTTTCTGGACCAATGCACTTCGTGCCGTGGTTTTGAATGCTGTCTTTTGTTTTTCTATATAAACTGCATTTTTTTGTATAATAGAACAAGGTGATTCGAAGGCTCGGAATTCTTCTTACTAGAGATACTGGGAGGGATCAGAATGCAGTTCTTCTTTGTCTAACTCATATATTTGTCTGTAATTGGCGTTGTTACCTTAGCGTCCTTCATTTCTACCATATCGAAGTAGTTAAGGGAGGAAAGATACCTAAAGTCAACGCTTTATTAAGAATAACTGTATTCATCAAGATCTTATGAGCCTTTTTGAGTCACATCGAAGCGAAATTCCCCTGCGAATTATTTCATGCAATTCTTTTAAGTAAATCACCTAAGCTTCCGGCACAGAATAAACGTTGTACGGCAAACCGTCAGTTGACTCATGATTTTCTCGTTAGAACTCTTGAATATAATATTTTTATGTAAAATTATAGTCTTGTCTCTTGCCTTTGTCTTTCCTTTCTGACAGAGGTATTGTGTTTCGTATATTCTCTTTGAGAACCGCAATGAAATATTAACACCGGTATATATGAACTGCTCTGTTAGGGCTTTCTCCTTCACAATTTTAGAGTTCGGTGTTCTACAGGGTATCATCATACTACCATTTTTCTTTTCTACGTGCCTACCTTCCATGCCCTTTATCAAAGCACCCATTTTCCTTATATATATATATATATATATATATATATATATATATATATATATATATATATATATATATATATATATATATATATATATATGGGCTGACGGTGCAGTATTTGGTATATTTTACTCCCACGAGTCTGTACTTGCTTTTTTGCAGCAAGGTGTATCAGGTATGGGCGAGTGGTTTTTGGACCACAATCTGCCTGCTAACTCTCCTAAATGCCCAGATTGACTTTTCTCTCTTCGGAAGGGTGACAAGTACACTAACATTGTAGAATATACGTATAAATGAAATTGATATTGACCAAACTACGTTAGTAAACTACGTGAGTCTTATCCTAAAACGAAATCTGATCAGGTCAAAACATATTTTCCCCGTTTTCGTAATAGTTAGGAACTTGACCTTTTATGTAATACGTTTCAAAATATTCTCTATTCCACTTTGAGTAATTGTTTCGTATACGCTTGGATACTGCCATACTGACCTTATGAATCCCTTGTTATTTTCCCCGGTCAACCGGTAAGTGAATTCAAACATATCTTCGGGTTAAACAACATGGCGAAGAAGCTCGTTTTCAGTTATTCGTACTCATACCAATACATAACAATATACATATATGACTCACAAAATAAGAACGGAGAATGATAATCCAAATCTATCTCTGCACGTGCGTGTGTGCATATGAAATTGATCACAGTGTGGAATATCTTCAGGTCTCTCAGTTGTATTTTCAGGTGCAACAGCATACTGTAAGAACAAATTTCGCAGTATTCGGAGTCACGGCTCCTAACATATATCATAAATTTTCTCGGAAAATATTGACCGGCACCGCACATCCACCCCAGGGCGATCCCATCAAATGCGCATCTAGTCATTCTACTCGGTCTAATAACAAACACTTATTTGCTGTCACAAAGCATACAAATACTCTGATGCAATCTATCTTGCAAGATTCCCTAAAGTACTTGATCAAATATGTTTGAACTGAAAGTAATACTCCCCTGATTTTTAAGTGGCACTTGGTTATATTACTTATGAATATCCATCCATCAAGATACATAAAGCATTTACTTGATCTGGCTTGACTTGATCTAGCAAGGATAAATATCACAGGTAGTTTCATTTTTCGCTTGGTCCTCTTAAATATCATCATTTGCTGTTCGAACCGTGTTCAAGATTGGTTTCTTTTTCTGCACCAGAAGCTTCATTGCCGTCGCCCAACCTCTCCTCTCGAAAAACATTCCAATTTGACCCACAAAAGGGAACTGTAGTCAAAGGTAGTGTGGAGGTTTGTATTCCTCTCCACCTATTCTACGTCCGGTCTCTCTCAAGAAGATCTGCCTCATCAACGAATCCTCATTTATGCTAAATTTGAAATAGTTGGTCCACTTCTGGGAAGTCACATCACTTTCTGTTTCCCGCCTTCGTAGTTCTCTATCCTTACCCTTGCACGTATGTGACCAGTCACTCATGTCAGTTAGCCGTTCCTAGGCCTGGGACCTCTATTCTTCTACCTTCTCACTCCTCCAGGACAGCCACACTTTGGAACTCTGTCCTTCCTTTTTACTACCCACCTACAATGTTTATCTTCAGCATACAGAATATCCTCGGACTGTGAGGTTTAGTTTCTGGCTATTAATTGCTGTGCGTAATCAAAGGTAATCAGTGAGATCAACCAGATAAGCCGTTCCGGATATTTTTCAACTGTGACCCTTCTTCGAACAACAAAATGCTTCTTCTAAGCAAAGGGTGGAATATTTCCTGGTTAAAAAGCCTATTAATGGCTTTCTCAAACCACCTTAATTTAAAACGTCAACAAGGATATCAGTGTATTGCCTAGAAGACAAAATGCGTTTCGAGTCAGCTTACTGCTTTTCAAGCCAAAATAATGTCCACAAACAAAAAATCCCTCTTTTGTCCTATGTAAACTTGAGTTACTTACTCTTCGTTTGGAACTGCTAATCCACCAATCGCTTTTCTGCCCGCAACATGCAGTCGTGCGGATGGGTTATCCTGAAAGGTTGGTATATTGATCAATATTTGAACTGGTGTAGCTGACCTGGTGGCATAAAAACCATGGTATGTTGTGTATATTTTTTGTGTGGTCATTTATCGCTCTTTTTTTTTATTCTTTCCCAATCTATAGCGGGAGTGCATCAGCATTCATATTGGTCAGTCGGGGGTGCAGATTGGCAATGCATGTTGGGAGTTATACTGCTTGGAACACGGTATTCAACCTGATGGCCACATGCCCAGTGAACAGACCATCGGCACTGGTGACGATTCATTCACCACATTTTTCACCGAAACAGGCGCCGGGAAATTTGTCCCCCGGGCTGTATTTGTGGATCTTGAACCAACTGTGATTGACGAAGTGCGTACGGGAACATACAGACAACTATTTCATCCGGAACAACTTGTCACGGGGAAAGAGGATGCAGCAAACAATTACGCCAGAGGCCATTATACCATTGGAAAAGAGATTGTTGACCTGGTACTCGATCGGATAAGAAAATGTGCGGATACTTGTACTGGATTACAAGGATTCTTAATCTTTCACTCATTTGGAGGCGGTACTGGGTCCGGATTCACATCATTGCTCATGGAACGAGTTTGTATTGATTATGGGAAAAAATCGAAACTGGAATTTGCTGTCTATCCATCACCACAAATATCAACTTGTGTGGTGGAACCGTACAATTCTATCCTAAATACGCACACTACTCTCGATCTATCTGATTGTGCGTTCATGGTTGATAACGAGGCGGTATATGATGTGTGTCGGTACGTTTATTTTTCCGTCCTTCTGATAATATTTACCCCTACTCTTTTATTTTAGACGAAATTTGGATATCGAAAGACCAACGTATACGAATGTGAATCGACTGATTTGTCAGTCTGTCAGTTCAATCACAGCCTCGTTACGGTTTGACGGATCCCTGAATGTGGATTTGATGGAATTTCAAACTAATTTGGTACCTTATCCACGTATTCACTATCCACTGTGTGTGTACGCTCCCGCCATTTCAGCTGAAAAAGCATATCATCAAAATCTGGACGTGAGTGACATCACAAACCAATGCTTTGAACCAGCTAATCAGTTGGTCAAATGTGATCCAAGACATGGTAAATATATGGCCTGTTGTCTACTCTATCGGGGAGATGTTGTTCCGAAAGATGTGAATGCAGCGATTGCCTCCATCAAATCGAAACGAACCATTCAATTTGTGGACTGGTGTCCAACTGGTTTTAAGGTCGGTATCAATTATCAACCACCTACCGTGGTACCTGGTGGTGATTTGGCCAAAGTCCAACGTGCTGTATGTATGCTTAGCAATACGACTGCCATCGCCGAGGCTTGGGTTCGATTGGATCACAAATTTGACTTGATGTACGCAAAACGTGCATTCGTGCATTGGTTTGTTGGTGAAGGGATGGAAGAGGGAGAATTTTCTGAGGCTCGTGAGAATTTGGCTGCTTTGGAAAAAGACTACGAAGAAGTTGGCACAGAAAGTGGTGAAGCTGAATCCGAAATGGAACAAGATGAAGAATACTAAGAGACAAATTTCATCGACTTATTGGAATAATATGTCCCAGGTCTGCCTATGCGTAATGTTATTGGGAACATTTGTGTCAGCCTCAAAACTGCTGGAAGTGACTTGGTGTTAGTGATTCCATCCAATCGATGCGAACATGTCCTAGTTCCCCTTCCATTCGGAACGAAACACAACTGTCACAATCACACCCACCACCCCACACTTCTCCTACCCCCCCAAGCTCACTCCACAAGTCCCCAACAATCCTACTGAATTTGGTTGCTATTACGTGTGTCACGTAATAGCCTTCCTGAGAAACAGGAAGTGTGTAAGATATTTGGTTTCTAATACGTCTGCCACGTATTAGAACACGGCGAGGCCGCAAGGACCATTACCGTTGAGTGTAATGGAATTTCACTCGATCCCCGAGTGCCTGTCCATTACGACTGAGATTTGTGCGGTCTGTAATAGATCAATGTGCTATTGTCACCTGTAATAAAAACAGGTTCCTGAAGAGAAATCAACCGTCTTGTCTCTGTTGTTTCCTATCCTGCTTACCTACTAGCGGTCTGTCGCGTTAGTCCTTGACCTTGGGCACAGAAGTGGTCAACCTGTAAAGCCGATCTGACCAGACGAGAAAAATCAATAAAGCATCCATGTTTGAACCAAGGCTACCCAAAGACATGTCTTTAATATCAGAAAAAACACGGGTAGGATTTAATTCTAGGGAATAAATTCGGATGATGATCCTATTTGTTGGTTTGAAATGACCTTTTCAGGTAAAGTAATGGGTCCTTGTATGAACTGGATGTGCATTTTGTGTTTGTATAACTTTTCTGCGTTAACAGTATTGAATCGAAAGTAGCGGAAGCCGCTACGTGGGACAAAAAAATGGAAAGTCATAAGAAATGTAAGCAAGAATCGTAATGTCTAAGCTTTGTTCAACATGTTGCTAGACCCCCTTAGAAAATCGTAACATGAAACTCACTGTTGTAATGCTAAGTGGGGAGCAAAGCAGTTTAGGAAAACTGTCTCTTATGAATAAACCGACACGCATGCCATCTCACTTGCTGTCAATCGCGGTGGGTATGTCTAATAGTATACCACAACGGTCCAGCTCTTGAGAGTTCCATACCCTACTTTGTAGTGCGTTACCTGAAATCTTCAAGCTCACAACTAGAAAAGTTCTGGTAAACTCTGATATGATAACGGACTGACAAATGACTCGGCCAGAAACCCTCCCCAAAATATGAACCATGAGAGAACAAAAAAATTATTCAGTGCCGTTAAGGGATGAAAACCTAAATGTCCTATAAGAACCGTACGCAAGCGACGACATTTTCTGTAACGTTGGAAAAGTGATTCGGCCGTCTCTTCGTTATCACGTGAGAGCACTAGTGTGGAAATAGATGCGGGCCGAATTATGTCACATGACCAATGCCAAGGCACTGTGTCCATCATTCGGGGCTGATGTAATTGGATTGTTACTGTATTTCCGGGGTGCCACCGGAGGCCCGCCAGCGAACACCAATCGGGATTGTAAAACCAAATCGTACCTGCAGTCCTCCTGCATAAGAGCAGCATAGCATTCAAACATCAGTATGGTCACTGAATAGCATCACGATACTGAGATGCAAATTTTGGGTTCCCTTGACGGGTCTGTGAGTTTTTTAAAAGGCGAAGTTGCAAATTTTTGTACAATGGGTAAGCTGTATCATCTGAGTAGAGAAATCGTTGATCAGCCAAGCTGAGATGCAGTTAATGCTCCAAATTCAGGATTTTCAATTCATCTGATTGGCCGAAGATCCCGCGGTACCGACTGATTGATTTGGTAGTTTTTCTAATATATTTTCACAATGGATTGAAGAAACTGAAATAATTGTCTGCGGACCGGTATGAAAGAGAACGGATAACAAATAATTAGCAAACAAAACAGTGCTAATAATACGTAGATAAATAAGAATTTTATTAACTAATTTCTGGATAACAAAGTGCAGTATTCTTCGTATATGAAAGACAAGCGTCCAATTTTATTGATATGGTGCAATAGATCCAGACTCAGTTTAACGGAGTTAAAATACACTGGAGTACAGCAGTTGTGAGAGTACAAGAAAACTATCATTTCCAGATTTTTAGTCCGGAAGGGTAACCAAGGTGAAATTGCTAAGTTCAGACAGTTACGCAGAGTCGAAAATCTCAAGTGACAAAATTTCAGGGTCATCTGAGAACCTCAGACTAAGGATAGGGTTCGCATAAATGCGGATGGGAACTGAGATCGCACACTGATGATGTCACTGACCGATGATGAAGTTGTTACTATCTAGATTTCAAGCTCATTTATCAGGAGCTTACAAAAAGTCAACCTGACCTACGAATGCAACCAGTATGTGAACCATATATATATATAAGGCATAGGCTTGACTTGACTTGACAGTATTTAAGGTATCTCAGGCGGACAGCAGTTGAAGAACCTGTGGCGGAATTAGTATTCCTTGTATGCCCCTTTAAAGCGCGAGAAAAACACGACGCCGCATCGGCTTGGTGACATGTGTTACCTTGGCTGGTCAACAGTCGAGTGTGTTCAGCACAAGCGTGCGGCAAGCATGAGCGCAGGAGTGACTAGGGTTTGGATTAGCAGAACAGAAACTCAGTCGGTGGAAAGGTTATCAAAATAACAACCACAAACTTATTCACAAATTAGCGGGGATTTGTAACTGTTGGTACATTACCTGAAGAAAGTGCTCACCGCACGAATAAATGCTTAAAGCGCAAAGCTTACTTAAAGGGGGGCTTGTCGTACACAGTACAAGACCCATCCCTACTGATCTGCGAAGCATTGTGAATGAAGATAACTGAATGACTCTCTTTCGAGCTAAATTCATGGTCTTTTTTCAAAAGGCTCTGGTTGTATCTTTAAACAAACTTGTGCAACAGAGAGAATAACCGCTTTGTTAGTGGAAAATCTTATTCTAATTGCGATTGTGTGTGATCAGTACAGATAAGTAGTAACCAACGCGTAACACGAGTTTAAGTAAGTAGACATCAACCAATAAGAAGCAAGTTCAATGTAAATGCACTGTCTGCATGAGTGACTGTCTAGAAAGGGGATAGAGGACAGCGTAGTGGTCCAACGTGTAAAATGTTCCAGTCCCGAAGTCCTGGAGACTTATCTAAGCCCATTTCTTCATTGGACTACTTTCATGCTCGTCAGTAGGCAAATTGTTGTAAAATCCATCCAGACTGCGGGCGTCTGACCTAATCACCTAGACCTTATTTTTTACACATTGGCGCAATTCTTGCCAGAAAAGGTTTTCATGAAACCGAGATTAGCGACGGACAGATATCAACATTTAGTCGATTCCTTTGAAATCAGCAAGCAGTAAATCCAGTTTAATCGTTATGAAGCCAGTGGTTCAGATTGCTTTCCGACAGCTTTATGGCATTCGGTAGCAAGTTAACGTTATCAAGACCAATTCCGTTCGAATATATCGGGCAATTAGCAACTTGTGTCCATAGCTCTAGTGACAGAATGAAAAATACGATACGTATGGTGTATATAAAATATATCGAAGTCTTGTAAAATCTTATTGCAAAAGATCTCTGATGTGGACTATTATGAGTATTACAACTCACAGAGCAAAGCGGCTGTGATAGCCTCTCTAAATCCACTTTTTCTGTCATTCATCGGGGACAGTAAATGTGTCATGATGCGTTCAATGGTAGACTGATGGATTCAGCCTTGTTAGCAAGAAAAACTGCTGCATAGTCCAGCGACAAGCTATATTCCCCCCTAAACAGAGACCAGCTAACTAACTGTTTTACGACACTTCGTTGTTGTCTGAAGTGCTTACTACTCCTTCCCCCTTTTCATGATATGTAGTCGTATCTCCCTGCCTACCTATATTCACTGTTTGAATGGATTTCGTGGAAGTCCGACACAAGAAAAGTAATCAACTACAATGGTCCGGCTCAATGTGTTACATCCATCTTATGGACTGTCCACCTAATGGAGCTTACTCTAACATGGTTCATGTAGCTTTTGATAAGTGCTAAACCTTTACTTGGTGAAGTAGAGATCATCAATCTGACAACGGGTTGAACCTCGTTATTATATTTTGTCCAACCCCCGGCATACTACGTTGAAACTAATATTTGCTTATTACTAACAACCGTTGGCTTCCTGGCACTAATTTCAATAAAGGCTCTAAATAGGAGGCATTTGTATTCACACAACTTAATCGTCATACTGCTACCATTACTTTCACTCCTCTTCATACTTTACCATGCTATTGATAAATTTACCTTTCTATTCAGGTTGCTGTTAAGAAGTAGCAATCAGAACAGCCACAATCCAATAACCGTTAATTGTTATTCCAACTGAACTGTATTCATTGAAATCTTTCACATTCAAGAGACCAAAGTGAATATACGATATTAAGCCGCAAACGGAATAGCGATAAACACTGTGCTAATGGATGACATACCGCGGGTCGGATACTACAAAAGTCAATATTCTACTCGGGTTTTGTATGCAAGGCTCTACTAAATTGATCAGCATGGGCCCTTTATTCACAATGAACGAGTTCATATCGGTTTAAATACCACTACTGGTTCACTCGATTTGTGAAGGTAGTTTCATCCTATTGTAACAGGCAGGGGCAATGCTCTTCCGACGAGGGTAGCACGTGTGATCTGCAAAAGCACAAAAGGGAAAAACTCCATGAGCCGAGGCCCAGTAAGTGTATCAACGGCACCAACACTTACATTAAACGAACAACAAGATGGCGGCCTCCACTCTGGCCGTTACACTGCTCCTCCCACAAAAGAACACTGCCCCCAGTGTTCCGCACTCCAACACACTACAGGAGCATTAACTCTCCGGGAACCACACCTTGGGTAGGCCATACCACAAGACCTCTCCTGGGCCACACCAAATCTACGCCTCAGATCAATTCACAATTATCTCCTCGGCCCATATCAGGTCTATCTCCAAGGCCTCCCACTCCCCTCAATGCGGTCCCGCCGTGGGTGCCAAAAATGTAACAGGCAGGGGCAATGCTCTTCCGACGAGGGTAGCACGTGTGATCTGCAAAAGCACAAAAGGGAAAAACTCCATGAGCCGAGGCCCAGTAAGTGTATCAACGGCACCAACACTTACATTAAACGAACAACAAGATGGCGGCCTCCACTCTGGCCGTTACACTATCACTCTATGGTAGGAATAGTACCTTTACATGAGTAATCTGAACATTCTGTTGTTGTTCACCGTTTTCTCCAGCGGACATTGCTACACAGTATTTCCCGAGGTAATTCAGAAAAGATCAGTTTTAGCTACTGCTATTGTTTTCAGTAGTAATATCAGAAACTCGAAGCCTTAAGGGAGTGCCCGACGCCGAAGAAAGCACTGTACAAGGTGCCACGCATTCCCCGAAGCATCCACTACCACTCAAAGCCGGGGTGAATTATTCCCAGACAGACAGGTTACTACCACATTATCGGGCTTGATCTCGACGAATTGCCTGGCATTTGAATAGCCGCTGGCAGGGTCGAAGGCCATTTTTACGATAGGTGTTTTGCCTCCAACCCCGTAAATATGATCACGCATGTCACAGTTGAATTACTGCCTTGCATTTTACATAAGGTCTTCTTTCATTCCTCGTTATTTACCTTTTAGGAGCACTTGTGAATGTGATTACAGAAGAATCTAGTATATATCCGGAGGATCCAGTGACCAGTAATTAATGTCCTTGTTCATCACCATAATCCATTGGACTGGATATTTCTTTTCGCTTTCGTGTTCTGACAACATACTACTGTATGGTTGGGAGGGGATGGTGTGATATTTGTCAATTAGTGTGGGACAATGCTGAATCGACCACGGGTAGTGGGTTTCCAAGACTCATTTCTCGTTTCAGATGCTCCATCTTTGATCAATGCAGTTGAGGTACCTGAACTATAGTCGCTTTTGTGCGCACAGAACAGGGCTTAGTAGACGTTTGACGATCGCTTCAGCCGTGGCCAGAGTCCGAAATCAGACTACCCTTGGTCATTTGGGGGGAAAACGATACGCAACACTGAATGAGTCATTCGGGTCGATCTTATGTCTACTATAGACTAGGTGACTAACAGTAGAACTGCTGATTGTGCTCAGCCAGCGGCCAATCGAATGCATAACTGTCGCCCATATGATGTGTAAGAGCAGGATTAGGAATCTTTGAGAACAACTGTTCGCTCTCCATTGTTGTTTATCAATTGTGACCAAGGGGATTTTCGGAAGATTTGTTTGGTGTCATCTCCACATGATATTGCGTCTTCTGTCACAGGCCCATGAGGGGCAACAACCTGTTGCCCACGCGGTGATCGACTTCCACAATGGACGACTTCTCCGTAGGGGTTTCTAAGCGAAACGGCGGAATGCAGTTACAAAACACCCACAGAGCTTGAATACTTGATCGGTTTCAGTAGAACAAATCAGAATAACTCATCTTGTGGTATCAGCACTCAACTAGTCGCTGAAAACTATGGAAGCCCTGAATAACCGGTTTATCTGGCTTCTCAGGAATAATCAGTAATGCACTTCCTTTGAACTCCCAATGAAGCACGACCCCTGTGAATGAACTGATTTGGTTATTTTGTGGTCTTTCCTCGGTCGTATAAGACCTCTGTATCAAGAAGTTGAATGGAAAAATTCCCGCAGAGGATACAGAAAAGGAGAAGCAGGTTTGTGTGAAGAATTCTCCTCGTTGAAAATCAGCAGAAGTACAGCATGGGCGCTTCATCATTATTGGGAATACTCACAAACACTGCATATTCACCAAATTTCCAAGTAGATGTTGAACCTGTTTTACCACCAAGCTATCCGGCTTGGCTCTGGTCTTGGTTCTCGTCAAAACCGTGTGACGTTCCATTTCGTTGTCGCTCAGTACGAGCGAGTACACCTAGTTTTCTACACAGCAGTCAAATCCCATGATGGTGTAACCTAAAAACCAGGTGTCTATTCGGTGTATGATAGCCTAATAAAGTGGGACTTTAGATAACGGTAAATTAGGCCAGAAGAATAAAGTCACTGCTGGTTAGTTGGTTTTTCGATTAAATTTCTGGAATTTCCCACCACAATAGTCAATGGTTGATTTGACGTACAACACGTACTGATTGGTAGGTCATTCGCGTGCGAATACTGCCAGAATACGAATCCGAACGATCCTGTCAAGGGTGCAACGATTTGTGAGCGGTATACTCAAGTAGTGTCGATCGTGATGCATTCGAAAATTTACTCAGTATCTAGTTCGAGCTTCGTGACTGAATTAAGGTATATCACTCCATCGGGTAATGATATTCATTTATTCATATTCTTCTCTTATTTACATTGATTTATTACTGCGCTATGGGTAGTTTATTGTGTGTGGCATATGTTACCAGAGTAAAAGACTCTGAGCAAAGTAAGCTAAAAAGTAACAAGTTATGGAAATATAATTAAATTGATAAACAGGACCATACAAAATAATCCCAGGTTATCTTTAGTTTTGTTTACTACCTAAATATTCTGGCGCAAGCTGTTCTTTCAGCAAATATAGTTTTCAGGGTTGTGGTTATATGACAAGGTCAAGATAAATTACTTCTTAATTTGGAAATTTCATGTTATGTGTTTTAAAATTGCTTCTTAACGATGTCTATCAATCATTCCACAAAATGGGAGTTCCAGTTCACCACAATGTCAGCGTCGGCCACAAGATCATTTGAGCTCGCCTTGTAAATCGCCTATACTTTTACCGTGATAGCGATTGAGAAGATCTACTAAGACTGAATTGTCTTGTCATATCCCCTAACGAAGACCAAAGTAAAATTGCAAACTTGTAATTTTAAATCCTGTGTGCTCAGTGTTTTCGACGCACACAGGAGCATCAATTATTGGAAAATTCCCTGAAAAACTGCTACAAGTAGACAATTCAGACGTAGAATACCTAGACAATTGAAAGAATAGGACGATGTTGCGCATATTGAACTAAAAAAACAGTGCCGTAAGCCGCTGTCCTCAATCTAGAGCGAGATGAGACATAGGTGCTCTCACTCCTCGTTGGGCATAAGGCAGCGAGATTTTTAATGAGGCTACAGTCACGTGGTATGAGGTCAGCACTGCAAGCCCAACAAGTGGGGGCACGTATTTATCTCATCAGGGGATGCAAATCACGAGGCCTGTCAGTTTGACGATGGGTTTGTTTTTCATGTGAATGCTTGGTATATGGTGAATTGTGGAAGGCTCAGAAAATGTCATTTGACGTATTAATTACCCCCGTAACATTATCTCTTTGACTGCCGATTTATCACACCAAAGAAGATTATTGATTTGGATCGGAATGAAGCACGTTCAACCTTGTCGGTGGACTTCAATGTGAGACGCCTCAAACGCTGAGGAAATCTTCACTTTTATCATTGAAAACGTCCCCGAATTCAACGAAAAGAAGTTACCTGAGTAGGTAATAGATTTTCGGGATGAAGCTTCATGTTATGTTTCACCAGAGGTTTGTAAATAAAGTCATGCAAAACCATTTGTATGTTCATTATTCAGTGTAAGACGCGTGAAACCATGAGCACTTTCAAGGTCCACTGCACACAGTTGCGCTCTAATATAGCAGATTTAACTTTAATGGTAATGACAACAATATGATTTCGTCTGCATTTTGAGCATGGGCATTCACCACATACAAACAGACCACAAGTGTTATTGTCTTTAAACCTTGAGACCACTAGCTGGTTAGCGTTCATGTAAAATTGTGTCGTTCTGTGTTAATGCTGCCGTGTAGGAGCGCAATATATATATATATATATATATATATATATATATATATATATATACCGAGAGGAGTTGTCTCGAGGTGTGCCATAGATAATGCGTGCGAATTCCGCACTTGGTCCACTACCTAAACCCAACACTGCGTCCGCACAAACAGATCCGAAAAAACATGGTGACTTCAGTCTTCCAAATTTGCACCATGAAATTAATTGTGCATGATTTCGATTGGACTTCTAATGCTGTGCACAAGTGTGTTCTGTATCAACATCACAGGAGCATTTCGACAGATGATTACGGCCAGATAGTAAATTGAAGCCACTAGGAAGTAGGAAATGCGTTCCAGCGTTGATCAATGAGCAGCAATATCTTATAGCGTCCGCATATAGGGTCCTCCTGTTCGGAGGATCAAGATATACGCTGAGTTCATTTATTATCAGCTTGGTTAGGATTTAGAGTGTAGCCTGGAAAAAACTACGTACACCTCACTTTTGATACACCTAATGGAGCTCTCATAGTCAAGTTCAATTTAAATGACTAGTCACAGGAAGTAATTCATAATTTACTCATCTGAGAGGATTAGGTCACCACTACCACCTACATGAAAATCAAGGTCTTGTACACGAAAGCAACCTATCATGTCATAGGTTCGGAGAGGCACAACTTATGTGATATCAACTTAACAATACGATGGAAATATCGAAATGAAATAATATAATAACACACAGAATAGCAAAGAACATCCGGGACATCCAGCTCCATGTACTTTGGAAAGTTCTTCAAAGCGGTGCTTTAAAATCTGCTGTATCGACTGTACTCCAAACACGGTTTACCATAAATCTAAAAAATGAATCTGTTCTCCAAAATGAATTTGGTACAGCCTGCTACCATATTTGTCTGAAACTGAGGTTCTCATTGAGTTTTTCCCAGAGGCCGTGAGTACGGTTTGATGAGTGTAGAAAAACGAACGTCTTGTACTAGTGGAATGGTCTGCCTCACGTGATCGGACCTGAGTTAACCAATCAGCACTCTGCCCAACTCAGGTTAAACGCAGGATTAGTGGTGGTGTTATTGATCGAACCCAGTGGTGCGTTCATACCAGTTCCAAAAAGATTGTGATAGACAACGAAAACCGAGTTATATTAGATCATGGTAAGTCTTTTGCAAATTACCAGGGATATTCGTGCAATTCATCTAATTCTAGCGGGAGTGTATCAGCCTACACGTTGGACAGTCCGGTGTACAAATTGGAAACGCTTGTTGGGAATTATATTGCCTAGAACATGGAGTGAAACCGGATGGATTGTTACCAGTCGATTGTGGAAATTATTTGAAAGACGATTCATTCCAGACTTTTTTTGGCGAAACCGGTGCCGGCAAATTTGTTCCTCGTGTGGTATTTGTGGATTTAGAACCAACTGTCGTGGATGAAGTACGAACGGGAACGTATCGACAATTGTTCCATCCGGAAACATTGATCACCGCAAAAGAAGATGCTGCAAACAATTATGCTCGTGGTCATTACACACATGGTAGAGAGATTGTGGATTGTGTATTGGATAGAATACGGAAATTGGCAGAGAAATGCATTGGACTGAAATCCTTCCTCATATTCCATTCATTCGGAGGAGGAACAGGATCCGGTTTCACCTCACTATTAATGGAACGAATTTGTCTGGACTACGGGAAAATATCCAAACTGGAATTTGCCGTCTATCCGTCGCCTCAGATTTCAAACGCGGTAGTTGAACCGTACAATGCAGTACTAAATACACACACCACATTGGAATTGTCTGACTGTGTGTTTACAGTGGATAATGAAGCACTGTATAGCGTTTGTAGGTAGGTTATCATTTTATGTAAACCTTTGTTTTGACTTCGTCAACTTATGTTTTCAGGCGAAATTTGGATATCGCACAACCAACATTCAGAAATATAAATCGACTCCTTGGTCAAGTGGTCAGTTCTGTCACAGCTGCATTGCGATTTGATGGCCCAGTCAATGTGGACATTAATGAATTTCAAACAAATTTAGTCCCCTATCCACGAATTCATTATCCGTTGGTCGTCTACTCCCCCGTGATATCTGCGGAACTGGCTTATCACGAACCACTGACAGTTCAGGACATTACTAATTCGTGTTTTGAACCAGAGAATCAATTGATGCGATGCAATCCCCGACATGGGAAATATATGTCCTGTTGCCTGCTTTACCGAGGTGATCTTACTCCGAACGATGTGAACCAAGCGATTGCACATATCAGGCAACGACGAAGTATTCAATTTGTTGACTGGTGTCCTACCGGGTTCAAAGTCGGTATCAACTGTCAACCGCCAACTGTAGTGCCCGGTGGTGATCTTGCCCGAGTTCAACGGGCTGTGTGCATGTTATCGAACACAACCGCAGTGGCTGAATCATGGGTTCGGTTGAATAATAAATTTGACTTGATGTACGCAAAACGCGCATTTGTGCACTGGTACATCACCGAAGGTATGGAAGAGAGTGAATTTACGGAAGCACGTGAAGATTTGGCTGCGCTGGAAAAAGACTACGAGGAAGTTGGTTGCGATACAATGGAGCCTGACGGTGAAATGGAGTACTGAACTGAATGAACATTGAATCTTTTCTCCTATTGGGAGCTTGGCCACCTCCCAATTGTACATTGTGTGCTACAAACGTTCGCCGTGATGGCGGTGTGATATATAGAAAGATACGTTCATTGTGGATTGATCCCCCAGTGCATGCGCTGTGTGTACAATCGACTGCATTGCTTGTCTGGCTATGGATGTTTTGGGCATCCGTCTATCGTTCTGTATTAGCACCAAATAACGGTGTGCTAATCAAACGAACGGCACTTGATGGAACCGTTCGTTTTCTACTTCGCTCCAGTTCCTAAACAACTGTTACGTCACGGACGTAACGGAACAGCTCGTGCGCAGTCAGTGGACTCGGATACGATTGTTCGTAACGAATGACTGCCCGACTGTAATGTTTACGTTGCTATTACGGTTGTCTCGAGAATCCGTAATAGGAACAGCTCGACGACTGTGAATACCTATTACACTTGTGTCGTGTAGTAGAAAAAAACAGGTCGAATGCTGCCAAAGTTGACTGCCTTTTTCTTTATGTGAGTAGAACTTAGTAATGTGAAGTTGGGGTGGTTGAAAACAAGTAATATTGCGTGGTGTTACTCATAGTTTAACTGAGCGTACATGCTGAAGATTATTGTACCAGTATACTGGTTTAGTTCTCCAAGAATTCAATGATTTCCTAAATTGTCCATTTTAAGAGAGACACATCAAGTGGATTATTGGTTAATTTGTCACTTGTTATATGTGCACTGTAACTTTCGTAAACTAGAATGAGTAGTAGAGAGCTATTCAAAATCCTATGAAATACGCAATTAATTATTAAAGGAATATGTGCAAAACTCGTCTTCAGAAATTTAATACTGTCAGTTGTTCGGTCTTGGTACAGGGAGATTTCACTTGTTACATAATGGCACACCAAGCAGTATCAGTACTCAACTGACCACTGAAAATTTATGAAAAAATTGCAAAACGTTTCACTCAGTCCTGTACCCCTGATCTGACTGTTAGGTGAGACGATACTGTTCAATACAAAGTTTTGTTCGTCTGACTGTGTAGGAGCTCAGGTGACCTACTCAGGTACTCATACTCGTCTAGTTTAGTTAAACCACAGACAATACGGCCAATACGGCTATCGAGTTTCACCCAGAGAGCTTCACTCACGTACGGACACACGCATCCGCATCCGCGATCAGAGTTAGGTCGTTTTAAACGGACTGCCTGATTCACGTGGACAAGTTCTATCGGACAGTCGACTCAGAAGTGGGCGGTACGTAAGAATGTACAGGGCTCAGCAGGGCCTTTATCCGTGGGTTTCCAAACTGATATACAATTTAACCGCACACTCTTTATGTTTGTGAGTTCGGTAGTGTGAGTTACGATGGTTTTAGATGTTCTGGTTTCGCCTATCGTCTCCTCGCCTAACCAGGTCGATTGTTGCCTAAATCGAAGTACAAATAGCGAATAAAGTGAGGATTGGAAGGCATGAGGGGATTAAACATCAGGAGTAACATTCAGGATAGAAATGTCAAAATAATGGAGACACCTGCCACTAGTTTCACAAATCGATAGGCAAGCGGATCCCATGTACTCCAGCCATAAAGTACGGTGCATCTCACACGATCAAGTTCATGAGCCGTTCTTTTATATTTTACTGATGTGTGACGGATTGGTCATCTCTACCTGTATTTCAACAACTATCCATCTTGCTGGAAAATACACAATGCAAAAGTTCATCTTAAGACGTAAGAACTATTCTGACTTATTTAATTTGTTCAGACTAAGAGTTTCGCCGATTAGCTGGCCTCAACTGTTTAAAAATCGTATGTCTGCTCCTAGCACGACTGATTCTGTCACACATGAGCAAAACCAATAGCAACATTTATGGAAATAAAAGACTCAGTGGTTAGCTGATTATGAAGCAGAACCATATAGCCTCACTTATCGCACCGTTTAGCAAACTGAGTACGTTTAAAGCCTCGTGAAGGGATAGGTGATACTTGAACTGGCCACAAGAAGTTCCGGTGTAACAACGGGTGAGGTTAGTTATCCTTCATATTCGGATCTAGACCCTTGAAGTTGTAGCGAAAGGGTTACAGAAGGCTCGACGTGTAAACGCTGACGTCAGAGTCAGAAACGAGAATGCATTCGGACGGCGGTGCGATGTTAAGGCCGAGGGAGTGGTGATGCCCCTTCGTGGCAAACAACGGGGCATCGTTTACGGACCACTGACGGCGCGTACGCATACCGACGCGCGCACCCGCAAATCCTCACCACGTTACTTGTGCCGTTCCAACCCGTTTGCCTTGTCGATTCACCGACGCCTACTGCCGACCGGTTCAATGAAATTGTCCTCAATCCCTTTTGAATCCGTTGTTCGAATTTGTTGGCTCATCTACTTTGGTTGCTCACGTGAACCGGTCCAAATTTGAGCTTGATTAGCACAAATCTGTGAGCTGATTACCAACCATTTCGATTGGTTCTGTTTTCACCCGACTGTGTCGATCGTTCTTAAGAGTGTGTTATTGATTCTAAACAGATATGCTCATCATACCACAAATTTTGCACTGACCAACTGACTGGATCCGTCTCTGGCCGGTTTAGGCGCATTTTCTGGCGTCAAGCGTACGGCTTGGACAGAGAATGTGAACACACCCTAGGAAGATCGAATTTATCAACTCACTACTCAAAAGTTTGCTAGTAGGCAAAATGAAGCAAGTACTACGAAGTAGAAAATAGGGTCAGCTGGAAAAATGTTCTCGAAAATTGAATAATAGAGAAGCAATTTAGCAGACTTAACCTATACTTAATGTCGAAAAATGGCTCTAGACCCCATATTAAGCTTAAACGAAGAGTTCATAAGTGACATATTTCTAAGTACATGGGGTACTAATGAGGATGAAGAGCGATAAGATTGGTGGTCAAAATGAATTGTCACCAACGATGTAAACTAAATTCGCTCCCATTTCATCCTCATCGTTAACATGTTTATACAATCAATTTTTGGCCCGTGAAAATACCCTGAATTAAACTAGTGGCATTCATGACACAAGTATATGTTCACTCCCGTGCCATGTAATACTATGGACTTTTGTGTTCAAAGAATTCTATTGCATCGAACGGCCTCAGAAACAAGAACTACTGGCCCACTCAGCCTAACTATCGTCACCTAAGTGTCCCATTGAATGTCATTGTTGTGTTTGGCCCGTACAGTAATGCACTCACACACACACACACGCATGATCTACACCCCGTGCATTCATGGACGCACGCCTACAATCATGCACACACGTACACCGTTGACATTTGTCGTTCCTCGTCTCGGACAGCATTGACCAATCAGATCGTATCACGTGTTGCGCGACCTTGTACGACCTAGCTCGATTGTACAGTCGTCCTATACTTCCGATTACATACATCACTGACCCAAGCACTTGCATACCCGTTCGCGTTTTTAGTTGCTCACTTGTACTGGCGCCTGCGGTACGCTGCTACGGGATACACGTTTACCCTTACAAGTGAGCCTTTCTCCTGGCTGCGGATTGCAGGATACAACAGTAATTATGTCATACTCTTTTTTGTTTTTCATTTTATAAGATAAATAAAGCCGCTAGTATTTGTAGCCGGGACTGTAATATTACATTCAATTTTGTAACGAGAAAGAGTTTCCAAATATAATGGTTGCAGATGACAGTCAGCCGTCTACCGGACGTCACTTATCTGACCCCTTTACTAATCACGAATAATTAACACGTGGTCGTGGTCACAACCTCCTAACTACGTTCAACGACAGAAGTTCCTCGTGGTATCATTCTGTCACTGTTTCTATCCTACGTATGCTACTCATTTGAAGTCTATTTTTTGACTTCAATAAATGACTTATTGACCGATCTATTTTCTTCCATCAGTTGATTGTAATTCACCATCTAAAACTCACATGAGCGAATAATTTGCATATTGTGTTAACCTTTCACGCGGTTCAGCACAGGGCATTTCTCATCATGTCTGAAAGGAACGTGGCGAAACATACGTGATCCACAACGTCCAACAAATCTGATTAGTGGTTTACGCCAGTATCGCCATGGAATTTGTGATTCATTCCTGCAGCTTAAAAACAGACTTTGCTGGGGTGAGTCTAATCTGCCGTTGAGCACAAAAACATCTGCAGTGCAACAGAGGTGACAAGTTGTCTCAGGGTGCCGGTAATGAGACTAACGCTAGTAAGGAGTGACTAATACTTGGAAGAGGACCCTGAAACAACAGTTGTGAGAGATCTATCAAGAGGGATATATTACTGGCTGGGGAGTTAGTGGTTTGGCACCACGTATGTTTCATAGCTAGATGATAAATGTATCCTTAGTCTCTCTAGTAGCAGGAGAGAATGATCGCTGGCGGAAACAGAACATAGTAAATACTGAAACGCGCCACCAGGCTGTGTAGATTCTTAAGAATGCCGACTAATCGTTCTCCGGTTCTGACGAGAACCAATTTATTGCTTTGAGATCCAGATCTACACCGTGTTTTCTGTTACAGTGAGTGGCCATTGCTGAACCTCCGTCCTGCACCGTGCCCAGGCAGACACTCATGAAATCTTTTCGAAAGATATGGAGGTAATTTTGTATTATTATTCATGTGATGACGTGAATTACGATAGATCAAGGTTATCACCACTGTGTACGACTAAGCAATCACCATCTTACTTGAAGGTGGGCATAGATATGACTGAATGAACACATTCCCTTGAGTGGTCCAATGACCCCGTCCACATGAGCGAAGCAGTCGTATCACTCAGCTTTAAGCAGCTGCACCCATTCAAGTTTAAGCACAACTGGTTTTCTGACCATACACGTTCACACCTTCCGGTGCATGGAACTCTAGTGAGGACTAGGCTCACCCGGCTATCCCCAAGGCTATCTCACCGCTGTCTGCGTGTTGTCGTCAGTACACATGTGCACGCGCATGCATACATCTACAAATGCAAACACAGCAACTATCTCAAATGAAAATTAGCAAAACCGGATGGGGTCTATAACACTTGTAGCCTCGTTTCTCCAAGATATTTCTAACGGAACCCTTGGAGATTCCCACTTTGCTAGATGCTGTTCGAAGGGAAGTGGCTGGTTTCGTAGCCGAGAGGTCTTCTAGAGTGTCAATCTGAGTTACAGTGATGGTTGTCTTTGGGCGCCCAGGCAGCTTTCGAGGATGAATGCTGCCACAAGTTGTAGGTGTCCGACCAACACGGGCACAAGATTTCATCAATGTTTTTGGCAAATCAGGATGTCTGCGATGAGATTCCTTGAATGCTTTTTCACAGACTGAGGCCTCTTATCCTCAGCGTAGCTATCTCGACCATATCGGAGACAGACCACTCCATGTGAACACAAAGGCGTATGAATGAGAACTGATAATGGTGTCAACCGTAGAATAATCTGTTTATCCTCTTTGAATTGAATTCAAGTTGATGAGTGGACTATTCCTAAACTACACAAGTGCGACATATACACATTGCGCTAGAGTCACTCCCTGATCAATGCTCGTTCTCAATTGTCGACTGCATGTTGGCCTTCCGGTTTATTAATCTGCTACATATGTGGAACCAATTCGGATTGATCCGATTCTATTCGCTTCTCAACAAGAGTTGATGTCTGTTCCCGTTCTGCTGTTTCTGAAGTGCGTTGAGTCAATTGGGATTGCGCGTGATTGAGAGGTGCGTGTTCCTTATGTTGTTTTTGGCCCGTACAGTCATGTGCTCACACACGCACGCATGATCCACACCTTGTGCAATCATGGACGCACGTCTGCAATCGTGCACACACGTACACAGTTGACATTTGCCGTGCTTCATCCCGGACAGCACCGACCAATCAGATCGTACCACGTGTTGCACGACCTTGTACGGCTTGATCCGATTGTACAGTTGTCCTACACTTCCGATTACATACGTCGCTGACTCACGCCCTTGCATACTTGTTTGCGTTCGCACTTGCTCGCCTGTATCGGTGCCTACCGTACGTTGCTACGGCATAAACGTCTGCCCATACGTGTGCGCCTTCCTTTTGTTACCGAGTTTGTGAACACAACACCGCACAACTACGGAATTATACACAACATATGTACGGTGTGAGTGTGCTGTCTACATTGTGAGAGTCGTTTGTGCGCAGCCAAAACACGGCCAGTCATAGCAAAATATGTCACTGTTGGTTGCGTTGTACTACTCATGTTATAATCCACAAGGCGTGCCTGGGTGAATAGGTTGTTTATTGACATCAACATGTTCGGACATTGACAAAACAACACAAACGTTACAAACATCCTCTTTTGCCAAGTGGCTGTCCTGTTCACTTGAAAACAGTCATCGTCCAACGGAGGAGCGGTCAGGTGGTTTGCAGATCGTCGCTTACCTTATTGCGCCTGGATTGCTGAACTTAGCTGTGTTCGTTAATCCACAATTGTCCATAGTTCTGTCTTCAGCAATCAACTACTTAATAAGTAGTATATACACTCACAACACCCAGACGTCCCGTACACAGAGTAGGCCCCTGTGGTGAACAGACTGTTAGCCACCATACTGGTGTTCGAATAATGTAGATGTAGGACCCTGTTGGTGCCCCTATTGAGTCTTGGGCTCATGGAGTTTTATTCTGTTTTGCAAATCGAACACAAGCAACCCTCGAGGAGGAACACTGGTCCTTGCATGCTAAACATTTTTATTCGAGGATCCCCCTCTGGCCTTTGCGCAGCCAAGTGCGTCCTGTAGGATAGTATCGTTGGGTCAGATGAGCCGGTGTTCATTTGTATGGTTCATTCGCCCCCTCTGGCTAACGTTGACGGGTAAATGGAACTCAACAAGATGCAATGACTATATTTAATAGGGGTCACATTCGCACGTAACAATGTTGTTCACCAGTTTATGTGGCACTTAGGTCGGAAAATGCTGATGGGAATTGTATCTACCCGGACAGTCGTGTATAATGGAGCGGCTTGTACTCGGACTATGCTCACAAGAAAATGACAAGGTCAGACACAAATATCGGGAAGGTATTCTGTCACATCTGGTTGGTGAAAATCTTTTTATGTACAAAAGGAGGTATGCACTTATTGGCAGATAACGTACTGGTCAATCACAAAGTAATTTTGCTGCATCTAGACGATGTGAATGTCAAGATCTGACTTAACTTGATTCATTGGGTTCTGGAAACGAAGCTATAGCGTACTAGAACGCGATTACAGTCATACGAATCACTGCAGCTGGTCAAGAGGAATACCCCGCCACGTCCCCTAGCTATGCCGCCGATCGTCCGAAAAGGCTTCTTTGGTGACCCCACCTTAATTAGGGTTGACGCCGTAAATTGCGATCTCTCCTCTATCTTCGACTTCGAGAAGTGACCGGTAGCATACATCTCTACTCTTTATATATATGTATATATATATATATATATATATATATATATATATATATATATTATATATATATATATATTATATATATATATATATATATATATATATATATATGTAGCATGAAATGCTAATAAACCCAACCTATTTTTCCTTAGTAAGTTTTTAACCAAACCACTTAGGGTAACCATATTTGACCTACTCATATGCCAACATACTTCTATAACAAATATATATGTAGATCAGAAGCATGGAAAAGGTAAATCAATTTATATCAGGAAATGTGCTTCAGAGGGTACGAAATGCTATTAAACGCACCCCTAGACGAATGGCAGAAACAACCGGGTGAATGCAAAACGAATCGGGCTTGATCGTTATCGACTAAAACACAACGTCCACACAAGCTTTCGATGGTGTTTCGGATAGTCTCATATCCTTTGCCGTCCGTTTATCGGTGGTTTGCATCAACTCGTGTAAAACGGTGATAATTTCTCCATCCGCTTTGACTGGCCGCGTTAACAGACCCCAGCTTTACTCAGTCGGATTTAAGTTTGCACCGTGAGCGGACCAGTCTACGGCCTTGAATGTTCTGGTAGAATAGTCGCGTTCTGACAAGACTAGTTGTTTCTATGGCGGTATTGTAATGTTAAAATATCACGGTCTTTAGTCGATTCTCCGAAATCTTCAGGGAAAATAGTTCATTTAAAATTCTGACGTACGAGCCAGACGTCTGCTTCACTTCTGAAATTGCCAGCTAAGATTTTCGTTCTTCAAAAATCACACCCCAAAGCGTCACAGAGCCACTACCGAAGGCGCAGCGACTGAAGTTCAGCTTGCTTTTTAAGAAGATGTGAGGGTAATACATGATTACATCGGGGTTGTCGAAATTGAACCGTTTCTCATCGCAAAATTTCACACCCTCCAATTTAGCATCACAAGAGAAGTAACTTCTGGCCCATTGCTCTCGATTTTGAAAATGACATTCGGTCGTCCAAGGTAATAATATGTACTGCATGTATGATGCAGACTGCGGGAGTTGTTCTACACGTCAAACGCTTAAATTCAATTCCAAGAACCTCTGCAGCTTTGATGCACTCTCAGGTTTGCCCGAGGCATCATACAAGAGTCTTCTCGTGATCTGCTGAGAGATTTTTCTTCCAGATTGCACATTCGCTCGTAGCAACGTACTGGCTGAGAGCTTTCATAAAGTTTCGAATAACTATTTTAGATCAAGAAATTTTCTTGAAAATCTAGAGTATGCTCATCCCAGAGTCTTTATTTACGAGTATTTGTCCTTGTTCAGTTTCAGAGAGTCTTGGACCTCGTGTAATACCTCTGTTTTAATAGATAAGAAGTCTCCACTAATCAGAATATACCGCTTGGGCAAACCTTGATCACGAATCACGTATGACGCGAACACTGATCAACAACATATTCCCGAGTGTGGAAAATGACTAATAACCGACCGAGATTGTTAAGTCTGCAACCCAGTTTGATGTTTCCACCGTCCTTTCTTTCGCAACGTGTGAAACACATTTTCTAAGATAAACTGATTTGTTTATTTCATGCTTCTAATCTACGTGCATTTTTGGTGCAGTAGTGTGTTGACATATCAGCGTGCTAATTTTGGTCACATTGAGTGGTTTGGTTGAAAAGGTAAAGTAGAAAAACAGGTTGGATTCAATGGTAGTTCGTGCACAGTATTACGGATATATATATATATATATATATATATATATATATATATATATATATATATATATTCACACCAAAGTAACAAACATTCATTGTGCACTAGGTAAACCTGCAGATACTTACTTTCATACATATACAAATACATACATGCATGCATACATACACACATACATACATTTACACAGACCTATTTTCCCTAGTGAAAGATAATGAAAAGTGTTCCGAAGTTGAAAAAACATGGAGGGCCAGTAAAACCGGATCACTGATTTGTTTTAATTAGTATTCCTAGAAAACTATTATTCTCATTCATACCTGCTGGTCCTCTACAGATTGCTTTAATTGTCGACTGAATCATTATGCAGCATCAACGCTCAACACATCATCGAAAAACGCGAATGCATTGGCATTCCGTTATTTTATTATTGTTAGAAATCTGTGGTTAATCGGTATGCGGACCGGCTGTTCTAAACTGGGTACATCCAGACAGCGACACACACTGTACTAACTCAGTTTACTGGACTGATAAGACGGAAATGAACACATCGAAACTGCCAGTAGACCAAGGCTGCAGAAATGTATTTTAACTTTATTACAAAACTCATCTGTATACAGTTAGTGTCGATCGTGATGCACACGAATATTTACTCAGTAAATCTTCGAGCTTCGTGGGTTAATCGAAGTATATCAAACCATTGAGTAATGGCATTAATTGATTCGAAATTTCCTCTCATTTAGGTCAATTCTTTGTTGTGCTATGGTTAGTTGAAAAGTGTGACCTTGGTTGCCATGAGAAAAGGATCTGAACAAGGTAAGCTAAAAACTGACAATGTATGAAAATAGAAATAAACTGACCAACAGGACCAAAAATTATCCTGGAGTATACTTAAGTAGGTTTACTATCCGAATATTTTGGTAGAGACCTTTTTCCGTTATTATGTTTTTCACGGTTGTGCCTATATCATAAGGTATAGAGATCTCTCATTGTTTGGAAGTTCCACGATATATGTTGTTTATAAATGCTCTTTAACGATGAATGCCAAACATACTGAAAAAGGAAATTTCAGTTCGTATCAATAGGAGCGGTAATCACCGGATAAGTCACAGAAAACCTACCCCAAGTATACATTTCAGAGGTAGAAGAACTAACAAATCGAATGAATAGGACGATTTTATGTGTATTAAGACCAGAAGACAGTGCCAGAAACCCCTATTCTTAACCCAGTGCGGGAATGTTCTCAGGCTATCTCAATCCCTGTTGGATATCAGGCAGTGAAAATTTTCAATGCTGCTACTATAACCTGGTACAAAGGCTACACTGGAAACCTAACAAATGAGGACACACATTGGTTTCATCATGCGATTCAAATTACGGGGCCTGTCATTTTGGCGATGAGTTTGTTCATTCTATGAGTTGTTGGTATATGGTGAGCTGGAGAAGGTTCAGAAAAAGGTTATTTGGTGTACGAATATCCCCGGAAAAATTATCCCATTGAAAGTCAACACTTCATACCGACCACCATTATTCATTTGAATCAGAATAAAATACGTTTAGCTTTGTTAGTGGACTTCAGTTTGAGATGCCTTGAACTTTGAGGAATTCTTTACCGTTATGGCTGAAAGAGTCCCGGAATTCAAGGAAGTTACTTGAGCAGATGATAGTTTTTCAGGGTAACGCTTCATGCTTTGTTTTACAGGAGGTTTGTATATAAAGTCACGCAGAACGACTTGTCTGTTAATTATTCAGTATAAGACTTCTAAATGTATGCGCGACTTCAACGTCCAGCTCATACAATTACCCTCTAATGGTGCAGATTTAAACGTAGTCGTTAAACTTAATCTGTTCTAAAGAGAGTATTCAGAGGGCTACCTAAACACTGGCCATTGGAACCAGAAGTGCCACATGTGATAGTGCGTAAAATAAAAAAGTTGTTCATTACCTACATAGTGGACTTCATGCCGATCACACTGTGCAAAATCCTGAAGAATATGGGCAGACCTTATGTGTAATACAATGTACGGACATTGCATTCTAAATAACGTTAGGCTTAATGTATTGTAAAATAATGTTGCTCCATTTTTCCTCCACGGCTCACATTCCATCATTGTTGCGGCTCACATGTTGTGGTCAAAGTATGTCTTCGTCTGCATTTTGAATACAGGGATTCACAACATGCAAACGGATCGCAAAATTTATCGTCCTTTAACCTCACCGCTGCTTGCCTGTTACGGTATGTATAAAATAATGCAGTTCTGTATAAATGCTGTGGTGTACGAGCACAAAATGAACTTATCGAACATCCGTACGCAGCCGTTTTGACAGTACCTGTATATGGGTATTACCACGGGTCAACCAATTACAGCTGACTTTTGTTGTACCTTGTCATGGAGCTTCTGATTGGCTGAGGCTTCTCGCTGTATGTGGTCGCAAAGCTGTACCGTACGGTGTCACATGCATTGCACACCTAAACACCACAGAATCATTTCATGGTCAAATGGAATGTAATACAACTCATACTGAACAAATCTCCAGCTAAGTGCTAACTACTGCTACTGTGATGTCAGCTATCAAGTCACAGATGAATTTCCCTCATTAGAGTCACGGCATGATAAGCAGGGACTGGTACTTTGAGGGAATGGGCTGGCGCATTGCTATTAGACGGCCTGGTTCGTCTCGTAGACAACACGATGGTCTGGCGAAGAGCCAGCACGTCTTCGTCTTTCCTGAATCGAGGATAAACCACTGAACAAGATAGAAAAAGAAACATTTCAGAAGAAGTATCGATAAGTTTCTGGAGAAAATGACGTTCATTCGGAGCACAAAATCGCAACGCTCAAGGATGTTCAGTTGGTGATTGTACCCCAGCAATTCGGCAAGCGAGAATGGACTGTATGATTAGTATCATGAATGAAAAAATAATGTTTCAAGCAAAATATAAGACACCAATCTGATTCAAGGACAATGTACACTCGTGTCTCGGACTGTTTTTCTCGATTTTTATTTAGACAAGAGAAAGTATACTCCGGAGCAACTCATTTGAGATTAGCAGAATCCGAGGAAATCTGTCACACAAGGTTAATGATAGTTGAAATACTTGAGAGTACAGTGCGGCCAAAAATCGAAACAGAAAAAAATCGAAGTGTTCTTTAAAAAGCAAGACAGATTTTAGACGATTAATTTGGTCGTGTTGCTTATTCAGTTTTGTAGGGTATCGCCGGGTATTCAGGAAAGCATATTGAAAGCATGTTTTGAAAGTAACGTTTCAAGAAGAAACGAATGAAAAGCGAGGACACTCCACATAGGAAGTAGAATGTCTAATACAGATAAGTTTGAAGAACCAAAGAAAAATAAATAATTCGGATAAGTTGGGCCCTCGATTCCGGAGGCGTAGCAAGCGTGTTGATTATTTCTTCCGCTTACACATGACACTTTTGAATTCTTCGAAAGACACAGTTCCGTTGTGATCTGTGTCTGCTTCCGCTATCATTTCTTCAATTTCACTATCGGTTAATTTTAGATGCAAACTTTGTAGCACCGCTTTTAATTCTCTTGTTGTGATATCGCCATCATGGTCTTTGTCAAAAAAGTCGAATGCCGCTTTTAGATCGGAGTCGTCCGAACGATTCGGAGTCATTACCGGGCTCATCAGTTCGACAAATTCACGAAAATCGATTACTCCATCATTATTCTTGTCCACTTCGGCCATAATTTCACGAGCCTCTTCTGCTGTACATGGTCGGTTGAACAGCTTCATCATTGAACGCAATTCTTGCAAAGTAATATGTCCGTCGTGATCTTTATCGAATAAACCGAAAGCTTCACGTAGCTCTTCAATTTGCTCCTCACTTAAGACCCTCCCGGTCATGCCTGACATCTGTCTGCGTTAGACTAGTTTTTTTGCTCCAACACGGAACGCGCGCCCATTTCAAACCATAACCTCCGATCGATAGGTTTGTGCTCGTGAGTCACGTGATCGCGGCTGATGAGCGAATGTGAACACGATGACGACAAGAGAACTAGATTGGTCAGCTTCTTCAGAAATGAGACTAAGACTTCAAACGCAATGGTCAAAATGCTCTTTGTAGAACTATGTGATCAAGCATTAATTGATACCTACTTGCAGTTCCCCAGTCGTTCATTCAGCTGGCGTTTTTTTTTTAAATTTCGTGTTGGTTGACCTGGTGGCAGTCTCAACCGATAAAGAAGCACTTCTTGCGCATTGTCAAAGCCCCATTTACTATTAGAAAAACCGCGGCTGATGCATTGTGATGCGAAATAAAGCATGTCAATAATCTACGAATTATCATCCACCGAGCCCCAGCTGGGACTAGCAGCCGGGATACAGGATTTCGTGTTCAACACGTTAACTGTTAGACTGTGAGGGTTAGCGGTTCACTCGCCAGTAATTCATATCTGTTAGAAAATATGATACGAAACCAAGCCGAAAATCCATCTTTCTTTATCCTTATGACAATGGATTTAAATAATCAACTGCAAATGCATCAAATTTAATACTCGCATGTTCATGGCATAGATTCGGACGAATGAAATTTCCCCAATAGACATAATTAGGGACATTTCAGATGAACCATGAGTATTACAAATCCCGTCTAGTCAGATTTTCAGGACGCTTTCATGAGCGGTTGAACGTTTGGAGGTAAGCCCATTGTGAGTTCGAACCTCATAAAGACCGACTAATTCTGAAATTTGGAACACTGGAACACCAGCGAAAATTTGACAAACCCAAATCGAAACTTGATTCT
The DNA here is from genome assembly GCA_948099385.1 of Fasciola hepatica. Taxonomy (NCBI): domain Eukaryota; kingdom Metazoa; phylum Platyhelminthes; class Trematoda; order Plagiorchiida; family Fasciolidae; genus Fasciola; species Fasciola hepatica. The sequence continues at coordinate 5,926,101 of CANUEZ040000027.1, read as the reverse complement.
AATCGGGCCAATTTCTTGACGATCCTAAAAATTCCAAAGGCAGGATAGAAATTCCGGTGTGACATGGCGTAACACTAAGTCTAACTTAACGAAGCTTTGTGCGATTCATCGTTCTGAGTTATAAGATTACAGTTACCAGATTTTCGTGCTTACCACTACGATATACATTCACAATGCACAAAACATTCAGCTTTGACGCACCCATTCTCACGTGTGTGCTTTCATATTGCAATCACTAGCATTCTCTGTTTAAACCGTAACATTGGTTCTATGCAACTCTTTCTGGAATTCACTTTCCCAATACTCCTGTTTTTTGTCCGAACTACCAACTCCACCATTAAAAACTCTGCCCTCTACCCCTCATCGAAGCGAATGGTTGTCTTTTCCTTGCATTCAATCCAAACAGCTCGTCTACCCGATCTTGAATTTTCCAGTTGTTTTTCTTCACCCGTGATTCAAACTCCGAACTCTTTCTGTAAATGGACACTTCTATGCCGTCCACCGTTATTCCAATAGTGCTAACGATTCCTCATTCTGCTGCCCACTGTTGTGTGGTCAACACATGCGTCACTGACATTCACACGTGATTCCTGTCCATTTCGCCTTGCACGCGCGATGCCTGTTTGTACCACGCTCTGCATTTTTCCACTCTACCAATCAGGTCATGCCACAGGACTTGTGGCTTTGGCCCATTCGATAAGTCCAGGTTCTTGCATCAACGAGCTTCCGATGAATCCTGCTGTGCTGCGACTGTGAATGCTCCGGCTAGTTCCACGTTAGACAGACATTGATTCTTTGCTTTCACTCGCTTGTCACTTTTTCGCGCTTGCGCTTACCGCACTCCGCACCTGAATACACGTTCGTTCGTACGCACGTGCTTCCATTCTGCCACTGATATCCGGGATACAACACCTGCCGTAGGCAATCACCCGATCAAATCGCAATTTCGGGGCCTTTCAACGTTCACAATAGCAGCTGTTTCAAGTACTCTCAAAGCACAGCCAGCTTAGGACGGCAAGCGGAAGAGTTCATACGGTTAGACACCTCCCACAATTTAATCTCTGGTTGTACAGAGGAGCGAGTGCAACCAATTAGTCCTTTTACTAATCCGCTACGGTGATTCAATGGACATTTCACGGTACAGCTTTGCGGCCACATATGCTGAGGAAACCCGGCCAATAATAATCACTTCGAATAGATATAACAAAACCCGCTGGGACTGTGTACTATTCGCAATATTGGGAATGATAGAACGTGTTGATATCACTACAACCCAGAATTACACAATCCGAAATAGCAAGGAGTCCAAGGCTACGGAACTATACGGTAGTTTTACTGCAGAATTGATTTGTTTCATTATTTTATATCAATGGAACTAATTGGTAGACCAAAATTAAACCAGTCACAGCGAGCTTCTGTCGTGTCTGCTCACGGCAATTCTGATTGGCTGGAGCTCCTTAGCGTATATGGCCACGAAGCGATGCCTGGCCGAGTTTCGTGTGATGCTTGCTGAATCATCACAACCTTCTTCCTCCAAGAGCTCCTCGTCAGTTTGGTTCGCCTGTCGTATTCACCTCAGAACTGGGGCCGGTAACTAGGGTCTGGCCCATACAAAATTCATCTCCACTGGCGGAATATGTGGTTCATTGGCTTCATCACAGTGGCCATTTTCATGGTCCACTATGAAGTGGATCTGGCCAGAATTGCGTCGATGTACGGCTTCATCATCCAGATATGTAATCTCGACCAGATTGACCAAGTTGTCCGGTAATGATTTCGCGAACTGGTCGAAGTTCGTTGCAACAAAAATAGGTAACGTCTCTGGAGTCAAGACACATCAGTGGTGGCCGCAGCCTTCTCCACCTGAATATAACAGTCAGACTCTCCTTTGTGGTCGCATGTACTACTTCCCGGTGTTGCGACAAGAAGTTGTCGATGAACGCTTCCAATTCGGGCAACGTTATCGGGTCAGCCGACGCTAGTGCACTTTCATAGGACGTACCAACTTTTCTGCTGAGCTAATTGTGCATTAGTGGTGTGGCACTGTACGCAGATGCTGAAATCCAATCGTGTCGAGCCAACTTTTCAACTCCATTGCACAGAATTGCGACCCGTTATCGGTGACCAGAACTTATGGAATTCCTTCCCAACTGGAGCATTTTCGTAACACTTGAATCACAAATGAAGTGGTTGGTGTACTTTTGAGGAGCACTTCTGACCATTTGAAGTATGAACCTGTCACCACTAAGGCGTGATATTGGTTCAAGAGTAGGCCACAGAAATCGGCATGGACCCTCTGCAACGGAACGCAACTTTTGGGTCAAGGGTTCCAGTTTTTTGGCCTTCACTGAACTTTATGCAAACACGCATTGCAGTTCTTCGTCGCAGTTGAGATGTCGCGTCCAACACAACTGAGGAGCCCGTGATTTCATCTCCACGCCCAAGTGGCCTCTGTGTAATTCATCCAAAACCGACTTACGCAATGGAGGTGGAATGACAAGTTGGTCACTTCAACAAAGGACTCCGTCAAGTTGTATGCTGAATTCCTCTCGCAAAATAAATAGTCGAGGATAATCCCGTTTAATCACGGGTTGACACCCCTTCCTAATCGCCGAAATCACTGACCAGTAGTACTGTTTTGTCTGTTTCCTCAGTTCTTTCCGCGACACAGGCGTGACTAGTGAAGTGAAATGACGTTCGGCTGCTGCGAATCGTGATTATTGTGGCAGGAAGTCTGTTTGTGGGGTATTCTTGCCGGGTCTGTGCAGAATACCGTAGTTATAGGCAGCCAATGCAATACTCAATCGCTAAGGCATAACAGTTGTCTCTTTGGTAACGGATTTACTTAGTTTATATAGGAACCGAATGGCATGGTGACCCGGGACAGTCTTAAATCCAAATCCAAATAGGTACTTGTGTGGTCGACTTACGGCTCAGAAAACGGCCAAAGCTCCCTTCTACATCTGGAAATAATGCCTCTCCGCACCACTGAGAACACGCGGGAGGCAGATTACTGGACGTCCATCCTGTTCCAGAACTGCTCCGATCCACACTTCGGGCGCGACGATGATGAGCATGGTTCATTTAGATGACACGAATGGGGCGAGTACTGGTCGGTCGACAATATTTTGTATGAGGCTGCGTAGTGTCTTTTCAAATTGCTCGACCCACTATCACACGTCGGACGACTGAGACAGGAACAATGGCTGGTCTCGTGTAGTGAAGTTCGGAATGAATCTGCAATAGTACTGCAGATACCCAGGATCGACCGGTGACACCGGTGACACCAGCTTTGCACTTGATAGCTTTGATCGATATTTTCGGTCCACAATTCTCTCCAGGAACTGCTGTAATAGGTGGTCATCCTTTTCCTTCGTGTATCCAAAAGTAAGCACACCATCCTGATGTGCCATGACCCTACCTATACCATGAACCACCTCGTCAATTGCAGCCTAGAATATCCAGGACGACACGTGCAGATCGAATGGCAAGAACTTGTACTGGAACATACCGCACGGAGCGTTCATGTTTGTTAGTGATTTAGACTTCGTGTGCAGCGAAATTCGCAAGTATGTTTCTGCAAGGTCAAATCTTGAGAAGCACTTTCTGCCGAGCGCGCATTTCACGAAGTCCTCCGGCTCCACAGTAGTTGCCGTGCCTCTCCGTAACCGCGGATTCAGTGTCAACCGATAATCACGACATATTCGGGTTGTCTGTCCATCGGGCTTCATTGTCACGATAATCGGAGTCGCCCAAGTGAATGAAATCATACATGCACTAACTTCATCTTGTTACATCTTCGTAAGTGCCTTAAGAATATCTTCTTGCTGACCGTACGATAATACCCATCGCTTCAGGATTACTGGATCATCGTCAACTTCCAACTTCACGGGTTTAATCTCCATGCCACCTTTGTTGTTGGAGCACTGCGCGATCGAATTCCGGAGAATAAGTTGACCTACCGGGGTCTCGGATGTTGTCTGGAGGGTTACTATTTTGTCCAATGCCCGCAGGGTCTTCAAACCAGGGTCGACGGATCGTCTGTTGAAATCAGAAATCGTGTCGGAACTTACTCGCGTTTCAACATAACCATCAACGTAGTTTCACCCAATATTTAGGCGATGACCAGTAACATCGTGAATACGCACGTCAGTAGGTTACATGGGCACACTGTGCTGGACTAATTCAAACACTGATTGTGGAATAATGGACTCGTAGCTCCCAATATGCACAACGAACTGGTGCCTCAAACCACATTGGAATTGAACTATTTGGCACAGAAAGTGGGTGGAATCATACGCAATTTTTAATGCGTACACAAGATTGGCATCATCCTTCGAATCGTCAGGAGTCGCATTCGCCATATTGCGTCTGGATTGGCCACATACCTTGCGGATATGACCGGTATTCCCACAGGAGTGGCATACTGCATTTTGGAAGCGGCAAGTGGGACGGAGATGAACTTCACCACATCGCTGATTTGCATTCATGTTCAGTCGCAACTATTGACCTGAACTGAGATTTTTTGATGTGAACTGCCTGGTTTACTGGACTGAATATGTTGGAATGTTTGGCAGTCGCTACGGGGAAATCGTCGGATTGTTCGTTTATTGACCGGGCTTCAGAGAGCGTGAGGTCTGGCGTCAGCAATAGCTTCTATTTCAATTCCGGATGATTCACATTGGCAATTATTTGGTCACGAAATTGGGTCTCCGCCTGACTCTTGAAATTACACCTCGCAGCCTGTGTTTTTAGCATGAGGATACATTCACGGAATTTTATACTGGGATTACAGACAAACGAATGGAATTTGGCCCTCTTCATCATCTGAAAATTGACTTGAACAACGTGTCCTTGTAGCAGGTTATTCAACTCTTCGAACAGAACTGAAGCTAATATTCTCGGGGAAGTGAGGCTCTTCATCAGCCAATACAATGATCAACCGCTGGACGTCAAGAAGAATGCAGTCTTATTCTCTTTCTTTACATCCTTGCGTATGCTGCACCATAGCTTAAATCGTTCAATCCCATTCATAATTACCGATACACAGATATGCATGTTTCGTTGTTCAGTACTAGAGGACTCTGTGACGCGACGCCAATTTTACTGTTCGTAATACTCGGATTGATATAACTTATTGAAAGCAATCCAACCCAGAACAACGCAGACCAAAATAGCAAGAAGGCCGAGGTTGCTTAACTGTGCATTAGTTCTACTGCAGACCTGGTTTGTATAAATATGCTACACCAAAGGTATATATATTTGGCCTTATTTAGTGGTCGGCCACTTTCGCCACGTAACAATACTGTCAACAGGCTAACGTTGTGCTTTAGAATGAAGATCACTGGGCAAGCGTTAATCCCAACTTATCCTCGAGCACTGCCGCTGATCGCTCACGACCGCTTATTCGTTGAGTCCACATTGTTCGCGGCTAACGGTGAAAATTTCGAACGTTCTCCGATCCGCAATCTGGAGACGCGCGCGGCAGCATACAGCTCTGCTCTGTCTGGATTGGGTAATTTTCAGCAGACAGCTTGGCCAATCTATGGTCGAGGCTACAGATCTGGAAGATGGATTTATACATCGATGCCTTACAAGCCTCATTCGCCTCAGCGTGGCGACCGAGGATACGGATGAACATTTTGCTGAGGCTGATAACCCACTTGTTCCTCCAGAGATGATTGCCATCTCAGACTTGTAGACCAGTGCGATAGACGAGCCAAACTGGCAAGGATTTCTTGATGGAGGAAGGTTGTGGTGATTCAGTAGGCACGTCACGGGAGACGGCACGGTAATGCTTTGCGGCCACATACACTGAGCCCCCCCCCCCCAGGTACAATGAATGCACGCAATGATTGATTAACCTGTGATCTACCAATTATTTCCTTTGATGTAATATTTATACAAATCAGTTAAGCAGTAAAACTAAAGTATAATTATGCCGGCTTGGCCTTCTCACTACTTCGGCGCGCGTAGTTCCAGGCTGAGGCGATTTCAATACGTTCTCTCAGTACAAGCGTTGTGAATAGTACATTCATGATCCATGATTGACTTTCTCACCCGTCTTCATTCTCTCGTCTTTGTTGTGTTCAGAAGTAAACAGGTTGAAATAAGAATAGGACTTGTATTGAACGTAACATACACCGACCGTGCGGACGCAAGCATACATAAAATGTCCGGGCTACTAAGTCAACAGAAATACGGAATCAGTATAATCGATAAATGCCCGAACAGGGATGTGATTGCTTAGTTCGTAATACTGTAGCGGGGACTGCTGGAGCAACAGAACGACGCGAATATCAAACCAATTGGGCCAACCGATCGAGAGCCACAGACCAAAGAACAGACAGTGAATATGTCGTAGGCATCCCGAAGCAGACAAAAAAGGCACGCGGACCAGCAGATGGGACACAGCGGGGGCTCAGGCAACCAACATGATAGCCCATGTGAAGGGCCACCGATTAAACCGCCAAACGGAACAATCGGACTAACCAGACAGAAAGTGCCCGTGAGAATCAAGCTAACGGACACGGGCAACTGACCAGAACGCAGCCGAAATGCTCAGGCAGTCGGCTGATCGGTGTTGTTGCAGCGCCGTCTGGAAAGAGGGCTATATAAACCATTGCGCATATTTCATGGGCTTGACTTGTGTGGCCGCCCAAAAGGATGTGCCCTTACCCGTCTTGCTTCCTCCGTTAAATTGGTGCCATGACCACACACACACACACACACACACACACACACATACATACACATACACATACACATACACATACACATACACACGCACACGTAGTGAAGCTGCCTTGGCCTGTTCCGTTCGTGGATGGAGGTGCGGAGGCGTGGATCCCAGATTTTTAAACGGACGGCCGCATGCAACGGAGTGAAAGTAGACACGCCTTTGTTGGCGGCACTTAGGGCATTGATGGCTGGGGGTGCCAAGACGGTGCGTAACCTGAAAACGTGAGATAAAACAGGCCTCACGTATCAGGGGGTGCGTGCGGGGCTGATGATTGAGTTCACACAGAAAGGCGATCTCCAGAATGCCAGGGGCCGGTTCAACACGGCTCCGTATGACAGTACCCAAGATCCGGTTGTCCATCATCAGTACCTTTTGCGCCAGCTATCTATCGGGTTGCCTGAGTCAAGTGACGTAACTAAAGGACGCCTTGTTCGTGATCGTTTCGTTCAGTGTGGCCCCGACTGTTCAAGAAAGGTTGAAAATAGCAGTTGCGTGTGACATGATCGATACAGAGCGCCTGTTCGCGTTGGTTCGTGCTGCCCAGACTGGAACAAAAGTTTCCCGATGAGAGCCATCGGAAGTGAAGTCCAAGTTGCAGAATATTACTGAGGAAATCAAACAATTAAAAACGGTAACTCGGCAAACAAACACAACGTAAGGACGAATCATTAGTGCGTGGTTCACGAAGGTGTTTTGTGTGTGGCAAGGTGGGGCATTTTGCCCGATATAGGCCAGAGAAACGCACTTCATCTTGTTTTTCTGAATCCACATTGAAGTTGAGTGGGGTGCTCATGGTTGAGGTCATAGTTGGGGGTGAACGTAGAATTGCAATTGTAGATACGGGGGCCGGGGTCCCTGTGACACCGTATGGAGGGAATTTCGGTTAAACCAAACGAAGTACAAGTACATGCGGTCGGCGGGACGGCTCTGCGAGTAATAGAGAAGCAGCAGCTGGCGCCTCAGATCGGGGGTGTTCGCGTGACACATGAGATGTTGCTAGTCGAAGGAGTTGCTAAGACGACTGCTGGGGTTGATTTATTGGAGCGCCTGGGTGGCAAGACTTATTTTGAAGCTCATCGATTGCAAGCTGGGGAGAAGAATATAGAACTGTAGTCGCGCTGAAACAGTTTGAACCGCATTTGTGGTGTAGAAACTTCTTCTGTCCCAGATTGTCCGATCCCATGCATCAGGCAGTGCATCGAGAAGTATGCCGAGTTGTTTTGGACACCAGATGACGAATACGGTCTTTGCGATTGGCTAGAACACAGAGTTGACATGGTCCCGGGTGCAGTGTGCAAACCGGTATATCGTAGGATACCATAGTCTTACCGGCAGTAGAGAGACAGATTCGTGATTTGCTATCAAAGGAAATAGTTCACCACGGCACTAGCCCGTATTCCTCGCCAGTGTTATTAACGCAAAAATCGGATGGCAAGTACCGATTTTGTGTTGGCTTCCGGGAACTCAACCGCGTTACGATTAAAAACGCGGTCCCAGCGCCACTAACCGAACATATATCTGAGCAACTTCATGACGTGGAGATGGTGTTGTCGTTAATCGACTTACGGTCAGGTTATTGGCAACCACCGGCGCTTGCAAGGGACAAAGAAAACAACCTTCTGTGCCAAAGGGAAGCAGTATGAGTTCTTACGTATGCCTGTTTTTGATTGCTTCGGAATGCCTCCGACATATTCACTGTCTGTTCTTTGGTCTGTGGCTCTCGATCGGTTAGCCCAGTTGGTTTAATATTCGCGTCGTTCTGTTGCTCCAACATTCCCCGCCACCAATTGACCTTCATTCGGGCATGGTGATAGTGCGGTCGTGTTTGGGACGTTGAGGTGTCGGTGTACGTTGACCACGTGCGCATGAATAACACGTAAAGGAGACACAACGGTCTTGGATGATTGAGCCAGTCTTGCTTCTTTCTTTAACCATGTCACTGCTCGCTCTGGCAGTGCATATCCGTTACCTCGTCTGACCATCATGAGTTCCTGTGATTTTTTCTTTGACGCGACTACGCTCCACGAGCTGGTCCCTTCATTTCAGCATCGAATGTTATGAGGACTATCCTCCAGTGTTTTGTCATTCATTTCTCACTCTTCCATGTCCGAAAAATATAACTCCGAGTGCACATGTGTATGCACCGTTGGCTTTACCAGAAGAGCATTCCGCCGATGGTGTTGATCCATTTGTCTTTCACATACCGTCGCTATATGCAAGCAATTGTACAGTGATTATTGTGAGAACTAAGAATAAATTCCTCAAGTTTAAAGTCAACAAGCATGCTTTTGCCCATCCGGGGATTGTCCGTTATGGTCTTTTGTAAGAACAGTTTCTCGTAATTGAAGTTATTATTCCTTCCCCCCAATCTGATGTCCATATAACGGAAAGGTTACTAAAACCTGAAGTGCTTGGAATCCCCTTCAACGTCAATCCCTTTGTACCTACAACTTTTCTCATTCTGGCCCCTACCCACCACCATGGCTTCTCATTTTAGATGTTTATTACAACCAGGATTTCTCACTTGGCAATACTTTAGCAAATCAAATGCAAACCTCCCCTTTCTAGTGGTATTTCACTAATTGAAAGAATGTGTACACTAATTGGTTTCTGTAACGGATTGTCATCCAGTTGGTTAATAACTCGGCGAAACGAATACTAAACTCAGGTTTGCTTCACTACGTGTAGTGTAGGATAATCAGTCAACCAAAGATGAAGACACACTTCAGATTGTGAGCAAATCGACAACGGTGTACGGACAATTAGTAAGACTCTCAACCCTCGTCTAACAGGGACAGCAAACACACACAGGCAGTTCGAGAGCTAAGTCACCGGGTAAACGGAGGGATTGGTGATTGTATATGACGCACAAAAAATTGTGCCCAACCGCAACCAGTGTTTGAAGTTCGGCGAAACGACAGAGCAAATTAAATGCATGCGATTAGGGATGGGGGGTAGAAGCGAATAACTCGGTGTCCGTTAACAGAAGCCGGGACGGGATGAAGATCAACAACCGGGATAAGTGAAAACGAAGGTTAAAAGTGCACATTACTCATTACGCGATCGAGCGCGACAAAATGAAACCATCCCAAGCTGTTCTCCACTAATCGCACTGGTCGCTGTGCATCGATCGTAGAATTGCGTCCTCCTCAACAGTGAATGCAACGGGGCCAGATCCTGTGTTTCGATCTTGCACAATGAGTAGTGAATGTGTAGTTGGATTCGTCGTTTTCGGTGTACCCAAAGTTCCGTTTTTCCGGGCCTTTGTGGCTGTCGTAGAGGACAACATCTGTACAGGCTTATCTTGGTCATTAGGATCAGCCCGGACTGGAGCGGGGTGGTGCAGTAGCAACACACAAAACTTCGAGGTGAAAGGGCCCGAGTTGAAACCCTGGGTGTGGCGGAGAGTATGCACTCTTGGTGGACTCTAACAGGAGCGAAACTCGAGCCTGATGCTTCCGAGTGCAGGTTGGTCGGATGACCTGAGGCCTGTGCGTGAAAGGTGGAGTCCAAAATAAATGTTTAGGTCTACTTTTCATATTCCACTTGTTGGTAGTTCAGTAATTCATGACTGTAGGACCACATACAGTTAATCACGACAGAAGCAACGAAAGCCTATATTGCGCTGGTATGTTCGCCCCCAGGTACAACTTTCTTGCGTTTCTTGTCTCCCAGCCCGTAGCGTCACGCAGAACCACATGGACTAGCAAAATCCCATAAGACTCGAACACAACGCTCATTGAATCATGGCTGGACTCAACTGACGCCGGACACTGGCTCGTTCGGCGAAACAATAACCACCACGGGAAAACGGAACTTTGGGTACACCGAAAACGACGAATCCAACTACACATTCACTACTCATTGTGCAAGATCGAAACACAGGATCTGGCCCCGTTGCATTCACTGTTGAGGAGGACGCAATTCTACGATCGATGCACAGCGACCAGTGCGATTAGTGGAGAACAGCTTGGGATGGTTTCATTTTGTCGCGCTCGATCGCGTAATGAGTAATGTGCACTTTTAACCTTCGTTTTCACTTATCCCGGTTGTTGATCTTCATCCCGTCCCGGCTTCTGTTAACGGACACCGAGTTATTCGCTTCTACCCCCCATCCCTAATCGCATGCATTTAATTTGCTCTGTCGTTTCGCCGAACTTCAAACACTGGTTGGGGTTGGGCACAATTTTTTGTGCGTCATATACAATCACCAATCCCTCCGTTTACCCGGTGACTTAGCTCTCGAACTGCCTGTGTGTGTTTGCTGTCCCTGTTAGACGAGGGTTGAGAGTCTTACTAATTGTCCGTACACCGTTGTCGATTTGCTCACAATCTGAAGTGTGTCTTCATCTTTGGTTGACTGATTATCCTACACTACACGTAGTGAAGCAAACCTGAGTTTAGTATTCGTTTCGCCGAGTTATTAACCAACTGGATGACAATCCGTTACAGAAACCAATTAGTGTACACATTCTTTCAATTAGTGAAATACCACTAGAAAGGGGAGGTTTGCATTTGATTTGCTAAAGTATTGCCAAGTGAGAAATCCTGGTTGTAATAAACATCTAAAATGAGAAGCCATGGTGGTGGGTAGGGGCCAGAATGAGAAAAGTTGTAGGTACAAAGGGATTGACGTTGAAGGGGATTCCAAGCCCTTCAGCTTTTAGTATTTCGTTACTTGGCAACGGACAAGTTCCGCGTAGCACAAGTGGAGTCCGAACACATGCTGGAATGAGGCACAATACACCCGTCTTGTAGTCCTTGGGCTGTGCTTCTTTCTGCGGTTCCTCAACCTTATCCCGACTGGCATCCCTATGGGAATATTGGGGCCCTCAATCAAGCTAATATCCCAAATAGCTACCCCATTCTACTTATTCAGTACCCATTTTCTTTCCTATCTGGTTGTTTTGTTTTCAGCTGCATGGACCTAGTTAGAGCCTACCGTCAAATTCAAGTAGCCAAGCCTGACGTCTCTAAAACCGCTGTCACAACTACCTTTGGACTATTCAAGTTCATGTGCATGTCATTTGGGCTCAGCAACGCAGCGCACGATTTTCAAAGGTTTATGCATGAAGGAACACGCGGTTTGAAAAATGTCTAGGTGTACTAAGACGACACTTCGGTTGGAAGTTATTCAGAAAATGAGCATATGGTACACCTGCGCGCCCTTTTTGAGCGCCTCAACCAACACGGTGTAGCCATTAATCTTGTCAAATGTGAGCTAGGTAGGTCCATCATATTCCTGAGTCACGACATTTCAGTCTTGGGCATACGGTCTCTGTCAGACAAGGTGGTGACAATTCACGACTATCGTGAACCTCACTCTTACCGACAGTTGACCAATTTTTTGGCTTGGTTAACTTCTATCGTCGGTCTATCCCCCACTGCGCGGAAATAATGCAGCCCCTCACAGACCCTCTACGTGAAGTTGGGCGGAAATTTCTATTTCCCGACACACCATGGGCAGCATATACTTTGACCAAGGAAGCCATCACCAACAGCACTCTTTGCACACCCCGACTGTTCCGCTATTCTGGCATAAGGGACAGACGCTTCAGACACGACTGTTAGCGCAATGTTGCAACAGTTCGTCAACAACTCATTGTGAGGGGATGGTCGGACACGTCGTTCGATGGACGGTTTAATCTCACTGGTAGACAGTGCGTCAGCACCGACCCCTTCGGAGCCCACGGAACCACGAGCGGCAGGACAGCCGATGGATGGCGTGAACTGATAGACGAGACGAATCCTGCCAGCGAAATTTAAGCCCCAAGGCGTGATCGTCCACGACAGTCGGACCAATGCGCTGTGTTCAACGTGTGGGCACGTGACAGCAACCTAATATGTTCTTTGGTTTTCGCTTATAAAACTAGATGATTCTGAGGTAGAGCAGAGTTCACGCTCGAATTAGCGAGACGGGACAAAACAGTCATGGCAATCTATAGCTTTCTTTTCCAAGCATCTCCAACCTGCGGAATCCCGTTATAGTATATTTAGCAGAGAACCACTGGCAATTTACCTGGGCATCTGACATTTCAGACACACTTGTGGGCCAAATGTTCGCAGTGTTTACAGATCACAAACCACTAGTGCACGCTCTCCAGTCAGCTTCCGATCGGTATTCATCATGCGAGATTCGCCACTCAGACCATGTTTCGGGCATTCGACACGCCACTGGGACACAAACCCATAGCAAACGCACTCTTACGCGTCCACATTACCGACGACCCACTACAAATGAGCATAGATCTAGAAGCAATTACCGTAGCCCAAACAACAGATCCTGAGGTCGATCAGCTCAAAAACAACAGCTCCCTGTATCTAGCGCCGGTGACACCTCCAACTTCAGACGCAGTTATTATATGCGGTATCTCACAAGGTCAATTACAACCACTAGTTCCCGACAATTTCTGCCGACAGATTTTTAGCAGCTTCCATAACTCATCGCGCCCTGTTTTGACCGCCTCAGTGAAACTAATCACCAAGCGATTTGTTTGGCCTTGTGTCAAACGCGACGTACGTCTTTGGGCACCAGCTTCTCTTCAATGCCAACGCGTTAAAATGCACCATCACACTAGATCTACATTAGGCACATTCTTTGTGTCAGACGCACGTTTTCATAACGTGCGTGTGGATCACGAGGGGCCCTCCCACCACCTAACGGTCACGCCTACATCCTCACGTGTGTAGATCGGTTCACTCGCTAGCCACAGACCATACCTATTCCCCGTCCTACCTCAGAGGAAGCTGCAAAAGCATTTCTTATTGGTTGGGTAAGTCATTTTGGTTGCCCTGCTGTCGTGACCAATGACGGCGGTCCTCATTTTGACGGTGCCTTCCACGAGCTATTGAGCACATTTCGTTGCAGATACAACAAGACTACAGCCTGCCACCCTGAGGCTAATAAAATGATGGAGTGATTCCATCGCTAATTGAAAGTTGCCCTACGTGCTCGTTAAGGCGGATATGCGTTTTACGCCGGCTGAACTGGTTTACGGTTGCACATTACGTTTTCCAGGTGAGTTGGTTTCTCCATCACCACCTGCGAGTTTTAACTACGGGGATAACGCAAAACCTTTGTCACACCAAATGCGGGTGCTAAAGCACACCCCGCTACTGGAACAAACCCTCAGTAGTTACATACCTCGAGTAGTGCCTGAATATTTGTTGGTAGTCGCTGCACCCACGACTCTGTGAGAACTTTTGCTTCGAAAAGTCGTCCTACCAACTGCTGCATTTCTCTCCGTAGTACAGAGGGCTTTTTGCTACCTAATTCTGTCTCTTGAATGAACATTTCAGTGCGGACGATTCTGACGGCAAAAGACTAGAGATTACCTATTTTTTCACGGCTTTGTAAGAAAAGTCGCTGTAAGATGATTCGCGTATCTGAGCAGTAACGTCACGGGGAAGATGGCCAACAGTCCACAAATAACGAGTACACTCTCTTGTGATCCTGTGTTTCAATCTCAGCTTCCAGCTTACGAAACCAGCGTTGACGATCATCAATGAAAAACTCAGGGACGGTTAGGGAGACTGTCAAAACGGACGGGTCTGGGTCAGGCTTACGGCCATTGCTAACCATACTACAGTGGTATAGTTATTGTTAGACGATATATGGAGGTGATTCAAGTACCGGTAAAAAACGGCAAAACGATACTTTTGATAATACTGCAAGATAAATATAAAACGAGAGTATTGTAAAAGTACTGGGGATCTTATGTCCATATGGCGGAATACGTAAGTATATATAAACGTGTAAATGCGACTCAAGAACTTACGAGGGTCCTTGGTGGAATGACTTTGTCTTTCGGGCTCACCAGTTTAGGATTCCCCTACGTCCAGTCAGGACTTGGTCCGGTATATTGTCTGTAGCCCTTGGTCCTCGGTTGGCGACATGATAACGATAATGCTCGACAGCGCTCATAGGAGTAAAACGTGAAACGCTGGAGCGGGATAACGTGTGTACTGGAGAAACGCAAGAGCATGCGGACAGTGTAAACGGGCGGAGCAATTGGCGCCACCAAATTTGGTAATCGTCCAGGCAAGCAGATGTGTTATTATGCGTGTGTCTGTCATAGCAGTACCACTACAGTATCACAACTCCACTAACCAGATGATTGAAATACGCTCGCCTACCAAAAGGCATCTAACGTAATGCACCGCCATTGCATTGATCAGGTGGGGATAGATTGGTTGTCTCATGCAAATCACACGGCTTCACCGATCCACCAGATCAACATCCAACCGCGAGTGCAATACGATGCACAATTGATGTCCGCGGCCTTTTTGCACGGGAGGAGCACGGGAAGTCAGGTGGTTCTCAAATTAGATTGGTGGTTTTTCATGTCTGTGATAATTTCCCAAATAAACCTTTAAATAGTATGAATACAAAGCTCAGCGGTTAAGAATTAATGAAAATGACCACTATCGTCACTGAGATCCATAGCTATTTTGATCATGATTATCGTCATTGTTATAGAAAACGTACGGTACGCGACCCCCAGAAGTATCCTCCATCGAGTACCGAAGCGATTCACTAAGAAAATTCCCACACTCGAACGAAAAGAGAAGACTGGAGTCGGTAGGCAGATATATTAGTGTATTGTATATATCGTGGCACCGAAACAGTACCGATACGAGCAATACACGATAGGCAAACCAAGCGCGGTGGCGAAGCAGAAGCGAACCGAATGCGTACAGTCGGCGGAAAGCCGAAACTGACGAAGGTGAAATCGGCTGGAACCTCGTGGTCACTTCAGCAAAATGTATGAGTTGTGCCGCCAAACCATGTCATTGGCACTCGCACGTGATTCATTCTGGTTCCGTTGGCCTTGCCCTCGCGTGCGCAATGCCTGTCTATCCCACGCTCTGATTTGTTCCACTTTACCAATCACATGTGGTTAGATGCGCGTGTGACTGGCATTGATTCGTTGTTGCAGCGGTGGCCATCTTCGTTCATACCTTTACCACGTTTATTGTTTAACTGAACGCTGACTGCCAAGCGCGGTTGCCATTTGACCGTTGCTCTTGCGCACGCTCTTGCGCACGCTCCCAAATACACGCTAACCACTATCTCTCCCAATCGCCTTCTCGTTCTCACGGGTCGTGGAGAATACTGTTCTGGTTAACATGTTCGTGCAGTGCCGCACATTAGAATGACATGCGGGTGGTCCACGCAGTACAAAGGACCGAAGCACGCGTTTACTAAGGAAACCACGAAGTAAGGTCTAATCAACCTTACATTGTTCCTGTCCCTTTGACACACTGATATGTTTGCGCTTGCCAGTAAATGATTCACTTGTTTGCCTGCTTGTCTACTTGTGTGCGCGCCTACCGGTGTGTTAATAAACGGATCTATTGCGTACTGTGTTCTATGAATTCTGAATACAACAGTATGCCGCCAAAGAGAAACAGTACAGTCAAAATCAAACTTCAGAGAAAATCGTAAAGGAAAGAAATCAAAAAAGATGATTTATGGGAACTTTCCACTTCCTCGGAAGACCGAGATAACTACACGGTCTTCTACTTTCACCATATGGTCTCATTAGTCTAGGATGTTCAATCTGATGATAACATTCTCAATCGTTTTGAACATTCAGTGCCTCTAAAGTTCAATCTCAGAAATTACTCCTGTCAACTACTATAAGGATATTTCGCATACAGTATCATCTTGTTTCAGCATAAGAACTTCATTGAATTAATTTTGTAGTGAATATTTTTAGGCCAAGCTAATCTACTACTTTTATACTACCTTATTCCAAAACTGCGTTAGAATGTGGCTCCCCTGGGGCTAAATTCCTTCGTAGACCATCATGGTTAAAAAGATCACTGAGGAAGATCTAAAATGTGGGTATTCACAACGTGACAAGGGTACATTTAATCCTTTGTTCTTTCGAAATGAATCGTTTGAATTGCCGCTTCGTCTATCAAGCTCTAAACTGCTTCACAGTGTGTTTCGGTATCCTTAAGACGGCTGTGTATGTCCGGACAGTTTGAATGAGGCACAGACAGAACGAATCGATCGCTCCTTTCTGTGGTGCTTATTCCGTAGAACGAAACGCCAATGGAAAATAACCTTCTGTGCCATAGGTTGCTGTTTACTTGCTTACTTTGGTAATCAGATGTATTCTTATAGAAAGCCCATAAAACAAATGAGGTAAATAGCGATGACATTTTCCATTCTCTGATCCCTTTTGCGCGTCGACGTATTTAGCCCAATCATGAGCCAGCCCATGTTTAGCAGGCTGGGTGGTTGCATAGCTTCGCTAAAAAGTCGATACGACTGATAGTTTGAATTAGATTGATCCACTAGCTCTTCGGGTTTCGTTTCCATCCGGTGTGGGAGACGAGTACGCCGCATTCAGCAGCCATCACGTAGATATTTCCATTTTTTACTGACTGGACTAAGAAAAAAATGGTGAGTTATTTCGCGTAACTTCTGATTTTATTTAATGCTCTCTTTTTACCGATAGCGTGAATGTATCAGCCTTCACATTGGTCAATCCGGTGTGCAAGTGGGTAATGCATGTTGGGAATTGTACAGTTTGGAGCATGGAATCCAACCGGATGGGCATATGCCTAGTGATAAGACTATTGGCGGAGGTGATGATTCGTTCCAAACATTTTTCAGTGAAACCGGAGCCGGTAAACATGTTCCCCGGGCTGTATTGGTCGATTTGGAACCCACTGTGGTGGATGAGGTGCGTACGGGCACGTATCGTCAACTGTTTCATCCTGAACAATTGATTACCGGCAAAGAGGATGCGGCAAACAATTATGCTCGTGGCCACTACACAATTGGCAAAGAAATGGTCGATCTGGTTTTGGATCGTATACGGAAATTGGCAGATCAATGTACCGGGTTGCAGGGTTTTCTCATTTTTCACTCATTCGGCGGGGGTACCGGGTCCGGTTTTACCTCGTTACTGATGGAGCGTGTGAGTGTGGACTATGGGAAAAAGTCAAAATTGGAATTTTCCGTCTATCCAGCTCCTCAAATTTCCACTTGTGTGGTTGAACCATATAATGCGATTTTGAATACTCACACCACACTGGAGTTGTCTGATGCCGCCTTCATGACCGACAACGAAGCTATCTACGATGTATGCAGGCAAGTAGTGCTCTGTTTGTTATATATATATATATATATATATATATATATATATATATATATATATATATATATATATATATATATATATATATATATATTACATCGGCTTTACAACGAGGTGGGGGAGAGCGGTTAATAAAAGGGAACAAATACATTTTTAGCCGTCGCAATAAAATATTGGAATAGGAGAGCTGATCATGCACTAGTAAACCTGTAATCTTTGTGCGTACGTAAATGCCATTATTTCATGGAAACGCCTCTGTAGTACCTGAATTTCTCAGCTCTGATTTCATCGAACAGTTCTATTCAGTTTGGTTCATTTAAGTCTCTTTATTTTCAAACGCCATCTTTGTAACAGAGTGTTCCCAGTTAATTATTATCTTCAAATCCACTCCAAAAGAATACTGAGTGAGGTCTAAAAAAGGAATGATCAGAGTAATGTAAAGAACAGTTAGAAGTAGTCCATAAAACCGGTGGGCCACTAACTACAAAGTTTGTCCCCCCTCCCCGTAGTGCATGGCGTCTTCAACTAACAGTCAGTCTTTCATGGAAACCGTGCTGATGGGATCATCTTCAGGGTTTCTGGCCCTTTTTATTGTCTTTTAGCAAATGTTTCTATTAACAAATATCAATTCCCCAGACGGCCCAACTTAAATTTTTGATTAAAATCATCACCTGGTGTTACTATTGTGACAGGAATTTTCACCAGTTGCTTGAAAATTTGCGGCAAAGTTGATATTGATCGTTCTGCCGAGACTCACATTTAACTCATATGAAAAAATGTATGTATGTTTGTATTTATCTCTTCATTCTTTTTCTACAGACGAAACCTGGATATTGAACGTCCAACTTATACCAACCTGAATCGTTTGATTGCCCAAGTTGTCAGCTCGATTACTGTGTCTTTGCGTTTCGACGGCTCGCTGAATGTGGATCTCACTGAATTTCAGACTAATTTAGTTCCATACCCTCGCATTCATTTTCCTCTGGCCACATACGCACCAACAATCAATGCGGAAAAAGCCTATCACGAACAGTTGAGCGTGGCTGAAATTACCAATGCCTGTTTCGAACCGGCTAATCAACTGGTCAAATGTGATCCCCGTCATGGGAAATATATGGCCTGCTGTTTACTCTACCGGGGTGATGTTGTTCCAAAAGAGGTGAACGCATCCATTTCGACAATCAAATCTAAACGC
The DNA here is from genome assembly GCA_948099385.1 of Fasciola hepatica. Lineage (NCBI taxonomy): Eukaryota > Metazoa > Platyhelminthes > Trematoda > Plagiorchiida > Fasciolidae > Fasciola > Fasciola hepatica. Next base: position 5,907,047 of record CANUEZ040000027.1, on the reverse strand, counting down.
ACAATCCAATTTGTCGATTGGTGTCCAACCGGGTTTAAAGTTGGTATCAATTATCAACCGCCAACCGCTGTACCTGGAGGTGATTTGGCCAAAGTACAACGGGCCGTGTGTATGCTAAGTAATACGACCGCCATTTCGGAAGCTTGGGCACGTCTGAATCACAAGTTTGATCTGATGTATGCAAAACGTGCCTTCATCCATTGGTTCGTTGGTGAGGGTATGGAAGAAGGTGAATTCTCCGAGGCCCGTGAAGATTTGGCTGCTTTGGAAAAAGATTACGAAGAGGTTGGTGCAGACAGTGTAGAAGGTGAAGAAGGCGAGGCGGAAGAGGAATACTAGATCCTGTTTCATTTATGCTTGATCAGTTCCCTATCAATGCATTCCTCTGATAATGCATACGAAAACACGGTTTGAACAACAATTTAAAAGAAAAAAAATTGAGAAAGTTTCGGAAGAATTCACAGAACAAAAGAACTGGATTGCTCTCTGTAATCCACGATCGCTTTTGCCCTGCTGGCTTAATGCCAGATTCGGTTCTGACTGTTCCCAGATTGTGGAACTGCATCTGATTCCTCTTTTTTCCATTTTTCTATTACGAGATCTTTTTTGGGTCTTGTAATAGTCTTGGAGGTGACCATGTTCAAGCTATTACAGTGGTAATAGAAAAGGTCTCCTCGTTGAATTTGGTCTTTTATTGTTTCAACACACGGCGGTTGGTCTTTTCTGATTTACAATAGATCAGGTATTGTTATGGATGATTGTGTTTTGGAATTTGATTCAGATTCGGTTTAAATTCATACTACTTAGTTTGACAATGAAACTACCGTTTACCTATATGACTTGGAAGAAACACAAGTAAAGCCGACTGCTATTGCACAATTTATATCCAGAAAATTTTCGATATATCTCGTCCGGTGCATATTTGAATTTTAATATATATATATATATATATATATATATATATATATATATATATATATATATATATATTACACCGGGTTGAGAACATGTTGCCAACGCAACCACAACGGAAAAAAACTACAAAGTCGGGGAGGGGGGGGATTAAGAGTCAACTTAAGGATTATAATAATTAAAAGCGAATTCTTTTTGATATTTCCACCGCACACGTTTTGCAAAACTTTTGTCTGGTTTTCAATTGTTTATGCGGAGCGGGAAGTCAACAGACAGGCGATACAGCGTTCGCACCACTGGATTCGGTTCTGAGCCATATCTCTCAGCGCCTCTAACCGACGGCAGTCCTCATCTCTTGGACCCCAACCAGCAAGGCTGTAAGCACCAACCGAAGTCAAAACCGAAGCTAACTTCATCGTGCCCCTGTACCAAGTCATAGCCTGATCGCCGCGCCGCTTCTTCCAGCCTTGTTGAGCACGTGCAAAAAGAGCTCCAAGGGGCAAACGATGGGTAGGCATGAGCAAAAAGTGGTTGAACCATCGGAGGCGGTGCAGAGTTATCATTTCGTTAAGAAAGTGGCTATCCGTGCCAAACACACGACGGCGCACCTCGTCATCACTCACTCGATGTTTCCACCGGATGCGAGTGATGCTTTGGAGACATCGGTTGTCGAACACAGAAAGACGCCGAGGATCCTCAACGCGAAGAGGTCGGGTCTCGCAACAGTATAGTAAAACACTGCGAACCGCGGTGACGCACACCCGCCCCTTAAGAGAGAGAGCCGGATGTCACGGTGACGTCACAGGTGTTGCAGGTTGGCGAAAGCGGCTCTAGCTCTCGCTATGCGTAAACTGATCCCCCCAACACCACCTCCAGTTGTTATCAAGCTCCCAAGGTACTTAAAGTTGTCGACTAACTCACGCTGATCCCTATAAAAGATGAGAGCAGGCACAGGCTCCTGCCAATCTTGCAAAAGCAATTTGCACTTAGAAGGCGCAAAGTGAATTCTTTATCTGGATACCTCAATCATCAAGCGGTCCAGAGCATGTTGCATGGCCTGTGCGCTATCATTCAGCGAGGCGATATCATCAGCATATTCCAAGTCGAAAACTGTTTTCTGGGAGGAGTTCAACTCCACCGTTTAGAAGGCCAGATAAGGCATTCCGTAGAACATCCTCTTTGGCAAATTTGGGAAGAGACAGGGATAAAGGACAACCTTGTCGAATTCCATTGGAGAGGACAGGGGGGAAGGGAGAGGGAAAGCTGGTCTTAAGCCTTTACCCGACTTGAGGTATAATGATAATGTAACGGTCAGATTGGAGGCCGCCATCTTGTTGTTCGTTTAATGTAAGTGTTGGTGCCGTTGATACACTTACTGGGCCTCGACTCATGGAGTTTTTTCCTTTTGTGCTTTTGCAGATCACACGTGCTACCCTTGTCGGAAGAGCATTGCCCTGCTTGTTACAATACAACTCTTAGAGGAATGACGAAATTCTCAGGCATTCCATTTCTCAACAAGCAGTTCCATAATGCAGTCCTATCGACGGAGTCGAAGACCGCGCGAATGTCTAGGAATACGATGATCATTCGGTCTTTGGAAAGTGTGATGGTGGTCTAGCAGTCGTCGGAGTGTGTAGGTTTGACTGATACATCCACGACCGGCACGAAACCCAACTTGCGCCCCACGGGTCTGCTCTTCACGCATTTAGTACAACCTGCGAAGTATGACAGATGCAAGCAGCTTGAACTCTATTGGGATAAGGCTTACACCCCTGTGGTTAGTGCAGTCACTGTGCCAGCCCTTCTTAAAGATGGGAAATATAATCGATTCCCCCCACAAGCAGGGAACCTGCTCTGAATCCAAAGTTTCTGAGAACAAAACACAACTTTCCCTAAGGAGCTGCATTCTACCATCTCTAAAATGGGATGGGGGAATGCCATCGGAGCCCGGCGATTTGTGATGTCCTAAGGCTCGGATATCCTTTCGGATCCCCGCCTCGATAGGAAAATCCGTCGAAAAGGACCGTTGGACGTGTGTCGGGAGGACTACATCAGAGGCTGACTCTGGGGGTCGTCTAAGTTGCATCTGAAAGTGCTCCACCCAGTGCTAGAGACGTCGATCTCGATTGTTAATTGGCCAACCGTTAGCCTCACAGATTGTTTCTCTAACATCTAGAGGCTTCCTACCGGCAACTCGAATCAGATAGAACAGTTTGCAGGAATTTCCCGTATCGGCAGCACTTTCCTTCTTTGGTGCGCGTTGCTACCACCAGATTTCGCGGTTCCTACGATGAATCGCGTTAAGTTCACTTATTGTTGCAATTCGTGCTTTTTTATGCCCGCTTCCAGCCGGAATCGATTGGCTTGTGTCGAGAAGGCGCAGAGATTAAGCAAAAACCCAGAGTCTTGTGGTACGACAAGACAGGCCGCAAATTACTAGCAAAATGCAAAACATTCTTGACATGTGACCAGTGCTATCTAGTGTTATCAGGAAGGGCCTACACCCAGATTCTCATTTAACGTGTTTTGGAAGACGGATAGGCGAGATGGACTCGAAGGCTTATCACTATATAACCGTCGTTGAAGCATGCGTTTGGAGCTCCAACAGAAGCTTATGGACAACTTAGCGCAAACTAATGCATAGTCGGAATCAAAGGGGTGCTCCAGTACGAGCAACAGTCTTTTATCCAATCCCGTGGTTTGTGCCTTATAAGGATGTGGTTGATCTAGATCCACTGTTGACTCGAAGAGGGTGGATTCCATGTGACTTACTGGCGATTAGATCGTCTGAAGTTTGTACTGGTGAGGAATAGGCGATGATCTGAGCACGAGGCCAAAGGCCGTTCTCTGTTTTCCGAGCGACAGGAATCTAGCCTAAAAGGGTCTCTTAAATGCGCCTCGTTCGATGACAACCGACCAACTCTAGCATTCAGATCTCCTGCCAAAATCACGATATCGGCTGAGCTTGCTTTGTGTAGGAGGCCGTGGAGCTTTTAGTAGAAGTTATCTTTGATTACATGTGGGCTGCAATTGATGGGTACATACGTGCGTTTATCGAAGCGACAACTGCTCACTTTGTATGAGTCTCTGAGTCTCGCTGCGCATAACCGACTGTCGTCTGGGATCCAGTCTATCACCGTCGCTTCAGCTCTTTTACTGAGAGCAATACCAACATCAGCAAGACCAGAACCGCAGCCTTAGCGTCCCCAGAAAGGAGTAAGTGAAACTTTACGGAACGATTAGATTGGGGCTTCAATCAAACTATGGAACTGGTGTCTTGAATGCAACATCCATCGATGGCAAGGGATTCAAGCGAACAAGTGAAACCCTCCTGTTGTCTTTTACGCATCAGGATTCACGTCTTGGATGTGGTTAGTTTGAATGGGCATCGAGTGTAGTGAACGATAGTGTCTAAACATACGGGCTTAAATATAGCCCGACCGAAGTTGTGGGACTGTTATATGTTGAACGGTTGGAACAGATCAATAGGTGCCCGTAGAAAATGAGATTGATTGAAAATGAGAAAATGAGCCTTGCCATTTGGTTTGATATGATGCTCAAGGCATAGTAGCTCCCAAAATGCGTTACCCATTTGAATACCGGATTGACCGATATGCACACAAAGGCATTCCTAAACAGTAACAGGGAGTGAATTTTTTTAAAGAGTGGTAAATTACCATGATCCTTTTTGGCTCTTTTGTATTCTCTAGGAATTTTTATTCGGCAAAAATAGGTGACGGTGGCGTCACTTTGTTGATCAATTCAATGACCTTGACCGAGGTTGGCGTTCAAAATCAGTTGACTACAGCAGTGACGGCTTGCGAGTGATCCCTGAATACAACAATCTTATCACAGAAGTTAAGACTGATTAAAGTTTCTCAAACAGAAAGATAATTCAGAGAATGTATTACTGGCACGAAAAGCCTGAATCGTATGTTTTTGGAAAATCCACTTGCATTCTTCACATCGAAAAGTCGGACGTGGCTCGCGGCGTCCGACTTTTCGATACATTCTCTGAATATATTTCAATGTCCGATGGATCACGTTCATCTGTGTGCTGTTCGTCCCATTGGGAAGTAACCGACGAGGCTAGCCCAATGATTAAAACCAGGATAGATACTGTGTATCATTGGAATAGTGGTTCGCGCACTGTCGATTATTCACTAGCGTTATTCACACCGGACCGTTCGGACCGCGATAGCTCAGCTGGTTGAGCATCTGCCCGGTATGCGGAGGGTCACCGGTCCGATTCCGGCTCGCGGCGTCCTACTTTTCGATGTGAAGAATGCAAGTGGATTTTCCAGAAAGATAATTATTCCCATCAGTGTTATATACTACTTACCTATTGCTCACCAGGAAACTTAGACTTCAGTTCTCAAGAAGTTGGCTGTTTATTACTCCCAAATGACCGTGCGTCACTGCCTTCTCGCGGCGGAGATGTTCCCACTAAAGTGAGAAGACGAAAGCGAATGCCCGGTGCTATCCATCAGGTTGACTGACTGAGAGTGAATTTAGGGGATATCTTATTCCATATCCGCGAATTCACTATCCGCTGGTTTCATACGCGCCACTAGCTTCTGTAGACTATTTGTTCAAAGAGAAACTCTCTACCGTTCCCATTTCGACAGCCGCATTTGAACGAAAAACACAAATGCTCGATTGTGAAACACGATACGGCAAATATATGGGCTGTTGTCTTCTCTATCGCGGTGATGTAACAGGAAGTGATGTTTACCAGGCGATAGACATGATCAAACGAAAAAACACTTACTCCATTTCGTTGACTGGGTTCCGACAGGGTTCAAAGTCGGTATCACCTTTCAACCTCCGACAGTGGTTCCTGGTGGTGATTTAGCAAAAATAAAACGAGCTGTTTGTCTGTTGGCCAATACAACTTCGATCGCAGAAGCATGGAACCGACTGACTGGGAAATTCGATCTGATGTACGCAAAAAGAGCATTCGTGCATTGGTTTGTGGACGAAGGTATGGACGAGAATGAATTTGTTGATGCTCGTGAATTTCTAAGCTCACTGAAAAGTGATTATTACGAGACTGGACTAGATACGGTTGAAATGATTGCCGTAGACAAAGAATCTCCCTCTAGTCGGTGATTTTCTAACGACAACTGTGTGAATGCAATCGAAAATGTGTTTACCGCACAGCACGAGATAAAAGAAAGAAAGGAAGAAACGAACAAATGAAAATTGTACGGAAAGAGAGAGAGGAACCACTTGTACCCTTGTACAGGAAATTTTCATCAAAAAAGTAGCACATGATGTAGGTCGTGAGCCTACGGATGAATTTGTTACACAATCATTGTGTAATAATTCATCACTGTTTGGTCTGGAGCTGTCGTCACGTGTGCGCAATCGGAAAGCGCATACGCAGCTAGACCGATGCAATTCGCCTCACAGTGATTACAATCACGAAGAACGATTGTTACACTGGACACCTTATCCACATTCGGTAAGACAATTACCGAGTTTTCTATTACGTGAAATGCTCGTAATAGAAATGATGAGATTCTGACAATCTATTTTTTGTTATCTCGATATGATGACCAGGGGCTACGGGCTTGGTGTCTACCATGGAGTGAACTTTTCTTTCACAAAACTATCGTCCATGTGCGAATACGCTGGAGTTTCAGATATTCTACGCTGCCAAGCAGCGAGTCAAATCATGGGGACACTGATTACAAGTCGAAGAGAAGTATGGTTTACATCCGCTCCACTAACATTAATCCACACAAGTGAAGCAAAAACCTTATTTATTGAAATTCTTAACCTGGGTGTACAAACAGACAGCCAAACCTAATAACATGAAATGTATAAATAGTATTAAAAAGGGCAATCGTATATTAACAACAAATCACGTGACTGTGAGCCAATAATATGCATGCAATGGGGGCTGTGGTTCTAGTTTCTAGCTACCAACATAAACTCGAATCAGAGATCAAAAGAGTATAAACATGAAAATTGTAGGCAGAAAACTAAAAATCAAGTAGATTGATAGACTGTTAGAATAAAAGAACGCAGTGATCCCGATGCCTTATTGTTTTTAATCGTACAGTCTGCGGACTTCTTGGACCGCAACCGGGAAGCCTAACACGCCCCACAGGACTGCATTCAGTGGTCCGGATTTTACTCCAAGTTATAACTCATCCGTATATAAGGTGAGTAGACTTTTCAGACTCTGTATGCGTGTGACAGACGGTGTAATGTTTGATACCATAGTACAAAGTTTCAGTGTGGAATGAAATTCTGTTATCGCGATTGGACCAGAAATGTTATTTTCCAGTTCCAGGGCCAAAGTTCTGAACTATCCTTCATTTTTGTATTGTCGGAATTCGTTGCTATTTTTGATTTCAGTTGCCCTCGATTAGGGGAAATCTCAGTGGGTTCCATCCAGGATGCAACAGGTTACCTGGCCTTATTGTCATTAGACGTGTAAGTAGAATTAATATTAATAAATAACATGTGAGAAGCTCCATTTTATAGTCGGGTTCCAGCCAGGTTGCTTAATAAGAAACTTTTACCACCAGGGTGCCTAGAAACCACTTGGGAAACAGGGAAATTTCACCCACTGAGTTGTTTTTAATGTGTTTCTTATGATCGCAGCCCGTAGTCTATTCAACCATAATACAGTTTTCACATCGGATTGGATATGCGTCGATGTGTTGCCTCACCTCACCCCCCCCCCTTAGAATGCTTAAAATCTCATCTTTCATGCTGAAACCAAAAATGAACCTTTACTTGAAGTAAGATTTCCCGTCGAAACTCGTGAGTAAAGCCAAGGGGACACAACAACCTGTTATAACTGATTGAGTTAGCGTCATCTGTTAAGCACCACAGTTCTTGCAACCGGAAGTCATCGGGACTGGTGGAGTTGTAGATAACGCCAAGTGACCCCGCTGTGTTGTGGTTATTCGGACTTTGGCCTAAATAGACAACAACTTTATACCACGTCGTGCCTGTTTCAGATATCCAGCGACTGAAAACAAGTAGTATCTTGTGGTTCACACTATCTCATACTAACGCTCAGTGAGCTGAAATTGGAATTTATTTGATCACTGATTTGAATGACCTAGAAATCTTTGCGTTTAACTGTTGTGCCCATATTCGAGTTCGGAGACAGTGTCTGGCTTGGCCTCGAGGGGCGCGCATCTTCACCAACAGTGTGGTTACGGTGTTTGTCTTGAATAGTATAGTCAATGAAGTAGCAAAACTGTTCAGTATCCCGAAATGGACAGCCGAAATGTTTGACTAAAGCCAAGGCTAAACGGTTTTACCAAAGGTTTATTCGTCGAGTTCGGTTGAGCTAGACTGTCATTCGAATCACTATGCATACTTCCGGAGGGACCTGAACAGGAGATCACTAAAGAACAATTCAGTGAAATTTGAGGTCTTTCTTATGTACTTCAGAAGTAGGTAGTCTATAATATTTTCCCGACTCAGCTGAAAAACGGTTAGACTGTCTACATTAAACCATTATAAACGAAATCGGGATTTACGAATCACCACTTCAAAAGCGCAAATGTTAACCCTGAAATGATTACACAAATATGCCGACACATTCCGACGGCCTGGTTAATGTTTTTTCTACGAATATGAGCACGCTTATTGTGACTGATTTGGATCATCCGAGTCCACTTGTCTGCTCGATTGTGAACTCGCCTTATTCGCGATAACAGAAACCTTGCCTGATTACAAGCGTATGTGAGTACGTTGTGTTTTATTGTAAACTGAAAATATAAATATAACTGAAGGCTCTCCCTAGTTTTCTGATTATCATAGGCGTACAACGAATATGCCTTGTATTGGATTTTGTCAGCTGAAACCCATAAGTTAAGAATTAGTACCAGTGGACTACGCATTTATTTCGATCATTGGTTGCTTTGATTAACCTCTTGTTAGGTGCCTTTGACAAGTTGTTCTCGTTAACATAAATGTTACGTAAGATACTCACTTTGATGACATCGGATGGTTCATTGATAATTTCCCCACCTACCTCATTGCGTTTTGATCAGTTTCTGCACCCTTGTGGACTCCGTATTAGATAATTAGGTATATTCACTGCATATACCTATGTCCGAAAGTAGCATTTCTGATTGTGAAGTGGCGGAGTGCAGATCCTACTTACTGAATAAATAAGTAGTTGGTCGCTCAGGACGCAATTATGGGCAGTTGTAGATTATTAACGAACGCGGCTATGCCAAAGGGATCAACTGACTAGGAGCCTGAGAAATGACCGTGAGCAGTGGTGGATTGCGATTATAGACACTGGTCCACGGAAGCCTGGTGTAAGTGAGTTAATTAGGAAATATGATGGCTCACTGATTCACTCTCAGGGACGTCGTCTGTATCGTTGGGAGGAGCACTTTAGGGATTAATTCAGTTGGCCCACTCCAGTCTTGGGCCTTCCAAATATTGAAAACAGAAATCAAAAACACAGATTGCACGATGTATCCTGGATCATTTCGCTGCATCTTTACAAAGTGCGTACTGCAGTCGAAGTGATTATTTTTATAGCTAAATAAATGAACGAAATGTTTATAAACAAAGGTAAAATCACATGACGCACACATTCACACGTCTATCGGATAATCACACAACAATTATCACACCTCGTTACCACGGCAATGATGAATTGATTACAAGTTCGCGTTGTTTGCAAAGTTCAGGTTTGTGCGCACGGATCGACAGGGCCTCCATGTATTTTAATAGTTTAGTACTGGTGGTCGAGTAGATCACTTTGAACGCTTGACTTGCGTTGACGCAAAGTTTAGTCTCGTAAATATGTCGAGCTATTGATTATCTGATTGACCTTTGCTCGGTTGATGATGCAATTGTGATAAAATCGCTGCTCATTGTCTTCTGAAGCCACTCTGGAATGTGTTCAGCCATTCGATGACGTAACTGCCTTCCCGTTCTGCCTATGTAGGTGGCTGAGTACTCACATTTGAATTGGTATATGTAGTTTGATTTGGCGTGGATAAGCAAGGGTTTTTTCATCGATGGCCTAGTTAACCGATTAGTTGTGAATATAATCACCGGATCGGCTGCGTAGTAGGTGCGGCTGACAGCTGATTTCAAGTGTTTTTTGATCAACTCACTTACATTGTCACCTTTGTAGGGGAGTTTAAGATATACTTTCATCTTAGACACTGTGGTTGAAATATCCTTTCTTGGTTTCAGGTGACGATACTTTGCCAAGAATGATGTTGGGTATCCATTTTCCATCAGAATTTTAGTGATGTGATTTATTTCCTCATCCAAAGTGTCCACCGTGCAAATCTTCTGTGCTCTGTAGAACAGTGTTTGCACTGTGTTTATCTTGTACTTTATCGGGACGAAGTTGCTGAGGTGGAGATATTGCCCCGACCAGAGTGACGGAAACTTCGACTGACTATACGAATATTCGATAGTGCTGTGTTATTGGGTACGAAGCATATAAATATAGAAAGCTAAACGTGGCGAACACAGATCTGTCTTTTCGGTACCTCACCTCAGGCCAGTACAGTACACATCCAAATTTTTAGCGTTCTTCGAAAATGTGATCCAGAGTATTTACATATAAGCACAACTCACCCAATCAGCCTTACTATATAGTCGCTTGGGTGTCCCATTGAATGTCATTATGTCATACACTACTTTGTTCTTTATTTTATAAGACATGTAAATCCTCTAGTATTTGTAGTCCGGATTGTAATAATGCATGCAACTGTGTAAAGTACAAATTGGGTTCGATCGGAAATCTACTTGGGGTGAAGAGGACTTTCGTTGTCACCAACAATGTGCGAGACCTCTATGTCAAAGGCTTTTAATGTCATCGATATAGTGACGGATTTACCTGTGCACTCGATGAATGATGTATCCCAAGAAGGCTTCTCATAGATTGCATTCGTGAACCATACAAAAATTTGCTACTAGCGGATCACACAATGGCCAGTTCAAGGGTTAGACTGTACCCATTAGTTATGCTTATGACCGACATATCATATCTTAGTCGAAGCTATTGGATGAAATAGTTGAGACGTGACTAAGGACCAGGAAGCAACACTGACATAATGACATTCAGTGGGACACTAGTGATAATAGTAAGGCTGACCAGGCCAGTTGTTCCTATCTAAAAGGACGTTGAATGCAATAGAATTCTTTGAACACAAAAGCCCATAACATTAGATGGCACGGGAGTGAACATACTCTCGCTTCATGGATGCCACTCTAGTATAGTTCAGGATATTTTTATGGAACAAAAGTTGCTTGTATAGATATGTCGACGATGAGGATGAAATGAGAGCAAATTCAGTTTGCACCGTTGGCGACAATTCATTTGGACCACCAATCTCATCATACATCACCTTCATTAGTACCTCGTATACACAGAAGAAATATGAACTCCTCGTTTAAGCTTAGTCTGGAGCCTGGACCCATTATTCGACAACGAATATCGGTCATGTCTGGTAATTTGATTCTCTCGTCCATTTTTGGCGTGTATTTTTCTACTGACTTTTTACTTTGTGGTGATTACTTCATTTTGCCTACTAGCAAGAGTTTGAGTAGCGAGTTAGAAAGTCGAACCCGGGGTTTGGGCTGCACGGTAATCACGAATATTTGTGTGTGGTGGTGGTGGTGTTTGTGTGTGGGTGTGTCTGGGCGATCGTTGGCCATGGGAGGTGGAAGGCGTGCAATAATCGCTTTTTCGCCCACACGTTCGTTGTTAACTGCCTTATTCGGATAGCTTCGGCGATAGCCAGTGTGCGTATTCGGAATTGTTTCTATCGGCCTTGGGGCACCCGGTAAAGTATCCTGAATGTTTAATTGGGATCTACTCGATGTCCAACGTCAACCAAATGACCGCGAATCGCGTTGGGAATTGTTCAGGCCCCACCTTGGCTCTACCAACGTGGGTGGTGCTTTTTCACGGGAAGAGGAAATTTCCGAGCCGCTCGACCCACGTAGAGTGCGTCAGAGATGCGTCTGAATGAACAAATAAACGAGGAGGCAGTCAGCATTGGTAATCTGCCCTTATTCCACATTGTTACCAAAGGGAGGCTTTTCAAAGCACTTACTAGTGGTGCCGCGTACAAATTGCCTTTTACGGTGTCAGTTGAGCGCTTTTGAAGGGTCTCTGACAGGATACCGCCACAGAATTGAAGGCTGATAAATAAGCCTTTCTTTTCAGCCGTGATTGCCGGTTGTATTCGTTTCTGATCTACTACGTTACGCTGAAGGAACCTGTCTGGTTATCCTTTACTTCGGATTTTGGTGATGAAAATAGTTTCTTCTTGAAGTACCTCTGGTGTACACATATTCTTAGCTCTCGATACTAAAAACTTTAAGTTTATTTTTTGTCTAGTAGGTGCAAAACTTTGTAATTTTGTGTACTGACCAGTTGATGATTTCTTCCCGTATATTCTACGTTGAATGGAGTCATCCTCGTCCCGAGTGAGATGCACAACAAGTGCGGGCGTCTAACCTACCGTTTCTATTGTGGATGTGAATTTTATTGATTCATGAGCCTCTTTGAACATGCGTAGTCGATTTCCTATATCACAGTTTGAAACTGATATGCAAAATCCAGTAACTAGCGCATAATAGTTGTACACCTCTAATAATTAGAAATTAGAGAAAATCTTCAGTTATATTTATGTTCCGTACTCAGTGACACAGCATTGTCGAATATTCGTATAATCAATCGAAGTTTCTGTCACCGCGGATAACGCGTCTTTACAGTCGATGCACTGGTTGCCTCTGGTGGTTCTGCCTAATCACAATAGGCAAGTGCATACTTTCGGAGGAATGCTTCTGAAAGGGGCATCAGAATGAGTCAACATATTTTTAAAATTACTTCGGGGTTATTTGTTGTGCTTTTGAAGGAATGGTTCATAAATACTGATTTCGTTAATCGTAATTTCGCATAGACTATCTGACGGTTTTTTCGACTAAGGCAGGAAAATCTCAAAACTAACTACTGCCGATGTTATAAGTAACCAAAACAGTAATGCGGAACACTAGGGAGTGGTCCGTTAGTCTTGAACTCACTTTACAGTGGGTTCAAAAATACCGGATACACCTTTTTTGAGGGTCTGCGTTAGATCACAGAAAAACAAGTTTGCCTAGAATGTACGAAAAGTACTGTTTTTATATAGATGAGGGATACCAATCGCATTTGGCTGGGGCCTCAGTCACTACAATAATATTTCGGATATGTGTAAAATATTTCTCTTACCGGTTGTGGCTATGGTGGGCAGATATTCACGATTACACAATGGATCATTGCGTTCTGAAAGTTTATGATATTGCATAGGACTTGATAGAGAACCCTGGGCAGAGGAAGGACTTTCTTCATCGTGGGGAACTACTCAGTTATCGATTCGTAATCAACTGTCTCGCCATTGTCACTTTTGTGTTCTGAGATCGACTTTTGCAGCTTGATCCTTTTATGTCGGACCCTTTCTTCCTTTGATAAGGATAAGGAATACGGGATCATTATGCTAATAGTTTAGGAACCACGAAGTGAAAATATCTCCCAGTCCTATTTGGGACTTGAACCAGGTGCGTATATCTTTAGGTCACACACTTTAAGACGTTTTTACAACGTGTTTGCTATTGAGTGTTGTGAAAGGGGTATACCTCTTAGTTTCAAAGGCCCGCTGCATTATTAGGGAAAGCCGGCAACCAAACCCTGGTTTAGAATGGCAGCGAACCAAATAGAGTCGCAGTAGATCAGGTAAGGTAACGAGCCGGATGATGTCGGGGATTACCGTCTATCACCCAGTGACTGGCGTCGGTGGCAGGATTAGAACCTCTGACCTTTAAAGCGGAAGGCGATCGCTCTAAACCACTCGACCGCCCCGGCCTAATCTATTTGGTTCTCAGCCTTCTGTTTCGCGTCAACACTACGTTATACGGTGTTCATCCATCGGTGAGATTGGACGTCAAAAACCGTTATTCAATATCCAATATACTACTATGACGGACTTTTCCTAATCCACATTATTGTTGTTATAATTATTATTACTTTACGTGGTGGCTCCTGCAAGAGGATAAGACGGCTTCATGGATGTCCTGGATGGCACCTGCCCATGAGCTGTGTGTGTAGAAAGACAGTTCATAAATAATCCCGGGAATTAGGTAGAAAGTGACGTCCCCAGCGTCAATCGGATTTTGTACGAGACAGCAACTCTAGCTCACTCACAATCCAGTGCTACCCGTCGGGCAGCAGGAAATTTGTGAGTTGGGAGCCAGTGACCGAAAGGCCGGTTCACACGCACTTCGGATGGCAGTCTGTCAGTCGAGGATGTTCAGCGCGTCCTAGCGGATCTAACTCTACTCAGGACGGTTGAGTAAAAGACAAGAAGTAATTGACTTACTTAGGGGTGAGCCACATTTGTGCTCTTCAAGCTGTTGTCAATGGGCTTCTGTGGCTTTTGAGTAGCAATTTCCCTGTCATGCTCTCTAACAAAGCCGTGTTGCTTTTGTTTGGCTATCCGCCCTCTGCCTGTCCAATATGGGTGATCCTGAAGGAGCGCCCTGGGCTCCAATTGGCAAAACCCCAGGGGTCACCGTAGCAAGCAAAGCCGATCAGCACAGAAAGATAGCAATATCGATTGTAGCCTTGGTATAACCTCGATAAAACGAAAGTCCGATAAAGAAGAGAAACTCACTGTGTGCACCAATCATTAATCCCGTCAACTTCAGCTCAGAAAATCCACAGAACTGGAATTGAAGTCAGGTGCATGTTCTCGTAATACTCGCCAGTAAAAGTGGTCATGAAATTTGGAAGCTACGAAAGCGAAGTAGGCGATCCATTGCTTTACGTTTCGCACTGACATTAAGTGAAGACTGCATATTGATTTATTTCTCGGAAATATTTTGGGAGATATTTACGGTTAGATGTGATAAAGTCCGTGGTACAAATGAGTTATCATTAAGGATGCCAATTGAATTTTCTCTTCATTCTTCTTTTTAATGGTGGTTTCCGGTTGGAACTTATCTGACTTTGCAAATTCACCCGAAAAGCAGTGTTGTGCCCCGTCAGCAAGTGATTATCACGAGATGACGGAAACGACATCGGTTGGATACACGGACACGGAGACTGACAAGGTCGTTGAATATGCGGTGAATGTAGCGCTCTTCCGTGGGGGTTGCACGTGCACGATCGGCGCAGGCACACAAAGAATGGAAACTCAATGAGTTGTAGTCCAGTGAGTGTATAAACAGACATCAACACTTACAGCAGAGGGTATCGAAATAGCGATGTGTGCCAGTGCGTTACTGTATAACGGACCAATAGGAAATAAGCGAAGGTGCAATGTGAATACTCAATTGTCGCAGAAATAAATCCAAATTAGCCATTAAAAATACGCCGAACTGCTCTATAGTTTGGTGAATATGAAAATTATTTGCCTAACCGATTTCTGTCAAATACCTCAGAGTTACAATAACCCGTAATATTTGATAGTCTGAACATGTTGCTTGTGTTTTCACCGAAAGATGAGGACTGAACTATGATGGTCTTTGCCTGAAATCGGTATCTGTACCCCTTTATCTAATTCACTGATTTGTCCTTGCCTGCAAATTACCTGATTAGTTCTATTTCTATTCTGTCTTTTAACTGAACTACGAGCTAAATACTTCCCTCCAATAAACGGGTCTCATGCACGCATTTTGCGCAAACGATGTATCTCATAGAAATCTAACAGACTTCATCATATCCCATTATCATAAAATGTGCAAAAGATCCTCCAAGAGATTTTTGAATGACTTAAGTCACCCGGTTTACAGTGACCTTAGCTTCCTCTTCTTCTACTCGTGGCAAATATAAAATAGTGTATGAATTTACAACTGCCTATCGGTTTTCTGTCATTCCTTATCTGGCTCTCTCCCCGTATAACCCTGCAAACATCGACTCTGGACTTAGACGACATTAAGTCCCTAGTCATTGTAACTCTTTTTGCGAAAGCTGCCTTTTTTGCACAATTGTTTTGAGTTTAGCTATGTAATGTTGCACATTTACCCATATAGGTGCATAAAACAAATAACTTCCATGACTTGACTTCATTTGAACGTATTTTCCCCTCCTCGGTCGAGTTATAACCAGGTCTCTCGTCCGGGGTGTACACTCTCACACGCTAGTATTATCAGCATGAATAAATGTCAACTGTTCCGGTTTTTACGTTCATATTGTAACCGGTGTTTCCCTAGACCCACTAAATCTGTTTTGCTTTGCTATTGGTGTTACTATTATCATTGGTTTTGTTGTCCAGATATTTCAGATACTTTTTTCGCTCAGATTGTGTTGTTAGTACGTGGATGGACTGGTGCACAGGCACCACTTAAGGTTTGGTTCATAACACATTTGTCTGTCAACAGTCAAGTTCATACCATAACAGATGGGTTGGTTCTTCCTTTGGAATTCGAAACTTGGCAGTTAGGGATGGGAGGTATATTTCTATTGTCGCTATTCTAAAACCGATGTCTTCGAATCTGGTGAAAACAGAGCGTCAACAATGTCGAGATTAAATGCAGTTTAATGGGTGTATGGTGCATGTCACTCGATCAAACACCCGAACACACCAGAGAAGATTGGCTAGAACGGGTGTTGCCCATGTCACCGGATAGTCTTCCTCAGCGTCTAATCTTTGTTGAAGTGGGTAGTGGTTGGTTGTTGAACAAGAATGACTAGCCCATGAGATGGGATGAGGGCGTGAGATAATCTTAGCCAGTGGATTCGCTTATGTGAAAATTCCCAGAAGGGTACCTGAGATCTACCTAGGCACTAGTTCAAGAGGTCGCGATATATGATAGTATTTTGTGACCAGTGAATTTCTGTTATGTACACACTACTTATATGTTTGATATTATCATTAGTCGTTCTGTTATTATAATTCATTCATAATTCCCATTAAAAATTTTTGTACTGTGTTTTAGCCGAGTGATGGCAACCGTGACCACCGTGGATTGATGTACGGGATAATGATTGTTCCCACTGAAATCATGGGTTTTTTGAATTATTATACAAACCTAATAAGAAAGCTGGGTTGAATTTTCTGAGGTTTGCTTGTAGACTACTGATTACATGAGATCAGTCAGTATGATCAGAATATTCCGATTGAAAGACGTGGTGTGCACGCTTTTCTGGGGCGGTTTTCTTGGCGTGTAACACGTTCTGAAGAAATAACTCGCCGGAAGATGGCCACGAGTAATCAGTCCATGACTGGTCCAGAGACTTTTTCTGTACTTTCACCTGAGTGAAGTTTCAGAAGAACAGTTATAAGTAGCATCTCCACCAAGGGTGGTCAGCAAGCTCAACTCTGAGACTTGGATTGGTGAACCAACTGAAGCTCCAACAGGTCTAGCGAGCCAGACAACAACGGAAGCTGTTTACCCCCACCTATGTTATCGGTTACGAGGGGGGGGGGGGGGGGGGGGGGGGGTTCAAACTTCTTGCCTAAGAAGAGGCAAAGAACTGCACACCACTAGACCAAAATATTAGCCAACCCTGATTCGGACAGATGAATAGAGCTGCCTACTTACAGCAGTTTATGGTTACAACACAAGGAACTAACCCGCCTGATACCGCCAGTTATATTTATTGTTCACACTGTTTCCATATTCTTCTTCATCTATTTTTTTCTTGGGATTTTTCAACGAGAGATTCAACAAATCCATCGCACCTAGTTAACGAGCAGTAGCCGCTGAAACGCTTCTCCTATGTTGTCCAACTGACAATCTGAAATGTCGTTTACACAGTTGTTTCACAATCGTATTCTCAAGAAATGTTCATGGAATGTACGACCGTTTTAATTCACCCTGCATCCGTAGCAGAGATATTAGTTTGTTCACTTTGTGCTTATCAATGAGAACGCTGCACTACCAAGTAAAATCGGTAACCGATAAATTAGAATCTGGTGCAGAGAACAATGGAAGGCCCCAGTCGGTCCGCTCATGGCCAAAATCCGGGTGATACTCGGCTGCTGTTTGCCACTACAGCCGACAGACGATGGCGGGGCTCGAACTTCAGGAGATTGTACCATCGGATTAACATACGATGATTACTGTGATCAGCAGCAAGTCGAAATGATCGATTGATCGGCACACCGTCTGACAAACTGCAAATTATTTTATATTGGCTCTATATTACGACTGGATCGAAACGGTATTATGATGTTGGACTTTACTATCATTATTATTACTTTTACCAATCCCGTATATGCCTCAGACTCTCTATACCATAAAGTATAACTTGATGCACACTTGCCGCATGTGTATGTTGGATCGCGTAAGCCTGGACAGTACCATTTTTAAGGGAATATCAGTTCTGTGGTGGTCTGTTTATAACGCTTATAGGAATTGTACATAATATGAGTTACCTTTGGCAAACGTAAAAACTTCAATAAGTCATCACAACCCAAAAGACACTAGGGGATTTTTTTTAATCAAAGGGTTTATCATTGAAATAAAGACGCTCAGCTGACCACCGCTGTTTCATCCGGATTGCGAAAATTCACCAACGGCACTGCATATCTCCGCCGACCGAGTCCCGACTCCAACTCGGCATTGCATGATCATGAGCCACGTACACGCACTTCGTCATCGGCATTGCTAAGCTTTCCGGAGTGGCTTGCTTAGCATCAAAATCATATAGCATAGCCCTCGTTCAACACCTGTGGTGGACTTCAAGAACCCATCATGTTCACTGCGATCGAATCCTATGACCGTCATACTCTCAGTAGGGGCCTAATTGGACTGAACTGCGTATGCACTTCAGCTCATGATTACTAATCGAGGTGAAACAGCTGGCAATTTAATCACTGATACTTTATGATGAACCATCTATCAAAGGAAATTTAGTCGTCTACTAATCAGTCTTACAACCAGCTTGAGGCAGATTGCATAAACCCGAGCTAATATCTGTACTGTTGAGGCTGAAAACGTCTATCGAAAGAAAAACTGACTGTTCGAGCTATGATAAAATACCGGCTGCAGACGAATTCAGATGGCAAAACACGTGCGGTCATTTAAACAGTCCGTTTTTCTCGACCGCATCACTTTAGCCAAATCGAATCTCCCGCTACTTGTGCTTTTGAGTTGTTCCCTTATAGCCAAGTGCCTGTGGGTTATTCAACCTGATCTTCTGAGCATCAGTCTTGCCTCAGTTAGCCCCAGTAAACCAAATGACGTCATGACCTGGGCTCACTTACTGTCTGCCGGTGTTCACACATAAATTTCTCCATCGTGGGAACACCGGATCAGCAATGCTGAAGTTCGATGTAGGGTGTTGGGGACCAAAGGCCCATCACTGGAACTGGTGCTGAAACTAACCAGGTTAGGTTGGCTGCGACATGTGTTACTCATGTCCACTGATAGACTACCTCGGCGTACGCTGTTCTCCAAGGCAGGTAGTGGTAGGAACGTAAATCAAGGTGTTCAGTCTATGGCATGACAAAAAGGTGTGAAAACCTTGAACAGTGAATTTGGTCAAGTAGGACGCGTGAGATTTCTTGTTTGAGGTCCACAAGACCCACCTACCAGATGGTTGAAGACACTATGCGACACGGCGTAGTTGCATTCGGATTCTTCTTTTGTCACCATGACTTCCGTTTCTTACTTTGCTTTCTTCTCTTTAGGTTAGTACTTCTATCCATTTTGATATCAAGGGGAGGATGCTGCGTAGAGCAACCAGAACCAGAGCGCATAGGCGAAAGGTGGATGACTGAATGAAATGAACCGACTGACTACCGGCGGAGTTCTTCTGAGATCCACGTGTTCTTCCGTACGACCCGTTTTCGTTTTTCGTTTCTCAATCTTCCTCTTGGTTGCTTGGTGCCATCGAATTCTTAGCCGTTTGTTTCTTTTGCCACAGCAGTCTCCACTACGACATGACACACCAAATACGGATCTGGTGGAAAATGATGCATAGGAGTATCCGCAGCACAATTTTTGTTCCCGTGCATGACCGCACTAATGCAGAAGTGTATACACTAATATTTAATATTAACTTGTAACTGAAGGCAAAGCTTTGGGACAACAACCCTCGTGGGTTATTTTCATCCCAAAATATGCTCGTACTTTGGGTGAGACCACATCTTTGCCATCGACAGTCAGCCTCGACCATGATGAAATATGAACATCAGATGGAAGATGAAGCAAAATCTAGTTACAATAAAGTATACGAAAAAATTTGGAATGCATCACCATTGTGTAGTGTTTTCTCTACCTTGCACGTTATTCGTGCGTATGCGGACAACGTATACAATCATCTCATCTCTCGAGTCACGAGTACGAACACACCGTCACTATGCGTAACTTAAGGTCACACTACGAAACAACCAATCACATCCCTGTTTGGACGCATACATTGTACTAATTCTGTACTTCCGCGTTGACTTAATAGCTCCGATATTTTATGATTGCTTGCGCCCGTACGGTCGTGCATACTACTTTCACCACAAGTGCAATTCTACTTCCAGCCTGCTTACTTCTGAACACAACATGATATTATCTGTATGACATGAGATCGAACCAGTTAAAAGCCAGTCGATTACGAGTTTTCAATACAACGAAGCTTGTTTATTTCAATAAATTTGATATTACGTATTCCATTTAATCAAATTTGGTTTCTTCTTGGCACCTGACAAACGCATTCATGAATTGTGATCTAACGCACAAACGTTCCTTTCCTCACAGTTACCGTTTACTTTGTTTGGCTGACTGTCCTTTGGACTCCACCTTTCAAGTACATAACTCAGTTCATCTGATACACCCTGCACTGGAAAGCACCGAACTCGAGTTTAACTTTTGTTCGAGCTGAGGTATGTGCGTGGAAGGTGGAGTCCAAAGAACAGTTACTGAAGCGAAGTATCATCAATGCCCCACACTGCTCGCAAGTAATTGCGAGATACATATACTTACTGCTTGGTCCCGAAAACCATTGCACCAATTATTGATGAAGAAACTAATTATCTGTTTCCCGATTTGCGATAGTAGCCTCCCCCCACCGCGGCCAAAGTGTCATTCTATGCATGATTACACAGGATTCACTTGGGTGGTTTCAATCAAATCAACTCCCTAGGGATAGGTAAGAACACGTCGGCCGTGTTAGCATGGAGGGTAAGTAATATTTGTGACTAAACAACGTCGTCACTGCAATCTGATTTGTATCGTGAAGAGTGTTCATGGACGAAGAGTCCATTTTTAGAATCTAAAGATGACTTTTCGAAAACCATTTCGTCGGTTAGTCGAGGCTAACCTTCAGAACGACGACAAACGGTTCCAAGTTTCGATTTTTGATGTAAGTAGCATCACATTGTTTCTGGATAACCGGTCTTGTGCTTCCGGAGAAATTTTATACCGTCATCCCTACTTACATCAAAATGAAGTCGTATTTGAAACGACTTTGAAATTTTACAGAAACACTCAGACATGCTTCTGATCGGGTTGAATTTTCGCCATTCCACGCGATAGTTTTTATCTGCCGCACTTCCGTATGCAGCCCACGTATGATGATCTGATCGTTCGTGGGACAACAGCCAACGCATTGCGTGAAAACGCATCAGTTACACGGCCCGTCGTGAAACCTCCATGTTGGATTGAGTTATTTTTCCGTTTGGTTTTTGTGACACCCTGACATCGGTGACTGTGCGAACAAATTCATACACAAACGGAATCAGTAGGAAAAGTCAAAATAATTAAACTGCTTCACAGATTGTAGAGTACCGTGTCAATCCATTTTTTGCTAAGACGAAATGAAAGCGAACTCCTCATTCGGTTTCCATACACGGTTCAAGGGAATCTATAACGAAGCGCGAGATTCATTTGGGGCGCTTAAAACCGGTCTGCAAATACACACAATGTGGGCACAGTGTGGGCTCGTTTGTCGGACCCAATTGTGATTTCTTTTGTGATAAACAACCAGCTGACAGCCTTCCATAAGCCGTGATCCGGCAACCGAACGGACAAGGCTAACCAAGTGGTTTGTTCATACCCAGCGTGTTACGCACGCGCACACCCGAACAAATCCGTGTGCAACAGACCAGATTGGAATTCGGCTGGACCGAGTTGTATGTTTCTCTATCATGGGATCCATTAAAACCGTTCGGGATAAAACGAACATCAACTAGCATATAATGATTCAGACGGAACGCATACACCTAACTACTAAATGTTTGGAGGGTTATGATGAGGGTAGCAGTTAACTGATTCAGAAGCAAAGTGTAGGCAGTATCACGAGATCAGTCAATAAATGACCATTCACCAGGAAATCGGAAGTGGATGACCCCGTAACCGTAAGCGCTGATTATACTTCTGGGAATCAGATGAGACAGCGGCCTTGATCCTAGAACTTGGATTGGTACACTCTGTAAAGTTACTCGGCGCATAGTAGATATGTTGTGCCACACCAAATATGGATTGAGAATTAAGTTTGCGGGAACGACAGAGGAGGACTCCCGGACGCTGAAACAGGATTGTACAACAAAACAGACCTTGACTACAAGTCTGGGCAACGTCCGACAGGGTCCCAGCCACACTTGTTTCTGGATCTGTGAGGCCTCAGCAACCTAGGCTTCAGGAATTTGGTCAACCAGGTGCTGAAACCAAACTTGTGAGATACTCTTAAACCAGTGAAAAACAGCTAATTGGCGGCGGTGAAATGATCATCATGGGAAACCTCAAATCGGGAGGTCCTGAGTTCGAATTTCACCCATTCCACAGTTTCTCACTGGCTATGACCCCCTTCCAGAAACGTTACCGTTTATGGATAAAATAGAAGGCTAATTAATACTTTCAGAGAATGTACTGTTGGCACGAGGAGCCTGAATCGTATGTTTTTGGAAAATCCACTTGCATTCTTCACATCGGAAAATCGGACGCCGCGAGCCGCGTCCGACTCTTCGATGTGAAGAAAGCAAGTGGATTTTCCAAAAACATGCTAATTAATACGTCACCATTATGTGCCACAGAAAATTAGACTGTCTTATGAACAAAAAGAAGAATGTCACAGTAAATTACAACGAGAAAGAATTCTCTCACCACCTGCGACTTTGCTGTCCGGTTCACAACCTCATTTCCAATCCTTCTTATAAGCATCTATGCCACTTCCCATATAGACAATCATTTCAACGGTCTTGAATATATTTTTGTGGAAAAAGTCATTCTCATTTCAATAATATCAGTGCCAAAGTAACCACACCGAAGATTAACGTGATTTAGTCTCTACGGTTCACGTTAGAAGTATGTCATCAAAAGAGTTCAGCACCTTCATCTTTCCTATGTTATAAAGCCTGTCAGAAAAATCCACCGATTGCAGAGTTGAACACAAAAGGAAAGTGAGCAGCTTTGATGGACACCAAATATAACTGAGAAAGGGTGGCAAACTGGGGCCAGTCTCATATTCTCATCAAGCACTCATTGTCTAACAGGGTGATCACGTGTCGCAGCTGTCAGCGGAGTCACTAGATCACCTAACTACGGTTTTATTATGGTGCTTCTATTTGGTAGTGACAGTCAAGCAACAGATGGGCCTTCTTGATTCTCTCTTGACGAAACAGGACAGTAGGAGGTCACTGCAGAACAGCTACTAATCATCGCTTTGACGCGCGAAGAACCTTCAATAGTTCCTTTACAGTGGATGGCTTTGTGAGGGTATTGACAATCAGATCGCTTGTAGACGACCTGGTCCGCTTAGCAGGCAGCAAGTCACCTCCCGTCCAGAATCGAGGGCAGGGTTAGATTCAGCGAAACGGAGTGATAGTTTGACAAGCTGACAGCACGATGTCGCTTGTCCAGGTTTGAGGACAGGATTGGGGTCAGCCAAGCGGAGCGATAAACAAATCGAGGGTCACCAGTTGTCTGGATCGACTGGAGCCAAATCAACTAATCGAGTTGTAATCAGACTAACCAGTCAGAACAGCCATTTATGAATAACAGGCGAACCAGTATGTTTTGGTTATGAACACCACCCATCTTTTATAAACTTTCAGTTTTGTGGTGATGAAAACGAGATTGATCGAAGGCAGAAGAGTCTTCTTACTAAGGTTAGTGGGTAAGACCAGAACAGCATCATCACAATGAAGCGGCTTCTTAGATTCATCCAACTTACATGCTACGTCGAGTTGCAAGTAATAGACGGATGTCTTATGTGCCCCAAAATGTTTGTAGCTCCACCTAGTGTTGTGAGATAATTTAGATCGTCTGTATGAAAGCCATCCCGGCATCGTGTGGAGCAAGCGGAAAATTGGATCCTGGTCCTTGTGGCCCGGAGTGTAAAAGACGTTAGAGAACTTTGTTCGTGATTGTGAACCATGCCAGTTAATCAGCAAGACCTCGAAACAAGTCCACCCCATTCGTCCTTGGCCCGAAATCGTCACTGATATCATGAACCCGCTTAACTTAGCTAGTGTTCATCAAAAATTGTCCCACGACATGCTCCTCAAGCGAGTCATTTCAAGTTTATGTATGTGAACAGATAACGACAGTAACTGTCACGAGACCTTTTATCACACTTTGGTTTGCGGAGGAAATAATAACAGAAAACCGCTCACGGTTTACAAGTCAGGGATTTAGGTCGTTCCTGGAACTTCATGCTATCCAGTATGCACGAATAACACTGTATAATCGAGGGGGAAAAGACATGGTGGTGTGCTTCAACTGAACATTGGATAACACCAACTAAGTAGGGCGTTAGTCAGATGAAAAGTGGGAGAATGCCAGCCGAGATGGTCGGTTTAAACATGGATCTGTGTTTCACTGAGTCACCAACAGGACACTTGAGGAACCTACGCTGGGATACTCCATCCTCACGAAGCTTATCATTACGCTTCCAGTCTAGATCAGTGCGAACGCTGTCGTAGATACTGGGCTGTGTATGCACAGACTACCGCGTCTACCTGACTGTTTCAGTGCAACATCAACGGGTCAAATAAAGTTATCGATACCCTTGAGGATTGACCGTGATTGCGGGTCGGTCAGCTATCAGCTGATTGATGGGTTCAGAGAGAATGCCCATCGACTTTTTACCAGTGCTTGAATAAATGATTTCAGACATTTCGAAATCACGAAAACCGCAAAGTTTCATTGGGGAAATCGGTACCATCCGATCTGTACTGATTTAGTCTGTCATCCCTTTGAGACGAGGGTTGATTTTGGATGCGTCACGTACACGCTCAGTCGATACGCTATCCGTTTTTTTAATAACATGCTCCCGCATGAGTTTAGTGGAAGGGTTATACCCCTAGAAACAAAGGCCCACTGAACTATTAGGGATAACCGGCCACCAGACACTGAGGCTTGGAGTGGAGACTCACATGAGGTCCCAAAGGGTCAGGAGTGGTAGCGACCGGAACCACGGCGGATTGCTGTCGACCACTAGTGACCGATGGCGATGGGGATTCGAAACTCTGACCTACGAGATGATAATTAAACGCTCTAAAGCACTGGACCATCGTCAGGCTTATTTAGAATATCACTCACACAGACCTTATTTCTCATTGACTTCCATGACCGTTGATATCGTCATCCGTCCCGCCGCTACCCTACGCACCCACTTCAATAGCCGATCAATAATTCCTATGAATCTTCAGGACTCACTACCTGTCCTTTCTTTCTCCATGTTAACTTATTCATTTGTTTGCTTATGTTCGGCAAGCTTTGCAGGCAAAACGACACGGCTGAGAGCAGGAACTAGAAGAACCGTGACTAGTGCAATCATGGCGCACCTTGCCGACACCAAGTGAACGATGAAGCTTTCAAGATAATTTACAAAGTACCCGTGAATTCATCGAAGGCCGTTCGTCAAATCCACTTGGGAACAATGGAAGCAGTAGCTATTTGGCTGTTGAACGCATCGTTTTGTTCACACACATGATTTATGAAATCACTTCAGCTACCCTGGCCGCGATCGGTGAATGATAGACCAAATCGAGATGACCTCAGCCGTGACAGGAAACAGCCAACCCGTCCTAAATGTGCTTTGTTTGCCAAACTATCTCAACCACGAACAACAAACTAATACCTTTTCGAACCGCGCAACTGTACTAGCCAGAGGATGAAGTTACTGATGACGAGCTTGTTCTTTATCGTATCCCTTTCTTTACAATGGAATGGCATTATTCAGTGAATTAATCATTACGTATTTGTACTCATCGAAACTAATCACATATGGACCAGATCATGAGTTACCATCGCGGAAGCCTCCAGCGAGATAAAAACGGAAGACGGATGAGCGCGTAGCCAGAAGTCTAATAGCAACCAAGCATAAGCCAATTTTAGTGCAATCTTTTTTATTATATGCTTACGCACGACTAAAGTGGAAGGGGGTAAACCTCAGCTTCAAACGCCCACTTCATTAGAGGGGACAGCCGGCAACCTGACTCCGAGTGACAGAGAACCACATAAAGTCTCTGGGTCAGGGGTAGTAAACAGCCGAACGACAGTGGGTTACTATTTACAACCAAGGTGACCACTAGTGGCGGGATTCTAACCTATTTCCTCCGAGATGATTGGCAAACGCTTTAAAACATTCGACTACACTTTTCCCATCGGTGCCGATCGCTTGGTATAGCTTATTGGTGGGTCCTTGTTAAGCCATGCCGAACTAGTGAATGCACCTATAGCTGGCACCACACTTTACGACACATCCGAGGTCACTTTAGGATGGTATCCGTGACACCTTAACAATTTGCGGCATTCGTGTACTCCTGATCATGTTGACGAATAGGTTCCATAAGGTTTCATTACCAATGGAAGTGCGCCGATGAAGTCAATTCCGCTGGTGGTGAGACGTTTTCAACCTAAACACCAAGCTCATCAAACAGAGGCCTAAGAAAAATCACCAATTTGAGCTACGTAGACCGGCATTCATTTCGCTGATGCATCAGTGGTTGTTCGCCCACTTTCTTGATTTGATCTTTAGCCTCACGC
This sequence comes from Fasciola hepatica, assembly GCA_948099385.1. Taxonomy (NCBI): domain Eukaryota; kingdom Metazoa; phylum Platyhelminthes; class Trematoda; order Plagiorchiida; family Fasciolidae; genus Fasciola; species Fasciola hepatica. Next base: position 5,880,209 of record CANUEZ040000027.1, on the reverse strand, counting down.
ACACCATGGAAGTGGTGGGCGTAGCTGCCAGGTGAAGAGTGAGCATTTACCTCACCATCCAGAAAACCGATGATCACAGTTCGAGGCCAATCCAGTTGTTTTTAGCCTTCAGACTGCACCATTCCTTATTTATTCGTTGGTGTACCCTCTAGATGGACAGGCTGACTATCAAAATCCACATATTGTCCACCAACCGGTTTTCATACAGTGATCTTTACCCAGTGACTAACCAGGCGCGATTGCATCGTCGGGCTGGGGAAAGCATCCCGCATCACTCTTTGGTTTGTGGAAGTGGCCAAAAGATGCCATTGGGATACGCTTATTTGCAATCTTCCGCAGTGAATCAGATTCACGTGATAAGTTGCCACTTGAATTAGGATAAACTACGTGCTACCCATTAGCACAGAAACACATTCCGGTCTAAACCGTAGTCAGCACTGCACTGTTTTCATCAACAGTCCTGTTCCAGCTAGGATGCTACCCATTACCGGCACCAGAAACTTATCGGAGTCTTGACCGCCTGTGAACTACTAATGTTCCAGATAACTGTGATGGTCACACACACGCACACACAGACCGTCTGCCTCACTCACAAAAGCGAACTTCACTTGACTGCTTCCCAAAACGCGATTGCACGTTTAATTAATACCATCAGTATACTCTCACTCACCGGGACGCTTCTATCATGCCATTATTAGATCGAAGTGCATTGAGCATGTGAAGTATCACTGGACGTGGTCAATCAGAAACAACTCGAGCACTGACGTGTCGAGTAGCACATGATTGACGAGCTGCGGACAGCAAACGTCAACATCGCCCGCGATCACAATCAAGTCCGACAGCGTGTGCGTGAATTTTCGAGCAGAATTGAGATAATTGAACACTAAAATATTTCCTGAAAAATACTAGTATGGCAGTTGCGAAGGGGTAAAACCCAACATGGGAGCCAGAGTCGGTTGACAAAGTTGTCATACTTAGTCAAGATTGTGGAAACTGCAAGAGCACAAGCGATTTGGTGAGGATCTGTAAAATCGATTTCCAAACGCTGGGTTTCAGCCAAAGCTTTGAAGTCTGACCGGCGACTAACTAGAAATAGCATTGCCACAACTTTTTGGCTCCAGAAATGTGACGAATATCACCGGAGGATTGCGCGACGAAATAGAAATGACCGCTTCGAAACACCAGCCGATTCCTGGCAACGCACAGAATTCCGGACTCGAATTGTGGAAATCCGGAAGTTTCAACGTCGCCATATATGGTCATCAAACAGTTATTACGTGCGGTTACCGTGTGGACATCACGGGTGCTATTTGCACCTGCTTTTAGAAGCATATGGTCGGTTAATTGACCCCTTCCTTTTTCTCAGCTAATCCGTTGTGTAGTTCTATGCGATAAGAAAGTAGAAAATGTTAAACTGAGCTCAACCAGTGAACTGAATAGTGCCTTTAAAATCTGGTATTTATAAAGAGCACATTCTTCACTGTCGCTTATTTCCACCCGTCTCGTGCCCAGGAAGATCTAAAACACCTGAATAGGAGAGTCAGTAAACTATGCTGTCAGTAGAAAGCTTTTAGTAAATGACCAATACAGTTAAACGCGTTGCATTGAGACAACTCTTAACCCCAACCTGCATTTCCAAGGGATTCGAGCCCTTTGGCTGTACTTTCCTGCTCTCTAACAGATACCGCTTAACAAAGTGAAATAAGTTATAACAGTTTTAATAACAATAATCCATTCACTCTTGTTGTATCAACCGATAACCACGCATTTGAGTATCTTTGCTTCTCTAGCTATTTCGTAGCAAAAAATTATGACGGGGCGTTTATTGATGAGAATGGTATGAAAAGCAGTAATCCGTTTATTTTCTTGGTTAAGCATATCTCAGTTAAGAAGACGACCCAAGTCTATATTAGCAAGCGGTCGGATTTATGGACGAGAGCGAGCAAGACGAGAACCACTCCAGACACACGAACCACACTGGACGGAAACCGCAAAGATCCTCGGTATAGTCCACAACTACCGTGGGAGGAGAGGCTTAGTGGAACTGCCAGTCTTCACAAAGTTGGCCGACTACAAACAGATGGGTCGTCGGATATTGTGACAGACCGGAAGAGAAGTAGGGACGGAGGCAAGACAATGCTGAGAAAGATCATAACGAGAAGCGAGAATGAACAGGAGACAAAACATGATCAGATCAGAGAGGGATAAATCAGCTGACTGATGATGAACGAACCAAAAGTAGTAACAGTATCTCCTAATTATCGACTGAGATGCGTATAGCTCCCGCGGGAATAATATTCACATGTGCGAATGGACAAACGAACAAGAGAGAAGACCAATACAAACGGATTGTGGCAGATCCCTTCTCACGCGATGATGCTAATACAGAAAATAACGTGAGATGGCATCCGCGCAGACAGCCAAACTCAACAGATAACGGATCGAATGAAGGAGTATACAGTGAGGGTTATTCTATTGAGCAAACGGTTGCGGATAAGAATGCATTTGTTGCGCGAGCTCTGATGTAGTATTAGCAATAGTATTGGTGGTAGCAGAAGTGAAAATTGCATGTTGAAGGAATGGGGGGGGGGCGTGTGCACGAGATGAATACAACAATTAGCTGGAACCCGTGAAGTAACTCGCGGGACAACCGAAGTGTGGATAGGTGATAAACGTTTATCTTCTATACTATATGAGAGTATCGGATGGCATAAATAGGCTGTTCATGCGCACACATTTCCAAATAGCCGCATGGATGCCTGATTTTTCCGTTTAACGAGAGGTGAAGAACGTAAGGGATGGAGTCCGGAGTCGAGACAATCGGCACGTGGGAATTGTTTATTTTGGGAGTAAAAACGAAACGAGTCCTCTGTCATTTCTCAGCTTCGTGATCGAATTAACCATTCAGAGTGAGGGACGGACATCGAAGAAAATGGGAATACCATATACGGGATAATGTACATAAATAAACGGCCAGAAATAGGAGAAAGGCATCTTGTGTTTCACATGAGTCAATGGGGGAGGACTAATGTGTGAGGAATGGATCAGCACTTATTTCGGCTGGTTTAGGTCGAGGCGAGGCAGACGGGGAGAAATGAAGCCATTTTAATAATATAGTCACAAACGACTTGTTCCATGTGGTCATTCGAGCAAGTCGTGCATGTGTGAGAGAGACGCGAGAGGGAGGGGTGAGATTACAATCACGCGAGTGGATTGGCGAAAGACTTGATTGTTTATACAAGCGAGAGAAAAGATAGTTCGAACCGAACGTGAACGAATCGACATACACACGAAACATGATCATGATTTCCCAATTTGATACGTGTTTATATGTTCAACAGAACCACCATTCGTTAAAATGAGAGTGCAGTATCGTGGCAGCCGGTATGGAATAGGAGGCCGCGGTAGACAGTAACAGGGGTAGATCGTCGACGGAACAGCTGATAAAAAAGATGAAAAGGGATGGATCGATGGATGCGGTCAGCCATTGCAGAATTCAATCTTGGTGATGGTCAGCATAATTGTTTCAAATACGCATGTAAAAGTCAATGAACCAATGTTAGAAATCGCTACCGACTAAGAATGAATGGATTGATGAGCAAAGTTAGCCGAAATAATCGTTTTGCTCGGAACCTAGCTCAAAACCTAAACACAAAGCCAGTATCACTGGGACGTGCATTCAGAAATCACAATGTGACAGTGTACCTGCACTGGGAACACAAAAAGAGCATATGGACGACACAGTTATTGACAAGAAGGACGAATGTCTAAATATGTAGTTATAGTGGTTGGACCTCGATCATTGAAGTGTGACGTTCGAAAAGTGGTCCGCCAAATAGCTTGATAGGGCTACAATACACGACAGCGGGCGTATAAGCGGACGACCGAGTAAGTCAGTACTCAATTTTCATTCGACCTTCGTGGTAAAGTTAGGAAACGGAGAAATAGAATCATGACCATTCGATCATTGGAGGAGAAACAGGTGACTGGTGAAATCTCTCAGTTGATCGAATGAATTTCTACCTGGAATTGACAAACAGAAAGTTGTTCGGTTCTTTTTCGGCAACTGCCCTTAGGAAACAAATTTTTGCACCGGCAACTGTTCGTGCGCATAAATTTGATAGCCACCGATCAACCAAAGAAACCAGCCGCTTGTCTTATCGAACTACGGTACTAAATAACCACTTTTCAAAACAAGATGGACAGAGAAAGGCAAGTTCAGTAAAATGGAGTGGCAACTTTGACCATGAGATTCTGACAAGATGTGTAACATTGTTGTTGATTACTACAAATGGTGGTTGGAAGCAAAGAAATTTTATCGCAAATTATTGAATGATGAAGACGTTCAACGAATGTTGATCAAAGTGGAACAATTGGAAGACAACAAGGCACTCATCAACAGTAGTGAATTATTACCCCGATACGAGTGTGAGAAAAGCCAATGAGTTTGAAGACTGTACTACAGGATCATGAAAAATACATACCTGGCGGCCGCTGTCATCCGTTCAGGTTGTTGTAGCAACGAGGGGCCAACGTGGGACAGTAAATCCGCCAAAACGCGACTTTTATGGTAAAACAATTGCAATCCGCTTTCCAGGTCACGTAGTGCCATTGAAGCACAATTGGTTCGCTCGAACACCAAATAGGTTTGGTCAATGAGACGAGTCACTAGTGGAGCAGGTCGAATTGGAACTGGATGCGGCTTGTCAGTCGTTGCAGAACTCCGCCTGTTGGACCCAGACGGTGGTTCACGCAACCCGACCTCCAGGCCAGAACCAGACCACATGTTCGTAGATTGGGAAAAGCTGTGACGTGTGCTGTGTTGTGTGAAACGAACACCGGGCGGTAAGGGGTCGGTCGAAGTTGGAGAATCTTTCTGACTTAAGGTAAGTACCTTGAGTAAAAAAGATACAATACGGGGTTGAGATGGGGAAAAAATTACCGACTCATATGTTTCGAAAATTAACATTGTTGTGAATTCGTTCTGTTGCTCAAATACAAATTTAAAAATTAAAAGGTAAGACAGCGATGATTAAGAGTGGGGTGAAAATGGAGATCGATCACAAACAAAACCTGTAGGAATCGGTGATACACACTGGTCACGCGAATCGAAGATAGCGTTTGTTTGAAAACCGAGTTCTGTTCATTTCACTTGAAAATACTTTGAAACGTAGCATGGTTTGATAGTATGATACACTACTATGCATAACGACAGCCCTCCCCAGTCAAGTTCGTCAGTAAAGTGTTCCAGCGGCAAGCCTCAATCGTGCTGTAAATGTTTGCTATTTTCATCATTGTTTTGCATATGCATTACATGAATAAAAATGAAATATAGCGAAAGAGGAAGGAGCAATAATTGCATGAGAACAGTTTACTGGCTCTACTTTCCAAACGGAAAAGTTATGAGGTTGCGATAATCGATAGTAGGGTGTCACTGAATTCTGCGTTACTGAGGTTCTGAGGGGGAAAGGTCATTTGAATTACATCTGAGTTCATATGCAAAGCGAGTTTCGGACAAAACTAGATGTAGTGAGTAGTAGTGCATAACAATTGGGGCATGTCCACATGGCTACGTTTTTTGTTATGGTATCTGAAGCTCCAGCCACAACCGAGGGGGGGGGGGGGGGAGTTATGTAGGGGACCCAAACGTCCATCCGAAACCTACACCATGAGGAAAAAATTGATCACGGCACTGATTAGTTGTCATTGAACAGTCTGTCCGAAAAAATCGGTCGAAATCCTGACACAGTCGAATTTCAGTTTATACTACTGATGCTACCCTCTCGTTAAACAGCGTCTGCTGTGTTTTCGGCTACTAAGAGTAGCATCAGTTGTATAAACTGGAAATTGACCGTATGTCTGGATTTCGACCGAATTGAGGTAATCCGGAATTTCTTGGACAGACTGTGCATCTGTATCGTGGACCAGACATCTTTCCGGTCCCACCAGTTGGGTTACAATGAGAAAGATGATCGCGACAAAATTGCATGACTGTTTCGCCAACGGAAATGCCTGCAACAGGGCTACGTGTTTGACGCAAACTAATGGGCTTTGTCGGGTCGGCGCAGAGGCTTGTGTGTGTGGTAAATTCAGACACATTATATTGTTCGCGCCGATTGAGGACCACTCGAGGCCTGCCGCTGATGAACTTGACATCATGGGGTATGACTATCATGATTGAGAAAGGCTATAGTTTACTGTCTTGTGGATACCATTGGTCTCTTTTCGGATCCGATTGTCTTCCAACCATCTACCTTACACTTCCGTGCGCTGGTTCTGTTCCCTATATTGCAGCACCGTTAAGTTTGTAAATTGCAGTTCTTCAGGGAAAGTAATCGGTATGTTGTTACAGCGTGCAACGGGGAAATTCCAATCGTTGCAAATTTCTGCGTGGTTTGTAAGCTTTTTGTACTAATCAGATTGCTTCATTTGGAACGTGTCGAACAATCAGGAAACGCGATTGATGCAGTAAAACAGAAAATTTAACACATCCTTGCTTTTTTCAAAAGCTCCCACTTGAGTGTTGGCTGGTAACTTTGGCCACAGTGTTCTAGACGGTGAGTGTTTCTCTCTTGTCGACGATTGTGTAATGCTATCAACTTCAGTCTCTTGCTTAATCTTTTCGGTTTTCTCCTCTGCACCTTCGTTCTCTCTTCCATTGTTTAAGCTTAATTCAACAACACCTCCGAACTTCTCGAATGAACCTTATTCCTTTTCATCCGAGGATCACCGGAGTGCATTATGTATGATTTCTTTGTCGCGCATAATTGCACCTCTCCCTTTGTTCGGGATTTTTCTTTCGATTCCATTGGTCGAATCCAGACTGTATCACCCAGCTTGAGTGGTTTTTTCCCCCAATCGCAGAATCATTTTTGCTACGCCATACGCTTTTCCAGCTTCAATTCAGTTACGACGTCTGAGTTCAGTAGCCTAGCCCAAACGGGTAGGGTCGTGAACGTTCGTCTTCTAAATAAATGCTGCGCTGGACTTGTTCCACAATTGTGGACGGCATGTTTCGAAGCTCAAATAGAGCCATAAACGGATCGCTCCCCTAGGCCTTGCATTTCTTCTTCGCCCGTTTGACCGAATGTTGTAAGGAGTGGTGATGTGATGGCCAAACCTTTAAGCATTGCTCGAATTTCGTGCTGCGAAACTGAGAACCATCAACGGAAACTACTCGAATCGAGGTTCCATATTGTGCAAAGACAGTCCGCAGTTTGTTGATAATATACAGTTGTTTCTGTTCTAAGGAGGTCAACTTTGAAGTCACTGCAGTAATCAGTGGTCAATAAATAACAGGCCCTTCCTGTGGCAAAAATAGCCAACACCACAATGTGCCAAGGCCGGTCCGATAGTGGGCGTATCTTCATCAGTTTTCCCGTTTGTCGTTGATCAAATTGCCTCCATTATTCGCACTTTGCCACTATCTGTTCAACCTGTTCTGTTGTACCCGGCCAGTAGTAGGCCATGGTCAGTCTATGACATAGGAGAAAGGTATGAAAAGCGTAATCGGTGGACTTGGGTAGGCAGAGCGCGTTAGGCTTCCTGGGTGTGTGGTTCAAGAGATCCTTCCACTCAGTTGTCAGACACGTTGGAGAATATGGCTCGGTGTCGCAACCGCTGGCGTTCTTGTATTAAAAAATTCTTTTTCGATTTCATACTACGTGTAGTTCTCTTCTCTTATTATACCTTTTCATTATTTCCGATTGAAGTTACTGCTGAGATAGCAACTGAAGCCACCGTACTCAGTGCATAGTTTTTCAGCCTGAACTATCCGACTTGACTGATACACCCATTGATGCCTGCAAGTGAGCGGTGTAACAAACGCAGAGCGTATTATAGAAAGGCTGGCGGGACCATCAAACGATCGTCTCTGAAAATCAGTTCATCCTTTGTTGTAAGCTCACCACGAAATTTGAAATAGGATTGTACTTCTGCCAATAGAGTTCTTTTACCTTCCGATCAAACTTGGACAATAACTCCCTTCAGTGATTATAGACATGGGTCTGCCATTGAGGAAATCCGGATTTGAGACGATTCAAAATATATTACCACTCATGCAATATTTACCGTTTCATTTCTAAGTTCGTCTTTCGTATTCGGTGGCTAACTCGCGAGTATACCAGCTACGAACATTCGTTTGCCTTGTTGATAATGTAGTTCGCAGTTATACTGTTGGAGACGTATTAGCACCGATTGCGGTCTCCCAGGTGCTCAATACAGCGGTTTATCCACGATCGTGATCGCTGTCTTGGGGTCTGAATGTGTTGTGCGTAAGTCGCTCAAAGGTATAATCGTTCAACTAACCCAGAGCGTACACAATTGCCAGTATTTCGTTTTCGATTTGCGCATATTTCTGTTCACAAATTAACGTCCCGTTGCGATGACCAAGTGGGTGTCCATTCTGTAAAAGAACCGCTCCTAAACCATGTTGACTACTGTCACGCCATATGAATAAAGGAAAAGTGTGATGATAATACGGTAAGCTTGGGACCCATACGACAAGCTGCTTTATGCGATCAATTGCCAATTTCTGTCCCCTTGCCCATATCCACGTTTCTCCCTGATGTGGTAATCGGCGGATCTGTCTCACCTGTTCCGCTAACTCTGGTAAGAATCTTCTCAGACAGTTGATCATCCCATTAAAACGTGAAACATCTTTCATATCGGTTGGTGTAGGTGTATCTATAGTCGAATCTAGCTTCCCCGGATTCGTTTTTATAATTTTGCTTGAGAATGTAGCCGTGGGACTCGACTGCTGCTTGACAAAATGTCAACTCCCATTTTAGTTTAATTCTATCACTGACAAAGGGTTCTGCTGTGTTCCTTGATATTTTTGCTAAAAATAATATCATTTGCTTTGTGCAGTACTCCAGGTAAGTTGTTCACTGATTGGAGAATCTTTTTCTGGATCATTTCACCAAATACCTTTGGGCCACACAGCAGTGACTTCCAACGGTGACGGCCATACGGTGCACAAAACGTAGTCAAATAACGCGAGGTTTCATCCAACTCACGCTCAAATCGTTCTCCAACTGTCCACGGAACAGGCCTCATCGGCAATGCCACAAGTTTCGTCGATTCTTTCATGGTATTTCAACACCCCCGGAATCTTTCCCCGTTACCCATCGCAAAAAGAGACGTATTTTTCCAAGTAATATTCGACATTACCATATATATGATGAATTAATGAATCATAGCGGAATGACACTGATACGCAGGTTGTCGATAGATTCATATCCGAGGATGGGAACATAGCCCTGGTCGACTACAACTAAGTTTACGATTGATAAATGTCCATCCTTGAGATTGACGACTTGTAGCACTGCCTCAACCTATGGATAAACCTCGTAGTGATTCCACATAATGAGTCTCTTCTGTGTTGATGTCGATGCAGTGCTAGACAGAACGTCCATAAGAATGCACTTCACCGATGACCTCGTGTCTAACTGAAGATCCACTTACTTTCCGTTCACCAACATTTTGGCAAAAACACACTTCACTTTTCTGACATCTGTATCTCATTCACTCGATCTGTGTCGCGATGATTTGGTTATTTACCCACCCTTTTATTGAGGGAACATCTTGACGCCAAAGGTTGTGCCTCTTGCAGTCATCACAAGTCAGTCCTCGGGCCGGACAGCTGCCTTTTCCCGCGAAGTGTAGTCTGTCACAGAATCGACACCACGCCTTTGGTTCCGTGCGTTCCTCGGATTATATTTTCGCACATCACGAAATTTTGACGCATTAAACTTCTCCATGCGTTTTTCAGGTGCTTCCTCACTTCGGCAGATTTCGACACTGTTCGAATGTTATTTTCCAAATCTTCAACAACTTTTTATTCACCGTGGGGACGCGTAACTCCGTCACTATCCGGTCCCGCACGATACTCTTCTAGGCAGGTGCAAAAAGTAAATGATTGTGCCAGTGGTCTTACCGACAACACAAAAGAGTCAACGGATTTATTTCACTGGTTAAAAACAAATCGTTCGTATGTTCCGTTGCACTCGCCAAGACAATATCGATCGAGTTTAAACATAACCACCATCCATTCACCGTTGTCTTTATCGAAATCACACGGAAAGCCACTTATGGTACGAAGTGCTGCCGGTCCAACGGTGTGAGGAACTAGTGCAAACTGAATGGCCTTTGATTTGTGCTCCATTGCCAACAGCGTCCGGAAATTTCTATACTGCGTTTACTATAGTCTCCAATTGTCAGTCAATCGGCCCGTGACTTCAATTGCTGAGTGCATCTGCAGGGGTGGATTTGCAGTTGCGTTTTCGGCATTGACACTATTGCATCAGTTTCCGCTGCCACCATGTCAAAAGCCCCAAAAGTCCACTATCGATTACCACTCGTGACGGTGGGAGTGAAACTCTCACCACAACACGCACACGATAGAGACACCCCTCCCCACCGACCCCGTTTTTCCTTACCCCACGACAATGACCTTTACTCCGGCCAATGGCTAACGTATTCCAATGTTACTTCACCCATATGAATTGTAAGAGCACGTATAGGATTCATTGAAAACAATTGTTCGCTCTCCAGCGTCTTGTTCTTAATGTGACCATGACTGTTGGGCTATTCAGACTATTCTTCTGTAAAAGCAATCAGTTTATTGCTACAGCGTGCAACAAGGAAATCTCAATCGTTACTAATTCCCTGGTGGTTTATAAAGCCTTTTGCACCAATAAGATTGCCTGATTTAGAATATGCCGAACAAAAATCTCCTGCTGACTAATCAAAAACGCGATTGATATGGTGAAACAAAAAAATCCAACAGACTTAAGTGAAATGAATCGAAGCACAAAGAGCAAACGAATAGGAAAGAAGCTATGAATGGAAATCATAAGGGACAAAAAAGATTGGAACGCAACTGCAAAGCTGACCGCGCTACCTTGTTTCCTAGCCCACAAGCTCAACACGTCTTACACGCCTAAGTCAACCGGTTAGGGGTATCGTACCTTTTTTCATGTCAAGGCCTGATCATCTCGACGTAACCCTCGACTAATACCTACTTCGGAGAACAATGTACACCATGAGAGTCTATCTGCCGGCTTGCGCAACATGCGGATAATCAGCGGCATCATACGTAGTTTTGGTGGGTTTTCCGCTCGGTGAGCGCCTCCTATTCAGAAACGCCACATAAATCGATGGGCAGTACCGTGGCGTGGCTAATGTGGTCCGCCACGTTTTTCCAGAGAAGGTGAATAACCCGCAAAACAGGTGATCGACTTATCGCGAATAAGGCTGTTGCACTCATGAACGCGCGAAGGCTAGAGGCGCATCTCGAATAAAAGGGTCGGAAGCGATCCCGGTAGCCTATCTCCCGTTCTGAAACGGACGACCGTGCATTACAAGAGCTCACAACGCAATCAACAATAAGATCCTACCATGACCGATCGATGATGATGATGACTTTCACACAGTCGACAGCACTCATACTACACACGTGTTTTCACAAACTCTCATCTTTTCTTCCTTCTTCCTACATTTTCTCACAACCAACAGTAACTTCGTTCGTCCATAAGAGCAGCAGTGCCTCCGGCAGAAAGCCCATCCAAAATCCTCCGCGTCGTTCTTCAAGCCAAGTGATTGCTGTTTGCTCGGAGATAAACATTCAGCAGCTACATAACCATCAAATACGGGCGTAATTGGGGAAAAATAAATGGAAAATGGAAAAAAAATTCGGCTTAATTGATTATTCAATTCCTTTATAACAGTGTTAGGGTCGGTGAGAAATATGGCGAGACAAGGGACTGTAGATTTGCAAGTAGCGGTACCGGTAAACAAGTGTTTGTAGCTGGACTTGATTGAGGGTGTGCCAACACATTTAATAAGATCAGGATAAAGAGAATTTGATTGGTCATCTCGTATCCATGATGCGAACTTTTGACAAGCATGTTGGTGCTGGGATAGTATATGCTGAGAGCTGACTATAGAAAATCCCACTACAGCATGAAAAACATTTGATGGATCTAACAATAAGTTTAGTCTTTCACAAGTAAGCCTAGGAGAATAACGGAAGAATAGAGCCAAAGTGGTAAGATACACGTGAATATAAAACGTTTGATTGAGGGGAGTGGAGTCAAAAAAGGGACTTCACACGTAGCACGTCAAATGCTGAACATTTATTTTTGGAAAACTGCTGTGACATGAAGGGATCGGGAAAAATCACGGCTGACAGTGACTCCGAGATACTTGGTAGATGAAGTTCTAGCAGTGTGCACACAGTTTATGAGTAGGTCGGAATTGGATGCAAGACTGGAATATTTGGCGCTATTGTGAAGACAAAGTAGGATGTCGGAACATTTGGAAGTTCTCATTTTTAGATTAAGACCAAAGCGTCGGTTGGCGAGTTTGGTGACTCTTTGCCGAAAGTGTTTGATGAGAGCTAATACGGTGGGGCATAGCTAGGACTACGTTATCACCACACTTAATAAGCAAGCTGTCATCGTACATGGGCACGGGAGAGATATAAGTAAAAAAGGAAGGATGACAGAATGGCCCTTTGTAAAACACTTCCTGTAGATAGAAGCGTTGAAGAGGTTTCCCCAATAAATTGAGTGAAATGTTGGCGATTGTTAAAGTAGTTATACAATAAATGTACATGAGAGGTACTGATTCCGCAGCCCTCAAGAAACTGTAGTAGTTCCGACCTGTCGACACAGTTAGATGCATCACTGTAGTCAAAAAAGCACACTCTGACCACGTGACTTTTGCGTTTTAATGAGGATAAAATAAAGTAGGTGAGTGATGCTAGAACACCCAATGCCGAGTGGGAGCGTCGGTATGCAAACTGTTTGAGATCCAGGATATTGGTCTGTGGGGAAGTTCTATGCTGAACGAACTTCTTAAACACTTTGACGGCAATTGATGTATAGGCGATGGGACGTAATCTTGATGACTCTTTTTTGGGCACAGGAATGATAAAAGTCACTCTCCAGCAGTAATGAATGCCCTTTTTGAGTTAAACATCTGTTGAATTGTTCTGGCATTATTGGAGACAGTGTTCCTGTGCATGACCGCAGAGTTATCGCCGGCAAACCGTCTGAACCGCTTGCCTTGTTTGTCGAGAATTGTGTTAGTTCTTTGTGCACTTCGGAGGGAGAAATAGTCTGATAGAGTTTTGTTGAGAGTTCACAACTGAATTCGGTGTTATTGCTAGTCGAGCTGCAGCAATGAGGCATCGACTAATTTTTCAATATCTACCGGAGGTGGACGTTCGCCATATCTAAAACCGTAGCTGCATCAAATGTGGAGGGGAAGATCTGTTGGAACGGATGTACGTTTCTGTCGGACAACATAGATTGTAGCAAGTCTGTCAAATGCTCATAAGATAGGGACAAGTCGGATTGAGTCTGGAAACGCTGTCCGGGCGAGATTGTCGCCTTACGATCTTTTGGTCGCGACTGGGGGTGAAATACTCAACTCTCATTGGAACGGCTACCATCGGCTGGTGCCCATTCGAACTAGTCAATTTCAACGCGCGAACCCACCTCCAAATGCCTCAGTATGGTATGGTATGTGAGTCCACGGACCCATTCGTCCCTTTGTACTGTTTTGTTTAGCACAGCCTAAAACCAGGTGAGTGTGAAATATAATATAACATCGCGTGAACCGTGGTGCGCATTGGATAACATACAGGTTTTACTCGTTCACTTGGGATTTTGAGTTCTGTGTGAAGTGCGCAGTCGTCGTCTTGATAAATGTTATTTTTTTGTCGTCTGGCCGTACGCAACCACCAACTGCAGCCCGGATGCAATCAAGAATAACTTCTACCGAAGGCTACAATACCACTAATAATACAGGAACTCCTAAGCAAAATGAGCTGGGCCGATATCACAATTTTGACAGAAGACATCAGTGCTAGAGTAGATCAGCTACCATCGATCCAGGTACATTAAGGAGGCCCTTTGGGGCTAAATTTCTGTCGTTCGGAAAACGATTTTTTTATCTCTGTGCCCTGACCTTCGCCGGTACACTGCCTTGCGTCAATCTTCTTTGAGTCAGCAAACGGACACAAATTGACTGCATCGCAAAAATCCACAAGTGGCGCAACTGCACTCAAGACCGCCAATCATGCTGGATCACTCCAACCACGCACTGGTTTGCACTAAGCTTTCTGTGTACTTCAGTGAGTGGCTTCAAACGCGCGCTACAACAATGGTTAGGTTACAATAAGCTGTACGAACAAAACGCACTAGCTGAAAAGCTAGAAGTAACCCGCCCGATGACCGACCAGAACTAGTGATTTATCAAGAATGTATTCCGTTGGACTAGTAAGTTGTGGTCTGTCACGTGGTGTCATAATAACCTATATTTTTGCTGATTCTCTAAGCCTTCTCGACGCATACCGGTCAATCCCGAGCGACACGCTACTCGCTCATAGATGTGCACTCAGCGCAGGTCTACGTATAGATCGTGAAAATTAGGGGGGCGTCAGAGATGAAGCGTATTGTCCAAAGGGGAAACTCTCGCAAAATGTTCTCTTATTTGAATCACCAGCAGCCGACGGCTCGCCAATTTGCAATCAGTAGTGGTGTCACAACCGCTGAGCAAAGCACTTTAGCCGGCTTCTTGGGTCAACTTCGTTCAAAACTATTCCGGCAAACGTCCCATGGTCGATTTCGGCAGGTCCACCTGCTGACGTGGAGATCCACAAGAAAATCCAACCCTCAGAACATCACAAAGCGCCGGGATCCGACCGTTTTTCCTTAGATCTGTTCAAGGATAGCGGAATAAATCCGCAGGAAAGCTTCAAATTCCGTTCTCTGAGAGTTGGCTTTTCTCCCCAACTTCAAGAAAGACTATCGAAGCGACTACGCCAACCACAGGGGTTATGGTCTTGTTCCAATAGCATCGGAGTGACTAGTGTCTCTCATACTTCAGAGATTGTGCCACACATGTAAAGAACAGACTCGAGACAGCTGCTCGGGCACCGTTACGCTTTTTGGAGATCAACCATAGCCGTGTACTTAGGCATTCGCGCGGCTTTCGGCTCGTTCGATAGGACTACGCTACGGATTTTTTGCAGGAAAAATGGATCACGCGAGAAGTTTGTCGATTCCTAAAGAGTTGCATTGTTACACCTGAGTTCAGCATAGGGCTCACGATCAGCTCTTGCCAGCTTTTTTCGTCTCCAGTATACTTCAACTAGGTTGCCCTGTATTCCCGTTTCTTTTTAACTTTGTCATGGAGGATGTCCTACGAAATGCCTTGTATGGTCTTCAAAACGGTGGATTTGAACTCCTCTTACAAAGCAGATTTTCTGACTTCAGAGGACTGATCTAACTGCTGCAGTGTGCACTCGACCATCGGTGTCACCTTTTCCGTCGTGAAGTCACAAGATAGACTTCAAATGTAAACATTGAATTGGCCCTCTTCATAGACAACAATATCCCATGTAACACCGGATCATCATCAGATGAGAGGTAACCACCCAAATAATAAAAACTGTCTACTCGGTCTAATAACACTTCCGTGTGATATCGGATCCCTGCAGTCCAGCGGTGCCATTGGTTTCAGTTGAAGTGTAAAACACATCATGGACATTGGCACACGGTTACACACCGCAATTAAAAAATGATAACTTGCATGAGGCATCAGTTAAAAACAATTATATCCGAAAATTCCGGTCTACGTACTTAATGACACCATATTCATACGAGAATAGAGCATTAGGACTGCAAAATTGGAAAGGAAAGGTAACTAGAAGTACCGTCTACGTACACCGCTTTCGTTGACGAACACGAGGAAAGGGCATGGTGATCCGTCTTCAGCTGTTCAGTTCAATGATTGAATAGAAGGAAATTAATTCCGTCAGAAAGTGGTTCAGTGAGAGACGGTGACACAGAACTGAGCATAGAAGTGCAAGATTAATAGCTGAAACTGGGCAGTCAATAGTGAGGAGTCCTCACTGGATAACGAACAACGGTGGTTGGCCTACAGAATCCACAACTGTGCTTCAACGTGTCTAGCGATGAAAACGCGGTTACGTTTAGCGTCAGAGAGTCAGTGAACAATAATTTTAGCAATCAGCATGGAAGTCGTGCTGATAAAGTTAATTACTTCCATCCCCTATCACCCACTCTTACTATCCACTAGGGATTTGTATACTCACTTACTTGCTAGATTCGAAGTAAGAAGCTTTGGCAACTCTGGTTCTACTACTGAAAATAGAAACACACAAATCTTGCCGTATTGCTTTAGGTGGTTATCATAACAAAAATCCTTCGTTCTCGACGGAAATATTGTAGCTTGTTGCAATGCTAGGGAAATGGTTCACCGTAAAAGCCTATTAAAACGTTCCCAATGGCTTTCCCAAGAATGAATCACTAAACCGGCAAATTCTACCGACGCCTCACACTCGTTTTCTGTAGACCGGCATTTTCAATCAAAGGTAAACGATTGCGAAAATCTTCATTTACTTAGCTTTGCAATAAAACGTTTCCCGTAGATATTTCGCAGGTTTCTAGTCATGTGACACCCAAGGAACTTGAGCACGTCGTATCTGATAACCGATTAAAGATCCGGGAGCGAAAACAACCCGATCGACGTGGACGATGTTCATCACTTCAGTCTGTGGTAAACAGTAATCCGCTGTCATCTAGTTCAATACCATGCCTTACCTATACGGTTTAGCATTCCAATTCTCAGGATCTGACTGCCGATCTGCCTTGGTCGCGTGGCATCATTGGTATGCTTTTTCCATTAAACTCATACTCGAGCATTGAATAAATAAATGAAACTAAAAAAATTTTAAGACCACCCGAAACGGGAACCTTGTTACCTTGGTAGCCACTAGCGAGACTTATTTTTTCATTACATGCTTGCGCATGAGTGCAGTGGAAGAGGCATCTACCCCATAACCACGAAGACCCACTGCACTATTAAGTACAGTCGGCAAATAGACCCTGAGACTTGGAGTGGATATCCACATATGGTCCGAATAGGTCGATGTAGTAACGATCCGGACGACAGTAGATTACTGTCTACCACCAAAGTAACCGATGACGGAGAATCGAACCTCGGACCTCCGAGGTCGTACGCAAACGCTCTAAACAGCTCGATTACCACCGGTCACCAATGTTTGTTCCGGTGCTGGATATTTGACTGTATAAACAGTATTCGAGTCTCACCATGCGAACTGGTGACTGCCCTTACTTATTGCGGCCGACGGGATCATAAATGGTGTCATAAGTGGTACAAATCTAGTGACCTATAGTACTAATTAGCAGAGAACGAACTGTGCATTAAATTCGAAAGTGATACGATTAGTCACATTAGGTTGAAGGTAAGCTTGCCGGTATCTGGTACAGCGAACAGCCGAACGCTAACACTTTCGATAATGCTTACTGTTTACATCGGCACTCGTCACACACGAGATCGCTGTGATACACAACAGTTAGTCAGCTGACTGCGCCATTTATCGGTGACCGAAGGAATGTGCCATGTGACTGGCTAAAATTTGCGATCGATGGACGCTCACAAACGCACACCGAACGATCGGGTACAGGCCAATAATTTATTGCTGACAAACCTACCCATAGCCACACCAAGCACGAGAGAACCATCGTGGAATGCGCTTGATGAGGTCAGGTCGCAGGAACCTGGTCATAGTAAATACAATCGTAATGGTTGAAAAAATATTCTGCGGAGCGTACAACAATACAATCACCTGGTCGGTTTCAAGGTCGGAACAGTGACCTAAAACGAATAACAACAACATTACCTCACAAATAGCCAAAGTATACCAGAGTAGATACAAATGAAAATGGTTTGAGGGTTACGCACTGCATGAGTAGCTGTACAACTAGGTCGTTTATCCACGTGATATCATGTGAACGATCTAGAGATCTAGTAAAAGAAACCGGGAGTGATTCGCGAGTTTCTCGTAAAGTGGACTATTCAGGTCATTGGTCAGTTAATGACTGCATGACAGAATAAACTTTGAAAATGATGAGAGGGATAAGGAGAATTTGATTACTGACGAAATTAGGTTGGGCTGCTATCACTCTCAAACTCCGAGAGTGTGACTTGAACTACCAGGTGACAGATGGTAATCTATTGTCGTCCGGATCGTTACCACACCTGACCTATTCGGGTCTTATGTGGATATCCACTCCAAGTCTCAGGGTCTGGTTGCCGGCTATACTTAATAGTGTAGTGGGCCTTTGAGCCTATGGTATACACTCTTTTCACTGCAATCATGCGCAAGCATGTAATAGTAATAAGATCCTCAGCTGGGGTAACTAAGAATATGATTGAAATTAATCGCAGGTTTTGGAATTAGCCTACTTCCTACATATAATGTTGTACTATGGAACAAACGTTTTGTATTACCCACACCTTCCACTTCGTGATTAGTAGGCAAAAAATGATACCGAGTTGCCCTCCCTTTCAGTGACGAACGAAAGACGATGATTTCATTGAATTCGTCATTTTCAATACGCCACCGATCCCCAAACATGAAGGAATGCAAATCACGAGTAGAAAATATGTTATTTGGCTGCATGCAAACTAAGAGTAGAATGTTCGAGGAATATATATTATCTTTCGGTCAGTAATATGTTGGCTTACTTCTATTCCCAGTAAGAAGTTTTGTATGCTACCGGGCGCGTCCCCATGTCGTGCATACTAACTACTTTTACGCGACTCTCTCCTGCTAGAGAATCAGTCGACTCGCGTCATGCATTGAGAAACAACCGCCAATCTGATAGCTTTTTCTATTACATGCTTGTGCATGAGTGCAATGGAAGGGGCATACCCCATAGCCGCAAAGGCTCACTGAACTTTTCGAGATAACCGATAACCGAACTCTGTGACTTGGAGTGAAGAACCTCATAAGGTTCCAATAAGTCAGGTGTGATATCGGGCCGAACGACAGTGGAATACTATCTACCACTAAATACACGATCGCGGACGATTAGCGGTGGCACCCGAGGATGGGATTCTACCTTGCAAGTGTTCTCCTACGTAAAACTTCAAATAAATTCGCGGACGGCACTAAGACGTGACGAGTATGGCTCGTCACTAAATAAGACCACTGCCCTTCCCGTGTTTCGTACACCCAACAAGGTTTCCCAGAAGAGACGTGATATCGGTCACCAGCCCGCCTGGAATAAAAAGGTGTTTTGGAGACGCTGAATTCACTCCGAGTGGTGTATGAACTATCTCTCTGATCATCGGCTTCAGACAGACGCAACTTCCTGGTTTCGCCCCTTGGTCTACGGTTTTGAAGATGGAGCCTCCTAAAACAACCTCCACCGCGGTTTGGACAGCTACGTGGTATCTAGTTCATAATTCCCACGTTTCATGTTCTTTATGGCACCATGACCCGATACAAGTAGTGTCGGCTGTGATGCATACGAAAAATTAATTAGCATAAATTTCGATCTTCGTGAATTAATTAAGGTATATCGGGCCATTGGGTAATGATACTTATTCATCCAGTTTCCTTTAATTTACGTTGGTTCTGTGCTGCACTATGGAAAGTTGAATGTAGGTGACCTCGTTTTCCAGGGTAAAACGCTCTGAGCAAAGTGAGCTAACAGCTAGCAAGGTATGGAAATATAATTATTCTGATCAACAGGATCACATAAATTAACCCAAGTTATATTTAGATAGGTTTACCATCCGAATAATCTGGTAGAAGCCATTTTTCGGCCAATATATGTTTGTTGACTGTGCCTATATTATAAAGTTAAGAGAAATTCTTTCATTATTTGGCGATTTCATTACACACGTGACATAACAATACTCTTTACCAATGGACGTCAAATTTATAGAAAATAGGGAATTGCAGTTCGCATCAGTAGAACGTTGTCTTCAAGGTCATTTGTGCGCACTCCGTTTATCGCTTATATTGTCATCGCGATAGCGATGAAAAGATTCACTGAAACCAACTTTTCTCGGCACCTCCTTAAAGAGGACCAAAGTGGGATTGCAAAGGCCTATAATTTCAAATCGTTATTTTGTCATACCTCGCTCGGTGTTTTGACGCGAATATGAGCATCAATTACCGAATGAATCACAGAAAATCCACACCCAGTACGCATTTCAGAGGTAGAAGACTTGGCAAATCGAATACATAGGACGACAGTTTGTGCGTTACGATCAAAAAACAGTGCCGAAAATCCCTGTCCTTAATGCAGCACGGGAATATTCCCAGCCTGTCTCACTCCCTGTTGGACATCAGGTAGTGACAATTTTCAATGCGGCTAGTACCACGTGATACGACGACTGCACTGCAAACCCAACAAATGAGAGTAGGTATTCATTTCATCAGGCAATTCAAATTAAGAGGTGTCATTTTGGCGTTGAGTTTGTTCATTGTATGAGTTGTTGGTATATGATGAGTCAGAGAAGGCTCACAAAACGGTCATTTGGTGTACGAATATGCACCGAAAAGTTATCCCATTGATAGTCGACACATCATACCGACTACCATTATTCATTTGGATCAGAATAAAACACGTTTAGTTTTGTTGGTGGACTTCAATTTCAGACGCCTCGAATGTTGGGGAAATCTCCACTGAACTTTCAGTGAAAGCTCCCGGAATCAAACGGAAGGAAGTTACTTGAGAAGATAATTTTTCAGGATAACACTTCATGCTTTAATTCACAGGAGGTTGTAAGTAAAGTCATGCAGAACGAGTTGTCAGTGAAGAGGTAGGAGGACGCCGTGTCACTCTATGCCGCTTCTTATGGCAGAAATTCGTACTTGTCAGAAACAATCTGTGGTCAGAGCCCAGCTGAATGAGACGATCGCCGTTATCGGTAAGATCAAATGGGATAGCAAATGGGCCTCCGATGTGTCTTTCGGAATCTCTCAAACGGCCAAATTGGGCGTTGAAATCCCCAGCAATGACCACCACATCTGTTGAACGCACGCTTAGAGGCAGTTGAGACAAAGCCTGGTAGAATTTGTCCTTGGTCTCAGAGGAACTTCAGTCAGTCGGCGCATACACAGACACCACGAACGAGCATCGACGCTTCCGTTTGTCGTTGTTGGCATGCACAGAACCGCCCAATCGAACTGCACACAAACAACTGCTAACTAAAGTCCAGTCTAGCAGTGCACACTCAGCTCTCATGCTCAAAGCAATCCCAACGCCCGCCTGACCACGAGTACAAGAAGCCGGATCACCCGACACACCAAGAGTAAAGCGAGAGACCGAGGTTGAATCTGGGGTGCGAAGCGTGATCACAGAAATGGGGTCTTGAATACGCGTTTCGGAGACACAGCATACATCTATTTTGAAAGTGCCAATAGTTCTAGCGACGGCAGTCTGTCGCCCTATCTGACATAGTGTGCGGATGTTAAAGGCAGCCAAGTGAAGTGAACATTTAGGCTTAAGAAGTGCATTTGATTTATGCCCAACTCCTGAACTACTGTTTTCATCACAGCCGCAATTACCCGTGGCGTTTTGCATTGATCTGAAATTAAAAGAAGGAAAATCGGTAAGGCTCTTTACAGGAAAGATATTGGAGGCTTCTGGGCGAATCATTCTTCGCGGCTGCCCACACCGCAGAAGGGGTTTTTCTTTGGGAACCCTAACCGGCGCCTTTGACTCAAAAATCTCAACCACAATGCGGTGGAGCATTAACTCAGAACGGGAACGTGACGGAAGAACCCGCGAAGGAACTTCTTCTGGTCTGCCATGTGAAACCTGATTGTTGCAGGTATTCTGCTTTGTCGTCGCTGGTGCTTTGTTGTCGAGCCGTCTTTCTGATTCAGTCCATAGCCCAATGCACTCAATGGACCAAGCAAAACATCGACGGGGCAGCACCCTTTGGGTTGGGGGCTGCCCAGCTCAAGCGGGCGATAACTGCCCAATGAAGTGCGACGACTTCTCTCACCGTCGAGAGAAACCCCAGGTACTCCACTCTTGCGTCCATCTAGTGGAGGTTTTCAAGCCGGAAAACTGTTTCTCTTCGAGCGTATTCACTGGAGTGTCCTCTTCAGGGGCATAGTGGTTAGAACCAGACGTTTCCCATCAACTGGTTCTCAGACTAGACTTCGTCTCGCCTCTACCCATTGACCTGTCAGGCATGATTGCATCTCCGGCTTAAGGAAACCATCCTGCATAGTTATTTGGGTCATGGAGGCACGCAAGCCATCACACCACGCCAAGGTGCAGTCTCGTCGTGATGGAAGTCTCTCACCCCCTGCTGGGCTTTCAGTAATACGTGAATAAATGTCCACGGCAATAATGTGTCGAACTTTTTTGTGGCTTATTACTTTGCTGCAAAGCAGTCTTCCCAGAACTTACGCACTGAGAAGATAATTCATTTTATGACCCTGACGAATTCTGCAGAGTTAAGGAAACCGCTGACGGCACTCCAGTAAGTTTAACCGTGATTTATTGCGGCTCAAATCAACTTCTGAAATAAGTTCCACAATCTCTAAGTAATTAGAATGAGTTTCATTAGAAATATTTTATCATGAATCACGTTCTTGAAGGCTATCGAAGTCCTATCATGGGTGATACAAAGTAAATCGATAACTAAAACGATTTTTCATGCAATCTGAATTGCTTGACAATGGCACCACGTAACCCTCTTTGTTTCGTGTATAATACCGGCTTCAGATCGACGCAGCTTGCTTTGCTTCGTCGTTATTCACAATGGCATACAGATATTAACTCGAAAATCTTTTCCCTGGGGATATTAATTCCTATTTGGACGTTTATTTGAATCATAATGCAGATGGTATGATTATCCAAGTCACGTGTTTGTATTTGGCCACCAAATTGTATTGACACAAAGTTTTACATGAATAACGCGAAAAAACGAAATCAGTTACGGAAAGATTCTGAACAGTGTCTCTCACATAAACAGATGCCCGACGGGCACGCAGAATGTTATCCCTTTCTCCCTTACGAAAGTGCTGACATTTTCTGATACTGACTAAACCCCTCTCCATCGTAAACAAACCGAAATAGATTCTTAACGGGCCACGTTTAGATGACCTAGATTTGAATGTCATGCATTAAAATGGCATTTTTGGGTGGAACTATCATGATCCGTGAGATAATATAGTATTCTGTGGTATGATTGCATACGCTTCACTCTGTGAGGTACATTTCAGCAAAAATAACTATGGCAGGATGAGCACTCATTAATTAATTATGAAAGCAATCTGTGGTCAATTTTACCTCCATTGTTTCGAGAATTATTCATATTCAAGGTTTCACTGTTCGGACTTCCAACCTATTATGGCGACTGAGGTCACAAAACTTCAACTGCCCACATATCATCCACAAGGGAGGCCTACGTAGCACGAATAATCTGACTGATCTTATTTACATGGTCTCGAAATTGTACTACCATCATTCAGGACATATTTAGTTAGAACACAGTCAGTGAGCACATCGAACAGATTCATTGTCATTATGATAAACAAACAACAATCATGAATCACTTTGAACTGCTTGTATACGCCAAATATTACACACAAATCGACCGTGTTTAATCTATAATATAGGTCAACTGAAACTCAGACTATGGCGGTAATGCCCGATCGAATCAACTACGGTGTATCACTCACTTCAACAGTTTTGCTATCTGTATTCGCCAGTAGGCCACAAGCGTGCCACTGCGATCCATGGCCATGTGTACGACGAGACACAGCCCGATAGCCACCCTGCTGATCATCATCATGACTCATTTTACGTGTTGATAGATTCATACCACGCACGATCAGAGGACCAAGACAAAGCCATCTGTTCAGTTGGTCTTCGAGACGTTCGCGGAATATATCCGCTTGCTCGATCGTGGCTTGTAACACAGAACCGGTGGTGAAATGTTCGGACACAGTAGCCCCAATTAGGTTATGATTGGTCACTGAATGAGTGGCCGGTTGTTCAAACGAACGGTAGGCGAGGTCGGATGCAGTTGGCGTGGATGATAAGGGCGTGCACCCAATACCACGAGCCAGTTCAGATGCTTGGCTTGCTAGACCGGTACCAGCCAAGGTCGCAGTGGTACGCGGACTGCTAGGACTGGAGATCTGAGATGAGGATAAACCAGTGGGTAAAGCAGGTGTACTGTCATATATAGCTCGGAAGGAAAACCGCGGGGCACCGATTGGACTTGTCGGGTTGAAATTCGATGGTAGAGATGGAAATGAAGTATTTCCACTTGGAGAGATAGTCTGACTCGGAAACAATTCGGTCGAGACGCACGAACACTGGTCACACGGTTCGTCCACAAATTTTCTGTATAAAATGAGATCAGACAAAGACGCGCTTAAACTCATGATCATCCAAACATGCCAATGTAACATTATTTTCTGGTCTTCAAGTAAAAGCATAGTCGAAGGAGCAAAACTCGTAATTAGGAAAGCTCACCGCTGTACCGTCAGAGATCCGGAAACGACGACTATACAGCTTGGAATGATAAGCCGCATAAGTTAGGCCTGAGAGGGCGAGATCAATGCAAGTTACCACCAAAGCAGGATGTAATATTTTTCTGTTGGTTCTACAATTAGATTGTGATGTCCAGTCTTTCCATGGTCACTGACGGGTCCGGTGATAAATTACTAAAAACAGGAAAGATGTCTGTTCCTAGTGTTGCATCAGATATAGCTAGTGATAGCGTCACGAACATGGCACGAATGAATAAGCTCAGGTGTGAGATCTCAGGCAGTAGAACCTCTGAAAATATTTAACTTCAGTTCTTGGTTTCTGCCTGACACTCCGCTTTTGTCCGTGGCTCCAAGAAACTGTTCTTCTACCAGGTACCTTAGTAAACCGTCCAACAGGCGGGTCAAAACAGGCAGAATGTGGCAGACATTGTTGGATCTCCGCGGGAATCCAAATTCGGTTGAATGAATGGAAGAAACCTTTACTAAGATCAAACAAGGATGTTTGTACCAAATCTTGGAACGAACGGTTACCTGCGCTAACCCCAAGGTAGGGTTTGACTATAAATGCTAGAGGTGTTCGCTTGAACTAAAAAGCCAACATACAGCTATATACCGTATTCCCGGTACTTTTTATGCATATTCTGATTACATGCTGTTGGTGCCAAGGCTTTCCTGGAAATGGATGTGACGGGTGCTCATTCAGCATTTGGGATAATAACACAAGGGGATGGAAAGCTCAAATATAGAAACCAGACATCATCTGTTGAAAAAGGAAAACATAACAGGGCGTGGTTTGTGAAAATATCACAATTGTCACATCAATATTGACTTACATTTGGAAGTTCGTCTACAAAACAACGGTGCCAGGCGCGTGAACGTCTCAGGAGTGGAAACAACCTACTAGTTCAACAGTAACGAACCCATAAACAACCCCGAATTCCATGGCGTTTCGTTTCCTTTGGACAAACAACTCAGAAGTGTTTTGGTCGCCCGGTAACAAGTGATTCCTCAAAACGGTTTGGATACGCTACCACAGATTCCGAGGGAATCTGATGTTAACGGCGGTCCAAGCTGTCACCAAAGCGTTTGACAGCACAGCAAATGCTTTTACAACAGCTTGCAGAATATAATTTTCCGACATCCAAGGCATGATATCCTCCCTTCATCTCAGGAGATTGTAACTGTTTCCATTTACTCGGAACATTTACGGCAGCCGATGCAAGTTCGAATACTCTGAAAAGTTGCTCAACCGTTACTCGAGACATCCGATTGACCTGCCACCACCAGCCGGCAAGCCGAAAGTCATCAACAAAATCTGAAAGGTACCGATGAAGTTACCTTGGCTGGTTCGATGAAATGTTTGCAACTAAAAACGCCAAGCTCGGTGATCATGAACCTATGAGGATCAACAGCCTGCGTCATGAACAGAAATCGAGTATTGGATACCAGTTCAAAGAATGTTCTATCACAGCGTATCCAGATTAGTAGACTTCGTTGGTTGGGGCACGTGACACGTATGACAAACACACGTCTACAGTGCCGTTCCCTATTTTCCGTCCCTCCTCGGGAATGGAAGAAGCCACGTGGAGGTCCACAGATGACGTGCAGTGGGGAATGAGAAAATGTAGTGAACTTAGCAAAAGTAGGTGCCTCACGTCTTCGTGGTTGGGATCAAAAAGATTTCTCAAACAGTTGGCTGGATACACCTAAGGATATGGCAGTGAACCGTGAACGGTGGCAATCGTGTCGTCACTTTCTGTCAAATCAGAATGACTGATTAATGTGTTTGTACAATTAGGCTGTGTGTTCCATGTGTTGGCTGCCAGTCGTTCATTTCTTTTCCCACCCATGTAGGTTCACTTCCTATCCATCTTGTATATTCATTCTTTATACTCCTACGTGTACCGTCGTGAGAAAGCCAGTGGTCAGTGCGACTCGCCCTGCTGTTTACCGCTGTACGACGATGATGGTAAGGTGAAAATATATGAAAACCTTGACCACTAAACCTGGTTATGCAGATGCCAGACTCTCGGGTTGGGGATCGGGTGGTTAGCCCCCCCCCCCCCCCCCCCCCCCCTTCCCATATGGTTGGGGACATCTTGGTAACGTGGCTAAATGCCGCGGTCAGTGGTGTAGTTTCATTTGAGCTTTTTCTTCGTCTTCATAACTTCATTTCTAACTTTTTGTTCGTTTGATCTGCACGCCTTCATTCGTTTCCCCTTCGATTAGACGATGCTGCGGGGTAGCATCCCAATACAATGCACAGAAGTGTGAAACTAACGGCTGAAAGAACTGAAATGGCATTCCCGCCACTTAATCAGCTTCAGTAGATGTAACTTGTTTACAGGAGGATTCGTCAGGCGGCAGAAAAACTCATCTCACCATTAAGAAGAATGGGTGCAACAGTTTTATACTGTTTGTTAGGAATCATCCGTGGTGCACATTCGCCAAACCCGGTGTACAGGATTAGGTCTTTCACGTCAACTTATAAGTTGCTTTAGCTAGCTTTCAACAACCTTCTTCAAGCTCATCTACCACTTGATTTCGACGTTGATACCTTATCACCTACGCAGCGACCAGCTCTCATGATGAGCATCTCTGTTGGGAGGAGCAAGTAAAGCAGGTGTGCAGTCCCTTTAGAATAATCTATAGTAAGCTGGAATTTCATTACCAACGAAAGTAAAGGTTAACTGGTGAATAAGTTACTTAAGGCTAAAGAAGGAACATATCGGTTTGATGTTCAAAAAAGATGGGAATTTTTTGCGTTTATTATCAAAAATAAAGCCGTGGGTAGAGATTATAATTAGCCGACGTTGCCGTTTCTGTAACGATGGTGATGCTACGAATAAGAACATTCCAAACAATATTGTACGTACCTAGGGAGCGCACCTGGCATTCTCAGCTTCCAGTATCACCTAGAGGAACTGAGCACTTATCGAAGGCAAGGCATCCAGCTAATTTGAAGATTTCATCAGTGCTATGGTAGCCAGTGTTCTTATCTCACACGGTCCGAACGCTAATCACGGTGGAGTGAGGTGAGGACAAGCGTTCAACAAATGTGCAACTTTGTTTTGTCATCCAATTACAATATTTCTGATGACGTCCTTGGAACCGCAGATGGAGAGAGCTTCCTGAATCACCTTGCAAGTGAAACAGATGAACGGAAGAGCCTTCCATCGCCCGGCTCTTTCCCGCAGATTATTAATCGCCCGTGGTAGGTGTACGCATGAGAATCAAGCCGGTTTCAGACCCGGTTGTGGTTGTATTGACCACATCTCTACTCTTCGGCAAACCTTAGAGCACGGACACATCTTCCGTAGGTCCACGATCTCTGTCTTTCTTGATCTGAAAGCGGCGTCCGATTCAGTAGACCACACAGTTCTCTGGCGCTGCCTCTCATTGAAGAGTGTGCCAGAGAAGTTTATTTCTCTTTTCCAATGCTCGTTTGCGAACAACCGAAGCCGAGTTCGTGCTTACAGTGATCTTTCATCCGAGTTCACCACGGAAAGTCATGTTCGTCAGGGCTGCCCTCTGTCACCCTTACTCTTCAATTTTGTAATTGAATTGGTTTTTGAGATAGCTCTATCCTCGTGTGAGAATAGCGACCTCGATCGTTGTTCAGACAGTAAACTGTCTGATTTGAAATACGCGGACGATATCGTTCTTCTGAGTGAAGAGCCAGGTAAGTTGCCAGCTTTCTTAAATAACCTAAACAACAGTGCCGCAATGTTTGGGATGCATTTTGCACCTTCAAAGTATAAAATACTGCTACAGGATTGGGTTGGCTCAACACCAAACCTCGTGTTGGCAGGGGAGCTCTAGCCGAATTGGATAAGTTTTGTTACCTGAGCAGTTACATTCCATTAGGTGGACAGATATCGAATAAAGTGTCATCGCGTATACAGAAGGCGCGTTTGGCTCTCGCCAACCTCAGTCATTTATGGCGCCGGCGTGACATACGGTTGTCTGTCAAGGGTAGAGTGTACAATGCGGCGGTTAGGTCCGATTTTTTATACGGTTCAGAAATATGGCCGCTGAGGGTAGAAGATAGGCGAAGACTGTCGGTGTTCGAGCACCGATTTCTCCGTAGCATTGCCCGAGTATGGTGGGAACACCGTATCTGCAATATTGAGGTTAAACGTAAGGTGTTGGGAATCAGATGTCAGTCCCTGGATCAAGTACTGAATCTAAACAGGATAAGGTGGTTGGGACGTGTTACGCATGCCCACCGGTAGACTTCCTCGGTGTACACTGTTCTCCGAGGCAGATAGTGGTTGGAAGGTAGGTCGAAGTGGTCAGTTCATGACACGGCAGAAAGGTATGAAAACCTTAACCAGTGGACTGGGCCAAGTAGGACGTGTTAGACTTCCGGGTTAGGGTCCACGTGACCGACCTACCGGATGGCTGGAGATAATAAGTGATGTGGCTACGTGTCACGGTCAGTGGCGTAGTCGCATTCGGACTTTTTCTTTTTCTTCGTGATTTCCGCTTGTTACTTGGATCTCTTGGGACCTTATTCACTTTATGCTTCTATTCGTTTTGTACTTTACTGGACGATGCTGGGAGGAAGCAACCGGAACCAGAGCATAGAGGTGCGAGGTTGGTAGCTGAATCAACTGCACCGAACTGGAGTTGCACCACAAGGATTTTGGAGCCTTTTGCGTATTTGTACTTCATGGCTGTAAGGTTTATGGAAAGCGAAATTACCTTTTCAGGATGAAGATCGTAGACGGAGAAGGTATGATATAAAGGCGGTCCCTGAAAACCGCTGAACCAGTCACAATTCGCATAACACGACATGGGGCCCGGATACGAACGGCAACTTACTCGATTAGGAGAGGAATCTCAGTGTAACGGGGTTGTGAACTGGAGCCCACGCCAAGACCTACTGTTGTATTGGAATTTTCCAAGACGGACAACGCTTCAGTGGGCAAACTGTGAGAAGAACGAGGAAATCAAACAACGCAAACTGTCAGTAAGACGCATGTTAATATACACCAAGCGAAGAGCAATAGGAACAAGATGTTGCTGAAAATAATAACAGAGGAGAGAGGCAAACTTATAGACGTTTCGGGATTAATACTCTAAGGAATACGGTTCAGGTTGTGGTGATGCATCCAGGGAAACAGGCGGATGGCGTGGGAATGATTTGTTTTCATACAAGTTCCGATAAAGAAGCTGCATCGACATTGAGGAGATACTAACGAACACGAATACATACGTAGACCAAACACGCTCTTATTTTGACGAAAGATTTGAGAGAAAAAATTTCGTTTAAAGTTGATTAACTGTGTCAGTGTATATATTGACTCGAAGACAGGTACGGTGCCAACCGCATGGGGAGAGGAAGATAGAGGCAAAAAGTAGCGCACGATGAAAAGCGATCCTTGAAAAATAATGTTCTATTTACTTTTATTCAAATTCTTGAAAGTTATTTCACATGTTTCTGTATGTTTGTCAGAAGGAGTCGTGGAGTTTATGAAGTCCACGGCACAGCATTCTCGCCAATGAATATGTTGAGGCTTGTCTTAGTGACCCTAACGACAACGCTCGTCCCTTGGACTTTGACCAGGAAGTGAGGGTGTACCGGGGAAAACGCCGACGCCAACTTTCCCATAAACCTGTGCCAATTCAGACTGCCTTTATTCTGGGTGGCAGCCGTTTCCAAGAAAACTCAGATACTTATTTATACATCTATTGCACACTGTGTGTGTGTCCATTTATGTTCGTCGAAATATTTGCGAAGTTTCTTTTAGTGAATCGCAAATACGGCAACTTTTGCAACCAAAGTAACTATGCACACAAGCTGAACGGCGTTCGAACCTGTTCGGAAAATTTGGCAATAAACGCCAACTGTACGCATCAGACAATTATCCTAACTGCGGACAAGTCAAATAGAGAACATGAGTGACCTGGGACAACATGCTCTCGATTCATAAAGTTGAATGATTTTCACTGGAACAATCGTGTGCATTCAATGCATCAACAGAAAGAAATTTTTATTCAACCAATCTGCTTTAGGACGAAAAATTGGAGCTTACAAACTCTTTGAGTCATAAATCAGACACATGGTAAAAACAGCTTAAGTTTTGGGGTAAAAATGTCCACAGAGAAAATAAGATGAACGAACTGCTTGGTCGGCGGCAGTTTCGTCAAGACTGACTGTCAAATCTGAGGTGAGAAGTTCGAACATCAATTTTCGTGTTGGTATACAGCATTACGTTGTCGCTCAAATCGGCATAACAATTGACCTACTAAGACCTTGATTAGTGAACTTCGCCGATGAGGACATCTCAGGTTTTTTCCAGGTTGGGGTCAACGGCGTTCGCCTACCAGATAGTTCGAAACATTAGGTGATATGGATAGGCACTGCGGTTTGCAGCGCGGCAGTATTCAAGCCCCTTTCTCATCTTCACTATTAGTTTTTTTGCACTTTATGAGTTCTGCTTTGAACTCGACGATGCTGCGATGTAGCAACCGAGACCGGAGAATATAAGTGCGAGGTTAATGATTCATCGGCTTGAACTGACAGGGGCCTTACATGGCTACCTATTCCAAATCTCAGGGTTATGACTTGCGGTTCCCTCCAACATTGTAGTGGACCACTGACATCATGGGTACGCTCCTTTCACTAAACCCACGCATTAGTATGCATTACAAAACAATAATTATCACGGTTCCTAAATACGTTGGCCAAACTTACAACAGCGATGACATACAAGGCGGTACGGAATATAAAGTTTATCAATATTGTTTTCGGACGGGATTTTGTACTGCTTAGTAGAATAAAAGACGACTAGCGGGAACTAACCCGCACCCATCATTATAACTTACCCGACAACGTTCCCAGAAAAAGCGACTGAACCATACAATTAACCACCGGATATCTGCACCGCCGCTACTGCCTCGCAGGACGTGCTCGGCTGCGCAAAAAAAAACTAGAGGTCCATCGTCCAATAAGCAGACCTATTCTGTACTGAGCGACAAAGTAGAACAACAGCCCACAAAACAAACAAAGATGAAAGGCATATCTAATATCTGTTATTTCACGCATACACGTGAAGGCTCTCTAAAACCAGACACAACTTGCTTTCCACGTTCCTCACTCCTTTCCCACATTCGCATCGTTCTTCGCACTGAATACGAACCACAGTCGTCCGTACTAGCTGTAGTGTTTACGGTGACAATTCCAGCTATGTACTCTCTCGTTTTTCTTCGATTCGCATCCACCTCTCACCAAAACCCCTATCACCGTCAAAATCAGTTGATTCAGCTACCGACCTCGCACCTCTATGCTCTGGTTCCGGTTGCTTCCTCCCAGCATCGTCCAGTAAAGTACAAAACGAATAGAAGCATAAAGTGAATAAGGTCCCAAGAGATCCAAGTAACAAGCGGAAATCACGAAGAAAAAGAAAAAGTCCGAATGCGACTACGCCACTGACCGTGACACGTAGCCACATCACTTATTATCTCCAGCCATCCGGTAGGTCGGTCACGTGGACCCTAACCCGGAAGTCTAACACGTCCTACTTGGCCCAGTCCACTGGTTAAGGTTTTCATACCTTTCTGCCGTGTCATGAACTGACCACTTCGACCTACCTTCCAACCACTATCTGCCTCGGAGAACAGTGTACACCGAGGAAGTCTACCGGTGGGCATGCGTAACACGTCCCAACCACCTTATCCTGTTTAGATTCAGTACTTGATCCAGGGACTGACATCTGATTCCCAACACCTTACGTTTAACCTCAATATTGCAGATACGGTGTTCCCACCATACTCGGGCAATGCTACGGAGAAATCGGTGCTCGAACACCGACAGTCTTCGCCTATCTTCTACCCTCAGCGGCCATATTTCTGAACCGTATAAAAAATCGGACCTAACCGCCGCATTGTACACTCTACCCTTGACAGACAACCGTATGTCACGCCGGCGCCATAAATGACTGAGGTTGGCGAGAGCCAAACGCGCCTTCTGTATACGCGATGACACTTTATTCGATATCTGTCCACCTAATGAAATGTAACTGCTCAGGTAACAAAACTTATCCAATTCGGCTAGAGCTCCCCTGCCAACACGAGGTTTGGTGTTGAGCCAACCCAATCCTGTAGCAGTATTTTATACTTTGAAGGTGCAAAATGCATCCCAAACATTGCGGCACTGTTGTTTAGGTTATTTAAGAAAGCTGGCAACTTACCTGGCTCTTCACTCAGAAGAACGATATCGTCCGCGTATTTCAAATCAGACAGTTTACTGTCTGAACAACGATCGAGGTCGCTATTCTCACACGAGGATAGAGCTATCTCAAAAACCAATTCAATTACAAAATTGAAGAGTAAGGGTGACAGAGGGCAGCCCTGACGAACATGACTTTCCGTGGTGAACTCGGATGAAAGATCACTGTAAGCACGAACTCGGCTTCGGTTGTTCGCAAACGAGCATTGGAAAAGAGAAATAAACTTCTCTGGCACACTCTTCAATGAGAGGCAGCGCCAGAGAACTGTGTGGTCTACTGAATCGGACGCCGCTTTCAGATCAAGAAAGACAGAGATCGTGGACCTACGGAAGATGTGTCCGTGCTCTAAGGTTTGCCGAAGAGTAGAGATGTGGTCAATACAACCACAACCGGGTCTGAAACCGGCTTGATTCTCATGCGTACACCTACCACGGGCGATGGATAATCGGTGGAGAATAAGATCGGTGGGAAATTTGGATGCGATACTCATCAAGCTAATTCTTCTATAATTTCCACTAGAGGACCTGTCACTTTTCTTGTAAATCGGCACGATCACCGATTCACACCAATCCACGGGAATCGCTCGCTAGTCCAAATAATCCGCAGGAGT
Source organism: Fasciola hepatica (assembly GCA_948099385.1). Lineage (NCBI taxonomy): Eukaryota > Metazoa > Platyhelminthes > Trematoda > Plagiorchiida > Fasciolidae > Fasciola > Fasciola hepatica. Next base: position 5,846,983 of record CANUEZ040000027.1, on the reverse strand, counting down.
TTTGTCAACTCTGAAACCAAATCTCTGCTTCCATCGTTCAAAAAAGATGGAGACAACCCATCCGGTCCAGCGGCTCTGTACCTTTCCAAGTAACCTATGTCCCACATATTCCCCATCTCTGATGGAGGAGCAATATCAACCTAAATCGTTTCGTTGTTAGGTATATTTGGAAGGTCCAAAGCTGAAGTGGGCCAACTGATTTAATCCCTAAAGTGCTCCGCCCAACGATCCAGACGACGTCCCTGAGAGTGATTCAGTGAGCCGTCATATTCCTTAATCAACTCACCTACACCGGGTTTCCGTGGACCAGTGCCTCTAATCAAACGGAAAAGGTTGCGAGCACTGCCAATGGACGCAGCCTTTTCCATTTCCTTACATTTCGCAATCCACCACTGCTCAGTCATTTATCAGGCTCCCAGTCAGTTGGCGTCTCACGGGTTCATGCACTTCATTGAATGTGGCATCCGGAGGGACGGATCTGCGAGCACCCAACAGAACAACTGCCGTCGAAGATATCTATCGTTTGTGAGGCCTACGTGAAACAGAGTCCTGTATGGCATCTGAAGCGGCATACAAAACTTTCTTGATCTGTTCCCAGCGTTCATCTGGGTCGTGCACATGCAGCTGCATAGATAATCGTGGAGACAGCTCTGTCTGGAAATCACATGGCTGGTTATCGTCCAGAACAAACTGCGCGGAATGAGTGGCTTTTGCGATGGTGCGACCACGGACGAGACGTAAACAGAAGCGAGCACATACCAAGCCGTGTTCTGGGTCCACAGGTGTAGACCAGAATGAACGATAATCTTCAGTTGATCCATGCCAGCGGTGACCGATTACAATATGGTCAATCTGAGTCCAACGTTGTGAAGACGTAGGAGGACGCCGTGTCACTCTATGCCGCTTCTTATGGCAGAAATTCGTACTTGTCAGAAACAATCTGTGGTCAGAGCCCAGCTGAATGAGACGATCGCCGTTATCGGTAAGATCAAATGGGATAGCAAATGGGCCTCCGATGTGTCTTTCGGAATCTCTCAAACGGCCAAATTGGGCGTTGAAATCCCCAGCAATGACCACCACATCTGTTGAACGCACGCTTAGAGGCAGTTGAGACAAAGCCTGGTAGAATTTGTCCTTGGTCTCAGAGGAACTTCAGTCAGTCGGCGCATACACAGACACCACGAACGAGCATCGACGCTTCCGTTTGTCGTTGTTGGCATGCACAGAACCGCCCAATCGAACTGCACACAAACAACTGCTAACTAAAGTCCAGTCTAGCAGTGCACACTCAGCTCTCATGCTCAAAGCAATCCCAACGCCCGCCTGACCACGAGTACAAGAAGCCGGATCACCCGACACACCAAGAGTAAAGCGAGAGACCGAGGTTGAATCTGGGGTGCGAAGCGTGATCACAGAAATGGGGTCTTGAATACGCGTTTCGGAGACACAGCATACATCTATTTTGAAAGTGCCAATAGTTCTAGCGACGGCAGTCTGTCGCCCTATCTGACATAGTGTGCGGATGTTAAAGGCAGCCAAGTGAAGTGAACATTTAGGCTTAAGAAGTGCATTTGATTTATGCCCAACTCCTGAACTACTGTTTTCATCACAGCCGCAATTACCCGTGGCGTTTTGCATTGATCTGAAATTAAAAGAAGGAAAATCGGTAAGGCTCTTTACAGGAAAGATATTGGAGGCTTCTGGGCGAATCATTCTTCGCGGCTGCCCACACCGCAGAAGGGGTTTTTCTTTGGGAACCCTAACCGGCGCCTTTGACTCAAAAATCTCAACCACAATGCGGTGGAGCATTAACTCAGAACGGGAACGTGACGGAAGAACCCGCGAAGGAACTTCTTCTGGTCTGCCATGTGAAACCTGATTGTTGCAGGTATTCTGCTTTGTCGTCGCTGGTGCTTTGTTGTCGAGCCGTCTTTCTGATTCAGTCCATAGCCCAATGCACTCAATGGACCAAGCAAAACATCGACGGGGCAGCACCCTTTGGGTTGGGGGCTGCCCAGCTCAAGCGGGCGATAACTGCCCAATGAAGTGCGACGACTTCTCTCACCGTCGAGAGAAACCCCAGGTACTCCACTCTTGCGTCCATCTAGTGGAGGTTTTCAAGCCGGAAAACTGTTTCTCTTCGAGCGTATTCACTGGAGTGTCCTCTTCAGGGGCATAGTGGTTAGAACCAGACGTTTCCCATCAACTGGTTCTCAGACTAGACTTCGTCTCGCCTCTACCCATTGACCTGTCAGGCATGATTGCATCTCCGGCTTAAGGAAACCATCCTGCATAGTTATTTGGGTCATGGAGGCACGCAAGCCATCACACCACGCCAAGGTGCAGCCTCGTCGCAAACGGCTACCCAAAGAGCTTTGTAAACTTTTGTATTCGAGGTAACAAAAGAATTCGAAGCCTTACGACACGCCGATCCATATCCACAGACTTGGAACCACTGCCCACAGAGAGGTCACGAGGTCATAATTGATAAGTCAAGGGTGGTCCGTCGAGGAAAGAAGGAGAATGCTTGATCTTTGAGGCCCTCCATTCGATTAACTCGTTCAATCAGCACGTCGAGGTCGATATTTATTGAGTCACCCTGGCAAAATCAGTGCCGAACGATCGAGAAACGAACAGACGGGCAACCCACCAAAAACATGCGGAACCAGTCGCCTCGTTCATACACTCATTCATTCACGTTTGACGAGTCCTAGTTTGGATCGAAACGTTACAATAAACGTTTTACGGTTGTGTTCTTGTTCGAGCTTCTGATCTGCTCGCAGCCCGATCATCCTTTTGAATCGTAAGCTAGTGGCTGACTGTTGCATTTAGTCATTATGCGATTATCTAGACACTTATTCATTCAAAACGTAAACATAAATAAAAACGGAAGAAGTTGCCACCACAGTACCACAAAGGATGGAAGCGATGAATCATTTGAAACCCTGATGGGTTGGGTGAATTAGACAGCCGAGTTACTTTAGAGCCGTCGGGCCACTGATTCAGGAATCTCACTTCTTAGGTTTAAGTGGTGTAGTATTGGAAAATTCCCGGTCGCCAAAGCAATGGTGAAAACTCAGCAAAACAATATCTATACTGTCCTTAATATATTCCTAGTTTCGGTTTGCCGAGGATAATCTCGCACTGGCCCTTTTACCAAACCACAAAACAATTTTCTTGATCATATTTTTAAGCAAAAACAGCAAAGACAAAGTCCATCGCCACAATGGTCTGCTTTACTATCAGGACGAACGAGTTCTGCTTGGGATTATTAATCAGGCAAGGAGACAACAGGTTAGATGTATCTGTGAGGAAGCTATCCATTAACAAATTTGCCCATTGGTTGTGGCGCTCGATACATGGCAAACAGGCTTATTAAACGGTAGTTTATGCAGTTCAACCACCCCTAGTCACAGATCCTTTATTACCGTGCTCTATTTGTGCACTGTGGACTTTGTTGGAATAGGCGATGCGGCGGTCAGATCATGACGGCGTAGCGGCATGAAGCTCACACTAGCATTGGCCCCATTAGGCGTTTCCCAACTTTCCAGAGCATTTTTACTGTGCTTGTGCACGAGTGCAGTGGGTGGGGTATAACCCATAGCCACAAAGGCCTCCTGCACTATCAGGGATAACCCGCCACCAGACTCTGGACTTGGAGTGGATAATCGCATAAAGTCCCAATAGGTCAGTCGTGGCAACGAGCCAAACGACAGTGGAATACCGTCTACCACCAAAGTGACCAGTGGTAGCGGGGATTCGAACTTCCGACCTATGATGCGGTAATCAAACGCTCTAAGCCACTCGAATACAACCGGAGCATAGCAAATAACTGATAACTCACCGCGTAGAAGCGCCAACAACGGACGCGCAGGGACCGATTGACAGGCCAGCAGGTTGGAGTGTGCTGTTATTCATTGCTGCAGCCGCGGCAGCGTTTGCTTCACGCGCAACGGTCAGCTGAGCTGCCACTTCGGCCAAACGACACTGATATCGTGTTAAGAGCTGTGGCATGCACAGAGCCATTCCGCTTGTGTGGGTAGGAGAAGAGCCGGTACTGGATGAATGCAACGAAGCGGTTAAATCTTCTTGGGAACTAATCCCGGAATCCGGGGCATCACCGCCTATGCTGACTGCCGATCCTGATTTTCGGCGCGTTTTGCTATTCATTCGTGACTAGATAATGCGGAACGAATCAAGCAAGCCAATCTCTTTGAATGAAGCAAAAGGCTCGCATTATCAAATAATATGAAAATTTCCAACTACCGAGTCTATGGAACGAAGGAAAAAAACAAACATTTCAGATGTGCTATAATTTGTCATGGTTTGCAGTTTGATAGTGTTCTAGATTGTTTGATTTAATGGGTCACGGTGTTTGCAGCCTCGGATGTTTTGTCCACAGAAAGGCATCCAAGCAAACATTACTGCAATAATTGATTTGGCGGTGGTAAAACGATTATTATCGTGGAAGTTGGACCTTGACGTCCGGGGTTCGATTCTCGCTACTGTCGGTCATTTACCTATTCGACGGTCTTTTATTGGCCGCGGCTCCCTTCCACAGAGAGCGTACTTTGCTATATGATAAATAAAGGAAGTTAAAGACTATTATTATTATTACCGAACTCGTTTTTGAGAGAAAAGATTATAAGTGAGCGAAAAGCAGAAAAAGGTATTACAGTATTGAGGTTTTGGAGACCGAAAAATTTGAATGCAGCAACACAGCGATCGGGAATGGAGATCTGACATGAGTGATCAGCTGTTTACGTTCATGCTTGGTGAACTTCAAAAGGGGACGGAAATTAGAGAAGAGTGGGGACAAATTTTAGTGGTATCGACGAAAGGGGGGAAATGGAGCAATTTTCTCGCGACGGGCCAGTGATTTTACCCTGGAAGGTATGATCGTTGATAAAACTGAGCATTCTACGGTGGACCCGACTGAGAACAAACAGTGACGAAGACCAAGCTTCACCATAAGAGTGTATCATTCAAATTAATTAACCAATCCAAAACTGAACTTTGTGTTGGATAGGATTAAACTGTTTGGTGTAGAGCAAAAAACCCGTCTTACTTACGGCACCGAATACAAGTGATGGGAAAAGACCAGAAGAAATAAGCAACTAAGTACAAATATATGTTGGAACAAAGTTTTGCGAAATAGAGTTCGACTGAGTTGGAGCGGAGGGACTTGACAATGTCGCTCGCACTATCACTAATTTGTCTATTGGGATTTTGTACAGAAACTGGTCAACACCACAGCTTGGTCCATGACTGCTGAAACTCAACCCGATAGCCAGAATCTCAAAAGGTATGTCGGTGAATCAGCGGTAGTGACGACCCCACTGTCGTTTCACAGTGACTTTGTTTTGAAACACAGGAATACACCTATCTAAATGCGTGATATTTGGGCACTATATGTGGAATGGTTACATTGAATTTTATACTTTTTTCAGTATACTACAAGGGTGAAACAAATCGGTGGTGAAAGATGGATTACCTAGTTGTGATGAGGAAAAGTGGTTTAGTAGTGGCAAAATATAACGGGCTTCGGGTTGGTTGAGGCGAAAAAAACAGATTATGACTTGTTAAGAGATAACCAGCGTGAGAAATTAATCTTGATTGGGAAGTTGTACTAACTTATTCCAGTTTCTGAGATTCATCAACGATCATCTGGCGAAGTGGTTATTGCGTGGGCAGAGCTAAGGTCCTAAACTCACCCGACGTCGTGTATGCTCCAGCTCAAATAAATCCACTTTGCCCAGATCCGGGACTGATTCGTTGGACGAAGACAGCGAAGGGAACCGAAGAAAGTAGGTAGTAAAATACAACAAAGCTAGAAGATACTTCTGAGACTGTCCACTTAAAACAGTGCAATTGAAAATTGCACCACCAAGTGATTCTAAGTTAAGATTCAAACAACCGGCTTGAGTAAGTAGTTGGTCCAGAAGCATGTTTGGCATAGACGAACAACCCGAGGAATGCAGTGGCGTGATTGGAACAGTGTACTGAAAGTGAAGAATAGATAACATCTGTTTTGGTTACAAACTGCAGAAAAATATCACGTAAATATTAGTCAATCTTGAAACAGAAAAATGACCAAAGGTATAATGACGAGGATATCGTCGAACCTAAAAACATTTACAGGTTCATATCCATCTCCAAAAGTTGCACATCAACAGGGTACCGAAAATTTCGAAACACCAAAAGATAATCGTGGATTATACTTGATACTAATTCAAAATACAGCGAACTATGTGAACCCTTCGTGGTCAATCTAATCCGAAAGCAGTGATCATTGGTGATTTAGTGGTGTTATGTGCGTTTTTTACTGTCACTTTTACCGATTTTTTGTTGAATATATATTACATATTCATTCACCAGAAAGCCAGTACAGAGTACACAGGCGTGGTGACATGCCTCGGCAACTATGCATCCAAAGTCCGCGTGGTGCTCCTGGCTGAAGCCATCGTGGTTCTGTCGCATCTGGTATGTCACGTCTTGTGCTGCATCATTCTGACAGCCACAAAACGATGGGACGGCATTCGCGGACAATGGACTAGTTCTATTGGTAGCGCTGGGGTAATACAAAACACTGGATGAAAACACAAAGGTCTACTGTCGCAACCGATTGAATACATTACACTACGTTGGTCACACATTCGAAATACCACATAAATGTCTGGTGTACTTTTACATTGATCCACCTTTGGATTGGGGGAAATTATATGAATATAAAACCGCATATAGAGTTAGAAAAACGCTTTACATTTTCACATATGGTTCAGTCTGGCTTGTTAGAGAACTTAATATCTCACAATTTCAGATTCAGTGTGTAGATTTGGTTCATTCGTCACAAATTACTAGCTTTTCTATATCATTTTTTATTACATGCTTGCGCATGAGTTCAAAAGAAGGGGTATACTCTATAACCAAGAAGGTTCACTGCAATATCAGGGATAGCCGGCCACCAGACCTTGAGACTTGGAATGGAGAACTCGATAAGGTCCCAATAGATCGGGTGTGGTTGTGAGCCAGAGGACGGTGGACTAATGTCTGTTACTAAAGTGGCTGCATATCGCAACCGCATAAATCCCGTCTCAGCAGCCCTCAAACATTCGTTACAACCTTCATAACGAGCACATTCATGAAGCCAGCTGAGTTTTACGTCAACCATTAAAGAGTATTTCAAGGGGTGGGGTTGAACACCACCAAGTGAAGTTTTTGACTCGGAATATGCCGGTGACATCGTCTTGCTGAATGACAGTGCACAGACAGTTCAACACGCTCTGAACGGATTGGCGATTGAGGTATCTACATATGGTATGCACTTTGGGCCTTATAAGGGCAAAGTATTTCTACAAGAAGGGTTATCTGTTGAAATAGCAACCAGAAATGTGGCATCTATTACATGGTTACCGGAAGTCTAATTTTAAACTGAAACTACTTAGATAGTTCATTCGAACTGGCTAAAATCGTTGCATTTATGTAACATACCATGAGCTGAGTACCCCTAACAATCCTCCAATTGCTAGACGATTCAGTGAATAATTCACGCCACCGAAACCTACAAAGCTGAGTGTGTAACGCGAGTCTCAATCAAATTATTCGTCAAGTATGAGCATTTGACTAACTTACTTATCACTTTTATGCAACTATCCCCTGATAGAGGATAATATCGCGTATTATAGCTGTCCGTGAGTGGCGATTGGAAGCGAGTTCAGTGCAGATCGCGATCCCGTTTTACCTCCATTGGTGGGCACTATCAACCCGCCGTAAGTCATTTTACATCCTTCTCGACAGTGTTGATTCAGGTTGTGAGCTGGTCACCAAGGCGACAGTCCCATTCAGGACAGTGTTTGTTCGGTCACCGTAGGATATGGCCAAGCCAACGCAATCGATGGCATTGATGGAAGAGGGAGAGTTCGTGAATTCCAAAGCAGTCTCAATACTTCATCGTTGGGTACTCTGTCGCCCGAATTTACTTTCAGAATACACCTTAGGCACCAGTGACCAAACACCTTGAGCCTTCTGGTGTCCTCCGCTCTCAGTGGCCAGGTTTCGCAGCCGTAACTGAGTACGGGGTGCATAGCAGCACGGTAGATGCGCACTTTGGTTTGAAGGCTGATTTCGATGCGGGCCCACAACGCCCGTCGTAGCTGGAGACATGCTTTCATGATGTTGTCTATCTGCAGTATTATTTTATTTTTCGCCGGACCGTTCAGAAGCGATATAGAGCCTAGATACTTGAATGATGGAACGCATTTGATCAGCTAGTCATTGTTGAACAGCTTTTGAGCTGATGGCTCCGGGGAAATTGACAAAAATTTAGTTTTTTGTGGTGTATACTTCTAGCCCGATGAACTTCAAGAAATTGATTCGATCGAGGATTGGCTGAAGCATGACAATAAAGTCCGCTAGCACAGCAATATTATCTGCGAACTCTAGGTCCGAGATGTGCATCTCCTGCCTCAGTTGTATACCAGGGTAGTCAGTCGGCTCCTGTTTCATTGTTCAATCGATGGCGTAGTTAAACAGCATCGGTGAAATAGGACAGCCCGGTCGGATGCCAGCGGTGAGTGCAAACTCCGGGATTCTTTCCTATACATGTGGACTCGTCCCCTGGTGGACGAATAGTATCCTCTCAGAAGCCTTGCGAGCTTATTCATCATCGCGTCGGATTCCACTATCGCCCAGATACACTCCCAGTTAACTGAATCGAAAGCGACCTGGAAGTCAGTGAAACAGGCAATGGCTGGATGCTGGGACTTGTAGCGGTATTCTGGTGTTCGACGCAGTGTGAAAATTTGATCCACGCAGCCTCAGCCAAGGCGGAATCCCTCTTGGTTCGGTCGGGTGCGGCGGTCACTCGCAACAAAGAAGCGGTTGTGTAGCAGCACGCAGAAAATCTTTGCTGTTACGTCGAACAGGCTAAGCCCCTTAGTTTTCCCACATTGATTTTTTCACCTTTCTTGGGGATGGACAGCAGGATAGACGTACCCCAATCGGTCGGAAAGACTTCTAGCCATATGGTGTCAAATAGGGTGTATAGTCCGCTGATCAGTGACGACAAACAGCACTGGTAGACTTCAGCTGCCTTCTCTGGCAGCTTTTTTGTTCCTTAGCAGACTGGTGACTGTGGCGATTTCGGTTGTACTCGGCGGATTGCAACTGACGTCGTACGGCTCTGCAAGAACCGAAGGTTGTAGGTCCGTCGAGTGGTCTGAAGATCGGTTGATCAACCGGTCGAGTTATTTTACCCATCGTTTTATTTTTCTATTCTTCTTAGGTGACTGGCTGGGTCGCGCGGCAGTGAATTATGCTTGTGGCGCTATCCGACGCGTTGCGAGTGAGTCGGAATAGCTTTCCGAAGTCACCGCTCCGTGCCGCAATCTCCATTTTTTCAGCTACTTCGATCCAGCACTTCTTACAACCAACTCTGATGGGGCGTGAGACCTCTCGTTGCAGTCTGCGGCGTTCTCCACTTCACAATATCCGGGCTGTGTGTGATTTGACTGATAGCTGAAGTGTACCCTCAAAGATTCAATCTTTCAAATGTCTCGGTTTTTACTAGTTCCTTCAAAGCGGCTTCTTAAACCACCGATTCGATCATTGTCCATTGTCTCTCTACTGGAGTTGCATCCATGAGTGACAGCGCTCGATGTAACTCTAGCATTTGGGGGCTGCGACGTTTATTCTGGTCGGTGGGGCGGCCTTAATGCGCTTGGATAGGTGAATTCCGAAGAGTACAAGAACAAGAACGTGGTCTGTCTCGTTTGCGTTTCCCGTCGTTGCATCGAGGTACACTGTAAAGTATACCACAGACGAAGCCCAACGGATCTTCCGCAGGATATGGTCGACTTAGAGCGAAGTATCACTGTCGTTGGAGTACCACGCCAGCATGTGCTTTTTAGGGTGCTGTGAATGTACGCTGCAAACTACCATTCCGTTGGAGTCAGGCAACTGATCGCGCGGTCACGATTCTCGTAGTGTGGTTTCGGAGTTGACAAAATTCCTGCGGATTATTTGGACTAGCGAGCGATTCCCGTGGATTGGTGTGAATCGGTGATCGTGCCGATTTACAAGAAAAGTGACAGGTCCTCTAGTGGAAATTATAGAAGAATTAGCTTGATGAGTATCGCATCCAAATTTCCTACCGATCTTATTCTCCACCGATTATCCATCGCCCGTGGTAGGTGTACGCATGAGAATCAAGCCGGTTTCAGACCCGGTTGTGGTTGTATTGACCACATCTCTACTCTTCGGCAAACCTTAGAGCACGGACACATCTTCCGTAGGTCCACGATCTCTGTCTTTCTTGATCTGAAAGCGGCGTCCGATTCAGTAGACCACACAGTTCTCTGGCGCTGCCTCTCATTGAAGAGTGTGCCAGAGAAGTTTATTTCTCTTTTCCAATGCTCGTTTGCGAACAACCGAAGCCGAGTTCGTGCTTACAGTGATCTTTCATCCGAGTTCACCACGGAAAGTCATGTTCGTCAGGGCTGCCCTCTGTCACCCTTACTCTTCAATTTTGTAATTGAATTGGTTTTTGAGATAGCTCTATCCTCGTGTGAGAATAGCGACCTCGATCGTTGTTCAGACAGTAAACTGTCTGATTTGAAATACGCGGACGATATCGTTCTTCTGAGTGAAGAGCCAGGTAAGTTGCCAGCTTTCTTAAATAACCTAAACAACAGTGCCGCAATGTTTGGGATGCATTTTGCACCTTCAAAGTATAAAATACTGCTACAGGATTGGGTTGGCTCAACACCAAACCTCGTGTTGGCAGGGGAGCTCTAGCCGAATTGGATAAGTTTTGTTACCTGAGCAGTTACATTTCATTAGGTGGACAGATATCGAATAAAGTGTCATCGCGTATACAGAAGGCGCGTTTGGCTCTCGCCAACCTCAGTCATTTATGGCGCCGGCGTGACATACGGTTGTCTGTCAAGGGTAGAGTGTACAATGCGGCGGTTAGGTCCGATTTTTTATACGGTTCAGAAATATGGCCGCTGAGGGTAGAAGATAGGCGAAGACTGTCGGTGTTCGAGCACTGATGTCTCCGTATACCGAATGTATATACATATATATATATATATATATATATATATATATATATATATATATAATATATATAATTTATATAATCACACCTGTCTTGTTTCAGACTGTGCCAAACAAAACAGGGTACAATCGGGGAGGAAGGGGTAGATAGTCCGAGTTGATGATTTGCTTATGGGCGCAATACTGCCAGGTTACCCAAGCCAAAGCAGGTGGTTTTCTTAGCGGTCCACAAATGGAGCCTTTGGCTATCCGAAGCTTAACCTGCAAGCAGCGGGACGAAACGTGGGGATTTAGTCCACTGGGGGTTGGTGACTGAGTGCTCATTTCATACACCCATCGGATGAGGCCAAACATCCTGGGTGCCCAGTGTACCTCTCCGCCACAGATGCCGGTGTGCATACCGTTGTACGCCTTATACGCCATCCACGGTTGGTTTGGAATCAGGGTTTAACCATCCCCCTAGACTGACTATCAGTCAGCCAACTCGGTGGAGAACTCCGAGGGATTCGCTTTCGTCCTCTCAGTTCAGTGTAAACACCTCTGCCATGCGAATGCAGTGAGGCTGTGTTAGACGCACGGTCACTTGGGAGCAGTTCGAGAGGCGCTCAGGACGAGTAGCCGTCTCGGAGCCTGAGACACCCATCTCCGAGCAAACTGAGGCATTTGGAGGCTCCGTAGCATTGCCCGAGTATGGTGGGAACACCATATCTGCAATACTGAGGTTAAACGTAAGGTGTTGGGAACCAGGTGTCAGTCCCTGGATCAAGTACTGAATCTAAACAGGATAAGGTGGTTGGGACGTGTTACGCATGCCCACCGGTAGACTTCCTCGGTGTACACTGTTCTTCGAGGCAGATAGTGGTTGGAAGGTGGGTCGAGGTGGTCAGTTCATGACACGGCAGAAAGGTATGAAAACCTTAACCAGTGGACTGGGCCAAGTAGGACGTGTTAGACTTCTAGGTTAGGGTTCACGTGACCCACCTACCAAATGGTTGGATACATTAAGTTATGTGGATAGATGTCGCGGCCAACGGCGTAAATGCATTCGGACTCTTTCCGCGTCCCCTTGATTTCCGTTTGTTGCTTTGATTCTTTGGGTTTTCATCACTATACTGGTATTCTGTCTGCCCTTTACTGGACGAAGCTGGAAGGTAGCAACCGAAACCAGAGCACTGAAGTGCGAGGTTAATGGTTGAATAAACTGAAACTGAGACTGAAAGTAATTCTCCCAATGTTGAACAAGGCCGAGTTTCCCCACGACACGCCGCGCTGACCCATCTGAGACCTGTGTGAGTGTTCTGATCTCCGGTGATAAACAGAATCCCAAGTCTCTGGGCACAGTTGAGTAAGTCTTGGAGACTGCCGTAGAATTCATCTTTTGTTTCGTTGTCCGCCGCGTGGGTCAGGAGATAGACCGCAATTACCGTCAATTTGTGAGGAGCCTTTGAAACGTACCAAAGCAAGTCTTTCCGAAATCTGTTGCCAAGTCATCATCATTGCGCTGTTAGCTTTATTGCTAATGGTGAATGCCACGTAGAGCCCGGAATTGTCTGATTGGTTGTTGTAATAAAGCCAGGAAGATGTTTCCCCTCCTGGAACTCTTACACGCTGCACCAGAGCTGGGTGGGCAGACTTCCAGAAGACAAGTTACGGTTGTGTAACGTCCTCATTGTGAGACTCCTAAGCGTCTGGACTAGCAATTCAAACAGATCGTCTAATACTCCAATATTCTACAGCCAACCTCAACATTTCCGACCCGGTTTTCCACCAAACCTGTGCAGTATTTTGAAGGTAACGATTATTAAATGGTGAAAACTTACTTTTACTTTTACACGATTACATCCGGCCAGAGGATCAGTCAGTTCCATGGATATCGCGGATCATCGCCGACCATGCGCGGCGGTCGGCTGCGAGCTCAACGCAAATCGTCACTCAGTTTTTTCCCCGGTATCGCAGGTCGTAGATCGAATGTTGTCCGAGGCGCTCCATGTCTTCCTCGACGGTGCTCAATCACGTTTTCAGTTTACCACCAGGGCGACAGTGCCATACAGTACATGGTGCAGGGCAGAGTGTTTGCCTGGACAGTTCTGCGTCGGGTCGCCGGAGTGTGATCGAACCACTGCAGGCAGTGGCGTTGAAGAAAGACAAAGTTGGTCAATGTCGCAGCATCCATTTCTTATTTCATCGTTTGATAGCATTTCCTGCCAGCTTGTACGAAAAATTTCGTGCAGATACCAGTGGTCGGACACCTCCTGCTTCCTGGTATCTTCAGCTTGTAGTGGTCAGGTTTCACACCCGTATGTGAGCACCGGTCCGATAGCGGCACAGAAGACGCGAATCTTCGTTCGAAGGCTAATTTTAATCCGACACCACAGCACACGACGAAGCTAAAGAAACACTTTCCGTGCATTGTCAATCCTTGACAGTACATCATCTTTCGCCTGACCATTCGGAAGCAGAGCTGACCCCAGATATTTGAACGATGACACGTTCTCGATCGCCTGACCATTGATGGACAATTGCTGAGCTGAGGGCCCAGGGAAAGTCGAAAAAGCCTTCGTTCTCGCTGAATTGACTTCGACACCAATAATCTTCGAGAAGTAATCGAGTCGGTCTAGGAATGGCTGAGGTGTGGCGGGAGAATCTCTTAGCACGACGTCGTCTGCAAACCTCAGGTCCATGATGTGCACCGTCGGACTCAACTGGACATCGGGGTTATCAGCCAAGGCTTTGTTTATTGTCCAGTCGACTACATAATTGAACAACATTGGTGGGAGAGGGCAGTCCTATCTAACTCTGGAAATAATAGCGAACGCCGAAGATTCTACGCCATACAGTCGGACACGTGCGCTAGTTAAGGCATAGTAAGCGCTCAGGACCCTTGAGAATTTGACAAGAATACCGTCAGATTGTAGTATACCCCAAAGGTATTCACGATTAACTGAGTCAAAGGCAGCCCGGAAATCAATGGAGTAGGCTATTGTTGGCTGCTTGAACCTGTAGCGGTGTTCCGGTACTCGACGCAATGTGAAGATTTTGGTCCACACAACCTCTCGCAACTGAGTAGCAGTATGCAGAAAAGCTTTGCAGCGACGTCAATTAAACTGATCCCCCGGTAGTTCTCGCATTCTTGTCTCCTTTCTTGGGGATGGGTAACTGAACAGAGGCCCCGTAGTCCGTGGGAAATATCTCTTCTTCCCATGTAGATCGGAACAGCATGTGGAGCCTGTTTATCAGTGATGAAAAACAGGTCTTATACACTTTTGGTGATATGCTATCCTCACCAGCAGCTTTTCCGTTTTTTAGCTGGTTGACGACCCTGGGGATTTCCGTCAGACTTGGTGGCTCGCGGTTGACGTCGTACACCTCTACACTCAAGGAGGATGGAAAGTCCGTGGTGTGATTGGAAGGTTGGTTGAGAAGCCGGTCACAATACTCTACCCAAAATTCGATTTTTTTCTGTTTCGGGGATAATCTGGCCTGCTGCGTCACGTAAGACGGATTCAGGTTTGCATCGCCCATTCGAAGGGCTCCGAATGAGTCGAAATGATTTGTCGAAGTCACTAGTACCGGAAGTGGTCTCCATTTTCTCTGCCACTGCTACCCAGCACCTCCTGTGATCGGCTCTAGCCGAGCGCGAGGCCTCTCACTGTAGTCTTCGGTGTTTAGTGCTTCTCACCACTCGGGCTTCCTGGGCCTTGGCTGATATTTGCAAGCTGGTTGCTGAGATCCAGTCTTTTAGACGTTTACAGTTCCCCCTAGTTCCTTCCAAGCAGCATGCTTGACCACTGGCTTGGTCATCTTCTATTGGTCTTTCACGGAGGACCCATCCGTTTGCACGTTAGTTACAGTAGCCAGCCGGGCTGCGATAGCGTTCGAGAGAGCTTTGCGGTTTTCTGGTATTTCCAGGGCTGCGACATTGATTCGGCTCGGTGGTGAGACTTTGAGGAACGCAGACAGATGGATTTTGATGGGCGCACGTAAAAGGACATGGTCTGTACCATTCGTGTTTTCCGTTACTGCGCCGCGGTACGCTCGGCAGTCTTCTACTGATGAAGCCCAACGGGATCGCACCAGAATATGATCTATTCGATGCGCTGTGCGACCATCGTTTGAGTACCAGGTTAACAAATGTCTTCTGGTGTTAACATCGGCCAGGTTCACTAAACGCTTCCCGTCCTCACAACGTTGGCCAAGTTCACACTTTCCTAGGACATGGTGAGTAGACTCATCCGAGGGGCCTGTTCACACGTTCTAGTCAACGGCGATGAGGAGTATATCGCTACTTGGAACACAATCTGTTGTAGGAGTCAACTTTCGTTGTTTTCAGCCGCATCTGTCGGCGCATGGATAGCAATCACCGATAGATCCTGGGGAGAGCGCTTGAAGCATGCTAGCGTCATCCTCGAAGAGATCAGTTCCCAAGAAACCAGGGCGCTGTTGGTCTTTTTGCTCAAGGTGAATGCGACACCATGGTGTCCGGAGTTGTCCTCAATCCCGTTGTGATACAGCCAATAAACTGTATCCACTCCCGGAACCTTGACACACCGAGTGCCATGGCAGGGTAGTCGAACTTTCGAAACGCAGGCAATGTCTACATGGTGATCATGTAGTGTTCGTATCGTAATACTCTGGCTACCTACACCTAGTAGCGTCCTCACATTCCAACGGGCTGTAGTAGAGGGCTTCATCTCACTGTCTTGTCACCTCGACCGCTGGGACACAAGACGCGTCGCCTACCAGGGACGCCGTAGCATTATGAGTGCACAAATCCACAATAATCCGTGGAGAGTTTAAGGAATAGTGACACGAAGTGGTGTCCCCAGTACTGTTAGGGGCATTTGTGATATCAGGTGGCCCAGTCCGGCCTTTTTTGTTCGAGGATACATCTTTAGCCTTTGCATATCCAAGTCCAATCTGCCAGGCAGTAGGGACAATTGCATTATTTGGTGGCGGGCCGCACGCGCCACGTCACAGTGCAGTCAACAGACTTATGTGGTATCTTAGAAACGAAAAGGCTAACCAAGCGAAGACCCACCACATCCTCAGGCTTTATTCACGACCGTGGCCGTGTCCCTATCCGCGATCCGGGGACGCACCCGGTGGCATGCAGCTTATTTTGACTGAAACACAGATTTCCCCTTCGTCAGACACTAGTCATATTTAGTTTCCGAACTACTTTATCCCTGCTTTTTCCTATAGCTGGTGTCTGCGCCTGTATCCAGAAATCTTCCGCTTCCTCCTAACCTTTACATCGTCTTCTTCAGTCGGGACTTTCAGTTCATGTGGTTGAAGATTCGGCTCTCTGTTTGTAACCATTATTTTTGTGCTGTTTACTGCTCCCCCAACAGTAATGATACTCTGGTTTTTGAGTTGTCCTTAAACACTGAGACAATGACTTCAAAAGACCCCGAGTGCCAAATTACCATTCTTGGTGATTTTATTGTCCACAACAAGGATTGGCAATTGCACTCAGCAAACACTTCAACTACATACATTCCCGACCGTATTGCCACTGTCCACACACCCATGACTTCATACTTGAATCCATTTCCTTTTCATTCTCTGACATCCCTGTCTCCCCTGGGCTCATTGGACCGTTGTATTATCTCATTTTCCGCTCATTTTTTTCATCCCGTCCCAACACCAAACTCTATGCGTATCTTTTGACGTTACGATTCTGCTGGTTGGGATAGTTTCTCGACTTTCTGACCTGTTGCCCTTGGGACGACTGGTGCTTCGTGTCTGATGTTTCCCTGTCTGCTTCTAATTTCACTGAGACGGTTCCTCAAGGTATGCATTTGTACATTCCTCACTTCTCTAAACCCGGTAAACTACGATTCTTTGAGTGACTTAGCCACGTCTTCTCTTTTTTATATACACCATAACCTCAAAGACCTGTCATACTATTAGAGATAACCGGCCATCAGATCCAGAGACCTGAAGTGGATAAGCACCTATGGTCCCAATAGGTCAGCTGTGGTAACGAGTCGGACGACAATGGGGACCACTACTTTCACCAGCCGTGCTGTCCGTTTGAAAAACAGCGTACTATTGGTGGCGCCGCTCACCCAACC
This sequence comes from Fasciola hepatica, assembly GCA_948099385.1. Classification (NCBI taxonomy): domain Eukaryota; kingdom Metazoa; phylum Platyhelminthes; class Trematoda; order Plagiorchiida; family Fasciolidae; genus Fasciola; species Fasciola hepatica. Next base: position 5,829,848 of record CANUEZ040000027.1, on the reverse strand, counting down.
AAACATCTCGACATCGTATTTTGCAAGCCAGGAACAAATGCTCACTTACCGTACTGAGCTAGAGAATGCTTCGTACGACATAAAGCTAAACGACTAACCTCATCCGCTACCGGCAATCAATCATTGTAATCCCTTGCAAAGACGGGTTTCCTGCCTTTTCAACTTTCCTCCCATTTGCAATTTCTCTGGCTCTTTAGCTTTTGATCCTCTTGATAAGACTTGAGATTTTTGCCTTCCATCTTGTCTTAAAGCCCACTGCATCTGTCGGCCCTACTTCTCCACCTTCCTTTCACATTTTCAGCCACGCTTTTCTTTTTGTTATAACTACCAGAAAAGTTCGTCAGGTTCTGCGTAATTTAAGTGTTTGCAAACCATTCCGTCAGATTTATATTCCCCCTATCGTCCTAAAAATGTGTTTTAGAGTTGGCCCCATTTAACGTCGCCTTAACCTTTCTTCCCTCAGTCGAGAAACTTTTCGCTCTTCGTGGGAGAACGCCTTATTTTTCTATCCCAAAACATAGCGATCCTTCTGACCCCAACAACTATCATCCCATCACTCTCACTTCTGTACTTCCAAAGCTTTTGAAACCGTTATCTTCGACCAACTGCGTTTGTTCATTGAATGTGGTTTGCTCAGTGCCCATCAATAAGGATTCTGCCAGCGTCGTTTTCATGAGTGATTTACAAGCGGTCATCTCACACTCCTGGTTGGCCGCGCTCGATAACCACGGAGAAACTCACTTGATCTTACTGGATATCTTAAAGGCCCTCGACCGGATTGGACATGGTCTGCTGTTGAAATTGCCTTCGTTCGAATTCCATCCAGCTCTCGTATCGTGGATGTCATGCTTCCTCAACAAGCGAACCATTTCCATCCGAGTCGGTGGGGCTCCATCTCAGTCGTTCCGTGAATGCTGGTGCTTCCCAAAGTTCCATTCTTGCGTCCACCCGCTTTCTTGTTTATTTATGATCTATTTTTAACCTCCAACCCAATTCACTGTTTTGCCGATGATGCCACTCTCTATTGCTCCCTATCTTCCCTTGCCACCTGCCAGACCACCATCAACATTGATGACGACCGTACTGTTCTTAGTGTATCACTAGCTTCCGATATATGGGGTTTCACCAACTATGTCCATTTCAATGCGTCAAAAACTCTTCTCTCTGTTTCGCTTAAACATCTCCCTTATTCTCCTCATCTGAATTTTGGCTCGACTCCCCTCCGCTCCACAAGGTCACTTTCCTTGGTGGGCTTATCCATAAATTCTTCCCTTTATTGGTCTCCTTTTGTGTCTACGCTTGCCTTTTGTGCTGCGCGCAAAATTGGTTTTCTATTCCACGCCAGATACTTTTTTTTCTACACATGCTTCTCCTCTTTTGTACAAAGCTAAAATTTGCCCGACCATTGAGTACTGCAGTCATGTATGGGATGGAGCTTCGCCTCTCGCTCTTTCTCTTCTTGACTGGGTTAAAATACTGTACGGTTAGTCAATGGTACCTCGTTAACCTGCAGTCGGAAGCCACTTGCGGATGGCCGGGAAGTTGCTCCATTACTTCTTTTCCACCACTATTATTTTGGCTCGACCACCAGAATTTGCTTTGGTAGTTCCCCCTTCTCATGACTTTCTCTCGATCACTTCGTATGCAGGCGGCCAGTTACCCGTACCAGGTCTCTACCCCTAGATGTCGAACTTCGTTATTTTAGTCTTCCTTTATTTCCTATACTGCAAAACCTTGGAACACTCTACCTCTTTCCGTATTCTCAAGCACCGGTGGTGGTCGAGTGGTTATAACCTCGGAAGTGAGAGGTTTGAATCCCCACCATCACCGATCACTTTGGTGGTAGACAGTAATCCACCGTCGTCCGGCTCGTTGCCACATCTGACCTAGTGGGTTCTTATGGGGTTCTTCACTGCAAGCTTCAAGGCCTGGTTGCCAGTCACCCCCAAGAGTGCGGTGGACCCTTAAGGCTATGGGGTGTAACCGTCCCACTGCACTCATGCGCAAGGATGTACCATAGGAATTTAAAAAACCTTTGTTTTCAAAAGCTAGGTCAACAAGCTGAATCTTACTTGAATCCTCTTCACATACATCCCCATTAGCATCTTTTGACTATGGTGTTTACCCCTTCTACCGCAAATCAATTAATGTGTAATTTTAAAAAATGATGTCAGGCACACAGCTACTAAAGGACAAACGAATGTCATGTGGACGTCACGAGTTTGGCAAATTAAATCCGTATGCTGATGGTGGAACTTAGTGTTCTGTGTCGATTTATTATTACACCTCATATACAAGTTTTTGCTCGCGAATTCAGTTTTTAAATCAATATTGTGCCCTCTAGGTCACGGGTTCAATTATGCGTTATTTATCGTAACTAAACATGCAACGGACACCCTAGTTTACACTTACAATCCATGGTTAGACGAATTGAACAACAGAATACGTATGTGTCAACTCACCGAGTTCTGGTGAAACTGTGTATTGGCGAGGTTTAAAACCCATCCTGGATATAAAGTCAGGATTCCAGTGACTAATTGGCAGAGAAAGCTTGAAAAAACAACAGGGCCGGCGATTTTAATTTGGTCATCATGATTATTCAACAAATATTTATCAAAGTAAAAGACCGAAAAATTTAAATGACAGTATTTCTAATCGGTCATGAGCGAATTTCAGTTGACTTTGACATTTAAAAGAATACAACCCATTCAAATGAAGATGAATCTAGTGTACTCAATGACTTGATGTCCGGCTGTCTATCAAGGCTCGATTGTACAAGACAGCAGTCAGGTTCGTCCTTTTATATAGCGCAGAAACATAGCCGTTACAGGTAGAAGACCTGAAAACTATCATTGTTTGGGCATCGATGTTGTCGCAGTATTTTTGCCCAAAAATGGTAGGAACTCCGTAACAGCACTGGTGAGGTAGGACGCGTGCTGTGGGAAACCAGAGGTGTTCCTTGAACAAGTGCTCAATCTGAACAGGTTAGGGTGGTTGGGACACGTGTTACACATGCCCGGAGATAGACTTCCTCTGTGTACCGAGGAGCCAGGCATTGGTTAGAAGGGGAGTCGAGGTGGTCAGTCATGATAAGGCATACACTCCAACAGACTGCAGAAGGATGAGTTATATGATGAACTTACCACACTCGTTTGCAGGAGCAAAGGCTCCGACACTAGTGCTAGCTGGTGATTTTAATACACAGTTTGACAAACTTAGTGCGTCAGAAGCTTGTTTGGGTGGGCGTTGTGTCTTACCCGGTTAGCGCTCAGATAACGGGGATAGGCTTCTCCAGTTTTGTGCAGACAATCGGTTATTCCTGTCTAGTACGAATTTCCGACGGCTCGCGTCGCAGTGACATGGCGCTCTAACTCCACAGATACTCTGATAGACTGATTATGTCACAGTAAGCTACCGCTGGTGCGGTTCTGTCTAACACTGTAGATCCTACTGGTCGATGTACGCAGAGTCGAACTATGCATTAGTTTCAATGCGATTCGTACTCCAGCTCCATAGTCATCGACGCAAACCGCAAACCCGGTTTGTCGTATGTTTGTTCAATCCATAAGTTCGTATCAGTTATCAACAGAAATTATCACGAGCTGGGAAGTACGAAAAACAGTAATGTAGACGAGCACTGGACCCACATCAAACGGACGATGCACATGGCAGCAGGTTTCGCCGGCGGTCCTAGATCCGATGCCCATCAGAGATGCCAGATTTCTCAAGAGTTCAATAGAGCAAAAATGTCAGCTCTGAAACTAAGGAGATGAATAAGATACCAAGACGTTTACAAAGGTGTCAAAAATAGTCTTAAGACGGATCGGTGGATCGAGGTTGCCGAAGAAATGGAAGCAGTAACTGCTTCAGGTAATGGTCAAAGACTACTCAAATTTATTCGCGACACCGGTGGATGACGAACCTCGGTTAGTGAAACGATATGCGACAGAAATGGAGAGCCTATTCATCACAAACGGCAAAGGCTGGACCACCGGGACGAATACTTCAAGGAATAGTTTGGCTGGCCGCGTGCTAATGTAGCTACTCCGATCTCAACAACTGCGATTCCATGGGGAGTATTACTTGAGCTCCCATCGGAAGTAGAAGTAGCATCGATCACTCGATTACTAAGACGCGGGAAAGCGGCCCGTCCCGACGAATTTCCTCCGGTTCTTTCCAAACTGGATGATGTGTTGAAAAAAATCAATTACCACCTTGCTCCGTGACACTTGGAAAGAACGTAGTCCGCTATTATGAGGTGAATCATTAACTGTATTCACCTTCAAGAAGGGGATACGTAATGATAACAGTAATCACAGAGGGATCATTTTAGTTCCGATAGTCACCAAATTATTAGTCTCGATTTTGCTGCGCCGTCCGAAACCGTCACGAGAGGAATGCCCGCGAACAACATGCCGGATTTCGCCCAGGTCGGGGATGTATCGAGCAGATTTCAACTCTTCGCCGACTATCTGAAGCGCGTCACACATAGCGTTGACCGAAAATAATGGTGTCCCTGCACTTGAAAGACGCCTTCGATTCAGTTAACCGAACAGCGCTATTCAGTGCTCTTCTCCAAAAAGGTATGCTATGAAAGTTCGTGAATCTAATGAGAACATCGTACTCTCATACTTCTGGCCGCGTAGGGGTTTACGGCGAACTATGCAGTCCATTCGAAACGATCAGTAGTGTTCGACAAGTATGTTCTGTTTCGCCACTCTCGTTCAACTTCGTCATTGACGAGATAATGGAGAATGCCTTGGGAAATCTTCAGAATGCAGGCGTTGAACTGGAAAATGGTGAGAAGCAAAGTGACCTACATTACACTGATGACCTTGTTTGCTTGTTCTAGTCCACGGAACATGAGCAACGTGCACTGGGTCGACTCACAAGAGCTGCAGATTCATTTGACATACACTCAGTATCTTCAAAGTGTAAAGTGGTGTTGCAAGACTGGACATCAACGGTTTCGAGTATGATGCTCGATGGGGAGACGCTAACAACTGTCGACTGCTTCAATTACCTCGGCAGCAGCGTGACGACGGATGGAAGTACGGTAGCAGAGATAAGCACGCGTATTCCCAAGGCTCGAGCGGCGTACGCTCGATTGAAGCACTTGTGGCACCGACCTGATATTTCGCAAAAGTTGAAAGGTCGTGTGTACTGTGCCGCGGTGCGCTCAGTTCGGTAGTACGGTTGTGAGACATGGAGACTGCGTGCAGAGGATGTTCGTCGCCTTGAGGTCTTCGATCATCGATGCTTACGTAGTACAGATAAGATCAAGTGGAATGACTGAGTAAGCGAGGCTGAGATCAGAAGTAGAGTATTAGGTACCAGTTCAAAGAACGTTCTATCACAGCGTATCCAGATTAGAAGACTTCGTTGGTTGGGGCACGTGACACGTGTGACAAACACACGTCTACAGTGCCGTTCCCTATTTTCCGTCCCTCCTCGGGAATGGAAGAAGCCACGTGGAGGTCCACAGATGACGTGCAGTGGGGAATGAGAAAATGTAGTGAACTTAGCAAAAGTAGGTGCCTCACGTCTTCGTGGCTGGGATCAAAAAGATCCCTCAAACAGTTGGCTGGATACACCTAAGGATATGGCAGTGAACCGTGAACGGTGGCAATCGTGTCGTCACTTTCTGTCAAATCAGAATGACTGATTAATGTGTTTGTACAATTAGGCTGTGTGTTCCATGTGTTGGCTGCCAGGGCGTTCATTTCTTTTCCCACCCATGTAGGTTCACTTCCTATCCACCTTGTATTTTCATTCTTTATACTCCTACGTGTACCGTCGTGAGAAAGCCAGTGGTCAGTGCGACTCGCCCTGCTGTTTAACACTGTACGACGATGATGGTAAGGTGAAAATATATGAAAACCTTGACCACTAAACCTAGTTGTGCAGATGCTAGACTCTCGGGTTGGGGATCGAGTGGTTAGCCCCTCCCCCCCCCACCCCCCATATGGCTTTGGTTGTATAACGTACTTTGACAGAGGTTGTCCGCGGTAACCGGAACGTAAGCTAATATAACCTATACCGATAACGCCGCCTTTGATACTAAAACATCCAACAAAAGAACCCCACAGCACATTGATTCGTTGATACTTTCCGAACTTTGTCCGGGCCTGACATACGCAGTCTTATCAGCAGTCGGATTACTCTAGGAAAGAAGTGGATTGGCTAGTATGTGACTGGAAGTGTGAGGGGAGGATAGTAAAAACAATTATCCGAGTGTTTCTGCGAAATGTACTAATAAGTGGAAATGCAATAAGGACTAATACTGCGGAGCATGCTAGAATAATGTAATAAAAAGGTTTTTTGGGGGTTCCAGAATAAAATAAAGCTCGGTAGAAATACAGCTCTAAAAGAACCGTTATTGGTTTTAACGAAGACGGTAACTACCATTCTCCTTTTTACATGCCTGCGAATGAGTGCATTAAAGTCTAATGCACTATTATAAATAATCGACAACCAAACCTTGAGAGTTGGAATGGATAACTGCATAAAAACCCAACAGGTCAGGTGGGGTGACGAGCCGGACGAGAGCGGATTGCTATCTACCATCAAAGTGACCGGTGATGATAGGAATTCGAACTTACAACCTCCAGGATGGTAAGAAAACGCCCTGAACCACTCCACTACCACCAGTTAACTTCAGCAATTAGAGTCCCCTTTATATCATGAGATATCGCCCTCTTGTGGTCGGCCTCACTGCCCCGATCAAGAACCCAATTCACTGTTTCTAGTGTTTAGTAAGTTGAGTCGGTCTATCACGAGCCGAAATGTCTCTAGATAACTAAACATATCGGTTTATGAACACGTTCAAAAAGCCTGCATTTTAGCGCAACCATTTACACTCAACGGTAAATGGGTGAGATATCTCAAAACGCCGAAATTTGACTCTGTAAATCCATATGAATACACCAAAAGAACTAGTGAGATGGGGGAACATTTAAATGTGGGACTGACTGGTAGATAACTTCAACAAAAAACTTACTATCGGCTCTCTTTACCTCGTGAGAGCAGTGGACTAAGACAGTGTCGAAGAAAAAGTGTAGTAAAATCGTCGTAAACTTCCATCAGCGAACTGTCTCTGGATTCGGCGTTAACAAGGAAATCGGTGCTTGAACCGACTGACGATGCCGGTACAGGTAATTGCGGGTTTTCGATCACCAACGTTGTGATATTATCTGAGGCGTTGTAGAGTATGTTGTTGAGAGTTGTCCACAAAGGAAAATGGAGTTTTGATGAAAAAAGATCGTGAAACGAAGGCAGGAATTGTGAATACGTTTTTTCGATTGCTTCTGACATGGATGCAGAGGAACTCCAATGACCACGACCTGCGCGGCAGATGATCGAGAGCGTACTATCAACAAGAGACTCCACCAAAACACTGAGCTGAGTGCTGTGTTCAAACAGCATACAGTAAAACCTTTTGGCGCATGACCCTGATTGTCTGTGACTTGAAGATGTTAATCCACTTAGCTGTCGTTCATCTGCGATGAAAACAGACGAGTTACGTTTGATTTGAGAGATAACCGAGGAACTGGAGCCCCTTGTAGCTTGTGTCATTGTTGGATTTGCGATGACATCAACGTTGATTATTAGACAGGCAGCCACACTCTTCGTGGTTTCCGAACGACTTATCTAGGCAAAGTGAATGAAATATTTGGATAATGAAACTTACTATCTGCGGTACAGACGAGGCGCAGTTTCGTATTTTCATACATTGCCGTCGTCCGTATACTTTAGTCGCACTCCTTTGAATTCGTCAGAAGTAAAATATGAATGACTTGCCATTCGTCTATGTCGGTTATTACGCGGCTTATAAGCACATAACCATAAGAGCTTTAGATGGGAATAAAAACTGTGAACTGGGCTCACCTTAAGTCATGAACTTTAATCGAAAATAATAATTCCTTGCTAGTGGCCAAAACATGTGAACCAAATACAATGTCGAACAGATTTAACCGCCGCGAGCCAATGGACAAGGTTTTGACAGAATCCTGAGGAAACTTGATAGTTGAAACACAATCCAAACCTTTGAACTGTTAGAATCAAATATGACCTTTCGATCTTCATCCCTGAGGATGACAAATCGGAAAGATCTTTTTTTGATGTTCCTAGACAGCTGACTGACAGTGAGTTTGCAATTAGAAAAAAGACGGATCGTACTGAGACGCTGAAATATCTCCAGAGTCGAAGTGTCTCAGGAATTCGCAAAATTCCTTCTCATCAGCTCCTTTTTTAATACCCAATGCTTTCCTCAAGAACGCGAAGGACATCATTCCACCCCGTTCATATTAGGCGCGTTACTGCCAGATGAAACAGTGCTGATCGGACTATAAGAAACCTCAGGATCAAACTCTACTGACGTTCACGAGGATTCCCGAGGACTGACGGGCCTGGTAATCGTAGCTTTCGAGTGTACCGGGTCCTGTAGTCAGAGTGGCTGCTCATTTTGGACGAGAGCCCTCTGAAGTTGCCATATATCGCAGTAGGCATGGACCAGCCCTGCTCAAGCTCAGCATACGGTCATTCCATACTATCCTTGATTTCTGGAGCCAATGTTGATACGGTCCAGTATTCACGTTTGGTCGAAACTTGTGTTTTCTATTGTGTTTGCAGAAATCTATATAGGAAAGGGGTTAGGATACAGTGAAGACACCGCTTTCTGGCACGTGGTGCAACAACTTCAGTGTTATAATCTGGGATTCTACCCAGTTCTAGCTCCATCCATGAGTGGGGATGATACCCAGAGGCACGTGTGGTGACTATTGTCAGTTCTCCGGGCCGCTAATGGGTCTCTCGCTAGTGTTGTTCTTGCAGTTTGCCCAGGATGCTTTACATTCCGTGCAAACTACTCAGATATCCTCTGCGAAAAATCCATATGTGGACTCCTTTCAAAGAGGGGGAATAATGGAGAGTCTCATTCGCACCGCATTGCGCAGCTGGTCCTTTACTGCGGAATCAGCTTCAAACCATCAGGTTGGGAGCCAGTGGCATGTGAGTGTTGCATTTCGGTGACGTGTGTGGGTGTGTAGGAGTGGATGCTCGTCGAATGGTGCTAAGGAGGCAGAATCTCCGTACCTGATGACTCAGGAAGCTTCTTCTCTGTCTTTTTATTTGACCGGTTTACGACAGAAGCAACTGACAAGCCTTCGTTTTTTCTGGTTCGTCTTCTTCCTCTGCTTACTTGATTTAGGCCCTTGTCCGGTTTTCTTCTCCCCCTCAATTGATGAATTCGTTTTCCTCTCTCACTGTTTCTTTTCTCGCCACAAACTCCTCTCTTTTTTCGTTTTGTTCTTTTTCCCTCCACAACTCGTCCTTTTTGCTTCCCCGTATTCTCTCAAGGGTTTAACTCATCATTATTTTTTGTAGCTTTCTTTTTCTTCATCTTTTCGTTCTTTTTTCATCACTGCTTTTATTTCCTTTCAGTTCACTTCCCTCTCTTTCTTCCTCCACCCTTTTCATTTATTGGTTTCTCGGTGCTTCCAGCCTACCGAAGCTTGTCACGCCGAACTTCCTTTGCCCTCTATTTTTTCCTTCTGGTCAAGTGGATTGCACCAAAGGCAAGAAGCATAGTGTGAAGCTGTCGTGCTCATAAAAGTCTGAGACTTAATGAGTGGTGGGCATCTGTGGTGCACTCTGGTGTCCCTCCAGTCTGGTTCTTGGCCCAAAGTGCAATATAAGACTGCGTGTTATCTGTCACAGAGAGAATAGGTAGGAAATATGCGAAACAAAGCAATTCCTCCCCGACATTACACCATACTGGTACATCCGATTCCAAAACAAGATCCAAACGAAACTCATTCATCATCCTAAACCAAGCACCGCTTCCACACCACCACATCGTTGTACGGAGGGCATTATTCCGGATTCTGTAACTGGGGTTTCGAATGGAGCACCTGGGCACTGCTCTACCACATGCTTGTTGAGTTGACCTTCGAACGACTGCTTGGAAGTCGTTTCAGCCGTTGGGGCTGGTAGCAAGCTCCGCGGGCGGCAGACACTTGCCGAGAAACAGTGTTCCCTGGCCCTCAACCGTGGACGTTGCCGCTGAAGCCTCAAGAAGCGACCGTGCAGCGATAAGGTGGACGCTAATGTGGGTCCGTGCTGATCGGGGTGTCCATCAGATCGTAGAATGTCCCTCAGGAGTATGTGGTCCCCTCTAGCCCTTCGGTATCCTATACTGTGTAGATTTAGACAGCGTGGTCTGAAGGGGCATGTTGTGCTGGATAGCCAGTGCACGCGCCTCGTACCCCCTCCGTTGAACCCTCTCGATTGTGTTGTTGTCTCGCCGGATTACTGGTGGACACTCTTGGACGTTTATCTCCAAGCGCGGTCTGACTAGTGTGGCATACATCTTTGGGAATTTTTCAGGTGTAAACCTACTTGGGAGTCTGCTGAGTTGGTTAAGTCTGAGCGTAGCTCTGCGAGCCAGGATGTCGCAGTATGTGGTCTGAGAAAGATCATCCGCAGGGATATTACCAGGATCGTTTTCCTGTGTAACCTGCTGAAGTATGCCACCTCCCAGGAAGTACTGGTTTGCCCGTATGCATGACCTTGCCCTCGGTTGCATTAAATGGCAATTCATTGCGGACTGATCATTGGGACAAACCGTCAAGATCAGTTTGTTAATCATCTCTCTCCGTTGCCTTCCGAATCTCCCCGTAGATCTTTACCCCTTCGGCGTACTGTAGTGTATTTTACCTCTCCATGGGAGGGAGATCGTTTACGAAGACAGTGAATGGCTGGGTCCGAGTATGAACCCCTGAGGTACTCTCCTCGGGGCTGGATGGCCTTCGGGTAGCGTTCTGTTCATTCTGACCCCGAATGTTCGGTCGATCAGGTGGTCGGACATCCACATGACCAGAGGTTCTGGGAAACCAAGTCTTGCCAGCTTCTGTAGAGGGAGTGGGTTGCAAACTAGATCGAAAGCCTTAGAGAAACGTTTGAGCGCAATGCCCATTTGGATGCCCTTTTCCAGTGCTCCAGTGTACCGCTCCGTTGTTTCCATTAAGTTGGTTTGGCAAAATCTGCGGCCACGGAGGCCTTGATGAGCGTCATTCAACACGTTTACTTCATCGATGAACCTGCAGATGACATGATCAATCAAGCCTTCCATGACTCTGGAGATTACGGGGCGCAGTGCGCAGGGCGGTGGTTTCGCGGTACCATTCCGTTCCCTGCCTTAAAGATCGATGATATCACAGGGAAATTCCATGCATCAGGTACCTTCGCAACTCTCATGGAATGCTTGAAAAGGCTTGCTAATGAGAGGGCTAATTGCTCAGCGCACTGCTTCAGTGGCAGAGGTGGGCCTTCATCCAACCCTGGCAATTTTCGGGGCTGAAAACTGCTGAGCCTACACTCAGGTCGAATAGATGAGAAACCAGGGGTGCCGCACCTAAAGGTGTACCTCGTATCACTGTGGCTGGATCGCTGTCACTTGCTTGGTTTGGCCGTTCCGGAAAGAACCGAAGAGTAGTACTGAGCCTGGCCTTCAGTCTCCGCTTTGTTGCTTTCCTCCTCTGTTCCATCCGCCTTCTGTACTTCTGCTAGTCCAGGTCTGCCCAGCGGTACCGTAGACACGCGGCTATAAGAGCATCTAGGATCCATTACTCCTTTGTGCAGGAACTGCTTCTGGTACTCAGAAGTATCCTGCTTGCATCGTGCACTGCAGAGGTCTCGGAGGTGGGTGTATTCTGTATGGTCCTGTAAACTCTGGGCTAATCTATACCTCTCGCTCGCAGCCCTCTTCCTCTTTACGGTTTTCAGCGTGCTGATGCCCATTATCGGTCCGGACCCCGGGGTCCTAACTGGCTTTTGTGGCACGAACCTTCGCACAGCCTCACTTATAACTCCCCTCGCGCTGTTCCACTGCGCGTTAACAGGAATGGTCCTTTGGCCACGGCATTTCTGCTAGAAAGCCCTTCATGGAGGGGAAACTTGCCAGGGGCAGATTCCATTTGGTGGCGTCCTCAGCCCCGGGCAAAGCGGTGGTGTGCGCCAACTAAAACCTGGAGACTCCATGGTCCCATGCCCCAACGATCAGTAAACCACCAGCTTATCAATCATATGTGATTCGTTTGTGGGTGCCCAGTACTCTGCCGATGGAGTGAAAGTTCCTCCCCATCGTGTGGGTTGCTCAACACTCTCATACCAGCCTAGGCTTTTTGTTGTATCGAAGAGTGCCGAAGGCGTGGACCCGTGACCGGTATGGCTGGGAGTAGAGGCAAAGCGGTCATCAGGCGGATTGGGGTCGCCCATCACAGGCACTCGGCCATGTTTTGTTTACCCCACCCGCTGCGGCGCTTCTGGTATGCGAGAGCTGGTAGGGTCAGCGCAGTTCGGAGCCCTGTAGACCACGCCTACGAGACAGTTCCCCGTGGCAGGCTGTCTCGTAGTAGCCCGCACTCCCTCCAGCACTTTGTCCAGAGTTGGGCCTGAAGGTCTTGTTGCTTTCAGCTTCACACTAATGTGCAGAACGCCCCCTGCCTACGTTTCTTGTTCCATCGCTCCTGATGACATCCACGCCTCGGATCTCCAGCTCCGAGCCAGAAACGTCGGCATACAACCATGTTTTCGTTATCTTAATTACCAGCGTGTTGCACCCGGTGCTCAAGAGGCAGAGTTCAAGAAGCTTGTTGCGCAGGCTTCGACTGCTGGTGTATACGCGATTCTAAGTTTCATCCATCATGTTATTGCTGGGGGGAGATGCAGCCCCTTCCGTGGTTACTGCGGGCGTGCTGGTGGTTGCCTCGACGGAAGCAAGCCGGCGATCAGCTCGTGTAGCAGTCCGGAGGGAGGTCTCTTTCTGTTCGACTGTGTCTAGGCTGCTTGTTCTACGTGAGCTGGCATGATCGAATTTTTTGGACTTGGCAGCCGGTTACTGCATTTTGCAGTGGTTTCTCAAAAGTTTAGTGAAGATAACATTGGCTGGTTTGTCATCGACGATTTAGCTGGCCTCGGTACTCGGCTTTCGCTTCATTGTCTTCATGGGCGCAGATACAGATCCGAAGAGAAACTAAATCTAATGACATGGTATTTCTCGATCTTCGCTTGCGCTATGGTCACCGATAGAAGGGTAACTCGAAGGTGTTTGGGCCAGGGGATATTCTATAATCGTGAAAGCCGTGTCATCCTGTTGATACCGCAGACTAAAATCCCATCGATCTCAAACTATGACTTATTAAATTGTCACCGACGGAGGTCGTGGCTTCCTCCGACTCTAGGATTGCCGATGAGTGATTCACCGACTCATGCTGGATTACACTACGTTCGTGGATCAGGGTTTTTCTGGATTTGTTGCACGTGTTGGACCTTTCCTGATGGATCTGGGTAGATCCTGTCCTGACCGGACCTCAGAACCGCCACTTAGCGTTTTGCTGATGACGGCAAGTCCTCCGTACAGTCTTCCGGCCCCAATGACACCTCCAGCAACCCAGGATGTCGTGAAAGTCGAATATCACTGCCCTTGACCGACCGTCTTAAGCCCATAGGGTGCAATTCAGCTGGTTGTGTCTGTGTACATAACTGCTGGAATGTTCTGCTGTCGTGAGCTCAATACCCAGCGAGTGATGTCGAGTCAGGTTCGAAAAGACTAAACACAATCATTGACCTGGTGCTGGGGCCAGTGCTGTAAAATTCCCTCTTGGTAACAGCAGTTTTCCCTGCGGCATTTTTTCTGTTACTTGAGGGTCCCGGACCGCCGAGCGCCTGGACCAGCTGCGGAGTTGGCCCCAGTAGCTAGTGAACCATCAGATTCTTCGCGGTGGCCCGTACTAATTTAACCAGTAATACTACCCCTCACACTATTCTACAAACCGAGGTGGTCTCTGATTCTTCTTCAGCTGCTGGGGCCCTGGCCGCCTTATCTGAAGCCAAAACGGTCTGTCATTCGCTTTCGGTTGCCTAAGTGCCCTCTGCCACGGTTGTGAGTCCAGACCCTATCCTGCCCATTTTGGTCTGACGCTTGATATAGAATCACTACGGATAGCTGTAATTAGCCTATAAATCGCATTCCATTACTTCACTCTCGCTGCAAGTTCTATGGTGCCAATCCAGGCATGTATTACACAGGACAACCTCATCCCCCACGGCTTTCTTGCGACTTTTATTTCCCCATGGAGCACTACCGCCTCCCAAGAGTTCACTCAGCTTTCAGACCTTGCGTGAAGAACCTTCAGAAACCATAGCAACTCTCACTGGGCAAGCAAAAATCTAATTCCAAAGGCAGCAGGTGAAAAAATACTGAGCAGGAACATAGTCGACAAAAGCCTGACCAGAGAGAACCCTCAAAATGGCTCCGGACAATGTGGACAATTCTGACGCCGGTGTGACCAAAAAACACGCCAGGAATGAGCACAAGCAAAAAATGATACGGAAGAGCAAGGCAAGCGAAGCTAAATCCACATCAATCATCCGAACCTCTGAAAAATGGTCAGGAAGCAGAGGATCTGGGTTCCACGACAATGGGTTATCTATGTTGACTTCGAAAAGCCCTGGAAAAAATGGAAAAGTGAGAATTACGCATTACGCCTTGACGTGATCTTGCTTGGCTGCCGGAGATAGAGAGAAAATCGTGTTTTAGTGCGTATTTTGAGTTGAGTAGCAGGGCTTAGCCTGTGGACTATTCGAAGGAACCAACAACAAATGGGGAACAGAGGAAGCCTAAGTCCAGAAAGCGAGGGAAGGGCCGATAATCCGGAAGTTTGTTCTCTTGGACGGAAGCGTGGAACCAGGAAGATCTTAATCTCCGTGTCCCGTAGTGAAGATAAGAAATTGCAGGTGAACCAAATTTCCTGTGACCCACTGGTATGCCACCAGCTTACTTGGACAGCGCTGCACGTAGTCTTTTCCTCACATCTCTATTCCCCACAATAGTTAGGCCCACTTTTCGCTCCCTCACTTACTTGCACTTATAATAAAGGAAAGTAAAGGAAGTAATGGCAAGCATAAAATGGAAATCTTTCAAAAGCAGCCACTGTGGTAATCCCAGTTGTGCAAAGGATGAGTAGGACTTTGGGATTTAGTGTGACTTACTCAGCTCAGGGTTCTACTTTAAAATTGGAGGCCTAAGGGTGACTCCACGCAGCAGTTACTACGGGCACAAAGGGCTAGATTGAATCTGCCCAAACCGTCGGAAACTCCAACTTGATGGGTGTAACGAACGTTTGGGCATTGTGTAGCCAAATTCGCAAAGAATCCCGAAATCAAAAGACGATTATCCGTGATATTCTACGAAATTAGATTATTACATGAACAATGACATAAAAAATATACAAACCTCAATAATACGATCACAAGGACTCAACAAACGAGAAACCGAATAGCAGCGTGTGAGCAAACAGCACGTGCGTCACGCAGGTCCTGAACAAGGATGTGCCAAAGTAGCGCTCTGGGCGCGAACAAACAACAATTGGCCCATAGAAGCAACCAGTTCGTAAAGACAAGTCAATAGTGCAGGCAAATGAGTGATGTTAGGAAAAACACTGAATCGCGAGGGTTAAAGGGGGATTTTCCACGACCGGCTGTTACACTGCCCGCCAAAATCCTCCTGGATCTTTAGCAGAGTCAAAGGTTCGGTATTAAGGTATTGATTCTTTCTACCTACCTAGGCCCTGCTGTCAGTGCGCGCGCCTAATGCTCGTCGTCAACGTTCTACTACTGGTCGCACCTAACCCATTGGCTACATAGACGTGAGGCTAGCCTACATCCTCCACGGGACCAAATGACCGATGGCGGGCGTGAAGGGGGCACATAGATGCTGTCCTTGTAAAGGGCCGTCCTGTCCTGGATGTATGTGCTTGAGTGAGTGTGTGTGTGTGTGCCGGGATATACAATGAAATCACGGGTATGACTACACATCGAAGGAGGACGTTCTGCGTTGTCAACAAAAGGCTGTGTGGCAAAAACGATTAAAATGTAGGCATGTGTGCGTGACCTAAGCCCCGTTACTTCTACACGTAGTGTCGTGTCGTGTGGTGAGCTAAGGTTTGGACAATTCGCTCCATAGTGCATCGTAAATGCTGTATGAAATTAAACACAAATATACTTCAAAGATGTTGTGGGGGGTTGGGTCCTACAGGGGAATACATGAGGGATAAATAAATGAATTCGGCTTCATCCGGTATCAGCAGACATGGGTGTAGTTTGGTCTGTAGCATCCACCTCGCCCACGTCACTGTCACCTTCAAGTAGACATATTTTACGTATATCTCGCAATACGTCTCCTTTGTTCGTCCTCACCAACACCGTGCGCACGAGACTATCGATTTATGTACTACGGTCCTAGATCAATCCAGCCGGCCAGTCGTCTTTATGTAAGTGGCTCTCCACGAGGATGACCAAGTCGCCACGTCTGAACGACCTCTGTTTGGAGATCCACTTTTGTCGAAGCTGCAGTGTCGGTAGATACTCCCTCGTCCATCGTTTCCAGAAAGCCTGTGCCAGGTTGTTCACTTGTGTCTATCCAACAAAGTACGCTCCACGCAGGGTTTTCGGGGTAGTTACTCCTGCGTTTGACCGGAGTAATAATGGGTCGTTGGGGGTGAGTGCCGGTTCACCTTCCGGGTCTGGGACGATCGGCACCAGGGGTCTGTTGTTCACTATGCGTTCTACTTCTGTTAGTAAAGTGATCAGCGTCTCGTCATCGAGGGTTTGTTGTAAGGTTAGGGCTGTGAGTTTTTTCCTAGTTGGTCGTATCAGCCTTTCCCAAACGCCACCACTATGACTGGCATAAGGTGGATTGAAGTGCCATTCTATCCCCTTTGCCACGGTCTGGTTCTGTATTTCGGCAGTGTCCAAGCGGCTCCACCATTTCTGTAACTCCTTATGAGCCCCAACGAAGTTCGAGCCATTGTCAGAGTATATATTCTTGGGGACGCCCCGCCTGGCGATGAATCTTTGAAGGGCCTTTAGGAATGAATCGGTTGTCATGTTATGCACCACTTCGAGGTGGACTGCTCTGGATTGTAGGCATGTTATCACGCAGCCGTACTTCTTTTGGGTGCTCCTCTGATGTCGTACGAGTAACGGGCCAAAGTAGTCCACGCCGACTTCCGCGAACGGGCACCATCCCGGTTGGACGCTTACGGCTGGAAGTGGGGCCATCATTTGTTGGCCCGCTACCGCTCTCCGGCGACGACAAGTAATGCGGTTGCCTATGACTCGCTTGGCCGTCGCTGGTCCCTTTGTCACCCAAAATCGTCGGCGTATATTGTTCAGTAAGTGATTCAGGCCTGCGTGTCCCTCTTCCCGATGTACATGATCTATCAGGCATCTCGTTATATGGTGGTCACCGGGGATTATTATGGGGTGTTTTGTTTCGTGCTCTAGGCTTGAATTCGTCAGCGGCCCTCCAACCCTCAGTAGTCCGTTGATTCGCATGGGGTTTAGTGCTCGGATACTACTATGTAACAACTTGCTTCCTTTGGTGTTATCATCTGTCCTGGCTAGCTCACGGGCCTCGGACGGGAAAGCGTCTAGTTGCAGTAAGTGTAGAACGTCGAGTTCGGCTTGATTCAGCTCGCCCGGTAGTATCGTCTCCACGTTCAATGTGTTTTGTGGCCTTGTGCCTTTCATAATCAATAAGAGTGCTTTGTACCGTGTCCACCAGACCGCGGCTCTTAACATTTTTGTCCAGTTGGGAAATTGGCACAGTTTCTCGATCAGGCTTACGCTTCTCGTGAAGTTTATAGCCAGTATCAGTCTTTTAGTCTCGATATCACCATCATCAGGTTTAGGTATTATTTGCGTTGGCTACATCTCTTTAGCTGCAGTTCGGAAGTCCGGTCCCGTTGTCCACATCCGCAACCTCTCTAGTGTTTTCAGGCCCCTTGAGCAGAAGTCGGCTGGGTTACTGGCGGATTTTACGTAGTGCCATTGATCGGTTTTAGTCGACTCGTGGATTATAGTGAGTCTGTTGGCCACGAAAGTGTTAAAAGGAGTGGTAGTGTTGTTTATGTAATGAAGTACCGTGGCTGAATCCGTCCAAAGCTTTGTTTCCCAGTCTACCCGGTCGAAGCATCTCCTAATCAGCTCCGCGGCCTTCACGGTCAGTACTACTGCCGTCAGTTCCAGCCTCGGAATGGACACCGTTTTCAGTGGAGCCACTCTTGCTTTTACGAATAGTATCTGGCTGTGCCGCCCACCACTTGCGTCAACCCAGCAGCTGTAAGCAACTATCCCGTAGCCTATTTCTGATGCATCGGAGAATAAGTGGAGTCGTGCATCATTCGCGCACTTGATACCTGTTAGGCGTCTTTGTATTTTCATCTCCCCAAGTTGCTGCAGGCTGTGCAGCCAGTTGCGCCGTCGCTTATCGTCGTCATCCTGGAGAGGTTCGTCCCAACTCGTCCCTCTTTGGCACAGCAGTTGTAGCAAGCACTTTCCCGGTAACAACCAAGGCGAAACAAAGCCTAGGGGGTCATAGAGGCTTGAGACCGCTGATAGGATTCCTCGCCGTGCGGCTGGTCGTTCGGGTAGGTCTAGAGTGAAAATGAATTCGTTCCCTCTGGGTTTCCACTGAAGCCAGAGCGTGCGCTCCGTTTGTGGGGAGGATCCCAAAAGCTCTTTCTTACACTCCATTTTCTCGGACTTCGGTATAACATTGAGCACCTCTTGGTTGTTCTAAGTCCATTTATTGAGGTTGAATCCTCCGGCATTTAGTTCGGTCATATATAGAATAGCAGTATTGTGTTCGTCAAAGGAACACAGAAAATCGTCCACGAAGAAGTGGTCCATTGCTCTTCCTAACAGGTTGCTGGTGCCGCCGAAACGCTTGAGGGTTTCTCGGAGGGCATAACTAGCATAGAGGGGGGATGATACCGCCCCAAAGGAATGCACAGTCAGCCTGTACTCGTCAGGTGAGCGATTTGTGTCGTTCGCAGGCCACCAGAGGGGACGGAAGGCGTCCCTATCTTTAACGGGCATCTTCACCTGTAGAGACATTTCACGTATGTCCGCAGAGACGGCCACATTTCCTAGCCGAAAAAGACATAAAACCTCGGCTGGTGGTGTTGTCCAGTCTGGGCCCTGTAGTATATGGCCGTTCAGCGACACATCCCGACGTTTTGCGGCACAGTCGAAAATCACCCTGACCTTCCCCAGTTCCTTTGGGTTCACTACCGGGTGATGGGGTAGGAACCACCTCAAATTTGCGCTGGTAACCGCTGTATCTACTCTTTCCATGTAACCCAGGTCGATGTTATGTTGCATGGCTCGCGTGTATTCTATCTTTGATTATGGTTCCCGGAGCAGCCTGGTTTTGAGGAAGCCTAATCTTTTCAGAGCCATTTCCCGGCTGTTTGGCATGGGTTTCATGTTGGATCTCCACGGGATAGGAACCTCGAAACGACCTTTTGCGTACTCGACGTTCTCGGCCACCATTTCCAAAGCCAATCTACCTTCTCGTGATAGGGCATCTCTGTCCATGGCCAGGTCGGCAAATTCGGTGTTATACAATTGTTGGACTGCCTGTTCGATGTTCATCCTTTCCACCGAAGTGCAGTTGATTTGGATTTGTTTGCGGCATCTGCCGTCTGTACTACCATATAAGGTCCAACCGAATATGGTGCTTACTGCATAGGGTGCTTTGCGGCTTCCTATCCTTTGATCCAGGACCCAATGCGCTTCCGGTATATCACAACCCATCAGCAGATCAATTTAGTTACTCTGCCACTCCTCGATCGTAATCCCGTCGAGATGCGGCCACTGAGTCAGAATCGACTGCACTGACTGAGGTGCTCTCATCGGCAGATCCCTTATGGTGAATGCCTCTAGGGTTTCTGCTCTATCGTTGTTGACCAAGGAAGCGGGTTGTAAGTGAAGTTTGATCGACTGGATGACTTCGGTGCCACTCACTGTGCTTACTGCTAATGATGATTGATTCCCTCTAATCCCATATCTCTCTGCGAACTCTTTCCTTACTAGCGTGGTATCCGAGCCACTATCTATGAAGGCCAATGCTCTGGCCACTCCTGTTGGGGTCACTACTCCCACGGCCACTACGCCTAAAAATACTGGTTTTTTGGCAGATCGTGACGTTGAACAAACAACGCTGGGTTTGGTACTCGTCTCGGTTAAGGTTACTCTCGCCTGATGCAACAATCGATGGTGTCTGCCCGTACAGCCCTCGTAACCACATCGGTTCCTTGTCCTACAGGCTGCTGCTCGGCTCGTGGTGTTGAGGCATATAAAGCACGCTCCTGTCATCCTCACCATTCCTCATCGTTCTTTTATTGTGGCGTTGACGAACGTGGGGCATTCTGGTAGGCCAAAGCTAGTAACACAGGATCTGCAATTGGGTTGCGCCGTGGCATCGCGTGAAATGGCGTGTGCATTGGTCCAGGACTGATATTTCGCCTGTTCCCAAGCAGCGATTTGAACGTGGATAGTAATAGGATTCATGAGAATAGGGAGAAGACATAAGTCGCGAGATGCAAGCATTTCGTTTACTCTTGTCAACCGCGGACGTAAAACGTGTCAGTATATATACATGGTACAGTAGGGGGGGGGTAATTGCAACATTAAAGTAGGCACGATCGAAAGCTCTTACAGTACGTGCGTTGGGGTAGGTGAAGTCTGCCGTGTTAACGCCAGGGTAAACAAACATTTTGGGTCAATCGTTTTTGTGCACAGAGTGTTGGCTGATGCATCATGATTAGAATAGCTTTACTGAACGCTAGTAGTTTCGGTACTGGATTGCGCAACAATGCTTTGAAACACTGGGTCGGGTCAACTTTGTGACCTGATGCAATCAAGCGTCTTCCAATCGAAGAAGCTGGTGGTTTCACGTCGTTGTGTATTGCCCCAGCAGGTTGCGTCATCAAGTTTGACAGCCATTTGGGTATGTGTTCTGATGCTCGTTGAGTCAAGCAACGATCAGTCCTGCCAATGTATACGTCACCGCAACTGCAAGTGAACTGATAGACAATATGTGAGACATTGGGATCAGCAAGACTGTTTGAGTGATTTTGAAAACATAACCTTTTGGTCGTCTGCAGCAAACGCAACTGCGCCGCTGTGTATGTGTGTCTTAGAGCTGACTTGAGACTACAATTTATTTGATTGAATAAATGATCTCCTTTAAAAGGCAAAGTGATAAAAACTTGCTTCTTTTCCACGTTCATTGTTTTCTCGCGCACATTTCTCGGCCTCTGATGTTGTCTGATAAAGTTCTCCGGATAACCGTTAGCCGGCAGCGTTCTTTTTATTAACTCTCCTTCGTTTTGTATTTGATCCTCTGCACATATTTTCTGGGCTCTGTTGAAGAGAGTTCTGACCAATCCACGTTTGTAAGTCACTGGGGCGAAGCTGGAGAATTGTAAATAACTACCGCCCCACGTTGCTTTTCGGTGGATTCTGCGCTGTAGAGTCCCATCCTGACGCCTGGCTAATAGAATATCTAGAAAAGACGAACTATTATCACGTTCTTCTTCGTAAGATACACTGAGGTTCGGGTGAATGGAGTTAAGAACGTTAACAAAAGGGATAAAAACGTTCTCCAGTCGAAAAACTAAAATATCATCCACGTATCGTCTGTAAAATAGAAATTGGGAAATATTATCACAGAGCTGTTTTTCGATCATACCCAAAAATACATCTGCCAAGGTTGGGCCCAGAGGGCTCGCCATGACAAGAGTAAACGAAATGCTAGCATCTCGCGACTTATGTCTTCTCTTTGTTCTCATGAAGTGAATATAGGGGACCGAATGTTTCAAATTTCTCAAGCGAAGACTCCCCTCTGGTGTCACGCGATCTCTCGATCGTTTAATAACTTTACGCTGCAAAACGACAGTAGAAGAGGCACTTATCGAATTCCTCACTGAATGCGTACTATATTGTCGTTTTCCAAACCGGTTTGTGAAACATTTTGTCGAAAGAGAATTTGCCAAGGAACAACATCAATCTCGTAAGAATCACAAATGCCCACTTTGAAGCCGCACGTGAGGAGATGTTCAAGCTCATCGAAACACAAAAGCTTTTCGTGACTGATCTCGGCACGTTATCTTTCTTCTGTCGAATCAAATTTGAGAACTTTTCAAGAGAAATGGTGCGAAGAACCAAGGTGAAGACAGTCAAAAGCCTTGAGGGCAGCATGTGCAAAAAGCAACAGTGGTCATTATTCCCGACAGACACAAGCGCATTCATTCACAATCTTCCCGGTTGTCAGTTGACTACAGCGCAACGTGAGGTCTTGCCGCTGGGATTAAATTTCAAAGTGCCTCCCAAGCAAGTGAGCCAGCTACAAACACGCGTACAGTTTGAGAACCTTTATCATCAAGTCAAAGATCTAGTGCCCACGTCATCCGACAAAGCCGGCTGGTTCAAGGCCAAGCTGGTTGATATTTCTGAACAATACCTCTCTGTTTCCATACGTCAGTGGAGTTGTTTATCACAAGAACACCGGGTGGCGGTTAAACAACTAAAACAAATGAATGATTTGTTGTTTCTACGACGGGACAAAGGATCAGGAGTCGTAATTATGGAAAGGAAAGAATGCATGGAAAAGATGATACAGATACTTTACGATGCGCAGCGCTTCAAACTTGACACTACTCCAGAGAACAAAATGCTGATAGAGAAACAAATATCAAGACAACTTCAAATTTTACTCCTACATAGTTTCATTTCTGAAACTACATAGAAGAAGCTCAAATCACTTGGAACACAGACGCTTTATTCGAGAGGATCACCCAAAGTACACAAGTCTGGAGTCCATTGAGGCCGATATTATGCATGCAAAACTCGGCTTATCACAAACTTGCCCAGTGGCTCGTCGAGATTCTTACCACCGTCCGGAAACATATAACACCATTTTGTCTACAATACTCATTTGAACTCGCGAATTTGCTAAAAAGTATTGCAGTGAGTTCAGATAAGATGTATTCCGTCGGTGTTGAGTCCCTTTTTACAAAGGTTCCTCTTCGTGAGACAGTAGATTATCTGTGATTTTATTTCTTCGCACAACTTTCACTTGCCTATTCCTGTTGAATCCCTTAAAGAACTCATCTTTTTATGCACAGAAAACATTCGGTCCAATTTCGAAGGTAAACTTACAAACAAACGGATGGTGTGGCCATGGTAAGCCCTCTGGGCCCAACCTTGGCAGATGTATTTTTGGGTATGATCGAAAAACAGCTCTGTGATAATATTTCCCAATTTCTATTTTACAGACGATACGTGGATGATATTTTAGTTTTTCGACTGGAGAACGTTTTTATCCCTTTTGTTAACGTTCTTAACTCCATTCACCCGAACCTCAGTGTATCTTACGAAGAAGAACGTGATAATAGTTCGTCTTTTCTAGATATTCTATTAGCCAGGCGTCAGGATGGGACTCTACAGCGCAGAATCCACCGAAAAGCAACGTGGGGCGGTAGTTATTTACAATTCTCCAGCTTCGCCCCAGTGACTTACAAACGTGGATTGGTCAGAACTCTCTTCAACAGAGCCCAGAAAATATGTGCAGAGGATCAAATACAAAACGAAGGAGAGTTAATAAAAAGAACGCTGCCGGCTAACGGTTATCCGGAGAACTTTATCAGACAACATCAGAGGCCGAGAAATGTGCGCGAGAAAACAATGAACGTGGAAAAGAAGCAAGTTTTTATCACTTTGCCTTTTAAAGGAGATCATTTATTCAATCAAATAAATTGTAGTCTCAAGTCAGCTCTAAGACACACATACACAGCGGCGCAGTTGCGTTTGCTGCAGACGACCAAAAGGTTATGTTTTCAAAATCACTCAAACAGTCTTGCTGATCCCAATGTCTCACATATTGTCTATCAGTTCACTTGCAGTTGCGGTGACGTATACATTGGCAGGACTGATCGTTGCTTGACTCAACGAGCATCAGAACACATACCCAAATGGCTGTCAAACTTGATGACGCAACCTGCTGGGGCAATACACAACGACGTGAAACCACCAGCTTCTTCGATTGGAAGACGCTTGATTGCATCAGGTCACAAAGTTGACCCGACCCAGTGTTTCAAAGCATTGTTGCGCAATCCAGTACCGAAACTACTAGCGTTCAGTAAAGCTATTCTAATCATGATGCATCAGCCAACACTCTGTGCACAAAAACGATTGACCCAAAATGTTTGTTTACCCTGGCGTTAACACGGCAGACTTCACCTACCCCAACGCACGTACTGTAAGAGCTTTCGATCGTGCCTACTTTAATGTTGCAATTACCCCCCCCCCTACTGTACCATGTATATATACTGACACGTTTTACGTCCGCGGTTGACAAGAGTAAACGAAATGCTTGCATCTCGCGACTTATGTCTTCTGCTTTTGCTCATGAATTGGATATAGTGGACCGAATGTTTCATATTTCTCAAGCGAAGTCTCCCCTCTTGTGTCACGCGATCTCTCGATCGTTTAATAGCAGTACTTGAATTGTTTGCCCGGTTGCTGCCCCGGATAAGTCGGCCGAACCCGCTGCCGGCCATCTTGATTCGCCTGTCCAAGTATTCATTCAGGTCTTCGAAGTTAGCTTCCCTGTCGCTTCGGCTTATCCGTTCTGCTTCTTCCGCCCACCGACCCTGTAGTTCGGGAGAAAGGTGACGGAGTATGCCTTCGAAGGTTTGTTGCATCTAGGTCAGCCCTGTAACCTAAATGGTTGAGGGCTATTGAGCAGTTTTGTATTTTGATCACCAGGTCGGCCATTGTGTAGACGTCGCCCTTGGTTCTCTTTGTCTTTACCATCACGCCCTCCATTAGGTTACGGGCTACTTTGAAAGGTTCGTCAAACAAGTCTCTCAGAATGTTCCTTGCTCGGGCGTAGCCTTGTTCCGAGTCGAGCATGGTACACTCGTCTTTAGCTTTTCTTGCTCGGCCTCGACAGTAGTGAGTAAAGTAGAGAAGCCTTTGCCCAGGGTCGGTTATCTCATTTTCGACGAACGCTTCGAACTGCTTGACGGACTTGCTGCAATGTTCAGCTCGCCCGTCGAAAACCGTCAGTTCTACCCTTGGCAAATCCATCGTTGGTGTCTTATAGTCAGTGACCGGCTTGGAGGTTCCTATATTATCGTGCCCTGATCTATTGGAAGTGTCATAGTCGTTGGTCTCATGCTCACGCTCTTTCTGTCTACACTTCTGTTCTGCTTCCTGGGCCTGTTGTCTAGCCGATAACATTTGTTGTTCTAAGTCTAATATCCTCAGCCTTTATAGATCGACATCCTTGCAATCCATATTGCCCTCAGTAACACATGAACCAGCACCAACAGGACTAAGCGACCTAACATTATCTAAAGAACCAAGGGTACACGAAACCTCCCCAGTGACTTGTCGTATTAATTCCTGTCCAGATTCCAATGTCTTCGATCCTATTATTGGTGTTTTGCGTGTTTTCCCTCTTTCCAAATTGATCTATTGAGTGTTGTAACACAAGTTTGAGCAATGCGTAGCCAAATTCACAACGGATCTCGAAATCAAAAAATGATTATCCGCGATATTCTACGACACTAGATTATTGAATGAATAATGACACCAAAAAGATACGAACCTCATTTATGAGATCACAAGGACTCAACAAATGAGAAACCGAATCGCGGCGTGAGAGCAAGGAGCACGTGCGTCACGCAGGTCCTGAAGAATGATATGACAGGGTAGCGCTTTGGGCGCGAACAAACAACAATTGGTCCACAGAAACAACCAGTTCTTAAAGACAAGTCAATAGTGTAGGCAAATGAGTGATGTTAGGAATGAACACTGAATCGCGAGGGTTAAAGGGGGATTCTCCACGACCGGTTGTTACATTGGGCTCGTGCACGCGAATTCAGTAGCCTAACTGAACAGAACCCCCATCCTGCTTGGACAGCCCGCCTTCACTCATGACAAAGTCCCTGGGGTGGACACCTCAAACTCCGGGGCCCGTTACTTTGTCGCTGAATTAGGTTGTCCCCGCAAAAAAGAAATTGGTCATTATGTGGAGGCTGAGAAGGAGGACGTTCATGAGGAGTTCCAGTCAATCGTTGCTAGCCCAGAGGGCAAAACCGGAGCTAGCAAAGATGATTTCTCACTTAAGTCTACCTCGAAGCCTGGTACTAAGTCCAAGGTAGGTCCCAAATTAAGAAGCAAAAAAGAGTAGCGATGAAAGTTAGTACAGTTTTGTCATCAGCCGGCTCCCTCGTAGACAACTTTCTAAGAGATAAACCCAGAAACTTGGGTGATAGGGAATAAGAACTTGAGAAAAGGAAAATATTCGTCCGGTTGTTTACTAGACTTCAAGCCGAAGATGAAACCGCTCTCGGAAGGGGAGGGAATGTGGTGGTTGGGGGCATTTCTGCACCAGTTACGAGGGCCGGAGAACCAGAGGAACTAGCAGTGACTTTTCACGTAGATAATCACCTGAGAATGATCGGTATGCCCGCTCACGTCGCCGTAAAAAGCATCCTCCCGCCGTTTAGTTTACGCAACTCTGGACTAACATTCCAGCTTTTTATCGATCAGGCTATCGGAGGCTGGGATTTTGTTGTCGCCTACAAGCACTAACTCCTAGTAATCGGTGCTTCCGAAAAAGCACATGAACCAATTTTATATCCGCAGTTTAAGCCCCTAGCTGCACGCGATATAACCGTCAATGCAGAAAAAGTATCTTTAGCCAAGCTTCAGCTGGGCTTTTAGGCTACGTGGCTGACGGACATCGCATGTGATCCCTGGGAGGAAAAGTACAGCCCGGCCTTGTCTTTCTTTACCAACTTCTGTGGCAGCCTTCATCTCAACGGGGTAGTGAGCTATTATTGGGCTTCTTCGAAACTGTGCCCATGTGATGCAGCCTTCAAGAGGATCACTCCGAGGTGCTAAGGATGGTCTCTTAGAACTACCTGAGGAAACTAAAACTGCGGTCAATGCAGTTAAAAAACTCGTCGGTTTCTACCGCTTTGTCCGTTCATTTCAACGCCGAGGCCCAGTTGGGTGTAGCCACCGATGCTTGCGGCTGAGCAGTAGGCCGCCTGTTCCGTCAATGGCGTACATTGCAATCAAAACCATTAATCCCTTTGTTTTCGTCTGTTGCCAGTTGAAACCCGGGTATTCTAATCTTAAGGGAACTACTCACTGCTTGCAGCACCGTAAGACACTTCTGACATACACTGGAGGGCAGATAGTCCATCATATTTGCCAGCCACAAACCACTGACTTTTGTTGTTCACAGCCAAACCAATAAACACTCGCCATGTGAGCTGCTCCGTTTAGACTTCGCAGCACAGCCTTGCAATAATGCTTGTCACATTTCTGGTGCCGATGACGCCTGAGTTGGCTCTCTTTCTCTAGAAAACGCTATTTCCAGTGAGGCACAGGTCATGGCCCTCGAAGTATTGGCTAAGGCCTAATGTTCGGAATTGGAATTCACAGATTCGATCTAGATGGCATCACCTAAACCTTCAGAATTTTCTTTAGCCAATTTTTCCGGGCTCTACATTGCAACAAGTTTGCCACATCCACCCCCCGTAGAACCCACGTCTCGATTTAGTATAATCCTTGACTTTTGGCGTAATTCAGCCCATCCTGGCATCCAAGCCACCACCAAGCTAGATGCAGAGGGGTACACTTGGCTCGGCATGCAAACGGACACTCGTAACTGGGGTGATGGTGTGAGTTTCGATCTGGACACACTTGAACTGGCGCGGAGTACCGGATTCCCGGGGTGCGAATTTTGAAAAACGCGAAAGCGATCTGCTAAAGTTATTTTGAAATACAAGGTACATGCTGAGTTTTGAGTGACTTGCCTTTCATATTTTTAATGAGAAAAAATTGGGCAATTCTCCCTCGGTGAAAATATTTTAATTGATCAAATAGTGGTTATTCATGTATACGGGGCTGTAAGGTTTAACTGCAGAGGCTATTTGTATCTGGAAATGGCAAAAAAATGTGTAGAGTGTTTTGAGAACATTCAACTGTTTCTTACTTATTCTTTGGAAAGACTTCTCTTACGTCCCACTTTTCCGAAGTCCCTGCTTTTTGTAGAGACAAGCCACTGGTGGTGGTGAGCTTTAGGTAGGGTAACTGCATGATGTAAACACTGAGACATACGTCGAACGCCTTTGAGCACGGCACGCCATCCCGTGAGACAGGGATTTTACTATGGCACGACTTAGAGGCAACAATGCAAATGACCTCATCCAGTCAAGTTGGGAGAAAAGAATAACTGCTAGAACACGATACACTCTTTTTTCTACCGGCAGGTACAAAATTGGTTTAAGGAATTACGCAAGTGATCGGTGGAAATCGAGCAGGTGTCCATGAGTAGTGATAGTATAAGGGCTCATTTTAAGACCGACCCCTGTCATATACGGTAATTTTGGTTTCGCGTCCACCGGTCACCGAGCAATACAGTATATATATATATATATGGTATATTCGGCCATGGTTCCCACGGTACTGTGGCTAGCAGACAGACTTTCGATGGAAACAGTACGTCTCATGTCATCTATTATAGCGCCTTGCTTAGTGGGTTTCGGAACCCCTGCCCAGTGACATCTAATGGCTAGGCTTCGCACCCATAGTTATGTCCCACGATATGAGCTGTCATCCATGTCCCTAGAAGCAAAGGGTCGATGAACTAACTAGCTGATCCTCTTGTCTGAATCTGAAAGCGAACCCTGCTTCCGCAGTCAGTGCTTTCTCTATATATGATTAGTGTAACTTACGTGGAATGGCTAGCGGAAGGAATCGAATGCTACTTCCTTTCCATCTTTCAAAGCTGTAAAACTTCAGCCGATCCTCACGAAATGCCTAACACAGTTTTCCACGTATCACACCCACCCAATTCATTTCACTCGAGAAACTACTCACGCAAATGATCTTCCCCTACATGAGGCTGGTACACCCGTGCTTGTGCACGCGAAATAAGGAGAGAAGGCAACATCTAAATGGCTTCAAGAAAGCAACACGGCAATTAGAATGTTATGGCTCCGAAGGGAACTTGTTAGCAGTCGCATTGTCCTCCGCGTTGGTCATTGAGCCAGACAGAGTACGCACTCGTACTTGTCTTCCTTTCTGAACCTCGCGCATTGGAAGTAAGCCCAGCGACCACAAGAGCCACATTGCACCTGCTGAGCTTCCTTGTCAGGGTCCGCTGTCGATTCCTCCAATTTCCGCAAGCAGCAAACTTCCTCCCGAACTGGTGAAATTCCTGGACCCACGAGTAGACGTTTGCTTTCCCCTTTTGACTGGCGTCGTCTTATTGGTGCCCAACTGACGAAAATCCAAGGCTTGTAGTGGATTTCATATGATAAAGATATCTTAAAGGGGCCGCATTCCTAACTGCTAAAGCAGATTTCCGTCTAAACCGGGGTTTACTACCGCTGGTGCTGGCAACTAATGAACTACTACTAGCCAGTGGTTGTGCAGGAAAGTACAAGGCACTTGCATTCGAGTCGGTCTCTGTACTCCCAGTGGGATTGGGAACTTCCTGTAATTAATGCAATGAACTGGGACTTTCAGCTAGCCCTTTCGACGGACTGTGAACAGGGTCTTCTAAATGCTTAGACCTGTCATCGCCTAACCTTCTCACAAATACCCCAAGACCCTTTAAGCGTAATCTGTGGTTGCCAGTTTAGCTTTTTTGGGAGTG
The DNA here is from genome assembly GCA_948099385.1 of Fasciola hepatica. Taxonomy (NCBI): domain Eukaryota; kingdom Metazoa; phylum Platyhelminthes; class Trematoda; order Plagiorchiida; family Fasciolidae; genus Fasciola; species Fasciola hepatica. Next base: position 5,800,252 of record CANUEZ040000027.1, on the reverse strand, counting down.
ACGTTCGACACCTTCCGCTTACAAATGAATTCCGGATCAGAGACGGGAGACCGTGTTCCCGATACCGGCAGTTCACAAAGGCCCAAATTTAACTCACCCCTGGGAAATCCTGTTTCCTTTGCTACTCGAAGCAAATGTAGACACGGCAGTACCCACTGACGAGCGAATGAACAGTTACATGGTGGGTTCTTCGATCTCGGGGTAACTTTATAACTGCTACCTTTGGAAGCAACTTACGCATGCTCCACCTGACAGCGTGATGCCTAAAACCGAGTGACCATCAAAATGCTTCAGAAGCACACCATGTGCATACGCAGCCAGTCAACGTAAGACGGCCCGCATCCATCCAAGAACTTTTGGAGCCTCAAAGGGAATCGTTAGTTTACTTGAAAGCCAATGTCTACCAACATTCATTTAGGATTCAGTGGACTCAAGAATTTCCCTAAACTACGTATATCGATGATCTGTGAGACTGACCGACTTTCAAATGTCTGTTCTCAGTTTCCACCCTAATGAAGGTACAGTTACCGTGAAGCATACACTACCGGGTCGCATGTGCAGCCCGGTTACTGCTACACGGCATCCAAGTGCTTTTCAAGTACTGGAACGCTTCAGAACTTCGACCTCAAAAGGAGGGCAAAAATCTCAATAATGCCACGCTGTCTTATGTGTATACCGTATCGCGCATCCACTGCAATATTCTACTTTTGTCTGTGATGGATACATGTGAAAACGGATCGCATTCCACATGTATACCCTTAACATCATGGAACCTACAAAATACAACCTGGGTCTCAGGGTGCTGTCCCAAGGGCGCTATGCTGCGCCAGACTACGGTTAACTAATATGGCTTTACAAATTCTGGACTGGAGCAGAGACTCGGTCAAAATTCAACCGCTGTTTGGTAGCCTATAAAGCTTTCGTTGGGCATAAGGGCATAAGAAATGCTGTGCCTTAACCCTGTATCGTCTACGACCACGACATGCCACTAGACATACCCACCATAATTCATGTGCTGTGTGGCATCGGCGAACATCACATCATCGAACCTGCTGACCAACTCGCTGCTTACAAAAGGAATAAACAGAATAGGCTTTACCATGGTACCGTCAGCACCGATCTGTGAATATCTCTGATTTCCCGGAAACTCACCTACACGTGTTGCCTCCCTGACAGAATCAGCGGAACCTAATCTTTTCCTTTTGGAGCTGAAGTCATGACTGCGAAGGCGTCGGCCAAACATTCACCGTGTGTGGTACCTAAGCCCGGCAGTGATACGAAAACCTTCCATGGTACTAAACATATGGTCACTGGTCAACCGAAGGGTACGGATGTAATAGCCCTCGTTGGAAGTCGTGGTTATGAGCCACTACCCATTGCGACACCATGTGGGATGGGACGACGGTACGCACCGAGACGAATGCTTGGCTACCAGAGTATGGATGTGTGCAAACTGTTTTCATTAGGAGCAAGCAAGGGAACAAACCACCTTCTTTTAGAGCAGTTTCTTCTTCTCCGATGAACGCAGCAATATTTGATGAAATAGTATTGCATGCCAGGCGGCAAAATAATACCACGTGTATTTGCCATTTCCCTTGTTTGTGAGTCCTATATGTAAAAACTCGGAAAAGCGGTTGATTGGAAGTCCCGAAAACCAGATCTGAATGCGTCCAAATTCGGTTACTTCTTAGCCTTTTCATAGAACTGGGCCGAACGTCCAGCCATGATTCGTTTTATATCGAGAACCAGTCAGCGAGAGAAAGGGATGGCAAGTGAACATCGACTTTGGGTGGTGGATTAAATGTGTCCACTAACCCAATCAACAGTCAGCAAAGGCTAAGCCAATAACTAGAGAGCAAGGTACCAAGATTTGACCAGGAAAAACAAGTTTACCCGAAAATACAGTTCGCTTCCATAGAGCACTCTTTCGCGGTGTTCTTGCTCCATTTAAATGCAAAAAATATTCTGTAGACTGTTTGAGGTCTGCATTATGCCAAGCCAGGTCGGAATTTACTCCGCTCTCCGCTTAACGACCGTTCGTGGAAAATCCCCTAAAAACTTTGCAGTTCCATGTTTTCTTAACATCACTCACTTGCCTACACTTTTGACGTGTCCTTACGCACTGTTTGCTTTTATGATATTTGTTCGCGCCCAGGGCGCTACCCTGTCATATCATTCTTCAGGACCTGCGTGACGCTCGTGCTCCTTGCTCTCACGCCGCGATTCGGTTTCTCATTTGTTGAGTCCTTGTGATCTCATAAATGAGGTTTGTATCTTTTTAGTGTCACTATTCATTCAATAATCTAGTGTCGAAGAATATCGCGGATAATCATTTTTTGATTTCGGGATCCGTTGTGAATTTGGCCACGCATTGCTCAAACGTGGGTTATACTGTGGTTTAAATGGCCTCGACATCGGGAGTGTCTTGTAGTGAGAATTCCTCAGTAAGCCTCAGAAGGGCATATGCAGCAATACATGGACTCCTTGTAAGCAAAACCCGGTGGCTAGATCGTATTCGCGGCAGAGAAAATGATAAGCTGTCTGCACGATATATTACAGCCGGGCAACGTGATGGCCGGCTGGTTCTGAAATTGAAAAAAAGAGAGGATCGCTCTCTGGGAGATGTTCTAGCTGAGAGATAGCGTGAGCAAAATAACAGATAGGAGTACGGAGGTTGGAAATGAGGAACAATGGTCTTGGTGAAATGAGGAGTCTTTGGTATTGTGATTCGGTGTTCGTGAGGGCTAACTGGGTTTACACTACTAGGCAAAGTTATTGATTACCGATTCGGCCGTTCACCGGGAAGTCCTACCTTTGGGGGTTAATAAAGCCGTGGAGGTGCATTTGGACTAGGGTCTGAGGGCTACGTGAGAAAGCAGCTGGGCAACACGAAGAACCTTGAATGGCAAGTTTGCATACTAGGTCTAGGGGATATATGACAAATCCCACAGTGGTGTTTTACAGGTCACAAGGAGGCAACTGGGACACACCAAGAATCTAAATGGCAAGTTCATATGATAGATCCAGAGTATCTATGACAAATCCTATCTTGGGGTATCTACAGGTCTAATGCTGCAGGTTGTTGTTAGGTAAGGCTGTAAACTGGAGAGTGGGCTGGAGTATAGGACAAGAGAAACGCCATTTTCTTACGAAAAGGAGGAAAAATAGATATGTGGGCGAAAAATACAGGCGCTTTTCTCTACGTTCACACATGTACGTTTAGGTGTACATTAATAAATACATGATATCTATATATACATTTATATCTACGTGTATATAATTAGCGTTTTGGTGAGACGTGCTTTTTGTCTGATGTATCGACCTGTTGTCCAGAGCCACGGTGGTTTTGTAGCTGACGCCAACAAACATGCCAGGCGCGCATGGGAGGGTACGAGGTGATCGAAATTTAGGGCGGGGCTGGGTAAGCATATGTGGAGAGACCAGTTTGCTATCACCCCGAGTCAGTCTCGTGTATAGGAACCAAAAGCTTGTCAAGCGGACAAGAGCGGTGCGTGGTTTTCCCTTTCGCAGGGTCAGGTGTGAGCCGGTGGGAGGTGCCCATGATTAGAGAGTGCCCATTTCCTTCACGGCCCGATATTATTGGTATTTACAGACCAAATCGATCCCACCAGGTCTTTTCGTTCTCCAGTTTTTCTTTTTTAGCTTCCAACGGAGGGGTGGTTGAGCCCACATAGGAACTTTCCATAGCCCCTCCTCCCGGCCGTAATTTTTCGCGTATATGTCATTTGTTTGCAGCTGCTGGGGGTGGTCTGTTTTCTTCCCCTCCTGACGCAGCTATGGTGAACGTGTCGTTGACATCAGGGGTTTCGCTTGCATGGGCTAAAAAAATACAGAGTGGAGCTAAGCAAACACACGGAGTAGGACGACGAGTGTTGTAATGCACATGCCTGCTTATGAGTATCAGTCTCGTACAGCGCCAGACCGTGCCTAAAACTGCCAGAGGCCGTTCTGGTGTGGTTGAGTTAGGCTGCACCAGTGAAAGATGTATTGTACAAACGGAGAGATGATAGCAGTTAAAGTTAGGTGATGGACTCAGAAATCTTGGCGACACAATTTAGCTTTCACGTCGGGAAGTATAATAGAAGGAAGTTGGGGTCAACAGGTGGCTGTTGAAAGGTGGATGTTTGGGACAATATATTTTCGACCGAAACGATTGAGGAAAGCAAATTACGGTCAGGCAAGAAAGCTGAGGGGAGCGGAAGCCAGAATAAATGAGAGGAGTCGAAGAATCCAGAAGTCGTGTGGTAAGCAATGGAACTTAATGTCCTAGGATCCAGCACCACTGAACCATTTGGCGACAGGGGAAAACATCAATGGCTGAAGGCTTTTGGGCTAGAGGAAAGTTGTTTCATATGGCTGCCCTAGTACTATATAACGAGAGGGGGGGGGCAGTAATTGTCTAGACATAGTCGTGAGGACCGACTGGCGAATTAGATAGGGCAGGGTCGTGTGGGGGTTGGGTGATAGCTCATTCGCACGCACTGTTTGCGGGCTCGATTCTCGTCCAGCGAGTGGAGGCGCAAACGACAACAATTGATGGGTTTTTGTAATTATGTTGGTCACGCTGTATAAATGACAGGAGAAGGGAGACTGAATGAGCTAATGGTCAGAGCTGATGAGCCGGAGTGCGCCTTGCCGTTTGTTACGTGGCATGGTATAAGTTCCGATGAGCTCGACTTTTCCGGTACCAGGTGGACTTAAACAAATCAGATTTCAAGCAACCAGTCGACTTAAGGAACCGATGCTAGACCGAATTCCTGACCTATTGAAGAGCCTGGTAAACGTTTGCTAAGCCAGTTGCGTACCTCAATGGATGACTAGTGAGGATCACCCAAATGTCCTAAAGGGTTTCTAAGATAGGCTGATGTGTCCGACCGAAGGAGATTATAATACGGCACTGGTTAAATCGGGTCTGGATGAGTGGAAGTATTTTGGAGCACTTTTGTCCTGACTATAATCCACTTTATGTGACTGAGAAGAAAGATTCGAAAAGGAAGGTTGCACATGGCTAGAGGAGGGCCTGACACCGGGGTTGGCCGCCTTCGGGGAGCGGTTATCGATCTCAAGAGGGTGTAATTGAAAATACCTATTCGTAAACAAGGCGCACCTAAGCTCTAAGATCGCAATTGCATTTTAATGAGTTTGGTGTCTGCGAAGCCGCTACGTCATTCTCCCTCCGGAAGGACAACCGAGTAGGAGAACTTCGACCTAAGAGAGCGTTGTGAGTTAAACCAAAATCCAGCTGAATATTTCCCGCTGGTAAAGTTTTGTGTCCAGCACGTCTAAGTGATCTAAGGATCGCTGGGCCATATATGGCCGCAGAGAAGGTTACTCACGCATGAACTAGTGGGATATCCTTTCCCCGCGCTATCTAGAAATCTGAAGTGGGGACAGAGACGTGCCAAGTTTTGCACAAGGCGCGTAAACAACAGCAAAAAACGGCAATGTCAAAATAGTGACACGTGTCCATTGTTAGTGGTGTGCCAGATCCTTCTCAAGTAAAAACGACTGACCCTGAAAGAGATCGGAAAAATTGGATACAGTATGCAATCAAAGGGGGAAATCTATGTAATAACAATAAAGTCAATTATTAGTGCGTGGAAACGAATATGCCTACCAGACCTGGTGGAACGTGATGGGGGGTCGACCTCTGACTCCCGCTTGTTGGAACTAGACTTTTTTGGAGTCGGGCAAAGGTCTGTGCTTTGGCCATCGACGGAGATCGGCGTAGGCTGGGTTTTCGGGTCGACGAACGCTGACTTAGTGCGGTCAATGCTGAAGGTGTCTTGGCGACCATTGAGGTCGATGATGAGCATTTTCTCTAAACTAATAATAATAATAATAATAATAATAATAATGGTTTATTTCGGGGACACCCGAAGCATGCTCAATTGCATGATCATATGATACGGGTGAGGTCACAACAAGGTTCCTTGGATATTCATTTGGGTAAATGCAGCCTAAAAGTGTACAGGTTTTAGTGGTCGCACGAACGATTGCCCGGCAAATTTGAGTTTGAAGGTCGGGTGGACGTACATTCGCGAATTGAGTGAAATAGGCTCCACCGTCGAGATACGTGATGAAGTAAAGCGGTGATGAAGTAAAAACGCGAAGAATTTTGGATAGCGTCGGTGTAAAGTCGCAAGGGTGAGTAAACTGACAAAGAAAACTTTCGAAAAAGCACCAACGAAAAGTTGGAGAATTTTGGGTGATGAAGGACATGCACTTGAACCAGTAGTCCAGATGACCCGGAAAATAGCAGAAATATAATACCTAAGGATTTGTGGTGTCCTTCGAGGAGGGGCAATGCGTAAATAGAACAGTCCGTGTAACCACGGAATTGGTATTTGCTATTCATCAAGAGGTTGTGGAGAACGCCCTCATAAAGAGGTGGATGTAGCTGCCCGAGCCTGGAAATTCCACTGGAACAGAGTGACGAAAGTTGACAGGTGAGTGAAACACGATTCGAATAAAGGGTTCGTTTCAGGTTAATTGGTGAACACAATTTGACAACAGCAGTTGATATACGATGATCTTATGAAGCCTCAAGGGGGTGGTGCATAAACGATACTGTCAAAACATGTAAAGAATCGCTTAACGGGATGCGCTGGTAAGAGTCTGACATGGGGTATTTGGGAAACAACTGGAAGGTCAGTAAATTGGCATACGTACAGTTCATTGCCAGCAAAGGTTTGGAGAAATCGCTTTCGCAGTGTCGAACTATTTTTGTCCTGGATTGTGAATACTTCATTGCCAATGCAACTGTCATGAAATGCAAATGGCTGAATGAAAAAAGGTGCAACGGAAGGATACACTGAACATAGAGGTGGTGTCACGCCGATGAAGCGCTGGAAGGAGGACCATTTCGTTTTGTGTGGAATTGTTGGCAGGTGAGAGACGAATCTTTAAATGATGGTTTTGTTTAGATAAATGTAGTTGTGACATACAAATTACCAATTGGATGAATGGTCTCTTCAAGAGTATACCAGGAATTGTCATATTCATAATAAAGATCTGAACAGTGAAACCGTTTCATGTTTTGGGGTACAGAATCCGGTAACTGGATATAATAGAATGAGGGTAAACATGGCATCAGCTCAGACAAATAAAAGGTAAGTCGATGGATATAAATGCCGGTATGGTAAACCTTGTTCAGGAACGTTGGAGGAGGCAATGGGTGGCGGCAGTAATATGCAGGGGATGTTGTTTTTCAATCCGCAGTTGGCACTAGTGGGTGAGGCTGGCCGTGCGCTGGACACCCAACCTGAAAACCAATTCTGGTGACAGGAGGTGCGATCCGCCGGCCTAGTTGCGCCCGCGTATCATTGCAGTTGGCCTGCACGCCCGATGTGCGCCGGCCAAAGAGGTGGATCTGACCGCGCCTCGCACCGTTGTGATTGACATGAGTTTTCTTGGTGGGGTCAAACGGCCGTAGGCATCAGGAAGTCCGCGATCAGGCGACCAGGCACCAGGGGATCCCGGAACGTAACCAAGGAAGCATCATTCGGGTAGCGTATGAATAGCCAACGGTCAGGTAGATGCGTATGCCGGGTTAGTGACCGGTGTGGTCTCCAGAGTATTAGGAGTCATCGAGAGAAAGGTACGCACGAACGAAGGTCTGGAAATAGAGAAAAATTAGAAAAGTGCAGTCTGGGATGCTCCCAGCTGAGGATAAATGAGAATCGATACAAAGAGGCAACAATAATAGACAGTGACTCTCTGAGACTAGTTTTTCGATTGCAGAAGGCGAAAAAACTAAGAATGGTTATTTAATTTCATCTGTCATAGACCGCCGGTGTTTGCGCGATTCAAAAGTCTAGACCCTTCTCATAGGCTTGGTCATCGGACATGTCTACATTTAGGAGCTGTAATGTTTGGGTAACCGTGAGGAATTTATCCAACGCACTTCTAAACCGATGGCTGGAAGTAGAACTGCGTATTTCTAACGGTAATTTATTCCATAAGTTAGAGTACACTATGATGAAGAAATGTGAACGTAAGCTGGTGTTGGTAATAGGGGTTGAAAGGGTAAGAATTCTAGAACGTAGTGGATAGCTAGAAACGGGCGCAAAGTGCAGTGGATTAGAAGTATATGTCCGACTGTGAAGGATGTTATACAAAAAGATAAGGTTCAGTTTCATACGGCGACTCCACAAAGGGTCTAGTTTAAAAAATAAGCAGCGTTCTTTATAAGTGAGGGCTGAGCTCCATCCAATCAGTCGCTTGGTAAAACTACGTTGAACTGACTCGATACCAATTCTGTCTGATTTCCGCATACTAGAAAAGATCAGTGGGCAGTATTCTAATAAAGGCATAGCATGAGATTTATAGAGGAAAAGAATGCAGTCTCGAAGTTGGAAGGAGCGAAATATTAGCCCTAGACACTTTCTGGCCTTAGCGACTTGGAGGGCCGAATTTTCCGAGAAATTAAATGTGCAGGAATAGTTCAAGCCAAGGTCCCGAACTATTTGCTTGTTAGCAATGGTTGAACCACAAACGGTTAAGGATCCTGGAGGTAGCTTGCATTTATATGTAAGAACCTCACATTTGTCAGCGGACAAATTCATCTGCCAAGTTCAGTACCGTCTATGGAGTGCAGATATATCTTTAGAGATGTTTAAGATAGCCGAGGCGATGCATTCAGGCTTGAATGAGTATACAATTTTAATGTCATCAGCAAAAATAAATGGGGTGCCATGGCTCACCGAGAGGAATACGTCGTTTATATACATGAGGAACAACAGAGGGCCAAGGACGCTACCCTGTATAACACCGCTTGTAGCTGGTTTAGGCTTGGAACAGTGTCCGTTTATGGAGACAAACTGAAAGCGATTAGACAGGTAAGAATTGATCCAAGATAGTAAAGGGTCAGTAATGCCAAATGATCGGATTTTGGCCAGAAGATGTGGGTGTGGCACGCGGTCAAATGCCTTTGACATATCCAAGTAAAGTACTATAAGGGCCATTCCACTGTCTGCCATTTCAGTGATGAGATTTCAAAAATCGAGCTGGCAGGTTGCGCAAGATCTTGATCGAAGGAAACCGTGCTGTCGAGGATTAATAACGTCCAATTGAAAGAAGTGCTTGACGATGTGTTCTTTTACAATTTTTTCCATTAGCCGAGAGAGGACAGGTGTATGGTTAATGGGACGGTAGTTTGTTACCTCATGCAGTGGACCTTTCTTGTGATGCGGGATTATGACTGAGCATCTCCAGTTTGTGGGCACCAGACCAGAGTTCACTGATAGCGTAGATATATTCAGTGGTAGGTAAGGTAAGTCAGGCCCGCATTTAACTATTGCAGTGGGCGGTAAGCCGTCAGGTCCTGGGTAAGATGATGGCTTGAAAGTGGTTAATAATTGGGAGATAATTGAGGCGTCAAATTCCACTGTGGACAGAGTTGAAGCGGTAACTAGGGGAAGAGGCGGAGGGTCAACATTAATAATAGGGGCCATAGTTGAGGCGAAGAATGAGTTGAAGGCCTCTGCAATAGAAAGGGGAGTAGAGGCGGATACACTGTCCATTGAAACAGTGTGCGGGATATTTCCATGATTATGAGAGGTTCTGGTCCTGTACAATAATGACAGTCGAAGAGATCTATTTTGGTGTCGCAGAGCTTTTGTTTCCTGGTTAAGTAGTGTAGTTTCTTCAAGCTTTTGGATAGTAGAAGTGAGGCGAAAAAGTTGAATAAGAATTGCAAAGTCGTGTGTAGTTTCATGAATATTTTGGAGCTTGGCATACTTTGTTTGCAGCGAAGTGATATGGGATTTCCTATTATTCCTTTGATGGGGGAGGTAGGTAATCCTATTAAGACATCTGAAGAACTGTGCATAGAAAATATCAGTGGCGTTTTGTGGGTCACGAGAGAGAAAAAACTCACTCCAATCAGCTTGTCGAATGGTAGTAGGGAGAACCTTCCAGTCAGGGAGAGGAGAGGGTTTGATGCAGTGTGATTTCAGGTTAGGCTGTGGATGAGTGGGAATGCGGCAGTTAACCAGATTGTGATCGCTACCGGGCAAACTTCGGGAGATTGAGACAAATATATGAGGGACGCCATGGGTGAAAATGAGATCTATAATGCTGTTTTTTCTCGTAGGAGAGCGGATATGCTGTACCCACCCTCCTACAGTAATACTTGTTACAAATGGTAAAAGGTTTGCGGGTGCAGATAAAGATGGCCAAGCTATCTTGGGCAGGTTAAAGTCACCAGCAATAACTTTTATACTTGAGGGCAGTAAGGATAGGTATTCAAACGCATCAATTAGATATGAGAGTCCGGAGAAATTTTCGCTTGGTGGACGGTAAACACATCCAACATGAAGTCGAGAGCCAGGAATGTGGACAGTTAGCCAAAGTGAATCGGGAATAGAGTCGAGTAGAGGATGATGAAGTGCCGTTGTATTAAAGGTTTGCTTGATTAATGCCAAACAACCTCCACCGCGTCGAGTTTCCCTATTTACTCTGAAGACATTGTAGCCTACAAGAAAAATCTGGTCTGTTGGAGTGTAATTGGTTAACCAAGTTTCAGTGATCAAAATTATATCATAATTAGTACTAGTGGCCAGATATCGTAAGTGCCGAATTTTGTTTATTATGGATCGGCTATTAAGAAGAACCAAAGAGATACTGTTATTGGTATTTACTTTTGGGGAATTCGGTTGGCCAAGTAGATTGTGTGGTGCGGAACATTCTAGATTCCTGGTCTGACTAGCATGTCCATATGCAGGTGGCAAATCAGCGCCGTGAATTGGGAGGTTTGGTCTATGAGCTGTTGCGTAGTATGGCGCGATGCTGGAAAACGGAGGGCTGGTTACGCTATGCTGTCGAGCGGTGCTAGGATCCGATGTAGACAAACCCCTTAAGAAGTGCGGGATGTCTGAAGTGTCTGATATAACGACACTTCCATTTGTCCGAGGAGGGTTGAAGATACGAGACTGCGTAACAGTGTAGTCCGTTAACAGCTCCGGTTTGGAATACAGATTTTCACACGAAGGTAGGGTTAGTGAATGGGCAGCCGGCAACTTTGACGCATGGCATTGTCAAAGGTGGGGCACAGATTGTGGTGGAATGTGCCTAAGGAAACAATGGCCATTATTTGGCGCTCTATTATCATAGGGATTTAGAGGATTTGTCCATTGGAGAGAGGGTCTAAGGAATGATGGGGGCATGCCATACATTATCTGAGGACGGTTTGGCGTTAGTGGATTCGATAGGGCCTCCAACGTGGAAGAAGCTTGTAGGCTCATAGGGCTTACAGGTTTGTTAGTCCGAGGGAGCTGAGGCGGGGTGACTGTGTTGTGGCTGTAGGGCCCGATGCCCGCCTGAACTCCGCAGCCGGCATCTGAATAGGGAGGATCGTGAAGTGGGGTAACGACCAGGTAGCTGACTTGAGAGAGGGGTGGCAGCTGTTGATAGTGGCTGGGGGGGGTTAGTCGGTTGCATGCCTGTTGAGCAGTGCTTACCGAGCCTGGTCATCATAGCTCTAGGTGTATGCGGCGGCGGCGGCAGTATTGTCGCAGTCATATTATGAGGCCTCCAGGTGGACGTACTAGGCTGTAGAGATGATGTCACTGGTAGATCAGTTGTCTTGTGGCTAAACTGGGATGGAGAACTTCTGGGTAGATTTGTGGAAGACCCTGAAAATGTGGAATGATAGGTTTGATGAGGTCGATTTTTGCTATTTTTTCTAGCGGACTTGGTAGGTGGGGAGGCAAGGTGCCGACGTTTTCCTGGTGGTTGGGTCGGTGACACATGCGGCGATATGTCTAAGTCTATGGTCTCTGCTGGCTTCATGTGCACCGATGGTAATGCCGATGCATTTCTCACTGCAGATTCGCTACCCTGGGTTTTCGCCCCATTTAACCTTTGCCTGATGGGCTTTACATGAACGTTTTGTGATGGCCTTTTCAGCTTGTCGGAAGAAGACTGTGCCGCACTCTGGGTTGAGTTGCACGAAACTTGCGTGAGATCCTGGGGACAAGACTGGCGGAGGTCCACGGATGCCGAAGGGGCCACAGGCGTAGTAGGTGTTCTGGCTAAAGTCCTGTTCATTGGAGTATGTGGTGATGCATCTACGGGTCCCGTTTGATCAAAGCCAGTGGGAGGCGCTGGTTTGCCTCTCTGCATGCGGAACATCTCGCTTTGTAGGGGAGATTTATCGGTGTGTATTTTGATGTTTTTAAATGATGTAGCTGCGGCAATTCTATGACAGTTGCGGATGAACTCAGCGGCTGTTAATTGGTTAGAAAATTGAAACAGCAAAGGGCAGGGGAATCGTGGTGACCTTTTCCGTAGCCTAGTGCAATGGGACATGTGATGAGCCATGTTGCATGCATTCAGTATTGTGGCTTTAACAGACTGTATTGACAGTTTGTCCGGGACGTTTAACACTATAGCATTGTTAGCGTTTTTTATCCTCCTGTGAGTTTCCGAGGCTATTGCATTTATATAACGACCGGCTTTGGAAAAGATTTTGGGGTCAGCTTGATCTATTGGTTCAGCGATGATTGTCAGTGGGGAAATCTTTGATAGTACACACTTAATCGATTGCCATTTATCATATAAATCGTTTATCTTCTATTCCAAATCATTGACTTTATTTTTGGCTCCGCTGTATATATCTATCAGTGATACAGAACATGGATTGACAGCTGCCGTCATGTCCGGGTTTGTTTTTCTTTTCGCTCTGGAGACCCGAATGGTTCGTTTTGGACCAGGCAGAAGATGACCTTTGAATACAGACTTAGACATTCTTTTGGGTCTAAAACAGGGACAGCCGTATTTGAAGAGGGCCTGGAGGTTATACCTAACCCGTGTATGGGTGCGTTTTACTGAGCTTCTATAGCAGCAGAAATGTATACACTTCAGGAAGAAAAGTATAAGGACAGATCACCAAGTCACTCCGTCAATAAATATAGCTGCTCGTATAAATCAAGCTTGATGTGCAGCTGTGTGTAAGGAGAGTGACTGAGGGCTGGGGGGCTCGGATTTCAAAGTTGGCCGAATGACTTTGTGCGAGCCAGAATATGCCGGCTTCAACCGGCAGAGGCTCGGCGTACGCGGAAAAACGTGCGTGCACTCATGTAGGTGACTGGGAATAAACGACGGCCGGTCTGCCGAACGGACAGTAATACCAATCTTCCGAAGCATGTAGATCATGAGACGTTGGGTGTAGTCTCCAAGGCTTGGGCAGGTGCGCTCAACTTGGGTGTGATAAGTTCACCGAGAAGGAGAGCGGTAGTGTCGAATGTCATGGAAGCAGGTGTAATTCGAATCTCGCAAATCGAGCAACGCGTAGCCAATTCAAACGAATCCCAAAACCAGAACAAGATTGATTCGTAGTTTCTACGGTACTAAATTGAAATACACAAAGGATACAAATATATATGAACCTCAAGTATGCGGCCAAATAGACTTCACAGTAAAACCCAAAGGTCCAAAGCCCCGTGGCTCAAGCACGACAGTCAGAAACGGTTCAAGGCCAAATTCAAATGTCTCACATGGATAAACAAACGTGAAAATGTGTGGTGTATGAGTGAGCTTTCCAAGATAATGTTAAATATAGTCAAATTCACAAAGCACGTTGAACATTTAGAAGGATTTTCAGTATTCGTTCGTTACACCGCCGGCCAAAATCCTTCCGCGAAAATGGCTGTCTAAGGTTCAGGAAGGGGTCATGATTCTCACCCTATCTACCTTTAACTTATTGTCAGTGCCTGTGGATACTAACTTCCTGTGTTATCTGAACGTGAAACAGGTTTTTGCCGTAGTCATCATCGCACAATCCATAAGGAATCAATTCCAAATCCCGCTGCACAACTTGAGATTGACATATTCATCAGGAAACCGGCGCATATAGTCAGACGCACGATGAAGATGAAGGCTTCGCAGAGTGAAGTGTTTCGCCGCACGAAATAAGTCTAAGCATCACAAGCAGTAACCCATTGCAGCAACTGGTTAGACTAATTTTGTTTACAAGCATGAGCGCAGAAGTTGAACGCAGGTGCAACGCCTAATGAGATATCGCGTAAAATTGACAGGTCACGAACCAGTAGAATTACATAAAATTAACGCACCGAACCTTCCGAAAGAAATGAAAACCGGTTTCTGATTATTAATAAATTTCGAAAACAAGTGTACGGCGGACAGTATCGAAATACACATGAACACGGAGATTGATCGAAAACTGGAATCTATCAGAGTATTTCAAAGTTTTTCTGTGCACAAAATATGTGACAATCAATATTGTATAAATTGTAAATAAATGTTCTTCTTTAAAGATAATAATAGCTTCACAATGTGCTCGCAGCTAGTGTGCCTCACCTGAACTGTTCAAGTGAAATACTGGTGAATTTCTCCTCTTCGCCTATGTGCACGCTAGATAGAAACTGGAACTAAGTACATTTGCAACCTTTCAGAAAAAATGGGTCCAGTTGATTAGTCTTAGGGCATGAAATGCAATAAAGTGCTGAGTAACTCGGAGCGAGGCGATCTGCGAGCTACTTTGTCTTTTGTATGTGGTTTCGAGCTCGAATCATCAACATTTTCCTCGCTGTTTCCTGCTACGAGTGGATTAACTCTCTGATGTCTCGAACACGTTCTTCGTTTCTTCCGTTTCCTGTAATGTAACACAACTGTAGGATCTGTCCAATAGGCAAGGCTCAGTTCGGCGGTGGTGCAGTTCTGTTTTAGCATTCGTGCTACCTTAAAACCCAATACCGGTGCAGTCGTTTTGAGCTCGTTTAGGGATACTGACTTCAGCTCAGCAATTTTTGTTTTGGCAAAGGGTACTTTGTTTCGCCGCCGGCCATGCAGTTCCACCCAGGTACCGTACACTGTCACTGGGTCGGCAAATTTCAAGCTGCTTTGGGTGACCTGCTGGTGTCCTTTTTTGAGATATTTCAAAAGCCTCCGGGCAACTTCTCCTTTTCTCAATAAGTGACTTGACGGTGGTCTCTCGGGTATAGCAACTTCATGTTGCCCACTGTGAAGTCCCGTCTTTGAATTCGCCATCGAAAGCGCCGACTGATCCTTCGAGTGAACTTCGCTTTCCTGAGATGGACCGTTGGATTCAATATCGAAAGGCTGATCGTGTTCTACAGAGGCACTTCTTTCAGCAACATTTGAGCAATTTATTGATGCCGATTGTTGAAGTTCGCTCGTCAGGGGTCCGAGAAGTGTCCAGCCTAGTATCGTTCGCGTAGCGAATGGTTCTTTTCGATTGCTTATGCTCTGTTCAAGCACCCAGTGAGCCTCTGGTACATTGCATCCAATTAGTATGTCGACGTGGGGGCTAGAAACTTCTTCGAACTCTATGTCCCTGAGATGAGACCATCTCCTGGCGATCGATCTAACAGAGTCGACTGGTCTCATTGGCAAGCTGTCTATTGCAAAAGCTTCCGGAATTTCTACGGTCCCCTCATCAGATAAAGACGTTAACTGCAGGGTCAGCCTCTTAGAATTGCTAACATGACCCCCTGCAATCGTGCTGATAGTGAGCGAGGTAGGCTCGCCTACTAGTTCACAGCTTTCTACAAGCTCGCGAGTAATCAGCGAGGTATCCGACCCCGTGTCCAAAAATGCATTGACCCTCCTCAGTCCTTTAGGTGTCACGATACCGACAGGTACGATGCCTAATCTTGCCGGTTTGAAATCATCATGTCCCGTTGAACAGACAATTTTGGGTTCATCTGGCTGAATAGGTCTATTGTTGAGAAGGCCATGCAGTAACGAGTGATGATTACCCAAGCATCCGTCTTGGTTGCATTTCACTCTTAAGCTGCATTCAGAGGCTCGATGAGAGTTGTTCAAACACATAAAGCATGAGCCAATCCTTTTTACCGCGCACCACCGATCGGGTACACTCATCCCATGAAAGGTCGGACAATCTGGTAACCGATGCAGGGAGTTGCATAGCTTGCATTCAGCTGACCTCTCGGGTTCTTGACTTATCATGTGCATGTTAGCCAAAGACTGGGTTTGGTTACAGTCCTTCTCCACAATTCGAGATGTTGGTTCCCTTCGCGCCAGTCTGCAACTTTCGCGTACGATTTGTCCAAATCGGCTGTTGGCGATACGGGATTGACGACCTATGAACTCCGTCAAATCGTTGAACGTAGATTCCCGCTCAAGCATATTTATTTTTTCAGCTTCCTCTGCCCATCGGCTCTGTAAATCAATAGATAGACATCGGACAATGCATTCCTGTGTGTGCAATGCATTCAGATCAGACTGGTATCCTAAGTGCTCCAGTGCTATACTGCAATTCTGCATTTTTATCACCAAACTCGACAGTGATTCAGCCTTGCCCTCAGTCCTTTTCGCCTCCAATAAAACACTATCAATTAGGCTTCTAGCCACCTTGAATGGTTGTCCAAACAAATCTTTCAGGATTCTGCGCGCCCTGATGTACCCCATCGGTGGATCAAGCATCGCGCAGCCTTCGATTGCACTTTTGGCTCTCCCACGACAGTAATGTAATAAATACAAAAACCTTTGACCAGGATCTGCAACTTTGCACTCAACAAAATTTTCGAACTGTTTCATGAATATACAGTATTGCTCGGGGTGCCCGTCGAAGTGGGACAGCTCCACTCTCGGCAGGTCAAGAGCCAAAACCTCGGTAGTTTCAGGCTGTCTCAAGGGTTTATATTCGTCGATCACAGTGCCTTTTCGATGTTGACATTGTGAACTACGTGGACTCTTTGCTGGCTCTCTGAGACCAGTTCCTTGTGTAAGGGGCTCTGCTTCCTTTCTGGCTAACCGCAGCTCGTTTTCTAATTCTATTACTCGCATTCTATAAGTACTAATATCGTCAAACGCATCGCGGTTAGAAATATATGACCTGGCACTGACAGAGCTAGTAAACTTAGTATTATCTAGAGAATCAATAACACCCGAACCATCCCCAGAGACTTGCCGAGTTATTTCCTGTTGTCTCAAAATGTCCTTGCTTCCTCGTCTGGGCATTTCCAATGAGTTTTCTTGTCCAGGTTCCACTTGAGTACTGTAATTCGAATCTCGCAAATCGAGCAACGCGTAGCCAATTCAAACGAATCCCAAAACCAGAACAAGATTGATTCGTAGTTTCTACGGTACTAAATTGAAATACACAAAGGATACAAATATATATGAACCTCAAGTATGCGGCCAAATAGACTTCACAGTAAAACCCAAAGGTCCAAAGCCCCGTGGCTCAAGCACGACAGTCAGAAACGGTTCAAGGCCAAATTCAAATGTCTCACATGGATAAACAAACGTGAAAATGTGTGGTGTATGAGTGAGCTTTCCAAGATAATGTTAAATATAGTCAAATTCACAAAGCACGTTGAACATTTAGAAGGATTTTCAGTATTCGTTCGTTACAGCAGGTGTGCGGGGCGTGTCGTTGCGCGGCGTATTGCGAATGCCCGATAATACCAGTGGTAAGACTTCCGTCCACTGAGGATTGTTGTGGGCACTGAGCGAGGTTCTGAGGCGTCGGTGAAAAAGTTCGACCGAGCCGTTCGCCTGGGGGTGATAAGCTGTGGTGAAAATGCCCTTAGTGCCGGTCAGTTGGAGAAGATTGTCGAAAGTGGCAGATTCAAACCGAGCTCTTCGATCGGTGGTTACTGTGGTAGGACAAACAAAAAGGGGAAATCCAGCGTTACATGAACGCACGGGCGACAGTTTTACTGGATACATCAAGAATGGGTATGACCTTGGGCCAACGAGTGAATCGATCAATACAAGTGAGTAGGTAGGTCATATTTCGGGGTGGTGGCAGGGGTCCCACAATGTCTACGTGTACGTGAGCGAAGCGAGCATCTGCAGTCTCAAAAGATCTGACCGGACTGGTAGTGTGTCGCTAAATTTTGGCACGCTGACAAGCAGTGCAGTTACGTGCCCACTGACGAATGCAGTGATCCATATTTGTCCAAACGAATCGGGCACTGACCAGTTTGCATGTGGCCTTAATGCCTGGATGGGATAGACCTGCAACACATGGAAAACAGGACAGCGATTAGAGAGTGATACGATTGGCCTTGGGTGACCAAAGTGGTGTCGTAGAGGTTAGTGCCAGAAGATGACAGAATAGGCAAAGCCCGCACTCGGAGACTTTTATCGTGAATGGTCTGTTGAAACTCAGAATCCTGCTGGCTTCGTGCCAGGTCCTCGATATTGATACCGGGAACAGCGGGCAACCCGAGATTGCGGATCCTGGAAAGAGTATCTGCAGCAACATAAGCTGACCCGGGGATATGACGAATACCAGTAGAAAGTCGTGAAATGAAATCTAGCTGGCGAATTTCTCGTGGAGAATGACGATCCGATGCGTTGTGAAAAGCATACGGTAGTGGCTTGTGGTCCGTGAAAGTGATGAATTCCCGTCCTTCCAGGTCGTGGTGAAAGTGACGGATGGCAGTGTAGACGCCAAGTAACTCACGACAGAACGAGCTGCTTTTTGATTTTGCGGAAGACAGGCGGCATGAGAGAAAGGCCAGCTGCTTCAAAGCACTGTCCACGGCCTGCTGGAGGACGCAGCCAAGTGCGATATCGGAAGCATCAACGGAGATACTGACGGGAGCCTGGGAATCCAGATGACGGAGAAGAACCGCAGACGCCAAGGCCTCTTTGAGCTGAGAAGGGGCCCCCTGGGCATGGTCGGTCCATATGAGGGTTCGTTTGTCTGCCCCGCAAAACATCGGTGAGCGGTTGCATCATGGTGGCGCAGTGTGGAACGATTAGGCGGTGATAAATGACAAAGCCTTTAAAACATTTGAGCTGTTTGAAAGATTGTGGTAGTGGAAATTCGGCTGTATCACTGACCTTGGTTTCAGCCGGACGAATGCCGTTGTCCTCGATGATGTGACCGAGGAAGAGCAATGACTGCTTCCCTAATTCGGTCTTGGCGGCACTGACGGTAACACCTTGCTCTGTTAACCACTGGAAGAGCTGTCCAAGATGAAGCTGGTGTTCGGCGACGCTGGGGCTAGCGACAAGAATATCATCGATGTAAGAGTGAACGAAGGGTAGCCCATGGGTAACGCCGTCAGTAAACCGCTGGAACATTTGAGACGCGTTGCGCAAGCCAAATGGCATACGGAGAAACTTGAAGAGACCAGACGGAGTGGTAACGGCGGTTTTTGCAACGGCTCCGTCAGCTACCGGTATTTGGTGATAGGCCCGGACGAGGTCGATTATTCTGAAGATGGTGGATCCAGCCAGAGCAGACTCGATGTCATGAAAGTGAGGGACAGGATATCGATCTGGCTTTGTGACCTGATTGAAGCTACCATAGTCACCACACAGACGCCAGTCGCCTGAAGTTTTCTCCGGCACCATAAGCAATGGAGAGGCCCACGGGCTGTTCGGGGGACGGATGATGCCTAGGTCCATCGTTTTCTGGAATTCATGAGAAGCGATGGCCAGCTTGTCCGGGGCTGGGCGAAGCAGACCTGCAAAAGCGGGAGGTCCCGCTGTACTGATATGATGTACAACCACCGAGCGCACCGCGGGTAGGTGGTTTGCTGGCCCGGTAGGAGACGGAAACTCAGCTAAGATTTTGGCGAAGGTGTCGTTGGCTTCAGGAGCTACGGACGGTCGAACAAGGTTGACCAAGCTGACAGATCCAACAATAGCAAGATGAGTCACAGGGTCGGTTAACTTACGAGGAGCCGGATGTAACGAAAGGTTAAAATGACGCAGAAAATCAACTCTTAATATAGGCCGGAAAACATCAGCAAATACAAAAGCCCACCGAAAAAAACGACGCAAACCCAGATCTAATTCGAGACGCCTGGTACCAAAAGTGGATTCACGAGGCCCATGGGCAGCCAAAAGCTCTCAAGTGTTTCGATGCTGACGGTCAGAATGGTTAGGGTGAGTGACACTGATCTCTGCGCCAGCGTCGATCAGAAACTGACGGTGTGAGATGAGGTCCTTGATAAGGAGAAGACGGCAGGGCGACTGGAGGTCAACGGGCTCTGCCATACCTACTCCGTGGCAGACGAGCTTCCCTGGTTGTCGTGGAAAGTGCAGGGGGGTGTACACTTCCGGGCGCCGGCACGATACTGGCGGTGATACCAACACCATGTCTAAGTGTGCGCATCGGGAGGGGCTGGCCTAGGAGGACTGCGAGCGGCAATAGGCCGGCGAGTGCTAGTCGGGGAGCGGCTACGACGTGCCAAACGTGAGGACTGAACGGCGGTCACGTCCGCCCGAAGGGCACTAAGTTGTGCAGCCATATCTGTAAAAGTCGCCTCCGTGGTGGTCGTGGACGGACGAGCACACTGACTAATCTGGGAGGAGGCGGCTTACGTAAAGCCGTCCGCCGCCAAAGCCAGTCTGTCTAGTGACCCTTCATCCACGAGAAAGGCCAGAGTGCATTGCTCTTTTTCGGGTAGCTGCTGCATCCACAATTCTCACAGCATCATGTCGCCAACTAGGATGCCCTTAGCCAATTGTCGCATACGGCGCAGAAGCTGTGAAGGCTTCTGGTCACCGAGGGAAATGCCACTAAGCAGCTGAAGCAGACGGTTCGAGTCGAAGACCCCGGTGCGTTCTAGGATAGTCTGGCGATGCACATCATGAGGCTTGCCCGCGGGTGGATTAAAGATGATATCCTCGACAGCTTCTGGAATACTTAAAGGAAATTCGTCAGTGAGATGCACATACTCCTGTGGCTGTCAGGTCTCTCTGGAAGCAGCAAACTGTGCTTTCAGATGAGTCAGCCAAAGGGAGGAATTACCCGGAATAAACGGCAATGCCTTTACTGGGCGCGCAATAGAAAGCTTTTCAGACACCTCAGGCTCGGACATAGACAACTTAGCGTCATCCAAATCAAAAAAGGCAGTGAAATAAATATACGGTGGCAAACTGAAATCAGCACCAGTAAAACCTCAATACCTATGTGCACAAAGAAAACCAAAGGAAAGCTGTAGGGCACGAACGACATAAAAAGTTATTGATAATAACTTGGAACGGGCTCACCAACTTAGTAGCACGAACCAATTGCGGGCTCGATTCTCGTCCAGCGAGTGGAGGCGCAAACGACAACAATTGATGGGTTTTTGTAATTATGTTGGTCACGCTGTATAAATGACAGGAGAAGGGAGACTGAATGAGCTAATGGTCAGAGCTGATGAGCCGGAGTGCGCCTTGCCGTTTGTTACGTGGCATGGTATAAGTTCCGATGAGCTCGACTTTTCCGGTACCAGGTGGACTTAAACAAATCAGATTTCAAGCAACCAGTCGACTTAAGGAACCGATGCTAGACCGAATTCCTGACCTATTGAAGAGCCTGGTAAACGTTTGCTAAGCCAGTTGCGTACCTCAATGGATGACTAGTGAGGATCACCCAAATGTCCTAAAGGGTTTCTAAGATAGGCTGATGTGTCCGACCGAAGGAGATTATAATACGGCACTGGTTAAATCGGGTCTGGATGAGTGGAAGTATTTTGGAGCACTTTTGTCCTGACTATAAGCCACTTTATGTGACTGAGAAGAAAGATTCGAAAAGGAAGGTTGCACATGGCTAGAGGAGGGCCTGACACCGGGGTTGGCCGCCTTCGGGGAGCGGTTATCGATCTCAAGAGGGTGTAATTGAAAATACCTATTCGTAAACAAGGCGCACCTAAGCTCTAAGATCGCAATTGCATTTTAATGAGTTTGGTGTCGTCGAAGCCACTACAATATTGGGTAAACTTGGGCGGGTGGCGAGAACTGACAGGCATCTGACTAGTTATGGTTGCAAACGACAAAATCTGTAGCGTACTGCAATGTGGGTTGTGTTCGGTACACGTAAGATTGCGATAATAAGTGCTAAGCCTGGCGTCTGTGGTCAGGCGGGAAGTGGTATGTTTAGGATATGGTGTCATAGCCCTAGTAGGGGAACCCGTTTTCGAGGGCCAGCTCGACACCTGGCAGGGAGCCGGAGTGGTGACGGAACCTAAGGCTCGAATGTTCGATGCCTACTTCAAAGACTCGATCTTCGGATATGCTGGAGTTAGTCAAAGACAAGAGGTTACTACCTGTAAGTTGTTATCTTAGGGCACGGCTAAACTGGGCTATTGAAGCACATTTGCGAATAGTCAGGGTAGCTTATTCCGAAGCTTTGAGTACTTAATATGAAACAAGTTGGATCTTGTTGCCAGCCTCGACTGTGTGATGGTCAGACCGGACTCTCTGTAGCGCAGAGGGTGAGATGAGGATAGGGAAAACTGTATAGATTTGGTAGGAGTAAAAGCAGAGCGATGAATATATCTAGATAGAAAACAAGTTAAACCTAACATGTCTAGGCCGTACGGGGTAAAGTTTTAGTGGAGTGCATCGCTCTTTATAGCTCAGTGGGTAAGAGTATTTTATTAGGTTCTTGGTGAAGGTGCTCTGGAATTTCTTAAGGCGTATCCTATCCAATTTAGATATTCCAGAGATTATAGGGCAATATTCGAGGTGGGGTCTAGCATGGGATTGTTATGTAAGGAGAATACTATGTTTCATTTAGATGATCTTAGAACTAGGCTTATTATCTGTCTGGCCCTGGACATCTGAAATGAGACATGTTCCGAGAATTGTAGACTGTTAGTGTATCGAAGCCCAAGATCCTTCACTGATGAGCTTTGGGTGATGGGCACTTGGTTCAGTGACAGAGTTCCGAGAGGGACCTAAAATCTGTAGGTTGCGTAGAAGCTTTTTGATGTCGAGAAGCGTATCTGCCGCGAAGTGCACCGTTGATCAAATTTCTCAAGATCTTCATCTATTTCAGACGGCGCTGTGCTCAAATCTTCATGGCGGAACTCATAAACTATTTTGATGTCGTCGGCGAAGAGTAAAGGTGTGTCGTGTTGCACAATCGAAAAAATGTTGTCAATATAGAGTAAGAAGAATAGCGGACCAAGTAAACTTCCTTGTATAACTCCACTAGTGACAGGCACCGGTTGCGATAGATGACCATTAGCATATAAAACCTGGGTTCGGTCCTACGGGTAGGAAGTGAGCCGTGATAAAAGCGGGTCATGGATACCACAGGCCCGGAGTTTTGTAAACAACCGGGAGTGAGGAACTCGGTCAAACGCCTTGGTCATATCGACGTAGATGATAATCATAGATTTGCCGTCGTCAGCTGCCGTGGTGAGTAGGCTGACGAAATCAAACTGGCATGTGGTACAAGAACCTGACCGTAGGAAGCCATGTTGACCGCTGTGAATGAGGTTATGGGAGAGAAGGAAATCGGACATCTGTTTGTTGTTCAAACGCTCCATTATTCTGGCAGCTAAAGGGGTATGGTTAATAGGACGATAATTTTGAGGGTCATGCACCGGACGTTTTTTGTGGATAGGAATAATGGTTGAAGTTTTCCACTGGGATGGAAAAATGCCATGTTTAAGGGATGAGTTATAGAGATTCATAAAGGTAGCAGCAACGTCATTTCCACCAAGATCAAAGAGTGTTGGGGGGATGCCGTCATGGCCAGGGCGGGAGGACGGTCTAACACGCAGCAGTAGATGGGCCACGTCGTTCAAACTGAATTCAATGTCAGGGAGAACCTTCTCGGTGATGAGGGGTACGGGTGGCAGATTCGAAGTGGCGTCAGTGGTCATGGATTCTGAAAAGAGGGTGTTGAGCGCCTGGACGATTTCGGCTGCACATTTAACTTGCGTGTTGTTTTCCAAAATTAAATAGGGTATCCCTGAAGACTTTCGCTGATTTCTGCTCTTTAGCAGACGGGACAATCGGTACAATCTGTCGAAGGAATTCAAGGCCGAAAGCTCCTGCTTTCGCAGCAGTTCATTAGTCCGAAGACTGATGGTTACAGAGTGAGAGAGAGAGAGTGGAGTTGCAATAGTGTGGAGGTCTTTTGTTTTAGATCTGCAGTTTTGCATGTCTATTTCGCAGCCTTGTTTGGTAAGAGCTGCGGGCTTGAGAGCGGTTGGTCCCGATGGTGGTGGTTGCTGACAAGCAACTATGTAGCATATAGTAGGGTACGTTACTGGCGAGCTGAGGGTCGTGCTGTAGGAAGTAGTCATCCCAGTTGAGGGATCGAAGCATGGGCTTGAGGTTTATCCAGTTGATCGTGTGTAGGGGCTGTTGAGATGAGCCGCATATGAGGTCTATGGGTCCGGCTGTGAATCTGCAAGATACCGTTCTATGGTCACTGCTTGGGAAGAGCTTGAGGGCGGTAGTTATCACATCCGATGGGCCAATGGTAAATATCAGGTCAAGTATGCTGTTTCCTCTGGTTGGTGTCATCACGTGCTGGACCTGGCGCCCTGCGCGTATGGTCGAAACGAAGCTCGTGAAGTATTGGGGTGATGGCACGGTGTCCCAGGAGATATTAGTTACACTGAAATCTCCAGGAAGGAGACTTGAAGAAGAGGGTGATGGTGCAAAGTGGTCAAAGGCGTTGACGATGTGGGCGAGGTCCGTGATGTTTGAATTGGGTGGTCGATAAAAGCAGCCGATATGAAGTGCAAAGTTGGGTAGAAGAACCATTACCCGTATTGAGTCCTGGATTGCGTCCAGTGTTCGATCAGAGAGAGGAATGGTAGGAAAGCTGGTTTTAATGTGGATTAGGCAGCCCCCTCCATGACGGCGACGATTTTTTACGAAGGTTTCGTAACCAGCTACAGAAATTTGGCCCAATGGGACAGAATCATTTAGCCTGGTTTCGGTTATGACAGTGATGTCAAAGTCGGAAGATAGTACTGTGTTATGGAGAGTGTGGGTTTTATTCAGTAATGAACGAGCTTTAATGAGGAGGAAGGTAAGTGCAGCTGTATTGTCATGGGGTGGGGTAGGAACAACCATCGGCGGGTGTTGGTGGATAACACTGCCAAGATGGTAAACATCAATAAGTGGACTCATAACGTCAGGATTGTCATGTACAGAAGCGATGGAGTCCAAACAGGAGTTAGAAGTGGGGAGCCGGCATTGTGAAGAAGGGGATGTTGGTTAGCAGATGAGGCTGGGTTGGGAGGGTGCTGTCAGGAAAAAATTGGACGTTTGCGGAGGTGGGATTTCCAGGGTGGTTGAAGTAACCAGGTGGGGGTTGGATGCTGAGGTAATGGGTAATGTAAAGTGAGATGGTGGAAAGTAGTGGTGACTGGGTTCAACGGGATACGCAGGGGGCGGTTAGTTATCGCTCGACCAGGACCGACGAAATAACTGTAGTTGGTTGGGCTGGCCCATCCCGTGTTCAGGAAAGAGCGTGGAGCTTGCAAATCGGGGCCGTTGATTGATTCAACTGGGGGTTAGTTATTTTATCATTGGAGGAGAGGTAAATTGGTTACAGAGGTTCGGCGGGAGGTGCTGGCGCTCAGCCAGACGACTGGGAAGCTGTTTCGGCATACTTGGAGAATATGGTACGTTTGGTTCCAATGCATGGCGACCCTTCACCTGATGGCCGTTTTCGCCCGTATTGCAAAGTGGATTCGGGAGAACCTTGTCGATTAGCCGAGGTACTAAGCTAATGCAGCGAGGTTCGGTTGGCTGCTTTAGGGTGATGCATAGTTGTGTCCTACTCGCCAACAAGCGTGGATTATTTGGAGTATACTTGGGGTGCTTGGTCGGGGCTCTAAATGGGGCTCTGAGAAGACCTACGGGGGAGGGGGGGGGGGATTACGGGAGTAGCCGGAGTAGCTGAAAGCTGTGGGGGAACAGAATTTTGTCGGCTGATGGGACGATCGGCTGTATAGTAGATCATGCCTTTTATGAACGATTTGTGTCCGCAAGACGGTTGGACATGAGTAAGGGCAGGACGGGCTGTTGGCAATAGACTTCCCCGGGGGTCCTTTTCGGTGGTGAGACGGTGGGCAGTAGGTTGACATAAGCAGCAGCAGGCCTGGATGCACGAGACTTTGGTGGCCCTGGGCTAATAATGGGTTTGGCATGCATATCGTTGCCATTTATGGGAGCGGAGATTGATGGTGGGAGGCAGGGCCGTTTACTTGGAGGACATGCTGGAGATGGGGTGGTGGTCAGGTCTAGGTCAACTAGAGTAGTGCGGGCAACCGAGGGCTTTTGCGGTACGGGGTCGCTCGACAGGCGGCGAGACGACGCGGCGACTGGTATTTCAGCCACAGGTTCCGTTGTTGAAGATAAGGTACTTATTAGTGATCAAAAACCTCTCTTTGGAGGGGCGCTTTATCCGGTAATACTTTAATTCCTCTAAATGGGGTGGCATCAGCCATGATTTGCCAACTGGTTGTGAATTCCCTAGCTGTTATTTCATCGGCAAATTGGAACTTCAAAGGACAGTCGCTGCGTTGCGATTTTTTGCTCAGCCGAGTGCAATAACACCTGTGGTGTGACACATTGCAAGCACTCAGTATGGCGAGTTTGGTGGACGGCAGGGGCAGCCGGTCAGGGATGTTGAGGACTATCGCATTTTTGGCGTTGGCTATACACTTATGAATTTCAGTAGCAGCTGAGTCCAAGAAACGGCCCGCCACGGCTAGGCTTTGGCGATTAGCTATAGGGGCGGGTTCCATTATGCTAGATATAGGGGATACCTTTAATAGAATATCGTCCATGGAATGGATCTGGTTGTGCAGGTTCGCCACTCTTTGATCTACTTCGTTAATCTCCTTGTTGACTACGTCATAAACACCAACGAGAACTACTGAGCATGGGCTGAGTCCAGACTGAGGTTGAGTGTTCCTGGTTTTTCTGAGCCTGACAGTACAAATTGCCTGATTCGCACCCGGGACCTTGGCATGTTCACGAGGGACCTTGAGAGATTCAGTAAGTAGTTCAGGAGATGATATGAAGAAGGCGGAAAGGCTATGGGTCGGTCACGTGAACTTCTCAAAAGAGTAAAGCTACGTAGAATATTTTAGGTATTTTTCCTAAGCCTTTCTAGCTAAACCACAGACGATTATAAACTTTATAAACGTAAAAACCAATAATAACCTGGGGAAAATAGAGGCCCGGTTTAGCGCAGTTGTGTGCACATCCACTGCAATATTCTAATTTTGTCTGTGATGGATACATGTGAAAACGGATCGCATTCCACATGTATACCCTTAACATCATGGAACCTACAAAATACAACCTGGTGTTACGAACGTTTGAGCAATGCGTAGCCAAATTCGCAACGGATCCCGAAATCAGAAGGCGATTATCCGTGATAATTCTACGATACTAGATTATTAAAATAAACAATGACATAAACAATATACAAACCTCAATAATACGATCACAAAGACTCAACAACGAGAAACCGAATAGCAGCGTGTGAGCAGACAGCACGTGCGTCACGCAGGTCCTGAGCAAGGATGTGCCAAAATAGCGCTCTGGGCGCGAACAAACAACAATTGGTCCAGAAAAACAACCAGTTCGTAAAGACAAGTCAATAGTGTATGGAAATGAGTGATGTTGGGAAAGAAACACTGAATCGCGAGGGGAAAAGGGGGATTTTCCACGACCGGCTGTTACACCGCCCACCAAAATCCTCCTGGATCCTTAGCAAAGTCAAAGGTTCGGTATAAAGGTACTGATTCTTCCTACCTGCCTAGGCCCTGCTGTCAGTGCGCGCGTCTAATGCTCGTCGTCGACGTTCTACTACTGGTCGCACCTAACTCATTGGCTACATGGACGTGAGGCTAGTCTACATCTTCCACAAGACCAAATGACCGATGGCGGGCGTGAATGGTCACATAGACGTTGTCCTCGTAAGGGGCCGTCCTGTCCTGGATGTATGTGCTTGAGTGTGTGTGAGTGTGTGTGTGTGCCGGGGTGTACAATGAAATCACAGGTATGACTACACATCAAAGGAGGACTTTCTGCAATGTCAACAAAAGACAGCGTTGCAAGAAAACGAGTAAATGTAGCATGTATGTGTGACCTGAGCTCCGCTACTTCCACATATGCAAGGGTATTCGGTAGCGTCAACAAAAGGCAAACAAAGAACACTGTCACATGTATGATGGGTTTACGGGATGTAGAGTGCGTCGTGCATGTGTGTATGTATCGGGATGTATAATGGAATCGCACTCATCACCACATATCGGAGAGAACCTTCTGTAATGTCAACGAAAGGACCGCGAGCACCTTAACGTGTTTGACGGAGATTGTGTGGTATATATGGTGTTTCGTCATCCACCTCGATTACTGGTGTGAAAAAGGTTTACTAGGCCTCAGGGTTATCAGCTTCTCCGTCTTCGCTCTCGAGTAGGTTAATACTGCGTATGTCACGAATGAGCACTCCGTTAGCTGTCTTCACCTTCACCGTTCTTATCATTTCGTCAGTGCTTTTGATGGTTTCCGTAACTACTCCCAAAGACCAAGCGCTGAAATGTGCGCGTTCGTCGGCGATCATAACCACGTCCCCAACTTTGAATGGTCTTGTTTTGGCCAGCCACTTCTGTCGAGTCTGCAAAGCCGGTAGGTACTCCCGTAGCCATCGCCTCCAGAAGACCTTGGCCAGATAGTTCGCTTGCTTCCACCCGTGGAGGTAGCTCCCACGAAGGTTTACCGGCCCTTGGAAACCCTCGTTCGACCTTAGCGTCAATAAGTCGTTCGGGGTGAGCGCCAGGTGGGTGGGGTCGCCGTTCAATACTGGAACCAGGGGGCGGTTGTTCAGGATTCGCTCCACCTCAGTCATGACGGTGTTCAGCGTCTCGTCGTCGGGCGGCTGCTGCTCCATGATTGACAGCAATATCCGTCTGGCGGACCGGATCATGCGTTCCCATATGCCGCCTCGGTGACTGGCCTGTGGGGGGTTGAAATGCCATCGTATGCCGTAGGCCACGGTTCGATTCTGCAGTTCGTCCCTGTTTATGTTCTTGTGCCAACGCTGCAGTTCCCGTTGAGCGCCCACAAAGTTCGATCCATTATCTGAGTATATATCGGCCGGTACGCCTCTTCGGTTGATAAATCTTTGCAAGGCCCGTAGAAACGAATCGGTCGTCATCGAATGCGCGACTTCTAGGTGTACCGCACGTGATTTCATGCACGTCATGATACATCCGTATCGTTTTTCTAATCTTTTCCCGCACTTGATCCACAAGGGCCCGAAATAATCCAACCCGGTGTCACTGAACGGCCACCAGCCCGTAGTCACCCTGCATTCTGGTAGTGGGGCCATGAGTTGTTTGCCTGCTGTGGCATTGCGTCTCCTGCATTGCACACACCGTCGGATTACGCGTTTTACAGTCTCTCGTCCTCTCAACAACCAAAGACGCTTTCGGATGACGCTCGTCACGTGACTTTCCCCGGCATGTCCCTCCACGGCGTGGACGTGTTGAATCATTA
The DNA here is from genome assembly GCA_948099385.1 of Fasciola hepatica. NCBI lineage: Eukaryota > Metazoa > Platyhelminthes > Trematoda > Plagiorchiida > Fasciolidae > Fasciola > Fasciola hepatica. The sequence continues at coordinate 5,770,999 of CANUEZ040000027.1, read as the reverse complement.
GCTCTACTACAGGTTGTCTCGCAGGCAGCAGTATAGGATACTTTGTGTCGAAGTTCAGGTGGGCGTTGGTCAGCCTACCATCCACCCGCAGCAGTCCGTTGATGAGTTTGGGGTTTAAACGCTTCAGCTCGCCTCTTGGAGATGGCATGTCTTCATTGGTCGGCCCCACTTCTTCCGCCCTCTTGAGTTCTTGGGCGAAAGCCTCGCGTTGTATCATTCTGAAAATATCATACTCTGCCGCTTGTAGCTCATCGGGACCTATCGGGCCGACCGGTATCCGACCTGAGGGCCGTAGCCCTTTCATGACTAGTAAATTTCTCTTGAACCTGGTTAACCAAACTAGCGAACGAAGCGTCTTCATCCAGGAAGAAAACCTGACCAGTCGCGATAGAATGGATGACGCTTCGACGACGTTGGTTGCTATCACTACGCCTTTGATCTCCAGTTCCAATTCCGTAGGGGGTTTTAATTCGAACACGGGCCAGTCCTGTTTGGGCAATTGCAGGAAGTTCGGCCCTCTCGTCCACGTGTCCAGTTGCCTGAAGTTGTTCGCACCTCGGGAGCACAGGTCGGCCGGATTATCGCCAGACCTGACATGACTCCACTGGTGCGTGGCTGATTCATCGTGGATAATCGTGAGCCGGTTAGCAACGAAAGTACTAAACCGGCTCCGTACGTTGTTAATGTAGTAAAGTACTATCGTTGAATCCGTCCAGAAGCTCACCGACCAAATGTAGAGATCGAAACATCTCTTCACAGCTTGCACCACCCTGACTGCCAACACGGCTGCGCTGAGTTCAAGGCGTGGGATTGAGACCGACTTCAGTGGGGCAACGCGGGCTTTGGCGAACAGGATCCTCGTGGTATATTGTCCATCTCCTGCGCACCATCGTCCGTACACCACAGCTCCATAACCGACTTCGGATGCATCGGAAAAGGCATGTAGTTCTCCAGTCCGTGTCGTATGGCCAGGGGTCAAACATCGTGGGATTCTTATGTCCCCTAATTTCTTCAAGGTGTTCAGAAATTCTTCCCAGTCCAGCCGGTCCCCTTGGTCCAGTGCCTGGTCCCAATCAACTTTCTTACGGCACAGCCGCTGCAGCAAGATCTTTCCGGGTAGCAGCCATGGTGAGACGAAACCGAGCGGGTCGAACAAACTTGAGACGGCAGATAGTATGCCACGACGGGTTATTGGCAGCTCGGGAACGTTCAGTTCGAAAACAAAATCGTCCGTTTCCGCGTCCCATTGTATCCCTAAAGTGCGCTCGATAGGAAGTGGAGAGCCGTCCAAATCTCTTACCCTTTCGGCCTTTTCGTGATACGGGATGACCTTCAGCACTTCTGAAGCGTTCGACATCCATTTAGTTAGATGGAAGCCGCCCTCTTCCAGCAATCTCGTCAGACCCCTGAACTGCTCTAGAGCTGATTCCACATCATCGAATGACCCAAGGTAGTCGTCGACGTAGAAGTTCCTGCTGACGCTTTCTACCACCGTCCGATGTACTAGATCGCCATGTTTGTTCGCTGATTCTCGGAGGGCGTAGTTTGCACAAAATGGTGGCGATATGGCTCCGAAGGGGTGGACGGTCATCCTATAATTCACCACTGCGTTGTCCCGGTCGCTCCCTTCCCACCACAGGAAACGCAAAGCATCTCGTTCTCCTACCGGAATCTTCACCTGATGGAACATTTCCCTAATGTCAGCAGACAAAGCCACTTTACCCACTCTGAAACGGCACAGAACATCGATCAGTGGTGTGGTCCAGTCAGGCCCCTGTAGTAGGCGATCGTTTAACGACTTGCCCTGGAACTTGGCCGCACAGTCGAAAACCACCCGCAGTTCTTTGGGTTTCTCGGGGTTGATGACCGGGTGGTGAGGCAGATACCCGATACCCTTTTTGCCGTCGGTGTTGGCGGACACCTTTTCAACGTAACCGAGGGCTTCGTTTCGCTTCAATAAATCCGCGTATCGTTCCCACAGATTCTGGTCTCGAATGAAGCGTTCTTTCAGTCGTAGTAATCGTTGGAGAACATAATTTCTGTTGTCAGTCCACGGGCCGGCAGATGTGCGCCATGGGAGGGGGACCTCGAACTCGTTTTAAGGCATCTAGTGCCTTGCCGTACCGTTTGTAGAGCGGAGTGATCCTCTTGAGACAACGTCGGTCTTTCGTCTCCAATGTCATGAAACTCCTTTTCATACAGCCGTTGCAGATGATACTCTATGCGGTCCGTTTCGGCGGATAAGTAATTCACGGAACCGCGTACCCCTACTGGACCGTATAACATCCATCCCAGAGCCGTGCGTACGGCATAAGGTGCCTGGCGGTCGCCCACTCTTTGGTCAAGCACCCAATGCGCCTCTGGCACGTCGCAGCCGACGAGGAGATCCACTTCATCATCTTCCCAGTCTACAACGGTTACATCCTGCAGGTGGGGCCACCGAGTCAAGATTGCGTCCACCGACCTTGGTGCTCGCATGGGGAGATCCGCTAACGTGAAAGCCTCCGTTGGTTCAATTTCCTCGTTAGTGTCTAGAGAGATGATTTGCAGCCTCAATCTACCGGCAGTCATTACCTGTGTTCCGCCCACCGTGCTCACTGCTAACGACGTCGCACCTTTAGCCAGTTGGTGTTTGTCGGCAAACCGCTCTTTCACTAAAGTGGTGTCGGATCCACTATCAACGAAAGCCAACGCCTTAACTATCCCAGTCGGAGTCACTACTCCCACGGCCACTACGCCTAAACGTACCGGTTTACTGGCAGATTGTGAAGTTGAACAAATCACGCTGGGCTTGGCAATCGCCTCGGATATGGTTATTCTCGCCTGATGCAGCAGCCGATGGTGTCTGCCCGTACAGCCATCGTAGCCACATCGGTTCCTTGTCCTACAGGCTGCTGCCCGGCTCGTGGTGTTGAGACAGATGAAACATGCTCCTGCCATCCTCGCCATTCCCCACCGTTCGTCTATTGTGGCGTTGCCGAACTTGGGGCATTCTGGTAGGCCATGGCTAGTACCACAGGATCTGCAATTTGGTTTCGCCGTAGCATCTCGTGAAATGACGTGTGTGTTGGTCCAAGGCTGGTACTTAGGATATTCCCGTACAGGGGTTTGGGCTTGGCTAGTACCGGGCTTGTTTGCTCGGTTGCTGTCCCGGATGAGTCGGCCAAATCTGCTGTCAGCTATCTTCGTTTGCCTGTCTAAGTATTCAGTCAGGTCTTCGAAGTTGGCTTCTCTGTCGCCTTGGCTTATCCGTTCAGCTTCTTCCGCCCACCGACCCTGTAGTTCGGGAGAGAGGTGACGGACTATGCCTTCCAAAGTGTGCATGGCGTCTAGGTCAGCCCTGTAATCTAAATGGTCGAGGGCTATTGAACAGTTCTGCATCTTGATCACCAGGTCGGCCATGGTGTAGACGTCGCCCTTGGTTCTCTTTGCCTCTGCCATCACGCTCTCTATTAGGTTACGGGCTACTTTGAAAGGTTGGCCAAACAAGTCCCTCAGAATCTTTCTTGCCCTTGTGTAGCCTTGTTCTGGATCGAGCATGGTGCACCCGTCTATAGCTTCTCGCGCTCGGCCTCGGCAGTAGTGAGTAAGGTAAAGAAGCCTTTGCCCAGGGTCGGTTACCTTATTTTCAACGAACGTCTCGAACTGTTTGACAAATTTGCAGTATTGCTCAGCTCGCCCGTCGAAAACCGTTAACTCCACTCTAGGCAGATCGATCGATGGTGGTTTGTATTCGGCGACCGGCGTGGGGTTCCCTACCTTATTGCACTCTAACCTATCGGAAGTGTCGAAGTCACTGGTCTCATGCTCTCGCTGTTTCTGTGTACACTTCTCTGCTTCATGCGCCTGTAGTCTAGCCGAAAGTAACTGTTGCTCTAGTTCTAGTATTCTCAGCCTATATAAATCAACATCCTTACGATCAATATTGCTCTCATTAACACATGAACTAGCACTGACAGGACTAGGCGATCTAGCATTAACTAAAGAATCATATGTACCCAAAACCTCCCCAGAGACTTGCCGTATTACTTCCTGTCCGGATTCGACTGCCTTTGATCCTTTTCTTGGCATTTTGCGTGATTTTTCCTCGTTCCAAATAGATCTATTGAGTATTGTTACGAACGTTTGAGCAATGCGTAGCCAAATTCGCAACGGATCCCGAAATCAGAAGGCGATTATCCGTGATAATTCTACGATACTAGATTATTAAAATAAACAATGACATAAACAATATACAAACCTCAATAATACGATCACAAAGACTCAACAACGAGAAACCGAATAGCAGCGTGTGAGCAGACAGCACGTGCGTCACGCAGGTCCTGAGCAAGGATGTGCCAAAATAGCGCTCTGGGCGCGAACAAACAACAATTGGTCCAGAAAAACAACCAGTTCGTAAAGACAAGTCAATAGTGTATGGAAATGAGTGATGTTGGGAAAGAAACACTGAATCGCGAGGGGGGAAAGGGGGATTTTCCACGACCGGCTGTTACACCTGGGTCTCAGGGTGCTGTCCCAAGGGCGCTATGCTGCGCCAGACCACAGTTAACTAATATGGCTTTACAAATTCTGGACTGGAGCAGAGACTCGGTCAAAATTCAACCGCTGTTTGGTAGCCTATAAAGCTTTCGTTGGGCATAAGGGCATAAGAAATGCTGTGCCTTAACCCTGTATCGTCTACGACCACGACATGCCACTAGACATACCCACCATAATTCATGTGCTGTGTGGCATCGGCGAACATCACATCATCGAACCTGCTGACCAACTCGCTGCTTACAAAAGGAATAAACAGAATAGGCTTTACCATGGTACCGTCAGCACCGATCTGTGAATATCTCTGATTTCCCGGAAACTCACCTACACGTGTTGCCTCCCTGACAGAATCAGCGGAACCTAATCTTTTCCTTTTGGAGCTGAAGTCATGACTGCGAAGGCGTCGGCCAAACATTCACCGTGTGTGGTACCTAAGCCCGGCAGTGATACGAAAACCTTCCATGGTACTAAACATATGGTCACTGGTCAACCGAAGGGTACGGATGTAATAGCCCTCGTTGGAAGTCGTGGTTATGAGCCACTACCCATTGCGACACCATGTGGGATGGGACGACGGTACGCACCGAGACGAATGCTTGGCTACCAGAGTATGGATGTGTGCAAACTGTTTTCATTAGGAGCAAGCAAGGGAACAAACCACCTTCTTTTAGAGCAGTTTCTTCTTCTCCGGTGAACGCAGCAATATTTGATGAAATAGTATTGCATGCCAGGTGGCAAAATAATACCACGTGTATTTGCCATTTCCCTTGTTTGTGAGTCCTATACGTAAAAACTCGGAAAAGCGGTTGATTGGAAGTCCCGAAAACCAGATCTGAATGCGTCCAAATTCGGTTACTTCTTAGCCTTTTCATAGAACTGGGCCGAACGTCCAGCCATGATTCGTTTTATATCGAGAACCAGTCAGCGAGAGAAAGAGATGGCAAGTGAACATCGACTTTGGGTGGTGGATTAAATGTGTCCACTAACCCAATCAACAGTCAGCAAAGGCTAAGCCAATAACTAGAGAGCAAGGTACCAAGATTTGACCAGGAAAAACAAGTTTAACCGAAAATAAACATTATCATTTTATACAGTTCGCTTCCATAGAGCACTCTTTCGCGGTGTTCTTGCTCCATTTAAATGCAAAATATATTCTGTCGACTGTTTGAGGTCTGCATTGTGCCAAGCCAGGTCGGAACTTACTCCACTGTCCGTAACTGGGCTCGCTCAGGCTTTCACTACGAACGATCGAGGAGAAGTAGATATACATTGGTTCCATTAGGCTTCTTTCTAGTCCCTCATTCATGGCTTTCTAACACCTACGTGGACATTGCTGTGTCTCAGCCCGTGTAAGGGATTCCGTCATCTTCCCAACGTGGTCGGCCGTTGCATCCGTTGACCAGAGGCTATGTCCATTTCCAGTGTAGTAACAAAAACCACAGTAGCTGCTTCCGTGGAAAGTTGGGTTCTATTTTATGGCTGCCAGGCGGCCGCAACTGCTGGTCGCAGCTCCCGGCATAAACCCCGCTTGTTTGAAGGAACTGAAAGTATGTTAGGCTGTCACCTTTTTCTTACGGCGGCACATCACCTAACGGCCAGCGGTGTGGCTGAGCCCTTCGTTGCCTGCTCGAATTCTCGCTCATCACCCCTGACAGCTCCATTTGGGTAAAGGCGCTTCAAGCCGTTCTCCTAGGTTTACGTCAGACCTGCCAACTTAATGGTAATTCGTCGGCTGCAGAGCTAACTTCCGGCCAAACCCTTCGTTTACCCGGGGGTTACTTTATTATAGGTCGCGTGAGTGACGACGGATGTGCTTCAGGTGTTTGACAGTTGGCGGAGCATACGTACAGTTTGCAAAAGCTTTCTCCATGACCGCAATCTCGACTGGTCTACTCTCCACCTGGGCCGTCCACATGCCCCTACGTCTTTGTACGTGTGAATAGCCTTAGAAAGGCTCTACGGAGGCCTTATGAAGGTCGATATAGGGCTTTCGAAGGACACGATCTGAAATACCTTGCTGATCAAAACGCTAACCTTGTACACCACGATCATGCCCCTGCGCTTGCGTCTCGACCATGTCCAAGATGTATACCATTATTGATACTATTATTGTTATCATTATTTTAATGATTATTAAGCGCGAAACCATGTTCGTGGACCTTCTTTAGGTTGCACTCCTAGATGATAGTCTAGAAGGGTAGACGCCACTCAGCAAAAGAACTCAGATAGTTTCGTCCCCTACCACAGCGGCCATCCCTGCCCCTCAAACAGCACTTCTGTAAATCGCGAGGCTCCAGGGAACGACGTAACCTGACCGTCGTGAACATTGGTTAAGGCATCTCGTAGAGGGTGTTCTTTCTTCCTTGATCCCACTCAAGGTTTTTTTCACGGTTTGACGTTTTATAAGGCTATTTCAAAACAAAAAGGCAAAATATTTCGTAAATGTTAATACTTTGCTTGCGGCACCAACCCACTGGCGTAAGTTTCTTCCACTTCGTTTTTATTTCTTCGTTTTTACTAGTTTGTTTTGTTTTTCCTTCCCCTTGCATGTACCGGCACGGTGGATGGAGGACCCCTAGGGGAGAATTATGTCGGATTATTTTGTACGGCATACCCTTTTTCTGTGGCACCCAGGTGGGGCCTCACGGAGAACCTCTGGGTCCCTGTGCACTTAAGTAGGCCTCCACGGACGGCAACAGCGGTTTGTTGCGTCGTAACAAGGTCCGGTGTACGACCGAGGACACATGCAAATTGTGAGTTATGGAGGGTCTTCGCTCGATGCTCCCTCATTTAGACCTTGGGATCACTTTGGCAGCTTTCTCCAAGGGGAAGTGTTTGTAAAGACTTGCACACCACTGATTCCGAATTCTTAAATCAGTGGCCAAAGTTGCCGCAGATAAATAACCGATTAGTACTCAGTTTTAAACAGCTTGTTCGTGGTTGGATGCCACAGAACTGATCTTTGTTTGTCTGTTTGCTACAGGGACCCCTAGTTTCCGTTAATTAAACGGCGCTTGTCTAGTTGCTTTGCTTCCGAACGGTTGAGCATTGGCTTCCTCAGCCACTACCATTTCCGGAGTAGCTCTGTTATGTAAACTAGATCGAATTTACTTCGGTACAGACAGTCATGTATTACCCCCATAACTTTTGTTGTCCTCTGGCGACCGTTGGCCAGTTCCTCGGGCCATTCTGGGGACCCTATTAGTACATGGTGTCCGAACTACCAAAATACGAACGTGGTATGTAGTTTCTATCACGCACAGCGTCCTAGCCCATAGGTAGGGCACAGAATGACTGAAGTGTCTTGAGTAGATTACATTTCCTCCCTAATCTACGGTATTTTACTTCTGCAAACACCTGGTCCCACCCGGCACCCAGCACTCTTTTAAGATGTCCGAAGATTTTTGCGCTAATCATTCCTCCAGTTAATCTTTTCCTTACTCCCACTACCTCATGGCCGGAGGGGTTCGTTTGCACTTTATCCCCTAATGTGGCTTCCACAAGTGTATGCTCTTACTTCTCTTCCTCTGCCCAGTGGCCCGTTGAAATATGTCCTCGGCACTTACTCCCGATAAATGCTTTAGGATTTCAAACGCCCCAACAGGGCCTCTCCAAGTCTTCCTTTCCTAAGTACTTGCGGCCTCAGCCTGGGAGTCCCAGTCGGCCCGGTTCAGCTTGTACGAGACCAAAACGGTTAAGACCAATCATGCGTCAAGACGTTTATGCTCTCCTCGAGCTTCCCATTTTTCCAGCACTGCCCGCTGAATGTTTGATCCAGGAGGCAGAATATGCAGGTCAGCGTCGTCTTTACACTGGTAGTTTTATTAATATTGTTATTGGGAGCTCATCAACCCACCACCGGTCCAGTTTCTTGCTCCGTCGGGCTGTAGGGGCATCCTCCCGGGCTGTGACCTTTTTTATTCGGCCTTTAGTATCTTGATAGGGCAGCTTTCTGTGGAGTACCACGGGCTTCGATTACTTTCCCTGTCGGGGGAAATAGCAGTCTAGGTGGCTGGCGAGTCAGCCACTCACACACCTCCTTCTCTTGCGGTGGCTGAAACCCATCCGAAAAAATAATATCTGGGTAAGGGTAAAACCTGGGAGAAAAGTATGGTTGTAGTAATATGGGGAGGGAAGGAATGGCAGCTTAAGTTGGACGGAAGTGGGGATTAGCTGGTAGTGATGAAGTAGAATGTCCTGATGGACAAGGGTGGTTTTTTTCTAGAAAAGAGACAAGAAGGTAAACAAAAAAGGGCGGGCAAAAATGCGACGGCAGCTAGCTAGGCTTGATTTCATTTGAAAGATAAAATGCCCAACCGTTTTACAGTAGGATCTTGGACTGCTCCACTGTGATTATTTCTAATTCCGACTCTGATATATGATTCCAATCGTATATTTCCCTACATCCACGTAAGCTTGCTGTCATGCCTTGGTGGGCACATGGCTTCCCGAGCTTGTACTTGCTCTTTCGGAGTACTTCATTGTGGTTGAGGTGTGGCATCTATTGATTCAATACTGACAGGCTCTTCTTTCTTTTGAAGGCTTCATTTAGGCCACCCCAATGTTTTGTCCGCTCTAGCAAGAAGAGGTTCAGACTGTCTGATATATCCCGGAATATATGCCTGACTCTCGTTGCCGGTGCTGAAGATTGTTTAAAATTTCTCCGGCACGGTCTTCCTCCCAAAGAGTGCTGCAGCCCGTACTTGGATGCGGTACTTCTCGAGCTGACCCGGCGACGGATTTGTATAGCTAATAACAATTAATAATAATAAAGGTGGTATATTTCGGATGCACGCGAAGCATTCTAGAATGCATGATCAGATGATTATAGTGATGCCAGAATGGGAACTCACAAAAGGGCACAACAAGTGCATGCAGAATATGAAAGAAAAGTGTTACAGTGAACTAAAAGGGCTATAATTCCCGGCAAGTTTGAAGTTTAGGGTCGAATGTTCAACCAGGCTGACAGTGTTTGAAGCCAGTTAATAAGGAGGAGTAATTGCATAAGTAGTCCCCGAAATAATCACAACATTAAAAATTTCAGCTAAATCAAAGGATGTTTGGTATAAAAAACTAGGGAGGAAGAAAAAAGGGTTCATCGAGGGGAAATGAAAGAATCGTTTGCACGTAGCGGGGTGTGAGGAGTATATGGAAGGAAAACTCATGCATGTACAAGAAAGGATTTTCAGACATAAAAGTCTATGAATCAACGGCTAGAGTGATGAATGAGTCTAAAGGTGCGATGCCGACGTCGTCAGTCACAAGAAAAGAGACCAACAAACCCCATGGATAGAAGGAGCAATTTTAAGATCGCTGATCGAAGAAGTATCCAGCGGTAAGGCGGTAGACGTTCAGCGGTTTATTTTCATTGATATATGTATGTCCTGAAGTAGCTGCAAGGATATGGGGTTATGGCATCAAGCCAATGCAAATTGCTTTCTGTGGTGGTTGCAGGGGCGGATAGCGTGCAGAAACGATAATATAGTAGGGGGTAGATAAATGACCTGATGACCTTTTTGGTAGGCAGATCACACGGCAACTGCGAATCGCTAGCTGCGGAATCAATAAGTTTGGTGCGAGAAACGAGAGCGGGACACCGGTTTCAGAACAAAATAAAACATTTGACAGAGAAGGCAGTATAAATTATATTTGAACATCAGGTGGCCGCATAGCTCAGCAAAGTCGGCTTCGTGGTTGAGATGCGTAATCAAGTGCAGCAGAAAAAACACAGATGAAAGGTCGGGGTTTACAACAGGATGAAAAAGTGAGAACCGGGGCTAGAGGAGAACATTGAAATGGACTATAATGATAACAACGCCCCGCAAATAGGAGACTCATTGTCGAGTATTCAGTTCACCTTTTTTGCATGATGTCGGCTGAAAGCCTAGAGTACACGCATAAATGGTATAGGAAATAATTACCACTGGTGGAAATTTGAACATATTCAAGGGATATTTTGTCGGTCTTCATAAAGAGAGGAATTTATCGAGCGGAGTAGAAAGAGTTACTTGTGGTCTGCAGAATATGGGAGGCATACGGATAGAAACCTCGTCGAGGCTTTTGGTCAATTATTCACTTTACGACAGGTATGTCAAGAAGTATTAACATGGAAGCGTATCAGTCTGCAAAGGTGGTGGTGTATAAAGTGGTGGCTGGACACTGGATGAATCAGATGTGTGGCAAACAATTGCGTATTTCGTGGGAGGGAGACTACCAGAGAGCTGGTGGTAGGAAACGGCCGGAGGAAAACAGGTGAGCGTGCAGTAAATTGTTAACCTTATATAGGGTTGGTATAAAATGTCAAAGATGAAGTAGAAGACAAGTCAATGTTCACCGCGTGGTTACAGCGATTATGCAGGTATTCAGTTTTGCAAGAGTGATGGTAGAGTAATTCACAGGTAAGTGTGCGTCAACAGATGAACGCTGTGTGGTGTGTACCATGCAGAAATGACAGGTCAGTGAGGCCGCCCAAAGTATATCGCGGAACGCGGCAGTGGGTCAGCGAATATAAAAATAAAATATATCAACCGGTGTGGATAGTAGTGGGATTTAGAAGCTGGATACAGAGTGAGTTTCGGTAATGTAACACAAGAATGCAACATCTGAAGGATCAAATGACCTGCCAGAATTAGGTTGCAATAAAGGGGATGGTATAGTAAGTAAACGATAAGTGTAAAATTTCTAACGATCAATTTGACTGGTGTAGCAAGTGATGGTAACGGAGCTGCTATGCCGCACGGGAAGCGTATCGGGGACGTTCAAACGTGGAGGGAAAGTGGTGATCTGCAAAACCCAAAAAACTCAACGCAATAGCATTGCGGAGGCTATCGAACGGACCGATGAAGAATGCAGGTAGTTTCTAATCACTTCGCTGCCCGCTGGAGGACTACCATAAGATATGCCAGCTCCGGGCTTTTTTGCTGAACGATGAGGCAATGAATAGTGACAACAAATGTGCCAATGACTGAACAGTATTAGCGGGTTCTAACGCGGAATGGGCACTATGACGGTTGGGGCAGAAGAATAGATGGACATACGAATCCCTTGATTTGACCGTGCTTGTGAGCTGACACAACGCTCGGGATTCCTCGGTTGCCGCCGCGCGGCAATAGACGCAGGGTTTGGTGGGGCCGCCAACGAATACCTAAAAGCCGCCACCTTGCCCGCGGTGCCCATTGGGCCAGGGAACTCAGGGTTGGCTGTCGACGGACGGCCCGGGTTGGCAACAGTTATCAAACTTTCAACTTCCTCTCGTTTAACTGCAGATCCCACCCGGTTGCCAATTGACGAATGCGGAGCAGAACTCTTTTTCCCTGGGTCGGTGGCGCTCACTATCAGTTCCAGGTCATTGCTTTGAGGAAGCTCGTGGTGAGTTAGGTCACTCATTTATTTCAGAAACTGCGGTTTCCCCAGGATAAACCCTTTTGGAGCCACACTGTCCACTGCAGCCTAATCCAATTTTGGGCCCCGATTTGGACGTAGTACGACGGATACCTCATGTTGTCCCCATCCACGACTTCAGTCTCGGAGCAGTGCTCAAGCCCAGTAGCTTAGGTAACAGTGTGCGATGGTTTATGGAGTCAGAGGCTTTCTGGAAGCCTTAGTGAAAGGCCTCAATGCCTTGGCACACGACTAGTCTGAAGGTCACTTTTTACAGAAAAGACTGTTAATTTGTTGAGCTGGAGCGAGTTCTAAGCAAACCCTGCTATCTGGGTGTGACGAGCCGGTTTCTCTGTCAGGTCGCTAGGTACATCTCACTGATTTCCTTTTCAAAGGCTGGACTTTACGGGCGGGAGACTAATGGGGTTGTGGCTTCTTACACAGACTTCAAACCCGCCCTTGTGATTAAAGATGATCTCCGCCAGGTTCTGATCTTCAGGAATAATCCCAGCTTCTAAGGACAAGATGAACAGCTTGGTTAATGGCTTTGCTATGATATTGGCCAGTGACCTTTAGTTGACCTAACAAATGCCATCTGGTTCAGTAGCCTAGCTTGAGTTCCACGCCCTCAAGGTACTTGTGGTTTTGTGTGTATAGATTTCAATGTCCTGCTTTTGTTTTTGGGCGCATGTCTGACGGCTCTGGGGAGTTGCGGAACCATTGCTCGGGGGGATCGAAGGCTTGCTGAAAGTCATTTCCTTCTCAGTGAGAGTTACCTTATACTACTTTGAGTGGCTTGAGGCGTGCTGTGTAGTACCACAAGACTCGTGTTACGGAGGCCCACCAACTGTGGGTTTTTTTAGTGATTACAGATTCCAGAGTTTCCTAAAATAGGTGCCCATAAGTGGCTTTACTAATTTTTACCTGCCGTTATGTTTTTTATCACTACCAGTTCAGTATTGCTCTCTGAAATCATTTTTTCGTCGAGTAACTGCCGGTCAAGCTGTTACTTTCGCCGTGCCTGTTCCACTTGCGGTCGGCCTAAGTATGACTACGGTCTGTTAGAACTGCGCAACTTCTCACGTTGTTACTTTTATGTACATTTCAGACACCGTATAATGCTCCATTCTAACTCTTCCAGTGTTCATTTTGGTTTCTTTGTAGACTGGTCTTATATATCCCTGGCTGAACGATAACCAGAAATAGTCTAGTCTGGGATCACGAAGTCGGCCGGCTGAGTTGCACCCATAAAGGGAGTGTCACTTAGGCGTTTGCAACTGCTCGGTCCTAGGACGGCTGCTACCCCCGGAGTTTATCAACGGCCTGTCACGAGGAATGACACCCGTTGTTCTATCTATAACAAAGAACTCGAAACCTGATATGTATCAAATCTAAAGCGGGTCACTAAAATCTGGACGCTGGGCCGTGCAATGCGCGCCTGGTTCAAACGTCTTGTCGCTCGTTTTTTAGTGGAGAAAAAGCCTTAAAGCTAAACCCTGCCTCGTGGTCCAGTAATTCACCTTTCAGCTCGCCGGCAACAGCAGAGACAAGGTACCATGAACATTTCTACGTTAAACCACCTCCTTTTGCTCAGTGGACTATCCTGCAGGCCACTGGCGAAATTTGGATAAGGAGATAATGGTAAGATCAAGAAATATTTGTGTTTTAGAGTGGCGCCTCCATTTACTTCGAAAATTCCACTACAAGCGGAGTTTGAAACCAGCGCACTGATCCAGCTGGTGGGCTTCGCTCAACGTCCAAAATTGCGCTCAGTTTCAACCTTTCGGACAGGAGTCCAGCAAAACCTGCTCTTCCCAAGAATGGTCTCTTTGAAGGTCCGTCGATGGAGGAAGCCATCACACTGAGAAGTTGTGTGCCTTGGTGTGGAGCATCTATAGCGCCATCCGTCGAACTTTTGGGATTCACCCTTAGGGACGTTGAATTCGTTCCTGGTAATCGCAATCTGTACTAATGCACAGTACATAAAACTTGTGTTATCACTTTGAACCGAGCTGTTCCTGTTTCACTCTTCCGTGCAGCAAGCGCTTGTGCGTCCTCCCTATAGTTCTTCTCCACATGTCCTTTGCCCTGAGCTTTCTAAATAAGACTTTCGGGCGCGGCTCACGAACTTGTCTTCTATCCAGCTTCACGGCAAAATACCAACGAAATCCTCCCGTCGGACGAATAGAGAAGACTCGAGTCGGTTGACGGACATGGAAGAACATTCTGTATATAGCGGTGCCGATACAGTACCGACACGAGAACTGCACTGAGTGAAAAAGGAATCAATGGCCAAGCAGAGAGCGAACCGCGAGCTCCTACAGTGGCCAAAGAACTGAAAGTGAAGGTTATCCAAAATGAGAACGACAGGACCCTCAGAAAACTCAGTCCAGTTAAACGTACAAAACCGAACAAAATTGTGATGTCAAAATCAAAGGTCAGAAAAGATGGTAGAGAAAATAGATCCAAAGTGTTTTCCAGAAGACCGTCTTTTTCTCAGGATAATCGAGGTCACTACAGTTCGCGTAAACATTTCTGTGTCACACTACGTTGGTTTACTGGCTACTAGCAAGGCATCTTTTGATTAGTGACTGGAGTTGTCAGCCGCTTCCGTACTCATTTCCCCCCTGCTCCTGGGCGCTCGACTGTTGAGTCCGAATTGAATCCAAAAAGCAGATGCCATTTTCAACTCCTGGTAGAATTTTTCACTACTGGAGTGAGTTCATTCGATTGTTATACTTTCATCTTTTCTCAACCAATTTCCTTGGTATGAGCCTTCCGGAATATCAGTGAGCAAACGGGACATCGTTTTCATAGTTCGAACCGACTTTGGTCATTTTATTGCTCGAAATGTCTGAGTTGAAGGAGGCTTCGTCGGTAGACATTAAAAACGCAAGAGAATTAGGATCGTGCGGCATATCCCTAATAGGTATGGAGGTTCCAGAGTACTTAGCCATGAACCCAGAGTTGTGGCTGTTTGAAGTAAAACTACAATTTCGGAAGGCGTGCATAACCAACCAGTCTCCTAAAGAATGAATACAAAGGCCCGGTGGATATAATAAGCAGCTAGTTCATACCAACCGCTGGATAACGAAGCATTATTGACGAACATGCGAGAGGTTGCACATATTATCCTCAGTAGGTCTTTGGTCTCCGCGCATGATCGCCCGGGGAATCCCCACGTATTGCTTCCTAGCCATTCATCACTACTTTGGCGAAGCACATCTCTTTGTGCAGAAGAAATGAAACAAACAGAGAGTTGCCTTAAAGGATGAGGACATGCATACTATCCGGCCACGATAATTTGGAAACGGCAGCTTCATGAATATCTGCCCAAAACACAGGTCCGTCATAAGCGGGCTGGAGCTAAAAGAGATTCGAAAGCGGGAGGTCTGGCTGTTTTTGACGAAAGCCGGAAGAAGTTATCACTGAGGTGGATATCCTAGACAGGAGATATCGAGAATTATTTGCAGGGATATTAGGTCGTAAGATCTTTTGGAAGGAGTTCGTGTTGCTTTCTGAATTGATGCCAAGAAGTGATATTCTTGTGTAATTTAGAGGTTTGCTCTTGTAAAAACAAAGGGTTTCAAGCACATTCTCCCCCGGTGAGTGTTTTGACGATTTTTCAGTATTTATTGGGTTTAGAAAAATCATTCCGGTTCTTTTGGGGCGGCAGATGAGATGGCTAGTTTTATAGTCGCGGAGTCCGTCTTACTTCCAAAGTTGCTCGTCATGACATTCTGCATCTTTTGCTCTTTCGCAAATGACTGCAAGTTTCAATGGTCAGCACCATAGAAAGCCCGCCAATTTGACCTCTATTTACCAGAGCTTTTTGCTTGCACCACCACACTTTTGGTTTTGGGCTTCTTTTCGAGGCGTACTTTCATTTATTTATTACCCGTTGACTGTAACAACAACGTTGTTCCATTATGATCTCCTTGGGACTTGGCTGTAGTTCAACCATTGATCTGACAAGTCATCATTGCTTCCGTTCACATCCTAGTGGATCCTTCCGACGAGATAAGATTAGAGTTTATTAAACTGAATGCGCATAACTCGCACCCAGGCTGTCCAGAATCAGTAGGTCTGCTTCATTCTTTTAGGAACGCCAAATTTTATCGTCATTTCAACCTCATGGTTGATTCGTTCGACCTTCGTCTTATGGACAAGGCAACCGACGTCTGAGCTCGCGGCACACTGCCAGTTTGGCCATTGCTCAGTACAGTCCCCTCCACTGCTGTCGCAGGTGTCCACCGAGATACTTCACCATAACGTCACCGTTGGTTCGCAGGATCCTTGGCTCGCCAGGCTTTTGGCACCTGAAAAACCGAAACTGTCCACGACCGACTCTTAGCACGTGCTGGATCTTGGTATCACCGTACCAACCTCATTGTCTTGAGTGCCTCCACTGCAAGTAGCTTCAAAGAGTCTTTTGAGGATTAGCGGCTTTGTGGTGATTATAAAGCAGTGAACAAGGACTTTACGTCCGATCACTGCCCACTTCCAGGTATACAAAACCTCGCAAATTTCTGGGCTTCGCGTGTTTCCAATCGCGTAGATTTAGTTCACACACGGTGAACTTCGCGATAACCCTTGCGTTGTACCAAGGAAAGCAGTAATCGCACCACCTAGTCTGCTTGAGTTACTTCGTATGCCCTTCTGTATTTTCTGGGTCGCACCAACATTCCGGTTTCTTGTGAATCAGGTCCGTCAGGGTTTAGATCGGGGTTAACTGCTTTTTGGGCCATATCTCATCGGCCGGCTGAAACTTGGAAGACAACACTGTGCATCTACGAACACTTTTTGAAAGCTTGCCTCGGCATGGGGCAACTGTAATTGATGCAGCATTTTCATTCGGTCAAGAAAATATTATTATCTACGGTAACTCCATATAAACCACAGGCTTTCTCCATGGAAGATAGGGAGTAGTTGGTTCTTGAACATCCAGATCCTCCAGCTCTTAAGGAGCTTGGACGATTATATGGTTTGATGAACTTTTGCCATTGTTTCTTTCCCAAATGTGCCCGATGGGTGTGACTCCTCGTGGATCTACTGCCCAGTGAGACCAGGATGTTCGAACTTCCCGAGGAAGCTTCACTTGCTTTTTTTGAGATAAAGCAAACTGCTCGTAACATAGCTGCTGTTGAGCATCCTGTGCCAAAAGCTTCCTTGGCACCGTCAGCTAATGATTCAGACTTAGCTGTCGACGCCGTTGTACAACAGCAAGAACAGGGCACCTGGTAGCCCGCCTCATTCTCCTCCAAGCGTCTGAAGCCCACTGACTTCAGGAATGGCACATTTAGTGGGAAACGTCTGGCAGCCTACTTGGCTAGCAGCCTTTCCCCGCACGTGCTGAGAGGCGGGCGATTTACCTCCAAGAACTACCAGCCATCCACATTCGCTGCTCGGCCTATTACAGTTTTGCCCCCGTGCGGAGATTCACAGGACTTAGATTATACCTCTCGACTCACGGAGGATACACGATATGTCCAAGGTGAACTTGGTCCTGTGGCAGATTTTCTATCTCGCAAACCTTTCATTACGTCAACCGGTGGTATTGACTAATCAGCCGCTGCATAAGTTCAAACAAATGACCAAAAAGCGAATCCTTTTTACCATAGCAGTTCATTCAAACAGACGTTAGTTACACTCACGCCATTGGAGGGCACTGCAACCGTTATTCCGACTGTGAGTAACGCGTAGCCAATCCACACGAACATCAAAACCGGAACGAGATTGATTCGTAGTTCCTCAGGTACTGGATTAACTAGTTATACGCACATAAATATGTACAACCCTTAACTGTACGGCCACGACGTCTAGCAACGAGGACCAGAGTTCAACAAAGGCCAATGCCAGGCACCACCGTCACGGCAGTTCAAGCTCGAATCAAAATTATGCCACTTCACGTGAGCAAAATATAAACAAATGTTGAAGTGTAGTGATTGATGCATGTTGTACTTGTTCGAGGGCCAATAAAATAAAGAGCATAGTCTCAACAATACAAGTATATGACAACGGCTAGGGAGGATTTCCAAGCGTGTGCTTCACAGGCACTACCTCGTGAGAAATTTTGCAAAGAACTGGCAGTCCGCCTATACAGTATACTTTGAAGAACAGCGTCTGAAGGACACCACACGGATTACCACTCCCAGCACAAAAGCCTCGACTAAACTGGTGACTGAGCATTTCGTGTGGCCAAAAATGTGTGAGGGTTAACTGAATGGGCGCGCAGCTGTCTAGAACTTCCATGATCTAAAACACGTAGGCATGCTAAAAGTCCTCCCGGCGCGTTCACCACGACGAATGAACTCCTTCGTCATGTGCAAGTCGATCTGTTGGGTCCGCTCCCTCCATCCAGGGATTTACTTGCTTGTTAACAAGCAGAGGCCTTTTTTGAGGTGCGCTGAAACGATACCTTTAATTGACTTCATACCCAAAACAACAGCAAATGCTTGCACAGATCTAAGGACAGCCCCATTTGCACACGTATTTGTTGTAAACATCGCTCGAGGGACCTACTCCCGGGGTTCATCGGGTTCCGCGATGAATGCATTTGGCTGCAAAAGAGAGCTTCTGTGCACCCTTCGGCAGATAAAGGCTTGATCCAGCGTTTTTTATAGATAACTCAAAGCAGCCATAAGAACTCATTCTAGCCCGGCGTGGCATGTCTCTTTATTTTATTTCGTTACGAGTCCGCAGTTTGGTGAAGGCCGACCTACTTTCATTGGCGGCAAATTTACTGTTTGTTTGTCTCCTTCGGCTGTTCGGGGAACTGGCTGCACCAAGCCCCTGGCAAAGTTTTACCTTTCCCGGCCACAACCAATACCTAACTCAGCGTATGCGTAACATGCAAGCAGCATAGGGAAGAGAACGGAGAATACCGGCTTATTTGCCCGGGGATATGTTTATGTGCGCACAAGTCTTCTTGCTTGCGGATGGTACACGGCACTCACTACAGTCTCCTTCTTCAGACCCACATTGGGTTTCCGAGCGGGAGGAGAATTATTGCGTCGTAAAACCAAGGGATGAATGGGTAATGGTTTCCGCAGATACACCTAAGCCGGACTTCATGGGAACAGAGGAGTAATTTGATTCATCTCAACCGTGTCCAGCGCCTCCTCTCGGACTGGCATCCAGGACCACAAGCGGGGCCCCAACGAACCCTTAACTTGTGGTACATCGCGACCGCCGGAAAATCTGCACTTTTTCCAGACACCGTTTTTTTTGCATGGTCTTGAGCGGGGTTTTATTGGTAAACTAATCTCCCCAAGACGATAGAAACGAGGCAGAAATTCCTTTTTTCACAGATTTTGTGATTTTTCCTGCAAAATGGACATTATGAACTATCACCCATAAGTTAATCTTTGATTTTTCTTTCCTCTCGAAGTTCTTTCAGATGATGATCCTTCCGTTTACAATCCGTCTACCTGAAAAATGAGGCTTCCCGAAGTAGCCAGTGGTGGGGAGAATACAGTCTTACACCACCGTCAGCGAGCAAGTGAAGGTTTTGACTCCGCCAAGTATTTTTTCTGACAGCCCCGACCAATTTTATACTGGCTGTCAACTCTTTGTCACGAGTCTGCAAACTTAGTCAAAGCAGAACATATTTTTGAGTAAACGGAAAAAGCCCTTGATTAACATCAGAAAACAAGGCGTAGGCGAACATATGTTTTCAGTGATTTCATTCTCAAGCCAATTACAATCACACGTGATTTCACCATGTCCCCTGTTCATCTATCGATGAGTCGGCTAACCAATCGAGTGACTTACGGACTGATCGACTAAGAGATTAAATTTGTCCTTTTCCTTCCCTTAATTTGGTTCATATAAATGTGATTGTAATTGGCTTGAGAATGAAATCACCGAAAACATATGTTCGCCTACGCCTTGTTTTAAGAACATATTTATTTACAAGAACTGTCTGGGAACTTACGGAGCCTTAGGGCTTTTCTGCTGGTGAACATGCGTCCCATCGCGAGCTGTTTTCCTCTCTTAGCACCCAACGAACCAATGTTTTTCCGTATATGGTCTGCTGTTATTCGCTTTTCCAATCGTGCAAAACTTCCTTCAGATGACACGAAAGTCGCCACAACTCACAACTATGAAGAAGTTTCACTCAGCCCCCCAAGGGCAGGTCGCGTCATGATAATGCATTTGTAAGGTTGGTTAGACAGTTCGAGGTTGCCCTAGTAAACGCGTACTTTGGTCCTTTGTACCGCGGGGACCAATTGCACTTTACTCTAACGCTCGGCCCTGCACGACTATGTGAACCAGAACGGTATTCTCCACGGCCCAAGAGAACGAGCAGGCGATTGGGAGAGGTAGTTGTTAGTGTGTATTTGGGAGCGTGCGTGAGAGCGTGCGCAAGAACAACGGTCAAATGACCACCGCGCTCGGAAGTCAGCTTTAAGATAAACAACAAACGTGGTAAAAGTATGAACGAAGATGGCCACCGCTACACATTCATTTCTAGCAATCACCCCCTTTATCAACGTATCACACCTAATAATAATAATAATAATAATAATGGTTTATTTCGGAAGCGCCCGAAGCATGCCATGTGCATGATCATGTAGATACAGGTGATGGAATGGACAGATATAATTCATGGAAATATGGAGACTCTCATTAAAATATTGGGTAAAAAGGCTCAGAAGGGTGAATAAGGTAGGATGAAAATAGTATAAACGTATGCACACCATAGAGATTGTGTGGAGTTTAAATGAGCTCAAGAGCGGATTCTAATGGACGCCCGGTGAATTTGAAATTCAAGGTCAGGTAGACTGATTGGCTGGTCCCGGGCAATTACATATGAAGGCAGACTGGTAAACATGAGAAAGGCTGGAAATCGGTATAAAGAATTGCAGTAGCGAGGAACGATGGAGAAAAAGGTGAGGTGCATTGCAGTGGATTAGATGACAATGAAGCATTGGTACTTTGCAGTGAATTGTCGGCGGACAGGACACAAAACTCACCGTAAAACAGGCAGCGAGCAATGCAGGACGTAGAGGGATGATCAGATGACAAAAACGATTTAGAAGGATTGGATACGGTAGATGTGAGGCACAGATGTAGAGTTGATGGATGCCTATGATGACGGTCGTTGGGATGATAGCAAGAGTAATGGCAGGTGAGGAACTGCAAGATGCAGAGCGCGTGCACATAGATATATATGCGTAAGTTTATATACATATATATATATATATATAGATTAATTGTATATATATGTATAGGTTTAAGAGAAGCAGGAGCAATAACAATGGGGTCCTAGAAAGAAATTATCAGTCAATAGGAGGAGTAGGTAATGTTAGATCAATTTGTCGTAGGATTAACTTTGGAATTTCGTGGTGGATTAACTTCATGACAAGTGCACGTGGCAGCCCAACGGAGAGAAAAATAGAATGTGGAAGCACAGAAGTGATGAAGACTGTTAGGAGCAGTTCATGGAAGAGTGAAGATGAAAGACAGGATCAAGGAAAACAGGTAAGAATGGGTCTAATTATTTGATCAATGCAGGTGCGAGATGTAGTGACGGACCAGAGGAATCGGGTAGTGACAGGTCAAACAATTTGGAACTGTAAAAGAACGTCACGACGTAACATTGTCATTACAATGGTGGAACATGGGAAAGCGGACCACACTGGAAGGTACAGAAAAATGCCTGTAGCGAGCAATAAACGGATCAAGGGATGAAAGCAATGACCGAGGAGACACAGGTAAGAAATCACCAATCAGATCATTTTACTGCAGATGAAACACGAAGGAGGCGGACAAGGAATCGGGAAGCCTCGAGATAAGTGAACCAGTAATAGAGCAAAAAGGCCACACAAAAAAAACGAACGCGCAAAGGAGTTGGGGCAATGGAACTGGAGAGCTGAGTGCCGGCAGACAATTGAACAGGTGGATACTAATCAGGACACTGGAAAGAACCGCAGAGGAATCGCGGGGCCAAGTGAGGAAGATATGGTGGTGGTGATTAGATAATAAATACAACTGTAAAGGATGCAAAGTTTGGAGCGGCAAGTTCTAATATGCGGATTGGGCATGGGTGAGGGTGCGGTTGGTGCATCATGGCATGGGGCACGAGGAGGGATTAACAGGGCGACAGGTTTTAAGGAAGCTATCAATGGGCGTTCTGAGCAGAGGGTAACACCAAGCGCATAGATGATAGAAGCCAGCAATGACGGCAGGTGGGAAAAGAGTTATTGGCGAGCGTCGACAGAGAAGAGTGGTTAGGACGATAGTGACTCAAAGCAGTGAAAGTTGATGTAGAGAGAGGTAATAGGAGGGAGGACAAAACGGGAAGGTGTGCATACCGTGGTAGGGCGACAAAGACGGAAAGTGGAAACAGATGATAAGAGCTCTAGGTGAACAAGCTGTGGCGGAAAAACGATGAGGAGCATGCAATTTTCAACCGACAGCATTGGATTCGGTAGTTCAAGAAAAGTTAGGGCGTGCCACCCGCAACCGGTGCTAGTGGGTGGGACTGGCCGTGCGCTGGGCACCCAACCTGAAAAACACTTCGTGAAGTGAACGCAGGAGGTGTGATCCACCAGTCTAGTTGCGCTCGCACATCGTTGCAGACGGCCTGCACGCCCGATGTGCGCCGGCCATAGCGGTGGATCTGACCGCGCCCCGCACTGTTGGGAGTGGCACGAGTGATCATGGATAATTGTACAGGGGACAAAACGACCGCGATGGGGTTGCGTGAACCAGGAACAATTGACCAAGCCGTGAGACCATGGACAGGAGAGCCAACGGAAACAGCAAGTGGTAGACGACCGTGTAGCAATATTATCCAGATGCACCTGCCAGGGACATGGTAATTACGGTGCCCGAAGTGGTTGGCCGTCAGCGGGGATCACTGGAGAGGGAAAAAAGATGGAGAAGCGCAGTCTGGGTGTGCCCCAGCTGAGAATCAACGGATACTGAGGAGAAAAAAGTGAATATGATGGATAAGATATGAACTTAGGTGAGCAATAGGGTTATTTTATGATGGCAGGAGGTAGGTTCGCTATGGATCATTGACGGCAGTGGCCTTAGTTCGCGGGGTGTACCTAGTGGCTTGTGACGCAGAGGTAGTAGAGTTAAAGTGTGAGACCTCTTTCAAAGGCCAGGTCGGCGGAGACGAGCTCATTGGTGAGCAATATAGCATTGGGGACTGTTAAGTATGACAAAAGTGCGCGCCTAAAAGCGAACATTGAGGAGGCACTGCGTAAGCTAAGGGGCAGCTTATTCCAGATTTTGGAATAGGCTGACAGAAAGAATCGGGACTTCAGACAGAGATTAGAATGAGGGACAGTGAGAGAGAAGGCACGGTGCCGGATGGGGTAGGAGCAGGGCGCAACGAATGAGATGGGATAAGAGGTGTAGGCCAGGTTATGGATTAGCTTAAAGAGGAAAATCAGGTTGAGCCTCATGCGACGAATCCATAGAGGCTCAATTTGTAGGAGCTCACAGCGCTGGCGGTATGTTAGAGCTAGGGATACGCCCAACAGCCTTTTGGTGAAGGTACGCTGAACGTTCTCAAGAGATACAATGGAGGAACGTGGCCAGAGGCTGGAGGTAATGGGACAATATTCTAGGAGCGGTCTCACGTGTGAGAGATACATGGAGAGGCGACTGGCCGGTATTAGGAAACACCGATTGATCAGGCCTAGGGTTCTCTTAGCCTTAGCGATTTGGAATGATGCCTGTTCTGAGAAGTTAAAGGAACAAGAGTAGCGCACGCCAAGATCGGTAACCATGGGGTGTATGGGGATGGGCAGACCGTCCAGACAAATTTGGCCGGGTGGTACCGTGCACTTGTACGGTAGGAGGAAGCTTTTCTCCGCAGAGAATTTCATGAACCACGAGACGCACCAAGTTTGGAGAACGAGTAAGTCCTGCGATATGTTGCATAGAGTCACGGATAGGTCACTAGGGAGGAAAGAGTACACTATTTTTATATCGTCGGCAAAGAGGAAAGGAGTGCCGTGTCGAATAGAAGAGAAAATGTCATTGATATAAATAAGGAATAGTAATGGGCCTAGGACACTGCCTTGGATGACGCCGCTAGTAATTGGTTTGGCGGAAGATAGGTGGCCGTCGACGAGCACGGCTTGTGATCTGTTAGAGAGATAGGAGGATAGCCAGGAGAGGAGAGGGTCAGTAATACCGAGAGATCGGATTTTGGCCAACAGATGAATATGGGGAACACGGTCAAAAGCCTTAGACATGTCGAGGTACAGGACAATTACAGAGTTGCCGGCGTCGGCAGCAGACGATAGGACATTGAGAAAGTCAAGCTGGCAGGAAGAGCAGGAACGGGAGTTCAAGAAACCATGCTGACCAGGGTTCAGCAGGTTGTTAGATAACAGGTACTGGACAATGTGTTTTTTGATAATTCTCTCCATAATTTTGCAGACTACTGGGGTGTGATTGATGGGCCGATAGTTATCTGGGTCGTGTAATACGCCCTTTTTGAAGCGCGGAACTATAACAGAGTATTTCCATTGAGGGGGGGACGAAACTGTGAATCATGGAGGTGGTATACATATTAAGTAACAATAAAGGGAGGTCAGGACCACCGAAACGGAGGAGGGCCGGTGGGAGATCATCTGGTCCCGGTTTCGAGGAAGGTTTAATAGACGAAACTGATTTTTCAATTTCTAGATGGGTGAAGGGAATCGATGAAAGAGAGGCAGGGGAGCAGGGCTGGATTGTAGGAGGGGGAATACCAGGACAGCTTATAAGGGAGGAAGAAAAATGCTCATTGAAGGCCTCAGAAATAGATGCAGGAGTATTAGCGGTAGATGAGCCGCAGATGAGGAACTTGGTCGAGATATGATTGGATTGCTTGGACTTTTTACTAAGCAGGTTGGACAGGTAGCCAGTTTTGTTTGGGTGTGCTAGGGCGATGGCCTCTTGCCTTCTCAGATGCGAATCGACCATGCAACGCAGCCTCAGTTGTAGCTGGTTTATGCGCAGGAGAAGTGTAAAGTCGTGTGATCTAGCGAAGGTAAGTTGCAGCTTAGACAGCTTACGCTCTAAAAGTGACAGGCGTGAGGTGCTGGAATTGGGGCGTGGGTCGACACATGGGTTGGCGGTATTTAGGCAGTGTAGGAGGTTGGAGTAGAGAGAGTTCACGACAGTGAGGGGATCGGATGAAAGAAAAAATGTGTCCCAGTTAAGGGAGCGGATTATCATTGGAACTAGGGGCCAGTTACAGGAACGGTAGGAAGTCAGAACAGGGGGAGAGGATTGCATCGGATGAGAACAGCTGAAGCAGCTGAACTTGCACCTGACAATACGGTGGTCACTACCCGGGAAGTGATCAGTAATCTGGGTGATCATATCAGGAACATCAGTGGAGAATACTAGGTCCAAGATGTTGTTCCCCCTAGTAGGGCAGGAGACATGTTGGGTCCATCCACCAAGACGGACACAGGAAAGAAAGGTGGAGAGGGCGGGAGGGCTAGTATGGGAGGACCAGCAAATTGAAGGAAAGTTAAAGTCACCCGCAATAATTTTTGCACTGGCAGGGTAGTCAAGCGCAGCATTGAAGACATCCACGGCAGAGTCAATTTTTGCAGGCTCCAGACCCGGGGGGACGTAGACGCAGCCAAGGAGGAGGTTCTGGCCGGAGGCGTGAATGGATAGCCATAACGAATCCTCAATAAGGAGAAGAGGGGGGTGGTCGATAACACTAGCGTGGATAGTGCATTTGACAAAGGCTAAACAGCCCCCTCCCCGCCTGGACTGACGGGTGTTCGAGAAGCATTGATACCCAGGTATGCGAACAAGGTCAAGCGAAGCATCATCTGACAGCCAGGATTCAGTTATTAGTATAATGTCAGCGTTTGATGTAAATGCCAGAGATCGCAGGTGCGATATTTTTCTAATTATTGAGCGAGCGTTAATAAGAACTAGTAGGAATGAGTTCAGTGTCGGTGTGCGCAAAGCATGGATGCCAGGTGCAAGACTATTGGGATCGCTGTGGCGATAGGAGTTGGGTCTCAGTGGGGATAGAGCGTCAGTAGAAGGGGGAGGGCAGGCAGTGTTGGGTGGGGGACGGAAAGTAGGAGAAGCGTTAGCATTAGGCGCAGCCGATCGCTGTGGGTGATCAATACGGTGGGTGTGCAGCACACCGCTGATGTGGGCCGGAGGGGTGTCACACGGTGCAGAGGGAGGTGGCACCATATGACAAAGTGAGAGGTTAAGGATATCTGTCGAAGCGGGGTGGACAGGGGGGAGTGCGTGGTGTAAGGTGCTGAGTGGCATGGCCTCGAATGGGGAGCGAACAGTGATATGAGCCTGTGAAAGTTTATGGATATGGTCCATAGGGCGACTAGCCATATGGCCACGGATGCGGAGGGCACCGGTCAGGAAAAAAACGCGATCTTGGCTGCAGGTAACCTGCCTGTTGGGCAGAGTCAGTATAAGGCCGGTAGGTCTGTATGGGGGTGAAGGCATGTGGGAGAGTAACTGGGACGTAGTGTGAGGTGGGGGGCGGGAAGAGAGTGGCGAAATTTGGAAAGGTTTGGAGGCTCATGAGGGGCAGGGGAGCCGGTAAGTGGGGGGGTGGGGCGAGGAGGCGGGATACAGGTACGAACCTAGAGTATCTGCTAGGGTATGTACGTGGTACTTCAGGGTTAGATGGGGGTTGGTGGAGGTGAGCAGGGGGGAACAGCGGAAGCATGCTGGGGCTATAGTATGGAGGGTTGGTGTCTGGGGCGCAGGGAGGGATATACGGTAGCAACGGAGATGGAGGGTTGGTGTAACCCATGCGATCAGAGAGGGGGAAAGACAGTGGAAGGGGGTGCGAGGCAGTGGAAGGGTGAGTGGCACTGGCAAGGCCCTGGAGGTCACTCCTACTCAAAGGGACGATGGCGTTAGACGGATCCGGATGGTGGCCCAGTTGGTTATCACCTGGAGGAACCGAGAGTACGCTATAGGCAGAAGCCGATTGAGAGTGGGGGGTAATAGGTGAGGTGATTAGTTGGGCAAGTGCGGACCTGGTGGGAGTACCAGGTATGCTTATGGGGGGATTAGAGCGGCACTTATGAGGATAGAAACGAAGTGTCGCGGCTGAGCTAGCAGATGGTGGGTAGTTTGTAGAGTCGTAAGAGCGAGAGCGGCGGGTGACAACACTTGTCAACGGCTCGGAGGACGGATTGGAAGTAGTACGGCGGGGGCTGTTGGTTGTACCAGGGTCTTGTTTTGGCTCAGAGACTATGACGGGGGAGCGCGGCTTTAATACTGAAGTGGAGTGCCGCTTGGGGCCTGTGGTCGGGGAGCGAGAGCTACTGCTAGTAGAGGCTACTGGGGGAGATGGTAAAAAAGGGCGTTTGAGTGGAAGCGGAACCGGGGGTGAGGAGTTAGACATATCTAAGTCGACAGTTTGCAGGCAGGCAGGGCGAGGCGCTGGGCTCGCCTTTGACTTCTTGACAGAGGGGCATTGGGCAACCATGTCGGTTACAGTGGGGTCAGTCTGCATGGGCAAGGCGGAGTTATTTCTCAACGAACGAAGTATTTCCCGTTGGAGGGGGGTTTTATCAGAGAATATCTTGATATCCTTATATGGCGAAAGGGCAGCAATCGTCGACTTGTTGCTAATGAACTCTGTAGCTGTTAGATCGTCCGTGAATTGGAATAGCAGGGGGCAACTATGTCGCTGGGACTTTTTACGTAGCCTCCTGCAATGGCATCTATAGTGAGCCATGTTGCACGAACTTAGTATGTTGTGTTTCGCCAAGGAAAGTGGTAAGCGGTCTGGAACATTAAAAACCACTGCGTTCTTGGAGTTGGCAATGCGGTGGTATATTTCAGTAGACACGGAGTCGAGGAGGTGTCCCACCGAAACCAAGTTCTTAGGCGATGTAGCGGCTACAGGGTCAAGGAGAGTAGCCAGGGGTGAAACCTTTGAAAGGATTTCACCAATCAGCTCGACCTTGTTACTAAGTTCGACGAAACTCTGCTTTAGGCCATTAGGACTATTAGAAGCTTCACCGTCGACGTTAACGAGGGTGACAGAGCACGGCCTGGTTTTTGGGAGGGGTTGGGTGCGTTTGGATTTGCCAGCTTTAGCGATTCGGATTTTCCGAGTACTGGTTGGGAGCCGGGATAGCATGATAAGTAGAAATATAGGGCGGAGGTAAAAAGGTAGCAGGAAGTCAGTCAACTAGACAGAGACAGGCCAAAGGTCTGAGCAGACCAGGAGTGTTCCTGGGTGCTATGTGTGCAAAGGTCTAGATGAGACCAATGTGGCAATGAGGTACGGGCAGTGAGCTATATGACCCGCTATATATACTGTTAGGCCTAAGGGACTTGGGATGATGAGGAATAGTGAGATAGAAGGAATTTTGCTGTGTGGTGTGCACAGGTTGAACCCCACAGGATACGGTAGGTACTTAGCTGTTGCTTGGGTCACAACAGCAGGTTTTGCGGGAGAGTATATTGTAAGTATGGGGTCAGTGGACCGGGTGAAACGAAAGTGCGCTCTTATGGCAAACAAAAAAATGAATGGAGGCACAGTGGGACAGAAACTTCAAAAGGTGCACCGGAGGATGCGTAGCGAAAATAAGGTAGGAGTTGGGTTATAGCGATGGGATGTAAAAACGCTAGATAGATCTTACTGTGGCGAGAATCAGGGGAGATTTGCTAGATAAGCCATGTAGAATGTAATTAGGTGGAGTTAGAGCAGTGCATAATCAATGTAGTCTATAACTCTAACTCGCGATAAGTACTAGCGTCTGCACGGTGGTGTGCCGCAGTTGTTTACACAACTAGGTCACGGTTTCAGGTAATTAGGTGGTGTATACTAGGGTGGACACAATTACAAGTCTAAACAGTGGTATATGCAAAAAAAGAAAACGAGACAACCTGGATTTCACGCGGGCTTGACCTTGACCTCCCCGAGGCGGGATGACCGATTTTGCCGATAAAATGTGTCTAATCACTCCGAATCAAGCCGCCTCCCGCTCAGTCGGTAACATAACTCAGCTCCTATGCCTCCTCCCTAATCGCTTTTTCCTCTGTACCCTTTGCTCTGCAGGTTCGCATAAATGGCTCTGTATCCCGACGTTTGTTCTCTGACAACCATTAAAGTATCTTTCGATTCTTGACCAAAGCTATCAACGGCGCCTGTTCGCCATTCATTTCTTTGGCCCTGAGCACTCGTCTACCTCATGAAGCTTTCAAACTCCTGTTTGCCTCACACTCCTACTGGGGTGGTGTGAAGCTGAAACATTCTCCAGCACAGCTGCTGTATTCTCGAAGCTGGAAAGGGTGCAGCGAGCCGCCAGCTGTCTCATCTCTGGACTATAGAAGATCAGTTGTGACAGACGGTTGGAGTTAGCGGGGCTGTTTACAGAACCGTAATAAAAAGGGAAATGTGACCTGACTTGCATTCAACAAGTACTCCGAGGTGATATAGGCCCTGAGTTGGGGGTGAGGTCTCCTCTTCGTGATTGTCTATTCACGGGGGACTCTCTGTGACGCCCATGAATCTACAGTCCTCTGGCCTACAGCTGGTCTGCCTTCTTTCAAGAGGGACCACTGAAATGTATAACTCACTGCCAGCTGACGCGGGGGAAGATAAGAACTAAAAGCAGTTTAATAAAAGACTTGGCTAACATTTAATTAGCCCCGGCGCTAACCCCTATCTTGAGGCCGAAGCAAAAAGTGGACGGCGGTGAAGCTCAAAGAGAGAAGTTTCGCTGCTTCCAGTCACTATATACTGAAATTTTCGGTACCATGAACAAAATGTCACTGCCAGACAAAACCGAAATTTTGTGGTGAAACAAATTTCACGGAAACTAATGCGGAATGGCTTTGCTTTGTTTTACCTTGAGGCTAAGAACACTATAAAAATTCACTTTTATTATCAAGTATGGGTGGGTATAAATGGCATTGCCCAACAAAATGTCTTTACCCACCTCACCGGCTAGCTACTTAAACTGCCACGACTGTTGATGATCCTGTATGTTTAACAAGATGATAAAGTCCATACTAATGTTTATTAAGGATGTCTGAGACTTCCGACGTTACAAATATACTGGCTTATTTAGTTATGGTGCTGATAAGTCGCTTACCAGTGAGCGGCGGGGTGGTCTACCTGTTAGAAAATTACAACTGTGACGGTTAGCGCCAAAATGAGGGGGCAGATCAAAGCCAAAATAGCTACGTGCCAGTGTTTACCATTGTGGTAGATACCAAAACTTGGAGTGCGGGGCATTCGTCACCTTGGCAGCTAAATGAACAGGATATTGTGTAGCAAAATCGGTTGTGGTATACAGCCATAGTTTTTACGTAGGGAACGCTGGGTCATTTGCTGGAAAACAGCTGACATCTGCGTATGAGTCACGCACGACCTAATGGAGCTTTCCGTCGTAAATCGAAGCTAGAGAAACCTACTAGCAGCATATTTATTAGGCCTCCCAATAGCTTGGACTCTGGATCTGCACTTGTTCGCAGTAGCAGCGACATAATATCATGTGGTGTTCCGGCCGCCGACTCCCCGTAGTTTATTGAACACAGATGAAACCTCATTAACCTCAGTTAGTTTCGTCGAGACTGGCTATTTCTTCTCAATTTTCTCCGTTTGTTTGACCGCTTTAATTTCCTGAATTTTTACAGACTGTTCGGACATTTGATCTTTGGCATTTCAGTAGCGTTGATTCTGTTCCAATCTTACGGTCAGCCTGAAGATGTGCCAAACCTTTTACAGTTTGCAAAGCCCTGGCTTAGTTTTTAAATACCGCATTATTTATTGTGAACCCGATATTTTATTGGATTGCCCTCAATGAATCTGGGTAATTCCGGATCTGGAAATGGCGAAGGTTCGTCGTTCATTGCGCTTGTAGGCCAATGTCCCGGGATGTCGTACGGTGAGTGTTGAAGAACTAATGAAAGGTTGAAGGAAATAGCAAACAGCCTGCGACGAGCATATCTATTTGTATTTCCCGTACCAGCAAAGATGGTCTCCTTTCCCCTCACATGTGAGAAGGTCATCCCGGGGGATTCTACCCAAAATCTGAACTGCAGCGTCTGTTGTGGCGAGCTATATTGTCGAATGTGACAGAATCAGGTCGCAGTATCTTGTTCTCGTTGCTTCACGAAGAAAGCAGTGAGGGCTACAAGCGGATAGGAGGTTTTCCTCATTAAAGCACCTGAACTAAGCATTCCAAGAAGATTTCATTAAAAAGTAGTCCAGCCTAGTTCAACAGGTTCACGACCCACCATCCTGGGACCTAGTTAGCTTTCCGCAGATTGCGTGTCTTGTAGGATGTGTGAAAGTTGTGAAACTATCCTGTTGCAGCTTCAAATTAAAGAAAGGACCATGTCTCTCAGTGAATCCGGGATAAAAATGATATTGGGTCAGGGCAATTTAGAAGCTAATTTCAAATTGTCTGGATATTTTGCTTTTCACATCCTTCATGCTCTGTTTTCTACCATTCTCAGCAGTAACTGTTACCTTGCAGCGGCACTGACGACGAAAACACCAAACCACCCCAGCCACCAAATGTAAATGTGCAGCTAGGTTTAGGTTTGGACGGAAATTCTGAGGTCTACCCTGACCAACCTATGCCAAGAAGCCCGAAGCCTTCGTTACCCTGCTCTCATCTAGGGAACACTTTCTCAATGATGGAAGAAAGCACACGCCCCCTCCCCGACAACAACGAAATTAGCCAGCCTCTATATCATAGATTGCTTGGCCATACTGCCTGACGTAACACACTCCAAAAATCTACCTAGACGTCATAGTCATTTGCTAGTAGATCTGCATGCTCCAAGTCTACTACACTCATCCGTAAATAACTCTCCTGACCATCGTCGCCTCCCTACCCATCTCCTGATAACAGGGCAAACCGACCCCTTTCGTCTCCAAAAGTCGTTGCCCTCTACACCGAAGATACACCGACGCCACCCAGCCTCACATCAGCAAATCCCCATCTTGCGCAAATCAGCAAGAACCTAAAGACAAACACGGAGCCGTAGGTCTAAAATCCAGCACTCGTCATACAGCCTGGAGAGTACATGCGTGAAATCCTTCCTAGCCGTTGTCATATACTTGTATTGTTGAGAATTTGCTCTTTATTTTATTGGCCCTCGAACAAGTACAACATGCATCAATCACTACACTTCAACATTTATTTATATTTTGCTCACGTGAAAGGGCAAACTTTGATTCGAACTAGGACGCGCTCTACCACAAGTTAAGGGTTCGTTGGGGCCCCGCTTGTGGTCCTGGATGCCAGTCCGAGAGGAGGCGCTGGACACGGTTGAGATGAATCAAATTACTCCTCTGTTCCCATGAAGTCCGGCTTAGGTGTATCTGCGGAAACCATTACCCATTCATCCCTTGGTTTTACGACGCAATAATTCTCCTCCCGCTCGGAAACCCAATGTGGGTCTGAAGAAGGAGACTGTAGTGAGTGCCGTGTACCATCCGCAAGCAAGAAGACTTGTGCGCACATAAACATATCCCCGGGCAAATAAGCCGGTATTCTCCGTTCTCTTCCCTATGCTGCTTGCATGTTACGCATACGCTGAGTTAGGTATTGGTTGTGGCCGGGAAAGGTAAAACTTTGCCAGGGGCTTGGTGCAGCCAGTTCCCCGAACAGCCGAAGGAGACAAACAAACAGTAAATTTGCCGCCAATGAAAGTAGGTCGGCCTTCACCAAACTGCGGACTCGTAACGAAATAAAATAAAGAGACATGCCACGCCGGGCTAGAATGAGTTCTTATGGCTGCTTTGAGTTATCTATAAAAAACGCTGGATCAAGCCTTTATCTGCCGAAGGGTGCACAGAAGCTCTCTTTTGCAGCCAAATGCATTCATCGCGGAACCCGATGAACCCCGGGAGTAGGTCTCTCGAGCGATGTTTACAACAAATACGTGTGCAAATGGGGCTGTCCTTAGATCTGTGCAAGCATTTGCTGTTGTTTTGGGTATGAAGTCAATTAAAGGTATCGTTTCAGCGCACCTCAAAAAAGGCCTCTGCTTGTTAACAAGCAAGTAAATCCCTGGATGGAGGGAGCGGACCCAATAGATCGACTTGCACATGACGAAGGAGTTCATTCGTCGTGGTGAACGCGCCGGGAGGACTTTTAGCATGCCTACGTGTTTTAGATCATGGAAGTTCTAGACAGCTGCGCGCCCATTCAGTTAACCCTCACACATTTTTGGCCACACGAAATGCTCAGTCACCAGTTTAGTCGAGGCTTTTGTGCTGGGAGTGGTAATCCGTGTGGTGTCCTTCAGACGCTGTTCTTCAAAGTATACTGTATAGGCGGACTGCCAGTTCTTTGCAAAATTTCTCACGAGGTAGTGCCTGTGAAGCACACGCTTGGAAATCCTCCCTAGCCGTTGTCATATACTTGTATTGTTGAGACTATGCTCTTTATTTTATTGGCCCTCGAACAAGTACAACATGCATCAATCACTACACTTCAACATTTGTTTATATTTTGCTCACGTGAAGTGGCATAATTTTGATTCGAGCTTGAACTGCCGTGACGGTGGTGCCTGGCATTGGCCTTTGTTGAACTCTGGTCCTCGTTGCTAGACGTCGTGGCCGTACAGTTAAGGGTTGTACATATTTATGTGCGTATAACTAGTTAATCCAGTACCTGAGGAACTACGAATCAATCTCGTTCCGGTTTTGATGTTCGTGTGGATTGGCTACGCGTTACTCACAGTCGGAATAACGGTTGCAGTGCCCTCCAATGGCGTGAGTGTAACTAACGTCTGTTTGAATGAACTGCTATGGTAAAAAGGATTCGCTTTTTGGTCATTTGCTTGAACTTATGCAGCGGCTGATTAGTCAATACCACCGGTTGACGTAATGAAAGGTTTGCGAGATAGAAAATCTGCCACAGGACCAAGTTCACCTTGGACATATCGTGTATCCTCCGTGAGTCGAGAGGTATAATCTAAGTCCTGTGAATCTCCGCACGGGGGCAAAACTGTAATAGGCCGAGCAGCGAATGTGGATGGCTGGTAGTTCTTGGAGGTAAATCGCCCGCCTCTCAGCACGTGCGGGGAAAGGCTGCTAGCCAAGTAGGCTGCCAGACGTTTCCCACTAAATGTGCCATTCCTGAAGTCAGTGGGCTTCAGACGCTTGGAGGAGAATGAGGCGGGCTACCAGGTGCCCTGTTCTTGCTGTTGTACAACGGCGTCGACAGCTAAGTCTGAATCATTAGCTGACGGTGCCAAGGAAGCTTTTGGCACAGGATGCTCAACAGCAGCTATGTTACGAGCAGTTTGCTTTATCTCAAAAAAAGCAAGTGAAGCTTCCTCGGGAAGTTCGAACATCCTGGTCTCACTGGGCAGTAGATCCACGAGGAGTCACACCCATCGGGCACATTTGGGAAAGAAACAATGGCAAAAGTTCATCAAACCATATAATCGTCCAAGCTCCTTAAGAGCTGGAGGATCTGGATGTTCAAGAACCAACTACTCCCTATCTTCCATGGAGAAAGCCTGTGGTTTATATGGAGTTACCGTAGATAATAATATTTTCTTGACCGAATGAAAATGCTGCATCAATTACAGTTGCCCCATGCCGAGGCAAGCTTTCAAAAAGTGTTCGTAGATGCACAGTGTTGTCTTCCAAGTTTCAGCCGGCCGATGAGATATGGCCCAAAAAGGAGTTAACCCCGATCTAAACCCTGACGGACCTGATTCACAAGAAACCGGAATGTTGGTGCGACCCAGAAAATACAGAAGGGCATACGAAGTAACTCAAGCAGACTAGGTGGTGCGATTACTGCTTTCCTTGGTACAACGCAAGGGTTATCGCGAAGTTCACCGTGTGTGAACTAAATCTACGCGATTGGAAACACGCGAAGCCCAGAAATTTGCGAGGTTTTGTATACCTGGAAGTGGGCAGTGATCGGACGTAAAGTCCTTGTTCACTGCTTTATAATCACCACAAAGCCGCTAATCCTCAAAAGACTCTTTGAAGCTACTTGCAGTGGAGGCACTCAAGACAATGAGGTTGGTACGGTGATACCAAGATCCAGCACGTGCTAAGAGTCGGTCGTGGACAGTTTCGGTTTTTCAGGTGCCAAAAGCCTGGCGAGCCAAGGATCCTGCGAACCAACGGTGACGTTATGGTGAAGTATCTCGGTGGACACCTGCGACAGCAGTGGAGGGGACTGTACTGAGCAATGGCCAAACTGGCAGTGTGCCGCGAGCTCAGACGTCGGTTGCCTTGTCCATAAGACGAAGGTCGAACGAATCAACCATGAGGTTGAAATGACGATAAAATTTGGCGTTCCTAAAAGAATGAAGCAGACCTACTGATTCTGGACAGCCTGGGTGCGAGTTATGCGCATTCAGTTTATTAAACTCTAATCTTATCTCGTCGGAAGGATCCACTAGGATGTGAACGGAAGCAATGATGACTTGTCAGATCAATGGTTGAACTACAGCCAAGTCCCAAGGAGATCATAATGGAACAACGTTGTTGTTACAGTCAACGGGTAATAAATAAATGAAAGTACGCCTCGAAAAGAAGCCCAAAACCAAAAGTGTGGTGGTGCAAGCAAAAAGCTCTGGTAAATAGAGGTCAAATTGGCGGGCTTTCTATGGTGCTGACCATTGAAACTTGCAGTCATTTGCGAAAGAGCAAAAGATGCAGAATGTCATGACGAGCAACTTTGGAAGTAAGACGGACTCCGCGACTATAAAACTAGCCGTCTCATCTGCCGCCCCAAAAGAACCGGAATGATTTTTCTAAACCCAATAAATACTGAAAAATCGTCAAAACACTCACCGGCGGAGAATGTGCTTGGCCGCACAGTCGAAACCACTCGCCGTTCTTTGGGTTTCTTGGGGTTGATGACCGGGTGGTGAGGCAGATACCCGATACCCTTTTTGCCGTCGGTGTTGGCGGACACCTTTTCAACGTAACCGAGGGCTTCGTTTCGCTTCAATAAATCCGCGTATCGTTCCCACAGATTCTGGTCTCGAATGAAGCGTTCTTTCAGTCGTAGTAATCGTTGGAGAACATAATTTCTGTTGTCAGTCCACGGGCCGGCAGATGTGCGCCATGGGAGGGGGACCTCGAACTCGTTTTAAGGCATCTAGTGCCTTGCCGTACCGTTTGTAGAGCGGAGTGATCCTCTTGAGACAACGATGGTCTTTCGTCTCCAATGCCATGAAGCTCCTTTTTACACGGCCGTTGCAGATGATACTCTATGCGGTCCGTTTCGGCGGATAAGTAATTCACGGAACCACGTACCCCTACTGGATCGTATAACATCCATCCCAGAGCCGTGCGTACGGCATAAGGTACCTGGCGGTCACCCACTCTCTGGACAAGCACCCAATGCGCCTCTGGCACGTCGCAGCCGACGAGGAGATCCACTTCATCATCTTCCCAGTCTACAACGGTTACATCCTGCAGGTGGGGCCACTCTTTCAAGATGGCTTTGACCGACCTTGGTGCTCGCATGGGGAGATCCGCTATCGTGAATGCCTCCGTTGGTTCAATTTCCTCGTTAGTGTCTAGAGAGATGATTTGCAGCCTCAATCTACCGGCGGTCATTACCTGTGTTCCGCCCACCGTGCTCACTGCTAACGACGTCGCACCTTTAGCCAGTTGGTGTTTGTCGGCAAACCGCTCTTTCACTAGAGTAGTGTCGGATCCACTATCAACGAAAGCCAACGCTTTGAACACCCCAGTCGGGGTCACTACTCCCACGGCCACTACACCTAAACGTACCGGTTTCCTGGCAGATCGTGACGTTGAACAAACAACGCTGGGTTTGGTACTCGTCTCGGTTAAGGTTGCTCTCGCCTGATGCAGCAGCCGATGGTGTCTGCCCGTACAGCCATCGTAGCCACATCGGTTCCTTGTCCTACAGGCTGCTGCCCGGCTCGTGGTGTTGAGACAGATGAAACATGCTCCTGCCATCCTCGCCATTCCCCACCGTTCGTCTATTGTGGCGTTGCCGAACTTGGGGCATTCTGGTAGGCCATGGCTAGTACCACAGGATCTGCAATTGGGTTGTGCAGTAGCATCGCGTGAAATGGCATGTGTATTGGTCCAAGGTTGGTATTTTGGATGTTCACTTGCAGGGTTTGAGCTTGGCTAGTACTGGGCTTGTTTGCCAGGTTGCTGTCCCGGATGAGTCGGCCGAATCTGCTGTCAGCTATCTTCGTTTGCCTATCCAAGTATTCGGCCAGGTCTTCGAAGTTAGCTTCTCTGTCGCTTCGGCTTATCCGTTCTGCTTCTTCCGCCCACCGACCCTGTAGTTCGGGAGAAAGGTGACGGAGTATGCCTTCGAATGTGTGTTGCATCTAGGTCAGCCCTGTAACCTAAATGGTTGAGGGCTATTG
This sequence comes from Fasciola hepatica, assembly GCA_948099385.1. Classification (NCBI taxonomy): domain Eukaryota; kingdom Metazoa; phylum Platyhelminthes; class Trematoda; order Plagiorchiida; family Fasciolidae; genus Fasciola; species Fasciola hepatica. Next base: position 5,733,748 of record CANUEZ040000027.1, on the reverse strand, counting down.
AGCAGTTTTGTATTTTGATCACCAGGTCGGCCATTGTGTAGACGTCGCCCTTGGTTCTCTTTGCGTTTACCATCACGCCCTCCATTAGGTTACGGGCTACTTTGAAAGGTTCGCCAAACAAGTCTCTCAGAATGTTCCTTGCTCGGGCGTAGCCTTGTTCCGGGTCGAGCATGTTACACCCGTCGATAGCTTTTCTTGCTCGGCCTCGACAGTAGTGAGTAAGGTAGAGGAGCCTTTGCCCAGGGTCGGTTACCTTATTTTCAACGAACGTCTCGAACTGCTTGACAAACTTGCAGCATTGCTCAGCTCGCCCGTCGAAAACCGTTAGTTCCACTCTAGGCAGATCGATCGATGGTGGTTTGTAGTCAGCGACCAGCGTGGGGTTCCCTATCTTATTGCACCCTGATCTTCGGAAGTGTCATAGTCGTTGGTCTCATGCTCTCGCCCTTTTTGTGTACACTTCTTCTCTGCTTCCTGCGCCTGTAGTCTAGCCGATAGTAACTGTTGTTCTAGGTCTAGTATTCTCAGCCTATATAAATCAACATCCTTACGATCAATATTGCTCTCATTAACACATGAACTAGCACTGACAGGACTAGGCGATCTAACATTAACTAAAGAATCAAATGTATCCAAAACCTCCCCAGAGACTTGCCTTGTTACTTCCTGTCCGGATTCGACTGCCTTTGATCCTTTTCTTGGCATTTTGCGTGATTTTTCCTCGTTCCAAATAGATCTATTGAGTATTGTTACGAACGTTTGAGCAATGCGTAGCCAAATTCGCAACGGATCCCGAAATCAGAAGGCGATTATCCGTGATAATTCTACGATACTAGATTATTAAAATAAACAATGACATAAACAATATACAAACCTCAATAATACGATCACAAAGACTCAACAACGAGAAACAGAATAGCAGCGTGTGGGCAAACAGCACGTGCGTCACGCAGGTCCTGAACAAGGATGTGCCAAAGTAGCGCTCTGGGAGCGAACAAACAACAATTGGTCCATAAAAACAACTAGTTCGTAAAGACAAGTCAATAGTGTAGGCAAATGAGTGATGTTAGGAAAAACACTGAATCGCGAGGGTTAAAGAGGGATTTTCCAAGACCGGCTTTTACACTTATGGATCTTCAAGGCATACCGCGAATCTAAACTATTCCACACCACAGAACCTGCTTGACTAATCAAATTTCCCGACACCAAATACCAACAACAGTATCTCGCTGGTACTTTTTAATGGCCAGTCCATCGTAGGTAAAATTTGTCACCCACGATGTCTGGCCACAAGCTTCAACTGTGCTATATTTTTTGTAACCTAAACTCGATTAAACCGCTGCACTGTAACTGACCGGACTTGTCTTTTGAGATATAAAGTCTTAACAGCAAGTAAGAAAGCCCGGCGAGGTGGAGATTTTTTGGAGGTTGTCTAGCACACCTTCAATACAACACTTCACCACCCTCTACTCGACCCCTTCCCTGACCGACTTTGGCTCATTTTCTACATTTCCGGCTCTTAGCTTCATATTGGATTTGTTTGTCATCCACCAAGCCAAGGACTCTCTGGACACCCTCTTCTAACTGATGCATCTGAATACCTCTTCTCAGTGACCTCAAGTGTAAAGACTGTTGCTGGTGACTTTAACCTACATAAAATATTCCGGCCACATTTATCTGCACCCGGTAACCTTTCATCATTTGTAACAAGTAATAATGTGGAAGGAAGGGTACGGCGTAACTGCCCTCCCGGGGGTAAAACAGGATTTTAAATACCAGTTCCTCTCACGGCGCCCCTCACAACGTAGTCTCAGTCTCCCAAGAGTTTGCCGGTAGCAAACGAAGTATGAAAACATCAAGGAGTTCATAAAACTACTGTCGACTTTGCAATTCTTATTCGACCTTCTCGCCTCACTTCTACTATTGGAAGGCTTGAGTAATAATGATAGTAATAATGGTATATTTCTGGACCGTGGTCGAGAGGCACGCATGTTAGCATGATCAGAGTTCACAATATCACTGAATGAGATGGAAAATTCACAAATTTCAGAGAGAGATTCGGACATCACAGCAACAGTGGAATAAGGCTGAGGAGAGTTTAAGTGAATCAAAATGACCGAAGAATACACGGTGAATACGGATTGATTTCGAGTCAACTACGGCAATAGTAGTGAATCGGTCGGATGTAGGAATGTTCAGACGGACATTGGCTTAGGACGCAAGAAATACAATATTCACAAGAATTACGCAAGAAAATGGTCGGTAATGCATATTCTCAATACTCATTTTCATAGATAAGCGGATATGAAAAGGAATAGTACCCCCAAAAAGGAGAGACGATTTCCAAGAGAAGTAGCTTGTGTAATCTGGTGTCGGCAGTTCACACTTTGTGGAAAATGAATGAAGTTCCGGGGAGGGATAGTCAGAAATGGGAATGCCTTGTCCACGAGGAACAAAATAAGGCAAGACAAGGGTGAAAACCTTTGCAATAGATCATGTCATGCTGGTAAATTGGCGAATACATCATTCTGTTGAGTTTCTTGTGGCATTTCTGTGTCCCTGTTGGGCCTTTGGGGCAAGGATTGGCTGCGGTTTTTGTTCACTGTTTCATCATGGGAAGGAGGCCGGCATCGCCGAATCTGGACCGATCACTATTTAGTCAGGAGTCCTCGCACGGTGGCTTCGACATCGGGAGGGTCTTGTAGTGAGAATTCCTCAGTAAGCCTCAGAAGGGCATATGCAGCAATACATGGACTTCTTGTAAGCAAAACCCGGTGGCTAGATCGTATTCGCGGTAGCCAGTCTTTGGTGCGGTTCTAGACGGGCAGAGAAAATGATAAGCTGTCTGCACGATATATTACAGCCGGGCAACGTGATGGCCGGCTGGTTCTGAAATTGAAAAAGGGAGGATCGCTCTCTGGGAGATGTTCTAGCTGAGAGATAGCGTGAGCAAAATAACAGATAGGAGTACGGAGGTTGGAAATGAGGAACAATGGTCTTGGTGAAATGAGGAGTCTTTGGTATTGTGATTCGGTGTTCGTGAGGGCTAACTGGGTTTACACTACTAGGCAAAGTTATTGATTACCGATTCGGCCGTTCACCGGGAAGTCCTACCTTTGGGGGTTAATAAAGCCGTGGAGGTGCATTTGGACTAGGGTCTGAGGGCTACGTGAGAAAGCAGCTGGGCAACACGAAGAACCTTGAATGGCAAGTTTGCATACTAGGTCTAGGGGATATATGACAAATCCCACAGTGGTGTTTTACAGGTCACAAGGAGGCAACTGGGACACACCAAGAATCTAAATGGCAAGTTCATATGATAGATCCAGAGTATCTATGACAAATCCTATCTTGGGGTATCTACAGGTCTAATGCTGCAGGTTGTTGTTAGGTAAGGCTGTAAACTGGAGAGTGGGCTGGAGTATAGGACAAGAGAAACGCCATTTTCTTACGAAAAGGAGGAAAAATAGATATGTGGGCGAAAAATACAGGCGCTTTTCTCTACGTTCACACATGTACGTTTAGGTGTACATTAATAAATACATGATATCTATATATACATTTATATCTACGTGTATATAATTAGCGTTTTGGTGAGACGTGCTTTTTGTCTGATGTATCGACCTGTTGTCCAGAGCCACGGTGGTTTTGTAGCTGACGCCAACAAACATGCCAGGCGCGCATGGGAGGGTACGAGGTGATTGAAATTTAGGGCGGGGCTGGGTAAGCATATGTGGAGAGACCAGTTTGCTATCACCCCCGAGTCCGTCTCGTGCATAGGAACCAAAAGCTTGTCAAGCGGACAAGAGCGGTGTGTGGTTTTCCCTTTCGCAGGGTCAGGTGTGAGCCGGTGGGAGGTGCCCATGATTAGAGAGTGCCCATTTCCTTCACGGCCCGATATTATTGGTATTTATAGACCAAATCGGTCCCACCAGGTCTTTTCGTTCTCCAGTTTTTCTTTTTTAGCTTCCAACGGAGGGGTGGTTGAGCCCACATAGGAACTTTCCATAGCCCCTCCTCCCGGCCGTAATTTTTCGCGTATATGTCATTTGTTTGCAGCTGCTGGGGGTGGTCTGTTTTCTTCCCCTCCTGACGCAGCTATGGTGAACGTGTCGTTGACATCAGGGGTTTCGCTTGCATGGGCTAAAAAAATACAGAGTGGAGCTAAGCAAACACACGGAGTAGGACGACGAGTGTTGTAATGCACATGCCTGCTTATGAGTATCAGTCTCGTACAGCGCCAGACCGTGCCTAAAACTGCCAGAGGCCGTTCTGGTGTGGTTGAGTTAGGCTGCACCAGTGAAAGATGTATTGTACAAACGGAGAGATGATGGCAGTTAAAGTTAGGTGATGGATTCAGAAATCTTGGCGAAACAGACAATCGTTCATGTCAGGAAACATAAAAGGAGGAAATTGAGGCCAATAGGTAGCTATTGGAAGGTGAATGTATGGGACGAAAGATTTTCAACCGGGATGATTAAGGAAAGCAAATTACGGCCGAACAAGGAAGCTGATGGGAGCGGAAGCCAGAGTAATTAAAAGAAGGGTCGAAGGCTAAAAGCCTTCAGCTAGAGGGAAGTTGTTTTACATGGCTGCCCTAGTCTTATATAGTGAGGGAGGCAGTAAATGTTTGGACACACTTGTGAAGACCGGCTAGTGAATTAGATGAGGCAGGGTTGTATAGGGGTTAGGTGATAGCAGGTGAACGTGGGTGAGTAGCAAGAACCGGCAGACATCTAGCTAGTTACAGTTGTAACTTACAAAAACTGTATCCTTCTGCAATGTGGGTTACGTGCTGTGTACGTAAAAAAGTGATAATAAATGGTAAGCCTAGCATCTGTCGTTATGCGGGAAGTTGTAATTTTTGGATGTGGTGCCATGATCCTAGTAGCGGAACCCGTTTTCGAAGGCCAGCTCAACGGATGGCGGAGAGCGGGAGGGGAGATGGAAGCTAGGATTCTAAAGTTCGACGCCCCATTCATGAGCTTGATCCTCAGATATGCAGGCTTTAGCCAAAGATAAAATATGGCTAACGGTAAGTTGTGATTTTAGGGGCTGGCCAAACTGGGTTATGGAAGCACGTTTGCGAATAGCCGGGGGCAGCTTGTTCCAAAGCTTTGAATATTTAAAGAGAAAGAAGTTGGATCTTATAGCCTGCCTGGACTGTGAGGTGGTCAGACTGAAGTCTCTGTGGCCCAGAGAGTAAGATGAGGACAGCAAAAACTGTACAGAATAGGTACAAGTGAACGCAGAACGATGAACAAGTCTATATAGAAAACACAAGTTAAGCCTAAAATCTCTAAGCCATACGGGGTCAAGTTTTTGTAGAGTGCATTGCTCTTTATAGCTCAGTAGAGAAGAATATCCTATCCCAACTTGGTGAAGGTGCGCTAGAACTCCTTCAAAACCTGCGCCACACCGGGCCTCTATTTTCCCTAGACTATGTTTGGTTTTAGTGTTTATAAAGTTTAATCGTCTGTGATTTAGCTAGAAAGGCTTAGGAAAAATACCTAAAATATTCTACGTAGCTTTATTCTTTCGAGAAGTTCACGTGACCGACCCATAGCCTTTCCGCCTCCTTCATATCATCTCCTGAACTACTTACTGAATCTCTCAAGGTCCCTCGTGAACATGCCAAGGTCCCGGGTGCGAATCAGGCAATTTGTACTGTCAGGCTCAGAAAAACCAAGAACACTCAACCTCAGTCTGGACTCAGCCCATGCTCAGTAGCTCTCGTTGGTGTTTATGACGTAGTCAACAAGGAGATTAACGAAGTAGATCAAAGAGTGGCGAACCTGCACAACCAGATCCATTCCATGGACGATATTCTAATAAAGGTATCCCCTATATCTAGCATAATGGAACCCGCCCCTATAGCTAATCGCCAAAGCCTAGCCGTGGCGGGCCGTTTCTTGGACTCAGCTGCTACTGAAATTCATAAGTGTATAGCCAACGCCAAAAATGCGATAGTCCTCAACATCCCTGACCGGCTGCCCCTGCCGTCCACCAAACTCGCCATACTGAGTGCTTGCAATGTGTCACACCACAGGTGTTATTGCACTCGGCTGAGCAAAAAATCGCAACGCAGCGACTGTCCTTTGAAGTTCCAATTTGCCGATGAAATAACAGCTAGGGAATTCACAACCAGTTGGCAAATCATGGCTGATGCCACCCCATTCAGAGGAATCAAAGTATTACCGGATAAAGCGCCCCTCCAAAGAGAGGTTTTTGATCACTAATAAGTACCTTATCTTCAACAACGGAACCTGTGGCTGAAATACCAGTCGCCGCGTCGTCTCGCCGCCTGTCGAGCGACCCCGTACCGCAAAAGCCCTCGGTTGCCCTCACTACTCTAGTTGACCTAGACCTGACCACCACCCCATCTCCAGCATGTCCTCCAAGTAAACGGCCCTGCCTCCCACCATCAATCTCCGCTCCCATAAATGGCAACGATATGCATGCCAAACCCATTATTAGCCCAGGGCCACCAAAGTCTCGTGCATCCAGGCCTGCTGCTGCTTATGTCAACCTACTGCCCACCGTCTCACCACCGAAAAGGACCCCCGGGGAAGTCTATTGCCAACAGCCCGTCCTGCCCTTACTCATGTCCAACCGTCTTGCGGACACAAATCGTTCATAAAAGGCATGATCTACTATACAGCCGATCGTCCCATCAGCCGACAGAATTCTGTTCCCCCACAGCTTTCAGCTACTCCGGCTACTCCCGTAATCCCCCCCCCTCCCCCGTAGGTCTTCTCAGAGCCCCATTTAGAGCCCCGACCAAGCACCCCAAGTATACTCCAAATAATCCATGCTTGTTGGCGAGTAGGACACAACTATGCATCACCCTAAAGCAGCCAACCGAACCTCGCTGCATTAGCTTAGTACCTCGGCTAATCGACAAGGTTCTCCCGAATCCACTTTGCAATACGGGCGAAAACGGCCATCAGGTGAAGGGTCGCCATGCATTGGAACCAAACGTACCATATTCTCCAAGTATGCCGAAACAACTTCCCAGTCGTCTGGCTGAGCGCCAGCACCTCCCGCCGAACCTCTGTAACCAATTTACCTCTCCTCCAATGATAAAATAACTAACCCCCAGTTGAATCAATCAACGGCCCCGATTTGCAAGCTCCACGCTCTTTCCTGAACACGGGATGGGCCAGCCCAACCAACTACAGTTATTTCGTCGGTCCTGGTCGAGCGATAACTAACCGCCCCCTGCGTATCCCGTTGAACCCAGTCACCACTACTTTCCACCATCTCACTTTACATTACCCATTACCTCAGCATCCAACCCCCACCTGGTTACTTCAACCACCCTGGAAATCCCACCTCCGCAAACGTCCAATTTTTTCCTGACAGCACCCTCCCAACCCAGCCTCATCTGCTAACCAACATCCCCTTCTTCACAATGCCGGCTCCCCACTTCTAACTCCTGTTTGGACTCCATCGCTTCTGTACATGACAATCCTGACGTTATGAGTCCACTTATTGATGTTTACCATCTTGGCAGTGTTATCCACCAACACCCGCCGATGGTTGTTCCTACCCCACCCCATGACAATACAGCTGCACTTACCTTCCTCCTCATTAATGCTCGTTCATTACTGAATAAAACCCACACTCTCCATAACACAGTACTATCTTCCGACTTTGACATCACTGTCATAACCGAAACCAGGCTAAATGATTCTGTCCCATTGGGCCAAATTTCTGTAGCTGGTTACGAAACCTTCGTAAAAAATCGTCGCCGTCATGGAGGGGGCTGCTTAATCCACATTAAAACCAGCTTTCCTACCATTCCTCTCTCTGATCGAACACTGGACGCAATCCAGGACTCAATACGGGTAATGGTTCTTCTACCCAACTTTGCACTTCATATCGGCTGCTTTTATCGACCACCCAATTCAAACATCACGGACCTCGCCCACATCGTCAACGCCTTTGACCACTTTGCACCATCACCCTCTTCTTCAAGTCTCCTTCCTGGAGATTTCAGTGTAACTAATATCTCCTGGGACACCGTGCCATCACCCCAATACTTCACGAGCTTCGTTTCGACCATACGCGCAGGGCGCCAGGTCCAGCACGTGATGACACCAACCAGAGGAAACAGCATACTTGACCTGATATTTACCATTGGCCCATCGGATGTGATAACTACCGCCCTCAAGCTCTTCCCAAGCAGTGACCATAGAACGGTATCTTGCAGATTCACAGCCGGACCCATAGACCTCATATGCGGCTCATCTCAACAGCCCCTACACACGATCAACTGGATAAACCTCAAGCCCATGCTTCGATCCCTCAACTGGGATGACTACTTCCTACAGCACGACCCTCAGCTCGCCAGTAACGTACCCTACTATATGCTACATAGTTGCTTGTCAGCAACCACCACCATCGGGACCAACCGCTCTCAAGCCCGCAGCTCTTACCAAACAAGGCTGCGAAATAGACATGCAAAACTGCAGATCTAAAACAAAAGACCTCCACACTATTGCAACTCCACTCTCTCTCTCTCACTCTGTAACCATCAGTCTTCGGACTAATGAACTGCTGCGAAAGCAGGAGCTTTCGGCCTTGAATTCCTTCGACAGATTGTACCGATTGTCCCGTCTGCTAAAGAGCAGAAATCAGCGAAAGTCTTCAGGGATACCCTATTTAATTTTGGAAAACAACACGCAAGTTAAATGTGCAGCCGAAATCGTCCAGGCGCTCAACACCCTCTTTTCAGAATCCATGACCACTGACGCCACTTCGAATCTGCCACCCGTACCCCTCATCACCGAGAAGGTTCTCCCTGACATTGAATTCAGTTTGAACGACGTGGCCCATCTACTGCTGCGTGTTAGACCATCCTCCCGCCCTGGCCATGACGGCATCCCCCCAACACTCTTTGATCTTGGTGGAAATGACGTTGCTGCTACCTTTATGAATCTCTATAACTCATCCCTTAAACATGGCATTTTTCCATCCCAGTGGAAAACTTCAACCATTATTCCTATCCACAAAAAACGTCCGGTGCATGACCCTCAAAATTATCGTCCTATTAACCATACCCCTTTAGCTGCCAGAATAATGGAGCGTTTGAACAACAAACAGATGTCCGATTTCCTTCTCTCCCATAACCTCATTCACAGCGGTCAACATGGCTTCCTACGGTCAGGTTCTTGTACCACATGCCAGTTTGATTTCGTCAGCCTACTCACCACGGCAGCTGACGACGGCAAATCTATGATTATCATCTACGTCGATATGACCAAGGCGTTTGACCGAGTTCCTCACTCCCGGTTGTTTACAAAACTCCGGGCCTGTGGTATCCATGACCCGCTTTTATCACGGCTCACTTCCTACCCGTAGGACCGAACCCAGGTTTTATATGCTAATGGTCATCTATCGCAACCGGTGCCTGTCACTAGTGGAGTTATACAAGGAAGTTTACTTGGTCCGCTATTCTTCTTACTCTATATTGACAACGTTTTTTCGATTGTGCAACACGACACACCTTTACTCTTCGCCGACGACATCAAAGTAGTTTATGAGTTCCGCCATGAAGATTTGAGCACAGCGCCGTCTGAAATAGATGAAGATCTTGAGAAATTTGATCAACGGTGCACTTCGCGGCAGATACGCTTCTCGACATCAAAAAGCTTCTACGCAACCTACAGATTTTAGGTCCCTCTCGGAACTCTGTCACTGAACCAAGTGCCCATCACCCAAAGCTCATCAGTGAAGGATCTTGGGCTTGTTATAAAAAAGCGGGGATATCAGTATGCTTTCTGAAGTCCATTATTTGGCTATTTCAGTTCAGTTGGTTAAAACCTCCTGCAAAAAATTTATTAAAACGTAAAATAAAGTCCCTTTAACCAGACGATACGCACGTTGAAGACACTCAAAAAACCATACTTTAGGAGAGGGTATGAATTTAGATGGTTCCTGGATGATTCCTAGGTCATATTTCCAGTTTGCTCCACGTGGAATTGTGGTTATGAAGGGGTGAAAATTTAAGGCTCTTAAATAGAGAGTAGGGACAACTTCATACATTCATAACTTTATTGCTATCTTAAGAAATATAATTCAGGGAATTTTATGACAAACACTCAAAAGGTTGCAATGATAACAGGAAACGGAATGCTCTTTATTTTGACAAATTCAACTATTTCTCTTCAAATGACAGCTTTTCCAATCCAAATGGAGTGACATAGACTCACCTCAGTTTGCTGGAGTAGTGAGTGAGCCCGGTAGCTTCCGTGTGAGCTACACGTAAGCCTTTTTAGTGCAAACTCCAGTGGGTCATATCTGCCTATCTGGGTGCTTCCTGCCTGAAGTAAAAAGTAGAAAACCTCTAATAGTTGGCACCTTTTACTTCGGTACACAAGGTGAGTTTAAGTTGATTTTCCGGCCTCATATAAAAGCGTGCGAACGAAGATTCCCTTGTTCTGCTGCTTCGTCTTGTATCGCACTGTTTGCGGTTGGGCGCATAAACGTGGTCTGTTCCGCCATTTTGGCTCTTGGTGAGGAAGGAATATGCCCATTGCGAGCCGCTTAAGTTTGGTTCTCATATTTCCCAAACGACACTTTCGTGTTAGGCCGTTGCAATGTTCACTTTTTGACTCACTGACATCGTCTTCAGAAAGGGGTCACTCCCTTCTTATTATATTTTCGTTGTTGCCCTTCATTCACGTGAAGTTAGACCTTTGGCACACCTGTCTTCTGTCATGTGCCCGACTGATGAGGTGGTACTTAAACACTACAAGCTACCGTGTAGTCTTGAAGCCTTGAAGTAACCTACGGGCGCGAGGCTTGGGCCCGAATTCCTCCGGACCTTGGGTCTACCTTGTTATCTGAATAATGCCGGTGTTAGATACGTACTCCCGATTCTGAACTTTAGTCGAGCGTTATTTGGTGTCTAGGCCGAGGTGGAGTGACGCGCTCTCCTCGGAAACCAAATCAAACTAGCTGAGATTTATTAGCGGTACTGCAAACAATAATCAATCAAAGGGGTAAATGTACAAACCTCAAACGTGGCGTCCTCAAGGTAATTACCGTTTACTAACGTTCCGTACAGTTCAGGATGGATAACACGTTCTATGGCCAATCGGCCGAGGCACAAGTCACAAAGTAGGTTAACGAAACGACCACAACTAACAATGACAAGAAAAGGAACGCGCATATAAGGGACATGAACGAACGGAAAGGCGAACAGGCGGAAATCGATCGATGGCTTTGAACAACCAGGGAGTAGGGCAGGGATTCGCTCAGGCGCGCAAATACACGATTAGTCGCGGGTCGAACAGGTCACAATATTAAGTGGGTGCGTGTGTGTATGCATCGGTACATGTGCGTGATCAAACATGCCTGCCGGGTGCAGCCGATCAGAATTCGGTGCCCAATCGAGCAGTCTAGTCTAGGTCTAGTCGACCGAGTGGTGGTTCAGCGTGTGTGTGTGTGTCTGTGTGTGTGACGGACGGGCAACGCTTGAGAGCGATGAGGAATCGTGTAGACTGATAGCCGTGCAACCATGTGGTCAACGTGAAATGAATTAGGAATGTCAAACCGGTCCGAACGTAGCACGGGTTCGTGGTCATGGATGAGCAGGATTGAAACAGGCAAAACAGATTCAACAGCCGGTGAGCTGAAAAACGGTTCACTGGGTAATAGAGAAGTGGGACGACGGGAGAGGGTTCAGTATAAATATCTTGACAGTGCTTTGCTTCTGGTATTGTCGATTAGGTGGAAGATAGACCAATGGTTGAAGGAATATGGTTCAGTTTTTTGGCTTTCCGATTAACTTCTGTAATGAAACAATTTCGGCCTGGAAATTTCCTCCGAATTCTAGTGGCATGTTCTGAGCCGTTCGTGACACCATAGCCCTATGACGTGATGAGGGTACATTTTAACTACACTGGCAATAATTAGCCACAGTTTTACGCCACTACCGTTATTATTCTCCTCCTTGGACACAATCGGTGTCACTGCACGCGTACGGCTTATCGACGGGGTTTAATTAATAAGCATTTAACAGAAAAATTTTGCGGTACCTTTCAACAGAAACGCACGTGTATATGCAGGTTTTTCGTTGACCCCGGGGTGGAAATATGACTGCAGCATAGCAGTTCTCGCTAATGAACGGATATAAGCACGAAAGAGTTACGCGAGAAGCAGTACGAAATAGTTTAAAAGGATACCGGTTAATTTTTCGATCGCCCGAGATTTAGGCACCTAGTATGCCCAATGCATTTCACCAGGGCCCGCATGGGGGTTAACTAGGGTCTGTTTGGGTCCCCTGATTCAGCAGAATTAACTCACGAGTTCAACTATCCCTACAGATAGATTGTTATCAGCTGAAACAGTTACTCTATGTGGACCAAGTTATTCCTTTTCGGAAATGACAACTGTCTCTTTGTCCGTCGTTTACCGTTATGTTACTGGAATCCGGTGATGGGCCGTGTGCAACTGGAGGGATGGTCTGCGTAGACCAACATATGCTTACTATACCTGCAGAGAAGAAAATGTAAAAAGTGACTACAGCTGAAGAGTGACCTATAAGTCACCTAAGCGGCAAGGAACTAGCGACAGTAGCAGCCAGCCAATGTTTTGTAGCGGCTCAGCTGTTGCCTCGTTGTTTGCAATATATGTCCATGTTGGTTCTTTGACACGTTAGCTCGGAGGCATCCCCTGATTTTTTTCGAGCATCTGAGTGACGCAATTCTTAGACCGCTCGAGAAAGAATACACTGGATGACCCTACGGTATATCGGGCTGTTTTGCTGAGTTTTAAGGGCATCACCCTGTGGAAAGGAAAACAGCGTAATCGACTCCATGAGTGTTCGTCGTAAGCCTTGTAAGCTGTCAAGAAAAAGGGGAAATCGATCAGCTGGATTACAAAAATGACTCGCGGGTGCTACGCAACACCGATAATTGATATTATCACGTAAAATTATTGCCCGTGACACGAACCGTGAAGGCAAATAAGAGTGAGATATGAAAACCCCTATTCCAACTGCATCTTTAGAGTCAAAAACGCCTTGCATTACTTTCCGTGTAAATAAAAGTAAATTTAATGAGCGTACCTGACAGCAATACTTTAGCACACTAGTCGTACATCATAAGATCAATTTCACAATTGGGGTTATTGATGTAGGGCCAAGTCTAAATGGCGGTACCTTAAACTCAACTGCCAAGTTATTTGCGGACTACCTGACCTTGATTCTAACTTCGCCGAGAGCTACTATACTCAGGTCCATTTAGAACGTTCTCCGCTCACTCTTCTGCTTGCGAAAGCCTGTCTAATTTCTACCGAATAGTTCAATTCCATGTTGTACTTGCTACCTGTACTTGGTTTCTTCTGGGTTAGACCCAAAAAACTCGGAATTAGGATGTTCAGATGCAGCACCAGAAATTTGCACCTTATAAGCTATTTGGTATCAGTGCTTACGACCCACAGGTTTCTCATTCGAGAATTTAAGGACAATTTTGCCGTATGATTAAGAGCCGCGCCGCAAGAAGGTCCTAGTTAACTTTATCAGTGAGGAAAACCTTGGTTTATTCAAAACTGAGCAGGTCTGCTTGTAATGTTCCTCTCTTAAACGGCTCGGCTGGACCCTCCTCACTCGTTGACCGGGTGGAGTTATAGTGCTGCTTTATGAAGCTGCCAACAATTGTCTGCTTTGTCTAACGTACGGACATGCACGGATGCATTCACATCCTTCAAAATACACTGAGATGTTAGCTGCAGCCTTGGATTTTGGGTGTTGACATAAAAATGGCAGCTGGTGACAACCATACTATTTCAGCCAGTTAGTCAATTTCTTCGTCGCAAAATGACTTACGCTGGAGGTACAAATCAACAGCGGGACATTCTCTTGACTGGATGATTTAGGTGTAGCCGTATTCGGGAAATCAGCATTAGGACAAAGTAAAATACCTCTCCGGCCAGCGGGAGTAGGGATCAATACTATCCGGAGCATAGTACCTGCCTAGAAATAATAACAAAAGTATATTTCTCGGCCGCGGCCAAAGGGCATTCAAGAAAGCACGGTTGGGGTTTAGAATACCGTTCAGCAAGGTGAAAAGCTCAAAAATTTTGAAAAGGAGAGTCGCACATTTTAGCTGCTGGAGGATAAAGTTGAGTCGAGTTTATTTGAATTAGCGAAAGTTGTTTAGGCGGTAAGCACCAGTCGTTTGCGAATTAACTACAGCTAGTAATAGGGACTTGACCGAACTCGAAGTTGGTAAAGCTAAAGCTGTCTAAGGAAGCAGGAGATAACATGTACAAAAGAATATGCAGAAGATGGTCGGTGTTGCTGACTCAGGTTTACTGGAAAAGCCACCGGTTTTAAAGCAAGCAGACAGGAGGAATTTGGAGGGATTTTTGAATGTTAAATAGATAGCACCTCTTAAAAGGGGTAAGATGGTTACCAGGTCGATTACCAAGTATCATTCATTTATTTGAATTCGCAGCTGAGGGAAGAAATACGAAGATGACGGTAAGGAAAGTTTGCCCAGGCGCTGTCCTGAGTAAGCTGGTAAAATTACGAATATATACCTGTATTTAATCTTCCTGATTTTGTCTGCTTTCTTGCTACTCATCACGGGTAGGGAGGGCCCACAGGGCCTTAGATTCACAAGTCCACCATGTTGAGACGCCATTTGAAAAGGGGTGTCACCAAACCTGGACTGTTCTTTGTTGAAGCAGCTATCTTTGCAGGGTTACTGATCAATCGAGATTAGCGGGGTGGAGATTCGGCAGGGCAAGGGTATTCATCTATCACTCCCTCCGCTGTGACGTAAGGTTATTCCTACCGCGATCCAGAAACAATTAGCGGGCGACGGTCTTTGCTATTATACATTACGCTGTGAGTACGGTCCTCTGGCAGAGTACGAAATGTGCTCTCACACGAGAGGATTATCACCCATTGAAGATAGGAGCTATTAGAACTTACGGGGCCCGTACGGTAAAAATGACGGGCACTGATGGCTAGTGTAGTAAAGTCTGGCGCTTGGTCTGTCTCTCTGTCTGGCGAATTAGGGAAAACCTATCTCAGAAAATGTCATTTTTTCTGCTGTGAAGCTTTTGGGATGGTTTTTGTTCCCAGTGGCCTGACCACGATGAATGTGGCTAGTGATGGGAATGGTTCCAGTAAGGCTTCTGCCGTCAAGAGTCAAACTATAATCCTCAGCTGTCAGCTGAGAAAATGACACGGCAGAACCAGTCGTCTAGCAGAAACCTCGAACTGTTTGAAGTTTTTGGTCTCACTGGGCGACGTATAAAACAGCATCCAGCTGCAGAGAGTGGTGCAAGTTCCGACCTGGCTTGTCATAATGCAGACCTCAGGCAGCTGACGGAGTAACATTTGCAATGAAATTTAACAAAAACACCACAAAGTGTGCTTTATAGAAATGAACTTTATAAAAGTTCATTGGTAATTTTTGTTGAAACTTGTTTCTCTTGGTCAAATCTCGGTAATTAGCTCCCCCGTTATTGGCTTAGCCATTGCAACTTGTTGATTGGGTTATTGGTCGTATATAATCCGTAACCCCAAGCTTGATGTTCACTTGTCGTTTCTTTCTCGCACTGGCTGGTTCTTGGTATGGAGAGAAGCTAAGCTGATGATTTTGCCCAGTTTTGCGCAACGGTTGAGAGGTACCCGGATTTGGATGCATTCAGATCCGATGTTTGGGACTTCCAATCAACCACTTTTCCGAGTTTTTACGTATACGATTCACGAACAAGGGAAATGGCAAGTAAACGTGGTATTATTTTACCACCTGGCACGCAATACCATTTCATCAATGGGCCGTGGTCCATAACCACGACTTCCAACGAGAGACCGGGGGTTATTACGTCCGTAACCGCCGCTTGACCAGTGACCAAGAGAGTCACGTGTTTAGTATGATGGAAAGTCTCCATAATAATGCAGAGCTTAGGGATTACACCCGACGGATATCTAGCCGTCGCCTTCACAGTCGCTACTTTCGCTCCATAAGGAAAAGGTTAGGTTCCGTTGACCCCACTAAGGATGCAACGCGTGTAGGTAAGTTATTGAGAAATCAGGGGTATTCACAGGTCATTAGTGACGATGGCGTGATTAGGTTTGTTCTGTTTGTTCCTCTTGTAAGTAACGAGCTCGTCGGCAGGTTCGGTGACGTGATGTTAACCGATGCCACACATCAAATGAATTACGGTGGATATGTCTTGTGGCACGTTATGGTCGTGACATAAATTTGGGCCGTTGGGAATTGCCAGTATCGGGAACACGGTTTCCAGCTTCTGTGCCGGAGTTCGTTCATAAGCAGAATACGTTAAAACTAACCCATATAAATGCGAAACTGGCAATCACCGATGATGCCTTGAAGGATCTTGGGGTAATTGTGAGCAACTTAGGCGATGATAAGTTTAAGCATATAATAGACCTTATTCACAGTCTATCGCGTGGACTAGCTGAACGGCCCAGTTCATGGTATCAGTTACAGGAAGTTCCCAAGCCCACGGGGAACCTAGAGGCAGACTTGAATGGCAGTGCGTTGTACGTTCCAGCAACACCACTGGCTAGTACTAGCTCATTAGTAGCCAGCACCAGCGGTAGTAAGTCACAGTCGAAACGAAAATCTACCTTGGTAGTTAGGAATGCGGACGATGAAGATATAGTTTTCATAGGGAACCCACTGCAAGCCTTGGATTTCCGTCGGTTGCGCACCAATACGCCGACACCATTCAAAACGTAAAACAAGCGTCGACGTGTGGATCCAGCGGCTTCACCAATTCGGGAGGACGTTTGCAGTGTATGCAGATTAGAGGAACCAACGGTGGACATTGACGAGGACGTTCAGTGGGTGCAATGTGGCTCCTGTGGTCGATGGGCCCATTTCCAATGCGCGGGATTCAGAAAGGACGACGAGGAGGAGGACAACGAGAATGTCAACATGGTCCCTATGGGGCCACCACATTTTGATTACCGTGTTGCTTCTCTGAAGCCATTTCGTTGTTGCCTTTTCATTTCTCTTGCATGTGAGTCTCGTTTCACGTGCGTAAGCCTGGGAATACTAGCTTCATATAGGGGGTGATCATTTGCGAGTTTGGGCGTGGTATATAGAAAACTCCGTGCTTTGTTAAACATTTCGTGAAGATCGACTGACTTTGAACAGCTTCTGAAAATTGAAAGTAAGTAGCATTCGATTCAATCCGTTACCCATATCACGTAAGTTACAGTACCGATAAATACTGAGAGCATTGATAGCAGAAGAGAAGTTATCTGCTACGAGCAGACAAGAGGATCAGCTAGTTAGTTCAGCGAAACTTTGCTGTTTGATACATGGAAGAGAGCTAGTACAGTGGGGCATAACTTTATATATATACATATATATATATACATACATATAATATCCGTCGGTCATTGGTGGAAGCGAAACCGAACCTGCTCTACTTTCACCCGTCACTTACGTAACTCCTCAAGCCAATGGTGCACACGCGGGTAGAAAAACACAGTTTCCATATTCTGGCAGTTATTCTTTTAGCCTAACTTCACTGGGTCAGATTACATCACCCATCGGTCCCTGGGAAAGAGCACCGCCACTAGGGGCAATTTTTCACACAAAATAGGGATTTCGGGACAATGATAAGTGAGGACCACTTTTCCAAATAATAATTAAGAAACAGTCCAAGATTTTCAAGATATTTCACACATTTTTTGCCATTGCCAGATACGAATCAACACCTCAGTTCAATTTTATAGTCCGCTTAACACAACTGATTACCAGTTTCCTTGATCAGAAAGTTTTTTAGCAAAGGAAAAATCGTCCCATTTTTTCTCATTATAAATATAACAGATGAGCCACTTACAACCCAGCAAGTAACTCGTATTTCACAATAATCTTGGCAGACCAGTTTCGTGTTTTTCAAAGTTCGCACCCCAGAGATCCAGGATTCCGCGCCAATTCAAGAATCTCCAGGTCGGAATTTACACCGCTACACCCAGCTGCATCGAAAAAGGTGGAAAAGGCGGCAGTCTCAAGGACATTCAAGCTGAGAGTTATGGTGGTATTTCGAAAGTCTATCAGCGTTACTTATTGGGGCTTGCTGCCTGATAGGCTGACAGGTTTTCAAAGCTGACGACAGATATCACTATGTTTATAGAAGGAGGTCTCTGGGCAGCAGGTCAGAGAAGAAGCGTCGAGATATTGGCTGGGTTAGGAGTGATTATTCCCACGCGTCGCAAAGAACAAGCAAAGACCCCCACCCCCAAAAAACTGGTTGGGATTGAGGAAGGGTGGGCGAAATGGAACAGAGTTTTTGAGAAAGGTTGGGTGAAGACGTATCAGTGCGATTAAGCGGGGAGAGGCGAAATACAAACGGGAATAGATATCTGCAAACGTTAACCGTAAGAAACTTTGAGAACCACTTTCGATAGCGCTCGAACGGTGGCCTTTAGAATGGGCTTGAGTACTAAGTACTTGGATTTGAAAGAGGCCACAAGTTGCCTGGGCTCTAAGAAAATAGGCCAGGGCTTCCACTTTGATGGTTGCACGTCGAGGTTGTGTGAACGGTTACGGCAGTATTCAGCAACACTGGACAAACCTTCGGTCAGTTCTGGATACTAAGAAGTGGGAAGAACAATGGACACAAATTTTGCAATACCCGGGTGTCCAGAATGCGGAGATCGCAAAAATGCAGTCCGTCACTCAGGAAATGCAGTGATTCTATCTTTGCAACACAAGACTCCGTCACAGACCACCGAGACTTCTTTGCACTGTTCATAGGATGCATAAATCGACGTCAAGCTTCTTCTAGCCATTCATGTTGAATACAAAAGGCGATGACCTGGTAGCTGTTACTTGTTTCGCGAGTCAGACCTGGCCGACCAACATGGGATGGCTATGTGAGCAACCTGGCAACTGTAGGGGTTTCTTCGGAAGTGGCCTAGCGAGACAGGTAGTCTGCAAGTGGGATAGGTTGTGCCTTGCAACAATGAAAGCCATAAGAGTGCGCCGATAAATCAAAACTCCGGCTCTGAATGATGGCCGCTGACGACCTATCCAAGTGCTAGTATGGATTGTAGATAAACTTTAGTGCCTCGCGATTGGTTGCGGTGATGAAATTGGCCCCAAACAACACTTGTGCAGAGAAGCAACGGTTCAGTTAACAGCCTTTGCCTCATGCTGCTTTCATGGGTATTCGCCTTCAAGGAAGCTGAGTAGGTGAGAAGTGCACAAAACTGGATGATCTCATTTTCCTGGCACGACCCTTTTGTCTGTAAGAGGAGCTTCCCTAATAACGGCCTAGGATGCGTGATGGGAAATGGCCCGGCGTACTGCAATGATGGGCAAAACGTCAGTGAGAAAAGTAAGCATTTTTCATGCACCGAGGATCGCCGGAACGTCTATTGGGAGGAAACATCGAATGAGGGTGAAGTTTTTGTGGCAAAACAGGGAATAAATCAAGAGCAATAACTTATAGAACCCAGTGGAGGACGCAATCCGACCAGTGATTTTGGAGAGGATGAATTGGATACCGGGTAAAAAGGTTTGAGGTTAGGGTACGAACCTTAAGGATAAACCAAAATAACCCGAAGAAGTGAAATCAGAAGTGCAGAAAACTCTTATCATGGTTGACTGTTAAAGTTTTTCAGAGGTCCACCTGGCAGTAAGCGCAAAAGGCCATCGTGCATATATCTTTGACGGGAGTATATGTAACAACATCATCTTTTTGGGCACGAATTCCTTTCAGGTCATAAGTTCAAGTGTACTAAGTCTTAAAAACGATAGGGGAAGCTCCAATACTGAAGGCGGAAAACTACACTGACATGGGCTAAACGGCTTATTGGTGGTGTTTGGTTCACGAAATCGTTCAACAGGGGGAATCTCCAAAAATGATTGCTTCAGGTAAAATTTCAGAGAAATACTTGGAACAGTGAAATTTAGAAAGACTGTCCTAAGGTTGAAGAGTGAAACAGCTAGGCAGTTTCGGCATTTTGTTCGAGGTAGTAATGGTATTAATAATGATATGTATCTCGACCGGGATCAGGACTTATGGGCAAGGCATCATCAAAATGTACAGTGTTGTACAGCCGTATGAAGTTTGCACAAATTTCAAAAGTAGTACTCGCGCATTTCAGTAACGGTGCAACAGGGCTAGGCCACGTTTAGGAAACTGAAGTAGGAATGGTTAACGCGGCAAGTTCGAAGACAGTTTCGATTTCAGAAGCGGGGAAGAGTTGAGAATTAGCTAAAGTCGAAGCCGCCAGTTAAGGCGTTACTGAAATTTGGGAAAGATGCAATATGTACAGAAGTGGTTGAAACGTGAGTTCATCGAGACACTAAAGAAAAATGGAGTGGTACAGAACGAAACAAGTAGAAGCACAGCCTGGGTGTCTGAAGGATCCCTATCGAAGAACCGGAGGGAGAGTGTTACCAAGGAATAATCAGTCACGGCGGAAGATAAAACCAACATGAGGTAGTTAGTCAATGACGTCACTGGCTTGTGGAGAAGCTTATCACCATCGATGTCGTTCGGACAAGGCGCTAAGCCAGAGGACGGTGGTTTGAAATACTTAAAGGAGGTAGTTCGTGCAGTCAAGTAAATTTATTTTGGCTGTATTTTTTAGGTAATTCCATTGTGATACTTACAGATTTATTTTTCACATGAAATAGGACATGAAAAGAAGTACTTCGCAAGGAATGCAATGTGCTACTGAAGCAGCTTGGATGGGGGTGTGAAGCTTAGCCAAGGATTTCAAAATGGAGTCATTGAGGAAGCAGTCATATGGGAGAAGATAAAGCAGATAAGTCAAGGCAGAAACGGGGAGATGAAATGCGAGTACGCAAGTCCTGTTGCGGTGGTTTGCGGAGGACCAGATCTGAGGCCACAACGGATATTATACTGGATGTGGAGAAAGAAGAATATAGAGCCAAGTTTCCACTAACAGCGAGTGACTAGTGTTTAATTTATAATGTTCATGTTTGCCACCTACCTCAGGTCACTAATAAGGGCCTGAGAGCGGGCTAGCTCAATGGACGAGACTGAACTTTCAAGAGGAAAACGACAAGAGTAGCGTGCAAAAATGGACTAAGATGACGTTTGTTGACAAAACGGGGGATAGTAGGTTGAAAGTGCAACGGCTGTAGTAGGATTCCGGTCAGGAATTTGTTACTACGAGGCAGAGTGAACTACTTTTCTAGGGTATACTGGAAGCGATTGTTAGGTCGGTTCGTGAATTCATTTGGTGCGGGGATCCGCCTTGCTATCGGGCTAAGTTGTCACCGTGGCTGGTAACCCGGGTAACTGTATCGCGATCACAATGGCAAGCGATGAAGGAGGCTGCACATACCATACACCGGCTTGAGCATGAGTTTAGGCCGTGACAGTCCAGAGTGGAAAGTATTCCAGTGTGATATATCAATTCGTTTCATCCGTGCGATAATCCTGGAGTAAAGCCCAACGGACCTATGGTTACCCAAGTAACCAACATGATCTGGAAGAGATCGGAGATGTGGCAGTCTGGGGGATATTCCAGCTGGGGTTTGTGAATACAGTTTTAGTAGAAACCCAACAATCACAACTTGAGGAGATAGAGTGACCGAAGCCTGGAACAAATAGGGAGATCGGCAATCTGGAAGCGGTTCCGTTTGTGGGCTTTGATATCAAATGAACGTTAGATGTATTCCTTTAAGTACGACAAGGGTAAGACTTCATTTTTTCTTGGCGTTCTCATCGCTGAGCTTGGTTTTTAGATCGCAAATGTTTCATCACTATCCGAGGTGACGTCGTCAGTGCATGTCACCTCAACTGGTGATGAAGTGTTTGCAATCTAAACGCCAAGCTCAGCAAGCAGAACATCATGGAAACCAACAACATGGGCTACAACCAACACAAATATTTAAAACTATTGAGACTCCATTTTTTCGGTCGATGGTACATGTTTTATGTCGTGGATAGGACTTTGAAGTCCTAGGTTTTACTGGCAGAAGCTTGGAGGGAGTGTCGACGGGGATAAGTTATAATTCCCGTAGTATGAAAGCGCTGCAAGTCGATAAAGCTACGGACACCAAGCGATGGCATTCCATGTACCCGCGCACGCAGAGGGTTAGACCAACTGTACTTAAGTGGGGCGATTGTAAGGCTAAAATATGAAATCCCATGGAGTTTTAAGGGGACTGTGCTAGATACTGCGGCTACCCAAGCGCCGGCTTTCTTTCATACGTGGGCGCTAGAATATCGTTTGGTTTCACGCTGGTCGTCAGCTGCTACAGTCAACAGAGGGTTGTTTTATATTTTTTGACGTAAGAGGTACAGATGTTTTGCAGCCCGTGCATTTAGAAGACGTCTGGAGAGTGAATTCTGAGGCTACTGCTATTCAACCGCTAAATATTTGCTGTTAAGCATCCCGGAGTGGGTTGAGAACGATTCAGTTTTCGTATTACTATCGAAAGTTAACGAAGGCTGGTGATAGTCTATCCACGTATCAACAGAAAGATTTTGAGCAAAGCTGACTTCACATGATTAAGTTTGGGGAAGCGCTTATGGACAGAGGAATTTAGGTTCAACGAGCTGGCCAAGGATGGAACGAGAGACCCGGAAGGGTTTGAACTGGGGGAGCAGGGGTCGGCTTATACGTGGAGAGCTCATTCGGCACATTGTCACCCAGCACTGGGTCAGGCAGAAGTACTGAGAGCTTAGCTTGTACGCTCCTTTTTCTTTTTTTTTGGGGCACCTCACCCGACGGCAGGTTTCAAAACTCCATCATTTATTATACCGTAGGTGTGGAGTAGCACGCTTACCCCGTAGGGTACACTTCCCATTTCTCCTCTGCCGCCGTTCTTCAAGCGTGACCCATGGGGTCCGCCACTGTTTTCCCTCTTTATAATACAACTAAAGGCTTGCTGCCATTTCCCCATCGGTAATTTCATGACCTTTGGTCATGAAAGAGAGAAAACGTGAGAAGCATACACAAGAAAAAACTTCAACACTCAAGGAATGCATATTTGACTACTTGCATCCGGCAAGGCCAGAGTCCGATGACTTTCGGTTTAAATGTGGGCCGGCTGTTGTCGAAACAATCCGTGGTGATACATCTGGGCGACCCACGGATGGTTCGTAGTTTTGGTGGCTAAGTATCAGATGTCCTGTAGGGGCTAATTATGGGATGATGCTGCTGTGTTTGCCGGACGGATGATCTTTGTGCTGTGGGGGCTGCCGTTTGAGTCTTATGATAGAGAGGGAAGATGAGCAATGGGTGCCTGATGATACAGTTTTGGGCTACTGCTAGAGGGAGGTCAAGGAATCTGGCAGGTGCTGCCCACTGTATTAGAGACAGGGGATGAGACCAAATCAAAATTAGTGCTGGGAATGTTTAAAGTTCATCGTTCCTGCAGCCGGTGGCATTGGATATATTCAAAGAAGATTTCGGAGGCGCAGGCCTTAGCCATGAATGTAAGTTAGGACATGGTTGACTGGTGGGTTTGCGCTGATAAAGGGACAACCACGATGAATAGTGAGGTACAACCTGTATGCTATCGATGGTTCGGGTTATTATCGAACGCTCTACTCGTAGGCCCTGTCAGTAGCCGTATATGGATTTTAAAGATCGACCGTTTTTTATACAGCTTTCCCTATTACGCGGCTGTGTCACATTCATATCAGGATATACCCGACCAGGGGATTGAAGGTGCTTGCGGGGTTGCCTTTTTTCCTTTGGGCTGCAAAGGGTCAAGCCATAGGTGCGTACAGCGTTGTCTGAGGCTAAGGTTTGTAGGAGGCCCAGGTATTATTTTGTTAAGTCAACGATGAACATTTTCAGTGTCAATAACGTACCGTCAGTGTGTATTTGAGAACACAGGCGTGAAGTACTCCAAGGTTGGGCGAATATGAGTTTTAAATACCTCTAACTTACCATCCGCGAGGAGGATGTTTCCCTGCAGCAAGCCTGGGGACCTACTTGCTCGTGAAGTTGTGCGGGAAGTGCCTTCAGATGAGTTGATTGTGCAAGAGTACCGCAGTCCGAAGCCTCATACTGCTGGGCCACATGGAAAAGGGACACAGCCAGTCTTGCCCGTGCCGCAAGGAACATCGCATTTTGGCGTCAGACAACTGCTCCCGTTCGCTGAGAGTTCCAAATCTCAGTGACCTTACCAGGACGATAAGGACTGTACGTCAACCGCGATGTTATTTGGTGTCACAGGTAGGTTGCCTTGATCGAAGTCATGGACAGTCTTTATGTCGCCGGCAAATAAGAAAGTTCCGTCATGGGTAAAAACATTGCAAATGTGTTAAGAACAGCCGTGGTCCTAGAACATTTCCTTAGGTAACCCCACTGTTCACAGGGGGGTTCTGACACCTGGCCATCAATTCTGGTGACCTGGTGACGATATGATGGGTGGGATTTTAGCCAGATGAGCGGGGGGTTTCAAATCCCATAACCCTAAATCTTGTTCGTCAACTTCAGGTGCGGGACTCTATCGAAGGCTTTTGTCCTGTCAAGATAGACGATGGCGAATGCCCTGCTTTCGTCAGCGGCTGTTGTTACCAGTTACGAAAAGCCAAACTGGCAGACTAAACACGAGTGTGGCCCAAAAGATCCACGCTGCCTGAGGCCGATGAGTTTGTGTGCTGAAAGACAGCCGGTCAGATAACGTATTCAAAGTAATACGCCATGGCACCGAGTTTCCATTCGCCGATGATATCAATATCGTATATTCCTTTGAACCCCATTCCTTGACCTATACCCTCACCAAAATAGCTGACGACCTGAACGCACTTGACATATGGTGCAACACTTGGAAAATGAGTTTCTCCGCTGCTAAGAGTGCCATTCTCACGTACAAAAGTCAAATTCCTCCTGAATCCCTTATGAGGGTAACCTGGATTTTTGGCTAGGGAAAGAAAACGTGACCCGGGTAACATCCTTTGCAACGTCAACATCGCCTACCTCATATACCTTCTCCATCGCTAGCATATTAGTATCCCTTAGAATGACTTACGTCACTGACACTGCTCTTGTTAAATTCTCCCCAATTCACACGCCCAAATATCTCTTATCTATCTCCAGCATACTTAATTTGCTTTACTCGGTCCAAACTGACTCAATTCTCCTCCTTTATTTTGCCCTAGCGTCCCAACACAGTCCAGTTCCGGCGACCACCACTTACCTCTAAATCATCATTCTTATTCCCAGTTTTGGTCATTATTTTTGTATTCTCATTCACTCCCAATGGCTCATAGCCCCCATTCTTGCCAAAGTAGTTTGTGTCTAAGTTACTAGATTCCTCCTTTCACCACTGACCGTTGATCCTCAGCTGGGAGCATCCCAGACTGCGTCCCTCTACTCCTGTTTCCAGATACCAACCGGTGCGCATCTCCCTTTTGATGTCTTGGAAAGATCCGGAGATATTACGGCGAACCATCTGGCCCACTCTTTCGGCGGGAAATCTAATACCTGCCCTTCATTCCGTCGCTAACTCATTGACCCTGTTCTTCAGGGCCCCCCGCAATCCCCTAGACTACACCGTCTCTACTTCCATATGACCTTGACAAACATCACCTGTGCAAATCCTGCCGGTGCGGGGTGCGGTCAGATCCACCGCTTTGGCCGGTGAACATCGGGCGTGCAGGACATCTGCAACGATGTGCGGGCGCAAATAGGTTGGCGGATCGCACCTCCTGCCTACAGAAGTGGTCTTCAGGTCGGGTGTCCAGCGCACGAACAGCCCCACCCACTAGCATCGGTTGCCGATTGAAAAAGTAAAAGACCATTCATATACTCAAAATGCTGCTAGTAAGCTGCTGTCTCCTCCAGCTACCATGGACTCTCCATCGTGCTCGCTTCCTAAATCGCCTCCATAAGGCACCTCTTTTTACGTCCGGCAAAATTTGCTTTCTTTGGTGCATAATTATCGCATACTCAAAAACCCATCAACGTTCTTTGCTCTTTTTTCCCGGTCCACTTCCCGCGGTTTCATGCTAAACTATTATTTGCAAAACTCAACCATTCTCTAAGATAAAGCCCACCCCTTTTTTCTACTTTTACCGATATACTGGAGAACTAACGCACTTATTGACGTCACTAAATTCCGTACCACAATCTTCAGACAGCATATGACATTGCGAAATTTGTCTCTAAGGATTCCCAATAATCGACGACTCTGTGTTTGTTTGCTTTCTCTGCCAGCTCCGCTGTTCGCCCACTTAGGGCTGTTGCATTGTAATGTCCTCATCTTGCAAGGCATAGTGTCCCGCACATGCACATCTGATAACCTCTTGTGCCGTAGAGTTCTGTTCTGTCACCACAAAGTGGTCCACCTTCTGTATCAAACATAAACTGATAGTCTTCTACCCGTCACTTCATTTTTTTGCCAGCTGTGTCTATCCTATTGTCGTAGTTGTGCACCAAGCATCGATTTTTTGGTAGTTCCTAGTTTCATGCTGATGCTTTGCATTCCATTTTTCTGAAAGCAAAACAATCTGCTCAAAGTCTTTATGTTTCATCCGGTCACTCCTCTGAACATCACTTTGGCAACCACGGTCCAGATATATAGTCCACTTGATTTATCGTACACTCCGCCCATATCTGGCTGCCAAACTTTGAAAACCTATTCGTCGGTTGTTCTGTGTATTTCCTTTCCCATGCTCCATTCCGATAGATCGTCTCAGACACTTCCGATGATTGATTCACTCTTTTCACCACGTTAAGTCTTTGATGAGAATTATCAGTATGTAAATTCTTACCTGTCATTTAAGCGGTCACCTCTCTTGCAAGCCACGTTTCTGCCACTATCGTAGTTAGGCACCACAAATCGATTTTTTTGTCTGTTACCAGTT
The DNA here is from genome assembly GCA_948099385.1 of Fasciola hepatica. Taxonomy (NCBI): domain Eukaryota; kingdom Metazoa; phylum Platyhelminthes; class Trematoda; order Plagiorchiida; family Fasciolidae; genus Fasciola; species Fasciola hepatica. Next base: position 5,706,931 of record CANUEZ040000027.1, on the reverse strand, counting down.
TCATGCTAAAGCATTACGCTCCTTTTGTCTGAAAGCAAAACAATCCCCTCAAAGTCTATATGTTTTATCCGGTCACTTCTTTCACCATCAATTTGACACCCACAGTCCAGTGTGTTGTCCGTTTTGTCTTACAACTGGCTCAACCGATATACGGTCACTGAACTTCAGAATTGTAATCCTCGACCGGTTTTCCTGTCCTTTAGGTGTTATGCCACCATTTTTTATCGTTTAATTTTACATCGTAACCCCTCTCACACATTGCAAAGCTCTATTTCTTAAAAGGTCTCCTTCAGGAATGTTTCTTTTTCACGATATCCACGTACCCGTCAGTCTAGTTTGGCTGTCCGACGGGACAGACTTCCCTTCGTAGGATTTGTGTGATTCTTTACCGTTCCCCACCCACTTCACACTCTGGCAGAATAGCCACACCTACCTTCAGCCGGATTGACCACTTGACCTTGAGTTTAAACTCACCGGGCGGTACCGCAGCAATTGACTTGAATGGTTTTTCTTGTATTCGATGTCGTGCACATGATTGCACAATCCTTCCGTAACCTTTATTTAGCTTTCAACTGTGCAGTTTGATCTTGCTTTGCGGCATGCTTCAGGGTTATCCGAAATAAACTAATATTTATTTGTTTGAAGGCTTTTCTAGTAGCCTTGAGATAACTGGCTGTAATTGGTAACGTCACGCACTGAGCCTTCCCTATACCACGGGATGATAACCGATTTCCTCCACTGGCTGGGGAAGGTTCCGTTTTGGAGAGACAGATTGTAGTGGAAGGGGCATATCCGGGCCACTAAAAGCAAGTATGGCTGGTGGTAGGCCTTCAGGTCCGGGGTGGTAGGACTGTTTGGAAACGTGAACGCATCTGCTTATATCTGTATTAGTGACCGTGGTAAGCCTGAGTGAAGAACTCATGAAAAGCAGGTGGTAAGTCGGGTACGGGCTGGACTGAGTCACGGGGGTTGCGAAGAATGTGATGTGTCCGCTACCTTTTGAGGTTGGATTATGAGGTCAGCAAAAATGGACGACCTGTTTTATGCATGTGGTTGATTGTGGGGCTCGGACCCAGTGTAGCCGGGCTATCTCCTGGACTTTCTTTGAGTGGCGCAGTGCTTTGGTTTTTTGCTTCATCTGTAGGCCATGGGCCATGAGGCGGATTTCGAGGGATAAGATTCAGAGTAGGTGGACTGTAGAAAGGTCTCTACTTCTTTGGGGCTGCTGTTGAAGCTTGGCGTACTTCGGCCTTAGCTTGGTTATATTGTGACTTGCTGGTCTACATGGATAATGGAAGATGGGTGATATTTCTTCGATGCATGAATGCAAACTTGAATATAGGAAGTCAGCGGCGTACTGAGTATTTGCTGTTGAGAAGGAATCGGCCCAGTTTCTGCGGTGAATTGGCGGAAGGAGATGGCCCCATTTGGAGTGGCGGAAGTAGGGACAATTGTATGACAGACTTTCGGTGTGTGACCTGACCTGAAATCTGTAGCGGACAGTTTTATGAGAGCCGCTGTGTAGTTGTTTAGTATGGGGGCAGAAACTTTTGTCTAGCCCGGAATAGATGTCGGGTTAAGTATGTTATTCTTTCTGGCAGGTTCTTTTACGTATTGAGCCCGTTGGCCCAGGCGAACGGAAGAGGCTAATTGCGAATATTTTTAAGGAGCAGCAAAGGAAGACCAGTTTACGCCCTGTGCAATGAAGTCGCCTGCTATCTACTTGCCCCGACTTGGCATGTCAGTGATATGATTAAATGCGTCAAGGATGGGGTTAAATGTGTAAGTGTCGGCTGGGTGGTCCATATATTCAACCCGGAACTGTGGTCATCTGGGATAGAGAAATTGTAAACCTTGTTGAATCTCCAACATTCGCTTGCACGGAGCCTTCCGGTAGGGTGGCAGATAGGCGGTGAACTCAGTGAGTCCTGAAGGTATGATAACCGATCAGTGATGTTTGGTCAGAAGTTGTGCTCAGTGAACCGAGTTTCGGTGAGCAGGATGGAATTGTAGCTATGGACGTCAACCAAGCTTTATGTAGCGGAAAGTTTGTTTAAGATGGGACGCGAGTTGAATGATGCTGTGGAAAACTTTTCTGTGGGAGGTCCCCAGTGAATTCAATGGCCAAAATGGGCTTAGGAAGGCGGTGATCATGAGGGGGGTCATCAGTAAGAGACTGCAGGATGCCAAATGTTGTTTCCATTGAGAAAGCAATAGCTCTTTCGCAGCGGCGTGTATATTGAGCTAAAATCTGAAGAAGTCCAGAGGAGATTTACTCTACAAGCTGAGATGATTGAGCAAGGCCGGATCATAGATTTGGAGGGCAGGCTGACTCAAGACGGGCCTTTGAGGAGAATCATGAAGAAATCAGAGGGAGTTAATAAGGATACTTGTAGTACTACCAGTATGACACGCGGTTACAAAGAACAACAGATTTGTTTATCCGAGCATTTACTGAATTTGGTGGCACCGCTTGCCCCGTCTGTGTGCACTGTCAGCACGCCGTCAAGTTCATCCAGTACACGTGTAAATCCGGTCCGGAGTTTCAAGTTCTGCTCTGTTGAGCGCCGCCGAGCATAATCTATATTGTGTCACGAACCGAGGACCAGGGCTATAGAATATGCACGGGAGCAGATCCCGACTTAACCCAGGGAAGTCCTAGGAAATCGCGCCTTTTTACTTATACATACAGACTGAATATGACTCGATTAATCAGTGTTGTGTCACTTTGCACTACGAAGCCTACAGGTCAATTGAGAGTGTTTCCGAATTGCAAATATTCCCCTACTTGCTTGGTTAAACCAACCGGGGTGAGAATTCCGGCCGAACTGATTGTCTGGAGGAGCGTACTTAGCTCGTTTTGGTGGTGGGTAAGAAAAGGTCTTCCGGCTATTGTTCTGAAAACCTGGGGTTTCGCCATCACCAGCGCAAAGCTAGTGTTTATATTCCTCGCAAGGAAGTTTGGCGGATGAAAAGGTGCATTTTGGTGGGAGCAATAGTCCTTGTTACAACTAGGTGCAGTTGATACGAGCCGTTATTGTCTCTTACCTGCGCCGCGGGCTAATCAACAGAATCGCTTTCGGTGGCTCATGTCTACAATCGTAACACAAAATCCCGCACTGACTGGTTGGCCCCCTTTTGCGCTGTGGTCCTTGGTTACACTCGATAACCAGTACCACTGCAACAAACGTAGTAGATGCTCCTACCGGAACTAAGCGCATTGAAGGAAAGAAAATTCCGGTCTAGCCGGAAAGCAACTCGAAATTTTACTTCGCGCAGTCGTTACGTGCAAACATTCAGGGATGTGATAAAACAAAGGAATTTCGTTGACAGTCTTCATACTCCGCTGTCATTTTTGTCATTTTATCATAGATCGTAGCTAGCCCGGGGCTTCTACGAAATAATGTTATTATTGTTGGATAGAACGACAGATCTCTTTGTAAGATTCAGTGGAAAACACGGGAGGAGGTGCGAGGTGTACAAGGTGATACATAATTCCCCTCCAAATCGTTAGTCCTGAAGAGGACAGAACATGCCCGACATGGAGGTTTTCATGGTTTGCAGCACTGAAAGTGAAGCGTAGTTTCTGAGGTTCCCCTTTAAAGAGGCCTAGGGTTTATAATAATAATAATAATAATAATGGTTTATTTCGGAAGCGCCCGAAGCATGCCATGTGCATGATCATGTAGATACAGGTGATGGAATGGACAGATATAATTCATGGAAATATGGAGACTCTCATTAAAATATTGGGTAAAAAGGCTCAGAAGGGTGAATAAGGTAGGATGAAAATAGTATAAACGTATGCACACCATAGAGATTGTGTGGAGTTTAAATGAGCTCAAGAGCGGATTCTAATGGACGCCCGGTGAATTTGAAATTCAAGGTCAGGTAGACTGATTGGCTGGTCCCGGGCAATTACATATGAAGGCAGACTGGTAAACATGAGAAAGGCTGGAAATCGGTATAAAGAATTGCAGTAGCGAGGAACGATGGAGAAAAAGGTGAGGTGCATTGCAGTGGATTAGATGACAATGAAGCATTGGTACTTTGCAGTGAATTGTCGGCGGACAGGACACAAAACTCACCGTAAAACAGGCAGCGAGCAATGCAGGACGTAGAGGGATGATCAGATGACAAAAACGATTTAGAAGGATTGGATACGGTAGATGTGAGGCACAGATGTAGAGTTGATGGATGCCTATGATGACGGTCGTTGGGATGACAGCAAGAGAAATGGCAGGTGAGGAACTGCAAGATGCAGAGCGCGTGCACATAGATATATATGCGTAAGTTTATATATATATATATATAGATTAATTGTATATATATGTATAGGTTTAAGAGAAGCAGGAGCAATAACAATGGGGTCCTAGAAAGAAATTATCAGTCAATAGGAGGAGTAGGTAATGTTAGATCAATTTGTCGTAGGATTAACTTTGGAATTTCGTGGTGGATTAACTTCATGACAAGTGCACGTGGCAGCCCAACGGAGAGAAAAATAGAATGTGGAAGCACAGAAGTGATGAAGACTGTTAGGAGCAGTTCATGGAAGAGTGAAGATGAAAGACAGGATCAAGGAAAACAGGTAAGAATGGGTCTAATTATTTGATCAATGCAGGTGCGAGATGTAGTGACGGACCAGAGGAATCGGGTAGTGACAGGTCAAACAATTTGGAACTGTAAAAGAACGTCACGACGTAACATTGTCATTACAATGGTGGAACATGGGAAAGCGGACCACACTGGAAGGTACAGAAAAATGCCTGTAGCGAGCAATAAACGGATCAAGGGATGAAAGCAATGACCGAGGAGACACAGGTAAGAAATCACCAATCAGATCATTTTACTGCAGATGAAACACGAAGGAGGCGGACAAGGAATCGGGAAGCCTCGAGATAAGTGAACCAGTAATAGAGCAAAAAGGCCACACAAAAAAAACGAACGCGCAAAGGAGTTGGGGCAATGGAACTGGAGAGCTGAGTGCCGGCAGACAATTGAACAGGTGGATACTAATCAGGACACTGGAAAGAACCGCAGAGGAATCGCGGGGCCAAGTGAGGAAGATATGGTGGTGGTGATTAGATAATAAATACAACTGTAAAGGATGCGAAGTTTGGAGCGGCAAGTTCTAATATGCGGATTGGGCATGGGTGAGGGTGCGGTTGGTGCATCATGGCATGGGGCACGAGGAGGGATTAACAGGGCGACAGGTTTTAAGGAAGCTATCAATGGGCGTTCTGAGCAGAGGGTAACACCAAGCGCATAGATGATAGAAGCCAGCAATGACGGCAGGTGGGAAAAGAGTTATTGGCGAGCGTCGACAGAGAAGAGTGGTTAGGACGATAGTGACTCAAAGCAGTGAAAGTTGACGTAGAGAGAGGTAATAGGAGGGAGGACAAAACGGGAAGGTGTGCATACCGTGGTAGGGCGACAAAGACGGGAAGTGGAAACAGATGATAAGAGCTCTAGGTGAACAAGCTGTGGCGGAAAAACGATGAGGAGCATGCAATTTTCAACCGACAGCATTGGATTCGGTAGTTCAAGAAAAGTTAGGGCGTGCCACCCGCAACCGGTGCTAGTGGGTGGGACTGGCCGTGCGCTGGGCACCCAACCTGAAAAACACTTCGTGAAGTGAACGCAGGAGGTGTGATCCACCAGTCTAGTTGCGCTCGCACATCGTTGCAGACGGCCTGCACGCCCGATGTGCGCCGGCCATAGCGGTGGATCTGACCGCGCCCCGCACTGTTGGGAGTGGCACGAGTGATCATGGATAATTGTACAGGGGACAAAACGACCGCGATGGGGTTGCGTGAACCAGGAACAATTGACCAAGCCGTGAGACCATGGACAGGAGAGCCAACGGAAACAGCAAGTGGTAGACGACCGTGTAGCAATATTATCCAGATGCACCTGCCAGGGACATGGTAATTACGGTGCCCGAAGTGGTTGGCCGTCAGCGGGGATCACTGGAGAGGGAAAAAAGATGGAGAAGCGCAGTCTGGGTGTGCCCCAGCTGAGAATCAACGGATACTGAGGAGAAAAAAGTGAATATGATGGATAAGATATGAACTTAGGTGAGCAATAGGGTTATTTTATGATGGCAGGAGGTAGGTTCGCTATGGATCATTGACGGCAGTGGCCTTAGTTCGCGGGGTGTTTGCGCAAACCGTTTCGATATGACTGCCTTCAATAGTAGCGGCCTGATGCTAAAAGACAAAATGATAGCCGCCTGTCAAAATGTAAGCAAAACCGTCAGAAAGAGGAGTTTATCAATCTTGTGTACGTGCTCAGAACGGCCGCAAGGTAAAGGAAACCTACCGAAAGTAGTGATTCTAAAGCGATGAACCTAATTGCTTTGGCATTTTTTGCCCAGGCCAGAACATCGTCGTGCGTGTTGGGCCAAATTAAACAATCGGTGATATCTTTTGCAGGAGAAAGAGTTCCGGGGTGGTAGAATAAATGAAAGGGATCAAAAAGGGCTCGCAAAGAATCACGAGGAATAGAGCAAGGAGGTTTGTTCGTTAGAACACAACGGAAAATGGCTACATCATTGTAAAAGGGGAGAACTCAAGGAGTGTTAGGTGGGGGTCAGAATGGAGCCGTGCGACGACCACGCTCGCCAGGTCAGATCGGAATGTTGACAAATGGCCGACGTGCACGTGGGACAACTCGTCAGCCAAAACGTCATCGAAACCAGAAATGTGCCGTATGCCCATGTTCTCACAGTGAAGTTTTGGAAGGCGTCAATCGGTGGTTTGTGATCTGCAAAGCTGAAGGAAGACCAACCTTAAAGCACTTGCTTCAAGTATGGTACGGCAAGGTAAATGGTCCGTGGTTTCCTGACCACTGCTCTTCCGAACCAGATATGGTGTAACCTCCGAGAGAAAAATCAGAGGCTAGGGGCCCTCGCAGCCAACTTGTTTTAAGACTGTAACGACGGCTTTGGCGTTTAGCTGAATGGTGGATTCGTCGTCGGGTCTCAAATACATCAGGGACGTGACGAGTGACAGGGCGGACTTCACATTTTACAATGCTTTTTTCTGCCTCCGTGGAGACGATTTGCAAGAACTGTCTTAGGGTACTTCGGTCAGGGGCTTTCTGAAGTCCTCACAGCTAGAAATGAAACGGAGGCAGTAATTTAAAATTGCCGGACACCAACGTTACCTCCTCATGGTTTCCGGAAGTGAGTTGTCGAGTGAGGCGCCGATTTTCACAGGAAAGGGTGTGCTGCAACGACTGTCAGTGCGCCGACCGACCAAGTCAAACCTGAAATACATGAGACGCACTTAGCTGCAGCGGTCGAAATACCACCGGTTTAAGATTGTCGGAAATCTTCTTCTAGATGACGCAGGTGCACATCTTCGTTCCCGCTGGCAATCGGGATATCGCCAATACAAGCAAGCTCAAATTCGAAACTGTGACGAACTTGGGCAAAATCACCGACACGTTTATGCTACTTTTCCCAAGCCAAAGGCTCCTGAAGGAATTCCAGCAGACCGAAAGGTGTGATAATGGCGGCTTTTGATACATCCACCGAGCCCATCGGAATTTGTGGTAGGGCTTGGCTAGATCAGTTTTGGAAAAAAGATTTTGCCTGACGAGCAGAGAAAGTATCATTGATGTAAGGAATTGGGAAAAGACCAGGGATTGTGACGTTTCCCCATGCTCTATAGTCACCGCGAGGTCTCTAATAGCCGAGTCGTGATTCCGGGACCATGCTTAGTGGTGAAGCCCACGAACTGCTAGAAGGACGGATGGTTCCATGAGCTAACATACAGTGAAACTCAGCTTCCACCATTTTAGCTTCTCCGGAGTAAAGCTTCCCTGGCGAAATGTGGTATAGGGCCCTTTTCTGTGAACTACGTCACGTGTCGGTTCCGAGATGTTGCAGACGGGGCGAGTGATTTTACGAAATTGACGGTGCCAACTCTTGAGTGTCCAAAGCTGACACAAGCGAGCAGATGTTGACTGTACCTACGGTTGCGGGTTTGCCTTGGACCGACAATACGGTGGCACTACCACACATGGTCCTGTGTGTCAAATCCACCAACAGACCATTGCTAGAAATTCGATAACCATAATGGGGAGAGTGAAGTTCGCGATTTTGAAAGTCCGCCGACATGTACCATCGGAGACCTGGTGAAGAGTTGCTACCCACCGTATGTTCAGAGGTTTGGATTGTTGGTCGCTTGCAACGCGAGGGGTCAGGTCTGGGGTGAGGTTTTCATGAAGGGTGGGATGACGCTGGCATCGGCACCAATACAGACAACGTTGGTCGATTTGTCTCTTAAGAATAACAGGTGAACTTCAGGTTTTTCAGTTGATACCGCCAGTACTATGGACTGGCCTTACCGTTTCTCCGAGTCTGTTGAAGTATGTATGTGAATCTCCTTATGAGCACTTTCGTGTGTACCCCTGCGCATATTCCATAAAAAGGCACCTATGTTGGCAACTACCATCTCCATCTGTTTGTTCGAGCTTCGGCCCGCAACCGGGAGTGGACCCGAATCGTGATTGACGGCACATTTTCGGAAGGCTGATAGTGTCGATTTGAGGCCGTCATTCATGTACCTTGTGCAAAAGACCATCGAGCGGCTTGGAAGCCGCTTCGTCCGGCGGGGTCATTCGGTTTGGTGCCACTGCCTAAAGACTGTTGTTCGGAGAACCACATGAAATCAGTTTACCAGGTCCGAGGCATGAGCACAAATTTATCCGGACCCTGTATTTATCTTGCCATCTGAATATTGCCGGTGTGCCGGTAGATAGCCTACTGGATAAGGGGACAATTGCACAACGAAAGAGTTCAGGTTGCTGGTCTTGGCATTACCTTGCCGCAGTGTTTTTGCGAGTTGGAAGATAGGCCAATGGACAGGGAGCAAGGGTTAATTTACTCTTGGTTTCGTTTAACTCGCTTAGCTCAGGGCGCAGGGCTATCGAGGCGAATGGCGTATGGACGCAGTTGATAACTATAGTCATGAATCTAATGATGCTTCGCCAGCAGTCAAATACCAAAGTCAGACCACACTGGTGCTAAAGCAAACCCGCGGAGCGGAGAGTGAGGGGAAAGGGACTGGAAGGAACGCGTATGCAGCTTGTGCCCCCAAATGTCGGATGGCCACCGTGATCGGCAGTAATAATCCAGATAAGCAAGCAATATGTTAATCAGGTAAGCAAAGTTGGTTCCCGCTGCGGGGCCTCCTCCAGGAGATCCGAAGCTGTAGTGAAACAGTTCCGACCATGAAAATGAAAGATAATTCCGAGGAAAGGTTTTGAGCAGGCCATTTCGCTCGGTCTTGGTGTTTTTGAGGTCCTTAACCTCGGAGGCTATTTCCATCGGAAAATGTGTGATAACGTGCGAGAAGACGGTCGCCTGAGGGAAGCCTTTGCGAAAACTGAAACTAGGCTCCTGTCGGGTATGCCACAGGGGCAGATCCGACTAACCAAAGGCGCGGGCCTGGTTGCAATGTCTATAGACTTTAGGGCAGACACTCCACTAAAATCCGACGGGAGTGGGTACCACCTCGTCGGGATCCATAAGAACACAGTAGACAAAGAAAACCGGCTAAAGTTTAGGAGCAAGTTTGGGAAAACTGTGCCTTTACTTCGGGCTCACCGATTTTGCGGAGGCCCGATAAAGATCGGGGGCGCAAACGAACTATGCTAAAAACTCTGGTGCAGAAAAATACCATATTATATGAATAACACTGAGTGACTCACAGTTTGTCGGCAATATTCAGCGAACCGTAAACAACCCCGGCCATAGGCAGGTGCCCTCCAGTATTAAATCAGTGCAGACTTTGGCCAGGTCATCACACTTCGTTCAAACGGGATACCAGGGACTTCCGTGCGAGCTGCCATATAGTTGTAAATAGGCCAAAAAGGGCTTATGAGATTGCGTGAGTTTGAATTTTGCTGTTACAAATATGAGAATGCTTACAAGCGGCGCACAGAGAACGATCCGCCGTAGCCGCTTGCGGTCGAGATGCATTTTTTGTTTGATTAAACAGCAAGCCATTACGTACAATTTAATGGAGAAGATATGAGAGAATGTGAGAAACATACAAGGTGCCACGCATTTGAAAGCTCTAGCTGCCGGACCCGCCGAACCGCGCAACTCCTCACAAATAGTGAAAACCAAACAGGACTGCGGCACCAAGAGACGTAGTCCTAAGCTACTAAATGCATACTCAAGACTGGAAGAACGAACAAAGTTTTTTACAAATAGGGCTGTATGTATGTGAACTAGGCTGTCAGTGGATGCTGTCGGCTGCAGCAATGTGCGAACCTTCTAGAAAACCCTAGTTTCACGCTGGAAAGCAGCTTTCCCAAAACTAGCCGTACTAACTACGTGTGTAGTAATTAGCCCTTGGCACTTTGTCAATGAACCCATGTCTACGAAGGTGATACTGCTTCTCAGACTGTGCCTTTCAGACAAAAGATTCAAAGCGCAGTGTTGGAAGCCAAGGAAAATCGCCGACAACACAAGGATCTGGACACGCGACTGGTCTCAGCCACATCCGTTCCGTGCAAAATGAACTGAATTGATCCTGATGTTGCGAGTCCTCTGTCCTCAAAATAAAATTCGAAGGGTGAAGAAAAGCAGCCCTGATATGAATAAGGTCATTGATAAACCACAAGTAGTAAGTGCCTCTGAGGGCACAGCAAGCCCAGTTTTAAAGGACCAACGGTGCCAAATAGAGGGAAAGAAAGAGACCTGTGGGAGACAAGGTCTGGAGGGAAGCCCAGCTCGACGAGAAGCATTAACGTTCTCATATTGAACCATGAGGAAATGACCAACAGGTAATCTAAAACAGGGTAGGATTTGGACAATAGGAGGGTGAGGGACTCGCTAAGGTACAAACAATGAGAGTTCATAGGGTCGGTGTACGGATGCAACAGCGGCCGGGAGTGCGAACAGGACCAGCGAGACCAATCCTATTTGAGTTCGTAAACCCGAAGATCAGTAACCAGCTGCCGGTAGGAGAGGAGAAAGTATTACACCGCACAGCGGGAAGATATCGTATCGAGCTTCATATTCCAAAAGCGGGTATAAGGGCACCGAGAAATGCCAGCCTGAGAGAGAGTAGGACAACCATTGCTCCGACACAAAGGTCCGCTGGGAACAAGCTCGGCAATAAAACCCGGGACCCATATTCAGTGCAGCAATTTAAATCATTGGCTGTAATTGAAGACGTACAGGAAGACGAGTCGTGGGAGGTGTCGGCGAGGACTAGAGCAGTCCTAGGCTGCCCATCGTAAGAACTTCGGGGTCGACGGAAACGGAAGTTGAACTGTAACTTCCAAGATTCTGACCTGATGGAGAAAATAGTCATAGAGGAGAACCGGAAAGCCATCCCGTCGAGTACATTGGGAGCAAAAATATAGCAGCAAGTCGGGTACTTCACCAGCGGCAGGAGACAATCTAAATGAGAAAAATGCAAAACCGACGGAAAGGACCACTGCAGTGCTGCTTTTCAGTGTCAGCTGCATTAGAAAGAAACTAGTGGAAGTGACCACTGGTGCCGCCTACCGCAGCGCTGAAATAGTTGCAGTCTGGGAGGCCTGGCTCTTCCGAAACCACCACATCCCACAGGGTGTGCAGAACAACCGTTTCATTTGTCACCACGATGCGCGAAATGACGCAGCGGGTAGTGGGGTAGCCTTCCTGGTCAGAGACGTCCTGGTGCACAAGGAAACAGAAGCAAGTTCATGCCCAGTAAGCACTCGGACACGTGCTATCACCGCTAGATTACGAACCAAGAAGACAGTCGTTGCGTGCATATACAGAAGCCTGAAAACAACCCTGAACGAGGGCAAAAGATTGATGGGTTCACTACAGAAGCTACAAGCATCAGCAAGCGGACTTCCAGCAGTAAGCAACCTCAAACTGCCTGGAGCGGATTGGACAACAGGTAATTGTTTTTCGAACAGAGTAGGGGAAGACTTCGTCCAATGGACGCATATCGGGGCTCTGGTTCAAAACATTAGAAGAGACAAGGTGCGGGTAAGGGCAGCAGCCTTCACTCCTTGACCTGGTGATCACGAGGCATGACGATGACATGGGCGGTTTAGATTTGCTGGCTCATTTGGGCAAAAACTATCACATCACCAATAAATTTTCCTTTGATCTCAGGTATGCGAGAGCCGCAGGGAGATTACTTGGAAATTCTGGGAGGGTGAACATAGGGGAACTCGGGAATAAGGCTGCGGGACCAGACTCGGGGATAGAGGATGAGTTAGCTGGAGTGGAGGGAGTGTGGCAGAGGACTGACGGAAAGCTTCCGGAGTTACAAGACAAGTTTGCCCCACTCCAGGAGTGCAAAAATAGGGCAAGTCATCTCGGCGGAGGCCGGGAGTTCGACGAGCAGGCAAAAAGAGAGACAAACGCTGGCAGATACCCAAGGCTACTAGTGGCGAAAGAGTCTGGTTGAGGTACAAGGAGGATAAAATGTCAGCCGTAGAAATCTAACGGGGGCAAAGGGAACTTCTGAACTGAGGCTGGCCAAAGAAGTTAAACAAAGCCCAAATGTTACTATAGATATGAAGAGTCAAAGGCTCCGCTAAAGAGTGAAGTGAAACCTCCGATATTGGGAGAGAGAGAGAGAGGAGAAATACGTGATGATGACCAGCGCGAAGCCGACGCCTTGAGCCTATACTTTGAGGGTGTACATAGAAGTGATGGGAGACAACAAACATCGACCGAAGCTCCAGTGGTTGCCCTTATACTTTCCAACCTGCAGGTTGGGGAATAGGAGACAGAGAAATTATCAGAAGGACTTAGCATATACAAGCCCGCGGGGCCTGACGGCATATATTCAGACACCATACAGCCATTGTCCGCCATTATCAGTGGACATCTCTGTCGTCTGTACTATGCCACACTTAGCCAAGGGGTGTTACCGTTGGACTGGAAATTAGCTACGGCTGTAGCTACCCATTAGGTAGGGTAGCGGTCAGGTGAGGAAAATCACTGCCCTGTGGGCCTTACATGCGTTCTGTGCAAGCGTTCAGAGAGGCTGGTAGGGGAATGCATGAGTAAACACCTGCCAAACCAAAGGTTGCTCGGTAAAGGACGGCAGGATTTATGAAAGGCAAATCTTGTCTGTCGAACCTCATGGTATTCCCAGACGAAGTCACTAACCGGCTCGACGAGGCCAAGATGATCGAAGTTTGGTAACTGGACTTCAGGAAGGCTTTTGACTCGATCAGCCATCCCCCGTGGGTGGGGAAAGTGAAGATGTTTGGGATAGAACCGCAAATATACAGGTGGGTATCGGCCTACCTGACCGACAGGAAGTTTCATGTTTGAGTAGGAACCTGCAGGTCAAGAGCAGTAGAGGTAACCAGCGGAGTACCTCGAGGGTCCGTTCTGGGTCCACTAAACTTTCCTGTCTACATGAATGATACAGCGAAAGAGTTAACACTGTCTTGTTTCATTTTAGCAGGCGATGTAAAATTTGTTGGACCAGGAGATGGCGATCAATTAGCAAAGGACCTGAAGCGGGTGTTAACCTGGGCAACGAAGTAGGATATGTCTTTAGAGGAAAGCGGGAGCCACCAGCTAACCAGAGCTTCACTGGGACTGACGGTCATGGACAAAAATGGACCGTTCACAGTTGAGGCTGCACAGTCAACGGGGTCTTGGGTGTCAAAATGACTGCCGACCTCAAGAGTGCTGAACAGTGCATGGTGGCTGCCCACAAGGCAAGAGGTGAGCTCTTTCGGCTGCGCTCAGTGCTGTCTCGTAGAGCAGTGAAAATGTTCATACATATGCACAAGGCAATAGTGAAGCCACCTCTAGAACACTTGTCACAGGCTTGGATACCTTTTCCGGAAAAGGATGCAGCCCGCCCAGTAAAGGTCCAGCGGCCTGCCAATCGGATGTTCGAAGTACAATGGAGAAATCATATGAACAACGATTGCAGGGACTCTTCTCACTTGGGAAACGGGGACTCGGAGGAGACCTTATTGAAGCGCTTAAGATACCGAAGGCTTTATCGAACATGATCGCCGGGGGCATGCTTGAACAGGTCACTGACCACAGAACGAGAGGAAATGGTGTAAATTGTGGGAACCACGTTCTAGGCCAAATAAGCAAGTGAACTTCTCCAGCGATAGAGTGGTGGGAATGTGGAGAGGACTAGCTAAAGAAGTAGTTAGCTCGCAAAGTGTAAGGTATTTTAAAAGGATGCTGGATGCAAAGTGGGACGAGTTGTTCACAAGAGTAGAACGCTGAGGATTGGGAAGAAATTGCAATTTACTCCAGGTTTTTCAGTTATCCTGTGTGCCTACTACCTGTGGCACTGTGTGGTAGAACGCTAACTTCATGGTTTTTTCTCCCCTGGGTGGCGATAACAGTGCTACCACTTCTTTATTTTTCAGCCAAGCCGGAGGAACATATCCGTTCGTGTAACAAACTTGGAAGGCGTTGTCAATGTGGCAGTAGTGAGTGCCGATCTCAGTGCATACCACGGAGAGAATTCTGGACGCTCGATCGACCCGGCCACTATCAGTCCTGTGCAACCTGACCTGACCTGACCTGACCTGAACTGAACTGAAAATTTGTTTGTTTCGTTGGAAATCCAACCTTCAAGGTTTCGGTGGCAATACGTATCGTTGTTCAGCTGGCTGTCGACCATGGCGGGGCTGCTGGCGAACCTGTAAGGTGATAGTCGTTGCTTGAAGCTCACGTCTCCACTCTGTATTTACCTTAGAACAGATCATAGAGCACAAGTCGAGGTATGGAATTAAGGCAGTACGTTTTTTTACGAGTTGATTTAGCGTTTATTTCCTATTCTCTCTTAGTAACTGTGGTTATTGCTTCTGTTCATTTCGGTTCGAATAAACCTTCATCAATATGCATAAGGACCAGGCTTTCCCTGTTTTGATGGTTTTTTTCCTGTTTTCGGTTCATAAAGGATGTCCGTTCAATACGTTATTTGTTGCTATAGCAGTGCTGAAATACCGGGGAACAAGTGCGCTAATGCATCGCCCGTCGTTCTTAGAATCGCGCAGTCGTATTTTGTAGGTGGTTTTCATGGAAATTGTTTCATCAGAAATGTATTTTTCCATATTGTCTTGCGCAGGACAATACACTTAAGTGTCAATTGAAAAAAATTGCCTTTGCGAATGTGCACATACAGAAAATGAGAAATTTACTGCTGGCGGGAGAATTCACTGAGGCCGTCCACAGAAAAACAACTACCAAAAAATGATACCTTTTTTCATATAAAGTAAACTGGAAAAGAGTACCAAGTCACAGATACGTCCAGAGTACTGTAATCCAAGGATTGATGAGTATCCCCTTTGGGGATACTCAGAGGACGCCCGAGTGTCCCCCTGTGCTACCTTAGGTATCGCGCGTGTTTTAGACCATACTCCAGGTAACTGGAAAAGTTCGCCAGCTTACATCGCTTGATAAAAACGGTCTCAAAAAGACCCCTGAAGGACTCTTGTGAGGACCGAGTCAATAAACTAGTTCTTCAATAAAGTAAAATAAGTTCCATGTTCTTTATTTTTGTGAAGCTAATGGCATGACAAAACTCATCTGAAACGACCTGTGGCGATCGAGTGGTTGAGGACATTTGCTCGCCACCTCGGAGGTCACAGGTTCGAATCCCCGCCATCAAATGTTAGTTTGGTGATGAACAGTAGTTTATTATCGTCCGACTCGTTACCACGCCTGACCTGTTGGAATCTTACATGATTCTATACTCCAAACTGGCTGGTTGACGGTTATCTCTAATAACACAGTAGACCTTTGTGGCTGTGGGGTAGCCCATTCCACTACACTAATGCGCAAGCATGTAACAAAAAGCAGTTTCATTCCTTGGCTTGTGCTGTGGGATCTCATTTTACCATACATTTACGGATATGATGTGTGCTGTTTTTGCAAGTCTTAATTGGCGATTCGCGATTACCAGCGCACTTCATTTTCTAACTTCCTTTCCCGTCAAAGCTGTTTATTTGCCCTTAGGAACAAGCCGCCAAAATTACCGAATAAAGTGTGACGTTTTTTGTCTATAGAAGTGCGCAACTAGTCGAACAAAGGTCCATTTAACCGCACAATGAAGAACTAAGAATGTAGGATGGAAAAGAGCCTTAATAACGCTAACCGGATCGACGGGTCTCCCATTTTCAATCCGAAGCACGTAGCGGTACCCATTGCTGATCGAATTTCTCAACGTAACACGTTCGTCTATTGTCCACCCAGGGTTCACTGAATGAGGTGCAGGTTGACTACAGTAAAGTAGCACGTGCTGCTTAGCGGGTTAATAAATGACAGCATGTTCGTATTTTCACTTCTAACTAAATTTTTTGGAACCTACTTAATGGACCAATCCTTCTGTCGACTTAGGATGGTCAATTTGGGCTTTTCAGGAATAGAGTGTCCTTATCTCTGTCTGCGATGGTCATCCAGAACGCCCATTTATACTCTTCAGATGGCTATGTTGCTTACTAAACAAGTCAGCACAAAGGCCCTTTGATGACGGTCGGTCACAGCCGAGTCGTCTATTCATGATGAAAGTAACGCTGTCCTCAATATATAGATGAGTCATAAAAGTAATAAGTAAAAACCAAACAGCGCTTCCAGAATAATTGTGATGTTATCACTTCTCGTTCTAAACTAGTCGCGAGTGCGTAGTATAAGGGACAGAACTAATTATTACCCTGTAACAGAATGAGGGGATACTACATATTTAGTTCGATTGCCAATTATTTTAACGGAAAAAGCTAAACTTTTGTCTGGTTTCACTTGCAGTTCCCTAGGTTACCCGCCAAATGAAACAGTGACAGTCGTTCTTCTGCCTGTTCAGTGTCCTTCTTACGGTTTGCGTCAGGTAACTACACGTTTTGTTGTGGTCAGGTAAAGAACAATGGGGCAACTAACTGCCATTTATTCTTTCTTGGTCACGGATGAATACTGAATGCTTTACTAATGTTCTTCTACCGAAGTAGGATGTATGGTGAAATGGATGGGTTCTGTAGTGGCCTGGAAAGATTTAAATTACGTCACTTGATGGTAGTTGTGTGCTCCGCTAGTTTCAGTAAACACCAAAACTAACATCATTTCATGTTTGGTTCCCGTTATCTTTATTCTTGTGTGAAAGAAATTCAGGGTGGTCACACAGGCAATGCTGTCTATCAAATTGAAGTGGTACGATATTCTTGTGTTATTAGATTGTACGAACTTCTAGTTTTTGAAGATTAATTTGACTGGCTAATCGATATCTTCTTTATAAGTTCTTAACAGGAAATAAAAAAGTTTCCAGTGTCGCTAACCTCGTCAAACGCAAGCTGCATCGGGTTCTTAGTTTGTGGAATTTTCCTGAAGATGTACCAAATAATTATGACGCTGTCAAACACCCATCTGGCACTGAACGCCGACTTGGTTTAAACATCAGCCTGTCGTCACTGGCTATGTCTCCTGAAAACGACGATGAAGCAGATCCACGTCAACAGAAGTCTACTCGTGATCGTTGCCGTGGTTTGATGAAGCAGCTGTTCCAAAGACAACCCATGCTTCCGGCACTAGAGGAACATGATAAACATAAGAGAAATATACCGAATCTTAGAGACAACTGTGGTCTGTGTGATAATGTCCGGAAAAATCATTGTCCTTCAGATCGTGAACGAAAAAACGTTAGTTACTTTTGCAGTAATCGAGGAATTATTGACTCGATGTTTAGATCATTTTGGAGCTTTACGTTGGCGAGTGTGAACACCTGAAAGACCTTCGTACCGCCATAAAGGTATCAAACAATTTTTAATTGATGTTGATTCGTCTTCGTAGAGCTTTATGGAACCAGTCCGTTTGTTGCAAATCTTGACTGAAACGGAGATTCACCAGATATTTTACACAATCGAGGACGTGATCCCCATTTTTGAACGTTCGTTTCTAAATTGTCATTTGCATCTCTTTAAAGTTTTAGTTTGCGCACTGTCCGAGGCAATCCACAAAAATTGTAGCTTCTCTACTTTCGTGCAGCTGATATACAAATGGGTGAGCGTAATATGTAAAAGTGGTAGTCAAATGTAAATTTTGTTGTGTACGTCGATGTTGCTCGTTGCTTGTTTTCGATATGTGCATTAAGACATCTATGCAATATCATACCAATAAAATATCAAAATGTTGATCTGCAGTTTTTTTTGTGGTAGCCAGTTGTCCACTGTCGCCTGGCTCGTTGCCGCACCTGACCTGCTATATATATATATATATATATATATATATATATATATATATATATATATATAATTATTTCGAAGTCCCATCATAGATTTTGCCCCTAAAATTCGCTCGGATCATGATGCGTCGTCCCTGGTAAGCGATGCGCTCTGTGCTCCTTCAGTAGCTTGGGTCACCCAAACATAAGCTGGGAACCCAAACCCGAACACAAATTTACGAGTCCATGTAGCCTGCTGGGGTGTGAGAACTCTCCTAGAAACTGGTAGTTATTGTATTACATGCGCACACTCAACGGCTACGAAAGTGACTTAAACGGCCGTTCCGGAGTACGCCTAGCCAACTCCCGACATATTCAATTCTCTCGAACAGACGCATCCTACGGGATGTACCACAGCGGGCCATTAGACAGTTCAGGGTAATGAACAGTGGAACTCACAATGGTCTGACCTCTTGGGGATCAGTTTCACCAATAAATACCATGGAACAGTTCAGGTGCACTACATTTAACGCGACCGTAATTACAGTCTGCGCCCCAAAACTACATGCCGAACCAACCCCCAAAGGTATAATCTACAATGAAATTAAGAATTCAGTGGGTCGGGCTCCCAAGCACGATATGCTGCCAATTTCTGGAGATTGGAACGCCTGCATTGGACCAACAAATGAGTAAACCCAACCTGTACTTGGGAAATTCAGCCTCTACGACGGATGCGAAAATGACGGTCGTCTGGTCATGTTTACAGAATTCAGTCGACTGGTCGTCGCCAGCACCCGCTTCCAGTACCCCCCCCCCAAATACAAATGTTGACTTGGTATTCCAAAGACGGTAGGATACTGCACCAAATCGTTCACATCTTGGTGCGTTCTTGTTGGGCATCATTGGTCGAGAACTGTCGGGCATACCGGGGCGGCGTAATGGGGAACGCCAACACTAGTAGGCGCTCCCCTCAAGTTTCACCTTTTAGAACGACAAAAATATCGTCCTCACTGCAGAGAAAGTACTTCTAGGCTAACAATCCCGGATAACACTCAAGCCTTGTCAAACGCCATTTCATCCAGACAAGCACAGTTGCATAATCGACGTGTTAAAGGCATCCATCACTATTGCCCCCCTTGAACAGCTAGGTAAAGCAAAGTGGCACAGGAAAGATTGGAACTCTGTAGAAACCCTTAACCGCTGCGCTGCGGCTAGGGACGCAAGACTCCGCAATTCACCTGATTGCCACAACCATCAATGCAAAGCCAGACGCTCTGCGAAGCGCGACCGCAAACGTTACTGGTCTGAAATTGCAGGCCGGGTGGAAACAGCAGTCAGTGTTGGAGACTTTGAGAGGCTTTTACAACTCATACGCTCCTCTTCGAACGAGGATCAACCTCACTTCCTCATGCTACGCAACGACAGAAGCCACCTCATATCGAACCGGCACCAGAAGCTGGAAGGTGGGTCGAACAATTCAGTCAGCTGTTCAACCGCCCTTCCATCCGATCCATCTATGTAACGGCACCAGGCGACGTAGGACAATATGCAATCGACCTCGAGCCTCCCAACGAATCGAAAATCGTCACTGCTGTTCAGATAATGAGAACCAACAAGTCACTTGGGGAGGATAGTATCCCACTCGAGATCTTCAAATCCTGTTTGCCGAATCTATTGGACTCACTAAGTACACAATTCTGTTGAATCCAGGACACCGATGTTTTCCCCGGAGAGTGACCAACCTCTGTCCTACTCCTCATACCAAGAAGGGCGACATGGATGTTTGAGCGAACTACAGGGGTATCAGCCTCATGGATATAGCGGCTTATATTTTTGCGACCATTCTGCTAAGTCGCTTTGTTGTTGTTCGGGACGCGCGAACACGCCCCAACTAGTGTGATTTTTGTCAAGAAACAGACTGTGTTGACCAGATCTACACGCTACAGCGAATTATAGAACATCGCTATAAACTTCAGCAGCATAACACAGCGTGCTTCATTGACTTTCGAGCAACATTCGAGTCCATTGACATACAGTCACTCTAGTGTACTGCGAAGCGACAGGATGCCCGAAAAGTACACCACAATGACCCGCGTCCACGCCTACGGCGAATAAATCCCAGTGCCCATTCGACTCTGGCGTCCACCAAGGATGCCCTCTATCACCAGTCCTATTTAATTACGCTGTACACTGGCTAATGCGTCGTGCTTTCAACATCTTTCGGGAATACAACTTGGCCGCGATCCTTGGGTTACAGACCTCGAATTCGCCAACGACACTGTCATTCTGGGAGGGGATCCCGAACTTCGCAGCCAGTTCTAGACCGTACTGTATATGAAGCCAAGGCTGTTGGTCTGGAAATAAACATTACAGAGACGAAACTCTTCATGGATTCGCAGGGCCCAACAGATTCTACGCGTCGATGACAAAACTCTGGAACAGGTGCACCACCTCAAGTGCCTAGGTTCTTCTATCCAACCAAACGGCCAATTCAGGGACGAGGTTGGACTTCATGCAGACTGCGCAAATAGAGCGTTCCTACAACTCCGCAGCAAAAAAGTCTCCAAACGAAGTTGCGCGTATACCGAACTACCGTCCGCCAAGTTCTTAAGTACGCTTGCGGGACCTGGCCCCTTGAGAGTAGACGATACAAAACGGCTGTATATTCATTTTGTTACTACGTGCAACATGGCAAGAAAGGCAGTGTTCAGTGGGGCTCGCCCTCCTTTTCAACGCTGCACAATGATGATAAGACTGCATTGTGGAGCTGCTTGTTGAGAAAAGGAGTACCTGATAAGTATGTTTCGGTCCTCTAAGAGTTGTACCGCCATACCTCAACTGGGACTAGGTCCTAAAGTTTTATGTCTTCAGCAGAGTATATATATATATATATATATATATATATATATATATATATATATAATCTATCAAATCAAGCAGGCGGGCGAGAAGGGCAATTTCAGTGTGGTGTGTTCATTGTCGTCTGTATTTACTCTTTTGACAGCTGACTTCATGTCGTCGTTGCTGGTCTGTCCTAATTAATTCTGTTTTACTTATATGATCACCTGGTTCAAACCTTGAGTCGTCTTGCAAAAAGGCCGAGGAAGTCATCCCGTGTAAGCCTTTTTACATAGAATGTGGGCTCGCGCTCAGGATGCAGTCTTCCACAGTGTCTTTGGGCGATCATCTGAATGTCACTCGAACCAAGCGTTATCCTTCTCTTCCGTCACAACCGCCAGTAAGTCGTTCCAAAGTTTAGACGCCCTCTGTGAAAGACTGTCAGTGACATACCAGCTGATTAAAGCTCCCGCAGCGTTTAGGGATGGTTTCGTTCCCGGTCGTTCATCCGAATACAAAACTCCGTTTGTAATTGCGGACCCATGTTACCACTAAAGATCCTCCAGAAGAGGCGAATGAACCATAGAATTGGTCACCGGCTCATCTAGACCAACTCTGCTGCCTTGCAGCGCGCGCTTGGCTGCGAAAAGGCTAGAGATGCATCCTCGAATAAAAATGCCGAATCTGGACTGGGCGACCGAGTAGGACGATGGCCCACCACGCAAACAACCATGAAAAATTCCACCACTATATATGATTGCTATTACATATGTACAAACAAACACCCCTACACCGTTCACAGCTTGTTCCCCCATTTCCACTCTATTCAAACTTTCTCTTCCATTTTCACTCCCCACGGGTTTTTGGTCCACCGTGCCCGCCGTGGTGCCACTGATAGAACTCCTTCGTCCTCGATGCCCATACGAACTCGCCATACTCAACGTGCAAACCCTGATGCGTATAGAACAACAAGCGGGTTTTGTTCGTACGTTTTAATCCCTTGCCATCGATGTGTGTTGCATTCAAGACTTCAGTTCCCTGATTCATTTGATGCCCCCATCTGATCTTTCCGTGAAGTTCCCCTTCCCTTTTTCTGGGGACGCTGAGGCTGCTACTTCTGGTCTTGCTGGCGTTGACATTGCTCTCATTGAGAGAGAGAGAGAGCTAAAGCGGCGCTGCTAGACTGGATCCCAGTCGATAGTCATTTATGCGCGGTGAGACTCAGGGGTTCGTGTAAAGTGACAAGTCGCTGCTCCCTTAAGCGCAATGTTTGTCGTTTCGATGTATGCACCCACTGATTGCAGCTCAGATGCAATTAAATATACATTCTACCAAAAGCTCCACAACCTCTTAAACAAAGCAAGCCTAGCTGAAGTCGTGATTTTGGCAGATCTGGATGCTAGAGTTGGTCGTCTTCCATCGAACGAGACGCATCTAGGAGGCCCTCTTGGGTTAGATTTCTGTCGCTCGGAAAACGGGGGACGGCTGTTGGCCCCGTGCTTGAACCATCGCCTGTTTCTTGCCAGTACAAACTTCAGGCGTGCTAATCGCCGATACGCCATGTAGCGCCCGTCCTCTTCGAGTCAACAGTAGACCCAGATCGACCACATCGCTATAAGCCACAAACGGCGGGATTGCATACAAAACTGTCGCTCGTACTAGAGTACCCCTCTTGATGTCGACCACGCATCAGTTTCCACTGAGCCGTTCATGTGCTTCGGTGGGCGCCCCAAACGCATGCTGCAATGACGATTGGATTGCGATAAGCTTCCCGGCTCATCTCGCTTATGCGTTTTCCAAAACGCGCTAGCTAAAAAGCTATATGCAGCCCCACCTGATGACATAATTCGGCACTGATCGCTTATCAAGAATGTTTTGCATTCTGCTGGCTGGTTAGTTGCGGCCTGTCTCGTCTTGCCGCAGGACCCTGGGTTTCTGCTGAATCTCTGCACCTTCTCGACGCACGCCAGTCGATTCCGGCTGGAAGCAAGTATAACGAATCACGACTGGCAACGAGGCGTGCACTTAACGCGAGTGTTCTTAGGGACCGCGACATCTGGTAGTCGCAACGCGCATCAGAGATGGAACGTGCTTCCACCATAGAAAATTCCCGCCAGCTGTACTGTCTCATGCAAGTCACCGGTAGGAAGCCTCTAGGTGTGAGTGAATTACTGTGAAGCTGACGGTTATCCAATTCACAACCAGAAACGGCGTCGAACGCTGGAAAGAGCACATTCAGACAGTTCAGCTGGCCCTCAGTGTCGGCCTCTCCTATAACTCTTCCAACACGCACCCACTGGGCCGTTTCGACAGATCTACCTACCGAGGCGGGGATCCGAAAAGAAATCCGAATCTTAAGACACCACAAATCGCCGGGTTCGGATGGCATTCCCCCAGCCCTTTTTGGAGATAATGGAGTGCAGTTCCTTAGAGAACTTCATGTTTTGTTCTCAAAAGTTTGGAATTCTGAGCAGGTTTCGTCCTTGTGGGGGAATCGATTGTTGTCCCCGTCTTTAAGAAAGGCTCACACAGTGACTGCACTAACCATTAGGGCGTGGGACTTATTCCAATAGCGCCGGAGCCGCTTGTGTCCATCATACTTCGCAAGTTGTACCAAGTGCTTGAAGAGCAGACCTGTGAGGAAAAAGCTGGTTTTCGTGCCGGTCGTGAATGTATCGATCAAATCTATGCCCTCCGACAACTGCTGGAGCACCAACACACTTTCCAAAGACCAACGATCATTGTTCCCAGACATGCGCGCGGCCTTCGACTCCGTCGATAGGACTGTATTGTGAAACTGTTTGTTGAGGAATGGAGTACCTGGGGAGTATGTATCAGTTCTCAGGTCCGGTTAGGGCTTAGGGCCAGCCTTTGCCCCCTTTTGTCGTTCCCAGTGGAGTTCTCCAGGCTTGCCACATATCCCCGTTTCTTTTCAACTTTACCGTAGATGATGTTCTGCGGAATGCCTTATCTAGTCTTCAAAACAGTGTAGTCAACTCCCTCTCAGGGAATAGAGACTGCACCTTGACGTGGTGTGATGGCTTGCGCGCCTCTATGACCCAAAGAGCTATACAGGATGGCTTCCTTAAGCCGGAGATGCAATCATACCTGACAGGTCAATGGGTAGAGGTCAGACAAAGTCCAGTCTCCTGGTCCTCCAGGTTGGGGGTTGATTTGAGCTGGCAACTCAGTCGGAAAAACCAGTGGAAGAATAATTGATCCAAGCAAATGGGCTTCCACTAAGCCATTCCGCTGCCTTGCGGATAGGTTCTTGTCAGAACTAAAGGCTTTGGATGAGGACCCTAATCGTTCTCCTGCTTTGTGGCTGGACACCATAGCAGTACCCGTCCAACATCTCCCATGAACTGCACGAATAGAAAGAATTCCATACTGCATCGGTCGTCGCGCAGGCTAATCAGGACCGCGCTGCCCATTGCATCGAGCGGGGTGGGTAGTGATAAGTGTTCTACTGCTCAGAGTTCCCTCTCTGTTATTCAACCTTTGTCTTCTGTCCCTAACCATCCCTCTTTGCCCCATCTATCCACCCATAATGCTCCCATTGATAACACGGTCGATACTCGCAACGATTCACTGTCAAATAGTGTCGGGAATAATCCTCTGTCTGGTAACTCACATTTTCTCAAGCCCCGTCAGCCTCTGAATGTCGGCTCCTTCAACGTGCGTACACTCATGCAGGCCGGTCAGCAGGCGTGCCTAGCCCTTACAATGAACCCTCTGAAGATTGATGTTTGCTGCTTAAGCGAAACGCGTATCCAGGATTCGAGCAATGTAATTCAGCTAACTGCTCCTGGTATCTCATCGAGGTTTATTCTGCGCACCTCAGGAGACGAAGCAGCTAGAGCTGTGGGTCAACGTGGTGTAGGAATTGTCTTGACTGACAAGGCTGAGGCTGCCCTATTAGACTGGATCCCTGTTAACAGTCGTTTATGTGCTGTGAGACTCCAAGGGTCAGTCGGCGTTCGAAAGGATAGTTGTGTTAAGCGCAATTTGTTCGTGATCTCGGCGTACGCCCCAACGGACTGCAGCTCACTTGCAGAAAGATGAGTTCTATGATGCCCTCGCCACTCTCGTTCGCAGCAGTAAAGGTTCCGACATTGTAGTGCTAGCTGGTGACTTCAATGCACAAGTTGGCAAACTTAATGTGTCAGAAGCCTGTTTAGGCGGGCGTTGTGCTTTACCCGCTGAGCGCACAGATAACGGGGATAGGCTTCTCCAATTTTGTGCAGACAATCGATTGTTCTTGTCTAGCACAAATTTCCGACACAGCTCGCGTCGCACAGCGACATGGCGCTCTAACTCTACAAGTACTTTGAGTCAAATTGACCATATCGCCGTAAGCTACCGATGGCGCAGTTCTGTTCAGAACTGTAGATCTTACTGGTCCACGTACGTAGAGTCAGACCATGCATTAGTTTTAATGCGATTATCTCTCCAGCTCCATGGCCATCGTCGCAAACCGCAAACCGGATTAGCCGTGCAACGTTTGTGTGATCCAGACGTTTGCACCCGTTATGAGCAGAAGTTAGCACATGAGCTAGGATCCACGGAGAACAGTAATGTAGATGAGCATTGGGCTCATATCAAACAAGCGATGCACTTTGCAGCAGGTTTCGCCTGTGGTCCTAAATCCGTTGTCCATCAGAGACACTGGATCTCACAAGAGTCGCTGAGTATAATGGAGCAAAAGCGTCAGCTTTCGAACCGTAAGGAGATGAATAAGATGCGGAGAAAGCTACAAAGACAAGTTACGCAAAGCCTTAAGAAGGATCGCGAAAATTGGTGGGTCAATGTAGCCGAAGAAATGGAAGTGGCAGCTGCTTCAGGTAACAGTCAAAGACTGTTCAAACTTATTCGTGACACAGGTGGACGGCGAACTCAGGTCAGTGAAACGATTTGCAATAGGAATGGAGAACCCATCCATAACAAACAGCAAAGGCTTGACCGATGGGCCGAATACTTCAAGGAACAGTTTAGCTGGCCGCACGCTAGTGTAGTTACTCCCGTGTCAACAACTGTGACTTCTTGGGTGGTATCACTTGAGCCCCCATCAGAAGTAGAAGTAGAGTCATGTATTCGATTACTAAGGCGGGGGAAAGCGGCAGGTCCCGACGAACATCCTCCAGTTCTTTTCAAACTGGGTGGTGAGGCGTTGATAAAATCACTTACCGCCTTGCTCCGTGACATTTGGAACGAGGAGCGTATTCCGTTAATATGGAGCGAGTCATTGATTGTTCCCATCTTCAAGAAGAGAATACGCAATGACTGCAGTAATCATCGTGGGATTAGCTTAATCCCGATAGTCACCAAAGTATTAGCTTCGATTTTGCTGCACCGTCTTACACCGGCTCGCGAGAGGAATGTCCGCGAACAGCAGGCAGGATTCCGCCCGGGTCGAGGATGCATCGACCAGATTTTTACTCTTCGCCGACTACTTGAAACGCGTCACACGCATCGCCGACCAACAGTAATGATTTTCTTAGACTTAAAAGGCGCTTTCGATTCAGTTGATCGAACATCGCTTTTCAGTGTTCTTCATCGAAAAGGTATGCCCCAGAAGTTCGTGAACCTACTGAGATCATTATATTCTCATACTTCTGGCCGCTTTAGGGTTTACGGTGAACTTCCCGGTCGGTTCGAAACGACCAGTGGTGTTCGGCAGGGATGCCCTTTGTCTCCATTCCTTTTTAACTTCGTCATGGACGAAATAATAGAGAGTGCTTTGCAAAATCTTCAGGATGTAGGCGTCGAACTAGGAGATAGTGAGAATCTGTGTGACCTCGATTACGCAGACGACGTTGTCTGCTTGTTCGAATCCACGGAACATGCTCAGCGTGCACTAGATAATCGCAAGAGCTGTAGCTCCATTCGGCATGCGCTTTGCACCTTCAAAGTGCAAGGTGATGTTACAAGACTGGACGTCAACGATTCCGAGCTTGATGCTCGATGGGGAGGTGCTGTCAGTTGTCGATCACTTCACCTACCTCGGCAGCTGCGTGACGACGGATGGGAGCACAGTAGTAGAGGTGAGCACGCGAATATCCAAAGCTCGAGCGGCGTACGCTGGACTGAAGCACTTGTGGCGCCGATCCGATATTTCACTGAAGTTGAAAGGTCGTGTATACTGTGTCACTGTGCGTTCAGTTTTGTTGTATGGTTTCGAAACTTGGAGTCTGCGTGCTGAAGATATTCGTCGTCTTGAGGTTTTCGACCATCGATGTTTACGTAGTATCGCTAGGATTGGATGGAATAGCCGAGTAAGCAACGATGAGATGAGAAAGCGAGTATTGGGTACTATTTCAGAGAAAGTTTTGTCACAGCGTATCCAACTTAGTAGACTTCGTTGGTTGGGACACGTGTTACGTATGGCAAACACACGTCTACCGTACCGTGTCCTATTCTCCGCCCCTCCCAGGGAGTGGAAGAGACCACGTGGAGGTCGATAGATGACGTGGCACCGAGGAATGAAAAAGTGTACAGCAGACTTAGGAAAAGTAGGTGGTTCACGTCTTCGTGGTTGGGGTCCAAAAGATCCGTCTACCAGTTGGCTGGAGACACTGAAGGATATGGCTGCTAACCGCGAACAGTGGCGATCGTGTTGTCACTTTTTGTCGAATCAGAATGTTTGATCGGTGTACGTTTGTACAGTTAGACTGTGTATTCCGTGTGTTGGCTACTAGGGCATTCTTTTCTTTTCCCACCCATGTAGGTCCAGTCCCTGTCCATCTTGTATATTCATACTTTTTAATTCAACGTGCAAAATGGTGAGAAAGGCAGTGGTCAGTGGGGCTTGCCCTACTGTTTAACGCTGTACGATGATGATGATGATGATGATGAATAAAGTTTTCAACTTGGAATATGCCGATGATATCGCCTTGCTGAATGATAATGCACAGGTAGTACAGCATGCTTCGGACCGCTTGGCGATTGAGGTATCCAGACATGGAATGCACTCTGCATCTTTCAGGTGCGAAATGCTTTACAAGATTGCCAGGAGCCTGTGGCTGTGCTCATCCTTTGAGGTAATCAGCTTGAGTCAGTCAACAACTTTAAGTACCTTGGGAGCCTGAGGTATGAAAAATCTGGCATCAACCTTGGCTTCGGTTAGCGCTTCCCGCCTCCTTGGTTCAGGCCCAAGGGATGAGGATTGTCGTTGGTTAGAAGCGCTGAGGGACATGGCCGAGAATAGAGGTCAGTGTCACGAGTACTGTGTGGTCTGTCTGTCGAGCTCTCGTGCCCGCTAGTCACAAAAACGTCATTCCGACAAACAAAACGACAAAAACAAAAAATCAAAAATATACGGTGAAAGGCAAAAAAGTCGGCATTTTTTCTCACTAACTGTCTGTTTTATTGTATTGTACTTCCCTTACCCTATTTTGTAATTGTCGTTGTTGCGTTGATACCTTGCTTGATCTCAAGCCGGTACATATATATATATATATATATATCTTCCGCAGACTGATTGAGTACCCCCGAATTCGCCGATAGTACTCAAGGCGTGGCCTTGGAGACCAGGCAATCCACACAAGTGGTCCCATTTAAGCCATCGACGAGTCACTTCGCGGCGCATCGCATTTTTCTCACTTTCACCATCTCGTCAATAGTGCAAATGTAGGTAACAGCGCATCGGTATTGAAGTCTGGGACGAACATGGTAGGTATACAGTAGTTGCAGTCCTCGTAACTCAACCGGTTGATGGACCTACACAGGGCTGTAAGGATGGCTGTGAAAGGAACAGACATTATCCGAGTGAGTCGGAGTCTTAAGGAAGGACGAGACCATAACCCCAAGGTCTCGTTCATATGACAATCTCAGGAGTCCTTCGTTTCCGATGCGATACACTGCATCGGACACCTCACCCAACGTGCATATACGAACATTTGAACACACTGATTAGTAAGGCCCAGACATCAGATCAGTGTGACAATTCATTCAAATTGCTTTGTAAAATCTTTCTGTACACATCCGATACCATGGCACGTTACAGTTTTAGTTCATTTGCGTAGAGAAAATAAGGTCACTGGAAGACATACGGCAAGTCTTTGAGTCATGCTAGGAACATGGCTTTCCAAAAATAAAGCCCCGGCGAGACATCACTTGCAGGATACCAGTTTGACTGCGGCTGGGCAAATCTCACTAAAGACGTTCTTCCTTTCAGTAAACTCGCAATCCAGTCGACTGCTGAACTCTGGAGCCCAAATGTCCTGAATTTTTACGGCAGCCGCTCGTGGGGCACTTTGTCCATAGCATTTAACCATAGTCCTCGAACCAAAAGCAGGTTTGAGATACACGAATTCTTTGGACAAAAACCGTGCTGGGCTACGCACGTTTGACAATGAGTCCTGGTTTGGATCGAAAGGCCACAATAAACGTTTTACAGCTCAGTGTACGCCTTGACTTCTCTACAGTATATATATATATATATATATATATATATATATATATATATATATATATATACCGATAACTCGGCACAATGTACAGGGGCCCGGTGCCATGCAAAAGCGTGAAACGGAAAAATGAAAGTGAAGAATCATAGGGGAAGTTTCTCAGGAGTCCGCACATCTACGGCCACAACATAACCGCCACTGAGCACGACATTGAGCCATACTCGAGAAAGTTCCCAGCCAGCTGTGTAGTAGATCTCGAGGTCTCCAACCATGCAGGCGTAAGGAACCGACACAAGCAAGTCTTGACGTCAATACTGACAGACCGGTACCATGTCATGGCTTGGCCTCCACGTTGTCGTTTTCAGCCAGTCTTAGAATATACGAATAGAGCGCGACGGGAAGTCGATGAGGTGACATACGTAGCATATGTCCCGGCCAACTGAGCCGATAAAGTGATGCGGTAGCACTAACTGGGTCCGAGGCACGCCCGGTTCCGTAGATGCGCGTTTGAATTGCAGAATTGCTTGTTCGCTGTTGCCTCCAAACTCGCCATATACTCCTCAAGCATCGATGATCGAACACGGAAAACCGATCGACATCGGCCGCTCAAGCAGGCCAGGTCTCACAAGCGTGTAGAAACACACTGCGCACAGCAGCGTTGTACACTAACTTTCAGTCGAAGAGAGATGTCACGCCGTCTCCACAGGTGACGTAAATTGCAGAACGCCGCTTGAGCCTTCGCTATTTGGTTGTTCACATTGTCTCCAGTTCGTCCGTCCGCAGTTATTCAGTTTCCCAAGTAGACATCTCTCAACAGTTTCTAACCGATCAGTACCGAGGGTAAGTGCGGGAATGGATTCCCGCCAGTTTTATAGAAGCACTTTACACTTGGAGGGTAAAAAGCACATTCCGTACCGTAATACAGACGACGCGAGGTTGTTTAGAACGCACTGTGCCACAGTAGCATCGTCGCAAACCAATGCGATGTCGTCTGCATAGTCAGTCTTGAAGTCTTACCTGGTAGGAGCTCAACGCCTTCGTTCGTTTGATTTCTTTGTGCCTCTCCTTGGATGTCGTCGGTTGCAAAATTGAACAGGAAGGGTGAGATTAGGCAACCTTGACGCACGCCACTTCCAACTGGAAAGTGAGGTGGTGATGGACCAAATGCTTGTGCTCGGCTTGAAGTCTGGTAGTATAGAGCTTGAGGGATTTTCACACACCTACCAGGCAATTCTTGTCCAATGAGATATTCCCAGAGGGTCGTCCTACCAACGGAATCAAAAGCTGCTCGGATGCCCAAGAATATGATTACCGTCGGTCTACGATATGTGTAGCGGAGCTCAAGTATCTGGCGGATGGTGAAAATTTGGTCGATGCATCCGCGGTTGGGATGAAAACCGGACTGTTCTTCACGGACTTGTTGTTCGTGCACTAGGGACAGTCTTTGAGGGATTACCGACGCTGAAAGCTTTGATGCGACCGAGATAAGGCTTATCCCTCGATGATTGAAACATGTTTCTATCCCTTTTCTTGTATATAAGGTTGATGGATGCACAGTTCCAACTTTCTGTAGTGAATTCGTGGAGGCAAATCTCGGTAAAGAGGTTGTGGGCGCTTTGGAGATGTGCACACTACCATCTTTGAAGAGGGCCGGAGGGAGTTCGTCAGGGTCGCGAGCTTTATTGCGTTTCAGGAGGTGGAGCGCACGATCAATTTCTTCTGTGGGTGAGATTGTGCAGATCGTCCATGGAGCATGAACTGGTTCAAGCAGGCTACTGAGTGGGGGCGCTGGAGGCCAGTTAAACTGCTCCTCAAAGTGTTCTGCCCATCGGTCCATTCATCATAAAAGCTAGTGGATTGGTTGGCCGTTAGTCTCGCAGATCACTTTGCTCACTCCAGGCTTCTTGGTCCCAGTAGATCGGATGAGCATTGCCGGTGGCAGCAGCTTCTTTCATTTCGGCTGCTCGTTCGAACCACCAATTCTCTCGGTCTCTGCACAAGCTTATAATTAAATTTCCTCATAGTTGGGCGCGGACATTGTGCTTTTGGCTTCCGGCAGAGATATTCCGGTGGCTATCTAGCAGTTCCAGAGAACCCGATGAGATCCAGTGCGTGGCTGCATGCTTTGTGACTAATCCACAATATATCGTACTCTCTACTTTTATGGTGTCTTGGATGTGTTGTCAGCGGTCTGAAAAGTCATCATGCGTGTGGCGATTTAGCTGGACAACAGGATCATTCTGATATCTCTCCCGGACCGATGTCCGGCAAAGTTGGTCTACGTCTATCCGTTGACGGTGGACTTTTGACTTGGTGCAAAACCGTACTGTGAACTCGGCACACACTGGGGCGTGATCGGAATCTAGATATGCTACAGTACGACCTACAAGACTTGACTGAACCACGCCCGTGGTAGCTTACAGCAATGTGGTCTATTTGTGTCCAAGACTGATTAGCAGATGGAGGTTGCCATATGACTGTGCGACGAAAGCTGCGCCGGAAGTTCGTACTCGACAAGAGCAGGCGATGATCTGCGCACAGATGCAACAGTCGATTGCCGTTATTCGTGCGTTGATGGTTGGCGCCTCTTTGGCCTCCAAGCATTCGCTCGTTTGGACCTAGATGGTCAATCTGGGCGTTCAGATCTCCAGCCAGTACCACTATATCTCTATGAGAAGCCTTTCCAAGAATTTCGTGAAGCTGCTGGTAGAATATATCTTTGACTATATGCGGACTGCAGTCAGTAGGGGCGTGGGCGGCGGCAACAACGAGACAGCGATTGCCATCGCGGCCTTTGTTAGCTTTGAACGAACCCTCTAAGCGAATTGCGCGTAGTCTGCTGTTGACTGGGGTCCAGTCGCGTAGTGCAGACAGCTCTAGTACTCAAAGTGATTCCTACTCGCGCACAACCAGATGCATTAGTCTTGGCGTCTCCGGATAAGCGCAGAGTAAAAGCATGTCCTGAGAGCAAATTCAGACAAACTACGATGGTGAGGTCCTGGATGCGGGTCTCGGATGAGCAGCAGATGTCAGTGGCCAGTGCCTCGAGTGTGCGCGCTAAAGCGGCTTGTTGGCCTATTTGCATCAAAGTCAGTACATTAAAGGCTGCAAGCTTCGGTGGCACATGTGTTCTCAGTGACGGTTTTGATGAACTGCACTCAACTAAAGGAGGAATCTTATTTGCATTCCAATCCTCTTCATCGATGGCAACCTGGGAAGTACACGAAGTAATATTTATATCGCTGTGTGTAAAAGAGTGGGTGAAAGTGGGTGGTGTAGTAATAGGTAGTTGATTTTGTTCGACCGCCAGCACCTCGGTCACACCTTGTGTAGCTTGAGTGAGTGAATAAAGTCAAGCGCCAGAACAAGTGGTCATATATGTGGGGACTTCATATAGGTATGTGGGCTGAATACTACCCGGATGCCCAGACCGAAGTAGAGGGTTAACTTAAGGCGTCCCACCCCAAGCGTTTGATCAGAACGACTAACCTACGAGGCAGTAGAACGACATCGGGGTATCGTAGCCCTCTGGGAGCCGGTGACTGGTCGCTCAGTTCGTACGCCCTTTGGATGAGGCTAAACATCCCGGGTACCCAGTATGTCTCCGCCACAAATGTCGGTGAGCATAGTGTTGTACGCCTCACGCCACCGGTAGTTGGTTTGGAATTAGGGTTTAGCCACCTCCCCTAGATTGACTATCAGTCAGTCAACTCGGTGGAGAGCGCCAGGCATTCACTTTCTATCTCCTTCTTGTGGGAACACCGCAACGAGAAGATAGTAAGTAGGACTTCCTCAGCAGGGGCTGTAGAAAACGCACGGTCATTTGAGAGCATTTTGAGAGGCGTTCAAGACGAATAGCCATCTCAGATCCTGAAACGCCCACCCTCGATCATGGTGAGGCATTTGGAGACACACACATGCAAGACCGAAGGCGGTCCCGTATTCGCACCGACACTAGTCTACCATCTTTTGCACGATGCATATTAGGCTTAGCGGACGATAGTTGACAGACGCCTTTCACGAACCTTCTTTGTACAATGGACAGATAATCGCAGTCTTCCACTCACTGAGCCGACGCCCAGACCGTAGCTATGTATTGAACAAGATCGCTAGAGGTGGAACGATCTAATTGGCCAATGCACTCAGTACTGCACGGCGTATACCGTTTGGCCCTAGCGATTAGCGCACTTCTAGCTCCCACAACCCCCGAGCAACCTCATTCGGATGGCAGGGTGTAAAAACGGTTAGTACTCATTAGACAATAGCGGCGATGGGATGACTCCGTCTTATTAAAAAGTGAGTGGTGACTCGCGAGGACCTCTAGTTTCGATTTGTCCGCCTCTGCGAGTGTTCTCTGTTCTTCTAACGGTAATATAACGGTGTTCATTCGAATGCTTGGTCTCAGATACTCGTAGAGCCTTTTGAGAGCTGGACCGGAATATTTTACTGGTATATTTTCAAAAACCTGTTTCTCGTCCATTTCCATGGGCGTACACTTGTTTCGTCTCCCAAGTCCCGAAAACTGTATCAAACACGAATCTTGCTGCGCAGGGCAAGTCGAAGCCCGCAATCAAACCACGGAAGACCTTTGATATGCTTTGGTATGCAAGCGGATTTCTAGGTAATGGTGTAAATCGGTGATTGTACCAATTTACAAAAAAGGTGACAAGTCATCTTGTGAAAACCACGGAGGAATTACCTTCTAAGTATCGCATCCAAACTGCTCACTGGGCTTATTCTCCACCGATTATCCAGCGCGTGAGAATCAAGGCGGTTTCAGAGCCGGTTGGGGTTGTATCGACCATATGCTTACTCTTCGGCATACCTTAGAGCACAGGCATATCTTCCGTAAGCCCACAATCTGTGTCTTTCTTGATCTGAAAGCGGCGTTCAATTCAGTCGACCATGTAGTTCTCTGGCACTGACTCTCATTGAAGGGTGTACCAGAGAAATTTATTTCTCTTTTGCAACGCTTGTATGCGAACAACCGAAACCGAGTTCGTGCTTACGGCGATCTTTCACCCGAGTTTGCCACGAGAGGTGGTGTTCGTCAGGGTTGGCCCCTTTCGCCTTTCCTCTTCAGCTGTGTCTTTGAATTGATTCTTGAGATAGCCCTATCCTCGTGTGAGAATATTGGCTTCGATCTTTGGTCAGGCAGTAAACTGTGTGATTTGTAATACGCGAACGATATTTTTCCTCTGAGTGAAGATCCAGGTAAGTTGCAATCTTTCTTAGGTAGCCTAAACAACAGTGTAGCAATGTTTGGGATGAATTTTGCACCTTCAAAGTGTAAAATGCTGCTGTATGACTGGGTTGGCTCAACACCAAATTCTGTCTTGGTGGGGGAAGCTCTAGCTGAAGTGGATAAGTTTTGTTACCTGGGCAGTTACATTTCATGAGGTGGACAGATATCGGATGAAGTGTCATCGCGTATACAGAAGGCGCGTTTGGCTTTTTCCAACCTCATTCCTTTGTGGCGTCGGTATGACGTGGTTGTCTATCAGGAGGTGATTGTACAATGCGGCGGTTAGGCCTATTCTATGGTGCTGACAAACATGGCCATTAAGAATAGAAGATAGGCGAAGACTGTCGGTGTTCGAGCATCGATGCCTCCGTAGCATTGCCCGAATATGGTGGGAACATCGTATCAGCAACGCTGAGGTTAGGCGTAAGGTGTTGGGAACCATATGTCAGTCTATGGATCAAGTACTGAAATCTAAACAGGTTAATGTGGTTGGAACATGTGTTACACATACCCACCGATGGACTTCGTCGGCGTAGGCTAGTCTCCGAGGCAGATAGTGATTGGAAGGTAGGTCAAAATGTTCAGTCAATGACATGGCAAAAAGGTATGGAAACCTTGACGAGTGGACTAGGCCAAGTAGAATGTGTTAGACTTCCAGGTTGGGGTTCATGTGATCTGCCTACTAAATGGTTGGACACATTGAGTGATATGGTTAAATGTCATGACCAGTGGCGTAGTTGCATTCGGACTCTTTCTTTGTCTTCGTGACTTACGCTTAATACTTAGGTTTTTTTTATAGATCTTCCACTTTATGGTTTTGTTCTTTTTGCTGTTTACTGGACGATGCTTGAAGGTAGCAACCGAAACCAGAGCACAGAAGTGCGAGGTTGAATAAACTGAGCTGAACTGGCAGGAATTCACTTGTGACTGGCAGTACCGGAGGCGCCTAATATAGCCGAGATCTCTACTAGTGCACCCGAAAACCCTCAGTAACAAGTTCAGCTTTCGTTTCGAAGGACGTTAGTGTAGCCTTGTGAGGGCCGAATTAAACCGTACATTTGTGTTTGTTCGCCTGTTGGCATGACGCTCTGTGGACTTCGCTTGCATGGTTCACTTCGGATTCCAACTTCCATCCCTAATATCTTTGGGTTGAAAGCACAGTGAGTCATTTCTCTTTGTGCACCGGTTGTTCTCACACAAATTCCTCTCCCGTCTTGTCCGTCGTAATGTTGTTTACCGTTCCTGCAGGTTACTTGGCAAGTTACGTTGATCCGGTTCTCTTTGATGATATTTTCAGTAGTTTCGCTGTAGGTTTGCGGGTTGCTTTAATCTCATACGGTCTGAGAAACTTCGTTATTTCCCCGAAAACATTCCTAAGTAATTATACGTCTAATAGCCTCACGTAAATAATAGTCAGTTAACACTGACTGCACGTGACAGGCACGCGAGCACCAATCACACCACTTCTACACTGATGGGTTCACTTCGGCTGTTGACAAAAAGTATGCAGTTTGATTGCCCATCTCAGAGTATGTATATACTTACTTCCTCTTAATCTTATGCGGCTAGCGCCTGCGAGAAGGTAAGCAGGCTTCGTGGATGTCCTGAATAGTATCTACTCATAAACGGTGTGTGTAGATGAACTGTTCATGAGAGGTCTTGTGAAGTAGGTACGAATTGGCGTCCCCAGGGTCACTCGGGTTTTTCGCGTTACCAACTCCAGTCCGTGCACAGCCAAGTGCTACCTATGAGGCAACGGGGACTTTGTGTTGGGAGCCGGTAACCGAACGAGCGGCTCATACGCCTTTCGGATGACGGTCTGCCGGTCGAGGATGCCCAACGCTTCCTAGTGAATCTTAACCCACTCAGGATAGCTGAGTGAGAAGCATGAGGCAATGGCCTTATTTAATGGTGGGCCACATTCGTGCACGTCACGTTGCTATCTATGGGCTTATGTGACTCTCATGTAGAGATTTCGGCGCTACACTGGAAACCCGCCACGCCTTTCAACAAGGCCGGGTTACTTTTTTTGTTTACTAGCCCTCGGTCTGTCCGACATCGACGACTCTGAAGAAGCGCTTTGCGCTCCACTCGGGATAGCCCCCGGCGTCATCCTAGCACGCAAACCCGGATAACCACGATGGGTAGCAGCGTCGGTCAGGGAGTATGTACATGTACATTGGAACAGTGGAAAAGAAAATCGGTGTCATGTTAGGTGGGTGATGAGAAGTGTTTGGTAAAGATATGTGACTGACAGTAATAATTGATTGTATCACTTGGTTTATTTCACTACCATGTTGGGAGGGGAAAAGGGTCGTTGCATCCTACTTAGGGTATCTAAAGGGTTCCATGTTTCTAGACTTCCGACCACTTATTGGACCGCTAAGTATATGCATGTTTCAGTTGTTACTGGTCTGAGCAGTCGGTGCACGATATTGTAGCCTGTCTAAAGATATGCAGGAACAATATATCTCAATGTTTCGAAACGGTTTTAGTTTCCAACTTCATAATACTGGGAAAATAAACGCTGACGTCCTTCTGCCCAGAAGATGTAATAATGCCTGAGTCCGATTTCGCTTTATCGATGTTTAGGATAAAACGTTGGTATTCAGTCACCATTCGGCTGTTTGGTTTTAATTTGACCCGTGACTGAAGAAACTTTTCGTCACGGTATGCGTTTTTGCAGGATAACGTTTGGCGCTCGTAGAGTAACATTTAGAATAACATTTAGTGATAGTCCTTTGGTGAGGAAAATCCCAAAAATCTGAGTGACTTTTTGGATTACTAGTCACTGTGGGACAAGTTCAGTTCACGTGTTTGGAAATCAATAGGCATGCACTGAATGTGGCGGTTCTGCTTGTTTTGTTTAAAAATGAACCTCACTTGGAAGATAAAAAAGTCGAAGAATGGTTGTTGAAGAGAGAACTACATATGACAGTATCATTGCGATAAAAAAGGCGTGAATATAGGTACGACATTTTCGTGACACCAGCATATCTAAATTTATCTAACCGTTGTGCAGCTGGATCTCATCGACCTCTTCGAAGAGGCCCTACTACCAGTTACATTTTTCTTACCTTCCTTGAATTTCATAAACAGCTCACTCAGATTCACTTTCCAACGACTACCCGCCCAAGTAAACATTGCTCGTTGAGAAAATCTATCCGACGACATGTGTAGCACGTCCTAACCAAAGTGGTCCGATGAGCTAGTGTTTGATGTAGTTTTTTGCTTCATGTACTCACTACTATAAGCGTCGTTTCGGCAGAAGTGGTCTAGATTTTAGCAGTACTACACACGATGGTTTTCAGATGCCTCATGTATCTTCTACCCACACCAGTCAGGTTTCTGAGCTGTACAGAATAACCGGCGACGATCAAACCGTCATCATGGCGGAATTTAGACCCTTCCGTCCTGGGTTTGAATCCTGGAACCAGTGCCGGTCACTTTCTCCGACTAGCCGTGACACCTTTCGTGGATTACTATACCATTGCTATATAGTAAAACAAAGTAAATAGAATAAATAAAAGAACTGACTTAACTTCTGCAGCATACACTCGACTGTTGGTGAAGAAATAAGTTCCAAGTCGAGGATGCGGATGACCGAGACTAACAAGAGCTAACCGCACCTTCTGTTGATATTAAAACACTTCATCCGAAATGGATAATCTTTTTATCTAGTGCTAACACGTGACAGTTGAAAACGCAGGTCTCACAGCTACTTCGATCTACCGTACTGTTGGTAATAACGAGTCACTGCAGCATTGTAGTATATCGATCCTCAGTAAGTCTGGTATGATGGTAATAGTAAACCTGCCTACCACCTCTAGAATGTTGAAGTTTTTTATTGTTTTCCCTTTAATGGCCCTGGGACATGACAGTCTTATGTAGCAATAATGCTGACCGGTTAAATTATTCTTATCGATGAGAATTGTTTTCTTGGATTCTCGTGTGGTTCTTGCGTTCATTTCCACCAGTTGTTTTGGTTTTTGCTGATATTCGCTCATTGTATCCACTCCCACTCTCAGGTTGAAAAATCTAGCAACCCAATCATTTTTTCACAAGGCCCTGTTGAAATTCTGAAATCCTCGAAGAAATCAGACACATCAGAATCGCCTGTGACGTCGATGGAAGTGGTGATTGAGTACGTATCACACTTGTATGTGGCTCGCGAGTGCTTGGAAGCCACCAGAAAACACAAGCGAGAATTTTCCGATTTCCTTGCTCGATGTCACAAGACCGCGTTTAGTAAACGTTTGGATTTGTGGCATTTTCTGGGTCAGTGTTTTATTTTACTGTTTTAAGAATTTGTTTTTAATTGTCAATCTCTGTCAGTAATTTACTTCAATCTTTTGCTGCTTGTACCTAATTTATCTTTGAGTGGAAAAATATCAATATTATGAAATATACTGGTAGCAGTTAGACGCAACTGCATACCGCAATCGGATTGAATGCTCTGTCGGATAATTTGTTCCCGTGTGGAAACGCGAGTACTGAAAGAATTAGTTCCTTGTTTCTCTTTGTTTCAGACTGTCTTAGTGTCAGGCAAATCAGGAATACAAGGATAGAGTGGGATGAAGACTATTCAATGTGCTTTATTCAATAAAAAAAAACTGACGCATAACCGCTAAAGATAGGACAGACAACGACAGCTAGAGGCGATACTGTTTCACAATACACATACGTCAAAGTAGAATAGTCACGGTCGCTATAGGTGTAATTTTTGAACAAAGCCCAATCGGAGAACGTATAATGTGGAAGTAGTAGAAACAATCTAAACATATAAGGATGGGTACAAGACCACTGTTGCTGTGGCACTACCATATTCCCAAAAATCCATCGAGGACCTTACCCGGACGGCTGAACACAATCTATATGACCAAGTTTACCACATCAAGCTGTAAAAAAGACCAGGCTCATCTACTGCAGCACACACTTGACCTCCAGGCGGCGGACGGATGTTACATCAATAGCTCAATCAATCTTTATTTGATAAACGACTTCCGGGTGAGATTCATTTACCTGGATAACAGGAATTCTTCACATAATCTGTTACTTCCACGAGCCACGATTAGTTATGGTGCTGGACAAGTTCCCTCATCAGAACTTTCCATAACACATCTCGAATGATCGCTACTCAGGTATTTAAACCCATTATCTTTCATTCCATCGATCAACTACTGTCCAGTTAGTAGCATTTATTTATTATTTGTCTGACCTCATGTAGAATGTCCCCGTTTTTCACAAAAATTCTGTTTTGGCCATGTCAAGTTTCATTGATTGATCTCAGTTCAGTTCATTGATTCATCAACCTCGCACTTTTGTGCTCTAGTTTTGATTGCTACCTCGCAGAATCTTTGAGTTGAGGACAAAATGAACAAGCATAGCGCGAGAAAGAGGTGAAAAAAGTCAAGCGGAAACCACGAAGACAAAGAAGGAGCCCGAGTGCAATTACGCCAGTGATTTTATTCGTGTTTGTATTGCTGTTAAAATCCTTTTGTTTCTGGCGTGACTAACATTCTCCTCTTCATCCACTTCTTGCAGATACCCCACGCACTCGTTTGATTCGATATCCGTTGATCATCAATCGTCTGATCAAACTGGTACGATTTAATTTATTTGTGATATCCCGAGGCCGTTGTACTTATCTTTTTTCGCTTTCACACACACTTTCTCCGGTTCTCAGTGAGGGCCCCACGACTCTATCTATACACGAACGTTCAGCTCTGTTCAATCAGTGTTCTACTCCATTCTTGGTAGGTATCTGTGGGCTGTGTTTTTCGCAACAGTGAGACGTATGACCAATTCACCCATCCACATACGAGCAGAATGCAAATAATTGGAACTCTTTATCATCAGCATCGCCATCCGAGTTCAAAATGCAAAATTTTGTCCACATGCATCACCATTTATATTTTTTCGTTTTATATTGTTATTGCTGTGTTCTTAGGAGCAACATTCCCTTCGATTGTGATAAAAATGGTACAGATATGTTTTCGAGAAAAATATTTCAAACCAGACGTAGTATATGCATGATATTTTGCATTTCAGTAAAAATTCAGATCAGTTGCAAGCTTCTTGGAACAGCTTGTGTGATGCTGTACCAGTATTTGGGATAGGTATTGCATCTTGGATTATGGTACTACTGCAGAACTTGGTTGGTCTTTATATAATCTTGTTTAGTCGAGTGAATGTTGAAGCAAATGATCGAGTTCTTTTGCCCATATCGGTTCCGTTGGTTTACCTCGTTCTTTGAGACAGGTATTTATTTGAGAATGGGTCAAGGCGGTTTGACTGTGACATGGTAAAAAGGCACGAGGATCGTAACAAGTGATCGCGTACAACGGCTTCAGTGTAAACTCGACACCTGGTGAACATACAGATGTCACGTCAACGCGATTGGTGACTGAGGCTAGCAGTAGTCAAACTGTTCTGCTCAAAATTGCTTGACGTTCACAAGAATCTTTCTTCAGAGCACAACTCCGTCTGCACATTCTATACTCGATACCTTTCCAGGTTGGAATACTTTGTCTTCACCAATCACCCATGAGGATACATCGGTTTCCAGTTATTAGTTGAACAACAATGTTGTTAATTTTGGGGCTTTTTTATTATCATAAACTGCACTCGCAATTCCTCAAATTCTACAAGCTACGGTAGTTGTAGGCCATACTCGATGATTTTACGGATGACCTAATCGATTGAGGATAAAGATAGGCTCACCAGCTGTTCGTGTTTTTCCCTTGACACTCCGCATTTTACGGACGAATGGGATATTTGCTATTGTTTTTTCGTTCAAATAACAGTAGTCGTCGTCTTCCTTAGTACCGAATGAGCATTCATTGATGCTCAAGTGTGCACACTATCTTCCAATCACTTTCTCCAGACCACCGAGACGGATCCAGACAAAGCAATCCTCATCCAAATTCGGAACACGTTTGAGCGCATTGTGCGTGAATTGGATAACCGAGCTGCTGAGATCATGTGCCGATTCCATCTTCATCGAATACAGCTGTCTTCTTCTCTCCCGGTAAGTCAGCGCACTGCAAAGTGTTATTTTACAAAAACTCTGGTCGTTCATACACTAGATCATTACTCGTGAGTACAGTGAGCGACGGACGAGAAAGGGAAGGGAGCTACTGTCCATAGTTTTTTATCACATGCCTGTGCATGAATGCAGTGGAACGAAAGCCCACTGCACTATTAGGGATAATCAGAAACCAGACCCTGAGACTTGGAGTGACAGAGAACCACATAAAGTCCCAATAGGTCAGGTGTGGTGACGATCCGGACGACAGTAAATTACTGTTTACCACCAAAGTAACCAGTGATGGTGGGGATTCGAATCTCTGACCTTCGAGGTGGTGATCAAACGCTCTAAGCCACTCTACCATAACCGGTGAAAGTTACGAAGATCCAGCGTTTTCTGGATCGGGACGACAATCTTGACGCTAAGAATTTGCTTGTTAGTGTACTACAAAACACCCCGATAAATTATCTTATAAGAAGAAGGCATACGTGGGAGATGCAGCTGTATTGACAAACCCAAGCATTTCAATATGACAGCACATGCACATGCCATCTCGCAGTACGTGCACATTCCGATTATTGTTTGTCCATGTGTCTGCCGATATTTAGCTTCTTTGATACTCCATTCATGCTGGGTTGGCCCGACTAGTCGGAGTGATGGCCTAGGGCTCTTGAACCGGACCATTATTATTTTTTTTATTAATGAGGGTTCTGCTGTGACCAGCTTGGTCATCGGTAGGATGTCTTCTTTCTTCTCGGGCCTCATTGAAAATCGTCATGTGCCTCCGGGGATCTTGTTTGGTCAATGCAATCGATTCCATGGTTGAAGCAGTCACCACTACAATCTGGTTACAGTCGAAATTTGTTGTCACAGTTTGCTGTATCAATAAGAAGGCTTTTTGGGTTTGTTTTTCGTATCTTGTATTAATGAAATCATTGGTAGACACTTATTTTAATCATAATTTAGAATCTGAGCAAAACGAACAAATAATTCTTCATTTAGGCTCCGTAATTACTTTTGAATCAATTTTTGTAGCACAGTGAAGTAATCAAAAGACAGAAGACGTTGCTGCTCAGTGGAACTCTTAAAACCAAGGAGGGTCCAGTAAGTTAATTTTGATTCATAATACGCTTATTCTCATAAGTTAGCTCACTTATCCCTTGATTTATCCACATTCTTATACGGTTCTCATTTGGAAAACCATCTGAGTTTCGTGGTAACATCGTAAATTCTTGATATTCTTCTGTTTTTTCCATACGGTTCTGTCTGATGTGATTCTGGAAAATCGCTGAACTAGAACTCAATCTTTGGGCTACGCGCCTAATCTGATACTACGAGGTGGCAATCGAGACCAGGGCACCGGTGTGGGAGGTTGGTGGTTAAAATTAACTGAACCGAATAGGAATTTCGTCTGTTAAAAACCTGTCGTTTTATGTGGCCAATGACCATGCGTGAAGCGTGATCCTATTCATCCTGATGCTGCTTCCTCATGGGCTTCAAGATTGATTCAACTTGACAACTTTATTACTATTATTACTATTTTTATTTGTGTTATTATTATTATTATTATTATTATTATTATTATTATCATTATTATGCATCGATCCCGGAGTCTGACATGGCACCAACACCACAAACACATGAAGGGTAGCTAGGAGGAGGAAAAAGTGGATACAAACAAACTTTTTGTTTGACTGTTTCACTGCATGCATTTTTGTTACCTTTCAAATGTTTTATTCGATCTTTATGGAGCCCGAAAGTTCCGTAAGGATGCCGCACAGCATTCGCGCCGCTGGCTTCGGCTGTTAGTCACGCCCCTAAACGTTTCTAACTAGCGACAATCCTTATCTGTTGAGCCCCAACCAGAGTCAAGACGCATCAACTGAGACCAGTGCTGATGTCAACTACTTCATTGCCCCGCGCCAAGTCATGGTCTGACCGCCACGTCGCTTTTTCCAGCCATACTCAGGAAGCGCAAAAAGCGCACGGGATAAGAGACGGTAGGTAGGTATGCGCAAAACGTGTCACATAGATGATCAAATAAGTGAATTTGCCAGGATTCGCAGTCGTAGTGCAAAACTGCTCACTGTGGCATTCCTGTCATTCAGAAAACGGGGAACGGTTGCTGGCTCTGTGTTCAGACCACCGCCTGTTTCTCGCCATCACGAACTTCAGACATTCCAATCGCCGGTACGCCACGTGGCGTCTGCCCTCTTCGAGTCAGCAATGGACCCAGATAGACCATATCACATATAGCTTCAAATGACGGGGCTGAATACAAGATTGCCGGTCGTACTGGAGCACTCCCCTTGACTCCGACCACGCGTTAGTCTGCACTAAGCCGTTCATGTGCTTCGGTAGGTATGCCAAACGTACGATGCAACAGCAGTTAGACTGCGATATGCTGTCTGATCTGTCTTGCCTCTCAATTTTCCGAAACGTTCTATCTGAGAAGCTAAGATCAACGCCACCCGCTGACATCAATCAGCATCGTTCGCTTATTAAGATTGTTTTGTATTCTGCTGGTAAAGTGAGTTGTGGCCTGACTCGTGTCGCGACACCCTGGGTTTCTGCTGAGTCTCTGTGCCTTTTTGATGCACGCCAGTCCATCCCGCCCGGTAGTGAGCATGATGCAACACGGCTCGCAACGTGACTTGAACTCAGTGCAAGTCTGTGTATGGATAGTGAAATCGGGTG
The DNA here is from genome assembly GCA_948099385.1 of Fasciola hepatica. Classification (NCBI taxonomy): domain Eukaryota; kingdom Metazoa; phylum Platyhelminthes; class Trematoda; order Plagiorchiida; family Fasciolidae; genus Fasciola; species Fasciola hepatica. The sequence goes on along the minus strand of CANUEZ040000027.1, from coordinate 5,662,546 downwards.
GTCTCAAAAAGCATCAGAAATGAAACATGCTGCCACTGTAAGAGAATCCCACAAACTGTTTTATCTCATCCGAGTTACCGGTAGGAAGCCATTGGGTTTGAGCGAAACGATCTGCAAAGCTGATGGTTAATCTATCCACAGTCTGCAGCGGCGTCTTGTACGCTGGGCGGAGCACTTTCAAGCACAATTTAGCTGGCCCCTAACGTTGTCCCCTCCTATAGCTGTTCCGGCATACGTCCTGTTGTCTGTTTCGACAGATCCATTTTCTGAGACGGAGATCCGCAATGAAATTCAAGCCCAGGGACGTCACAAAGCGCCGGGCTCCAATGGCCTTTCGCCCGCTATATTTAAAGATGATGGAATGGTGCTTGTTAGAGAAGTACAAGCTTTGTTCTCCAAGGTCAGGCACTCCGAGGAAGTTCCCTTTTTATAGGGGGAATCGATCGTTGTCCCCATTTTCAAGGAGGGCTCTCGCATTGACTGCGCCAACCATAGGGGTATAATCCTAATCCCGATAGGATGTAAGCCACTAGCGTATTTTATTCTTCATAGGCTGCACAAACACGTGATGAGCAAACTCTCTAGGAACAGGCTGGGGTTCGTGCCGGTCGTGGATGCATCGACCAAATCTTCACTCTCCGACAGCTGTTAGAGCACCGTTACGCCTTGCAAAGGCTAGCGATCGTTGTGTTTCTAGACATTCGCGGAGCCTTCAATTCTGTTGATAGGTTTGCACTATGGCACTGTCAAGGAACGGTGTACCTGAGTAGTATGTGTCGGTCCTTAAGGAGCTGTATCGTCAGGTCGGATTGGGGTTTATGGTCAGCTTTCGCCGCCCTTTGGCGCCTCCAGTGGAGTGCGACAAGGTTGCCCTATATCCCTGTTCCTTTTCAACTTTGCTATGGAGAATATCCAATAAAACGTTTTATCTGGTCTTCCGAACGGTGGGGTTAAACTTCTCCCAGAGAACAGAGTTTTTGACGGGTTAGTGATATCGCGGTAGTGCACAGGCAATTCAACCCGCATTGGATCGCTCGCTGATTGAGGTGTCCCAGTACGGTATGTGGTTTGTGGCTTCAAAATGCAAGGTACTTCTTCAAGACTCGCAGGAGCCGGTGCTCGCACTCACCCTTCGTGGTCATCGGTTGCAGGTAATCATTTAGCTTCAAGTAGCTCGAGAGCTTGATCACAGTTGGTGGTGATTTTTGGGAGGAGATCACATCACTAAATGCGAGAGCGAGAGCAGCTTTCGTGAACCCGCGCCATCTGTGGCGCCACGGTTCATGGTGTTTATTATGGTTGCGAGACCTGGCCCCTCCGATTTGAGGATGTTTGGTGTCTTTCTGTATTCGACCACCGGTGTCTCCGAAGCATTGCTCGTGTCTGGCGGGGACACCGAGTGAACAATGGCGAGGTTCGTCCTCGTGTGTTCGATGCTGATAGTCGCTCCTTGATCGAGGTAATCGCTCTGTACCGCCTCCGATGGCTCGGGCATTTTGTGTATGGCTGTCCATCGTTTACCCTCTCGTGCTCTTTTTGCACGTGCTGGGCAAGGCTAGAAGGAATGGCGCGGCGGTCAGGCTGTGACTTGTTGCAGGGGCATGAAGAAGTTAGCTTCGGCTTTGACTCCAGTTGGTACTTCTCGCCTTCCTATGTGGGGTCCAAGAGATGAGGATTATCGTTGGTTGAAGACGCTGAGAGATATAGCTGGGAACTGAATCCAGTGACGCGAATGTTGTATGGCCTGTCTATTGACTTCCCGTTCCTCGTAAACAGTTGAAAACAGACAACAAAGATTCACAAAACGTGTACGGTCAAAATATCAAAAAATTGCTCTTACATGTAGTCTTTATGCTGACTCTACCCCCCCCCCCACACCCGACTTGGCAATTTTCCTCTGTTGTTGTTTTTGCGTTGGCACCATGCTTGTTCTGAAATCTGTGTTATTATATATATCAAGCGTACGGGTCAAACCTACCTTTTGCCCTATACACATCAATGTTCGCACGTTTAGCGTGGCCAATTTAGACGGGCATCTGGGACGGGAAAAACAGTCGTCGTGGGTTGGTAAGGGATTATTTTGGATATCAGTTGTGGTAGGGGGAACAGAAATCAGGCCTGGGTCACTGCAGTTAGTACAAGCGGCCAGGGCTCCCGTTAGACTAGAATTACATGAACGGGGGAAAAGTGGATGAAAAATGGGCGGCGTGCGGTGGGAGAGTGTTCCCAAAAGTTCTTAAAAACCAGTGTCGATATAGGTCATTTAAGGTGTTACGGGCTGTTGTACTACTGGGTCGTTCAGTTCAGGGTAGGACGTTTTGTTGGAGGATACATCTCTAGCCTCAGCACAGTCGAGTGTGACTTTCAACGCAGCAGGAATGTCCCATGTGAACAGTTGGCCAGTAATGGTTCATGTGTCTCCTCTGAATTACCTTGTCATGTTTGGAATATGTGAGAGGGGAATGGCTATATTTAGTTGCGAGTCACATTCTCCACGCCACAGTGCCATCCTCAAAAATATGTGGCCGTTCGCCTACCTACGACATGGGGACGCTCCCGGTAGTATGCAACTTGACTGTTCATTCTGGAAGTAACAGCTAAGAAATTCATAAGTTTACAGATACGGTGACCACACTAGGAGGGGGACGGGGTTGTAAACATCCGACTCAAGTGAATGTGTCACTTTTGAAAAGTAGTGCGTTGCGAGGGTATTCTGTTTTTTTTTTGTCTTGAAATTCTTGTATCAGTATGCTTTCTTCTTTGGGGAATAACCAGGCTAAAATTGGGATACGACTGTTTTTCAAATTCAGGAGTACATGCACTATTCGATGCTATAGAATTCCACATTGTTTTCTCATGGTTCTTTTGATCATTAAGATTAGCGTTCCAGACACCCTGAAGTTCAGTGTGGAAACTATTTTGATACCCACTCTTCTGATATGCGCGCTGTAACCGGCAGAGTAGATTGTTTTTCGGATTAGTTTTGTTTCCACCTCTGACTACTGAAGAATTTCCCAAACCCACTTCGTTTCATTCCAATTAGGTAAAGGCGTTTGTGTTTACAGAAGTCATGCTACTGACTCTACCCTGCCCACCAAGCAGCCGATTGTCGCGACTGGATTCTGATGTCGCGGACTCCAGTGAGGCGGCAAATAAGCGCGATTTAGACGGAATATTTGCTGCAAAATGTTGCGTTTCGCCTAGCATCCCTACTTCCAGCGCTGTTACTGCTACTACTGCTCATTTGAGTGGACGATGGTCTGTTCTCACTCGGCGTTTGTCAAACTGTTATGATCTACGCCGAGCGCAGCTCAACAACGATTCAGTTTCGATCGCGACGAACGACGCACTAACTATTACTCCTAGTCGCCGAACGAATTCCGTCCCGGTAAACCCGATTCCGGACGCGATCCCCTATCTGGAACGCTATCGTATCTACAAACAACCAATTCTACTTCAAGATTGTATTCTGGAGAACTTAACCGATGGAGAGACGCGATTCACCTCCTTACGACGTACCCTGTTGCTTGACAACTCAGGTAGTTTTCCTTGGTTATTTTCTCTCTCTCTCTCTCTCTCTCTCTCTCTCTCTCTCACACACACACACACACACACGTACACAAAATTTTACATAATAGAAATTGCCATTTTGACGCAAGTAACGTCTTGTAATCTATATTGCTAAAAGGAAGATGAGCCTGCACGCGCTAGTACATAGTGTTTTCCTACTAGATTTATTCAGCAAATCAGAAGCAATCGATTGCAAAGTGCCGATCTTAACTGATGACCAACCGTAGTGAGATGAAAACGGTAGCAGACCTCATTTCACTGTCTTGATCACTCAGCTTCTGTCAGTCATTTACTGTTCAATTTCATCTTCAGAATTAACAAGGCAATCGGTGAACATGATCAGCTGATGGTAGTCTAGTGGTGTAAGGGTCTGGTACTAAAATGCGGTGTTCAAACTTCGCCACTGCCGGTCACATTGGTGTTACACTCGTATCCCTGATTGTGCAGTGAATCTTCGGTACCATTGGGGTATGTTCCCGCTTCTATTAAACTCGTGTGCAAGCATTGATAGGAAAGCCAGCTCTGTCGATCTGTTGACTGAGGACTATCTACAGGGAGTGTTTTTTAATTAATGTATTGTAGTCGAAATCGGTTCGGAATGTATCGAAAGAACGACGCATCGTGTGACGTTACAAACAAGTGTTTAATACGCGGTAACACAGCATTGTCGACAATGATGACAACTATACACAGAACCAGTGATCATTCGGATGTATTTCTCCCGTGGGGTCAATCATGAAAGTGCATTTCGTCAGATTTTAAGCTGAATGTGCTTACTGGCTGAGAGTCATATCACACGACGAGAAAACTTGTAGAGTTCGGCAAAAAAATCCTACGGTAACTGTGTCCGTAACGCGTGTTAACTTTCAAGGTTACTGATGGATTGACACCATCACATAGCGTATTGATATGAAGCAAGCGTTTGAGGGCCAGTCCAGTTGGATAATCCAACGGTTAACCGAATTCAGTCTCGGTTGGGACGATTAAAACTGCTTTCGTAATCTGAGCGGAGTCACTCCAATAACGTAGTCACGTGGCGAAACACTCCGTGCACTTTCTTGTTATGTTTTACCTGAACTGTTGCATCATTGTGGTTTGAGATTTCATAGACAGAAACTAACACAGGTGAATCATGCAGCACCTGCAACATTATTCAGTCTTAATTGAATACTGTAAACATTATTCCGAAATACGTATTGTTACCATATATATGTGTAACTAAATATGATTAATCACACAATGTACATGTTCAACTGACTATAGAAAACCATTGAAAACCGCTGTGCGGCTGTTTTATCCTTGTTTTGAATCACCAGCAGTGCACATCCACCGAGCCCCGTTGGAACATTCACACTGCATGATGAATCATATTATGTAAAATCGAATCTATTACCCTCACTCATGTGTACCTGTATTAGCCATAAGATGAGCTCATCAAAAACGAGTTTGTTCCCTGTCGTTGCCCATTATCTATAAATTAAATGGTTCTGGTTCTCACTTTTCAGTTTTGCATGCCAATGCACATGCCTATTCTATCCAGTAGCTTATCATCTTGGTTGAAATCGATTTGAAGTGTTCAACTCGAGGGACAAGAATGAGTCAACTATACTTTGCTGGTTGGAACACGTCGAGCAGCAGTCTGCTGCACCTTACCCATCTCGTAGCTCCTGCGTCGAATAAAACGGAAGTTCAAAAAAGTGCCCATAATGATTACCGATGTCTCTCGCACTCTCGATGATATTGTGACAGTTTCCGTCATGGGTTGGTCGGAGCTAGTGAAGAATATGATAACGAACCGTCAGCGTTGACAGTGGTGTTATCGCTTTTTAATCTAATCGGGCCTTGGAAATGTTTGCGTAGTTAGACTGTATTCCTTACGGTCTCCAGTCTAATTCTTCATCTTTTGGGCTAGAAGTGAACTAGATAACTTTTTAATGGATTACTCCGTACTGACCCGCATTGATCGATTGTGAAAATGATTCTCAAAGAGATTGTGGTTGATTCCTTTACTGTCGAGCTAATTTATTTTGATTCAAAGCGTGGTCCTCTTTTCCCCGATGAATTCCTGCAAGTCTCTATAATGTTTAATTCAGAACGTACGAAGTAGTTTTTGCATTTCAAGTTTGTATATTCATCTGTCAACTGGATGAGGGGTTATTTGTTTTCGATTTTGAAATTCACACTTCATCACAAACTGTGTTTTCCACATTTACTTCGTGATTCGGTAAAATCTAAAAATCAAAAGCCGTGTGACATCATTTTTAAAATTGTGCAACCGAATGAACAATACTTTTTAGTTTGAATATGCGAACATTATTTACTAAATTTACCCTTACTCCGTCCATCATCTCAAAAGCATCCTGATAGTAGTCAAGGCTTTTAAATACGGCCAAAAGGACGCGTGTTAGATGCTGGCTGGTATTAGATGATTTGCGACGGGAAGTTATGGTTCTTACCATGAAAAATTTGTTAGCTTCACAGTTAATTTCTGTATGGTGTTCTCAAAATTGCAATTGATCGAGCTCTCGTTTGAGCAGGTTTCCGTGCTCGTCGGTTCACTCACCAACTTGATGTGTTGTTTGCACGTTATACCTTTCAGTCAGACAACAGTGTGTTGCTCAGAGTTTCCACGTCTATTATTTTAGTTCAGCCTCATTCACAACACTGTTATCTAATGTTTACAGGTCAAAATATGTTTCGCATCCATCAGAACAACCATCAAACAGTCCGAGTACGAGAACAGAAAAGTTTTGCAACTCGTCGTCATACAGCCCCGGTGGGCACGGACTCGACTAATGGACGGCGTCTTTTCCTTTCCGACCGCCTTCGAGGCGGTATTTTTCGTGCGGCTAGTCACCGTCATCCAGTGTCTTCGAGACTCAAACCAAAGGCAAATAAGTACAGCATCATTCTATTACAGGCCTCCAGTGCTGAGGAGAAAACACTGTGGCTTTCCACTCTAACGCCTCTAGTTGGGAAAATGCTTCCTGGCAATTGATCGCCGTGCGTATATGGATCTGCTGTGAAAATGTATCAGTCAGTTCTTGATGTCGATAGACTTCTGCAAGCAGTATCACTTTCCATAATTTCCACCTGCCCTCACTGGTGACAATTTCGACCCCGTTCCTGTCATCCTCGAAATTCTCCTCAGCTGGCGGATGCACCGTTCATGTAAAAATTGTGATTTGCCACTTTTGAGGTTAATTGTCCGAGCTGATTGTCGATGTACTAGCACATTAAAATCATGCATGGTTCTCACGTGTCGCGAACTTGTCAAGCCCATCCCACACGGGACTTTGGATATTGTTTTAACGTGATGTTGCAACTAAGCTCCAATCTGTGATACACCGTATCGACGTGACTAGATCTGCACTGGGAGTTTATGGCTGTCGATCTCTACACTTCTCATATCATTTTATTTTCCTGATTGTCACGTGATTTTGTGGTCGTATTTGTTTTACTCCCACATTTTTTTTGACTTCCAAATGCCGCGATTCACTCCCTCAAAATCCTGTGATTCAAATCGACAGTTCTCTCTTGCTTCTTGACACTCACTTTCTTACAAAGAATGCGCATCTCTAGTGATCCATGTGTGTGTATGTGCATATATACAAATATGTACGATCGCGATATACGTTACTTCCGGTACAGATATAACCTTTGTGGTTTTTTCATATACACATTTGGCTGGTAGCTGTTTGTGTCTATCCGTTGCAGACTGTATGCGTGTTTGTGTCTGAATAAATTTAATCACAAGAGGAACACTTGTTTCTTTTACCTAGTCTTTCCTTTTTTCTCGTTTTGTAACGAAGTTTTAGTTGTCTGGCTTACGAGGTGAACGCATCTCTTAACAGGTTTGTCTCACTTTACTAATCTTAAACTTTTCTGACTCATGATATTAAAAACGTACTATATTTCTACTAGAAAATAGAAGCCAGTATTGCAGCGTTGCACGATTCATATCCCGGCCAATTGTTTTTGCATCGAGCTATTGGTGCTTGTCTGTTTCCTGTTCGCGTAAATGAACAGTGTGCCGTTCGTTGATTGGTACCAATAGAGTCGCGATGAAAGTGTCCTGAGCATAAATCGTGCATTATTGCAATATCAGGTGTTCTCTTGAATTTCACCACGGAGGGCTATTTTCAAATATCTTTTAATAATCTCTCAGTCTGTGAATGTGACACGTGTTTAATTTGTGCAATTCCCATAGGATCTTTCCTGTTGCAGTTCAAGTATATAAATACGATGTGAACCATTAGTTAGGCATCTCAGTCCAGGAATAAACCGAATAAAACAAATTTTTCGCATTGTTCCTTCTATCCTCTTCTTTTTCTGTTCTCCTTCCTTTCTAAACTGTATTCACAAGGACCAAACTGTCCCGATTCTCAGTTCATTTTAAACGGTAGAAAACTTTGCACCAGTGCGCGGCTGGTTTCGCTCGTCAAATTCCGGCGACGAGCCAAAGATACTGAAGAAAACTAGTACGAAACGGAACTAATGTAGGTTAAATACGGATGGGGAAACATTACAAATATAGCAACGCTATCAGCCGCCACATTGCATTGAGTCGCCGGGTATCTTCAATCATCGACTAGATGGATATGATAAACCTCATCCGGGAACTTTGAAGCGTGCACGTTTGATGGCGGTAGAATTCGCATATCTCCCTGTAATGGACCTGCCACGGCGTTCCACAACCCAACCATTGCGTATCCCGTCATGCAGATTAGACTGATGGCGATGCTTGCCTTGGCATAGTTGGCCAAGAGGCGGTGGGGGGCTTGCGGTCTCATGTTTTGTGTCGACCATCGAATATCTGGAATACTTCGTATCGGTCACTAATTAATGCACTGATTTGTGTTGCGCACTGCGGTCTTCTTAAAATTCTTGTCTCCAGATAAGCTCGTCTAAAAAGAAATCATTTTGTTGTGGAAAGATTCATGGAATCCACTTTGATCTCTGTTAAATTCGTGAATAGGCCATTCTGACGTATGAGTCAACCGTGGCAATAGAGAACAGTCTATATAGAACCGATACGATTGAGTATCACCGATATAACTTCATTGCGCACCGGACCAAATGTGCCTGTATTTCTGATTGGTCAACGGGACCGACCAAGGATTTCGGCGACCAATAAAAAGTAATATCTGATCAACACGTGCTCGTGATTGATGCGCCATTTTCTATCGAATACTGAATGTTCAATCAACTAAATAGATACCGAAATGAAAGATCAGCACTGAAGTCTGACCATGGGGTATGTACCCGTTCCGCTGCACTCATGCGCAAGCATGTAATAAAAAAACAATTAGTATGAGCAGTTTCTAGATACATGTAAGTCAACATGCTTTGTAAGCACTAATAGATTCCGGTCTCCAGCGTTACGCTTTCCGACCCCGACCGGTGACTTATAACAGGTGGACTGGACCCATTGGGCCTATTACATTGAATTGACTCCAATGGTTTTCAACGCGTACCAAGGCGTGAACTCGTTAATCGTATCGTGCACTGTCCGCAGTTCATGTGTAAAGACGGAAAAATCCACGTGGGTAAGAAGCCGGAAATGTGCGCAGAGAGATTACGGAGTGTAGTCTCTTCCTAGCTCCCTTGATGGGGTTCAGTTGTTGAGAGCGGACTATGGAACGTGACAACAACAACAACAACTGTGCGTGCACAGTCAGATCAAGTAGTGACATTTCATTGTTTTCCCTTTCCCATTTATCATTAATGTACACCGTCTGTATGCCTAACAAGTCCTGCATTTTCATCATTGGTAAGCAATGCAGTATTGAACACCTCGCACCGTACGTTGATGGCGACTTCAAGTCCGGAAATCAAGGTCATCGGCTGTGTGCAGTAGGCACCGTTGTTCCTTGTGGCTGTGAAGCATGTTCATTCCGTTGTACTCAGGTGGAGGCAGATGAGATATTTAAGCCTTTGTGGTAATCTTTAGTATCTTAAAAATGAGTATAAGTTCCTGAGAGTTTGTTTCAAGGGGCCGTAACTATAATTACGGTAGGAGGGCTTGACAATAGATAGGTTAAAGCAAACTCAAATTACACGCAAGAATAGCACAAGTATGGATGCGTTTTGTGTCAGCCAGTTTTTAGATAATACTCCTTTACGGTGGTTCCGTTCAACACAATCACCCCTTTAAGAAAATAATTTGAGGAGGGCGAGCTGTTAATTGTAGTCTTTTGGTAGCTCAAACAAACCCACGGGAAATGGGCAGGTCTTCACTTCATCTGCGGGCGCATCGCTCTTACTACTCCGTCTGTTTTGTTCACCAGGGCACGTGTTTCGTGCGCTTCCCCCACCAACTCACTCGTTCTGCTCTGCTAGTTGAGCTGAACGAAAAACCAGTGTGGAGGTCAAGCTATGACACCTATCCGTCGGTCCCTTACACATATACGGCCGTGGAGCTCGAACTTCGCAGCACACTCTATAGGAAACTTGTCAGACATGACCAGTTCCATTTTCCTTATCCAGGCCTTAGTAAATATTTTTCGATACCTACTAAATACGGTTATACGCATTTTTCACCCGTATCAACATTTAGAAACCCTCCGCAGTTCCATATCTTTCTAGATTCTTTACAAACTCAAAGACACCAATGAACTGGAATGCAAACTATGTTGAACACCCTTCTTTCCTGCTTTTAATTTGCTTTTATCATGCATGTATTAGAGTGGCTATATAGCTGCTGTATATTCATTTCCGGTTGTGCTGAGTGTTAACTTGACTTCAGTCATAGTCAGTGTGAGTAATATTGTGAAAGTTTGATTTCAAATCAGTAAGTGGCCTCTTGTCCCATTTACATTAATAGAAGTATCATTTTTGAAGGATAATGCTGATAATTCCGATTATCTTATTTCATCGATGTGCTTTTTCAATAAATCGTATCTGTCCATCCCCGTCACACTCTCAAGATTGTCCGAAATTCTACCGCTTTAAGTTAAATTACTGGTACCAATTCGTAATAAGTCCTTGTTCATGACTTTGCAGTCTTATGCTATCGGATCCCGGGTTCCGGGAGTTGGTCTCCCTTCCTCTTTCGGCGGCCGTGTTGCAAGGTCTAGCACGTGCGGGCTATACCTGTGTGAGCGAGGTTGTTGACCTCGATGCAGGTAGACTAGTTTCAAGTAAGTACTCCACGGATGTTACACTTCGGTACTCGCTGCACGTTGTGGGAGCCCCAGTTTTTCTGACTTGCTTTTTATCGTTCTTCTTGATTTGTTGACTGAGCTTTTATTCTACCCGTCAACTTTCCCAATACTGATATTACTCCGCTGATTAAGTCACAAAAAAGATGTACGCCTTGTCAGCAGAGTTAAAGTACGAACCAGTCACACTATTTGATTCGATTAGAGGGTAGTCGGATGAAACAAGTAATGTGAGAACACCGCCGGTCACCTTGATGGTAAACAATATCCCCATTGTCGTCCGGTTGGTTACCACCTAACCTGCTGGGACCTTATGTAGTTTTCCATCACTCCAAGTTCCAGAGTCTGGTTACCGGCTGTCGCAAACAATGCAGTGGGCCTTTGGGCTGTGGGGTGTATACCCCTTTCACTTCGTCCATGCGTAAGCATGTAATAAAAAAATAGGAAGTGGTAGGGCCCACTCATGATATCATTTGTTCTGACAGTGAGATTATTAGCAAAATGTGCAGGTTTCTAGAAACTATAGAATTCCAGCATTATGGAATTTAATGGAAACTTATTCGAAAAGCTCCTGGATTCGAATGTTGAAAGCCAACTGAGCTGTTGGCCGTGTGCTGATTTTGGTAGATTGCACAACCGAGCCATTGGCATCTTTGTAATTGCAGTGAATGATATTAATGAACGAAGCAGAAGCAATCGGACGATTGTACAGCTCCGGACATGATGAATCGATACACTTCTAGGCAGCTGTCGCCTGCCTAAGCTGGTCAGCTCCCGGCCCAAAGGATGCTGCCCCGTCCACTTTCCACTTGCTCCATTGGGTGCATGGGGCTAAGGACTGAATCCGGAAGACGGGTCGATAACGAGTCACTAGCGACGACAAGACAGAGTGCTTGCAATAATCAGGTCTTACGTGACAGACCAGAAGTTCCTTCACGTGTTCTTCGATCACGTTCCCTTTTTGGGTAAGCGCCTCACTACCTTGCGGGTGCGAATTTTGAGTCAAAGGCTCCGGTTAGGGTTCTCAAAGAAAAACTCCTGCGGTGTGGTCAGTCGCGAAGTATGTTTCGCCCAACAACCTCCAGCGTCTTTCCCGTAAAGGACCTTACCAACTTTTCCTCTCCTAATTTAAGATCGATACAAAATGCCACGGGTAACCGCGGCTCTGAAGAAAGCAGTAGTTCAGGATTTGGGCATGAATCGAATGCACTACTTAAGCCTAAATGTTCACTTCACTTGGCTGCCTTTGACGTCCACACACTAAGTCAAATAGGACAACAGGCGGTCCTCGCTAGAACTATTGAAACTTTCAAAATAGATGTATTCTGTGTCTCCGAAACACGCATAAAGGCCCCACTTCTGTGATCAATTTTCGCACCCGAGATACAACCTCGGTCTCTCGCTTTACTCTTGGTGTGTCGGGTAATTAGGTTTCTAGTGCTCGGGGTCAGGCCGGCGTCGGGATTGTTTTGATCATGAGAGCTGAGCGTGCACTGCAAGACTGGATTATAGTTAGCAGTTGTTTGTGTGCAGTTCGGCTGGACGTTTCTGCGCATGTCAACAACGACAAACGGAAGCGTCGATGCTTGTTCGTCGTGTCTGTGTATGAGCCGACTGACTGAAGTTCCTCTGAGACCAAGGATAAATTCTACTAGGATTTGTCTCAACTGCTTCTAAGCGTGCGTTCAGCAGATGTGGTGCCCATTGCTGGTGATTTCAATGCTCATGTTGGCCGTTTGGGAGATTCTGAAGGGCACGCTGGAGGCCCATTTACTATGCCATTTGATCGTACCGATAACGGCGATCGTCTCACTCAGCTGTGCTCTGACCACAGATTGTTTCTGACAAGTACGAACTTCTGCCATAAGAAGCGGCATGGATTGACAAAGCATCCTCCTTCGTCTTCACAACGTTGGACTCAGATTGATTATATTGTGATTGGTCACCGCTAGCATGGATCAACCGAAGATTGTCGTTCATTTTGGTCTACACCTGTGGACCCAGAACACGGATTGGTACGTGCTCGCTTCTGTTTACATCTCGTCCGTGGTCGCACCAACGTAAATGCCACCCGTTCCACGCATTTGTTTCCAGACGATAGCCGACGATCTGCTTTCTAGGCGGACCTGTCTACACGATTATCGATGCGGCCGGATATGCAAGATCGAGATGAACGCTGGCAACAAATCAAGGAAGCCTTATATACCGCGTCTGGTGCCACACAGGACTGTTTCAAGTAGGCCTCACAGACGATGAATATCTACATCAGTTGCTCTGTTGGATGCTCGCAGACCCGACCCTCCGGATGCCACATTCAATGAAGTGCGTCAATCCGTGAGACGCCAACTGACTGGGAGCCTGAGAAATGACTGTGAGCAGTGATGGATTGCGAAATGAAGGGAAATGCAAAAGTCTGCGTCTACCGGCAATACTCAAAATCTTTACTGTTTGGTTAGAGGCACTGGTCCACGGAAACCCGGTGTAAGTGATTTAATCAAGGAATCCGATGACTCACTGATTCACTCTCAGTGACGTCATCTGGATCGTTGGGTGGAGCACTTGGAGGAACGATTAAGTTAGCCCACTTCTACACTGGACTTTCCGAATTTACCTGCCAGAGAAACGATGCAGGCAGATATCACCCCTCCATCAGTAATCGAAGTTATGCGGGAGACAAGTTGCTTGAAAAAGTACAAAGCCGTTGGACCGGATGGGTTGTCTGCATCATTTTTCAAGGATGGAAACAAATCTTTGGTTTTGAAGTTAACAAAATTCCTCCCGGTTATTTGGGATAGTGAGCAGATTCCCAGGGAATGGTGTAAAACGGTGATTGTGCGGATTTACAAGAAAGGTGACAAGACATCTTGTGAAAACCACGGAGGAATTACCTTCTAAGTATCGCATCCAAACTTCTCACTGGGCTTATTCTCCACCGATTATTTAGCGCGTGAGAATCAAGGCGGTTTCAGAGCCGGTTGGGGTTGTATCGACCATATGCTTACTCTTCGGCATACCTTAGAGCACAGGCATATCTTCCGTAAGCCCACAATCTGTGTCTTTCTTGATCTGAAAGCGGCGTTCAATTCAGTCGACCATGTAGTTCTCTGGCACTGACTCTCATTAAAGGGTGTACCAGAGAAATTTATTTCTCTTTTGCAACGCTTGTATGCGAACAACCGAAACCGAGTTCGTGCTTACGGCGATCTTTCACCCGAGTTTGCCACGAGAGGTGGTGTTCGTCAGGGTTGGCCCCTTTCGCCTTTCCTCTTCAGTTGTGTCTCTGAGTTGATTCTTGAGATAGCCCTATCCTCGTGTGAGAATATTGGCTTCGATCTTTGGTCAGGCAGTAAACTGTGTGATTTGTAATACGCGAACGATATTGTTCCTCTGAGTGAAGATCCAGGTAAGTTGCAATCTTTCTTAGGTAGCCTAAACAACAGTGTAGCAATGTTTGGGATGAATTTTGCACCTTCAAAGTGTAAAATGCTGCTGTATGACTGGGTTGGCTCAACACCAAATTCTGTCTTGGTGGGGGAAGCTCTATCTGAAGTGGATAAGTTTTGTTACCTGGGCAGTTACATTTCATGAGGTGGACAGATATCGGATGAAGTGTCATCGCGTATACAGAAGGCGCGTTTGGCTTTTTCCAACCTCATTCCTTTGTGGCGTCGGTATGACGTGGTTGTCTATCAGGAGGTGATTGTACAATGCGGCGGTTAGGCCTATTCTATGGTGCTGACAAACATGGCCATTAAGAATAGAAGATAGGCGAAGACTGTCGGTGTTCGAGCATCGATGCCTCCGTAGCATTGCCCGAATATGGTGGGAACATCGTATCAGCAACGCTGAGGTTAGGCGTAAGGTGTTGGGAACCAGATGTCAGTCTATGGATCAAGTACTGAATCTAAACAGGTTAATGTGGTTGGAACATGTGTTACGCATACCCACCGATGGACTTCGTCGGCGTAGGCTGTTTTTCGAGGCAGGTAATGGTTGGAAGGTAGGCCGAGGTGATCAGTCCATGACATGGGAAAAAGTTATGGAAACCTTGACGAGTGGACTAGGCCAAGTAGAATGTGTTAGACTTCCAGGTTGGGGTTCATGTGATCTGCCTACTAAATGGTTGGACACATTGAGTGATATGGTTAAGTGTCATGGCCAGTGGCGTAGTTGCATTCGTACTCTTCCTTTGTCTTCTTCGATTTTTGGACCTTTTTCACTTTATGCTTCTGTTTTTTCTGTCCTTTACTGGACGATGCTTGAAGGTAGCAACCGAAATCAGAGCAGAGAAGTGCGAGGTTAGTGGTTGCATAGACTGAAAACCTAAAGAATTGAACTACTGCTACAAGACTTCGAAGGGCATGATCGAATCACCGATGAAGTCATCTTTCAAAACCGTAGGCAATTTTTATGCCCAATTGGTGTCGTCGATCGTTGCGGTGAAGCTTTCCAAACTTCTAATAAACGTTGTAATAGATACTGTCTCCCGGGCCGGTTTCTTGTCACAGCTCGTCTCAGTGTTCAGGATGTAGTAAAATTGGTCCAAGTTTTTCGAATATAGTTTAGCTGCTGTTGTCAAGCAAGATATTAAACTCCCTCATGTGCCAGTGGTAGATTCCCACAAACGGGATGTGTTGTCATTTGTCGAGGTTGATAGCAGCTAGGAAGTGAGTAGCTTTGTCGGTTCAAGACTAGGTAATAAGTTATCTACATATATCCTCAAAGGAAGTAATAGTTTCCGTGCCCAGCTTTCATTCTTTGGAACAAGTGCTTAATTTAAACAAGTTTAGGTGGCTAGGATATTTGGTACACATATCCACCGATAGAATTTCTCGACGAATGTCGTTGTACAAGGCAGGTAGTAGCTGGAAGGTAAGTCAAGATGGTCAGTCAGTGACATGACAGAAAGACATGAAAACTTTGACCACTGAACTTGGACAAGTAGGACGCGTGAAACTTCCTGTTTGGGGTCCACGAGACCCACTTGCTAAATGGTTGGAGTTATCAGGTTATATGACCAGGTGTCACGGCCAGTGGGAAGTAGCACTCAAAAACAGAGCACAGAAGTGCGAGATTACATGAGTAATGAGTCTCTAACGACAAACTAAAGTATGATCCTATTTATTAGAAGTTGTCAACCACCCTGCCATCCCAGGGGGTGCTACATCAGACCTCCCGTTAGGCGTTTAGCTCGTACTATAAGCAAAGTGCACCGGATTGTCGTCCAGTGGTTGAGTGACTCACAGAAGACAAAGCCAGAATCCTTAGGCAGAGAACGTGAAGTGAGTAATCTACGTATATTTTATCGGAGGGAGTCAGTCAAGTACAGATGGATACATACTCCAAATAGGGTACCAAACGCACGCGAGTGGGGCCGAGGCCAAAGCCACACAGTTAACGGGAGGAAAGCAGTTATGTGAGGATTGCGGTGAAAGATGACCAGTCAGTATTTAACATAAGCTTTCGAGGTCGAGAGACTAAATACAGATTGATACGGTTAGGAAAGTGACAGCATTAGTTGATCTCGTGCATCAAAGCACCACGACAACCCCCGTCCAAGTGTGTAGTATAGCTTAGCTCTGGAATGGAACTTGGTTGCACAATGCAGTAGAAGCCAAGTCACCCATGAAATCACCAGTTTGTAGTCAAAGATGTTTTGCAATGACTCGCGCAGTTCACAGACCGGATACCAGGATGCGTGTGTTGAAAGCATATGAGGATGGAAACGATTGGTATTTGTGAGTTGAAGCCCTTGGTGTAGACAAGAAAGTCGTGATGACGTTGATCAGGAGATACAATAAAGGGCCTCCGATTATTCACGGTGGCAGACGTTCCGAGCGTTTGTTCGATCATGAAGCCGGAAAACGGGAGCAGAAACGATTTGGCCGTAGGTTCAACCTATCTGAATTAGGCGATTGGGTCTGAGGCAAATATCGAGTCACTGCTGGTAAAAAATGGGATGTGGTCTTCTGGGTTGTGGTAAAATGCTTGCATGAGCAGTGGAGTCGAACTTCGTTCGGTGATGGAATCTTGAGGTGTAAATAGGATACTAATATAGAGATCATCATTGAACTCGTATGTCACGTGTGTTCGCAAACTCTAAGAGGATCCCAAAGTTAAATAAAGTGATCACATCACCGATTATTGACTATTTGAAACTGTGCAAGTACTGCAAAGCTGTTTTATCTATTTGCGAGTAATCATCATCACATGGAAGCACCGGGCTGGTTGTGAGCGGCTTGCTCCGTTGTGTAGGTGACGGTTTCATAACATCCAAAGCCATTAACGCATGTATCCTATATCATTGAGTGTTGAAGTGACGTAAGTCATTAGAAGCCAGTTCGGATAGCTCAAAGGTTAATGTGTGCAACTCACAATTCTGCGTTTTGGCTAGACTCGAGTCCCAAGTGAGATTCGATGCATTTGCACTGCTGATGATTTCCAACAAGCAACTGGGGCAGATATACAAAGTGCTGACTTCGCCTGGGGTAGTACCACCACCACCTTTCCGGTTGGAACCTTATGGGGTTCGCCACTCCAAGCCCCAGGGTTAGGTTGCCGGTTTTACCAAAAAAAACTCATGAAATTCACAACTAAGAAAATCACCGCTCACATATCCTCAGCATTCACAACAAGAGCAAGTTCTAGTTCTCACCAACATTGACAGTTTGAACCACAAGTGATTCTGTGCATCATTTTCCCCAATCTTCTTGATTGAGACGCACATCTTTCCCTGGTCGGATATTACCCGTCTCCAGATTCCGAACTATTCTTTCCATTCCTCATTTTCATCTAAAGCTGGTGTCTGAGCCTATATCCAACAGTCACTCGCTACCTTCCGTATCTCACACTTGGACTTTGTCAACCGCGAGTTCCAGCTAATGTGGCTGAAATGGTGGTTCCTTTCTTTGAACCATTACCTCTTTACCGTTTATCGCTCTATCAACAGTTGCGATCCGTCGTTTTTTGATTTATTGTCTTTTAGCACGGAGAACTTGTTCGCGTCAGATCCCAGATACCAAGTTACCATTGTTGGTGAGTTAGATGCCCACAATAACAATCGGCTTTTGCACTCTTCCGGCACTACGGCCGTGGAGCTAGCAAATCTGAAGCTTTCGCTTCAACTCGTTGACTTCCCCACACGCATTCCTGATCAGGCTGTCGATCGTGCACATACCTTGGATCTTCTCACATCCTTTCCCTTTTTATTCTCTGATACTACCTCCCTTCCTCCACTTGACCAATTGTTCCACACTTTTCCAACCCGACAAGCTACGTTCTGCTGAGTGGTTTACCCACACCTGGAATCGTGCTGTGCGCTTGAAGAACTCAGCATTCAAAGGATGGTGCCGCTCCGTTTCTCCCTGATCTCGTAGTCTCTGCATGCACGCCAGAAATTAATGCGCGCTTTTCATTCGGAAAGCCAAGAATCGTTTCATCCGCCAGAAAGCCGAGCGCTTAGCTTCCTTCGCTATTGGTAGCCGATCATTTTTATCTCTAGCCAAAGTCGTTCCCCGTAATTTCTGCCCCTCCAATTTCATCCTTATCTCTAACTCCTGTGGCTCTTCAGTCTGTTAACCCCATGATAAAACCGAGGTTTTTACTTCCCAGTTTGCCTCGAATTCCACCTCACTCAACTCGTCTATTCTTCCATCTCCAACCACTTAAGAGCCACCCTTTTATTCCCCTCATCACGAGCAGAAAAGTCCGCCAGACCTTACAATCACTCGACCAAAATAAACCACCTGGTCCGGACGATATTCCACCCGTTGTCTTGAAAATATGTGCCCCAGGGTTGGCATCATTTTTACGTCATCTTTCTTGCCTTTTCAATCTGGTATGTTTCCTGCCCCTTGGAAAAAAGCCGTAATTTCTCCTATTCCCAAACACGGTGACTCCTCCAACCCGAACAACTACCGCCCTACTTATCTAACTTCTATCATTTCGAAATTCATGGAGACCATAACGTCCAATCAGTTGAGACCGTTCCTCGAACGTGAAGGACTGCTAAGCGATCATTAATACGGGTTCCGACCTCGTCGTTCTACTGATGACCTACTAAATATGGTCTCGCACTCCTAGTCAACGGCACTTGATCAACACAGTGAAACACATCTGGTGTTACTAGACATATCGAAGACTTTTGACTGCATCTTGCCCAATGGTTTGCCGTTTAACTTGCCCACTTTTGTGTTTCTTCCAGCCGCTTTCTTTTGGCAACGAATTTTTCCAATAAACGGACCATCTCCGTTCGAATCGATGGAGCACAATCACAGCCTTTTCCCGTGAATGCCGGTGTTCCTCGAGGCTCTGTACTTTCACCCACCTTCTTTCAGCTTCTCATTAATGATCTCTTATCCACCACTTCCGACCCAGTCCGCGCTTTTCCGGTGACGCCACCCTTCACTACTTTCTTTCGTATCCCACCTCCCATCGTGTCACCGCCAATATCGATCATGACCGTTATGCCCTTGTAACATCGCTCAGTGCGGACCTTGAACAGATCTCCTCTTTTGGCTCTCAAAATCGTGTTCTCTTCGATACCCCTAAAACATCTCTTCTCTAAATTTCTCCCACACACCATCTCTTTTCTTCCCACTTAAATTTCGATTCATTTCCCCCTCGTTTCTCCAACTGAATGCCTTTCCTGGGTCTTTCGATCGTCTCCTCTCTATTTTGATCTTCATGCATTGGTTCGCTTATTTCTCGTGCTGCGCACAAGGTTGGTTTTCTATTTCGCTCCAGACGTTTCTTCAAACCATCCCACCTCTTACTATGCAAAATTCAAATTCGTCTCACACTCAGATACTGCTGTCGTGTGTGTGTGTGTGTGTGGGGGGGGGGGGGGGGGCGGGGCGGGTGGAGCTTCGTCCGGGTCCAACGTAAAACCATACGTCTGGTAGATGACCCAGTTCTGATATCCAGTTTACAGTCGCCTGCTCATCGTCAGGTAGTTGCTTTTATTGTCCCTATTCTACCGCTATTGTTTTGCGTTTTGTTCCTCCGAGCTTGCCTCGGCTGTTTCTGTTCCCATTACTTTTCAACGCAAATCCCGAGCACATACAGCTAGTCATCTTTATCAGGTTCCTGTGGCCCGATCTCGGATCTCCACCTTTCAGTCTTCTCTTTTTGCCCCTGAACGATTAAGTTATGAATTACCCTACCCCTCTCTGTCTATTGACCCACGTAAGACCTTCCTCTTTTCAAAATCGGAATCAACGAACTGGTTTTGACGTGAATGTCCCCCACAAACTCCTCTTACAGTGTTTTCGAACTATGCGGTTGACCCCTTTTATTGTAATTCACTTCTTGTGAAATGAAAAAAAAAACTACATAAAACAACCTGATTGATAATGTGACCTTGAGTGTGCGTGTGCAAAGCAACCTAAGTTTTCCAACCGAAACTACAACTATTCCGTAGGTCTATGAAACATTCCCAACACTGGCTCCAGTGCGAAAGAACGGGTACCATAGGTCGTGCCATTCTCGAAAACCCAATAAGTACAACTTACCAAATAAACAAAGAATCCATCTTTTAAATTGTTAATCTAGTACCTCCTGATCTCCCTAATTAATCCTCCCACAAACAATAGCCTCCTATTAGGCGCTGAACATCCACCTACTCGCAAATGCGCCGAACACGGGGAAATGACTGGCCCAAACGTTTCAATTATCACCACTACTCTGATGATTCAGATCCGATCCATGCGAATGCCACGACATGATCATGCAGACTGTGCAACATCGGTTCCAACTACCACCTTTGGTTCAATCCTCATTTCCCTTGATCCTTTTTCAGCACATACATTTCCCAGTACTAGGTACAGTCTGGAGAATAAATCATTGAAAAAATTGTTCTCCTTCACACTCGGATTCTTGTACCCGAACAGCTGAAAAATGGAAATGCTAATGGTAAACACATTGGAGCTAAATGAGAATGTCCCTTTTGAGAAGAACGATGCTAAATATCCACCCCCATGGGTGTACAAAGCGTCTTCTTGTCTGGAATGCACTGAAAAACTTTTTACCATTGCGATAACTTTCATAATTGGACTATTTATCGTCAGCTGATATTCACTTGCCAATATCGATAGTCACGTGCGACTGGAAAATGTCACATTGAAGACAATGCACTGCACTGGCCGTTCGTCCGTTGGATTACGTATATATAGTACATATATTACGTAATATTTATGATGATAAATCAGTCTTTATGAATGTGCAGAAGCCGCCCACACGAAATCCAGCAAGCAGCTGTTCTATACGTAAAGCTTGTTCACGTAATCTACCCTCTTCTGTGTAACTCTTTTCCCTTATAAGACATTAGAATTGTGATTGGTTATTGACAAATTTTTAGACCTGGGTCGGTCATATTTCGGCTAGATGTGTTTGGTTTGTACGTGTGCCCCAATTTCCATGCTGATTAACACCTTCAGTTTACCTCACATTAGACGGCAGTTTTCCATCAGCCTTTGTTATCACATTATTGACCTCGGCGGGTGTGATCTGATTTTAAACCCATGCGGATAGTTGGTAGTTTGATCACAGTCGCTTCTTTTTTGGTAACGGATGTGCTAATTGTGTGTCCGCTTCGTTTCTTGAACCTACTCATGATTTGTTCGAAGTGATAAGTGAATCAGTAGAAAGATGGAGGATGTATTCGAATTGTTCGGATTGTTGGCCTCACTGATCACATTTAATTGACTGAACCTGGTGCAAATTTGTAATCAGTCACCATATTCTGATTGCCGATATTCATGTGAACTGTCTCTTTTTTTCAGTTTGTAAGGTGAGTTCTAAGGATGCTCAGTCATCTGTGAATGTGATTCGAAAATATTGGGACTGGACAACCCAGCTGGCTTCGGACAATTTCGCTCAAATGCCTGGTGTGTGCACAGCATGGAACTTGCTGCAAAACGTGGATGGTAAAACTCCAGGAGAGGATACGAGGGGTAAAGTTTCTCGTCCAGTGGGTGTAGTCAGTATGTGTCGAAGGTGCGTGTTCCTATTTTTAGCGCGTAGCATCAGAATAACGCGATGATTTTCCTGTGGCTCTTTCTCGACATTCACGTAGTTCGAGAAACGGCATTTTTTTCTTTGGATTAGAATTTCTACTTTGTTGAAAAGTTCACTAACTATTTCTTTTCCGTTATCGGTCATTTGCATGGAATGAATAATACCACAGGAAGTGACCATGTCTTGCATTTCGCCTATGATCAGTGGTTGGTAGTGGAACTTTCCATCATCATTTTACTGTCATTGATTTAGCTCGATGTGTGATATTGAGTCCAAGGCCTCGCGAGTGTCCAGGAACACGATGATCGTTGGTCTTTGTAAGGTATAACGGTTCTCTAGCAGTTGTCGGAGGATAAAGATTTGGCCGGTACATCTACGACCGACGCGAAACATAGCATACTTCTCGCGTGTCTGCTCTTTACGCGTTCGGTGCAACCTGCGAAGGAAGACAGACGCGAACAGCATCGGCGCTATTGGGATAGGGTTTACACCACTATGGTTAGCACAGTTACTGCGCGAGCCCCCTTCGAAGATGGGTAAAACAGTCGATTTCCCCGACAGGGAGGAAACTTGTTCAGAATGCAAAACCTCGGAGAACGGAACAAGTTTCTCCAACAAGCTGCATTCCATCGTCTTTAAACAGAGGTGAAGGGAAGCCGTCGGAGTCCGGCGCTCTATGACGTCCGAAGGTCTTGATTACCTTGTCAACCTCCACCTCAGTAGGTGGACCTGTAGAAACAGACCATGGGACGTGTCGGAAGAGCCATTGGAAAAGCTGACACTGAGGGCCAGCTAAACTGTATCTTGAAGTGCTCCATGCAGCGTTAAAGACCGCTGCTGATTCTGAACTGGTGGATTGTCAGCTTCACAGATGGTTTCACCCGAACCCAGTGGTTTTTACGGCGGTCCCTACGAAGACTTGCGTTAGGTTCACTTCTCGTTACGAGCCGCAACGTATTATATTCGGTTTCAACCATGATCCATGGACATGCGTCGAGAAGTTCCAGAGATTCAGCAGAAATCCAGTATCTGGCGGAATGCAAAGCGTTCTTAATAAGCGACCAGTACCGGTTAATGCTATTGGGTGGGGCTAAATCTAGCTTTTCAGCTAGCGCATTTTAGAAGACGGCTAGGCCGTATGGTTGGAAAAACTTGTCCTAGTTTAACCGTCGTTATTCTGTGCTTGTAAAGTGCCGACCGAAGCACACGGAAAACTTAATCCAAACTGGTGCGTGGTTGGAATCAGGAGGAATGCTCCAGTACGTATAGCGTTCTTGTTTGCAGCCCCACCTTTTGTGGCTAATTGTGATTATGTCGATCTGGGTCCATTGCTGACTCAGACAACGTGTACACCATGGGATTCAGAAGCGAATAAAACGTATGGGGTTCGTACTAGCGATGGCCAGAGCATGGGACCAAAAACCGTTCCCCGTTTTCCGAACGAATGTGGCTCAAATGGGTCTCCTAAGTGCGCCTCATCTGGTGACAGCTGACTGACTCTAGCATTCAATTCTCTTCCTAAAGCCACGATATGCGCCCGGCTCGCTTTACGTAAGAGGTCGTGTAACATTTGGTGGAAGTTATCTCCAGTTGCATCCCGGCTGCAATCGATGAGTGCATACTCCGAAACGACAAGCAGATTGCGTCTAGCGGGATGGTGGTTGCTCGCTTTGTACGAAACCCTGTCTCACTGAGCATAATTGACTCGACTGGTATTCAGTCTAGTAGCGTCGCTTTAGCTCTTTCACTGAGAGCAATGCCGACGTCTACAAGACCAGAAACCGCAGCCTCAGGGTCCCCGTAAGGGCTTAGGCGAAACTTTGCAAAATCACTAACTTGGGGCACCAATCGGATGATGGAACTGGGGTCTTGATTACGGGTCTCACGGATGCAACACGTCGATGGCTTACGAGCTAAATCAGCCTGTTGTCCTATACACATCAGAATGACAAGTTTAAATGGGCATCGAAGACAAGGAAGGACATCAGGTGGTGGTAGCGAGTTTGGTGAGCCTTGGAAGCCAGTAGAAGAACGAAATGGCATCTGGTCAGGATTTCCATCGGAGGCACTACGGCTAGTACAAACGACCGAAATTGTTGTTGGGTGTAAAAAAAGGAAGAGAATGCGGGAGGGAAATGAAGGGGCAGAAAAATAAGATGTGTACCGTGCAAGAAAGCGGTCGTGTGTGGTGCGTAAGACGGTAGTCAGTCAGTCATTCCTATAGATACATCATACTTTATATATATATATATATATATATATATATATATATATATGGCAATGACACCTTATTATACATGATTCATAGTAATGATAAATGTTCATCACTTGCCTTATTTTATCGATCGTTCGTCTCTAAGGGGACAATTTTGGTTGGAGAAGGAAACCGGAATCCACTTGTCCAGGTCCCCAAAAATAACTCCCTCCTTCATTTGCTGTCCTCAAATTGGTAATGATATTTGAACATTTTCATAGCTAAAGTATTTAGTCTTTGTTCATCTATGTCTATTCGGTTCGATTGTCACACTAAATTAGTTTGGTTTTTAATACTAACTGTCATGTCTGGTCTGGTTCTCCGATGTCGCGAACTTTGTTAAATCGTTTACGGTATAATACATTTATCCTTGTCTTCCCTTGGAAATCAGTGTTCTCACTTATTACCGGAACTTCCAACATCAGAGAGAACTAACTGTGAAGAGAACACAGCAGAGTAACGTTGCACAATTTGTATCTGGATAGCTTTCGCTTTATCTCATCAAATGCATACTACAAATAATATGATAATGATCATTGCAATGGCAAAGGTAACATTACCAGTGATAGGTTCACAAAATTCGTGTTTTTTTTTATCGGGGCAACGCCAGAGAAACGAATGATTCATTTTTCTGCACAAACTAGCCGTATACCTTTGGATCTCAATTGCCTCGTCAAACTGTAGTAGATGTGAATTGGTGGCAGAGAAATCACAGAGAACGCAATTATGCCTTCGACCGGATGTTTTGTATCCAGGATGTGACGTGTGACAGAGGACACAGTTGATGCACCTGATGCGGTTCAGTGAAATCTATCCCGATACAAATTGCACAATGTTAATCTTCTGTGTTCTCCTTTCGAGTTCGTATCGGTAAAGGGTTCTTTCAAAGAACTAACTGTATTTGCACAAGATAATGTCGTTGAAAGTTTTCCATTCTTTTCTCTCATATGAATGCTTGTTTTTTGGGCTAGATTTTGTTTCCAAATGCGTGTTGCTCACTTCAGCATCGATTCTGTTTTCGACGATAAATTCCATATCCGAAAGTTCTATGCTGTTCGTAAGTGCTTTTTTGTTGCACATTATTGGTAATGAATAAAATGATTTCAGCACATCCGAGTGTGAGCTAATAACGCCGATCACATTCAATAATAATAATTTTCGTTGGATTTACTATTAGCACCAGGAGTTTGAATCTTATAGATGATAGAACATTCAGTTTAAATTCCTCACATCCGAAAGTCCACATCACGAGCCAGAATCGAACCGACGACCTCCCGCTTACCGGACAGTTGGTCTTTCAGCAGAGCTATCGCGGTGCGGCCAATTGGACGCGTATTACGCAAGTGAGTATCCGATATTGTGAAATCGCTATTCCAGTGATACATAGCAACTGTTCTGTTTCTAATCGTTGTATTACTCCCATCGATCATTTCCCAATGGGACGAGCAGTGTATGATTGAATGCGATGCCGTGAAAAAATGAAATATATTCGTAGTAGTTCGCCGGTTCGATTCTGGGTCGTGGCGTGAACTTCGGGATGCGAAAAATGCAATGGTAGTTTTTTTGTTTGTTTATTGGTCCTAAGTTATGCTTGCTGGTGGGTAATATGCCTTTTTCTCTATGCTCTACCATTTCTCTCCAATGTGCATATATCATCTACCACGCCTAGTTTTGATGAGATCCTCGGAGGTGGTTTTCCAACCGGGCGACTGACTGAGTTGTGTGGCCAGCCGGGGGTGGGAAAGACACAATTTTGGTAAGTCTATCTGGTTTCAGCATGATAATGTGTACGTACGTAGGGAGGGGTGGGGGTGGGGTATAAAGAAACATCATGTGACTGTCTGTCTCGCTGCATCTGCGTGAAGAGACTGACATACACGGATAAATAACAAGTAGCCTCGGCTTTGGCAGGATTTATGTGATACAAACACCTTTGATCCGGTGGACCCTATCTGTTGAGCTATCCCTTCTGAAACTGGTGTGGAATGATGTATCATACCACGTTACTGACAGCAAAAAGGATGTGGATTTGAACGACTGCGCCATCTCTAGAATTGTCATAAGAAGGAGATCTGCTTGATCGCGGTTTGTTCGTCTGATTGTGCACGAGATTTTGCAATTTCTTTTCAATCAAACCACTTATGGTAACCAAATTTGGTATACTGATATATCAACCCACTACTATAGCAGATATGCCCACGGATTTTAAAAAAGAAACAGATAAATCGATTTGCCCCGGAAAATGTTTCTGAGAGGGTGCGGAATGCTATTAAACCAAGTTCTGAACGACTGGGAAAGCAGCCAGCCCGTTAATAAGTAGAATAAATATTGTTAATGACTAAAATATAACGTCCAGGCATACTGGTAATTGTTTTCCAGGTGGTCTGAAGTTGTGTGTTATCCCATCCGCTTAGGATGGTGGTCGTTAACTGGAACAGCAGGCCAAAGACTCTTCCATCCACATAGATTCACATCGCTGACAGACCCCAGACATTTTCCATCGGGTTCGGAGTTCCTCAAAGTGCTGTGATATTCTGTTTTGTCTTTATAAAACCAATCAATACCCAAACTTAATGGTGTCCAATCCACACTTAGTCACCAAAGGAGATCCAGTACAATGAGTACCCTCCATCAAGTACCTTCGTGTAACGATCAGCCGTAACCCTACGTGAACTATTCATGTCGTGATAATCTTCTTGAAAGTTCGATTCATCTTTTACCTAATGCGACTTAAGTCATTCTCTACCCTGCTTCACTTAAGAAGACGCCTTGCATTTCCGTACATCCTTCCAGTTGGCTTACTTCTGCAGTGGACTTTCCGAATGTACCCGCCAGAATAACGATGCAGACAGATATCACCTACTTCGTCATAAATCCATCCATCCAGCCAGAGGGTAGGTTATCTGAAAAGATACAAGGCTGCTGGATCGGATGGATTGTCTTCGTCCTTTTTCAAGGATAGAGGTTGAGCTTTAGTTTCGGGGTTAATAAAACTCATCCGGATAATCTGAGAAAGTGAGGAGATTCCCATGGAACGGTGTGAATCGGCGATCGTGCCAATTTACAAAAAAGGTGACAGTTTCTTTAGTGAAAATCACGGAGGAATAAGTTTGGTAAGTGTCACATCCAAACTGCTCGCTGAGATTAGTCTCCAACGGTTATCAAGGCCTTTGAACGTTGTACGCTTGAGAATCAAGCCGGTTTTAGACCCAATCGAGGTTGTATCGATCACAGCTTTATCCTTCGTAAAATATTAGACCACAGGCACACCTTCCGTGGGCCCACAATCTCTCTCCTCCTTGAGCTAGAGGCGG
The DNA here is from genome assembly GCA_948099385.1 of Fasciola hepatica. Classification (NCBI taxonomy): domain Eukaryota; kingdom Metazoa; phylum Platyhelminthes; class Trematoda; order Plagiorchiida; family Fasciolidae; genus Fasciola; species Fasciola hepatica. Next base: position 5,635,229 of record CANUEZ040000027.1, on the reverse strand, counting down.
CATTCGACCACATCGTTCTCTGGCACTGACTCTCATTGAAGAGTGTACCAGAGAAATTTATTCCTCTTTTGCAATGCTTGTATGCGAACAACCGAAACCGAGTTCGTGCTTACGGCGATCTTTCACCCGAGTTTTCCACGAGAAATGGTGTTCGTCAGGGTTTCCTTCTACCGTCCTTCCTTTTCAGTGTTATAATTTAAATGGTTCTTAAGATAGCCCTTTTCTCGTGTGAGAATAGCAATATTGATCTCTGCTCAGGGAATAAACTGTGTGACTTGGAATACGCGAACGATGTTGTTCTGCTGAGTTAAGATTCAGATAAGGTGTAGCAATGTTTGGGATGCCTTTTGCACCTTCAAAATGGCGCGATTGACTTTTGTCCATCTCAACCATCTGTGGCGACGGCGTGATATCCGATGGTCTGTTTAGCGTCGAGTGTACACCGTAGCACTCAAATCGGTTCTATTATACCTCTCAGAAACATGACCGTTTATGTTAGAAGATAGGCGGTGTTTGAGCATGTCTTTGTTGTATTGCTCGGGTATGATGGGAACATCGTATCTAAAATTCTGAGTTTTGGGAACCAGATGTCAGTCTATGGATCAAGTACTGAATCTTAACAGGTTAATGTGTTTGGGACATGTGTTACGCATGCCCACCGATGGACTTCGTCGGCGCAGACTGTTTTTCGAGGCAGGTAATGGTTGGAAGGTAGGTCAAGGTGATCAGTCCATGACATGACAAAGAGGTATGAAAGCCTTGACGAGTGGACTAGGCCAAGTGGGTTGTGTTAGACTTCCAGGTTGGGGTCCACGTGATCCGCCTACCAAATGGTTGGAAAAATTAGATGAAATGGCTAGATATCACGGCTAGTGGTATATTTGCCTTCGGACTCTTTCTTTGTTTTTGGGATTTTCGCTTATCGCTTTTCTCAGCCCTTCTTCATTTTATGCTGCTGTTCATGTGGAGTTCAACTGGATGATGCCTTAAGGTAGCAGTCAGAATCACAGCACAGAAGTGCGAGCTTGACTAGTTCTATGCCTCTCCCATCATATTCCGCGGACTGCTTGCGAAAGGTCTCAAGGTGTTCTTCCCTTATATATTTGATTCGATGAGGTTGCATCATTCACGACCTGCTCATCGCAACCCAGCATCACAAGGCATGTCTGACTTTCCTTCGTAAGATCTTGGATGACAGCAAATAACCCCTTCATCCCATTCTTAACACTTTCTTATCAACATTTGCCTCTCGATCCTAGTGCAAACATCCGTTTGCTCGCACTAAGCTTATAAGTCCTCCGTAGTTCCTTACCCCGCTCGTTTCTTCACCGAATGATTCTTTCACCACCAAATTCCTATACTCGTGCAGCTGAATATTCACCTTCTGGTGGATGGAGCATACATTTGACTTGGCTAAACATCTCACTATTCCCTTCGGTGTTCCAAATGGTGATTCAGGGTTCATTCCACTGGATCTTCAACATGACGATCAGTCAGCCAAGACACTGTACTCATCTTTCCTCTCTGTATGTGGTGAAAACTGTAAGATTCGCTCTACACATCAGAAGCTTATATTCGGCCACAAGGACCTCTGCAGCTTCGGTGCTGTCGTAAGTTGGTTTGAAGCACCACCCAAGATTCTTTTGGTGGTTCACTCGTAGATTTTCCTGCGAATCCTACATTTTCTCTCAACGACAGTGATTGAGACTTTTCAAAAAGTTGCGGATGACTAACGTCCGTCTCTGAGTCCTAGTATGTGAGTATTTTTTTCTTGTTCTAGCTTAGACAGCCTTGGACCTCGTGCTGCCCCTCTGTTTTGATAAATGAGAAGTTGATTCTTATAATCAGAATATATAGCTTAAGTAAACCTCGTTTACAAATCATGTGACGGAAACGCTGTTCGGTAATACATGCCTGAGTATCAGAAATGGATAACTAGCGATGAAGGGTGTTACGTTTGCATTCAGTTCGGTGATTTTACCATTCTTTTAGAGCGGGTTTAATGGAATTTCGCACGCTCCCAGGCACATTTTTTGTGATAAATGGATTTTTTCGTTTTACGTTTAGAATCTGTTTGTATATTTGGTATGGCAGTATGTTGATACATCAGCATGTCAGATTTGATCAACGTAAGTTGTTTGGTTCAAAAGTATTCGCAGAAAATCCATGGGTTTAACAGGATTTCATTTTGTTTAAAAGTAAATAATATATAGAGCTTGGCTGCATAAAACGTCCTATATGCCACTCCCAATAGTCTGATATGTAATATATCCCGTATATCGTCTCTTTCGAAATATTTCTTTCAGTTCGCCCCACGTGAAACTTTTGCGCACTTTATTAACCAAGCGACGAACCAAATTTCGTCTTTACTCTGTGGGATATAATGCGATGGAAATGAATGTACTGACCATCTCATGTGACCTTCGTATGAATTGGTAACTGAACGGAGCCATGTGCACAATCATTTACGCTCTTGTTGAGAGAAGCTGTTCCGCTGCTCGTTTTCTTTTCCTGTCTAAATTAGAGATTTCAGTGGATCGCACTGAACGTGTTTTCCAGTGATATTTGTAATACTACTGGTGGCGTCTATCACTTATCATATCACCAAATTAGTCACTTTCAGCCCGCATTGTCTGGCAAATGGCTGAGGTTGATTACTTTCAAGTATCGCCGAAAAATATCGGTGAATAACGATCGTTAGGATGATATCGTTTCTAATTCCTCTTTCTGATGATAACATCACCAGTGCGTCCCTGCGTCGTCAGGCTATTAATGAGCAAAATACCGCGTCCAGCCAACTGAGCGAATTTAAATTTAATTTTATGAGATCTCTGGAAATCTTCCAACAAAAGCGCCAGAAGAAAAAACGGTTATTCGTCCTCTTAATTTGTAATTGACAAACATGTCGATCGGGAATGCGTTTAACTACGAAAATTCGTCAATCCGAGTAAACCAGTTGGATATTTTCCCTCCAATCCAGAGAGATTCTTTGGTGCGAAGTTGATGGAGTGTTTCCCTTAGGGCATAAGTTTTGTTGTCTCAGTAATTAAACATCGCATTTGAAGATGTACGACAAGTTTGAGAGTCTTCGCCTACTCCAAGTCTTGACGCCGTCGTCACCCCATGAGTCAGAGAAGTTCAAATCCATCCTCGCGAATGCGTGTTACCAACTCACTGACAATAGGCCATCAGCCAAACGTCGGAGCGTCTTGAGGATCTGAATGAATCCGAAAAATATAGAAATCCTCTTGTCAGGTTGAATAATACTGATCCGCTACAATTCTCAATCTGCTGAACTGTACAGCGAACATAAAAGCAATATTGAGTGCTGAGTCCAGATTTATCAGAATCGCTACTCAGACAGGAAATCGGTTTATAAAAGAATACGATTACTTGATTGAAATGGGATCGCGGGCGCTTCTACATTCGAACGCATACGTTTGACGATAAAATTACTTTCTAAGCCATCAGGAATACGGAATGTTCAGTGTGTTCATTAGAAGTGGATCCACCTCCCAGGGAGGGTGGAATTTCTGTGTATGCTACTGTAAACAATAAAAGTAGTTAGATTTTGAAATCCGGCGAAAAAATGTCCTGGATTTTCCACCTGTGACGATGAACGATGACGAGATTCGGTAATTATGCTTCAAAAATGGTTCATTTTACCGTGGAGTGATCGCATAATACTTCCAACATGCTCCTGTCACACTGTTAGAGATATATCAGCCAATATGGACTCGCTCATTGTGAATAATCTCGTCAAGTTTGCTCAATTTTAAAGCGCCTTGCATGGAAAATGCGAGTAAAATCACAACTTAAGTAGTATTCTCCCGGAAGTGTGTCATCCATTGGGACAATATTTGTTGCTGACCTTTTTTTGGTTCAATCGTATATATTCACATTGGTCTCCTAAATTTGAGAGAATTTAACTTATCTTACTGCCTTGTAACAATTATTAACAGTTCACTGACTTCGGCGGTTCACTGATCCGTACTTGTCAGTCTGTCGCGGTAATAATCAACTGCCTCCTTTAGCAGATCTTAATAGATCTTGGAATTCTTCCTGTCCAATGAGAACACAGGATCAGCCAGACGGTTACCGCGAAGTCCACACCAAATATTGGCCTTCGTGTCACTTTGACGATTGCATTCATTGTAAATGAAAGTATTCTCTTTGTACCAACTTCTATCATATTGATAGCCCTTTGTACTACGCAAGTAAAAAATGGACTCATCAGAGGACATGATGTCCTTGCACAATTCGAACTGACTGGTGAGCCGAAATATGAACCAATCGCAGAATTCCATCGCTGATAGTCACAGGGGGAAAAGTTTATGGATCAGACTGGGGTAATAATTTCTATATCCTTGCATTCTAATAATGCTCATGATAGAATCCACCGAAATTTTCATTGCACAAGAGTTTTATCGCTCAAATGTCCAGGGGTTCCCAGTCAGTAAATTTCCCATTTTAAAAACTTGGTCCCCGTAGTGACTCTTCTCTGGGGTCCTGCTTCTTTCTTCGGCTTCACGCTTCCGAGAGATTTTAATCGTAGAACAGCCTTGCAGCATAAATGGTTGGACGGCTTAGGTCAATCTAAATGTCGCGCGTGAAACTCCTCACCTGATTTCTTCAAACTGACACCGCCAACGTCCAGCATAACCAGCACAGACACCTCAATAGAAGACCAAGCCATTTCAACGAAGAAATGTGATCACAATTTGCATGAAGTTAGTTTTTATTTAGCCTTCACCTGCACACGCAGTGGCCAGTGCGTACATGCTTTGATGGTAAAGTTCAGTGGCCAACACGTTCTCTGGACTTAACTCCGCCTGATTATTCCCTGTGGGGCTATGTGAATCATCAGGTGTATCATCCGAAACCGGAGAACATTGAGCATCTGAAGACCAGGGTCATCGGTTTTCTTGTTAAATCCCAGCAACCGTACTGGAGGCTGCCCAGCGTAACTTGGTTTGAAGAGTGTAGGCATGTTTGGCTCATGATGGGGGTATCTTCGAACACCTTATGTAGCTGGTCTGGTCGGTGAAGGTTGGAGAACGTTTAGCTGGCCCCATTCAGGGCCGCCGCAACGTGATTACCTGAATTAACATGTCCTTTTTGTTATTGTTCAGGACGTAATCTAAGGGGCTGGTGAAAGATATATAGATTGAATCGGTATACACGGAGCACGTATTTCTTGCAGCCTGTAAACGTATAAATTTCGTTCCCGAAGTAATATTTTTGGCTAATTAATTGATGGTTCCAATGACTATGAAAGCGAGCGCAGAGAGAATAACAGTGAATGAACTGGTTTCATTTCTGTTGTAAGTTTTTGAGCTTCTGTCTACGATTGGAAAGGGTAGAGGTATTTCTTGGGGCAGATGACTAGAAACTCATGTCAAAAAGGTGGTGTCAAATCCGCGCACATGCTGATGTGGAGGTACAGTGGTCTGGATTGCACATGACTTACTATCCCCGTTATGACCCTTATCACGGCTGAGCTGAGAATGGCTACTGTGATGGATAAAATAAACGGTTGTTCGTTCGCTTCTCTGAAACACAACATGTGCACTAAGTTGACTGTGTAACTGAGGGATGAAACACTAGGGCCGGGCCAGTAAAGTGAAATAGTTACTTTGACTCACTTCGATAACAGCGGTTCGTTGTGACTAACACTCAATGAACTCCATGACCAAATGTTGGGAAAACAGAATAATGTGTCTGTGGTTGGTTCGTCATTTTTAGGGAACTACCGAGACGGATTGACGGGAGAAAGTGATGGTTGGGGCGAGTGTTATAGAGTATGCGTGTTTGTGGGTGCATGTTTGTGGTAACTACAAGACGCACACAGTGGTGAGACAATCTCTGGGCTTCCGTGGACCAGTGCTTCTAAGTAAACAGTAAATGTTGCCAGTACTGTCAACAGACGCAGCCATCTCCATTTCCCTGCATTTCGCAGTCCACCACTGTTCGCAGTTATTTCTCAAATCCCTAATCAGTAGGTGCCTCCGAGATCTGCGCATCTCGTCAAATGTGGCATCCAGAAGGGAGGATCTGTATACATCCAACAGCAACTGATGTCGAAGATATCGGTCGTTTGTGATTCTATTTGAACTGTAGTCTTATGTGGCATTGAAAGTAGCGTCCAAGGCTACACGTACTGCGTAATTTTAGGGTTAATTTGGGTTTTGGGCAATCGGCTGCAGGAAAAACCGCGCACGGAGCTCTGATCGGAAAGCATATGGTCTGATATAGTGCCGAAGCGGCTTTGGGGGGCTTGTGCCGTTGGCGTGATCGTAGACGAAACCCAAAAACAGACAAGTACATATCAAAGCGCGGTCTGAGTTTACAGGCGTGGACCAAAATGAACGGCAATATTCGATTGATCCACGTCAGTGGTGACCGACTAAAATATGATCAGTCTGATTCCAATGTTGTGAAGACATAAGAAAACATCATTTGAGTCTATGCCACTTCTTGTGACAGGAGTTCGTACTCAGCAGAAACAATCTGTGGTCAGATCACAATTGGATGTGATGGTCGTTGTTGTGCGTGCGATCGGCTGGGATGATAAACGGGCCTTCCATGTGTCTTTCGGAATCCGCTAAACAACCAACTTGGGCGTTGAAATCCCCAACAATAACCACCACCTCGGTAGAACACACGCTTCGAATCAGTTGAGATAAATCGTGGTAGAATTTATTGTTGGTCTTAGAGGAAGTGCATTCGGCGGGCGCACACACCGTCATCGGCAGTTCAGTGTGTTCCTGTTGACATGTACCGAACCGCACACAAACAACTGGTGACTGGATTCCAACCTAGTAGTGCACACAGGTCTCACGCTCAAAGCGATGCCGACACCAGCCTGACCACAAGCACTAGACACCGGGTGATTGGACAAGCGAAGAGTGACGCGAGAAACCGAGGTTGTATCTGGGGTACGAAAAGTGACGCGAGAGACTGGGGCCGTATTTGGGATGCGAAGAGTGACCACCGATGTGGGGTCACTTGCGCGTTTCGGGGATAAAATGCATACATTTGGGCATGTACGTTTTTCACCATAGTGTCTGAAGACGAAGACAGCGTCTAGTTCATATGTAGAATTTACCAATGTCACTAGCAACCGGAATGATGGAGATAAGGGAAAATCCACTTGCTTTTTTCAAATCCAAAATCCGTTTCGCGAGCCGGTATTTAGCTGACGGTCTTCCCGTTACCTGGCAGTTCTTTCAGGTTAAGATATTATGATCAGGCCAACACCGGGTCAGGCTTGGTAACGATCCGAGTAACAGGAAATCGCTGTCCACCGCGAAGTACATAGAAGTTGTAGAACTGAAATCTGTGTACAAGGCCTCGCTATTTTAACAGTTGATACATAGTGCAGAGTTTCCGGTTGGTGCGAATTATGCTGACTGCAGTAAGCTGTTATAAAACTCGTCGGTCTCTTCGCTGTTTCCCACCTACGGTTTTGTGTGCAATCTCCGTTTCGCGATTTCTATCGTTCCGTCCTCCTAATGAAAAGCCGTGCACTTCGTCGCAGCATGTGAAATTACATAGACGTCTAGACCACACCGTATTTGAATTTCACATGGAAATCTTCACGTATGATCAATGGGGTTGTGTCCTTGGCAGGTTGATTTGATTAACAGGGTGCCAACTCGCATGAGTGATTGGAATTCCCTCAGTTTTGTGTGCTTCCGAGGCATGACCTAAGCCAGCATGCAGTACATATGTAGTATTAGTTTTTGGTCTCGGTTCGGCACGAGATATGCACGTTCATTTGTTACTTTTTCTTTATGGGAGTTTTTGCAAATCCCTGATACGAGTCAGTACGGAAATTCGCAGGTAGTTCACCTATACTGATTAGCACCATCTTATCGCATTTTTTCACGACCACTGTTCCAATGTAAACACTTGTGTTCATTCCATAGTATTCAAACGTGCCTGACGGTTCAGTTACCCAAATGGTTTGGTGGGCTGGCTGGTCAGGCCATTTTCATCGATACGGAGGGGAATTTTATCCCACGACGAGCGGAACAGATGGCTGAAGCTTTGGTTGCGCATTGCCGTAACTATTTGACCTTCGAAGGTGAGATATTAATTGAACCAATTTATCTGCCTATGGTTTTCTGCTCACGGTTTCTTTGCCTACTTCATACGACCAACTGTAGTGCTCTATTCCCTCTTAATATTTCAGTATCTAATCGTGGTCTTTGCTGACTGATAGTACTCGATGGTGATCGAGGGATACAAACTTCTGTCACCACTAAGGTGCGAAGTTTAACCCCGCCGAATCCATGGGTAGTGAACGGTAATCCGCTATCGCCCGGCTAGTTGTCACGCCTGGCCTTTTGGGACCTCGTATAGGGGCTCTCCATCGCTCCAAGTCCCAGGATCGTGATCGCCGGTTATCCTTATGAGTGCAGTAGACCTTTACATTCAGGATCGTGTACTCCTTCCACTTCATTCGTGCGCAATCAAGGTGCACGAAAACCTTAAACGCTGTGCCCAGTGCATACGTTATAGTAGTTCACATTAGACTGAACCTTTGTGCACAAAGGTTCATCGTAGCTAATAAAAAGAAATTAAAATAAACACCGCCCTTGGCCTTTCACGGTGTCCTTATGTTAGATACGTTCTGATTAATGTAACCTGGCCACCTCGCCCTGTGATGAAAACGTTTACGATCCAGCTGCCCAGCTTGGTGATCAAACTAGCATCAATCTGCGCAACCGAAGTCATGGGAATGAACACCATTTTTGACCTCCCTCTGTTAATGCAGCTGTTCTCAATCCAGTGTAATATTTAACATTTTGTCTGGGAATGGTATTGCTTTTTCTGAATAATTGGTTATAATTTGCATTTGTCAAGATTTTCTTCAGCACCGGCGTGATTCTGCTTGTCCATCAAGGGTCGAATGTACGCTGCGGTATTTAGGTCATTCTTCCTATGCGGCTCAGAAACGTGGCCGTTGCGGGTAGATGATACGCGAAGGTTGTCAATTTTTGAACATCGATCGGGTGTTGGGAACCAGAGGTCAGTCGCTGAAGTAAGCGCTCGATGTAAACAGGTTAAGATGATGGAGACTTGGTTTGCGCGTGCTCACCAATAAACTTTCTTGGTGTACGTCGTTCTCCGGGGCAGGTAGTAGTCGGAGAGTAGGTCGAGGTGGTCAGTCTATGACATGAGAAAAAAGTATGGAAACCTAACCCGATGTACTTGATGGTGCAGGACATGTTAGTCTTCCGAACTTGGGTCGTGCGATGCGTGCACCAGATGGTTGGAAATATTAAGTGACATGGCTGGATGTCGCAGTCAGTAGTGTAGTTGCATACGGTTTATTTATTCGTATCTGATTATCTTTTAGTAACTTTATTCTATTTTTGTTCTCGGGGATAGGGGTTTGAGGTTAGTGATTAAAGAAACAGCTTAATTTCTTTTGAGACCTGAGACCAGTTGGTTAGATCCTATTTGCAAAATCAGAGAGATAGGTAGATGTAATACACGCGCTGATAGATAGGTGGATAGATCACAATTTCGGCCCTCCACGGGTCGTTTGATATGTGGAAAACACAAATTGTGAAATCGGTGGTTGGCAATCCCTGATTATTTCATTGATTGCGGTAATTGTCATAGAGGACGACATCTGAACGAACTTAACCCGGTGATTCAGATCAGCCCGGACGGAAGCGGGCTGGTACAGTGGTAACACACACGCGTTCGAGGTGAGCAGGTCCCGGTTCAAACCTTGGATGCGGCGGAGGATGTGCATCACTGTTAACCTCTAAAAAGAGCGAAACTCGAGTCTGATGCTTCTGAGTGCAGGATTGATCGAATGATCTGAGGTTTGTGCGTGAAAAGTGGGATTCAGAAGGCAGTCAGCCAAGTAGAAAAATCTGTACATTTGATCTTAAGCCAAGAATCACCGTTCAGAATATTCACTTGAATGTATTCAGAACTGACGAATTTGCTTAGGCATTTCCAGATGAGCAAAAAAGTGGTGTCAGATGAGCTTCAGAAAACACTTAACGCCGCGGTTACTAATGTGATAAGCTGTCTCCGGTGATTTCTGATTCAGATAAAATGTCCAATAGTTCACGCAGTGTGCTGTTGGACTGTATAGGTAGTGCAAAAGGTTGAACGGGTTGTTTTTAGTCGGGATCAGAAATATTTCGTAATCTTTCGGTTGGAGACACTGATCAATGAGTATTTTTCATTATATATAGCGGGGTTTACCTTCTATTCCAGGATAAAGAGGGGAGAGCAGTTACTTCAGAACGTACAAACTAATTTCGATTTCGCAATGGGGAATTCATAGGTGGATGGAAAGACGGAACGAGAGGACGTGTTCCACTTTTCTGCACACGGAGAATAGAAAGAATACAGTTAGATTTCCCACACCTGGGGATAGAAACCGGATAGGGGTAACTGGCTTCCTGTGTTTGAGGCTAGCGAACAGAGACCCACGGGAAAGGGAACCACAAAGGTAAGCTTGGAAGAACAAAAACTGGAAATAGAGGGGCGACGAATCGAATGCCCCGTGATGGACATGCAACTGCATACTGACTGCTAAAGATACGTCGTGGATCATCCGGTGTATGGCATCACATGGGCCCCGGTCGAGAGTGAATAAAGAAGCTATATCTCGCATTCGACTGTAGTGTCCAAGTATGAGGTGAATTTTGAGCTTTGTGCGGCAGAGAAAGGTACATGGGAATTTAAAAGAGTCTGATTTTTGTAATAGGAAACCGACCTAGATCACAACATGCGAAGCAAACAGAGATGCAAGGATCAGGAAAGGGAATGAGCTACCGCTGGACTTAGTAGTAAGAGAGGGTTGTTGGCCGTAAGGGAGACCGAATCGAAGTTCAGATCAAGAGGAGCGGGAGGGAGGGGGGGGGGATCGAAAGGAAGTAAGTCTCAGAAGTTTCCAATGGGGTTCTCGATTTTCATCTGTAGATCATGGAACCCATTAGTACCGCTTTATTTGAAGATTGTAATCAATCTTTTTTCGGTACACCAACATTTTCAACCCGATTGTAACGTTCATCGCACCTATGAGTAAAAATTCAGCCCTCATTGTTTTTGTTTCGCCTATTTTTATCCCATCGTTGTTGTTTCTTCAGGCATGACTCAGTCTGTCCCCATATACTTCGTTATCGTACACACTGCAGTGATTGTTCGTTTTATCTCCATGCCTGACCTGTTGGGACCTTAGTGGTTCTCCGTCACTCCAAGTCTCAGGGTCTGGTTGCCGGTCATCTCTAATAGTGTAGTGGGCCTTTGTGGCTACAGGATGAATTCCCTCCATTACATGCATGCATCAACATGCTATAAAAAAGAGTTTCTTCCGTGAGCTTACCATCAACCACGAAGGTGCAGTTGAACCGCGAGATCATGTAGCATTCTCCACATGTTTGTACGAATAACACATCGCAAAGAGAGCTTCTCCTGGCTGGACAAGAATTCATTCATCAGTGAGGCAAACTACTTTCGGTGAATTTCACCTTCGTTGTATTACAAATTAGTCATGTTGGACCGCTTACCAGATTTAGACTTCCAGGCTTCAGTCAAATCTATCACGACAACAAAGGCCACGCAGTTCCAACTGCCCAAATGGACATTACGGAGCTACCGTAAATAATATTGAACAGTAGAGATTTTCATATTTCCAACTTTTGTCTGTATTAACCAAGAAAAATACGAACGGAAAACTCATTGCAAAGATGATAACTTTTCAGTAGAATTTCGACAGTATCGGTAAAGTACTGTATGAATTTGTTTTCTCTGAGAATCAGGCATATTTTTGTCTTTATGTATGTATTCCATGTGTTTGTATCGACTTTGATTGACACCTTCCACCGCTTCTACGTTCAAAAACAGATGGACACAAACCCACGGAAGAGGAACTGCAGCGATTTACTCCCAGTGTGGAAAGTCTAATGTCCGGGATTCACTACATTCGTGTCACAGACCATTTACAACTGATGGTCACTGCACAGCGTCTGAGACAGTTCTGTTCGAAGCAGGCAACTGTAAGCAATCCCGCGGAGGGTGAAGGTGTAATAACCGATTCATTTTGTGGTGCCAACCTCTTAGTAACAATTAGAAGCATCCAGTACAAAGTTGTTTTTTTATTATCGCATACTGATGTTGTCAGTGATGCATATTCACCCAACTCGAATTCAGACAATTAAAATATGAAATTGCAACCAAACTCCTGTACAACGAATTAAATGGTTAACCCAGAAGAACGAGTCTGTACTTTTTGTCGAATATGTACAGATAGAAATTACTAACGGTTCCCATCAAGTAACAGGTCGGAGAATGTGTAGAAGTACCACTAACTGAACCTCTGAGGTCCGAGGTTCGAATCCCCGCCATCACCGGTTGCTTTGGTGGTAGACAGTAATCCACTGTCGTCCGGACCGTTACCACACCTGACCCGTTGCGACCTTATGTGGTTTTTCGCCACTCCAAATCTCAGGGTCTGGTTGCCGGTTATCCCCATTAGTGCAGTGGGCCTTCGTGGCTCCGGGGTATATATCCCTCCCACTGCACTAATGCGCAAGCATGTAATAAAAAAAGAAAAGCACTCGAGTCGGCATGTGTCTTTTGCTACGCTGGTCAGGCATTCATGTAGGTTAGGCAGTGAGCAGAAGCCAATTGGCCGATCAGTTTTTCAGTACATGTAGAGCCATGTAATAATTATGCCAGTACCGAATGACTATGGTACATAGATATTGGAGGCAGTCCACATCCACAAGACAGTACGCGCGATTTTCGAACTTTCCTTCCAGGATTTTGAGGGCTTGTACAAAGATCATTTGGTTCAAGTACATCACTACTTACTTTGCTTTTAAAAACTTTTATGCGACTATATCCTGCGAGAGGATAAGTCGGCTTCTTGGATGTCTCTGATGGTAGGTGTCCAAAGCGTTCCGGTCTACGGCAAGATCTGCATACCGTAAAATCCAGTTGTTGCGCCAGTCGCCTATTCCGAAGACGGACTGAAGGCCTGGGCGATCCCTATCTACCTTAATAGTGTTAACTCGTGTCTTCATTTGGCCACCAAGGCGACATTTCCAATCTGAGCAGAGTGATCGCAGTAGGCTCCTGTTCGTAGGTTCCGTTTGGAGTCGTAGAAGGACATGGCCGGACTACTGTAAGCGACGTCGTTGGAGGAACAAAGAAAGTCGTTCTGCATTCGAACAGTGTTGACACGCCGCGGTGTATGAGACACGATCATACCACTTGATTTTGGTCATGTAACGGAGGCACCAGTGGTCGGAGCTTTCCGGCCTTTTCGCATCGTCTGGTGTCAACGACCAGGTTTTGCACTCGCACGTAAGAACTGGACGGACGGCAGCTCGGCGTATGCGCATTTTTGTTTAGAGACTTATTTCGCCGCGCGACGACAACAATTTGCGAAGTTGTAGAAACACTCTACTTGCGCAGTCTACACGAAGTTTAGCCTCGTCCCTGACTTGACCGTTTAGTTGGACAGTAGAACCTAGGCACTTGATATGCTGCACCTGTTTTAGAGTTTCGCCACTGACGCGTATAAAGTATGTTGGGCCTTGCGGAGTACATATTTCCAAACCAACAGCCTTGGCTTCATATACAGTACGATCTAGAACCGGCTGCGGAGTTCCGGGATCCTCTCCCAGAATGACAGTGTCGTTGGCGAATTCGAGGTCTGTAACCCAAGAATCCTGGCCAAGTTGTTGAAGGCATGACGCATTAGCCAGTGTACAGCGTAATTAAATAGGACTGGTGATAGAGGGCATCCTTGGTGGACGCCAGAGTCGAATGGGAACTTTGGAATTTATTCGCCGTAGGCTTGGACGCGGGTCTGTGTTACCGAGTAGAACAATCCTAAAAATCTGATATACTTTTCGGGCATCTTGTCGCTTCGCAGTACACTCTAGAGTTACTGTATGTCAATGGATTCGAATGTTGCCCGAAAGTCAATGAAGCTATGTTATGTTGCTGAAGTTTATAGCGATGTTCTAGAATTCGCTGTAGCGTGTAGATCTGGTCAACACAGTCTGTTCCTTGACAAAAACCACACTAATTGGAGCATGTTCACGCGGCCCGAACAAGAACAACAAAGTGATTTAGCAGAATGGTTACGAAAAACATATCCAATATATCGATGAGTTGATATTCCTAAAATTCGCTCAAGCAGTCATGTCGCCCTTTTTGAATAGGAAGTAGGATAAAGGTGTCCCGGATACGATGGAATAGTATACTTAGTGGGTCTAATAGAATTGGCAAACAGGACCTGAAGATCTCGAGTAGGGTGCCATCCTCCCCAAGTGACTTGTTGGTTCTCATTATCTGAACAGCAGCGACGATTTTCGATTCGTTGGTAGGCTTGAGGTCGATTGCATATTGTTCTTTGTCGCCTGGTACCGTTACACAGATGGATCAGATGGAAGGGTGGTTGAACAGCTGACTGAATTGTTTGACCCACCTTCCAGCTTCTGGTGCCGGTTCGATATGAGGTGGCTTCTGTCGTTGCGTAGCATGAGGAAGTGAGGTTGCTCCTTGTTCGAAGAGGAGCGTATGAGTTGTAAAAGCCTCTCAAAGTCTCCAACACCGACTGCTGTTTCCACCCGGCCTGCAATTTCAGACCAGTATCGTTTGCGGTCGCGCTTCGCAGAGCGTCTGGCTTTGCATTGATGGTTGTGGCAATCAGGTGAATTGCGGAGTCTTGCTTCCCTAGCCGCAGCGCAGCGGTTAAGAGTTTCTACAGAGATCCAGTCTTTCCTGTGCCACTTTGTTTTACCTAGCTGTTCAAGGGGGACACTAGTGATGGATGCCTTTAACACGTCGATTATGCAACTGTGCTTGTCTGGATGAAATGGCGTTTGACAAGGCTTGATTGTTATCCGGGATTGTTAGCCTAGAAGTACTTTCTCTGCAGTGAGGACGATATTTTTGTCGTTCTAAAAGGTGAAACTTGAGGGGAGCGCCTACTAGTGTTGGCGTTCCCCATTACGCCGCCCCGGTATGCCCGACAGTTCTCGACCAATGATGCCCAACAAGAACGCACCAAGATGTGAACGATTTGGTGCAGTATCCTACCGTCTTTGGAATACCAAGTCAACATGTGTATTTGGGGGGGGGGTACTGGAAGCGGGTGCTGGTGACGATCAGTCGACTGAATTCTGTAAACATGACCAGACGACCGTCATTTTCGCATCCGTCGCAGAGGCTGAATTTCCGAAGTACAGGTTGGGTTTACTCATTTGTTGGTCCAATGCAGGCGTTCCAATCTCCAGAAATTGGCAGCATATCGTGCTTGGGAACCCGTTTGACTGAATTTTGAGGTTCATTGTAGAAGATATCTTTAAGGGTTGGCTCAGCGTGTAGTGCTGGGGCGCAGACTGTAATTACGGTCAGGTTAAACGTAGTGCACTTGAAGCGTTCCATGACAGTTTTTAGTGAAATTGGTTCTCAGGAGATCAGGGCGTTGTGACCTCGACCGTTCGTTGCGATCTCAACTCCACGAAGCCCGAAATTGTCTACGGGCCCACTGTGGTGCATCCACCGCGATGCTTTCGTTTAAGGGACTCGAATATGTCTGCTGCCGTGGTTAGGTAGATATACTTCGGATAGTCCATCTGTCATTTGCATAGTTGTGGGGTATGTGCATGGTAATGCAGCGGCTGTCTGTATCTAGGGGAGTTCTCACATCCCAGCAGGCTACGTGGACTCGTAAATTTGTGTTCAGGTTTAGGTTCCCAGCTCGTGTTTGGGTAACCCAGGCCACTGAGGGAGCACAGGGCGCATCGCCTACCGGGGACACCGCAGCATGATCAGATCGAATTGTGGAGACAGAATCTATAGAGAGACTCGGTAGAAGTATACGAAGTGGCGTCCCCAGCGCTATTCTGCTTTTGTGCATGGTGATAGCTCTAACCCGTGCATGGGCAAGTTTTACCTGTCGGGCAACAGGAAATTTGTGTGTTTGGAGCCGGCGACCGTTCGAGGGGCTCATACTTTTTGGGATGGTGGTCCGCCAATCCGGTATGCCCAAAGCGTCCAAGTGATCTCATTACGTAGTTTCCGGTAGCTCTAGGAGCTTGTTCGCCATTCGTCCTAGGTTACCATGACCCAGGGGTCTATCCAATTCCGTTGATTGGACAAGTTTCCTTAGTAGCCTTTGCATCCAGCAGATTTTGTTCGCCTATGCAGGAGTATCCCTCTTCGCATGAAGGCGCCGTCTCACCGAAGTTTGGCTCACCTGTCATGCGGTTTGCTGTTGTGTGGCCGCTGATGCATTCCTCAGTTTCGTGGAGCCACAGGTAAGAGTTGGATGCCTGATGGAAACCACAGAGATGGAAGATACTCCAATGGCATGACAGTCTACCAAACAAGAGGTGCTGCTCCTATCAGACACCCCTTACACCATGTTGGAGGATTATTATTATCGGAAGGTCCACTGTAGAAGTGAGTCATCTGAACTGCTACATACAGTGCTCCATATAACAGTACAGACAACGTTCCGTAGATTGTGTCAGTGAACCATCGGATTCCTTGATTATCCCACTTACACCGGACTTCCATGGGCCGGTGCTTCTAATAAAACGGTAAAGCTTGTGGCCGTTGACAACAAACACAACCTTCTCCATTTCCCTACGTTTCGCAATCCACCACTGCTCACTGTCATTTCTGCTGTTGATATCTTGGAGATTTACTCACCTCATTGAACGTCTCATCCGGGGATGGATCTGCATGCATCTAACAGCAACTGATGTCGAAAATATCTAATGTTTGTGATTCTACTTGAACTGTAGTCTTATGTAGCATTGGAAATAGCGTGCAAGGATTCCTTGGGCCACTGCCAGAGTTTATCTGGGTCCAGAGTATCCGACTGCATCGATAATTGTATAAACTGCTCTGTCCGGAAAGCAGAACGTCGGTTATCGTACAGCAGTTACTATGCAGGAAGAATGACTTTGGAGCAACCACCAACGAGACGTGAACCGAAGCCAGCACGTGCCAAAGCGTGGTCTGAGTTTACAGGCGTGGACCAAAATGAACGGCAATATTCGATTGATCCACGTCAGTGGTGACCGACTACAATATGATCAGTCTGATTCCAATGTTGTGAAGACATAAGAAAACATCATTTGAGTCTATGCCACTTCTTGTGGCAGGAGTTCGTACTCAGCAGAAACAATCTGTGGTCAGATCACAATTGGATGTGATGGTCGTTGTTGTGCGTGCGATCGGCTGGGATGATAAACGGGCCTTCCATGTGTCTTTCGGAATCCGCTAAACAACCAACTTGGGCGTTGAAATCCCCAACAATAACCACCACCTCGGTAGAACACACGCTTCGAATCAGTTGAGATAAATCGTGGTAGAATTTATTGTTGGTCTTAGAGGAAGTGCATTCGGCGGGCGCACACACCGTCATCGGCAGTTCAGTGTGTTCCTGTTGACATGTACCGAACCGCACACAAACAACTGGTGACTGGATTCCAACCTAGTAGTGCACACAGGTCTCACGCTCAAAGCGATGCCGACACCAGCCTGACCACAAGCACTAGACACCGGGTGATTGGACAAGCGAAGAGTGACGCGAGAAACCGAGGTTGTATCTGGGATGCTAATAGTGATCCCAGAGGTGGGGTCTCGTATGCGCGTTTCGGAGGTCCAGCGTACATCTGTTTTGAAAGAGTTTCAAGAGTTCTAGTTAGGACAGGCTGTTTCCCTTTCTGACGTCTCACATGAAAGCCTTGCCCACTGGACTGGGTCAAGTAGAACGTGTCCGACTGATGGGTTGGATTGTACGAGACCTACCTACCAGAAGGTCAGAGACATTAAATGAAATGGTTAAGTGTTGCGGTTAGTGCCGAAATTGTACTCGGTTTCTTTCTTCGTCTTTTTGATTTCCACTTATAACTCTGGTTTCGGTCTATTTTCACTGTATGCTTCTGTTCATTCTGCCCTTGACTGGACGATGCTGCGGGGAGATAACCAAAACCAGCTCATAGATGTACGAGGTTGGTGGCTGAATGAACTGAACTGAACGGGTTTCCGATTTTCTACCGGTGGATATCTTCAGCATTTGTCAAAATCTGCCGACCTAGGGATTTCACTTGTTGTATCGTAATAAATCACACTCTAAAAGATGCTCATTGTTAGAAACAGGTACACAATTTAATCGTATTCGCAGTTTTAGGACACTTCTGCACGCAACATTCCTCGTGAGTAGCAGTGTAACTGCGCATCGGATAGCCATTTACTTGATTGAGTTCAGTATCTGCATTGCCTATGTTTTTCTATCTGATCTTTGTGTTGATAAATAACATCAGGGTAAACAAAAGCAAAGCTGATATTATTATGTTAATGGCTGCTTTTGCAAGCCCATAGTCGCGGAGCTTAGTTTTTCACATCATTGCGCACTGATGATGTCACGTCGGCCCGTGTGTGCAACGTTTGCGACCTAAACACGAAGCTCAGTGCAATGAGGAGCTTATAAAAGGAACCATCAACCCTAGCTGCCAACCAGTTTTCAAAACCATTTAGGTTTTTTTGACATCATACTTTCAAGTGCCATTTATTGGTTTTTTGAACCGTATCGTGCTTTGACTTTTCTTGTATCTAACTCGTTTTCTGGTTTTAGTGGTCCTGACTTTTTTCATTTTTGATTCCCAGGTACGACTCATAGTCTTGGACAGCATCGCATTGCCGTTTCGTTATGATTTTGAAGATATACCGCAGAGAAATCGACTATTGGCATCATTGGCTCAGAATCTACTTACCGTTGCTTTAGAAAACAAAGCTGCGGTAAGACAAAGCTACTTGAATCATTTGCTCGGCATTTAGAACAGTCTGTGTTTTTTTTTTGACAAACAGTAGCCCTGTTACTCGTTCTGAACGTTGTTATTCCAGGTCATTCTCACCAACCAAATTACCACAAGAATCGAAAGTAAAGTTCCGGTTGGCGGCGGTGAAGATGTGGTTTCTGGTCAGCTGGTCCCTGCCCTCGGCGAGAGTTGGGGTCACATTTGTTCTGTTCGTGTGTTCCTCTCCCGGAATTCCGATACCAAGCGTCGATTTAAATTATTGAAACATCCGGGACGTTCTCCGGGTTCCGGATTTTATCGGATCACTGTGAGTTCTATGAGCCCCATCAGATGAACTTGAAGCTATCAAAAGTTAGCTTTGTGAAGGCTTATTGAAACTGATGTTTGACCTTGAAAGACCAACGTAACTGTGGTGTTATAGTTACAGCTAATCGAACCGTTGAGAACGGGATCTTGAATTTATCCCATTTAATTTATTATTGCAGTGGCTGTGGAGCCAGGAGAGTTTGGTCAAATAGGGATGACCCAATAGTGCAAAGTTGTTTGACCTTTGTGAGTTTCCAACCCGGGACTCTAACAACTTCGGTGTAAGATATCTACCATTGGAACGCGGCTGTTCAATGTGCACCACTTTTCTATAATCATTACCAAATTGAGCTATCATATCTCGTTAACAGATATTCTCGCTTTGCTCTGTTTCTTTGATTTACCATTTGCGTAAAAAAACCAAGAATAATGGTGAAATTTCTGCACCACTATAAGAAGTGTGCGAATCATGCATTGCTTTACCGGTTGTGGATTGCTTGCTGACATGCAGTATTTCATATCCTAATATTAGTGACAAACGGATTTCGGTAAAAAGATGACTCCTGTCGTGCTGTTTCCCATATAATGCCTGTAGTATCCAGTCGAACTTTCCCGATGGAGTCTTAGATGACAGCTAAATGGTGGCGACTGTGAGTGGAGTTCTACCGGGTCCCCACTGGCATCTCAAGTCGCCGGGTACTTAATTCTCACTCGAGACTTCAAGATAGCGAACATATTCTGATCAACCGCCAGGCACATGGACCAGGATAAGAACAGCGTGCCTGCGACTACTGAATTTTAGTGAGACTATAATCCTGCGTATTGCGAACCCAGTTTTGATGGAATTGGCAGAGGTGATCCGAAGTCCATAGAGGTGATGCTACGATGAATCCTCGGAGTGCGTGGACTCCCTTTCAAGGATCCCGAGTGTGATTAACTTCCACGGAACCCTGGTGCTTTGTAAAGGGATCTTGCTTGTGTAGGAGCTAGAGGTATATTTTCTAACAAAAAAGGTCGTGGTAAAGGTCCCAGTAACCAGTCTCTTGCGCTGAAATGAACAGCTTAGTAGTATGAAGATCCACAACAATCCTAATAATTATGAACTTTGTATTCTGTCTATGCTTGCGTCTCATAGTTGTGGCGATGTAGCCTTCTTGCCAGTTTCCATACCGGGAATAAATTTCTACTTCCCAGGGGTGAACACATGACCGAATCGAACGTCGTCGATAGTGGAAATAGATAAAAACAAAGGTTACTTGTATTTTAAACTTGGAAGTTCTTCGTTTTACCGATTTGGGCTTCTACGGGAGTGAACTGTGCCATACATATGCATCGTCGACGTTCGGTAAGATACCGAGTCAAATAGTTGTGTGATTCTCTTACGATTTCTCGCGTAGTAGAAGTCTATCTGAAACGCGAAATAGTAATAGGATGTTATTTACATATACCCATTGAGAGGTTGTAAGCTAGCATATTGCCAATAGACACCCTGGTTCAGTGACAGACAGCACGCTATTACCCGTCCAGAATCAAGAGCCAGGTCGGAAACAGCCGAGCGATTAACATTTATCTGAATTGACCAGAGCCGAACCAACCAATCCGGGTGCAACCAGACAAACCAGCCGCATTGACCATTGAGGAATACCAGTGGACCAGTAAGCTTCCACTTAAGGTTCTGGTTGTGATCAGCACATCTTATATAAACGATCTGTTCTGTGCCAAAAAACGAGATAGCTCGAAATCAGAAAAGTATTCTCGCTGGTAGAGCTAGTGGGCGGCTATCGAATACCTATAGCTTGTATTTTTACCTATATCATTGTATGTCAAGTTTATCCATCGATTGCATTTTATTTTATTCCATGCTTACATATGAGTGCAGTGACGGCAGAATGCGTGTAAATACAGAGGTCCAGTGCATCATCAGTGCGAACTATCGACTATAATAGACCAGATGCGGTAATTGTCCCAGAGACAATGAAGTACTGTCTACGACCAAAGTTGACGGGTGCTGGTGGGATTCGATTGTCTTATCTCAGATGTGACAGTAGGAGACATACCACTCAATCACAACCGGCCATCATCATGTTTCCCTTATGCTTGTTGTTTTGTACTCGTTTGCAAACGTGTCTTTCTCTGAAAATCGTCCCCCATTTCTTTTGAGTCTCCACTATACGGTCGACTGATAACAGTGAGCGCAGTGATAAAGGATCGACTATCTCCAAAAATAACTTGTTGTCATCTTATCTTTTAGTCACGTCATTATGAAGAGTAAGACACTGTACTTTCATTTATATCATGTCCGGTTAAAGCACTACTACTGTTTACTGCAGTGTATATAAAGCTTTCCTCTTCGATGTCTCGTTACAATTTACTGACATCATTCAACTGATTTCACAACTGTTTGTTTTGTAAAAATCTCCTTGCTGTTCTTGTGCTTTACAGTCCGAAGGCATACGTGATTGTGTAAATTGATATAACTGAAACAACAACCGGAAACAACAAATAAAAGAACACGATTTCGCAACGGATCATGTGCTTTGTGCAATTTCTGTGGACTACAAACCTCTTTTCTTTACGGCTGATCGTGATGTTCGCAAACTACCAGTCAATCGTTGTAACTTGCCAGTACGGTGAGCTTTTTTGAAATCTGTGCTACGAAAAGCGTATGGATGGTTTTGTACAAAGCCGACACTTTCGATGTCAATGATACTCCGTGAACCGTTCACCAGAACGAAAACTGTTTGATCACAAACAAATGTGTATTGTCTTAGATTTTGTGGTCTTTTTTGGCACGTTTCCGGATCCAGACAATTCACTGGTTTTTTGTTAGTCACTGTTGCGTTCATTCAGTATCCTAAAACTCGATGAACCACGATGAATTACGAAGATTCTACAGTATTTTCCGTCGTTTATGAGCTAAACACCGTAGTTTAGGAGCCTTGTGCCACAGTTTAACAACCTTGTCGAGCTTTTAAACTACGGCTCTTACATTGCGGTACAAAGCTCTCAAATCACAGAAAATACTGTAGTAGATCACTTCGACATTTGAGGTAACATAGAAGGCTATATTGGCATTAATATTTGCCTTTTGAGTATACAAATCCATTTTTTAATTTGGTCGCTACCGACCGGATGTAGTCCAGTGTTATGGGCGTCGTATTACCTCGGAGGTTCGAACCCCTCCACCATCACCGGTCACGCTAGTGTTGGATTGTAATTCGCTATCTCCTGTCCCAATGGGACACTGTTTGTTTTCCCAATACATGCTTGTGCATGAGTGCAGTGAAAGTGGTGTACCCGATGACCTAAAAGGCCCACTGCACTATAAGGGATAACCGGCAACCTGATTCAGAGACTTGGAGTGGCACTGACCTGCATAAGGTCCCAGTGGGTCAGGTGTGGTAACGAGCCAGTCGGCAGTGATTTGCTGTCTACCACTGGAATGACCGGCGGTAGCGGGATTCGACCTCCGATATGCTAACCAAACGCTCTAAACCACCACCGGACAGCGGTGGTTCTTCATCACTTTAAGTCTCATGGCTGCTGGTTCTCGATGGAGTATGCACTTCTGTTACACCCGTGCGTCGTAAGCGTGGGATTAAAAGACACCGAAAATAGAGCAGTTGACACAAGGGATCACTTGCGAATATTTACTGTTAGGTAACTAGACCATATCAGACTGGTCAGCTAAGACGTATATTCCTGAGGATGGATGGGAATGCGGTTCAGAGACTGTGGGTAGCAGCCTTAAATTGTGAATGATAAAATGCAAAACATTTTGGCAATGGGGAGCAGTCATTTTTCTCCTGTTGTATATACCGTGATCCACGCAAAGGGAAGAAAAAAATTGTCCAGGAAGTTCACGATTCACTGATTTTAAACAAACCAATTGTCTTTACGGACGGTCAGTCGGAATGAACCGTTCGAGAAATATTTCATTTGATCTGTTTAGTAAACTGTAGAAAAGGAATACTATCCTCTAGGCAAATTCCTCACTCGAGCATGTAATAGCGGTGCTCTGTTCAGCTCGAGATGGGTGTGATTTAATGCAAATAGTCCACGCTTTGTGATTCTGAGTATGGATTCAAATGAGCTGTCCGCTTTTCAATTTATTCTGAATAACATTACACGGATGCATCGTCCCCCTTTGAACTGTGTCTCTCTGCATACGGGTGTCCCATAAGCACATTTTGTGCTTGTACACGATAGCATTAACGTAGAACGATATAATTTTGCATGTACCATAACTAGCGAGAAGTGTTGACGTTTCATGACGGTTACCATTGTTCAGTTTATACAACCACTAACCTCGCACTTCTTTGCTCTGGTTTCGGTTGCTACCTGCAAGCATCGTCCAGTAAATGGCAAAAAGAATAGAAGTATAAAGTGAAAAAGACCCAAAAATCAAAGTAATAAGGGGAAATCACGAAGATAAAGAAAGAGTCCGAATGCAACTATACCACTGGCCATGACACTTAACCATATCACTCAATGTAGGCGGATCACATGAACCTCAATCTGAAAGTCTTACACGTCCTACTTGGCAAGGTTCAATGGTCAAGGCTTTCATACCTTTTTGTCATGTCATGGACTGATCACCTTGACCTACCTTTTAACCACCACCTGCCTCAGAGAACAGCTTACGCTGAGAAAGTCTATCGGTGGGCATGCGTAACACATGTCCCAACCACATTAACCTGTTTAGATTTCAGTACTTGATCCATAGACTGACATATGGTTCCCAACACCTTACGCCTAACCTCAGCGTTGCTGATACGATGTTCCCACCATATTCGGGCAATGCTACGGAGGCATCGATGCTCGAACACCGACAGTCTTCGCCTATCTTCTATTCTTAATGGCCATGTTTGTCAGCACCATAGAATAGGCCTAACCGCCGCATTGTACAATCACCTCCTGATAGACAACCACATGTCACACCGACGCCACAAATGACTGAAGTTGGAAAAAGCCAAACGCGCCTTCTGTATACGCGATGACACTTCATCCGATATCTGTCCACCTAATGAAATGTAACTGCCCAGGTAACAAAACTTATCCACTTCAGCTAGAGCTTCCCCCACCAAGACAGAATTTGGTGTTGAGCCAACCCAGTCATGCAGCAGCATTTTACACTTTGAAGGTGCGAAATTCATCCCAAACATTGCTACACTGTTGTTTAGACTATCCAGGAAGGCTAGCAACTTACTTGAATCTTCACTCAGAAGAGCAATATCGTTCGCGTATTCCGATTCAGATAGTTTACTACCTGACCAAAGATCGAAGCCAATATTCTCACACGAGGATAGGACTGTCTCAAGAATCAATTCAACTACATAATTGAAGAGGAAGGGTGGCGAACTGGGGTGAAAGATCGCCGTAAGCACGAACTTGTCCTCGGCTGTTTGGAAAAGTTAAATGAATTTCTCTGGCATACCCTTCAATGAGAGGCCGTGTCAGAGATCAAGAAAGACAGAGCTTATAGGCCTACGGAACATGTGCCTGTGCTCTAAGGTTTGTCGGAGAATAAAGGTGTGGTCAATACAACCTTGAGCGGGTCTGAAACTGGCTTGATTCTCACGCTCACACAATTCGCATGCGCTGGATAATCGGTGGAGAATAAGCCCAGTGAGCAGTTTAGATGCGATATATACCAAACTACTACCTCTGTGATTTTCACAAGAGGACTTGTCACCTTTCTTGTAAATCGGCACAATAACCAATCCATGCCATTCCCTGAGAATCCGCTCACTATCTCAAGTAACCGAGAGGAGTTTTGTGAACTCCGAAACCAAAGATTCGTTTCCATCCTTGAAAAAAGGTGGAGA
Source organism: Fasciola hepatica (assembly GCA_948099385.1). NCBI lineage: Eukaryota > Metazoa > Platyhelminthes > Trematoda > Plagiorchiida > Fasciolidae > Fasciola > Fasciola hepatica. Next base: position 5,610,265 of record CANUEZ040000027.1, on the reverse strand, counting down.
CAGCCCATCCGGTCCAGCGGCTTTGTACCTTTTCGAGCAACTTATCCCCGCATAACTTCGGTTTCTGATGGAGGGGTGATATCTGCCTGCATCGTTTCTCTGGAAGGTACATTTGGAAGGTCCAGTGTAGACGTGGGCCAACTGAATCGTTCCTTCAAGTGCTCCACTCAACGGTCCAGACAACGTCCTTGAGAGTGAATCAGTGAGTCGTCGTATTCCTTGGTTAACTCACAACGGGTTTCCGTGGACCTGTACCTCTAATGAAACGGTTTAGTTTGCAGATTTCCCAATAGACACAGCTTTTTCCATTTCCCTTCATTTCACAATCCACCACTGCTCACGACCTGCTCCCGGGGTTCTAGTCAGCTGGCGTCTCACGGGTTCACGCACTTCATTGAATGTGGCATCCGGAGGGTCGGGTCTGCTAGCATCCAGCAGAGCAACTGATGTTGTAGATATCCATCGTCTGTGAGGCCTGCTTGAACCAGAGTCCTGTGTGGCATTGGAAGTGGCACACAGGGTTTCTTTGATCTGTTGCCAGTATTCATCTGAGTCGTCTGCTTGTGTGCGGAGAATAGCTGTGCTCCAAATTCGGGTGAAACCGTATTCTTGCTGCTACCATTGAGCCACAACTATGACGCAGTGTGAGTCTCTGAGGGAAAATGGAACAACATTATTTTACGTTGAATTAATCCAAACGTTATTCAGAGTATAATGTTCATCGGTATTAAACATGTGGTTTGCTTGTATTCTTCAGGATCCTTCACACACTTATCAGCATACAGCCCACCATGTAGGTGATGAAATCATTCTTTATCTTATACACTATCACATGTTGTACTTTTGACTCCAATGGCCGGTGTGTAGGTTGCCCTTTGATTGCTGTCTCTAGAACAGATAATTTTTTACGATTGCGTTTAAATGTGCGCTATTTCAAGGTAATTGTGTGAACTGGACCCTGAAGTTGTACATGCATATACAAGTCTTACAGTGAATAATTAACAGATAAATCTTTCTGCATGAATTCATATGTAAACCTCCTGTGAAACAAAGTGTAAAATTTTATCCTAAAAAACTATCACCTACCCAGGTAACTTGTTTCCGTTGGATTCCAAGACTTTTTTTGGTCAAAACAGTGGAAATTTCCCCAACATTTGAGGCGTCGCGAATTGAAGTCCGCCAACAAAGTCAGACGTGTTTTATTTCGACCTAAATGACTAATGTTGGTCGGTATGGTGTGTCGACTTTCAGCGGGTTAAATTATCGGGGTATATTCATGCATCAAATGACATCTTTCTGAGATTTCTACGGCTCATCATATACCAAACACTCATACGATAAACAAACCCATCGCCAAAATGACAGGCCTCATGATTCGAATCCCTTGATGAAACCAATAGGTGTCCTCATTTTTTGGGCTTGCAGTGCAGCCTTCGGATCACGTTATGCTAGCCGCATTGAAAATTTTCACTACCCGATGTCCAACGGGGATTGAGACGGCCCGAGAACATTCCCGCGCTGGATTAGGGTCAGGGATTTTCGGCGCTGTTTCTCTATCATAATGCACAAGATCGTCCCGTTCATTCGATTTTCTAGGTCTTCTACCTCTGAAATGTGTACTTGGGGTGGTTTTTCTATATTTATTCGACATTTGATGCTTCTATTCGCGTTAAAACACTGAGCAAGTTACGGCGAAAAAGATCCAAAATCAAGCCTCTGCAATCTAACTTTGATCGTCTTGAAGGAGGTGCCGAGAAAATTCAGTTTCAGTGGATCTTTTCATCGCTATCGCGATAACAATGTAAGGGATTAACGAAGAGCGCTCAGAAGACATTGAAGCCGATTCTCATACTGATGCGAACTTCGATTTCCTTTTTTCAATAAGTTTGGCGGTCATCATTAGAAACCATTTCTAAACCGCATGTGTCGTGAAATTGCTGAATAACGAAACAATTTCTATTAACCTTATAGACATAACCACCAAAAATATATTGGCCGGAAAAACGGTTTCTGCCAAGTTAGTCGGATAGTAAACCTATCTAAATACAACGTACGTTAGTTTGTGTGGTCCTGTTGATGAGATTAACTATATTTTCGTACCTTTCTAGTTGTTAGCTTACTTTTCTCAGAGCGCTTCACCCTAGCGACCAAGGTCACGCACATTCAACTTTCCACAGCGCAGCAAAGAACCAACGTAAATTAGAGGAAACTGAATAAATTAGTATCATTACCCAGTGGCCTGATATACCTTGAATAAGTCACGAAGCTCTAAATTCGTATGCATCACAATCGACTCTGTCTGTATATTCATATATAACTATATATATATATATATATATATATATATATATATATATATATATATATATATATATATATATATATATATAAGTATAGTCGAAACTGATGCATACGGCCGGCCGATAAGCACGTTTTGTTCTCATACGTCACAAAATTGGCGCAGGGCTATATATTTTTATATCTCCGATAACTAGTAAGTAGTGGCGAGGTTGTAGGACAATAACCCTTGTGGTCTGCTTGTATCCAGGATACAACTATACTTGAAATTCAGACGGAACCCTATTTTTTTCGATGACAGTCGGCCGCCCCCACGAAGTAATATTGAAGTAACGCAAACATCCATAGAAACAACGTTCATACCCACTGATAATCAGTGGATCTGTTTTTATTCTTCAGGATTTCTTACAGTCACTTCGGCATCCACATGTTAGTTATGAAAGCATTTTTTTACCTATGCTCCATTCCACTTTTGAATACAACGGCGTTTGCGGCGATAGTCCAATAATTTCTCTCTTCAGATCAGACAAAATGTTTAGAATTACTATTCAGTCTTAGCTATTAGGGGGTAATTATATGAACTTGAGCATACATTGAGAAATCGAAAAGAGAATAATGTACAGGTAAATATTTTTGCGGGAACGCATTTACGAAATTTTCGCGAAATATAAAATGAAGCGTCATCCTGAAAAACTTTTACCTATCCAGATGATATCCTTCCGTGGAATTCAGGCAATTTTTAAATCATACAGGGGAGATTCTCCCCCCCCACCCCTATTTCAGAGTCCTCTAATAAACGTTCGCCAGCAGGGCTAACAACGTTTTATTTCGATTTTAATGAATTGATTGATGTGGTATTTCGGTATTAAGTGGTACTGTGTCCGGATTGGACATTCATGCATACTGCTCAGAGAGTCAGTTAACATCTTCATGCATCGACTTACGCTTTTTGATGTTTGAGCATGCTATGTTTGTTGACTGATCGACCCCGCTATGTAACGATTAACCTCACTTGACTTGATGCGAACGTACGCTAGCAAACTCATGTAAATCAGCTCTCACTGACATTACTTTCATGACTTGCACTTTCCTACTGCTTGCTCGCCGGCCACGGCCGGGTTTTGTGTCTAAGCGCGTACAAATAAATGCAGTCTCAGCGTCACGTGTTCTACTGCTAACTACAACAGGTGGAGTACTTTTTCTGAGGAAATTCGTACCTTCCGCGGTACATCACATACAAAACACTCATTAAAAACAAACCCATCGTCAAACTTGTGAGCGTCGTGACTTGAATCCTCTGCTAAAATTATTACGTACCCTTCTTTGTTGGACGTTCAATACAGGCTTCGCGTCAGCTGACGCTAGCGGCATCTAAAATTGTCGCATCCTTATATGTAACAGGGAGTAAGAGGGCTTGACAACATCCCCACGCTAGATTACGGACAGGGATTTTTTAAACGCAATGCGAATAAAATCATCATGCTTCGATATGCTGGGTATTCTGTCTCTGGAATGCTTGTTTCTGAGAGCTTTTCTGTGTATTATCCGGGAAATGGTGCTCCTATTCACTTTAAAACACTGAATGAAATCCGTCACAGAAAATCCAAATTTATGAGCTTTCGAAACTCTACTTCGGTCCCTTTTATGGAGGTGCCGAGTAAAGTCAGTTTTAATGGGACTTTTCATCACTATCACGATAATAACGAAGCGCACCCAAATGACCTTTACGCCAACGCTCACATTGATGTGAACCGGAATTTCCTTTTTTCAGTGCATGACAGTCTTCGTTAGAAAACATTTTTAAACCACATATAAAGTGAAATCTCCCAAATAATGGGAAATTTCGTTTAATCTTAACATACAGGCATTTTCACGAGAACGATATTAGCTGAAAACGGATTCCACCGAACTATTTGTACAGTAAACCTCTATAAATATAGTCTAGGGTAATTAAGGTGGCCCCTTCTGTTTATTTGACTACACTTCCATACCTTGGTAATTCTTGCCATAATTTAATCGGAGCCTTTTACCTTGGAAACCAAGATCACACACGTTCAACTATCCATAGCGCAGCAAGGAACCAACATAAATGAGAGGGAACGTTGAATAAATTAATTTCAATAATTGATGCTTTGATATACCTTGAGTAAGTCACGAAGCTCGAGCTATATACTAAGTAAATTTTCGAGTGCATCACAATCCACTTCACTTTGTATTATATATATATATATATATATATACGAACGGATGTGTTCGCAGGGACGTGAAATGTGGAAACGTTGATGAGTCCTTGACATGGCAAACGTGAGGGGTTCTCGATCAATGGAACTCGCTGCATTGAATGTACATTGGGGTTAACGTAACCCACCAAGCTGATCAGACGTGATTGACTGGGCGGAGCGATTTTCCTTCATTATCTTTTCTCGTATACTTCACTACATCACTCTGTGTTGTTATTTCTCTCGTGTCATTTGCGTCTGAACTAACCGCGGACAGGACAAGAGATGTGACTTTCACGACTGTCACTCGCGGATGTTGCCTTAACCTGATCGCAGGGGATCCTGGCAGGGCGCACCCAATCCGACTGGATGAATAGAAAAAACCGTTCATAAAAGACGATCGCGTTCCGGACGGATTGCAATCGGTTACACGAACTGTACACATTCATAATTAGAAAAACAATTTCCATAGGGAACTTTCATGGGTCTGTGTTTGTGTCCGTTTCGATAGATGGGTAGATAGAAAGAAGCATAGACTAATTGGCAGGACAGTGCCACCAGTGGAGGAGACAAATCCGGACAAGAAACCTGACAACTCGAGGTGGGCGCCCTATAGATAGTGCCGATGTTAATAATGCTAATAATAGTAATATTACTAGTAAAATACTAATAATAGACTATCATAACAGTCTGGAACCAAAAGCAGCAACAGAAACTACACAATCACAGTCGAAAGGACCATACAGGAAGAATGCACACACAAATGAAAAAAGAAGAACAGCATTGGACTAGGAAAAAACACGTAAACGAATCGTTCGATTGTGCACTTTGTAGTTGAATGAGTGAGTGGGAAAAATTTGATTTTATTTCTACCATGGGAGTCCGAAATAGAACACATTAGAACAAGGAGAAAATAGCTAAGCAAACAGCATGAAATAGCACACTGAAGGTGCGTATCACGTGACAGTATTAATGCATAAATCTTTTATACTTGTGTGAATGTTGGTTTGTATTTTTTCTCATGCTATGAGGAGAGCTTACGCGAGGGAGGAGGCTGTATGATAAAAAATAGCGCCCGAATGGGCGTGGTTTTGTACCTGATATTTGAGAAGGCCTAAATGTTTTTTCACATACTTAAAGCCACAGAAGCTCACTTTGGGAGTTGAAGAGGGAGGCGGAACGGAGAGAAACAGCAAAGTCAAGCTTCATTGTTAATTGTTTGATAGTCATGTGACTTAAGCTATTTGAGGGGAAAACCCTGCCGGTGGTAGTTGATTAGATTTAACAAATGCATAGGAGAACACTTGCAGCGATAGAGCTGACCGAATAGTCAAATTACATTGATCCTCAAAAGCCAGAAGAACAGGGTATTCGGAATATTGCACAAACCAAAGGGTGGGGTGATTCATGCATCCTTCAGCTGACCAATCAAGAAGTTATTGGTTCCCTTTTCTCGAACAGATTTCGGCTTCTCATCTCCAAATGAGTCGGCAAAAATCGCGGACGAGCTCTCTCACGGGAAAAGATGCATGATGAAAACGAATCTTGGAAATCGATTGCAGACAAGCGGGATGAGGTCAAACAAGAACTGAATCGAGCAAGCGTTACAGAGTAGCTTTGAAAGAACGGAAAAGACGTGATCTTCATGCCTCGTGCAAACAGCAGGCAGGACGGGGGAAGAAGGGATTCTATAACAACTTAATTTTAGTATTAGACTAGACGATCTTACTTTTCAACTGTATATTACTGCCATTTAACATACAACGCCGTTTCACTTCGTCTCCACGGTTGCAGATGACTCCAGTAGTTTCGGTGTAGACAGAAAATAGGTTCAGGACGCAGTAGATTGTATCAGTAAACGTTACTGGGATTGGGGTGGGGTGTATGCAGACACTGGGTGGATGGACGAAGGAAGACAGAAAAAATAGGGATCTGTAGGTTATATTAGTGCCGAAAGTGCAATGGTCGACAGGAATCAATCACCAGAATTATGCTGAGCGAAGATATGGAATGCGCCACTTTTGGGGCTGGAACTGGCAGCGGCGGCGGAGGGTAGAAGAGGACCGAATGCAGCCCACTCCTCATCACGCATGACGTGTAGCGGGTTTTAATCTATCTGGAGTGCTAGTTTGAGCCCCTGCGTGAGGCTGTTGGGCACGCTGTTTACGCATAGTTGCCAAGTCGGTTAACGCTTCAGTGTAGGTGGTGTTTTGCAAACATGGATTTGATATGTCCCGAGGTGAGAGGCCAAATCGTTGTGATTGAGATCGGTTTACTGTTGGCTGAATCACTAAACGACCCGATTGTTGTTGGGTTGTGCTAGGAACTGGTCGTTCAGGGGGTTTGACGGTTACCGAGCGCCGGATACCCGCAGATTGTGTCTGCGAATTGCGAGCTACTTTTGGGGGCTTTTCTCCACGTTTCAGGGTACTCATAGCTTCGTTCAACGAACACATTTCGCCCTGATATGTCATTGCTTCCAGTCGAGGTTGAGAAATTTGGACAATTCCAGTGGTCTTGGGCTCATTGTTCTCACATGGTTGGGGGGTTCTGTCGGCGGGTGCAGCCTGTTTGATTGTGTTGTGCGAGATGTCATTCCATGTGCTTGATTGAAGAAACGGCCTGGGATGTGCGCGATTCGTTCGTGCTAAGACGCTTTCCCACATTTGAGCCATGCGATTTGTTCCTAGCGTGCTCGCATATTCTGTTAAACAGAAAGTAAAAGACAGTGTATAGTGTTAATATGATGATCAGCGGCTCTGGAAATTGATCAGATCTATCTGTCTGGATGTAATGAAAGGTCAGGGTTATATGGGAACCTGGAATTGTTTAATATAAACAAATCAGTTTCAACGCAAATTTTCATCATATCGCTCCACTGCCCAATAGTCAATCAGTAGCAACTATGTTGTCTTGGTCACGTAGGATGAAATTTCTCGTTGTTTCACGCTTAAACTCCGTAGTTCACCTCCACAATTGAATCCTCAACCGAGTTGAGTTTGTGGATCCCTTTATGAACACCAACTACAGGCACAGTGGCAAGATTCCCTCCAACTTGTTAGGGAGCCAAACGGCCCTGACATTTTAGTTTCGCATGCATAGAGTGGGGTCCTAATAAAGCCCATAATGTGAAATTGAACCACACTATTGAACACGATAATTGGTAAAAGCGGTGCACTATTTTGTGCTATTATTATTAAATGCTCGCACATGAGTGCCGTAGAAAGGGCTTTGTCGCATAGCCTTGAAGGCCCACTGCGCTATTCGGGATAACCGGCAACCTGGCCTTTAGTACAGAAGTTGAGAATCACGTAAGGTCCTAATCGGTCAGGCTTGGTAACGAGCCGGGCTACAGTGAATTACTGACTACCATCAAACTGACGGGCGTCGGTTTCAGGATTCGAACCCTCAACCTTCAGGGTGGCAGGTAAACGCTGTAAACCACTTGACCGCCACTAGTCGTTTGGTTGAGAATGGAACAATCCGATTCGCAAACATTTTGACATATTCAAAATGCAGAGCGAAGTTCACCAACAAACCTGTTACATTTAACTGCTCGCCCGTGCACCGTGAATCGTCCTCCATTGATTTCACCGACTGTGCTTCGCCCAACTCAACCGGGGCGGAAATGAGTCCTTTCAGATCTGGTTTGTTGGATTTGTTCAACTTCTTCCCTTTTCGTTTCGGTTTGCATTCCGATCGTGGCACAGTCCCGTTTGTTATGGTTGACGCATCTTCGTTGAGTGCTTTATCCAAGCCAGTTCCATTGACTTTCCCAACCACCATCACACAATGCCCATTTGTCCAATTGCCGTTTTCGAGTGGTTTCGGACCATTTGCGGCGTATGCTAGGATCGGATATGAACCTGACACGTAGCTCCGTCCTTTGAGTGATTGGAAACGAATTTTGCATCTGTATGGGACAACAAACATCATGAAAAACAGCTTAGGCGAATCGTTAGTTTACACGGCATTTCGAAAACCAACCAGTGAATTTCTGCTCGTTTTATTTTAACTGATGGTGTGATTAGACCCGTCAGAATGATACTACTCATTGTGACAGCATTAGGGGATATGGAGGCTATGTAAGAAGCTGAGGGTGCATTTTGTGGTTTGTGATGTCGGTTGCCATAAACCGTAATATTGGAACTTTTTTTACTAACTACTGTCGTTTCTGATAAAAACGTCTGAAGTAACTTCTATTGATCCTTGTAACCCATTGACCGATTTCACGAGTGTACGGAAGGTAGTCGTGGAATGCTTACAAATGTATTATAATGGATTACATTTCTGTGGAAAATTGGCGAGCAAATGACCTCATACAAAACCGTTATCAGTGAGCGCATCTGATAACATTTGACCAAGTTTCCCACGAACGATAGTTGTTGTTGTTGTTGGTTCAGAAGAGAAAAATTTCTCGATCACATCTATTTTTACCGAAGATCTCCGTCGTAGCAAACTGGTGTATAGTGTACGATATGCCCTAATAAATCCATTCCCGTAGAAACAACTAGACAAGTGAGCAAACAATAGACAGAAAAACAGAAGAAAAAGAATGATCACGAGGAAAGGTAATCGGGGGGGGGGGGGGGTATAGAGAACCATTTACCAACACCGCAAATGGGGAGTTTGTTAGCTTCTTTTTGTCTGTTGATAACGACAATGACGGGGGGATTAGAAATGTAAAATCATGCAATGCACATTATGCGAGAGCCGGAATAAAAATAACTGGTTTCGAATGCGCGACTTTCATCTTGGGCGTCAGACTGAGGTATATGTATCTCGTGTGTGCTTTGGCAGAAAATAATTGCAGTAATTAACTGTTTTCCCGTTAAGGATCGATGATTATTTTTGTATTTTTCCGAGATTTACAGAAATATATGTATATGCACCCACAGTCCAGAATATAAACAGGAATGTGCCCGAAAATAAACGTCGTGGTCACCGAGGTCAAGTAAGAAATTCCGGGAACACGGACCTGTTTGGTTCTACTAGAATATGCTTTGTAGGTCCATTCCACCATACTTAGGGCAAGCATCACCAGACGAACCTGAAGGAGATCGAGTAGGCGTGTGGGGCGGAGGGGGAGGGGTGAGAAAGTTGGTCACCCGAGTCGCACACAGTCAAACAGCACGAAAGCAGCTTTGGTAAAAATGACAGCGCGAAGTTGGGGCGCGGGAAGTTCGAACAAAACAGGTGATTGACTTGTCACAGAGATGGGCTAGGATGTGGACAACAGAACATGCATTCCGAGTTTCATTATGAGTTCGGGGGCAAGGTGATTAGGACGGGATTGGAATGAATCTGCGTAAAGCAATTTTTCTTTGAAATCATGTTGCGGATTAACCAGAGAGGGGTGGGGCTTGGCAATGTAGTCAACAACTAAGAACGGGCTAGGATAAATCTGACGGCACGGCAGGGGGAGGAGGAGGATGACGAGGACGAAACAAACCGCAAGGACGGGGCGGCTCAGCCGGATTCGCAAGCTGGACTTGGACCTGGGTCCAACCGCGGTTCATTCGACCCGGACGGGTTACGAATTCGGTGAATGAGGGTGGGAAACTGTACGTGCGTGCATGTGTATTGTGTGGTATGGTTCACAATAGACGAATTCGGATGTGGAAAAAGAAAAGGAGGGCAGAGAAAACAATGGAAATAGCTGGGCAACATTTTGTAGTCGGCATGCACAAACACGCGATTTATACAACACGCATACGTACGCAGATCAGAGTGAGAACTGTGCTTCAAGTCAATGGATCAGACAACGACGAAGTGTTGGAACAGCAATAACAAACACGTGCGTTTATCTTGACACAGGTGTTTTATGTTTATTGGCCTTCGCTCGGCGAAATTATGTAAGTCTGCCGTGATTTCCATGTTTCTTTATTATCGAATGATGTTGTGATTGTGTAGACCAAATCGTAACTATAATCATAAGAAATGTGCTCATGCGGGGGTGAGACCACATAATCCTTCTGTCCAGAGCAACTAAAAAATTTTGATCAAGCGTATCTCGGTGCCGGGTGCATAATCTGGGGTACAAACTACCTATTGAATCGACTACGAGTAGTCGGATGTGCAATGCAAATGAGAGAGAGGCAAAGTCCGCATTCCTTAACAAGGCTAGCTATCACAACGATATTGAGAAGTACAGTGTGTGGTTAGATCCATATAGCAGTAAATTTCCACAAATCCATAGGGGTAAGCTGTACCACATTACCGTTTAATATATCACTTAAAACCCCACATCTGTCTCACTAGAGCCAACAATGATGAGTACTTGAACTCTGTTGAGAGAAATCATATTGTGAAATCTGTAACTGTCACCGACATATAAATGGTAATGCACCGAATGAAAATCGAGGAGGCACATACTGAAGTTCCACGGGTAATATATAGAATCTAAAAGTGGGGCCTCCGAAAATATAGGTCTGCTGGAAATACGCTGCTAATATCCCTTCTCGAAGTAAATAAAAACGCGTTCCCAAGGTTCTTGAGAGGCAAGCAGTACGTCACTAAGAGAATTCGGACAGTTAGGATGACCTCGAACGCTGACGCTGAGTTGGAAGTCTCAACTCAGATATACACCTCTAGTCTTGGACACGACAAGATTTTTCAGAGACAACCGAAGTCGCAACAGAAACATTGCATTTGAAGTGGGTATGCGGTGACCGCTGATAACTGATTTCACGCGATGAAGTTAAACAAACACACATGCCTTCTTAACAAAATTCTGTAACGGAATAACATTCTTCGAGTGAATCTTCGCCAATTTTTTCCTCAAGTAGATGCCATGTATGGAATACGTCCACTCACTGGTTTTTCCTTGGTTCGTACACTCCGTAAATCACTGGTCATGAGATTATGGCATAAATTTCTGGTTCAACTCATTACTAAAATGTCAGCTTTAATAAATATTAGCTGCAGATCACATCTGGCTGATAAAATGCAAGCACTGTCAATTCTATTACTCAAACTTAAATCATTAAAAATATTCACTAACTAACTCTTGCTGCTGAGTGATTTGCTTATTCCCAGGGTCTTTCAAATTACAAGTTTGCCTACTAAAAATATTCATAGTAGGTAGCTTTTCAAAAGAAACATTACAAATCTTCTGGAGGAAGGTCAACGATGCCAGTGTTTCCTGACTGTGACTTCGTAGAACGGTTTATTGTTCAAGCTAAATAGGAAGGGAAGGGAAGGGAGGGGGAATTTTCGGTGATGTAAAAGGATCTTAACATCCATCGTTTTACTTCATATCCGCATTCAATGAGGCTGGGAATTTTCGTTTGTTGGAAATCGGAGGCCATAGACGCGATTTGCATAAAGTTAAACGGAGAGCAAACGCGACGATTCGACTTCAATTTCTGTCATCTCGATAGCAAGTCACTTCCTAATTAGAATAAGAAATCCCACGCGGAAACATGATTTTTTATATCCTCACGTGGATACGCATGAGATCAGTTGAAAGCATGACAAAAAGAACTCACCTGCAGCACCGTCGAACACAAGATCCCACACCTCGATCAAACGGTTTGTACAAACCGGATTCGGTTGAAACCATGGACACTCCGATCACTCGGGGACAAGTGCATCCGTAATTTTTGTACCAATAGACCAGAACTACCACTAAAGGCAGTCCGATGAAGACGAGAAGACACAGAGGAATGACCAGTTCCGGTTTCGGTGAATGATCTGCCGGTTGTTTGGTGCAATGTTCCAATGTTGCGAAGAAGACCGGGAGAATGGGGACAAGAGGAAAGTGAACATACAAGTGATAGGAGAGGTGTTTTTGATCGATCAATGTTTGCATGCATGTGATTTTGCCGACAGAGCACGCTTGGAGGAAGAAAATGGTTGTCAGGGCAAAACAACAACGCCACCGACCTACGTACGCATCTATGGTGACACACTGGGATTGCATGCTTTGTGTGATAAAAAATAACGTATATCAGCTTCTCGATTCACATGCCGTGTTTCGATATTGATTTGTCTACAGTTGTCTAGGCAAATGGGAATGGAAAGTGTATATATACGAGCAAGTTCATAACATTGAAAATGATAGACTGAGATGAGCACCAGGTTTATAATGAGGAAATCAATACGCTACCATTGTGATAGCACACATTCCTCTCAAAAACAAACCATGCACCATGAAAAAGATGACAGAAGGATGATGAAACCATAATGCATTCTTGGGATTCATATCATAAATGTCTATAAAACCCGAGGAGTAACAAAGTCTCAAACCAAAGTTTTGTTTTGTTCTGCTCCAGAATGTCCCAAATTGTCTGGGCTAAAAGAGCCAGGAAACCTTTGCGCAAAGCAAGCAACTGAAAAACAAGTCATTCACAAGTCACTTATGAATGGGGAACGCTCATATTTTGACTTGTTAATTTTGGTTATTCGTCTGGAAACACTGAGGTGTCCAAGGAGCATCATACTGTTGACGAAATATGTAGGCTACTAGACACTATTGCGGCAGCACACTTTTGGATAAGAAAAATGCAAGTGGATTTTCTATATAAAAGGAGAATTGTAGTTAAGCTATGAGACAGATCGTGGGGAATCCGGTGTGCAAGATGACACACAGTCAGAGAAAGACGGACACATATACGACGCCGCATATATGTATACATATGTAAATAAATAAATATATATAGTAAAGTGCAGAGAGGGGTGCGTTGTGCAGAGGAGCGTATATTGGTGAGCCAGCGACTAACCGTGTTTTGTTTTGATTGCTGTTGTGCTGCTCAGCCGATCCCGAACGTTGAATTTTGTGGTGGTATGTGCCAGCGGTAACTGTGTTGTCGTTGTGACCGGCTTGTTAGGCCACGTGTAAATTCTTGAACGGTTTCTAGGTCTACTTGGCCATGGGAACTTTCTGAGCCACGGGAGCACCGGTTTTGGACGTCGTGTAAAGCTGGGCCGCAGAAAGGGAACTCGAGGTGTTGTGGTGCTGCGGGGTGGTAAAAGTGTGGCAATGCGTGTTGCTGGTGTAGTTTCCCGTCCTGCTAGAGCGACGGTTGTTGTCGTGATGGTTACTCTTGTGGACACTACCGGCCGTTCCCGCACAGGCGGCTTTTGATTACGAAATCGTGTCGGTGGTGCCCATGGAGGTAAAAGAGAGTCGGGACTAAACTCCCTCGGTCGCTCGAAAGGTGAGCCAAACCGATACACTGTTGAATCACACACACGGCGTGGTGAGAAGTGAATTTTTGAAGGCAGTAGAAATATGGGGATGAGATTCAGAGATTGTGCAGACACGACACTACATTTGTACAATAAACTGTTTGGTGAATTTTGGGCCCATTGGTTAATTTTTCCGACCTCATGATCATAAACAACAAGGTCAGATGCATCCGCACGCCTCTTATTTGACGTGCCAGTGAAACAATCTATTGGGTAGAACGGTCAGCGGGAAGCTAAGAGACCAAAGCAATCTAAGTAGTATTTACTCTCCAAAGTGATGGAGATCACACCTTATTTGGCGACAATGGATATCAAATGTGGAGAACACCGGACTCTAAGCGACTGGCATGCAGCAAAGCGTTTTTTAGACACCAAGTGACTGAGGCAGCAATGGTAAGTGCAGTGAGATTATGGTGTGCATACTTCGGCAACTAATCAACGGAAAACGAGGCTACGTACACCCGTTATCGGACAACAGAATTTTGCAGCGCGTTTACACCACAAGTCATATGGTGCGTCGGAATGGAAAGTGAAAGTCAGCTAGTGCCAAGGGATTTGTGCTGATAGTGACACGAGGCAACAGACAAACAAATGGCAAAAGGAATTTCACATCTTCAATGCTGGATGACGGTGTGAAATTTTGAGAGGGGGAGGGGGTCAAATATACCTGGTGGTGGTGGCCCACTGTCGATGCTTCCGCCATCACCGCCGTATTCACAGTTCGGCGGACGGAATCCCGTCTTGCAATGGCAATTACCCCGATTGTTACAGACCTACATGCATGTTTATCAAAAATAACGAATACACAGGTCACGTTTGGTTTGATGGGCTAAATTAAAAACGGAAAAGAGACAAAAGTCACAAATGTGATCTCCACAGTATAATGTACAACCACAAGGGCTCTGATTTCAAAAGGTAAAGTTTGTGTGGATCACGTGAATTGCTGGTTCACTGATACATTAAATATCAAAATGGTAGTACAGCGAAGATGGTGAAATTTTTGATTTTGCCACAGGTGCTTACTGTACCAACAAGAGACGGGAATCTAGAAACTTGATTAAACCCAAAGTGGTGCAACAAAAAGGCTCCGGCAAGATAAACCTGGAAATAAGCAAGGCGACAGCCTAGTGGCGCCTGCCACCAATGTAATGACCAGCAGTGGTCGCAACTGACGTGATAAATGCGTTCGGCTTTGTGCTGCTCACTGAACTCACAACAGTTTGAGATGTGCAATCAATGAATTTGATCAGTTACAGAATCTACATGTGACAGTCAACCGAACACCCGAGAAATTGGTCGGACCGAGTCAACAGGATAGGTGCCAAGCGGCGATTCCTCGATGAGGTCGGTGATTTTGCACTGAACGTACATGTTTGTGTGCATTTATTAACTGAGTAAGGACACATAAATTTCATTATTCTCATGTTCGATTGCTTCTACTTCTGGACTCGTACGAACGAGAACGGGGCGCTTGTGATGGCAACCGGAGCAGTAGGCGATTAGATAGTCCAGATGAGGATGTGATTAACGGGGAAATAATGCAAATTAGACGAAATGGATAATCGAGAGAACAGAACCTACAGTAAACGCTTTTGGTGTTTTTTGTATAGTCATTCATACCCACCGGACACAGCAGTGTGATCAACCATGTTGTTGTAATAGTTTCTGAAGATTAATTACTGTCTGTGACCCGCCAGCTTAATAGAATTCAACTTGAAGCCTATGTTTATATTTATGTGCAGAGTGGTCTATTCAAAAAACTTGAAGAATCAAGGAGAAATTAGTCAGGCATGGTACCGAAGGTATTTAGTTTCCACAATAGGCAAGTGACTAGTGAGGAAAAAACCGTGGGTGAAAAAACAAACCCAAGGAGAATATCCGGAATTTAAAATCGCTTCAATTCACTTTCGTTTTTATCTGTCAATGTCACACTTAAAATCTATGGTTCGGGTTCGAACTGCGAAATCCAGCCATTTGTGCTAGTGTTTCCAAAGATTTGGTAGTTGAATGTTGCGGGCTCTAGCCTGAAATGATAACACTTCCTGTACGGTCGAGTCCTATGATTAAAGCTTAATGCCTTTTTGACACGTCATCAACTGATAAACTGAATTTGTCCTCCAACCGCTATCTGCCTCGGAGGTCAATGTATACTGAAGGAGTTCACTTGGAGACACGTACAACACATGACCCAGAGATTGAAATCGAGTCTCTGAAACCTTGAGGTTATTCTCAGTATTGCTGACATTGTGTTCCTACCATCAGATACGAGCAATTTTGTGAGGAAATCGATGCTCAAAATGAAACTAAAAGCCGTACGACTCTGCCAGATTTCAATTTGTGGGATGGCTAAATGCAGGTAAACTCCTCTCGATTGCTATACGAAAAACTCGTCGATATGAACGAGCACGTAAGGAGTGTTCAATCAGACCCAAGATACCCCGTTTAGATGCGGCAGCAGGTTTGGCTCATTTTGAAAATCGACTTAAAAAGGAACAACGAAAGGAATGAGGCAATACAATAGCCGAAATGGGAATAGGGGTTAACACACCAGATGGCAACTATTTGCAATCCAGTTTACATGTGGTTCACGGCTAAAAGTTACCCCATCACCGCTGGTGGGACCGACACTTTCTCAAATATACGTGTGGTTGTGTGGTGAATTTAAATCTGATCACAATCTCAAGAGTGAGAATGAGCATGAAAAGATATAAATTAGTTCATAATAGAATAAGGTGTACCTAACACGAAGCGATAAGTATCCAATCTAGCAACTCGTTAGAAGGAATTTCATATTAGTAATCAAAATTAAGGAACACAACTGTTGTCTGTAGACTTACACCTTGGCCACGACAATCACATTCGATTCGAGATGGTATATCGTAGATACTGGTGCACGTCCCGTTGTAGCACAGCTGAGTGGTAAACGAGGATGTGGGGTTGTTTTTTTTAATTTGTAGATCAAAGAGACAATATATAACCCAACTGGGCAGAGTATGCGACGAGTGACACAAAGAATAAATAACGTCAATTCAGAGCACAAAAATCGGAGATGGTGGGTGATCGATTGTCGTGCATTTCTGGCCGTATCACAGTGCGTGCGTGTTTGCGTTTAGCCGTAAGGGGATACGAATCGTTTGGTGTTTCGAACTAAATAATAACGGATGAGTGACCGGGGCAATAACGGATTGAATGGATCAAGACTACCCAGATGCAATCCCACTCAACTGTCAAGCGGTCATATGTCTTCTTCATACACATGTCAGTTTAAAAACCTATGTTGACACTTTAAGCTGTCGTTAAAACAATTCCGCATTTCCTGACTGGTGGTACACGAAAGCCATGCAGATGTGCACAGTCGAAGAAGTGATGCAGTGTTATTTTTCACTGTTCATGCACGAATGCAGTGGAGAGTTTTAGCCCACTGAACTGACGGGGAGAACAGGTAACGCATGTCCTGAAACTTGGGTCCTATATGGTAACGGTCAAGACAAGAGTGAAGTGTTGCCTATCACTACTACGGCTGAACATCAACGATATATATATATATATATATATATATATATATATATATATATATATATATATATATATATATGGATGAGGGCAAACAGGATATCGACCGCTTAGTCCAGACCAACGGTTAATTCGGAATGAACGATTCGGTTTTTGTTTTTTCTTCCGCATACAAGCACGTAGTCATAGTATCGGTAGCATTTAGAAAAGCGTCTACTACGACTGATCTATTGGAGACTAATACCGGTCTCCACTCCAAGTCCCAGTGCCATGGTTGTCGGTTCTCTCTGACATTGCAATCAATCTTCGTCACAACCAAAACGAAAACATTTATTGTTCACCAGACCAAGGGTAAGTTATCTTATAGTGACTACTCAGTATGTCGTATACACGACCAGGCGCCTATCCAAAGGGATCACAGAACATTTCCCAGTTATCCGTGACAAATGTACCGTCAGAAACATCTCTAGTGCTATCACACAATACTGAATCGACAGTGGACGTGTAATTGTTCCCATAACTGCTTTTAGGTTGCTGGTGACAACACCTAGGCTTCTCGGCAAGGGGTCAAGCAAACGACTTCCTAACACATACGAATCCGTCGCGATGACCACCCTGAAGTCTGAATTATTCGAGCAGCAAAACAGCGGCGGAATGTTGCAACGGCTGTAAGAGGAGAACGCTCCTAACTCAATCCGTTGTATAGAACTTCCCGCTGTATGTCTACATCCCACCATATCACACCAGTCCCATTTCCACACGCCTATGCCAGCAACTATCCACGTGTTCTTCTCAACTTACTGACTTAATGCAGTTCGTTTGCTGACACCATAACAGATAAGATGCACTCAGTGCTACACAGAATCAACCGAGGTGACTATGTTCCTCTGTGCGTCTTATCAACATATATCTATCAATGCCTGAAGAGGAACATCGAAAACAAATCCCCCGACCTAAGATCTTACCCGTTTCTAACTAGTTCATTATTAAACACACTTCAGTGACTGTTTATTTTATGATGTCAGCAAGGCCCACCATACACACACACATCAAGTGCTTCATTCGTGTTCAGTGCCGCGTGCCATGAACTTGAGCAACTGCCGAACGCTTGACTCAGACAAACCTTGACGCGTTTGTCGTTCCGAGTCGGATAAAACAATGCGCATCGCCGAGGTAGTGATAATTAGAATGTTCATCCCGAATTTCTCTACCAAAAACTGGGCAGTGACGGACCTAGTGTTGGCTTGGTGACGTTTATCACACTTGAGTCAAATGCCCATCCCCACAGGTCCCGGCCTTTTGGATCCCCGCTTCCCATGTTTTTGAACAGTCAACCCAGTATTTGCGGACGCATCAATAGATGGCCAAGTTTCGTTAGCAGACAGCAAGTCATTATTTGTCCAGAATGATTGGAAAATCTCAGGCCAGCGAAGCGGGTCGATGGCTCAATCAGTTCGTGGCAAAATGGAACGAAACCATCCAACCATCCGCGACCATTCGTCCTCACCGAACCGAGGGGAATTAGTCAATCGGCGGCCAAGCGTTGTATTACCCGACCGTAACAAAATCACCCAATCGGGGACATAACCAGAAGAGCCATTCAGAAGACCCGGTTGTGAGAAGACCTCTGGACCAATGAGTTTCATACCATGGTTTCGACTGCGGTCATCTAGTATTTTATATAACCGTTTATTTGTGTGTAATACACCAGATGATTCGGAGGCAAAATGGTCTTCTTCCTAGAGCTATCAGGACGGATCAGAACAAATCTCACTTCCTGTTTTTAACTTGCTTGGCGACACGTTTTTGCTTCACAACCACAATACTAATGCCCCTATCGCGGCATTATGTCTATCTGTTCATTAATCCCCGTAACTTATCCCCTGAACCGAAGGAAGTATGCCTGACAAGCTGACAAATGTCGTCTTGTTCAATAGAAAATGTGTCTTAACACCATAGAATTTGCCAGTTGAGATGCGGTCGATATAACTGCGCACATCTTTTTATGGTCATTCTGTTTTTTTTTTTATGAAAACCGTTATTTCCAATGTCTCATTTTTAACTCGTTTACTTTATTAATAGCACAGTGGATCCACTTTCGATTGGATTCGCTTTGGCCTTGCGCGTAACTCACTGGGCCCGATACGGATGCCACAAAGCCACCATATTTCAGCGGTCTTGGGTGTTATTCCCCTGAGTGTGTCATCTTGCGATTCGACCTGCGTAACTCACCTCACACGGGCAGTCAAACTGATGAGCATAACATCAGACGGAATTTATGGACGGTGCTTCAAACGATAGCTGCCGACGAAACCTTTTATTCTATCTACAACACTAACAGAATATTGCAAAAAATGTTAACAGTCGAATCCCGGCCATCATCGAGGTGATCGCTGTCCGCTTGAAAAATCCCGGCACGAACGCAGAACACAGCACTTAACATCACTGAGTCGACTCTGGACATCACAGCAATGCATGGCAGCATGCAACCAAGATGACAGTTCTCGGATTTTTTGCTTCTATTTTCCTCTCACTTCCCCCGATTTCGGCAATTTATTGTCAGTTATAGCATTTGCAGTGTATTGTATAAAACCAGTTGTAAAACACGGAAAAAGCGAAGCCAGTTTGCTACCGTATATTTCTGAAAATCGATCGATTGTGTTGGGATATATCCGAGCAAGAAGGTCAGGTGATGGGGATGACCGAACAGTCGAATCACAATAGAGGTTGGATTTGGGTTAGAGCAGAATTGCTCCCACATTTACCGATTAGAAGAACTGCCAATTCGGATAAGATTTTCTTTCCAGTCAGTTATATCCTGAGCAGGCTGGTTTGACCTGTGTGGTTACTTGATTTTCATTTGTTTATCGTGCTTTACAACTCAACGGGATAGGTTATATTATCAGGCGAGAAGACATAATTATCACCTGTACTTTTTAAGGTTACCGGACTAAATATGGTGACCAACGAGGATTAAAAACAGACAAATGTAAATGGGATATCGTTTTCTTAGTCTAAAAGCTCAGTTCATTCAGTCGATAATATGGTACTTCTGTGTTCCCGTCTATGGTTGCTACTCTGCAGTCCCACGAGTCGAAAGTAAGATAAACCGAATCCCGAATAGCAAATGCACAGAAAAGGCAGGTAACATCATGCGGACGAAGGAAGAATTCAAATTCGAGTATGTCATTCACCGTGGTAGCTAGATAGCATGGCATAAAAAGGCCCGTTGAGATCTATGCACAAACAGCCCAATATGCGATCGACCCGGGTCACACACTAACGCGGGATGGGCTGTTAAGTGTCGTCAACCGTGTGTCAGCAAAAAGCTCGAAAGAGGTCAGACAACGAATCCTCTTTATGGCCGGGGCGATTGCAATCAGGTTACGCAAACCAATTCGGCGCTAGCGAAAAAAAAACAGTTCATCAATGCATCATAGCTCCCCTGAGCAAAGTTCAACCAGACACGGTGGGACAAACACAGAAGGTTGGTGGACGTGGTAGTTATACTGTTCACATGAATGTACCGCAACAAATCTGACTTTCATTCTGAGGCTTTTATGTTAATAATGTGGGTCATATTTTTGGGCAACGCTAACACGTTGTATGTGTACTATACTGGCCTGAGGAGAAGTGCCGCAAAGATACGTTACGTCCTCTGAATTCAAAGCATGGGGATATGTCACGAAAAGGAAATGTGCATGAATAGATACTTCACCAAGTGCAGATCTTCCGGTTGATGTTTCACTTATTTTCCAGATTACGTTTTTCATGAACACTGTTCCTTACTACGCGAGCAGATTAAGTCCCCTGGAGAAATGCGAAACAGTTTGTTTGCAATACAACTGAAATATTGCTTGTTTTTTGTTCAAGTGCTGTGATCGATGACACAAATAGGAAAAACAACTGCCGAAAAAAGAGACGACCGGATGGGAGATGTCGTGCGCGCATGGTACACACACACACACACACACACACACACACACACGAACATCGTGCTTGGAGTGACTGTCCGTTTTATAACGCGCGAGACCATTGTTGCTCTTTTGTAAACAGCCATATTCAACAACAAACCTCGGGAGAGCATAAGACTATCGGTGTGTTCGGTTCAGTTCAGTCCATCCAACCGTCAACCTCGCACTTCTGTGCTCTGGTTTCCGTTGCTTCTTCGTAGCCGGGCAGAATGAATTGAAGGTTGAAGTGAAAAAGGGCCAAAAATCAAACATTAGGAGGATAGAGAAAGAGTTTGAATGCAACTATGCCACTGGCCACGACGCCCAGCCATGCCACTTAGTCTCCAATCATCTCTGGTAGGCGGGTCCCGTGGATCCCAGCCGAGAAGTCTGACACGCCCTGCTTGTCATCTCGGAGATTCACAGTTCGAAGCCCACCACCACCACCACTGTCGGTTGTACTGATGATTGATAGAGATGTGTTATGTCGCTCAGCTTGTTGCCGCGTATCTGACCTATTGCGAGGATCTTAGGTGGATCTCCACTCACCAAGTCTCAGAGTCATGCTTTTCAATTTTCCTTGATAATTCAGGGAACTTTTGAGGCCATCGGTTACGGGCCCCTTCGACTGCACGCATTTGCAAGCATGGAAGAAGAAATATAGAAAGGGGGGGCTGAAAATATACCACTATTTCTCAATAATTTTAAATATTTGTGTCGGTTGTAGCTCAGGTTATTGGTTACCATAATGTTCTGATCGATTAGCTTGGCATTTAGATCGCAAACGTTTTATCACCAGTCAGTGCATGCACTGACGATGTCACCTCGACTGGTGATGAAACGTTTGCAATCTAAACGCCAAGCTCAGCGACCAGAACATGATGGCATACAGCTATTTCATTTAACTTGCCTTGAATCTTCGGTTCATGTGTTGGAAAGACAAAGGTGCACCCATGGTTAGAGTCCATTCTGAGTCTCGGTAACATGAGCTATTATTGGGTTGTTTTTATTGATCATATCAACTCAGAAATTATTGTGGTTTACTGCGCCCATCTCCCTCTCTCTTGGTCGCTTACTCAAAGTTTCCTTTTTCGCTAGTAAGTGTCATTCGCCAGTCTATTATTTCTTTAAATCAATCATATAGAAACAATTTTACTACCGG
Organism: Fasciola hepatica; assembly: GCA_948099385.1. Lineage (NCBI taxonomy): Eukaryota > Metazoa > Platyhelminthes > Trematoda > Plagiorchiida > Fasciolidae > Fasciola > Fasciola hepatica. Next base: position 5,587,928 of record CANUEZ040000027.1, on the reverse strand, counting down.
TGTTCTTCAGCATACCAGAATCATCGAACTGTTCCGTTCCTCGTCTTCGTGTTGTGCTTTCTGTATATTCAACTGGGGTATTTCTTCTGTGATTATTCCCATCCCATTCATTCACATCGGTTATAAAGGTTTTTATCACCTAGGATACTGGAAATTCTGGGTAGAAATATAACTGATAACATAATGGGGTTTCCAGCGGACATTTTTCCACCTAACGATCATGTCTCACTTCTCCCGTGAGACACAAAATGTCATGCAAATGTGTGAAGAGATGTAAACTTATGGCTTTTGATAGGGGACAGTCGGAATCGAGTGGAAACAGATAGTCAGATCCAAAACGGACCCGAGTTAGTTTGGGTGTCTTCAAATAATTTGTTGGCGGCATGTTCGACGAAATACCAATCTCCGAGCATTCAGATGCAGCTGGAATCTTTCTGTTCTGCTTTTATCGTAATAGGGCCTGAGACAAAGACGATTCGCATACATTAATTATGATGCATGAGCACGCACTTCTGTGCCAGTTAATCAAAATGTGACGTTAGATGTGCACACACGCACACACGAACAAAAAGGGTGAATTGAACCGTATAGCGTCAATAGCATAAATTAGCTCACTCCGTGTGAACATGGTGTACCATCGGGTACCATTCCGGCATCCTGCGTGTTGGCTGAGAATATCCCAACCCCGGCCGAGTTCAGATTCTGTTGACCGGGTATGGTGGAATTGGCCGATTTCCATGTGGATGGATCTGCAGCCGGCCAAACTGGGTCGTAGACCAGAGCAGCACACACTTCACCGGAGCGAAGCACACGAGTTCGGGAATCGATCCAGCCGAGGAGCATGGCTTTCTCGTTTCGATGATCGCACCACAATCGACCACATTCAGCATCCTGCCTGCAATAAGATCAGAATTCGATCCGAAATTTGATTTTGTTCAATGAGGAATGCATCATCAAGTGAAATGATTATCGCGGAGTTACCACTGCCTGTCCGAGACGAAGACACCATAGTTCAGCATAACCGTGTCACCCCGAACCATCCGACCGATTCGTCTGCGCACCACTAAATGGGGGGAGGTGAAAACCAACCAATCATGTTAGCTGATGCTTTATCAGTCAAATCAGCCAGGAAAGGACGCAATTCCGTTGGAACCACGTGATGAGTGATGCTGGACAGTTCGAACTCCACCTAAATTATCGTGTTGTTCAACCATAAGTAGACTAGCGGTTGCACACGCTTTGCTGACGCGTCGTTGTTTACACTATGGGAAGGGCTTGTGCGAAGGGAGTAGCCAAACGCAGATCGTATCCCAAGTCCGTCCAAAAAATTGAACACAGGGGCTAAATCAAACAGAGATACTAACAATACTATATTAGAAATTTTGGAGCTGAAAAAAAACAGCTCCATAACCGAGTCCAACCGAATTGGTGCGTTAGCTTTGGGACGTTGAGGAAGGTATTATTCATCAGCGCTATCTGGCTATCCTACTGTGTAAACACTAATGCATATACACATATGTACAAAGTGGACACACCATGACTGGCACGCAAGTCCGGGCCACGATTTCACGTCTTCCCATCGCTCGGACTGTGATGGCCGATGCTTGCCACAGTTTGCCACCGGATCTGGTTTGTCGTCCATATTCCACAGATGATTCTCGTAGAAGCAATCGGCTGAACCACGTCTGGCTTTATCTCCCCACAAAGTACGACACCAACCGTCTGCTGTGCGGCATCCTCCTCGAATACAATAGGACTGATGTGTGGGTGAATAGAAGCACGACGAAGGTTAGAACAGAAAAGCAAACACATAAACCTCATCACACCAAGAAAACGAAGCATTGGACGAAAACGTTTTCGAAGTTTCGTACAAGGGCTTAATTCTTCAACCAAACTGATCATACTATTTGAAAAGTGGGACAAGCTAAAGAAAAACAACGGTAGAAAATTCAACCTCAGAATGATTTAAATTTTTTAACGGATCGATTCGTCAAGCAATATGAACTCATCATTGGAAAATCACGGAAGCATTGTGCACCTAATGTGAAGATGGCCGTCGCAAGAGACGATCGCTGTGTTGATGTTCAAAGCCGTTGAAAAGAGGTGCCATACTGAGAGCGAGACCGACCAGATGGTGGAAAACAACCATTCGAACCGGGACGAGGTCGAAATGTACTCTGTCTAATGGTTCCTAAAGAAAACGGTTCATCACAGATGACTTGGGTGTTCATATTGCGCCATTAGCTTTAATGAATGGGCGAATGACTCTGCACACCGTGCCGCGTTGTGGACTGCGCGTGAAAAGTTGTGAGAGACACCAATTGGTGGTTGGTTCCCGATCAATGGGAGGCTCAAAACCACCGAATCGACACCAGTCATGGTATTCCTACGCATCATAGCATTCGTTGAGCACCGTAACGCAATCTGTTGTCGACCCCTTCCCCAGTTTCTAGTCAGGTGACGTAAAAGACAGTGACGTTTTACCGCATATATATCGTGCGATCACGCCATATTTTGTTTGCATTTTTAGTATCCACACTAGCCAACGATTTGTACGTTTGGAATAAAGGCATATCGTAAAAGAGGTTGTGGTTCGCTTATCCTACTAACGATTAGCAGTGTGCTATTGCAGTCATCCGTTTGTCATTTGGTCAATTGAAACTAGCACCAAATCACTTTCAGATGGTAATTTTATTCATTTCCCCACAACCTGCTGTGTGAATTGATTTCACTTCAAACCCCCAAAATAGGTATTTTTGTGTCAAACAATTCAGTTTTCACATAATCACTCTGATCAGATGTATCACCATAAAACGGTTATCATGGCGAATTTCAGATCTTGTGGTTCCGGGTTCGAATCTTGCAACCACTACCAAACACTTCCATTTGGCATCCTCCAGTTGGTCGCAAACCTCCTTCCAGAAACTTTATACCATTTATGTATGATCAGTAAAAAACGTAAAACGTTATTATGTAAGTACGTGTACCATCCATTTTAGAGAACCTAATGGTGGATTCTACACGTAATGTGAGTGAAGCAGATAAACATTTTGAGATTTTTAAGTCGTAGTTCCAAATATGTGGTTGTTTTCTGGGTTCGATTTTTAACGCGGCTATAAGCGAAATAGTATTTACAACATTCGGATAGTGCTCTGTCATTTGCAGACAGCAAAACCCCCCACTTATTACAATATCCCGAATCTGGCTAATTTTACGCCCCAAAGGAGTAGATAATATGTCCGCCAACACGCGCACACTTTAAACCAACAAAAGACCTTGTTGGCCTCGCGCATCAAAACAACAGATTTGATGGTCAGACTGCTAAATTTGGTAGCTTCGGCGTTCGCACTACCCGGGACCTTGGAATAAAGACAGCGGGCGACTGAGTTATGATGGGTCCGCCAAACAATAATGCTGATGTTCACGGCCCGGTGCCGAGGGGACGAGAGGGCGGGTGCGGTGGGAATGGGTGGGGAGAAGAGAGCAATGAGAGGTAGAGGAAACTGGATCAATACAAATAAAAGAACGAAGTGAGTGGGAGAAGTGTTTGGATTAACCTCTATTCTTAGTAGTCGTATCACCTCGCCTTGTGCCCATCCAGAGGAGGTGGGGCGAAAATGTCATGTGACTGTCTACAGTTGGTGAAGGTCATGGGTGACTCGAAAAGGATGAAAGATTGAATAAACTGTGTTTCATTCAGTAAAATATTTTAGTCAACCGTTGTTCTCTCGTCAACAGATTCTGAACATGGTGAAAACAGACGGACTTTTGTACATGAAAAATACAGGTGGATTTTCCATTACCCACATCATTCCGATACCTTGTACCTTCAAAAAAATCCCACAGATTTATCAACACTGTCCTTCGGATCTCGTTCAGCCGTGCTAGTCCTCCCATTAGGAAGTGACTGACTAGGCTAGTCTAGTGAATAAAACCAAAACGGTTAGCGTATTTTTTTTGAAATAGTTGTTGCGCATCATTCGATATTCGCATGTGTTATTCGCATCCGATTGATCGTATCCTGACAGCTCAGCTGGTAGAGCGTCTGCCCGGTAAGTAGGTGGTTGTCGGTTCGATTCGGGCTGACGGCGTTGAGTCTTTGGATGCGAAAAATGCCAGTGGATTTTCCATTATCTATAAGATTCAAGCTCCTCGTGCCATCATTATCTTCTGCAAGTATGAAAAACCTAAAATGGCATGTATTGTGGGTCAGAAATAAGTGTAAACAGACCACTTCTTGTCCACTTTCATTCCTCGCGTTTTGATCATCAGTGATATTAGTGGTAATGATGACTGATGATGGTGAGCATGAGCACGATGACTCGGATGACGCTGGTGCTAATGACAATGACTCAGATAATGATGATTTGTATGCCACACACGTGCAACAACGAGTCACAGTTAGGGGAATGAACAATCCATGGAATGGGGGTTCGATACACAGAGAATCACTTAGCATACCTTAGTGAACAGATTCATTCAGCTAAATTCAGTCCTCCGCTCGAAAAAATTCCCCTATCTTGCTGTCTCATCCAACGGGCAATCAGGTAATTATCTGGTTCTGCGATGAACACAAAAATTCCATCCGCCGTTCGTCAAATGGTTCCCCTAACGATGAAATAACTGGGAGGATGTGCATATTTTTCACAGCCCAATTTCTAACCCGCTGCGTTTTTTTTTCCTGACAGCTAGTGTAGGCTTTTCTCATCTTCGTTACGTAACTCCAGTGGAACAGGTAAAGTTAGCACGAACAAAAAATTCCCACACACCGGATGAGTCATTTTCAAAAATGAAGGTCAAATCGCGGAAACTGGCACTGAGATGTGGATCTTCGCGGAACACGTTGGCCAACCGTGAAAAGAATCAACCGACCCACGCTTGTCTGCTATGTGCATATATTCCACAAGCAAAGATGCTCATGTAGAAGTGTGTGTAGCACGACGGGGAGAGTGGACGCCGGGAACTTTTTCACAATTTTGGTTCCGAAATATTCACCAAGTCAATCAGAATGTGACTAAACAGAAATGGGCGAGAGATGTGCCATTATCATATTGCGGCATTTCTCAGACACCAAGTAATAGTAAACGGTCGCCATGTGTATCTCTAAGGGAGAAGTAAACACACCAGTCACAACTAGTCAACTTTGTGTCTCGCGGAATGTCAAGAAACTGAGGGACTTTGGACAATGGACACAATATTCACTCTTTCGAGAGACAGGATCTAGCAAAAACGTATGCACACTCTTGTAAAATTTCTTGGCATCATAGAAAATACTCCATGGATTCCATACAAGACAGGAATATCTGAGAGTGTGACAAAATAAATGACAACAAAAACAACCACAAGACCACTATTCTGCACCGAACAGACCACACAGCATCTTGAACAATGGATCGGACAGAACCACATTCACCGTACGTATAAGGCGATCAATTTCGAGAGAGAGAGATATCTAATCTAATCGATTTTTTGTCCTCTCCATTCTTTTCGCTCGTTTACTTTGTCTCTTTTGGGAGCAGGTGACAGACTTGAACTGGAATGAGTAAACTTAGACATCGGAGCTGATCAGATTGTAGAACCAAAAAAAAACGATCCGGTTGAGTTTGACGAGTGCTTGTTATAAATATACAGTATCTCATCTTTCCTAACCGTACAACGAGAGCACAAATCGCTCCACACTTAGTCAGTCCAGAACGTGTTGTACTGATGGTAACGATCGCGCACGCACACGACGGAAAGATGACAGAAGGTGAGACATGATGTTTGACAGATTTGATCAATTATTTATGTATTTACTGTTGGTGTTGGACACAGTGCTGGTGCTCTTGGTGGTGACAGTATGAGTGGCTTGTTTCGTCGTCCCATACAGGTAACCATGATTTGACACAGTTTGATTAGGTGAGTGTAACGACAATACACCGACCAAGATTTTATCCTAGGTTATGGTTACCGTTTTTTGCTGTTATTCTTCGAACGTGAATAAAACGGAAACGTGAACAAAACCTGGCCGGTAAACTTACTCGTTGACCTTCATCTGTCCGACAGGGTGAGCCATCAGCCATGTGCACATCAGCCGGACACCACTGACTTTTACCATCACAATATTCGGGTAGATCACAAGTCCCGGATGCATTTCGGCAAGTGGTGCCGGCTGAGAGTAATCGGCACCGATATTTGGTCCTGGTCGAGCGAACTGTGTGCGGTAACGGTTCCACAGTACAGCACGGACCTCCGGCACATTCGGAACCGGTTCGAAGACGGCATCGCTCCACATCACAGCACTCGCGCAGTTCCGGTGGACATGAGGTACTGAAAATTGTAAAATGTGGACACTTAAGAAAGCACTTGTCAGTGAAACGATTTGTGCATTTTGAAAAAATTAAGCCTAGCCAACGAGATACTACGAAGTCAACAAAATCGTGAAGTACAATCCAATGCCAACATCACGCAAAATAACTGGTTTTACTCGAAACATCACAAGCAAAATTAATGCGAAATTCATATAACCTTTAATGTGTGAAAATCACTAACCATTATGATATCATAACTATCCACAATGGCATCCAACTTCGGGCAAGTGTAAAACCGTATTCGTAAATTTGCTTTCCCAAAAATCCCTTTTGATAATGTGCATCAGGTTGCATCGGGTTGGATAATCAAAAGAAGAGATCTGTTTGTTAGGGCGTTTGAAAAGTAAGCGAGTTTTTACACCGCTTTGAAATATGAATCAACCAACTGTAGTGTATCCCTGATGATTACTTTGTTTCAGCGTTTATCATCCTGTTACTGAATGGCTTTATCACCGCATTACTCATCCGCGCTGTGTGGGTTTCCAGTCCAGTTACACCCCCCACCCCCTCCCCGCATGATATGCCTCATTGGACGATTGAACTGTGAGTGGAATGGGGTGGGGTGGGGGTGGATTTTTGTTTTACATGAGCTTACACCTAAGGTTCGAACTCAGCTTTCTATCATTTTCAGCCAAGAATAACAACCTGTCATTTCTATATCGCACTGTTGCATGTGACGAAAGATGGGTTGCGCATCATCGCAGAAAACGAAAAAGGCAATAGCTATTATGTAATGAGAAGTCGGTGCTATCTCCAAAACCAGAGCTCCATCCACACAAATCCTCGTTCCATATCTGGTGGAACACAAGACGAATGTACCAAATGTCCTTGGGATCCAACGATTTTTTACTTCGGTTCGTAAGGCTCTCACCTGATGATAACCAAACATGGATACTTTTCCCAGCTGTTGTCAAGGCTGTACTTTTTAAGTACAAGAAACAGCGTCCTAAAATCCGCATCTGAAACCCCCGAACAAGCATTATAAATCTTGACAGACTACACAACTGATCACCGTTCTCGTAACAGATCCGAACTGGTGAGGTACGAAACCGTACTGCTAAAATATCCAGCTACAAAGAAGGCGAGAGCTCGTTGAACATGCTATTCGGAATCGCATATCGAAAAAACGTAAGAACGGGGCGAATCCCGTAATAGGGATAGGTTGATTATCTTAGCAGGATTAGTTGTGATGAGCCCAACCTCAGCTATACACGGTCTCACTGTTTGATTTTTTGGCCCGCTTTTGCGACGTACACGTAAAATGCATAGTTGGATTTTGATTAAACTATTCCGCGAAACAGTGATCATTCAACCAATGTATTGGTTCATGAAACTAACGATGGGCTCTCAACTACGGCAAACTGACGCGGCAGAAACGAATGTCTGGATGGATATACACCAGTGTCGGTGGATCATCCTCGAATTAACATCTTGAAAGGATCACAAGTTCGATTTTTGGTGTTTTCTTATCTATCCCAGAGAGGGTGTACTATATCAGGCCAACCATTTGTTAAAGTCGGCGGCCTAGATGGGATTCGAATCCACACACGCGAATGCTAGCCACGCTGTACTATACTACGTACTCGTTACGGGCACACCGGGGCTTTCAGACATTTCTCTAATGAGCCAAGCTGGTTATCAACCCAAATTATGCTGGCACATGGAATCCGCCACAAGCAATGTGTAGACTGACTGTCCCCAACAGGAAGAAATGTATGAAATGCCTGACCAGTGAACTTGGTCATCTAAAGCCTGTTGGGCCTTCGGGTTGGGGTTAAAGAGATACAATCTCTCAGTGGTTGAATACATTGGAAGACCTGATTCGGTGTCCCAAAACCGTCGCATTTTATGGTCACTATACATGATTGTTCATGCATACAGTTGGACGAAAACTGTCGGTGATGTGGTACTCATGGTATTCGTCTCTAGACGCGCGAGGGAACCCTCACGAGGCAGTGACGGCCATGACTTACTGCGTCAAACGAACCTGATAGTACGTTAGCGGGAAAAACTGCCCACATAACCGACAGAATTCTTCTTTGTATTTTAGTAGTCATGGTCAATACAACAGTGAGTTACAAAATGGGAGCACGAATAAGTGGCCAACTGAGCAAGGAATAAATACTGCGTGCCAAAATTCGACGTGGTCATTTATGAATCAGTTAGTGTCAATCGACAGATGGAAAAGCGTGGGCCACAGCCCTTACATAGATCAATCCTCGTACCGTTTGTGTTCAGTAGCTGGTAATTCGCAAGATGAATACTTTCGTTTCCCGGGATTATAAAATAGCATCTATTGGTACGACTCGAGTTCTGTTGGAACGAACAAGGTTGCTGCGTTGAAATAAAATGCTTTCGAAATCTCACAGTCAAGTGCTCGTTCTTTTTTGGGCATTTAGTTGAATTTCCAGAGTGTGATACAACCGGACTAAGCTTCTGTTCCGGACTTTGTATGGGACGCGCGCGTTGTGTCACCTCTACATCGGTAAAAGTCACTGCGTAATGAAAATGACACTCAATGTCGTCGCACCCCCCCCCCCCCCAACTTTCTCCCCGTCGAACTGTGCTGAACTCGAAAGGTGACTTTCAGCGGAAGCGTTCAGGCATTTTGGTGCCACCAAAAGAATATTGACCAATGGGCTCAAAGAAAATCTGGAGGTGATCCTTTGACGGAATAACAATACCAACTCTCGCAATCATATGTTGACATCGACCTTATCAGTGGTGGAGATCAATCAATGTCGTGCCTATTACAAAGTGGCTTATTTCTCACATTTCAAGTCAAGACTCTTTCACAGTTGTCATCACTTCGGTTGAACCTGTTAGTCTCGATTGATGCGTTTCTACAATACCGTTCCCAATAATCCTCATAAGGTTTCGTGCAGCGATATTTAAAAGGGTAGAATCTTGGTGTGCCGTTTGTGAAATCTCACTCAACTAATGCGCGAAGTTCGTTTGGATTTCGTTTCTGGTCAACGTCTCCGTTGCTGATTCTTTCCCTTTTTCGAGTGGGAAAGAATCACTTTTGATAGGATACAATAAATCTAACGTTGTGTGTAGATTAATGTATCGCAGCCGAGATCAGTTTGGAGTGTATAAAAACCAACGATGCACAATGTAATATGTTACAGATAAGTGTTTATTGTTCGGTAACACAGCATTATCGGAAAGGATGGTAGTCAGTCAACGTTTCAGTTACCACGGCTTACCCTTCTCAAGACCAGTTTACAATCGATTGTAAACTCCCGTGTCCAAAAATGTAATAACCTTCTTTAATCCCTTAGGTGTCACGATGCCGACAGCTACGATGCCTAGTCTTACCAGTTTGCAATCACCATATACTGTTGAACAGATAATCCTGGGTTTATCCGGATGAGTAGGTCTAGTGTTTCGAGGGACATGTAGAAACTGATAATGATTACCCCAGCATCCGTCCTTGTTATATTTCACTCTGAGGTAGCATTCTGAGGCCCGGTGAGAGTCATTCGAACACAAAACATGCGTCGATCCTTTTTGCTGCGGACCACCGATCGGTTACACTTATCCCATGAAAGGTCGGACAATCTCATAACGGATAAAATGAGTTGCATACCATGCACTCGATTAATCTCGTGGACTCTCGACCCATTGTGTGCATGTCCAAGACTGGTCTCGGTTGTAGTCGTTCCCTACAATTTGAGCCGATGTTGACGTTGTTCGCGCCAGCCTGCAACTCTCGCGCACGATTTGTCCAAATCGGCTGTTGACAATGCGGGATTGACGACCTATGAACTCCGTCAAATCATCGGGCTTAGATTCTCGCCCAAGCATATTTATTCGCGCAGCTTCTTCCGCCCATCGGTTCTGTACGTTAACAGGTAGACACCGGACAATGCATTCCATTGTATGCAATCTATTCAGATCAGATTGGTATTCCAAGTGCTCCAGTGCTACGCTGCGACGCCGCATTTTTATCATCAAGTTTGACAGTAATCCAGCTTTGCTCTTGGCCCTTTTTGTCTCCAATAAAACACTACCAATCAAGCCTCTAGCCACTTTGAATGGTTGTTCAAACAACTCTTTGGAAATTTTGCGTTCCCTGATGTACCCCATTGCTGGATCAAGCATTGCACAGCCTTCAATAGCATCCCTGGTCCTCCCACGACGGTAATGCATTAAACCTAAAAACCTTTTCCTAGGATCAGCAACTTTGCACTCAACGAAGTTTTGGAATTGCTTCATGGGTATACGGCATTGCTTGGGGTGCTCATCGAAAGAGATCAGCTCTACACTCGGCAGGTCGAATGCTGAAACCCTGGTAGCTTCAGAAAGTTTTGAGGATTTATGTTCATCGATGACGTTGCCACTTGGATGTTGATATCGTGAACTACATGGTTTTCCCGCCGGTTAGCTGAGATGAGTTCTGTGATTAAAAGGCTCTGTTTCCCTTCTAGCTAACCGCAACAGATTCTCTAATTCTATTATTCCTATTCCACAAATATCGACATTGAAACGTTCTTTTTCTTCACCAAGAATATGGAGTATTCTCAGGACGAGGATGATGGTCCGTTTATCAATATTTTGACAACATCTTTACAATCAGTTCTCGGAGACTCTCCTGATGATATATTGAGACTACAGTCTTATTGCTTACCGGACTGGTTGTGCCTCATCAGTGTCAACAGTATGCAGAACCACGCCAGTTCAACCCAGAGCTTCTTCCAATACGGACACCTATGGATGTTGGTTAACCAAATTCCCAAGGTGTTTCCGAATATGCACTGTCAAATCCCCTGAAACCCCTGACAACCGATTCAATGCGTCATACCTTGTCATTCGAGGAGCAGAGTTGGCCACGGGAAAGCTTCCAAAGCCTCACGCTCCCGATGCACTCATTCACAAACAGAAAAACATGCAATCATAAAATCATAATTTCGATTAACTGTTTCCGGCTTACGTCACTTCTTATTTGCTCACACCCGTGGAAAGAAGCACGAACTAACTGTGAACGGACTTAAGGTTGAGTCGTTCTTCTTGAAGCTTCATTTCTTTTTCTATCGCATGCCAGCATTTATTTTCAATATAGTGGTGATCAATTTACATTTTGATTGGAATGAAGATTCCTCTAAACCCACAGGAGTCAATGATAAATTTTAATGCGATACGCTGCAGTAAAATGCAATGCAACACTGCTCGACAATACAATATCTGGTGAACTGGAAGCCATTTCCTTCTTAAAAACCCCGATCTGAAATTATATAATACAACCCGACAGGCTACGAAGTCGACACCAAAATCGAATAACAGGTCTTGAAAAAAAGAAGGTGTGAGCCAGCTAGTCCAGCTGAGTCTATTTCAGACACAATAGACTGGCGCAATACGATTGCGTCACTCAGATTTTATGGCATAACCAACAAAAGTACAACTTCAAAATGCATCCGTACTTGCAATCAATGTTTTGAGAATCAATACAACGTTACGACTTCCTGTGTCAGTAACATAAATGAAACAGTTAGAACCTATCTCGTCGCAGGAAGAGGGCAATAAAAAGTATCATTGAATGTATCGGTGACGGATCATCAATGTCTGTTGACATTTCTCAGGTCTGATGAGACCATCGAAATAGTATCATTACCATTTTTATTTTTACATTGACTTAAAATTAAGCAGTGTCAATGCAACAACAATTAAAAAGGGGGTGGAGATGGGTAAGAGGTGCAACCGAGTACAACAGTCAACCTTTGTATCATTGGTATCTTCCGGGGTTGTTTGGGTTGTGGGCACCTCTAGTCTTTGCGCAATCAAGCGCGTCCCGCAAGGCAGCAGCGTTGGTTCAGATGAACGGGTGGCCAGTTTGATGATTCATTTGCCTCTTGTGGAGACCTTGTCGGGTAAGTGGGACACTACAATGAGTTATGACCTTATTTAATGGCGGACCAAACTCGCCACGTTACAGTGTCGTCAGCAGATTTGTGGCACTTTAGAGCGGAGATTGATAGCGAAGCAGAAATCCTGCCACATATTCCAGCACTGCCGTTGATCCTCTACGACCGCCTATTTGATAGGTTCAGCTTATTCACGGTTAGCCGCGAGGACAAATTGGGAACGCATCCGGTAACATACAGCTCTGTTCTGTCCGGATTACACAACCTCGAGTACACTCAAACATTCATCATGAGAGTCGGTCGTCGTGTGAATGACGAGTTGTTATTATCATGAACCGGCGAAAAACGGTAGATACATCATATTTTGGCCGACATTACAGGACTCACTCACAATCGTGAGTACCGTTTTCGAATGCCGGAGAGGACAAGACGGATGTTCTTTCACAGCAAATGATGATCTCTAACAAGATAGACGAAAGAACCTTCACGAATTTTCAATGATGGGCTGTTTACTGTGCAAGATGAATAATTTTATCAAAGATTAGCAACGTCCAGGCACCAACTGGTTTAAGTTTACGGATGAGATAAAGCACCTAATCTATGAAATAATATTATTCATTCCATTTATTACACAACAATGTACCAAGTTTCTGGAAGGAAGCCGCGGTCAGTCAGAGGTCGCCTAGTGGGGTAGTGACCGGCAGTGGTGGGAATCGAACCTGGGACATCACCGTTCAAATTCCACGAAGAAAACCGCTTGAGTACTACTGGTTATCGTGATCGCACTCGTGTACTTTGCACACCAATCGCTGTCAAAATAGGTAATTTTGGGACGTTTAGTCGTCGAAATGTGGCGTTGGAATCGTATGAAGAACAATAATTGAAGACCTAATTTTAGTGTGCAGGATGTGGTGCTGCATTTCCTGGATGAGGCTTATTTGACCTGGGTGGTTGGAGAATCCAGACGGTGAGTCCAAGTGTGCCCGTCGGTAATGCTCTTGTAAACAAAAGTTCATCCACAAAATGTCTTTTGTACTTGTCCTGACATTATACTCATCCGTCTTAACTCTTGTTAGTAGAGAACAAGTAATACTGTCAACAAGCCAAATTACAGGCTATATGCAGTGCACTGACTACTGTGATTCAACATTTCTCCTAACTATAGATGCTAGATGTTAGATGCCAGAATAGCGGTTTTGTGAACCAAGCAGATAAGGAAAATCACTAAGATCTTTCGTTCCACAATCGTGTAAAGCCCTCTTGAAACACACACACACACACACACACACACACACACACGCGCGCGCACACACACACACACCGACACACGGAGGACACTCACACAGATCCACAGTCACACTCTTCACCCGGGTCTAGTTGTCCGTTCCCGCAGAGACCGGCAGCTGTGAGCTGAGCTCGGACATCTGACGGATGTCGACGACTTTTTCGTTTAGACTGCGTCCGGTGCACGGCAGCCAACGGGGTGAGTTGTTTCATCCAGTTGTACACGTGCACAACACTGGCTGCGGGGGCGATTGGATTGCTTGGTTGTTCGTTCTGATTAAGCCGCGTGATCTCCGCGGACTCATTAGCCAAAACTGAGCTGACTGAGACAATGCTCCGAATTGGTGCATCACCCAGGCACACACCCATTCCAAAATCCAGCAAGACGGGCAAATCTTGAATCGAGCATGGAGACCATTCCAAAATGTTGTTACCAAATCTGAAAGTTCGAAGAAAAGTGGAGAATTCCGATACATCTTTTGTTAAAGTATACTTTGTAATGGTGTAATACAGTTTTGCCATTATATCATCAGCTTATGGGATCGAGTCTGAACAGAATTACGTGAACTGGTAAAAGCATCTATTGTTTATCGGATGAAGAAATCAAAATGAGAAGTGGAGAGAAGGTGAACATACACCCTGGTTGCAGGGGATAAATACTCAACAGCGGCCAACATCCCAAATCGGATCGTACATATATATTACCGAACTCGTGGTTTGACCCCACACCTCTTGTCAATCAGCAACTGAACTTCGCAGATCCGTGTCAATAAGATACTTTCACTGAATTTTTAGCTGTTGGCTACCAGACGGTTTCTCCTGATATGAGACAGGAACCCCGAATGAACTGTACTTTCTAACTAATTTTGAGGAAGACAGCACGTTTCATTGCTTTTTTGAGTGGCGAAAGGTTTATCGGTAACGTACCAGTAAGCAATAGGCGCACTGAACTTGTCATCTGAACTTAACCCGGTTGAACACCGTAAAAATAGGTGACAGAAAAATTCAATCCGACGAACAGTTCTTACACGTTCACATCATTTCTCACAACCGTAGAATAGCACTGATAAAAATGCAGTAGCGTAGAGGTGACTTTTAAGTCTAACTGATGCCAAGTAGACGTGGCAGGTGCAGCATATACTGTCCGTTGCGTAATGGTACCACCAACTTTTACCAGACAGTTGCTCGGGTGGAAAAGTGGGTCATGCATTACTGATTATCAAACATGGAATAACTGATTTTGGTTACGAACTACTATGAGATAATAAAGTCCCAACAAATGAAAACCCAATAGGGCGCAAGCTTGTCACTTGTGCATCACGTACATGCATGAGTCTAGTGAATGAAGCATACCGAGAGCTACAGGAGCCCATGACATTCACTATAAGGGAACTTTGGAGCAATGGCTTCTTAGCGATCTGATAGAGAAAGCGAAATTCTGTTGCCTACGATGAGAATGGGCCGGGGGTGAAGACTGGTACTAGTCGACCACCACCAATTGAACCGTTAGGATAACTTCAGTAGTATCTACATGAACAACATCTAAATTCCAAGGATATGGAGCATTTTGCTATTCAGAATTCACATCTTACCGAAAACCCCAGTTCAGGATGTGTATAGCGGTAAATTCAGCATACTCTTTTTTGAATGATACTCGAAAAGAGAGCAAAGTTGTCATGCATTCACATTTCACACACATTGGATGTACTGAACCGATTTCCAGTTTTGTTTTCCACTACACGAGGAAAAACGCGCGCGTTTGGAAATACAACCAAACTGACAATCACTCATTCACAATGGGACTTGGAAAATTGACCCCGGCAGACGAACATAGATTGATAGTTCAGTTTAGGACCAGGTGAAGTAGCCCAGCCGCCGCGCTCATAGGACTATTTTTGGTGATCAACAACATTAGCAGAATAATTGAAATTCCTTTTGCAATCATCTCTCAATTTATCTTAGTTCAACCAATATCCGTAAAAAGTGAGCTTTTTCGGTGCGTATTCCTTGAACAGATGAGGCGGTGAGAACAAAACAATGTTGCGTTCATCCATTCAAGAAACATAAATAAGATATGTTCTGCTCTAAAAGACACATTCCTAATGAAGTTTTTCCAGCCGTTTTGGGCTCGTTTTTCCCATAGAATTCCATTCTAATCGATTAATCATCACATGAGATAACGTGGGCTAAATTGAAAGTAGCGGTACATCAAGGCGTAATAAGTGAATTGGGAACCACGAAATATCGTTATAAAGAAAGGATATCCGAGGATGCTATCCGTCTTTCCACCTTGGCTAAGGATGCCCGTTTATCCGGCAGTCCGGAATATCAACACCTCAGACGCGAGGCAACCCGCTCCGCAAAGAAAGATCGACGCAGTTACTGGCGCGGAATCGCAAATAAGACAGAAACTGCAGCCAATGCTTGTCACTTTGCAAACCTCTTTCGCCTAATACGATCAGTGCCGGGTAAAAGGCAGTCCATTTACCTATCTTTCGCGATTCTGCCGGTATACTCATCCATGATATGGATGGTGAGATAACTAGATGGGTAAAACATTTCAGCCAGATTCTCAGTCGCCGGCAGGTGAGAATTCGACTTCAGTTCTTCCGTATAACACTAACTGTGATCCTCCATCATTAGAGGAGATAGTTACTGCGATCGACCGTTTAAAATCTAGCAAGTTCTCCGATGAAGACGGAATCCCTTCGGAAATCTACAAGACGTGACTACCCGTGGTCACCGAGCAACTTCATACCATATTCAGCTTGATTTGGAAAACCGAAAAATGTCCATCCGATTGGAACACCTCGGTTCTGCTTCCGTTTCCTTAAAAGGTGACAACGGTGTGCGGGAACCACCGAGACATCAGACTGTCAGACGTGGTTGCAAAAGCGTTCACCCAGCTCGTGCTGAATTGGTTCGCTGCGTCCAGACGTGCATGTACTCGGCCCAATCAGGAGGGCTTCCACCCAGGTAATGAATGTATCGAATAAATACTCATCTTCCGAAGGATTCCCGAACACCAATACAAATTTCAACGTCACACTGCCGCGTGCTACATAGACCTTTACGCTGCTTTTGACTCAACAGGTCGCGAGAAATGGTGAAATATAATGCTTTCAGATGGAGCCCTATTCGAACTGGTCAGTCTGGTAAAGTCGTATTATGCTAGTACAAAGGCACATACTGGGGCTAACGGCGAAGATTCTAGTCCGTTCGAACTGAAGTCAGGAGTATGACAAGGTTGTCCGTTATCTCCAGTGTTGTTCAACTTTGCTGTAAATTAGGTAGTACAACGCGCAATCGACGGTTATCAGGGCGTACAGGTTTCCACTGACTGCAATAGTACAGACCTTGGATTTGCAGACAACGTAGTGGTGCTCGGAGAGAATCTGGCCACCTTGTAAGCGGCCTTTGATCGGGTTCATAAATATGTTTTGGAGATTGGTCTTGCGATCAACACCACCAAAACCAAGGTGTCCATAATGGTCATCGCTACTGCAAACCGAACCCTACAGTTGAATGGCCAAACGATAGAAATTGTCCCGCATTCTAAGTATCTCGAAGCCACCATTCCACCAAACAGACAAGCCGCAGATGATGTCAAGCGGTGTATTGACGCGGTCCGAACGGTGCTTCTACAGTCACGAAACACTCTGGTGACGGAACGAGGCTAGTCAAAAAACCAAGCTCAAGGTGCTTACTGCAGCAGTCCGACCAGTTCTACTGTATGGTTGTGGAGCCCAGCCATTAGGAGCTGGGGATATCAGGCGACTAGAAGTTTCCCATCACTGGTATCTTAGGTCTCTCTCTCTCTCAACGAAAGATGGTATTGTCCGACATCAAAAACGCTTCATCAATAACTGAGATAGTACCATCGATTTCAAGTTGTTTAGCTCAGCTAACAAGCCCAATTCCGAGCTATGGTTACATTTACTGCTAACGCCCTCAACTGATGAGAGACCACATGCGTTCATCGATCCAGTGGGACACGCTACCCCATGAATTAGGGGTCACGTTTACTATGGCTTGTTAAACGGGAGTTTAGTCTGTTTTGAAACGCCCTCTTTGGGTGGTAGTTCGACCTCATCGACTAGTTGACCTGGCTTGGGATACATGCTAAACCTTTGAGATGGAATGAGCATGGTTTTAAGGCCATATGGATAATTAACGTCCTGTTTTGTTTACAGTGCACAGCTTAGCAATGAAAAATTGCTTTGAGCATGCAGTATCAGGAGTGAATTTGTCTGAATTTTAGTGACTCACACGTGTGTTTCAAGATTCGCAAATTAAAACTTTCATCGTTATCAGTTCACTGACCGCTCTGAAACAAAGTCTGATTCAAAACAGACTGACCAGGTTCAAACCGAGCAAAACTGATCAAAGCGAATTTCAAGATAATTTCGATTCTACTAGTTAACTTTTAAAAAAGTGCATTCCCATTTCGACCTATCGTACTTCACTCCGTGTGACAAACTATACGATACGAAGGAGCGGAATCGAAAATTTTACTCGTGACCATAGTGACGACCTTACTGTGACGCATCACTCGCCAACGAAAACAAAATAATCCTACATTGAACTAGAGAGAACGAACAGAACTGTAGATTCACTCTGAATGCCGATGAAATGTGTAGATCAGGCTGATAAATTTAATAAGCTTCAGATCGGTATAAGCCTAACATTTTAGATCATTGAAAATTTTACAGTAAATATTGATGAGGCGTTTGCTGTCGAAAGGCCAAGCTCAGCGATCAGTAGCTGATGAGGAAAAAAATCGTGCTTACTTATAAAAGTGGCGTTTAAAGACAGAAAAACACGGAGCACATCTATGTTATAAACTTTAACAGCGTAATTAAACGAACACGGAAATACCGCTGTCACTTGAACTGGTAATGAGCTACTGTTCGCTAAGCTCAACGACCGGGGCTGATCATGAGAACCATTATTAAGAGCTACAAAACACCACCACTACTACTATTACTGGCCAAAATAACGAAGCGTTAATCGCACAAATGTTTTTCGATGTTGGCCGAGGGCGAAACACACATGTTCTCGCTCGACATCACCAAGGCCCTTGACCGAGTCTGGCACAGAGGTCTTCTGGCGAAACTGCCCACGTTCGGGTTTTTCTCTGCTCTCCTATCGTGGACATCAAGTTCCCTGAGTAAGCGAATCTTCTCCGTCCGAGTTGATGGATGTTCTGTCCCAGTCATTTCCTGTGAATGCTGGCCTTCCCCAAGGTTCGGTACTTGCACCCACCCTCTTTCTTTTATTTATTAATGATCTTCTATCCACTGCTTCCAACCCAATCCATTCCTTTGCCGATGATGCCACCCTTCATTCTCCCCGTTCTTACCACACTCCCCGCCATGCCAACACCATGACCGCAGTGCAATGAGTGCATCACTAGACTCCGACCTTGAACACATCTCCTCCTGGGGATCCCACAGTCACGTTGCGTTTAATGCTTCAAAAACTTCTCTTCTACCAGTTTCTTTGAACACATCCCTCACCCTCCCCACATTTATCCTCTGATTCAACTGTGCTGCATTACTCAGATTATATTTCTCTTGTTGGCTTATCTATAAATTTTTCTCTATGTTGGTCTGCTTCCATATTTCAGTTCGCTTCTCGTGCGGCACACAAAGTTGGTTTTCTGTTTCGCGCCAGACGCTTCTTCACACCAGCCTATCTTCTTTTGCTGCGCAAATCTCTAATCCGCTCCCCCCCCACTTGAATACTACGATCACGTGTGGGTTGGAGCTTTGTCTACCTCTCTTCCTGTTCTTGATCAGGCTCAACGAAAGGCCATCCGGCTGTTCGATGACCCTTCTTTATCCTCCAAGCTGCAGTCACTAGCTCATCGTCGGGCTGTTGCTTCGTTGTCTCTTTTCTACCGACATTATTTTGGATTTTGCCCTTTTGAGCTTGCTTCGGCAGTTCCTCTTCCCAAAACTTTTTCCCAGCCATCACGTACCCAGGCAACTAGTCATCCCTATCAAGTTTCTGTCACTAGATGTCGCATTTCCATCTTTCAATTTTCTTTCCTTCCCCGGACCGTTAATTTATAGAACACTCTTCCTCCTTCTGTCTACCCACCCACTTACAACCTTTCCTTCTTCAAAAGCAGGACCAATAAACTGGTTCCGACGTGAATGTTCTCCCACTACCAACTTTTACAGTTTATCTTTTGATTATGGGGTTTACCCTTTATGCTGCAATTCACTTTACGTGCAATAAAAAAAAGATATTAGGAATAGTCATACTCTAATGAAGCAATTGAATCAGTACTGTTGAGGTCACGTACACAGACCTGGGTGGCGTGGAATTAAGGGATTAGCTGCGTCAACTCGAATACTCGTTACCAGTCTGTGACACGATGAAAAGTCACCGGAATCACAACCAGTGAACTTAACTGCGTAAATATGCTAGTTTAGCGAAATGCTTGTCGTCATCGTCGTCGTCGTAGTCGTAGTAGTAGTAATGGCAGTAGTAGTAATGGTAGTAGTTGGTAGTGGTAGTAGTAGTAGTAGTGGTAGTAGTAATAGTAGTAGTAGTAGTAGTGGTAGTAGTAGCATACCTGAAGAGCGGCAATAGCCGCGACACCAGCTGTGTGCTTCTAGGAAATTTTGCCCACCCATGT
This sequence comes from Fasciola hepatica, assembly GCA_948099385.1. Taxonomy (NCBI): domain Eukaryota; kingdom Metazoa; phylum Platyhelminthes; class Trematoda; order Plagiorchiida; family Fasciolidae; genus Fasciola; species Fasciola hepatica. The sequence continues at coordinate 5,567,781 of CANUEZ040000027.1, read as the reverse complement.
ATTTACCACTTCTAATATTGGTCTAGCGACCGCAATGAAGACATTCTCGAGGTCAACTGCAACTAACCAGCGGAGAATTGTGAAAGCTATAACGTTAATGATACAGCGTTGTTGATAGATGTAATTCGCGAACGTCTCGGTTACCGTGGGTAGCCTTGCTGAAGGCAATTTTACTATCACCAGTGGAAAACTTTCTCCGATTAGCAGTTATTGTTCTCGAGTGCATTCTACTACGAGGGGCATCTATTCCTATCCCAGGTGGACAGATGAGATAAGTGTGACTTGGTAGTATTATGTCGGACGAGAGTTAAAGCAATTCCAACTATTTTATGATACAGTCTTGACGGTAGCTCATCGATTGATTCGACAGGCTCAAATGGACCAATGTGATGGTTTTTTCGGTACCCCATTCACTCCAGATAGTTAATAAGCACACAATAAGATACACCGCTTTGGGTCACTGTCTTTTTGCGAGACATAGCTGAAGTATGACACAACGTAGCAACAAGTATTGTCAATGCCGTTTATGGTTTTCTATTTTGGAGCATGAGTATAGTGCAAGAAACAAACTAAAGTTGATCGGTGAAGACAGAACCCTGAATAGCCAACTTTCAGTTGGTAGTCAGAGATTTATACCCCCGAAAGAAAGTCAGATAAACGGCGACTAAGCCGGAAGGGCAGATGTGTCCTGTATCCTACAGATGGAAACAGCAATCGATTCAGTTTACTCCCCAACCATCGGTCAAGAGACTGGACAGAGTGTCGTTCGCATACTTGGATTATCGTTGATACTTATTTTACCAATATAAGATGGTTCAATAAAACGCGAGGACTATCGCCAATTTCATCGATGAGTGTAATTCCCCGACAGGCAGTATTGATACACGTGAGAAATCGACGGTATTGTCATTATCATATGAATCGTGTTATGGGATATTCTAGTGGTGGTCGAGTGGTTTAGAGCGTTTGATTGCGACCCCGGAGGCCCGACGTTCGAATGCCCGCCATCACCCGTCACTTTGGTGGTATACAATAATCCACTGTCGTCCGGATCATAACGACACTTGGTTTGTTGTGGGACCTTATGCGGTTCTCTGTCACTCCAATTCTCACGGTCTGGTTGCCGGTTATCCCTAACAGTGCAGTGGGCTTTTGTGGCTATGGGGTATATACCCCTTTCATTGCGCTCATGCGCAAGCATGTAGTAAAAAATATAAAAAACAAAGTACATCGTGAACGAAAAATATCGAAGTTCTTACCGGGGAACATATCGAAAGCTTTGTCTGTTCGGTTTCATAGTAACATTCAAACGGTGAAAATGATGAAATCTCTTATATGCAATGTTTTCAAGTGACTTTGTTGATTGATGCTATCCTGTCAAACAGATTTATAGTGGGTCATTTTGGGACATCATTCTGGAGGGACCACACACAGGTCAGTTGGTATGAAATCTTATAATGTACACCTATAAGATCGAACACATTCATTCCACACGAATTGTGCCATGTATTTGTTACCAGTGGATGGAAAAACAAACAAACAAACAAACATGTGGTCGAACGAATGAACAAACTAAGAAAGTATCTCACCACGAACTGGTCCATTTGAGCGTGGCTGTCGGTAGATTTTGGTCACTATGTGTTTATTTTTGTTGGGACTAATCGACTATTGATTAACAACCCTTCATTCCTCAACCGTAAATCTGTCGTGTGTGTGTGTTTGCATTGTGGAGGAAATAAACCGGAAGAATACGCAATGTGTTTATCTGATTTACTTTCCAATATGGCCATCAATGGTCAGATCGCTGCTATCATACAAACAGTATAACGATGGAAAACTCTCACAGATTTCCAGTGATTAGTAGTATGGATGATACACGAAGAATCCGCAATTGACCCAGTCTGAGAAGATGGGCTGGCCCAAGCAGTACGACTGTCACCTGAGTATGCGTTTTCAAACAAGAAAGGATAGCTCAAATAACTGTCAGCCGTAAACCAAAACGAGCAGAAGAGCGATTTTTTGGAATGTATAGGCGTAAAAAATATTAAATGGCATAATTAATAATAAAGCGTCGTTTATTAGCAACTTATAATAACAAATATGTATTTGTAATCCTATTAAAACTGGAATTTGCAGTTCTTTATCTAGCCTCATTCTAAAATAACATTTCTCAGATCAAATCACCAGCTATTCGGGAATTTGAGAGAATTTTTGTTCGACTGTTCCCTAGGGGACACATTCATGTGACCATCGAGTGTCCCCATGTGCCGCATGGGAGGAGGATTACACAGTGAGCGTCTGCTACAGCCCAGAAAACTCCATAACCGAGCAAGATGTGGTCGTCACCTCAGTTGGCTTATTGAAATGATTTTTCCGTGATTCAAATGTGGACATGCAATCCAGTGGTTTCTGACGTTATCGTGAAAGTAGCGCTTAAGAACTAATCAATTAAAGTAACAACAGATCTGAAAAATTCAATACAGTTGTCATCTGTTATCAGCAGCGATAGGGGTAGTTGACTGTTTCGAGCATTCCGTAAGACTGACTTGATGGTATTGCAAAAACACTTAAAGTTGCATTGTTCAAGTGGGGGGCCCGAAGAGAAGTAGTGGCTGTTTGATTTGGTGAACTCTCTCTCTCTCTCTCTCTCTCTCCCTCTCTCTCTCTCTCTCTTACCATAGAACACATTTAAAGCAACATGCACAATGGTCGTATTGTGCCCGAGCCGAGAAACTAAGCGAAAATATCACCAAGTGTCTGTTTAATTCCGCAGAGACAAAGAAAACCCTCAAATTGAAACATCCCAATGGAAACTAATACAAAAATGAGTAGTCCAGTCGGACAATATGACTGCAACTAGGAGAGGATCGGATCGAAAAAAGTGTGAGGTGAATTTCAGTTGAAGAGATTTTTTTGCTCGCCCAATGGTTCATGACTCACACGGTGGTCACGTGGGTGACTCACAATCCTTTGCCCCGGGATCGAATCTCAATAAGAACTCGGTGAAAATGCATTGCTTCCATGGCTTCGACCGATGATCCAGGAAATGAAAATAGATTTCCCACTGCGAATAAGATTCAGGTTCCTCCCGCCAATAATAAGTTTTAAGGATGTAATTCAATTTCCATTGGATCTCGTTCAGTTGTACACTAGTTGTCCCATTGACAAGTGACCGTTGGGGCTAGTCCAGTGGCTGTGCATCACTAGAATGGTGGTTGCTCAACATAGGATATTCTCTCGACTAGCTGTACCGCGTTAGTTCAGTTGGTAGAGCATCTGTCCGGTAGGCGGGAGGTTGCCGATTCACGCCATGAACTTCTGAATTTTCCATTACCTATAGGATTCGGGCTCCACGTGCAAATAATCAACTCTACGAGTATGACATTCTTTCACAGTAATCAGACTGAAGTCCAATGAAATTTCGCGTTAGAACGTGAAAAACCGAGGAAGTTATGGGTCGCTTAAGTCGATGCTGTACCAACTATGAGGATTGATTATAATCACGAATCTTGAATTTGGATTAGTGGTACACATCATACAGTATCGCCGTTTCAAGCAAAGCACCGAAACCGTAAAAGTATGCAGTATATCACTATTGTTGTGTTCGGTTCAGGCAGTTACGTGCACGAACAGGCACAGTCAGGTTTTAGTCCAAACACATTTGACCAAGCAGATATCGCGACGAACTTGCTTGGTCTGAACCAAGCGTACGTGTCGCTTGAGTTTTCGAAAGCATGTAACTCGGATTCAGTCGAGCGCTTACTTGCTTGTCTGCTTTACATGCTTGCTCCCCGGTCTACGGACTGGCTACTTGCGCACCAACGAACGTATCGTTCACGTCACCCATGGGATTACCTACATGAGATACAACAACCACATAGTTAGTTGACCAAACAGCGCTGAACTCCTATTTTGGTCAACTGTATCCTCACATTCTGCATAACACAAAAAACTGGTTCTCAAGTCAGATCGATCGGTTCTATCATTGGATGAATAGAACTGGGCCACTTAACCAGCAATGAGAAGTGTAAAAACTTTCAATTGCGGAAGCTGAACTAAGGGGAAAAAGTACACGTGAACTGATGATGTGCACAACTGGTCAGCGTTAAGACAATCTATCTTCCATGCTTACGCGTGCTACAGTGAAAAGTACGTACTTGATGTCTTGAAAGGTCATAAGCCTGAATTCTGGAGGATGGAATCACATTAGGACCATATGAGACAAGCGTCGTAACAAGACAGACGAAAACACAGCTTTGTCAACTACTGATGTGACCGGTGGTGGGAGGATTCGAATCTCTTATTTCCGAGGTAATGAACACTCTAACCACTCGACCACCACCCCCGATCGATGAAGCACCAATATCTGCCATTTTGGATATTGTATGAACAAATTATGAACAGTAGACTTAAGCCTTAAATGTGTGAACCAGCCGGGTGTACAGGGAAGTCAGAAATCGCTCTATGGATCCGGAAGTACACAAGGAAAATTAACAGTCTCATTGCGTGTACGTCTAGTCACCAAGGCTCATCAGACTTTGCCTCGGGACAACGAAAGCACGCGATCCCGAAGACGAATACAAAATGGAAGCAAAAGAAAAAAGGAAGCGACAGATAGTCGAATGCATTCGGATACTTGCGGAAAACTGTTTTCATGTCTGAATCGGATCGATACACACGTGTTCACAATACCCCAAGCGTAGATGACCTACTAATTGACTGGACCGAGAACCGGTGGGATGCGTCACACCGAGATTATGTGGAAAACTCGCAGTAGATGCAGCCTGTCTGCATCGGTGAATGATCGGCTGAATGGTAAATCTAGATCATGAATACACTTCACACAAAAGTGACGGATTGAATGTAGGGTGCAACTACGGGTACACATCGGCCAACGATCCAAAGCCCAATTGTTTTCTGTGACAGTCGGAAAGTGGATATTAAGGACTGCTTTGTGATAGATCGCAGTCACGAGCTCAACAAACCAGATGAACTGCAAGCAGCAATTGCGGCAGCAACAACAACAACGACAATGAAGAACAACCCCATTTAGACGAGCAATATGAGTGAATAGAATGCCACTAATTAATCTCACAGCATCAGAAAACAAGATAGACAGTTCTCTGACAGATGATAACCATTATGCACGGTTGCAGTGGAGGGGGTGTATACCCTATAATCTCGAAGGTTCACTGCACTTCAGGGGATAACTAACTGGTACTTGGAGTGGAGAACCACATAAGGCTCCAATAGGTCAAGCGTGGTTACCAGCCGTGCAACAGCGGATAACTGTATATCACCAAACTGACCCACCGTGGTGGGATTCGAACCCCCGACCTTCGAGGTGGAAAGTAAACGCTCTGAACCAATTGACAACCACCCCTCGGGGATGGCACTGAGACCAAAGCACACACACATAATACACAAGTTCGTATTACCAAAAATCGGACAAAACGAACGAGAGCATGTAACATGTGATGTGAGTCAATTCACTTCGAACATGTGATAACATTTGGTGAATTCATTAGACGACACGGAACCATTCGGTATTTACCAGTTTTTCCATGGCAGACATGCATTTCGACCACGAGTTCCCGTAAATCCATTGTGTGTGGTTTTTTTTTACGTACACGGCAAAATTCTACACAGAACTCAATGGAATTGAAAAGAGAAACAAGCTCGCCTGTGCAGAGCAGTCGGATTGACGTAGTGCGAATACGACCTGTCACACTTTCAGTGGAATTTGCAGTTGTCATTTCATCCTATTTTCGAAATTTATTCACCAACGTGAATAATAAATTAGTTAGAAATTTGGGTAAAATCTCCCAGATTTTCAGATGGAGACAAACATGGCTTGTCCAGAAAAAATTGGAAACTATGTCTACCCGGGGTTTTTACACTCCATCGATCATTGCTTTTTATTTCTTTGTACGACCCGGGTGTCGGGGCCTTCGAAATTCGCCACATTGTATCATTGGAATATCAAATTACAACTTGTTCTGTGGATTATTCCATCAATATTCGTAATCGTACTATCTTGAAGGCAATCAGTGCTGTAGTATACATGCACGCTTATGAAATCCTTACGTGCTCTCAAGCATACTGAATGTTTTGTGAATTATGACCACAAACTGCGGAATAGGTTCAAACAGATTATCGTGAAACGTGATGGGAGAGCAAGGAAATACCGTGTAGGCTGACAAGTTGGTCTCCGACAATGCAGTGCCGGGAAACTCAGATTCCCGTGATTTAAACGAGCAATATCCATTCTTAAGTGGGTAAACTCGATGAGAGATGGCAGTAATCATGCAGAAGAAGTATAAAATACGAAAATTATTATTTTACAAGAACAATGGCTGCGTAGGGATACACCCGATGGAATAATACGGTTGGATGATTTCCGGTTCGTGTCGAGCCGCTCGTCCTCCCACTGGTGTCCACAATCGTGCAGGCGGGGGTCATCAATTGTGTTAACAAGTCGACAACTAATTTTGTCTTCACGTAATCATATAGTAGACTGTGAGCCACACTTTCCAAGCGGATTTCACTCCATACTCATCGGAAACATTCACCTGGCATCTAACACATCACTCTCCGAGTTAGGCGTGCTTTCTGATCTTGTGTCTACCTTAGTGATTGCACAATCGAGTGAACTCCATTGCATATTTGTCGCTGACTATAACAGGCATGATGTTAATTTCCTCACTAGGATTGTATTGATAAATTTCGTACGTTTTTCCACCAGACTTGAAGCACAACCAGACCTGGTTTTTCACAAACAGAGCACAATTGTTCAATGGTCAAAAATGTGCACCCCTGAGCAGCTCTGATCACTGAGTCTTGAAAATATGTCCGCCAGTGTATAGCAAGATTAACCGGTACGCTATATTAAGTTGACCATCCAGAACAATGAATCAGAGGAATTGTCCACTTGACAACCTGGTCAAGTTCATGGCCCTGATTACCTCGACCGATTTTTCCGCGTTTCCAAACTCCAACCATTCTGTCTTCTGTGAACGCGCCACCGATTACATAAATTTTGGCTTTAATCACTATTGCCCATTTGAAGCTGTCTACGTCCAAATTGATCGATATTCTTCACTAGTACTTAAACGGCTACGAATGAAGACAGAGTAGGCTTACAAACATGGACACAAAATGCAAGTCAAAAAACTCACAAAGATGATTAAGTCTGAAGTTAAAAGCCTTGACAAGTTGTATGTAGATATCATCTTGGGAAAGGTCAATTGTCGTAGCCTGTGGAAAGCCTTAAAACGCCTACGTGACAGTAGCTGAAGAAACAAAAATGAAAACACTGATGTTTGAAAACTCAGCTCCGATTTCAGTTCAGAATCGCGGTGTACTTCCGTGCCAGTGTTCAACAACTCATCTCAGCCACCAAATGCCGAACCCACTATGGTCATCCAACAGCTGTGCAAAGTGTAGATCAATAAAGCCACTTATCCAGATGAGCTGTCAACTGCTGTATTCAACCAGAGGGCTGAAGTCTTTTCGGTTCCACTAGCCAATAACTTCAGCAATTCTCTAGCAAGCGTGAAATTCTCTGACGTTTGGAGACTGGCCAAGATAACGCCTATCCCCAAGAAAGAACCCAGGAAATACCGCCCATTGTTTGTATCTCGACTATGATCAAAGTGCTTCAGAAACTTTTGTTACCGTGAGTTAACGTGGGTTCTGATGAAGGAGATTTACACCAGTTTGTTCATCGATCTTCGCGCTCCACACTTGACGCCGTAGCTCACATACTCCACTGAATACATGCAACTTTAGGCAGAAAATGTAAGACTGTCAGAATGCTGTTTTCAGATTACAAAAACGCATTTGGTCGCCTTGATCGATCAGTAGTGATCAGTAGGGTTTCAGTTAGTAGAGTTGACCAAAAAATCTGCACACTTATTCCAGACTATTTCACTGATCGAAGACGTTTCATTTGTTTCAGTGGCCAAAAGTCCTCTTCTCTTCCCGTTGACTCAGGGGTCTCACAAGTTGTACTTCTACCCCCCCCCCCAACCCCAACCTTCTTTTTCCTCCTCTTTGGACGGTAAACAACTTCCAATCCCATCGAAAATCATTGGCTGCAAATACGCGGACGATGTAGTTTTCGAATGTGAATTACCGATACCCGCAGGAACTTTACAAATTCAGATCAAACTAAACGAAGTTGTAAACTGGTCCTCATCCTATTCCCTTGTACTGAATGAATCTAAATGTCAGGATGTATCACTCACCTTACTTTCTGGTGAACCACATCAAGCCCTCACTAACAGGTTTGCTCTCTTATCTGCGAATATTGAACCCATACCAATATCATCAACGGTTCAATATTTTCGTGTTACACTATCCCATGATCTTCCATGGTCCATGTATGTTCAACAAACCATTTTTAAAGTAACAAACTTGTCATTTCTCACTCTCCGTCTAAGATTACTTTCTATCCCAAATCAGTTAATTTCTAAATATGTACCCGCATGTCTTCTCCCACAATGGTTGTACTGCTCTCCAGTAATTTCCCTCAGCCTATTGAAGAAAAAGTTTAACTTGATAATACGATCTTTGAAACACATCTCTGAGTGTAGTGGCATATCCAGAGATACACTTATTGTTACTACCACTGATACACACTTCCATGATTGTGGCCAGCTTACTTCAAAAATGTTTTCAGACATACATCATCCTCTACACAACGAACTTTCAAAAGCTGTCTATGACATGTACGCGCTCGAAGTTCAAATTTCTATTTGCTCATACTTCCGCGTATGGCAATTCTGTATTGCCGCATCATGCTCGTCTGCTTGTTGACCTAACGAAGGTCATCGCATGTAAGGTTGATAATGTGTGTGTGTGTCTTTGTGCATTATTATGTGAGCTACTATGTGGAGCAAGTGGGTACTCAGTAAACCTATCACGGAATATTATTCGTCGGTGATATTATATCCCAGGTGAGTATTATCCCGATTGACGTCAATCATACGGTTGAGGTTGTGTGTGGCTTAGTGAACGCGATAAATAGGCCGGCCGATCATAGCCACAATTTTCTCATATAACTTCCTACTCCCGTTTTTTCAAACTGATGTTCTCTAATGCCGTCTCAGCTAACACGAATTTGTTTGATTACATATCCACGGTGGATTCGATGACTGAACGTATGCTGATACGTACATTCCGTGCATACACACACACACACACACACACACACACACACACACACACACACTAATTCACGCACAACTAACGTAAGACCGCATCATCTGTGACACACACACACACATGATTGGTGATCAATCCTAGTTTGATGACTGTTATTTCAAGATGTGCTTATGAATTTTTAGAATGTATAGGTTTTCAAGTCATACACAGACACAACACGGCACTGTGACGTGGCCAATGCTTAGTCGTTCTGCCGTAACGGAGCAAGACAACTGCCAAGTGCAATGGTCCCCGCTGGGCGATTACGACGTGCAGTGAACCAGGTCTCGCATAGGCGGCTGGAAAACATGGTGAATCGTGGCATGTGAAATCGTTTTGGCCAGACACATGGGGCAGGACAAAGAGCAACCACCACCACCGACTCAGAACTACAGGTGATAGTGATTATTCATCGGAGGTCCTGGATAGCAGGATCGGATGGACACGGCAGGCACACACACACACACACACACACACACACACACACACACACACGTACGGTCATGTAGAGAGAGCGAGCGCATCACACTCAGACGAGAACGAGGGTACATTGGCATCCATGTTCATAAGGACAGTCACGGGTGCGCAAAATAGAAATTGTCCAGACGGAATTGGGTTTGGTTATTTCGATAACAGCTGATTTCACAACTGACAGTATAGTGAAATCAGCTGAGATCTAAATAACTGACACCACTTCAGTCTCGATAAAATCAGATCAATCAGAACAAAAGTTGTGGACACTAGGCCGTTTTGATGGTAACATTGATAACTACTAATAGTACCTTAAACGGGGGCCCGCTAATATGGAGATATCATCCAGTCGCGTGCAGAAAGCTCGTCGACCGGGAACTAAGCTAAAATGGTACAAATGTAAGCACGAAAACAAAGAATAGGTGCACAAAAAGAACACATTTTCCCCAGAGAACAGACTTACTCAACACCAGTGGCCATGATGCATCGTTGACATTTGCACTCTTCCGTGTCGTGGCGCAATCCGAAATTGTGTCCCAACTCGTGCGCGATAGTCCGAGCGGTTTCAGCCAATTCGATTCGCGGGGAGTCCTTGGACGGTGAATGTATATGCGGTAAGAAAATAATGGCAGAAAAGCTGACAGAAAAAAGAACTACATATTATATATATATATATATATATATATATATATATATATATATGCAAAAAGACAGAGAGAGATGGATAAACGTGCCAGATCATCAACGGCAGTGAGTGATTTGACCCGGGAGAACCTCAGTATAAGGATAACCGATGCTGAGCAATCGTGGTCCTCCGGAAGGAGTGCGATCGTGGCCCGTGGCACGTGGCACGTGGCTAGTTTTATGCATGCAGTTTTCCCCCTGATTCGCGCGTTCATCAGTACGATTGGTTTTAATAACCATATACGCTGGTTAACTTTCATTATGTTGGACCCACCCGCGTTATAAGTGATAAACCAACTGGTCTAACAACCCGGACGGTAAATCAAAAAAGAGGCACCCTAAGAAACGACTTCACCCAGTTACTTGGAAGAGTTTGTTTGGGCCGAGGATTTGCGGAATACGAGCTGAAATAATGCAAAAGAAGACAAGTCTTAAAACCTGGAAAACCTTGACTGGCTGAGTAAATGAATTCGGTCGACAGTGATCGCTGAATGTATCGGTGATAGTCGAGTAGCATTAACCCCTATCATCTCGGCGATACTAGGTCCTGGCTCCGCTACCACCGGTCACGTCCGTAGGAGTTAGCAACCCGCTGTCGTCCGGCTAGTTCTAACACCCGACCCACTGAGATCCTGTGTGGTTCTCAGCTAAAAGTTTTCGAATTATGGTTGCCGGATATCCTTGATGATGTTGTGGATTCTTGTGACCACTGGATGTACTACACGACGAACTACACTCACGAGCACGAACGGAAAGACAAGTCAGACAATGTTGGCATTTGTTTACCTTCCCAGATGTAATCATAAACGTCCACGATCCAGGTGCTCAGTTCAGACAGACAGAGAGAGAGGAGCGAAGAGCCAGAATGGCCTGGATTCCCTGTTTTATACTACCACCAATTTAAGAGACAACAGATGAGTCTTTTCTCTGGTGCTCATGAACGTGCACTGGTGAAATGTGAACCTCCACACCCATTTCACTGAGCCCGGTGGTTTGCAGGGTTGATCGGATGACCTGAGGTATGCGAGTGAAAGGTGGAGTCCGGAGGACAATCAGCTAAGTAAAGTATCTTCAATCTCACACACTACTCGCAAGTGACTGTGGGACATATACAAATCTCACGAAATGACTGATGCCAATCACCACACCCATAGCTGGTTACTCCGATACGTAAACCATCCCTGTTCGTGACCATTTTTCAACGTTGGGGGACAGGTGTTGTTTATGCAAAAAGTTAGTCCGTTCCATCCGTCTCCATATCTGCATATTTTGCACTGAAACACTTGGTGAAGCATTACAACCAACCTGTGTGGTCTTAAAGCCATGAATTTTCGGTTGTTCCGACAAACACGTGTTATTGTGCCCAAACAACAGATCACTGATCACCATTTGGGAATCCCCTCTGTCTCGATTTGATCACTAAAGGTCTCTTGCGAAAGCACTGAGCACATCACGGTGCGATAGATCTACAGGAGTGGTTGCCGACAATGATACGGTTTGTCGTTGAGGATGCTCAGCGGCTTTCCGTACTCGACCACCGGTGTCTCCGAAGCATTGCTCGTGTCTGACGGGGACATCGAGTGAACAATGGCGAGGTTGATCTTCATGTGTTCGATGCTGATAGTCACCGTTTGATAGAGGTAATCGCCCTGTACCGCCTCCGATGGCTCGGGCACGTGTTGCGCGTGCCTGTCCATCGTTTACCGTTTCGTGCTCTTTTTGCACGTGCTCGGCAAGGCTGGAAGAAAACGGCGTGGCGTTCAGGCTATGACTTAGCGCAGAGGCATAAAGAAGTTAGTTTCGGCTTTGGCTTCGGTTGGTGCTTCCCGCCTTCCTGATTGGGGCCCCTAAGATGCTCAAACATGTGACAAAATCAAAAACACCGTTAGGCTATTTTTTACTTCGCATCAACAATACACGGAATATCGCCCCTTTTTTGACTGACTTTAGATGTCATCAGTTAATCATCCACACAGCGACTGACTTCTGTGACGGAACATAAATGTCACGAAAACATTAAAAATAACCTTAGTGAATAGTTCACACAAGAGGAGGCGGGAGTTGAGAGGGACGGGAGGGCTCGAACCTTGATGAATTTTTCCCTAGTAATTGAAATCCCCCCTCATATTTCCTCTACAGTCAAGAAACAAGGTACATCGTCATATAATATCCGACAAGTTTTTTCACTCGCAGAGATCATAGCATAAGACAGTTTAGGGTAGTGTATAGGTCAAAACACGTGGTGTTGACGAACACGTGTTTTTGCAAGTTCGGTTCCAGCTGACAGGGTGAACTTTTTGGCCACGAGAAACGCAAACAGATTTTCCAATACTTAGACCAGCTCGGCTCCTCGTGTCATCAATAAAGTACCCAAACAAGTAAATGTGAAATGGTTCGAAAATTGACCATCGAAAATAAATGTTCGCCCAAATTGCGTGTTCTCGGAATCATGAGTCGTATAATGTAGGTGACGATCAGAACATTCTTGCCGTTCCTCTGTGTTTGGTACACCCCCCTGCCCGTCTAATCTTTTTTAATCGGGAAAAATCGTACAAACACCGAATATATTGAATCCCCGGTTGACATTTTTCTGCTGCGTCGAATTGGGGACATAATTATTCGCAGTCTATTGCTGTGTACCTATTTTAGCCATTCTTAAACTGGGTAAAAATGGGCTCGCGTCTGCGTTCGTCACCGGTTCAAACTGACAATGGTCGAATTGCACTGGATCACGTGAATATGCTAACGGAATGCGAAGATGAACAGTCAATGAATCCGGTTTTAAAGAGTTCTAAAACTAAATAGAATAAAAAGCACAGCCAGTACCAACGACCTCAACTGTGAAATAGAGAGAGTGGGAAATGATGTGAAAAACTATGCCGTTTTGTTTGAATGTGTAAAGACGTTTTCTTCGGTATCTTATGTCTAAGGAGGAGTGCAGTGCAACAATCATTCGCATAACCACAACGGACCCGGAGCAACCATCATACGGGGACTTTGAGTGATGAAGAATCTCGTAAGCCTTCTTCTCTCACCCCGGCTAAAGGGACAGTGTGAAGTGATACTGTCGAACACCGAAGTTGATCGGCGTTGATAGGGTTCGAACTCGGAGATTTCCATCACCCGAAAAACAGCAAAGGCTTTAAAAAGCGGATTCGGGTAGATCAGACGGAAGGCTTTCGAATTGTGTGTTCGCAAAATGTTAGAAGAAAACTGAACAATTTTCCATATTTCTGGTTGAGATTTTGAGAATGTAAGCAGAGGTACAAACGTCGACTGTACATATGGCCTGGAAAATAGGTAGCCCCTTTTATTTCCAATACAACACTATATACTACTCTCTCTCCCCCTCTTGTGTGTGTGTGTGTTGTTCGCTTGCGAGAATGAATTTGTGCCGCAGTTCCCGAACCAAAATATCTGACCGAAAACCCCACACACTAAGAATCCCTTTTAAATGACCTCCTCGCTCGCCTTGACGCTACGCTACCCGTGGGTTCGATAAGGCGTCACTGGCCACACTGGTCATTGAGTTGACTCAGGAAGGGTATTATGAGTCGAAATGTGATCTTGCAATTCAAAATTATCAAAATTTGTCGAGGCTTTCTCATGGTGTATATGAAGGGATTTTATGAATGAACTCTTTTTGCTCCTGGATCATTTCGCTGCATCTTTACAAAGTGCATACTGCAGGATACATCGTGCAATCTATGTTTTTGACTTCTGTTTTCAAATTTGTAACAGGGAAAGGTTGTTTCTTTTTGCTCCGTTACCCGACCGAAAACCTCTCAGTCCCTGCCTATTGCGCTTGGTTTAGCCACCCACAAACACACCACATGATTATAACCAAACACATCAGTTTCACCCACTGTTTCATTACCACAAGATCACCCACAATTACGACTCGTGCCTGATTCGGTTCCGTCTCCTGGTTGTCTACTGTCCTGGGTTTTCCAGTCCCGTGCAAACTTCGAACGTTCGAATTGCTCACTGATTAGGACGAGCCGTTACAGTTCAGTTTCAGTTCATCCAACTACTAACCTCGTACTTCTGTGTTCTGGTTTCGGTTGCTACCTTCCAGCATCGTCCAGTAAAGGATAAAAAGAACAGCAGCGTAGAGTAAAAGAGGTCCAAAAAATCAAAGTAATAAGGAGAAAGCGTGAAGACAAGTTGGAATACGACTACGTCACTGGCCGCGACACTTAGCCGTATCACTTAATGTCTCCCACCATGTGGTAAGCGGGTCGCGTGGACCCCAACCCGGAAGTCTCACATGGCTTACTTGGCCAAGTCCACTGGTTAAGGTTTTCACAACTTTCTGCCACTTTCTGACCACTTCGACTAATCTTCCAACCACTACCTACTTCGAAGAACAGCGTATGCCGAGGGAGCCACAGTGTACACTCGACCCTTGATAGACACTCGGATATCACGTGGGCACCACAGATGACTGTGGTTAGCAAAGCTAATCGCGCACACTCTATTCGCGATGACACTCCATCCGATATCTGTCCACCTGGTGAGATGTAACCACCCAGGTAACAAAACTTATCCACTTCAGCTAGAGCTGTTGTTTGGGTTATCTAAAAAAACTTGTAGCTTACCTGGATCTTTACTCAGCAAAACAACATTGTCCGCATATTCCAAATCAGATAGTTTACTGTCTGAGCAAGGCTTGGTGCCGCTACTCTCACACGAGGATAGGGCTATCTCAAGAATCAATTCAATTACAAAATAGAAAGAAGAACGGCGAAAGGGGAAAATCATGCGTGAGAAACACATTCGAAAAAGATAATTTCGTTCAGTGGTCATCACAATGCGCTGAAATGAGTACGAAGTTAGAGGTCACGTGATACGGGGTGTGAAACTGGCATTTCACTCACTCGGCTGTAGCCCACACAACGGGAATAGACACACATGGTTTGTGGATTCGCTTTCCCACGAGTTCGGGACGCTTCGTCCTTGATTCCACTGTAGCAACCACAGCACGGAGACGGGGGGGGGGGGGTGTGTGTGAGAAAATATGGTCACCGTGGTTTGAACGATAGGAAAAACAAAAATGGGGCGATTTATATATTACAAAAATTCAAACTTGTATTCTGTCTCCTCCAGTTTAGTATAGATCATCTTAGTTTTACCAGTTAGTAAACATGCATTGGATGCAGGTGTTTTGATTACTGACCTTATGCAGCAATCGCGCTTGAAAATTAAATTGATGAGTAAAAAAAATAGTAAGGAGATCATTACATTCACGTTATTACAAGAACATCACATAAGTTGTACCAATCGATAGTTCGATTACAATGAAAGACCAAGTTCGCCGGTTAATTTTAGCGTGTTATAGTCTTCTAACCACTAACCACCTCAACGAACATTGAAATCTTTTGGAAGTGATTTGTAACACATTCAAATTATCACCACCTGGTGAACTTCTGTATTTTATCCACCGAGTTGTCTTGCTCATGTATTACTCTACGCTTTATAATCAGCATTGCTGACCAGAATCAGGAAATACTAAGGAAGACACCGATGTTCGGATACCGATAATCTTTGTGTACCATCCGCTTCGAATAGCCACGCGTTTGAACCGCATACGAAAACTGCTGCAGAGTACAGTCGACCATTGATGGACCAATGGACAGCAAGTCCACGCCACAAATAGACGACTGAGATTCGAAAAAGTTCAATGCAATAACATTTCATTTATTGGTAAAGGTCCGAGTGAAGTGCGGCTGCCTAGACAACGAAACAGCTTACGTACTTGAATAATTGTGGTGTCTTTCCCAGATCAGTATGTGACCTGCTATGAGAAAAATCAGGAGCAAGATAACTCCTAATGGCATCACCGAGTAGGTACAATAAATGCAGGCACAACTGAAACGAATTTCGAGAGAGACAGCATATTCACTCTGTGATTGGTGGAAAACACGTGACTTGTTCAGAGAAGGAGGGAGGGGAATTCGGTGGTTTAGGACAAAAATGAGCATCCGTGTGTGATGTGCTACACGATGGTCTGAATCAATTCTAATTGGAAATCACGTTGACAATTGAATAAAATATACAAACCGTTCAATCGGTGGTTTGGAGGTACTGTGTGGGATAGATTATTTCCAACAGAAACATATGTGACTACAGTCGCGAGACTCACAGCAATGCATGAAGGCAATCGTGCCGAACGGTGGTGTGCATCCGTTTGAATTGGGCCAATGTGGCTAACAAATGATGTTCTTCCACATTCAGCTGACTTCTGTCATGTTCCCAAATTTCCAACTGGACCACAACGATGTTGATATTAAACGGGGCGTAGAGCTGTTACCGAATGTCGAAAAGCAAGCGGAGAAAAGCATCACGGACAGAGATCGAATACGTCAGTCGGATCGAAGTAATACAGTGAAACAAACCAATCGGTATAGGTGATCACCTTCAGGAGTGAGACTGATTACAAAACATGTCATTTCCACGGTAGTATTTTGGATAACTTCAAAGAATGTGAATAAGTATGGCGATAATTATCAAATGATACTTCTTATTCGTTTTCCCTTCTCGCTTCATACATGTGCATTGCTGAACAATTGTCGTTCACATAATAATTCGTTTATTAGCACGCAAAAAGACTGTGACGAAAGTAGGATGTAATCTCTGACTCCATGGTTTTGAGATTCGTTTATTTCGCAATTGTTTGCAGTATTTTCTGTCATCTAAAAAGGAGCCTTGAACTGTGATTGAGAAGTTACGGAGTATTATCGATTAGGTAGAACACCATCCACGGTGCTTGATCAGTACATCGAGGAATATTTTGACCCAGCTGTTTTAAGCGAGGATCTGAATCCCACTGAACGGCAAACTACTTGGTTTTTGACTTTACGTTGACAAAACCGAAAACATTTCCCGGTGCTCTCGATCGATGGGACAAACTACAAAAGTAAGACCAGTCATCAAGAGTTTGCTGCCGTTCAAAGGTGCGAAAACTGTTTCCTGTATTTCATCCCTTTGGTTACTACACTACAAATGTGACGAAAATAAACAGCCAGCTGTTCACAAGAATCTTGGAAACGTATTTTTTTGAGGCTGAACCATCGAATGTTGATGTAGTGTTTGTCTTACTTAGAAAATACTGCCATATGTTGACATGCTCATGAAGCACTTTTGACGCAGTGGACATTCTGTTCGCTTGCCTCTTCCTTGTAATGTGTCCAGCAGCCCTCAACCCAATTGACAAGACATTTCATTACGTCACAAGCTCGCTAAAAATTGAACTACCTAATGAGTAAGCACCAACGGCTGAGAAGTTACTTCGGTGAAAACGCATAAATTCCTTTTTCTACAATAATTTTTGCAAAAACCTATTAGAGTTATCAGGAAAGCTGGGAGTAATACTTCCGAAAGGCATAATTTCACATACACAATGTCATCTAAAGATGTTTGAAATGTCTAATGATGGACCATTTATTATCGCCTGGATGCATAGAATTTAAACAATTGTGTATAAAAGAATGAGATAATCTTTAACTCTTTTTTTCATTTATCATATAACAGTATACAATGTTTCTGGAAGCGATCTGGGACCAATCAAAGGCCTTCAAATAAGGAACTGATCGACAGTGACGGGAATCAAACCTAAGACGTCAGGGTCCAAAGTCCAGAATGATGACAGCGTGACCAGTGCTTGTCTCTTAAACTCCGAGAAATGTTGTGAATCGTACGATTAGATCACACACTGAGACTGTGACATGATTAAAACAAGTATTCAAATCGGCAGACGAGTGACGATGGGTGGGCAGACAATGAAACCTGTCAACCAGTTCGACCTTGTAATGGCCTCGTTTCATTCGAGGCCCCAGTGACAAGTTGTCCATCGTAAGAGTTGACTGCTGTACGG
Source organism: Fasciola hepatica (assembly GCA_948099385.1). NCBI lineage: Eukaryota > Metazoa > Platyhelminthes > Trematoda > Plagiorchiida > Fasciolidae > Fasciola > Fasciola hepatica. The sequence goes on along the minus strand of CANUEZ040000027.1, from coordinate 5,549,543 downwards.
ATAACAGGTTGTGATCGTCTAAAACCGACTTACGGGCGAATGCATGTTATGCATTGTTGATGCGGAACGAACCGTTGAGACCCAGCCCGAATAACCTAGTGGTAAGCCGTTTATAGCTCACAATCATCCATACCCCCCCCCCCACACCCCACCCTATTCCCTCCGGTGGGGACTGTGTGGATTTATCCACTGCACTGAAGGCTACTCAATAGTGTATGCTGAAGCAATTCTTAAACAAATTAAACCTCCCAACCGTTCTAGACAGTCCTATCTTCATCAATTTTCTTTTCTCGTATCAGAAAAGAGAACCTGTTCCAATTAGTGAACAATATTACAATGAGCATCATGCTTTCAATTTCCCCGGGTCAGTAGTCATTAGGGTTGGATGGTCATTCCGGCCGAATAAACAGTGAAATTCGTTAGTTTCAGAATCAATGCAAGACAGTGACCGACCAGTTTGATAGAACATCCCGATCTCTCATTCTCTTTATTTGTGCTTGTCCCGGACAGTACTATTTTTCATCTGTTTTCTTTTCCAGTGTAGCGCAAGTGTGAACGAACGGTTTCCATGACAATCGCATCTATCCGGGCAATACCGTTGACTGAACCAAGTGCATTGTGTGACATTTTAAAGTGTAAAGACCAAAATATCAAACTGAATAGTGTTTACTTACAGAATTCACGAGAGCCATCAGCATATTTACCCGATATATGAGACCGTCATAATTGTTCCTGAAAGATGAGGTCTGAAAATTGTGCAAGACAAAGGGAAGACGGAAATTTCATGATTATTCACTAACCGTCCATGTGATTTTGACTTCCCAAAAGTCGAAAAGCGATTTCACTAATGTTCTGTTCGAATGTATTTCCGAAAAATACCACATGACCCATAAGGTGCTCTTACTGTGAAAATGTTCCTCCATGTATATTCGAAGTGGCATTTCGAGACTGAATTTATGTAAATCCTGTGCACAGTCTTACCATTGATGGAAACTCAACACTGTTAGCCACGCCATTTCACCTAGTATTTTTATATCATGCCTAATCATGAGTGTTTGGTAAGGGGCATGCGAATAGCCCCAACAGTCCATGAAACAATCGCGCGTTCATCATCATACGGAGGCTCGGAGCAGTGGGGAACCACAGAATGCAGGTGTTACCAGAATCCGGTCGACAGCAGAGTTCAATCTTCCACAACAGTTGAACATCTCAGGTGTAGGTCAGATTCCCAACCTCTTGCCTCAGAACTGTTGGTCATAGACTTACACCAATCGGCTTCCAGCGGCTAGAAATGACACAGATTTTCAGGCCCGTTTATCTGTCCGTCACATGTGCCTGCCTCGCATCAATCTCATTCACAGATAAGAGCAGTGTGCGAATCGAATCCATTTATCATCAGTTCACCAACCTATCTTCAAAGCGTCAAGTTTAATTGTTCACGGATTGATAACGGAAAAAGACATGGAACACGGTACCCGTTGTACATCACTGAGAGATAATTGACTAGGCTAAACACAAGGCGGACAATAACAAGAAAATTATACCGAAGATTCTGAAGGTGCTTCAATAAGGTAAATTGCACTCCCAGGACTCTGCTGTGTGGAAGCTCATTTGACTCGGTAACTAACTGTCAGGTCTGCTGCAGGTCACCGATTAGTTTTCAATTACGACAGGACAATTCACTTACTAGCAGTCAGTGCTTCTCATTCATCCATTGTTCACCAGTCGGACCACGTTCATCAGCCTCATGAATCAATCGCTTCAAATTGTGTGTGCTTTAGAAGGCCGCAGTTTTTAGAGGGATAACTAAAGATTCGGAAAGGTAAATTACCTCTCTCCCCGAAAAAAGAACGTCTGTACTGAAACAGAACCACGTACAGACACGTAATAAGAAGGAGTCCAGGAGCGAAACAAGTCAGGAGTGAAATCCCTGTCGCATTGAGTAGGCATATGAGAATAGTTCTGCTTGGCTAATGCGTGAATCAACTCGGTGTGCGCTTATCGACTATACATTAGTTGGTGCAACGTATGTTAGGGAGCTCGTTCACCTGTGTCAGGCCATACGACTAAGATCTGAGCTAATTCAAATTAGAAACTGGTGTCCCCTCGTGTATGAGTGTGAGTGCACTGTCAGTGTGCAGTCTTCCGAACAATGAGTTCATGCACTGCATCGATGTTACCTCTTCGGATTAATTGGGCTTGTCAGTCGGACAAGGCAGCGTGCATTGATGGCTCCCGAAACAGGCTGCTACAACCAAGATTGACGAAACATGCTCCACTGGCTTGGAGCACCGGGCACACACAGCATAACGGAAGGATCCACTCCAAATATCGAGTTATGGATGTTTTCACAAGCCATCGGAGAGGATCTAGAGTACAGTCCCGTCAACAGCCAGAGTGAACCGCTGACTACGGTTGGGCGCGAGGAGGAGACCGCGATTATAAGTTGACAAACATAAACATAAATGCATATATATTTCTTTGTTTGTAGAGACCAGCACGAGGACAGAATGAGATATGTGACTATCTCCACAATCACCAGGCGTCGCGACTCTTTCGTCTCAGAAATGGAATAAATTGTGTTGTTTTATTCCATGTTTCCATAAAGAGCATTCAAAATGAGGGATGTGGCTCGATCCGAAAAAGAGGTTGTTGAAATCCTGTGGCAGGACGGAATCAACAACAAGTGTGCTATTTCGAACACCGTATTTGACCAACATGTTAGACATTAGGTGTGTGTTTCCTTGTGTAGTTTCAACTTGTGTGAATCCAGCTGGCAACCAGTTAACTAATCACAGTAAGCTGTGCCCTGTTCCGTGTTCTAATGCCCATGGTCATGGGCTTCAGTTTACAACTTTCAAAGCTCCTTTCTCTGAACTGGTTCACACACATAACTGATACTACTCAGGCGAGTATATGCATACCCCGGTGGTACGAATCTGTGTCACTGAATGTGAGAAACCAAATAGTGCTAACAACTTGCCGAGTCGCAAATGCGGTTTCATGGATAGACAAACAAATATCTAAGTCGGTTCTCATACGTGTGTGCACTGTGGACAGTACTTGTATGGAGTGTGTATAATTAACGATTGGACTACCGTTGGATCAACTAATCAGACTGACGCAGTTGATTTTCGAAGGTCAGAAGCGGTAGGTACAAAAATTCATTTTGGAAAGCATCATAAGAAAAAACCCTACGTGGACACACTGAGTCTATCGGTGATAGAGGAAGCGATTGACACGAAGAACACCCTAAATTTCCTATACAAAAAAGTCAAGTCAAATCCGAAGCAACTTTATACACCCGATTGGGTCGATTTTCACCATTTACACCATATCTGCGAATATATAATACGGAATCGGGAAATACATACAAATTATGGCAATTTACATCCAAGCAACACAGTCCCGTAAATTTGTGATAACCTTCGTTAGGTCAACAAGCAGATGAGCATGATGCGACAAAACAGAACTGCCATACGCGGAAGTATGAGTAAATAGAAATTTGCACTTTGAGCGCGTACATGTTATAGACAGTTTTCGAAAGTTCGTTGTGTAGAGGATGATGTATGTTTGAAAACATTTTTGAAGTAAGCTGGCCACAATCATGGAAGTGTGTATCAGTGGTAGTAACAATAAGTGTATCTCTGGATATGCCACTACACTCAGAGATGTGTTTCAAAGATCGTATTATCAAGTTAAACTTTTTCTTCAATAGGCTGAGGGAAATTACTGGAAAGTAGTACAACCATTGTGGGAGAAGACATGCAGGCACAGATTTAGAAATTAACTGATTTGGGATAGAGAGTAATCTTAGACGGAGAGAGAGAGAAATGACAAGTTTTCATTAACTAAACCTATATGGTACACAATTTCAAGACAGAATCCCGACAAATGAGAGGTCGGCGAATGGGTAACTGACCAGCGGCTCAGTTCAGTTCAGTTCTTTCAACCGTTAACGTCGCACTTCTGCGCTCTGGATTTGGTTAATACCTCCCAGCATCGTCTGATCAATAGAAATAGAAGCCCAAATAGCAAGCAACCAGAAAAGAAAGTTATGGATGGAAATCCTGAAGGCTCGGAAGTGGCTCGAGTGCAAGGTACGCCACCGAATGAGTCACCTGGCTATGTCGGCTAACATGTCAAACCGTTCGGTGGGTGGATCTTGTGAACCGCTAGTCAGTGATCCGCTCCAGGATTGGAGTCAGAAATCGCTCAAATCCCACATGTAACTCTGGTGTACCAATCAAACCGGATAACAGGGAATGACCGGCGGTTGTGCGGTTCAAATTTGCTCTGTATCGTCGCTGTTCCCGTAGACCTAATGGATCTCTACTTATCAGTTCCGGACCATGTGTAGAATGAGGCGAGAACATTGTGTAAAGCTGTGCAATGCGGTGGATTTCTATTCATCGTCAATCAATACACTTGAAAATAGAACGCAACAATTGAAGACCATTTGGCATTGCTATGATTGATCTTGTCCAAACTGCCTACCATGGTATTCTGCTGGTCATCTACTAAGGGATACAAATCGCGGTGATGATTTGCATCTACATTGCATCGTGTTCACATGTCTTCCTGTGTGCTCAGTCAGAAGAGGTTGAGAATTTTTTCGATCAAGTTACAAGTCAGATTCGAAACAGGATTCTCTGATCGTAACTATCAGGTGCAAATTGCCCAAAAAGAAGGGAATTTTGATCATCCTGAAGGAATAGCTCAATCTTTGAACGGAGAGAACTCGGACACCCTATTAATCCCCCGTACAAAGGTACCCTGGGAGCACAGAATAATTTAACGCCTTAATATTATCTGATTTTTCACTCTGGCCATGCGAACTCCATGAGTGGGATGAGGATAAGCGCTTTGTGCACGCGTCTGGTAAGGCAACACACAAATGAAGAGTGGATGACCGGTAGAGTTATCGATTCCGATGGCCCTGGAGACGGATAAAGATAGCTTTTCACAACGTTTTATCATTGCTTGGTAAGATACGATAAGATCCGCTGCAGTAGCGATTCACCAGCGTGTAGACACGCAGCATTTGATTGTTGCCTTTTTTCTTTGTGATAAAAACGGGACAGAGCTGATCCACAGACTCAGTCTTGCACCGATCGGATGGGGTGGATGACGGAGGTGTGTGTGTGTGTGTGTGTGTGTGTGTGTGTGTGTGTGAATGTTAAGCTCTGGATCCGAAAAAAAAACAAGTTCCATTAGCTGCGAGAAAAAAAGTATGCCCTAATCCGTCCTGTGCAGCCATCAGCAGGTATAGACAGGGAAGTTTAACTGAAAGTTTGCTTACGTACGGTTGCTTAGCAATTAATTATTGGAATGGATATCAGTTACCCTCTCCGTCTGCCTCTCGGGCCTTGTCTGTTCTCCATCTAGGAGAGAGTGATTGAACAGCCGATTTGGACGAAAAAAGGGGAGCAAGAACGATCAATTCAACCGAAATTCCATGCAAACCCGGACGGTGAACTTTTCACGGGTAGGCAAAAAAACCGGCTGTTAGGAAATCCTCAACACAGCTCGTCAGTATCAACCATCACTTCTGACGACGAGTAGATTTTCAATTTCAGGTTACTCTTTCATGCAGAAGTCCGTTCACAAACTTAATGTAAGAGTACGAGGGATGAAGGAGAGAAAACCCCTGCACTGGTCTGGAGAGCCGGTAAACCTGTATGGAAGGTTTAGATTAGTGAACCAAAAAAAGCCAAAAGAGGCTAGGTGTGTGGAAGCTAACCCGGTGGGAATGAAGTTAACCACTGCCAAAGTTAACCGACGATGGGTCGTTGAGCAGTCTCTGTGAACTGAAGCAAAGAGTACCAGGGGGAAGAATTTCACCAAGTAACGTCCAAATTCTCCCAGTTTCTGTTGGAGAAAGATCTTAAAGGGCCTCTGTAGCCGTAAACAGAGCAAGACCAATTAGACAAGCACGACTTCCTAACGAGAATTGACAAACGAAGTTGGATAACTTCAGCCTTCATGGTAGGTTATTATCGATCGAATTTATGTCAACTTTTACTTTCTTTTGATTCGATCGATCGAATGAAGCTGTCGTACATCGCGATGGTATTTGCATGCAATTACCCAGCCCTCATTTTTGTCTTCCAGGATAATCAATGGGGGAAATTTGTCAAAACCAATTTCAATCTGCCTCGAAGATTATACTTGAAAATATTTTTGTCACTGGAAAAGTTCCATCATCTCATGTGACTATGTCCCAAAAACTGTCAGGCCCTACGAGGTTGCTGTATTATTCAAAATCCCATAAACACTGATTATTTTGACAATCCAGTATACCGAGGTGATGAACAGTCCTTACACAATCCAGAACCTATCCCACACCGTACCATACTGGAATAGGTCAATTAGTGGTAGGGAAAAAATTGCCATTCTGATAAACGATCAGTGACGCATATGTTCACCACGTATTAAAAAGGATAGTTTTTTCAGGTAGTACCCTCGGTCATGCAAAAGTTAGTGGGCAGAAACAACAAAGCAACAAAAATGAATTTTGAACTATTTTGCTAACTCTAGGAACGCATTTCATTCTAGTAGCGGCGAGTCGTAGAAACGTGTGTGCTCCATTTGATCAGGTGTGACTTTCAGGCTGTCAAATTTCAGTTACTGGTTTTTGGGATTTTGATCCAAAGACAGATGATTGTTGATGGAGTTTCAGAAAGTTCTTGCCTGTATCGTGAAAAGCAATTTCAAGCTCTCCGACTGCAATGATGCGTGAACACAACGAAGGTTTACATCACACAAATGCAATGAATTCGATGAGTCAGCGTGGCTGAACAGATGAGATCTGTTAAGACCCAAGTGAAAAGGAACAACGATGGCTGACTGAGTGGAGTTGATCACCGTGTGGATAGTGAATGGGTTATCATCATTCAAAGCTAGTGCTGACGCGGAAAAAAATGTCGATAATCAACCGAGATAGATTAGTTGTCATGTGGGTGACTAATGACGGCACACACACACACACAGGGTTCGAGTATCCATTAGCACTCAGTGAATATGCACTTCAGTTGATGATTTTCCCCAGGAGAGATGAAACAGCTCTGTGCACTGGGTGCTTCCGCCGGTTTTCAATGGTGATTCGAGTGTGCATTCTGCACAATGTAACATTTTGCAATGCAATGTTATTATTTATTAAATCAGGCAAATTTCCACTACCAGTGGGTTGAAAAATAGTGAGTACCATTTGTCCTGTATGGTAATGGTCCTAGCGAATAGATGTCGATTCGTCTCAGAAAGCAACTGCGAATTACCGACGTAGCCTGTATGCCTATTCGTCAATCAAATTCGATGTGTTTCTCATTCACGAGCGAAAAATTTGGAAAGGAATGGGTGTAACGAATGAAAACCGTACACCTTTCTGACCGTTTAATGCGTTGAACAGTCCTAGAGATGAACTGCACAAAATAGGCATCTGTGTGGCCAGGTGCTGAGAAAAAAATCGGAAAACACAATTTGTCCCGAGGCGTGACCGCATTATCAAATATTGCTTCATAGCATTTAGTTGGACAGTGGGGTCGAATGCAAGATCCACCCAGAGGGGGATACTAATCGACGAGCAGAAGAATCAATTAGGAGAACCTTCGGTCGAAAGTTTTACATGATCAGGAGAATGTTTTCACTTTACTGGTTTCGATTCAATAGAGCACAGTATGAAGCTTTTCCGATCCATGTTTCATAAGACACATGAGGTTTTAGCTAGAGAAAGACGAGTGCAAATTTCCGCTCAAAACATTTGCGGTTAAAAGATATCCACGCTCATTTTTGTCCACGCATTGCTAACCAATCTCAGAGAAAGCTATTTGTATCACCGCATAAAAACTGATGCGCTCTAGGGATTTTCTTACACATATTACCGCTATAATGGATTCTGGCTCCGTCATCCAGTCATAAATAACACGACGTCAAAACTGTTATTCTCGATACGACCACCGCTAGTGAACGAACCATTTCATCTCAATATTAAATCCTATTGTGTTTATCCGTCCACTTGCGGGCTGTTAGCCACCAACGGTAAGAGACACATACACCGTCGAGTGGTTGGCTTCAAAAAACAATGAATAAACGATTCAACGGGATGACTTCATCGAACGAACGCCCGCGTTCAAATCATTGATAACACAACACCACCGCGAGGTGGAACGGGGCTAGTCTAAGGATAGCGCTTACAATCATTTAACCAACAATTCAAATACACACGCGTAACCCATGTCCCAAACACTCTAACTTCGTAAGATTTAGTGCTTCATCTAGTGAATTGTTTTTTGTGTCTAATACTCTAAGCCTGACATCAGTATTGCTTATACGGTGTTCGCGCCAGATTCGAGCCGTGCTACGCCGACCTTCGTTTGTCCTGCACCCGCAGTGTTTGCATCTTTCTGAATCACACCGGAGGACGTTGACGTGACAGATAATCGAGACTGGGAAAAACCAAGCGCGCCTCCATCATACACGAAGACATTTCATCCGATTTTGAGGTGCCGAGCGAAATGCGGCTCCAGGGTTAACAGAACTGATTTACTGGGCTTGGAATCGCTCCGAATCCCATAAGAATCCCATCTATTTCATTATCAAACGAACCCTAGCAGGCGTTTATTTTTTTTGCCGCATCGACGTGATTTTTCTCGTTCATGATTCGTCTCACTTGCTCTCGGTGCTGCGCGACTTTGATGTGAACAGTCGGAGAATGACTAACCCTACTCCCTTATTTGACTTCTTTTTGAAGTTTTCTAGTTCAGTTCAGTTCAGTTCAGTTCAGTTCAGTTCAGTTCAGTTCAGTTCAGTTCAGTTCAGTTCAGTTCAGTTCAGTTCAGTTCAGTTCAGTTCAGTTCAGTTCAGTTCAGTTCAGTTCAGTTCAGTTCAGTTCAGTTCAGTTCAGTTCAGTTCAGTTCAGTTCAGTTCAGTTCAGTTCAGTTCAGTTCAGTTCAGTTCAGTTCAGTTCAGTTCAGTTCAGTTCAGTTCAGTTCAGTTCAGTTCAGTTTAGTTCAGTTCAGTTCAGTTCAGTTCAGTTCAGTTCAGTTTAGTTCAGTTCAGTTCAATTCAGTTCAGTTTAGTTCAGTTCAGTTCAGTTCAAGCACAATCCGCGATACACTGGGTGCATCGGTCTTGGTTGCTATCTTTCAGTGGGGATCCGAACTCGGAAATCATCAAAATGCAAGAGTACGAAAAGAGTAAGAAGAGAACTAAATGTGGTACCATCAAGTCAATAAAGAAAGCTTGTGAATATGACGGCGCCATTGATCACGACATCTAGCCGTATCCTCTAGTGTATCCAACCACGGACTATTTTGGATCGCACCCGAAAAGGCTAACACACCCTACGTGGTCAAGTCCACTCGTTGGGCTTTTCATACGTTTCTTTCACGTCATGGACTGGCCGCCACTGTTCATCTTGCAATCACTGTCTTCCTCAGCGACAGGCACAACACATATCTCAACCATCTTAGCCCGGTGAGCTTAAGAGTTTCATCTAATGTTTTGGTTAGTGTATCTCAGACTCTGTGCCGAACCTCAGCGCTACTGATACGGTATTCTCCCCAGATTCGAGCAATGCGAAAAAGACAACGGTGTTAGAATACAGACAATCTTGGTTTATCTTGCACCTGCAGTGTCCACGTTTTTGAACCATAGAGAAGAACTGACCTGACTGCTTCAACGCTCTTTGAAGTTTTTAATTTGATTACTCATTCACAGAGATTGCAATAGGATCATGCAGTTTTCCCAAATCCGTCTCAGGTTTTGACTGGATTCGCTTTGGCATTATGCACAAACCAACTAGTTTGATACGGAACCTACAGTGCAGGACGGAGGAGTTATATAGCCACAAAGCAACCAGGAATGTGCACAGAAATTTCCGATAAACCAATGAGGTTTCATATAGTTACGAAACTTTCGAGATGACAGTGATGTTTGTGTGACTGACTCATCGGTGCTTCCGTATCACACATGGATAATCATGTGCGAAACACGTGTTCATGCATGACAATGAAAACAGCCTACCGCATTGGTCAAGCTGCACTACGTTTCTCTTGATTTGATCCTCGTGGACTTTCTCACACGTGCACGTAGACGCACAGAAGAAAACACGATTCGGATTTTGACGATACTCTACTCCAATCTACTCTACTGTTCTTCTGTACAACAAGAACGAGAAACGTGCACACCGGCAAACGCAATAATGCAAACACACAAACACACACACACACACACACCTATGTGCACAATCTAACGGAACCCAGTAATTTCTAGATTGTCGGTCTTGGCCTTAAAACAGCTCATCTGGTGGAAGACAAACAGGACACGATCGATACCAGCACAACATAAACAATAAGAACTACAAAATCTGCAACAACAACAACAACACCAAGAACAATATCAGCGGCAGAAAGCGTTTTTGAATAACGGGGTACTCACCAAGACCTCGTCGACGATCAAATACAATTCCAATATGTAGGGCTGTGTTCGATTTGGACGATGAAGCACTCGAATCGGTTCAAGATCCTGTAAGAGAATTTTCGCGCGCGAGTCCAGCACAGGAAATGACGGTGAGGAGGATACCAAAATACACGTATGGAGAGAGAAGGAGCGGAAGCACAGAAATTAGATAAGCAAAATGATGAGACCAATCGACTACAACAAAAATTATCTCATTATTGATGCAGGTGAATAAACTTGAATTGCCATAAATGAGTGTTTTTAAATCTATTCGTAAATTTCACAAAGTCATACATAATGTGGACCGGTGAAGAAGAGTGTCAAAAGAGGAAGTTTTAAATTACATTCTAAGAATGAAAATAAGGCTGGTTCAAAAACCACAAATTTGGGAAGAAAATAAGTGGAGGGAAACGGTAGGCAGGTATAGCTAGAGAAAGTCACTCTTATTTTTGGAAAACTTGAAATGTACATTATCCCAGTGAGGATAATGATCTGGTGCATATCCATACATAGAGTCGAGTGGTTTACAGCGTTTGATTACTACCTCGGAGGTCAGAGGTTCGAATTCTCGCAATCAACGGTTACTTTCGTGGTAGACAGTAATCCACTGTCGTCCGGATCACTACCACACCTGACCTGTTGTGGAACCTTATGTGGTTCTACGTCACTCCAAGTTTCAGGGTCTGGTTGCAGGTTTTCCCTAATAGTGCAGTAGACCTTCGTCGCTATGGGCTATATACCCCTTCCCATTGCACTCACGCGCGAGCATGAAGTAGTAAAGAGTCACAAACTTTCGGACAGTAGGGGTCAAAACTCCAAAAAAACAAGCTTTCTTAGAAGCTGGCATGGATTTACGGAGAGACAGAGATTTTGATTATGGCTTTACTAATTTTTGTTATTTTTGATGTTACCTCGATTAGTCTCAGATTCTGACGTTGGAAAAGAACTTATTCAATGCCACAGCTACTTCCTGAGCACACAATCATGGTATCCAGTTCCGGATTCATATTCCTCATTATTTCGTGATCGCTCTTGGGTCCCATTCAAGCAGTTGCGGTTATTCGTACTCCCATGTCAACCCATGGCCGGTCATCTGTGAGGCGTTATCCAACAATACCCACAAATCGCTAAATCCCGCCTGATACACCTGACACAGTACGATGTCATCCACCTGGAGTAGCTGAAAAATAACAACAGCCCAAACTGGACAAATTCACACTAGGCATTGCCAACACACGCCAGTGCATTTTTTTGTATCTCGTGATTGTGCACGAGCACAGTGGAAGTGGTATACTACACTGTCTCAAAGACGGACTGCACTAACGCAGAGAACTGGCGCGCAGATTCCGAGGCTTGCACTGGAGAACCACATAAGATTGATGGTTAGGATTCGAGCGAGTGACGTCAATAATCAGGAGGGAATTAGAGAAAAATCCAATGTTCGGACACCAAAATTTGCTGCAATCTAAATAATAACCACATAATCCGGATCATTGTCTAGGTGTACCACTAGCAATGCCTGCTCAGGGAACTCGCTAAGCCATCTACTCCTAACGTGGCGATTACAAGAGTTCGGGCACGTAAATATCAAATATTCTGGTCGATGATGTGACAACAAAAAGTGCATTCAACTGCCCAAAATTTGTATTCTAATCCGATTTTAGTATATGCGGAAAATTTTTCCGAATGATCGACTGTGAACGATGTAGAATCCGACAACTCATATGAGTCACAATAATATCGAACATGTTGGTCGTAAAGTCACTGTCTGGGGAAAATTCGCGGGATGGACGTACTACTTAGTTATTGGAAAATCGTCATATTGTTCTTATCAAATAAAATCGCCTACTTCAACAGTAACTGAGATTTCAACCGGTATGGAAAGACCTAGAAAGTGTCTTGCATCATAGCACGATCTCGTCTTTCTTGTCGTTCATTTCAGCTTGTTCAACCAAAAACTTCACACTTCTGTGGTCTGGTTTCGGTTGCAGCCTTCCAGAATCATCGAGTCGATGGCAAAATGAATAGAAACATGAAGTGACAAAGAGTAGAAAGCAAGACGAGAAGCCAGAAATCATGCAAATTTCCTGCTGTAGATTGCACAGGGTGCATTGGAAGAGTGCTAGGATATCGAGGAGTTAAGCGCAAATGGACGGCCTCCTCGGAATACGCCACCGAGTTCCTGCATCCAATTTGACAGGGTTCACCAAATTCCAAATTTGTTGTTAGGGAGGGCATTACCTTGGAATTTACTAGCCGAAAGATCAGTGGTCTTCATTTCCTGTTTCTAACACGAATCAGATGTAAAGGGTATACTTCGCAGTCCTGGCAATAAAGGGATCGATGTCTGCTACAAAAATCAATCGGAGGTCGCCTGGTTTGAGCCACGCACCTCGGACTCGATATTTTGAGAGATATAAACAATTCAACCATCATCACTAACGACAACACCAATAAGAACCATTCGACGATGACAGAGGAAACCTCCTGCTGAAATGAATTTTTTGAAGAAAAAACATCGAAGTGAGTTTGAAGTCTCAGTTGATAATATCAAGGAAAAACAGTAGCTCATTTTTATGTGTCCACAGTAGAAAACGAACTTTGTGGGTGCTTACGCTGAGTACGCAAAACATGCAAGGGACATCTGTGTCTCCATGGAGTGGCAATGAGCGGCAGTCCTTAGTGAAGCTAAGGTATGTGTCTACCAGTAAAAAATCCCTATTATCCCCGGAAGGAATAGCCATTATGAATGATTCTTCGAAAAACGTTGTTTTGTCAAGAAAACATAGTTTTGTTGTTCGTATTCTGCTCGAAACTAAAGATGGAAAAAGTAAAATTCCGGTCGCGGTCGGTGATTAAGTGATCAGGCAGGCCAACAAGTAAGTAAGTAGTAAAAATAGTTACATGAACTTTCATGATCAAGCCCCGCGTCCATTCGGGAAGGTCAAGAGGATCGATCAGGCAATACTGTCCGGCCTGAGTAAATATCAACACCGTGCAGGCCTATATCCGTGTGCGAAAGGGATACGGATCGATTGTCCGCGTAGTATGCGTGTGTACGGGTCTACGTCTTCTCGTGCGCATGCCCGTTAAAACCGAAAACAACGATTCGTTTCACGATAACTTATTAGGCCCGTATGTACTTGAGCTAGTTTCAAAGTTGACTGTGGTGAAAACAGATTTTTCGTGCAACAGAAAAGAACAAACTTTGTGTAGAGGATGGTGGATGCAATTCTGTGAGATTTATAAAACAAAGAGACTCTTAACTAGAAATTTTAACAGTGTTCATCCGACCATGCGAATGAAAGGCTTTCACTACGTACTAAAAAACCGATGATTTGCGTCAGACGCGCGAAAAGGTAGCTTGTTCAAACTTGTCTGTACACAAGACCTCAACGTCACATGATGCCAACCGAAACGGGAAGGTGCCTCAACCTACCCGTTGCTAGTGGTTCTGTGTGTGTGGGCGGGCAGTTGTGACACCAACACGGGCATGAATATATTTAACTGTTAAGAAGGGCAGCTTCCTTGGGTGTACAGTTGGAATGCACGCACATATGGAACATACAACCGTGAATGGTGACCCGATTCCCATCGATTTATTCAACTTTCCATCGACCGAATCAATTATTTGGAATAGGTTAGTTGGGATATAGATGCTATCCACTATTGAGGAGACGAATGACTTTTTCGTCCGGAGCGCGCATTCAAGTAGACAGATCATCAATAGCGCTCTAACAGTCGGTAGATTTCGTAGACTTGTAGCACAGATTCACGTAAAGACCATACAGACGGGGGACTGCATTCCCAACACCAAGTCACATTCCCGGGACCCTTTCAGTCCAGTTCGGTTTCGAAAGATCCGCAAGATACAGCGATTCTAGTTGTTTCCTTTCGGAAATCAAAACAATCACCAGGATAAAATATCATTTTAAAGAAATGATAATCGGTGTTCGGCAGATAGAGAGCGTGTGCGTATAAAAGAACGCTACTAGTCGCGACACCTAGCCATATACTCCATCGTCTTAAGCCACTAAGTAGGCGGACCGCTTCAACAACACCCGAAACGCCCCACATTACACTACCTGTCCCAGCAAACATTGCATGTCCGTGAGTTAAATCCGGGGACATGCGCAACAAAAGCGCCGACCATGATGAACTTCGGTATTTCATAAAATGATTTGTTTCGTCTAATGTGAGTGCTGCTGATCCTGTATTCCCGCATAATATGAATAATGCTGTCAAGAAACCAATGTTAAAATACCGACAATATCCGTGCCTCTTCCATTCGTAGTGGCCACGCTTCTGAACCGCACAGAGGACACGGCCTAAACGCAGTAGCTTAGATCCAACCCTTCATACACATGCGAACGTCAGGTCAACACCACAGATGACTGAGGTTGGTACCAGGTGATCGATCGGTGCACACAGTTCACCTATGTGACAGCATAAAGAACCCATGAGGTCACAGATTAGATATCGGTCACTGAGCCCTCAGGAGAGAACAACGGTGAAACGTAAATTGACGGGATTTGATCGCTTGACCTCGTGTGAATGGCGTCAGGATGAAACAAGACTGCAGCCGACAATGACGAAGGTAAACGGGAAACGATAATTACAACTAGTCCCCACAGCAGTCCAGCGACATTTATGCGACATACATTCAATCGATGCACTGGTGTTCTACATGGTTAGGATATGCTTCGTAGTAATTTTCCTGTACCGAAATGACGCAGCCGCAACAAAGGCAGATGAGGGTACCGAAGAAGGGAGGGGGGAGGGAATGACTACTGAGGTTTATACGTATATGAACATTATTCCCCAAACTGAAGCTGAAGATGACGCAATCAGATCGAGGAGAAACCGGAAACTGACAAGATCCGATAAACAGAAACGAAACAGGTGAACAAATGACAAGTGAACGAATAGACCGGAGCAAGCAAGCAAGGGTGTGAAAAACAAAGGAATATACTCTGCTTCCCAGGGCTACGTCGGAAGAGACTCTGTATCACTCAAAAAAGGTTTTTTAGTGTTTCTACTGTATTCGGATTACCATTTCGAAATGATGGACAAACACATACAGTGTGTTTGTGTGTGTGTGTGTGTGTGTGTGTGTGTGTGTGCGATAGATAGATAGACAGGCACTAGTGCGCACTTGTAAAGTTTGTGCATCCAAGAGCATAGACTGTTGAGGGGGAAAAGTACATATGTTGGTCAAAACAGACACCGGCTAGCTAGCTAGATATATGTGCACACAAAATGGGGTGTCAAGGCACAGAAGAATTGCATTGTTCCCATTTAGAGCTGACCGGATAAACTAACAAATGAATGGCTCTATCGTCACACAGACACCGGACCGCATGCATCAGCCTGGTAGTCCAAGCATCCACATGACTATAGTAGTTCGACCAACCGTCTAGGACAGTGCATTGTCTAGCACTGTGACACCATTGGAAAAACTTCTTATTGGTTCCGTTGCCAGACCATAGACGTAGTGAGCAGCGACTTCGACAGAGTTGCCGATTTACTGACTGCTCGCCGGTCTTGGAGGAGAACGTGGGCTGAATTCCCTGGACTTTAATGATGCGTGCATCCCGCGAACAACATAATATAGCATTAGAAACAGAATACCGATGTACATTGAACGACTGACTACGTACGAGTAGTGTCACCGTGCTGTGGGGGGGGGATGTGTTTGTTAAGCCGAAAATTGAGACCACTATCTGACTGCCCTATACTGAAAAGTTAAACGGAGTGCTAAGAACCGGTAAAATAACACTCGGTTTTTTTGGTTAGATGGACTACGCTGAAATATATAAAGTCAGAAAACAGAGAAGAGAGAGAGAGAGAGAGAAAGAGAGAGAGATGGAGAAAGTTACTCTACCCCCACTGATCGTAATGACAAGCCAGGATCACCAATTGAACTACTCTCGTGAGCGAAGCAGTAGGCATCAGGCAACCGAGATAAAACTGTTTGTTTAAGTCGGTTTTTCAAAAGAACTCCTAAGGAGACAAAAAGCCCATCTAACTGTGATGATCTGAACTTCTTTCAACCTTGTAATGTTGCATGCCTTATGAGCCACTTCGCGTGATAACAGAAAAACGATCAATTGCCTCCCCGTTTCTTTCCCACCTTCGTGAAATCTCCAGGGTCGCGAATCAATCGAAATGCAAAAAGCGAACCGCAAAACGGTGATAGTTTATCACTAACATAACTAACATAGGTGAAGCCAAATAAAAATAATAGGGAGCGCGTGAAATATAAACTCGTTATCGATATAATGCAACCGTTATACAGACTGGGAATTTCGGTGACCAATGGTAATTGCTTTCTGTGATTTTTTCTTCCGATGACGGGAATTATTGCGCAATATGGGTTTCTAACAGCAGCAGCAGCAGCAGCAACAACAACAACAACCTCAATGTCTTCACAGCACTGATCGAATACGGGGCGAAAATCGTATTAACAGTACTGAGGTTCGGTGTAGAGTATTTTCGGAATTCCAGATCAGCTCGTCTCCAGACGAATTGCATGGTATTAAAAAGTTACTGCAGTTTACACATGTTTACGATTATCGGAATTGCGGAGTCCAGGTTCGGGGTACATTGGAACAACTGATGCGAAAAGTGACGTGTGAGTGTTTGGTATTCGGCAAAATCGCGTTTTTGGTTAACATCGATTGTAAACCGATCTCAAATACTGAAAAAAGAAATATTGTTTCTACTTTTTTTTAAATTTATTGTACAACAATGTACAACATTTCTGGAGGAAGGCCGTAGTCATTGAAAGGCTGCCAAATGGGAAACTAGCCAGCGGTGGCGAGAATCAAATCAGGATCGTAGATGTCCAGAGTCCACGATGATAAAAGCTTGACCACGGCCGCAGAAAGGTTACCCGTGGTAACCGGTAACGTCGGCTGATTGCCAACATTTCCGATAACGCGGTGCTGTCGAATGTCACACACTTACATATATAAACAGACTGTATTCATGGACACGAGGAGCCGGGAATCTTATAGCTAATGAAAAATCCACTTGTATTCATCGCATTAAAAAATCCAACGTCACGAGCGAGAATCGCATTCAGTCGTGCGTTGTTCGTCCCATTGGGAAGTGATCGACGAGACTAGCTCAGTGATTAAAACCAGAACAATTCCTGTGTTTCATTGGAATGGTGGCTGGCGGACCATTGGATATTCACTTGCGTTATTCGTACCCGACTGGTCGTACCATGATAGCTCTGCTGGTAGAGCATCTGCCCAGTAAGCCGGTGGTAGTCGGTTCGTTTCGGGCTCACGGCGTTGAACCCTTGGATGCAAAAAGTGTAAGTGGATTTTCATTACCTAATTAATACAGATGTTTTATGAATGCTCGCGGATAAACTTCCCGAATTGTGTGTTGTTCTTCGAGGCGGGTAGCACTTTTAAGATGAATTGAAGTGACCAGTTCATGAGATGACGAAGAGGTAAGAAAACACTGACCGTTGGAGTTGATTGTGTAGAGCATGTTGAGCTTACCGATTGAGATTTACGTGATTCCTTTATTGGATGGTTGGAGAAATTAGGTGACATGGTTGGGTGCCGTGGTCAGTCGTGCGCTCGCACTCAAACTCTTTCTTTGTCTACAAAATTTTCATTAGTGCCTTTCTGAGCTGTTTATCTGCTTCTGTGCATCCATTTATTTCACACCCGATTAAATGAAACTCGAAGATAGTAACCAATACTAAAACCGGCGCACAAACGTGCGAAGTCAACGGTTGAAATGACTGACCTGGACTGAACTGGAAATTAACAAAATCAGATCAATCAACGTGTATCCATCCATATCTATTGATTCATCCATGATATTTTCATGCAATGATTGGTCAAACAGATGTGAAGAAAGCCCTCCGTGTTTACAACTCAGATCAGACACGGTGTGCTCATCAATTCTCTGCACATAAAATGACTATTCTATAGTAAGATGGAAAAAGACACGATTTTTTCACAAAGCTTAGTTCTGTTTAAATTAAACGAAGGTATTAGTTGAGTGGCATGAGTCATCTCGGGGCAGGATCCTATGCTGGCAATCCATCACCGGGAAGGTAATTTTGAACGACAACTGCTCCAACTCTCATACAATAGACCTATCACTCAGACAGTCGACAAGGGTGTGGGAGTATTTTTTCTGAAACTATTGGCTTGAGAACAATAGGCCCCTTTAAAGAAAAACTCCACAAATTCTATCTTTAATCTTTTCTGCTTCGGATTGTTCATACGAATCGACCGTATTTGGTTCGACGGAAAGGTTTTACACTGTTCTATGTGCGTTTCTTAAGATAATGGGGGAAACAAATCCAGCGCGTAAAAATTCTTCTTCTCTAGTTGAAGCAAAAGAAAAACATTTGTTTTTTTATTAGTCAACAATTGCCCTATGAAAAGCTCTTATGACAAGTGATCCAGCAGAGAATGGTGCATTCATCGAGCAATTTTGATCGTGAAACCAACGCAATTGAATTACTTCAGTAGAGAATAACAATTTCGACTTCGGATAATTATTCATCCCTGTTCTATGCCCCAAATTCAATGAATTTATCTCCAGAACAATTTGTCAATAGCATCGCGTCAGTCTCATCATTCGGGTCCGGAACAGCCAAGATGTTCAAGTCAAAATAACAATGACAGAAGTGTCGAGTTCATCATCATACTCGAGTGTGTTGTGAGATTTTGTGCTACTACTAGTATGACTACTAATATTTGACCGCCGAATTCATAGGAGCAAACTGACCGATTAGGTCCCACTCAGTTCTCATACTCTGTAGCCCTGGCACAATCAACTGCAAACTGCAAATAAACTAGGCCCAATGAAGGTTGTTGACGATTGGAATAGTCGAACGGGAGTGGTTGTATTGCGAAATTCGATGATATCATCGTCTTCTCAGTAATGTGTGATTTCAAGATCTCAGTTATTCTCCACCCTATTTGGTTCATCTGTCAGGCATTTGCCGTGGAATGCTTCACTGAGCCGAAGACGATTAGGAGCCGGAGCGATTCTTCTGAGGGCAATCAGAAGTGATACCTCAACCTGTCACTTGTTTTTTGTCTATACACGATCCGGTCGACAATGCTGCTTTCCAAGAGAACCTGAATACAAGTGAGCTAGTGGGAGAAATTTATAAGACGTCCTGTTCCTTGTTTTTATACGGCTTGGTGAACGAATTGGCTGTTGTATTTTCATAAGTTTGATTGATCCTATGCGTGAAGATCTGGTCCGTAGAGAGCTTGTAACGAACCACCTCATTTAGGACAAAAAGGAGTTTACTGTTCTGCACACCACGGATCACAAAATATTTGATATCGTCAGCTTAGCCTCGTGGTTCGGTTGGTAGAACACGTGTGATGCTGGAGCGTGGATGATATCCTTATTTGGGCTTGAGCCACAAAATTGACCGATGAAGCTTAGTATGTGGATCATATCAACGGTGGAATAGTTTCCTAAAAAATGTTCCACAGAATATGGTTAGAAACCTTGCAAGCCAATAGTGGAAAGCCGTGGCGGACAGCATTGTGTGTTTCACTATCAATCTGCATCTCTGGGTCCCGGTTTCCAATTTTGCTCGATAGTGGAAGGGATTAAAAGCTGTATCATCATGTGATCTGTAGAATCTATCCACAAGGAAATTCCCGGACCGTACTTCTGCATTTTACTAGGGGTTAATAGCCTCCTTCGACATTGGTGTCCCAGTTCTGACTGGGAGAAAAATTCCACTCCCAGATGAACATCTTGGCAAGTTCAACTGAATCACATCTCATAAGTATTTCAGAGTTGCATACGACTATCAAATTACGTCTCTGTTATTCGTCATTCTCAGTGGGACGTTGAATGTCTGTCACTGTTTGGTATGCATATTAAGTTGGGTTAAAACGCATCCTCAGCAAATTGTTTCGCAATACATCTGGAAGCTGGACGTTTCACAAAGCAGTAGTTATTCCAAGATATAGAAAAAAGTGCAAGCGCCAAAAAGTACTCAAAAGGAACGGGACGAAAAACCAGGCATACTACCCAACGTCGTCATTAACGGACAAAGGCCATCAAGTGGCCAAATAAGAAATTATCACGGAACTTATCCATTTGTATAGCTGAACAAGTAAGCTGTAACTGCATTGAGAACAAAAAAGGCATAAATTTGATGAAATCAGTCAAAAATCGTGGAAAAGCCGATGTGATAAAGAATGCGACATCAACTGGAAGTTTGCAGTGAACCAATGATTTTCTATAGTACTCAGTTCTAAGGTGTAAAAATCAAACGAAAGTGACGTACATATATATTATGTGATGCGTGAAATTATACTAAGCCCCAACCGATTTTCTACGAATCCTTTTCAACCAAACATTTTCCGACCTCCAAAATTTGGCGTACTTATGTGTCAACCTACTGCCACAGTACATATGCACACGGATCCTAAAAATGACCCAGATAAATTGGTTTATCCCGGATAATGTGCCTCAGCAGTTGCGAAATGCTGCTAAAACCCACACCTGGACGAATGACTCAAACAAACGGCTGGTTAGAAAATACAATGACTTTTATTGTTATTTGCTTTACTTACTATTATTAATTTGCACCGGCTTGAAATCAAGCATGATGTCAACGCAACATCAACAATTACAAAAAATGGAGGGAGGAAAACAGGAGAACATTCAACCATCGTATCGGTGCTGTCTTTCAAAGCTGTCTGCGTTGTGCGCTGTTATACGGCTCGGTCTCACGGTCCATAGTAGGCCTTTTTATTCGAGGTTGTAGCTCTAGCCCGTGCGTAGCTAGGCGCGTCCTACAAGGCAGCGGCGTTGGTCCATATGAGCCGGAGGCCGAACGTCTGGTTCATTTGCCTCTTCTGGGAAAAACTGTCGGCTAAGTGGAACGTGACAAAGAGCTATGGCCTTATTTAGGGATGGACCACGTCACAGTGCTATCAGAAAATGTATGTGGTGTATTAGAGTGGGTAGTGCTAGCCAAGTGAAAAACCCACCACATCCTCGAGTATTGCCGCTGATCGTTTACGACAGCCATTTGGTGAGTTCATCCTATTCACGATTAACCTTAGGTGCGGCCGTTCCCCTATCCGTGACCTTGGAACGCGCCCGATAGCTTACAGTTGTACTCAGATCGGATTGGATAACGGGGCTGATGACTAGAATAAGACGATTAGGTATGCTTTTATTGATGTTCCATGTTGTCCCATTCATCGACGATGGCATACGTCAGCTCATGGAAAGTGCCGAAGACCCTTGCGTCCTCATAGACTGGCTCCGCCAAGAGATCCCGGATGTTTTCAATCGAGCTCAAGTTCGGATTGTGAGCGGGTCAGTCCACGGTCTTAGTGTTTCAGTGCATTAGCCACATTCTATTGAGGCTGGTAATATTTATGGCCTCGTGGACATGTTGAAGTATCATGAATCCTAATCGGTCCTCCGAAATCTTCTGTTCTGTTTGAGGAATCAAACGTCTGTTTCCCTTCCAGCATTGCTATCTTAGTTTTTCCACCCTTGAACATAGCACCACAGACCATCGCGGAACCACAAACAAAGGCCCGACGACTGGAGTTTAGCTTCCTATTGCTGACTTCGTGCCAGTAGCACATGATTTCATTACGATTGTCGAAATCAAACTTTCTCATGGCTAAATATCAAATCATTCCATTCTGCCCCATTCCTCTCGATTTTAAACATGACGACCATTCATCCAGAGCACTGTTCTCATTTTTCCGTACTGTAAACGTGATTCAGAATATAGCCGTTATAAACCCTAAATAATACTTTCAATTATAAGGATGTCTGCAACTTCGATGCACTTGTATTTTGGTTGAATGCACGAAGCAAGAGTTTTCCCATATTCTGTTCATGGATTTTCATTTGAATTGCACGTTTTCTCTTCACGGCACAGTGATTTGGATCCATCAAAAGTTACGAATAGTATTTGACGATCTGGAAATCTTCTTGGATATCTGCCTATCGCGGATTCTTTGCATGCAAGAATTTTTCACTCTTCCAACCCAAACAGCCTTGGATTTCGTACCAGTGTTCTGTTTTGATAAATGATAAGATGCTAATCCTAACCAAAGCGTAAAGCCTGAGTTGACTTTCTTCATGAACCACGTGTGACGTGAAAACTACTCAATAACGTGTGACTAAGCCTTCTTGACAAATGTCGTAGTATTTCACGACCAGCTGGTTGTTTTTGTCATTAAGCCCGGGGGTGAGTTTAATCGCATTTCGCACCCTCTGAGGAACTTTGCCCAGTATCTGGGCCATGCATATTTAATGTTATTGGGTTGACACAAGCATGGAAAATGTGGTCACTTAAAATGATTTGGTTGAAGAACCGTAGAAAAACAGGATGTGCTTGTTAGCATTTAGTGCACTATATGACCGGTTTACATCAAGGTGGTCGGTAGACACAAAAATCACCAATTTTTAGTTTCGTTTTTTTAGCATTCTGGTTTACGGGTGATAAACTATTGTAAGAAAGAGGAGGTGCGCACATATTTAAGCAGATAACCGGTTTCTAAGCCTCAAAAGGATCTCACTGCACCCCAAAGAGTGATGTGACAAGACAAAAAACAATAAAACCACGGCGTGAACATGTCGCATCCTGTCTCACATGTGGACAGACATTGAAAAACTAAGGTCACTATAGTTGAGAGGGAACAGATATCACCTCTCAGGAACTGACCCGTTCAACGATCCGCCCGAGGTGAATCAACTCAGTCATCCTAGAATGTGATGTGTGGGCGGCTACCTGACAATAGCGATTACAACCATAAAAGACAATCTATTAAACTATCGTTGTTCGTGTCTAACGCATCGCCCATCCATCCAAAGGACAGTAAAGAGAAGTCTGAACAACCACTAACCATGCTCTCCTTCAGCAGAAACAACTATTAGAAGTCGAGATAGTGTGTGAACACAAAAGCGCCACTAGTCGCGACATTTGAGTGGGTGGATCACTTGAATCCCAACCAGGAAGCCCGACACACCCAACCTGACCAAGTTCATTGGTCAAGCATCTAAAGTTTCTTCTAATGGTATTACTTCCTTGATGTCTCTTGAGTTTTCGATTGGATTTGTTTTGATACGCACTTTATCGCGGCTGTCTTATGGCACTCGACAAAGGCACGTATCTACCATAACGCTATACGCCCCGTACTCAGCTATGGCTGCGAAACAGAGGAGCCAAGGATACCGGAAGGCTGGAGGTACTTTACTACCGGTGTCTGCGGCGCATTTCGAAAGTAAATTGACGTGACAGAGTATACAATGACAAAATTAGGAGACGATTCTGCGAAATCGACGATTTCACCCTCTTCTTTCAAGCCTATCAACCGGTGTGGATGGACCATATCCTATGCCAACCTGAGACGAAACGAACCAAACAAACAATCCGTTCCCAACCCTGCTCCAGGTGGCACTTTCTTCGTGGTGACCAGCTCAAAAGTTGGACCAGTACCGTCGAGAAGGATATAGAACGCTTAGGCCTACGGTCGGTCCGTAGTGGAAGTGGATGGCGAACTTAGCCCAACTCGTTTCCAGGCTAACGCGCACGGTCGGTTGTAACCGCGATATTCATGGAGCCGACTTATCCTCCAGTAGGAGATAGTCGTATAAAAGTTAGTTAGGAGGATAAATCGGCTCCATAGATATTATTTTCAAAATGATAATTCTCGGGAATAGGGTGCGAAGTAGTTTCCCACCACTGTTCGGGACTGTTGTATTATTTGGACGCCCAGAACGGACTGGGAGGTTACCTAACGGGACCTCAAGCGACATTTTTGTTCAAAAATGCACCTCTAGCCTTTGATCACCCAAGCTCAAACTTCAAGACGGCAGGGTTATTCCGAATGAGTCAGTGGTCTATTGTGCAGTTCATTCGCCTCTTGGGGAGAACTTTGCCGAGTAGATAGTACGCCATAAGGGACGGTGGTCTTGTTTATTGGTGGGTGACGTTCGCCACGTCAAGGTGCTGTCCGAAGACTTAAACGAAAACCCGCCACGTCCTCGAACATTGCCGCGACTGCTTATTCAGTGATCTTGTGTTCACTTTGGTTACGACTAACCACCAAAAATGAGGATGCGCCCGGTACCGTGCAGCTGTGTACTATTTTCTTTTTATCGTCCGCGTAACCCTGAGTTAACTCGGTACGGGAGGTACAAGCAGTAATTTGATAACGCCAACTAAGGTTTTTTATGGTATACCCACAAACCAGTCGTTATACTTAACAATTTCTTGTCTTTGATAAGAAAATCAGCAAACAAATTACCATGTGAGGCCAATAACGGTGTCCATTGTTTAATTTAATGGCCCAAGTCTAAGATTGCTTCTCTGTGGCCCCAATGCATTTGATTCACTGGCCATCATTATGAGAACTCCTCGCATCTCTTGATCTTGGTTCAAGCTGTCAAGAATGCGTGCTTATCCCCTATTACGGGAACAACATCATTATCAATCGTAAGCCCTGATAGAAAAAACTGACAAGACAACCTCTTTTGAATTTGTAAAATGATTGCCCTTAAGTGTCCACGTTGTGCTGAACATCGGCGGGGAGCAAAGAAGTCCTGCAAAAGTAACCGAAATGTGGTCCGAGATCACTACGTTAGAATTGAAAGCGTTCCATCAAGCTGGAATTGTGCGTCTATCATTTCGGTCTACGAGATGAGGACATTCAGCGTTTTCTCCAACCACCGCGGGGTGAATCTGATATCATTCTCGTTGAGGCTGTTAGCCTCGGTAACTCTCCATATGTTGACCCCAGAACGCGAAAAACAGTCAGATTTTCGTCTCAGTTGCCGGTGCATCGATGAACCTTTTACTTCCCGTTAGATGCCTCAGTTCCGCTAAACACATCACAGACCAGCGGTGGTCATATTCTTGGGCATCCGAATAGCTTTTGACCGGCCCGCTTGGATTATATCGTTAGAAAGAGAGTACCTGATTAACTGATTCAGGTGCTATACCGTCGGATATCAGGCCGAGTGGGAGCACATGGATCATTGTCGACTTCCTTTTCAGCTGGAAGCGATGTTCGCGATAAGTGTGCACTCTCATATTTGAAACTGACTACATCATACGAAAAGTGTGGAAAATTCAAGAGGGTAAAGGCCCTAAGCTATTACCTGGGGACAAACTTTCATAATTAGATTACGCAGAGAACATTGCGTTAGTTTGTGGTGATGCTACTGTGGCGTGGCGCGTTCTGAACAGTTTCGCATTGTCCGTCTCGCGTCACGGAATATACTTTTCATCGTCAAAGTGAAAAGTACCACTAAAATAATGACAGACGTTCACTCCCGCACTCATCCTTCGTCGTGACCGGTTAAAAATTGCCGAGAAGTTTGTCTGCTTGGAAAGTTACATAAATGCTGATGGGAAGGTTGGAGATGAGGTCAACAACCAAACAGCGAAGGCTCGGGCGGCGTTCTGTAATCTTCGTTACCAGTACAGACGACGAGACGTCTCCAAACCTTTGGAAGATAAATTGTATAATGCTACTGTATACAGTGTGCGTCTATACGGTTGCGAGACCTGGTCTGCTCGAGCAGCCGATTTTGACCGGCTATGCGCTTTCGATCATAATTAACTGAGGAGCATTTCACAAGTTTGGTGGCAACACTGAGTTCACATTTCGTATACGCGTTTTTGGAACCGGACGTGTCACGCTCTCCGTAAGTGTGTTGTCATCACTTCTCCCGCTTCATTGGTGAATACATATATTACGAGTGCCTCTCTATCGACCTCCTCGTCGTGCATTGCTCGCGGATCCTGGGGTTGACTGGAAAAGCTATGACGGGGTACCTGTCGGTCAAAACGTTGACTATGAGGCTTGCTTCCTTCGGTCTTTCATACTCGAGTAACTGGTGACCTTGAGAATCACGGCTCGCGTTGTTTAAAACCTTGTCAGAAATGGCTCAAAGTCGTAGACCGTGGGGGTTATGTTGAGAAAGTCTGTGATCGAACTTCTGCAACCTGAATATCAGAAATTTGGTGAAGAAAAACTAAGAAACGCAATACTGTGGATTGAAATTCATCTAATAAAGTCATTCAGGGAATGTCCCTAAGCAGTTTTCGGGATAAGATAGGAACAAACTGAAATTTACGAAGGACAAAATGAAATGGATAACATAAGAGGACATAACCGTAATACTGAATCTGTTTGTTTGTCTGGCCATCTATTTGTGGTATACTGTCGATGCTAGCTCGACTGCATTTTCGCGCACTGGTGGGACGCACAAGAGTGCCAGACGAGATAAACCAAACGGAATTTATCGTGGCCGCACAAGTGTAACGATAGCACGAACTGTCCGATCCAGGACATAATACTTTCCATTCTCGTCAGACTAACTGGGAGATCCTCGGCTCGACAAATACGTATGTCTAGCCAAGGCAACACGCGCGAATCGAATCCACTTTTTTTCTTCTTCACAAACGCGCGCACAGATAATGAATGATGATGACAAAACCAAACACTGGAAATTCGCCGCACCGGGCACAATGAGAATAACACAAAGCGATCTTTTGACTAATGCTGTGCCCAGCCAAACACGGTATTAGTTGAATAGATTAAGTCTGTGAACATTCTGACTGGATTGTTTTTGACTGAATGGGACGAAAGTTTGTCACACCCTTGAAACATTCCAGGTGGTTGGGGGAACAAAGGGAAGAGGTGGGGGGGGGTATTACGTGCCAGTCCGTGAACGGTCAACTTTGAGGACAATCGAACAATTTTCCGGATACTAGTATTCTTATCATTATTATCGAACCTATGGTTAACGAAGCACAAAAACTGTCGATGCTAGAAAACGCGCGCACAAACCTCATCGAACAGTGCGAACTCAGATGAACCGCGTTTCGATACGATGGAATGACCGAACTGCTTCTAAATAAAATCTGACAGTAGAAACCACAAAACGTAACATACGAGCAAATGATAAAATTCATCATCACTTAACCTGAACGTCTCGTAATCATATAGTTGAGCATAATACGAACTGGAAAATCGATTTCGTTAGGGTAGGGGGGACTATCTGTATTCACTTGAAGCCAATGAGTAAACAACTGTGCTTCCCATCTACTGTCCATGACAATGGTTCAGAAAAGATTCAGATGGTAAATTCACCAGTCATTGTGGGACTGGAAACCACAATCGTGAATGCCACCTACTATTTGGTAATAAGCGCGCTACCAGGGGAGCTGCAAGTTCAGATCTGCAGCTTTGGTTATTTCGCAAGTTAAAAATCACCCAATATATCTTTGTGTATGTGCGAACTATCCAAAATCGTCATGAATACGAAGTCAACCGAGGTTAAGAGATGTTGGTTAGATGAATGACGTGTTGACCGATTACACGCATGGTTAAGTCTTCTGGTGGTCCGTAAAGGCCGCGGATAAATAGCAGTCAAGGGATGGAAACATGCAACAAATTTGATGTAAGTCGGAAAGGCAGGGGCTGGACACTGCTGTTGGTGCGATGAGCAGGCATGCTTGTTTGTCCGTGTGTGGGTGTGTGTGTGTGGGTGTGTGTGTGCGTGTGTGCATCGTATAATTAGTGGGAAAACTCAAAGACATTCCGGATAACTTGAACTTCCTTTATTTTTGTTTAGTTCACCTACATATTTCGACATATTTAAACACCACACAGGCGTAATGAGACATTCGTATCAGTTTTTTCCCCACTTAGCACACGCAAAACAGGGATTGAACAGAATTGACTTTGGGCCTCATTCTCGTGTGCGTTCAGTTGTCAGCTATCAGCGTATACAACGTACATGTTCATTTAAAGCTAGGGTAGCTATCATATGAGTAACTAGACGTGAACATGATGTGGTGGTCAGGGTGAGATTGAATATTCTGGATCATTAACTCGGTAACTGCGTCGGGGTAAGCGAAAAGCATGTTATAACCAGCGCAAGGAGGCAAGAGGATAGATGATCAGAAGGGAAATGAGGTGACGTCCGCTGTCGCAACCAAGGCAACAACTGTTGCGCAAAGACCATCTCTTTAGTACTGACGTTACCGGACCACGATCGAGGATCACGCCGTGGGTGAACTACTATCTCAATGGTTGAAACCGATTGGCAACAAGTTAGACTGAATATCAAGTGTTGTACATTTACTGAACTTCTACCTTCAATCAGTGTACGACTGCTGTATCACTTACGAAGATCATCGGCAAGTCCCCGGTGATGTCCGAACTCGGAAAGTGTAGGGTTGCGAGCGCTAAACGTCTGCTTGAGAATCTGCGGCTTCTTGCCGTCATTGGTATTGATCTAATATGCGGAGTTCTCGTTCATCTTCAGGGCGGTACTAAGGCCTGCCACGTGACTGCAATGTGGTCTAAGCCGGTAGGTCATCTGCTCCGTTAAGGCCATACTGCCCAGTTGCGAACTAACTGTCGTTCAGAACGTTCTCGTGAACTTCACCTACTAACGAATTGCATTGTATTTTAGGTTGTCGAAAACTACTATCGATTGTTTTATACCATGGCATTCATTTTGGAAATCGTATTCAGCATGATTTCATAGAAATTCATGAAAACACGATCCAGATCAGAAGGGTTGATGGGTAGACGTTTTTGAATATGGTATGGTAGATTTGACAGATTTTAGATTGAAAAATATCACACGCGGTACTAGAGCGTGGTTGGCATCCATGCACGAGTTCGAATCGTGCCGGGATCGATAACTTTTAACATTCGAATCAATTCAAATGAACGTCCTGTTTTTATTATAGGAATTATTTCTTTTTTGAATGATACAATGCCACCAGATATGAGCAAATGTCAATGTGAACCATAGACCATTATCCGTTTGGAATAGCTTGGAATGTGGAGTTAACAAAACAATCCGTCCCATTACACCGGATAAAATTGGATCATACAAAGCGGTTGGGTGTTTGGCTTAGAGACACAACACCCGAGAACGTGATCAACGAATTCGGTGATCGCTGACAAAGTTTGTCGACGGCTAATGATAGACTAGAAAAAAGAGGAAAAACCAACAACACAAACGAGCTGGTTTCGGTCGCCTCCTGTGCTCGCACATACCCGTTGAATAAGCTGGCATACTGGATAGTAACGGAATTTCAGTGCCCAGAAATCTGAGCAGTTGACTGGTGGTCGTTCAGTTAGTGCTTCCGTTCTATTCTTCTTTCAGTCTCACGAATACTTATGAAATTCTTACTTATAATGCAATGTTCTGATCCTGATAGCGTGAACCCTTGTAAACGAACCACCCAGGTTTCATAACTGAATCACCGGTGGTAAATGCCACGTCACAACATGACATATTACACACGACTTAGGGAGTCGATTTTAATCAAAATAACCCTGAGAAAATATGGTCAGTAGTTGTGAGTTACTGATTCCGACGAGATGGACTGTTTGTGCCGATTCCCAACAGTAAAACACACACACACCAACAGACAAATGGTAGGTACACTGTTGGAGGCGTACGAGGACATCATTTGGGGCGATGTCGCTTTTTGAAAAATATTCTTACGGTCTTTGGTTAGAACACAGTTGGAGAACCAGCCCAGATAACCTTGCCGTTAGGTGTTTGATTCGTAATCGTTCACTCCGGGTTCGATTCCTAGTGGAGTTTAATGGATGTGCAATGCTAATAATTCCTAAAAAGAACAAACAGCCGCATAGCGCTTCCATGATTAATTCCAACTGTGAGGTGAACGTTACCAATACATGACGAATCATATTTTGTAAAAAATAATCTTTCGCTACTTACACTCATACAGCTGATACATCGATCAATAATACTCGTTTGATTGACCTTTGCACCTTACCTTGAGCATCGGAATCGCCAAAAACGGCCACAATCAT
Organism: Fasciola hepatica; assembly: GCA_948099385.1. Classification (NCBI taxonomy): domain Eukaryota; kingdom Metazoa; phylum Platyhelminthes; class Trematoda; order Plagiorchiida; family Fasciolidae; genus Fasciola; species Fasciola hepatica. Next base: position 5,519,220 of record CANUEZ040000027.1, on the reverse strand, counting down.
TATGTCCGTAGAGTGAACGCTTCAAAACGATTGAGACAAATCCCGGTAGGATTCGTCTATTATCTCGAAGAAGTCTCAGTCATTCGATAAGTACACAAAAAAGAACGGACAAGTATCGGTGTTCCAGTCTGGGGCTATTGTCACGTACAGAACCGTACGGCCGAACTGTGCACCAACGACTGCTGAGTGGGATCGAGTCTAGCAGGTCGCAACAACTCCCACGCTCAACGTGATCCCGATTCCAGTCTCAGACACCAAACGTTCGACGTGAGTAGAGTAATGTATGGACAACAGTAATGCCTGGACAGTGAAATGTTGTCACCGGAGTGGGTGGGATTTTGTGTGTGTACTACAGACATGCGTAAAATGATTATTTCGAATGTTTAAAAACTTCTAGCTGGGTAGCCTGTTCGCCCGCTTGGTGTGGGAACGTTGAAGGCAGCCACGGGAAAGGTGCCCAGGTCTGAGAATCGAATGTGGTTTTCATTATCTCCAAGCTATCCCAATTTCCCCGTCACGATTAGATGTGACTACTTGGAAGAGAGATGGGCAGCAGAGTGAGAGAAAAAATATGTTTCCGAGAGACCGCTGTAGATTTCCTGGCTGACGATACTTCGCGGCTGCCCACGTAAGAGAGTAAGTCTGGTATAAGTGAAATGATTGCAGTAATCCATAGATTTCCAAAGGCAAGTGTAAGAATACAAACCAATGGACAATGAGAACACGTGATATGTACCTCACGAAATAAGGCTTACTGCGGAACACTAAAGCCAACCTGATCAACCCACTTCCCGATCGGTGTGGAGCGATACATACAGATAGAATTTGGTAAAAAAAATAATATATTGCGGCAGGGTTTGCGGCAAAATCATCTACGTGTACACAGACGAGCAAATTCACCACAAAACAAACTTTATTTGAAACCCCGTGGTTTTTCCACATCACGTCAGAGACACTGTCGACTTTGACAGGTCCGATACAAAGAAGTAATCGAGGCCAACGTGGTTGAGCAGGAAGCATGAGGACATTTTAATACCGTATCTGACCAAAGGCGACAACGAATTAGAGCAATACCTTCGGACTTAAGTTTGCCTGTACTGCTACACTCAAATGTGTTTTTTGATCAACAAAAAACGCACTATTCCCGTCAGATACGAAAAGGACGGGGAGTGCGAAGGGGAATATTCCAAAACAAGCAGCCCACAGTAAAATTTCGAAGCAGGCGACGGGAATTCCATGTGGTGATCAGTACCAATTAACGAGCAGATCCTCGCATCCCGGATAACTTAGCTCTATGGCTCGTTGCTCTTCGCTGACGGTGAACCATCCGGCTTGAATTGGTAATATTTCGTTTACTACGAGAGTGGTGAACAAGAACCGCAGATAAACCACATCAGGGAAACAACCAGATTTGCGGCAAAATAACCACAAGTGCGAATCACCTATGGTGTTTTCATACTGGGTTCTTTCTAAGGGTGGCATTGTCGGGAAGTGACTGGCTTTTCTGAGTCCAACAATTGAAGGACAATTGGTGCAATTATTATGTGACAGAAAGCCAGACGTTAAGTAATGTACACCAGGATTAAAACCAAATTATTACACAGTAGAACTAAATAGATAGATGGACGCTTGAATGAGTAAAGGGACATCCAAAAAAGTGTACCTTATTCGCAAAGAATCAACCGAGGGGGGATTCATTTTTCATTTTCCACCTCGTCGTTTTTTCCCCAGGAAACGACGTTCCACTCGAAGATCAATGGTTTGAAATGTTCGGGGTCGGCTGAACAATTAGAGTGCGCACAAACAGGCATGCCGCAATTTTCATACAATCCGACCGGGTTTGTTATGTTTCAAACAAGACGCACTGAACTAACTGTTTTTTGTTGTTGCACGTTTGCTCACGAGTGCAGTGAAAGGGGTATGTACCTCATAGGAATGAAGGTCTACTGCACTACTTGGGATAACCGACCCTGAGACTTGGAGTGATGTAGAACTACATGAAGCGCCAATAGATCAGATGTGGTAACGATCCGAAAGAGGATGGATTACTGTCCCGCGGTGTCGGGGATTCGAACCTCGGACCTCCGAGGTGGTAATCAAACGTTCGAAAAACCACGTGATCGTCACCGATCATTATTCAACTTTTACCACTATATCCAATTCTTTTTCTCTCTGTTCATTCTGTGCCTCCAGTAATACATGCCATGCTGCCAGAAAGTCGAATGCGACTATGGACAGTGGGAAGATAAGTCAACTGTATCCAAAACGCCAGGGATATCGTAATTTCGTGGGGCTTGGATACGGAATAGGAAAACCCCACGATATAGGTTTTGTTCACATGAACGACAGTTGCGGATGCGTATCCCCTCACAGCGCATACATATATGAACAGGCAGACGAAGAGGAGAAAAGGGGAAATAAGATGACTGCGACGGAACCAGCGCCTAATGGTTGCTATTCTCGCTACAACTAGGCAGACTTCACTGAGCACATTTCGTACACACAACCAAATGCAGATATGAATTTGAAAGAGATAGATAACAGGGCTGCTGAGAATGTTAAAAAAAATAACGAAAATCTGGAACGTAAATTGCTTGATTTTTCATGCAAAAAACTTCTTGAGGAAATAGCCACAGGGCATGGAGATTTTCTGCGCGTTCCCGAAGTACCAACCAGTGGAAAGCATTCGACTGGTTGAACCGCTTGGAAATCACCTATACTCGCCGTCGTGCATATCAGCAAATGAGCTTCCAGAGGAGTTTTCAGAAGAGAATTTCACATACTGACTAGTCAAGGAAATTCTCACTGGTGCATTTCTGATCAACACCTGGGATCGCGCGGCATTCGTGTATGGATCCAAATTTTTCGAAAAGTTAAGCACAGCGACCAACCTCAAAATCGCCGGTCTTCCTCGTCGTGAAGGACAGACATCGTTGACAAATCGCTGAACGCGTTCATTCACTTGTTTCGGTAGCACGAGATTTAATAACTAATAAACAATTCGCCATGCAATGTCAACTGGTCACTCATTGTAGGGAAACATGGATTTGAAGTAAACATGTGGGAAATCCAGATCACATGCCCAAATCTAATTTCCTTGCTCCGAGGTGTTTTGTTGGATACTACGTCTACAGTTGCCTTCCAACTATCCTCACCATACTCCGACACAAGAAGAATTTAGATGAGAAGCGAAGTATCCCATTAGTGTTTTGTTTTCGCTTAAACATGACAACAAACTCTCTACAGCAAATAGTCTTACTAAAATCCGGTAGCTTAAGTCTTCACCTGCCAATTCTCCGATTCGAATCCAACAGTCAAATGTGATGGTAGGTAGCTCTTTTCTGTTACCCAGATCACCTAAATTATCGGCGATCTGATGTGGTTCTCCACTCCAAGCCTCAAGGTAATCGCTGCCTAACCCCCACTCTCCGATAGTGCAGTGAGCTCCTTATGAGAGAACGGGCACACCCTCTGCATATAAATATGGAATCAAAAATGAACGTGATGATTATAAGTGGGCAAATGAACAAGTAACAGATAAATAGCAGTGTTGTAACAAGAGTGAAACGGTATCCCGGTGTGCGAATTAACCGCACTTAAATTCCTATCTCTTTGGTTTCCCTTGTAGATCCTCCAAGACCTGAGGAATGCTGAAGCTAACGAAGATGGTAGTTACGCAGCACAAGGCCGATGAAAGAAGAGTGAATGAGCAGACTGAAAGACAGAGTTCGTGAGAGTATCCTGTGTGTAGAATGCCCACCTGCTAACAATACAGTTACCTCTGTGACTTTTCCCTGTTTTCATTGTTCTGTGTTTGTGTGTTGTGATTGGCTGGGGCAGATACTCATGATTTCCGAATCCGTTTCAGACCGATTGGTGTGCCCAGGCTGACTAGATTGTAATAAAGTAAATGAAGTCTACCAAGGGACGCGTTGCGGCCGTAGATAAAAGCGTTGACCGGAAACGGTAAATATACGTAACTTTAGCTGACCAATCATCATGTACCTGGACTAGGTAACTCGGGAGATGGAATAAAAGACCAAAATGTTTTACAGAACAAAGCTATTCAAAGTTTTGGAGTTGGATTTAAGTTGTCCTTACGCCAAATGGAAAAACGAATGTATGGGGCACACAGTGCATTATGTGTTCATCACTTATCACAACGTAGCAATGGCCGATGAGTTGTGTTCAAATCGCATAGTTATATCAGTCCCACAACGGATATTGATTGGTTTATAATGGTCTCATGTGTTGGCACATATATAAACAAAAGTGTCCATCAACAAATTTGGACAAATGCACCACTTTCGCTGTAGATGTACAACTCCGAGTTAGTTCATTCAAAGTACCACACAATCTGGTGCTGCAGGTGCCCAAGTATCCCTTCCACCCTGTTTTACGCAATGTTCGATCATGATGTTCTTATGTCACTCACTTCGAGCGTCAATAGATGCAATAATTCTACGACAGGTTTAACGAAATGCATAAGAGAGGGAGAAGTATCAATGTTATTATTAAAATTGTTTGACCTAAAAGTCATCGATATTATTTCTCGGCGTATGATGATGCTTTTGTACAGTTAAACACAGATACATATAGACACACAACGAGACGTTGTGCGTGTGAGTATGTGTGTTGTGCTTAGTCGCGGACGTTGTCTAGTGACCGCAACTGCAAGGTGTGACTAATGCCCAAGGTATGCGCGTACATATGGCCGCCATGTTCAGCAAAAGGAAGTTAGCAGTGACCCCAGGGTAGTACAATCCCCCATTGGAAGACATTATGCAAAGTCTGTCTTTGGGGAAAAAAATCAAAACCAGACAGTACAACTGTGTCTCATAATTGTAGAATACGCATCACGCAACGTTCCGATGCCGGTAGTATAAGCATCAAATATTGGGATTTTCATGGCGTCAACGATAGCTGGTTTGCAAGCAAAACATAGAACTAACACTCTTGCATCACAAACTCAGCGATGCAAAAGACAGCAACGCCTGCGGGAGAATCACTTATCTAATTCAAAGATACATTTTTGCACGAATGCAAACACAAAACCCGAAAGAAAAAAATCTCGAGCAATAACAAAAGTAAATAACCACTTGATTCACCAATCAATTCACATTGCGGACATGTGACTAAAATTAAAATGCGGAACTGATGAGAATCCGACCCGTTGGAGTTCAAAAGCGTCTTATGCCAACCATTGGGTTTGTTTGCTTGCAACACGTTGATCCGATTGAACCTGTTGCCTTGTTGATTCGAGACAGATGTGCACTGATATGCTCGCTGATGAGTATGGAGCTCCCGTATCATCCGTGTGTCTTGGTGGATATGCAATCTCGAAACAAACATGACGAAACGGTTGCCTAGCTGCGCTTCTATAAACGCAATGACCAGTGGCACACCAAATACGTATGATACTTACAGTCCGTGGGCGGGTATATAGTGGCTCGGACGATCGTTATTTGTATTTGAGAGAATTTGAAACCCCCTCAGCGGGTACAAAACTACAAAGTAGTAGTTATATTTTAAGTGAAAAAATGATAAGCGAGCTTGCTAAAACGTGCTCGTAGGTCAGATGAAATCGGAATCAGTTTATGAGATGTCTTCCCCGAAACACATGTACTGCCGGTAACCGTAATGACCCATCTACTCGGCTCATAGCCACATCTGATTGGGTGTGATTCCGCACTCCAAGCATCAGAGTCAGGACTGCTAGTTCACCTTTGATTGTGCAGTGAGTCTTTAGGGTGATGGAGTGTTCCTCTTTTCGATGGGATTATGCACAAGCAAGGACTTACTTCTCTAAGATTATTATTATTATTATTATTATTATTATTATTATCAACTTCGTTATTGTCCGTGTGCAACTTACCGGCAGTTCGGATGTTCCGGAGTGTGTTACAGTAGCAGCTACAGGGTGTGCACAGAGGGAGAGAAAGGGAGAAAATGAAAGACGTTAAGCCGATTGTGATTGTATCGATCGGATTCATGAACGCATGAAACAGAATGTAGACTACAAACTTTTATAACTTCTTAGGCGGAACTGAACAAGTTAGCACGTAGATGGATCTTCTCCGAGTTGCGTTCATAATAAGCTTCAATTTCCTATTAGTATTCTGTGCCTACAAATCAAACCAATGCGAGAGACATATACCATAACCACAAGAGCCCACTACAAGGTTACAGAGTACACCGGAAATCGAAGTGCAGAATAGTACAAGGCTTCAAACATTCAGGCATGATAAAAAGCCAAGGAACATCAGAGTTTTGTGCACAACCAAAGTGGATCACCGGCGCATTGTGCCTGGAGTCAAGAAAGTACCATTTTAGCAAAATTATTTCCGTTAACAATAAATGAAATCAATTACTGACGTTTCAGGAATCCGATGTGTGGTTGTGGGGTCCCAACACACCGAAAAATCAATTGTATTTCTCCAAAAATAGAAAACAAAATCTTTGAACTCCGATGCCCTTTGATATCTGGAGAGAGTAACGAATGGAAGATAAGTTGATGTGGCATGTTAATAGAGTAGCAGACAAGTATGATATCCTCAACCATCGATTTTAGCTGAACAGGACCCGATGAGAACAGACGGAATGTTACGAGATGAACGCATTGAGTTTACGATTACTGATCTTGAACATAACATGCCAGTCTATCTATGGTACAATAAAAATATTGCAGTGTAGTAGGTTGGATTGTCGGGTTAGTGCCAAGCTGAGCCAGAAGTTTGTGTCAAACGTCTTTGTGAACAGAGTGCTAACCGGTGCGAATATTTACGCCCCCTGATTGGGCACATGAGGTTCGCGGCATTGTTAGTTGGAAACACTAGGTGAAACAATCAAGAGCCGCGATCGCCAGCGTACTGATCTTAAGACAACCATTTTCATTCTTTCTGTACGTAATCTGTTCAACGCATATGATCTTGGATGCATGTAATTTCACAGTTTCTGCCGTGATGCTCGTTCTCTTTTTTGCAGCATGCCAAGACAACAATGTATTTGGAGGAATTAACAGCGCGGCGTTTGAAGGGAGAATGGAACATTTCCAGATTTGAGCATCCGGTTAGGTTCATGCCTGTCGGGCCGATTCGACTGGCAAAACGTCTGCCAGACTGACTATTGATCATTGACCCGATTTGAGTCAGACTGCAGACAACTGGTCGATTAGCGGAAAGGGGTTGAGCGCTGTGTGATCCGGCCTGGCATGCTCGAACCGATTAGCTATTTGCTTCGGGAGAAATATTTTGCGACTGCCTAACAATTTGACGCTGTCAAAACAAGAACACAGAAGCGGATATTTGTGATAAAGAGACACATCAAGAGATCATTCAGTCACTGCCAGTGATGGCTCAAACTTTTGCAGTTGGCCTCAAGTTTATAACTGTCATGCACAAACCGATACTCTCTAATTTATGCCTCAAGCATGGCTTAAGTCCGGAAGTAGATCAGAACACAAGGAAAAGCGGGCAAAAATCGATCGTGCAAACAAAAGTGGACTCGAGGAGATTCGTCGTTCAGCATCTGCAGCAGTAGTAATCCAAATGCACCCAGTATTCGATTGTGAGCTCGAATGATATTACCGTAATCAACGGTAGTTGATTCGTTCAATTTCAATTGGTTCCCGTCCAAAGTTTTTCTGTACCACCAATGGCAAACTTCTCTGGCACGGAATCCGGCTTCCATGTGGACGACGAGCCCGGTCAAAAAACTACGATATTGATGTCAAAATCCTGAACGCCACTTTTATTCGTCCTTCATCGGATACTCTCCCATCCTATATTCCTTCTGTACCCTGAGATATAGGTCCATTTTCCTCAGAAGTCTCCACGTTACTTCGAACCTCGACACAGCTGCTGTTTCCAGACGGCTTATCGTCCACTGTTATTAAATTTGGAGCAAATCGACAATCCCGAATTATGACTACTCTCGTCAATAAATCTGTTGGTGCTGAAGCTAGTCCTGCCTCCAACAAACCCGTGACAGTATTACCTATACCCAAACATCCTACTTCCAGCGTTTTGTCAAAACGTTTTCGTCCCATTGTCATCACTCCTTCTGCGCTCAAATTGACCGAGCGCGCTATCCTAAGTGGATTGCGTTCCTCTGCGTACAAAACCAGCAGAGGAACTCTGGATGCAGCGGCTTCAGTTTGCCATTTTAATTCAAACAAATTAAATAGTTCCATGGAATTCGTCCGTTATATTTTCCTCGACTATTCCCCCATGTTTGATTCGGTCTCCCGTTCTCTTTTTCAAAATCTGGAGTCTTTTGGCTGTCCCACTTCTTTACTCTCATAATTGAATGACTACTTTTCCAACAGAACTCAACGTGCTAAAGTTGGGACAAGTTTATCGAGTCCTTTGACTGAAAACGCAAGTGTTTTTTTAGGTTATTGTTCTCTTCCTCTATCTCTTCGTCATATATATATCAGCGACTTGACCACTGGACCACCTGTAAGACCTGTTAAGTACGCCGATGACGTGGTGTTCTGTCAGTTTGCCTCCAACTAACCAGAATTTAACTCTTTTCTGAGAAGTTATAAAATATTCCGAATTTCTCGTCCCATTCTGGGCTACATCTCAACACTTCCAAATGTTTTCAGTGTACTTTCTACCCTTCTCGTTCCTCTTACCCCAATGGACAAGCAGTTATCAACGATACCTGCGTTTCCGGAGCTGACTCGGTCAAATATTTAGGCGTTACAATAAGCACCAGTCTACAGTAGTCTGCTCATATTCTTGATTGTTTTTTTAAAAAAAAGTACGTAGACTGTCTTTTCAAATTCATAGGCTAGAGCAGTTTGGTACCACACAAGGAGTCGTATTTTTCTTTTTTCCGTCAATGTGTTCTCCCAATCTTACTCCAATGCTCTCTTTCCCGGTCTACTTGAGAAAGATTTTATCACATTGCACCGCGGCTTGACCGTTATCAGTAGCGTCTCTTTGATTTCCATGGGCGCTCTTGCCTGCAAAGTTTGCTATTTCCTCATTATAGCCTGCGAAAAATTCGCAACAAAGGTTCTCGCGGGCTCCATCCATCCAACATACCACGGACTAATTTGCACACCGTTCTCATACCTCCACGCTTTCCGCATTAAGACTCACTCCCCGCCCGACCGCCCCCCCCCCACCTCCTCCGTATAAATATCTATCGCAACTCTACACTGGCTTATTTAGCACGTGTTCTAGTTGACAAGATGAAAGTCACGGAGGAACTTCGCACGAACTTCGGTGGTCGGACCAGATTTTTCCTAAATTATTTAATTTGACGCTAATTTCAAAGTGACAAAGTGATCAGTGCCCTTTCACTTGGTTGAAATACGAGTTTGTTAACTTGTTGAAGTCTTCAATACGATACAAAGCAGAAGCTTTTCAGACCCACCGATGCAGTTCAGAAGGGTTTTCTGATTTGACTACAGGTCTTCCCGTTGTCCGTCAGCCGTGTATGATAGTCTCTGTTAGTTGGTACATTGAGATTAAAAAAATGCGGAATTGATCTCTCAAAATTCACTTTGTGGGTAGAACACAGTGTAATAATCACCAATATTTCTAACATCACTGCCCAGTCAATGTACGCCTCTCATGAGGTCAATTTGGAGAGTTCGATTTAACAGATTTCTTGCTGAAAATGCTGAGAATTATCATACGCGGTTGTGAAGCGATGTGTAAAGGTTGAGTAACGAAGATAAAACCAGTGAATTAGATTTCTATGGTCGGCAAGGTTCGTTAATCAGTCTTTAAGTACATCGGCACTGAAGGCAGCGATTCCACTTGTACCAATATACTAAAGCACACGAAAAATCGTTACTGCTAGTCACACGCACACACACACACACACACACACACACACACACACACACACACACATGCATACATACATACACACGAGAGCGAAATTTCAACAGAGCTTAAATGACTAAGATCGCCTTGACCCCACTCAACGCCACCACCACCACTACCAAACACGTGGCGGGAATCAGTCTTTTCTGTGAAAGACGGTTGCTTTGTTGTACAGAAACTTGGTGGGTTAGGTAAACACGGCTACGCAAATAGCACAATTCGCACAATCAGAATCAGACGAGCTTCGTCATAGTAGTTTGGCCATTTGACACCTACGTGAAACAGGCCATATTTAGGCAACAAAGTGGAGGACAACTGGAGTGGCCTTGTTTGCCGAGCTAACCAATCGCCATCTGGACCAATTTGAACTCAGAGGTGTGTGTGTGTGTGTGTATGTGTGTCTGTGTCCTCAGTTCGAGTCACATGAGAGTTGGCGACCGGGCATGAGGGTGCATGGACTTGGGTCGAAAATCCTGACCCCCGCATGGTCGCCGGGACCGACAACTCAAAGCCGCAATCGAGGCCACGATGGACGAACAACAAAAGCCAGACTGGGGGTCCAAACGCAGTGCAATTTCGGTTTCCGGTAATGTCACACTCCACGTGGACACACACGTACCTCGAACAAATTTCACGTCCAATTCTACAAGCTAAGGGCTTGGGTGAAGTTGTGAGTATCGATTGTTCCACATAATTGAGGTGTGAGAAGACCGCTTTTGATCAAGGATTTGCTTTTGATGGTTTTCAAATCATGACTGGAGTAACTTTGCAATTTCGGTGACAAGAATGAAAAGCGTCTAGCAAGACAATCTAGAATCATTGAGAATTACGCTAGTTAGTTTCGTTAACAAGAGAGTAATAAAGGAGGAACTGTTACGAATAATAACAAGTTTTCGAAAATACAAAACGGAACAACAAGGTGGACACGGAGGAAGTAGATGATGAAAGTAAGACGGCAGAATGAAGTGACGAAGTAAAAACAAGTACGCGTTGCCTATAGCAACCGGTACTTTGTTATTACCTAGGCCGGACGAACAGTATGCGTCTCTTGGGGAAGGAAAACAGGCAACACAGAAGCCACGCTCGAATGGTTCTTGCAAAAACCGCCATTTTTCAGGGAAGAGTGACGAACTTCCCGTATTTTCTGTTCGATGAAACAAACGGACGTATACGCAAGAAGCTTGTCAAGTATCTAAATCACTGTGAATGAAACTAGCAATATGCCGGAGTCCATCACTTTCTATACCAAGTTACTTATGCAGATTATCAATTCATGTATCTAATAGGTCTATCAGCTCGGTTTTTTCGAAATCGTAATTCCGCAGCCGAAGATTAAGTATTTATCCTGGTAAACTGTATATAAAGTGACAAGTATTAAGTTCACGATCGACCGAAGCGCTTGCACCCCGCAAATGCGTTCCTTTTGCACTGATACACGGTTTCAACCGAAATTGCTCCACTGGCACAATTTTGTAACCTGTCACTAACATGAAAACAGGATGACGATAGCATTCAATAGACCGAGTAGACCCGTATCACATGATCCATAAGTATTCCACAGTCTAAATTCGGGTACCCTGTACATGGGCGGAATGGATGCATTATACGACCAGGCCTGGGATGTGGAATTTCAATCAGCTACACAAGCTCTTATTGAAAATGGAGAAGAAAGATGAATACATCCTGGTTATTACAAACTGCGAGTACCAACATGTGTTGAAAATAGTCTTAGAGGCCTCGAAAATGAAGTCATATTCACGAATATTATTTAGGATACATGCAGCAAAACTGTTCAACGCTGAGTGTGATTGTTGTGAGTTTTCACTTCTACATCGCTCAACAAATCAGAATGAAGTGTTTATTTACGCCAAAACCCCCTAAGATTCAAGGATAAACGCGGTTGCACTACTTAGAAACGCAGATCGATGCGGCATTGGAAACCTTTGTTTTGACGATAATAATGCCCAAAGTTCTATTTCTTGTGAAATGAGAACCCGACTAGTGTACTGGTGGGAATAATATAATGTTTACGGGCATTAATAACATTATCTCACGTTTGTACTTCCGTACACCGGAAAGACACACTCATAAGATATAAAGACCCACTGCTTTGTCAAACGGAAAAGGATAACCGTCCATGAACCTAAGACATTAAAGCCCCTCAATCAGGGTTAGGGGTGGTAAAGGGCCGAGTTGCAGTGGATTATCATACCGCATTACCGTTAACCGGGAATCGCGGTGTTTATGAACTTCTTACCTCGTACTTGATAACCAGGCTCATAAAACTCTATCAAAAACGGTCACACTAATCACATTACTAATTAGAAAGACGATGAACGATACTTGCGTAAGGAAATATGAAACAATTCTTTGCTGCTGTGGATCCTCACCACAGAAATTATCACGGGTCCTGGCTGGCGTAGGGCTTATTCGAAAACACCCCTCTCGCTCTCTCTCTCTCACTCTCCTCTGCCACTTTTATACTGGCAATGGCTGAATTTTACATATGATGTGTTTGAGTATGGGCGAGGCTCAAGCAGCCTACCACCGCTGCTGATTGACAGCACTGTTTGCGTTCTTTTTTATTGCTCGCTAACTGCCACGGTTGAACTGTCGAACGTTTATCCGTCGTTTGTCACTTCAATAAGCTTTCACTGCGCAATGATAGTATCACCTCAGCGGAAGATAAAGTTGCTGTACATGTGCTCTGTTGAAAGGACATCCGCGGTTTCAATGCACTCCTAAGTCGGTTCTAAGCATTACGCAGGAGTTGTCTCTTAGCCTACTGGGGCATTTTTCTGCGAATCTCACGGGTTCTCTCAACAACATGATGATTGGGATCTTTCAAAAATTTACGAATAACTATTATCCATCAGGAAAATTTCTTGGAAATCTGGTGTGTGCTTATCCCCGAATCTTTGCATGCAAGTAGTTATTCTTGTTCTAGCTCAGACAGCGTTGGATCGCGCGCCATCCCGCTGTTGTGATAAGTAAGAAGTTGCTACTTCTAATCAGTATGTATAGCTTGGGTAAACTTTGATCATGAATCATTTGTGAAGTGAAAAATTCTCAATAACACATTCCTGAGTATCGAAATCGCATCATTAATGAACAATGTCATTTTGTCTAGAAACCAGCACGGTGATTCGGTGTTCGTCAAGAGGTGTGCTTAAAATCACTTCGCACCATTTAACGTGCTTTTTGTGGGATAAATCGATTTATGTGTTTTGTGCCCGAAATCGGCGTGCACAGTTGGCATTGTAGTGGGCTGACACATCAGCATGTCGAATATGGTCACTCTACATAATTTGGTTCGAAAGTTATCATATAAAAACAATGGGGGTACTGGGACCCCCCCCCCTCTCGGAGAAGTCAACCATCATAGAAGTCAGTCACTGTGCGGGAAAAGTCTTGTTACCATTCAGAGCAAGTGAAGGAAGGATGCTATATAATGCAGTGTATAAGTTCTACTAAGTGTTGAAAGCCAGCTCGTACGTCCTGGTGGTTAGGTGTTCGACTCACAATCGTTCACCCTGGGTTCTAGCCCCAGTGGCGGCATAGTGGATGCGATGATTCCTAACAAGGCCAAAACAGCTATAGAGTGCTTCCATGATTTTTAGTGATGGGTTCGATCTTCAAATTGCACCATGAACGAAGAAACGTTTGGGATCTAACCGCAGGTCCCTCGATTAAGTGCTTATGAAAACTGTCGATCTGTGGAGCCACAAACACTACTCACATTGCTCAAAGCTTTCCAGAGAAGTGTGTGCTCACAAGAAACCTGGAAAATACGAGCTACGTAGATAGTACATTCTTCGATCAATTTTTCGTCCGGAAGACAGAGTGTACCGATTTGTGGTCGCTAGGACGGACATTGCATGTACAGTGATCACATTAGTGGACCGATTGTAGCATTCCTTCCACGACGACAAAAAAATCATCTAACTTGCAAAAGATGAACACGACCTGCAAGCATTCACGGTGGAATCGGCCAGATCAGATCTGCTTTAATTCTGATGTGCATTTAAAAACCAGACGAGCAACTGAAGAGAGAATGGTTGATATAGTTTGAGAACAGGTGTGCGCCAGAGACGAAATGCATTCACTTACCTTCCCGGATTATTTATTAACTAGTGTCGTGTTGAAGTGACTCATTTAGGATACTGTTTCATGCCAGTCAAAGTAGCCGCCAGAAAAAAACAGACTCACGGGGCAAAACATATAAGATACAAAGTCAATTAGCGGATTTTTGAACTATTACGGCGAAAGGACAAGTCATTTCAAGTTTCGAAACTGCGGAAAATTTTTTTTAAAGGGGAGGAATACAAGACTGAAATCGTCCGCTTTTGTCCTGAAAAACGAGAAATCCAGGCCCACTACATGATCACTTAGTGCAATATTTTGTTACACTTGTGATCCCTTCACATGTGCGTACAAGTGCCATGACAAAGATCGTAAAAGCGTTATTGAGATTCATGCGTGTTCTCTCTTTGACGTAGCTCTCACGTGCGCTCGTACACAGATGGATGCCTAGGATTTTTATTTGTGTGTGTGTGTGTGTGTGTGTGTGTGTGTGTGTGTGTGTGTGTGTGTGTGTGTGTGTGTGTGTGGTTTATCAGTTTGGAGCATCGGGAGACGACGGGGTGCAACACAGTCTAACATAGAGGGATGTCAGGGCAAGGAGTCTTGACAATGCTATCAGCTTCGAACTTAATAAGTCCAATTGACTGATAAGCGGACATCCGCATCAACCGATCGGTTGGACTACTTTTGGCAGCGCGGTATGCACACAAGGCTGAACAATGGACGCAATGTGTCTGTTTTATCGCAAGGCTTCCATATGTCGTTTGCATTGTGCGTGACCATGCTCAAGTTACAAGTCACAATTTGTCTTTTTACTAGCCTGCACCAGTCAGGATTTGCATATGCAACACCTACTACAGTAAATCGGGTAGATTGTTTCTGTCGTCTAGGCAGCTGCATTTAACCCGAAGCTCAGATATCGGTTGGAGTGTCTTCGCATCTACTGGTGTTTTTTGCATTTGTCATCCTCAGCCATCCGTTGCGTCGACGTGTTATGCTTTCGTCCGTCAAAGGTACAGCAAGTGGACGATAAGCAGTTACTATCGAAGCTGGGACACCGGTATATTCACAGCACTGCTCATATCCGAAAGTAACATGGTATCAGCAACACTGAGGTTGGACACAGCGCTGTTAAGTACACAACGAATCTTGAGACGAAAAACAATAAATCTCTCTACGCTATGGTGTAAATGGTGTGTTTACCATGACGACGGCTAGACTTCCTCGACATGCCTTGTTTGCAGAGGTGGGTAGTGGTTGGATGAGGAGTGAGGGCTGTCAGTGCATGGCGCATGAGAATGACACGAAAAACCTGACCAGTGGACTTGGCCGCATAGGAATTTTTAGACCTCTGTATTAGGTCTAAGAGATCCGCACACTCAAGGGCTAAAGATGTGTGCAAAGGTGTCGCATTTGTATTCACATTTGCTTGGTGCTACTAGTTTATTCACACACACACACACACACACACACACACACACACACACACACACACACACACACACACACACACACTCACACCCTTATTGTTTTAACTTCCGAGTCATTTTTGCGATGAGACACTCATTCGAACCACCACATGTATGGCATGAGTAATGGTTGGTCACATTGAACAAAATTGTGAATAACAATTGGCAAACATATCATCTATATTTATGATTCGGAGGAGAGGAGAAGGAATATCATTTTCTACCAGTGACTAAATCGAGCTAAAGACCCGACAAAACCATGAATTTCACAGCCGATCAATAATTAGGAAACCCCGTTTGGACCGATCAGCAGATTCAACACTCTAGTTTGATACTGCGGAAATACAAAACGTAACCCCGTGCTTCTGCTACTATTGCCACTGTTCGTGCGAGGAAGGAATTTGTCCGGAGAACAATCTAATCCGAATGCTAGAGCTTGTCAAACAGTTTCCCACGGAAAAATTCGTCCAAAGTTATGTCCCCGAAGTAGATGCGTGGGAAACCCGAGAAAATTAGCTAGCCAAAGGTGCTACACACATAGCTGTCTTTCGGAACAGACAGTTTCTGGTGCGGTTTTCGTAGAATAGTCTATTAACGATACGTTTTGCTGTGACGTCTTCGTGTATACACCTTACTAGTCAACCTGCGACATTTTTCATCTCTTTGAACTTCCTGCACGGTGGTATACACACGGGTTTACTCTTATTGCCGAGGAATATGAGTCGAACGATGGGATGAATTTTTCGAAGAATGAAAAAAATGCCCGAATTTTTCGATTCACAAAACCACGAAGATTATTTCTGTGGTCTCTGTGGATTCGGGTTACGAACGGAAAGAAGATGCCGTCAAAGTGACTTACGGAGTTGTCCTGGACAGGTCATAAGTGATACACCCCCAAGTGGTTTACAACAGCTAACACAGTTTCAATGGGGCCTTAGAATCCAATGTTGTCTCCTGTCTAGCACCAAACTGACCGGTAGTGGCGAGGTGGAAGGTAAACGCTCCAAGTCATTCGATTATTATTAGTTCTGCTCACTCACTCTTCCACTCATTCGCCCACCTATTTACTCATCTACCTACTCATTCACCTACCCACCTTTTCGTTTAAATACCTACTTGCCAACTAACGGAAGTATTTACTCATTTACTTACCTACCTGTGTACCCATGCATCTTCTTACGTAATTAGACGACTAATTCCCAGGGCGGTGAAGGAACCAGCGCAAACACACACTAACTTATCACGACTTTCCACTGACAACGGACGCGTATTCAATGTTTTCCAGCTATCCTATCCCCGTCGTTAAGTTGTTGCATCTCACGGATCTGACAGGGATCTAGTTTCGCACGTTCTACCTCGCTGACGTCATTCGCGAGAGAACGCGTGACATGAGATTGCGGCCAAATCAATATGATGCAACAATTTGGTGAAGGGCATACAACATTTACTGAATTAGTTCATACAAAAAGATATTTCTTTGAATGGATACCGAAACATCGAATACGTAATCGGGATGGTTGAATACAGGCTTGGTGATTTATGTGGTACCCCGAAAGACAGGAACACGATACAACTGGTGACTCTGTTTCGTCATCTGTAAAACTGGGGAATAATGACCGGAGAAAAACAAGACCATCTCACTCCTCGATTTTACCTGGCAAATCCAACGGGGTTTAGACAACAGAAAGCGACGAAAATGATGCTGAATTTTCTCGGCTGAAGTGGAACTCGATAAACGGCGTACTAGAAACGAGCTTGAGGAACGTCTGATCCAAAAACGTAACCAAACATTCCAGTCCGATCGACGAATACCTCCGTGAGTTTGTAGTATAAATTGTTGACAACTAATTCGTGGATGTGAGTTAGTTACTTCTTACCAGGACCATACAACAAACAAACAATAACAAAGAACTTGAGCATACAGTCAGAACAATACCAATGTTCCTGCGGTAAATCTCAAGCGTAATAGAAACGTTCTCTGCCAGATTGAACAAGTGGATAAACGAATTTCAGTAGAATTTGGGCTTTTCATTAGTACTTGTTTGTGTGCTAAACAAATCTGTCTCCAGGTCGACCCACTCGTGACAGTAAACTATCCAAGCTAAAAAGCCGATCGATTCATAGGTGCACGTAAACGCAAAGACAATGTGGAATTTGGTACAAAATGCTGTATAATCAGTGACTACTGTGATTGGACCAGCCTCCGTGAATTTCGTTTCCTGGAATTTGTATAAACCCCGGGTCAGATAGGTGCATAGTAGCTGATGCTACTCGATGCTGGAGAAAAATTCCTGACAACTTTGTTCATTTTGAAAATGGCTGCTTGATACATTAATTCTTCTTGTATTGCTATTGATCATAATGAAACGGCCTACGCCAACTCAAATAGCAATGAAACCCACGAACTAACGGTAACCGAATTTGTATAAACCATTCATCAATCAGATGAATTCTTTTGACGCAAGCAAATGGTGAGAATTTAGTGCAATATCAGTTCAACCTTTCTATCATGCGAATGATCACGAGTGTGCATGTACGCGCAACTCGAGTAAGAAGCAGCCATCGAAAATATGAAAGGAATCTATATGAATTATTTATACTCGTGATAAAGAAGAAAACGAATTGCGACTGTGTCAATTTTCGATCTGCTCCGGACCGATTCGATCCGTACTCTATCGACACGCCCTTTTTTCATTGCATGCTCGCGCAAGATTGCAGCAAAAGAGGTATACGCCATGGATACAAAGACCACTGCACTATTGGGGATAACCTGAAATCAGACCCAGAGAGTTGGTGTGGAGAACTATATAAGGTACCAATACGTCAGATGTGGTAGCGATCCGGACGACGGTGGATTACTGTCCCTGACATGGAAGAAAGGTATGAAAAGCCTAACCAGTGGACTTCACCATGTAGGGCGTGATTGACTTCCTGGATGGGGTCCAAGAAACCCTCTCACTCAGTAGTTAGACACGTTAGAGGATATGGCTAGGTATAACGACCAATGGGGCGCTTATATCCGCGAAATTTCTTTGTCGGCTTGATATTAATATTTGTAGTTCCCTTATTTCTCTTTCCGTATTCCTGTTCCTTCTCATTATTTTCGATTGAGGCTGTCACTAGGACGTAACAAACCAAGTCACTGCACACAGTGCATGGTTAGTGGTTGCCTGAACCGAACTGGATTATTGTTTACCAACAAAGCAACCGTTGATGACGGGGATTCGAACCTCTGACCTCCGGGATAGTAAGCCAACGCTCTAAACCACTCAACCAGTCGGTGGCCAGAGCACAGCTGGAGGAAACGATCACCATTGTCAGTGCGATCGACGGGGATAGAAAACGGGTATTTTACTTGCCTTTCTGGATCTCCTTCCCCCTCCCCCTCCCACGAAATGCCAACGCGGGCTTTGACCTCCCCAGCAATCAACTCGACGTCCACTGAGCGCACTCTTCGAAGCAACTGAGACAAATCCTGATTAACTGCATCATTGGTCTAATAGGACTGCAGTCAGTGGGCGCACACACAGACACGACGAACAAGCACCGCCGCTCGAGTCTGTTGTTGTTGATATGCACAAAACCGTCCAACCAAACTGCGAACAAACGATCGCTGACTGGAATCCAGTCTAGGAGTGCACATTCAGCCCTCGTGTTCAAAGCGATCCTGATGCCAGTCTGACCACGAGCACTGGACACCGGATAATCGGACACGCGAAGAGTGAAGTGAGAGACTGATGTTGTATCTGGGGCGCGAAGAACTATCACAGAAGTGGGGTCTTGTTTGCCTATTTAGGAAACACAGCATGCATGTTTAAGAGTTCTATTGGGGACAGCTTGAAGCCTTATCTGGCACAGTTTGCGACCGTTAAAGGCAGCCAAGTGAAGTGAACATGTGTTTGATTTACTCTCTGCGTTTGAACTATTGTTACCATGATATTCCTCTTGAGCCTCAACAACCCGTTGCATGAAGATGCACCCCGAAGCAATATTAAATTCTTTTCGTCCGTTATCTCCTGTTAGATCGTCAAAAAGACGCTCCCAAGTAGTGCGTAACTCACTTAGCAGGAATTGCAGACTATGGCCTTATGTTAACATACGAACGTTAGGACGGGAGCGACAGTCCCGATCCCACGGAAGCATAAAATAGTTCGTTTAGTATCACGCTGAGTGATTCTTGTGTGTGTGTGTATGTGTGTGTGTGTGTGTGTGACACGGACGCTTGCTGTCACATGTTTTACACTATTCTCAGGACTACGATATTTTGACTGACATGTCCAATGCACGGTGCACAGGCACACATCCCAGCAGGACCGAACCAAAGACAGTGGTGAGGCTGACACTTTCGTCATTCATGGGCTGTTAACTTGGTACCACGCAGACCGTGTTTGATTACCCGAGTAACTGACTGGCAGTCATTAGAGGGTCTTTAATTCGACTGGATTTTCTCCTCCTTCGGATGAGTCAGCCTGGTTTCCTGATAGGCTTGAGGGGGTTAGACACGATTAACCAAAGGGGTCTACTATAATCGACAATTGATACTATCCCTGGAATTCTGTGGGAACTGACTCAGGAAAAGTGCCATAAAAGTGACTTGAGGTTCAGCTGAATCCCAAACCTACAATGTCTGGTTCACCGTTCGCGTGAACGTGAATGTATACACCCAAACAGGACCCGAAATAATTTATCGAAGTAGTCAGGCTTTAGGGGTGTGTGTGTTTGACTGAACTGGTGTGTGAGGAACACAGAGGGGAGGGCGGGGAATTTGTGAACAAATCAGTAGGTGAACAACCTTCTTTACGGACGTTATGGTGAGTTTGTACGGTCAGTAGTTTCGAAAGGTAATATTTTACTGTATGTGAGAGAGAAAGTTTGGGGTTCACAGAAAGCATGACCAAAAACAGGACCTGCAGAAGCACGGCTAATCTTTGCTATACAGCACCTATTTGCTTCGATTTTAGAGGTTCGGAAAATGCATATGTGAGCCCTCCAATCTACCAGCGGGAGTTGATAATCGATCATACATCTATTTTATGGAATGGACTCGAAATTGGAAATTGGTGCCAGGGGCTAGCTGGTACTGGAAAATTTATTCGCTTACTAACCATCTGTCGGTTTACATGTGGTAAGTGTTCGACGGATACCAACGAGAGAGAGAGAGATCTGGTTTCAGATGTGACAGCCAACAGATTCTATGGAGATGAAGCATCAGACAAATTTCGGAAACTGAAGTGAACTAAGCAAAGTGGACATCCCTTAAGTTCTCTGGTTATGATTCAGACAGAAACAGGAATGAATAATTGGAAATAATATGAGGTAGAAATGGCGACCCAAATACTATTATGGTGGACAAGGAAATTCTGCGTACGAGATCATCATAGCAATGCTGACGACGATGACAACGCTGAGGGTGATGACATCAGTCATTCGTATCCGCCGTTCTTCTCTTTTATTTCGTCTATCAACATCTAATCACCCGTCCACCACTGCCTCAATTGTGGTATTCGAGATAACGGCGCTGATGCGCTTTTAAGAATGCCTCATCGAAACACCGTTTTGACATTCGCGCGACCTTCGACTTTATCGATAGAATCGCACTATGGGACTTTTTGTTGTTATTGTTATTGTTGTTGTTGAGAAATGGGGTATCTGAGACGTATGTGTCAATCCTCAAAGATTTGTATCGTCATACGTCCGGTCCGGTTAGGGCCTAAGGCCAGTTTTCGCTATCTTTTGTTGTCTCCAGCGAAATTCCAAAAAGGTTGCCCTATATCATCATTTCTTTTTAACTTTGCCACAGTGTTCTACGGAATGTTTGTCTGGTCTAAAAAAAAACAGTGGAGTTGAACTCCTCTTAGGAAACAGAGTTTTGACTAAGAGTACGCCGATTATATCGTCTAGTTGGGTAGTAACACACGGGCAATGCAATACTTTTGGAAAGCTTGGCGATTGAGGTGTCGCGATATGGTATGTATTTTGCCCCAACTAAGTGCTAAGTGTTTTTGCAAGACCGGAAGTAGCATGAGCTTGCGCCCAACATTTGTAGTGAGACGTTATAATCAATTCACAGCTCTAATTACCTCGGGAGCTTGACTGCAACTGAAGATGGTTTTGTAGAGGTCAGTTCGCGAATGGTGAAGGCCAGACTGACTTTCATTAACCTGCATCACTTGTGGCGCCGCCACGACATCCGTCTCTCCTTGAAAGGAAGGGTCTATAGCGCCAATGTTCGCGGCGTTTTACTCTACGGTTGCTAATCCTAGCCGCTTCGCGCTGAGGACGCTCGGCGACTTCACGTTCTCGACGATCGAGGTCTCTGAAAAATTGCTCGTGTTTGGTTGGAACACTGTGTGAGCAACGAAGAGGTTGGACGTCGTGTTGGGTGCGGACAGCCAACAGCTAACAGAAGTAATCATTCCACACCGCCTTCGGTGGCTTGGATACACTTTGCACATGTTTACCTATCGTCCACCCTTCCGTTCGCTAATTGCGCTTCCTGGGTATGGCTAGAAGAAGCGACCGAACGGTCAGACTTTCATTTGGTGTAGGGGTATGAAGAAGTTGACGTCAGCACGGACCTCAGTTGATGCGTTCTCACTCCCTCCCTGGGGCTCAACAGATGGGGACTGGCGTTGGCTACAGACCTTGAGACATGTGACTAAGAACCAAAACCAGAAAGGCGAATGCTGTTTCGCCTTCTTAGGAAACTCTCAGGCCTCATAAATGTCGAATTAAGTGCAAAAAATTACAAAAATCCATGCAGTGAAAAAACCAAACAAATAGTTGATTTCTGTTCAACTTCCCGTACTTGTTGTCCTTTCCTGTATTTGTGGTGTTGGCACCATGACCGACTCTAGGCTTAGGGTATAATAGAATAATAATATCACTGACCACTTTATAGCTTGCGACTTGGCATGGTGAATTCGATGCTTACGGTGGTGAGGGGAGGGCTGAGAAAATGACTGGAAGATAAGAAGCATGTATGTGTGGGTGTGTTCAGCGAATTCGGTTATTCGGAATGAATAAGAACACAGTCGACAACAGTGTTCGATCAAATTAATTGAAAAAGTCACAGTCGCAAGAATACCACGGGGAAAGAGATTAAATCTAGCCGATCAACTCGGATCTGGTGCGGCAGAAACATTCCGCGTATATCTGTGAAGTAAATTGGCTTGTCGTCCGAAATGTGACTGAACATTCCGTTCTCATCGGGATTTGAGGCATCCGCCTCTGAGGGATCTAAAATTTGGCTGACCGTTTTCAGGAAAAGAGATTGGATAAATCTAAGCTGGTTCTATTCCATATGCCCAAAACTGTCAACTCACAGTATATGTATTACCGTTATCAAGGAAAACGGCGAACACGCCGAAAGTTGCTCGAAAACAAAATCTAGCAACGGCAGAGGCTGTGGCGATCAAATTACCCAATCCATCGCTTTGTTCTCAGAAACGTTCCATTAAAGCACTCAAACTGCGCTGGCCGCTATCCGAGACCGACCTTGGAACTCAGTGTGACCCAAACGCTGACCCTTTGGTTGAAACCGGAAATGGATAATCCCCGAAACCCATGGTTCATTGTTTCACTGGCCCTTTTCCCAACCATGGAACAACAACATTCCCCCTCCGGTCTTTCCTAACTACGCAACACCAACTTTGGTGATTGCCTAATCACACTTTAACACACGGAAATTGTTCATAATTTATGCATTTCTAACCTATGAATATAACAGTATTAGCTATGGGGATGATGTTACCGAAATCGAGCCTGTTCGCTGTTCGTGTCTATATATATATATATATATATATATATATATATATATATATATATATATATATATATATATATATATATATATATATATATATATATATATATATATATATATATATATATATATATAATAAAATGGGATTATTCAGTAAAAACCATATTTAACCTCCTTTTAACTAGGTCAGTTCGGTGTGACGATATCCGATTGCTTTCATCGGCCAATCCGCAATGAAGATTCGTTGCGGTGTATGGACTGAGTCATACAAGCAAAGTGCCACCATGGAGGTGCTGGTGTTGAATTTGAAAACAAAAACATGCTGGAAACTCGGATAACCGTCGATAACAGCCCAATAAGTGAGTGCTTATATAATTCGGTGAATGAGCGCGTGCACTGCGACGCAAAAATGACGATCATTGGGTCAAACCTCACGGTTTTTATCAGGGGATTGAAAGCCTCCGTGCGAGAATAGTAGTTTGGATATCCAACATAAGTAGATCACGTGCCACCACCCCCCCACCCCCCCCCCCCCGTTGTTATGGCGTTGCTTCCAGTCTGGACAGGACCAACTTGTTGTACAATCTGTAATTTGCAATATATTGTGCAGACCACCATCAGTCGGCGCGAATCATTACAGAACCCAAGCGTTTCAGTGTAGGTTGATGCTGTCATTGTATTCAGTATGTGACTAAGAGACACTACGGAAAAATCAATTCAGAAAGTTTAGGGGCTTTTTGACCTTTCTGAATGGATACCGATTGTGGGAGAATGATAAATCCTTATCAGCAAAAGAATCACTCATGCACTTTTGAGAAGGGGCGATGGATAAGTGTGGATACCTGGTTATGAATTGGGATCAGTTTGAATGCATTTTTTCCGGATGACAGCAGAACTGTCACCGGACTATCAGCACATTTCCCACCGTTGACTAAGATATCAAAATGTCCACCGATTACCGTAAATAACAGACAATAAGGTCAAAACATCTGGTTCACCATCGCACTCCAGATAAAGATACTTATCATTAGTCCGAATGTTATACATGATGATTCATCGTAATGTTGCTGCAAGGTATCATGCATACCGGGTTAATCACTCTTAATGGACCCATAACTCGGTTTGAAACAGGATTCAATCAAATCAACAACAACAACAACAACAAAATCGAAAAATATCCAAGTAACTGACCTCTACGTTGTCGAATGTGACCCAGCAATCCAGAAGCCATTGTGTGTGTACTGCTCTGAACCGTGTCATTTGTTGTTGTTGTTGTTGTTGGCATTTCCTCATTGCTTTTTTCGTTGTCACCAGAATCAAAGTGATCTCTAGACCATGTTGAGCCGGGCTTTCGGGAACTGAATTGCTCAGTTATTGAAATTGGCACGACACGAAGGCGATGCGGTTTAGAAAAGGAATCTGCGGACCAAGTGAAATTGACTACGGGGTCCGTGGAAGTGGCTTCTTCGGGTTCTAAGTAGTATATGACACCGTTTGGATACACGTTTGACCAAGCTGCCTTTAAATGACCTCTGTAAAGACCAAATAATTTAAAAATAGGGCGATAAAATTCAGCGACTGGTAGGAAACACGACATGAATATGTCTGTACCATTAGCACCGTCACCAGTAACAGTAATCACAATACTGAGTTCTTTACTGCCGGTTTGCGCATCAGTGTAGCCGAAGAGGTACACGCATAGCCCCAAAAGACCATTGCACTATTAGAAATAGCCGACAACCAGACCATGAGACTTGCACCGGCAGAAAACCACGTAAGGTTCCAATAGGTCAGGTGTAGTCACGTGCCGGGCGACAGTGGGTTACAGTCTAACACCAAAGAATTGAAAATGTAGTTCAAGATAATTAAATCTCGATAAGGGTGGAAGAAGTTATGCTTCTAAAACTTTTATTCCATAAACCAGTTGCTCCGAAGGAAGATGAAAGGGAAACGAATAACAGCATCTGAAATATTGGGTAGTATTCAACTGGTTCAAGAAGCTTAACAGGAAACAACGATGCAAGTAATTACCTTTCAAGAGCAACCTTAAGAAAGTGGGAATAACAAGACGTAAAGCGGATCAGAACGAGAAAAGAAACAAACGCTACTAAAGTTCACCACTTGTAAACTGTTGTGTCGGTGTACAAACCTCTGCTTTATCACCGGTCCGTGTGAAGTGAGACCTCCCTATCTCTTCTGGACTGCGTCGAATACAACGCGATCCGATGACTCGTTCCCGACTTCCAAACCGAAGTTGACGACCCATTACCAGTATTCATTTCATTGTTTCAATCCTATCACTACTATTTTGAATTCAGTTCTTATGGGCTTGTTTCCGTGATCCACTAATCCCATTCTCGATACTCCAGTAATTGTCCCGCACACGAATGGTCTCGTTGTCGATCGCCTGACAAGTGAATTTCAGATATTCCGATCCCGGTCCCAAATCTAGCCGAAACCGGTTGCTTTCCTATTCGGTAACGTTTAACTGATTGTGAACCCCTTTCTACAAATATTGCAAATTTGTCGTGCAATAATTAAACGGAGTAAAAGATTATTTGTAGGGCTTTCTGGCCCCAGGTATTCGGTTTCTACTTTTTAGTCTTCCTTGTCCCTAGGAAAAGTTTGACTGTGAAATAGCCTCATTTGTTCCGTTTTGCCATCCACCTCTTCGTAAAAACGGAACCAACAGATGAGTTCTATGGCGATTGCCACCCAAAAGTACGAACTAAAGGTTAGTCTACGGATTATAGGGTTTGTAGTAGTAGTAGTACGCCCTGTTTGGCGAAAAACGCTACGTTATGACAATCTGAACCCAGGTCAACCAAGTCCGTTTTTATTTATTTCCCTACTCTTGCAAACTCTCGGTCGATTGCACTGACTCATTTTGCACGTTATGTTACCTTTTCGCGTTGCTCGGTCGTATGATAACATGAACATGGTACATGAGTGCATCATTTATCCATAACATCGTCCGGAAAATAGTCTATCATGCCATAAAACGATGAGAAACGAGATGGATTTCTACAAAATCAACATCTTGGGTACTGTGGGATGTCGTATTGCACGAAGGTTGAGTTCAGGATTGAAGAATCAGTGACGGGACCTCAGCTGGCCTCTTTGTTCAAGGGTTTACCTCAAGCCTCTGCACAACCCAAGACAGTAGCGTTCTGCGGAGAATAACAATGCCTTAAAAAGTCAGACGGGAGTCTATTTAGTCAGGGATTAGACTGAGGCAATGCCTTCATGGCTGTTGGGTGTTGATAGTAATTTTCCCTGTCAACTCTGTAGGAGATGCGATTGTGAACTCGAGCAGTACTGTT
Source organism: Fasciola hepatica (assembly GCA_948099385.1). Classification (NCBI taxonomy): domain Eukaryota; kingdom Metazoa; phylum Platyhelminthes; class Trematoda; order Plagiorchiida; family Fasciolidae; genus Fasciola; species Fasciola hepatica. The sequence continues at coordinate 5,492,735 of CANUEZ040000027.1, read as the reverse complement.
TCACCGAGGTTCGAAAGGTTTCACTCACCTTTCATCTAGTTTGAACCCCCTGTTGATCGTTTCACTAGGGCGTGGCTCCCACTTCGAGGTACAACTTCATGCTACCACTGAATAGAGCTCGATTCAAGCAGAAAACAAAAAGCTGAAGGGACACGATAGAACGCTAATCAGTGATGTTTTTCAAGCACGACTGGTATAAAATGATTACCCACTTTATTGAAATTCATCTGTGACGTTTGGGAGACCAGTCATTTGCTTGTTTTGTTTTTCATTCATCTATTACTAGCATCAAGAAAAGTCAGATGATTTCGGTCATACGGTTTTATTCAGGGTATTGGAAATAAGTTCGGTTCAGTGTATCGAAGAAACGATGCACTATGCAATATGTTACATCTTTGTGTTTGATATTCGGTAACAGTGTTGTAGGTAATGTTCGTACTCAGTCGCCGTTTCCGTTACTGCAGGTGACACTACTCAAGACCGGTTTGCAATCAAAACCGGTCTAGAGAAATGCTACTTATGGTAACCGAAAAGTCAATGGAATACTAATATTTCCTACAACGCGGTGTTGCCGGGTATTGGACGCCGCCATATGTAGTGTAATTAGTATCTGATTCCCGAGATCGGCAAATCAGTTTCAAATATTCAACCCACCAATACTGTGCACTGATGATCTCATCTCGACTGGTGACGAATCGTTTCAGACCTAGGGACACCTATTTCGGCTGTCCCGTGCCACGTAAACCATCAAGCCCGGCTAAAAATGGTACAACAGTTCAGAAGCATTTAACAAACGTTGTGATCTGCTGAAATCGATCGGCGTGCTGGTGGTTCCCGATCATAACAAAACACTATGAAAAGCCTATCCCATCAGAAACAGTGTACACATCAATCAATAATTGTCTTCTGAACTACAGAAGAAAAAATACAAAATAAACAACAACTTGGAATGGTATTCGAAACCAGCTGAGTTCATTATGCAGTGAACCGTGAAACAGTATCAAAGTGCCGATTGTCGTAGGCAGAAAAACCCGGTGTACGTAAGACCCGAGTGCTTCAGTATTCCCTTGCAGTATTTTGGTGTGCAAAAAGCGCTATACAAAACAAAAACATACGAGTCTAATAGATCCGAGTAAGCGAAGCAAAGTATTGAGACAAATGGGAAGAAATGGATTTTCCAAACTGTCCCGAGGATGGTGTTGAATTCAGCTACAATACCACCGGTATCGAAAATGTCCACCAGAGTAATGCAAGGCAGAAGTGCATCGAATGTATATATATATATATATATATATATATATATATATATATATATATATATATATATATATATATATATATATATATATATATATATATATATATATATATATATATATATATATATATATATATATATATATATATATATATATATATATATATATATATATATATATATAGGCTTGAGATTGGCCATGGTGGAGACACAACAACGACAATTATAGAATTACCTCTTCATATATTTATTTACCTGCTTTTTATTACGTAATTATAGTACACATTTTCGAGAAGGGGGCCACGGCCAATTTGAGACTGTCAATGGGGGAAAGCGCTCGGCGGTGGAAGCAGCAGGATTCGAACCCGGGACGGAAGGGTTGAAGGCCCACTATGATGACCGTTTGACCATCGTAGGGTCAATAAAGTGTAAGAAGTCATTCGTAAAGTTGTTTCTTTCACAGCTGAATGCGCTGTGGGATATTACACTACTCGGTCGCCCAGTCCATAGTATGGCTTTTTATTAGAGCAGGCACTTCTGGATTTTGCGCGGTCTACAGGGTAGCAGCGTTAGTCCAAGTGAGCTGGTAGCCGACATTATGGTTCATTCACCTCTTCTGTAAAAAGCTCTGGTCTTATTTAGTGCCGGGCCACACTAGCCCCGTGAGTGATATGAACTAACGATTACGAGAGAACTACAAGGTTTGACATATGCGATTCCTTCCTTCCTAATTCAAATCCAGAACACATCCTAGCATTTAGGCAGTCGAACATTCGAAGTGACATAACTGGACGGAAAAAGACCAACTTGTCGTTCAGAAGACAACTGATAATAAATAAGTATAAAAAACAGCTGACCGATATATCCCAAATCCAAACTGATAAAAACTGTGAGAGAGGAACGTGGTGAATTCGACAGACAAGCAACCGCGTCATTCAGTTCAGTAAGCACCACAAATAACCATTTCCCGAGTGTGGTGATATTGGTTCCCATAACCGGGATAACGTGAACCGGAGAAAAACAATCCTAAATACGAAAAGGACCACACAGTACGTCTGCTTGTCAAAGTCCATCCGTCACGCCTTTCATTAAAAAATCGAAGTGTTCGAGTGGTTTCCAGCGTTCGCTTACCATCTCAAGAATCACAGGTTGGAAAATCGGTACGGCCGCTTACTTTGGTAGTAGACAGCAGTCCACTGCCGTCCGACTCGTTAGCACACATGATTTACTGGGGCCTCATGTAGTTATGTTTGCAAAGTTTCACGGTCTGTTTGCCGACAATCCCTTAGAACGCGTGAGTCTTTGAGGCTAAGACCTGTAGAGCTTCCATTACACTCATACATAAGCGTGTAGTAAAAAACGTCCTGTATGATTCCCTGCACAGTTTTCTGATTCAACCACTAACCATCTCAGCAAAAATAGCACACCCATGAAGTATATAACCAGGGCATGACGAAAAACGTACCCCAACAGAAAACCATAACCCAAAGAGCTTCAGTATTCAATCCAGTGGTTAGTTCCCTATAACTGATACTCCGCGCCTAACATGAGCTTCATTTTTACTGCGTTCCCATCAGATTCGAGCAATACTGTGAGGATATCAGTGTTCAAATATCGACAACAGTTATCCATCCTCCACCTTTAACGGGCTCGTTTCCCAGTTGTACAGAGCTGATCTAACAACCTAAACGTACACTCAGTATCTGATAGATAAACGAGCGTGGTGAAGTCGAAGCCCCAGATGACTGAGACTGAGATTGGCATAACCCAAATGTGTCTTCTGTATATGCGATGACACTTCATCATGCGATACCAGATCTCCGTGTGAACTGCATTTTCTTAGATATGTGAGCTTACCTGCTTATCGCCCATGGCATGGTAACACTTGGTATTAGTTCAACGTAATTCTGCAGTAGTATTTTACTCTGAAGGCGCAAAACACATCTCGAACGTGCCTATGCAGTTAATTTTACTGTGTATCAGGGAGAACGGGAAACACTGAACGTGGAATATGGAGTGGATAACCATAAAAGACCTCCACTAAATCCAGTGCGGTAGCGTTTTGGGCGACATTAAAGTTTCGAACAACATGTACACAATAATGAGTGGTGAGATGGAACGAGATCCCATAGCATTCCATTTGATAAATAAACGCAGATGTTTTCTGATAGCTATCATAAACATTATTAGTAATCAAAGGACTAAATAACATTTAACGAAGTTAGTTTTGGTTCAAAGCTCATACTTCAACACACCAATGAATCTTTAAAGGTCCCAAATCATTTAGTGATAGTGATAAAAGATTCTCATTGTCCGTAAATTTCTGCAGACCAGGAACAATCAGTTCATTTCAGACAACCATTAGCCATGCACTGTGTGCAGTGACTTGGTTTGTTACGTCCTAGTGACAGCCTCGATCGAAAATAATGAGAGGGAACAGGAACACGGAAGGAGAAACAAGGGAACTACAAATATTACTATCAAGTCGATACAAAAAGTTTTCGGATATAAGAGCGCCACTGGTCGTGACACCTGGCCATATCCTCTAACGTATCTAACCATTGAGTGGGACGGTCTCTTGGACCCCACCCAGGAAGTCTATCACGCCCTACATGGTGAAGTCCACTGGTTAGGCTTTTCATACCTATCTTTCATGCCATGAACTGACCACACTTACTCATCTTCCAACCGCTACCCGCCTCAGCGAACATTGCGCGCCGAAGAATCACTCTATCTCTAGTTAACAACGGAAAAGAAAGACTACGTCGAATTTAACGTAGTCATTTTCGGTGTAGTGCACGCGAAGGCGTTGCACACTTTGGAAAAGCAAAACCCCTAGAGCCCTTCGGACCTATTTTGTACTTTTAAACCCAAAGTTGCAATTCACATGAGGCACCATTGGGTTAGGGGTGCAAGGAACACCTTTGATACACATGAAATTGGGAACCCAATTCAAAATGTGCATATAAACAAATTGAACGCTGTCTACAGATTGGTCGAAAGATCTCTTTTCAGGAAGAGATTCGTGTACCCCAGTGGCCCGTTCACAAAACTTCAACATCGAGAAAGAATAGTCAATACCAAAAGGTTTCTGCTACTCACGTTCGAATAATACGGTCATACGCTGCCTTCATTCCTGCTCCCCGGTCTCGTTTACGGGTCAAGTGCGTTCCTGAACACACACGCACACACATACGCACAAGCACACGTGCTCAGCTTCAGTGTCATTGACCGTTTCAGGAAAACACTGACTGAGATTCCACCTACACGTGTATTTATTCAGACTGGATGAGAAAACCTGTCGTGATAGCGTTTTTGAACGTGTGTGCGTGCGTGTGTGTGTGTGTGTGTCTACAAGGTCAATGGCGATGGTAATGTAAACAAATTATGGCCACATAAGTACAGGAGAAATCCTAGTCAGGGCCCGGAGAGAGGCATCATCAAAGCTGTATACAAACAACAACCAGTCTCCACCGCCTCTAACGAAATCGACTATGGTCGTGCAAAACAATGGAGGCAACCAAAAAAGGGCAGAGATGTGTCCGATAGCAGCACGAGTTACGATATGGAAAACGGCCCAGCATTTGATTGTTTGTTTCACAACATGTTTCCAACTCTGAGGACTGGCATAAACCACGAGAAACAAAAAAAGTTACAACCAGTCCGTCTTCTTCACCTATGAAAGTGGAAAAATCATAGTTTATATGATTGTTACTTGGTTGAACAACTCATTCGGGAGAAGCACGCAAGAAGGTTGCTGTCTGTGGTGGTACAATGGTGTCCATAGTGCTTTATTTTCGTGTCAAGAACACGAAAAGACAAATAGAATGTGAGGAACTTGAATCACCAAAGTATTTTCAGGTGCAACAGTGTGAATGGGTCGAAATCGAACAGAGTACCACGTTGATTTCATCCCATACTTATACGTGAGTGTTGAGGTCAACACAAGAGCCTTTTGAACTATCAAGGAGAACCAGTATTCACAACACTGTACCCTGGATTGCAGGAGAACCACATCGAGGTCCTTGATAGGTCAAGTGAGGTAATGAACTGGGTGGCCGTCAAGTGCTGTCTATCAGTGCGGCTGATCGACGGGGCCGAGGTTCAACCTCTCATCTGGGATCATTAGTGACTTTTGACTCGATTGGTCTTCTAACGCAAAAGAGAGCTCACCAAATTTTCTGTCCCGAACTTCGGAACAACGATCCACCGTGTTGACACTCGAATGGACAGAAGAATGGAATACAACAACGCACTGACGGACCGCAGCACTCATTTGGTCTGACGAATGGAACTGGTCGTTTAATAATTGCACGGGAGGAAGTCAATTATCCTGTTTCGTTCAACGGAATGGATGATTTGCGCTGGTGATCCTTTCAGAATGGCTCTCTACTTGGCTCTGTATAAGCCCGAATTTTGATTGAAACGTATGAGTTTATCAGTGGCCTTTTTGACTGAGTGAGTAAACGAGCTCAGCAAGTTATATCAATCTAACACTGATTTTCCCAACAGAATCACGAGTAATCGCATGGGTTATTCGGCGTTTACTTTTCGACTGGCTTATCAAATCACTTGTGACAAACTCTATCAGCATTCCACACACTGAACAGAATAGGTATTCAGGTATGCAGAAGACGAGATCTGTCGGCACGAATTACAAAACATTAAAGCGTTTCGAATTGATTCTTATTACCACACCGGAGTAAGGCTAGTTGCGTGCACTGGGAGATAATAAGTCAAGTAGATAAGCTCACATATCTAAGAAAATGCAGTTCACACGGAGATCTGGAATCGCATGGCGAAGTGTCATCGCATATACAGAAGACACATTTGGGTTATGCCAATCTCAGTCTCAGTCATCTGGGGCTTCGACTTCACCACGCTCGTTTATCTATCAGATACTGAGTGTACGTTTAGGTTGTTAGATCAGCTCTGTACAACTGGGAAACGAGCCCGTTAAAGGTGGAGGATGGATAACTGTTGTCGATATTTGAACACTGATATCCTCACAGTATTGCTCGAATCTGATGGGAACGCAGTAAAAATGAAGCTCATGTTAGGCGCGGAGTATCAGTTATAGGGAACTAACCACTGGATTGAATACTGAAGCTCTTTGGGTTATGGTTTTCTGTTGGGGTACGTTTTTCGTCATGCCCTGGTTATATACTTCATGGGTGTGCTATTTTTGCTGAGATAGTTAGTGGTTGAAAGGAAGGTAAGAGGAACCTGACCAGTGAACGCGACTATGCACCATAAGTACTGCACTTCCTCGGCAGGGCTCCAGAGATCCAACGAGTCAACGGTCCAATACATTGGACGATTAGGTTAGGTGTCGCCAGTAGTGACTTTTCCTGTAGTCACGCCCATATTCCTTATTCACTCATATTTGATCATTCTGAAGTGAAGTATTAGCTAAGAGACAACAACCTGATTCGCCACATCCGATGCGACTGTTTCGAATTGAATCCGTACTACCGACATGGGATAAAAAAGATCGTCAAAATGTAATTGGAATTAAGCTATTTCATCTTAGCCTCCATTTTATCTCATCTGAACAACAGAATGGAGGTCTTGTAAAACAGACCGGATGTAACAACAAAAATATGATGATAAATGAAGACAAAAAACCATCTGAGCAAATAAAACGGAATATGAATGAATATCACCGCACACCGTGATATGATAAGAAACACACCGACTGGAGTATTTGGACAGGAAAAATGAGCATACGCATACCCGCAGTATCATCTTTTCACTCTGGAATGCATCAGAACAATTCCCATAGACCTAAATGAAAAACTCAGCGTGAAATAGTCAGCAGTTGTACAGCACACACTTGAAGTACCTGGCGCCGACCTCAGGAAGTTTGCGAACGGGAAGCAGTAAAAATATTTTAGGAATAAGGTGAAACCCCTTGAGCTTGACACTCCCGAATGAGCAGTGCAACCGTAGTTACGAAACACACAGTGGTGTGAAATTGTTTCACTTCCAAAACGGACCGGCTAAGTCGACTGAATACCTATCGAATCGGTCCGTAGGTGATAAAGCACATTAAGGAATTCCGATGTGTTTGTGTGGACTGGGACCACAAATTGTGGTGGTATTCATTCGATCTTAGTAATTCGGATTAGCCCCTACAACCATCAGTTTAGTGGGTTATTCAAGATGAGGATGACAACCGGGTGCGAATGGTTTCGCGGGGAGATTTTTGATTGTGTTCGTGTGTGTGTGCCTCGCCAGACTCGGAAAAATCGCGGGCATAAATCAAAGAAATCACTAATGGTTGTGAAAATTTTCAAGCAAGATTACACCGCCAGTGAACAGACTATTTCCCATAGACAATTTCTTTTCCCGACGCCGAAAGATCGCCAACTTATATTTTAAACCCTCAATTTATATTGAGAATTACAATAACATTCATATCATGGGTCAGAAGATTAGAAGCATTCTTATGAAATTTTGGATTATTCGTCGAGAATTCCCAGAAAAAATGGACAAATTTTAAACCATGGCGAGACGGCTCCCTTTATTTCTGATAGGGAGAAATGGAAACATTTTAGAAGAAGAAGACGAGCAAGGATATGATGGTATTGAAAGCAGTTGTCACGATAATGAAGCATTCGTGCCCACATACAGGTGTTTCTTATTCTAGTTTCATTCACTACGTACGCATGGGTACAATGATGGGGATATAACACACGATTTAAAAGGACCGCTGCACTATCAAAGATGGCCGGGAACCACAGCACCGATGTTCGGCAGAAAAAACTACGTAAGACCTTCAGCAGACTAGAAGTGGCTACGAGCCGGGCGGTCGTGGATTGCCATCTGACACCAGCGCAAAGAGCTACAGAGCTACAGTCGATTGTGTCAAACAGATGCGGGGAAATCCGTGCACGCAACAACGCTACGAGTCGTGGCTCACAGCTATATCTCTCAATGTCTCCAATCGCTACGTAGGTGAATTGCTCTTGGACTGCAACGCAGAAGTTCGACGCCAACTGACATCATCATTGTACAATGCTCATTGATCATATGTTTGCCAAGCTCAGTGATCGGCAGTTTATGACAATCTTTTGAATTTGCTATAAACTATCGTTATTTTGAGCCTCGAGAACACATTTTATGCAATTCCGTTTCGTATTCCTCAAAAAGCATATGCATTGCGGTCTATTGGACGTATGAATGACGTGCGTGTCAACCATAGGACGGTGAAGTCTGACGTGATGGATAGAAAAAAACAATATATCACACAAAACATCGGTGATCAAATGTTTTAAAAGCGTGCGTCTAAAACGTGCATGAACCACGGACCATCTGACACCGAAACAGGATGTGTGGTTGACCAAAGATTAGTCATCACTTCGTTCGATTAGAAAACCCTCTTTTTTGGTAGTGAAACGTATCATCGCGCACAGAGAACAAGATGGCCAAACCACACATTAGGAATCTGCCGTTTAATGAAAAGTGTTGGTCCAATAGGAAAAAGGCGTGAAAAGTATCACGCAATTCATAGCTGAAATTGAATGCGAAAGATTGAAGGGCGGCGGTTCGCAGTCGGATCCTGAGTAGAACTGATTCCCAACAGATAGGGAAAGAGACGGGGGCGAAATATTTTTTACATCGTCAGCTCTGTTTGTTCATGCCAGTTATTGTTCTAACACCTTGACAGCTTAAAGCACCTAAACGGAAAATTGGTGCAATTATTTCTTTCCGAAAGAAGTGGTTTCTTTCAACTGTCACAGGCAGGCAGCTACGAAAACATATTTTGGATCACACAACAGCGCTTATCGAATAGCTAGTTGTTAGTACTCAATATACAGCGTAGACTGTACTACACATAAAAAAGGCTATCTTTTCTCTTCGTTTTTCTTCAAATTTTCCCCTTGGACAGTTTCCAACTTGGAATACGCCGACGGCATTACTTTGCTGAATTATAATGCCCATACGTCATACCATGCTTTCGGCCGCATAGAGATTAGGGTATGGAAGTAGGAACTATGTTCCTTCTAAATGTTGTGCACATAAAAGACTGACAGGAGTCTGAGCCCACAGCCACCCTTTGTGATGAACAGAGAGAAATAACCGATAGCCCCAAGTAAATCCGAAAGTACATCATATCAGACAGTGTCGGAGAAATCACACTAGGGATAAGGAAGAACAGACTGACTTTCTTAAACCTAAGATACTTGTGGTGACACCACGAATTTCAAATCCGTTTGTGCACCGTTTGGACTGAAAGCGCCGAGTGGCTTTCCATACACAACTGCCGAAATGCTGCTCGCAGTTGGTGGTAACTTCGTGTGAGTGAAGAAGAGGTTCTTCATCGAGCGCTGGGTGCGGATATTTGCCTTATCGGCAAGACAATCACGGTCCCCGGTAAGTCGGACAAAGTTAAGATATGACTGTCCATCGTTTACCTGAAAGTGCGCTAGATGCGCGCTACGGGCATGACAGGAAGAAAAGATACGATGATCTGTGTATGAGTAGACGTATAACTATGAAGAAGCTCACATCGATGTTGGTCTCAATTTGCGTTCCGGACTTCCGGTTGAGACCCAATAGATGACAATAGTTGTCTATTAGAAACAGTAACGAAAACAAACTGGAATCTAAGTCAGTGGGGGCGAATACTGTGCGGCGAGTTTATTAAACGCCCGCGAAATCCTCCGCCGAATTACTGGAACATTAGTGAAGCCGTGAAAAATATCACTAAGTTTGTCGCAATAAATACACCGAGCAAAATTGTACTCCATGGACGTCAACGCGTTGTCATATGTATTCTTCCCGTTCCTCCTTGTGGTCACTATCCTGTGACTGTCCTCAGGTCGATATACAATGTAAAAATGAATGCACCTCAGAGGCACTTTTGTCAAAACATGTAGTCCTGTTGAAAAAAAAACGTTTTCAAAATGTCCTGATCCCGATTCATAATAACCAAACGGGATGAGGATTTGTGTATACCGCATATATATATATATATATATATATATATATATATATATATATATATATCATGCAATAAATCCAATTATAATTGTTTTCCCCACCTCTAACCTAACTATGTTTGAGCTGAAGTATAGTAAGTACCTATTATGTAAACAATCAAGCCACTAACTTACGGATAACAGTTTAACCCACCTAATTTTGAAGATAAGGATAAAAAACTAGCACAGAAGTGGGAAATCCCGAAAATCTGTAAACTGTTTAGGAAATTATTCACAGCGCGTCATCCATGACTAGCTAACCCATGGGAATCTACGGAAGCACTCCGTCCAACTGTTTCACTGGGCGTGTTAAGAACTGACGATTTCTTAAAAAGACTCGAACCCATCATGAGTTCCTCTTCGGACAGTCGTAAATATTCCCCCTTCTATTTCTGGGGAATCCCTGAACAGATAAGTTAAATAAGAGACTATCTATCTGCCATTAAGGGCCAGTTAACCGACTCAGGATATGATACCAATGGGGACTAGTTTTTCTTGTGTTATTTTTTTCGACACGCGCTACCAGAATCAGTTTGAGATCATCAAACAACGCCTGAATCGTTGTCGCTATGCACCAAGTTTTCAGAAAATCGAAAAATCATCTGTAGACAATGAGTTATTATTTGTTCTCAGTCATAGGATGAAATCTAAGATGTGAATGTGATACACACTTCACAGACATAGAGTAGAATCGGTCCAGGACAAGCGTACAATCAAGTGTATGTCTGTTGTTAATTAATTAATTCAGACATACTAACCACGGAAGACAGAGAGAGAGAAAAAAGGCTAATTTTCATGTCAATTCCTGTTATTTATTTGTTTACTATATTTTTAGAAAAGCACCGCCTCAAATACTGTGCCCACCAAGAACTGCGCTTCGCATGATATGTTAGTTGGTTGACTCAACCCGTGGAATGGACAAGATTACCCATTATAAGTGACCTTACGAAACGAGTTCCGGAATAAAAGAGGTTATCAATCCAAGAAGGTCAATAAGTAGTCGGAAGCTATGATTCAGCCGAAAGGTTTCATGATTACTTTGAGTGTGAGTGAACCCAGCTGGGCCCGGCCGCTCCGTTCAGTTCATTACTACGCCCGTTTTATGGCATGTTTGCACAACAGTGTAGCAGAAGGGATATACCACGTAGTCTTGAAGACCTACAACACTATTTGGGATAACCGATAACTCGACACATAGTAGCAAACAAGCATTATCGAATCGTTCAGCATGTAGTTACACTATCTCTTGAAGATGTAACGGTAATCTAGAACAAAATTCTCGTGTTTATTCAAAATCAGGCTTGGGACAGGAGTTGCAATAAATATGAGCATTAATTATGAGCTAGAATGAATTCAGACCAGATTCTAATCGATAGCCACCAGAATACAATGATGCTGTGTGATCCTACATTATGAGACTATGATGAAACAGAAGTGGTGTGAATGCTTGTGGTGGTAGGCGACCGTACCCGCGAAATTCCGTCAAAATATCAGAAGGGCTGATACAGTTAAGTCAGAAAATACTTCTAGTCTGGTCGCATAAAGTTCCAGTTTTTCAAGTGACAGCGTCATCACCAGATGACAGTTGCATTATCTGCGTCAAAGTCGACCGAAATTGCTAGATTTGAAACTCAGATTTCGAGATGTGCCTATCGACAATGAAAACCAACACCAATGACGGTCATGTTTCAAGCCCCGGCCACCAACAGTCAGCTTCGACGGTAAAAGACACCTCACCGTTCCGCTCGGAATATGACCACATCTTACCTGTTGGTAGACTGTGTGTTGTTCTCCACTCCATATTTTCCGAATCAAAGTTGTTTAGAGAACCATCATGCATAATCATGGAATAAAATAATACCCACAATATGACACATCGGTGATTGTTCTCGCTTTCTATGTGTATATAAAACCATAAATGGACACTCATCTCTATCTCACAGCACATGATGCTCTTTATGTGAAAGGTTATTTTCTTTATTCTGTAACCTTATAAGGGCGTCACATATATACAAGTGGCCCTATCCAATCCGTGTCTGAGATTGCGTGAAATAACTTGTTTTCAGGAGAAATTATACTTCACAGCAAAGATGACTATTTTACTCCAGGATCTAAATATTGCTTATTCGGAACGAACGAAACAACACTTGTACGTTAGCGTTGCCTTGGTAACGCGTTTTTATTTGCTATCATTAGTTGTGTGTGTGTGTGCACTTTTGCCTTTGATCTCATGAGAACGTTCAATTTACCATTTATAAATGATCAGCTTGACTGCAGTATGCACTAGTGAAGATGCAGCGAAATGGTCCGGAATACATCGTGCAATCTAATGCTACCGACTTCTATGTTCAAACTTGTACGGTGATCGACCACTCGCCAGCTCACTAATCCATCCTCATGGACTACGCCAATGTGTCTAGTCCTACAGTCCTATGAAAAAGTTCTGAGACTGATAACACTAGGCGTAGTAGAAGTGTTTAACTAAATAAACGCATGATTCTGAGAAAAAATGCCGTCAGTCATACTGAATTATTGATCTGCACAATACTTCTCCCACTAAGGGCTATCGATGCAGTCATTTCACTTTTGACTGAATAAGTTGTCAGAAAATGAATGTAAATCAATGAAGGCGGTTGTTGAGTCTGTGTATATATGTATCCAATCCGACTCATGAAGTTGCAGTACCACAATGATGTGCCTTTTAACCTCCCCGTCCCTCAAAGAAAAAATAATAATAATATTGACCTCTGATCAAGCAGTGGATTATCTGGAGTTGTGTTCAGGAAGGGTAACACGTGGGAAAAGTAATAAGCAGTCTAAATGAATCCTCTTCTGGCAAATTTTCTCACGATAGACTCACGTCCTTAATGAACCGCTTCCATGACCTTTAGTCATATGCACAAGAGTGGCAAGAAAGACCACCATAAACAAGATAGGAAGGGCACATGCATCTCTTCGCACACACACACATTCCGATGTATTTTTGTCCTCTTTGGAAGAGAAGAGAGAGAATCTGTTGTGTACGACAGATATTGAAAAGTGGGTTCCGGTTGAACGAATTGAATGAAGAAATCAGGTGATATTTGGTCTCGGATGTTGTTTCATTTACGGGCAATCGTCGCCGACATCAGCTCCTACCCTCTTCGTAAAATGCTGGGTGCGTGTGCGGTTGGTGGTCCTAGCGCAGAGTACTGCCTATGGAGGACGTGTGCCTGCCGCTCTTAACTTTCAACCGTTTCCCTTCATTGCTACCGTAAGACCAAGACCGTGGTTAGAAAGCATATATATATATATATATATATATATATATATATATATATATATATATATATATATATATATATATATAATCAGTAAGCTGCTTTCTGATAACTGTGTAATGTAAGTAAACACATGGAGGAAGACTGCACACGCATTACCCACCGTTGCATCGTATAGATCGCTTCTATCAACCTACCTGCCTACCTATCTATCTATCTATCTATCTGTGCGTATATCACATAAGAGAGTGCGTATGAGTGGAAGGAATGATCATTCGCCGATTACTGAGGATGAGCATTTGTTAACCGTGCACACATTTATGCAAAGGAAATCAACGGAACGCAATGCAAGCGCACAGGCTTCACATATTTATGATGAAAATACAAAAGGCGATGCGAACATTTGTCTCGCATTGGTACTGCACGATGAATCATATGATACTAATTTAATTCTGTCTATAACACGGACATGAATATGGCAAAGTTCATAAGACTCAATTAATCACCAAGGGTCACTCGGCACTAATTTGAGTTGTATTCGACAATATACACCTTCGCACATGTACCTGTCGAGGGGAATATTGAACAAACAAAAACATACACATACTCTCTCAATTCGAACTGACTTCGAGGTGGCCGAAAGGACCAAACTTCGTTGCAAACGGAGATACAGAGACAAGTGTGTCCAAATCACGTGCTGACTAGGACAGTGAATAACAAAGGGGCTAACATTAACAGAACACAAATGTCATCTGCACTTACGAGGCGTATGCAAATTTGGAATATGCATAATATCAGACGGGATTCCGAGCCGACAGCTTCCTCGGTCCGTATCATGGTAAACGCACTCTTTTGGTCTCAAACACACACACACACACACACGACAATCTATGTTGCCACACGATCCAGTAGTGATAGTAGCTAAGAGAATTACCACATACACTAACCACATAGTGGAATCTTTTCTCTTTCTGAGTTTTACTTGAGGTGCAAAAATAGAAACCAGAAACAGCAAATAGCTGGTACAGTGGAGAAAAATACGAGGAGGAATCAGGTGTTTCCATCACCAAATTCCACGCCAACCGTACCGTTGGCTTCCTCACCCGAGTAACAATTGTTTTTCAGTCATACTACGTCACGCAGTTCTGTTCGGTGTTGTTCCTATGACAATTTTCGTTTGATTGACTGTCCTTTTGGACTCCACGTTTCACGCGCAAACCTCAGGTCATCCGACCACCCTGCACTCGGAAGCACCAGACTCGAGTTTCGCTCTTGTTAGAGCTCATCAGTGGTGCATATCCTCCGCCACACCCAGGGTTTGAACCCGGGCCCTCACATCTTGAAGACGTGTGTGTTACCACTGCGCCGCCCTGATCCCGTTCGAGCTGATCCGAATCACCAAGTTAAGCTTGTACAGATGTCGACCTATGACAATTGTCGATTGACCCTAATTCTCATGATTCTAATTGTTGTTCTTATCTGTTCGATTTTATCGCTTACGCAACCTTTCTCCCCGGTTTTGGAATGATCCATACCATAATTGCCTGGGTTATGCGACGAGGCACATACGTTTGAACGCAATTATCCTTTCCTCCCAATCCGCCTTATCCGTGTGAATGACTGAACTTGGTCATTTCTCTATGATATCGCCCTCTGTCATGACCACGTTATTTCGCTTGTTCTTCAGCCGCGCTTGTTTGAATGTGTTCCCCTGAATCATTAATTCTCTTCTGTCCGTTGATTGGCCAAAATGTCACTTGACTCGTTCCTGCGTTGCTGTCTCCAAAGTTTCCTGTCCATTGTTGCTTGGGCGTCTTGAGAGCTTTCTTGACTGTATTGATTCTATGGTCGGTTTGCCCATAACTTGAGGTATGTTACTCTTATTGTTTGACAATCTGTCCCCTAGTACACGTGGCAAAGCGAGTCTGTGTTCTCTGCCTTGGGACTTGGGGTTCGTTTATCTGCGAGTCACTCAATTACGGGACGAAAATCCTGTACACTGCGCGCTTTGTGATTTGAGAGGCAGTGGTCACATACGGATTTGGGTAGTACGAACACTTTCGAAACTACTGGAAATCTACGACTATTTCTCAATGATGGCGGTTAATCGAATGTAAGTATTGAAATATTTGCTTCATTTTACAACATTACCAATAAACAAACCATCCCCCCTCCCCGGGATTCGAGTCCAACCTGGGACTCGGTAGATGTGTACCACACAGCTAATGATTCCGATTAGGCCAAATGGAACAGATGTACCGTTCGGTGCTTCCATGATTCTCCATACCCATCTGAGCATCAATACCGCATGTACAACATAAATCACCTGCTACAATGACCGAATAATAACGATACGATTTCACATTCTTTTTGCTTATCAAACCAATTTTGACACTAATCCCCAAAAGGGGCTTGTGACCATTTACAGGCTACTGAAAGGGACGTGACCGGCGCCGATAGGATTTGAACCCGAGGTCACTCCCGATACAGCCGTGTTTCATCTGGCTCGCAAGGACTCGTCACCAACGCAGCGTACGAGCAGCTGAGAGTACAACGCATTAACTATTAGGTTTTCGGGTTGACTTTTCACAACTTGTTTCACAACACATCTGAATGATCACATTATTCTCCATAAATCGAACTTAATGCCTACGCTAGTCTGATTCTCGAATGATGTTGTTCTGTACTTGTGGATAGGTGTAGTGGAGATAACATAATACACTTAGGACCGAGATCCAAAGACCTGAAGTGGAAAGTCGCGTAAGCATCAAATAGATTGGCCGTGGTACCGAGCCAGGAGATAGCGAATTGTTCTACCTATCATCAATGTGACTGAAGGTGGCAGGTTTTCAACCTAGAACCTTAGCAGTGATGCGGGCTTATACCACTGGAACACGAACGCTCTGTGGAGGGCATTCCAAATGAATATGTAATTACTGTGGGAGTTAAAATGTTAGTAACACAGCGTTGTTAGTAAATGTAATGCGCCAACGTTTCGGTTAACGTGGGTAACCTTTCTCAAGGCAATTTTACGAATAAAATAAACACTTAGCAGTATGGATTTGGATTACGAAAATAACGGTGTCAGAAGTCTTCCTATTCCCATAGTTCAAATCACACATCATCAACGAAACTTTTGACACTTTTCAGAAAAGTCTGATAATGACCCGATCCAACTTTTTGGTAGCTTCTTTAAGAAAACTGTTTCCTCAGTTTTTCCCAACGAGAGACTCCGTCCCAATGTTAATGCCCAAACTTCCGACCCACGTGTCAGTAGATGGTTTGGCAATGAAACTGAGTGACACAAACACACACACACATGCACAGAAAGAGGTGTACCGATGCTCTTAATCCAAATTTCACTAGACAGTATGCCGCTTTCGATTCCATGCGCTTAGTGATATTACGTCATTCTATCTACACATCTCGGACCCATCTATCATCCATCAACAATTTCAGCTACATGTGTTATTCGACCAAGTGTGTGAACCTTGTGCTTAGCTACAGGTGGGACATTTACATCACTTACAGAAAGATTTAATCAGGCACGGATTTAGTGCATGACGTCGGTTCTTCTTGGAACTATTTTTTCTGTATTTTTTAAATAATATTTTCTCCCCTTTGGACGATACTGTAATAGGACAATCAGGATGAACCAGATCAAAGCAGGAGAGAAAAACATCCCAGACCATACATATTCTCACATCAGCGAACCTCATGGGTCCACAAAATTTGCTTTGTCATCGGAGTGACAAGACATTCACCGCCAACATTGTGCCTCAACAAAATTAGAATAGATCTCAACGATGGTGGATCGACCAGCCAAAATCACATCATATACTGAATGAAAAACTATTTCACAATTTCCATGTCAATCTTGGTCTATTGTTTTATACTGTTCCGTTTATCGCATAGTAATGGTACGACATTGTAATGAGTGGTTGACTGAAACTGTTCAGTAAACAATTCAACACTGAACTGACATGGAAAACCGTGAAAACACTCGTCATACGACTGTCTCATCTTTTTAGAAACCAGCTACAGAGCATAGCCACGCGTCCCGACCGGGACTCGAACCCAGGACGCATGATTGTTAGCGCTGGCTGAAAGATCATCTAGACTGGTCTCAACGGCCGTCTCAACATTACATGACATGGCACTATTCCGTCAATGGCAATGGACGTTAACAGCTCTCTCTCTCTCTCTTTCGTCCACACACACACACACACACACACAGCGATCGACGTCATCTTAGTGGAGGCCTAAATGGAACGAAGACATTACAGTCTTGGAAGATCTAAGAAGCTTCTAGTATCTAGGTTATCTTGCGTCATCAGACCTATTTCCCTGAAATAATTCTAGTAGACTATGCAAACCTATTAAACGGTTCAGATCTCTCTCTCTCTCTCTCACACACACACACACGCACAGATACTGTTTTTATCGGTCACGGAATAAGAACAAGTCTAGCTTTCGTCTTGTCCCCAATAGACTGTCGCCCAAACAGAAATTCCTAGCTCGCGTTTTAACCAATTAGAGTGTGACTCCTTCTGAAGTATTAGCTCATTTTGGAGAGCAAACCTTGCAGTGTCCTCAATTACTGTCCGTTTTTCTGCAATGAAATCAAATTTTTATTTCATGGCTGAAAAGCACTGAACTAATAAACCCAAGCCAATAACATTATTATTCTTTCGGCTAGCCTACACTGTTACTATACAATGACGCGGTGGTCGTATAATCACTGAGAACAATCCGCTTGCATTTTTCGCTTACTGACGGGCTGCTAAGAGATAGTGCAGTTAGTCGATCAATTGTGAAATCAAACTAGCAATAGCCATGACATGATTCAGAGCCTCAACGATCCGTTTGAGTTCTATACAGGACATCAAGATGAGATTAGTAATTTCGTCCGATCGTGACGATAATGTGTTTTTAAAGATATTGTCGAGCGTGATTCCCAGGAGTCTCTACTTGTTTCAGTTTTTTTAGCTGACTAACAGGAACACATTCGGGAAATCTCAGAGTATGGTCTGCTCACGATGTTGACTTGCACGTCAAGCTAACAGTCGCCTCCGCAGCCAAACCTGTAAATCGGTCGTGTGAAATGTTGGTTACAAACCTGTGGCGAATATCCCCAACCCCAGCTTTTTAAGGCGATAGGCAAACACATAATATTACTGAAAGTAATATCATGCTGTAACCGGTGGTTTTGGTTTATTGCTGCTTGACTCTTTGCCATGTACGGCATGCATGCGTGCGCGCACATGCTTTGAAACACTAGCGCCGTGAAAGTGGACCTTCCCAAAGCAAACCATGAATTTTCACTGGCGTAAAAGATTCACGTATAACAACTGACAAAGTATGGCTCGTTTGGTCTCCGTAATCAGTAGTATCTCTTTCCAAACACAATTAACTTCTGAATAGTACCTCCATCGTAATCACTAGTCGGTCGAACCAATGAACTGGGCCGATAATTGTTTGCTTCAATGGGAACAACTCGAAACACTACATTTAAGGTGTGTAAAAACAGACAAAAATAGACTACTTTGACAGCAGGCAAAAAATTGAAGGTCAGTCTCACCGCAGGCATGTCAAACCTTCCTGTCGCATCTGTACAAAGATGAAGAGTGAGAATCTACGATGCATCTAGCTTCCTGCAGAGGGATTTTTTCAGACTGATCGCAGATTTACAAAATAGAGATTAGGGTGAATCATTCTTCTCGTCACTCCTACCTCGAATACAAAGAATTGGAAATTTCTACGCATCAAGAAGAAACCGTTAGAGAAAAGTCGATCGTTTGGCTGTTGGATAAACTGTAGAGCATTAGCTCAGATTTGGGACTCTAAAGCTGTTGTGGCTGAGACTCTAGAAGGATGTCCTTCCGATGATTCCGCTTCATATAAAGCAAACGTGTGAACTTTTTTCTACAATGCTTCTGAATAGGTATAACAGTTTTCAAAGTACTGATTCTGAATGAATGATCGAAGAATACGCTATTGATGGTTTCTTTTCCTGTTGTTATCAGTCAAAGAAAATGTAAAGCATCATTTGGTACCCAATTTGTGCATAGGTTAAAAAATAATCCAGAAAGTTATCTAATAGAACAGCCTTGAGTGAGCACGGCCCAGCGAGGAAATTTGTTAGGATTGAACTCAGATTAAAAAACAATGCAAGCAATTATCGTTATAACTGTTTGTAACTGATCCTGGGAAGGAAAGCAACAACAACAAAGAAATAGCAGATTTATATGAGTCAAAACTTTCCTCTTGCCTTACGATCGATCCTGTGTGATGCTAGGTAATAAGTTACTGTTACAAAAATAGTGAACTTTAGCTTTGCACACAACATTCATAAAGGAGAATTCGCAGACAAACATTTTTTTCCTTTGCCTTGATGACATTTTTCGCAACATTCTAGTTCCCCGCTTTGTGTGTTGATGATATAATCCTGGATCACATTGAATCAGTCTCCACTGACGGCTTTGACATGCTTCTGATTGCCAACCTTGGTGTGTGCGGATCGGGAACATTTTGTTACCATACCAATGTGAGTAGTATATTCGATTCACATACATAATATGATTCATCATGCAGTATCAACGTTCAACTCACCAGTGAAAACTATGGAAGCACTGTGCAGCCGTTTCATCCAACTTGTTAGGAATTATCAACCTCAGTGCACATTCATCGAGTCCCACTGCGACTGGAACTCGGGGCGAACGGTTGTGGGCCCACGACTAGTCGAGCTGACATCATCAGTGATGAGACGCTGGCGGTGCAAACGCCAAGCTTAACGATCAGAAGCTACAGAAACCACTAGTGTGTTTAAAATTAAACTGAAAATTTGCAGCTAATCAGAAATTCCTCGAAAGTGCAGTACTAACACGTTAGAAACCATGGCTTCCTGTAGAAATACCCTAGGCAATTTTATTTCACTTGCCACCAGAGTTCCCAATCACTTTCAGGGTCTACACACTTATGGATAAACTGTGACGGTTGCTGCTTCGTATAAGTGACCTAAGAGATTACTGGTGTTGAACAACCTGGCAAAACTTGCTCTGTTCATCAACCGATTTTTGTTGTAATGTTGTTTTCCTATGCCAAAGTTCACGAAAGACTTCAGAATGATTCATCAATAATTCTACACTCCCTCCGATCATCTATTTGATGTATCTATTGCCAGAAATAATTGAAAAAAATAAGTTGCCCTCAACAAAATCGTTACTGACCCCGCATACTCCTCACAGCATCGAACTTGTATTATCTTCACCCAAATACTAAATCTCTGTATCTTTTCATCTTTAGATTTGTACAATTCGTCAGAACCATACTTAAGCGCTGAGCTGTAGAAAAAGTCGAAAGTATTAGTGCTGAAGAGGAGACAGTTTATTTTTCTCCATATAGAGGCATAGGCTAAGATAGAAATATCATTTTCGCCTTTTGAGCAATCCTAATTTATTGCTAACTTGCATTCGTAATTCGTTGCGCCTTCATGCACGGGAAACACACGTTACTTTCCTTCATTGGTCGATCCTTCTACTACCCTTTCACTTCCAAGGTCGACGCGATTCGCCCTGAAAAAACTATATAAAGAGCGGAGCTTAACAATCCTCAACCCCATGTAGTGTCATGTCACTCGTTCGCGTATTAGCCTTCGAATGCCTCAGAATGGTCGGCAGTGAGTGTCTCAGGCTCCGAGATGGATACCCGACCTGAACGCCTCTCAAAATGCTCCCAAGTGACCGTTCATCGAACACAGCCTCTAGCGCGGGTGTTCCCACTAAAATGAGAGGACGAAAGCGAATGCCCGGCGCTCTCCACCGGGTTGACTGACTAATAGTCAGTCTAGGGGAGATGGCTAAACTCTGATTCCAAACCAACCATGGATGGCGTATGAGGCGTACAATGGTATGCTCACCGGCATTTAGTGCGGAAAGGTGCAGTGGGCACCCAGGATGTTTGGTCTCATCCGAAGGGCGTATGAACTGAGCAATCAGTCACCGGCTCCCAAGCTTCGTCCCGCCCCCCTGCGGGTTAAGCTTTGGATAGCTAAAGGCTTTGGTTGTGGATCCCTAAGAAAACCACCTGCTTTGGCTTGGGCAACCTAGCAGTGTCGCGCCCACAAACAAATCATGGACTCGGACTATCTACCCCTTTCTCCCCGATTTTACCATGTTTTGTTTGGCACACAGCCTGAAACCAGACAGGTGTGATATATATATATATATATATATATATATATATATATATATATATATATATATATATATATATATCGCTTATTAGCCTGTGTTCTTACTCCAGCTCGTGGATGGTCCAGATTCAACTACTGCATGCCGCTGGTTGTCAGAGTATGCAGGCTCTAGGCCCTATCGCTGCGCAACTACGAGTAAAGTGGACTTCTCGTATGTCCAGTTTCTGTTCTGAGTTCATCGAAAGACTGTTATTGTTGTTGAAAGCACAATAATTAGTGAACCAAAAATTAAAACCAAGTGCCACTGGACGAGTTTTCCGAAAATCCTACATGTAAAAATTTGTTGTTATAGTTTGCCGTTGCTTCAATCAACGGATGCATTTATTCGGGTGAAATTTGAATGCAGAGACTTGCAGAAGTTTGCTAGTAATCATGACAATAATATCAACAACTCATTTATGCTCATACTAATCTTACCGGATCCATCTTATTGATTGTTTTAGCGAGTTTAGCTAGTCTCATTTGACTAGGTTAACACCTTCTAATGCATGTCTAGACGAAAATCACTTCGTTATTGGTAGTTTTTTCATTTGTTGTTATGTGAAGTCTATCACAAAAAGCATTTATTCATTTTCTCCACGTGTAATCCCACGTGCCTACATCACTATTCATTGTTTATTCTAATCAAAACGACTTGCGGAAGGTTTGCCAACCATTTCAACCAATCGTTATCAGTCTCAGATAGTACCATCACGCGTTCATCGTATTCATGTGCGTACTGTGTTTCGGTCACAAGATTTCACTTGCCTATACAATGTGAATGCATGCAAACACACCCACGAACTCTATCTCACACGAACACAGTATCGCACTAGGTGATAGTCATAGTCATATACCGAGTTTAATAGTTCACGCTCCTCACGTGGGGGTCAATCCGTACTTGTCTATTTCTAAGACATGAGGAACAGTGTGGCGTAGGGAATGATATTTTATGCAATCGATTAGCCGGGCGTTCACTCCCAAATGTAGTGAGTCATTGCTGAGTCGCTGTTGATCAGGCATTCATTTGGCCGTCGATATCTGGAAACACGCCCATTAGGTGTCTAAGAGACAACGCATGAAGCGACCCATAGAAGATAACGGCCTATAAAATTGTATAACAAATGTCCTACAATGTGTTGTTGGTTTTGTCTGGACTATGGGTGGAACTGCAAATGGATCACTTACCTACTTGTAGACTGAGAATTACTGATTATTGATGCAAGCAATATTTGTTACTTTATTTTCGATGGAGGCTCCGGCTGGGAGACAGCAAACAAAACCGCTGCACCCAATGCATGCCTAATAGTTATTTGAAATGAACTCTTTTTTTTCTATTTGCAATCACACATGAATAATAAATACGACGAATGGTGAAATACAGTGGCAGTTATTCGTCCACGTTTGCGCTCATAATGACGCCGATCCTTGATCGCTTAAGGGACAGTACCGAAAGACAATCTGTTTCCGTTCTTCATGCATCATTGCAACTCCATACACAAAAAAGAACCAATGAACTTTCCCAATTATTCAGATTATCCTTCCACGAAATAGATTCGTAAGTGGACGGAGAAGGCACAGAGCGGTCGCGAAAATCAGGAAATTGTCTTTCTACAAATCGTCAATGCATAGTGATTTACAATACGACTTGGCCTGATAGTTAAGGACATGTACTATGGAATTCTAGGAAAATGTTGCCACAGATCGGAAAGAGGAAGAACATAGAACACCAACAAAAATTGAAATTTTTTGGATTAGATCAAGAAAAATGCCGCGGAAGGTGCTAATTTGGTTAGCAAGTAAAGTATCTACGACAGTGAAAGGAATAGTTGAAATCCGGTTTTTGCTATTTCACCTCATCTGTAATCATTGCGAGGTTTACTTCCGCATAACGCAGTCGTGTTTTCTTTATTACGTCGTGCACAAGCATCAGAGTCGTAGATGGGGTTTATCCATGACCACGGAGCCCACTGAACCAATAGAGGAGGGGGAGGCAACTATGAATCTGGGATACGGAACCCGGATACACCGAAAGACTCAATAGGTCAGGCGTGTTAATGATCCGGGCGATAGAAAAGGCCGTGTACCAAATAATACAAAAACTTTCGTGTGAAGAGAATCCGTTGCGCAACAGGAATGAGAAGGTACCAGAGTGTGTTATGATAGACAATGGTCATAAACCGTGCACAAAACACCCGTTTTGACATTGAAAGATTTTACGCTGGTAGACAAATTTACTTGGACTCATTATATGGTTTATTTTCCACTCGCGAAAAAGTGAATATTTTATTGACTACAACACAAAATCCCGGAGTGTATTGTAACTTCCACTGGAAGAGGAACAACGGCAACTTTCAGATCTGATTTTCCACAACGTGTAAGCTCATCTGATCGAGGCAAACTGATACTGTTACTCGCATGCACTACTAGCTCCTCTATTTCGACATACCCGCTTAAGGTTAGTAACCGGGGAAAGACTTAGAAAGTGAGTATTCGTGCCCGATTGACCAGTGGTAATCGAGTGGTGAAGGGCTCTATCACCTCTAAGGTTTCAAATACCGCCAACGTCAGACACGTTGGGGCGGTAGACAGTAATCTACTGTCGCCAGACTCCTTACGACGCGTGACCTGTTCAGATCTTGTAGTGGTTCTCCACTGTGAGCCTCACAGACGTAGTTACCGGTTCTCGTTGGTAGCACAATGTACCTTTAAATTTATGAGGATACGCTCCTTCTATTAGACTCATGTGCAAGCATGAACTGGACAAAAAACATTAATTGAACAAACGCTTAATTCTAACTGTAATTCTGAAACGGAATCTTGATCGTTGCCCGGTTTAATCTCACATTCAACTGATTTGGACCAGTATTGTGATTTCTCATTTTCACTCCCTTGTGACCTTTAAATGATTCATCATACAATACAGACGATCAACACATCATTGAAAATTCAGGTAGACACTGCGCAACTGTTCAGCCAGATGCATCAGGAGTCATTAGTCCCAATACATATAAAACGAGTTCAAAAAGTCAACGATATTTAGAAGCTCTAAGATATTGTATTGATACGACCTCAACCGTAATAAACTAATTATAGTAGCCTACTGGTTAAATTGTGCAACTAACAGTTCAATATACCGGCGGGGGCGAAATGGTCCCTGTGGCAAACCCAAAACCTGTCCGCCCCTGCGCCGCCGATTCCTCTCCCAGTTGGCAGCCCGTAATTGACCGAGATCAGTTTCCTGAAGGTTTTGTATCATTTATGTGTAATAGAAATACAAGGAAAGTAGAAACTTATTAGCATTATTGTGCTGGTTGTGTTTGGGGCTCAGTTGTGAGTCGTGCATATGCACTGTTGTCAAATGAAACAGTTCGGTGGTGAGATGTCTTTTGATACTCCATGATAAATCATTTCACGAGGAAATGATCAACTGGCATTGCGGCTATCAGACCGATCTGACTACTGCTCTCTGCGCTCAACATTAAACCCGTAACTAATATTTATGTGGTAAATATCAAAAAACGCACTTGCCTATTTGCGCCGATGGAGATTGCATCCACTTACGGCCTCACGTTATGTGTATAAGTGAGTACCGAATGAGGCCATACGACCAGAGCAAGGAAAGCCTTTTTATCATCTATTCTATCAAGAAAATATTTTCGGATAAGGGTACTGGTTGCACTGCTGTCATTGTAGAAAAAATGAAGATAAACTTCTGGATGATATTTCGCTGGTGCTTAATTCTATTCGCTTTATCGTTTTATCCAATTCATGGCTAAACGGTACCGGTGGTGTTTCTTCGGCGTTCAAAAATAGGATAGAAACCTGTCCCGTGGTTAATGGTGATAAACAAATAGAGTTCCCAAGATTAGTATTTAGTACTGTATCAAAACCAACACGGACGAGGAACGTCATGTGGAATTGTGACAGGATTCATCCAAAAGGTGAGGCAATGCTACAAGTCGTCAGCCTTAAGGATGAACGTAGTTCAAGCCCAAACTTTACGGTTCTCATCCTCGGATGGGAATCTATCGAAAACTTGGGTTTAGAGCCATTCAATTGTTGTTCATTCGTTCATCATCCTTCTCATAATGTCGAATATAACTTGGTCAAGTTTGCCTCTGTTTTCGACTAGAAAGTGGAAAATCTTCAGGGAATTGTGTCATTACGTGTAAATGAACCTGCCTAACCTGTGCTACCGACAAGGCATGTTACATGTTCGACCTTCTTATCTCGAGAGTCGTCTTGGTTAAAGTTGAGGAACTGACGGACTAGATGATTCAAATAATGGTTGTGGCCCAAGCGTTCGGGGAAACTTGGCTTTGATTGGAGATGCGCCCAATATTGAGCCGGCAATTTCGTATTGTGGCACTGGGAGTGCTTTACTACGGGAAGGACAGTTACTTAGTGACCATTGGTTACCACAGTATTTTTTCGAAATCGACCTCCTTACAACAAAAGCAGCTGTAGAGATTATCAACAAACTGCAAGCTCATTTTGCACGACCTGGAATCCCGATTCATGTGGTTTTCGATGGTGACCCCCATTTTCTCAGCACGGAATTTCAGAAATTCTCAGGGGTGTGGCGTTTTGGCCATCAAATCAGCAGTTTCTAACACAGCCAATAAAAACGCAAAGCGAAAAGCGTAGTCAATCAGGCGAAGAGCCTAAGCAGGAATTGAAAAGCCTACGGCAATGATCTATTTACCACTCTCCTTTAGCTTAGGAATATGCCACCTGCCACTTTGAAAACAAGCCCGGCGAAACGTCTATTCGGACGACGGACGCGCGCGATCATACTCGTATGTGCTGGGTTACTGGACCTAGATGTCGTAGCGCAGCCCATAATTGAACGGAAATTTAAAGCGTATGGCAGTGAGAAAAAGATTTTACAATCGGGGTGGCAAACTACTGCATCCACTCAAACCAGTTGATACAGTCTGGGTTCAACCAATAGAGCCAACATAAAAAACCTAGCGGAAAGAAGAGGTGTTATCGCGCGCAAAAGAGAAATCTTACCTAATATGGCCGTTGGATAAGAACGAATAGGGTTCATTTGAGAAAATCATAGAGAGAAAATGGTGGCGAATATAAAAATAAATGGAGACAACGAAAGTGTAGAGGGGGACGAGAGACTGAACCAAAGACTGAGGAGCACTCACATCTAGGACACGGAGTTAATATCCAGTATTCAAGTAGAAGCATTTCGAAAAGCAAAGATGTGTTGGATTTGGTTTGCTTTTTCTGACTGATCCACAAACTTTTGTTCGGCGCATCCTGTATCGAGCAATCGGATTGGTGCCAAAGGTTTTATAAGCTACCGAGGAATTAGCAACGATGGACACTGCTTTCCCGAAAGACTGACTTTGAGTACACTAGGTCCTCCGTATTTGATAAAAACCTTAAGGATCTTAATTTTGCACCGAAGTGGTCTCCGACTGTACAAGGATCTACAGCGTAGTTAAAAAAGCGAGCTTATTTGGGCTCAGTAACTATTCTGTAATTACTTTTATTCTCCGTAAATTTATTCGTTTGGCTACTTTGACACCAAAACAGAACCAACGCCCTGAATTTCTTCCTTTTGCCTCACTAATATATCCCTTTGGGCCACTCCCGATACCGATTTGGGTCATGTCTCAGGGTGTTCAAAAAGACTTCATCGGCTGTACTCGCAAATGTAAACGAGCAGAATAAATAGCCTTTGGTGTGTATCAAGATAGCATAGCACTTTTCATCAACCTAATTTTACAGTCTTTTTAGTAATACAACTCTATCCTGAATCCTCCCGTCTTTTCTTAACAAGAACAATCGGATGAGCTGCATGAATGAAACTATAGACGGAAGAAACGCGGATCTGATCATATATAACGCCTACTGTAGCTCATGCAGAATAATTTTTGTTGCATTTTTGCGCATGACTGCAATAGAAGGAGCATGCTCCATGATCTGAAAGAGCCACTATAAGATAAATAATAACAGACAACTTGACTCTGAGACTTCTAGCGGACTGGAAAACCACATACGATCCAATTACTAAAGAGCCGAGTAACACTGGATTACTGTCTACCCCCAAAGTGACGGGCGGTGGCCGTATTTGAATCTGTTATCCGAGGTGGAATTTGAACATTGTAAACCACCCGTGCAACGTTGAGACACTTATAGCGCTCCAGCTGATGAAACCTCAACTGTACCATGATTTCCAGTAAACTACAACAGTTTTATATTACATTCCAGAAGCAAAAAAGAAAAATGTGAGTCGAGAAAGTCCGGTTGGGAATCAATGAAAAATCAGACCTTCGGCGACTCAAACTCAAAGTTAATTCCAGGCGCTCCATATATACCTTCACAATTATAATTAAAGCCCGTTCGTCATGAAGAAACCGGCATCAAAAGACCCCATAATTGGAACAACTAGAACATTTGTTAGAACTTTAGAAGATAAATGAATGTTATTTTGACATCTAAAGTGATAAATGCAACGTGAAGATTATAAATACACAATATAATAATAAGAATTTGACTAAATATAACTAAAAAGAAACACAGCATCGATCATTTACCATGCATACGTACTTTATGTAGTTTTCCTTATTGTTCAGTGTGTAGTGTAAGCTCGAATTTTCATACAGAAGATTACAGCTTTTCCCCACGTGTTAGTACTCAAACTAACTTCAAAGCTGGAAGTTCATTTGGATTGATGTTTGAAAGCCTGTTGTTACATCTTTTAGTTAGCATTGGGTATTGAAAAGTTTTCATTAGCGAAAACTAGCCCTTAAAACGACCGGGAAACGTAAGACTGTTAGCAATGTGTTAATATATTTGAAGCCGGAGAACTATGGTCCACTGCTTTATACGTTCTGTGCATGGAGCTGAACCCAACTGACCACATTCTGATTGATGGTTCAGAATAAATTGTTCAGCCAGCCATCCGATAAGAGACAGTAATGAGACAGTTTGATCCATGGGGATAAAAATAAAAAAACAGAGGTTTGCATGATTTTGAAAGATTTGTGGACTGCCTGGGTATAGATGAAATATCCTACAACTGGAAACCAACTTAAGGAAAAAGCCGGAAAAATGGATAATCTAATTGAGAAATCCCTTAATAAATAGACTAGTTGAAAACAATGAGTTTACCTGATTCCATTCTCACAAACGGAGAGAACGCCAGAAGTCCATCTCCAACGGTTTCCCGCTGAGTCAGAAGAGTTCTGTGGTTTGACTTCATAAAAGCACTGATTTGGAGGCTAAATTTGGGCAGAATGCAATCAAACAGGGAAACGATATAGGTACCCACTTGAAAGGCATAAAAACAGTCATGTCTTTGTACAGTTAGAAGTAATTGTATAATCGCCATTTAATGTGTTATCAGGAGCGACGCTCAGATTAAACTGGCCGTTAATCATCGCAAATATTGATCTACACATTGTAAGAGATTTCCTCGTGATAAAAACCATGAAATACTCTTGGAAGGACTGAAGGTAAAACTGTTTATGCCGACACGGTAAATCATTACAGTTTTGAGCTATCCTCTTCGACATCACAGTTCTTGATCAACGTCAACGAACCAACCAAGCATTTTATCCGTACTATTTTAAAAACCATTTCCTCAGAAAATCTAAAGTGACGAGGGTTCAATGACAAACATTTGTTGTGTAGTAATAAACTGTGTCAACTGGTGACTGGGAACTTGTCTCACTCATGCGCCATGATCAGATAGCAATAAATGCAATATTGCAAATGCAGTGGCATATTTTATGGACAAAAATATTCATCGGCGGATAAAGCAAACTTGACCAAAGTCCGGTCAGCGTGGCTAAATGATTTGGTGGTGTCTACCCTATGATCAGGGTTAGGATAGAATCGTTATGTATTAGTGAAATTCACATCATTATCCACTACGGTTTCAGATGGTTTCCGCTCTACAGTATGAAATTACTACATGTGTACTAATGATTCACGTTACTAGAATGTGTTACAAGCACGAGGAGCCTAAATTAAATATTGGAAGGTCCACTGGTGTTCTTCATATACAGAAGTTCAAAGCCGCTACCCGGAATCGAACCGGCGATATTCTGCCTACCAAGCAGATGTTCTACCAGCTGATTTATCGAGGTACAGGCAGTCGGGTGCGAATAACGCAAGTGAATATCCAATGAGGAGCGAACCACTATTCCAGTGATACACAGCAACTGACCTGGTATTATTCGTCGGACTAGCTTTTTCAGTCAATTCCCAGTGGGACGAACAACAGACAGCTAAACGCGATCCACTGGAAATTGTAATGTATTCATGTAATTCATTATTTGCACGTTCATCATGCGTTATTTTCCTTTTTGCGCTATCATTATCAGTTATGTGGACATTCAGAACCAATCGAATTTTTTCAGGTGAAAATGACAAAAATCTGAACGACAAAGATGATCAGTAGAGTAAATAGCCAACAATTTTAATATGAAATATAAACTTTGGTATCTCCTCCATTGACGCTCAGTCCCGGGAGAAAACCAGAAAGAAGAAAATGCGATTAAATGTTCCCCGGATAGCGTGGATTCCGATCAAACCGGCTACAATGGTTAAGTGGCCGCATCCACGAGGGAACGAAAGGGGCTCGGCGTGACCGAAATTAGGTAGATGTTGCTCATTAGCAACGTAATATTACCATTTAATGTAACTTTAGTTTTGGTATGGTGCTTGTGCATTTTACTGGTTCACCTTTAATCGTTCCCTTTTGATTTAAGAAATGTACTTAACACAACGATCAATGAGCCCTCGAGATGTAAAGTGCACTCAGGAGACGATCACGTTAATTGAGAGGCCTAAAATATCTAAGAAAGACTTCCCAAATTTAGTTGATCAGAAGTTATTGAAGTAGTTCAAG
The DNA here is from genome assembly GCA_948099385.1 of Fasciola hepatica. Lineage (NCBI taxonomy): Eukaryota > Metazoa > Platyhelminthes > Trematoda > Plagiorchiida > Fasciolidae > Fasciola > Fasciola hepatica. The sequence continues at coordinate 5,462,116 of CANUEZ040000027.1, read as the reverse complement.
GGTTGGAGGCTCAGTCCCAACGGATACCGGATCATGTATATTTTTCTTATCTGTTGTCCACATTACATCCAAAAAATGTAGTGCCTTATACTGTCGGTATCAATAACTATCTTCGAACTTATCTGTAACGGGGGTTGTAGTGTTAGCCGGGAATGAATTTGCATTTTTCCTCACATACCACGAAACAAATCTTTTTCCCCTAATATTAAGCTGGAATAAATTAAAATTGGCTACGACACCATGAATCTGTAGAGGGTGCGCTTAAGTAGCACAGGGGGGGGGCACTCGACCGTCCCTGAGTGTCCCGTAAGGAAATGCTCAATAGTCTCAGCACTCATTTTTCGAAAATCACGATCACCTAGCCTTGTGGACATGTGAAACACTGTTGTATTATCCAACATAACAACAAGGTCTTAGATAAAGTGCCTGCCCAGGAAAGAAAATATTGATCATCTTCGAGCCTGCATCGTCAACGTACTCCTGATTTGTCCTTTTAACGTAACAATTTATAAGCCCGTCGTTAAGTGATACTTTATACTCCGTAGATGCTTCAGGCAGTACGTGTATCCTTTTGAGCTTTACCTGAGAGTCCCCGACTGTGACATTTATAGACCCCTGAAGGTATACTATGGGGCTGGTCGGTGATGAATCCAGAAAAAGCACTTGGGCCGTACCCTAGTTGTCCAATCGCGTAATAAATCTAAATTGTATTGCTATTTAACGATTATAAATATTTTTTAATAAACGGCCCCCCACCGCTGCCCAAATTATTCAGCATTTGTACACGCATTATCTAAATTAACTGAAATAATATCGTGCTCAGATATGTGAACACCGACTTTTCACGTGAAACAACAGTAACATTTACATTTACGATGCGATTATGCAGTTAGGGTACGGTTCAAGCGCATCCTCTGGGTTAAACGCTGACCGCCCCTGAGTGTATCTTTCCCTGTCTTATTGAGGGCCACTCAGTGGTACGGCCAAGGGATTGTCAGATGATAACCAAGGGGACACTGGTTCTGCTTGGACAGTCACTCAAGTTGGAATCGGGAATGGAGTATTTTTCTATTTCAGAATTGTGCAAATACAGATACATTTGAAATGAAAACAGAAATGTCTATGAATTTGAGAAGTTCAAAATATTTATTGGCAAACATAACCCAGTCGGCCCAAAAGTCCCCAAAAGGTTCGAAAATAGCCCGAACAGAGTCCCAAAATAAACCCAACCTAACCCGGTTTGCAACACCCCAAGGACTTTTATTGGAACTATTTTTGAACACATTGAGGATTAGTCGGCTTACATGCTGCACTTTTAATTTTTGGTAAGCCACGCTACATTATTTTATCTCAAGGTATTAATTATTGAACTTTTGTTAATTTTCGTTAGAGAAAAGAACATGAATTGCAAACATCCTCAAAATTTACTTAGCACGACCCGGGTGCTTTCGAGTGTCCAATATCCCCATAAAATGTAGCGTTTTACAAAATAAGTTAGAATGAACTCCTATGTTGTGAACCATGCTCAAAGTAACGGGTAAATTCTCCGAATTACACCGCATTATTAAAATAGTACCCCAAGGGACTAATTCAAGACCAAATGTTCTCTCTTTGTGCTGAACGGACTCAAAATAGTATTCTTCCATGAGGTAAAATGCTTTGTCTACGCTTCAGATCTTTTGAAATCTAATGAAGTGACAAAAATAGTATCTCGCAGGAGGTTTTGGGACTGAAAATGTACCCCTGTGCCGACTGGGAATATTTCGACATTTTTTCAACAAAACGCTCTCTGAACTTACGACGACAATGGATCTGGAGCCATTTTCGGAGTGTATTACGATCTCGGAGGAATCAACGAGGGATCTGATAAGCTCTGCTCTTAGAACATTTTCATGTGAACTTGTTGTTATTAGAGTCAGCGTCAAATGTAATTGTGGTAGGTTTGACTGAAGAAAATCAAGTTCAAATGCCAGTTATATCTTGCCTTGTCAGTAATTAACAGTTGTGGTTGAACTGATATCGTATGTGGAGCTCTGGAACAAACAGATGCTGAGAGAAATTAAAATTAAAAGGACAAAATACTACCACGAAATAGGAGAAATAAGCTCAGGAAAACGCACAACATTTCAGTGCCCACTTCATCCCTGGAATTTTACTTTCGACGCTGCAAGCTCCGCATCGGCGCTGAATTTAGGAGTGCGCACAGAGTAGGGTTCAAGTCCCCTCTAGCCAAGTAAACGCGTTTCTTCAAACACGTGCCATTTATATGACCTTGGAGGGAAAGTTTCCCTGACCTCCAAGTTCAGTTCACGACGATTTATGAGGACTGACGATCCTGGTAATCAAAGTTTTCCTGTGGCCAAGGTTCTTTCGTCAGGTTTAATGCTCAGTGTCGAACAAGAGCCCGAAGAAGTTCTTATGTACGTTCCATTTCTGACGTCAATTTTGATATAGTGGACGATCGGCTTGTATTACTCAAGTTCTCGAAGTTCTTTAAGTAGTTCACTTCATCGAGGCCTGAGCTTATGTGCTCCTGGATCTTCGGAAGCACTCTCTATTCCAGTAATTAGCCGGCCAGCCAAAAAGTTTATAACGGGACAACAAGAGAGGAGCTCTCAAAAAACTAATCCTTAATGATGATTGGAATAATAATAAGAATAAGAGGAAAAGCTTGCGAGGAATGCCTTTGAAATTTTCCAAGAAGCAGAATACCTTTAATGCTATGGGTAAACATGACGGTGAAAGCTTACCGTGAGAAAATAGAGCCAGTTTGAGGCGAGTAGAACGGGTTGGGTTATACATGTTTAGGAGGAAAACAAAACCACGGTTACAAGAACGGTGGTGTTTTATCTGATTTATATGTATATACAACTGTGTATTTGGCAAAAGAAGGGCTGGTGGTTGACGGAAAAGAATTTTACAACCGGGTAGCACTAAGGGCAGGCAAAAGAACAATAAGCTTCACAAGAAAGAAGAAAGCTCAGAGTATTACACTTTAGCCCTAAGTGTTTGTCTAGCTTCACTTTCAAGACATCTTTTCAAGAGAATTCCGCTAATTCTTCTAGAAGATGGTTTCACAAATACATTACATAAGCCAAAAAGAAGCGCTGCCCGATGAAGGTTCGAGGATGGGACTTGAACAGTCTTGCCATATCCCCTCAAGTTTTCCAAGTTTAGGCGTGAGAAGAACTGGTTGAGCAGGCATCCGGAGGTTTTCAGTTCAGTTCAGTTCAGTTTGCGCAGGACAAGTAATGACCACGGCCAATCGAGCGTCCAGAATTCCTTCGATGGTATGCACACCAGTTATGCACCCACCACTGCCGAGTGTATTTCGTCGAATCCCCGCTTAAAATGAGAGGGAAATGGAAAACCTCATTGCGCGTCAACAGCGAGAGACATTATGCACCGTGAGCGTTCACTAAGACTTTATGCAATGAGCGAAAAAGTCCTTTAAAACATACTCTATTGCTACCCGTCATCCATCTAGTTGCTATAATTAAGGCTCACTACGAGGAAGTATCTCGTACCACTTGCGATCTAGGGCACCTTTGAAGGATTGGACGGTCTGCAGATCTATCATTCCACCAGGCAGGCCGTTCCAACTGTTCACTACCCTGTTGCTGAAGAAGTGCGATCTAGCCATTAACCTGGCTCGGGCTTTTATCGGCTTCTTTTCATGTTCCCTTGTTCTGGAATCTACGGCCACTTGGAATAGACTAACTGGTCTAAGGCCAGAGAAGCCATCCATTACCTTGAACGTTTCTATGAGATCCTCACGACTTCTCCTTTTAAACGAGAAAAGATTCAGATCACAGGGTATCTGCCCGTACGTCCTACCCCTCTGCCCTTCAACCATTCGCGTGGCGGGACGTTGAGCTTTCTCTAGGCAGGAGGTGTCCCTTTTGCAGAGGGGTGAGCAAGCCTGAACGCCACTTTTTAAGTGAGGTCGTACTGTAGCCATGTAAATAGGTATGAATACCTCCGGTTTCCGGCAAGACAAAGCTGATCGCAACCTAGAGAGCTCCCCACGAGCCTTATGCGCAGCAGCGTTGCACTACTCCGACCATTTGGATTCACTGTTCATGAAAACCCCCACGGCTTTAACCTTACTGACTGCTCCTATGGCGAACAGCCCTTGATCATGAGCGACGGTTGGGCTCTCTGTTACCCTTGACAACAAATGGAATTTTTCAGCGTTCAGAGGTAAGTCTCATTTGTATGCCCAGTTCAGGATGGTACCTATTTCCCTGCCCAAGTCCGCCCTACCCTCATGTACAACAATCTTCACATCATCCGCAGAAATAAAGCTAGGCGATTGAAGAGCTGATGCCAAGTCATTAATAAATAACAAGAACAGGACCGGGCCTAGAACGGATCCCTGGAGTACACCACTGGTGACGTTCACCAAACTTGGGCACCTGTCCCCCACTTTGACGTAAAACGTACTGTGGGAGAGGAAGTCCTCCAGCCACCTAAATACTGGCCCACATATGCCGAACGTCTCCATCTTGCATAGCAAAAGACGATGATTATCGGAGTCAAAAGCCTTGCTAAAGTCGAGGTAGCATACCTCAACTTCCTTACCTTCGTCCAGCCGTCGAGTTAGTTCATCTAAGAAGCACAGGAGATTGGTCAGACAAGATCTATTTTTCAGGAATCCAAGCTGCGTCGGACTTGGCATGGAGTGCTGCGGTAAGTGCTGGCAGATGTGGGCACGGGTTATCTTCTCCAGGACTTTACATGGGATGCTAGTTAGGCTTACCGGCCTGCAGTTCTGCACGGCCGACTTAGGCCCACTTTTATGTATTGCCACGACTGCCGCGACTTTCCAGTCCTGAGTCGGCTTACTCTGGTCCAACGTGGATCTGTACAGCCTACTTGCCGATGGAGCTATGATATCTGCCAACGGCTTGATGATAGCTGGATGAATGCCATCTGGGCCCGCTGACTTGTGGCTGTTTAGCTCCTGTAGGTACTTACACACGCTTTCCTCTGAGAGATTTAGCTCGTTTAACTGAGGAGAAGGATGCACCAAAGTCAAATCTACTCGTACCTCAACATCCATTCTATGTACACTACCAAAGTGTTCCCCCAGGGCGTCTGCTTTGCCCTGGTCATTAGTGACAATGCCATAGTCTCTGGTGGATAGCGGACCTACGGCATTTCCTGTTGAGCCTTTAGACTGTACATAGCTATAGAATGTTTTCGGCTGTTGTCTTACAGACTGGGCCAGATTGAGCCCAAACTCCCTCTTGGAAGTTCTTAGAAAGCTTACAGTCTCGTTTCCCAGCTTTGTATAGCGGTTCCAGGCTAGCTGGCTGCCGGAAGCTTTGTACTGGTTCCAGCAGCGGTTTTTATGTCTGATGGTCTTGGTTATTGCAGCCTTCCACCACATGGGTTTGCCCTCCCCACTCCTTCGTTTTAAGGGTGCGAACTCCTCCTGTAGGGCAGTCAGGGATCCCTTTATGGCCTGCCCCCCTCCTCGACAGTAGCCTTTGTCGTGTCCAAGGTCAAACCCATTGCCCTATTACGAAGCCTATCTATGTCCATACTACCGAAATGCCTGACGAGCCTTTGGGGTACCTTGGGTTGTCGCTTGCATGGGACGATTTTGACACACACGTGGTCACTCTTGCCCAGCGGTGCACAGTAATGCAGTCCGGGCATATCGCTGGGGAAGTTCTTTATAGCTAGATCCAGCAAGGATGGAACGCATCCAGTCCTATATCTGGTATTTTCCCTACTATGCTGGCGGGACGAATTGTCATGCAGCCACTCTGAGTGGGTTTGCTCCTCCGACCCCGGCACGCAGACCCCGGCCGTCCAGTCGATGTGCGGGAGATTGAAGTCACCCACTATGAGGGTCTTTTGTGCGTCCTTAACCAGTTCAATCAAAGTTTGCAGTAGACAAACGTCCTCTTCGTGGTTATTGCTTGGTGCCCCGTAGACACAGACAACGTTAACCCTTCTGCCTGGAAGTATGATCGTAACGGCGCATAACAGGATATTGCGGGTGCACATCTTGGTCTGAGACTCAAGGTGGTTTGTACCTGACCTAACGAGGATGGTTACTCCACCACCAAGGCGATCCTGTTATCGATCCTGCCCATAGACTGCAAAACCGCTACTTATTAAGCCTGGCACATAGCCTTCTTCAGAAAGCCACTTTTCCGTGACCGCAACTATTGACGCTTTCTGCTCGTCAGCGGTTTTGGCGAGTTCCGCCCATTTGTTTCTAATATTACACGCATTAGCATATTACACCACTGAGTTTGCTTCTTCGCCCAGGTGTCTCTTGTTATTCACTCCTGTCTGTTTCTCAGGCGCAACGCCTGAGATGATGACACGCTTTTTGCTTCGGATGACCCTACCTGTATGCATGAAGCCGGCCGACAATCCAGAACTTCCGACGACCCCCAATCCATCTCTATAGGAGTTGCCACAACATCCAGACTGGCAGGAGTCGCACTGTCATCTATCTTCGGACAGTACTGCTAATTTTCGTCTTCCAGCGAGCCTTCAATTACAACCATTTGCTACCCCGCGCGCGGCTTCCTTACTACCTTCGGGGTCGGATCCTGAGAGCCGAGTACGGCATTCCGCTGAACCTTTTGGTTTCTCACCAGCGCCCTGGCTGGTCCAGCAAGGTTACCCCCGAAGCTAGACCACCAGGCCTTACACCTTACTCGTCCGGCACAATCTGGTATCTGCCTTTGGTAATGTGAGTTACTATTGCTGCCCTCGGCTGCAGTTTATCCCGGGTGGCCTCATCCACTAGGATTGGTCTCGCATGATGTTCGCCTTTGTTCCCCAGTGGTGACTTCCATGTCCCCACTCTGTGCACCCTTCTTAGAATAGTAGGATACGGAACACCTGCGATTAGCAGTATATCGCAGACCCTCCTCCTATCTATGTCCCTCCTGGCTTTCGATTCCCTTATAAAGGGTTCTTCCTGGTTTAGGATCAAGAGCCTGCGGCTTGAGACCCTGCCCATCGACAAGATCCGCCTCTGTAGATCCTTCACCTTGTTTTCCGACACCAGAAGAGCAGGGTCATTCACCCTAGCTAACCCATCCTTCGCGATATTACAGTCACCCTTCTTTTTGACCTGTCTTGCCCTTCTAGGCTTCTGCTCAGTCCAGTGACCCTCGTCGGTCTGCTTCAAAGAGGTTGAGACAGCGACCGCCTGGCGAGCTCTCGGAACTGGCCCACTTGCTTTGATGACTGTCCTGTCGGGTGTGGCTGCTACTTCCGCAAACGACTTACTGCAACCTGATTGCGGTGGTTCTGGGCTTATGACTGAGGTACTACTTGGCGGGCTTTGGTTCTGCCCTTGGGCCTGCCGTTTAAAGGCCAGACTGGCAGCCGCCTTGCAGGGGGCACAGACCCATCCAGCCCATGGCTTCTGTTTATAAAGGACATAGATGTCCTTTGCTATTCCTGAACACCTCGGGTGAGCCTATCTCTTGCATGCCTGGCACTCTATACAATTTATCACACTTTTTCCAAACTTAGTTGCGGGACACGGGTCAGAAACTCGTGTCATATCGAAAACCACAAAAACGAGGGTGAAAACAACCCAAGCTTTCTTTACCCAAACACAAAATCCGCACTCTGACACTAGCAGGTAAAGCCCGCTAACACAAAAGAACAAACATAAAGACTAAAAGCGAGAAAAGATCGCTTCAAAAAACACCAAACACTACTCGGCAATACCACAAGGAGAATAAAAATATTCTCCGGATAAAGCGCACCTTAAATGCAATTCCGATACGCTCAGCATTGTGAATTAAACTAGGTTAATTCACAAAGCTATTCAAAAACTCAATTTAAAGGCGAGTGCACTATGAATTCAAACCGTGCTGCACTCACCAAGGTCGGTTTTGTGCTGATACACTTTTTAACTTGCTTGGTAGAGCAGATCCGTAAGAGCTGATACCGAGCACTGCCAGATGACATGCTCGTGCACTCTTCTTCACTGATTGGTAGACTCCAACCAGTTGAGTAGCGCTTAGTTTGATCAGTGGCTGGGCGGAGTGCCTTGGCCCGAGCGTCGCAGATGGTCACTTCATCAGCTTACACCACGATGCCGGCGAGAATGGTTTCTGAAAAATAGTCAGTGTAAATTAGGAATAGGGGTGGGCGGGGGACTGAGTTCTGAGGTAATACAGAGTGAAAATGACTCAGGTTGAGATATTGAGGAACTTACTCTGACGGTAAAGAAGAGGCCAGGTAAGAAGCTTTGTGGAAGAGAAAGTAGCCAGCCGTCAACCCCATACTTACCGAGCTTGAACTGAAGCTGTGTACGGAGTACCCTGTAAAGGGATTTTGCAACGTCAGTAAAGACTGCCCGCCGAATCTTCCCTTCGCCGTAGGCTTGCCTAATTTATCCATGACAGAGAGCATATTGGTGATGGGTGATCTGCCCAAGGGAGGCCTTGTCAGAATGAGGAAATCACCTTGTCCTCGCATAGGAGCCCAAGAATTGCATCTGTTGTGGTGCTTTTAAAACCTTGCCAGGAAGACTGCTGAGGCCGATGGGCTTGTTACCACTTAGTATATAATCGTCTACCATTTTGAAAGTTGGGAGATGAAGGCCTCTTTCCAAGCTTGTGGAGGCCTTCCTGCGTCTCGGCACTTCGTAAACGGTGCTGCGTAAGGGGTAATCGAGATTGGACTCAGCTTCATTCAGGCTGACGGAATAGAGACTATTCAGAGTAGTCTCTAACCTAATGTGGAAATGGATAAGTGTTTTTATATTGTCTCCATATATTTGGCTGGGGAGGGGGGTTGGGTTGGGCTAAATCAAAGTGACCAAGTGAACCGAAATGGAACTGTTGTGGCCCCAGGAATTGTCAGCAACTTTTGAAGGGTAAGGGTTGTAGAGGTATCATTCACAGGTTTCGGAGCCTACGGGGAGGGACATGCTTACATTTTATCTCGTAAACTTGAAAGGAAAGGACTCGAAGATTCACGAAGGCTGGCGAGCCAGGAAGCCGCAGTTTTCCAGTGTCCAGGGTTCTTTCGTAGGGTTTTGTGCTTGGTTTTGGAAGGGCGTCCCCGGAAGATGCCGTGCACACTTGATTTTTAGACCAATTCTGATACGGTCGAGCTGTCAAGTTTAGCTGTGACTTCCGTGTTTCCTGTTGCGTTTGCACAAATCTGTAGATTGTGACAACCTGAAAATTATTAATTGAGACCCTACCCGTTTCTAGCTTCACCCTTGTGTATGGACTGTACGTTTGGGCGCGGATTATGGTTATCGTCAATTTTCCGGTCTGATAATACTTCAGCCGACAGCACCAGCCTTATAGTTTAAGCGGGACGGCTTTCATTTCACGCAAAATGTCAGAAGCTTTTTGCGTGGAACCCCTATGCCGACGCCATTTGAAGAAGGAAACAACGAAGGATCTCCGTTGCACCGCATCGCACTTTTGTTTATAACGCAGACAGTGTTTTTGAAGTCTGCTTTCGTGTGCAGAAGAGGATGTTCGTCGAAAGATGCTAGGGTGATAGGGTCCCTGAGCCTCGTTACCCATGACAGTCATGACTTGGTTCACGAGACACAGCTGGTTTCTCAGTTCCAGTTTTTTCTTTCACTTCTCTGATTCAACCTGAGAGTGGGCTTTCATTCGGTTTTTCCTCCTCTTTTTACATCTGGTACTTCGTTTCATATTTTTTATACTTATTTTGAACTTCTAACCTGTCGAAGCATGACCTATTGGAAGCTCGTTTTGCCCTTCACTGTGGTCTTTTCGGTTTTGCTGTTCCAAGGGCCAGAATGATGGCCCTCAGACAAATTGGTCAGTTCGGTTTGCACAGGACCTGATCAAGCACCCGGGCTTTTCACCAATATGCATCAGAATCAGCACCAACCACTGTGAGTATTGCAAGCGACTTTTGCCCATTCAGTTAGGAAAAATCTTCCGGTTTTATTGAAGGGCGAGGAATAGACAGAGCCTCTCACCTCTCAGGCAAAAGGTAACCTTCGTGTAAGTGTGCTTTCACTAGCGGCTCGTTGCACTTTGAGTCAAGCCCCGACTTTGGCCTCTGGGGTGAGTGGCATTCTTGAATCTCCGGTGTTCGCCCTCAGCTCCATAAATCCACCTCCTGGAGTATCTCCCCTGATTTGTTGTCTAGATTATTTTATTGAGTCTCACATCTCTCAAGTTTGCCAGGCTCTCGATAAGCCGGTTCCGCAACCCAAGTACTCTGCCGCAGAATAAATCGGCTGGCTGATTTGGCCCAGTACGAGCCTTTCGTAGTGTTAAACCGTGCCCAGCAAAAATAGTTGCTTATCCTGCAGTGCTTGGCTGTAGGTCTTTCCTCGATTATCCCCAAGCTTCCTAGTGTTCAGCCGTTGGACTGTTTCAAGACGGGCCGTAATTTTCTTGAGGAAATTGTCCAAGCCTGTATGCAGCATTCGAATTGAGGCCTCACTACTGCTTCACACTGGGATTCATTTGTCTTCTTGAGGGAAACCATTTACATAAGACTGAGAGCTCCTTTTGAATTCTGTTGGCAGTTATTTTGTTCTCGTCCCCCCATTTGAATTCTCCGGCCATAACAAAACCTGTCTTTTATTGACTGCAGCGTATCCGCGGTGGTCACTCCATTTCCCTCATTGCGGTTAAACCCACCTAAGCTGTAGCTACCCGGATTGCTTCTGCTCTCCTTCAAATGCATCTGCCATATAGGTAAAGCAGTACTACGTGCGGATTACAAGACGAAATCCATCCGAGAGCCGTCAAGTGACCTTGCGGTTGAGGATGATTATTCGGCATACGTACCTTGTGGTCTCCTGCCGAAAAGTCTCAAAAATTCAGCACATTACCGTATTATTTACTTCAAAAACTGAAGCATGGTGCCAAGTGTCTTCTTTCCTAGGGTAAGCCGTGTTAGCCAAAGAGATATTTTTGGAAAACTGACGTTTGGTCCTAACAATGAGCTCTTTGCCCACTCAAGTCGCTTAAAATCCAAATTAAATTAGGACCATAATCCAAGGGTCTTGGCCGTTTTGGCACCCATTCAATTTGTCCAGCCAGTAAAGCCCCCACATCTAATGACTTAAGCGTCGTTCATGTGGAAAAGAAACCGAAGCCATCTCTTAGCTGATCCCTGAGGGATACCAAGTGTCACGCATACCACTTTGTTCCAGGGCTTAATGGCGAGAAATCGGGACGCCCAGATTGTTGTGCCGGTGAACACGCTCGGTTGTCCGATACCTCGGCAGTGGGAAGAGTCAGGTCTTTCCGACTCTGCCGAAACAGGGAAAATTTCAAGCTAGCCTCTTACCCGTCCCCTTCAAAAACTTTCGAGTCATAGCTGCCGATCATACGTTCTCCACGGTCACTGTCTTTCATAATAAGGATAACACAGTAAGTGGTAATAGATTTTTGACAACCGTTTCATTAGAAATATAACTGGAGAATGCGAGCCAGTTGTCCAAAAGCTCATAGTTTGGGCAGCTAGCCATCCCTCTTCAAGTAATATCATCCATATTTCATCTAGGCCCTTTAAGAGCTCGTCTAATATACTCGCGATTATCAAATCAAGGCTTTAATTGAGAAGGTTGGCTTCTGGTTCCAGTCTCAGTTCGCTCTTTCCCGATTTTGGTGCAAGCTCCATTGGGCAGTCATTTCCACGCAGCCCACACAGGACCCCTCAGTGTCCTGGAACTCCTGTTATCCATTTTAGCATTTTGAAAGCCGGTATGAGTTTACCTTCACGTTTTTCTGGGGAAAGCAACCCTGGTTGCTCAAACCGATGTTAGTAGCAACAATATATGTGTTACGCATACCATGGCGTGAGTTACCAGGGTGGCTGCTGAACAGCCTGGATGTCCCTCGCCAACTATGGTCTTCGCGCTTCAACACAACTTTTGTGAGGAACGTCAGGGAGGCCTTAGACAGTGGCACCAGGACCCGATGTTTCCTAGAGCTGGCCGACCTCCATAGCGAGACAGGGCTCGGCATGCCTCCTGCATTACCTTCTGACAATGGGGACTTGGAGTAAATTCAGCGCTTGAGACCACCCAGGTATATCGGGATCCTACTTTCTTGCTACTCGCTTTCTGACAATCTGATGGACCCACTTATGAAATGGTAGAGTCAGTTTCTGATTAATGAGATTTTGACGTTTGTTCAGGTTGAGAGGAAAATCGCACTTCATCGGCCACTGGTATACCTCGTCTAGATCAAGCCGAACGGACCCCTTGTCTGGTGTCACTAACACCTTGGAATCTTCTGCTAACTAGAAGCACTGGTTTTCCAACCCGTCTACAAGATAGTTAACGTGCAACACGAAATACAGGGGGCTCAGGACAGGTCCCTGAACAGAGCTCCTAAGCTGTCTCCTGTTGCCTGAAAAGCAGCTCCCTATTTTCGCCGGTGAAGCCCCGCCAATTGGGATTTTCATTTTATTGGTCGTAATGGTTGTGACATCCTAATCTGATAACTTTATGTATTTTCTCAACGGATTTCGGACCACTGGACCCACCTGCTTCTTGCCGACACTGTTTTGTTGTCATCATCATCTCTACGACTGGGACATTCACCTTCTTCTCATGGTCGTGCTCCTTTGTTGGGATAACTTTGCGGACATTTGGCATAGTAAAGACTTGCTTCGACTCAAGACAGTTTGTTTTATTAACGTCTAACTTCGTCTTCTCGCTCGTGTTGAAGGCAAGCAGATGCCCAGGAAATTGTCAGCTGGACCTGATTAAGCGTGCAGAACCTTACTTATTTGCCTGGACCCCGAGACATGTACCTCCCACGTATTTTCTCTGGTCAGCTGTTCATTTTGTACGGAATATTGTTGTGATTCTGGATACCTTCTGACCGGGCAGTGACTGAGGCGCAGTGTCAAAGATACGATCGTTGTTTATTTATATTTTAACTTGCGAACAGAGCTGCACAATTTTCGGAACAATCTTGCTTTGATTTGGGTTCCGCATCCACTCGGGCAACTCTTTGCTACGGGACCCCGAGATGCTAACCAGGAAGTGTGAAGTTAATTATTCGGTAGACCGAGCAATAAATCGTTGATCGGCTTTTGTCACTTGTGCGGCTTTTACTTTTTGATCGAAATGATGGTATACTTCTAGGATGTAACCTGGCTGCATTCGACGACGCACTGTTGTTATTTACAGGGCATTTCACAGTTTCACTTATTTTCAGCAGTAAAATGGAGGGGCACAAAAGTGAAATAATAATATTTGTGTTTACGAGCTAGCTGGAAGGTTACAAAAAAATGTTCCTCGGTTGCGGTGCAGATGCACGCGTAGGTGGATGGCCAGGGTGGATTGCATGGCAGGCATCACAAAATCGACAAGAGATTGGAGTGGATTTGAAGAATAGCCTTAAATTCGCATACCAGGAATAAACGGCTGGACTCAGTTTAGAATGAAACGATATCGGTTTTCCCTCTAAAAATGAAGTATTTTCGAGCTTATGACGGGACAAACCAGATATGAGGCCCATCGTGAACATGAGAGGAAACAACCTTCTCGACTAATTTCAGCGACGTCATACGTGGTAAGCGAAGCGACCAAATACCGGATGCCTGCTTGTGTTCACCGGACGGAGCACTCAAATAAGGCTTCCAATACCACTAATCTAATAGGGCAAAATTGACTAATATGACGAGAAGATTTCAGGCAAGCAGAAACTGCAGTCTGGCGAAACTATAATCTGAATTAACGTGAAAGACGCAGAAGCAGTAATCGATTGGCTGTATACGGGGGAAAGCTGAATGCCGGCCAGACGTGGGACGGAAGTTATCGTTTGTCATACACAAAGGTGAACAAGGAAGCAAAAATAAATTTCTCCGACCTATCCAAAGGGTTTGTGGTTGTTTTTTTACTCAGCTTAGGCGCGCCTTACTTAGTTAGGTGCAACCCACACGCTTGATTACTGATGGAGACGGGGGACTGGTTGGTCATTCATGTACCACGTGAAGAACCTCGTAGTGCAGTGTTACTTTGATGTCGACTTAGTAATGGTATTGAACCATAGATTGAAGACTTTGGCAAGGTTCATTTCGATATTTGCCGAAAGATGGGGGAATTCGAAGTGGTACTTGAGGAGAACTGTTTCCGTGCCCGGCGGCCTGCTTGGGACCGGAGTATTGCGCACGGTGAGAAGTAACCCCTGGATGAAATCTGCCCTATATCATTTGCATGTCAGGGGCCAACAAGTTGGAATAAATGCTGCTTTTGACCTGAGTTCAATGCAACGTAGGCCTCTGGTAAAATATTAGTCCAAGCCGTCCGACGGGCTACGTCAGAGTACTGTAAGCCTGCCACGGACAGAGAAGGCTGCTGTCCGAAAGTGGTTTCCGCTGCAGGTTATGATGTTAGGGACAATAGTGTATTAAGGGCCTGGATAGTCCAAATAACTGCTGTTGGTCATGTTGACCTCATCACAGATTTACCGAGAATTTTGGTGGGGCAGTCACGCGTCGCTCGTCTGTGAATGTAGAGGGGCAAGCGAGCTGTTGTCTTTTGGGAATATTGCGAAGTTGAGAGCAGGCGTCATGTAGAGCTTTCTGAAAACTGTGCTGGAAGCTGCGGCTACCTGAGGACCTGCTTTTTCCGAGCGCTAGCCAAATAAACTTTTGGTTTTGCTCCGGTGGCCAGCCGCCAGATTCAGCTGTGGGGTAGTACACAAACTGGACTCAGAAGGTGTGGGTGGCTTATACCCTGAGCAGTTTGAATGGTGGGGCAGATAAAGCCCAAGGTTACCGCGTAGTGCTCTGGTGCTTATACTTCCTTTGCGCCTAGAGCGAACAGCGCAGGCGCGTAGGAACTCGGGTAGAGCACTACTTTCTCTGGGCCTCAAGCTACTTATAGGCAGGTATCCGGGGTTAACTTGTGAAGTATCCAGTTATTGGTGGTAATTCGCAAATCAGACTTTCTTATATATTTCTGATGCTTAGCCGAGTGCTGGTGCTATCAGTCCTTATATCAATAAAAGTTTCTGGACATACCTCAATTCGCAGATTAGGACTTTGAAACCTTTTGTGGACAACGGAAGTCGGCGTCAGCGAGCTGGTCTTAAATGGTGTGAATAACCCGGCGGGTTTCAGAATGAGACTTGTGGGATCGGCTTGCTTTTGGAGAACTCCATGAGTATGCCGTCACTCCGGACGGAGTCTGGCAGAATTACTTAGGGCTTCGCTTGCACTCATTTTTTGTTTGAGGCTAGTTGTCGTTTCCTCTTCGGTGGTATCACGGCCTCGAGCTACGGAAGAGAGAAAAAGTGGGAAGCAAAAACAAAGAACGTTTTCTTCTTTTATGAACTGTATACCTGACCGATGGCTTCTGACGAGGACGGAGTCCGACATCTTTCAGTCTGCTTGAGCCAGCCTTTGTCAGCAAATCTCGTAATAACGATCATTACTATGATATTGGCGCGCTTTGGAAGAGCCCGAAGTATGCTAAAATACACGATCACATGATACAGTCCTATCGGAACCACAGTATTAGCTAGCTAGAATTGTGCTTA
Organism: Fasciola hepatica; assembly: GCA_948099385.1. Taxonomy (NCBI): domain Eukaryota; kingdom Metazoa; phylum Platyhelminthes; class Trematoda; order Plagiorchiida; family Fasciolidae; genus Fasciola; species Fasciola hepatica. The sequence goes on along the minus strand of CANUEZ040000027.1, from coordinate 5,446,610 downwards.
CGGGGTATTGAAAGTGAAAGCTTAACTGAGCCAAAAAAATAAAAACTCCCGGCAAATTAAAAACTCAAGGCCAAATGGATTGCTCTGGTAAGGCCCAATAAGCTGGACTGAAAATGCGGGGTTCATGCATAAACGGCACCAACGGTGACAAAAACAGCTGGGAATTAGAAAACTACCAAAGGAAGTTTTGTTAATCCTTCTAGGAGAAGAAATTGCCGACGGAACCATAAAGAGTTATTCGCATGCGGCAGAGTATAAAAGGTATACGAATGGAAAACCTGATGGTGTTCAGCGAAATAGCAGAGACAGAAAGCGACGAATCAATGGGCCATTGCGGTGGTAAAGTTGATGGCGAGGTTCCCACGAAGTCAGTCATAAAGAAGTAAAGAAATTCAGTGGGAAGAGTGCCCAATCAGGGACGGAGAGAGATCCGTAGGGAAACCGATAATATTTCGGCGAAATGTTTACTTAACAACAGGAATGTCGTGAAGCTTCAACGTGAAAAGAAAATTGTGGTGGTTAGTCAATCTGCGGTGCTTCATCTGGCGGCTGTAGGGGTGGATAGCTGAAAAAGGTGATAATAAAGGCGATTGTTGATAAGCTTGCCGATGAAAATTTGGATAGACGGGCCATACAAAACGGTTGAGGGAAAGCCGCATGATAAGCGAGTCTGAAACAAAGAAAGGGGCTAAGATATTGGATATAAGTCAGCGGATATTGCGGTAGGTATTGGTAGGCCGATACCGGCGGAATGAGTTTTAAAGCCGTCGGAGAGACGATAGATGAAAAGGCCGGAGAGAGACAGTTGAGCTTTTTGCGATTCGGTTACTGTGTAATAGGTGGATAATGCTATATTGGCATGAAGGTAAGGGCCGAGTGATAAATCGGTCTGGGACGCCTTGTGCAGGGATTTCGAGGGTAAATTGCATGCGAAGAGGATAATATAGCGGACCGAGCTGGGCGCATAAATTTTAATGATCCCGCTAACTGGTGTATCTTATGACAACGGTGGAGTAGCGAAGTTGCATAACAAATATATCTGAGACGCACAAGTGTGGAGAAGACATGGTGCGCAGCACGATCAGGATAAAGCTACGGAATGGAGCTATATAGGAGAACTACTGAGCAAAAGAAGAGAGCAGATGATCAGTATTCAAACCGATGGCCCCTGGACAACTACGAAACGATGTTTCAGCACGGGATATCGTTTTGGTGGTTGCAAGGGGGGGGGGGAATAAAGGTGACAATAGATGTGACGATGACCGAATAGTAGCAGATCGTTCCAACGTGAAGGGTGGACAAGAGAAGTAGTAATGCAAGGAGACATCGCAGATAGTTATTATTCTTCGTGCTAAAACTTTAAAGGCCCTATAATAGCCGATTATCTGAGGAAGCCTTGTCATTGAACGGACGGGCCATCGGTATTACAGACAGCATTCTGCCCCAGGTTCTGCTATCTCGTTGGCCGAGGAAGTCATCGGGAAAGGACCTTGGAGTTCTGACTGCATGTATTCTCACTGGGCCTAAGTACGGAGACCTCACGCTGGCATGGGTAGAGGAAGTGCGCCGGAAGCAGCCCTGGCTGTTGCCAAGTGCACGAAGCGTGCAGTCGTACAGGCGACAGATGAGTTGAGATCTGCCGACCACCGTAAGGGCAGACCCCTAAAAGAAAGCCCACAAGAACGGCTTGATTTAAGAGTCTGGCGACAGAGTGAATATGTCACCCACGGTAGCTTTGGTGAAATATGGGAATGTTGAATTTCCTTGTACTTTTGAAGTGTTCCTGGAATAGAACCGCTACTTTCAAGTTTTTGGACCCCCGGTGGTATCGTCTGCTGATGGCATTCGGTCATGCGAACGACAGAAGATACGCGATAACAGAAGAGGCCAGTTAGGTTACACCGAAATGAATGGTTTTTGGAGAGCAATGTCAAACAGCTGATTGTAACCATTTTACCTGCGTCAAAAATGAATTGAGAACATGGTCCTCGTAAGGGAGAAAACGAAAAATGATAGAAGACATATCTACCTGCGGTAGAATGTGGCGATTGATACTCGAAGCGGGACACCGAGGACAGCCGCCGCAGCTGGTTGCCCAACCCGAAAATCCTCGTAGGTTCTACGCGGGAGGTAGGACTCTCCGGTGTTTACGGCTCACCCCAGCGAATGACCTGTCACAGGTTCGGATTAGTAATGATAATGATAACGAGGTAGGCATGGAAGCATGATCAGGGGTTTCAACATCATTCAGTGGAATGAAAAACTGACAGATTTTAAAAGAGAAGTCGCACATTATAGCACCGGAGGAGTAAGGCTGGGGAGAGTTTCAATAAAGTAAAGTGACTGCGGAATAAGTGGTAGGTATGATTTAATTTCTGGTCGAGGGAAGAGGTATAGGGGCTAGTTTTGACCCGGAGATATTTTATCTGTCGAGGGAGGCGGTTTTACCGAGGCTCCAAATTTGAATAGTGCAAAATTTATCTGATCAAGTTAATGCAAAGCGCAGAGCAGTTGCTGAGTTTTACTTGACTTGACCGTCATATTTATAATGAGAGAAAATTGGAAAGTTTCTCCGGTGAATATATTTTGTTCAAGCAATTCGTTTTCATTGATGTTTGCGGGACTACAAAGTTGAACTGTAGAGGCTAGTCCTAAATATCATTGACTAAAAATGTGCGAAAAGGTTAAGAGTACTCGAATGCTCCTTAAACACTTTTTGGGAAGACAGCCTTGACTTCCGATTGTCTCGAATAGTTGTTTTCGTAGAAACCCGGCCACTGGCGGTTATTTGCGGAGAAGAGAATCATAGGATGATATGAACATTGGGTATGTATCGGACGTCTTTGAGGAATCTATGCAATCACGTGATACAAGGGTTTTGCTGCGGCAGTAGGTAAGAGCCACATTGCAGACGATCATGTCAGGTGAAGTTCAGTGTAAAGAATCACCCATAGCTCAAGGCGCGGTCTTGTTTTCCTCTAGTGCACAGTTGGCTTATGTGGTTACTCAAGCCTTCCGCGAAATTGGAACAGGTGTCTACGAGCTATGATAGAACAAAGGCTAGTTTCTTGACCGATCTCGGCAATGAAGTCCCATTTGAGTTTTACTTTCAGCTAGGAATGCTTTATATATATACTGTATTCAGCCACAGTTCCCACTGTATTGTGGCAAGTGGACTGATGTTCGATAGACACGGGTTGTCTCACGTCTTCCTTTATAACTCCCTCCCCAATTGCTCCAGTGTCCCTGCAGTATGACAGCGAACGCCTAGGATTCTTAACCGTAGTTATGTCCTACTCCATTAGCTCTCACTACATTCCTTGGCAGCGAAGGGTCACCGAAGTAGCTATAGTCATGGTCAGTTACAACCGATCCTCTGTTCTGACCCGTTCTGTATATATGATTACTGTACCTTAAGTTAAATGGCCAACGGATGGAATCGGAAGCTTACATCTGCAGTTTTCATTTCACCTTGTGAAGCAGTCGAAGTTGACTAAATGTATAAAAAAGCACGAATGTTTTCCTACCACACCCATGCAATTCCTTTCTCGCAAAGGAATACTTAAGTAACTAGTTGCCCCCACACAAGGCGGGTACACCCACGATTCTGCACTTGAAATCAGAAGCACATCCAAGAGAACTAAGAAGGCAAAAACAAAATGGCTTCATGGAAGCAACAAGGTAGTGAAAATGTGGCTGCTCGTAACCTGTCACTTTGTCCTCCACTTTTGCTACCGAGCCAGGCAGTGTGCACACTCCTCTCGAATTGGTGGAGCCGTTGGATCCACAAGTCGACCTTTGTCTTCTTTTCTGAACGGTGCCATTTCCCTAATTCGTGAATTGTATACTTAAAAGCTGAAACAAATGGTTGGCTGGAAGTCCTGAAAAGCGGATTCGAATTCGGGCACCCTTTGCGACCGTTGCTTGTCAACGACCCATCATCGCGAGGGAGCAAAGACAAGTGAGCACCGGGCTTGGCGCAAGGATTATATAGGACTGCCTACCCAATCGACAACTAGCAACGGCCAAGCAAATAACTGGAGAGTTAATTAATGAGAGTGGACCAAGAAAAACGAGATTGATCAAAGAAGAGGAACAATTATATAAAGTTCACTTTCATTGCTCACACTTCCACGACGTTTTTGTTCCATTTTAGTTTAAAGTTTTTCTGTCGGCTGTTTGTGGTCTGTATCACTCCAGGCCAGGTCGGAACTTACTCATCTATCAATGACAGCAGTAGTGAAGAATCCGCCAGATGTCAGAATTTTGAGACGGACTTTGCCTTGGGAAGCAGAAGACACAGCATTCAAAAGGATGACGCAAGAAAAAGGTCAGTGATGCATACTCATGATCACTCAAAAAGGTAACTGGTGACGAAGCAAGGAGACTGGTAAGGATATCTTGGAGGTGCCCAGAGGAATATTAATTTTCATAAATTTTAGATATGAAAAGGAATTGTACCCCCTGGAAGGGTGAGATAGTTTTCGTGAGAAGTAGTACGCATCACCTTCTTGGGGAGTTCGCAGCTGGCGAAACAAAAATAGGGCTTCAGGAAAGACCAATCAACAAGCGGAATGCCGTGTCCACGAGGAACAAAGTGAAGCAAAGGGGAAGGGCAAAATTTCTCGCAATAGTCCAGGTTAGGCTGGTAAAGTGACAAATACTATTTTTTGGGTTTCCTGTGGCTTTTCTGTGGCCATGTTGGGCTTCTTCGACGAGGGTTGGCCGCGGTTCCTGTTCGCTTCTTCATCACGGAAAAAGGGGAGCATCATCGAATTCGGACCTTTCGTTCTTTAAGCAGACACCCCTGAAAGGTGGTTGAAATGGCTTGGAAGTCGGGAGAGCTTTGTAGTGAAAAGTTCTCAGTGAGCCTCGGTGAGCCATATGCAGCTACATCAGGACTTCGTGCGGATGAATTAGGGTAACCAAACCGCGTTCGCGACAGCCAGCCGTGGGCTCGGTTGTGCTTGGGCCGGGAAGAAGATAGGCTGTCTGCGCGATATATCACAGCCTAAAACACCATGACCGGGTGGTTCTGAAATTACACAAAGGAAGGTTGCAGTCTGGAAATTGTTCCGGCTGGGGCATAGCGCACGCGCAGTGACAGAAAGGGGCACGGAGGCTGGAAATGAGGCACTATAGCTTTTGTGACAAAATAAATCATAGGTGTTGTAAGTGTGTGTTCGTGGGACTGACAAGACTTGCATTATAAGGCCTGGTTGCTGCTTACCACTTCAACCATGTACCGGAAAACCTTACCATTCTGGGTTAGTTGAGCCATGGAGGTGCATTGGAGCTACTGGGTCTGAGGGCTGTGCGAAGAAGCAGCTGGGAAGCACCAAGTACCTAAATGGCGGGTCTGTTCATTATGTCTAGAGGATGAGTGACAAATCCTGCCGTGAGGTACTTACAAGTCGTGAGCGAGCAGCCGGGAAGCAAGCTTTCACTGAGTAGGTCTGCTCTACACCGCAGCCGTCTGTATACTTCTAACGATATCTAAGCAATCTTTCACGGTGAGTCACCGTTTTCTAAATCGAAACCGGTTGCATCAAGTAAAACGCTATCACCGGTGACGTATGGGCTTCATATTAGGTTAGCACAGCATCAGTTCACCAGCAGGGTTCGGGGCGGGCTTGAGCTGGGCTCGGGCCGGGTTCGCTACGGGTTCTTATAGATTAGTCCGACATTCCATGCATACCACTGCTCTACGCTCTGCCGTATATATATATATATATATATATATATATATATATATATATATATATATTATATATATGCCTAATGTAAAGGTGAGCGACGATTATCACTTACCTTTAAAGTACACCAATACGTATTATGTAAAACCATGGTTTTATGTAACAATTTATGACACTGTGCCATATGTGTCAATATTGACAGCTAAAGCGTGCCATTTTCATCGACGTCTCTTTGGAAGAGTTATCGGGTCAAAAGGGAGATATTGCTGGATATGAGATAGCCGCTCGTTGAAATGCCATTCTCTGGGAACATTGCAATGGATGTCCAACGCTCGCAGGGCCCAGTATTAATGGTAATTCTTGCAGTCACATGCATTTAATACTACCGATGAAGGTGCATCACAGAATACGGAAGGTTTGTTTAGGCCTCAATAGTTAAATCTGATTAAATAATTAATACTCCGTGGAAGCAACCAATTCCTCTCAGAGGCTAAGGAACCAAACATTGTGCAAATTAGACCGGCATATTGTGCTTTGGTTCGCAAACACATGAGATCTTGGAGAACCAGGGAAGCATAGAAGGTACGTTTCGCACAGGAAGCATGTCATTGTGGTCTATTTTATACGCGTACACATTCCCTTCACATTACTTCCTCTATTTCTGACTGTCGTACAGCAAATGAATCAGTGTACATGTGGATTTGTGCATCCCACTTTTATACTGTTCCGCAGCAACCCTTTCTAGAAAAACGAACTTTGGCATGACCAACACCAATTTCATTTTCTTCATGTAGCAGGTTGTTATCCGCACTGTTCTTCAATCTGAGGTTACTGATGGCACCATTTATACCGCTGCCAGTCAACTATTGACTAGTTGTACGATATAGGTATTTATCTCGTTTTTTCAGGACTAAAGAGAAGATTCGTGAAAAACAACGTGAAAGAGGACATTTTAACATACGTCAAACAAACAGCATTCATTGAATATAGTGTAAGTAGGGCGGGCATGGCTTTTGCAGGCTTCTTCAATTTTCATTATGGAATGGGAAGTAAACGCGGCCTAGGGTCAGGTGTAGACTGAATCTTTAGGTTGGGATTCGTTTGACGTAATGTGGCGGGCGAAAGTAGCATACCTGAAAAACCTATAAGCGAACCCAGCCAGAGCCCGTTCCCAGCCCAGCCGAAGACCAGCAGGGTTACGAAGGATTTACGGATGGTCGCTCGGTCGAAGCTAGGCCCGAGCCCGGCCGAAGCCAGTTTCCAACCCGTTCGCCCGCTCCCAGCCCAACCCAAAACCTTTCGAAGCCTCACCGGGCTAGCTGCTTGGGCACCCTCCAATTTACAGCCCAGCCTAATAACGACCTTCGGTATACCAAGACCCAACACTAGCCTGCTGCTTTAGACCGGCAAATACCACACGATGGGATGTGTCATGTATCCTCTGAACCTATTAAACACGTCTGAGCAATACGCAGCCAAATTCACAACGGATCCCGAAATCAAAAGGCGATTATCCGTGATATTCTACGATACTAGATTACTGAATGAACTATGATACCAAACAGATACAAACCTCAATCATGAGATCACAAGGACTCAACAAACGAGAAACCGAATTGCAGCGTGTGAGCAAGGAGCACGTGCGTCACTCAGGTCTAGAACAAGGGTGTGACAAAGTAGCGCTATGGGCGCGAACAAACAACAATTGGTCCATAAAAACAAACAGTGCGTAAAGGCACGTCAGTAGTGTAAGCAACTGAGTGATATGGAGAAAAACACTGAATCGCAAGGGCTTTAGGGGGATTTCCCACCACCGGTCTTTACAGACGGACGATCTGAACACCACGGCAAGTTCATCAAGCAGTTCGGAACGTTCGTTGAAAATAAGGTAACCGACCCTGGGCAAAGGCTCCTCTACCTAACTCACTACTGTCGAGGCCAAGCAAGAGAAGCTATCGATGGGTGTGACATGCTCGACCCGGAACAAGGCCACACCCGAGCAAGGAAGATTCTGAGCGACCTGTTTGGTCATCCTTTCAAAGTAGCCCGTAATCTAATGGAGGGCGTGATGGAAGAGGCAAAAGGAACCAAGGGCGACGTCTGCACAATGACCGACCTGGTGAGCAAAATGCAGAACTGTTCATTAGTCCTCGACCATTTAGGTTACAGGGCTGACCTAGATGCAATGCACACCTTGGAATGCATAGTCCGTCGCCTCTCTCCCGAACTACAGGGCCAGTGGGTGGAAGAAGCTGAACGGATAAGCCGAGGCGACCGCGAGGCTAACTTCGAAGACCTGACCGAATACTTGGATAGGCAAACCAAAATAGCCGACAGTAGATTTGGCAGACTTATCCGGGACAGCAACCGAGCAAACAAGCCTAATACTAGCCAGGCTCAAACCCCTGCACGGGAACATCCAAAATACTAACCTCGGACCAACACCCGTGCCATTTCACGCGATGCCACGGAGCAACCAAACTGCAGATCCTGTGGTGCCAGCCATGGACTACCAGAATGCCCCAAGTTCGGCAACGCCACAATAGACGAACGATGGGGAATGGCGAGGATGACAGGAGCGTGTTTTATTTGTCTCAACACCACGCACCGAGCGGCAGCTTGTAGGAAAGGAACCAATGTGGTTACGAGGGCTGCACGGGCAGACACCCTCGATTGTTACACCAGGCGAAGGCAACTTTACCCGAGACGAACACCAAGCCCAGTGTGATCTGTTCAACGTCGCTGTCTACCAGTAAACCGGTACGTTTAGGTGTAGTGGCCGTGGGAGTAGTGACCCCAACGGGGGTGGTCAAAGCTTTGGATTTCTTTGACAGTGGATCCGACACTACTCTAGTGAAAGAGCGGTTTGCCGACAAAAACCGGCTCGCTAGAAGTGCGACATCGTTGGCAGTGAGCACGGTGGGCGGAACACAGGTAATGACTGCCGGTAGGTTGAGGCTGCAACTCATCTCTCTAGACACTAACCAGGAAATTGAACCGACGGAGGCTTTTACATTAGCGGATCTCCCCATGCGAGCACCAAGGTCGGTGAAAGCTATCTTGACTAGGTGGCTCCACCTGCAGGGTTCAAGTGTAGTAGACTGGGAAGATGATGAAGTGGATCTCCTCATCGGCTGCGACGTGCCAGAAGCACATTGGGTACTTGACCAAAGAGTGGGCGACCGTCAGGCACCTTATGCCGTACGCACGGCTCTGGGATGGATGTTATATGGTCCAGTGGGAGAAAGCGGTTTTGTGACTTATTTATCCGCCGAGACAGACCGCATAGTGTCGATTGCAGCGGCTGTATGAAAAGGAGTTCCATGGCATTGGAGACGAAGGACCATCGTTGTCTCATGAGGATCACTTCGCTCTGCGAACGGTGTGGCAAGGCACTAGGGGCCTCAAAAACAGTTCGAGGTTCCCCTCCCATGGCGCATACCAGCTGACCCTTGGGTTGATAACAAATTATGTTCTCCAACGATTACTACGACCACAAGAAAGCTTTATTCGAGACCAGAATCTGTGGGAACGATACGCCGAATTAATGAAGCGAAACGAAGACCTCGGTTACGTTGAAGGGGTGCCTGCTAACAACTACGGCCGAAAAGGTATCTGATGTCTACCTCACCACCCGGTCATCAACCCCAAGAAACACAAAAGACTGTGGGTGGTTTTCTACTGTGCGGCCAAGTTCCAGGGCAAGTCGTTGAGCGATCGCCTGCTGCAAGGACCTGACCGGACCAGGCCACTGATAGAAGCTTTGTGCCGTTTCAGAGTGGGTTAGGTGGCGTAGTCCGCCTACATCAGGGAAATGTTTCATCAGGTGAAAATTCCGGCAGGAGAACGAGATGCGTTGCATTTCCTGTGGTGGAAGAGAGCGACCGGGACAAAGCATTGATAAATTATAGGATGACCATCCACCCCTTCGGAGCCATATCATCACTATTCTGTTCGAACTACGCCCTTCGGGAATCTGCAAACAAACATGGAGATTTGGCCCATCGGTCGATGGTAGATAGCGTCAGTAGACATTTCTAGGTGGACGACTATCTTGGGTCATTCGATGATGTGGAATCTGCTCTAGAGCAGTTCAGGGGCCCGACGAGGTTGCTGGAAGATGGCGGCTTCCATCTAACAAATGGATATCGAACGCTTCAGAAGTACTAAAGGTCATTCCGTATCACGAAAGGCCGGAAAGGTAAGAGATTTGGACGGCTCTCCACGCCCTACCGAACGCACTTTAGGAATGCAATGGGATGCGGAAACGGACGGCTTTGTTTTCGAGCCAAACGTTCCAGAGCTGCCAATAACCCGTCGAGGTATACTATCCGCTGCCTCTAGCCTGTTCGACCCACCGGTTTCGTCTCACCTTGGTTGTTACCCGGAAAGATCTTGCTGCAGCGGCTGTGCCGTAAGAAAGTTGATTGGGACCAGTCACTGGACCGAGAGGACCGGCTGGACTGGGAAGAATTTCTGAACACCTTGAAGAAATTAGGGGCATATGGATTTCACGATGCTTGACTCCTGGTCATGCAAAACGGACAGGAGAACTGCATACCTTTTCGGATGCATCCGAAGTCGGTTATGGAGCTGTGGTTTGCGGAAGATGGTGCACAGGAGTTGGACAATATACTACGAGGATCCTGTTCGGTAAAGCTGGCGTCGCCCCACTGAAGTCGGTCTCGATCCCGCGCCTTGAACTCAGCACAGCCGTGTTGGCAATCAGGGCGGTGTAAGCGGTGAAGAGATGTTTTGACCCCTACATTTGGTCGGCTAGCTTTTGGAAGGACTCAACCATAGTACTTCACTACATTATCAACTTCCAGGGCCGGTTTAGTACTTTCGTTGCTAACCAACTCACGATTATCCGAGATGAATCGGCCACGAACCAGTGGAAGCCTGTCAGGTCTGGCGATAATCCAGCTATCTGTGCTCCCGAGGTGCGACCAACTTCAGACAACTAGACACGTGGACGAGAGGTCCAAACTTCCTGAAAGTGCCTAAACAGGACTGGCCCGCTTTCGAAATAAAACCTCCTACGGGAGTAGAACTGGAGATCAAAGGCGTAGTGATAGCGGCTCACGTCGTCGAAGCGACATCCATTTTATCGCGATTGGCCAGATTTTCTTCCTGGATGAAGACACTTCGTTCGTTAGTATGGTTAGCCAGGTTCAAGAGAAACTTATTAGTCATGAAAGAGCTACGCCCCTCAAGCCGGATACGGGTCGGTCCGATAAGTCCCGATGAGCTACAAGCTGCAGAATACAATAATTTCAGAAAGATACAACGCGAGGCTTTGGCCCGAGAAATGGAGAGGGAGGAAGAAGTGGGTCCGATCAACAAAGAAATATCATCTCCAAGAGGCGAATTCAAGCATTTAGGCGCCAAACTCCTTGATGGATTGCTGCAAGTGGATGGTAGGCTGACCAACGCCCACCTGAGCTTTGACACGAAATACCCCATGTTGTTGGCGGCTCGACAACCCGTGATAGAGCTAATGATGCAATACGTCCACGCCGTGGAGGGACATGCCGGGGAAAGTCACGTTACGAGCATCATCCGAAAGCGCCTTTGGTTGCTGAGAGGGAGAGCGACTGTAAAACGTGTAGTCCGACGTTGTGTGCAATGTAGGAGACGCAATGCTACGGCGGGCAAACAACACATGGCCCCGCTACTAGAATGCACAGTGACTGCTGGCTGGTGGCCGTTCAGCGACACCTGGTTGGACTATTTCAGGCCCTTGTGGATCAAGTGCGGGAAGAGATTAGAAAAGCGATATGGATGTTTCATGATGTGAATGAAGTCACGCTCGGTACACATAGAAGCCGCACATTCGATGACAACCGATTCTTTCCTACGGGCCTTGCAGATGTTTATCAACCTAAGAGGCGTACCGGCCGATATATACTCAGATAATGGATCGGACCTTGTGAGCGCTCAACGGGAATTGCAGCGTTGGCATAAAAACATAAACAGGGACGAACTGCAGGATCGAACCGTGGCCTACGGCATACGATGGTATTTCAACCCTCCACAGGCCAGCCACCGAGGCGGCGTATGGGAACGTATGATCCGGTCCGCCAGGCGGATATTGCTGTCGTTCATGGAGCAACAGCCGTCCGACGACGAGACGATGAACACCGCCATGACTGAGGTAGGGAGAATTCTGAACAACCGTCCCTAGTTCCAGTAATGAACGGCGACCCCACCGCCCTGGCGCTCACCCCGAAAGACTTATTGACGTTAAAGTCGAACGAGGGTTTCCAGGGGCTGGTAAAACTTCGTGGGAGCTACCTCTACGGATGGAAGCAGACAAACTATCTTGCCGAGGTTTTTCAGAGGCGCTGGCTGCAGGAGTACCTATCGGCTCTGCGGACTAGACGGAAGTGGCTGGTCAAAACAAGACCATTCAAGGTTAGGGATGCGGTGACGATCGCAGACGAAGGCGCACGTTTCAGCACCTGGTCCTTGGGAGTGGTTATGGAAACCATCGAAAGCACTCTCGTAATGATAAGAACGGTGAAGGTGGAAGCAGCCAACGGAGCGCTAATTCGCGACATCCGCAGTGTTAGTCTACTCGAGAGCGAAGGCGGAGAAGCTGATAACGCTGAGGCCCAGTAGACTAGTCCGCATTCATCTTCGAGGTGGGTAAGGAAACCCCCATGTATGGGAGCATTCACGACACACTGACGTATCGAACCATCATACACCTCGAAGCACACACACACCTGCGTTATACTCGTTTATACCACATGGTATCCATCAAACACGTTACAGTGCTCACAGCTTTCGTTGCCATTACGGGAGGTTTTTCAGATATGTGCTGATAAATGCGATTCCATTGTACATCCACACACATCCACACACATCCACACATACCCGATGCACTCTACACCCCGCAACCCCTATCAAACATGTGACAGTATTCGTCTTTTTTGACATTATCGAATGCCTTTTGCGTATATAGAAGTAGAGGAGCTTAGGTCACGCACATGTGCCTACATTTTGCTCGTTTATGCCACACAGTCCCCGTCAAACACGTTGCAGTGCTCATAGTATTTTGTTGACGTTGCAGAAAGTCCTCCTTTGATGTGCAGTCATACTTGTGATTACATCATACACACACACACACACACTTACGCAAGCACATACAGCCAGGGCAGGACGGCCTTTCCAAGGACAGCATCTATGTGCCCCCCTCACGCCCGCCATCGGTCATTTGTTCTCGTGGAAGATGTAGACCAACCTCGCGTCTGTGTAGCCAACGGATTAGGTGCGACCATGAGTAGAACGTTGACTATGAGCCATAGGGGCACGCGCTGACAGCAGGGCCTATGTGGGTAGGGATAATCAGTACCTTTATACCAAACCTTTGATTCTGCTAAGGTTTCGGGAGTATTTTGGTGGGCCGTGTACCGACCGGTCAAGAACCCCCCCCCCCAAAATCGTTGCAGTTCCATGTTCTCCTTAACATCACTTACTTGCCTATACTATTAACGTGTCTTTACGCACTGTTTGTTTTTATGGACCAATTGTTGTTTGTTCGCGCCCATAGCGCTACTTTGTCACACCCTTGTTCTAGACCTGAGTGACGCACGTGCTCCTTGCTCACACGCTGCAATTCGGTTTCTCGTTTGTTGAGTCCTTGTGATCTCATGATTGAGGTTTGTATCTGTTTGGTATCATAGTTCATTCAGTAATCTAGTATCGTAGAATATCACGGATAATCGCCTTTTGATTTCGGGATCCGTTGTGAATTTGACTGCGCATTTCTCTAACGTGTATTACTGATTGGACGGAATTCGTACCTCAACTGGGAGTTTATTCCATAGTTTATTATAACAGATGAGGAGGGAATCAGACCCGACGTTAAGGCGCGATGGCTGTGCAGGTGGAAATGACATACCGCTCCGCAGAGAGTATACTCTGTGGAAAATGAAATGTCGACGAGTATGAAAAGAAACTTTCCTGTGCCTTGGTTTAATTAACAGAATAACATTGAGCTTTGTGCGTCGTAGCCGAAGGAGCTTGAGTTCGGGTTGGTCACGCCCGTTTGTAAAAAACAAATGCAGCAATTTAGTAACCGCAGGCACTGACAATAGGTTATGGGTAGGTAGGGTGAGAATCATGACTCATCCTCAACCTTAGACAAATATTTTCGCTGAATGATTTCGGCCGGCAGTGTAAGGAACAAATATTGCAGATTCTTCCAATATTTCTACGTGCTTTGTGAACTTGAAATAATTTGCCAAACCTTCGAAAAGCTCATCCGCAGACCACACTTTTGCATTTTTGTTTATTCATGTGTGGCGTTTGTATTTAGCCTTGAAACGTTTCTGACTGTTGAGCCTGAGCAGCAGGGCTTTGAACCTTTGGGTTTTGCTGTTCTGTCTATTTGGCCGCTTACTTGATGTTTGTATATATTTGTATCTTGTGTGAATTTCAGTTAAGCGCAGTGGAAACTAAGAATCAATCCTGCCCTGGTTTTGGGGTTCGTTTGAATTGGCTGAGCTTTGCTCGATTTGCGACAATCTATTCATACCTTTCACGATAAGATAGAAGTGAGTTTAGTCAAGTTAGGCATTGGTTGAAGGTGCTTCGGACGTCCTTACTTGGGGTGAAGGCGGCTTTTTTCATGTCAGAACTAACAAGAGAGCCGTATTCGTGGGGTGGTCTAAAGTGGGAGCAGCATGTTGTGAGGCGGCTGTCTTCCTGCCTAAAGCAACAGAAGATCAGAACAGTAGGCCGTCTGGCCCTAATTATTTGATAGGATGCCTGTTCGTAAATTTGAAAGAAGACAGGCAATGTAGGCCAAGGTCTCTTACTAAGGGAGAAATTGGGTTTGGTAGCCATTAAAAAGGACGAATCGAGGCTCTATGGTACATTCATGAGTGGGTAGTGAACTTGTGGGCTCCGAGAACTGCATATGCCACTCGTGGCACCGGCATTCGAGGTAAGCCATCAGAAACATCAGCTATTTCAGAGATCATGTTGCACGGGTCAAATGTAAATGCTATCTGAGATCTTCGGCAAATAGATGCGGAGTACCATGGCTAACTGCGGCCAAGACGTCCTTTACGTGCTTGAGAAAACTTAGGGGTCCCAAAGCACTTCCCCGTACCACTCAGCTTGTTATGGACTGGGATGATGGCAGGAGGCCATTGGTTAAAGCTATTTGGAAGCGGGAAGACCAATAAGAAGCATACCACGAAAGAGTCAGCCATACCGAAGGAGCGAAGTTCAGATAGTGGGTAGGTATTTAAGACCCTGCCAAATGCCTTAATCACACCCAGAAAGAGCCTTATGACTGCTTTCTTCATGCCCACTGCAGTGGTAACTGTATCAAATAAAGTTGACAAGAGGTGCATGATCCGGCCTTAATTAAGCCGTACTGGGAGGGGTTCAGTAATTTGTTGCTTAGCCGATAATCGAGAATTTGATTTTTAACTATATTTTCCATCATTTTACAAATAACAGAAGTGTGATTGACAGGGTGGTGGCTGTCGGGGCCATATGGAGATCTTTTCTCAGGAAAGAGAGTGATGATGGAGGTTTCCCACCGCTTTGGCCTCAGGCTGTTATCAGTGAATAAAGTGTATAGGTCCAGGAGGAGAAAAAAGGTCGGGTCCAGTAAAATGGAACAGAAAAGGGGGAATTCCATCAGGACCAGGTTGAGAAGATGGCTCATTCAAGTCGGCTATCCTGTAGATGCTTTAAACGTAAACATAGACGTTAGTCGGGGTGGCTTCAGTTAACAGTGGCAGAGGAGGGGTGGGGAGGCTACCACAGGGCAATAGGGTGGATGCATATAGGCGGCAAACGCTTCTGATACAGTTTCAGGTGGGTTTGTAGGTTCAGAGCTGTAGATTATAACTTTGGCTCAAGTGCGTGAATTATGCCCACTCTGTGCGTCTGACAATCTCAAAAGGTGTTTGAACTTTTCCGAAAGGTTGAGAGCGGCACTTACTTGACGGCTGAGCTGTGGTTCCCTAGAGCGGCTAAACTTCTGTGACTGTGATCTCATGAAAAGAAGTATAGAGATGTCCTGGACCTCGAGCAACTGCTCCACAAGCTACTATCTTGAGTTATACTTTTGATCTCCTGGGTAGCGGCCGGTTACTGCGGGCAGTGGCAGCGACAAGCTTAGAAAAACACTCAGGAAGGATGGCTTATGGACAGCCAGCGGCTAACTAGAGGTCAGCTGTCAGAGAAAATGTAAGTCAGTACGCGGAACGAATGAGTGAAGAAATTGGTCCCCACTTCGTAAACCGGGATGACATAGAGAGCGCCGGGGTTGGCTGGAGAATGGGAGGGCACGGCAGTGTGCAAAGCACGGTTTTGTAATCAATATTGGTGAAGTAATGTTGCAGTGAGGCCAAGGATGAAAACTAGGTCGGGGGTGTTTCAGCCCCCTGTAGGGAATTTGACAGCTTAACTTCATGGACCCGGGCGTATACAGGAGAGGAAGTTCACTAAAAAGAGGGGCTGGTGTTTGATGAACAGAAGACTTGTGGTAAATTAAAGTCCCCTGCAATTTTGTTACTGGAGGTGTGATCGTTAGCAAAGTTGAAGACATAGATGACGACGTTGATGCTATGTGTAACGAACGAATACTGAAAATCCTTCTAAATGTTCAAAGTGCTTTGTGAATTTGACTATATTTAACATTATCTTGGAAAGCTCGCTCATACACCACACATTTTCACGTTTGTTTATCCATGTGAGACATTTGAATTTGGCCTTGAACCGTTTCTGACTGTCGTGCTTGAGCCACGGGGCTTTGGACCTTTGGGTTTTATTGTGAAGTCTATTTGGCCGCATACTTGAGGTTCGTATATATTTGTATCCTTTGTGCATTTCAATTTAGTACCGTAGAAGCTACGAATCAATCTTGTTCTGGTTTTGGGATTCGTTTGAATTGGCTACGCGTTGCTCGATTTGCGAGACTTGACTTACAGTACCCAAGTGGAACCTGGACAAGAAAACCCATTGGAAATGCCCAGACGAGGAAGCAAGGACCTTTTGAGACAACAGGAAATAACTCGGCAAGTCTCTGGGGATGGTTCGGGTGTTATTGATTCTCTAGATAATGCTAAGTTTACTAGGTCGGTCAGTGCCAGGTCATATATCTCTAACCGCGATGCGTTTGACGATATTAGTACTTATAGAATGAGAGTAATAGAATTAGAAAACGAGCTGCGGTTAGCCAGAAAGGAAGCAGAGCCCCTTACACAAGGAACTGGTCTCAGAGAGCCAACAAAGAGTCCATATAGTTCACAATGTCAACATCGAAAAGGCACTGTGATCGACGAATATAAACCCTTGAGACAGCCTGAAACTACCGAGGTTTTGGCTCTTGACCTGCCGAGAGTGGAGCTGTCCCACTTCGACGGGCACCCCGAGCAATACTGTATATTCATGAAACAATTCGAAAATTTTGTTGAGTGCAAAGTTGCAGATCCTGGTCAAAGGTTTTTATATTTATTACATTACTGTCGTGGGAGAGCCAAAAGTGCTATCGAAGGCTGCGCGATGCTTGATCCACCGATGGGGTACATCAGGGCGCGCAGAATCCTGAAAGATTTGTTTGGACAACCATTCAAGGTGGCTAGAAGCCTAATTGATAGTGTTTTATTGGAGGCGAAAAGGACTGAGGGCAAGGCTGAATCACTGTCGAGTTTGGTGATAAAAATGCAGAATTGCAGTATAGCACTGGAGCACTTAGGATACCAGTCTGATCTGAATGCATTGCACACACAGGAATGCATTATCCGATGTCTATCTATTGATTTACAGAGCCGATGAGCAGAGAAAGCTGAAAAAATAAATATGCTTGAGCGGGAATCTACGTTCACCGATTTGACGGAGTTCATAGGTCGTCAATCCCGTATCGCCAACAGTCGATTTGGACAAATCGTACGCGAAAGTTGCAGACTGGCGCGAAGGGAACCAACATCTCAAATTGTGGAGAAGGACTGTAACCAAACCCAGTCTTTGGCTTACATGCACATGATAAGTCAAGAACCCGAGAGGTCAGCTGAATGCAAGCTATGCAACTCCCTGCATCGGTTACTAGATTGTCCGACCTTTCAAGGATTGGCTCATGCTTTATGTGTTTGAACAACTCTCATCGAGCCTCTGAATGCAGCTTAAGAGTGAAATGCAACCAAGACGGATGCTTGGGTAATCATCACTCGTTACTGCATGGCCTTCTCAACAACAGACCTATTCATCCAGATGAACCCAAAATTGTCTGTTTAACGGGACATGATGATTTCAAACCGGCAAGATTAGGCATCGTACCTGTCGGTATCGTGACACCTAAAGGACTGAGGAGGGTCAATGCATTTTTGGACACGGGGTCGGATACCTCGCTGATTACTCGCGAGCTTGTAGAAAGCTGTGAACTAGTAGGCGAGCCTACCTCGCTCACTATCAGCACGATTGCAGGAGGTCATGTTAGCAATTCTAAGAGGCTGACCCTGCAGTTAACGTCTTTATCTGATGCGGGGACCGTAGAAATTCCGGAAGCTTTTGCAATAGACAGCTTGCTAATGAGACCAGTCGACTCTGTTAGATCGATCGCCAAGAGATGGTCTCATCTCAGGGACATAGAGTTCGAAGAAGTTTCTGGCCCCCACGTCGACATACTAATTGGATGCAATGTACCAGAGGCTCACTGGGTGCTTGAACAGAGCATAAGCAATCGAAAAGAACCATTCGCTACGCGAACGATACTAGGCTGGACACTTCTCGGACCCCTGACGAGCGAACTTCAACAGTCGGCATCAATAAATTGCTCAAATGTTGCTGAGAGAAGTGCCTCTGTAGAACACGATCAGCCTTTCGATATTGAATCCAACGGTCCATCTCAGGAAAGCGAAGTTCACTCGAAGGATCAGTCGGCACTTTCGATGGCGAATTCAAAGACGGGACTTCACAGTGGGCAACATGAAGTTGCTATACCCGAGAGACCACCGTCAAGTCACTTATTGAGAAAAGGAGAAGTTGCCTGGAGGCTTTTGAAATATCTCAAAAAAGGACACCAGCAGGTCACCCAAAGCAGCTTGAAATTTGCCGACCCAGTGACAGTGTACGGTACCTGGGTGGAACTGCATGGCCGGCGGCAAACAAAGTACCCTTTGCCAAAACAAAAATTGCTGAGCTGAAGTCAGTATCCCTGAACGAGCTCAAAACGACTGCACTGGTATTGGGTTTTAAGGTAGCACGAATGCTAAAAGAGAACTGCACCACCGCCGAACTGAGCTTTGCCTATTGGACAGATCCTACAGTTGTGTTACATTACAGGAAACGGAAGAAACGAAGAACGTGTTCGAGACATCAGAGAGTTAATCCACTCGTAGCAGGAAACAGCGAGGTAAATGATTATGATTCGAGCTCGAAACCACATACAAAAGACAAAGTAGCTCGCAGATCGCCTCGCTCCGAGTTACTCAGCACTTTATTGCATTTCATGCCCTACAACTAATCAACTGGACCCATTTTTTCTGAAAGGTTGCAAATGTACTTAGTTCCAGTTTCTATCTGGCGTGCACATAGGCGAATAGGAGAAATTCACCAGTATTTCACTTGAACAGTTCGGGTGAGGCATACTAGCTGCGAGCACATTGTGAAACTATTATTATCTTTAAAGCAGAACTTTTATTTACATTTTATACAATATTGATTGTCTCATATTTTGTGCACAGAAAAACTTTGAAATACTCTGATAGATGCCAGTATTCGATCAATCTCCGTGTTCATGTGTATTTCGATACTGTCCGCCGTACACTCGTTTTCGAAATTTATTCATAATCAGAAACCGGTTTTCATTTCTTTCGGAAGATTTGGTGCGTTAATTTTACGTAATTCCACTGGTTCGTGACCTGTCAATTTTACGCGATATCTCATTAGGCGTTGCACCTGCGTTCAACTTCTGCGCTCATGCTTGTAAACAAAATAAGTCTAACCAGTTGCTGCAATGGGTTACTGCTTGTGATGCTTAGACTTATTTCGTGCGGCGAAACACTTCACTCTGCAAAGCCTTCATCTTCATCGTGCGTCTGACTATATGCGCCGGTCTCCTGATGAATATGTCAATCTCAAGTTGTGCAGCGGGATTTGGAATTGATTCCTTATGGATTGTGCGATGATGACTACGGCAAAAACCTGTTTCACGTTCAGATAACACAAGAAGTTAGTATCCACAGGCACTGACAATAAGTTAAAGGTAGATAGGGTGAGAATCATGACCCCTTCCTGAACCTTAGACAACCATTTTCGCGGAAGGATTTTGGCCGGCGGTGTAACGAACGAATACTGAAAATCCTTCTAAATGTTCAAAGTGCTTTGTGAATTTGACTATATTTAACATTATCTTGGAAAGCTCGCTCATACACCACACATTTTCACGTTTGTTTATCCATGCGAGACATTTGAATTTGGCCTTGAACCGTTTCTGACTGTCGTGCTTGAGCCACGGGGCTTTGGACCTTTGGGTTTTATTGTGAAGTCTATTTGGCCGCATACTTGAGGTTCGTATATATTTGTATCCTTTGTGCATTTCAATTTAGTACCGTAGAAGCTACGAATCAATCTTGTTCTGGTTTTGGGATTCGTTTGAATTGGCTACGCGTTGCTCGATTTGCGAGACTTGACTTACACTATGTGGGTCGGTACCTGGAGGACGATATACGCAACCCAGAAGACAGCTGCTGTTATTCCAATCTAAAGACAGCCATACAGAGTCCACGAGCTGATCAGGAGTCGGAAGGGGTATAACGGATGCATGAACGGAGAGCCGAAAGTATGCCATGCACCCACCACCGCTTCAGGGAAGCCTTGAACTGCAGAAGGTTTGATAACCCGGGATGCTAATGCAACCGGTAGGTGTGTCCTCGGAGAGCCAAGATTTAGTAGCTAGAATAATATCTGGGTTAGCATAGCTTGCCATGACCTTTGGTGGATCGATCTTGCCTACGAGATGGTGTACAATAATGGGCAGAATTTGGAGGGCTGTATTCGTTGAGCAGCCATGTTTTTGGTGGCAACCTTGTGGGAAGGGTGATCAATGGCAATCTAAGTCGGACTGAATTGAGATGGATATAATATTATGTTAAACATAGACATGATGGAGGAGTTTTCCTTAGATTAAATGCGTTTTGTTTGCCTTGGTTTTACCTGTAAGTTTATCGTACTCGCAGATTTACCAATATCCAAGGGTTTCTGTCCTTCTAAAAAACAAATTACAGCAGTTAGTGACTACTCACACGGCTTGAGTTCTCAGCTGCCAAGCGAGTTTCACCTCAAGTATAGTGGCTGGAGGGAATATAGAACTCGGAGGGCAGCAGAATCCAACCAATTCTTAGGCATAGTTTGTTCGAAAAATATACTACCTATCCATCTTTATAGGCACTTTTTCGATTATCTGTTTCTTCTCTCATATTAGCCAAAGCAAAGAATCCCGAAAATGTAGAGTTAGCTTGAGAGCAACGGATCTCCTATGTTAGAACCCACATATTATTCGACGCTCGATCGGTAATAAACTAAATGCACTTAGTGCTTTCCATGGCCCTCACAGGAGGTTACGATTTTGTTTTAATAACTGAAGCTTGATTGTCAGATACTTATCCCACTGAAGAAACTGCTGTGGTAGGGTGTACGGCCACCAGGAAAAGTATATCTAACCAAAGCGAGGAAGGCTGTCTAATCTGTGTAACGGGAGGTCCCGTCTCATCTCGGTTTGAGCATCCATTTCCGGGCAGTATGGAAGATTCAGTATGACCTGACGTCAAAATTAGACAATGAGATTTTGGCTGATTGTGTCTACCGTCCGCCTGGCCCGAATAGCTGTGACTTTACTATTATTTCTGCACTGGGTTCCGTCGCAGACCCAATAGTGAGCCCAAGCTCATAGCAGGTGACTTTAATGCACCGGCCGTTTGTTGATCAGTATTCTCCTGTCCGCAAAAGCTTGCTTGACTTTGTTATTGCTATCCGCCCTGGGGGCGGGTTCAACATATGTCTTCACCAACAGGATTAAATAACACTCTTGACTTAACCTTTATCCTGGATGCTATCCAATTGTCCCCTCTCGTCCCAGGTAAATTTCCGGGAAGTGATCACTTCACGGCTTCCTGTAGGTTCTCTATCATCCAAAAAATCCACCAAAATCTACCAGCTACTAGCTCGTGCCGTCAAGCAAAACAAGATCACTTACCTTCTCTTATAAGCACCCGTAATTGGGATGAGATTTTCCTTTATTGTGAACCACAAGCGGCAACAGGCAAGCCTTATTCGACCTTTAATTACTGCCTCGATATGATCACTTCTGAAAATGGTTCCGGTGAACATGCAAAACCAAACAAAATAACGAAAAGGAAGCGGTGACTCTCGGAACTACAACTTACTTATCTCAAAACAAGAGATTTATCAGTGTACTTACAATCCCTCACCTATCTCGAGATACCATTTCTCGTTCAGAGTAGATGAAGAGAAAACAAGAACAAAATGCTTTGCGCGACATGAAAAGAGTAGAGACTTTAGCTAAATCAGTGAAACTTAGAAACACTCATTCCGCTCTAGTTATTTATTCTCCTTACTACGATAATACTTAGGTAAACAAAGCACAAGACTTTTTCGGGGGATTTAAGTGCGCCTTTTGCATCCACGCTGACAAATGATTCTCCCGCAGTTATTCCGATTCTGACATCTAATTCCTCGGAAAGTCTGTCTATGGTCTCTTTTCTCCCGAACGATATATCACCCTGGCTCTCATGTACTAGGCTGCCCTAACCCCGGGGCAAGATGCTTTATCTTCGGCCATTTTCAGGTTGGGTGGACCTGATATCCCAGTTCTATTGTCAAGCGCATTCAACTTTTTTTGTGCAGTTTAATACGTATCCCAGCGGATGGAAAACCTCAGGTGACACCTCAGTTTATAAAAGGGGGGCGAAACAAGGTCCAGTGAGCTACGGACTTGCCATTCAAACCCCAGTTGTCTCAAGGTTCATGGAAAGGCTGATCAAAGCTGAGCTTACAAATTACCTTCGCAAAAATGACCTTATTATTACGGCCCAGCATGGTTTTATTAAAAACCTCTCACTTCCCACTTGTATGACTGATTTTTTTAATCTGACAGCGATGACTGCCAACTACCGCAAGTGGATGGTTATAATTTTTCTCGATTTGACTGAAGCTTTTGACCGAGTTTCTCACTTTCGATATATGGCATTATCGTCCCCTTATATTCTTGCTTGCCATCTTATTTTTCTTCACTCTATCAGGTAGTAAACTTAAATGACACAGTTTCGCTACTCCCAGCGGAGTCCTTCAGGGTAGCGTTCTAGGACCAATGCTCTTTCTAATGTACCTGAGGTCTACATTCGGCGTAATCCTTCACGGTATTGCTTTTTTCTTTTGCTGACGATGTGAAAGTTCTGCATATCTTTGACCCTCAATCTCCGAACACAACCAGTAGTGACGGTGCAAGGTCTGACTTCCCTAAGCACTCGGGTAACTACTTGGTTAAGGAGGATTTCCGCTGGAAAAATGTGTGGTCCAACTTGTAAGTGTATTACACCATCAGGGCTACCTAAAGTAGATGGTCAGATAGTTTCAAACAGCTCATCAATACTAGATTTGGGCCCCCAATATCCTTACTTGTTTTACTTCTCGGAATTCACAGCTCTTCAAGTTTCGAGGGCCCGAAGTAAGCTCAGCTTTGATCAGCCTTTCCATGAACCTTGAGACAACTGGGGTTTGAATGGCAAGTCCGTAGCTCACTGGACCTTGTTTCGCCCCCCTTTTATAAACTGAGGTGTCACCTGAGGTTTTCCATCCGCTGGGATACGTATTAAACTGCACAAAAAAAGTTGAATGCGCTTGACAATAGAACTGGGATATCAGGTCCACCCAACCTGAAAATGGCCGAAGATAAAGCATCTTGCCCCGGGGTTAGGGCAGCCTAGTACATGAGAGCCAGGGTGATATATCGTTCGGGAGAAAAGAGACCATAGACAGACTTTCCGAGGAATTAGATGTCAGAATCGGAATAACTGCGGGAGAATCATTTGTCAGCGTGGATGCAAAAGGCGCACTTAAATCCCCCGAAAAAGTCTTGTGCTTTGTTTACCTAAGTATTATCGTAGTAAGGAGAATAAATAACTAGAGCGGAATGAGTGTTTCTAAGTTTCACTGATTTAGCTAAAGTCTCTACTCTTTTCATGTCGCGCAAAGCATTTTGTTCTTGTTTTCTCTTCATCTACTCTGAACGAGAAATGGTATCTCGAGATAGGTGAGGGATTGTAAGTACACTGATAAATCTCTTGTTTTGAGATAAGTAAGTTGTAGTTCCGAGAGTCACCGCTTCCTTTTCGTTATTTTGTTTGGTTTTGCATGTTCACCGGAACCATTTTCAGAAGTGATCATATCGAGGCAGTAATTAAAGGTCGAATAAGGCTTGCCTGTTGCCGCTTGTGGTTCACAATAAAGGAAAATCTCATCCCAATTACGGGTGCTTATAAGAGAAGGTAAGTGATCTTGTTTTGCTTGACGGCACGAGCTAGTAGCTGGTAGATTTTGGTGGATTTTTTGGATGATAGAGAACCTACAGGAAGCCGTGAAGTGATCACTTCCCGGAAATTTACCTGGGACGAGAGGGGACAATTGGATAGCATCCAGGATAAAGGTTAAGTCAAGAGTGTTATTTAATCCTGTTGGTGAAGACATATGTTGAACCCGCCCCCAGGGCGGATAGCAATAACAAAGTCAAGCAAGCTTTTGCGGACAGGAGAATACTGATCAACAAACGGCCGGTGCATTAAAGTCACCTGCTATGAGCTTGGGCTCACTATTGGGTCTGCGACGGAACCCAGTGCAGAAATAATAGTAAAGTCACAGCTATTCGGGCCAGGCGGACGGTAGACACAATCAGCCAAAATCTCATTGTCTAATTTTGACGTCAGGTCATACTGAATCTTCCATACTGCCCGGAAATGGATGCTCAAACCGAGATGAGACGGGACCTCCCGTTACACAGATTAGACAGCCTTCCTCGCTTTGGTTAGATATACTTTTCCTGGTGGCCGTACACCCTACCACAGCAGTTTCTTCAGTGGGATAAGTATCTGACAATCAAGCTTCAGTTATTAAAACAAAATCGTAACCTCCTGTGAGGGCCATGGAAAGCACTAAGTGCATTTAGTTTATTACCGATCGAGCGTCGAATAATATGTGGGTTCTAACATAGGAGATCCGTTGCTCTCAAGCTAACTCTACATTTTCGGGATTCTTTGCTTTGGCTAATATGAGAGAAGAAACAGATAATCGAAAAAGTGCCTATAAAGATGGATAGGTAGTATATTTTTCGAACAAACTATGCCTAAGAATTGGTTGGATTCTGCTGCCCTCCGAGTTCTATATTCCCTCCAGCCACTATACTTGAGGTGAAACTCGCTTGGCAGCTGAGAACTCAAGCCGTGTGAGTAGTCACTAACTGCTGTAATTTGTTTTTTAGAAGGACAGAAACCCTTGGATATTGGTAAATCTGCGAGTACGATAAACTTACAGGTAAAACCAAGGCAAACAAAACGCATTTAATCTAAGGAAAACTCCTCCATCATGTCTATGTTTAACATAATATTATATCCATCTCAATTCAGTCCGACTTAGATTGCCATTGATCACCCTTCCCACAAGGTTGCCACCAAAAACATGGCTGCTCAACGAATACAGCCCTCCAAATTCTGCCCATTATTGTACACCATCTCGTAGGCAAGATCGATCCACCAAAGGTCATGGCAAGCTATGCTAACCCAGATATTATTCTAGCTACTAAATCTTGGCTCTCCGAGGACACACCTACCGGTTGCATTAGCATCCCGGGTTATCAAACCTTCTGCAGTTCAAGGCTTCCCTGAAGCGGTGGTGGGTGCATGGCATACTTTCGGCTCTCCGTTCATGCATCCGTTATACCCCTTCCGACTCCTGATCAGCTCGTGGACTCTGTATGGCTGTCTTTAGATTGGAATAACAGCAGCTGTCTTCTGGGTTGCGTATATCGTCCTCCAGGTACCGACCCACATAGCATCAACGTCGTCATCTATGTCTTCAACTTTGCTAACGATCACACCTCCAGTAACAAAATTGCAGGGGACTTTAATTTACCACAAGTCTTCTGTTCATCAAACACCAGCCCCTCTTTTTAGTGAACTTCCTCTCCTGTATACGCCCGGGTCCATGAAGTTAAGCTGTCAAATTCCCTACAGGGGGCTGAAACACCCCCGACCTAGTTTTCATCCTTGGCCTCACTGCAACATTACTTCACCAATATTGATTACAAAACGGTGCTTTGCACACTGCCGTGCCCTCCCATTCTCCAGCCAACCCCGGCGCTCTCTATGTCATCCCGGTTTACGAAGTGGGGACCAATTTCTTCACTCATTCGTTCCGCGTACTGACTTACATTTTCCCTGACAGCTGACCTCTAGTTAGCCGCTGGCTGTCCATAAGCCATCCTTCCTGAGTGTTTTTCTAAGCTTGTCGCTGCCACTGCCCGCAGTAACCGGCCGCTACCCAGGAGATCAAAAGTATAACTCAAGATAGTAGCTTGTGGAGCAGTTACTCGAGGTCCAGGACCTCTCTATACTTCTTTTCATGAGATCACAGTCACAGAAGTTTAGCCGCTCTAGGGAACCACAGCTCAGCCGTCAAGTAAGTGCCGCTCTCAACCTTTCGGAAAAGTTCAAACACCTTTTGAGATTGTCAGACGCACAGAGTGGGCATAATTCACGCACTTGAGCCAAAGTTATAATCTACAGCTCTGAACCTACAAACCCACCTGAAACTGTATCAGAAGCGTTTGCCGCCTATATGCATCCACCCTATTGCCCTGTGGTAGCCTCCCCACCCCTCCTCTGCCACTGTTAACTGAAGCCACCCCGACTAACGTCTATGTTTACGTTTAAAGCATCTACAGGATAGCCGACTTGAATGAGCCATCTTCTCAACCTGGTCCTGATGGAATTCCCCCTTTTCTGTTCCATTTTACTGGACCCGACCTTTTTTCTCCTCCTGGACCTATACACTTTATTCACTGATAACAGCCTGAGGCCAAAGCGGTGGGAAACCTCCATCATCACTCTCTTTCCTGAGAAAAGATCTCCATATGGCCCCGACAGCCACCACCCTGTCAATCACACTTCTGTTATTTGTAAAATGATGGAAAATATAGTTAAAAATCAAATTCTCGATTATCGGCTAAGCAACAAATTACTGAACCCCTCCCAGTACGGCTTAATTAAGGCCGGATCATGCACCTCTTGTCAACTTTATTTGATACAGTTACCACTGCAGTGGGCATGAAGAAAGCAGTCATAAGGCTCTTTCTGGGTGTGATTAAGGCATTTGGCAGGGTCTTAAATACCTACCCACTATCTGAACTTCGCTCCTTCGGTATGGCTGACTCTTTCGTGGTATGCTTCTTATTGGTCTTCCCGCTTCCAAATAGCTTTAACCAATGGCCTCCTGCCATCATCCCAGTCCATAACAAGCTGAGTGGTACGGGGAAGTGCTTTGGGACCCCTAAGTTTTCTCAAGCACGTAAAGGACGTCTTGGCCGCAGTTAGCCATGGTACTCCGCATCTATTTGCCGAAGATCTCAGATAGCATTTACATTTGACCCGTGCAACATGATCTCTGAAATAGCTGATGTTTCTGATGGCTTACCTCGAATGCCGGTGCCACGAGTGGCATATGCAGTTCTTGGAGCCCACAAGTTCACTACCCACTCATGAATGTACCATAGAGCCTCGATTCGTCCTTTTTAATGGCTACCAAACCCAATTTCTCCCTTAGTAAGAGACCTTGGCCTACATTGCCTGTCTTCTTTCAAATTTACGAACAGGCATCCTATCAAATAATTAGGGCCAGACGGCCTACTGTTCTGATCTTCTGTTGCTTTAGGCAGGAAGACAGCCGCCTCACAACATGCTGCTCCCACTTTAGACCACCCCACGAATACGGCTCTCTTGTTAGTTCTGACATGAAAAAAGCCGCCTTCACCCCAAGTAAAGACGTCCGAAGCACCTTCAACCAATGCCTAACTTGACTAAACTCACTTCTATCTTATCGTGAAAGGTATGAATAGATTGTCGCAAATCGAGCAAAGCTCAGCCAATTCAAACGAACCCCAAAACCAGGGCAGGATTGATTCTTAGTTTCCACTGCGCTTAACTGAAATTCACACAAGATACAAATATATACAAACATCAAGTAAGCGGCCAAATAGACAGAACAGCAAAACCCAAAGGTTCAAGGCCCTGCTGCTCAGGCTCAACAGTCAGAAACGTTTCAAGGCTAAATACAAACGCCACACATGAATAAACAAAAGTGCAAAAGTGTGGTCTGCGGATGAGCTTTTCGAAGGTTTGGCAAATTATTTCAAGTTCACAAAGCACGTAGAAATATTGGAAGAATCTGCAATATTTGTTCCTTACACTGCCGGCCGAAATCATTCAGCGAAAATATTTGTCTAAGGTTGAGGATGAGTCATGATTCTCACCCTACCTACCCATAACCTATTGTCAGTGCCTGCGGTTACTAAATTGCTGCATTTGTTTTTTACAAACGGGCGTGACCAACCCGAACTCAAGCTCCTTCGGCTACGACGCACAAAGCTCAATGTTATTCTGTTAATTAAACCAAGGCACAGGAAAGTTTCTTTTCATACTCGTCGACATTTCATTTTCCACAGAGTATACTCTCTGCGGAGCGGTATGTCATTTCCACCTGCACAGCCATCGCGCCTTAACGTCGGGTCTGATTCCCTCCTCATCTGTTATAATAAACTATGGAATAAACTCCCAGTTGAGGTACGAATTCCGTCCAATCAGTAATACACGTTAGAGAAATGCGCAGCCAAATTCACAACGGATCCCGAAATCAAAAGGCGATTATCCGTGATATTCTACGATACTAGATTACTGAATGAACTATGATACCAAACAGATACAAACCTCAATCATGAGATCACAAGGACTCAACAAACGAGAAACCGAATTGCAGCGTGTGAGCAAGGAGCACGTGCGTCACTCAGGTCTAGAACAAGGGTGTGACAAAGTAGCGCTATGGGCGCGAACAAACAACAATTGGTCCATAAAAACAAACAGTGCGTAAAGACACGTTAATAGTATAGGCAAGTAAGTGATGTTAAGGAGAACATGGAACTGCAACGATTTTGGGGGGGGGGGGTTCTTGACCGGTCGGTACACGGCCCACCAAAATACTCCCGAAACCTTAGCAGAATCAAAGGTTTGGTATAAAGGTACTGATTATCCCTACCCACATAGGCCCTGCTGTCAGCGCGTGCCCCTATGGCTCATAGTCAACGTTCTACTCATGGTCGCACCTAATCCGTTGGCTACACAGACGCGAGGTTGGTCTACATCTTCCACGAGAACAAATGACCGATGGCGGGCGTGAGGGGGGCACATAGATGCTGTCCTTGGAAAGGCCGTCCTGCCCTGGCTGTATGTGCTTGCGTAAGTGTGTGTGTGTGTGTGTATGATGTAATCACAAGTATGACTGCACATCAAAGGAGGACTTTCTGCAACGTCAACAAAATACTATGAGCACTGCAACGTGTTTGACGGGGACTGTGTGGCATAAACGAGCAAAATGTAGGCACATGTGCGTGACCTAAGCTCCTCTACTTCTATATACGCAAAAGGCATTCGATAATGTCAAAAAAGACGAATACTGTCACATGTTTGATAGGGGTTGCGGGGTGTAGAGTGCATCGGGTATGTGTGGATGTGTGTGGATGTGTGTGGATGTACAATGGAATCGCATTTATCAGCACATATCTGAAAAACCTCCCGTAATGGCAACGAAAGCTGTGAGCACTGTAACGTGTTTGATGGATACCATGTGGTATAAACGAGTATAACGCAGGTGTGTGTGTGCTTCGAGGTGTATGATGGTTCGATACGTCAGTGTGTCGTGAATGCTCCCATACATGGGGGTTTCCTTACCCACCTCGAAGATGAATGCGGACTAGTCTACTGGGCCTCAGCGTTATCAGCTTCTCCGCCTTCGCTCTCGAGTAGACTAACACTGCGGATGTCGTGAATTAGCGCTCCGTTGGCTGCTTCCACCTTCACCGTTCTTATCATTACGAGAGTGCTTTCGATGGTTTCCATAACCACTCCCAAGGACCAGGTGCTGAAACGTGCGCCTTCGTCTGCGATCGTCACCGCATCCCTAACCTTGAATGGTCTTGTTTTGACCAGCCACTTCCGTCTAGTCCGCAGAGCCGATAGGTACTCCTGCAGCCAGCGCCTCTGAAAAACCTCGGCAAGATAGTTTGTCTGCTTCCATCCGTAGAGGTAGCTCCCACGAAGTTTTACCAGCCCCTGGAAACCCTCGTTCGACTTTAACGTCAATAAGTCTTTCGGGGTGAGCGCCAGGGCGGTGGGGTCGCCGTTCATTACTGGAACTAGGGACGGTTGTTCAGAATTCTCCCTACCTCAGTCATGGCGGTGTTCATCGTCTCGTCGTCGGACGGCTGTTGCTCCATGAACGACAGCAATATCCGCCTGGCGGACCGGATCATACGTTCCCATACGCCGCCTCGGTGGCTGGCCTGTGGAGGGTTGAAATACCATCGTATGCCGTAGGCCACGGTTCGATCCTGCAGTTCGTCCCTGTTTATGTTTTTATGCCAACGCTGCAATTCCCGATGAGCGCTCACAAGGTCCGATCCATTATCTGAGTATATATCGGCCGGTACGCCTCTTAGGTTGATAAACATCTGCAAGGCCCGTAGGAAAGAATCGGTTGTCATCGAATGTGCGGCTTCTATGTGTACCGAGCGTGACTTCATTCACATCATGAAACATCCATATCGCTTTTCTAATCTCTTCCCGCACTTGATCCACAAGGGCCTGAAATAGTCCAACCAGGTGTCGCTGAACGGCCACCAGCCAGCAGTCACTGTGCATTCTAGTAGCGGGGCCATGTGTTGTTTGCCCGCCGTAGCATTGCGTCTCCTACATTGCACACAACGTCGGACTACACGTTTTACAGTCGCTCTCCCTCTCAGCAACCAAAGGCGCTTTCGGATGATGCTCGTAACGTGACTTTCCCCGGCATGTCCCTCCACGGCGTGGACGTATTGCATCATTAGCTCTATCACGGGTTGTCGAGCCGCCAACAACATGGGGTATTTCGTGTCAAAGCTCAGGTGGGCGTTGGTCAGCCTACCATCCACTTGCAGCAATCCATCAAGGAGTTTGGCGCCTAAATGCTTGAATTCGCCTCTTGGAGATGATATTTCTTTGTTGATCGGACCCACTTCTTCCTCCCTCTCCATTTCTCGGGCCAAAGCCTCGCGTTGTATCTTTCTGAAATTATTGTATTCTGCAGCTTGTAGCTCATCGGGACTTATCGGACCGACCCGTATCCGGCTTGAGGGGCGTAGCTCTTTCATGACTAATAAGTTTCTCTTGAACCTGGCTAACCATACTAACGAACGAAGTGTCTTCATCCAGGAAGAAAATCTGGCCAATCGCGATAAAATGGATGTCGCTTCGACGACGTGAGCCGCTATCACTACGCCTTTGATCTCCAGTTCTACTCCCGTAGGAGGTTTTATTTCGAAAGCGGGCCAGTCCTGTTTAGGCACTTTCAGGAAGTTTGGACCTCTCGTCCACGTGTCTAGTTGTCTGAAGTTGGTCGCACCTCGGGAGCACAGATAGCTGGATTATCGCCAGACCTGACAGGCTTCCACTGGTTCGTGGCCGATTCATCTCGGATAATCGTGAGTTGGTTAGCAACGAAAGTACTAAACCGGCCCTGGAAGTTGATAATGTAGTGAAGTACTATGGTT
Source organism: Fasciola hepatica (assembly GCA_948099385.1). Taxonomy (NCBI): domain Eukaryota; kingdom Metazoa; phylum Platyhelminthes; class Trematoda; order Plagiorchiida; family Fasciolidae; genus Fasciola; species Fasciola hepatica. The sequence goes on along the minus strand of CANUEZ040000027.1, from coordinate 5,415,023 downwards.
GAGTCCTTCCAAAAGCTAGCCGACCAAATGTAGGGGTCAAAACATCTCTTCACCGCTTACACCGCCCTGATTGCCAACACGGCTGTGCTGAGTTCAAGGCGCGGGATCGAGACCGACTTCAGTGGGGCGACGCCAGCTTTACCGAACAGGATCCTCGTAGTATATTGTCCAACTCCTGTGCACCATCTTCCGCAAACCACAGCTCCATAACCGACTTCGGATGCATCCGAAAAGGTATGCAGTTCTCCTGTCCGTTTTGCATGACCAGGAGTCAAGCATCGTGAAATCCATATGCCCCTAATTTCTTCAAGGTGTTCAGAAATTCTTCCCAGTCCAGCCGGTCCTCTCGGTCCAGTGACTGGTCCCAATCAACTTTCTTACGGCACAGCCGCTGCAGCAAGATCTTTCCGGGTAACAACCAAGGTGAGACGAAACCGGTGGGTCGAACAGGCTAGAGGCAGCGGATAGTATACCTCGACGGGTTATTGGCAGCTCTGGAACGTTTGGCTCGAAAACAAAGCCGTCCGTTTCCGCATCCCATTGCATTCCTAAAGTGCGTTCGGTAGGGCGTGGAGAGCCGTCCAAATCTCTTACCTTTCCGGCCTTTCGTGATACGGAATGACCTTTAGTACTTCTGAAGAGTTCGATATCCATTTGTTAGATGGAAGCCGCCATCTTCCAGCAACCTCGTCGGGCCCCTGAACTGCTCTAGAGCAGATTCCACATCATCGAATGACCCAAGATAGTCGTCCACCTAGAAATGTCTACTGACGCTATCTACCATCGACCGATGGGCCAAATCTCCATGTTTGTTTGCAGATTCCCGAAGGGCGTAGTTCGAACAGAATAGTGATGATATGGCTCCGAAGGGGTGGATGGTCATCCTATAATTTATCAATGCTTTGTCCCGGTCGCTCTCTTCCACCACAGGAAATGCAACGCATCTCGTTCTCCTGCCGGAATTTTCACCTGATGAAACATTTCCCTGATGTAGGCGGACTACGCCACCTAACCCACTCTGAAACGGCACAAAGCTTCTATCAGTGGCCTGGTCCGGTCAGGTCCTTGTAGCAGACGATCGCTCAACGACTTGCCCTGGAACTTGGCCGCACAGTAGAAAACCACCCACAGTCTTTTGTGTTTCTTGGGGTTGATGACCGGGTGGTGAGGTAGACATCAGATACCTTTTCGGCCGTAGGTGTTAGCAGGCACCCCTTCAACGTAACCGAGGTCTTCGTTTCGCTTCATTAATTCGGCGTATCGTTCCCACAGATTCTGGTCTCGAATGAAGCTTTCTTGTGGTCGTAGTAATCGTTGGAGAACATAATTTGTTATCAACCCAAGGGTCAGCTGGTATGCGCCATGGGAGGGGAACCTCGAACTGTTTTTGAGGCCCCTAGTGCCTTGCCACACCGTTCGCAGAGCGAAGTGATCCTCATGAGACAACGATGGTCCTTCGTCTCCAATGCCATGGAACTCCTTTTCATACAGCCGCTGCAATCGACACTATGCGGTCTGTCTCGGCGGATAAATAAGTCACAAAACCGCTTTCTCCCACTGGACCATATAACATCCATCCCAGAGCCGTGCGTACGGCATAAGGTGCCTGACGGTCGCCCACTCTTCGGTCAAGTACCCAATGTGCTTCTGGCACGTCGCAGCCGATGAGGAGATCCACTTCATCATCTTCCCAGTCTACTACACTTGAACCCTGCAGGTGGAGCCACCTAGTCAAGATAGCTTTCACCGACCTTGGTGCTCGCATGGGGAGATCCGCTAATGTAAAAGCCTCCGTCGGTTCAATTTCCTGGTTAGTGTCTAGAGAGATGAGTTGCAGCCTCAACCTACCGGCAGTCATTACCTGTGTTCCGCCCACCGTGCTCACTGCCAACGATGTCGCACTTCTAGCGAGCCGGTTTTTGTCGGCAAACCGCTCTTTCACTAGAGTAGTGTCGGATCCACTGTCAAAGAAATCCAAAGCTTTGACCACCCCCGTTGGGGTCACTACTCCCACGGCCACTACACCTAAACGTACCGGTTTACTGGTAGACAGCGACGTTGAACAGATCACACTGGGCTTGGTGTTCGTCTCGGGTAAAGTTGCCTTCGCCTGGTGTAACAATCGAGGGTGTCTGCCCGTGCAGCCCTCGTAACCACATTGGTTCCTTTCCTACAAGCTGCCGCTCGGTGCGTGGTGTTGAGACAAATAAAACACGCTCCTGTCATCCTCGCCATTCCCCATCGTTCGTCTATTGTGGCGTTGCCGAACTTGGGGCATTCTGGTAGTCCATGGCTGGCACCACAGGATCTGCAGTTTGGTTGCTCCGTGGCATCGCGTGAAATGGCACGGGTGTTGGTCCGAGGTTAGTATTTTGGATGTTCCCGTGCAGGGGTTTGAGCCTGGCTAGTACTAGGCTTGTTTGCTCGGTTGCTGTCCCGGATAAGTCTGCCAAATCTACTGTCGGCTATTTTGGTTTGCCTATCCAAGTATTCGGTCAGGTCTTCGAAGTTAGCCTCGCGGTCGCCTCGGCTTATCCGTTCAGCTTCTTCCACCCACTGGCCCTGTAGTTCGGGAGAGAGGCGACGGACTATGCATTCCAAGGTGTGCATTGCATCTAGGTCAGCCCTGTAACCTAAATGGTCGAGGACTAATGAACAGTTCTGCATTTTGCTCACCAGGTCGGTCATTGTGCAGACGTCGCCCTTGGTTCCTTTTGCCTCTTCCATCACGCCCTCCATTAGATTACGGGCTACTTTGAAAGGATGACCAAACAGGTCGCTCAGAATCTTCCTTGCTCGGGTGTGGCCTTGTTCCGGGTCGAGCATGTCACACCCATCGATAGCTTCTCTTGCTTGGCCTCGACAGTAGTGAGTTAGGTAGAGGAGCCTTTGCCCAGGGTCGGTTACCTTATTTTCAACGAACGTTCCGAACTGCTTGATGAACTTGCCGTGGTGTTCAGATCGTCCGTCTGTAAAGACCGGTGGTGGGAAATCCCCCTAAAGCCCTTGCGATTCAGTGTTTTTCTCCATATCACTCAGTTGCTTACACTACTGACGTGCCTTTACGCACTGTTTGTTTTTATGGACCAATTGTTGTTTGTTCGCGCCCATAGCGCTACTTTGTCACACCCTTGTTCTAGACCTGAGTGACGCACGTGCTCCTTGCTCACACGCTGCAATTCGGTTTCTCGTTTGTTGAGTCCTTGTGATCTCATGATTGAGGTTTGTATCTGTTTGGTATCATAGTTCATTCAGTAATCTAGTATCGTAGAATATCACGGATAATCGCCTTTTGATTTCGGGATCCGTTGTGAATTTGGCTGCGTATTGCTCAGACGTGTTTAATAGGTTCAGAGGATACATGACACATCCCATCGTGTGGTATTTGCCGGTCTAAAGCAGCAGGCTAGTGTTGGGTCTTGGTATACCGAAGGTCGTTATTAGGCTGGGCTGTAAATTGGAGGGTGCCCAAGCAGCTAGCCCGGTGAGGCTTCGAAAGGTTTTGGGTTGGGCTGGGAGCGGGCGAACGGGTTGGAAACTGGCTTCGGCCGGGCTCGGGCCTAGCTTCGACCGAGCAACCATCCGTAAACCCTTCGTAACCCTGCTGGTCTTCGGCTGGGCTGGGAACGGGCTCTGGCTGGGTTCGCTTATGGGTTTTTCAGGTATGCTACTTTCGCCCGCCACATTACGTCAAACGAATCCCAACCTAAAGATTCAGTCTACACCTGACCCTAGGCCGCGTTTACTTCCCATTCCATAATGAAAATTGAAGAAGCCTGCAAAAGCCATGCCCGCCCTACTTACACTATATTCAATGAATGCTGTTTGTTTGACGTATGTTAAAATGTCCTCTTTCACGTTGTTTTTCACGAATCTTCTCTTTAGTCCTGAAAAAACGAGATAAATACCTATATCGTACAACTAGTCAATAGTTGACTGGCAGCGGTATAAATGGTGCCATCAGTAACCTCAGATTGAAGAACAGTGCGGATAACAACCTGCTACATGAAGAAAATGAAATTGGTGTTGGTCATGCCAAAGTTCGTTTTTCTAGAAAGGGTTGCTGCGGAACAGTATAAAAGTGGGATGCACAAATCCACATGTACACTGATTCATTTGCTGTACGACAGTCAGAAATAGAGGAAGTAATGTGAAGGGAATGTGTACGCGTATAAAATAGACCACAATGACATGCTTCCTGTGCGAAACGTACCTTCTATGCTTCCCTGGTTCTCCAAGATCTCATGTGTTTGCGAACCAAAGCACAATATGCCGGTCTAATTTGCACAATGTTTGGTTCCTTAGCCTCTGAGAGGAATTGGTTGCTTCCACGGAGTATTAATTATTTAATCAGATTTAACTATTGAGGCCTAAACAAACCTTCCGTATTCTGTGATGCACCTTCATCGGTAGTATTAAATGCATGTGACTGCAAGAATTACCATTAATACTGGGCCCTGCGAGCGTTGGACATCCATTGCAATGTTCCCAGAGAATGGCATTTCAACGAGCGGCTATCTCATATCCAGCAATATCTCCCTTTTGACCCGATAACTCTTCCAAAGAGACGTCGATGAAAATGGCACGCTTTAGCTGTCAATATTGACACATATGGCACAGTGTCATAAATTGTTACATAAAACCATGGTTTTACATAATACGTATTGGTGTACTTTAAAGGTAAGTGATAATCGTCGCTCACCTTTACACAAGGCACATATATATATATATATATATATATATATATATGGCAGAGCGTAGAGCAGTGGTATGCATGGAATGTCGGACTAATCTATAAGAACCCGTAGATTTAGACAGTACGCCAATTTCCTCACCCAATGAGCCACCTGGCAAACGCCCCAATATCCAGAATAGCCCAAGCAAATCTCCAGACTGGAACAAGCGCCCCAACGTCCACAAAACTGATGAAGGTTCCTCCAACTCATCCACCCGCGAGCTCATGTACTCCACAAGTCTAGATGACCCCATTCCTTCTACTAGCTCCATGCCGGGTTATTTAACCATACCTAAAAATCACTGCACCATCAACCCACCTCCGTCTACACCCATGCATCCTGTTACCTCTGGCATTTTTGATAACTCAACCAGGCCCCTAAGCCCACCATCTGCACCCACCCATTTGCAACCAGAATGTGTCTGGTTACCACCTAGGCCACCACCGCTAATTAGCCCGTCAGTGCAGATTGACTCACAGAAGTTAACACCTCGTCACCAAAAGAACAAGGCCCATCAACGTAACGCACATGCAAACCATAAGTTAATGACTCAGTCACGTGAAATTTTACCAGCCCCTTGTGCGGCTGGGAATCCTAGTTTACCATCTCGGCTAACTGCCTTTTCATTTCCACCCTACTTGTACCCACCTTATCCCCCCCATTCACCGCTCCATTACATTACTATCCGCCACACCAACTACTCTATACCTCTACCGCTACCCAGTCACTCCCTGGGAACCATTTCCTGGTTTCACCTAGCTCCCCTCTCCCACAAGACCCATCCACGTCTCTTGGCCCAGTACTGCCATCCATCCGTGGCCGCTTTTTTCCTGCCGGCCCCCTTCGAGAATATTCCCCGCATTCAAACTACTCTCCCAAACAGCACCTCCCCATCCCTTTCCCCTCACACTATCCCCCTCCAGGCTTCAACTCATCCAATCCGTGGAACAACTGAGGTCCTCCCCCCATCCTTGCCCTATACTTCACTGGAATTACCACCCTCATCACCACTACCGAACCCCCCACCATATCCACCACTACCGAGGCCTGTATCATCTCTCTCAGTCATACTTGTAAATGCCCGTTCATTACTGCACAAAACTAAAGCCATCCGCAGCATCGCTGAGCCCTCTGACTTTGATATTATCATTGTAACTGAAACATGGCTAACAGATTCCGTCCCGTCAGATCGAGTCTGTCTAGTTGGCTACCAGATGTTCCGAAGGAATGGGCCTTGTCGTGGGGGAGGCTGTCTAATTTATGTCAAAAACACTCTTCTGGCCATTCCACTGTCACACACAACTCTGGACGCCATTCAGGATTCACTGTGGTTAACAATTCCCTTACTTAATTCCTATCTTCATATTGGTTGCATCTATAGGCCACCCGATTCCAACGCTATGGATCTTACCAAGATTATTGACGCTTTCAACTATCTTTCATTGCTGCCCTGTTCCTCCAAACTCATAGCGGGGGACTTCAATGCACCGAGCATTTGTTGGAATACTCTATCCGCCCCAAACAACTAACTAGATTTTATGTCATGCATCCGCGTTGGGCGCTGGATCCAACATGTAACAGTCCCAACCAGAGGTAACAACATCCTTGATTTGTTGTTTACTATTGGTTTATCAGATGTTTCAGCCAGTACGCTCGACCTCTTTCCTGGAAGCGACCACAGAATGGTGTCCTGCACCTTCGTGGTTCCGCAATCTTTTGACAAATCCCACCCACCCAATCATTACTCTTCAGCAGTCAACTGGGTCAATCTTATCTGCACGCTTCGATCGCTAGACTGGGACGACTTTTTCCTGCAAAGCGACCCTCAGCTGGCTGCTAATTTACTATATTCTAACCTATCATACTTGCTGTCCAAAATCACTACTACTCGTATCACATCAAACCGAGTCCGTAGTTCAATCCTGAGCCGAATGCAAAACAAGTATCTGAAGCTCCAGAAGGTGTATCAAACCAATAATGGCTTATCGTCATTCTTGCAGCTCCAACGTCTCTCGGTAGCAATCAGAATGAAGACTGATGATATGCTCAAAAAACAAGAAGTATCTGCCTTGCAATGCCATGATACTTCCTCAAAGTTGGCATACCTAATGAAGAATAGAAATCAGAGCAAACCAGTAAGTATCCCCTCTCTAATCTTAGAAAATAACGACCACATTACCTCACCTGTAGCGATAGCCGGGGCGCTTAACTCCTACTTTGCTGCATCCATGATTACGAACCCCCTTACTTTATCCCCATGCATAGACCCTGTCACCGAGCACTCACTGTCTGATTTAGAATTTACTTTAAAAGAAGTGACCAACCAGATTACCTGTGTCCGGAAGTCCTCACACCTTGGCCATGATGGTGTTCCGCCGACACTTCTACGTCTTGGAGGAACTGATGTCGCAGCCTTACTATTGAAGGTCTACAATCTATCCATCAAGTTTGGCATATTTCCCTCACAGTGGAAGACTGCGGTCATCATCCCAATCCATAAGAAGGGACCAATACATGACCCCTCAAATTATCGCCCTATCAACCACACTCCAAATGCTTCTAGGTTGATGGAACGCCTCATCAAACAGCGGATGTCCGACTTCCTGTTGTCCCATAACATCATCCATAGTGGGCAGCATGGCTTCCTAAAATCACGTTCATGCACCACCTGTCAGTACGACGTTTTTAACCTCATAACGGCGGCCGCCGACAACGCTAAATCTATCATCATCATATACCTTGATATGACAAAGGCTTTCGACCGCGTCCCTCACGCTTTGTTACTAACCAAACTCAAAGCTCATGGCTTTTCCGGTTCGCTTTTATCTTGGTTAACATCTTATTTATCGGACCGTTCACAAGTGGTTTCCATTGATGGGTGTCTCTCACAACCTGCTCCAGTCACCAGTGGAGTTATACAAGGCAGTGTACTCGGTCCTTTACTATTTCTCATCTACATAAACGACATATATCCCATCTTGCACCATGGTACCCCATTCCTTTTCGCTGATGACGTTAAGATTGTCTATGAGTTTCCTCGTCAAACCTCAACATCATGCTGGATGATATCTCTACTGACCTAAAGCGACTCGGGGATTGGTGCAATTCATGGAATATGGACTTTTCGACCTCGAAGAGCTGCTACACAACATTCAGATGTCAAGTGACCCCCGGAACCCTGCTTATCCACGACCTACCCATTTCGTACAGCCCTTTAGTTCGAGACCTTGGTCTCCATTATTCTTGTAGCTTTAGGTTTTCTGAGTATGTTCCACTCCAGATTGCAAAGACCAGAAGAACCACTGGTCTCATCTCCAGAACTTTTCGGCTAAATGATTGCAAACTGCTCACTTACAAGTCTCACGCCAGGCCTCTCCTTGAATACTGTCCCATTATCTTCACCAACATGACGAAATCCGACCGCATTTCTCTGGAGTCCGTGCAACGCCAATTCACCAAACAATTAGTAGGCTTTTCCTCCCGTCTGTGTTACAAGGATCGATGCATTCTACTCAATCTTGACCCTCTATGGTTGCGTCGCATGAAGCTCAATTTGTGCTTCCTGTTTAAGCTGTACCACCGTACGGCCTTTTCGTGTACCGAACCCATTCGTCTCACTCCCTCCACGAATTATGCTCTACGCCATCGGTCATTGCAGCTCTCTATTCCTAGATCAAAACTAGCGTTAAGATCTAACTTTTTCCTTATAAAATACGCAAAGTTATGGAATAAACTCCCGCTAAACATCCGCGAAAGTCTCTCAATTTCCCAGTTCAGAGGCTCGCTGGATCACTTCTTGACTTTTCCCAATGTGATCCTTCTTACCGGCCTGACCGTCACCGAAGAGGTGGCCTACGAAAACGGGTTTGATTACTAGGATTACTGCACTAGAACTTTCATTTCTCACCCGATGACAAACGCCAGGGCAACTATTCTCTTTTACGTTATATTGCTTACAATCTATACTACTGTAGCCACAGTTTGCTGACTTTTATAACTATACCTAGTTTAATGCTTGCCGGTTCTCCTAATTTTAGACAATGTTCCTGTTCTATTGCCAACCAGTCTAAGTTTCTTAGTCTTAGATGTCTCCACAGCAAATAAGTACGTGGCTTCGGACCCTAGGACACTGAGTTCCCCCGTCTACCACTTTACTCGATCCTTTCACTCCTCTCCCGTTCATCTTGGCTACCACCACTCACCTGGGTTTTATGCCCGGCCTCAATTCGCCTTTCTTAATCACCTCATTCCAGAATCTATTATCCCAGAAGCCCACCTGCTAGTACTTACTTGGTGGCTTTTCCTCTCGTCTCACCTCTGTATCTACCATCCACCAACTACTATCATATTTTTTCTTATGCACCGTACCATTTCCCATCAGCAGAGCTAAACTCATCTGCACCAGCTAGCCCGGAATGGACTCTGATGGTCTTAGGCATGGCCTGGCGCTGTATGAGACTGACACACGTATGCTAGCTTGTGCTTTACAACGTTCGTTGTCCTACTCCGTGTGTTGCATAATCCCATCCTGCATTTTCCCAGCCCATGTCAGCGAAACCCCTGATGTCAACGGCACCCATACCATTGCGTCGTTGGAACGTGGGGAAAACAGACCACCCCCAGCAGTTGCGAAAAAAGACAAATACGCATAAAATTACGATCGGGCGGAGGGGCTATGGAAAGTTCCTATATGGGCTCAACCACCCCTCTGTTAGGAAACAAAATAATAATAATAATAATAATAATAAAACTGAAAAAAGAGAACTGTGGAAACGAAAAAGACCTCGTGGGATCGATTCGATCTCCAAATACCACTGACATCGGGCTGTGAAGGAATTGGGCAACCTTCATCTATGGGAAAGTATCCCATCAGCTCAGACCTGATCCTGCGAAAGGGGAAACCCCACATCGCCCTTGTTCGCTCGACAAGCTTTGGTCTTTACGCTCGAGACTGACTGGGGTGACAGCGCACTGGACTCTCCACATACGCTTTCCCATCCCCCGCTCTAAGTTTCAACCACCCCATACCCACCATAAGCGCACCTAGCATGCACGTCGACGTCAAATACAATCGCTGCCACAGCCCTGACCTTCAACCCATTGACCTGGACAGAGTATCGACGTACCTGACGAATAACGGCAACCTAGATGAAGCCCGGAAAAGGAAAAAAAGAGATAAGAACATAGTGGAAACCGGTCACCTTTTCCATCTATACCCCTCTATCTTCCGTCATCTTTTTTAGAAAGCGGTCTTCTCGATGTCCTAGCATCCAAGCCACGCTTAGGTTTACAACCCTACCTAACAGTAACCACTGCCTCCTGCCAACTACAATCACTACCGCAGCCTGCTCACAATTAAGTTAAATCTCTGAAATGCAGGCGCAGCAGCCCACCGGGTTTACGCTATCTTGCTAGCCGGTGGTAGTACTTATCAACCCCCTGCAACCCTACGTTACTTAAGCTCTCTAATTAAAACCCAGATCAAAGTACGAAATGTAACACTGACAGTCCACATAAACCCAGCCAGTTCATTATTAATTGTCGCTATTTATTATCATAACTAACAGCTGGAACCACGTCCAGACTGCTAACACCATTTATTTCAGGTTTGTCGTCGCCCACTCTCTCGGGCACTACTTTCGGTGACCAATGTCCACACTTTGACCTGTACCGACAGAGACCTTAATGGCATCTTTTATACCAAACGGGATTGCAATCGGGCCACACGACCTAAAACACCCCCAAATGCTTACAAGCAGATTGATAGACGTCTCCTAACGCAACACCTCTACTACTGATGTCACTGTTGGAAGCTTCAGAAATAACAGTTCGCAAGCAACCTTCTATTGATTGATTGACACGTCCCTTACCCCGCCTGATGAACCATACCCACGGGATGCTGCACATCACCTTGGTCTCATGTGAAACAATCCAATAACAGAGCCAGAATACGCAACACAGGAATTTTTTCTCATTAAAATTCGATACGTTATCCGAACGCGAGTCCACTTGTCCCTCACATCCTTGGTTCCCAACAATGATGCCGAAGATCACTGAGAACCAATAAGTCAATATATTTGTCAGCATAACAGAACAATAAGGCGCGAGCCTACAAGGAGATTTTTCGCTCCGTTTTCTCTTCCAAGTTTTCATTTTTCTTTCGATCGGTATCCAGCTTGAAATTGACTCTTCACCAGTTAAAGGCCTTCAAGTTGCGCTGCCTTTTTTTCTGAATGATAAGGGTTATTGATCCCGAACCTAAACTCACCTTACATATGGATTGCTGTTTCCTCCACATTCATCAACGTTGCCTGTCCATTTCCACAAAGTTTCCTCATGTACCCTCGTTTCATGATGAACTCCCTCTATTAGAATCGGGAATATCCATCATTCCGGGCCAACTTCATCTCCATAGAGAGCCGCTCTCTTCATATTCACCAAAGTTCACGGTTGTACTCCCATTCATTTCTTTAACCTCTCCATGTCCATTACTTACTCCGTGCATAGAACCCGCAATAGGCCTCAGTTACCCACATCTTGCATTATTATGACTTATAACGCATCCCTAGCGCTATATTTTCACGATATATTTTGTATTTTCACGGACCACTACCAACCAGTCGAATCCGAAACCAAACCGTATTTGCCGCGCAAACCTTCATAATTTCAGTCGACTCAAACTATCTCTAGCTATACTATTTTGCTTCTGACGACTCCACTCGCTTTCTTGAAATTCGTGTATAGTTCATTGTTTTGAGTAACGTTGTACACCATGATCATGCGCTTGCGCATGCGTCTCGACCATGGTCGAGAAATATACCATTATTTTATACCTTCGATACTCTCCTCGTCACCTCTCAACCTCTACTTAACTCCCGCCTATCGGCACTCAGCCCTTCATGCACTTCGAAGGCGAAAATACCCGTGAAAAACCTAGGCAAACGAGTTTTGCTTTTTATTGTCGTTCTGCTGACATATCATGAGGCTCATTTTTTAAAATGCGTGAAAAGTTGCCTATCATCAAAACCTCTCAAGGTGTCCATCATATAAATCTTTGCAGCTTCTGATTAGCAGCTCAGCTTCACGGAATCCAAAGGGATTTTTCTTGAACCCCTACACAGGGCCTCGCGTGAATTTTTCAAAGGTCATTTCATTGTACTCCCAGCGGAACAAAAATCGGTTATTCTGAGAGTAGAAAACAATGAGCTTGCTTTATTGTTTATTATTTTTCCTTACCAGTCTTGGAATAGGCAAGCTTTTGACCTCAGTTATCCTGGAATCATATTGCGATCATGACGCTTTCGACTCCTTCTCATTATGCGGTCATTTCTAACATTTCTCACGCTAATTTTTCTCATTATTCGATGTTTCACTGGGCTGAACCCCAACTAGAGCATTTTCTTACAATGGTCTTGACTTCTTATTTTGCCGGGTAGGACTTTCTGAACCTACCTCATCCTGTGACAAATCTAATTTGACCTTTTATTTTACCCTGCCCTGTTGACTGCTGGCAAAATTTTGTCCGGTTCTGCACACGTGCATGACCTGTAAGCTCTGTTCTTGTTTACTGCACTCATCTCTCCCTTTTGCAAGAAAAACTAAGCAAACAAGCCACTAAGTCACAGAGTCATTTTTGGAATGGATAAAATGTCTATCGATGTCTACTGGTTAACACGTCACTGATGATGTCCTAATGCAAGGTTCCCTTGACCATCTTAGTGCCTTTTCGTTTGAGATTTTCCTTTTCACAGTAAAACCCACGATCAAAGGGAAAACAAAATCTCGTCTCTTTTATTTTGAAGACTTCCAGAGGCTCCCTTGTCGGCGTCATGGATCAAGGATCAATCCACTGAACTCCAGCAAACAGAAGGAAATGTCAAACTATCCTTTGGCAGTATGGTCATTTTCGGAGCACCACTGGGTAGCGTCGTCATCATCCACGGATAGCCTGCTGCTATACAGAGCTTTGAGACAGATAGCCACAACTTGATCATTATTTTTCCCGGTTTCTTCGTGTGGGCATTTATTTTGATTCAACAATACCTTCCATGTTCCACACCATTTATTTTGTCAAAAATTTCTCACCGGTCACCATAATTTCTCCCCCAGTTTCTATTTAATGCTTATTTGTTTGTCTTAGTTTGAACAAAGGAGTTATGTATTGCCTCTTGTACATATTGAAATTGATGTTTCATCCCATTTGTTTATATATCATTGGAAACTTTTTAAATGCAATCACGAACTAAGCCTCATTTTTTCCACTGCCTCTCTCATTGAAGCTCGCACTGAATACCCTTCCAATTTTCTGTTTCAGATGTTTTCAGGAATACTAATATACACCGCAATCAAACTGATGGGCAATAAAAATCAAGACCTCTGCGTCATTAGCAAGAAGAGGGTTTCAGAGGACGAAACCCATGAGTATATACCAAACAAAAGTGGCCGAAGATTCTACCGTTTGGCGGAAAGTCGAGCTACATTGCTACCAGATGCACCAAAACGACCGGCGGATACCCTTAATTACACTGGTAGGTCAGAAATCTAGCCCTTTACAGCGGCTAAACATTTGCAGCGAAGCGTGTCGAGTCCAAAGTCAGAACAAAGATGATCTGTTTCCATCCGGTGACGGCCCTGTGATAGTTGGACTGCCAGCCGAACTGACCAAGTAGGATTAAGTGGAGATTGATATTGTTGTGTTTGCAGGAAAAAAACAGTAAACATTGTCTGGAGGACGACAACACGGAAAAGGGGTGCGATGATTCATTCACCGAGAAGTGCTTTTAGGATTTTAATAACTGTCATTTTCGGAAGCACTCATTCCGCTCGCTTCATCGGCCAGTGCACGAAGGATACCGGAGGAGGCAAGCACGTTAACCCCCAAACCGGACCGAGTGAATTTCCGACAAAGTGAAACGTATTACACCACTAGGACAACCGCATTCCTTGACGGTGGAAAGAAGTCGCCCTTCAGCATGTAGGCAAACTACTTTTTGTATGTTTTCTCTGTTATTCAGATTCAGAACTTGATGTTCAAAAACAAGCACCATCAAAATCTTTTAGGACGTCGCCACCGTTGTGTATTTTTTACTTGGAATGTTATCTTTAGCCTTTATAGATGCGAAACGGTCAATCGCCTGTGTAGGCAGTGCTCCTGAAATGCCCACCACTGGGGGGCTGGTCAACACCAATACAGGTAAAACAGTTCTCGTGAATTTCATTGTTTTCCAGGTGAAATGAAGAGTGTGACGGATGCCGTGTTTTTTTTACACCAAACACAAACACGTCTGCTCCAAGTTTGGGGCAACTGGCTACAGACTGTCGAGAGTAGAGCCGCTCTAGTTCTAACGGACCACGTTTTCCGCGACCGAGTCAGGACCAATTGAAATATCTAAATAAACGTATCTTCAAGAAAAATAGTAGAAGCAGATTTGGTACATTTTTCTTTCGATGCTTATCGTTCCATTTACAGGAAGCTGCTCTCGGTTCATCAGTGGACGATAACATCCGTCGGTACATACGATTACTGACGCTCCGCTTAATCAAAAGACACCTCTGGGGGTAAATCATGCAAGGGTTCATGACAAGAACCCTTTTAATAAGACACCGCAGCACGACCCCATTGTCGGTATGAGCTAAGTCTGTCATTTACCCTTACTCCCTGAGATTGGGTGTTTTGACAAAAGTCACTTGAATCCACCAAAATTCCGACGTATATCTCATCATTAAAGGTTGGTTAAAAGATACGGCGAGGAAATTAAAAAAGTTACCCACCAACGTAAGAAAATTTGTGGTGCATTGTAAACTGCGCATTAACTAGGAAGAGAAATAACTGGATTTCATTTTCGACCTGGATTCTCAGTGGTGATTTTGTACAAAAATATTTTCCGTTTAATGAACTTACTGCTTACGACTTTACCAATTACTTTTGAAATAAATACACAGAGGGTTTCGGGATACTAAGGTTTGAAAAAAGTTTGTCCTTGTATCAGTTAACCACTTGTTTCATTATGGAGTGAGTATGAAAAAGCTATCTAGTCGCGTTCAGTTCCCAGACAGGCAAGATAAGGGCCGTTATTGGTGGAAGGGGTGAACGGGTTACCCGGGAGCGAAAGTGGCAGCATTTTGGCTTCCAGCAAGCCGTTGGTTAAAAAGGTAGAAGATGGGCCACTTTCCTCACCATAGTTGGTCCATGCAGCTACACGGTGATTGGCGCGTGACTTTCAGATGGATTTACTATTTTCTAGAAGTAATCTACCTGAAATCTGTTCGGACTTCCAAACTGGATGGTTCGGATGAATTCAGGTGTTTTGCTCGTTTCATGTCAGCAGGGATATTATGGGTACAATGGTTTGGAGTGGCAGGCATCTCGCGGGGCTCCTCGGAGTAAGAATGGAGGGGCGGAATAGTAGCGGAAGGGCGGATGAAGGATATTTTGGTACTGATAGTCATTTGGCGTAGTGTACGGTGGGATCAGAGTAGAGTGCTGCTATGTTGGGTGGTCGGAGGGGGGAGCAAAGAGGGATAAAGTTGCGGACTAATAATATGGGGCACACTATGGGGCGAAAAATGGCCAGCAGCCGTCCACATATTGTGGTTCCGGTTGACAGCTTTGCTGGTAACATGTCCTTGGTGAATCAAGCTTGGAGGAGCTAACGATAGAGGCGGTAAACTTGGAGGAAACTTGTGATGTGATACTGCTTCTGTGGACACAATGATGACAGCGTCTGGGTTGAGGGATGTGGCATGTAGCAGCGGCGTACGCGGTTCTTCGGGGGACTGAGTGGGTGCTCTGATGGGCTGACTCCAGGGTGAGCGAAGCTATCCCGTAGATATGCGCTCGCTGGAAGACGCGGATGGGTAATAGGCTGGTTAGCTGGAGCGGGAGAGATCGTAGATCGGTTAACAAGCTGGAAGCTTGATGACGTCAGGGCAGGGAAGGTCTTGGGCACTCGGAACAACAGACAAACGATATGATGTGGCGACCGAAGCAATAGGAGACAAAGCTGTGGCAGGTTGAGAGTTTAGGATTCTCGCAAGTTAAGTCAGCGCCTGCTCCCGCAGTTGGTCTATGGCTCCTGGTCCGCGGTTTGTGACACGTTATTGAATAAACTCGGTAGCGCGCAGCAGAGCAGAACTTCAAACGGCGGGACGGAACACCGTGTGTTGGAACAACTCAACGGCATGGAGACGGTGTACACAAGCGGAGCAAGTGGTGCCACCAAATTCGGTAATTGCTTGGGCAAGCAACTTCGTTAGTCTTTCTTATCGTGTGTCGTATCGGTGCGCCCCAGGGGTTTCCTCCTACGAGGCCCATGCAGTTGGGCTTCGATCCGTGACGAGTACTTTGGCCTCGGTGTAAAGGGAGGGTTTCCTTGACTCCCGCCGCCATCGAACACAAAACAAAGCCAGCACAAGCCATTCTGCATGACTCACGCTGTTCACCGTTCGTCGATCGCAAAATTTGCATCCTCCCCAATGCTGAATCCTACCTGGGTAGATCCTTCTTGCGACTTTGCAATGGTGATTGTATTGTGGGTTTCGTTGTTACCGGCGTATCCCAAAGTTCCCTTTTTGCAGTGGTTGTTATCGCCTTCGTAAACGAGCCAGCTTTCGGCGTCAAATGAGTTCATTCACGGTCCCATGATCGTCGTGTTTGAGCCATGCGAGATCTTGAAGTCCCATGGGGTTTTGACAGGCGGGATGAGCTGGAAGGCAAGAAACACAAGATAGCTGTGCCCCGGGGCGCCAACGGATATTCAACTGAGGGCGAGGTACCGCCTCTATACGGACTGCCACTACTCTTGTCGTGATAACTGCGTGGTCGTGCTGTCATATATAGTATAGCCGTGTACAAATGGGACATGAAGAGTAAGCCCAAATATGTGAAACTTTCAGGAGTTATTAAAACCTCGTTTGCTGTTGCAGCTCGTGGCCGCATCGATTTCTCCTGTTAGCGGATGCAGCTGTACCTTCTGTGGAGTTTGATGTTGCAGTAGTTAATGGGGAGTCGTTGGTGAGGGTACCGAGAGCAGACTCAGAAAGACTAACTGAAGGTTGTCAGCAGGTGGGGGCATTGGGCTGGTATTTCGGGGTTAGTTCTAACTTGGACAAGGCTGGTTTAGGAGTTCTATGCTGATAGTCCCTTCCCAGCACCCGAAGTCTACCATGTACTTCCTTTCTTTTCGCTGGACGATGCGGGGCGGGCCAGAGCTAGCCTTTTGTAGTGGTGATCTCGCTGCATCCACCTGGTTGTTATCGTCTTCGTAAACGAACCAAGGTCCGGCGTCAAACGATTCCGGTCACGATCCAATGAGCGTTGTGTGCGAGATCCTGGAAGTCCATGTGGTTCCGTCCGGCGGGACGAGCTGGAAGGCAAGAAACGCAAGAAAGGTGCGTCTTGGGGCGCGGACGGATATTCGTCTGAGGAGAACATGCCGGCGCCATGCAGACTGCTGCTACTCCTGTCGTGATAAACTACGTGGTCCCGCAGTCATGCATTACTAAACTGTAAGTGTAATATGAGGAGTAAACTCAAATATATACAACTTTTAAAAATTCAGAAAACCTCGTTGGCTGTTGCAGCTCGCGACCGCATCAATTTCTCCTGTTGACGGGTGCAGCTGTATCTTCCGTGGAGTTTGGTGTCGCAACCGGTGACGCGGAATAGCTAGTGGGAGTAACAGATGCCGACTCAGAACGACTAGCCGAAGGTTGTGAGCAGGTGGGAGCATTTGGTGGGTTCTACCCTGACGAAGACTGGTTTATGGCGATCTATACTGATGGTCTTTTTCCTGTCTTCGACGTCTGCCACGTATTTCTTTTCCGGACACGAAACGGGCCCGAGTAAGCCGCTTGTAGTGGTGGTCGCACCCCGTTGACTCGAATAAACACATGACCGGCGCTCGCTAGAGTGGTGGGAGTATAGCTGCTGAGGGTTTGATCCCGTGGTGAGGTAGGCTTTAGCATCCGCATATGTTGTGACATAGGTTTTGAGTTATCTCCGTAATTTAAAGTCACAGGTGGTAATGGAGAAACAAACTCACCTGGAAGTCATAATGTGCAAACACAAACCCGTTCAGCCGGCGTAACACCTATGTCGGCCTTAACGGTGTTACTCAGTCCTAAGAGAACCATCGGTAAAACTTCACTCCATAAGGGGTTATCACGAACACGAAAGGTAGCTTCCAGCTGGCAATGGAATCGCTCCACCATGCCATTGGCCTAAGGATGATAGGCCGTCGTCTTGTTGTGTCTGCTACCGAATTTGTTTAGTAGCTCGTGGAAGGCACCGTCGAAATGAGAACCGTGGTCGGTGGTCACGACAGCAAGGCAACCGAAATGACTCGCCCGACCAGTTAGAAGTGCTTTTGCAGCTTCCTCTAAGGTAGGATGGAGAATAGGTATGGTCTGTGGCCAGCGAGTGAAACAATCGGCACACGTGAGGATGTGGACGTAGCCGTTGGATAGTGGAAGGCCCCCACGAGATCCACATGCACGTGATGAGGACGTGCGTTTTGCACAGAGAATGTGCCTTATGTAGATTTAGTTGGCATCGAAGACAAACGCGGGCCCAAAAACGTACATGAAGTTTGACGCAAGGTTAGGCAAACCACACGGTGACTAGTTTCACTGAGGCGATTACACCAGGGTGCGATAAGTTGTGGAGACTGGTAAAAACTAGTCGGCGAAAACTGGCAGGAACTAGTGGTCGAGGCCGACCCTGTGACACATCGCAAATAATAGTTACGTGCGAAGTTGGAAGGGTCACTGGCACTAGATGCAGGAAGCTGTTGGACCTCAGGTCCTGTCGTTTGGGCTGCGGCGAATGGTCCTACGTGTATGCCCCTGGGCAGTGGGTCGTCGATATTTTGGACGCGTGACAGTGTCTGCTGCGGGATTATACGCCCGAGAAACGTGTCGAATGTCCGCGTACACTAGTGGTTTATGATCTGTGAACACCAAACCTTTGGCCCTCGAGTATATCCCGGAAGTGTCGGATACCCAAATAACTGCCTGTAGTCCTCTGCTGAACGTACTAGATGGGGATTCCGCAGGTTGGAGACGCTTCGAGAAAAAGGCCGTTGTTTGCCATGGTGATCTCGCTGCATCCACCTGCATAAACGCATGGCTGGCTGTTGCTGGATCGACAGGCATGTAGGTTCTGAGAGTCTTCTTCTCCTGATGGGGTGGTCTTTAACACCAGCATTTGGTATGGCAGCCTTTATAAGTAATCCCCGTAATTAAAGCTCGCAGGAGTTAATGGAGAAAACTATTCACCTGGAAGTCGTAGCGTGCGAACGGAAACCAGTTCAGCCGACGTAACGCTATTGTCATCTTTACCGGTGTCACGCGGTCCCAAGAGGACCGTCGGTAAAACTTTGACCCGTAAAGAGTTGTCATGAGAAGGAAGGGCGGCTTTCAGCTGGCGAAGAAAGCTTGCTGGAAACGTGCGTCCGACTCACACAACTTGTCTAACGTAGAACTAGTGCGACGCGTTTTAACGCTTTGCACCGAAGACAAGCACGGGCCCAAAGACGTACGTCACTTTTGGCGCTGGCCAGACGAATCGAACGGTGACAAGTTTAACTGAGGCGGTTACACCAGAGTGCGATAAGTTGTGGGGAGTGATAAAAACCAGTCGGCGAAAACTGGAAGGAACTAGTGGTCGGGGTCGCCCCTGTGACTCACCCCAAGTAATAGTTACGTGCGAAGATGGAAGGGCCACTCGCACTAGATATAGGAGGCTGTTGTTTCTGAGCTGCCCGTCTTAAAACCTGTTGTCTGGGTTGCGGCGATTGCTTCTATGTCTATTCTCATCGGTAGCTGATCGTCAGTATTGTAGACGCGTGGGAGTGCGTCATCTACGGGATTGTGTGCCTCACAGACGTGTTGAATGTCCTCAGTAAACTGGTAAACATAGTTTACGTGGTGAACCTCGAGTGGCGGATATCGATCAGAAGCTGCCTAAAGAGCTTAAACTGGTGGTTTTTGATCTGTGAGCACTGTGAACTTTTGGCCCTCGAGTGTGTGCCGGAGGTGTTAAATACCCAAATAAATTTATGGTAGTTCTCTACTGGAAGTACTATATAGGGACTCCGCAAGTTGGGGATGCTTGGAGAAGCAAGCCATTGGTTTCCATGCGTTGCTGACGAATTGTTGCAACACTGCTCCAACAGCCATGTTCGAAGCATCTGTCCGTAGTATCAGAGGGGCGGGAGAATCGGGATGTGCAAGGAGTGCTATATTGGCGATAGCTTCTTAATCGAGTAAAACGCTGCCTGTGCTGTGTCGGGAAATATGAATTTTCGCCTACCTCCACGTAAAAGGTCTGCCGAAGACCGCTTTATTTCGGCGCAGCGGGGGATAAACTGGCAATGAAAGTTAACCAAACCAGAAAATTGGCGCAATCGCCGGTAAGAGTGAGGCTCACGATAGTCACAAATTGCCGCCACCTTGTCTGGCAGAGTTTGAATGCTCGAGACTGAGCTCTCGTGGCCTGAGAATGTGATGATGGTCCTACCTGGTTCGCATTTGGCAGGGTTAATTGTTACACCGTGTTGGCTAAGGCAATCAAAAAGTGCGCATGGGTATGGCATATGCTGTTTCGCTGAATAACTTGCAACCAAAGTATTGTCTATGCACTCCTGGACGATTTTCACACCACGTTTTGCTCCACACATGAATCTTCGAAAGGTTTGGTTTGCACTGCGGGGCCCAGAAGGCATGCGCAAAGTCTCGAATGGTCCGAAAGCTGTTGTGGCAGCGGTTTTAGAGATGTTGGTTTCAACTACCGGGATTTGGCTTTAGGCTTTAACGATGTCGATGCGGCTGAAAACAGATCAACAAGACGAAGAAGAGGTTAGGTCTTGAATGTGTGTAATGGGGCACCCGCCTTGGGCGGTAGCTTGGCTGAAGGCCCTATAGTCGCAACAGAGGCGCCATTTGCCATTTGGTTTAGGAACCATGTCAAAGGGCGAGACTCTAGGGCTACTAGACGGACGTATTATGCCTAGTTTCAGCATGTGTTCGGACTCAGCTTGTGCAACGCGGAGCCTGTATGGTGCCAAGAGAAGTGGTCGACTAAATGCTAGGGGTCCTTCAGTGACAATATGGTGGGCGACTTTGGTGGCCACCGTGGGAAGGGGTCCGGATGGCCCGAGCACTGCCGCGTAAGCCGGAAGGAGTTCTGCGTAGGGGCGTTCGGACTTATTCTAGGTAAATAGGGGAGTGACGTGATTCACGGAGGAAAATGAATCCGTCACGAAAAGAGATGTCTGTCACTTGACTACTCGCCAGCATTGTGCGTTCACCGAAGGGTGGAATTGTTTGGGGAAATCGATACCTAGCATGAGGTGAAAGACGTCTGATACTATAAACACTCAGAGTAAGGTGCTACGTAGGCTTAAATTGAGCTTGAGTGACCTACTGTCGTGAGCAACAATAGGAGTACGGTTGGCAGCACGAATTTGTTGAATTGATAAAAAAATTGCATCACCCGCGTCCTTTGGAATGACACTAACAGGTGCGCCGGCGTCAGTTAAGAACAGGCTATTGGGTACCAAATCTGGAACACGCAACGGATGACAGCTATAACGGTTGCCGACGGCACTAATCGTCGGAAAGCTTCGGGATATAAAATTCCCTGCTTGGCATCTGGGAAGGTGCAGCCGGCTTCGCAGCGCCGGGCTTTCTCCTGAAACCGTCTGTGTTATCGACAGTACTTTCATCGGGCTGGACTAACGGGGCGGTCAGGAAAATGCCTTCTGAGGTGTCCGCCTCAGTCGGAGTTGTGATAAGGTTTATGGTCTCTACAGTGAGAACATCTGGGAGTAAAAATTGTCTGAAAGACCACCCGAAAGCACTGTCAGAGTGACCTCGAAGTGTGTTCCAAAAATGGGTGCTCCGGTCTTTGGGTTACATGAGTTTAGTACGGCAGCAATTTGTGGACGGTACCGCTCCATATTACTGTCCTCTGGTTTAGCCGCTTTTGTAAGGTCAGCGAGGCTGAGAATCTCGAGCAATTCTTGATTATGGCTGGTAATCACTGCACCCACAACTCTTCTCTAAAAGATGCCCTGCCAGTTGCTGCATTTCCCTCAGTAACTCGGCGGGCTTCTTATTGCCTGAGTGTGTCCCTTGGATCAGCCGTTTCAGTCCTGACAGTTCCGACGGCAAAAGACAAGAGATAACTGCTTTTTTCACTGCTGCGTAAGAATAGTTGTTGAACAATGTTTCGCGTATGTGGGTAGCAACCTCACGGGGAAGACGGCCAATAGTCCACCTGTAATGGGTACGCTTGCCTGTGATTCTGTGATTTAAACTCTACCTCTAACGTATGAAACCGTGGTCGATGGCCATCGATAAAACCTCAGGGGCGGCAAGGGACAGTGCCAAAATAAGCGGTTCCGGATCAGGCATACGGTCGCTGCTAGCCATAGGTGCGATGTTGTACCAAGTGTAAAAAGTTATATAAAGGTCAACTGAGCAACCGTGAAACAAGTATATTATCGATATAAAGAAATTATTAAACGAATGTTGTGACAGAAATTGAGGTTTATCCCTTATATATCGGAAAAAGTATGTAAATGTACTACCAGATGTCATTCTAGGGCTTATGAGCGTACTCGGTGGAATGATTCCGTTGTTCGGGCTCACCAGTTTAGGATTCTACTGAGCTACGTCAAGACCGGCTTCCGCAGTGAGTCTATGGCTCCTGGTCCGCGGTTTGTGACACGTTATTGAATAAACTCGGCAGCGCGCAACAGAGCAGAACTTCAAACGGCGGGGCGGAACAACGTGTGTTGGAACAACTCAACGGCATGGAGACGGTGTACACAGGCGGAGCAAGTGGTGCCACCCAATTCGGTAGTTGTTTAAGGAAACAATTTTACTCTTTGTGATAGGGTACCGTATCAGTAGCACTACAAATAGCGTGGAGTAGCGCGTGAAAACCTGGCGATTTCTTGGCCAGTTTGGCAGATGAAACAGGACGTGAATGGCTGCTGGTTTAGGGGGGAGGCTGTATAATCCGGCTGTGGGTAGATAGTCGTGGAGACTGGGGTGCAACATAAAGCCATTTAGGAGGACGTTGTGGTGTTGGAGGCAAACAAGACCGATCCGGGTCCGTATTTTGCGCGGGTGCACTGGTCAGCGGGTGGTGGTGAGTTATTGACGGTGGGAGGTTGTTCAGGGGTATTGGGTGGCACCGGCTCAGAAGGTGGTGGCAATACTTCATTGCCAGCTATCGATCTAAGGTCCACTATTTGCAGTGGGTATTTATCAGGAGTAATTTTATATCTTTAAATGAAGTGGACTTCGCGTTTAAGTCTCCCTTTCTAGCGAGTTCTGTGGCCGCACCTTCCTCCCATGACTGAAAAGATAGCGAGCATATGTTCCGCAGGGACCTTAATCTGAGCTTTTCGCAGTATCACTCATGGCATGACATACCGCTGATCATAAGCAGTGGTTGTTTGGTCGAGGAAAGAGGCAAACGGTCTGGAACGTTCAAAACTGCGGCATTTCTGAACTCTCTATCTTTCAACTGACTTCGGATGCAACTGAGTCGGGAGCAGCTAGTTGATGGTAGGCTTTCAGTTTTCCGTTGCTGTGAGGGGTCCACGATATATGCAGGTGGTAACTACTTGGCCACAGCGTCATCTGCGGCATTGAACTGCATCTCTGATGACAATGCTTTTCTGAGGTGCATTATATTTCTTATTGGCTTCGGTGTGTATGCCGACTAGTGGTACTTAAAAAGGTACCGAGAATGTAGAAATTCGGGAGCTTTTGGTGCTTCTAGGGTTGGTGTAGTTAAGCTTTCGGTGAATAAAGCGATAGGCAGTTAGCTAAAGCAAGATGTGGCGAAGAATTCCTATAAAAAGAAATTTTCAAGTCAGCTGCTAACCTCAAGTTTTATTGTTCAGAAAAAACCCTGATTTATTTTGGGTGATATGAGTATCCTTAGAAGCTGTTTTGTACGGTAACACTCTAGATACCTTAGTAGAAACTGTATCATTACCAGCAGGCCTAGAGACTTGGTGTAGCGCTACGCCAGTCGCTTCAAAAACGAATTTACGGAGTGGTTCTCCTAAGGAGAAAAACGAAAAAATGGGAGAAAACGTAGTTACCTGCGGTAGAATGCGGCGGTTAGGACAGCCCGCCTACAGGGCCATCAGCTTTGGTACGGCCGGCATATGAGACTTCGGGTATTTGGGAGCTGGTCCTGAAGAACTGGGTGGGGTGAAATCTGGCATAATGGATTCAGCCAGAAAAGCCAGTTTGGTTGGTCCTTGGTAACAGTACCCTTTATGCAGCTATGGTTGAGGACAAATGTTTTTTCTAAGCGGCAAAGGATTCTTTGTGGGCCGAAATGGGCACTTTGTGGAGGAGCGCGTGCTTCTGTCCTAAGGAACACATGCCTTCTGCCTTTGAGTTGCAAGTTATGTGAACTTTGTGTTTTGTTCTCGGGACGCGGAAGGGTGAAACGTACGCATTTGGTTCCGTAACCTTGCAGTGCAATCCTCGTAAACAAAACCGATAATTGTCTTTGGAGTTATCATGTCACCAGGGGGTCGAAGCTTGCTACCGAGCGCGGGTTCCGTTGACATGATTTGAAAATCAGCCGTAGAAACTTAGCAAGAACTTAAAAGCACCAGCGGTAGCGACTTCCGCCAGTCTGGGTTTTGTGAGCTGGTAATGCCACACCTAGTTGCCGATGAAAACTTTCTGCCTTCCCGTTTTGCTGTTCCGTGGTAGACCTTGATATGGTTGCGACGGCTGCCTAAACTTTGCAGGGGGTTACTGAAGGCTTCCTGGAAACATGAGGCGCGGTCCGAAATAATCATAACTGGACAACCAAATGCTGCGCCTAGTGTCCCCAGAAGGCTTGAGCGAATGTATTGCTAGCTGCCTCCTGTAAAGGTATAAATAGCGACCCTCCGGTGCTAAGAACTACGTTAGTTAGAAGGTATATTTCACCCTCTTACTGAGACTCTAATTCAGTATGCACGATTTGGAAAAGTAAAGTCACGGCTGGGAACTTGGAAGATTAGCTAACTGTGTGTCTGTGCGCCTTCGACTTTTGGCGCCAGATGCAGGCACTGGCCCGTGAGTTGAAATAACGGTTCGTTCTACGCCAAACGTAACGGTCGCCGATGAGCCTAATGAAGGCTCTTATACCTGGATGGGGAAAACCGTGCTAGGTTTCAAAAACCTGCCGCCGAATAGCCGGCGGCTTCACCGGCCTTAAGGGGCCTTTGGACACGTCGCACTTCGTGTGACGTTCGACTGAAGAAATGGGAACCGGCCGGGGCCGCAGCGATGAAGTGTTATCTGGCTGCTCATTCTTGGGATGGTCTACTTTCATGGATGCAACAGCCTCGGAGTTGATCGGGCTAGAGGGGCTAAGGTCTAGGTTGTAAGTGCGAGACAGAGCATCCGCTACAGGATTATCGACACCTTAGACATGGAGCTCACCACTCCTGAACTGGTGGATGTAATCCAGAAGTCTGGACCTGCCGGGACAGAATCTGTCCGTAGTGGCTAGCAGCACGCATATGATTGGTCTGTGGTTGGAGTAGACCGTGAATTCTCGGTCCTTTAAATTGTGCCTAAAGTGATGGACGCCTAGATAGGTAGAGGGGATTTCGCTGCCGAATGTACTACATTTGGATTCTGCGGGACGCAGATTTTTGGAAAAAACCTGACTGGTGGCCTGGTGTCAGCTAGGTTTTTCTGCGGTGCCGCGCCTGCGGTTTCGTCTGAAGCTTAGGTGACTAACGATGTTAAGGCCCTTGGCTTTTGATGTGGTAGCGAGGCCATGACTCTGATAGCACGCTCCAGCTTAGCGAATGCATTCCATGTGGTTGCCGGAAAACCGCCTGCCTCGCCTTGACTTTCAACAGGCCTGTGGGCAGATGCAAAATCTGAGAGAGCTTCGGACTGGAAAGCCGACGTAAGTTAACTAACCTACTCAAAATCCGTAGTTGCCGGATGAATTGGGTTATGCTCAGTCTAGGATAGCCTGCATCTTATTTGGCAGCTGCATGATCCTTTTGGAAGTAACCCTGTGGCCTAGAATTTCGACGGAGTCGACTCCTATTACACACTTACCAGCGTTGTCCACTACTCGATGATGGGACAGGCGGTGGCAAAGTCTGCGCAAACTTGCTGGATGTTCTTTGTCAGACTGGCTGGCAATCAGGATGTCGTCAAGATAAGTGAACGCAAAATTAAAACTACTACTTGCCATACCGACTGGAAGCTGGGAAATAAGCGCGGCTTTACTACGTCCAAACCTCATTCATGGAAAATGAAGTGGGCCGAAACTAGTAGTTACGGCTCTTTTGGTGGTATCTGTCTCAGCTACTGGAACTCTGTTATATGCCCGCACCTAATCTACGCATTTGACAATTATCTTACCCGCCAGACCAACAATGAAGTCCTTGGTGTGCGGAATAGGGTATCCGTCGGGCGTAGTCACTCGGTTGAATGAGTGATAATCCCCGTGCGGTCTCCAGTTGTCAGGTGACTTGTTCGGGACCATGTGTAGTGGTGATGCCCACTGATTTTTGGAAGGCCGGATAATTCCTGTGTTGAGCAAGCATAAGAGCTTGGCTAAGGCTACGGGGGCTTGTCCGAAGTTAAGCCATAGGGCCGAGCGCAGGCCGGCGATCCCTGTGTGACGATGTGATAGGCCACATCAGAGGTGATTGGGGCAGGTTGGTGTTTGGGTGGCCAAGGTTGGGACCCTCGCTGAATAAACTACCAAGTTTTGGCAAGGGCTTCGGAAATGGCATGAGGATTGCCGATGATTGAGCTCGGGTCAGGGAACAAACAACACAATTCGATGAAACTCGATCTACTAGCTCTCGTTTATCGGGATCGACCATAAACCCGTGAATTTCCGAAAAATTGGAGCCTGGGATAACTTGGCGTACTTTAATGACGAAAAAACTGCCTGGAAGGACCACGCAGGAGGAGGTCCTGAGTGAGAAGCTGACTGTCGTATGTTGCCATTTGGGTGCCGTTGGCGGGTTGTAGTGTCAGAGCTGCAAGAGAGACAGTTGATCGCTCAAAAACCGGTATCATACTCCCCTGAGCTCCTGTGTAGATCAATAAACGTTCATTAGTAACCTTGTCTTTTAGGTAAGTGAGGCGACTAAGAACAAGTGTGCCTTTTCTGCCTGGTAGTCTCCTCGGGTGCGGTAGGTACAGGGCTTTTTGCGTCTACCCACCTGGGATCCGGAATGGCGACGATAATACCACCCACCTGGTTGTGCGTTTGCTCTCGGGCCCTTTCAGTGTGGAATGGCGGCGGCTTTGGTTTCTTGAGAGCTGGCCGTTGATGGTGGTCTCTTGCTGTTTGACTACCAGCACTAAACAGTGAACCTCCAGGCGTAAAGTCTAAACACCAGAGTTGTTATCGGGTGCTTCGACGCAGTGTTAAACACGAAATCTGGTGGAATAATAGTGACGTGGGCGAAAGTGTGTGGCTGTGGGACAAATGCATTTGCCCGCCCAAGAACCTCCTCCGCAGCCTCAGCGCACTTTCCGAAGGTCTGACCTGATATTAAAATGGTGAATACGCTGTGATCATATGATGTAAACCGCTACATCCATAGAGGATGCTAGACTGCATTGCCCATGGAAGTCTCGGCTAGAGTTGAACACACTTCCTGTAACATCTGTAATGGTTTCATGTCTCCCAGTTGGATTACGGAGAGAAAGGGCTAGACACGTTTCTCTTCCGACGCAGCCAGTAACCTGACCAGGGCTTTTTGGATTGTGTTGAACGGGTTGCGATCCGAGGGGTTAAAAATGATATCCTTGACTCGTGTGATCATACTGGCTGGAATTGCCGAGGGTAGTTTATTTTAATTCTTGTTTTGGATGAGTATTCTAAACCTCTGGAATCGAGACTCGAGAATAGCGCTGGAAACCTCCGGATCTTTCGTTATGAAATCCGGTGTTTTCATGTGCTTTGCATGTGACTGCGGTTCATAATCGGGCGTAGGCCGTTGCTCAATATGAGAAAAACACACTTAGGAAATGATTTCGGTTTGAAATGAAAAGTTGTAGGCTAGGCCTGACAAGCAAAACCCTGGAATAATTGCTGACGAAAATGGGCCAGTGCCATCATGACGACCAAAAAGAAAAAACGAGGTTGCATCTTCAAAAGTAAAATGCCTAGCAGTCGGAAGCCTCTAATCGGGATAAACATGCATACATATCTGGTAAAAAATCCTAATAGCGTTAGACAGAATATGAGACCGACAAAAATGGAAGAAGCTACGGATGATGTAACCTGGCTAGGCCGCCTCAGTGAAATTATTCAAAAATCGATCGATGAAACCGGCTGACCACTTGAAAAGGGCTTACTTCCTCAGCTTCTAAGATCATGCCCGTTGAGAAAGTCAACGAGGAAAGACCTCGGAGTGCCGACCTCATGTATTATCACTGGGCCTGATTACGGAGACCGCAAGCTGGCCCTAGCCAAGGAAGGATGTCGAAGGCAGCACTAGTGATTGTCGAGTGCAAGAAACGTGCAGTCGAACAGGCGATAAATGGGGTGCGGTCGGTGATAAAACGTCGAAGGCCCTACGGTTGTGTGCTGATCTAATTGCCCGAAATCAAATTTGCAACCAAGCCGACTGGCACAAAAAGGTGTTGTTCCACATGCACGTAAACTATGGCGCTTTTACGGGCAATATAAATACCGCGAAAAGCATGGGCATGCAACATTTAGATCGTAAGCACCTCAGTAACCATCGTAAGTTCATTGAATGTAGTAGGGCCACAGATTCAGATGGAACGTACGAACTTTCATGGTCGATGAACGTTTAATGTATTCAAAGTCTGGAAAGGAATGAACCGTGTTCACGTAATATTGGTCGGGCGAAAATTAACACTGTGTTATCGATCACATGTTGGACTACGTTAGCTCTGCCTTGGACTAAAATTTAGCCTGTGAATTAATCACGGACTAATCACATGTAGCTTATTATCGAAGGGCGTTTTGTCGTAAAACGGACGGATTGTCGGCTTTCGGCAGGGCTTTCTTTTCAGTCTCACGATGGGAGAGGAACTGTCCGGTGGAATACACCTAGCGTCTCGGTCAGTTGAGACTCCTATCTAGGGATGAAGCATCTAAGATGAGGGGTATTGGAAACGAAATACAGGGGGAATGAGACTAAATCGAAAATAGTACTGGTACCTTTCAGGATTGGCTTTCGTTCAACTGGCCGCATTGTGCATATCCAACCAAAACTTCGGAAGTGCTGGCTTCAGCCGTAGAAGTACCAGTCAGACTTAGGAACTTGAAGACTGGCAAGTTTATAAATACGTAAAGCCACGACGATCTTGTGATGAACTGTGATGATTATCGATGGTCCAGAAAGTCATCCAGAACTCTTCCGTTGGCTCTAAAACTGCCATAAACGGGATTAAATATAGGGTGTATTTGGGACTCTGGCTTTTTGTCCCTACTAGAGCTAAACTTAACAGGGGTGTCAAGAGAATGGACGACCGCTGGCAGCCGAATACCCGGAGCACCTTTTTCAAGCAAGTCACCTCATAAACGTTTTTTGGGGAAGGTAGGCATAATAATACCTATCAACCCTACAGTCCAGGTAGGAGTGGATCGCTGAAGAGAGATCATTCGGGATAGTCAACGTTGTAATCTTGGCCGAAGAAAATCTGAACGCGAGAGATATCCGATTGTAAAATTCAAGAGCCGTGCTGACTCCAATGGACCCATGAGCCCCGTGGAAGTGAGAAAGGGGAAGCGGAGAGTACATGCTCCTTAGACTTCGTCCAGTATAGGAAAACCACAAAACCCGAAGGGGTAGTAAAAATATAATGCTACTCTAGCAGGGTGCCAGTTCTATTCACCCTGAAGCCATTCTTTCAAATCTATCTTGCCGCCTTGGTGCGAGCCTCTGTTCCGCATAAGGAAATCGTATCGGGGGCTACCACTGCTGATTACCCATAGCCGTAACTTCTAGGGTTTCTGGCACCAAAACGTTATCATCTGATGATGCGTATCATTAGTCCTTCAGAATGCATACAAAATGGCCTACCCGGCGTACTCTTCTTTTAGCCAGCCTGTAGCAGTGTGGCTCACTCCCCTTCCAGCCTAAGCTATTTAGACCTTTGACTTAAAACTCAGATCAGAATATAGAAAGGGTTCCGCCGGCCGTCAAAGTAAAACCTCATCCCTGCCCTATCTCTGTAAAGGCAACCAGTTCGTCATGAAATATAGTCGTTAATTACCGTTACCCACAGCGGGAACCACTTTCATACTTCAGACTCCATTTATTTCAGGTCCCTTATAATTCGTCGTCGCCTACTATTTCAGCTCTAACTCTGGGTGGCCAAGGACTACCTTTTGGCTCGTGCCAACCGGAACCTGACTAAAACCTCTCATAGCAACCCGGGCTGCAATCAGCCACCCGGCATAAAATTATCCCAAGCGCTTCTCAGCGGATTAATTAGCGTCTTCTGAAGCAGCACATCCCCTACGGGTACCACTGCCGGAGCCCACACTAATGAGAGTTTACGGGAAACTAGCTACTACACCAGCCACTAACATTCATCACTTTCTTTCATCATACCTCTTCACACCGGGCTGGTTTAACGACACAACTTTTGCCTCCTCCAGATGAACCGTGCTTACGGGATGATGCAGGTTACCGATGACAGCCTCTTCCTGATTACTTCTGGATCTTATTTGGAACAGCCCCATATCAAAGCTGTAGAAAGTAACACAAAAATTTGTTATTCATAAAACTTCGATACGCTATCCGAAAGCAGGGCCAATTATCCTACTCATCTGTGGTTCCCACTAATGAAGCTTAATAACAAAACTCAGTAGGACAATATATTTGTCAGCGCAACAGCACACCAAGGCTCCGGCCTACGCGGAAATTTTCCACTCTGGCATCTGCGTTAAGATTTCGGTTTTCCTTCAAAATGTACTCTAATCCAAAATGACCCTTCACTGATCCAGGATGCTACGGTTGCCCTTTCTCTGCTCTGCAAGATACGAGTTATTGGCCCCGGAACTAAGCGCACCTTTTTAGGGACTGCCCTTCTCTTCACTTTCGTCAAGATTCCCGAGTGTATTTCCGTGCGACTTTTTCATGTCTGCCTTTTCCTAACTTACCCCTTTTGAAGAACCCCGGTAAGCCTACGCTATTCATGACTCGCGTCACTTCGGTATAGCGCTGTTTTAGCCCTGAGTATGACTGCCTTTTGAACATTCTCACAGGGTGCTGTTATCCAACATGAACTTGAAACCTGTTCTAAGTGGCTGAGCAAGCCATTATCGGTTTGATTCGTCAAAGACATTGCTTGCTGGGCTGTTCCACTGCTGGCATTTCTGACTCCTGCCCTTGAAGTTTTTGTGAAATTTTCAGTAACCTTGATCATCCCGAGAAAACGGCTGTTTTCTGGGCAACGTTTTGGATATATCTTATCTACAGTCTTTCCTAAATTTTGATATCTGCCTCACTGTTTAGTTAGGCCGCGTACGTTTAACTAGGCTGACTTTCTGGAGGCTTCCGTCGACCTCTTTCTGAATAACTTTTACTTACGGTTTTTTGCCGATTGTAATGGTTCGCGGTTTGCTTTCCACACTGCCGTTGTGTTCGTTTTTATCTGGTGTATTTCTTGTACCAGTGTCACGATATATAGAACTCACCTGAGCAGCTGCCAAACGACTTGTGTCTTCTCTGTTTGCTCTATAGAGAGGATTGCAATGGTATTTTACCGCGATATCGGATAGTAGACACGTTAAATGGCCGCATCTGAATGTCTTCTACAAATTCAGGGCATTGAATAATGTTGTACACTGGGGTAAAGCTATTGCGCGCTTCTTGGCCGTAGTCGAGAAATATACAATTATTATTGTTAATAATATTTTCAGGAAAGCTTGTGGTTTCCTCTCATTGGTAAGACTCCGAAGTTTCTTCAAATTGACAGGAATACCCCAAACCAACTGCCAACGGCCGCTGGTGTATCTTGAGTGGATCTTGCTGAACAGTATCATTACCCGGTGTCTTGACGTCGCCTGCGAACGAAAAGCACGGGATTTCTCACCCGTCTGCAAGGTCGCTATTTTTTACCATGAGCAACAGCTGTCCAATGACTGATTCCTTCGCAAAACTACTATACTATTTCCCATTACACGACAAGCCGCCCTCTACCCCACGCAGAGGTCCACGTCCTTTAGGGCTTGCACTATTTGCTCACGTGTCTTCGCGGTGAGCTGAAACGATTTCACCTTTGATTCAAGTAGTATGTGGCTAAAGAAACCAGAGACTTCCTAGAAATCCGTATTTGAGACCTCGACCTATTCCCCTTGGTCCACTAGACGGGTTACCTCATCCAAGCAACTTATCAGATTGGGCAGACAAGAGCACCTTTGCCAGAGTCCATGCCGAGTGACAGTTAACAGCTTGGTCCCGTCTAAATGATTTACTATTCTATCTCGTTTGGAGCACCGTTGATGTCAGGGTTATTGGCCTGTAGCAGGCGCATGTGCCTCTGTCTCTGCCATTATAAGCGAGCTTGGCGACCAATAAAAGCCAGTCTTTGGGTAGCCCACTCTTGTCTGATGGCGCATTGAACAGTTCGGCCAGTGGTTACGCCAAGATAGACGTTAGCTGCTTCAGCACTGTTGGCACGATGTCGTCGGCCCTGTCTCCTTAGACACCCCTATCTGCTCCAGGCTGTTAAACACCAACCTTGCCTTGGTTTACTCTCCATGCCTACCTGAGACTTCCCCTAGTCATGGATGGCCTTCGAGCACCGTGGTTTTCTCTGTGTAATGGCCGAAAGAAATCCCGACTCTATGTTTCATGTGCTCTCTTTTCTTTTCTGGCATTACCTGGTTCTTTTCCCAGTGCTGCCTGTGACTGAACACAGTCTGGTTATGCTTTGAGATTGTGGTTGGCATTCAGCTCAATAGGTTCCTCGTAGTTATTCATGCGCTGTCTGTGCGTATGGGATAGTTTGCTTCCCGCTGCTTTGAATTGTAGAACAGTTTGGCATCCGCAGGTGCGTTTATATCTCTTGGATGCCCTATGTATCTGTCACAGGGACGTTTTCATTCGGCTGGTCCACAACGGTGGTAGTCCGCCTCTTCCATCCCTTCTCGGCAGGGCTTTGTTCTGTGTTATCCACAATATCTTGCCTTTGATCCAACCCCACTGGTGTTCTATATGGCAGTTATTGCCCACCAATTCCCAATCTGTTAGGAGGCCCAGTTATACCAAGCTGTTCTCATCCACACTTGGGAAGTTCCTTCCAAATTTATCACGCATACGTATCCCCCGGGGTTTTTGACCAGTAGCGGATTACACCACGATCAATCTTATCTATAGGTTATCCGACTTTCAGTTGTTTGATGTCGTTTGGGGCTCCTGTCGTTACCAGATCTAGGATCGATGGCAACTAGCTCAAGTTCAATCTATTCACGACTTACTTGTTTGACTAGAGCCTTCCTGTGGATAACGTGGACAAATCTCTCCTCAGAGGTAACTTGTGGAGCACTTTCTGGATGAACGGAAGGAGCGACCCCCCTTCTGCGTGCCCTAGTCTGAGGAGCCTCACAGGGTCATTGTCTCTTAGTTAGTTCCAGCTGGCGCCCGGTCTAACTCAGGGGCGGAAGTTAAGAAGGTTGGAAATTATGGGCTGGTGGAAGAAAAAGCGAGATAGCATTGGTAAAAGGGTACTGGGCAAGCTGAGATCGAAAAAGGCCATGACAAAGTTTGGAGCAAAAGTTGTGAGAAGAGAAGAATAACAGGCCAAAGAAGAAGGTTTACTGGGCAATTACAACGGTGACTTTAGTAACGAGGGCAGGAAATGTGAAAAACAATAATGGGCGTGGTTGATTTCTGCCTGTCGGTTTCGGAAAAAGCGTCATCTCAGCAGCGTTCCATCAGATGTCTGCACTCAGCAACCATTCCTGTGGTTACCACTTCTATCGAGAGCCATCAGTATCCACTTACAACCGAACGGAGAGAGGATTTCCTCTCAAACCGCTAAGAACTCTTTTTTCATAAGTTTCGGTGAGTGCCCTCTGGTGACCGTAAGATCGCTTGGGTTCAACAGTGGTAGAGTTCACCCTGGAGATCAAAATAAATCCTAAGGACCTTAAGCGCTCCTATTAGGTAACCCCCAAGCCTTCTTCGCTCGAGCGAGGGCAGATACAATGTCATAAGTCTGTTCGTGGGACGGACCCATTACAACGGTAAAAAACCCGGTGATGCGTCGTTGAAACTGTTTCGGAAGCTTAAAGTCCTTAGCTTAAATAGACCTCCTCGCTCGGACACAGTATTCTCAGTAAGACTGAAAGAACACCTCGTAAAACGGCAGTTCAATCTGGGTTTTCCAGTATTTTGCAGTTCTCTTGAGCCAGCAAACTTCCTCAGAAGCACTTTGGGCAGTCCAGCAGCACTGCGCCCCAGATCGAAATTCGTCCGATATAATAACCCCAAGGTCTTTTTCCGTTGTCACTTTAGTTCCTTCGGTGAGCTCACTCGGGTCTCTTAGGTATCTAGTCTGCTGGAGTTCTTTACCATCTATTAGCTAGATGCACTCATCGCATTTGATTGTTGGATCCCGGACCACTGACCAGCGATCCACTGTATTCAGATCATGCTGCACGGAACCTGCTGCTACAGAGCTACCTAAGCTTCGTCAACAAAAGCAGAGCACGAGTACCTCAGGCCTATGGCCAAATAGTTCATGAAAATCATATGCCAAAGAAAAAAGACCTGACAGGAGTCACACAGCTTTGGTTCGTTGTCTGTCTGGCGGAACTCCTGGGCTCCTTTTGCGCAATCCAATGCTACGTACCGGCGCAAATCACCCAAAACCATCTTCTTGGAGTAGACCGAATTGAGGTCACTCACGCATGTTAGTTGCTCCAGTGCATCTCCACAACTGGTCAACTTGTTAGCATGAAACCACAAGGCGCCTGGATCTTCGGCAGTCAATCGTGGCTTAGTTATTTCCTCTAGTACAAAGTTTAGAGCACGACACCTCCGTCCAGAATGTTTTTCCAGTAGGCTTCTCGCCCTCTGCTAGCCTTCTTTTGAAGGACAGAGCAAACAAGCCACTTCAGCTTCCTTTGCTTTCCCCACAAAATCACGAAACGAATAGTCCGAACGCCGGCCAATATCCTTAAAATTGCCACTGGTCTAACTCTCAACTTGTCGACAAGAGGAAAAATGCCCTAAGGACTATTCATCAAACATAGGCTCACACTGAGGTAGTTACATCCTTACACACAGCCTGTTCGGTCCATCTGTCAGATGGAAATCACCACATTACTTCTTCATGTACATAAACGATATATTCACCTCAGTAATCCACGGCACTCCGTTCTTCTGCTAAAGACATCAGGTTTTTTCTGCTCTTCAGGCCTGACTGTCTTGCTTTGGCTACCTTGAACATATCTGATATCGTAACTTAACTCGATAGATGGTGACCAACTCGGCAGGTAAACGTTTTTGCTGAAAAATGAGAGATACTTGCTAATAAATGCGTCTACCTCCACAGCGTCTAGCTATTTGCTGTTCATCCGTTACTGGAAAACAAATTGTTTGGGACCTCGGCTTTGGCTATTCCTGCTCACCCAATTTCTCCAAATATTCGACCCCCTAAGTTGTTAGATCGGAAGAAGCTTGGGTTCGGTATTTCGCTCCTTCCAACCCGGAGATGCATTCATTCCCCGTAAACCTCATGCCAGATCTTCATTGGAATACTGCACCGTCAATAATTTCAAGTACGCGCAAGTCAGACAGAATTGGTATCAAATCCGTCCAAAGAAATCATACGAAGCGGCTGCTTCGGTGGAGCTCGCCACGCAACTGTGAAGAATGAAGCTTGTTTTTTAAACCGGACCATTTGTAGCATCGCAGCACGTAACTTAACCTTAGCTTTCTGTAGGACGTTCTTCATAGCGATCACCTACCTCAACCCCTCTACGCTTCGCGCCTGCTTCTATCTATCCGCTACGTTTTGGGGTTCTTGCTCTTTCCATCCCCACTACCAACACCAGATTGTATTCACACTTTTTTATCGCAGTGCACCGTAGCCCACGGAATAAACTACCGTCAGACTTACTTAGTTCCGCCTCCGGCCATCGGTTTAGAATTGCTTTGGATACGTCCCTCAGATTGCCCAGACCTCACCGCCCCTCAAAGTAAACATACTCGATGACCAAGCCTTCGAAAAACGTCTGGACTTTTGAACCGCACAGACACCGACAATCTATGACGGATGAACCTGAGTCGGACGTATTGGCCCGTGTCTGCCTCCTGCGATCAGAAACTAGTCCCGGGGGTTACCTGTCCATCAGAGTCTCTTTTAATATCTTTTCTCACTGACCATAAGCCAGGAGCATCCCAGGCTGCTCTACACTACTTTTTCTTTAATTTCGGACCTCTTTTCCCGCGTATCTTTCTTCTGATGACCTTTAACACTTTGGGGACCATACCGGTCACCAACCTTCCTTATGCTTCGACCTGTCGATCGGTTTTTTGCTTTTTACTCAACTGATGCTCTTTTGATTACTTTCCGGGATACCCTGATGCCTGGCCACTCGATCCAAGGCGCCTGATACTGACGGCCATTTGGCCCCACCGAGGAAACTCGTACCAATCCCAAAAGTGCGAAGCACGGTCAGAGCCACCGCTTCGTCGAGCGCACTTTGGGCGTACAGGCCGTCTACAGTGATGTGATGGCGCAAGTAGGCTGGCGGATTACACCTCTTGTCAAAGTAAGTTCTTTACAGGTTGGGCTTCCAGAGCATGGCCAGCCTCACCCACTAGCACC
The DNA here is from genome assembly GCA_948099385.1 of Fasciola hepatica. Taxonomy (NCBI): domain Eukaryota; kingdom Metazoa; phylum Platyhelminthes; class Trematoda; order Plagiorchiida; family Fasciolidae; genus Fasciola; species Fasciola hepatica. The sequence continues at coordinate 5,378,442 of CANUEZ040000027.1, read as the reverse complement.
GGTTTCGGATTGCAAAGCAACATACTCTGCACTGTATTGTTACCTCCAGCTGTCTCCTCCACAGTTTCTAAACAGGACCTGCCATACACTGGGTCACTGTCAAAATCGATATGTGCACACGTTTCCTTTGGGCTCAGAAAAAAGGGCTAACAACTGCTTACGCCAACAATTACCTCCGCCGAACTGTCTTCTGCCTATCTGAATCGGACCATTGCTAATTTTTGTCTGCCTCGCCCGGCTACCAGATTCTATACTCTGAAGCATACAACGGTCTCACTGTTTATATAAACTTACTGGAAACATAACCCTTTCCGATAGACTCTAGAGAAGACCGTTTGTCCACTGAGCGATTCGCATGTCATCACACGGCCTAAGCAAGAAAGTAGTTTAAACAATTTCTTTCTTCCGCCATCAACATCACAGAGCTTGAATTTTTCCTCTTTCCAGGGCTTCATTTGCGTGATACCTGCTCTTCATTCCGTTGTACCATGCTGATCCTTCTCCTGCATGTCCGGTCATTCAGTCATTTGTATTTCCTGGCAGTGGTATGGGCTTTGAGTTACCCACAGTCTAGGACATCTATCGTTCGGTTGTTTCCCAAGTGTCTCATGTCAGATTTGCTTCAGCATATCCAACTGTGCAATCACCTGCAATCCCTGACTGTTTTCTATGTGAACAACTCTCACATGACACTATCAGTCCTATACATTTTCACGCTTTACGTACACTTTGTTAGCAACTTGTGGTGCTTTAATACCATTCACCAGTGAACCCGGAAAAATCCATAATCGTGTCACATTTCACTCACCTATTACCTACTGTCGTCATTCCACCAAATTATCAAAATGGGACGTCAGCGCCAAATCTACCGAGCACCTTTTTCATATTCTTAGCTGAAAGTCAGCTACCCATAATTCATGTCGCTGTTACAACGATAATTTTCTATAGACTACTTGCCTCCCCAGAGACTCAGGTTGGACTTTCCTCAACGCGCCCAGCGACCCAATCATCCGCACTTGTTAGCTGTTTCAGCAAGCCATTACCTCTAGTTGATTCTGTGAGATATCTGAAATATGCCACTATAATTTCAACTTCTTTTTAAACCCGCTGTTTTTGTACTTCATTCTCGAAGTCACCTCAGATAAATCAAAGGCTGAAAGCCTTTTCTCTCATCTTATGACTAACGGAACTTTTACCCTCAATTTTCCACAAGTGAGCATCTACTCCGAATACCGCCCCAGAGGCGGTTTCTCTGACCCTTGGCCGGAAATAAATTATGAATAAATACCAGGTTGTAGGCCGTCTAGTTGTTTCCTCGCTGCCTTATGTCAAACTCTTATCAGCATATCCCGTTATGCTAACGTCTACATGTATCGACAGTTTCACTTACGTACCCACATTATGTGACATCACAAGATCACCGTACATCAACTCTTTCGTCCATTTCGCTATCAGCTTGGATTTACTGTCTATCGTAAACAACCCCTTTATTTGAACCGTATTACACTCACCCGTCATCTTTCAACACTCTACTCCAAGAAAATTCCACGATCGGGCATCTACCCTGCACCCCACCGTTAGTGCTTCCCCTACAACCTCCTGCTGGATATTAGGCACTCATATTGTATTAAATCGGACCCCCGCTGTAATTTACGTAATTCCTCCCCTCAGAAACACCTCCCATTTCCTTTGCCATTACATTTCCGCTATTTCCTGGTTCAAAAGAACCATTGTTCCAAGTGGGTACCTGTCATCACAACAATATTTCCAATTTTTTGCCAGTGCATCTTTCGGAATCTATCCTCTCAGCATACCCTATCTTGCAAGTTTGTATAGACACCATCGGAATTCATGGGCGTTTTCTCTCATCCCTGCTTTACCGAGTCATATATCCCGACCACGAAGTCTGCTTTACTCATCACTGGGCGGTAAAAACGCAGGTTCAGTCCAGCAGACCTGGAGTACGAAACCCATCCATTGATGGGACATGACAGCCTAGAAGGCATATGTAGCTCTATATGGATTGCCTTTTCAAAAACTTTAGTTTTTGACCAGAAGAAGCAAAGACGGGACGCAAGGCAAACTCACTCTTCATTCTTTTTGTGTTGCTTTTGTAGCTTGCAAACGGAGCTAGTGCCAGTAGACTGTTTGGCTGTGTTTCTGCATTTCGTCCATAGTGTGCACCTTGATATCGATGCCTTCTAGGCCGATTTTTGGGAACCTCAAAAAACACTTGTTATCATTCTATGTGTACGGTTCCGAGAAGTATGCGATAGCTGAAAAATGAGGCCTCCATCTACTAGGTGGCGTAACTTAGTATTCCAGTGATTTCTGCTGCCTTCACTGTGAAAGATTGTGATAAAAAGTCCAGGCACGCTATGGCTTATTACCAAATACGTCCACCCCATGTTGCCATATTCGAAATGCGAAGAGTTCGTCACATTTCGGTTTGCTGTCTCCTGTTACTGTGTAGTTAGTTTATCGATGGAACATTCGCATAGCTTCCTACTGAGTAATGAAGGTTTTATGTACGAAATCGTAGGCTGACACATGGGGGAGACGCTCGTGTTGCAACCAATGGAAACTGTTGGTAAAATATCCCAGTTAAGGCTATACACTTTTAAGAAATGCAACCGGCTTCACAGTAATAATGACTTCATATCCATGAGATTATCCAGTAGGGGAAAGGTAAGTGAATTAGAACAGGTTAAAGAAATGCTGCAGGCCCGTGGTTATTTGGAGATAATTTTCGGTAACCGTGGGATAAAGTTTTCTCATTCGTTCTATTCTTAAGCGGACAGTTTAATTCTAGATTAAGTGACGCCGTTTTGGCAGATTCTACTAACCAACTCAACCATGGTGGGTACATTATATGGCATTTCATGATAGTTAGTCGGACCAGTTTAAGTGGCAGTCTGTTTTATGCCATTCTTCCAGATGGGAGAGGCGACTGACATCGCATTTCTGTTTCCTACACGGGAAAGATGCTTCCGGAGACAGAAAATAATAAGACGATCGTGGCTGATAGGAGTTTGGCAAAGGTTATTGCATTCACGGACATCTACCCAGAAACTCGTGTGCTAGTTTGTCGTTACCATGTCATCGAAGACACAAGACATGTGCAGTTGCCTATTTGGATTGCCACAAAGTGAAAAGATGCGCGTCTCTCACTGGATGCGTAACCTTGTGTTAGCCCAATCTAGGCTTCATTTTGTGGGGTTTGGGGCGGAAATATTGTGGGAGTATGGAGGCTGCTGCGTACCTGGGTAATACCTGGACACGACATGAGCGGTTTTGGGCCGGATGTAGGACCCGTCATGCACCATTGTTAGGCAATTTTGCGATACGCACAGTGGAAGTGGAAAACGGAATTTCGGAGGTGGCAAATTTAAAGGTTCAAACGTCATGGAGATATTCAATAATGTTGTCAAGCGTGTTCAGTCTTTGACTGAATAAAGCCGTCATAAAGTTGCCGAGGATCGGATGGCTTGGTATGGGACACCCGATGAGATGCGCCCGTTGCAACCATTGCTAGTGAGATTAACGGGGTGTACGATTGCCCGGAATGTTAACGTTTACGCGCAAAGAGCAATGGTTTTGCGTCGCTTCCGAAACCAGAACTAACGAAATTTCACAACTCAGATCCGCCAAGAAACTGAACGTTTATATTGATAACTGAGGAAGCAAAATATGAAACAATAACAAATCAGAACTTTGCACATCCCACTTGGCTGCCCAAGTTCGAAGGTTGATCTTAAGACTGGAATGGAATTAAACGTAACTGAATGTCCGAACGATTGATAAAATGACAGGAGATTGAAGCAGTTAAACAAAAGTGAAGAAAGGGAAGAAGCAGTCATTTCCGTTGAACTAAAGGAATTCAGCGGACCTTTTCCAATAAACAACTAGCCACGACGCTTCAGCTGCGGTGACACTAGTTACTTACTAGATGTTTTGCTGGAACACCCGGATTGAGAATTTGTGCATTCAGTAAAGCAGGTCGATAGCATATGGTGTGTAAAAATCACAGGGGTGTCAGGCGTCACTTTTGTCTCAGCAGGGACGCAAAGTGTGATTGCTAATTCAGTCACCAGTGGGCTCTTCACCGCGGGCGTTTGTCAACTCCTTGCGGGGAAACGGACCACCCAGTTGAAAACATCGCGCTGGGTAGATGGTCAATCAGTCGAACCATTTTGGGCCGCTTGTTACCGCCCCACTTCGTTGGGGTTCGTCAACCTGGGTCTCCTATAACCCCTGAAGATGATCGGTCGTTGGGGTCAGCATTTTGACCAAAGATATAGCTATAGCTTGATGTATGCTGGAAGGAAAAGGGTACAGGTATTGTACGAAACGTTTGGGCCTTCTTACCAAGAGCCTGTCTTCTTGTTTCGGCAGTAAGCTGCTTTACTAAACCCCAAATAGTGAGAGACCGGTTGTAGTTGAGTCTGACGCAGACATACAGAAGATAACCGCAGCTGAAGAGAGGACTACAGTATTTCGGAATGTATCATTTACCAGTACCAGCCACGACTACAATAACCCATTGTGAGCCATCAGACTTGGAGGGGATAAGTCCACGGTTCATTCTTAAAAACGGAAGCCCGCTTTGACAACTGGTACTATAGCCAATGAAGACGTAAACATTTTCGAAGACAAACTGCACTCAGTGGTTTTCAAGAGGTTTAAAAGTGCAACGTCCAAAGCATGCAAGGCAAATGTTAAAAGACGACGGCCGCTAGTGGACTACTTGCTCATTTGGCAGGACATATGCAAAGCCTGCAAAGGGAAAGAACCAAAATCCGACCTGGAAGAGGAAATTTAGTGGGTCTATTGCATAACCTCCAGACGATAGACACATTTACCGTGTGCAGCTTTTCACAACGAGGAAGATTACCATGGAGTACACTGTTTGGCCCTTCGACTCCAAAGTAGCAGCAAGTGAGCGAACATAAGCTCCCTTCCAGGGCCACTCCATTCTGACGGCCGCTTCTGCTGCCGCCTTCTCCGGATGTAAACTTAAGACGCTGGACCATGAATCTCCCTTCAAGTGCCCTTCTCGGAGATGGGGTTGCAATACTCCCGGTTAACACGCCAAAATTGCGTGAAATAAGATAATACTTGAGTGGGTGGCCAAAAAAGCTTGGTTTCGGTTAGCCCGTCTTTGAGCTTGAGTAATAACACGGTGTCGATCACCAAGCGCGTTTATGAGCTGTGACGAATGTAACTACCGCGAAGCATTACACGAAATATGTTTGACCCATCGCAATCAATATCTATCCTACAGAGCCAATCTTAAATATTCCACCTGTAAGAATAGCCTAAGTCTGTACGACTACGTCAGCTGTTATGAATCTGGCTTCATACAAGTGCTACAAGGATCTAGTTGCTCACTGTGCAGCTTTCAACTGCTAGTAACTTACATCCTTAACACAACTTTTTGTACGTACATATAAAACATTTTCCTAACAAACTGATATACATTTTCTGTTGCGACTATCCCGATGTCTAGGGCTGTGAATCTAGCAGTAACTTAGTTTCACTAGCTACACGCACGATATGGGCAGAACACGATTACGGGCAGCAGAACAAATTCAAATCGAATAACCGTGTTTATCGATGATTCGTGGTTCTAAATAATACAATAAGCATAAATATACAGCAAATAAAGGACTTACAGCCAGGTGAGAAACCAAGAACAATGGGCAGTAAGCTTCCGAAAATCGGGACAGCGCAGAAAATAAAAACGGTCCACTTAGCAGGCAGCTGAGCGAAACTGTAGCGCAGTTCGGTTGCAGTACAGTCAATAAATCAAGAGCGTTTATCGTCAAATATCAATAAATCGATTACAAACGCGTGAATTGGACTGTGGTTGCAATGGTAAAAAGTGTCATTAACAAATAAGTACAAATGAGCTAAGTCTGTGGAGTAAACAAAGGCACGTGTCAACATGAATAGGCGAATCCGGCACTAGATCTGTTAATGCCGTTGACGTATGACGGCCAATAGTGGAGTGCACTGACAGAAACGATAAGACTGGGAGTTCGAGCCTCCGCTCGACAGTACAAATGAGACACTGAGAAAGATTATGTAACAGTAAAAGTGTAGACCTCCGGGAAAACAAGGTTATGAACAAATACGTGAACTGTTCATGTAATAAGTACCATGAAACTCAAGTATAAACTGATGTGATACCTTAGAAACAGGGAAAATACATTACGAATGTCCGGGTTTCACGATGCATGTACTCACTACTAATAAGTAACTAAACAGAAGACAAAAGGACAAACTCTAATTACGATTCGTAATTAACATTTTCATTATTCTGGCCATTTTGCGGTTTTATAGAGGTAATTCAGCTGTTGAACTCGGGAGGACGGAGAATGCCTTAGTGGCATATTGGACTATTGAAAGAAGTTGGGGTATTCAGCGAGAACGAAGCAACCATTTTCAGAGATCTCTTTTGTTGCCTGGGTATGCTTAACCCCAGCCTAATTAAGCACTTGTGGCTGTACCCAAGGCATTTCAACGGAGCTGCCCAAACTTGCGATGGGCTAGCCAAGAGTTTGCCCAGCCCTGGCCCTGCTCGGCAAACGTTGGGCGGTACCGCTTGGCCTATGCTCGACCCGAGTTCTGCACGTAGTTGGCATTTCAGCTTGCGCACCAGTAGTTGTCATACACAGATGGCATTGATGTCATTTTTCAGTTGAGCCACAGGTAAACTTCGCAACCGCGGGGTCTTCCTCCAGTTTCGGATATCGCTCGCGGTGTTTAGCTGGTGCAACACCTGTGATGGTTCATATGATCCGCTAACAGAGACCTCCAGGCAGGCGACGGCGTTATCCTATCTGGCAATCATCAACTCTGTATCGTTGCGGAGGCCTTGATGACGGAAAATCAGGCGCTCGAAGTAGTCTAATTATCATACGTGTTGTAAACAAGGCAGTTTCTTTTCCTTCTTCCGGCACATGCTGACGCCGGATTCAGGGAAGTTGGCAACTTACAATGCGCTCAAGGCTGGTGATTAGGGCTTGCTGATATCTTCGGCTGGCATTCTCTCATGTCAAAATAGATGGACCGGAAAAAGACTGATTCATGACCATCAGTGTAGCTAAAAACAATACCCAGCAGTCAAGCTGACAAGCCTTATGTTATTTCGCTGTGACGTGCGGTACAGCCACGCTCCCTTTATCGTTCAACATGACTTTTCGTAAGAGATACTGTTCACACCATCGGCGACGACGCTGTTTTGCTGATTTTCATGGCGTCACCCGGTGGGAAAACAGTCATCGATTTTAACAGTGAGCCACCCTGAGGCAGGTGTGCTGTAAACCAATGACTGCAGAAGCAAAAAGTCATGATGATAATGGGACCTCATGCGGGTTGTTACCTGGAATATACATATTCAACAGTGAGTGATCACATGTAAATAAATACAATAAACCGGCTGAAGCAGTTGAAATGGTTTTGGTTATAACTATCTATTAACTGTTCATTAATAGACCACAAGCAGCTCAAGAGAGGGCCAGCGAAATGACAAACTCAAGTTTTTCCTTGATAGCCAAATACAATCAGTTTCTTCTGTTGAAATACCAGGTTTAGTCACACTAATTTTCCTGATGTACTTCAAAAACATTTTACCGAAATTGAAGAAGGAATTCTGCATAATAATTATATATATACACGCATATGCGCATGTGACGCAACACAGGTAACAGTAATAGGATGTTGTGTATGAAATACATAGCACACGTAACTCAACGTTTATTAGCATTACCATAAATACTATAGAGGAAGTCCGAATTGCACTTGAATTAGATAATACCAATTATTGGTAGTTTACAGACATTTTACGGAAACACGAACCGGATCGGTTCCACATTTCCAGACTAAATCCGAAAATCAAATCGCCCGGTTGTGGTGAACAACAGAAACCACCGTAGAATGGGCGGTACCTTAAGCCTCAGTGCTTGAACAAGTCTGTCTTACTAACCTCCGTTCAGTCAATTTTCCTAGAAAGACCTTGACTCTATACTTTACCTAGTAAATCTTTTTGACTTCACCTCATCCGGTGGCATATTCGGTTTTACATTTCATTTTACTCTGTTTTGTACATTTCTGAAATAATTTTTTATAAGTTCTGTACATTCTGTAAACTCTGACCTTGCTTATTACACGCATCGCGCCCACTTGCGAGGAATAAACCGGTAAGTTTGAACTCAAATGGTCAGACCAGCGCAATGATGATGCACGAAAGGCTCTTGGTGAGCTCTTCAGACTGCTATCAGCATTGTCTTATCGGAAGCGGGAAATATTCACACAAATTAACATGGCCGCAGCACTATCGGATAAACTCCGGCGGCGGATTTTTCTGGTCCCTAGCCGCTTCGATCGTGCCGAATTTAGGGGGTGTACAGTGTATTTTCCCTCATGTTTTTATTCCTTTTCCCGCCCATTTTTGTCGGCAAAATGTCAAAGGTCATCGTGAATGACGAGACTATGCTCTAGTTCCAAAATGAGGGTTTACCAGATGACAGACAGTGTCCTAGCCCTAGTTTAAAGAACTCCTTAAGGCCATTGATCATGAAAAGATAAAGTCAGGATAACAGTCATTGAAGCGGAAATGGTAAGCCTGAAAACCCTTAATAGCACCACTTTTTCCCTACCAGTTGCCAGTCAGGCTATAGTGGTATCTGAATAACTAATACTGGACACCGCGAGAAGATTGCAAGCCTCGGTAGCCAGCGCTAAAAGAGTAGTTGTATGGGGCAGAGCTCGCAGAGGAGTAAACACAGAGCATCTAGCCCTAGAAGAAAGGGGAACATTCAAGGAATCAACTACTTCAACCTCTGAAAGTCGATCCCGGCCGATCACCAAAACTCACAATAAGGTACTAGGTTCTCGTTGGAGGAACGAGCTACCAGTCTGGCTTTGCCAAAAGTGGCCACTAAAATGTTTTTTATATAGATGCATGGAGTAGCCCTTACCTCCCATTACAGGCTCTTCAGGTGGTGAAGCTGCAGGCTGCCTCGGCTGAAGAGGCGGACCCTAAACTGCCGGTGTCTCCAGTTGTCTATATAATTAGACTTGGAACCACAGGGCCATCAGACACAGAGGGTCCCGGTAAACGGGATTTAGCTGCAGACATCACCGTCTCCACAGTTGTTCTAAATCCTTTCTCAGAGCCGGTGGCAGCCAGCCCACTCCATACAAGGAGCTCTGAGGTAGATGAGGGTTCTCCTGAAGCAACCATCCAGTTCGACGTAAATCTCAAGAGGCAGAGAAGAGACATCCTGGGAATGTCTCAGGAAAGGCCCCAGCTTCAACCAAAGCCTAAACCTAACAATCAAGAAGGTGTTCTCGGGCCACCCAGGACCCCTTTCTCAAAAACTTGTGCAAAAGCAGCCCAACGGATGATGGATAAGAAAAGAAAGCCACTTAACTGAAACTGCCGCATCCCACATGGCCCTTGGAATAATAATCAATTACCGTAACGCAGCCTTTTTCATACGGGACAATTTCAATCCCGACCACAGCAGAGCTATTTACCCCATACCCGCTGAACTGGGTAACACTACCCCCCCCCCCGCCCACGCTTGTGCCCCGGCCACCCAGCCACCTATGAGGGCACCCCCTCCGCAGACAACAAAACCCTTCCTATTAGAATTTCTTCTGCTTCTAGTGGGTGGGCACTTAAGATCCTGTATACGACTCTTCTTGGCCTCCCGATCCGAATTCTGAACTGAGAGTCTTGGTAACAGACACCGAACCTCACACCATTACCACCGCGGGGACCTGGCCCACTTGATACTGCCAACATTGTGAAGTAAAAGTGACAGGCTGCTCCCCATTCTGTCACTACCCGGGAGGAGGACCCGCCGGTGGGGAGGTCGTCATCATTGGCGGTCTCCACCCCGGCTGTCTCTCCTAGACACGCCTTAGCTATGGTGGATTCCTTGTGGGTAATTTTTCACTTCTGCCCCTCTACTACTTTACCTTTTGGTTCTATTCACCGTTTTTCTTAAACGTTACAGATAGATTCACTTGCTGTGGTAGGGCTTCTACAAACCCCAAACTAACTCACATTTTTGGGCACCTTATTATGGGGACTTCAGTGACCCTGGAGTGAACCTCGAAAGCCCTGACACTGACAGCCAGTTTGGTTAGGCTTTAACAGATCTACTGGCTGAGCCTTCTTGGATAGCAATTGGTCTGGCCCACCAAATTTAGAAGGGATCAAAACCTACCGCTTCTAGACCTGATCATCCCTAATTTCAAACACAGTGGACGTTGTAAAGAACAAATACTAAAAATCCTTCCAAATGTTCTATGTGCTTTGTGAATTTAACATTATCTTAGAAAGCTTGCTCATATATCACACTTTTCACGTTCGTTTATCCATGTAAGACATTTGAATTTGTCCTTGAACCGTTTCTGACCGTCATGCTTGAGCCATGGGACTTTGAACCTTTGCGTTTTACTGTGAAGTCTATTTGGCGGCATACCTGAGGTTTCTATATATATGTACTCTTTGTGAATGTCAATTTAGTACCGTAGTAACTACGAATCAATCTTGTTCTGGTTTTGGGATTTGTTTGAATTGGCTACGCGTTGCTCGATTTGCGCGAATTGACTCACAGATGTCGTTATACTTCTACCGCCATCACGTAAGAGCAACCACACCATTCTCTCTTCCGACTACGTATTGAAGTGGCCAGTCATATTTTCCCTATGCAGACTGGCCGGTTAATTTAGGCAAACAGATTTCCGAATAGTGAGGCCCTTCATCGGAAGCTAACTAAGCAACATAACGGAAAACACAGATGCAGAAAAAAGCAACAAGCTACTAAAGCTATGTGAACCAAAGGCGGATCTTCTGTGTGTGCCCAAAGCTCGACAGATTCCAAGAGATAAGGTGCTTCCGCCACCATTGGTTAAAAGCCTTCGCGACAAACTCTGTCAATTGTTCGAGAAGTACCGAGCGGTATCCCTTCAGGCGGATGCACAAGCTTTCAGATGAATCCGGAACTTTTGCAAAAACCAAGACTGGGGAGCTCTTCAGTAAATCACCGAAAGGAATTTTAGACCGGGCCCTTAAGAATCGTTCTCCTCCCTGTGGACATCAGCTCCACGGCCACTAATCGGGGTCTCCAGCGCCCTTGCTGATTGTCTCTGACGGTTCTCCTGCCATCTCCCTTCTGAGGTGGAGGAAGATTTCAAATCTCATTTCATGTCAGTTTTCCGCACAACGGTAATGCCTGCATGTAAGCACCCTGCTCTTTAAAAAAACCCGGTAGGTCTCCTTTTTAGAGCACTCATCGGTGTCTCACGGAGAAAGGGAGGAGAGTTTCAACTAATTCACTCTTATGGCTCGACGGGGCCGGATGAAATTCACTCTCTCCTCTCAAAAGAATCCATCTTCTTTTTAGCAGCATCATTATCCACGTCCCTTTAAAGGTGCACGGAAAGGGAAAAGTTTCATGTTCATGGGAGAAACCTAAAATTGTCCTAATTTATAAGAAAGAAGATTGTCTCCTTCGCGGAAGATAAAGGCGAGTGAAACTCACCAGTATCACTAGCGAAGTCTTCTGGCGCATCAAAGAAAGTTATTTTAACTCATTTGCACCACACTAGTTTCCCGTCCCCAGGGCAAAAAGGCTTCCTTCCTGGTAGGCCATACTTCACCAATGAGCTGACCTTTATGGATAGCCTGTTGCGTCTCATGCCGCATTCATCGACCCTTTCAATGCCTTCAGTAGTGTCCCGCCTACCCAGCTTCTTTACGCACTCAGGAGGTACGGCATCCCTGGTCTTCCACTGTCCCTGATCGAGAGCCCTTCAAAGAATCGAGCACTCTCAGTTCGTGCGTGAAAGGCTCAGTCTCAACCAGCACCAATAGATACGGGTGTCCCCCCCCAGTCCGCTAATAATTCTCACTCCTATCAACGACCCACCTGATGTGGTTCCGGCCAGCATAGCCATGTACGCGGATGACGTCACAATCTGGAACACAGACGCAAGTGCTGTGCGGTCGGGCACTGACTCGGTCAGACTTTGGTCAGCTGACTGGAGCCTCCTAACATATGACAAATTTGCATGCATATCACTTTGCAACTCTCCGGCTCACCTCTTTGGGATAAATGGGAATGCAAAAATTCAAAGAGTGAACTAGCAAAATTTCCCCGGTTCCGAGCTGTGCAGTAGTAGCTCATTCTTCTCCCCCCAGAGAAAAGTCAGTAAATCGCCCCCTCGCTTTAAGCCTTATCAGAGGGCTTTTTTGGATTATCTCCAAGAAGGACTTCCATCTACTTTATGACACACAGTCAACCTCTATCAGAATACTGCTGCTAGAGGGTTGCACACTAGCCTCGTCGGAGATCGGAACCCTTCGGAGCGGATTCAACGGGGAGGCACCAAAGTGGTACAACGCTCAAGAATTACCACCTACCCCGTTCCTCCAACATCACCTAAACTCTACCCATTTGAGACACATTACAATAGAATGGACCTCTTTCCGATGCTTGATCTATGCCCCACGGGCCTAGTTGATCAGTTTTTAACCCATCTGAATATGGAGACCATGCAAAGGCACGCCAAAAATCTTTTTGAACCCCTCCACCAGCTTTCGTTGGACAACATTCCCTCTCGTCCTGGATAACACCGTTGTGGAATAACCTCCCGAAAGATGCAGTGGATGCCTCCCCAGAATAGCATTTAAGTCCAGATTAGACAGACTGTTTGGACTAAAGCCGGGTCTATCCAGTTTGCTGATCTCTCCTGAGTAGACTATTCCCTCCCATGTTTACATGGCCCGTCTTCACTCACGCCTACTTGCACATGTACCCCAGGATACTTCGAGCCCATCCGAAATACACCGTCATTAGCACTATGCAAGTGAAAGTGGATCTATTATCCTCCCTATTACGAATACGTAAGCATTTCACTATTATGTATGAATTATGAAGCAAACAACTGGTGACGACGTGCTGGCGTATCCATATTCGTATTTTCGGACTCGCATATTAAAACGGAAAATTTCGTTCTTATGCAAATGTCTCTTTTGCGGAAATGGTCTTTCGCCTATTGTTCAGTTTTGCTATTCCAGCCCATTGGCGCCGGAAAAGAGAGAATTTACACAAGAACAGCGAAATTTTGGGCTCAAGCCCCGCCCCCTTGAAATACTCCAAAAATTCGAATAGAGAGCAAACAAAGAACGTGCCATGCAAGCTCGGGCACCCATCTACAGTAGGGCGCCGCCTACTTAGAGGAAGTTCACCTTCTCGCCGCACAAATGGCTGGAGGGTACAGAAGTAAGACGTGTGCACAGAGACACCGTGATCTCGATCTTTTCTCGTTGGAAGGGAGAAAACTTTGGAAGGATTTCACAGAAACGGTCGTGGTAATAAAAGGTTTTTCTGTCCCTGGGCACACTAGTTTTATCCAAATGGCTTTAGACTCCTCAAACAAAGGAACACGGGAAGGAGCTAACGTAAGTTCAAGATAGGTCGATAACCAGCTCGCAGTTCTTTGGCAGCGGGTGGGTGGGAAAGTTGAACGGCCAGTCTGATTGGATGCTAGACCCGCCGACCGTCCAGTCTCCCAAGGGGGCCCTAGATCGCGAGTGGAACAAGATACTTCCCGGTGATTTTTCATCATGGTCATCATGGTCCTTCTGAGATGCATTGTAATTTGCGTATTTTTGCTACATACTATCTCAGTGAAAGCTCACAGTACACGATGTCTCTTGCTGTTGAAGTGCAATAAGGTTCTATGTTTCCCCTTTGTTTTCAGCGGGGATTCGACGAAGTACGCTGCGCAGTGGTGGGTGCATAACTCGTGTGCACACCGAAAGAATTCTGGGCCCTTACCTGGCCGTGGCGATTACCTGTCCTCCGTAAACTGAACTGAACCCAACACTAAAGTGGCTGCCAGCAGCCTGCTCATTACACACTGTACTCTGCAACGATCAGTGCTCCTCTGCAAAGAGTTGCTTGTATTCCACCTGAAACAGCAGAAATATCAAACTCCGTGAGCGCAAAGGCTCAATAAGTGCATAGCAGGGCTCCTACACTTACGTAAGCCAAACTCTATCACAGCTGTTAACAGCCTGCTCAAAAAACATGAGTAGTGTAGTAAAGAACTCCTGAAGCCTCCAGTGGAACCTGCACCGGGAAAAACGCAGCAACAGCCCTGGTTTTTAAACTTTATATCCTGTGACTCTGAATTCAGCACAGCGCATGTAGTATGACCCGAAATGCAAGTGAGAGAGACGGTTTTCAGTGACCAGACAAGTGAGCTGCTTGTGGGAGGCCAATTTTGGTTTCCCCTACAATGCTTCCCCTCCTCTGAAAGCGTCGTTCTTGGCGCCCTCGTACAACCTTCTCCGCCTGGCACTCATAGTCCGATCGCCACTCTAATTTAGTTTGCTACAGTCGCTCCACGATTCACTTTCGGGTCTCAGGCTGATGTGCATGGTTTAAGCTGACCGAGGTGCATCACAAACTACCGGTCGGACACTTTGATACCTCGGACTACACAGTTTGCGTTGAACAACACTCGTTTGACTACACGACGTCCCCGTTTTTCCTTGTGCAGTTCATCTGGTGTTCCAGGGTCCGGCTGGGTTTCCTGAAGCAACATTTGATCGCCGACTTGTGAGGAGCCCCATAAGATTTTCAATCGTAAAAATCTTTTCGATAACTGTGCGCTGTTTTTAGTTGAGTACAGGCCATTTGGTTTGCCCTTTCCAAGGGCGTCGATGGTTTGGGAGGCGTACTTTTCGACAGACAGCGGTTGTCCGTCGAAGGTAGGTAAGCGGTTTTAATTTGGTTGTCTTACTTCCTCACCAGTGGATAGAATGTGATATTTGTCCGGTAGAACGATGAGCCGTGCCGTTGTGGGCAAAGGTGCACCGTGGCAGAGCCCCATCCCATTCGTGAGATTGGAATCTGCGAAATCTCTTAACAGGTCTTTACCAGCACCCCTTGTCCTCTCCACTTGGCCGTTGTCTTGAGAATTACAGACTGTCGTCCTCGTCCTGCCACTACCCACAGTTTTGTATAGCTTTTTTACTAGTGCCCTTTCGAAGTTTGAGCATCGGCCCGGGTTAAGTTGACCAGGTATGCCCCATCCGGATGTCCACCCATCGAGGACTGCCGCCGTCACGGCATCAGCTTTTCGCAGTGGGACGGCTTCGCACCCCTTGTTAGATAGTCTATCAGTACGAGGATGTATCGGCGGTTTGTCATCGTGTCAGGTAGGGTACTTATTATTTTCACCCCGGTCAGTTGATTGGGGTACCCAGAGAACATTGTTTGCAATAGAGCCCGGCTGCCCTAAGGTGGGTTTTTGAAGTTACCGCAGGGCTCACTGGTGCTGCAAAAGTTTATGATGTCTCTGTGTGAAGGTGGCTACCAGAATCGTTGTCTTGCAACAGCTTTCAATTAGCTGATGTCATTGTGGCCTAAGCCGGCGTGTGGACTCTGTAGCATTTCCTTCACAATTGCCCACGGTATCACTATTCGCAAGGCGCAGTTCGGGCCGTAATTTACGAACGGTGTGTCCTTTTCCACCTTCAGATGGGCCCACATAGCCCGTAGGCAGCGAGCCTCGTAACCCTTCCCCGTAATCTCGGTGCTCGTCGGTCGATCACCCCCTGAGCGCAGCCATTTGTAAATCAGAGCTGCTTTTGGGTCCTTCACTTGAGCCGTCTGCCTAGTCCGTATTCCGACCTTTGCAGCCTCATCGTTGCTACTTGTTAAATGAGGCACGATGTGTGGTCTTGAAGGCGTTGTGCAGGTCTTCCTGATAACACGTCAGCACTGGTATGCTTCTTTCCGGGTCGATGATGACACTCAAGCTCATACACTCACAGGGCCTCTTGCTGCAGTGCAGTATGATCATCGATATCCCCCAAATTTTGAAGCTAGCCCAAGGGTTGATGGCCTGTACAAATGGGAAATTTACAGCCGGTCGGATATTGCCTGCACTGCCTCAAAAATGGCACAAGGGCCAGCATTTTCCCCCTAGTAGTGCAGCGAATCTTTCACGTTTTCTCAGGCATCAACCGTCAAACGCTGTCCCATGTTCATTGTCATTTTCCTGAAGCTGTGACAGTACTTCTTTGGTTGCTGTACCGCTATCATCGGAGTTCAGTATGAGGTGCCTTGCCGGGGGTTATGTATCGGGTGAGGCGAGCATGGATTTAGAAAAAGTTCTTTTCCTCAGGGTATCAATGGAATCTTCGCTCAAGTGGTTTGCCCTTTCCTATTAGATCATACAACGGGAAGGTGATTTGGTCGAAGTTTGTTGTTCATCGACGACAATGTAATGCCAACCCCAGGAATTTTCTCACCTCTCACGATTCTCTGCGTGGACTCTGATGCTACATCTTCGATTTTCTTTATGTCTGTATGGATGCCTGCAGCCTAGGTTGTGTGCCGGATGAGTTACCTATGCTCGCATGAAATCGATATTTGACGGCTTCAATCAAAGGCCTATTTCTGCAAGGCTTCTGTAGTACGGCTTTGATAATGTTGAGATGCTTCTTTTCTGGGTTCGCGTGTGCAATAAAGTCCTCCAGATACACGAGGCTTTTAAGTTTGTTTGGGCTCTGCAAGGCCAGTTGCATCAAGTGTTGGAATGTGGCGGAATCTTCCACGAGATAAAATGGCATAGAGTGGAACTCGCATAGTTCCCAGGGAGCAGAAAACCCCGTTCTAGGCTGATCGGCCTCTTCCACACCCACTTGTCAGTATTCTGAATTCAGGTCCAAAGAGCAGAATGTTGTTGAATGGGCCAGAATGGTGAAGAGGTCAACTATTCTATGAAGTGGAAAGAAGTCCTTCATGGTCACCCGGTTCAATCTGCAATAGTCCACACACAACCAGAGCCTGCCACCTCACCTTCTTACAATGACTATGATGGCTGACCAAGGAAAGTTTGATAGCCAAATCACCTTGCTTTCTTCCACCTGCTTGGTGGAATTCAGTAGTTCAGGCATCTAGGGAGTCGGTGAAGTCAGTGTTAGGAGGACTGGTGAAATATACTTCCGGCCAAAGGCAGTAGGATTCATCTACAACCAGAGCGTAGTATCTGTCTAAAAATGGACTACAATAATCAGCTTGAACACGTTGCCAGGGCCCTGCGAAAATATGGCTAAGGCGTCCAGTTCAACGGCTGTGTGTGAAGTTTATGTAGACAGTCACGACAGGTTTTACCAATACGGCACAAATCCCTGCTCAACTTTTGCCGCCAACAAGTGAGATGTGTAAGGATCCTCATTTTTACAGCACTTAGATGTCCGTAATGCAAATCTCGCAAAACGGCAGCCCGTAATGCAGGAGGCACAACGATTCTGTCGTTACAGCACGAGATACCGTTACTAGACACCGAAATTTCTTCGCGTAGAACTCAGGAAGCCAAAGCCGGACATTTGCCCGCCATCCAAGTCATACAAAAAGTATGATGGCATGGTAGTACTTCTTTGTTTCACGAACCAGATCTGGCCGACCAACAGGTAGTAGCTGCGTAAGCAAACGGTCAGAACTAGAAGGTTCTTCGGAAATGGCGTAATGAGGCGAGTAATCCGCATGTGGAACAGATTGTGCTTTGAAATGCTGAATGTCACAAGAGCATGCCAATGAAGCAGCACTCCAGTGTTGAGCCATGGCTGCCGAGGATTTGGTCATTGACCGCTGCTGATTAGGTACTTGTGCAGACGAGTAAGGGTCCAATAAACAGCCAATGCCCCGCTTTGCGTTTGTGGATATCCGCGTTCAGCGGAACTGAGTCGGCGAAAAACGCACAAAAATGGAGGACCCTTTTGTTCTAGCACGGCGCCGATGCCGGTAAGTAATACCAGTGGAAGATGCACGAGAAAACGTGCAAAGTAGGGCATTAGTTGACAAAACTTTAACAAACTACGTAAGCATGTCCATGCGCCGAAGACCACTGGAAAGTCTGTCTTGAGAGAAGGTCCAATGGGTTGAAGTTTTAGTGGCAAAACCGGGATTGAATCTAGAGTAATACTAAAGAGTACCTAGTGGAGAACGAAATTCAGCGAATGATTTGGGAAGGGGCGAGTTGGATAACTGAGCAAAACAGTTGGAGTCAGGGCGAAAACCGTGAGCATTAACCAAATAACCCAGACAAGCAAAATCAGAAGTGGAGAAAACACACTTACCAGGGTTGATGGCTACATTACGCCCCATGAATCTGTCCGGCAGTAAACGCAAACCTTCATCATGCACATCTCTGGTGGGTGCTTACACAACAATGTCTTCTTGGTAAGCGCAAACACCTTCGAGATCAGAAGCCAAAGAATTGACAGTGTCTTGTCAAATAGCAGGGAAAACTCTAAGTCCGAAAAGGAGAATATCATACTGATACAAACGGAAAGGCATATTAATTGTGGCTAGTTCACGGGACTGCTCGTCAGGTGGAATCTGTAAAAATGCATTCTTCAGGTCAATTTTAGGAAAATACTTAGGACCGTGAAGTTGATTGGGAATGTCTTCAGGTTCGAGAGTGGCACGACTGAGCTGTTTCAGCAACTTGTTCAAGGTAATACAGTAATCCCCAGAGATTCTGAAATTTTGCCATCGCGTTTTAGAGGAGTCACAATCAGGGTGGTCCTTGCTGAAGAACTCATCGGTGTCAATAACCCTTTACAAGCCAAATGGTCTAATACCTTTTTCACAGGCTCACGAAGTCCGAGGGGAATAACGCAGCTTTTTGTAAAAATAGGAGACCCAGTAATCTCTAGATGCACAGAATCCATCTCAGTACCACCAGAACGTTAACAGCAATCAAGAATTAAACGCCAAATACACGGTTGTTGAGAAACGGAAAGAAAATTTGATGAAACACACTACTCGTCGAGTTAAAACCGACGATTTAAATGTCCGTGTCAATTACAAGAAAAGAACGCTTATGAGTACTGGATCGTTTATCGGCAAGAAACAACTCACATGAACCAAGCACATGTAACGGGTGACCAGTAATAACTTCAACTCGAAAGGATGTGGGCTGGAGCTGTACAGGAGGATTATTTCTCTGAAAACTTTCTGATAAATAAATTAATCAACACTGCCGGTGTTCATGATGACCGAATGCCAAAAACCATAACTAACAACAAATGAGAGGGTAATGTGACGGGAGTTGTCAGAACTAACAACAAATAAAGCCAGAGGCCGGAAATCTGAAGGTGATTGACAGTTTTCGGACAGGCACGCAGTGAAGCAGTCTTTTATTTCCCCATGCAGACGGAATATGCCCCACCTAACCACAATTGTGATACTTCGCATTACTTAATCTACAGGTCAATCGAGAGTGTTTCTGACCGCAAGAACTGCAAGTATTCCACTGCTTGCCTGACTGAACTGGTCGGGAGAGGAAATCTTGTCTTAATTGACTGCCTGGAAGACAGCGCTTCACTTGTCTTGTTGGCGGGTTCGAAGAGGACTTCTGATTTTTCGCGCTGGATAAAACTGTGGTCTCACTATTAACAACTCCACGAAAGTCTTGACGTTGCTCACAAGGAAGTTTGGCGGATCGAAGAGTATTTTCTTGGAGGAGACTTCTTTGATGCAACTCAGAACGGCTGATGCCAGGGAGTGTTCTGTCCCGAAATTGCACCTCGAGTTGATCAGCGAAATTGTATTTGGTGGCCTGTGTCTGCAACTGCAACACAAAACCTCGTATAGCTTGGAAGATGCCTCGCATTAACGAGTGAAACTTCGCTCTTTCAGCAGCTCTAAAATTCAGAGTTTGAAAGCTCCGCAGAAATAAAGCCTTCAAGGATTGGTAAGGAAAAGAAACGTGTGAACTCGAAAAAGCCAGATTCTCCACGAGGGACTTGCATCCGTTCCAGGGACTCTCAAACAATGCTCAGCTTTCTTCTCGGAATCCAGGGCTTTATGAGTCACAAGCCATACTTCAAAGCATTTAATGTAATCCTCAACTTCCCGTGCACTGCTGTTAACATTTAAAGCCTCCAAATTACTGACACTCATTACTGGAACTGATCGATTGAAAAACGCAAGCACTGAGAATTCAAGCCACTTGTCACTCACCAGCCTAGCCTGCCGATGTGAGTGCGGGACCCTGTTAACGTCTGTAGGACAAGTTTGAGAAAAGCGCAGACAAATGCGCGAACAAACAAGCTTTGGTCCGTAAAATCAAACGGTTCACAAAACAAGTCAATAGTGTAAATAAGTGAGTGATGTTAAGGAGGCATGGAACTGCAGTGGCTTTGGGGGGATTTTTCAAGACCGGTCGTTACACCGCCCACCAAAATCCTTCCTAATGTTAGTAGAATCAAAGGTTTGGAATAGGGGTACTGATTCTTCCTACCTATCTAGACCCTTCCTTCAGTGCGCGTACCTAATACCTTGTCGTCAACGTTCTATTCACGATCGCGCTCGATCCGTTGGCCACACAGGAAAACGGCTGATCGACCGCGGGTGTGGAGGCGAAACATAGGTGCTGTCCTCGGTTGAGCCGTTGTCCCTCAGCCGCGTGTGTTTTTGTGTGTTTGTGTTCGTGTTCGTGTGTGTGGGTGGATGGGTGTGGGTGTCATACGTGAGGTCGCACTCTGGTACACGGTCAAACAGTAGCAACTATTAGTTACAAAGGATATCCCCCATACTGTCAGTGATAAACCAGGAACAATCAGCCCTGCGGCGTGTTATGATGGAGGCCATGAAGCATAAACGTGTATTATGTAAGTGTGGTTGGTGTGTCTGGGTATATGATAGAATCACAGCTACCAGTACATATTCCGTAGGTCCTCTGTAACGTCAAAGAAAAAGGGCGAGCGCTGCAACGTGTTTGACGGAGGCCATGAAATATAAACGTATGCCTTGCTAATGTGCAGGTGTCAAGGTGTATGATAGTTTAATAGGTCAGTATGTCTTAAATGCCCCCAGACATGAGGGTTCTTTAACCCGCCTCGAGGACGAATGAGGGATAGTCTACTGGGTTTCCGTGTTATCGGCTTCCCCGTCTTCACTCTCGAGGAGGCTGATGTAACGAACGAATACTGAAAATCCTTCTAAATGTTCAACGTGCTTTGTGAATTTGACTATATTTAACATTATCTTGGAAAGCTCGCTCATACACCACACATTTCCACGTTTGTTTATCCATGTGAGACATTTGAATTTGGCCTTGAACCGTTTCTGACTGTCGTGCTTGAGCCACGGGGCTTTGGACCTTTGGGTTTTACTGTGAAGTCTATTTGGCCGCATACTTGAGGTTCGTATATATTTGTATCCTTTGTGCATTTCAATTTAGTACCGTAGAAACTACGAATCAATCTTGTTCTGGTTTTGGGATTCGTTTGAATTGGCTACGCGTTGCTCGATTTGCGAGATTCGACTTACAGCTGATACTGAGTTCGTCGCGGATTGGCGTTCCGTGGGCGGTCTTCACCTTCACAGTCCTTGTCATCTCGACGGAGCTTTTAGTGGTCTCCGGAACCACTCCCAAGGACCAGGTGCTGAAACGTGCGCCTTCGTCTGCGATCGTCACCGCATCCCTAACCTTGAATGGTCTTGTTTTGACCAGCCACTTCTGTCCAGTCCGCAGAGCCGATAGGTACTCCTGCAGCCAGCGCCTCTGAAAAACCTCGGCAAGATAGTTTGTCTGCTTCCATCCGTAGAGGTAGCTCCCACGAAGTTTTACCAGCCCCTGGAAACCCTCGTTCGACTTTACCGTCAATAAGTCTTTCGGGGTGAGCGCCAGGGCGGTGGGGTCGCCGTTCATTACTGGAACTAGGGGACGGTTGTTCAGAATTCTCCCTACCTCAGTCATGGCGGTGTTCATCGTCTCGTCGTCGGACGGCTGTTGCTCCATGAACGACAGCAATATCCGCCTGGCGGACCGGATCATACGTTCCCATACGCCGCCTCGGTGGCTGGCCTGTGGAGGGTTGAAATACCATCGTATGCCGTAGGCCACGGTTCGATCCTGCAGTTCGTCCCTGTTTATGTTTTTATGCCAACGCTGCAATTCCCGATGAGCGCTCACAAGGTCCGATCCATTATCTGAGTATATGTCGGCCGGTACGCCTCTTAGGTTGATAAACATCTGCAAGGCCCGTAGGAAAGAATCGGTTGTCATCGAATGTGCGGCTTCTATGTGTACCGAGCGTGACTTCATTCACATCATGAAACATCCATATCGCTTTTCTAATCTCTTCCCGCACTTGATCCACAAGGGCCTGAAATAGTCCAACCAGGTGTCGCTGAACGGCCACCAGCCAGCAGTCACTGTGCATTCTAGTAGCGGGGCCATGTGTTGTTTGCCCGCCGTAGCATTGCGCCTCCTACATTGCACACAACGTCGGATTACACGTTTTACAGTCGCTCTCCCTCTCAGCAACCAAAGGCGCTTTCGGATGATGCTCGTAACGTGACTTTCCCCGGCATGTCCCTCCACGGCGTGGACGTGTTGCATCATTGGCTCTTTCACGGGTTGTCGAGCCGCCAACAACATGGGGTATTTCGTGTCAAAGCTCAGGTTGGAGTTGGTCAGCCTGCAGTCTACCTGTAGTAGTCCGTTAATGAGTCTGGGGTTTGAGTGCTTCAAGTCGCCTCTCGGAGATGATGTTCTTTTGTCGATTGGCCCCACTTCTTCAGCCCACAAGAGTTCCCGGGCGAAAGCCTCCAATTGTATCATATTGAATATATCGTTTCCTGCGACCCGTAGTACATCGGGGCTTACCGGACCCACTCGCACACCGCCGAAGGGGCGGATCCCTTTCATGACTAACGAATGTTTCTTTATCTTGGCCAACCAAACTAATGAACAAATTGTCTTCATCCAGGGATGAACCTGACCAGTCGTGACAAAATGAATGATGCTTTAACGACTGTGGCCGTCATTACCATGCATTTGATCTCCGGTTCCAATTCCAGAGTGGAGGGGTTAGTTCATACACAGGCCAGTCCTGTTTGAGCATTTGCAGGAATTTCGGTTCTCCCGCTTATGTGTCGAGTTTCCGCAAGTTCGTCGCACCCCGGGAGCACATATCTGCCGGGGTATCTCCAGACCTGACATGCTTCCACTGGTTCACGTCCGATTCGTCGTGGACGATCATGAGCCGGTTAGCAACGAAAATACTAAAACGGCTCCTGACTTTGTTAATGTAGTGAAATGCTATCGTCGAGTCCTTCCAGAAACTATCCGACCGAATGTTGAAGTCGAAGCATCTCTTTACCGCTTGTACCGCCCTGACTGCTAACACGGCTGCGCTGAGTTCAAGGCGTGGGATCGAGACCGACTTCAGTGGGGCGATGCGGTCTTTAGCGAACAGGATCCTCGTAGTATATTGTCCAACTCCTGTGCACCATCTTCCGCAAACCACAGCTCCATAACCGACTTCGGATGCATCCGAAAAGGTATGCAGTTCTCCTGTCCGTTTTGCATGACCAGGAGTCAAGCATCGTGAAATCCATATGCCCCCTAATTTCTTCAAGGTGTTCAGAAATTCTTCCCAGTCCAGCCGGTCCTCTCGGTCCAGTGACTGGTCCCAATCAACTTTTTTACGGCACAGCCGCTGCAGCAAGATCTTTCCGGGTAACGACCAAGGTGGGACGAAACCGGTGGGTCGAACAGGCTAGAGGCAGCGGATAGTATACCTCGACGGGTTATTGGCAGCTCTGGAACGTTTGGCTCGAAAACAAAGCCGTCCGTTTCCGCATCCCACTGCATTCCTAAAGTACTTTCGGTGGGGGGTGGAGAGCCATCCAAAGCTCTTACCATTTCAGCCCTCTCGTGGTACGGAGTGACTTGCAGCACTTCTGAAGCGTTCGACATCCATTTGTTAGATGGAAGCCGCCATCTTCCGGCAATCTTGTTAGGCCCCTGAACTGCGATATGGCCGGATCTACGTCACTGAATGACCCGAGATAGTCGTCCACCTAGAAATGTCTGCTGACGCTATCTACCACCGACCGATAGACCAAATCTCCATGATTGTTCGTAGATTCCCGAAGGGCGTAGTTCGAACAGAATGGTGATGATATGGCTCCGAATGGATGGATGGTCACCCCATGATTTATCAATGCTTTGTCCCGGTTTTTCTCTCCCCACCACAAGAAATGCAACGCGTCTCGTTCTCCTGTCGGTATTCTCACCTGAAGAAACATTGCCCTGATGCCGGTAGACATGCCCACTCTACCCAATCTGAAACAGCACAAAACTCCCATTAGTGGCCTGGTCCAGTCAGGTCCTTGTAGTAAGCGATCGTTTAACGACTTGTCCTGGAACTTGACTGCACAGTCGAAAACCACCCACAGCTTTTCGGGTTTCTTGAGGTTGATGACCGGGTGGTGAGGTAGATACCAGATACCCTTCCGGTGGTCGGCGGTAGCAGGCACCCCTTCAACGTAGCTGAGAGCTTCGTTTCGTTTCATTAGTTCTGCGTATCATTCCCACGGATCCTGGTCTCGAAGGAGGCTTTCTTTCAGTTCAAGCAATCCTTGTAGAACACAGATTCTGTTATCAACCCAAGTGTCAGCTGGTATGCACCGTGGGATAAGAACCTGGAACTGCTTTTGATGCCCCTAGTTCCTTGCCGCACTGTCTGCAGAGCGAAGTGGTCCTCCTGAAACAACGATAGTATCTCGTATCCCAAGTCGTGAAACTCCTCTTAATACCGCCGCTACAGTTGATACTCTATGCGGTCCGTTTCTGCTGATACGTAATTTGAGGAGCCGCGTCACCTTAATGGACCATATAATATCCATCCGAGGGCTGTGCTTACGGCATAAGGTGCCTGGCGGTTGCCAGCTCTCAGGTCAAGTACTCAATGCGCCTCTGGTAAGTCGCAGCCGATGGAGAGGTCCATTTCGTCGTCTTCCTATTCTGCGACGGTTACCTCCTGCAGGTGAGGCCACCTAGCCGAAATTGCGTTCAACGACCTTATTGCTGGCAAGGTGAGATCAGCTAATGTAAAAGCCTCCGTTCACTAGATTTTCTCCTCAGAGTCTAAGGAGATGAGCTGCAACCTCAACCGGCCGGCAGTCACCAACTGTGTTCCGCACACCGTGCTCACTGCTAACGACGTCGCAATTCTAGCGAGCCGGTGTTTGTCGGCAGACCGCTCCTTCACCAGAGTAGTGTCCGATCCACTGCCAAAGAAGGCCAACGCTTTGACCACCCCAGTTGGTGTCATCACTCCAAAGGCGACTGCTCCTAAGCGCACTGGTTTACTGGTAGGCCGTGACGTTGAAAAAATCACACTGAGCTTGGTGTTCGTCTCTGGTGTGGTTTCTCTCGCCTGGTGTAACAATCGATGGTGTCCGCCCGCGCAACCCTCATAACCACACGTGGCCTTTGTTCGAAAGGCTGCCGCTCGTTGCGTGGTGTTGAGACAAATAAAACATGCTCCCGTCGTCCCCACCTTTTTCAATGTTCGTCCATTGTGGCCTTCATGAAATTCGGGCATTCTAGTAGCCCATGGTCGGCCTCGCAGAGCCTGCAACTTGGGTGCGCTAGGGCCTCGCCTGAAATAGCATGTGCATCGGTCCAAGGCTGATATTTCGGATGATCTCGTGCAGTGGTTTGGGCCTGGGTATATTCAATTACTCGGTTACCGTCCCGAATGAGCCAGCCAAATCGACTGTCGGCTGTAATAATAATAATAGTTTATTTTGGAGATGCCCGAAGCATGCCTTACACATGATCCATATTTCACTAGTGACAAGGGTGACGGACAAAGCTCATGAAAAATTTAGAAATACGCAACATAAAGGGGGTAGAAAGAATTGGAGGTAAAATGAGAGGGAGATAAATGTATGCACACCAAGGAGTAACGTAGGGAGTTAAAGTGGACCTGGAGATGGATTCGAATGTAAGCCCGGTAAATTTGAAGGTCGAGGTCAGATGGAGCGGCTGGCTGAGCCCAGTGGATGAGAACGGAACCAGAGAGTTTTACATGAGGAGGACTTAAAATCGGCATGAGGAACTATCGTTACGAGAGACGATGAGGAAAAAAGGAAAGCAGAAGAGAAGAAAGGAAGAACAAAAATTGGGTTGTATGTGGACTAGATAGCTATGAGCTATGCGTTATCGCAATGAACGGATGGTGTCAATTTGAAAACAGGGAGCTGGCAATGCAAGACTTAAAGAGTGAGTCAGATGGCATCAACGCCGCGGAAGGATCGAGATACGGTAAATGTGAGGCACAGTTATAGACAAAATGGAAGCGTATCGTGAGAGACGGTGGAATGGTGGCAAGAAAACTGGCCGGCAAAGAACTGGGGGAGGCAGAAAAAATATGTAGATACAAAAATATGTATGTACGCAGATGTATATACATATAGATGGATATATATGTGTCAAAGCAGGAGCAAGTAGCAATGAAGAGACGGGATATGGAAGTAGCAGTGCTTGGACTAGACAGGTGGGGTTGGGTCAAGTGGTACAAAATTAACTTGGATAAACCCTGAAGAATTTGTTTATGACAGGTGAACCTGGGGCATCAACAACAAAAGAGAACCATTTTTGGAAGCACAGAAGTGACGGCTGTGAGCAGAAGTTGATAAACGAAGGAGTATGAAGAAAGGGATCGACGAACACAGGTAAGAGTGAATCTAACAGTGTGATTATTGCAGGTGTAAAATATGGTGACGGTCAAATATAGGTGAAGCTTTCTTAAATGAAAGTACGCTATGCGGAAAGAAGATGGCCGTGAAAATGGCTAGAGAACGCAAAGCGAATGGGATTATGAGGTGTTCGGAGAGGTGTAAAAGATCACTGGAAAAGGGTAACTTGGAGGTTGGAAGAATTGTGGTGCGAAGATACACCAGTTGTAACAGCGACTAACATGGAAGAGAACTAAGGAATTGGAGGATCAAAAAGATCAGGTTATGGCAAATCACATGGTTTGAAACTGTGGGTGAGGATGATGACGTCACGACGACATTACACTGGGTGGAAAGCGGAAAAGCGGCGTAGCCTGAAAGGCACAATGAAGACGCCTGTGGCGAGCAATGTACGAAGCAGACGAAAGTGCTGACCAAAGTAAACCGGGTAAAAGATGATGAATCAGATTGTTTTACTGCGGATGACACGGGATAAAGACCGAGAAGAAGATAAGAATCCGGACGGGAAAGCCTGTGATGGAACAAAAATGCATGAAAAACAGTTGTGCTTCGGAGTTGGGAGAATGGAACTGGAGAGTTGCGTGCTTGCATGCCATTACACAGATGGATTAAACCATAAGTTGCTAATCGGTCCACTGCCTAAGAGGACGGTCCACGGAAGAATTACGGAATCGGACATGGAAAATATGAAGGTGGTGAAAAGATAACAAATTTGGTCGTAAAAAGTGCAAAGGTTGGGACGGCTAGTTCTTAGATAGTTATTGGTCACGGTTATGGATATGTCTGGTGCGTAGTGGTCTGAGTTATAAGTTGGACAAAGGAGGATATCGAGTATGGTAGCTAGTAAGTTATGCGACCCATGAGTTTTATAAGCATGCTCAGGTATCAAATG
Source organism: Fasciola hepatica (assembly GCA_948099385.1). Taxonomy (NCBI): domain Eukaryota; kingdom Metazoa; phylum Platyhelminthes; class Trematoda; order Plagiorchiida; family Fasciolidae; genus Fasciola; species Fasciola hepatica. The sequence goes on along the minus strand of CANUEZ040000027.1, from coordinate 5,350,938 downwards.
AATACTGATTAGGAGACGACAGAGGTGAAATAGGTGGAAAAGAACACATTTCGGGCTTAAACAGAGTAAAATGGATAGGGCGAGGTTGACTCCATGCAGTGAGAATTGTCATTGTCAAACACGATAGGAACGAAAATAGAATGGATGGGAGTGCATACAGAGGTAGAACGACACGGAAGAGAAGTGATAAGAATGCTGACAAGAAGGATAGATGGGCGAGTCGTGGCAAAAGAATGGTAGAACCGTGTGGTCCGCAACGGACAGTGATAAGTGCGGTAGGGCGGGCAGAGTTGGAGCTTGCAATCCGCAACCGGGGCTAGTGGGTGAGGCTGACCTTGCTGTGGACACAAAGTGAAAAACCCTTCGTGAACTGGACATATGAGGTGTGATCCACTAGCGTAATTGCGCTTGCACATCGTTGCAGACGGCCTGCACGCCCGATGTGCGCCGGCCAGAGCGGTGGCTGTGATCGCGCCCCGCACCATTGGGATTGGCGTGAGTGTTCACTGATGGTTGTATAGAGGACTGAGCAACCACGATAAGGGTATATAATCCAGGATCAATTAGACAGGTTGTGATAACCTAGACAACACAGCCAACGGGAACAGCGATCGACAGACGGCCATACAGCACTATTATCCAGGTTCGTCAGCCAGGGAGGTGGTCGGTGTAGTGCCCGAGGTGGTTGACCGGCATTGAAGATCACTAAAAAGAAAAACGAGATAGAGAGGCGTAGTCTGCGTATGGCCCAGCTGAGGATCAACAGTTAACGGTAAAAAGGGCAAAAATGAAGCACAGGCTCATCTATATAGCGGATCCCAAAGACAAACTGATGCCATGGAACCTAAGACTAAGAAAGGAAGCGCATAAAGAGGAGCTAAAAAATTCGATAGGGAGGTTAATATTTCACCTAGAGTAGTCATTCAGCAGAAGAAAAGACTAAGTTCTGCATGAATTTACGGAAGAAGCTTAGCTGTGGGATAGGGTGGGGGTAGAATTAGTGATGTCATAACTGGATGTTAATTCCGGTTATTGAGCCACGCTAAGTGGGATAAATGTGACTGGATTTTCCAGTTCAGATTCGCAGAGGTGGTGAAGGAAGTACATGTGGTGGGATCTGGTGTGTAAAAGAGGCAACGTAAGCAAAAGGATATCGGGGAGTGTCGAGCTAATGCCCATTTTGTTGCTATAGAGCGGGAGACAGAAAAGAAGGTGAGGCGTTGGAGGAGTGAGACATACATGGAACGGTAGATAGATGAGGATTTGTGCAAAACACCCAGGATGACTGAAAAGAGTACTATAGAGAATGGCGTGGGAAGATAGGCCCCAATATTGGTCTATTGGTAGATGGACTAGGGCGAAGCTCGGTCTATGGCGCGTGAGACCAAAAAAGGAGACGGTGAACTCTGGATAACTGGGAGCCATAAGATTCAATAACGATGTCGGGCCTTGATCTAGGTTATTTAGTCAGTAGAAGAGAAGAAGTAGATTCTGCATGAAATTATGGAAGAAGCTTAGCTGGGGGATGGGGTGGAGGCAGAATTACGGGCTTCATAACTGGATGTTGAGTTCAGTTAGTGAACCATGCTAGGTGCGAGAAACGAGACAAGATTTTTCAGTTCAAAATCTCGGATGTGGTGATGGAAGTATATGTTGTGGGACCTGGTGTGGAAAAGAGGCAACCTAAGCTAAGAGATATCGAGGAGCATTGGGTTGCTTACCATGCTTGTGTCAATAATTACGGGACAGTAATGAGTATATATGTATACATTTATATACATACATATACATATATATATATAGCGGACCAGGGGGTAGTTACCAATGCAGTTTCTGTAGGGTTGTTTAGGTTGGTTTCAGGATCGCAGAGGTGATATAACCAAATAAAGGTAATAAGTGGAGAAGCGGATAAGGCATATTGGCAGTCTGTGAGGAGTAATACGGTGGCCTCTCTATAAATGCGAACGCGTCTGGAAGGACTTATTTCAAAGTGAAATTGGCAGGATCCTATGATTTGGTATGGAAAAACAAATAGTGGACGCAGACCAGGTTTAAATAGGTCGATGGCGAAGTCTAAGGAGAAGCGGTCAAACAGAGCATTCAGAATTCAAAAGCAGTGAAGTTATTTAGATAAGCAGGGTAAAGCGAGAAAGCAGAGCAGCGGCTTAAGGGTCGAGACCTTTCTCGTAAGCTTGACTTTCATCTATGTGAACTTTTAATAAGCGCTAAACAGTTGGGACAGAAAGGAATTTATCAATAGCATGCACGAATGCATACTTTGATTTAGAACATCTGATGTGTAAAGGAAGTGCTTTTTAGATCCTGTAATGCGTGAAGAGAAAGAACTTAGGGCGTAGAACAGCCCTTGCAGAGGGAGTGGTAATAGTGGGCTGTCCATTATGAAGTGATTATCCGGTACGCGGGAAGAAGCGCAACTGGTTGGAGGAATAAGATTGCTTAGTCAATAGTTTATACAGAAATACCAGGTTAAGCTTGATGCGACAAAGCCACAACGGTTCGATTTTGAGTGATAAACGTCGTTCCCTGTGGGTTAAGTTTGACGACCAACCAATAAGCTGCCTTGTGAATCTTCTCTGAATACTTTCGATAATGATCCCGTCGGAGTTTCGCATACTAGTGGAGCTCAACGGACAATATTCGAGAAGGGGCCCGGTATGTACTATGTACATGTAAAGAGTGATCTCCTCGAACTAAAAGGATCTGAACAGAAGACCAAGACACTTTGTAGCCTTCGCCTTTTGGAAGACTGCATGTTCGTAGAAGTTGAAAGAGCAAGAATAACCTAAGCCAAGGTCTCTTACTAAGGGCTGGCTGTCGATGGGCGAGCCACCGATGCATAATGAACTAGGAGGAACCTGGTGTTTGTAAGAAAAATACACTTGTTGGCGGAGAATTTCATCGCCCAGGTTGAGCACCCATCATCGACAGCAGTTAAATCAGCGAAGATTTTAGGGACAGTAGTACTGAGGTTGCCAGGCGAAAAGTGTAGACTGTCTTAACGTCGTCCGCGAACGAAAACGGCGTGCCATCAAGTATTGTTGGAAACATCATTTATACGTAGGAGGAAAAGAAGAGGGCCTAAAACACTGCCCTGAATGACATCGCTAGTAACATGCTTAGGGTTAAAGATGTGCCCGTTAATCAAGGCAACCTGTGAACGATGAGATAAGTGAGATGAGAACCAAAAAAGTGGTGAATCGACAATGCCAAATGATCGTAGCTTTGTTAGAAAATGGAGGTGAGGTACACGATCAAACTCCTTAGACAAGTCAAGATAAAGAACAACAAAAGATTTCCCACTTTCAGCAGAGTCGGTGACGAGATTCTGAAAATGGTGCTGGCAAGTCATGCTGGACCGTGAACGGAGGAATCCATGTTGGTTGTCATTAATAAGGTTGAAGTTTGATGAATAGTTAACAGTGTGATCCTTAACTATTTTTCCGATTATTCCGGATAAAATGCGGGTATGGTTTATAGGGCGATAATTGAATAGCTCATGTAAAGGTTTCTTTTTATGAATTGGAGCGATTACCGAGAGCTTCCAGTTAGCAGGAGCGGTGCTACCATCTGGTGGACGGGTGAAAAGGTTAAGTAGCAACAAGGGAAGACCCGGTCCGCCATTGAGAAGAGCAACTGGTGGTAAGCCATCGGGGCCAAACCGAGGTGAGGGTTTGCTACTGGATAATAGCTGAGAAATGCTTCTGGCATCAAAAGGTATCGTATAAAGAACAGAACCAGTAAGTGGTAAAGAGGGGACAGTGGCAATGACAGCAGCTGGAGCCAATACTAAACCAAAGAATGCATTGAAGGCTTTGGCTATACAAGGTGGGGAGGTGATAGATGAGTTAACATCCACAATCATAAGTCGAAATTCCTCTTTAATATTGGCTTTCCTAGACTTATGCAACATAGGAAGAACTTGCGACTTGTTGGGATGACTCACTGTCTTAGCTTTTTGATCAGGAAGTCGCGTATTATCTTGTCCTTGACTAAGTGTGGAGAGGGGGTTTAAACGAATAAAAATTTAAAAGTCGTTGGAATTATATAGTTGTTCGAGAAGTTTGTGATACTTCTTATTGGGTGGCGAAACAGAGGACCTTTTTTAGGTACGGCCTGGGAAGTAGTAGGCAATTTTTTCAAACGATCGGAACAGGAGTGGAAAATATCCGCAGCAAGCTGGGGGTCATGGGTGAGGAAATACTCACCCCAGGCTTTCTGGCGAATAAGCTTGACTAGCGAGGCCAATTTCTGCATGGAAATGTATTGTTGGAGGGGTGTGCGGGATTAGGTGAGCCACCAAGGGGCAGATGGCAGCTAACCATTTTATGGTCACTCCCTAGTAGCAAACCGGTTCCGGACCGGATCCGGACCGGATCCGGTAACTTGCCGGTAGCTTGCCGGTAACTTGCCTGTAACTTGCCGGTAGCTTGCCGGTAGCTTGCCGGTATTGCTACCGGTAGGGTGCCGGTACCGATTTTCGAAATCGCCCACGCCCCTCCAACGATCATGCCATTCTAGCTTCTCCGAAATTTACGCAAGTAGTTAACTGATCGATCAAGTTACCTACGTGAACAGTCTTATCCCCACATACTTTGCACACACAATTCTATGATTGCCTGCTACTGCATTCCGAAAGCTTGTCCACGCTTCACTCTCCCACAGCGATGCTTACTTGAGGACGGCATGATCTAACGTCTTACAACTGGCAGTGCAACCAAAATGACACTCATTCCAAAATGCTGAACCTTAGACTTTTCAAAACGAACAAATTGTACGAAGTAAAAAGTTTACATATTGGTTATATTTACAATCTGAATCTAAGGAACGAACTTCTTCCCATCACGCTGTTTCGCACCGAGATCTGGAAAGGATAACAAAAGTGTGAATCAGAAATAAGATGAATTGTGGGACGAAAAAAAATATACGTATAGATATGAATAATCAAATACATACAAATATAATACTGCAGTGATATATATGCTACCGACTCCGAAACGGTAATTAGTTAAGTAAAGTGAAGCATGAAATTCGTTATCGTCGTTTGTGCAAATAATTAAAAAAATTTACCATGGGACTGCAAATGCGTGATCAGTGAACGTACCTGGCAGTTTTGCGTCCTAAGCCTCGATCTCTTGCGTCGGTAAACCATCGTTTCATGGTACGCTCGATCTCCAGCACAGACTACTCCCGGAAACGATTGGTGGATTTTAAGGCATCTGTAAATAAACAGTAATTACATTACATTAGACTGACCAATGACGGCTTTAAGAAACTTGTAGCTTCCCACTGCAATTTTACCAGCTGTTCCGGTCCAATTGCACGCGAGTGCCAAATTCTCCCCGATCAAAAATGCAAGCATTCGGCGTATACTTGATCCAAGATCGGTCCACAGATGAAGCTTATGACGTGGAATTATTCTATCACTTACAGTGCCCGTGAAGTTATTCAGTACTGAAAGATCTTCTTCCAGTTTCAGAAGATCTGTGATATTTTTTGCCTGTAAAGGCTCGTAGGCCGTCGTATTTGTCGCATCCAGGCGACGAATTACGTCGTCAATTTTGGCGATCATCAACGCTATATCGTTGCAAATGCCACTTAGGTTTGATAGCGTCCGTTCGAAATAGTCCGGTAATCGTAGTAGCTGATAATGAGAAACTTGCCTTGCCACTAGCTGGCGTAAGTGGGCACAGGCTGTGGAGATAAGGGCGTTGTTACAAGTTGTGTTGTGCAAATTGCAGTATAGGAGTGTTAGTAACTTTTACGCAACATACCTGGGACCGGCCACCTTTGACAATATGGCATCTTCCGTGGGTCTCCTCTGAGACTTCAATGTTGGTGGACTATAACTAATATGAAACGAGGACTTTGCACTGGGCTTACCTAGGTGATGAATGGCCAAGAGCCATGATATCACCGGGGGAGTCGGTGAATTGTATCGGAGACTCTCTTCGAATCCTCTGCGACGGAGGTATCCCGACAGAACTGTCATCCGATGACAATGGTACCGGTATTATAAAAGGAATGTGATAATGTATAACAATGCACCTGCGGCGAACGGTGTACCGCTGCGAAAATGGTGTCATGGGCAACGTATCATCCGTTGACCCCGACATACCGGATTCGGCAAGAAAATTCCTTTCGAATTTAATTGCATCTCTGAGATTATCTGAGAAGAATGCATATAACTGGGAGTGTTACCTGAGTGATAAATCTCATGAAAATCGTAAGCTGGAACCGTTTCCGGCAAACATCCACCGTCCAACAAGAGGCGTTGGTAGGCCTGAAAGGTGGATGACTTCGGCCAGCGCCAATTGCTGTGAACAATGGCTACCGTGTCATCAACATCAAACGTGACGACCAAGTACATCTAAAAAAGTTAGTAATCCAGTGGAAAATGTTTAACCATGTCAATAGGGAGGGAAAGAAAAGGACTCACACCAACATGATGTTTGTGGTGTCGACGTGATCGAAAAGCCTCGTCGTCACGTAACTTGCATTTGACATGGGGGAATGTCATCCTTTTGTCTCAGTGAAATCCACGCTGGATGCATTTATCACAGCCAAAGTAGCCAGTAGGACCTTTCACTTGTCTAATAAAGGCCCGTGCCGGAGTATCACAGATTATAGATGACAGGCGACACTTCACAGACCTCTCACCAAGCTTGGGGTCTTCTGTCAACAAATGGTTTACTTCTCTGACAGTTGCACCCACATAAGATGACACCTCTGATGGTTTCCCTCGACCGCAGTAAAAACCGGCGGTAAGTACGGGCAAGGAATAAGGCTTAACCACCCTGGCAAGGACAGGCCACAGCTGTAGGTCCGACGAACGAAACACAGAAGTGCCGTCACAGTTTAACTGGAGGAAGGCTTCGTCCGGTACAGCGGTGATGTTACTCAACTGCATCTGCAAGCCTTCGGTTAAATCCATGTGTACATATTCGCCGTTTACCAATGTCGTGGTTGGACATTCCCGTGGAGTGCGCAACAATGTCCTTGGGTCCCGACGTATGTTTGGTATATGTTTGCCTATAGCCTCTAGTATACCCTTTTGTTGCACCATCGTCAGTCGATATCGAATGAAAGCCTTCGATAGTGAGTTAAGCAGCGAACCGCTCTCCTCTTCAAACTGTGATGCACGTCGTAGACTGGCCAAAGAAGTAACTAATACGAAAATCAGCATAGAAACAGGGTTTACTTGACACAGTCGCCCTTTCTTCAGGTGTACCTTCAGCTTCACAAACTGTCTGAGCCGCCGAAACTGTTTCATTCGGTGCAACATGATTCAACGGAGTAATTTACCCATCATTGTTGGTTGTGATGTGGAAGCACACGGCAGACCGCGTTCACCTCTTGCAATAGCGCATCCCTCTTCTGCAAGGTACACGTCTTCGGAACCCACAGCGCTGCATTCACCTGCAACTGCTGAAGGTGTTGAGTCTGAACAGTAAGTAAAATTGCCAGTGAATAACCTCAACTGGCAAAACCCACTCAGGGCAACCATGCCGATGTTCCCATAGGGTGGCTTCATCACAAAGAGCACACATCAATGAGCTGAGTTCCTTCTTTTTCAGATAATATCTCTTTTGTTTCGTCATATCGGCTATTGTCCGTCAATAATACGTAACAAGGTCCTAAAATGCACTTAGCTGTTAACCAAAATGGTAAAAAAACGGCAGCATAGCATAATTGAAAAACATACTGCAGATGTCACACGATATCAGAGCATTCAATACGAACACCTCGAAGCTTCATGAATTTTACAAAACTACTTGGGTATCATCAGAGTTACGTGAAAAATAATTCATCATGTTCTCATCATGTTCTGAGTACAATTATAGCACAATATTGCAGTTTTTACTATTCAGCTTATCATTTACTAATTGGTAAATGAAAACCTGATATGTCACTAACACTTTACAGCCAGCACGGATCATCAGCACCCAAAGGAAAAGGGGAGCACCGCTCACCTCAGCGAACAAAGCACGACCAAAACGGCTGCCGCCGGGAAAATACCAGTCAGTTAAAACAATTGGCACTGCATTTGTAACGCAATCAACGGAAACAAATAACCATGAAAATAGGACATTGGTAATCTATACAGCGAATTAGAACGAACTACGTCATTCTTTTCTTGAAATTTCGGTGATTTCTCTACCCATCGGTCACCGGCCCGTTACCGGAATTCGGCGGTGGGCAATGTGCCACTAGAGCTGCAGGGGAAGTTTTATGTTACCGACAAGTGGATGAGGGGCATGTTGTGAGTAAATATCAGATCTGGTATATTCCCATTTCCGGTAGGTTTGGCAACATGTGTCCAGCCACCAAGATGAATGCTAGTGATCAAGTCCATAAGATTTAGAGGAGCCGAGAAGGTAGGCCAACGAATTTGAGGGGATTAAAGGCACCCGCGATAAGTTTGGTTCCAGAAGGAAGGAAAGAGGGGTATTCGAAAGACGTAATGAGAAGTGGAAACAAGGGACTGGGGCAATTTGGTGAGCGATCCTCGCAGCCAAAGTGAATAACAGTACCTTGGATGATGATAGTGAACCAAAGAAAATTGGGAATAGAATCGAGCGCCGTGTGTAAAAGAGAGGTCGTGGTGAGATTTCCCTGACATGGGCTAGGCACCCACCACCACACCGGTTCGGTCTGTTGGTCCCTAGAAGACTGCATCCTACCAAAGGTATTTGATCATTCAGGGTGCTCCCAGACAGCCAGGATTCCGTTATTAAGATCATATCGCAATTACTCGTGTGGAAAAGTTTTTTAGGTGCAGGGGTTTGCCAAGTATAGAAGGCGAGTCGAATAAGGCTAAAGATGTACCATTTGCGGTAAGTGGTATGAGCACATCAGGGAGGAAGTGTAAGTTGGAAGGAGGCAGACTATCGCGATTGGAAGGAGTGGAGATTAGGGTCAAAGGGGAACATGTTGATGTTGAGGCTAGTGGAGGTTCGGATGGGGTGGCTTCCAGCCAAGCTGGAGTAAATGTTGCCGTGAGGGGGACTGCTGACGGGTAGAACAACCGGGCATCAACGGAGGGGGAAATGTTGGAGCAAAGAGAAAATCCTGTGGGGTTTGGTGGGTCGATATCAGACAAGGGTGATTAGGAGCAGTTGAGAATTACCGTCCAGTTGGAACTGAGTATTGGCTGAAGAAGGGTGCAGAGGGCAGGGTTGAAAATGTGTGAGGACTAGGGGCGTAGGTTGGTAGAATAAGCTGCTCGTTATGAGAGGGATAAGGCTAATTGGGTGAAACACCAAATAAGGAGCAGTCAGTATCGGGAGAAGTAGAGATAAGTATCAGGTGGGGAGTAAGACGTGAGGCAGAGCGGATGGCGTGCGGAGGTCTTATTTTGGTATTGGCAGGCAGTGAGTGCGGTGAATTTGTTGTGACCACCGAGGCATAGGAGCAAGGGACATTTTTTGAGGTCGAAACCTTATTCGGCGAGTTGAGGCGAGTTGATTTAGGAGGAGACAGTTGAACGAAGGGGGGGGGTTGTGAAAAGGGCGGGAAGACTGGTAGACCTTTTTCTCTGGAAGGCGAGTAGTTTATCACCGGAGGGAACGGAGAGCGAATCATAGCTCGGGGTGCACCCAACAGGCGATAAGGTGGGAGAGCGAGGCAATAACTGTCGTCTTTAATTGGACTGCGGTAAGAGGGGAGAGGCGGAAGTGTCTAGATCAACAGCAATGAGATCAGATTTTAAAGAGTTCAGTGCGGGGGCAGATGAGGAGGCAGTGGGCGGTTGTGAAGAGGCTGTAGGCGCGTGTGAAGATAAAGCAGTGGGGACTTGCGAAGAAGCGATGGAGCGGCCAGCTGTCTGTGTCGAAGGCTCGGGTCTATCAGGAGTCTTTCTCGTGAAGTGAATGGAGAGAGATCTAGTAATTTCCTTTGAAAGGGGTTTTATCTCCGGCTATATTAATGCTCTTATAGGGGAGGGTTAGAGGCTATAGTGTTACGCATTTCAATGAATTCTTCGACGGATAGATCATTTGCAAATCGCACGGGGATTGGGCAACCGAAGTGCTGAACGCGCTTACGCAGGCTTAATATTTTGACAAGGAAGGTGGGCCATACCAAGTGCATTCAACAATGTATGCTTGATGTGCTCGAGGGGTATTCCGCCTGGGACGACGAACACGACTGCATTAGGAGAGTTCCTCACCCTATGAGAACTTTGGATGCAACAGAGTCGATAAAGCGGCCGTCCTCTGTCAGGTTTTGTAAGGTAGAATGTTCTGTGCTTTTAGTGATGCACAGCAGGGGTCGAGTTTAGATACCGCATCTACCAAATCCAGAAGCTGAGACCTCATATCTGAGATGCTTTGGTCTAAAACAGCCTTCCTTTCCGTCACCAAGCCTACAAAAGCCACAGAGGTCAACCGAACATTGTTTTAAGGCCATGGGAGTTTGAATAAGCCTATTTTTCCTAGTAACCGGTGTATGAGTAAATGGGGTATTATTGGAAGTCTCCTTTCTACACATGGCATTTTGAAATATCAAAAAGCCGCTGCTAGTGAGGCAGAAAACTAACGGCAAACTAAACCCAGGTTAGAATCTATGGCTGAGAAAAAATTCTCGGAATTTCTCTGGGTTACCGGAATGCCACAAAAAGCGGTAAATTCTAGTATTCCCTAAGATAGCTCAGTGAAAACTATATCGATGACAGCACGCAACACGACCTGGTGTAGGGCACGACAGACTGGTTCGCTTGTCCAAGTATTCGATCAGATCTTCGAAGTTAGCCTCCCGGTCGCCTCGGCTTATCCGTTCCGCCTCTTCCGCCCACCGACCCTGTAATTCGTGAGAGAGGTGACGGACTTTGCCCTCCAAAGCATGCACTGCATCGACGCCAGCCCTGTTACCTAAATGGTCGAGGATTAACGAACAGTTCTGCATTTTAATCATTAGGTCGGCCATTGTATATACGTCGCCTTTGGTTCCTTTTGCCTCCACCATCAAGCTCTTTATTAGGTTACGGGCTACCTTGAACGGCTGGCCGAACAGATCCTCTAGGATCTACCTTGCTCGTGCGTAGCCTTGTTCTGGGTCGAGTATGGTACGCCCATGAATGGCTCCTCTCGCTCGGCCTCGACAGTAGTGTGTGAGGTAGAGAAGCCTTTGCCGGTGGTCGGTTATCTTGTTTTCTACGAAAGTTTCGGACTGCCTGATGACCTTACAGTAGTGTTCAGATCGTCCGTCGAAAACCGTCAGTTCTACTTTAGGCAGATCGATCGTTGGTGGCGTTGAGGTTTTATATTCGGCGGCCAGGGCAGAGTTTCCTGTTCTCACTTGCCCTGACCTATCGGATAGGTCGTAGTCGCTGATCTTCTGCTCACACTCGTTCTGTCTATACATCTCTTCTGCCTCTTGGGCCTGTTGTCTAGATGGTAACAGTTGTTGTTCTGGATCTAACATCCTTAACTTAAATAGATCGACATTCTTTTGATTCATATTACCCTCAGTAATACATAAGTTAGCACTGACAAGACTAGGCGACCAGGCATTAACTAAAGAATCAAAAGTACCCAAGACCTCCCAAGTGACTTGCCGTGTTACTTCCTGTCCAGATTCCAGTTGCTTTGATCCTTTTCCTGGTATATTGCGTATTTTCTCCTTCCAAATTGATCAACTGAGTATTTTAATACACTTTTGAGAAATGCGCAGACAAATGCGCAACGAATTCCGAAATCGGAAATTTATTATCCGTGAAATTCTACGACGCTAGATTATTAAACGAACAATGACATGAAACAGATACAAACCTCAATTATGCAATCACAAGGACTCAGAACACAAGAACTAAATTGCTACGTGCGAGAAAGAAGCACTTGCATCACGCAGGTCCAGAATGGGATAGGACAGATCAGCGGGCTGGGCGCGAACAAACAAACGTTGGTCCGTAAAGCAAACAGTTCACAAAACAAGTCAATAGTGTAAATAAGTGAGTGATGTTAAGGAGGCATGGAACTGCAGTGGTTTTTGGGGGATTTTCCACCACCCGTGGTTACAACTCCCTCCCTGAGCCTTTGTGCTCATCCAGTTTTCTTTCTTTTTTTTTTTTGCGGATCAAACATAGGATACTCCAGCGAGGGTAACATCGATCCCTGCATATTACGTGTGTATAAATTTTTATAGAGACCTTTTTCCGTTTTCTGTGAGGCAGTTGTTATTGTTCGTTCATATGCTCACCGGACTACGGTTACTTGATTTTTCCTGTTTCTTGTGTCACTCAGTTTAATAGGGGTGCCAAAAGTCATTCTTGAACTCGGCCACTGTGTTTTTTATTGTCGCATCGCTTGAGAGCTTAATCAAGTCACCATCGACCCTAACAGCAGAAGGCTGACTTCTGGTTTCAGTCTTATTTCACTCTTTCGTGATTGCCAATTCCTGCCTCAGTAAGCAGCTATTCCACTACAGCTCAAGCATCTTATACCTTTTACGGATAGCCCGAAGCTTCCTGAGCTTTTCTTTGGGTGCTTTTAGCGAATTTCTGGTGGAGTAATTAGCCAAAAAGATTCTCCTTAGTGATATTGTTTCGGAATTGCAAGCGGACCTTTCTCTCCAGATAAACCACAGGATGCGACGCCATCCCTCATGCTGAGGAAGCTTCAGTCGACTGCTTTGCCACCGGTAAATCGCCTTTTACGGAGGACGACGAATCTGTCAAAAGCTTTACCAGCTTCAGCTGCGGAAGAGGAGAAAGACGCCTTGTACAAGCGACCTCTCCAGTTACATTTGGAAGCACTGTGGAAGAAAGATCTTCAAGTGTAAACTTGTGGGTTCATTGTGAAGGCTCTTACGGGGGAAGTTTTCGTCTGGCTTCTGCCAAAGACGGAGTTCAAAGGTCGACTATTATGCCCGTGTGCAACCACGTGCTTCTGTTACCCCTTTCAGCATTTTTAAAGCCAATATGAGCCCAAGCAGCATTGTCCGAAGTTTGCCCGATTGGGCTAGGTTTTGGCAAACTTTAAGTTGGCCCATCGCACAGTTTGGTAGCTCCACTGAAAAGCTCTGCGCCGAGCTAATTAACCCTAATTTGGCCAGGGTAGCGCATACCCAAAGCACCAAAAAGGCCATGAAGAATAGTGGCTCCTTTCTCGCTGAACATTCCAATTTCATTTAGTTTCCTAATATGCCATTATAGTATTTGTCGTCCTTTTGAAATTATTCACTAACTCAACACTATGTGTGAGCAGCATGGCCAATTTTATAAAAATATGGATGAGTTTATTGAAAATTTTATAGTACATATATACAGAAAAATGTTCCTTTTCCGATCACTCTATTCTGAGCGAGCATACTCCTGTTTCTCCTCCAGGTTTTTCACAAGATCTGTAAATTGCCACACAGAAGGGTTTATATTATCGATGTTCTGGCCAAATAAAATAAGCGTTGCTATATTTTCGGTTTTACCTATTAGAAATCGAAGAGGCCATTGTTCCGCACTAGAAACAGAAACAATATATATTTATGTTCAAAAATGCCAACAGATACTAAACAAAATTTTCACTCGTTTAACTACCTGGTTGCACCGGCAAAACCGGGTAATAAATCCTGTCTAAACAAGCATACCAATCGGCGTCAAATTTGATAGTGACACTCGTAAACAAAGCAGATTTGAGGAAAGAAACCTTTTTCAGAGCTATATATATAGGAAAATAACGTGCATTAATTACCGTCCTCCTTTGCCTTCATCCCAAGCTATGACGAACCAGCGCCCTAAATGTCTCGCAAAAACAGACGTAGGTTCGTTCAAGAACCGTTCCATTTCCTTGATAGCATCTGGCGTTTAGTAAGACATTAAATCCTAATGGCTTGCTCTTAACCGCAGCAACCGACCTACCCTAACTACCGGCTTTTCTTAGAGGGATTTCTAGCCTATTTCAGCCCAAGATATGGTCATCACCGACGGGAGCAAAAAGCATGCTGCACAAGTTCTGAGCCTAATCAGTATCAGCGAACCGCTTAAGCATGGCCACTCGGAAGTGTTCTGGTAAAATGTTTATACTTACCATGCTAGCATAAATTTCGGAAGAACTTAGAGCTTCGTGGAGTCTCCCAAGTTCCCTGCTCGTCTCTGCCCTTTGCACCTTTAGCCAAACAGCTGAGGAGTGCCTGGCGCCCAAGGCGACAGTCATTCAGTCGAGCACAAGTCCGACCCCGCCCAAATGCCCATGTGCGGAGTACCCCGTATTTATATCTATACACAAATATGTTTATCGGCCTTCCACGGGTGATTTCATGTAAATGTTTCACAGTCCTCTCTGTTGGGGCCCTTCTTGTGCCAGAGGCAGAAAAGTTACTATTGATGAGAAGTTAGTTACGAGATATGGGAATAAGGGTTCCCGAAATTAGCTCGAGGGACTCCGGCAGATTCCAATTGTTGGAGGTTGGCTTGCCACCACTGGTGTTGACGTGATGTGCCACATGGTGTCAGGTGAACCTAATGTACATATTTTGTAGCAGTACAACAGAAACCTTAGGATAGAACATCAGCTGCCTTCACCAAAACCGGCGGCGGAGAAGGCGGCATTTCGAAGGATCCACAAGGCCCACGGGATACTACGTGTGGGCTTCTTCAAAATTGTAATCCAGAGTCAATTGCTTAGGTGTCATTTCGATGGATTCAACTCTAAATGGTTCCCACCTCTTGTGAACGGAGCGGAGCTGCTCAGACAGTGTTCACTGCACAGTATCATCTGAGTCGCATATGGACGATTGGTGCGCCAGCTTGCTTCCGGAAAAGAAAGAATCTCCGAAACTGTGCAAAAGAGTTATGTTTGAAAACATTTACCTGTCGCAAAAATCTCCACAAATTCGTAGGCCGGAACCGAACTAGGTAATGCCGCACCCAAAAGCAGCAAATGCCGGTGTACTCCCTTACTTTTGTTCAGAGGCGACCGGACATCGTGGCCGCCCATCATCCATTTGCCTTAAACCACATCATAGGAATTGTTCTGTACGAACCTGGCTAAGAAAACATGTAAATAAAATAAAGTGAGTAAATGAAATATAAACCGCTTCCGTTGGTACTTTCAAGGGAAAAAACCTCATATATAATTTTTGTAAACAGAAAGAAGAGGTAAAAAACACTCCATAAAAAGGCAGCCTAAGTGGGGGCTCATACATACGACAGGTTGTCTGATGAGACTAAGCATTTACCGGAGAAAGTGTGAATGAGAGCGGCACAAATATTTGACCGCAATCATTTCACTAAATAGATGAATAAACTGGTTCATTGCACCACTGTAAGGTTGGTTAGACCTTACTTCGCGGTTTCCTTAGTAAACGCGTGCTTCGGTCCTTTGTACTGCGTGGACCACCTGCACGTTACTCTAATGTGCGGCACTGCACAAATATGTTAACCAGAACAGTATTCTCCACGACCCGTGAGAACGAGAAGGCGATTGGGAGAGATAGTGGATAGCGTGTATTTGGGAGCGTGCGTGAGAGCGTGCGCAAGAGCAACGGTCAAATGGCAACCGCGCTTGGCAGTCAGCGTTCAGTTAAACAATAAACGTGGTAAAAGTACGAATGTAGATGGCAACCGCTACACGGCTTGCTTGAGAAAGTTTCCGACGATATTGAAGAAATTGAAATGAAATTTACTGATCCATATATTTACAGCAATCGTCAGGTTACTATTAATCGCAGTGATATCGTTGATACGTGCATTAGAAAGGGATACCCCATCGAAAACACACGAACAGGGAGTTTTACAAAACGGTGACGGGCAGGAACGCGTCGTCTAGGACCACTGTTTCCCTCGCAATTGGGAGTAAACAGCTTTCTGTTCGTGCAAGCTTTTGTACAACTTCTCTGCTGGTCCGGCAGGTCACTTTATTTATTATTTTAGTTTGTTCAAACGAGATTCATAGGGGAAGATTGAGAAGCGGTCCAACTTTCCATGTCTTGTTACATCCTCAGCTAAATGAGTCAGACAATAAACGTTGTACATAATTGAATCGAGGCCACACTATTTTGCTGTCGGTTGCACAAAATACCTCAAGCCCCGTGTGCTAAATCTAGTAAACTAACGTGCAAAACGGGGTACAAAAAGAGGTATACGGAAAAAAATAAAGGTAAAAATGGCCATGTAAATCTCGATGTATTAAACCAAGTAAACTCACAACACAGCGACAGAAGAGGAACTGCCGACATTCCGATGAGGCGAAGTAGGTTCCTTGTACTTTTTGAAGAATACAACCTGTAGTCGACAAAATAATCAAACTCGAGGATCCAACTCAAGATCCATCTGACTCCCCACCCTCAATCAAAATTCACGGGAATTGGGCGGGGATATAGGTGCCGTCTCGGACTGGACGTACAAATGGGACTTACTACTGAACGCTGAAAAAAGGCTTTTGTTGTGAAAGGCGGAAGACAACCTAATTCTCGCTCACGATCGAGGGCTGTTCACCATAGAGCAGTCAGTAGGGTTGATGACCCTGGGATCATCATGAGCAGTGACTTCAAGTGGTCGGAGCAGTGTAACGCTGCTGCGCAAAAGGCTCGTGGTGAGCTCTTTAGACTGCGATCAGCATTGTCTTGCCGGCCGCCGGAAATACTCATACCTATTAACTTGGCTACAGTACGACCTCACTTAGAAAGTGGCGTTCAGGCTTGCTCACCCCTCTGCAAAAGGGACACCTCCTGCCTAGAGAAAGCTCAACGTCCCGCCACGCGAATGGTTGAAGGGCAGAGGGGTAGGACGTACGGGCAGATACCCTGTGATCTGAATCTTTTCTCGTTTAAAAGGAGAAGTCGTGAGGATCTCATAGAAACGTTCAAGGTAATGGATGGCTTCTCTGGCCTTAGACCAGTTAGTCTATTCCAAGTGGCCGTAGATTCCAGAACAAGGGAACATGAAAAGAAGCCGATAAAAGCCCGAGCCAGGTTAATGGCTAGATCGCACTTCTTCAGCAACAGGGTAGTGAACAGTTGGAACGGCCTGCCTGGTGGAATGATAGATCTTCAGACCGTCCAATCCTTCAAAGGTGCCCTAGATCTCAATTAGTACGGGATATTTCTTTGTAGTGAGCGTTGAGTATGGTAACTAAATGGGTGACGGGGAACACTGTGGTCCTTCTGGATTATGGCTCAATCGACGTTTTAGCTCATTACATAGTGTCCCAGTGAACACTCACGATGCATTATTTCCCTCGCAGTTGACGCGCAATGAGGTTTTCCATTTCTCTCTCAATTTAAGCGGGAGTTCGACGAAATACACCCGGCAGTAGTGGGTGCATAACTGTAGTGCATACCATCGAAGGAATTCTGGACGCTCGATTAGCCATGGCCATTACCTGTCCTGTGCAAACTAAGCTGAACTTAACTGAACTGAACTGAACATCTACTTTTTGCGCCATACATACTCATTTGCTGAGCCGCATGCCGGACCTTTGCCTTAAGTGACCGCTGACCATTACAAGCATCGGTCTTGCCTCAACTTTTAACCCACGTTTTCGACAGACCTTTCTTTGACTTGACCGCTTAAACCTCAAGCGATCTTCCGTTTGCTTGCATTTGGCCGACTCTGAGTCACGGAGCTCTTACCGTTGGAAACCGTATTGAAACCCACAATTAGAAGCTTGGCCATTTTTGTATTGTGTTACGTATATCTCAACGACTACTAGAAGCCCGTTACAGTTCTCGACGAGCCTGGATTCAGAATGCCGGCCAAAAAATGCCTTTTGCTAATCGATGGCGTATAACTGAACCCGAGGGTTTGAGGCAAGTCCAACCCCTTTTGTCCCGTGCTTTTAATGAAGTTTATTGTCCTGGCTCACGGGTTAGTTGTGAGTCAGAGGCATCTTCCTAATCAAACACTGCAAAGAAAGTGCTGTTGCTAGCCCAGCTGGAAGAAAAACAGCTAATCAAGGAAATCCGACTAGAGAATGAGCACCATCTTTTGAAGGCCAGAAATGAGGTTCATATGGTACTACTGAACGTTGCACTTGTAAAACAAGATGAAGTTTTGCGATCCTTTCCAGGTAGATGCGGTTATTTAGTCAGAAAAGGTCGAAAAGTCCCTCGATGACTGTGGGGAAAAAGATCACTCTCCACTTCGTGAACCGCACTTTCCATAGCCAGACGAAACTCGATAAACCCTGTGAAAAATATAGCTACCTGAGGTAGATCTGGCCCGACTCGATGGTAATGCAACAAGATACTGCAGGTTCATGGATTAATTTGAGTATTAAATCGGAGGCAAAATCGGCGATGAAGGCCGAAGCTTGCTATATCTTCTGTACTACTGCAAAAGAAAAGTTGAAGTGGCGGTCGAAAATCGCGTCATGCTGCCCCGAAACTGAGACTATCTAAGCGCTCGTAAAATACTGAAGGATCTTTACGATCAGACTCACATCTTTGCAAGGTCCTTGTTGAACAGTCTGCTGTCAGCTGTGATACCTGTCGCTAAAGATGCCCAATCACTAAAACGTTGGCAACGAAAATTCAGAGCTGCAAAATCGCCCTATCTCACCTTGACTACCGTGTGGATCACAACCCAGTATTCACTTTGGAGAGGAGCATTCTTATGCTATCTCGGCCGCTGAATTATCGACGGGCACGACTTGTAGACGAAGCATCCGAGACTTCAGTTGCTCCGAACTTCAGACAACTGATGAAGTTCGTAGCAGCCGAAGCTGGAATTGCCCGAAGTCGATTTGGGCAGTCAGCACTGTCGGATACAGCCAGATCAATAGCCCCACCTCGTAACTCAGCTCACAGGAATGAATGTCAAGTAAACTTTGCTGGCTCGAAGGGAGAAAGTATATTCTGTACTCAAGGCGGAACGTAAAGCAGATAACAGCTCAAAATCCTGGGCAATGAAAGTTAGCGTCAGATGGCATTGGCCCCGGAAAAATTGTGGCTGTTTCGCGCTCCTGCAGGCAAGACATCGTGCAGCAGATTGTGCCTTGGCCACGGTATGTGGAGAGCCTGGGTGTAGTGCCAGGCACCGTGAACTACTGCTTCGCGACAAGCTGAACGTAACCTGTCCAGAAACGTATCACTGTGCAGCCAATTGCACCACTGGCTACGACGTAGAACTATGCTTTATCTTAGTGAAAATTAAAAGACCTAAATGGGCTGTGTTAACGTACGCACTCATAGATAATGGCTCCTATATGAGTCTGATAAAGAGAGGTTTGGTGGAACAGGTTGGCCTGGCTCAGATGCCCTCCTGTGTAGCTGTCAGAACCGTGAGTGGACGTCCCAGTATAGAGTCGGGGATTGTAAATCTTTGTTTCATATCCCCGGATAATTCGCCCAACTTTTCAGCGCAGCCTACTTTCTGTGGTAACCGGCTGTTCCCTAGATCCCCTCACATGGAATTGCGGTCAGTCAAGGGTAGATGGGCACACCCTATCGATGTTCCCATGGAGTGTGCTGCAGATGTTAGGTAGGAGTCTTGGTGGGTTCTGACGTCCCAGAGGCGCATTGGGTCTTGGAGCAACGAGTCCGAGACAGAAGCAAACCGTAGGCAGTCAAACCTCAACTGGAGTGGATGATCCTGGGACCCCCAGTGTTATACCACAATCGGGAGACCATCGTGAATAACACGACAAGGGAACGAAGCACCATCTCAGAACAGCTTCGAAGGCTTCATGATGCAGACATCTCTGGCAAAGAATCTAACAAACAGGCACCGTTATTGGAGGGCCGGAGGGAGTTACGATTGCGGAACGGTCCCTGAAACTCGTCCGTAAACACTATCAACCGGCTTTGCCATGGAAGACGATAGCTGAGGTCATGTCCAACAACCTGGAACTAGCCATCCGGAAGTCTTTCGCTCTTACCCAGAGAATCCATTAGGATAAAGCTTTTTATGAAAGGAATAAAGAGGTCCTGTAAAGAACTAAAGATATGGGCTACATAATCCCCTTCCCCACCAAACAGTTGACACCAGAGTTTTCACCAAGATGAGGCTTGCCACACCACGCCTTCGTTAACCTAAAGAAACCAGAAAACCTGGAGACAGTTCTAGAAGGCTCCGCCAGGTTCAGGGGTGATCCAAAAAGATCCATTGCTACAGGACCCCGGTTGGACCAATGAACTGGCCGGTGTGTTAACGCGGCTTCGAGAGAAGAAGTTAGCCCTGATAGCAGATGCCGAAGAAAAGCTTGTGCAAGTTCAGGTGGCCCCACTGGATCCTGGAACCATAAGAGTCCTGATGACCTAAAGCTGCAGCCGCGTAAGTACCAAATAACAGCTAGCTCCCTAGCAGCAACACGGTTTTGAGCGAGCTTTGCATCGAAACTAATGGACAAGTGGAATCTAGACTATGAAATTTTCTTACCATCTCGGCGTAGGAGAGTTTTTATGTGAAGGGCTGTATGAAATCATTCTCATCCGTTGCGTCGTCAAAAAACCTTCATAAGTTCAATTAAAGGGACGCTAAAAGGAGAGGGATCGTATTTTAACAATTAGCATCAAATATGGAGGAAGATTTGCATGCTATACCTTAGCACAACTCTGACGCCTCTACGACCGATATCAGCTCGAAAAATAACTTCAGTACAAAAGAACCTTGGCCTGGAAAGGGACACCCAAAGGGGCACTTTCTACTTTCGGTTGAACATGATTAATCGTGCACATTTGAGGAGAGGAATATTATCCGTTACCTCTGCTCTTCACGATCCCCCAGGTTTGGTAAGTCCTTCCATCCTACTAGAAAAGGTGCTCCTTTAAGATTTGTGCCGAGAAGTTTTGGGTCGGGTGGGTAGGATTAGGGACAAACACTTGAGGTTGTGAAACTCCTGGCTGAGCCTCATGACCGAGCTACCCAACTCGAAGATTCCAAGATTTTTTAGGATGGAAGGGGTGGTTTGAGGGGATGTTGTCTCCAGGTTTGCATTTCAGCTCCTGTGGCGGGAGTAAATTGTACCATTTGTGCTGGGGTACGGTAGAAGCGACGGAATCTTAGGCTGGCCGGTGCGCAGGTGTACCGCTATAAACCCTGAACCCCAAGGAAAGTTGGAGGGCGCCGAATCTTTGGTAAGAAAGGGGAGCCATAACTGGATTCTGATTTAAGCATGTCAGCCGTGGGAACCCGTGGTGGATTTGACGGTTGGTTTAACCGACAAAGCAACCGAACTCGAGGCTCTAACTCAAGATCAATCCAACCCCAAACACTCACTGCAAATTTGTGCTTTCCAATAAGGTTCCGCTCCACACCTACTAATTAGCTGGGCACACAGATCATCCACCCCCATTTAAACGCATCTTCATCTGTGCTGACTCAATCCTGTATAACGTCTTCTTCCCCCAACATGGGTATAACAACTTCCTCAGTCGAGGCTACTCTCCCTACAAGGCAGGGTAATCCCCCATCTGTGACCAGTGTCTCATTCCTGAATCCGGACGAGAATGTTCTTCATGTTGCGCTGTCAACGGATGCACTAAAAAGTGGATTCCGGAGTCAGGCTGCATAGATAGTTGAACTAAAGGTCACTGTCAGCACCTCTAAGAATGAGATAACCAACCAGAGGAGCTTGGTTATCAAGTCCTTCTCGGCTACTTGGGCGGCCGGTCAGGTGTGTAGAGTATCCGAGCCGCAAACTGTTGATGTCGCCAAGAATTCGCAAGAGACCGACTAATGCTCCAAGCGGGTCGTCCTCTGGGGTAGTCTGCTCAATCCGGGTCACCCTCATGACAATTATGCTCAGGTGTTCAACCGCCTTAAGCTCCCACCTCCATTTAAAAGTCGATCCACTTGGCTAGTAACCAAAAGCACCAGCCGGGTACGCGGCATTTTAATTGAAGTGGGCACTACAGAGGCAGCCAAACGAATTGTTTCCTCAGTCGCTAATCCAAAGGAGGAAGTAAAAGGACTCAAGGGAATATCCATCGACGAGCCACTTCCCTTAAGGCTCAGCAGAGAGAAGACTAGGCCAACCACTCCACCAAAAGCTGACCTCAAGCTCAAGGAGTTGCCTGTCCTTAGTGCAACTCTCCTTCAGGATTGAGATCCATGTCCACCATCCGATATTCCCCTTATCACTCCATCTTCCGTGGCGGAACGTACCCCTAGCAGTGGACCTAGTGCTACTAAACCCCTGACGCCCAAAAAGTATCCCAAAATCAAAGTTGCTAATCAGACCGTAATAGAGGATGGGACACACCCATCCTCGAGCCCAGACACAATCCTGCAACCTATTTCTGCCGTAAGCCGCAGTGAGGAGGTTAATACCAAAAGGTATGTTTAGTGCGGTCACTCAAAGCAGGATCACGGACAAGAAGACTCGAGGCAGTGAATCCCACAGAGTGCACGAAGGAGTACCACAAAAAGCAACCCATGCTTTCCGGAAATGGAGAGATATGGACCGTCCGCCTGGGATGATACCTCTCAGATTACTGGATGCCAAAACTCACCAGTCCCCCAAACAGATTATTTACCCTTTAGCTCCCAAATTTCCTCAGCTTCCGACTCCTTCGGGGCCTCCGTTCCTCCCCCAATTCTCACACCCTCCCACTCTCAAACCCGAAATTAGTTGTCTCTGGCGATTCTGCAACAATTCCTGAGCAGGCGCTCAAGTGATTTTACTGCGGTTGCCTGAGTGTGCTGAATAAGATCCCAAAGCTTCGGCAGCTTGCTGTGGATAAGAGGCCTCAGGTCATAGCCCTCACGGAAACCAGGTTTTCCCATGTGTCACGCAAAATCTTCTCTCGTTCTATGGTTTCATTTTATGCGCTGTAATTACGTTGCTGTTTTTTGCTTTTCAGACCATGTACGCTTCTTACTAGTTGAGTAAAGCTTTACATTCTAAATCGGTGTCCCGAAGTCTTTTGCATACAGTACGAACGTAATCGGTGACTGACGTTTCATTTTACTCAAATGGTAAAAGAAACGAACAAACAAACAAATGGACCGGTATTTGCATCCGGATAAATTTGACATTGACGTGAACGCTTCCGATGCATCCGAACAGTGGACATACTGGCTTCGAACCCTCAATGCTTTCTCAAACGAGTGCAACCCGAAGAAGCCCACAAACTTGGCATTCTGGTTAATTTTCTCTCTCTGAATGTTTACAAGCATGCTCCTGAATGTCAGACTTTTGACAGTGCTATTTCAATCCTCCAGTCCTTGTAAGTCCGCCTCAGAAATGTGGTTTTGCCAGTTATCTACTTACTACTTGCAAACAAGAGATTGAGCAGAGCATAGACCAGTTCGTCCAGAACATCAAAACACTCGCAAAGGACAGTGACTTTCGTCCTGTATCTGCTGGAGAATATCGCGACGATGCCATGCGTGGTGCATTCATTACCGGTCTTCCCTCCAACTCCATTCGAAAATGACTATTAAAACAGTCTACCCTAAATTTTCAAAAAACCTGTGACATGGCTAGACTATTAGAGGCTGCTCAGAAACAATCTCAGTTCTATGCAACCGAGAATGCTCCCTGTTCTTCTTCTACTCCAATGTGCTCTCCACCAGCGACAAATCCAGTCAATCCAACGATCGAACCCGAACCAACTGTGCACGCTGTAAACAGAGAGTACTGCTATCTTTTTGGTTATTCCAAGCATCCTCGTATGAATTGCCCTGCCAAAGATGCCATCTGCGAGGCCTGTGGGAAAATAGGCCATTTCAAGCTTGCATTCCGTTTAACACCGATTAACTCATCCGTTAACTAGGCTGTCCGTCCTTTACTGTCCTCTGTTTTCACGGCTGCCCCCCCCCCTTGTCTGTCTCGCGCAACCACTCGAGTCTATGTGAACAATGTTGAACTTCAAGCACTCATGGACACTGGTAGTTCTAACAGTTACATTTCGTAGTCTGTTGTAGACTACCACCGGTGGGAGGTCCGACTATGCGACCCTCGAATAACAATGGCCTCTACGTCTCTGTTTTGCGCCATTACGACACATTGGTTGGAAAATATCCGCTACCAAAGCTTTTCGTATGACATTTTCAGACTCTCCGTCATGAGTTACATCTGCTCTGATATTCTAGTTGGCCACGGTTTTCTAGGGTTACATGACAAGGTGGAAATACCATTCGGCGGCAAATAAGGTAAGTTTTTCTTGTGCAGTCTGGATGCCGTCAAGGTACAGCCTCCTTTATTTGCCCGTCTATCGCTTGATTGCAGACCCATGGCTACAAAGTCTCTCAGACATTCTGCTGAGGACAAATACTCCACATTGACTGAGGTCCTGTATATCCTGAATGATGGCATTATCGAACCGTCTAACTCCTCTTGGAGAGCACAAGTTCTTGTAACCAAGAAAGCGACCCACAAGAAAAGAATGGTTGTGGATTACAGCCAAACTGTCAATCGCTCCACTCAGTTAGATGCCTATCCGCTACCTCGAATCGAAAAAATGGTTGAGGCTATATCTCGTTATTCAATATACAACACTCCGGATCTAAAGAATGCATGTCATCAGATTCCCATCACGGAGCACGAGTAGCCATATACTGCATTTGGAGTACGTGGTGCTCAGTATCAATTTAGGCATATACCTTTTGGGGTAAACAAAGGAGCTGACTGCTTTCAACGCACCATTGACGAAATATTGAAGGCTGAAGGTGTCATGCACACATTCGCCTACATAGACAACGTGACAGTATGCGGCCTGACCAGGGAAGACAACGATCGAAGCCTTGAGCGTTTCCTGAAGGCCGCCGCGAAGTACGGCATAACACTCAATACGGCTAAACCGTGACTGCCACAAATAAAATCCAACTTTTGGGTTACTTGATATGGCAAGGAGAAGTAAGACCTGATCCTGACCGGATGAAACCCTTGCGCGAGGTCCCACCGCCAAGCGATATGAAGTCCCTGAGTCGTGTCATTGGCATGTTTTCCTACTACTCGCAGTGGATACCATCGTCCTCTGATAAGATCAATCCACCTGTGAAAAACACAACTTTTCCTCTGCCAGAAAGTGTGAAACGGGCCTTCGAACTCCTCTAAACGATAATAGAAAGCGCTATGGTTGTGATAGTGAACGAAAGTGCTCCGTTAGTGGTCGAAACGGATGCTTCGGACGTCGCAATAGTTGCCTCATTGAGCCAGAATAATCACCCCGTAGCCTTCCTCCCTCGTACTCTTACAACCAGTGACAGGCATTACTCTGCTGTCAAAAAAGAAGCGTGTGCAAATGTCGAGGCTCTTTATAAGTGGCGACATTATCTCCTAGGACAACACTTTAAAGTTATCGCTGACCGACGGTCTGTGACCTTCATGTACGACGGAAGAAAATAAGCAAGATCAAAAATGGTAAGATTCAACAATGGAGACTCGGACTATCGGTGTATTGTTATGGCGTAACTTACAGGATCGAAAAGGACAATGCAGTTGCTGATACGCTATCTCGTAACATATGTGGTACTCTTTTCTATGCGGCCAGGTTAAGAGAACTGCACGATTCGCTGAGCCACCCCGGAGTTTCCCGAATGGCCCACTTTGTACCATCTAGAAATCTGCCCTATTCGATTGAAGAGATTAAACACATGATTTTGCGATGCAGCTTTTGTGCTGAAATAAAGCCACGATTCTATAAGCCTCCCATTGGTCGTCTTATCAAAGCAGCAAAACCGTTTGAAAGACTGAGCATTGACTTCAAAGGCCCTCCGCCTTCGACAGCTCGTAATCGGTATATGCTGACTGCCGTTGATGAGTACTCACGTTTTCCTTTTGCGTTTGCTTGTGCGGATATGCACTCATCTACCGTTGTCGACTACCTACGCCAACTTTTCACCATGTTCGGCATGCCGGCATACATACACTCTGATCGGGGAACGAATTTCATGTCGAAGGAGTTGTCCGAGTTCTTGCAGAATAAGGGCGCGGCTCTCAGTCATACGACTGCATATAATCCCCAAGAAAATGGACAGGTGGAAAACCTGAATGGCACACTTTGAAAACCATCACTCTCGCTTTATTAACCAAAGGTCTGCCAATCTTGCAATGGTAGACCCTTCCCCCAGATATCCTGCATTCTATCCGTTCACAGCTGTGTACGGCTACGAACTGCACCCAGTATGAAGGGCTGTTTAGCTTGGGTGAGTGTCATGCAAACTCTTCTCTCGCTCTATGGTTTCATTTTATGCGCTGTAATTACGTTGCTGTTTTTTACTTTTCAGACCATGTACGCTTCTTACCAGCTGAGTAAAGCTTTACATTCTTAATCGGTGTCCCGAAGTCTTTTGCATACAGTACGTACGTAATTGGTGAGTGACGGTACACCCTGATACACTTGATGCCGAGACATCCATTCCGGGTGCTTCATAGCTAGGCGGGGCCTCCGGCGGAGATCTTGCTGCTGATGCTATCAATCACTCCGATAATTCTATCCCTCTTCTGACCATAATAACCACTCTCAACTTCTCATATATTGATAGTTTTTGGGTTGTCCTTACACTCTGTAGGACAGATATCCTAAAGGTTGGTGTAGGCTATGGCCATCCCACATGCAATTCTACTGATATCCTAGGTCTCATAGACTTGTTAGGCTCCCTGAAAAGCTACGCAGACTTCACCCATCTGTTAGTCAATGGCGGCTTCAACTCACCTAGTATCGACTGGCAAAGTCCTGATGCTCCTGATGTCACCGTCGATGAACCACTCTTAGACCTCGTACTCTAGAATTCATGGGTAGGGAATGTAAAAGATCCGATCAGATATCGTACAGGACATGCCCAGTTCCTACTGGATCTGGTCAAAACCAATGAATCGTTCTTAACAGATGTGGTGAACTACTTGCCGTCCCCCGGAAAAAAATCACTATCCCGTTGGGTTCGATCGTATTGTGAAGTGGACTCCTCTCAAGTTGGCGACGATGGGAGAAGGACAAGTTACAATCTAACCAGAAACCGAACACCTTTTGTCTGCCAGCCATTGGCGGTGTGGTTACTCCGTTAATAGAGAACATATGACCAATCTCTCTGCCGAAAGACATGCTCACGCATTTGTCATCACTATCTGGGAGGTTCCAATCCTCGGACCAGCGTTTCTTTTTATTGACCGCAGCTTGCAGGTTTTCAACGCTTGAACTCCATAGGGTTACATCGTCTGCGTACATGGTAATGTTCGCAGGAAGGGCTGTCGGAAGATAGTTTATGTAGACCAAGAAAAGAAGGAGACCTGAGATCGACCCTTGTGGGACCCCAATTGTTACTGGAGAGGGTTGAGACAAAAAAAATCCCCACCTTAACCACAAAGGTGCGGTCGGTAAGGAAACTGCGTAGGATTACAAAATGAAGCCCGTAATCCCGTATGTTTGCAGCTTGTAAAGAAGAGGGGCATGGGGGACCTTGGCAAAGGCCTTAGCAAAATCGATGAATACAGCGTGTGAAAGCTGGCCATCATCGCAGGCTTTCATCAGACCATCCATGACAGTGAGCATATTGTTGACGCAAGATGTACCAGGAAGATACCCATGATGAGACGGGGAGAGGATAGTATTACTTTGCAAGTGGGAAGAATCGCATTCTTAGGAATTCGCTCGAAAATTTTGCTGGTGATGCTAGTGAGACTTATGGGTCTGTAACTAGAAGCAAAATGTCTGCCACTCTTCTTATAAATGGGTACGAAGACTGCTTTTTCCAGCTGCTGGGGAAAACTCCATCGTCAACACATCGCTGAAAAAAGATGCATAAGAGGCAGCTTATCTGACCGCTGTTTCCTTGAGAGTGCGAGTGCCGATTAAGTCGGGACTCATGCAGCAATACTCCTTGAGCCCGGGGAAACCTTGTGCAACTGCACAAATGAGAATAGTTGCATGGATAAGGGCAGTGACCAAAGATATCGGGTGCATGGCGGTTGGGTATGCATCTGAAAACTGTACGAAAGTAGGAGTTGAATGCTGAATGAGAACAAGTGACGTCGGAACTGTGCTCCTGAGACGGCGCAGGCGCTGAAATTATGATGCGGTATTGTTCCTTGCCCGAGTAGGTACAGGTCTTGAGGCTGCACTTTGATGGGGCCTAATCTTGTATTTTCATTTGCTGCGGACAATACTGAAGTCTTCTGCATCGCGGACAAGACCTGTGTCTTCACACCTAACAAACGAACCTGCGCGCTCGTCTAGAATGCGCATAATGGGGCAAAGAAGGGGCCGTTTACCGGTCCGTGGAAGACGAATTCTGGGAATAAATAGCTTATCAGCTGAGGAGATCCACTCTTTGAGATTCTCCGCCACTTCATCAGCAGAATTGCCTAGGTTAGCTAAGTTTGGCTGGGAGTGAATAAAAGCACAGACTTTGTCAAAATTGGTCTTTTTGAAGGATCTCAAAATTCTGATTTCTGAGGGCAGAGGAGGCCACTTCACGGTATGATCGAACCCAACGAGATTGTGATCACGTTTGCCGAGAGGTGGCAGTTGGTGCTCCACGTACAAATGGGACTCATTCCTTGAAGCCGAAAAGCCATTTGTTTTCAAGAGCAACAGAAACGTAAACTGTGGCTTATGACCGAGGGCTGTTCACCATAGAGCAGTCAGTAGGGTTGATGACCCTGGGATCATCATGAGCAGTGACTTCAAGTGGTCGGAGCAGTGTAACGCTGCTGCGCAAAAGGCTCGTGGTGAGCTCTTTAGACTGCGATCAGCATTGTCTTGCCGGCCGCCGGAAATACTCATACCTATTAACTTGGCTACAGTACGACCTCACTTAGAAAGTGGCGTTCAGGCTTGCTCACCCCTCTGCAAAAGGGACACCTCCTGCCTAGAGAAAGCTCAACGTCCCGCCACGCGAATGGTTGAAGGGCAGAGGGGTAGGACGTACGGGCAGATACCCTGTGATCTGAATCTTTTCTCGTTTAAAAGGAGAAGTCGTGAGGATCTCATAGAAACGTTCAAGGTAATGGATGGCTTCTCTGGCCTTAGACCAGTTAGTCTATTCCAAGTGGCCGTAGATTCCAGAACAAGGGAACATGAAAAGAAGCCGATAAAAGCCCGAGCCAGGTTAATGGCTAGATCGCACTTCTTCAGCAACAGGGTAGTGAACAGTTGGAACGGCCTGCCTGGTGGAATGATAGATCTTCAGACCGTCCAATCCTTCAAAGGTGCCCTAGATCTCAATTAGTACGGGATATTTCTTTGTAGTGAGCGTTGAGTATGGTAACTAAATGGGTGACGGGGAACACTGTGGTCCTTCTGGATTATGGCTCAATCGACGTTTTAGCTCATTACATAGTGTCCCAGTGAACACTCACGATGCATTATTTCCCTCGCAGTTGACGCGCAATGAGGTTTTCCATTTCTCTCTCAATTTAAGCGGGAGTTCGACGAAATACACCCGGCAGTAGTGGGTGCATAACTGTAGTGCATACCATCGAAGGAATTCTGGACGCTCGATTAGCCATGGCCATTACCTGTCCTGTGCAAACTAAGCTGAACTTAACTGAACATCTATTTGGAACCATTCGTTTGTGACGACCAGGTCCATTAGGGAAGGGGCCTGTCATGTGCGATTTGTGGTCGGATCTTTTACGTTCTGTACATATGAGTTCTTGGATACGAGATCTAGGAGGGGTTTACGAAAAGTAAGATCAGCATCCTGAACCCTTTCGCGTTGTTCAGTGTTCTACTTTCTTGCTCTCCGGCAATACCAGATGCGAGATACTGTCAAGATTCGTATTTGAATCCCTCACTTTTTCCTATTGCCACTCACCTGGTAAACTATCTTTAACTGCGTTACACCGCCGAGTCTCTCAGCGTGATACTTGGAATTAAAATCTGTGTGATTTTTTAACCTGTGGAGCATTATGCCTCCAAAAATAGTCAGGAACTTTGCGCCCATGTCTCGTTTCTTCGAAGGTTGTTCGTCCCCGCCAAAAATCGTTTCAGTATGATGGGTGTGACGGTTGGATCCACTTTGAGTAGTCCGAAGTGGGCAGCGACCTCTACAAAGCCCTCGATAAAATGCCGTGTAAAGTTGCTCAGAGTGCTGTGCATCAAACGCAATGAGCTATCAACAGCTGTTTGGCCGGCAAAGAAGTCAATGATGGCGACGCCTTTCATCACAGATAAAACTGGTTCATCGTCATCATCATCGTCGTTGTCCCCACCGTCAACTTGCTCCTCATCATCGATAGCGCCAGCGGTAGCAGCAACAGCACTTTCGTCGTCATCATGTTCACCAGTGTCATCACTGTCACCTTCATCGCCGTCAGGGGGGAAGAAGCTCGCGGAGGTTGTGGCTTTCGATGGTATGATAGTTGCCAGTGCACAAATGCCTTCTTCTGTTTCCGCTGAATCTGGTATTGAGAAGGTTAGGGTTTTGGGGACAAAAAATGTCAGTCATAAGGGAGCTAACTACAACCCAAGTAGCACGTTGCCCCAACCTTTGGGGTAAACCTGGGGCGTGCCCCAAATTGCTTCCCTAAGGTTGGGGCTAGCCCCAGGGTTGCCCCAAGTTTGTCCCATGCGTGCCCCATGGGGCAAACTTGGGGTGTGCTACTTGGGAAGAAGAGGAACTTATCGTCCCAAGAAGGAGCAACGTTGATCGCTGCTGTCACACCGGCAGCTGTCCCTCCATCGGTCTCTGAGTTAACGACACTCCCCGGTCACAGATTCTTGGATAAAGGTGCATACGGGTCAGAACTCACCTCCGCGGGATCAGTGCCTGCTGGTAGCTGGAATTCCGGAAGCAACGGTGTCACTTGCTCAGTAGCGTCTCGATCACGACCTTCTTCACTTACGCAGCATATTCGAAAAACTGTTCTCTGCGGGCGAAGAGGCGCTGACTAGGTCTATACAGGTAAAAACAGCTTTTCGTTATGGCAAAATACGCGGCCTCTGAAGGTTGTTTCTTGCGAACGGGCACAAGAGATCATACGGCGATCGCCGCATCTAAGAGACGGGGCTGCCCGATTGTTGCGTGACGTGAAACCAGAGGACGGGCGGAAATTTAAGCGATCCCACACAAACCTTCGGAAACCGCGCGAACGGCGAGGACAGTCTGTACATACGGGATTTTCGGGTAATGAGAAGGAGGCTGCGGGTGACGTGGCCACCAGTGACTGCGGTGACATTACCAGCTCCAGCCCAGGGGGATGCTCCATTGGGAATCTCATCAGTGTGTCGTGAATGGAAAGACAGTAGATGTGGTTCTGAGCAATGTTAAGGGGCTGTTGAACAAACTTGAGGAACTGAAAGTGTTCGCTATAGCCCGTAGACCTGCGGTTATAGCACTGACTGAGACTTGATTGTATGACGAGGTTCTGGACACCTGTAAGGTTGGTTGGACCTTACCAAGCTGTTTCCTTATTACTCGCGTTTGCTAGTTCTTCCCAACACGCTTGGACCATTTGTCCGTTACAGTGGTACTCTGCAATATGCCATCACGATCACCAGGACAATGTTTCTTACAACCCATGAGAAGGAGAACACTAGGTAGGGAGAGAGTGGTTAGCGTATATTGGAAAAGCGTGCGTGAAGCGTGCGCGGGCAACTTTCAAGTGTCCACCGCGTTTGGTGGCACGAGTTCAGATAAACAGTGGTGTGTTAAACAAATTGACAAGGGTTGAATGCCACTACACACCGAGGTTGTTCTTCAGGGGTACCACTTGTTCGTTCTGACCGAACTCGGTTCAGAGGTGGTGGCGGTGTGATAATTTATATTAAAGACGGCAAATCTGCTCATCTGCTTGATCGTTATTCGGATCCCCAAGGGCTTGGCGAGGCACTTTGGTGTGAGGTGAAATTAGTTAGTAGTGGATCCGTGATTTTAGGACTCTTCTACAGGACGTCTGATGCAAAGCCACCGGACGTCCTAAAGTCCTTGAGGCTCTGGGAGTTTGATGGTCACTGTCTCGTCCTAGATGACTTCGGTGTGCCTCACATTGATTGGGCGGCATCCTGCTTTACTACAGCAGCTGACAAATTTTCCCGAAATCTGCTTACCACAGTATGCGATCTAGCGCTGTACCAACACGTATCTCAACCAATTCACTTCCAAGGTGAGCAATCGTCCATTCTAGATTTTGTTCTCACCCCAAGGATGTTGGACGTCTCCAAGATTGATACTCTACCTCCTTTAGGTCCAAGCGACCATGCTGTTCCGTACACACACTGGAGATGTGGCGTCCAAACATCTCCCAGTCCACACTGCGGACCATACGTTTGGCGTATAAACTTTGCAGATATAAGAGAAGCGGCGCGGACTATGATATGGGAGCACGATGATTCTGACAACGTGAATACAGGTTGCAGTAATATCCGCGATGGGATCCTTAAGCTGGTTGATCGCTTCGCTCCACCCCACCGCCAGCGTTCTCATGCACATGGTTCTCCGTGGTTTGATAGAGAACTTCGATGACTGCTTCGCAAGAGAAATCGGGCATGGCAAAGGTATTGAGAGACCGGCGACGGCTATGTTGTGTACAGACAAATACGGAGTCTTTGTTTATCTCTGAAGGCAATCAAGCGGAACAAGTTTGAGGAGAGGCTGACAGCCGACTGTGTTAAGGCACCTAAACGGTTGTACGCGTATCTCAAACGTCGCACGAGAGCGACGCCGGGCATACCAACTTTGCTTCCGGCTGAGATCATCGCTAACTCTGACGAGGCTAAGGCTGATGTCCTAGCATTATGTGTCAGTGTATACAACGGATCCCGCAACAACCCTTCCGCCTGTTTCGCCATTTTCGGAACCCGTCAACGCGCCTTGTTATTTTCATGTGGGCCAAATCGCGGCACAACTACGATCTCTCAAGTCTCACCAACCAGCCGGCCCTGATGGAATGTATCCTCTGGTGGTAAGTGAACTCGCCGAGATCATTGTATCACCAATCACCAGGTTGTTCAACACCTCGCTGGCAGCAACGCAACTACCGGATGGCTGGAGAGCCGCTATTATTGTTCCGCTGTTCAAAGGTGGTGACAAAACTGCGGCTGTCAATTACCGTCCTGTGAGTCTTGTGTCGTCTGCAAGGTCATGGAACGTCTCATAACCAAGCAGGTGCAGGAACACGGAAAACCGTCACCCGTACAGCCCCCAAAAACATGGTTTCCGCAAAGCCCGTTCCTGCTTGTCGAATCTTCTGCTTGCTCGTGAGAGCTGGGCTGAAGCGAAGGCTGAGGGATATTCCACGGACATCACCTTCGTGGACTTCAGCAAAGCCTTTGATAAGGTTGCACATGACCCTCTCCTTCGGAAGCCCAGATTTGTGGAAATAGCTGCTCCCTTGCTAAGATGGGTTAAAGATTTCCTAAGAAAACGGCGATTGGCTGTCAGGGTCTCAGCAACCATCTCCAAGTGGCACTCAGCGACCAGCGGTGTTCCCCAGAGGTCTGTTCTTGGACCGTTATTGTTTCTCTTTTACATAACTGACCTTCCCTCAATTTTTTCATCCTCTTATCTCCTGTTTGCAGATGATCTGAAACTTTGGCGCGCACTTCGTTCGGATGCAGATAGCCATATTCTACAGGAAGATCTAAATGCGCTTTTGCGCTGGTCCTCTGAGTGGATGCTGCCACTTAATTTGTCAAAGTGTGTTCATATGCATGTGGGTCGCTCTCAGCTGCCAGTGAGTCACCACCTCCATGGGAGCCTGCTGCGGATAACAGATTGCGAACGTGATCTCGGAGTTTTGGTGTCTTCGTCGCTAAAAACCAGAGCTCACAGAGACAGAGTGTGTGCTTCCGCCTGGACTATCCTTGGCTCAATTCGTCGATCGCTTGGGAACCTACCGTACGATGCCTTCCGTATGCCGTATACTTCCCATGTACGTCCTAGATTCAAAAATGGTGGTGCGGCTACTTATCCGTGTACAGCTGCGGAATCAACCAAGTTGGAAAGAGTGCAAAGGTCTGCTACCCGTCTCATCTCTGGATTACGCGGGGCCAACTACAACGAACGTCTTGAAGCAACTGGTTTGTTTCCAGTAGCCTATCGGCAGATGCGCGGTGATCTCATCTGCATCCGTCGTATCATTCGGGGTGATCTAGGACCAGAGTTGCAAGCGGATTTCCCGCTCCGTGGGCCATGTGTGCGCAAGCACTCAATGACACTAGTGAAGATGCATTCTATTGGTTTGCCGTTAGTCTTCCGCTTGTCTCGGAGGATTACAAATCTATGGATGTGGTGGAAGAGGTCAACGACAAGACATTCGAAAGGAAACTTGACCAGTCTTTGTTGGAGTTTTGATGTTCTACTCAATCTTGGGTTCATGCCAACGAGCGGATTGTGACGAGGCTTATACGGATGATTTCCGCTGTCTCTAACGTGAAGAATAAATTACATGAATTGTCGTTGTGGCTGCTCGTAAGCCTTGATGTCCCTCACCAAATATGGTCTCCACGCTTGGATACAGTTTTCTGGGTGCGATCTCACAAATGCCTTGTATAGTGGTAACGACTCGCAGTTTCCTAGAGCTGACCGCCCTACTTAGCTGGTGCAGGACTCTAAATGCTTTCTGCATTACTTTCTGACACCGGAGACTTGGTTGAAGTTCGGCGCTTACCATCACCCGTAAATATCGGAATTCTATGGTCTGATTTAGTGCCCCACCAATAGTCTGGTGGGCCGTGGTTCTTTCTCTTTGACGAGCTGTTGACATTTGTTCAGATTGAGGGAAATACCTCACGCCACTGGCCACTGGTATATCTTGTCTAAATCACACTAAACAGCCTCATTATCTGGTGTTCCTACCACCTTGACGTCGTCCGCGAACGAGAAGCACGGGTTTCCCAACCCGTCTGCAAGATCGTTAATGTATATCATGAGCAATAGGGGTCCCAGGACTGATCCCTGCGCAACACCACTATATAATCTCCCATTATCCGACAAACAGCCCCCTACTCTCACACAGAAATCTCTGTCCTTTAGGCCCTGTACAATCTACTTTTATGTCTTCACCGTTGGTTGGAACAATTTCATTTTTGATTCAAGCAGTTTGTGGTTAACAGAATCAAAGGCCTCCTGGAAATTCGAATTACAGACATCCACACATTCCCCTCTGTCCACTCGACGGGTCACCTCATCCAAGCAGCTTATTAGATTGAGAAGACAAGAACGCCTTTGCCATAACCCATGCCGGGTGATAGTTAATAGTTTGTTCCCGTCTAAATGACTTACTATTCTATCTCGTTTTGAGCACCACTGATGTCAGGTTTATTGGCCTGTAACTGGCACGTGTGTCTCTGTCTCTATCTTTATAAACGGGTGTGGCGATCGATATAAGCCAGTCTTTAGGTAGTTCACTCTTGCCTAATGGCACATTGAACAGCTTAGCTAGCGATTCTGCCAAGATGGACGTTAGTGGCTTCAGTATTATTGGCACGATGTCGTCGGCCCTGTCGCCTTGGACACCTCTAGTTTTTCTTCAGGTCGCACAACACCTCCCTTGCGTTACTTTGTTCGCCTTGCCTTTCTGAGACTTTTCCTAGTCATAAGTGGCCCTTGAGCACTGTGGTTCTCTATGTAATTGCCAAAAAAATCTTGACTATGTTCTGTGTGCTCTCCGACTCTGACATAACCTGCGGCTTTTCTCAGTGCTGCGTTTGACTGAAGGTAGTTGTAGTGTGCTTTGAGATTACATTTGGCGTTCCACCTAATAAGTCCCTCATAGTTATTCATGCATTATCACTGCATCTTGGATAGCCTCCGTCTCGCTGTCTTGGGTTGCAAAAAGACCCGGCATCCGCTGGTGCCCCTGTACTTCTTGAGTGCCCTTTGTTTCTGCTTCAAGACCTTTCTCACTCCGTTTGTCCATCACGGTCGTAATCCGTTTCGTTTGATCCTCCTAAGTGGTACGATGACTTCTGTTATTTAAAATATCTTACTTTTGATCCAACTACATTGGTGTTCTATGTTGTAGTTATCGCTTACTATTTCCCAGTCTCTCAGGAGGCCCAGTTCTACGAAGATATTCTCGTCTATCTTTGATAAGTTCCTTCCAGACTTATCAGGCTCGCGTATTCCCTGCCTTTCGTTCTCTTGCTTGCAATCCACCATTCGACTACTGCAACATACAAATCACATGAAAGTCGAAGGAGAGTGGGAACTTTTCAGCCCTCAAGTGCAAGAATCTGGACGTCCACTGGTCAAAGCCACACTTTCTGTGACCTGGTTTAATCTGGTGTGAGATTATAGATGCTCTCGAAATAGTGAAGGGTTTTACCGGTCTGAGGTCGAGATTCTGTCCCGGGAAGCCTCAGACTACCGAACGAAGGGGCGTGTGAAAACGCTTACTGAAATCCAATCGAGGTTAACCACCAAATCGCACTTCTTTAGAAATAGGATTGTGAACGTTGTATTTGTTTTCTAATTACATGCTTGCTTTTGAGTGCGGTGGAAGGGTTTTATACTCCGTAGCCACGAAGGCCCACGACACTGTTAGGGATAACCGCCAACCAAAGCCTGAGACTTGGAGTGGAGAACCACATAAAGCCCCAATAGGTCAGGTATGGTAATGGTCCGAACGACAATGGATTACAGTCTTAGATTTATGAAAGCAGCAGGTCGAAAATTCAGCCATTGGACACAAAAACAAAACATGCAAAATAAGCAAGTTGTCACAGATGGAAAAATATTTGTATTATTTCAACAGGTGAGAAATTAAGGGGGAACTATGGTAGAAAGTTTTATAAGCAACTCAGCTCTTGTTCTTTCGTCATCACTTAGAATCCGAGCCAGATAGGGTGTGGGCGAGTTTTTACACAGATTTATTCTTGACAAGTGCCAGGACGAGAAGTGGGTGGTTGAACGGGAACGGAAGAAGGCCAACTCTTCGTGGCTGGTGAATAGAGTCCCTAAGCATCTTATTAGCCGGGGTTGAACAGGACTTGGTTTGCCAATCAACAAGTTCAGTCAGGAGCGTCCTTCACTGGGCAGCTGCCTATGTATTCCTTCAGAATGCCGTGCTTCCCATATGCGCGCTCGACTGGAATACGGTGTATCTACCCCATTTTCCTCTACGGCACCGGTCGGTCAAAACGTTGACGTTGAGGCCTGCCTCCATCCGCCCTTCTTGCTTGCCTGGTTGGGGATTTGAGATCCACAGCACGGTTTGTTGGAAACATTGTCATAAATGGCTCAAAGCCGTAGTCGAGCCAGTCATGCTATGAAAGACTCTGCTTCGACCTCTGAAAAAGTTCTCCACACTTCGCATATTCATGATTTACTTATGTTCTGCGTGGCACCTCGCCTCTACTGTGATTTTGGGGAATAAAACAAAGCTATGTTATCCCGATGTCTTTTGGCAATTTCACATTTTAGTCAGTGGTGTGGTTGCATTTGAGCTGCTGCGTGATTTCCAGTAATACCCTTCTTTTCTGTGTATTCCCTGTTTCTGCTTCGAGTTGTTTCGATTCCGTGGTGTTGCGAATTGACAATCGAAACCATTGCATAGATGTGTGATAATAACGGCCGAAAAAAACTGTTCCGAACCGTGAAGTATTAGTCTAGCCACAGTTAACCTTCTGAATTTCATCTTGTTTGCAGAGTTTGCGAACTTCGGATAATTCATTTAGAGAAATGCGTGTTTTGGAACTTTATTCCGGTATTGGTGGAATACACTGTGCATTAAAAAGTAAACCTTTCACATTTAGTCAAACCTCTCAGAGTCAAAATTGTCCTATTCAATCCGAATTGCGATCGACGTCAATGATTTGGCCTCATCCGTTTACCGTCACAACTTCCCTCAGTCACCAGCATCCAATCGTGTGATTGAGGTACTTTCCCTCATACATTTCTAAGCTTCTCAGGG
The DNA here is from genome assembly GCA_948099385.1 of Fasciola hepatica. NCBI lineage: Eukaryota > Metazoa > Platyhelminthes > Trematoda > Plagiorchiida > Fasciolidae > Fasciola > Fasciola hepatica. The sequence goes on along the minus strand of CANUEZ040000027.1, from coordinate 5,313,244 downwards.
TCTCTCAATCGAAGAAGTTTCCCGAATGAGCGCTGATTTGTGGACCATGAGTCCACCTTGTCAACCATTCACTCGCCTTGGAAATAGACGGGATGAGGCTGATAACCGCAGCGTGTCATTTTTTCATGTGCTTACGTTAATTGCTGCGTGAGTTCACTTCCTATTTCGTTTTAATTCAGTACTGACAGTATCCGACCCAGTTTCATTTTTCTGGAAAATGTAAGAGGTTTCGAATCAAGTGAGTCCTGCCGCGAGCTTTTAAAAACATTAGACTCCAATGAGTACTTGTATCAGGTAAGTAGTGGTCATTGTCGACTAATTTGCATTGTTTTCTGGAACGTAATGTTGTGTGTTCATGGCTTCCATTAACTTTCCGACCTGGTCTGGATGACCCCTTGCTTGGTTCATTCTCTCTTCGATGTAGCAATTTCTTTTGACCCCGTTGCAATTTGGCATACCAAACTGCCGTCTGCGATTCTATCTGGTTGCGTGGCGAGGGCCGACGTGTACCAACCCGTTTAAAACAGATGACTCCTCATTGTGCATTTTGGACACACCTCCAATACATTTACCTCCTCTACCTGATTGCGTATGTTCAGTCTGCAATGGTTGTGTCCGGTAAGTTCGTGATAAGGGGGGAGAGTGGTCTTTTGGCTCGGTGACTTTCCAATCCATATTGTTCATAAAAATGTGTTCCGTCCCAGGTGCATTTGTAAAGTTTATTACTTCTGTCCAACCATAACTTACTAAGGTTTTTAGATATGAACGGCGTTGTGATTTCGGCCTTAGACTAGCGAGTGTTAAACGGCGCCTTTCTTGTGCGATGCTTGTGAATGCATTCAGTTAAGAAGGGTTACCTATAAACACAACGTCACTATGCCATCACAGAGAATCGATAAGCGTGACCCTGAGAATCAGTCTAGAAAACCACGTAACGCCCTAATAAATTATGTGTGATAACTGTCCGGGCAACAGCAAAAGAATGTCTACTAGTATAACTGTTCGCGGTGACGGGATGCGAACTTTGTATTTGGCCTGCTAGTCGGAAATTCAGACCCCTTGACCATCACAATGAGCGGAAATTAGTGGATTTCGACTTCTCACGAGGAAATCATGAAAAGCTTAATATTTTAATTCGGTCTGACACAGTTGATTTTACCGATAATTCACTGCGGCAGCCTGACGTCTGGCGGTTTTCCCCTCGTTTACTTATATCTTCCTTTGAACCATAATTTACTTTTACTTTACTGCGGCTGGATCCTTGCAGAAGATAAGTCGGCTTCTTGCCGATATGATCATGAAGTTTCATGGATGTTTAGTACAAAAGACGTTCCCAGCGTCGGCTTATTGTCGAGGACGTACCTCCAGCCTTTTCACAACCAAGTGCGAGCTGCAAGGCAGCAACATGTTGATGCGTTGATGCTGGTGGCTCCCTAGGAGCTTGTTCGCCATTCGATTGAATTGAATCCAACCCAGGATCCATACAACCCTGTTAATTCAACAAATTTCCTTCACAGTCTTCGGATTATACAGTGAATTTCGTTCCCCCATTCAGAGATAACTGTCTTTGCATGCCTACTACCATCTCACCGAGGTTTTTGGACTTCGGTTACCCTGAACCTGGTTTAGCCCGCCTGTCGAGCGGTCTGCCGGGGTGTGACTGCTGATGCATGCTTCAGTTTCGTAGAGCCACATGTAAAAGCCGGATACCTGATAAAAGCCTAAGAGATGAAAAATACCCCAAGGACGCGGCAGTCTACCAACTAAGAGGTGCTTCTTCAATCAGACACCTCATACACTTATTAGGACATGTCGATCCGCACTAGGACTCGTCAAACGTGGGTGAGTAAGTGCGTTCAGCGTGTTTTGGATTGTCTGTATGTACGTTTCTTTATCGTTTGGCACTGGTCTTGCCAGTGTGACATAATGTGTATCGAACTCGGCGTGTCGATCAAACAAGTTTATCGGGTGGAAGGCTTCGAGTATCGGGCGCTCCCCCTCTTTTTATCTTGGACGACCACATGGTCCGTTTTCGCGCAGTGTTTCGAAATGTGTGACCGTCGATCGGCGTGTCGTAATGCTAGTTTGTGTTCGTGTAGATGATTTGACATTCTGGCCGACTGAACCGATCACGGTGGCCGATTCATGCACTTATCTTCCGACCATAGATTATTCCTAGCGAGTACAAATTTCCCGCACAAAAAGCGGCACCGACTAACCTGGCGTCCTCCTGTGTCTTCACGGCGCTGCACTCAGGTCGGCCACATTGCTATCGGTTACCGCTGGCGTGGCTCAACTCAAGGTAGTCCATCATTTTGGTCCACGTCTGCAGATACTGATTATTTTGTTCTATCTCACTAAGTCTAGTGAAAAAACTTTCTCACTCTCGAGTCATCTCGGTTTACTAGCGCAAAACACTGTTTATAAATGAAGAAACACTGACATCAGTCGTTGCAACACAAACCAACTGGTTCATACTTGCATCAGGTAGCTTGTCACACGACCGGCTACCACTAGACGGGAATCCGTTCGCGTCCCCTCAACCCGCCACCTTGTCACTTGCGGATCCGATGGCTCAGGCACTGGCCTAGATCTTGGACAGGCGCTGACATGCTGATGGTTGACGGGACATGGCTGACTAACGACCATGAGTCAGCACACCCTCACACAGATCACGCTCTTGTCCATGCGCGTTTCGGTCTACGCCTCGTTAGTGGCCGAAATAACATTAAGGCCAACCGCTCCCCGCTGCTCCTACTGGATGATAATCATCGATCTGCTTCCCAAGTCGAGTTATCCACCAGGTTATCGATTCAGTCAAATTCCCAGAATCCATAAGAGCGATGGACAGAGGTCCAGTGGGTTCTATTTGAGGCTGGTAATGCTGCCTGAGGTCCAACAGTCAGACACACAGAAACGATGGATATCTGTATCCTCAGTAACACTTTTAGATATACGTAGATGGATTCCTCCGGATTCCGATACGATGGTGCACGGAGATGACTTAAACGTCAACTGATTCGAAGCCTGAGAAATGACCGTGAACAGTGGTGGACTGCGAAGTGAAGCTATGGCGACTAGTAGTAGCGGTGACCTTGTCCGTCTAATCATAAATACCGCTCCACAAACGCCGGGCGTCGGTGATCTGATCAAAGAAGCGGACGGCTCACTGATTCAGACTCAGGAACACCGTCTAGTTCGTTGGGCGAAGCATTTCGAGAAGCAGTTTAATCGGCCTTTATGCATGACAGGTTTGCTAACCAGGAAAATGGTTACAGCTCTTGTTGTAGATACCAGTCCTCCGTCGGAATCGGAGGTTCTCCATGAGATAAGCTATCTTTAACGACATAAAGCTGCTGGACCAGTTGGGCTGCCTTAGTCTATTTTCAAAGGCGGCGGCTCAGCACTTTTGCTGGAGTTGACAAAACTCGTCTGTTTGATATAGAAGGAACGCGTTCGTAAGATTTGATGTGAAACGGTGATCGCAATAATTTACGAGAAATGCGACCACAGAGAAAAAACGTTACTTAGCACCGCATCCAAACTGCCCGTTGGTGTTATTCTCCGCCGTTTATCAGCCGCTCGTGGACAGTGCCTGCGCGAGAATCAATCTGAGGTTAGACTTAGTTGTATTGACCACATATTCGTTGACAAATTTTAGAACATAGACACAACTTCCGGAGGCCCACCATTTCCGTTCTTCCTGATCTTAAAGCGGCCTTCGACTCACTGGACCGCACAGTTCTCTGCTGTCACTTCTTGTTGAAGGATGTACCAGAGAAATTCACCACCATCATCAAGTCCCTTTTGCAGCTTCGGCTATTTAGCCGAAGCTGTTTCACCCGAGTTCACCCTGGGAAGTGGTGTACGTCCAGGGTTCTCCTTTTCTTCTGTTCGCTTCAATTTCGGGATTAATGTGATCCTAGAGACCTCACTTTCCCAGGTAATGATAATGGCACTAAACATTTCTCAGGTGGAATAGCGTAAGACCTTGAATATGCGAACGACATACCTCTCCCAAGTGAAGATCCAAGTAAGTTACAAACTTTTCTGTACAGCTTGACGAACCGCGTATAAATGTTCAGTATGCGTTTCGCACCTTCAAAGTGCAAGGTGCTGTTGCAGAATTGAGTCGGTCCAACGCCACACCTTCCAGTTTCTGGGGAAACTGTAGACCAGATAGATAAGTTCTGTAATCTGGGCAGGTGCATTTCCTCCGGAGGTCGGATATCAAATGAGGTATCTTCGCGTATACAGAAGGCTCGTTTGGCATTAGCTAATTTGTGTCATCCGTGGCATCGACATGACATCCGTTTACGTATAAAAGACCGAGTGTATGCTGCAGCAGTCGGGCCCGTGTTTCTGTATAATTCGGAGACATGGCCACTGCGAGTTTAGTTTTTGCCAACCTCCGTCATCTGTGGCGTCGGCATGATATTCGATTGTCTGTTAAGGGTCGGGTTTACAATGCGGCGGTTAGGTCCGTTCTTTTATGCGGTTCAGAAACATGACCGTTAAGGGTAGAAGATAGGCGAAGTCTGTCGGTGTTCGAGCACCGATGTCTCCGTAGAATTGCTCGAGTATGATGAGAACACCGTGTAAGGAATGCTGAGGCTCGGGAGAGTCTTGGGTTCACGAACCAAATCATTAGAGGAAACATCGAAGGTCTCCAGGCTGAGATGGTTGGGGCATGTGCTGCGCATGTCCCCTGACAGGATTTCTCGGCGCGCCATGTTCGCTGACGGGGGTGTCGGCTGGAAGATGAGTGAGGGTGACCAGTCTATGAAATGGAAGAAAGGTATGAAAAACCTAACCTATGGACTTGGCCATGTAGGGCGTGTTAAACTTTCTGAGTGGGGTCCCAAAGACCTTCACACTCTATGGTTATATACGTTAGAGGGTATGGTTAAGTGTCGCGACCAGTGGCGTTCTTGTATTCACAAACTTTCTTTAACGACTTGATACCAATAGTTGCAGCTCTCTTATACCTTTCATAATCTTTTATTTTTCATTATTTCCTTTTGAGGTTGCCGCAAGAAGGTAACAACCAAAGCCACCGCACCTTTTTCATCACATCCTAGGCATGAAATGGCGTAGACCAGTCCTGATTTGGTCGTGCTCATCCTTGGAATAAGGCGACAAGCAAGGTGCCGACGGCTTTGTGGGCAACTCTGATATTCTATGGTTTTAGCATACGATCTACAACCTTCGATATTCCACGTATGTATGGTAATACGAATATGCCTCCCTTCATGGCCACGGTCTTTATGCCATTCTTCTAGGTCATGTACTGACCACCTCTTCCTGACCGTCTCGATGAACAGCGTACGTCGTGTAGGTTTATCGGTGGGTATGCGTAGCATGTCCCGGTCACCTTAGCCCGTTTAAATTCAGTATTTGTTAGTGAGTTATCACTGGTTCCCAACCTAACCTCAGCATTCCTTATGTGTTGGTGTGACTAGCTGTTCTGATACACTTCAGTAAGCAACACAACGCTCAAATACTGCCTCAGATATGATGTAGATGTCAATGGAGGCTAGGGCCGTTGCCTCATCATTTTGTGAAGTGATCCAGTAATCCTGCTCTGCGGCTGGGCACCCTAGCAGTACCCGTCCAACATCTCCCATGAACTGCACGACTGCGAAGAATTCCATACTGCATCAGTCGTCACGCAGGATAATCAGGACCGCTCTGCCCATCGCATCGAGCGGTGGGGGAGGGGGGTAGTGATAGGTGGGCTACTGCTCAGAGTTCCTTCTCTTTATTCAACGTTTGTCTCCGGTCCGCAACCACCTCTCTTTGCCCCCTCTATCCACCCATAATGCTCCCACTGGAAACACGCCCGATACTCGCAACGGTTCAATGCCAAATAGTGTCGGGAATAATCCTGTCTGGTAACTCACATTCTCTCAAGCCTCGTCAGCCCCTGAATCTCGGCTCCTTTGACGTGCGTACTCTCACGCACGCCGGTCAGCAGGCGTGTCTAGTCCTCACAATAAATTCTCTGAGGATCAATGTCTACTGCGTAAGTGAAACACGTATCCAGGATTCGAGCAGTATGATTCAGCTAACTGCTCCTGGTATCTCATCGAGGTATTTCCTGCGCACTTCAGGAGACGAAGCAGCTAGAGCTGCGGGTCAACGTGGTGTAGGAATAGTCTTGAGTGACAAGCTGAGGCTGCTCTTTTAGACTGGATCCCGGTTCATAGTCGTTTATGTGCTGTTAGACTCCAGGGGTCAGTTGGCGTTCGAAAGGATACCTGTGCTAAGCGCAGCTTGTTTGTTATCTAGGGATACGCTCCAGCAGACGGTGGCTCTGATACGAATAAAGCTGAGTTCTGTGGTAAGCTCACCACTCTTGTTTGCAGGAGCAAAGGTTCTGACATTGTAGTGCTAGCAAGTGATTTTGATGCACAAGTTGGAAAACTTAGTGCGTCAGAAACTTGTTTAGGCGGGCGTTGTGCATTACCCGCTGAGTGCACAGATAACGGTGATAGGCTTCTCCAGTTTTGTGCAGACAATGGGTTATTCCTGTCTAGTAGTAATTTCGGTATAGCTTGCGTCGCACGGTGACATGGCGCTTTAACGCTGCGGGTATACTGGACCAGATCGATCATATCGCAGTGAGCTACCGGAGAATGCCTTGCACAATCTTAAGGAAGTGGACTTGGAACTAGCATATAGTGAAAAGCTGCGTGGGCTAGATTACGCGAACGACATTGTTCGAATGCACGGAACATGCGCGACGTGCACTGGATAGACTCGCAAGAGCTGTAGCCCCATTCGGCATGCACTTTGCACCTCCAAAGTGTAAAGTAATGTCGCAAGACTGGACGTCAGCAGTTCCGAGTTTGATGCTCGATGGGGAGGTGCTGACAGTCGTCTACCGCTTCACTTACCTCTGCGTCAGCGTGACGATGGATGGAAGCACGGTAACAGAGTTGAGTACGCACATATCCAAGGCTCAAGCGGCGTACGCTGGACTGAAGCACTTGTGGCGGTGACCTGATATTTCACTGAAGTTGGAAGGTCTTGTGTATTGTGCCGCACTTCGTTGAGTTTTGTTGTATGGTTGCGAGACTTGAGGTCTGCGTGCTGAAGATGTTCGTCGTCCTGAGGTTTTCGATCATGGATGTTTGCGTAGCATCGCTTAGATTGGGTGGAGTAGCCGAGTGAACAATGCTGAGGTCAGAAATCGAATATTAGGTACTAATTCAGAGAATGTTCTGTCACAGCATATCCAGCCTAGTAGACTTCGTTGGTTGGGGCATGTGTTACTTATGGCAAACACACGTCTACCATACCGTGCCCTTTTTTCCGTTCCTCCTCGGGAGTGGAAGAAATCACATGGAGGTCAACAGATGACATGACAACGGGGAATGAGCAAATGTAAAGCGGACTTGGGAAAAGTAGATGTCTCACCTCTTCGTGGTAGGGGTCAAGAAGATCCCCCAACCAGTTGGTTGGAGACACTGAAGGACATGGCAGCGAACTGTGAACAGTGGCGATCGTGTTGTCACTTTCTGTCTAATCAGAATGATTGATCGATGTGCGTTTGTACAATTAGACTGTGTATTCCGTGTTGGCTACTAGGATGTTCTTTCGTTTTTCCACCCCTGTAGGTCCACTCCCTGTCAATCTTGTACACCCATGCTCTCTTATTCAACGTACAACATGGTGAGAAAGGCAGTGATAAGTGTGGCTTGCCGTACTGTTTAACCCTGAAGGATAATGTTGAAGTGATCCACCGTGACCAAAATGAACGTTTACGTCGAGTTGTTTCCGCCAGTGATCCAGCCACATCTGTCTCCATCAAGCTTTCGAGATGTATTCCGAAACCATCAGTTGGATGAGGGGTCAACCATAGGTTCTAGGTAATTTGACAACAATACCATCTTGGTGAATGTTCCGGAAGTTTGTCACATCTCGCTGTTGATAGGATTTACTTGACTTGTTGTAGATTTTGGCCTTACTACGTTGCTATGTCCGGCGTATGTTGTGTACGCTGATCGAGAACTCTGTGGTTAAGCCGTTTTGTTATTCGCCTGTCATGTACTTGTGCGGAATATTTCTGTAATCCTCTTGGAGTATGACTTTTCGACTTCCAGGAGCTAATTGGCCATATTATCAGGTTTTGTTCATTAAGTTTTAATGACGGACAAGTATTTCCATTTTGGGCTTTGCAGTGCTATCCGTTTTTCTATCCTTTGTTGAGTGCAAAATAGTTATGACTTTAAACATTTAGTTCATGAACAACTCTTGTCATTGTTCCGTCTACTTTCAGAAACGTAACGGCAAATAATGACAATTTCTCCGAATATCTCCCATATTGTCAACCAGTCGCCAATTTTGTCCATTCATTAAACGAAGTAGGTAAATCATTCTTGTTGTATATGGGTAGCACGAAGAGAAATCCTGTTCCATCACAAGTGACTGCCTAAAGCGGTACTTCTACGTCATGGACATTGTACGGCCGTGTGATCGAAAAACACGTTGTTTTACCAAAGGTTACACGAAACGAATAGAGGGCACTGGTTCCGTGCTACAGACTTCTCGCTTGGATTTGGTGAGTTCAAAATTTCATTATTGGTTCTGTTGTTGCATGTCTCGAAAACGATTTTACCCCATTTAAAACGTCCAGTTTTGGTGCTTTTGCAACGACGTTTTCAGAGTCGCTCCCCTTTGAAGTTTTGTGGCACATTTATGCCTATTCGCTTGGTTTAGCCTTTAATTGAGCTTGTCACTAAATACCGTGTGGGATATCTAAGTTGTTCATGCCCTCTTGGAATGGAAATGACACCATGGGGCCCAAGCTGTGACGCAGCACCGTGTCTATCAAAGTGTTAGCCCGAAGTCCCGCCCTGTGGTGGTTACAAATTGTGTTCGAACTTCAGAACAATTTCCCCTGTGAATCCACTTTTATTTTCCTGTTTCATGTGTTTGCATGGCATCACGCCCTTGTATTTTCTACTGAGTTATCAGCAAATAAATTTAAAAAAGTATGTAGGCTGCTGTTAAAGCGGTAAAGTACCGCCTCATGCAGAAAGCACGCGTCGTCCGTTTAGTCGGTGACCAGATCACGATGTGGGCAGATTTATCTGGTAATGTGAAGCAGTTTTTTATTACATGCTTGCACATTAGTGCGGTAGAAGGGGTATGTACCCCATGCCACGAAAGCCCACTGCACTATTAGGGATAACCGGCAACCAGACCTCGAGACTTGGAGTCGCCGTGAACCATATAAGGTCCCAATAGGTTAGGTGTGGTAACGATCCGGACGACAGTAAGTTACTGTCTATCACCTTGTTTTGCCCCGACTTATTATTCCCTCAGATTTAGGGTCCACAAAATTTACCTATCTGTGGGTTAAAGAAATTTAACGTAATGGTCGCCTATCAAAGCTGGCGTTGTTTTTAAGTTTAGACTCTTACTTATGATACACGAAGTGAGTTATAGTAATCAGGGTAGCTCCCATAGTTCGAAAATACATTGCGGAGGAGTTTGTTAGCAACGTTCACGTCAAAATCAGTTTGTTAGTTCTGCTTTTGCAAAGAGAAAGTTAGTAGGTCGGCGGAAAGCCGTTCGGTACAAAAAGATTGAAAGGTTGACGTCCGCAATCCAGTGACAGAAATTTGATAGTGACTAACTGCCTGTGCTGGAAATCGGCATTGAAAAGTAATGGGAATAGGAACAGTCGAGGCAAGCCCAGAGGAACAACCCCCAAAATAAAGGGAAAGAAAAATGGGGACAACGAAACAACTCTCCGGCGATGAGCGGGCAACTGCAAATCGCATTTTGCAGATGGGTTATCTGTCAGACAAAGAGCTGTACGTTGAACCTGGTCGAGAAAAAATAAAGAAGACCAAGCTCCACCCCACCTGTTTTCCTTTCATGGTATGTGATTTCTTTCTTTATGGACTTCATTCTTTGTTTCGATGTACATAACTTCCTACTGAGTTGTGTAGAGAGATCAGAACCGAAATGAAGTACGTGGGAAGTCGGTTTCAAATAAAATTAAAGTGGTTATCCTAGGATAGCCGCCAACCGTAACACAACAAGAAGTAGCGCGGTAATATGCATTGACGCGATAACAAATCGGCCATCTTGTTGACGCATGTACTGGAAACAGTCCATATCAATTGTTTGGAATTTAGATGAAAATCTTGACGCAGTGCGATGGCGGTGTAAAAAGTCCAATAGCTCTTCTGCCACTCGGTAGTTATTCCACATGTTTTATGGTACTCGGTGTAGATTTATTCGCACGCAAAAATCATGCATATACCACAGAATAACCCATCATACGTCATCAAAATTCCCTTTGCCGTTCAAGACTATAAGCACTACGGGTGTTTCATCGTGCTTCCTAGAAATCATCAGTCAGGGGAGTGCATATCCACTGAGTCGTAACTGAGATTGCAACTCGTGGTGTGAGTCATACACACGCTAACCACTAGGCCATCCTATGGGTTGTCTCGCTTCACTACTAAATGTTATGGTATTCATCCTTCATTGATTTTGAGCGTTACCAACTCATCACCTGCACAGCAGTTGTCTCCGGTGGTTCGCATATCTTCATTCAAAGCCCATGTATAATAAAGGTATTACGACTAGCCTGCAGAGCTTAACTACTTGGTCGCTTCAAGCAGCATGATATTTAAGCTGTATGCGGGAACAAAAAAAAACCGTTGAAAACTTGCCCGTTAACTTGCAGAATTCACCGGATTTGGGTTTTGTGTAGGTCCCCATGACTATGTCCTACTGTTAAGTCCTAACAAGCAGTATGAAGCACCTGAATAATACTTTGTGCGTTCTTTAATATTGAATTGATCGTTGACACGCGACGAGCAATATAAATCTACTCAGAATTGGTGCATAACGCTTATCATTTTGGACTTATCCCTGGTTTACGTGCTTCAGTTTTCTTACTGTTCACGGCAAGCTCATTTGAACATAGTCATAGTTTACCCGAGCTGACCAAACCACGTCGCGTTTTTTCACTGTATGCGGATTTCAGACATCTGATCTTATACACAGCAACTATCAGTCAGTGGAACACGATTCGGATGCATTGGTCTCTTTTACACGAACACTGGGACTTCGATTCTTCCACTCACGCGAGGTCGCGAATCTCATGTGTTTCCCATCTGACTACGGTATGTTCAATTTATTGCCCGACTTTTTTCACAGATATTCACAAACGTTGCGACCAGGTTATGATAAAAATACCCGGGTTTAGAATCCACATGAACTAGTGGTCTCTTTCTAGGAAAGTGTTTTCACATTTCATGCACGACTGTTTTCTCCTAATACGGATTCCATCCTACCAGGAGAAAAAGGATCAAATCAAGCTTCGCTACTTAGACAGCCTCATCTCTTCCGGTGGTCATTTACTTTATGTGGGATTATTTTGTTCAGTGATTCAAACGGTTATCACCTCAGCTAACTTTAGTGGCAAACAGAAATACGTTGTTGCCCAGCACTTTACCACACCTGACATATTCCGGAACTTGTATGGTTCTCCACTCCAAGGCTTGGAATCAAGTTGCTGGTCATCTGTTGTAGTACAATGAGTCTTCGAGGCTCGTACGCAGATGTTATAAAAAAGTGGCAGTATCACTATAAAAGTCATGTTTAGTTTGTCTTATACATTTGTTTTTCATCAGGAGTGAGGTATACACTACAGTTCGTGAAACAGTTTCGATGGGTGGACAAAAACAGCCGATAAGCAGAACTGGTGTTCGTAAACGTCAGTGGTTTTAATGACAATTTTCTAGTCGCATTGTTCAGTCCAAAGCCAGGCGTGAAATAGTTGAGTTAAGCTGTTTATTCCGACGCCAGTTGTTCAAGGATTGCGTTGGTCTGGTTCGGCTGTACGTGTTTTCTTCAACGGACTTTCTCGATATGTGTCGCGCAAGGGTTGAAAGATGGGTAGTGTTGGTCAGTCTGTGGTACAATAAGTATAAACAGTCAAAACAAATACAGTTGGATATTTTTAAGCCTCAGTCAGAGTCCACGATAAGCCGATGGACATGACTGGACAACGGTTTCTGTTGCATATGTATATCCAAAATGTTGATGAAGCAGAATGATTTTTTTCACCTCATTTTTGTTCACCCATTTAATTCCATTCTGTGTTGACACTCTAAAGAGCGAAAACTAACTGAACTTACGTACAAATTCAATACTACTTTATTTCAGATTGGTTTCTCATATTTCCACTTCACATGTCCTTCAACCGATTCAGGTGCTGTATTACGAACTTTTACTTTGACCAAGCGACCATCTTGTGATAAAAACCGATTATGTTTTCAAATTTATAACTCAATTTACTGCTTTTGTTCCATATCACTCAGAGTTCCCGGAGAACGTAACTGAGAAGCAACGCGTACGTTTGCTCGGAAACAGCGTGAACGTCCACGTAGTAGCACATTTGATGTTTTGGGCTTTCGGTGATCGGAATTTTCCCATCAAACCAACGTGAACAAATGAACCATAATTGACCAAAACACTCTTCCACTCATCTATTGTTTATGAATACATTGGTTTTTGATGTCTCTTATATGACGGTCTTGAGTTTATCGTGCTTACATTTTTCCACATTTCTTTACGCAGTACGTATTATGTTGCTGATTGGTCGTTCTAAGCACAGAACCTACCAGAGGGCAACTGACATTGTCCTTCTTTCGGTGAATGCCTCCGTCCAATGGATACAATGCGGTTGGTCAACGGGCTTGACATGTTTATCGAATTTCGTGACTCCGTGTCCATCAGAACCCCGTTTTTCACGCTTTCACTTTTCATAGACCAACCAAACAATCTGCAAATTATGTTCGTGACACAAAAGATAATTCCATCCTTTCAACAAAACAAGAAATAGCTGGTAAATTGCCACTGGATTTGTCTACTCATTCCTAGGGCGATTTTCTGCTGTCTTACTGGAACAAGTTGGTCGCTATCATCTGGTAGATTTGAATCCGGTGGGAAAATCGGAACCTTTTTCAAGCTGAAATGTCCAATGATCGTGGTGTGCATTGATGGTTGTAACTTCAAACGGTCTTACTACTCTAGAATTTGTTCCCACTGGGAATAACGATATCTCTTGATGGGCCTAAATGAAACGAAGGAATTCCGTCGTCTGTTGAGTCGATCAATGTGCTGGCAATGAGTTGTTATCGTTTAAAAGGTCAGTGAGGGATGGGCGCTATATTATGTGGTAATGATGTTAAGCAGACCGTGGAGTGCCAGCGCGGTCGTCGGTTGTTCGACTCAAAAGCGTTCACTCCGGGACTCGGTGAATGCGCAATGCTGATGTTTCTTAACAAGCTAAATCAAAGTTATTTGATAGTGACCGGAGCGTTGATACTGCCTGATTATTTATTTCATACATAAATGAGATATGTTGTTCATATTGCTTAATGGTCAGTTTGTTTTGTGTCAACTGCAAGTCATACAGTGCTCCACCGCTAGAGGATATTCTCGAGGACCGGTTACTCCCTCCGTGCGAACGAATTATCCCAGTCCTAACTGATTTTACTATTGAAACTCCACAAAGGAGAACACAGCCATCGGGTTGCTTATTTACACAGTAATAGAAAACGCCACTTGATCATGCGCCAAAGAAGGCTCGTAAGCCCTTTTGTCGTAAATATATATGTGCGAACATCGTAGGCCGTTCCGGTAGATCGCGAAAGGTCACTGGAATCATTTGGCGACCGGTATCAGTGGATATTCAGGATTTCCGCGTATGCTGTTTGCTGCTACGCCCTATCAGTTGTTTGTCGCAACCATTTAAATCTGCGTTGGTGATTGTTGCAGATATATTTTTAGCGTTTGGTTTCATAGATCAAAACTCTAGATTTAAGGGGTCTGTCATCACTCATGCTTCAAAACCTGCGGGATTTCTGAGGATCCAACCTCACACCTGTTGTGTGCGGACCGCCCAGCCAGTCCCACTAATGACAGTGTAGTAATGACGTTTCTTACGGATGGGTAGATATTAGAATCTCACGCAGTGGTAGGTTTGGCTTTTTTCCTGCCGTTTATGGTTTTTCCATCAGACGAAAACACCTTGTGTACGAAAGGTGCACAGCCGTTAGCATCACAAAGTGGCCATAAACAAGAGATCTCTGAATGCAAAAATGCTTCGCTGATGGATTCGATTCAAGTTGCGAAACTACCGTGTAGATCTGTACTAGAATTGTGCGCGGAATTGATATTTGCATGGTCTGTTAATGACAATGTGGTGTGCTACACGACCGGTCACTGTATCTTTCTCTTCGAATGGAATCTGATAAACAAGAATTTGAAAGTCGTGAGGAATGTTAGAAAACAAACCTGTGATTCGGTGTGCATCTGTTCGCGCTGAGATACCCGTAATTTTAATGCCTGAGTAAGAATACACAAGCTGAAGCCCACGTGAATCAACAAGTAATTCATAGTATTGCAGGAAATCTGTTTCTCAGTGTGCCCGTGGGAAAGTCCACAAATAACGTTGTCGTACTTTCAGGTTAGCCGCGAGCTGTCTGTTGCTGTAGGTAGGAATGGACAAACAAGTCGCCGTAGACAGTTGAGACAGTGAAATTTGTGGCTTGTCTTTATCGACCAGCAAGACAGAAACTTGGGCCCCAATATCAACTAGGAACCAAGCTTTGGTACACTAATCATGCACATAAAACAAGCGACTACACCTAGGCTACTGGCGAGAGGGGTCGCTTTTATTCGCTGACAGTGGCGGTTTCCGCTGCGTGCGAACACGGTTGTCCGTATCTACGAGCGGCTAGTTCAAACATGCAGGTAAACCAACAAAGATCGCTGAGAGACTTTCCTGGTTTGGTAGATTCGGGTGGGCTGTGGAGTGAGCCGTCTGTGTCGTTGCTTGCGTGGGCTAATATGAGGTAAGACATGGTCATTGTTTTTGAAATACAGTCGGCGGTACATGGATCGAGTGCCGAGGTCGCTTGAGCGACTCGTCCAGGTTAACATCCCGGCGATCGATTGATGTCGTAGCTATTAGGGAGTTAGCCCTATGGCCGACACATGCGACAATGTTGACAGCAACAGAAGCTGCTCGTTCTAAGAAGGAATCCTCAAGCGACAGTAGTCTGAACCCGAAAAGGTAACCAATCTAACCATGGTTCCTCTACTTCCGAGTCTTTTCGGCGGGCACTGCAAGTGAGCTAGGTTGCGGCTGGATCTCGTGGCACCGACAGGGTGCCGCGCCAGTAGCTGACGCAAGTTTTCCTCCCAAGGGAGAGGAAGGTGGGAAATGCTGAGAAATAGCCTTCTTAGGCCGATCGTACGGCTGCTCCTGGGGAGGATTCGAAAAGAAGTCTCGTCTCCAGAGACAACCTCTGAGTCATAGGCAAGCCTTTGACGTTGTCCGACGACCCTACGCGTCTTGAATTGCGGCATTAGGGCTGCAAACCAAACCTATGGACCATGTGACGGCAGACAGTATGAAATCTGTATCGAGCTTCGTCTTATCCCCCAGACATGTTTCATTTGCGATAACATTGTAAAAACGATAGCAAAAACCGAAGACTCGCCGGATATCTCCGGGAAGCAAGGGCTCACCGATATAGGAGACGTTTGACTAGCGACCTCAAAATAGAAAAAACCCGAGTCCGTAGACAGATGTAATCGTGTACTCTATATATATCTTGGCACCGAAATTGTACCGATACGAGGAATATACGGATACCAGACGGGAGCCACGGCGGAGCGAAAAGTGGACTGCGCGCGTATGGTCGGCGAAAGCAGAATGTGTCAAAGGCGAGGTCGATAAGTTACCTGGTGAAAGTCAGTTCGGTTAAATGTACGCAAGCGAAGTAAAATAAAGCAACCAAAATTAAGCGTCAGAGACGATCGTAGGGAAAACGAATCCAAAATGATTTCCGGAAAATGTTCATTTCCCAGAACGATCGAAGTAACTACAACATCAGCTGGCAGGATCGGTTTCGACGGGAATTGAATGCTAGACGAAAGAGGACGCGAGAGAACAGGAACAGGACTTCCCTTAGAGACACTACCCCATGTTTAGTCAACTGCAGTTCCTGAAGAAGAGGGGGAGGAGATAAGGCGTGGGACTTAAATAACCAATTTGCGTATACGTAATAAGAATGTCACCACAGTTGTGCCTTTGCAGGGCGTAACGGTCGGTTTGTAGAATGTCCTCTATTTGCATTACTGTTTAGGTTGTAGGCTGTTGTACTGCTCGGTTGTTCAGTTCTGAGCAGGCGTTCTTATTCGAGGAGGAGCCTCTGGTATTTCCGCGTCCTGCAAGACAGTAACGTCTGTCCAGATGAGCTGGTGACCAACTTTATGGCCCATTCGCTTCTTCTCGTAACCTCTGGGAGCCGGGGACTGATTGCTCAGTGCATACACCCTCCGGGTGAGGCTAGATATCCTGGATGCCTTGCTTAACCCTCCGCCACAGATGCCGTGAGCTTAGTGTTGTACGCCTCACACGCCACTCGTTAGTTTGGAATTAGGCTTGAGCCAACTCCCCTAAACTGACTATTAATCAGTCGATCTGATAAAGAGCGCCGAGTGTTCGTCTTCGTCCTCCCACTTTAGTAAAAACACCTTCAGTACGTTGAGGCAGTGTGTAAATCTTCTTCAAGGGAATATATGTCCAAATTAAGAAACAGAAAAGCTAGTCTTGTACTAAAGACAAAGCAGGAACCGGCTGCTAATGGACTTCTTTCTAATTGGATGAACTGTTAATGGATGTCTGTTTCTTGTTTTATTTAGAACGCGATAGGCACTTATCTCAGTTGAACTTTCCAGGACTTTGGTGAATGCTGGCACGAGTCTGCACCTTAGCGTGGTGTGATGGATTGCGTGCTTCCATGACCCAAACAGCCGCAGATGCAATCATGCCTGACAATTCGATGAACAGAGGCCAGACGAAGTCCAGTCTCCGAATGCATTGATAGGCAACATCTGGTTCCAACCACTATACCCCTAGAGAGGACAACTCAGCGAATAATCACGGAGAGAAACAGTCTACCGGTCTAAAATCCTCCATTGGATGGGCGTGGGAGTAGAGTACCTAGGGATTCTCTCGACGATGAGAGAAGTCATCGCACTTCATTGGGCAGCTATCGCCTGTCCAAGTTGCGGAGCCTCCAGCCCAAAGAGTGCTGCCACGTTCCGCTTGCCCCATAGGGTGCATGGGGCTGAGGACTGAATCCGAAAAGCGGACCGATAACGAGGCGCCAGTGTCAGGTAGGGAAACAGACTGCCCTTGCTATAAGTCTTGACACTTTCAAAGTAGATGTGTGCTGTGTCTCCGAAACGCGCATACAAGACCGCACTTATGTGACCACCCCTCGGATCCCAGATACAAACTCAGTCTTTCGCTTCGATCTTCGATTGTCAGGTGGTCCGGTTTCTAGTGCTTGTGGTCAGGCTGGAGTCAGAATTGCTTTAAGCATGAGAGCTGAACGTGCACTGCTAGATTGGATCCTAGTCAGCAGTCGTTTGTGTGCCGTTCGGTCGCACCGCTCTGTGCATGTCAACAGCAACGGATGGAAGCGTCGATGGTTATTCGGCATGTCTTTGTGTGCGCCCACTGACTGCAGTTCCCCTGAGACCAAGAACAAAGTCTACCAAGATTTGTCTCAGCTGTTTCGAAGCGTGCGTTCGACGAATCTGGTGGTCATTGTTGAGGATTTCAACACCCAAGCTGGCTGTTTGGGAGATTCTAAAAGGCACATAGGAGGCTCATTTGTTTTGCTGGCCGATCGTACCCTGACCACAGATTGTTTCTGTGAAGCACGAACTTCTATCATGAGAAGCGGCATAGACTCACAATGCGTCCTCTCACGTCTTCACAACGTTGGACTCATATTGACCGTATTGTCATTTGTCACCGCTGGCGTGGATCTATTGAACACTGTCGTTCCTTTTGGTCTACATATGTGGACTCAGATCACGCATTGGTGCATGCCAGCTCCTGTTCACCTCCCGTCCGTGGTCGCACCAACGCTAAGCCATCCGCCTCGCGCAGCTGCTTCTAGACAATAACCAACGATCCGTTTTTAAGCAGCGTTGTCTACATGGTTATCGATCCGGCCGAATGTCCAGGACCCAGATGAACGCTGGGAACCGATCAAGGCAGCCGTGTATGCCGCGTCTAATGCCACACAGGACTCTGGTTCAAGTAAACCTTACAGACAATGCTATTCCTCAACATCGATTACTCCGTTCCCAAATGACACAGGCACAGCAGTCAGTGTCATTCCAAACGAAGCAGATGGTGCAACCATTCTATCAACCCAACAACTTCGTGCCGCCAACGGCACTCCTATTGCTAATTACGGCCGTAAGTCCTTTACGCTGAACGTAGATCTACATCGCACTTCCCGCTGGGTGTTTATGGTAGAGGATGTCCCTTATTCCATACCAGGCATCGAGTTCCTTGACCATTTCGACCTCCTGGTGAACGCATGGTGCCGGAAAGTTGTCAATTGACAGACTTTTCTTTCCGTAACTGGTTCGTATACCTCCGTGTATCACGTCACGCCTCAGGTCGGACACCTCTATGCAGAACTCCTTTAAGCAATGCTAAAACAGTCTGGACCCCTTCCTGCGGTGACCACTAACTTCACTCACCATATTGTCACTGAAGGACCCCTAGCATTTAGCCGACCAATTCGCTTGGCACCAGACAAGCTCCGCGTAGCACAGACCGAGTCCGAACACATACTGGAACTAGGCATAATACGCCCGTCCAGTAGCCCAGGGGTCCCGCCCCTTCACATGGTTCCTAAACCCAATGGCAACTGGCGTCTCTGCAGCGACTATAGGGCCCTCAATCAAGCCACAATCCCAGATAGGTATCCCATTCCACACACTCAAGATTTAACTTCTTCCCTATCTGGTTGTTCTGTTTTCAGCCGCATCGACTTCGTTAGGGCGTACCACCAAATCCCGGTGGCTGAGGCTGACATCTCTAAAATCGCCGTCACGACTGTATTCGGACTATTCGAATTTTTGCGCATGCCGTTTGGGCTCCGCTAGAAGCCTAAACCTTTCAAAGGTTTATGCACGAAGCAACACGCGGTCTGAAAATGTCTACGTGTACTTAGACAATATTTTGGTTGCAAGTTATTCAGCGAAACAGCATATGCCACACCCGTGCGCATTTTTCGATTTCCTTAGCCAACACGGTGTAACCATTAACCCTGCCAAATGCGAACTAGGTAGGACCATCATCGCATTCCCAGGTCACGAGATCTCAGCCTCGGGCATTCAACCTCTGCCAGACAAGGTGGCGGCAATTTGTGACTATCGTGAGCCTCACTCTTACCGGCAATTGCGCCAATTTTCTGGTTTGATTAACTTTTATTGCCAGTTTATCCCCCGCTGCGCCGAAATAATGCATTCTTCGGCAGACCTTTTACGTGGAGGTAGGCGGAAATTCATATTTCCCGACACGGCACAGGCAGCGTTTTACTCGATTAAGAAGCTATCGCCAATATAGCACTCCTTGCACATCCCGATTCTCCCGCCCCTCTGATACTACGGGCAGATGCTTCGAACATGGCTGTTGGAGCAGTGTTGCAACAATTCGTCAGCAACGCATGGCAACCAATGGCTTGCTTCTCCAAGCATCTCCAACTTGCGGAGTCCCGATATAGTACTTCCAGTAGAGAACTACCATAAATTTATTTGGGTATTTAACACCTCCGGCACACACTCGAGGGCCAAAAGTTCACAGTGCTCACAGATCAAAAACCACCAGTTTAAGCTCTTTAGGCAGCTTCTGATCGATATCCGCCACTCGAGGTTCACCACGTAAACTATGTTTACCAGTTTACTGAGGACATTCAACACGTCTGTGAGGCACACAATCCCGTAGATGACGCACTCTCACGCGTCTACAATACTGACGACCAGCTACCGATGAGAATAGACCTAGAAGCAATCGCCGCAACCCAGACAACAGGTTTTAAGACGGGCAGCTCAGAAACAACAGCCTCCTATATCTAGTGCGAGTGGCCCTTCCATCTTCGCACGTAACTATTACTTGGGGTGAGTCACAGGGGCGACCCCGACCACTAGTTCCTTCCAGTTTTCGCCGACTGGTTTTTATCACTCCCCACAACTTATCGCACTCTGGTGTAACCGCCTCAGTTAAACTTGTCACCGTTCGATTCGTCTGGCCCGCGCCAAAAGTGACGTACGTCTTTGGGCCCGTGCTTGTCTTCGGTGCCAAAGCGTTAAAACGCGTCGCACTAGTTCTACGTAAGACAAGTTGTGTGAGTCGGACGCACGTTTCCAGCAAGCTTTCTTCGCCAGCTGAAAGCCGCCCTTCCTTCTCATGACAACTCTTTACGGGTCAAAGTTTTACCGACGGTCCTCTTGGGACCGCGTGACACCGGTAAAGATGACAATAGCGTTACGTCGGCTGAACTGGTTTCCGTTCGCACGCTACGACTTCCAGGTGAATAGTTTTCTCCATTAACTCCTGCGAGCTTTAATTACGGGGATTACTTATAAAGGCTGCCATACCAAATGCTGGTGCTAAAGACCACCCCATCAGGAGAAGAAAACTCTCAGAACCTACATACCTGTCGATCCAGCAACAGCCAGCCATGCGTTTATGCAGGTGGATGCAGCGAGATCACCATGGCAAACAACGGCCTTTTTCTCGAAGCGTCTTCAACCTGCGGAATCCCCATCTAGTACGTTCAGCAGAGGACTACAGGCAGTTATTTGGGTATCCGACACTTCCGGGATATACTCGAGGGCCAAAGGTTCGGTGTTCACAGATCATAAACCACTAGTGTACGCGGACATTCGACACGTTTCTCGGGCGCATAATCCCGTAGCAGACACTGTCACGCGTCCAAAATATCGACGACCCACTGCCCAGGGGCATACACGTAGGACCATTCGCCGCAGCCCAAACGACAGGACCTGAGGTCCAACAGCTTCCTGCATCTAGTGCCAGTGACCCTTCCAACTTCGCACGTAACTATTATTTGCGATGTGTCACAGGGTCGGCCTCGACCACTAGTTCCTGCCAGTTTTCGCCGACTAGTTTTTACCAGTCTCCACAACTTATCGCACCCTGGTGTAATCGCCTCAGTGAAACTAGTCACCGTGTGGTTTGCCTAACCTTGCGTCAAACTTCATGTACGTTTTTGGGCCCGCGTTTGTCTTCGATGCCAACGCATTAAAATACACCGTCACACTAAATCTACATAAGGCACATTCTCTGTGCGAAACGCACGTCCTCATCACGTGCATGTGGATCTCGTGGGGGCCTTCCACTATCCAACGGCTACGTCCACATCCTCACGTGTGCCGATTGTTTCACTCGCTGGCCACAGACCATACCTATTTTCCATCCTACCTCAGAGGAAGCTGCAAAAGCATTTCTAACTGGTCGGGTGAGTCATTTCGGTTGCCTTGCTGTCGTGACCACCGACCACGGTTCTCATTTCGACGGTGCCTCCCACGAGCTACTAAACAAATTCGGTAGCAGACACAACAAGACGACGGCCTATCATCCTTAGGCCAATAGCATGGTGGAGCGATTCCATTGCCAGCTAGAAGCTACCTTTCGTGTTCGTGATAACCCCTTGTGGAGTGAAGTTTTACCGATGGTTCTCTTAGGACTGAGTAACACCGTTAAGGCCGACATGGGTGTTACGCCGGCTGAACGGGTTTGTGTTTGCACATTATGACTTCCAGGTGAGTTTGTTTCTCCATTACCACCTGTGACTTTAAATTACGGGGATAACGCAAAACGTATGTCACAACATATGCGGATGCTAAAGCCTACCTCACCACGGGATCAAACCCTCAGCAGCTATACTCCTACCACTCTAGCGAGCGCCGGTCATGTGTTTATTCGAGTGAACGGGATGCGACCACCACTACAAGCGGCTTACTCGGGCCCGTTCCGTGTCGGGAAAAGAAATACGTGGCAGACGTCGAAGACAGGAAAAAGACCATCAGTATAGATCGCCATAAACCAGTCTTCGTCAAGGTAGAACCCACCGAATGCTCCCACCTGCTCACAACCTTCGGCTAGTCGTTCTGAGTCGGCATCTGTTACTCCCACTAGCTATTCCGCGTCACCGGTTGCGACACCAAACTCCACGGAAGATACAGCTGCACCCGTCAACAGGAGAAATTGATGCGGTCGCGAGCTGCAACAGCCAACGAGGTTTTCTGAATTTTTAAAAGTTGTATATATTTGAGTTTACTCCTCATATTACACTTACAGTTTAGTAATGCATGACTGCGGGACCACGTAGTTTATCACGACAGGAGTAGCAGCAGTCTGCATGGCGCCGGCATGTTCTCCTCAGACGAATATCCGTCCGCGCCCCAAGACGCACCTTTCTTGCGTTTCTTGCCTTCCAGCTCGTCCCGCCGGACGGAACCACATGGACTTCCAGGATCTCGCATGGCTCAAACACAACGCTCATTGGATCGTGACCGGAATCATTTGACGCCGGACCTTGGCTCGTTTACGAAGACGATAACAACCACAGCTTAACGGAACTTTGGGATATGCCGATAACGACAAACCCTACAATACAATCACCATTGCAAAGTCGCAAGCATGATCAACCCCTGTCAAATTCACTGTTGAGGAGGACGCAATTTTGCGGTCAACGCACAGCGACCAGTGTGTGTCATGGAGAACGGCTTGTGCTGGCTTCGTTGTTGTGTTCGACTGCGGTGGGAAGCATGGAAAACGCCTCTCGCCACCGAAGCCGACCTACCCATTGCGGATCGAAGCCCAACTGCGCCGGCCTGTAGTGGTACCGATGTGAAACACAATTACAAAGATTAACAAATTTGTTTATCTGAACAATTACCGAATTCGGTGGCGCCACTTGCTCCGCCCGTGTACACCGTCAACATGCCGTTGCGCTCCTTCAATACACACGATATCCCACTCCAGCTTTCCGATTTCTTCTCCTTAGCGCGCTGCCGAGTATAACCATTATCGTGTCACGAACCGAGGACCAGGGGCTATAGAATATACGGAGCAGGTTCTGACTTAACTTAGGAGAAACCTAAAAAGTGCGGCTGAGAGACTGCATTGGCTCAACACCAAATCTTGTCTTGGCAGGGGAAGCTTTCTGTGTGTACTCCTTTACTTGTTCCTGTGGGACAACGTACATTGGCCGTACGACCAGACACTTATCCGAACGAGTCCGTGAACACCACCCAGCTTGGTTGAACACTGGAACAATCAAAGTAATTACGAGCGCTGTGTGCTCACACCTTGTTCAGTCTAACCATTTAGTGAATGTGACCAGAGCATCCCGGCCAATCTATAAAGTCCGAAGTGGGCAATCAAGACTGGTGAAGTGCCGTGTTCTAGCCACAGCGGAAGCGGTATGCATTCGTCTCTACAATTCCCGGTTGTGCGCCCAAAAACAGTTCGTGCAAGCGCTAAGGCTTCCTTGGCTCACCCCCTACCCACAAACTAACCACATCCGCTGATCCGACTAATGACACCGCAGACACCCATTCACGGTCCAGAGACGGATCGAGGTCACGCATGTGATAACCGATTCCCTCTCCCCCACTTAAATTTTGACTCATCGCCTTATCTTGATTTCTGTTCTGTTCACCTAACAATGTTCATATAAAATGTGATGTAATGGCATGATTACGAATAACTGAAAACGAGTTTGTTCGCCACCTTGTGTTGTTCTCCATGAAGTAGATAAGTTCTGCTACCTTGGCAGTATCATCGCGTATACAGAATACGCGTTTGGCTCTTGTCACTTGTGGCAGCGGCGTGACATCCGGTTGTCTGTCAAGGGTCGAGAGTACAATGTTGCGGTTAGGTCCTTTTTTACACGACTCAGGAACATGACCGTTAAGGGCAGGAGGTAGGTGGAGACCGTCGATGTTCGGACACCGATGTCTCCGTACACTGCCCGAATATGGTGGGAACACCGTGGTCGCAATGCTGAGGTTAGATGTAGGGTGTTGGGAACCAGAGGTCAGTCTCTGGATCAAGTACTGAATCTGACCAGGTTAGGGTGACTGGGACACACGTTACGCATGCTCACCTATAGACTTCCTCAGCGTACGCTGTTCTCTGAGACAGGTGGTGGTTGGAAGGTGGGTCGAGGTGGTCAGCCCACGACATGGCAAGAAGGTAGGACAACCTTGGCCAAGTAGGGCGTGTGGTTGGTAACACTAAGTGATATGGCTGAGTGTCACGGGCGGCGGCGCAGTTACATTCGAACTCTGTTTGACTTCGTGATTTCCGCTTATTACTTTGGATGTTCGGATCTTTTCCACTCTATGTTTCTATTTCTTTTGCTTTTTACTCAGTTAATCTGGGAGTTAGCAGCCTAAACCAGGACATAGAAGTGGGAGGTCAGTGGTTGAGTAAACTGGATGCTAGCACTTTGCCTTTGTGTTTCACCCGTGTTCTGTGGTGTTTTCCGATTATCACTCCCAACAACAAACAAGTTTTGTCGGTCCCGACGATATCCGCTCTTTATTGAAACAATGAGAACCGCCGGTTCGGTTTTTATGTTTTGGTACTGAGGACGCGATTCTAAGTCGGAATTTACCGACCAATGTTGGTAAAACGATCATTCCAAGGAACCATATACTGGGTTCGAAATATCACGGGTTGCATTGGACGCATTCAGGGGCACATATTGTCATTGGAAGTGCACTTAGTATGCTGTGGAGAACTTGAATCAGTTTTCTCACGAATTATGGTAGACGACGTGAAATCTTGTTGCACAGTTTTCTGATTCCGTGCTCCATAATTCTGGGATAAAATGAAGGGCTAAAATTAATAACGCGGTAACCTGAAACAAGCACATCAAAGGTAGCTCGTTATTTTGCGCACAAGATGGACGACTAAAAATTGAAGGAATCGGGCAACAGAACCACATCCATGAGTACGGATTCAATGGTCATCGCAGTAAAAGTAATGGAGAAGAGCAATCGCTCGGCTATTCGATTATCTTAAGCGGAACGGGGCATATATCTATGTTGGCTTTTCAAACAATCGGTGTGCAGAAATGAGATCGCGGGAACTCGAAACAAATATTTCTATAGCAAGATTGGATTTGGTTAATCGCTCTTGTGAATGGATCTCTAAATAGGCATGAAAAATTAAGATCAAGTCGAAGCGTTTATTGGTAGTAAAATAAGAATGATCAGAGGAACTAACGTGGAATTTTTAGGTCGTTTCAAAGTTACCGGGAATTTATGTTCTGTATCAAAAATGTATCACGGATAATGAAGACGCTGATGACAGAAATGCTATGAAATTTCGCGCAGTGTCCACTCCAAACCCGATTTCTTAGCTTTCGACACGAGTGAATCTGCCTCGTCTTCCGAAAGTAGCGATTTATGATCACCCACTATTCCACGGCGCATAAATCCTGTCGACTCATCACAAGACCACAGTCCATTTTCTTTAAACCAGGTAAAATTTGTCATGGGATTTTTTGCCATTTGAGAAAACGAACAGTGTTCCACTAGAGCTTTCAACTGTGCATCAGTCAGACGAGCTGGTTTCTTGTTCGCTCCAATACCGTCTGTCCAAGTGTTCAGAATGAAAGATTCGATCTGACGTACAACGGCAGTTGGATCCGCTTTTAACGCTTCATAGCGAATAAGTAACACCTTTGGTCTAAACGACACGCTCTTTTCTTTCATTCCTGACACCGTCAACTCGGTTGCTGGATAGAGATAGCTTTGAACATGTTTATCCCATGGACAATAAATAAGGCGATCCTCCATGAACCGGTGTACGAAACCGGTCACTTTTTCTTTATTCTTATATCCAGCAGGTGTGAAACAACGGAGAAAGTGATAGAACGAAACAACCACATCCCGTGGGTCACGCACAATGTAGATAGTTCGCGCTACATTTCCATTTTGAACCTAGAAAATGAGAGAAAAACCGATTGAGTGCTCCGAATAGATTCCGATGGTAAATAAAAAGTTCAATTCACATGGAGAAAATACACTACGATGGTGGTCGACGCATTAGGAATCCCCTTGAAAAGTAGCTAAGATATAACACATCCTTAATTGATGAGGAACATTGCACGACAGTGTAATCAAGACAGAAAATTGGAGAATGACTACGAAATCCCACTACGCCATTCAGGAGAGCCGGCAATTCTAACCTCAAAACTTGGACATGTGCCGGGAAGCAACAGGTATCTGCCATAAAATTATTTGATATCACTTAATTGCGGTCCAAATAGAGAAAGGCAAACCGAATGATGCTGAACACAATGAAGACGCATGAAGCGAATAAAAAATTTTCTGATTCGTCCCGTGAATGCAGTAACCAAAATCAAAAAAAGATGAGAAGCAGGTGGTTTACCACATTGACCTGAAGAAGTTAGCCTCATTATCACTGCTCACCTGGTTGATTCACCAAAATAAAAGCCACTATGATGAGACAACTCACGTCAGCATTCTGAAGAAGCTTTACCAAAACTCGGTGACGATTTTATCATTGCTCCAATAAGCTTTACCATCTTTTCGAGTTTCGCAGTGAATTCGGTAGATCCAGTCGCTAGTACATGAAGAATATTCAAATGGTTACCTGAATCCAGTTTAAGTGAAGTTTTAGACTTTTTAGCATGTAAGGCCTAAACCGACTGATTCGTTTGTGACTTTACCAGTTTAAATTGACAAGCGCTCTGTCCATTGTACAATGGTGTTTCTACGGCTATCTGCCCCGCAGTTATCCACATCCTGCGCATACGCAACAGCGGTATTCCAGATGCAGTCTGTGAACCAATTTCGATGTGTGATTCGTCGCAGGCACGGTTTTTAAGACTTCTCCGTATCACCTCGGCTGTCTACTCCGGGATGACCCAGGGTCACTGACAGTGTACACCGATTCGATGTATTTCATAAGTATATTGGTTCATCAATACTATTACTGCAAAAGGCGAAGAGTGATTGAATAGCAAAATCAATGAGCACTTTGTTTGCAGAGGAAAATCTGTTTTTGATGAATGCTGCTGTTTCTCGGTTTGCAATCACCTACCGCACTGGGACCTAATGCAGACGGTTACGAGCGTTCTACGGTTGCAGATCAACACAAACAGTGCAGTAGGCCTTCGAAACCGTGGAAAATATTCCCTTTGCTGTAGTAATGCGCAAGCCTGGAGAGGATGTAAAGGAAACTCACCTCTTCAGGTAGAAAAGAAAACGGCAAATGTGTTTTTATGATCCGCGGAGGTGCACTTTTCGCAATGGTCTTGACACCTGGCCAAACATACTCCATGAAAGGAACCCGTTCTTCCAAGTTGCGACGAAGAGCGTCCTCGTAATTCAGTTTAGTGACCAACAGATATACCACTTCAGAAATCCAAGTAGTCCCTGACTTAGGGAAGCTGGCAACAAATATATCATTAGGATGCAGATGTTCAGTGAGATGAATTCGAGCTTCCTCTGCAGCTTTCAGCACATCTTCCGTTAGATACCATTTCGGAGAATCGTTTTCCAAAGACCCTGGTGCCTGTGTTTGAATGAATCTCAATCCGGTGAACTCTGGGTCCTTTATTTTGGGCAGGTTTCTTTTGTTCTGATAACGACTTTTCCATAGATAAGCACCTGTGCAGAAGCAAACAATTCCGGCAGGAATGTATATCAACTTTGGCAGTCGGTGTATTTTTGGAAGTCTTTTAGACATGTATGTTGCTCAACTGTAAATCGAGAACGAAGAACCGCTCCAAAAGAGGACAATGTGTCAATGTCCGTTGATTTTCGAGGATGAAGCTGAAAGAAGTGTGGACATAACGAGGTTCGCACTTCCTGCTTGACAGAATCGGGTTTTTACTCGGGAAACTAGTATTAAAATATTGCACGGTTGATTTTCACAACAAAATGGCGGAGTGGATTGTCAAGGCACTTGAACCTGTCATAAAATAAATGGCTTACTAAACTATGAAGAACACTCAAAATCATAAAACCACCAGGTAAAAGGAAAACATTCGGTCTCATTTGACGTCAAGCTGATACTCACTAATTCCCCCGTCCATGATTAGATTGAACTACTGTGACTGTATCAAAACACGTCAAATGGGAACGATCACATATGCATTCATTTGGAACTGTAAATGTGGGAAACTCGGGGTTCAACCTTCAGAGTCCACGCACATAGCCAGTATTCACACACAAATCCAAAACACCGTCACGGGAAGCAACAACGTGCATTCGTGCAGATTCAATATGGCTTTTTTTGTTCACAGTCATATATATAGAGTTACAAAAGGCTCAACAACCAATCAAAATGCAGAAAGATGTCCATGGTCCTTGAAATGAGGGAGTCACTGGTCAGGATGGTTTTGAGTCTTCATGTTTGCTCCATCCAGTTGCCAGTCTGGGACAGAAGATAACAGAGTATTCATTAGTCATTCTGTGGATATAGCCGCACTCTGATTTCCACTACAGGACGCTTGTTGTTACTTGACGCTAGGGAAGATTTCTACTCTTTTCAAACAACGGGTAGGAGGCTGAAGTGCAAATGGTCCCGGATCTTGTGATTATTTTGTTTTCAGAATGTCACCGGTGAGCTGGAAGATAGTTCACCGAATAATTGGGCGATGGGAAAAAGAGGGAGGGTTCCAAATACAAATCTTGGCACTATCTTGCGTCTTGTATTGCCGGTGAGCTGGAAGATAGATCACTGGACGGCGGAGGACATTCCGTTTAGCTTGCGCAGCGCGAACGATTCTGACTTGTAAAATCCATCGGATGTTAAACGAAAGCGGAGTAAGTTCCGACCCGGCTTGACGTAATGCAGACAGTAAATAATTGAAAGAAAAAGTTTCGAATTAAAATGGAACACAAACGTCCTAAAAGTGCACGTAATGGAAGTGAATCTGGTAAAATTATGTCGCTATTTTTGGTTAATCTTGTTTTTCTTGGTTAAATCTTGGTAACTAGCTCTCCAGTTGTCGGCTTAGCCGCTGCTGACTGTTGACTGGGTTAATTGTCATATATAATCCGTTGCACTAGGTTCAATCTTCACTTGTCATTTCTTTCTCGTACTGACTGGTTCGCGCTATGCAACGAAGCATCGCTGATGATTCGGTCCAGTTCAGTGAAACGATGAAAAAGATGTACCCGAATTTGGATGCATTCGATCCGATTTTCGAGACTTCCAATCAACCACTTGTTCGAGTTTTCACGCATACGAATAATGTACAAGGGAAATGGCAAGTAAACGTGAAATTATTTTGCCACCTGATACGCAGTGCTGTTTCATCACTTATTTCTGCATCTATCGGAGAAGAAACTGCCCTGGAAGAAGGTATTTTGTTTCATTAGTTATTCGTATTGAAAACTCTTTTTAGATATCCCAATCTTGGTTGCCAAGCCTTCGTCTCGGTGCGTACCATCGTCTCATCCTACATGGTGTCGCAATGGGTAATGGTTCATAACCACGACTTCTAACGAGGGATTGGGTGCTATCACGTCCGTAACCGTCGTTTGGCCAATGATCAAGAGAGCCGTGTGTTTAGAATGATAGAAAGTTTTCATAATACTGCCGAGCTTAAGGATTATACCCGGAGAGTCGGAGTTTTCGTAGTGACGAATTTAGCTCCATAAGAAAAAGATTAGGTTCCGCTGATCCTTCCAAGGAGGCAACGCGTATAGGTGAGTTGCTGCGAAATCAGGGATATTTACAAGTCATTACTAACGGTAGCATGGTAAAGTTTATTCTGTTTGTTCCTCTTGAAGGCAACGAGTTGGTCAGCAGGTTCGATGATGTGATGTTCGCCGATGCCCCACAGCAAATGAATTATGGTGGGTATGTCTAGTGGCATGTCGTGGTCGTAGACGATACAGGGTTAGGGCACAACATTCCGTATGCCCTTATGCCTAACGAAAGCGACATTAGCTACCAAACAGCGGTTGAATTTTTGGCCGAGTCTCTGCCCCAGTCCAGAATGTGTAAAACCATAGCGGCTAACCGCAGTCTGGCGCAGTATAACGCCCTGAGGCGCAGGTTGTATTTTGTAGGTTCCACGATGTTAAGGATATGCAGAGAGAATGCGGTCTGTTTTCACATGTATCCATCACAGACAGAGGTAGAATGTTGCAGTGGATGCGCAATATGGTATACACATAAGACAGCGCGGCACTGAATAGGTTTTTATCCGCCATTGGAGGTCGAAGTTCTGAAGCGTCCCAGTACTTGAAAAGCACTTGGATGCCGTGTAAGAGTAATTGGGCTGTACATGCAACCCGGTAGTATATGCTTCACGGTAATTGCACTACTAATAGGGTAGTAACGGAGAACAGGCAGTTGAAAACCGGTCTGTCTCGCAGATCACTGATATATGATGTTCAAGGAAATTCTTGAACACACTGAGTCTTTCATGAATGGTCGTAGGCACCGAATTGCAGGAGAAAGGATGAGCCCCATTAGGGCTCAAATAGTTCTTAGATGGTTGCAGGCCATCTCAGGTGGACTGACTGCGTATGCACGTGGTGTGCTTCAGATCAGATCACAGGATATGGAGGCCTAGGCCAAATTTGTATCCAGTTTCTTGCACCCAGGGCTCCAGAGATCCTCACGTGTTGCAACAGAAAAACGAAACAGCGTTCGTCCCAGTGGTCACGACAATGCTGCAGGTTTCTAGTTGTCTGACTACTCATTTCCTCTCTCCCAAAACAAGACAGCCCCGGTAGAAGTACAACCATCCTCAGACCCCACTGAACTATGAGACAGGGTAGCACGACAAGCAGTCTTCGTCGAAGGTGAGACCTCGGAGCTCACATTCTTTGGCTCTCTCTCTCTCTAGACTACAGTGGTGGTGCTTGTGTGGATGACACTGAAGGCCTTCTATCTTCCTACTGCATTTACAGACACGACTGGGAAGGTGGTAGCGAATTCGGAAGACAGGGGAAAAAGAAACATTAATAATGATTATACCAACAATAATAATAAAGAATAAAATAGTAATACGTGAAGGGGAAAACGAGAAAGAGAAGTCCAACGATTTGGAAATTGGTTAGAAGTAGCGGCGATGACAGCTCTAGTGAGAGTGAAAATGTGCTAACTTAAGATGTCAGATATAAAACACTTTGCCGTACTACGACTCCACCTGTAAGAAGTAATACGAACGAGTAAGTTAATCGAAAAGTTTTATGTACTTGAATCCGTGAGTAAGGTGACGTAGTTCGCACATCGATCACAAAAGAGTCCTAGTCCAAAACCTGTTATTTTGAGTGAGAAAAATTTTCTGCGAGGATCTGTACAACATTTTGTGGTAACGGGTATTCGGTTTCATTCACGTTTTGATTGCCCATAAGCGGTCACATTGTAGCGGCTCTTCGGAGTTACAAAAACAAAATCTTTAAATCATTTCTTCGAGCCAACGAGTCTTGAGCGCACGTGAAATTTAGATGCTCTCCAGGAGCTTATCTAGATTCAGCATCAGGCAATTAGGTACCACTAGCTTTTGCGACCTCGTCGCGGCTAGGATCACTAGGTTACCTGATTTCAAAAGCGGCTCGGAATCAGGCGAAAATCACCCACCAGCCCAATTAAGTCACAGGCAGTTTCTTTACGGAACGCCGAACTTGCTTGGGTGACCTTCATTAGCCACATTGTATCACACGTCACGGATCAGTAAAGAGCAATCAGTAACTCCGCACATATTCATAACATTAAATACACCTTTTCTAAGCAAGGGACTGCCTGTTTGAGTGGTGTTTGTTTAAGTGAACCTGAGGTTCTCTGGCTATGGCTCACAGACACAACTCGTTCTGCCAGCTCTAGGATCGTGGCGTTTCACCGACTCACTGGTTCGACTCGAACTAGCTAGCCTCCCCAGATCGCTCAGTTCCACTGAACCGACAATACACCTTCTCAAACTCCACCGGTCTTCTCTCTTGGCTGAATTTGTGGGGTCCACCGATAAGATAGGAAGGCTCAAGAAATCACAAAAACATATCCTTCCAATAAAAATGAGACAATAAAGTGGATTACTACGCGGCGCATCAGAAGTACTTTGCAAAGAACGTACTACTACGCTTTCACTTGTGGTGACCTCGACCGCGATGAGAAAAAAACGTTTCCCAAACAACGCTAGTTTTCCCTCCGTGATGTGACCTGACGCTCGACTTCCTATGTATTGTTTCTTCGGCTGAGTGTGTCTTATTGGCAGTCAGCGTTCAGTTAAACAATAAACGTGGTAAAAGTATGAACGAAGATGGCAACCGCTACAGCACGAAGTTTCAATCGACTTTACCTTTGCACACTTTCGATTGTCGCTGTCCGTACACGCAACGTTCGCTTTTGCTTCGCCGCTGCGTTAACTTAAATTCGTGTATTGCTCGTATCGGTGTCACGATATACACAATGCACTTCCGCACCTGTCTTTTCTATTCATTCGATTGAGGGGATTTCGTCTCGACACTCGATAGCAGACGCGTTCGAGGTTGCAAGCCGTCCCTTCCCAAATAATTCAACGAGTGTGGGAATAGCTGATTTTTGTCTTCATTTCATTGCGTGATAAATGATCACAACTTAAAAATGTCACTTATTATTCTGTCGAACAGATGAACACCAAGTCATGGGGTTTCTCATCATTCCTAGTGATTTCCAGTCCCCGCCTACCAAATGCCCTATTTCAAATAAACCATTCGGAGAGATAGATGCAGTAATCGATTGCGTGGCACACCACATTCACTAACGGCATGACCTCGCCGACCGGTATCGGACAAACTGGCTTACGAAAAACGTGAGTTTGCCACTTTATTCTCCAAGGGTATTGTTTATCCTTCTCACAACCCGCAGACCTGATCGCTACACATGCGTCCCAAAAAAGATGACATTAGCTGGCGCCTGTCGCGCACTAAACTCGGTTACGCGTTACAACAGTTACCCGATACCGTACCTAGACGACATCACGGCATCGATGCTGTGGCTGCATTTTCGAAGACTTATTTGGCATGAACCTATCACCAAACCTCAGCCGCCGCTGAAAATATCAAAAAAACGGCTGTCACAGCTCCCTTTGCTCTGTTTGAGTTTCTAGGTGTCAGTTGGATAGCGAAAGAAACCTGTTTTTCTAGGCTAAAAGATCATTTGAGAGGGTATCAAACACTGCGGGGATAAAGTACGCGCTATTCTGGATTACGCCGTACCGTCTTCAGTCAAAAAAATGGAAGATCTTTTTGGGGTTAGTTAATTTATATAGCCGTTTCATACCCCATGCGACTGATCTTCCGATAACCGACCTACTTCGTGGCAATCCGCGATAGTTGACGCCTACGAACGCCGCACGAGTAGCGTTTTCAGGGATTATGGCGATATAATCACAGACCAAGCTCCTTATGCACCCAGCCTTCATCCGCCGCGCTTAGCATGACGGTGATTACGTCCAACTTTGAAATCACATTGGGCCTGCAGCAGCGAGTTTCTTGGGTGTAGCAACCACTAGAATATTCCTCTAGATGCGCCAGTCCCACAGAAACGAAATATTGAGTTTGCGCTCGTACTCTGGTGGTCGCATGTGATGCCATCAGACCTTCTCGTTATGCACCCAATAAGCACACCGGAACCGGACCGCTTCTGGTGGCTTTCCGGGAACGCTACCGGTCATCATCATCATCATCATCGTACAGCGTTTACCAGAAGGACAAGCCACACTTATCACTGCCTTTCTCACCATGTTGTACGTTGAATAAGAGAGCATGGGTGTACAAGATGGACAGGGAGTGGACCTGCAGGGGTGGAAAAACGAAAGAACATCCTAGTAGCCAACACGGAATACACAGTCTAATTGTACAAACGCACATCGATCAATCATTCTGATTAGACAGAAAGTGACAACACGATCGCCACTGTTCACAGTTCGCTGCCATGTCCTTCAGTGTCTCCAACCAACTGGTTGGGGGATCTTCTTGACCCCTACCACGAAGAGGTGAGACATCTACTTTTCCCAAGTCCGCTTTACATTTGCTCATTCCCCGTTGTCATGTCATCTGTTGACCTCCATGTGATTTCTTCCACTCCCGAGGAGGAACGGAAAAAAGGGCACGGTATGGTAGACGTGTGTTTGCCATAAGTAACACATGCCCCAACCAACGAAGTCTACTAGGCTGGATATGCTGTGACAGAACATTCTCTGAATTAGTACCTAATATTCGATTTCTGACCTCAGCATTGTTCACTCGGCTACTCCACCCAATCTAAGCGATGCTACGCAAACATCCATGATCGAAAACCTCAGGACGACGAACATCTTCAGCACGCAGACCTCAAGTCTCGCAACCATACAACAAAACTCAACGAAGTGCGGCACAATACACAAGACCTTCCAACTTCAGTGAAATATCAGGTCGCCACCATAAGTGCTTCAGTCTAGCGTACGCCGCTACCGTGCTTCCATCCATTGTCACCCCGCTTCCGAGGTAACTAAAGCGGTCAGCAATTGTTAGTTTCCCCCCACCGAGCATCAAGCCCGGAATCGGTGACGTCCAGTCTTGCAACATCACTTAACACTTTGGAAGTGCAAAGCGCATGCCGAATGGAGCTATAACTCCCAAAAATCTATCTAGTGCGCGTTGCGCATGTTCCGTGTATTCGAACAAACAGGCACGGTTGACCGCGTAACCTAGGTCACACAGCTTTTTACTATTTCCTAGTTCGACACTCACATTCTGAAGATTTCAAAAAGCATTCTCCATTACTTCGTCCATGACGAAGTTAAACAACAATGGAGAAATTGGACATCTCTGCCGAACATCGCACATCGTTTCGAACCGACTGGATAGTTCACCGTAAACCCTTACGCGACCTGAAGTGTGAAAGTGTAACGACCTCCGTAGATTCACGAACTTCTGGGGCATACCTTGCAGGTGAAGAGCATTGAATAGCGCTGTTCGATCAACTGAATCGAAGGCGCCTTTTAAGTCGAGGAAAACCATTATTATCGGTCGACGGTGCGTGTGATGCGTTTCAAGTAGTTGGCGAAGAGTAAAAATTTGGTCGATTCATCGTCAACCTGGGCGGAATCCAGCCTGTTGTTCGCGGGCGTTCCTCTCGCCAACCAGCGCAAGACGACGCAGCACAATCAAGGCTAACACCTTGGTGACTGTCGGGATTAAGCTAATCCCTCGATGAATACCACAGTCATTGCGTATTCTCTTCTTGAAGATGGGTATAATGACTCACTCGATAATAGCGGGATACGTTCCTCGTCCCAAATGTCACGGAGAAAGGCGGTAAGTGGTTTTACCAATGCACCACCACCCATTTCGAGAACAACTGGAGGGAGTCCGTCAGGACCGGTCGCTTTCCCTCGCTTTAATAATCGAATGCTCGACTCTACTTCTACTTCCGATGGGGTTTCAAGTGATACTCCCCAAGGAATTGCAGTTGTTGACACAGAAGTAACTACATTAACGCGCAGCCAGCTAAACTGCTTTTTGAATTATTCGGCCCAACGGTCCAGCCTTTGCTCTTTGCTATGAATGGGCTCTCCGTTTTTATCGCATATAGTCTCACTGACCGGGGTTCGCCGTCCACCGGTGTCACAAATAAGTTTGAACAATCCTTGACTGTTACCTGATGCAGCTGGTATCTCCATTTCTTCGGCTACCTTGACCCACCAATTTTCGCCACCATTCTTAAGGCTCTTCGTGACTTGCTTTTGTAAATCTCTTTGTATCCTATTCATCTTACAGTTCGAGAGCTGACGTTTTTTGTCCTATTAGTCTGATCGACTCTTGCGAAATCCAGTGTCTTTGATGGACATCGGATCTGGGACCACAGATGAAACCTGTTTCCACGTGCGTTGCCTGCTGGATATGGGTCCAATGCTCATCTACATTACTGTCCGTCGTAGATCCTAGCTCATAAGCTAACTTCTGTTCATAACGGGTGCGGACTTCTGCATCAAACAAACGTTGCACAGCTAACCGGGTTTGCGGTTTGCATCGATGACCATGAACATGGAGCGATGATCGCATTAAAACTAATGCATGGTCCGACCCTACGTC
Organism: Fasciola hepatica; assembly: GCA_948099385.1. Lineage (NCBI taxonomy): Eukaryota > Metazoa > Platyhelminthes > Trematoda > Plagiorchiida > Fasciolidae > Fasciola > Fasciola hepatica. Next base: position 5,277,235 of record CANUEZ040000027.1, on the reverse strand, counting down.
CGTCGAACAGTAGGATCTACAAAACTGAACTGAACTGCGCCACCGATAGCTTACTGCAATATGATCAATCTGACTCAAAGTACATGTAGAGTTAGAGCGCCATGTTGCCGTGCGACGCAAGCTGTATCGGAAATTTGTACTAGATAGGAATAACCGATTGTCTGCACAAAACTGGAGAAGCCTATCACCGTTATCTGTGCACTCAGCGGGTAATGCACAACGCCCGCCTAAACAAGCTTCTGACGCACTAAGTTTGCCAACTTGTGCATCAAAATCACTTGCTAGCACTACTACTGTGTTCCCATCTATCGTCACGCAGCCACGGAGGTAGGTGAAGTGGTCGACAACTGACAGCACCTCCCCATCGAGCATCAAGCTCGGAGTTGTTGACGTCCAGTCTTGTAACATCACCTTGCACTTTGAAGGTGCAAAGCGCATGCCGAATGGAGCTACAGCTCTTGCGAGATTATCTAGTGCACACTGAGCATGTTCCGTGGATTCGAACAAGCAGACAACGTCGTCCGCGTAATCTAGGTCACATAGCTTTTCACTATTTCCTAGTTCGACGCCTACATCCTGAAGATTTTGCAAAGCACTCTCCATTATTTCGTCCATGACGAAGTTGAACAGGAATGGAGATAAAAGACATCCCTGTCGAACACCACTGGTCGTTTCTAACCGACCGGATAGTTCACCGTAAACCCTAATGCGGCCAGAAGTATGAGAATACAATGATCTCATTAGGTTCACGAACTTCTGGGGCATACCTTTTCGATGAAGAACACTTTTCGATGTGGAAAATGCAAGTGGATTTTCCATTACGTACAATTCAGGCTCCTTGTGCCAACAATACATTCATCGTTGATATTGTTTGCCTGCGGAGGCTCATAGGCCGTGGTATTTGTCGCATCCAGACGACAAATAATGCTATCCAGTTTAGCGATCATCAGCGCCATGTCGTTGCGAATGCCACTTAGGTTTGACAGCATACGTTCAAAGTAGTCTAGAAGAATGTAATAATGTATAACAATGTACCTACGGCGAACGGTGTATGGCTGTGAAAATGGTGTCATGGGTAAGGTATCATCCGTTGACGCTGACATTCCAGATTCAGAAAGGAAACTCCTGTCTAATTTCATTGCGTCTTTGAGATTATCTGAGAAGAATACACATAACCGGGAATGTTACCCGTGTGATAGATCTCATGAAACCCGTGTGCCGATACCCTTTCCGGCAAACATCCACCCTTCAACAACATGCGTTGGTAAACCTGAAAAGTTGAGGACTTTGGCCAAAACAGTTGGTTTCCATCAGTAAGCCAATTACCGTGAACAATGACTACCAAGTCATCAGTATCAAACATGACGACCAAGTACATCTAAAAAGGTTAGTTACTTCGGTTCCATGTTAACGTACCGACAGAAACTTAGGACATCTGCTTTAAAAAGAGGAGTTTCACTTTATAAAGGTATGTAATATAGGTATCAAGACATTAGTACTAGCGAGACAAATAAGGAAACACTTACATAAAACAATACTAATTGTAAAAGTAGTGGAACGGCAACATAACATGATTGGAAACCATACTGCAGATGTCATACGATATCAGGGCATTCAATACGAACACATCGAAGCTTTATGGATTTCACAACACTACCCGGGGTATCATCTACAGCTACGTGAAATTTACTTCATCGACAAAATACACCCCATTATGTCATAGGTACAATTATAGCACAATACTGCGGTTCTTACTATTCAGCTTACCACTTACTAATTAGTAAATGATAGTCTGATATGTCACTGATACCTTACAGCCAGCACAGATCAACAGCACCAAAAGCTGAAGGGGCGAAGCGCTAACCATAGCGAACACAGCACAGCCAGGCATAGTTCAGTTCAGTTCAATTTTCACAGGACTTGATGTGGCTAGAGCCAATCGTGTTTCCAGATAGTTGTGTTGTCGGCGCTTTTGCGTAGCTCCCAACACTGAAAGGCAGAAATTTTGTGCAGTACCAGCCCTGGCAGAGTAAGGTGGAAACAATAAGTAAATTGCGTCTGACCCTAAAAGCTGCTTAGCATAACTCGGGGTATACTGCCACCCAACATAGGTCTACTGTTTTCTTAAAAGCCCTCACTGTTGTGGTATTTATGACCTCCGGGAGCTTATTCCAATAGGGTACCACTCTATTCGAGAAGTACTTCGCCCTAATTAGGAGCCTCGAATGCTTCCTTTGTAATCTAAGGCTATGCCCCTTGTGCCTCTCTCGGGGATCAGAGAGAAAATGTCTTCTCGGCTTATTCCTGACAGTCCCTTCATTACCTTGAAGGTTTCTATCAAATCCCCGCGAATGCGCCGTCTTTCCATCGAGAACAGGTCTAGGACACGGAGACGCTCTGTGTAGCTAAACCCCCCTTGCCCAGCCACCATTTTAGTGGTTAGCCCTTGCACTTTTTCCAGACAGTCTATATCCTTCTGGTAGTACGGTGCCCAGGCTTGCACGTAGTACTCCATATGCGGCCTAACTCAGCCAAATTCCTTCTTGAGGAGACCTCGGGGGATGACCCAGGTTTGTTCTAAAGGTTAGGGCAACGTGCTACTTGGGTATTAACTTGTATTCGTCCATAACAAAAAAATGCATTAAAAGTCACAGTTTGACACCGGGTGTCTACCGCTGTGCCTCGTGGATATATATTGTCCTGTGATATTTGTGGCTTCTCAGCGGATTTATAAACATTATGAGTTCAGTTACCTCTGAGGATCAATGTGCGTGTTTGGTGTGCAAGAAAAATATCGGCCCTCGGGTCAAAGCCCTGATGTGTGATTTTTGCGAGGGGTGGATTCACCTAAAGTGTACTAAAATCGACAAGGATAAGTATGAGTGGCTGAGTTCCTGCAGCTCCCCATTCCTGCAAATTCTATGCACAGATTGTACCACCGCAAATAAAAGAAAAAGAGATGAAGCTGATTCAGCGGCGAACCAGGCACCCGCGGCACCGTGTGCAACGAGCCCCAGGTCCCACGCAGAAGTCGCTTCAGGCGCTACGAACAACCCATTAAGAGCAGTGAAGAAGCAACGCCGAAAGAAATCCGTGGTCACAGACAAAGCCGAAGTAGCTGTACATTCGGAAGACAAAACTTATGTTCCGGAGGTATCGAATGCAGCCGGCGGCGACACAGGCCCCGATCCAGGGCAGACGGAAACCATGAGTCAATGGAAAACAGTAAAGCCACGTCAACGGATGGCGCCGCCACCTAGGACCCAATGCTTCCTAGTCGTGTATCTTTCGAAATCAACCGAGTCGGAGCCTCAAAGTAGATTAGAGCACGACGTTTCTTTTCTACGGGATATATTCGCCAAAATATTCTCCACAAATGAGGAAAACCTGGCAAATAACGTAAAGGTCAAAGCCGTTTTTCGATTAGGGAAAATAAATGACAATGGTAACCCTCGTCCGCTCAAGGTGGTCTTGGGTTCCGATGAGGAATGCCGCTGGGTGCTACAGCGGTCCTACAGATTAAAAGGAGAGAAACAGCGACTGCTTCGAGATCTTGACCCCGAGGAAAGGGAGAGGCACCGGTTATACTTGAGAGAGCTCCGCGAACGCCAGGCCAATGGTGAATCAGGTCTTTTTATCCGGGATTTTCGTGTTCAACGGAGGCGTCTTCAACTGAGATGGGAACCGTTCAATCTCACCGGCATCATCACCAGGCGACCCCTGTGGTGGAGGTGCAATGAGGGTCGGTAAGGAGAGGTAAGACAGAAGAGGGCATGCACTTATCATGTCGTCTAATGTCAGGAGTCTGCTGAACAAGCGAGATGAGCTCGAGGCATGGGTGGTTCAGCACTCGCCAACATTGGTCGCCTTGACGGAGACGTGGCTTACCAGTGGGGTGCAGGACTCGGAAGTGGCTATCCCAGGATACACACTTTACCGTGCTGATAGGAGCCAAGCTAGGCGAGGAGGCGGCGTGGCGATGTACATTCCAGCTGACGTCCCTTCGCTACAGTTGGATCGCCTGATAGACCCGGAGGGCTTTGAAGAATCTCTTTGGTGTCGCGTGAAGTTGACACCCAGTGGATTTCAGTCTGTCGGAGTCATTTATCGGTCACCAGAAGGAGATCCTCGGGAAGTACTGACTAGAGTAAGACGTTGGGCGGGCGATGGTCACTGTCTAATTTTGAGTGACTTCAATTCGCCGAATGTGGACTGGGGGAACTTGCGGTGCACTGCAGGAGCGGATTCATTTTCCCGCGAGCTTCTTTCAACGGTGCTGGAACTTCCCTTGTACCAACACGTCAGAAGGCCGACCCGAACCCAGGATCACCACACGTCTATCCTAGATCTGGTGATATCTCCAAGGCGGTCCGATGTTGATCAGATCGAGTACCTACCGCCACTAGGGTGCAGTGACCATGCAGTATTGACCATCAGCTGGAAGAGAGGAGCGACGTTTGTCCCCAGACCACAGGGCGGACTCAACGTCTGGCGAATGTCGTTCCAACAAGTCAGGGAGGCTGCATCCTCAGTGATGTGGTATCCGCCAGAACCGTATGACATAGACAAGGCTTGGGAGGTAATCCGAGATGAAATCCTTCAATTATGCCAGACTTTTGCTCCACCATCCAGACAACGGCCGCACGCGAAAGGCCCACCTTGGTTTGACTCGCAACTTAGGCGTCTTTTGAAGCGTCGGAACCGAGCATGGAAACAATGTCAAGCGACTGGAGAAGGATATGATCGATACCGTAACATCCGGAACCAGTGTACCCAAATGAAACGAGAAAAGCGACGTATCTTCGAGGAGACGTTAGCAATGGACTCGGTACTAGCACCCAAACGACTGTTCGCATATCTGCGACGGAGAACGCGGACCACAACTGCAATCCCAGCCCTACAGGACGGACATTCGCTGGAAGTTACAGATGAACACAAGGCAGAGATACTGGCGAGACACTACTCGTCAGTCTATGCTCCTGAACAGAGGCACAATCGTCCCCCACACATTGCCGGGGGTGCCCCCAAAATGTCTTGTCAAGAACTCACCGAGGAAGAAGTGGCGGCAACCATGCGCACCATTAGAGTCAACCAATCCCCCGGACCTGATGGTGTTCATCCGTTGGTGGTAAAGGGACTGGCCGATGTGTTAACTCAACCAGTCACACGACTGTTCAACGCGTCTTTAGCAGCGGGAAAGTTCCCCAAAGAATGGAAGAAAGCGGTCGTCGTGCCACTGTACAAAGGTGGGGCAAAAGCTGAGGCTGTCAACTATCGACCTGTCAGCCTAACACCGGTGATAGGAAAGGTTATGGAGCGCCTGCTAGCAACGCGAATCCGGGACGATATTGGGGTATACGACCTACTTTGCAGACAACAACATGGTTTTTGGAAAAGCAGGTCGTGCCTAACAAACTTGGTAATCGCACGAGAACGCTGGACGATAGCCAAGGCCGAAGGACAACCTACGGACGTAATCTTCGTGGATTTTAGCAAAGCTTTTGACAAAGTTCCGCATGACCGTCTATTAGGTAAGCTTAAGGCTCTTGGTGTAGTAGATCCCTTGATTCTGTGGATAGAGGACTTTCTAAAAGGCCGAACCTTTGCAGTACGAGTAGCACAGTCATTGTCAACTTGGCAAGTGGCAGCTGGTGGTGTTACACAAGGATCGGTTCTGGGTCCGCTCCTCTTCCTGGCCTATATCAATGACCTACCACCAGTTTTTCAATCACCGTGCCTCATTTACGCAGACGACCTAAAGATCTGGCGCACGATTACGTCATACGCTGACGAGCTCGTTCTTCAGGAGGACATCAGAGCCCTTGAGAGATGGTCAGATCTGTGGTCACTACCAGTCAACACGGACAATTGTGCGCATATGCGAGTAGGAGCACCGTCCAGCAGTGGGATGTACAATATACACGGGGCACCCCTTCGGCGCTCTGTCTGCGAAAAAGATCTGGGAGTGATGGTGGCCTCGTCACTAAAAACGAAGCACAATACTGATAGAGTCTGTTCTTCAGCGTGGAGTATCCTGGGGCCGATTACTCGTTCATTCGGCCATCTCTCACTCAACGCCTTCAAGGTGCTGTATGCAACCCATGTGCGTCCCAGGCTGGAATACGGGGGGCCAGCAGTTTTCCCTTGTACGTTGGCAGAGGTGGCAAAGTTAGAAAGAGTACAGAGAGGCGCAACCCGCATTATCGGAGGGCTACGTGGGGTCGGCTACGAAGAGCGGCTGAAGATCACAGGGCTGTTTCCAGTGACCTATCGGAGAGTCCGGGGAGACCTGATCTTCACCAGGCGTGTCATCAGAGGCGACTTTGGCCCAGAACTCTCCCACAGCGATGCTTACTTGAGGACGGCATGATCTAACGTCTTACAACAGGCAGTGCAACCCAAATGAGACTTGTAAGGTTGATTAGACCTTACTTCGCGGTTTCCTTAGTAAACGCGTGCTTCGGTCCTTTGTACTGCGTGGATCACCTGCACGTTACTCTAATGTGCGGCACTGCACAAATATGTTAACCAGAGCAGTATTCTCCACGACCCGTGAGAACGAGAAGGCGATTGGGAGAGATAGTGGATAGCGTGTATTTGGGAGCGTGCGCAAGAGCAACGGTCAAATGGCAACTGCGCTTGGCAGTCAGCGTTCAGTTAAACAATAAACGTGGTAAAAGTACGAATGAAGTTGGCAACCGCTACAGGGGCCTCCTCCTAGAAGTCCGACGGAGCTGGGCTTCGATCGTGATGGTAGGCCGGATTTATTGGTTGTCCAGAAACTCCTCGTAGCTTGCGTTATATTGTTGGTGACGTCGAACGACTGCTGATGAGTTTAACGGTGCCTGCACCTTCGAGGTCCGATGTGCGTAGGTCCAGCGGTGTTTTGGCGCCCACGGGTCTCATACGCTTGTGAGCCGGAAGATCCCGCGTCAGGTCCATCCAAAAAGGCGTCCAGTTGCCGTCTCCAGTACCACGCTGACCAATCGTCCCGCTGTTCAGTGAGCGGTTGGCTCCTTGAACGTGCACGGGTCAGCGAGGCTACGGATGAAGCCAATGTGACTGTGTAGACCTGTCTGAGAGAGGGCAAGGTAAACTGGAACAAAATAGCGCCTGAGGGCGCCGGCGGATGTTGGACCGTAATAACAACACACGAACGATGTTCGGTGTTGTTGTAGTCGCTAGGAGACCAGAAGAAAATGAAATCCTAACTACCGATTGTAATTTCTCGGGCCTGTTGGTTGATAAATCCATGGAGAAATTCTCCACTTATTGCTAACAGTCGGTTGTAAAAATCGTCACGAAATCGGCGAAGCGGACGGGACTTCGTAGTTGGCGACCACGACGGCTACTTTGCGTTGCGGATACGGTTGGAGAATCTGATGGACTAGCTGCCGAGTCCTCACCAGGCGAAATTGGGGGTGGTTCGAGTAATAACTCGCTCGATGCGGGTGACTGAGCGGCTTGAGTAGGTGTAAATTGGCCGAGCGGCTCGCACTCCATGACGGCAGGCTTGAGACGGTCGATAGATACGGTGTCGTGTCGTCCGCTGATGTCTATGACAAATGTTTTTGCCCTACGTTTCATCACCCGAAACGGGCTAGTGTATGGCGCTTGTAGTGGTGATCGAACGCTATCGACGCGAAGGAATACGTGAGTAGCGGTTCCTAACGCAGTTGGGACGTAACTTGTAGGCTGTTGTTCGCGCGGCGGACTGGCCTTGAGTACTCGCGTGTGCTGCGTAAGACGTTGAGCATAGTCGCCGTAGTCAAAAGTCACGGTTGGTGAGGGAGCTACCAACTCCCCAGGCAGACGAAGTGTACAGTCATATACTAGTACGGCCGGTGTTGTGTAATTCCTCCTTTACGGTACTACGCAGGCTTAAGAGTGCTAATGGTAGTGTTTCACTCCAAAGGGGGTTACCGCTTGCTCGAAGGGCGGCTTTTAATTGCCGGTGGAAACGCTCGACCATACCATTGGCCTGAGGGTGGTAAGCTGTCGTCTTAACGTGTTGGCAACCGAGCGTAGCGAGTAGGCTGCCAAAAGCGCCATCAAAGTGTGGACCACGATCGGTAGTCACTATTGCCGGCCAACCGAAATGACTAACCCAACCGGTCAGAAAAGCTTTCGCGGCCTCTTCCGACGTGGGACGAGGGATAGGAATGGCCTGCGGCCAGCGAGTAAAACGATCCACGCATGTGAGTATGCAAACGTACCCAAGCGAAGGTGGAAGCGGTCCTACGAGGTCAACGTGCACATGATGAAAACGTGTTTCAGGTTCTGGGAACCTGGCTAATGCCGCCTTAGTGTGCCTATGGGTCTTAACACGTTGACACTGCAGACAAGCACGAGCCCATTGGCGGACATCTCGTTTGACATTGTGCCAAACAAAACGCTCAGTTATCAGTTTCACCGAGGCAGTCACGCCCGGATGAGCCAGATTATGGAGTGTCAGGAAAGTAGGATAACGGTGGGCAGCAGGAACTACCGGCCTGGGGCGACCTTGCGACACATCGCACACGATGGTATTCTGGGAAGCTCGGATAGGTAATGTGGTTAAGCTCAAAGAACCGTTTTGTCGAAGTTGTTCGATGTCGGGGTCCATAGTTTGGGCCTGTGCCATTGCGTCCAAGTTGATGTTAGGCGTCAGTGACAGACTTAATTGATGTACGCGTGATAAGGCGTCGGCGACGGGATTAAGTACCCCAGAGACGTATCGTATGTCCACAGTAAACTGTGAGACAAAGTCTAAATTGCGAATCTCGCGTGGTGAGTATCGATCCGAAGCTGACTTTAGTGCGTAAACCAAAGGCTTGTGGTCTGTAAACACCGTGAACGAACGGCCTTCGAGTGCATGTCGAAAATGACGAATTCCCAAGTAGTTGGCTAATAACTCCCTACCAAATGTGCTGTACCTAGATTCCGCGGATTGTAGGCGCTTGGAGAAGAATGCTAAAGGTTGCCAAGAGTCGTCTACGAACTGTTGCAGTACTGCTCCAACCGCTGTGTCCGAGGCATCCGTCACTACCGAAATAGGAGCCAAAGGGTCGGGGTGGGTAAGGAGTGCTGTGTTGGAGACAGCATCTTTGACCAAGGCAAATGCGGCTTGTGCCGTGTCGGGAAACACGAACTTCCGCTTACCTCCGCGCAACAGATCGGTGAGGGGTTGCATCATTTCCGCACAGTGATGAATAAATCGGTGGTAGAAATTCACCAGACCGGCAAACTGACGCAACTGGCGAAAAGATTGGGGTTTAGGGTAGTCGCGAATAGCGGAAACTTTATCTGACAGAGGGCGGATACCCGAGGATGAAAGAGAATGTCCTATGAAGGTGATATCCGCCCGGCCTAATTCGCATTTCGCGATATTGATCGTGACGCCGTGCTGGCTAAGGCGTTCGAAAAGTGCTCGTAAGTGTGCGACGTGCTCTTGCTCAGAAGAAATCGCCACCAAAATATCATCCAGGTATACAAGGACATTTTCCAAACCACGAGTTGCCTCGTGCATGAATCGTTGAAAGGTCTGGGCTGCATTGCTGAGTCCGAACGGCATTCGCAGAAACTCGAACAGCCCGAAAGGTGTGGTGACGGCAGTTTTAGGGATATCGGCCTCTGCTACCGGGATCTGGTTGTACGCCCGAACCAAATCGATACGGCTGAAGACGGAGCAACCTGATAAAGACGAAGTAAGATCCTGTATATGAGGAATCGGGTATAGGTCCGGGACGGTGACTTTGTTAAGCGCTCTGTAATCACCATAGGGTCGCCAGTCGCCACTAGACTTAGGGACCATATGAAGGGGGGAAGCCCAAGGGCTACTAGAAGGGCGTATTATACCCAGTTCTAGCATATGTTCGAATTCAGCCTGTGCAACACGAAGCTTGTCTGGTGCTAACCGACGCGGCCTACTGAACACTGGGGGTCCCTTAGTATCGATATGGTGAGTGACACTGGTCGTCACTGCTGGGAGAGGCCCGGCCTGCCGAAACATGGCCGGGTAGGCGGCGATGAGTTCGCCATAAGGTTGGTGTGCCTGTGGTTGAACGTAAAAGGGCGTGACGTGATTCACTCGCGAATTATGATCCGCAACAGCGAGAGTGGTCTGACGATCCACCACTCTGCGGCGCCGTGCATCAATTAACAAGTCAAAGTGCTGCAGGAAGTCAATGCCCAGAATTGGGTACGGGACGTCGGCGATGATGAATATCCAACGAAAAATACGCTTTAAACCCAAGTTTAAGGTGAGCGACCGCTGGCCAAACGTTGGGATGGCCGTGCCATTGGCAGCGCGTAGTGTTTGGGCCTGCGGTGTGCTATTGTCGTCTTTCGCTCGGGAGAGGACGCTCACTTCGGCACCGGTATCTACAAGGAATAGGTTATTTGAAATGATGTCCCTTACGTTCAAAAGACGACTATTGGTGTGATACCCGGCTTCGTGGGTCGCCACCACGGGCCGGGGGGTTAGTTTCCCTGATGAGCACCGGGAAACGTACACCCTGGTTCGCATCGTTTGGCTCCCTCACCGAAGCGACTGTGGTATTTACAATACCCTTCTTTTGAAGAACCGACGAAACGTCGTCGCAGTGACGGACTATGGAGCCTAGGTGAGCGTGCGCGGTGCCGCTCCTGTGACCCACTTATAACTGCTAGGCGTTGCAGGCTCGCGTCAATTCTAGACAAAACTGACGCGAGGTCGTTAGATGTTGGCAAGGCAGGCACCATTGCGACGGAGGGCCTGGTTACTCCAGCTACATCGGGGTTGTATCGTGACATAATGTCATCAGCTATCGCTGCGGTTTCCTTCAGCGAGCATTTGCGCGTGGCACTTAGTAAAACTGGAATGTTATGCGACAAACGCTGCAGCCAAAGTTCCCTTAAGAGCGGGTCCTCGCCTATTGTCGGTCCTCTCAAGCGCTGCATCTCACGCAGCAGTTCGGAGGGCTTCCTACTTCCAAGCTCAATGTTTTGAAGTTGTTGCATACGTTGGTCTTGCGTTGGGGTCGTGCGGGCAATGACAGCCTCCTTTAAAGCCTCATAGCTTCGGGAAGAGATTATTACGTCCCTTACTTGCATTGTGATCTCTGGCGGGAGGCGGCCTGCTACCCACCTGAAACGGCTCGCGTCACTGGTTATACGGCAGTTTTCGAATTCTAACTCGACCAGCGTGAACCAGAGTTCTGGATCAGGTGTGAATGCCGGTATGTGCAGCGTGATCGTGTAGTGACCTCGGTCGTTTTGAGAAAATGACTATTTTCTGGACACCATTTTGGATCTGTTTTCTCCACGATCTTTTCTGACGTTTGACATTGACCTCAGTGTTCTCCGGTTGCCTACGTTTTACTGGACTGACTTTTCCGAGGTTTCCGTCGACCTAGTTTCAAATCAGTTTCACTTTCGTTCGTTCGCTCTCAGCACAGCCGTCGCGTTTCGTTCCGTTTTCCGCTCGGTGTATTTCTCGTATCGGTACTGTTTCGGTGCCACGATATATAGAATACACCTCGCATCTGTAAACCGACTTACGTCTTCTCTATTCGTCCGATAGAGGGGATATCGTTGGTATTCGCTGCTAGACCCGATAGGAGACAAGTTCGCCAGCCGCTCCCGAACGTCTTCTATAATCGCCCTAACGGTGGGGTCTGAGCAGGGTTTCCGTTCAGTAGACATAGTGATTACTTCATCAAATACAGACGGGAAAAGAAACCAACGATCAATGGGGCACTATAATCTTCGCGAGAAAAGAACAAAAATCACGACGAACTAGACACCAAAAATACGTATGGACAAAAAAAATTATTTGGTAAACCGGCCGAAAAAAAATCAACAGTTAGGGAAACAATAAAACACAAATACGTACGCAGACGGGACCTTGAACGGTAGAAAACAAGGGAACTCACGTGACCTGATGATCGTCGGGCTCACCAATTGTGAAAGTCAAGGATCGAACTACCACAAATGAATCGGTAATATCAGCTGAAATAGACATTTTCTGATGAAATAAATTACGTATCAAAGAAGATGAAATAAATTCTGTTGGGTGTAACCAGAGGCAAAGAATATTACAAAATATTGTTTATATCATCAAATTTACACTGGTATATAAGGCCTAGCGCTACAAAATGTCAGCACCCATCTCGCTCGCTAGCCACGTGAACGACCATGACCGTTGACAATTCCGATACGTTTTCCCGATTGATAAAAGACTTTTACGAAGGTCTGGATGAATTCACAACCGATTTTCGAGAGTTCCAGCGATGCACAAGTACCAGCTTTTACAATTACAATGCCCGAACATGGAAACAGGCCAAAAAGCGTCGGCTAACAATTAGCGACGGAATGAAATATTATTTCGTGAAATATTGTTGTGTCCATCGGCGTCGAAAAGGTGGAGGTGGTTCAAGGTTAGAATAATTGTTTGCTAATGTTTGACTTCATTGTAGATACAAAAACCTGGATTGCGGAGCATTCGTCACTTTATTCGCCCAAGGAACTGGATATCGTGTCACAAGTGTTGCACGTTGCTCGTGCCACTAATGTCGACCTTTCTACGCTAACCAATAATCGCTGGTCAGTAGATTGTATGGAGGTGATAACCCTAGCCGGTGGAGACACCATCACCTCGCAAGCGTCGACGTCTACAATAACCACCAAGGCTCAGAAGCTGCGGGAGAGCGAAGATATCGGTAGAGATATTGCCGCAGCATTCGCAAATCTTGGGGAGGAAAACTACAGAACGGCTAAAGCCCAGCTAAGGTTGTTACCAGACGTAATAGGCTTGTGGCCAAACGTTAGACTGTGCTACGAGCATCCAGAAAAAGAAGGCGTAGAACGAATAACACACCCGTCGGATATCGCCACTGTGTTCGGTCGAGAGAAAGAGACCCGAGAAATATTAGATGTCCCACAACTTCCAGTACGTGTTCACTTGTAAGGTTGATTAGACCTTACTTCGCGGTTTCCTTAGTAAACGCGTGCTTCAGTCATTTGTACTGCGTGGACCACCTGCACGTTACTCTAATGTGCGGCACTGCACAAATATGTTAACCAGAGCAGTATTCTCCACGACCCGTGAGAACGAGAAGGCGATTGGGAGAGATAGTGGATAGCGTGTATTTGGGAGCGTGCGTGAGAGCGTGCGCAAGAGCCTACTTGAACTGAACTGCGCTACACCGGCAAGTCTTCCGACGTGATACATGGAATTATATTTTCTGTGGTTGTGTCATTCTTTGGACTATAATTTGCCCACAATGCCTCCAAAAAGAGTCAAAAATATTGCATCTAAGTGCCTAGTTTGTTCGAAAGTTGTTCGCTCACGGGACAAATCTCTACAGTGTGATGGTTGTGATGGTTGGGTCCACCTTGAGTGTTCTGAAATAAGTATTGATCTTTACGAAGCCCTGGACAAATGCCGTGCAAATTTGCTCAAGATGCTGTGCATCAAATGCACCGAGCTATCAACACCTGTGCGGCCCGCAAAGCAGTCGGCGGAAATGGCTCTTCTTGTCACAGATACAGCAGCGTCATCGACTTCGTCGTCATCATCATTAGCACCGTCAATCAGTTCATCGCTATCAATAGCAGCAGAATCAGCGGCGTCGTCATCGTCTTTTTCTCCGCCAACATCACTCTCACCGTCATCATTGCCGTCAGAAGGGGAAAATTCCGCCGAGGTATCTATTCCCGACTGTGCTACGTATGCAGAGGTGGCTTCAACATCGGTCACTGAGCCAACCGGAACAAAGCGCCGCCAAAGCCAGAAGCTACCTAAGTCTGCCTGCCACAATGCGGACTCAGTTGGCACTGATGTGGCCACGCAAGCACAAGACGGTATTATAGGAACAAAACCCAGCAAACAGAGCACCACCGCGGATGAAAGTAGACCGGCCTTGATAACAACTGCGGATCGTCCACGAAGAGCGCCACCGTCGAGGAAACAGTGTTTCCTAATAGTGAACTTGCCTGAGACAAAGGAGACCACGGCACAGGCACGTCTGGACCACGATATTGCGAGTCTGCGGAGTATACTAACAAAACTTTTTGTCCTCGGGGAGGAGGAGACCGCGGAGAAGTTGCGGGTAAAATCAGCATTCCGAATTGGCAAAGCTAGTGACGCTAAACGCCCCCGTCCACTGAAAGTAGTGCTGGACTCTGAGGAATCCGCGACTTCTGTGTTAGGAAGATCCTACCGGATAAAGGGCGAGCAAGTGCGGCTGCACCGAGATCTAGACCCTGCGGATCGTGAGAAGTATAGAAATGCTTTGATTGAACGACGTGAACGAATGGAACAAGGAGAAAGGGACTTGATCATTCGGGATTTTCGGGTGCAGAAACGGCGCCCTCACTTCCGGTGGAGGCCGCTGACGCTAGTGTCCCTGTCATTCCCCCCAAGCTAGGACGCCCTGAACAAACGGATGTGGTAGCAGGCCGAGACAGCGTCGTCATCCTGTTGTCTAAAGTCCGTGGTCTGCTGAACAAGAGGGATGACCTGGAACACCTGCTGCAGTCCAGCTCACATACTATGATAGCATTGACGGAGACGTGGCTGAGTAACAATGTTCTAGACTCTGAGGTGTCCCTCTCTGGCTACACCCTATTCCGAGTCGATAGGAACTCGATCAGAGCTGGTGGAGGCGTAGCATTGTTCGTACGATCAGACGTCCCAACCGCGCAGTTAGAGGCATTCGCAGACCCGCAAGGATTCGGTGAAGCTATCTGGTGCCGCGTCAAGCTTACCGCCGGGGGCTTAAGGGCAGTTGGAGTCATCTATCGGACACCTGCGGTCACTCCTCCAGATATGATGAGTTTATTGAGGAGATGGGCGTGCAACGGCCACTGCCTCGTTCTGGGCGACTTCAATGCTCCGCATATTGATTAGACATCAAGAAGGACAGCGGCCGGGGCAGCTTTTTTCTCTCGGGAATTACTGACAACGGTCCAAGAACTGGCACTACACCAACATGTTCAGGAATCGACCCGGAGGCAATCCGGTCACGGTTCCATTTTTGATCTGGTGATTTCTCCCAGGAGCTCGGACGTCGATAAGGTTGAACATCTCCCTCCACTTGGAAGCAGTGGCCATATAGTGTTAGAAATTCACTAGCGCACTGGTTCTTGTCCATCCCCTAGACCACACATCGGACGTAATGTTTGGCGCACTCCATTCGAAGATGTCCGGAGAGCGGCGTTAGACGTCAACTGGTTTCCCACGGATTCAGATGTCCACCACGATGTGAACGAAGCTTGGGCGTTCATTCGTGACGGTATCTTGTACCTTATGAATACCTACTGCCCCCTCAACTGGCGTAGACCCTGGCAGCGGTTCCGATCCACAGGTGAGGGTTATGATCCCTATCGCAGGATTCGTAACCAGTGCACCGAACAAAAACGGATAAAGCGGATGGAATCCGATGAGGCCCTTGCGGTCGATGCGGTGCGAGCACCCAAGCGCCTGTTTGCATACTTAAAGCGCCGCACCAGAGCGAAGGTGGATATCCCGGCGCTGATGAACAACGACGAAATGGTTGCAACATATGACGGAAAGGCTGAGACATTAGCAAAACATTATCTGTCAGTTTATTCTGTGGAGGAAGGTGCGCCAATCCCGGTGGTGGATAGCTCGCCGCCGTTCATTATGTATGATTTTGGAGAGCTGGAAGTGAATAAGATGCTCAAATCCATCAAAACCCATAAGTCACCGGGACCGGAAGACGTGCATCCGTTGATGTTGAAAGAGTTGGCGGACCAGCTAACTACACCACTAACGCGGTTGTTCAATTTGTCGTTGGCCACTGGAAGTCTACCTCAGGAGTGGAAAAAGCGGCCGTTGTTCCGTTGTACAAGGATGGGACAAAATCCACCTCGGCCAACTACCGCCCAGTTAGCCTCACTTCCGTAGCTGGAAAGGTCATGGAAAGGCTGGTGGCTGCTCGTATACGTGAACATCTGGAGCGCTGTCAACTGCTATGCGCAGAGCAGCACGGTTTTCGGCGGAACAGATCATGTCTGTCAAACCTGTTGACCGCCCGTGAAAGTTGGTTGAACTCGAAGGCCGAGGGACATGTCACGGACGTCATCTTCGTGGACTGTGTTAAGGCGTTTGACAAAGTTCCTCACAATGGGCTGTTGCTGAAAATCCGGGCCATCGGCATCTCAAAGCCCATGCTTCACTGGATTGAGGATTTCTTGGTCGGGAGAACCTTTTCCGTGAGAGTTGCACAGTCCCAGTCCGCGTGGTATCCATTTGGCAGTGGCGTGCCGCAAGGCTCCGTGCTAGGACCCCTGTTGCTTCTAGTGTTTGTAAACGACCTACCACAGACCATTCGATCCCAATGCCTTATCTACGCCGATGATCTCAAGATCTGGCGCACAATTCGATCGGCAGAGGATCGCGAGATACTACAGGAGGATCTGCAGACCCTCGTCAATTGGTCGACCACCTGGGGTCTACCGATAAACGTGGACAAGTGCGTGAGCATGAGGATTGGTGACCCCAACGATACTTCCGGTTACTGCCTTGGGAGTATCGTACTCCGTCACACGCAGGAGGAAAAGGACCTCGGAGTTGTTGTCACCAACAGTCTGAAGACAAGAGCACACACTGAGAGAGAGTGCGCCTCAGCGTGGAAGATACTTGGTCCCATCCGCCGTTCATTTGGGCCTCTACCCCGGGGCACTTTCCGACTGCTTTATGTCTCACATGTACGTCCTCGTTTGGAATATGGTGGTCCGGCTGTCTACCCGTGCACGGCGGCGGAAGTAGCCAAACTAGAACGGGTGCAACGTGCTGACACACGCCTCGTGGCCGGACTGCGTGGGTTCAGCTATGAGGAACGCCTAAAAGTCGCCCAGTTGTTTCCCATTGCCTATCGACGGCTTCGAGGCGACCTCATCTATGCCAGGCGCATAATCCGTGGTGAGTTGGGCCGGGAACTACAGGCGGAATTGCCGCTCAGGAATAATGATCGTACCAGAGGACACACCCTGACGCTTCGTAAGGTGCATTCCACCGGCTTACCGGCCATCTATCGATTGTCAAGGAGGGTGACCAATATCTGGAACGCTCTACCAACCGAAGTGGTGGAAGAGGAAACCGAGACACTATTCAAAATAATAATAATTGTATATTTCGGATGCGCCCGGAGCATGCTAGAATGCATGATCAGATGATTATAGTGATGCCGGAATGACAATTCACAAAAGGGTACAACAAGTGCGTGCAGAGTATCAGAGAGAGTGTTACAGTGAACTAAAACTGTATTAATGCCCGGCAAATTTGAAGGTCAAGGTTGAATGATGTCAGTTGGTCTGAAGTACATGCGTAAGTGGTATATGAAATAATAACCACTAGTGGAAATTCGAACATATTCAAAGGAAATGTTTTTGGTGCGCTACAGAATATGAGAGGCATATGGATAGAAATCTCGTCGAAGCGTTCGGTGAATTATTCACTTTACGACAGGTATGTCAAGAAGTATTAACATGGAAATATTTCAGTCTGCAAAGATGGTAGTATATAAAGTGGTGGCTGTATACTGGAGGAATCATATATGTGGCAAACAATTGCGTATTTCTTGGGAGGGATACTACCAGAGTGATGGAGGCAGGGAACGGCCGTAGGAAAACAGGTGAGCGTGCGGCAAGTTGTTAACTTAATGTAGGGTTGGTATGAAATTTCAAAGCAGAAGTGGAAGACTGATCAATATTGACCGTGTGGTTACATCCATTATACAGGTTTTCAGTTCTGCGAGAGGAAAGGTAAAGTAATCCACAGATAAGTGTACGTCAATAGATGAATGCTGTGTGGTATGTACCATGCAAAAATGGCAGATCAATAAAACTGCCCAGGTATTTCGCGGGAAGCGGCCGTGGATCAACGAATATAGAAATAAAATGTATCACCTGGTGCAGATAGTGGTGTGATTTAGAGGCTGCATATGGGGTCAGTTTCGGTAATATAACACGAATGCAACATCTGGAAGATCAAAGGTCTCGATAACGGTGATGGTATAGTAAAAAGACGGTGAGTGTCACATTTCTAATGACCAGTTTGACAGGTGTAACAAATGATGGGAACGGAGCGGCGATGCAGCATAGGGAGTGTATCGAAGACGTTCAATCGTGGAGGGAACGCAGTGATCTACAGAGCCCGAACACTCGATGCAACAGCATTGCGGATGCGATCGGATGGACCGATGAAGAGTGCAGGTAGTTACTAATCACTTCGCTGCCCACTGGAGGACTACTGAAAGATATGTCAGCGCCGGACGTTTTTGGTGACCGATGAAGCAATGAACAGTGACAATAAAGGTGCCAGTGTTTGAACAGTATTAGCGGGTTCTAACACGGAACGGGCAGGATGACATATGGGATTAAAATGAGTTGTGTGAATGCAGTGAGATCGAGTAGTCCAGGTTCAAGAAGTCCGATGGCGGGAATCTTGGGGAAAGCGATCGTGAGACGGGCGAAAATGAAGTTGTGTGTAAATCTCGTTTGTCCTGTCCAGCAAGAGAGGGTCCAAGTTATTCCTGGGAAGTGGAAGGCGACAATCGTCCTTAGGGTGCAGGTTCTGAAAACAAAACGGAGAGGGCTGCAGTCTGGCAATTCTACCAGCTGTGGGTTAGGGGAGAAAGACAGAACACCAATATCATGCCAGTAACAGAAATGGGTGGTCGCGACGTTGAGGTCTTGTTTTTTGGATTAAACAACATACGGAAAGCGAAGAAGACCGGTACTAGCGACTAATTCTTATGAGGCTTAGTGAGAGTTACCAAAAAAGCACTGAAGCGAGAATAGGCGACACTGGGGGCAAATACTTATGTGTAGTTCGACGAATGGTTTATGGAAGACCACATCGATTGTGGCGGTTCGTTCCTCAGAACGAGGCCTGGAATCTCGTGTGTTGAAATAGGGTCTCAATGTGTAAATAGTTGAAACGTGAATGAGACTGGTACCTTGAGGACCATATTATATATGCTGCTATGTATTTTATAGTATTATAAATGCTCTTATACCTGGCGGCAGCTGATTAAAAAGAAAAAAAGAACCTAACCGACTATGGTAAAATCTGACAGCATGAAAAAAGAATCACCGGAGTAACGGTGGCCAGTAGGGGGTCGTGGTCAGAAGCGTTGAAAATAGGAAGTGGCTAGACAAACACGTGGAGTGTGCTGTTGACAGTCATGGAGTATAGGTTGGACTGCTTTTATTTGCTAACTATAATACAGAATGCTCCTTACCATCCGTTGGTAATAACTGTCTACTGAACAAAGTTTTTAAGCTTTTGGTGAGTATCCCAGGCCCAGTTCGTAGGCTCGGGTAATAGACATGTAGGGATCATGCATTCGGATCAGTTTTGGACAGTTAGATGTTTATTTATTTCTTTTTTTAATAATAAAGAGGCCGAAGACATTGACCTAAGTTGAGGTGGGAGTTTGTTCTAGAGGGAAGAATATTTAACAATAAAGAAGTTTGACCGCATCGCAGTCCTGGATACTGGAATCAAGACCATAGAGTCCCTATGTCGTAAAGAATAATTGGAGGGAGTTTTGACCTGGGGGGCTGAATTGCAAGATGTACGTTTTACAATATTGCAAAAGAAAGACAGGTTCATTCGTAGACGACGCAGCCATAGGGGCTCCAGGTGCAATATTTCACACCTTTCCATATAATTTAAAGGCGAGGAATATCCTAGTAGTTGTTTGGTAAATCTACGTTGTACATTCTCAATTGCAAATCTGTCAATCTGCCGCATGTTAGAAAAGACGACAGTGCAATATTCCAGTAGTGGTCTGACATGAGTTTTAAAAATGCTTAGCTTGCTCTCTGTAAGACTGAAGGTTCTAATAATCAGACCAATTAGCCGTCTAGCTTTAGCAACCTGCACGGCCGAATGTTCGGAGAAATTAAATGTACAAGAATATTGTAATCCCAAGTCCCTTACTTCCGGACTGTTGGGGATGAACTGATCATTAATTTTAAACATTCCCGCGGGAACCTGACACTTATACACAAGGATACAACTTTTGACAGCGGAGAATTTCATCAACCATTGGTTGCTCCATGAGTCTAGCGATAGTAAATCGCTCGTTATGCTAGCAATGGTAGAAGCTAAGGCGTCAGGTTCAAAGGAGTACATAATTTTTATGTCGTCTGCAAAAAGGAACGCAGCCCCGTGTGTGATGACGTTAAAAATGTCATTAACATATATAAGAAAAAGTAAGGGACCTATTACACTACCCTGAATAACTCCACTAGTAACTGGTCGAGGTGATGATAAACTGCCATCAACGTCCACCACCTGCTTTCGGGATGTTAGATATGATGAAAACCAACTCAGGATCGGGTCAAAAATTCCGTAGGTTTTCATCGTTGCCATGAGCCTATTGTGGGATACTCGATCGAAAGCTTTAGTCATGTCAAGGAGGATTACGATCACTGATTTACCACGGTTAGTGGCCGTAGTTATTAGGTTAAGGAAGTCACACATACAAGTGGCACAGGATCTTTTTTGAAGAAAACCGTGCTGTCCAGTGTTAATGAGGTTATTGTTTAGTAAATGAGTTGTCAGCTTATTTTTTATTAGTCTTTCCATAATTCGGGAAACTATAGGGGTGTGGTTCACTGGTCGATAGTTGGTTAGTTCCTGGCGTGAACCTTTCTTAGGAATTGGGATAATAACTGATGTTTTCCAATGGGAGGGGAAAACGCTACTGCTCATAGATAAATTAAAAACCTTTGATAGCAGGAATGGGATATCAGTGCCACCTAGACTAAAAGTAGCCGGTGGTACGGCATCTGGCCCGGGGTGGTATGACCGCCTACTTTTAGTTAGCTGTACTGTTAAGTCGTTCGGGTGAAATGTAACCGCTGAGAACTGTGCAGATGTCAGCGGCTCAACGTGATATAGGCATGGGGAGTCATCGGTCGTTAGAGACGAAGCAAAATAGGCACTGAATGCCCCGGAGATCTCTTGGGAGTTCGTTATATAATTGTTGTTATATATAATGGATGAGATAGGAGAACTGCACTGGCTGTTTCTCAACTTCATCAGCTTAGATAAAGCTTCGGACTTCTTGGGGTGACTCAGCGCCCTTAATTCCTGTTTTTTACTGCGGGACATTTCAATCAATTTCATAGAATTAGATAAACGGTTCATTTGCAAGAACAACGAAAAGTCTCTCGACCTAAGGAATTTGCGTTGTAGCATGGAAAGCTTCTGCTTTAATCGACAAAAACTGTTTGGTTTATCTCGTCCAGGTAGACCTTGGGTTGGGGTGATTACGTCAAGACATGCATTTAGTGTGGAGTAAAGATGATCCACCACGGTATGCAAGTCATCAGATAAAAAGAAAGTATCCCAGTTCTGCGAGCGAATGAGTGAGGGTAATTGATTCCAGCTGGCTTGGTGGAACGGTCTTTTAACGGTTGGTTTGTGAACGGTTCGTGCTGGCACTGAAAACTCACATTTTACCGGCAAGTGGTCACAACCTGGGATTCTGTTCACGATAGACGTGTGCACGCGAGATAATCCTACCGTAAAAATGAGATCAAGGATGCTACTGCCTCTAGTTGGGCACATCACATGTTGAGTCCATCCTCCTAAACGAATGCTGGTCAAGAAGTGTAGTAAGTGATGTGGGGCTTTCAAAGTGGACCAACGTATGCCTGGTGCGTTAAAGTCGCCGGCCACCAGTTTTGGGCCGGGTATGTCCGCAACAACGTTTAACGCCTCTATGATAGGCAGAAAGTCGTTTTGACTAGTATTCGGGGGGCGGTAGATGCAACTAACAATGAAGTCAGAACATCCTGTAGTGACCTGTAGCCAAACTGAACCCGGCAAGTTATCGAGTATGGGGTGCTGAAATATTTTCGCTCGCATGTTTTGTCTTACATATATAAGACAGCCTCCCCCTCGCTGAGTGAGTCTATTTTTCCTGAAAGCTAGGTATCCGGTGATGGCGATATCCTCGTTTGGAGTGTTGTCTGTCAACCAGGTTTCGGTAATTAAAATAAGGTCGTAATCAGACGTGAGCAGTAATATACGCAGCATTCGCATCTTATTCACTATTGAGCGTGCATTCAGCATAAACAATGAGAACTGTTTAGTGGAGTCAAGGTTAACGTTAAGATCTTTATAGGATTCCGAAATTGCATTTGCTGAAGGCGGATCGGATGACGCAATCATTATTCCTTGAGATGGAGTAGTCGGTAATGTGGATGGTGAAATAAGCTGAGTAGAAACACCTGGCGTGGCAGTCAGCTTGGTTGTTAAGCTAAGCTGGGTGTGGCTAGTACTGATGAGATTCGTTAGATTGGAAGGATGTCGGCGGTTGGTAAGTCTACTTATTGCGGAACAACACCGCGGAAGATCACTATCGAGTGCTTTACTATTGGTAGATACTGGTGGCTGGGACGTAGAAATATGAGGAGGGAGGGTTAAGTAGCTGTTCAGTGGGAAAGAAAAAGGACGTAGCAGCCTCAGGTATCTTGGCACCTGCCTTAATACGGGCGGTAACACAGGTGCCCTCTTGCCATCAGTAATTTGATGGGCTGTAACCTGGAGGGGGAATGTGAAATGGAAGTGGGATATACGGGTGTTGGTTGGCGTAGAGACTGGGAGGTCGTGGGTACTGTTGTAAGTGGCCTGCGGTAGAAAAGGGATTCAGGGTGGGTGAGATATGTGAACGATAAAAGGAAAGAGATTCGTGTGAGAAAATATTACTGAGGCTACGATAGAAGTTATGTAGAACACTAAAGTAATCGTTTGGTATGAATGGTGGCGTTGTTGAAGAGGCCCGGAGGTTAGTTGTACCAGCCTGATGAGGATGATAACCAGGTGAAGAAAACGCGATACTGGGTGGAATGTACGGTGCAACTAGTGGTTGGTGGTTTGGATTGGGGAGATAGGTCTTGAATGACGTTTTCTCGTCCATTGTTGCACTCCGTGTTGCCTCGCTTGGGGTCCTTAGCCGTTGGAAGTGTGGCTTGATGAGTGAGTTAGGATTAACCGTAGTGTCAACAATGTGCAGTCCACCTAGTACTGATGTTTTCGCTGGTTTGGGGGATGGCCTAGGCACCGTAAATTGCAGAGTGGCTATTGGAGCCGAGTGGAGAGATGGCAAAGAAGAATTTGGGGTGACTCCGTTGATGGTTTGAGGATTTCTGGGTATGGCTGTTAAGCCAGTTAGGCGGTTCGCATCGTCATCGATCGTGGCCGATATTTCGGTGATAGGTAGTGGTGGAATCGAGTTAGTCAGCCCAAGAGAGAACAGCTTGCCAGGGGTAAACTCTATGCTTCTTGGTTTCTTAGGCGCTGGCTGGTGAGGTGACGTTGAACTGGATATATCTAAATCGACGTCAAACATATGGGATCGATGTTCTGGTGAACATGAAGCCGAATTGATATTGCATGCATTTTGCGCATCGTCAGACTGAGAAGAAGCGGATAGTTGAGGGCGGACAATTTTTGACGAAGCGGAATGCGTGCTGGTGGACCTGGCGAATTCCCTTTGTAATGGGGTTTTGTCGGCAGCAATTTTAATGTTCTTGAACGGGGATCTCAAAGCGACGGTGGATTGGCTCTTAATGAATTGCTTAGCGGGTTCCTCTTCAAGAAATTTGAACAACACTGGACAGGATTTGCGTTGAATGTTCTTTCGTAGCCGAAAGCACTGGCAGGGGTGGTGTGCCATATTAATAGAACTTAGAAGGTTATGTTTTACTTTATTGGACCAGACCCTGAAGGTTTTTTGGCGGAGCACCGACATCCAGCCGAGTCAATAGAGTACGATGTGATGGAGCTCATACGGGATGACTTCCCAATGCCCTTTACCTGAAGACTGAAGACTGACTGAAGAGCAACGGTCAAATGGCAACTGGGCTTGGCAGTCAGCGTTCAGTTAAACAATAAACGTGGTAAAAGTACGAATGAAGTTGGCAACCGCTACAGACTCATTCCAAAATGCTGAACCTTCGACATTTCAAAACGAAAAAATTGTACCAAGTAAAAATTTTATATATTGGTTATATTTACAATCTGAATCTAAGGAACAAACTTCTTCCCATCAAACTGCTTAGCGCAGAGATCTGAGAAGGATAACAAAAGTGTGAATCAGAAATAAGATGAATGGTGGAACGAAAAAAATATATGTATAGGTATGAATAATCATATACATACAAATATAATACTGCAGTTATATATATGCTACCGACTCCGAAACGGTAATTAGTTAAGTAAAGTGAAGCATGAAATTCGTTATCGTCGTTTGTGCAAATAAATAAAAAAAATTACCGTGGGACTGCAAATGCGTGATCAGTGAACGTACCTGGCAGTTTTGCGTCCTAAGCCGCGATCTCTTGCGTCGGTAGACCATCGTTTCATGGTACGCGGGATCTCAAGCGTAGAAGACTCCCGGAAACGATTGGTAGATTTTGAGGCATCTGTACATAATCAGTAATTACATTACATTAGACTGGCCAATGACGGCTTTAGGAAACTTGTAGCTTCCCACTGAAATTTTACCAGCTGTTCCGGTCCAATTGCACGCGAGTGCCAAATTCTCCCTGATCAAAGATGCAAGCATTCGGCGTATACTTGATCCAAGATCGGTGCACAGATGACGCTTATGACGTGGAATTATTCTATCACTTACAGTGCCCGTGAAGTTATTCAGTACTGAAAGATCTTCTTCCAGTTTCAGAAGATCTGTGATATTGTTTGCCTGAAAAGGCTCGTAGGCCGTCGTATTTGTCGCATCCAGGCGACAAATTACGCCGTCAATTTTGGCGATCATCAACGCTATATCGTTGCAAATGCCACTTAGGTTTGATAGCATCCGTTCGAAGTAGTCTGGTAATCGTAGTAGCTGGTAATGAGAAACTTACCTTGCCACTAGCTGGCGTAAGCGGGCATATGCTGTGGAGATAAGGGCGTTGTTGCAAGTTGTGTTGTGCAAATTGAAGTATAGGAGTGTTAGTAACTTTTACACAACATACCTGGGGCCGGCCACCTTTGACAATGTGGCATCTTCCTTGGGTCTGCTGCCAGCCGAAGTAGTGGAAGAGCCCAACGACACATTGTTCAAGCGACTTCTGGATGTATTTCTAGAGAGATGGTGGGAGACACACATGAGTCTACATCACTGAGCTGTAGTGAGGAGGCTTACACGGGAGAGATACCCTCTGCCCCTATTATGAAGAATGAAGAATGAATGAATGAAACCGACACCTCCAAGACCTCTATTAGTATGTGTACAACGAAGGTCACCAGCGAGCCGGAAGATAGTTCACCGGATAAATGGTAATAGGAAAAAGAGAGAGGGTTCAAAATACTTATTTTTGTAGTATCTTGCATCTGGTATTGCCGGCAAGCTGGAAGTCTTGCAGTCTTGAAACACCACACAGGTTCGAGGATTTGAGCCCAGTTGTCCCGGTTCTCGGGGAAACCTTTGACCTGCCTGATTCACTGAGCTGAAGCGAGAGTAAAATGAAGCCAGGGGAGAAGGCGGGGCGGGGACTGCAACAAAAACAACAAAACATGTGCTCGAACTGAACTGCGGTACACCAGCGGTGCAGTCGTCTCCCTCGGTGAGTGTTGCTGTTTTTGAAGCTTTTAGAACACACAGCTCATCCCCCTCCATTAAAGTTGATCTTTATCTGTGCTGACTGGATCTTGAATAATGTCATTGCCCCCACCATTGATATAACCGCTTAATCAGGCTAGGCTACTTTCCCCATGAGGCAATGCGATTCCCCCTCTGTGGCCAATGCCTCACTCCTCAATCTGGACGAAACGGTCCTTCATAATGCGCTGGCAACGGATGCACTAAAATGCGCAGTCCAAAGTCAGGCCGCGGAGATAGCTGAGCTGGGGGCCACTGTCCGCATCCTTAAGGATGGGTTGAACAGCCTGAGGAGCTTGGTTATCAAATCCCTCCCGGTGTCCCAGGCAGCCGAGCAGATGTGTGGAGTTTCTTAGAAGCAAATTCTTGATGCCGTTAAGATTTTACAAGACACCAAGAATTGCTCCGAGCGTATCGTCCTTTGGGGTCACCTCTTCAACTCGGATCACCCTCATGACAAATACGCCCGGTTGTTTAACCGCCTTAAGCCTTAAGCACGGTGCTCTCATTGAAATGGGCCCCACAGGTGCAGCCAAACGAATATTTTCCTCGGCCACAAAGCCCAATGAGGAAATTAAAGGGCTCAAGGGAATATCCATTGATAAGCCATATCATTTAAGGCTCCGCAGTGAGAAGGCTAGGCCAGCAATTCCACAAAAAGCCGATCCTAAGCTCAGTGTGCTGTTAAGCGTCCAGGAAACTCGCTTTGAGGATCGAGCTGCATGCCAACCCTCCGTCGCTTCACTACGCACTCCATTTCCCGTCGCGGAAAGTACCCCGGTGGTAGGCCTAGTGCCGCTAAACATCTGGCGTCTACGAAAAGTATCCCAAACCCAAACATCGCTAATGAGACTATATCAACGGATGAGACTCACCCATCCTTGAGCCCAGACACAAACTTGCAACCCGTTTCTGTTGAGAACTGCAGTGGGAAGATCAGCGCAAAAGAAAAGATGTCTGATGCTGTCACGCAAAACAGGATCACTAATAAGAAAACTCAGAGCTATGAACCATGCAGTATGCACAAAGATAACCACAAAAAGCAGCATACCCTTTTCGGAGACCTAAGGATGTAGACCGTCTGCCTGGTATCACATCGCCCAGGTTACTAGACGTCAAAACTTACCGGTCCCCCCAACAGTCTGCTTACTCTCTGGATCCCAAATATCTTCAGCTCCCAACTCACCCAGGACCTCCTTTTCACCCCCAAACCTCCCTCTTTCCCACCCCTCAAACCCCAAATCGTTTGTGTCTGGCGATTCTGCAACAACTCCTGAGCAGGTGCTCGAGTGTTTTCACAGCAATTGCCTGAGTGTGCTGAATAAGATCCTGGAGCTTCGGCAGCTTGCAGTAGATAAGGAGCCTCAGATCATAGCCCTCACAGGAACCTGGCTCACCCCTGACATGCCTGATGCCAGAATATCCATTCCGGGATGCTTCGCAGTAGGGCGGGACTCCAGTAGAGGTCGTGCCGGCGGGGTCATCATATACTACGATAATTCGATCCATCCTCCCACTATACTGACAACCCCTACCTTTTCATGTAGTTTGTTTGTGGGCTGTGTTTACCCTCTAGGACAGACATCCTACTGCCTGCTTTAGTCTATCGTCCTCCCGCATGCAATTCAACTGATAACCTAGGTCTCATAGACTTATTAAGCTCCCTGAAAAGCTACGCAGACTTCACCCATCTGTTAGTCAATGGCGACTTCAACTCACCCAATACCGACTGGCAAATAGCTGATGCCTCTGATGCCACCTTTGGCAAGCCCCACCTAGATCTCCCACTGAGGAACTCATGGGCGCAGAACGTAAGAGATCCGACCAGATAACGCACAGGACATGCCCCCCCCCTACTAGACCTGGTCATCACCAATGCTCGGTTCCAAGTAGATGTGGTACACTACTTGCCGCCCCTCGGAAACCGCGACCACATTGTTATTGGGTTTGATTACGTTGTGAAATGGCCCCCGCTTCCCTCGGAAATCAAAATTTTAAGATCCTTCAAAAAGACCAATTTTGACCAAGTCTGTGCATTTATTCGCTCCTAGCTAAATTCAACTAACCCAGGTAACTCTGCTGATAAAATGGCAGAGGATCTTATAGGGTTGATCTTCTTAGCTGATAGGCTATTTGTCCCCAGAATTCGTCGTCCACAGACACCTAAGCGACCCCTCCCTCGCCCCATCAGGCGCATTCTAGAAGAACGCGCACGCCTCTTTGCTAGATATAGAGCCACAGGCCTTTCTCGTGATGCAGAAAAAAATCAGGATCATACGCAACATATGCAAAGACAAGATAAGGTCCCATCAGAATGCAGTCCAAAGATCTGCGCCTGATCAAGCACGGACCAATAAGGCACTTTTCTTTCAGTGCATGCGCCGTCTAAGGGGCACAGCTCCGACTCCACCAGCTCTCAAAGAAGTGCCGGATCCCCAATCGCCTCCTCCAGCCAAGTAACCGGGGCCTTCAACGTCTACTTTTGTACGGTTTTTAGCTGCTTACCAATAAAGTCCCACCCTATCATGCACCCAATATCTATGGTCACCACACTTAACCACGTCACTATTCCCGTTGGTACAGTAGCACAAGGGTTCCCCGGGCTCAACGAGTATTGCTCCATGAGTCCCGACTTAATCGGCACTCGCACTCTCAAGGAAACAGCGGTCAGATAAGCTGCCTCTTATGCATCTTTTTTCAGCGATGTGTTGACGGTGGAGTTTTCCCCAGCAGCTGGAAAAAGCAGTCTTCGTACCCATTTATAAGAAGAGTGGCAGACATTTTGCTTCTAGTTACAGACCCATAAGTCTCACTAGCATCACCAGCAAAATTTTCGAGCGAATTCCTAAGAATGCGATTCTTCCCACTTGCAAAGAAATACTATCCTCTCCCCGTCTCATCATGGGTATCTTCCTGGTACATCTTGCGTCAACAATATGCTTACTGTCATGGATGGTCTGATGAAAGCCTGCGATGATGGCTAGCTTTCACACGCTGTATTCATCGATTTTGCTAAGGCCTTTGCCAAGGTCCCCCATGCCCCTCTTCTTTACAAGCTGCAAACATACGGGATTACGGGCTTCATTTTGTAATCCTACGCAGTTTCCTTACCGACCGCACCTTTGTGGTTAAGGTGGGGATTTTTTTTGTCTCAACCCTCTCCAGTAACAACTGGGGTCCCACAAGGGTCGATCTCAGGTCTTCTTCTTTTCTTGGTCTACATAAACTATCTTCCGACAGCCCTTCCTGCGAACATTACCATGTACGCAGACGATGTAACCCTATGGAGTTCAAGCGTTGAAGACCTGCAAATTGCAGTTTATGAAACAAAAAGCTGGTCCGAGGATTGGAACCTCCCAGATAATGATGACAAATGCGTGAGCATGTCTTTCGGCAGAGAGATTGGTCATATTTTCTCCATTAACGGAGTAACCATACCGCCGAGGGTTGGCCGACAAAAGGTGTTCGGTTTCTGGTTGGATTGTAACTTGTCCTTCTCTCATCATCGCCAACGTGCGAGCAAGTCTGCCTTTTGAGTCCTGAATATGATTCGGAGGTCCTTCCCGCGCATCTCTTGGGATGATTTCCCCATAATTTCCGGCACCTATATCACACCGCTGATGAAGGACGTTAGTCACTCAGTGTAACGAACGTTTGAGCAATGCGTAGCCAAATTCGCAACGGATCCCGAAATCAAAAGACGTTTATCCGTGATATTCTACGATACCGGATTATTGCATGAACAATGATACCAAAAAGATACAAACCTCAATAATACGATCACAAGGACTCAACAACGAGAAACCGAATAGCAGCGTGTGAGCAAACAGCACGTGCGTCACGCAGGTCCTGAACAAGGATGTGTCGAAGTAGCGCTCTGGGCGCGAACAAACAACAATTGGTCCATAGAAACAAACAGTTCGTAAAGACAAGTCAATAGTGCAGGCGAATGAGTGATGTTGAGAAAACACTGAATCGCGAGGGAAAAGGGGGGATTTTCCACGACCGGCTGTTACACAGCTCACCAAAATCCTCCTGGATCCTTTGCAGAATCAAATGTTCGGTATAAAGGTACTGATTTTTTTACCTACCTGGCCCTGTTGTCAGTGCGCGCGCCTAATGCTCGTCGTCAGAGTTCTACTACTGGTCGCACCTAACCCATTGGCCACATAGACGTGAGGCTAGTCCACATCTCCCACTGGCTAAATGATTGATGGCGGGCGTGAAGGGGCCACATAGATGCTGTCCTTGATGTATGTGCCAGAGAGTGTGTGTGTGTGTGTGAGTATCGGGGTGTACAATGGAATCACAGGTACAGCTGCACTTCAACGGAAGACTTTCTGCAATATCCACAAAAGGCTGTGTGGCAAAAACGAGTAAATGTAGGCATGTATGCGGGACCTAAGCCCCGTTACTTCTACATGTAGTGTCGTGTCTTGTGGCGAACTAAGGTTTGGGCAATTAGCTCCATAGTACATCGTAAATGCTGTGTGAAATTAAACACAAGTATACTTCAGAGATTGTGTGGTTGGTTGGGTCCTGCAGGAGAATAATTGTGGGATAGATAAGTGCATTCGGCTTCATCTGGTATCAGCAGACATGGGTATAGCTTGGTCGGTAGCGTCGGCCTCGCCCACGTCACTGTCACCTTCAAGCAAACATATTTTACGTATATCTCGCAATACGTCTCCTTTGTTCGTCCTCACCACCACCGTGCGCACGAGACCGTCGATTTATGTACGACAGTCCTTGATCACACCAACCGGCCAATCGTCTTTATGTAAGTGGCTCTCCACTAGGATGACCGCATCGCCACCTCTGAACAACCTCTCTTTGGAGATCTACTTTTACCGAAGCTGTAGTGTCGGTAGGTACTCCCCCATCCATCGTTTCCAGAAGGCCTGTGCCAAGTGGTTCAATTGTTTCCATCCAGCAACGTACGCTCTACGCAAGGTTTTCGGGGTGGTTACTCCTGCGTTCGACCGGAGTATTAATAGGTTGTTGGGGGTGAGTGCCGGCTCGCCTCCGGGTCTGGACGATCGACACCAGGGGTCTGTTGTTCAATATGCGTTCCACTTCTGTTAGTAAAGCAGCCAGCTTCTCGTCATCGAGGGTTTGTTGTGAGGTCAGAGCTGTGAGTATTTTCCTATTCGATCGTATCAGCCTTTCCCAAACGCCCCCACGATGACTGGCATAAGATGGATTGAAGTGCCACTCTATCCCCTTTGCTGCGGTCTGGTTTTGTATTTTGGCGGTGTCCAAGCGGCTCCACCATTTCTGCAACTCCTTATGAGCCCCAACGGAGTTCGAGCCGTTTTCGGAGTATATATTCTTGGGGACGCCCCGCCCCGCGATGAACCTTTGAAGGTCCATTAGGAATGAATCGGTTGTCATGTTATGCAATACTTCGAGGTGTACTGCTCATGATTGTAGGCATGTTATCAGGCAGCCGTAATTTTTTTGGGTGCTCCTCTAATGTCGTACGAGTAACGGGCCAAAGCAGTCGACGCCGATTACCACGAACGGGCACCATCCCGGTTGGACTCTTACGGCTGGAAGTGGGGCCGTCATTTGTTGGCCTGCCACCGCTCTCCGGCGACGACAAGTAATGCGGTTGCATATGACTCGCTTGGCCGTCACTTGTCCCTTTGTCACCCAAAGTCGTCGGTGTATATTTTTTAATAAATGATTCAGGCCTGCGTGTCCATCTTCCCGATGTACATGATCTATCAAGCATCTCGTTATATGGTGGTCACCGGGAATTATTATGGGGTGTTTTGTTTCGTACTCTAGGCTTGAATTCGTCAGCGGCCCTCCAACCCTCAGTAGTCCG
Source organism: Fasciola hepatica (assembly GCA_948099385.1). Classification (NCBI taxonomy): domain Eukaryota; kingdom Metazoa; phylum Platyhelminthes; class Trematoda; order Plagiorchiida; family Fasciolidae; genus Fasciola; species Fasciola hepatica. Next base: position 5,245,786 of record CANUEZ040000027.1, on the reverse strand, counting down.
TTGATTCACATGGGGTTAAGTGCTCGGATACTACTGTGTAACAGCCTGCTTCCGTTGATGTTATCATCTGTTCTGGCTAGCTCGCGGGTCTCGGACAGGAAAGCGTCTGGTTGCAGTAGGCGTAGAACGTCCAGTTCGGCTTGATTCAGCTCACTCGGTGGTATCGTCCCCACATTCAATGTGTTTTGTGTTCTTGCGCCTTTCATAATCAATAAGAGTGCTTTATACCGTGTCCACCAGACCACGGCTCTTAACATTTTTGTCCAGTTGGTAAATTGGCACAGTTTTTCTAATAGGCTTACGCTTCCCGGGAAGTTTGTAGCCAGTGTCAGTCTTTTGATCCCGATACCGCCATCATCAGCCTTAGGTTTTAATAGCGTTGGTCACATCTCCTTAGCTGCAGTTCGGAAGTCCGGCCCCATTGTACACATCCGCGACCTCTCTAGTGTTTTCAGGCCCCTTGAGCAGAAGTCGGCCGGGTCGCTGGCGTATTGTACATAGTGCCATTGATCGGTTTTAGTCGACTCGTGGATTATAGTGAGTCTGTAGGCCACGATATTATTAAAACGAGTGGTAGTGTTGTTTATGTAATGAAGTATCATGGCTAAGTCCGTCCAGGAGTTTGTTTCCCAGTCTATCCGGTCGAAGCATCTCCTAATCAGTCCTGCGGCTTTCACGGCCAGTACTGCTGCCGTCAGTTCCAGCCTTGGAATAGACACCGTTTTAAATGGAGCCACTCTCGCCTTTGCGAATAGTGTCTGGCTGTGCCGCCCACCACTTGCGTCAACCCAGCAGCCGTTAGCAACTATCCCGTAGCCTATTTCTGATGCATCGGAGAATACGTGGAGTCGGGCATCGTTTGTGCACTTGATACCTGTTAAGCGTCTTTGTATTTTTGTCTCCCCAAGTTTCTGCAGGCTGTGCAGCCAGTCGAGTCATCGCTTATCGTCGTCATCCTGGAGAGGTTCGTCCCAACCCGTCCCTCTTTGGCACAGCAATTGCAGCAAGCACTTTTCCGGTAACAGCCATGACGAAACAAAACCTAGGGGGTCATAGAGGCTTGCGACCAACGGTAGGATTCCTCTCCGTGTGACCGATCGTTTGGGCGGGTCCAGAGTAAAGATGAATTCGTCCCCTCTGGGTTTCCACTGAAGACCAAGCGTGCGCTCCGTTTGTGGAGGGGATCCCAAAAGCTCTTTCTTACACTCCATTTTCTCGGTCTTTGGTATAACGTTGAGCACCTCTTGGTCGTTCGAAGTCCATTTAGTGAGGTTGAATCCTCCGGCATTTAGAGTACCGATCAGTTTGGTCATATAAAGAGAAGCAGCATTTGGATCGTCAAAGGAGCACAGAAAATCGCCCACGAAGAAGTGGTCCATTGCTCTCCCTAACAAGCTGCTGGTGCCGTCAAAACTTTTGAGAGTTTCCCGGAGGGCAAAATAAACACAAAACGGGGATGAAACCGTCCCAAAGGGGTGCACTGTCAGCCTGTACTCGTCAGGTGCGCGGTTTGTGTCGTTCTCAGACCATCAGAGGAGACGGAAGGCGTCCCTATCTTTAACGGGCATCTTTACTTGTAGAAACATTTCGCGTATATCCGCAGAGACGGCTACTCTTCCTAGCCGAAAACGACATACAACCTCGACCAGCGGTGTTGTCCAGTCTAAGCCCTGTAATATATGGTCGTTGAGTGACACACCCTGGCATTTCGCAGCACAGTGGAAAACTACTCTGACCTTCCCCAGTTTCTTTAGGTTCACGATCTGGTGATGGGGTAGATACCACCTCGGATTTGCGCTGCTAACCGCTGTATCTACCTTTTCCGTGTAACCCAAGTCGATGTTCTTTTGCACAGCTCGCGTGCATTCTATCTTTAATTGTGGTTCCCGGAGCAGCCTGGTCTTGAGGAAGCCCAATCTTTTCAGAGCCATTTCTCGGTTGTTTGGCATAGGTTTCATACTGGATCTCCGCGGGACAGGAACCTCGAAACGACCCTTTGCGTACTTAACGTTCTTGGCTACTATTTCCAAAGCCAACCTATCTCGTGATGGGGCATCCCTGTCCATGGCCAGGTCGGCAAATTCGGTGTTATACAATTGTTGGAATGCCTGTTCAATGTTCGTCGTTTCCACCGAAGTGCAGCTGGTTTGTTTGCCGCCTCTGCTCTTTGTACAGCCATAAAAAGTCAAACCGAATATGGTGCTTACTGCATAGGGTGCTTTGCGGCTTTCTACCCCTTGATCCAGGACCCAATGCGCTTCCGGTATATCACAGCCGATCAGCAGATCAATTTCGTTACTCCGCCACTCCTCGATCGTAATCCCGTCGAGATGCGGCCAGTGAGTCAGAATCGATTGCACTGACTGGGGAGCTCTCATCGGCAAGTCCTTTATAGTGAATCTTCCAGGGTTTCTGCTTTATCGTTGCCGACCAAGGAAGCGAGTTGTAAGTGCAGTTTGGTCGACTGGATGACTTCGGTGCCACCCACTGTGTTTACTGCTAATGAGGATTGATTCCCTCTAATCCCATATCTCTCTGCGAACTCCTTCCTTACTAGCGTGGTATCCGAGCCACCATCTATGAAGGCCAACGCTTTGGCTATTCCTGTTGGGGTCACTACTTTTACGGCGACCACGCCTAAACGTACTGGTTTTTCGGCAGATCGTGAAGTTGAACAAATAACGCTGGGTTTGGTACTCGTCTCGGGTAAGGTTACTCCCGCCTGATGCAGCAGCCGATGGTGTCTGCCCGTGCAGCCCCCGTAACCACATCGGTTCCTTGTCCTACATGCAGCTGCCCGGTGCGTGGTGTTGAGACAAATAAAACAAGCTTCTGCCATCCTCACCATTCCCTGCCGTTCGTCTATTGTGGCGTTGCCGAACTTGGGGCATTCTGGTAGGCCATGGGTAGTACCACAGGATCTGCAGTTTGGTTGCTCCGTGGCATCGCGTGAAATGGCATGTGTATTGGTCCAAGGTTGGTGTTTTGTATGTTCCCGAGCAGGGTTTGAGCTTGGCTATTACTGCGCTTGTTTGCCCGGTTGCTGTCCCGGATGAGTCTGCCGAACCTGCTGTCAGCTTTCTTGGTTTGCCTGTCCAAGTATTCGGTCAGGTCTTCGAAGTTAGCCTCCTTGTCGCTTCGGCTTATCCGTTCTTCTTCTTCCGCTCACCGACCCTGCAGTTCGGGAGAAAGGTAACGGACTATGTCTTCCAAAGTGTGCATGGCATCTAGGTCGGCCCTGTAACCTAAATGGTCGAGGGCTATTGAGCTGTTTTGCATCTTAATCACCAGGTTGGTCATTGAGTAGACGTCGCCCTTGGTTCTCTTTGCTTCTACCATCAGGCCCTCTATTAGGTTACGGGCTTCTTTGAACGGTTGGCCAAACAAGTCCCTCAGAATCTTCCTTGCTCTTGAGTAGCCTTGTTCCGGGTCGAGCATGGTACACCCGTCGATAGCTTCTCTTGCTCGGCCTCGATGGTAGTGATTAAGGTAGAGAAGCCCTTGGCCAGGGTTGGTCACCTTATTTTCGACGAACGTCTCAAACTGCTTGACAAACTTGCAGCAGTGTTCTGATCGCCTGTCGAAAACCGTTAGTTCAACTCTTGGCAGATCTATCGATGGTGGTTTGTAGTCGGTGACCGGCGTGGGGTTCCCTATCTTACTGCATCCTGATCTTCGGAAGTGTCGTAGTCGCTGGACTCATGCTCTCGCTCTTTCTGTGTACACTTCTTTTCTGCTTCCTGTGCCTGTAGTCTAGCCGATAGTAACTGTTGTTCTGGGTCTAGTATTCTCAGCCTATAAAAATCAACATCCTTACAATCGATATTGCTCTCATTAACACATGAACTAGCACTGACAGGACTAGGTGATCTAACATTAACTAAAGAACCAAATGTACCCAAAACCTCCCCAGAGATTTGCCGTGTCACTTCCTGTCCGGTTTCTAATGTTTTCGATCCTTTTCTTGGCAATTTGCGTGTTTTTCCTCGTTCCAAATTGATCTATTGCAATTATGTAGTAGGAGATTCGATTTGTATATAATATGATTCATCATGCAGCTTGAACGCTCAACTCACCATTGAAAACCATGGAAGCACTGTACAGCTGTTTCATCCTTGTTGGGAATCATCAGCAGTGCACATCCACCGAGCCCCCACGGGGACTCGAACCCGGGGTGAACGATTGTGAATCGAACACCTTAACCACAAGGCTATCCGGGCTGGCTCTCAACGGTTTGTTGAACATCTACACTACATGATATAGCACCCTTCCGTCACTGGCTTCGAACGGTAACAACCTGCCTCCCACACAGCGATCGACTCCTATGATGGATGACTTCTCTATAGGGGCCTAAGTACAACGAAGGCATTCCGTTATGAACAACATACAGAGCTTGGTTATTATTTGCAATTGAGTAGTAAGAGATTCGATTTGTATATAATATGATTCATCATGCAGTTTGAACGCGCAACTCACCACAAAGGATGGGGTAAGTTGTTACTTGGACAGTCAAAACCAGTACCATGAACCCCTCCGCGGTGTCCAATGGTCTAGTTCTCTCATTCCATCTCCCGTCGCGGAAAGTACCCCGGTAGTAGGCCTAGTGCCGCTAAACATCTGGCGTCTACGAAAAGTATCCCAAACCCAAACATCGCTAATGAGACTATATCAACGGATGAGACTCACCCATCCTTGAGCCCAGACACAAACTTGCAACCCGTTTCTGTTGAGAACTGCAGTGGGAAGATCAGCGCAAAAGAAAAGATGTCTGATGCTGTCACGCAAAACAGGATCACTAATAAGAAAACTCAGAGCTATGAACCATGCAGTATGCACAAAGATAACCACAAAAAGCAGCATACCCTTTTCGGAGACCTAAGGATGTAGACCGTCTGCCTGGTATCACATCGCCCAGGTTACTAGACGTCAAAACTTACCGGTCCCCCCAACAGTCTGCTTACTCTCTGGATCCCAAATATCTTCAGCTCCCAACTCACCCAGGACCTCCTTTTCACCCCCAAACCTCCCTCTTTCCCACCCCTCAAACCCCAAATCGTTTGTGTCTGGCGATTCTGCAACAACTCCTGAGCAGGTGCTCGAGTGTTTTCACAGCAATTGCCTGAGTGTGCTGAATAAGATCCTGGAGCTTCGGCAGCTTGCAGTAGATAAGGAGCCTCAGATCATAGCCCTCACAGGAACCTGGCTCACCCCTGACATGCCTGATGCCAGAATATCCATTCCGGGATGCTTCGCAGTAGGGCGGGACTCCAGTAGAGGTCGTGCCGGCGGGGTCATCATATACTACGATAATTCGATCCATCCTCCCACTATACTGACAACCCCTACCTTTTCATGTAGTTTGTTTGTGGGCTGTGTTTACCCTCTAGGACAGACATCCTACTGCCTGCTTTAGTCTATCGTCCTCCCGCATGCAATTCAACTGATAACCTAGGTCTCATAGACTTATTAAGCTCCCTGAAAAGCTACGCAGACTTCACCCATCTGTTAGTCAATGGCGACTTCAACTCACCCAATACCGACTGGCAAATAGCTGATGCCTCTGATGCGACCTTTGGCAAGCCCCACCTAGATCTCCCACTGAGGAACTCATGGGCGCAGAACGTAAGAGATCCGACCAGATAACGCACAGGACATGCCCCCCCCCCTACTAGACCTGGTCATCACCAATGCTCGGTTTCAAGTAGATGTGGTACACTACTTGCCGCCCCTCGGAAACCGCGACCACATTGTTATTGGGTTCGATTACGTTGTGAAATGGCCCCCGCTTCCCTCGGAAATCAAAATTTTAAGATCCTTCAAAAAGACCAATTTTGACCAAGTCTGTGCATTTATTCGCTCCTAGCTAAATTCAACTAACCCAGGTAACTCTGCTGATAAAATGGCAGAGGATCTTATAGGGTTGATCTTCTTAGCTGATAGGCTATTTGTCCCCAGAAGATCAAAGATTCCCTCAAGAACCGGGACAATTAGGCTCAAATCCTCGAACCCGTGTAGTACTTCAAGACTCCTGGTGGCTGCCCCCTGTTGTCCAGCTGTCTTGATTTCAGCTGAACTACTACCACGGACAAGAAGATACCTCAAGAACCTGGAACGTTTGGGCTCCAGCCTGGAACCCGTGTACTACTTCAAGACTTAAAGACAACATCGTGCATTGTCTCACTGTGGACAGTGCCTTAAGCGGAATGGGGGCGCGGCGTTCATGGACATATAGCCGAATTGAAATGCAATGAAGACATTTATTTCACACCTTTTGGGATCAGGAATGACTGGGAGAGACCCAAGTAAAGGTCTTACTTTTTCTTGAAGATGGTTCTGTTCCGCAAGAGGAAAATATCTTCCGGATGTTCATTCCACAGAGTAATAACCCTACAGCTAAAAAAGTTAATCCTTAGTGAAGTGCGTGGCCTTGGTTTGAAAACCCCTCTACTGTGACCACGGAGAGAAGAGGATGGACAGATGGAAAAGAAGCAATCGCTTTGACCTGATTCAAAAAGGCGAAATATCAGAAACAGATCACCTATTGCGCGTCTTAAGTCAAGGAGATAGAGGTTGGGGAGTGAGAGGCGGACCGGATAAGATAGATGGGACAGGCCTCATACTGCTTTGATGGAGGCCCTCTGAACTCTTTCCAGGATCTTACGATCTCGGACAAGACCAGAGCCCACTGCGTGTGACAGCCGGTCGTGGAAAATCCCCCCTTTTCCCTCGCGATTCAGTGTTTTCTCAACATCACTCATTCGCCTGCACTATTGACTTGTCTTTACGAACTGTTTGTTTCTATGGACCAATTGTTGTTTGTTCGCGCCCAGAGCGCTACTTCGACACATCCTTGTTCAGGACCTGCGTGACGCACGTGCTGTTTGCTCACACGCTGCTATTCGGTTTCTCGTTGTTGAGTCCTTGTGATCGTATTATTGAGGTTTGTATCTTTTTGGTATCATTGTTCATGCAATAATCCGGTATCGTAGAATATCACGGATAAACGTCTTTTGATTTCGGGATCCGTTGCGAATTTGGCTACGCATTGCTCAAACGTTCGTTACACTGAGTGACTAACGTCCTTCATCAGCGGTGTGATATAGGTGCCGGAAATTATGGGGAAATCATCCCAAGAGATGCGCGGGAAGGACCTCCGAATCATATTCAGGACTCAAAAGGCAGACTTGCTCGCACGTTGGCGATGATGAGAGAAGGACAAGTTACAATCCAACCAGAAACCGAACACCTTTTGTCGGCCAACCCTCGGCGGTATGGTTACTCCGTTAATGGAGAAAATATGACCAATCTCTCTGCCGAAAGACATGCTCACGCATTTGTCATCATTATCTGGGAGGTTCCAATCCTCGGACCAGCTTTTTGTTTCATAAACTGCAATTTGCAGGTCTTCAACGCTTGAACTCCATAGGGTTACATCGTCTGCGTACATGGTAATGTTCGCAGGAAGGGCTGTCGGAAGATAGTTTATGTAGACCAAGAAAAGAAGAAGACCTGAGATCGACCCTTGTGGGACCCCAGTTGTTACTGGAGAGGGTTGAGACAAAAAAAATCCCCACCTTAACCACAAAGGTGCGGTCGGTAAGGAAACTGCGTAGGATTACAAAATGAAGCCCGTAATCCCGTATGTTTGCAGCTTGTAAAGAAGAGGGGCATGGGGGACCTTGGCAAAGGCCTTAGCAAAATCGATGAATACAGCGTGTGAAAGCTAGCCATCATCGCAGGCTTTCATCAGACCATCCATGACAGTAAGCATATTGTTGACGCAAGATGTACCAGGAAGATACCCATGATGAGACGGGGAGAGGATAGTATTTCTTTGCAAGTGGGAAGAATCGCATTCTTAGGAATTCGCTCGAAAATTTTGCTGGTGATGCTAGTGAGACTTATGGGTCTGTAACTAGAAGCAAAATGTCTGCCACTCTTCTTATAAATGGGTACGAAGACTGCTTTTTCCAGCTGCTGGGGAAAACTCCACCGTCAACACATCGCTGAAAAAAGATGCATAAGAGGCAGCTTATCTGACCGCTGTTTCCTTGAGAGTGCGAGTGCCGATTAAGTCGGGACTCATGGAGCAATACTCGTTGAGCCCGGGGAACCCTTGTGCTACTGTACCAACGGGAATAGTGACGTGGTTAAGTGTGGTGACCATAGATATTGGGTGCATGATAGGGTGGGACTTTATTGGTAAGCAGCTAAAAACCGTACAAAAGTAGACGTTGAAGGCCCCGGTTACTTGGCTGGAGGAGGCGATTGGGGATCCGGCACTTCTTTGAGAGCTGGTGGAGTCGGAGCTGTGCCCCTTAGACGGCGCATGCACTGAAAGAAAAGTGCCTTATTGGTCCGTGCTTGATCAGGCGCAGATCTTTGGACTGCATTCTGATGGGACCTTATCTTGTCTTTGCATATGTTGCGTATGATCCTGATTTTTTTCTGCATCACGAGAAAGGCCTGTGGCTCTATATCTAGCAAAGAGGCGTGCGCGTTCTTCTAGAATGCGCCTGATGGGGCGAGGGAGGGGTCGCTTAGGTGTCTGTGGACGACGAATTCTGGGGACAAATAGCCTATCAGCTAAGAAGATCAACCCTATAAGATCCTCTGCCATTTTATCAGCAGAGTTACCTGGGTTAGTTGAATTTAGCTAGGAGCGAATAAATGCACAGACTTGGTCAAAATTGGTCTTTTTGAAGGATCTTAAAATTTTGATTTCCGAGGGAAGCGGGGGCCATTTCACAACGTAATCGAACCCAATAACAATGTGGTCGCGGTTTCCGAGGGGCGGCAAGTAGTGTACCACATCTACTTGAAACCGAGCATTGGTGATGACCAGGTCTAGTAGGGGGGGGGGCATGTCCTGTGCGTTATCTGGTCGGATCTCTTACGTTCTGCGCCCATGAGTTCCTCAGTGGGAGATCTAGGTGGGGCTTGCCAAAGGTGGCATCAGAGGCATCAGCTATTTGCCAGTCGGTATTGGGTGAGTTGAAGTCGCCATTGACTAACAGATGGGTGAAGTCTGCGTAGCTTTTCAGGGAGCTTAATAAGTCTATGAGACCTAGGTTATCAGTTGAATTGCATGCGGGAGGACGATAGACTAAAGCAGGCAGTAGGATGTCTGTCCTAGAGGGTAAACACAGCCCACAAACAAACTACATGAAAAGGTAGGGGTTGTCAGTATAGTGGGAGGATGGATCGAATTATCGTAGTATATGATGACCCCGCCGGCACGACCTCTACTGGAGTCCCGCCCTACTGCGAAGCATCCCGGAATGGATATTCTGGCATCAGGCATGTCAGGGGTGAGCCAGGTTCCTGTGAGGGCTATGATCTGAGGCTCCTTATCTACTGCAAGCTGCCGAAGCTCCAGGATCTTATTCAGCACACTCAGGCAATTGCTGTGAAAACACTCGAGCACCTGCTCAGGAGTTGTTGCAGAATCGCCAGACACAAACGATTTGGGGTTTGAGGGGTGGGAAAGAGGGAGGTTTGGGGGTGAAAAGGAGGTCCTGGGTGAGTTGGGAGCTGAAGATATTTGGGATCCAGAGAGTAAGCAGACTGTTGGGGGGACCGGTAAGTTTTGACGTCTAGTAACCTGGGCGATGTGATACCAGGCAGACGGTCTACATCCTTAGGTCTCCGAAAAGGGTATGCTGCTTTTTGTGGTTATCTTTGTGCATACTGCATGGTTCATAGCTCTGAGTTTTCTTATTAGTGATCCTGTTTTGCGTGACAGCATCAGACATCTTTTCTTTTGCGCTGATCTTCCCACTGCAGTTCTCAACAGAAACGGGTTGCAAGTTTGTGTCTGGGCTCAAGGATGGGTGAGTCTCATCCGTTGATATAGTCTCATTAGCGATGTTTGGGTTTGGGATACTTTTCGTAGACGCCAGATGTTTAGCGGCACTAGGCCTACTACCGGGGTACTTTCCGCGACGGGAGATGGAATGAGAGAACTAGACCATTGGACACCGCGGAGGGGTTCATGGTACTGGTTTTGACTGTCCAAGTAACACCTTACCCCATCCTTTGTGGTACTGCTGGGGCACGCCCCATTCTGCTCCACGATTAATTTTTATGAAAATGGTGCTATTTTGACCCGGATGGCTAAGACATTATCCATATGTCATCTTGAGGCACCCTTCCTGTAGCCTGTTTTGTTCTATTACATCTTAATCATTGTCGACCTTCACGCAGTCTTGGGCATCCGTGGTTTCGTCCGTCTCGTGACTGTGGGAGTAGTTTTTCTTACAGGTGTCCCAAGTGTTCAACGTGAGATTCGTCCAAACTCTGTTGAACCCCAGCTACAAGTGTTTGTGTTCGCACTGAGCGGCACTTCTGAGGTTGGCTCGAAGCTTAGGCATCCCCGTTAAGTGAACTTGGGGCAAACCTGGGGTCAACCCCAAGAGTGGTGCTCTTTGGGAAGCCTTCCATGTGCAATTCTCATGTTGACTGATTTCTCAGTCTCCAATAAGTGAGAGCATATTCATCATAGGCTAGTGAACTGTGGCAAAATAAGAGTATACATACGCTTATCTATGTCCATGGCTATGCACCCAGTGGTCAAAACAGTCCCAAATTAGTCCAAAAATAGTCTGGAATTAGGCCGAATTTGGTCCCAAGGTCGTCACAGTTTAGTCCTGTTTGAAACATTGCGGGGACACTTTTGGGACTATTTTCGAACACACCCAGAAAGCGGCGGTCTGCATTCCTAAATTTGGAATTTCAGTAAGCTCCACTGCATTGCTTCATGTTGAGACACAAGCTAATGAACTCTGGTTATTTCCATTTGGGACTATATTTAGACTAAAATATGCTCCCCTGTGATGACTGGGTATATATATATATACATATATAGGTGCTTCATGATACACCGTCGTTTTTGCGGGAACAGTGGGTGCTTGGCACACTCACTTTCAAAGTATGTGGATGTTTTTTTTAACTGTTATCATTTTCGGGTTTTTAATGAAGAAAGACGTGGTTTGATGTTCAAAATTTTTCTGTGCTTGCAATGAACAGCTAACTTGGACGGACCATTCAGGCAAGTGGCTAAATTACCGTTGGAGGAAGTGGGCTTTGAGTACTCTACTGTGTACTGAATACGGCAAGGCGTTTATGGAGGCCCATCGATATCGATGTCCGAAGACTACTTCAACGGGTACATGATTGTTTGCAGCATACAGTAACGTTTATTGCATCTAGAGCCTGCGATATTTGTGTCGTCTAGTGATGAGCATTCGGATGGAGACTGCAAGACACGTTTGAGCAGTGCTTGGATCCCGAAATCAAGAGGCGATTATCCGTGTAATTCTACGATACTAGATTATTAGACGAACAACGATACGAAACAGATACAAACCTCAGTTATGCAATCACAAAGACTCCAAAACTAGAACCAAATTGCGGCTTGCGAGAAAGGAACGCATGCGTCACTTAAGTCCAGAACAAGGATTTGCCGGAGCAGCGCGCTGAGCCCGAACAAACAAGGGTAGGTCCGTAAATACAAACAGTGAACAAACAAATCAACAGTGTAAATAAGTGAGTGATGTTTAGAAAGCATGGAACTGCAGTGGTTTTGGGTGATTTTCCACGACCGGTCGTTACAGATGTCAACCACACCCTATGTGCACCCCATCAGTGAGAATTTGCAAGAGTCAACATCAGACTTGACCTCTGATGTCGGTGAGCATATTTTATGTGTGAATTTATAAAAAGAATTCTTCTCATTTGTCAAGATTGAACTGGGAAACATCACATCTGTGAAGATCACCGTCGACTTGCTGTTACTCTCGCTTTCCCATATGTTTGCTAACTGCAGACAGACGATGCAGCAACGCAGGAGTATACCGAACGAGGCTGGGTAGCAACAAGAGGATAGCCGTTTCCGATTATAGACTTGGCAATGCAATGAAATGTGTACCAGCTCATTGGTGACCTCGCAGCTTACTAGACGCTATCAGATTTATCCCCTTTATTGTAGAGGAACCAACTATCAACATCGATAAACACATCATAAATTGGTTTCACAAGGATCGTGGTCGGGGAGCAGGTAGCAGATATAATAGATAAGTAGAATAAAACAGAGTTGCCTTGTTACACATTTACGGTTAACGGAAATATGTTAACTGCGAGACTAACGTTTGAAGTACAGTATCGGTCGATGAATTACATTGAGCTTCTGTGTTATTTCCGTGTACACTTCCGCTATCTATTTCATATATCTAACTGAAAAGATAGCAGTTGTATGCAAGCATATGTTGTTCGGTAAACTTTGACAGGCCTCTCCATTCCGAAAAGCCAGAGTAGGTTCATCCTTTATGTTCAGCTTTCAAGCGGCTCCAAAAAATGTCATGCCGTTTAATAAAAATATTTGTATCCAGGGCGAGTGCCACCTATTACATAACGTTAAAGTGCTTTTCAGGCCGTTCCTTAATAGTAGTTCACATTTTATTCTCTTTGCTGCAGGCATTGCGACCACAGACAACAGGATCCAAGGTTCACTGAAAATGTATCCTGAAAGATTATTGTGAAGTTGTACAAAATACTTATTTAGTAAACGTTGACAAATTTTTCGTATCACGAAATTAGCCTTCGATTTTCAGTTTTGAGTTCGTCGGAAGCTTTTGTATGTGGGAGCGTGTGCAAACGGCCTTACTAAGAATAACCAACGTGGTAGTAGTCTATGAAGCGGCAGTTAGAACTGGTTTCGTCTAAATTATTACAAAGATAAAGGATACCCCCAGATTTTCCCTAAGTTTGCCCCATAGCGCTGCCCCGAGTTTGGGGCTAGCCCCATGGGACAATCTTGGGGCAACTGTGGCGCTCCCTCAAGTTTTTCAGTAGTAAGCTGGGAGCAGCCCCATGAGTGCACCATGGGGCAAACTTGGGGCTTGCTACTTGGGTGCATTTTGCTTCGTTTCGCAGATCTGGAAGAGAGACCCCTGGAAGGCGAGAGAATGTTCGGATTTGCGGCGGTCCGTTTAGCTTGTGAGGCACGGAACATCCCTCCATGGTAAGTTTATCAAGCATCAAACAGCAAGATCCTTGAGCCAAGGGCCGAGAGCGCCCGAGCCTCAGCCAGAGATCAGATCAAATCAAAAGACTTGCGGCTTTATTCACCGTAAGCCCAGGTTCTTGCACTCTAGGGCCGCAATGTTTCCACGGTGCTCTGATTGCCAAGTGGTCCGAATGTTGTGCTTGTTGTGTGGTGGACTGCAAGGAGGAGAATTAAAAGCTGATCCGCTCTCGAAGAACCGGCGGTCGCGTTGCATAAACGGGTTCACTGTCTCAACATCCTGCCATGATAACCCTCAAGAGTTCCCTATGAGGACAACTGAGTAAATAAAAAAGCCGCTGTTTGCTGTATTTCATTGCGTGAAAGGGAGCCATGTATTGTGTCTTAGAAAAGAAGGGAATGGAAGAAAGAGGCGTAACTTGAGGATACCCCCTTTTGGCTGGCCATAGTCAGGTCAGGTCAGGTCAGGTCACGGGATTTTAAGGCTTGAGCCAGTAAACGTTTAGTTTCTTACACTGCAAGCTGAAGAAGTTCTCGCCGTGCCGCGACCTTCAGGGAAACCTCATCCCAGCAGTCATCGGCTCGTTGTATAAACTTTATTAAAGACTTTCGAGCGCGGCTAGTGCATGTATCTTCTATGCGGTCTGACAGTGAACTACCAAATTAATCCCCCCTATCGAACGAATGGAGAAGACTTAGGGCAGTTGACAGACGCAAAGGTGAATTCCATATGTCGTGGCACGGTAACAGTGTCGATATGAGAAATACGCTGGATAAATATGTACACTACGGCTGGGCCGAAAGCGAACCACAAGCGTGTACACTCGACGAAGGACCGAAAGTAGTAGTGAGTTAAAACGAAGTCAACGGAAGCCTCGGAAAAGTCAGTTCAGTCAAACGTATGCAACCAAAAGAAAGAGTAAAGTCGATGGCAAATGTTGGGAAAGATTGTGGAGAAAATGTATCAAAGGTGATGTCCAGAATGCGGTCATTATTTCAGGAAGATCGGGGTCACTTCAGCATGACAACGCTATCAGCTGGCACCACATGGGGTAACGGTTTGTTCAACTGGTTCGTAAAGCTGTGAGAGAAGAAATGTACTCTGTTGCTTCTGGTGGCCTAGAGTTTCATCGATTTGTGTCCCTGTCTCCTGAGCTACGGGTTTTTACTTAGAACTAGTAACGGCCCGTCGGTTTCGGATAAGCCGTGGAGCTGTTTGAAAGTCTTTATCAGATCACTCCCTAGGAGTCGCCTATTGAGCGAGAACAGGTAGAGTGCTTTGAGGCTTTCTTCATATGTCTTGTCCCTCAGCCCACTGATCATCTTGGCAAACCGCCTTTGGACGGTTTTCAACAGCTGCTGGTCCCTGAGTAGTTTTGGTGCCCAGGCCTGAACGCAGTTTTCGCGGTGGGGACTCACTTGAGTATTGTAAAGTGGCAATATTGTTTTAGCGTCCCGAGACCTAAAAGTCCGACACAGTTGAAACGTGAATCTAATACTCTTCGCTGCCTCCAAAAGGTACTGCTTGATGGGCTTTAAGGTTCTATGCACCTTAACGCCAAGATCTATGACCTAATTTGCGTAGGTACATGCACACTTCCGACTATTCCATGGTTCTCGAAGTCCCTTGGTGCAACACTCGCTTGTTATATCGACGTTTCAATGTAAAACAAAACACACACCCTTTTGAATATTACCAAGTAATACAAAAGAGGCTGTCAACAAATCTTTCATTCTGGCACGGTCTCATCTGATTTGGAGTGTCTTGGAATTACATCAACCAGAACTAAACGTCTAAAGTAAGCATCTCAGAAGCTTCCACGGCGTCGATTGACACTTATCTCAATACCATCCTGTTCTGTTCAACGACTGATTATCAGACTGAACAGAATTGAAGATACTGGCGCACAGTAGCTCTTTGGCTCTCAGTTCCATTACAAGAAATGCGGACAAATGTGAGCTTGTGTCATACCTTTTGTTTTATTTTGTTTTCTAAAGTGCATACTCTTTTGGCCTTTTATCTCACCATGCTCTTCCGCCCATCTTAGTTTACTAGTTTTGCCTTAGATATTGTTAACTTAAACCAAGTGCACCATATGGGCTGAGTGGTGCTCTACAGTGGCCTGGGTTTTCCCGAATGCTGCTTCATCGAAGTGCCGAGTCTCTCCTTCTCCCCCGCCATAGAGCAGCTGTCCGCACTTACCTCGGTTTATGATATGATATGATATGATATGATGGTATATTTCTCGATAGTGGTCGAGAAGCACGCGCAAGCGCATGATCATGGTGTACAACGTTACTCAAAACAATGAACTATACAGTAATTTCAAGAAGGCGAGTCGAAAACGTGAGAAGCAAAACAATATAGCTACAGATAGTTTGAATCGACCAGGGTGACATTGGTTTGCGAGGCAAATACGGTCTGGTTTCGAATTCGAGTCGGTTGGTGGTGGCCCACGGAAATACAAAATATGTCGTGAAAAATATATCGCTAAGGATGCATTATAAACCAAAATAGTGCTAGCTGTGGATAACGGAGGCCTTTTGAGGTTCCATACACGAAATAAGTTATGAACATGGAGAGATGAAAGAAATGAATGGGAGTACACTCGTAAACTTTGGTGAGTATGAAGAGAACGGCTCTCTATGAAGACGATGATGGATATTCCCGGCTATAAGAAACGGAGTGCATCGTGAAACGGGGAGACATGAGCAAATTTTGTGAGAGTGGTCTAGGAAACGATGAGTGTGGAGAAAACAGCAACCCACTTAAAAGGTGAGTTTAGGTTCAGGATCAATAACCCGTACCATTCAGAAAAAGAGGAGCGCAACTTGAAGGGCTTGAATTGGTGAGGAGGCAATTTCAAGTGGGATGCCAATCGAAAGTGAAATGAAATTTCGCAAGAGAAAACTGAGTGAACAACCTCCGCGAGGCGCCCGCCTTATTGTTCTGTTACGCTGACAAAAAATATATTGTCCTATTGATTCTCAGTGATATTCGGCGTCATAATTGGGAACCACGGATGGGGGGATAAGTGGACTCGCGTTCTGATGGCGTATCGAATTTTAATGAGTAAAAGATTCATGTGCTGCGTATTCTGGCTCTGTTATTGGATTGTTTCACATGATACCAAGGTGACGTGCAGCATCCCGTGGGTATGGTTCATCAGGCGGGGTAAGGCACGTGTCAGTCAATCGGTAGAGGGTAGCTTTCGAACTGTTAGTTGTGAAACCTCAGTAGTAGAGGTGATGCGTTAGGGGACGTCTATCAATCTACCGGTAAGCAGTTGGGAGTGGTCGGGTTGTGTGGCTCGATTGCAATCCCGTTCGGTATAAAAGGTGCCATTTAGGTCCCTGTCGGTATAGGACAAAGTGTGGGCATTGGTCACCGAAAGTGGAGCCCGGGAATGGGCCACGTCAAACCTGAAATAAATGATGTTAGCAGTCTGGATTTGGTTCCAGCTGTTAGTTATTATAATTAATAGCGACAGTTAGTAATGAGCTGGTTGGGTTTATGTGAACCGTCAGTGGCACATTTTATACTCTGATCTGGGTTTTAATTCGAGAGCTTAAGTAACGTCGGGTTGCAGGGGGTTGATAAGTACTACTACAGGCTAGCAAGATAGCCTGAAGCGGGTGGGCTGCTGCGTCTGCATTTCAAAGGGTTGATGATTTGCTCGCAGTTAGAGGTTGTGAAGAGCAATTAAGTAAGATTTCGGGGAGAACCACTAGGGCATCGGTGGTGATGCGTTAGAGAGAATTGTTATCATGCATAGAAACGTGGACGTGGGTCCATCTGTGCTCCCACTCGGTAGTGCCAACTAATGAGATTAAACTTAAATGTGAGCAGGAAAATCTTATGACGTGGCAGACGCATGAGTACCATATTTGTTATAAGATTGGGGAGAGATAGTCGGTGGGAATGGAAAATATGAACGGTTCTCCGTGTTCATTTTTTGTAGACTTAAGCGAGGCAGGTGTTGGTCATCTGTTGCCTCTGTAGTGTTACCAATATGCTACCATATGTTATCCATGTCAGTGGGCTTAGAGTCCAGGCTGCAGTAGTGATTGTAGTTGGCAGGGGGCTGTGGATACTGTTAGGTAGGGTTGTAAACCTAAGCGTGGATTGGACGCTAGGGCATCGAGAAGGCCGCTTTCTAAGAGAGATGACGGAAGGTGGAGGGGTATAGATGGAAAAGGTGACCGGTTTCCACTGTGTTCTTATCTCTCTCTTTTTTGTTTATTAATTTTTCCATTTCCGGGCTTCACCGCGGTAGTAGTTATTCGTCAGGTACATCGATAGGCTGTCCGGGTCAATGAGTTGAAGGGGAGCTCCCATGTTTCGGCCCACTCTCGTATTCCTATCAGGTGTTCCTGCATCCAGTCCAAATTTTGTTCTCCAGCAATCTTGAGATCATTCACGAACAGGAACCCAGTACAACTCAAGGTGTCGACCGGTTTATTTATATAGATCAAGAACGGCAGGGGCCCCAACTGTGACCCTTGAGGCACCCCTTATGTGTGCCCTAGCCAAGCTGGATGTCGCATCCTCGATCCGAATATGGAACCTCCTACCAGTAAGGTATACCCCAATCCAGTTCAGAGTCCCTTGAGCAAAACCCACGTCGTGCATTTTGTGCACCAGCAGTCTATGGTCTGCCGAGTCGAAGGCCTTCTGGAAAACCAGGTAACCAAAATTCAGATCACTAGCCTCTGTCCATTCTGCCAGCCACTTCATCCAGAAATGATAGGAGATTCGTGAGACACCATCTTCTCTTCAGTTATCCCTGCTGCCTCACTGTAATCGTCCTGTGGTACTCACAACGTCTTGTGATCCTGTCTCTGAAGATGCCCTCAAGTACCTTTGGTACCACCGACAGCAGGTCAAAGGGGCTGTAGTTAGATGCATCTTTCCCCCTGCTTCCCTTGTGGATAGGCACTCCCCAGATTTCAGTTAGTCAGAAGGCAACGTGGCCGAGGCTATTGACCTGGCGAACAAGTGCGCTAGTGCCCCGGACACTATGCTTGCCAACTGACGTATGACTGTTGGGTGAACCCCTTCTGGGGCGGCCGCCCTAACTCGCTTCAACCGGCTGGTAACCAGCTCCATTTCCACGGGTTCTACAACGACTTCGTCCATTTGGGGAACTCTATGCTGTTCTTGCTACTACAGCTGGTTCTCGGCACCTGCAGTGTGTGCCAGCTCCGAGAATGTTTTAAGTACTTCGACTTTTCCCGGCGTTGCCTGCAAGCCTACCTTGCCCATCCATAACGTTTCCTACTGCCACTCGTGACGGGGCCTTAGACTGTATATAGCCATTTTAGGCCTTGGGGCATTTCTCGGTATTTTGTATCAATCCAGCCTCGTATTGAACCTGACAGGATCTTTGTACCCCTAGAACAGGTTAACGCGCCCTCGGGAACTGCACAACGCGAAGATGTCCCCTCGCGATGCAGGAGCTTCTCCAAGCCACTCGCTTCTGCTGTTCTTCGGCTCTAAGGACCAACCAAGACGGTCGGCCCTTTCTTCTTACCCCCCCCCCCTTTGCAGAGAACTCATCAGTGAGTCGCATCAAGCTGCCTTTTATTTGCCACCACTCGTCCTCTTATGTGGGGCTGAAGGCTGCCCACTGGGTACTCTCTGCAGCCATCATCAGTGCCAGGTACGTAACTTTCCGGAAGACCTTCCTTAATTTGTGAGAGATTTCTGGGGGGTTCACTTTGAACAGGAACCTGATCACCACACGATCACTCCGGCCCATAGGAGCCGTATTCTAGAGGCGGTCGACTTCCTTCGGTGTTTTAGTGAGTACGAGGTCCAGAAAAATGGGTGTCTGGCTTGTTCTCCATCCGGTTGGCTGGCTTATGTGTTGCACCAGTGTGAATCCGCACACTAGCTTCATCAACCGGTCGTCGAATCCACCTCAGGTTGTCCAAAATTCCTCACACTCTATTTCTGGCGAGTTATTGATGATAATCATAGACGTTTATTTCGAGTAACCCTGAGACATGCTGCAACGAAAAATCAAACGGTAAAATTGGTGGCAGAATCCGAATTCAAAGAGGGTGGTTCAGGCATGTGCACTCGATATAGTATCGGAGAAAGTATTTAGGTTGCTCTTCATAGTGGTCCCCGGAAAATTTGAACTCAAGGTTGGGCGGCCTACCCGCCCAGTCAGGGTGGAGCTGGTAGGAAGTAGTAGGCTCTTACCCAAACATTACAAAAAGAGGGACCGCGCAACGAGCAAATCAAATAGAATTTACGGAAATTTTGTTCACCTCGAGGAAAAAGGAGCTTCTAAGGTGGACGTGAAGCAGCCATAGCTCTCCGCTGTGTATGGAACTGCTTGGGATTGAAAATCAAACGATTAGAGGAGTGAATTTGCGGGCAAAGAACAAGACAAGTCCTACGAAGATTACCCTTATAACGTTAAGCTACTGAATCTCGGCTGAGTCAGTTAAATACCCAGTGAAGGAATCATCTGTAGAGAGAAATTGCCTACGTGGTGGTGAAAGAAGCGGCCGGAAGTAAACATGTAATCGTTGCGCGATTGTTTACTTTCGGAAAAGTGGAATGTGATGCATCAACACGGAAATGGGAACTGGGCCACAGATCAATTTGTGATGCACAGTGGAAATAGTAGCAGATGCACGGTTTGCAAAGTAGATGAGCATTTATATGACAAGTAAGCACTTACGTAAAGATTATAGTTACCTAAGGGCTGAATATGATGACCAGAGAGTTGCAAGGATAAAAACTGTCTGAGAGGATTCACCAAGGTAGAACACCGGATATGAAAAACTCAAAACAACCGATAAATACAGTTGCAAAGTTGGGCGGCTGGATGTGGCTGCAGTCAGTGACAAACCAAACGGACTGCATATATGGAGGGGTCGCTGGAGTGATGGTGGAAGAAGTGGCCGGAAGTAAACATGTAAACTTTGAGGGTCTGCTTACTTTCCGAAAAGTGGAATGTGGAATCACCGACAATCACTAACCTATCGGACTGTGTTACCATCCTGGTCAAGAGCTCCAGAAACAGTGCTTCTTCGTTAGGAGTTGAGGATGCAGACCAGTAGATGCTCCTCAGGATCGCATCCATGTTTCCTGAACTCAGGTAGCACGAAACCACCTCTATGCTTGGTGTGGACATCACCTCACCTGCCACTTGCTCGTGCACTTCCGCAGCAAGAAAGAGTGCACTCCTCTGCTTCCCTTATGTCTAGTCTGTCAGCCCTGTAGGCGCAGTACCCTGCTAGGGGAAAACCTTGTTGCTGCTACCTCATTACTCAGTCAAGTTTTGGAGATTGCGATGCAGTCGGAGCCCTCGGTTTCAGCCACCAATTCTCTCCGTTTATTCCCTACACTGCACGCGATGGTGTGTGCTACAGCTATCCCCTCAACAGTGGCCACCACCCTAGTTTCGGGTCCCTTAGGCGGCAACGGTTTTATTTGCTTGCAGCAGGGTAAGTAGCCCGGGTACCGCTAGCGTTTTCGCCATGTTGACCTCTGCTGCCTCTGGTCGGCTTAGGTCTTCAGTCTTTGGATTCACACCAGGTGAATTTTCTTTCTGCCCTGCAGCTAGATTGGAATGGAAAGCTTCAGGTATATGGGAGTCCTACAGGACTGCGTCGATCTGAGTTGATCTTCCTCAATGAGTTATTGGAGTTCCCGGCTGCTGACACTGTGCGATGCTTACCCGCTGTGATGGACCCAGGGCGGGGGTAGAAGCTATGGGACGGGCTTAAGGTTGCCCCTGCGATCGTTTACTTTTGGCCGCGTGATCCAAATCCACACATATCCCCCCTGCAGTAGCCTTCATAATCCTGTCCGTTGCCGCAAATAGCGAGTCCCTATATATCTCAGATTTCCAAATCTAACTAGCACTGGCCGAGAGACATATGGCGAGGTTTTTGGTCTTACACACCACTAACTCGGTCTGAAAATCCCTTTGATAAGGGCATGCTCTGGTAAGCCTACTGTTCTTGGCACTCTCACCACGTGGTGGCGCATGTCCTTCTCTCAGCCCGGCTACTAGACATAACTTTTCCGGGATTCTCTTATCCACTACTTTTCGATGTCTCCAAATGGCTGTCTCGGTATGCTTGGCCAAGCTACTTGGCAGCTTCACCAGGCTGTTGGTTTCACCCCCTGGTGAAATTAGTTCTATCTCACGAGCTTTGGCTGGATATCGGAGTTGGGGGATTTCTCCATTTAAGGCTTTTTCAAACTCCCGAAGGCTAGCCACTTCGGCCTCCAGCTTTGGACTAATTTTTGCTACGCCAGAGCTGGTGCAAATAAATGCTTCATCGGGAGTGAAAGTGGTTTTGAAATCGCTGAAAACACCTCCATTGATCTTTGCTTAACTTGACACATCATAGGCATACCCTGATCAGCCCACTTTTGTCCAGACGAAGTTTAAAAGCTTTTACAGTAAGCCTACGGCTTTTCCGACGAACCCAACGGACACTGATGCCACACCATATTCATGTCTCTTCTTCCTTCGAACACCTAGCAGTGCTGCAGGGAAGTGTTTGAAATTCCGTGGATTTATGACTTCGCCTCCTGTTTGCCTTGGATGTATATCGTCTGAGGGGGCGAAACGCATCAAATGGGAACAGAGGAAAGATGAACAAAAGCCCCGGACTCTGTGTTCAGCTAATGCTTAACTACTGGTAAGGTTCAGAGCACTTAGGGTTTTCTATTGGCATACACGCGGCAACAAGCAAGAAGTGACCAGCTCACTGGTGCTGTATCGTAACTGACTGCCAAGAAACTCCCTGAGCTTAAATTCCCTCCGCCTCTCAGTTTCAGCATGTTCGTTTATGTTTTCATCTTCAGTTTCAGCGACTTCGCTTCATCCGCTTCTATTCGGTCCGGTGTAACCAGACAGTTCAATTCAGCTCAGTTCAGTTCAGCTTGCACGGGACGAAGATGGTCGAGACTAATCGACCATCTAGATCTTTGTGTTGTCCGTGAGCTTCCTTGGCTCCCAACACTGTGTGTTGAGCGTTGTGTCTGAAAGGCAGAATTTGAGAGGCAGTATCGCCTTCACCAAAGCAAGTTCATTGAAGAAATACCAGGGGCTCATTACTTCACCCCTCTTCGCTCAGCTAGCTCTGGGAAAGCTGAACCTCAGCTTCAATCTAGGGCCTTGAAAGTTGGTACGTTGCTGCACCCAAAGGCTCCCTCTGACGGCCTATTTCACATAGGTTTCAACGGTATTTGTGAAAAAAGTAGCCCATATGTCCAGCCTTGAGTAAGCCCTACGTAGCTTAAGACTGCTTGCCCTGGTGCCACACTCAGGGACAGAAACGAACTAACCACCCATGACCATACCCAGCAGGCCCTGTACGATGTTGAACTCATCTTTTAGGTCGCCTCGGCCTCCTTTACGCTCTAAAAAGAAGAGACTGGGGTCCTCTAGGCTCTGGGGGAAGGTTTCCCTCTATGATGGGTGATCGTTCTGGTTGCAACTCACTGCACCCCTTCCGAGAACTCTTGAGCCTTTCGATAATTGAGAGCCTATGCTTGCACACAATGCTCCGGAAGAGCTTGCGCCAAAACCTTGCAAGACGGGATGAAGACTCTTGGTTTTTGCAGGTAACGTTATGGCACACCCTAGGTAGTACCCCTCTGGCCATATACGCAGATCTCTGACAGTGCCTTGAAGGCTCGGATTCCCGTGCTACTATCACAAAGAAGCACTAAGGTTCCGTCCTGTTCTGCTCTATTTAGTTTGAGGAAGACAGATAATGGTCACGGCCAATCGAGAGTCCAGAATCCTTCCGGTGGCATGCACACCAGGTAGGTTCCCACCACTGTCCAGTTTATTTAATTGAATCCCCACTAAAAATAAAAGGGAAACGCAAAACGTCATAGCACACCCACTGCGACAGTCACTATGCATAATGGACGTCCAGTTAGCCGCCATGTAGTTAATGGAAATGTTTAATAGTCAAAAGCTTCAAATCCGTCTGTTTATTGACATGCTCAAAGGTGACTGTCAGGAATGATCTCCTACCACTCACTTTCTAGAGCTCCTTTTGAATGCTTGGACCATCCCCAGTTCTTTTACATTTTCTGCTTGTCTATTCCAGGGGCTAACCACCCTATTGCTAAAGAAGTGAGATATAGCTGTCAACCTGGATCGAACTTTTACCAGCTTCTTTCCATGACCTGTTCTGGGGTCTGTTGCCATAAGGAATAGACTCGCCTGTCTAAGCCCAGAAAGGTCTTTGATTACCTTCAAAGTCTCTCTGAGATGCCTCGTAGCCTCCTCCTATCTACAGAGAAACGTCTGAGATCCTGAAGCCTCTGTTCACACATCTTGCCCATTTGACTCTAAACTGTGCGCGTAGCAAGGGTCGTACTTTCTGCAAGCGTATAGCATCCTTTTAGTAGAGGGGTGGCCATGCCCGAACACAGTTTTCCAACAGAGGTCTAACTACAGGCAGGTAAACTGGCCTGACAATCCTTGGTTTTCCACGCGAAAAAGCTGAGCTCAATAGTGCAGAGAACAGAGAAAAATATTAGCAATTCTAATCTGAACTGCTGCCGATATAGCACACAAAAACAAGAAATAATAAATTTGATTATCTGAACAGTTACCAAATTCGGTGGCTGCAGCTGCTGCGACGGTGTACTCCATCAGCACGTAATTGGGCCCCATTCAGTACACACATTATCCCCCTCCAGCAATCCGATTTCTTCTCCTCTGCGCGCTGCCGGGTATAACGGTTATCGCGTAGCAAACCGAGGATCAGAGTCTATGGACTATACACGGGAACAGGTGGTAGCGACAGCCATCGTTGTACACGCTTTCAGCATGTTTTTCGTTTAGCTGAAAGCTGACTGTTAACCAAGGTCGCCATTTAACCGCTCCTCCGAAGCATGCTCTCAAGCAGGCTGTCAAGCACGCTCTGAAATCACGCTAATTATTATCCCCCAATCGCCCTCTCGATGTAACGAGTCGCGGAGGATATCGTTCTGGTTAAAGTATTCATAGTTACGAGCATTACAGTAACGTGCAGATGGTCCAGTCAGTAAGAAGGACCGAAGAAAATGACTACCAATGAAACGGCGAAGTAATTTTTAGTGACCTTGTGAAAGCACAGCTCTATAGTTGTCATTATCATTTGGAGGATCTAATTCTAATTAAGCCACTTGTCCTACGATAATCTTACGAACATCGTGCGTTATTGAAATACTTCGTGACATGTTGGAAGACCAAAGTAACTTCTAACTTTGGCGCTGTGGGTAGACAGGATGACGTAGAGCTCATTCAGATATTTTGATGGCGTTTTTGCAAGTAGGAACCTGCCTGGTACTATCAGGAATATGACACAACAAAAAAGAATGCTTCGTAATAAAATTACAGTTTATTGTTTAACACAATACAATTTGGAGTAGGGATTGCAGGCGACCTGCTTGTACCTGGACTACTTCCCAATAAGCAGTAATGAATTTGATCCCTAATGATTTACTTCATTCTTTGTGGAGGCAGAGGGTATCTATAGCGTGCTAGTCTCACCATCACAGCGAATATTGTACATCCAGACAAGGACTCCTTCTCAGCTGCCGGGAAGTGTTTTAATCACAACGAACAGCATGTTTTGCACTTGTCTTCATTTGGTCCGCCAAATTTCATGTTTTTTAACTTGTACTAATGCCATACCCAAATTCCAAAGGAAGACTTACATCAATAAAGAGATGTCGGTTTAAACCCCAATCGACGGCTCATTACCTTTTTAGGAAAAGTGTATGTGGCGCACAAAGTCGGAAATCTAAAATAAAAGAGAATAGACCGTCATATTGCATGATGACAAACTTTCAAACGTCGATGAATTAGCTTTTATTGTTGTGGCCATTGCCACATAGATAAATAAGTCTGTGTTATAACCTAGTCCATAATTTCTCGCGGATCGAAAATAGCCAAGGGTTATTCAAGCATGGATAATGTCATGCCAGATGTATTTGCTGGTAGGAAAAGGTGTGACACGAGATTCTATGGTAAAATTAGCTGACGTTCCAGAGTGTCCTTGACCAGTGCACTGTGCAGTTAATCTATACTTGAACAAACGATTCATGGTACTTGTGTAAATAACAAAAAACAGTTCAACCACAGAGGTATTGTATGGGGTGGTTACCGTTCTAACTTTTTTGGATTGTAAGTTTCAAGTTAAGAAACAGCCGGAGTTTTGGATTTTGATATGAAGCTGCACCCAAAACACAATAACTACACGAAGGCAAAACTACGTCATACTAATAAACTCTTTTTGGACGAAAACTTCACCTGTGGCTCATTGCGTTTGGAAAAATCCAGACTTACACGCAGCTATCACCCTCCCCAAGTTCTGTCAATAGTAGAAACTTATACCCGGGTTTCAGTAAACGTTAACTTCTTGCCACGGAATATAAGACCAATGAGTGTCATCCTACTGAACAACAGTCGTGTTTTACTAAGATAATCCTTCATATTTTTCGTCACGTCCACTGGGGTCCCATGGGAACCTGCGTGTTCTATCATAGTCGATGTTGGTGGGAAAGCAATATTATGCATTGTGCATTATCACGAATTACTTCGTGTAGCCGTTCCGATCCAACCCTGACTGGGTCCCCACTTGGACTTACCTGTGTATATGGGGCAAATGCCTCCCACATAGGGATCTTTACAACCTTTACATTAATCTGATTCGCCGAACCTGGCCGTAAAATCACGCGCACGTGTCACTCCTGTTAGACATCCGGGATTAAAACCTGATCATCTGATACCATCGGAGTCCAAAAGGTATGCAAAACGGAATAGCGCAAGTGTTCGGATTTTGCAGTGGACTAATGCGTACCCAACCACACCCAGGTGGATGACGGTGCAGCTGAGGGAAGCCCACCCCAGCATGTCAGTTTATATATGACTAATAGCCCAATCAACGTTGGCGTCTGTTCTACAAATGAATACCAGGGCAAGTATCAGAATCGGGCCAAGACAAGCCGTCATTACCATGAAATTGGGAATGTCCTATCACAATTTTTACTCAGTGAGGGAGCACAGGAAAAATTTTCACCTACGATTCACAAGGATTCCCCAGGATCGACAACCCTGGAAAGACGGTGTCAGAGTTTGCGGGCTTAAAAGGCACCAGAGTGACCCAATTGTGCCTTATTTTAAAAACCTTTTGGAGGTGATGAATTGAAGGCAGTAAAAAATAAGATTGTAGTCGAGCGTTACAATGCAACTTTTGTTCGAGCGGGTTCCACTGGGTTGTATAAACTTCGTGATCGTGGTTGTGACCACTGTTGATGGCTAGGATTCCACTGCTACGGGTGCTGCTATGGTCAATCATTGTGGAATACTCGCTGGATTGTCTGTGATATTTACGAACGTTTTGAAGACTCCGAAAATGATTTTCGGGGTTTCAAGCGGAAACCTTGAAGTCTTTTTACGTCTATGATAGTGAAGTGGGTTCGAAGTGGCTGCTCACCCACCCCGGTGCCCTTCCGAGGCCCTTACCCCTATAGCGTAAAGTTTACTTGTGTTCGCGGTGGGAGGCCTCAAATGGCTGTAATAGGGTGAATGTTGTAATGTTGACGTCTAACAGTTTCTCCAGACACCTCATACACATGGTCCGGCGATTTTTATAGTCCTTGCTGTTGGAACACCATACTAGTTGATGCACAAGTGCATCATGCATGGTGACAATTCTTACCGATTAAGTGACAAGCCCTATGCCAAGAATAGGAGGCTAAATCCAGATCAAGAGATCCACTTGGCCGGAATAACGACAAATTTCCGTCATACCGGGGAAATTTGTACACAGGCTCGGGAGGAGTTCAACAGGTTGTTTATTGTCAAAGATAGCCATGCTTAAGGGCAAAGCGATGGCATCTAGGTGGGCCACCAGATGCACTTCAGATAAAAGACTTTGTTGATGAAAAGAGAGACTCGAGCTTTACTTCTGAGGAAGGGATGGTGAGATACGATTCTGGAGCCCCTCAGTCAGTGAAAATGTTGGTGTCTAAGTGTATTGAGGTACTGCTGGTTGAAGCGAAGCGTCAGTCAAACCGTCGTAAGTAGATAATGTGGCTAGCTGTGTTATTAAGTAAAAGTGGGTAAGTTGGGTCTTTTTCTACACCATTCTTTCAAACTAGGGTGGCATCAGTTATAAGAGGGCCATTAGTGAAACGAGGGAGCAGCTTCCGATGACAGGGCCAAAACAGTTACTTTAGACCGAAGTCTGGCACAGTGCTCCGCACTTCGGGAAACATCCGGATAGTCGGTTGCTTTTTGTCAGTTTTAAGTGACTTGGGATATGAAGAATCATTACTTCCAGCTTAGCGAGATGCCCGTAAACGGCGAAAAGTTCGTTCATCAGAGGGTGCCAAACGTGGTTTCACGTAGATAAAGGCACATTTTGACTTGTTTAAGGTGGCAACCGCCAGTTGCAGTCTCCCGGCCTTTGCTTGTCTTAATCGAAAGTGGTTGTCCCACGGGGGGGGGAGGGGTAGGCCGCGTATAGCTTTCAGTGGGCCTACAGGGTTGTAGTGGAGAACAGATACATAGAGGCGGAACTGTCTTCAGGGCCTTCCACGGTGAAAGTTTTTACACGGATCTTAAAGCGACCTAGCTTTGGGCTACGGTGGTCGGTAGCTCGTGCACTCCAGTTTTGTTCGTGATAACAGAAGCAAATGTGGTAGGATAATCAGAAGGAATTGCTCCGGAGAAAGCTATTAATGAGCGAGAACCTGGGAAAAGATACTTATGTTGCCTTAGATAGTTTGGGATACACGTAGTTTATGAAGCGAGTGTGGCAGTTGAAAAATTTGACTAGGGTAATGAGTCCTGTGCAGGACGTAGAGCTACGATGTACATACAAAATAAGTAATACTAACATCACTTTAAGCAACGATACACTGATCTCCCGGTTTCCCAGCAAAAGCGGTAGACCTGAGAACGTCTTTCTCGGCAAGCCACCTGTTGAACGGATCCCCAGCACATCACAGTCAACGGTATTCGCACCGTCTTCAAAACATGAGGCTATATCGACTCTTAGAAATATTGATGCCGCAGACTTGGAAGTCATGAATGACCCAATGCAGCTCGTACAGTTCCGACGGTTCAAGAAAGTGTCACGGGCGCACTATCGATTACATGAGAAAAGAAAAACCTCCATCGTGACGAGTTAACCGATAGGGCAGCACATCTGCGGAATCTGTCACGCGGAAGACCCGTCCATAGACTCCGATAAAACTACCAACGGGGTCCAGTGCCGCAGATGAGATAGGCTGGAGCGCTATCAGTTTGCAAATTTTCAAAAGGAAAGGAACTACATTTGCGTACATTGCACGTTATAGCCAAGGGACACACCATTCAGGTGCACTAAGTTGCTTTTCCCCCTTCGAAACCACCATTAAAGCCGGGATAATGGTCTCATTTGACCGAGCCCTGAGCGTGCTACACACCCAGTCCAATAGCGAGCAAACCAATCCTTTCCTGGACAACCTCAGAGGTGCCCAGTGCAAATCCTTTTTTGCTGGAGCTATCCAGTTTGTCTTTGGCTCAACTTACGATCCTCTCCTAGGTTAAATAATTACACAAACATTTGCTCACCCAACCTCTGGCGTCTACATTATCTTTCTGCACACTTTGGAACTCTCGGCCCGTTGACTGTTCCATGGGCCAATAAACTGTGGTGGTTTCGTTATTCAGCACCATTGTCAGCCCTAGTGATTGCGCTTATCCAGTTTCGGAGTAAGTGTCGGTAAGGTACTTGCTCAAAGTAGGGACTGCGTTGCGGTAAGCTAAACAATTGAGACGGGTGTTTTATTCCATTCCGAGTAAAAGGCCCCGTGTGCAAAGTGAGTCAAAATATTACGGTTGTTCCTCGGGGTCGGCGCAGAAACATGCTTTGTAGGGTTATACATTTACTCGCGCTTATAAGTGGACACATAAATAAATGAATATAACAGCGTAGCTGTCCATTTATATACCTTTTTTCGTGGGTATATAATAATAATAATAATAATGGTATATTTTGGATGAGCTCGAAGCATCCTACTATGCAGGACTAGGTGATCCGGGTGGTGTCACAACAGGAGTCTGCAAGGTGGTAGAATATATGTACACAGATGGCAGAGGGCGATTGTTTACGCGGAAAAAAGTGAGGATAATGCCCGAAAAATTCAAAAATCAAGGTCACATGGTAATTTTGGCTTGTTGCTATTAAAATTGGTTGGCAAGGGGAAGAATCTGCATAAATAACACCGGAGGTAAACAGTACAATGGGAAATTCTAGCTGAGTTGAAGGACCTTGGCCGAGTTTTCCTAAAAAGAAGGGTTTATCAAAGGAGGCCCGAAGAGTCCTTGCAAGCTGCAATGTATAAAAGTATGCGGATAGAAAACCAAAAGGCGAACAGTAAGGGACCTTTGGAGATGAATTGCAAGGATTCGGTCGGCTAAATGGTGGTAAAAACTTGATGGTGAAGTGCCAACTGAGACAGTCACAAGAACAGTGCACAGCAGATTCGAATAGGGGGAGGGTGCGATTTTAATAGTGACGGTGGAAGAAATAGCCGAAGGATGGGAGGTAAGCACTGTGCGGATTATTTACGTTATTACAGGTAAGGTACAAGGTAACTACAAGACGAAGTAATGGTTATGAACCAACGTGAAATGGTTGCCGTGGCCGGTAGCTTGCAGAAAAGGTGATAAGGTGGGGAGTAGATAACTGTCCGGGCCTCCGCTCTGACTAACGGAGCACACGATGACGGCGAAGAGAGCTACGGAACGCGTGGTTTTGAAACGAAAACAGGATTAAAACATAGGATTTTGAAAATAAGTAAAAACAGTTGGCGGGCAGGCAGTAGAACTTGGAGGTTCCATACTGGTGGAACCAGCTGTGAAGCAAACGAGTGACAGCTCCGGAGGACTAAAGGGGACAACCATAGTGAGGCCAAAGAGAAGGCCAAGGGAACAGGTAGTGGGACGCGAATTGTTTGATTATTTATTTTTGGTAGAGAAATAACAGTGTGAAAATAAAAGGTAAATCAACATGGGGCGCTGAAAAGCACAGCGATTAGAAAGATGTACAGTTCGCAGAGAAGAGGATAGAATAGATGAATGGTAGGTACCCACCTTTTATTGAACATTGCAGTAGGTGTGCTGTGTCGTAATGATATGACTGAGGCTGCATGACAAGTAACTGAGAAGGCCGGGATGGAACAACAATTACAATACGAAATAAATCAAGAGTTGGTGATAATGGTAGAGTATGGATGCAGGTTACTCAAGGAATTGTGTACATGTCAGGTCGGATGAAGGGAGTCAAACAAATCAAATGAATGAGGCGTCATGTTGGAAAGAGGGACTGCCATAGTGTTGAAAGAAGGAACGACGGGGGACAAATGAGCATTCAGAAGTTTAATGTGTATAAGGGGTGTATAGTTAGCGTCAGCATGAAGGCGGTGAGCGGGCGATGAACCAACCTTGGATGCGTTGAAGAGTGATTGCATGGACGAAAAGCACGTAACGGTGAAGTTATTGCAGGTGGATGGTGTGTTTACAATTTGGCGACCGTTTTGATAGGTGCCTTGGGGTGTAACACAGACGAGGCTGCATGATAAATATATCTGAGGAGCACAAGTGTGAAGGGCTCAAGAAACACAGTGAAATAAGGCTGAGGCAAACTTTGGGCACTGCAAAAACGGGCTTTTGAACTAAAAGAGAGAGCAGGTAAGCGCTAGTCACAATTCTGGCTTCTGGAGAGCTACAAACCATATTTATGAGAAGATCACCGTTTGTCTCTCCTGGTGAGGAAACAAACGGTGACAGTGAATTTGCCAGTAAATGAACAGTAGCCGCGGGTTCTGACGTGGTAAACGAGCAGGTTTACAGAAGGGACAGGAAAGTGATCGTGCGTGAGGTGCAGGGAACGTAGGCAGTGAGGTGCTTTCCAAGACCGATGGTTATTTACATAGTCAGTTATAGTGCCTCAAAAGGAGGCTAGAGCTTATTGGTGGAAATAAAGGCTACACACATTTTAGCACGCAACTGGAGTGACAGATTTACCGAGCATGGAAAGGTGAGTTGGCCTCAATATTGAGAGCGAACTCGGTGGGAAAACAGTTATCGAAGACGGAGCGAAGGACATGCTACTGGCAGCTTTACGAGTGTAAAGATGAAGTTCTGTAATCCACCAACGGTGTCAGCGGGTGGGGCTGACCGTGCGCTGGACACCTGACCTGAAAACCGTTTTTGGCGACAGGAGGTGCGATCCATCAGCCTGGTGGCGCCCTCACATCGTTGCGGACGTCCTGGAAGCCCGATATGCACCTGCCAAAACAGCGGATCTGACCGCTTTTCTTACCAGTGGGATTAGGATGTGCTGTGGCAGCACGTCCAGTAGAGTTGCTGGAGTTCCAGGGATCAAAAAAGTAGAAGATAAATCAAGTGAGGCGCGAATGTCAAACCTCGTCGACCGTCCAATTTTTATACCCAGAGGGGAAAATGTGCCAAGTTGGTGCTCTTGGGACAGGACAGGCCAAAAAGTCCCTGATCGGTAAATTCTGAAGTAGAAGTGGAGAGGCTGTGCTGTCTGGCATTTGTGCCAGCTGTGGATTTAGGGGGATTTGTAGTAATAATGTCACGGAAGAACCTGAGTGGAAGATGGAGTGCGCAAGAAGAGAATTAGGCTATTGTAACGATAAAAGGTAGATCTTGGTGTTGAGCGAAAAAACTGAAAGAAAGTTTGCAAGAATCCAGTATCACACTATCCTGAGTCTTGGCGCGAATTGTTGATGAGACAAAAATCAGGAATGAGCAAACCTGAGTGCTAACAGATATGCGCAAGTTTATTCGACATGCCGCGGAGCTGAGTGCAAGGAAGAGAAACAGTTATGATCCGAACAGAAAGGACAGTAAACAGAGAAGGAGAACCGCTGGTATCAGCCGATGTGGTTATGGAGAGAGCTTGTATAAGGAGGAAACTGTGGGGCCTGAAGCTTGCCAGGGTGTGAGAGGTTCTTCGGAAAGGGATTCACATAGGATGAGGTTTTGAAGGTTAGCTGGAAATCAGGTTTTACCTCAAAAGCTCGGGCCTCAAACATGTTAGCGGCAGTTACCATCAAGGCTTTATTTACTGTAAAGTAAAGTGCCATTGATATTTCGTGGTGAATGGATGAAGAACTTCGACGGAATACAATGTGGAGTTTATCCCAGTGTCCGAAATATTTTAGGAGGAAGAAATTATACCTTATAGGTAGCCTAGAACCCGGAATAATAAGACGCAAATCTCTGTGACAGAGTAAGTAGGGAGCTGTCGATTGGACACGTGGTGTGCCAGTGGAAGAAAATACCAAGCGATGAATAAGCTTATAGAGGAAGCATATGTCAGGTCTCGTAAGGCGTAGTCAAAGAGGTTCAGTGTGGAGAACGGCACAGAGCTCACTGTGGCTAAGTGTGGTAGAATAACCAAAGAGCTGCTTCGTGACTGGGCGTTGTAAATTCTCTGAATTTATTCTTTCGAATTGGAGAGAGCCTTGGTGAAGATGGAAGGGCAATACTCTAGACACAGTCGGGGTTGGGACGGATACGATAGGAGTTTTGTATCTCACAAGATGAGGGGTCCACAAAGAAACCCCAAGGACTTTTGCCCTTGCAGCTTGGAAAGATAAGTGTTTCGAGAACTTTAGAGTGCACGAGTAATACGTCCCAATATAGTGTACTGACAAGCTGTTTGAAATAGGGGAGTTGTGTATAAGGTAATGGTTCGGAGGAGTTGGACAGCGTAGGGTCGTGAAAGTGCATTTCTCAACAAAGAATTCCATTTCCCATGAGTGACACCACGGTTCAAAGCGTTTTGGACCTCACCGTGTATCGGGAATTGCGTTGCTAAGGCCCTGGAGTGAGAATTCAGGTATATATATATATATCGTCGATCGACGGAAATTTCTCTTAGCGGCTAGTCTTATGGAAAGATGAAAACTGGTATTCCGCTTGCTAGGCATAACATTGTTCTCAATGAGATCACTGTTGAGTGTATTCCTTAGAGGCGGCCACGAACAAATAAGGTTTATTTCGTCTTCATCAGTGTTTAGCCGTTACATCGGGTGCGACTTTTTAGCAACAACATTTTCTTTTCGTTTAAAAAGCAGTTATATCGCTGTAGTCTGTAATATTCCATAAAATTCAATATATTTGACACTAAGAAGCTTCCATCATCCGCGGTATCATTTAAAGTGTATCACTTCCTTAAGGTTATCCTGGAGTACAGAATCCTCCAGGATAAGTATCCGTCATCGAGCACGTTTAAAATCTGCTCCAAAAGTAGCTTTTACCCACTCCAGTACGTTTTGTTCATACCAGCCTGGTAACCGCGGTTTTTGAACGGCGGGGTTCTGTCGTCAGGTCTACTTTTCAGTGTTGTACAGGATTTGTCAGAAGTTGCCATTGAATCGTTGATCTCTGATGCCTATTCGACAAGGTTCACTACTCAGGTTTGGCTGGGGCTTCTGTGTTGTCTGTTATGTTCGCCGAAGTTTGCAGGGAAAACGGAGCCAGAAAACATTGAAAGTTCTGCCTTTAGGTACGGGGCGCACCTGCTCCAATGTTGTGAGCTGGAGATGTCTTCTTTTCTGGCTCTGTCTGTTAGTCTGGATGGTGCCCAGGTATACATGAAACGACTCGTCAACTTAGCGGTCACCTATAAGGCCTCTGGTCAACACTGGCCTTACAGTTCACCCAGGATGCCAATAGTTCCACGCAAGCTACTCGGACGCATGCCGTACACACACTGTGCTTGAGAGTCCATTCAGATAGGAGGAACCCGTGACATTTGTCATTTACTATGCAATTGGCTTTAAACCATCAAGTTAGGAACCAGTGGCAAGTTGGGGTGTTGTGTGATGTTGATGTGTGTGTGTATGTAGCAGTGGATGTTTGTCGAATAATGCTGGGGAGACAATTCCCGCGCCTGGTGACCCGTGAAAACCCCCCCATTTTTGACCTGACGTTTTTTCGCTTTTCTGCTAAGCTTCATGGTTGGCTTTCGCTGCTTGGGCTTCTGTCTCGCTTCTCGTTTTCTTCCATCTAGTCCACGTGGCCTTTTTGTTTCCTGCTAAGTTTTATTCTTCACAAACGTTTTCCCTTTTCCTTCCCCTTTTACATTTTCCTTTCTTGGTTTTTCAAGTCTTTTCTGCGGCTTTCAGCATTTTTATTTATTTCTATTTCCTATCATTTTGTCTCATCGGTTCTCCCTATCAAGCCATGTCATTTCGCTTCATTATTCTCTCCGTTTCTTCTTCCATTTAATTGTTATTGTGCTTCTAACCTGTAGCGCACTACGCCTCCCCCCGTGTTTGCCCTCCCGCTTTCGGGCTTGACCAAGTGGTTCGCCCTTAGGTCAGGAAGGAAGGCGCCCAGCTTTGTTGTTCATATGGGGTTGGAACTTAATGAGTGTTGCTTGTCCGTGGTTTCCTCCGATGTACCCTGCGTCTGGTTCCCCACCCAATGAGCTGTATGTGACTGCAAGTTATTGGCCAGAGAAAGAACAATTAGGAAATATCGAAAACCTGGCAACTCCAACTGACATTACACAAAGCTCGAAAAACACCCGATGCTGAAATAGGCTCCGAACAAAAAAATCTCTACGTCGCCGTCCTGCCGATACAAGCGCCCCCCAATCACCACTACAATGCTGTACAGATGGCTCTATTTCGAATGCCATAGTAGGAATCTTAAATGGGGTAACTAGGTACCTCTCGGCCACATGTTTGTTGAGTTGTCTTTTCAGCGTTTGTTTGCAAGTCGCTTCGACTAAGGGCTTTGGCAGCTAATTCCACTGGCTGCAGAAAAGTACCGGAAAACTGTGTTCCGTGGCTCTCATCCATAGAAATGGCTACCCCAGACCCAGGGAGCAACCACGTAGCACGCAATGGATGCTAATGTAAACAAGTGTAGAATCCTGTGCTCCTGTGTGGTTGAGAAACCCCTCAGGAATACGAGGTTTCCTCCCGATC
Source organism: Fasciola hepatica (assembly GCA_948099385.1). Lineage (NCBI taxonomy): Eukaryota > Metazoa > Platyhelminthes > Trematoda > Plagiorchiida > Fasciolidae > Fasciola > Fasciola hepatica. Next base: position 5,210,750 of record CANUEZ040000027.1, on the reverse strand, counting down.
TTCTGTACTCCAAGCTGCACAAATCCAGGACTCAGAGACGGCCGGGATAGGGTATGGTCCTCAGACCCTTCGCTCGTTTTGTAGCCCCCTCCAAACCTTCCCCACTGCTCTTTTATCTCTTCTCAGCACTGGAGGGCAAGTTTGTTTTCCGTCTTCAGGCGCGACCCAATAAATGAAGAAAAGATGTCGCACTGCCAGTGAGTTCTTGTCATTTATTTCGTTTTTGAAATACACTGAACCAGATTGGAATTTACTCCACGCGCAGTTGAGAAAGACACATTTTAGGGCCTTTTTGACCACTGTTGTGCTAATTTGGGCTGCTGAAAACTGTATGCTCTGTCTTCTAGCTGAGAACACTGCAAGGAAATGGATCTGGGGGGTGCGGCCGAGCTTTACCTTAGTCAACTCGAGTGGTCAGGATTTTATCCCTCTAAGGAGAAGTGGGTGTCTTTCGTTTCCTTCGTTGTCTCCAATCTCGTTTTGCGCCTTGTGTTACTTGCTCGACATAATATCGTCAAACTTGATTTGTGTTGGCCAGTCTCGCTGAATCGAGACTTCGGTGTGATGGTTTTGTGTGATCGAGGCTTGGGGATCACATTCTCAAGTGGTCCAGCCCAAACACCCTCAGAGGGCACATTAGGAAATTATTCAAGCCTCATCAGCTCACAATTGTTCGCAAGAAACTATTTGCTCACAGAAGGATCTTGCCTTGTAGAAACTTACCATGGGCATTTAACACTGGGAGACTAGGAAATAAACCAGAAGTATTGAACCGTTACACAGGCTCTAGGCTAAGGCCCAGAAGTCCCCGGACCTTGTGATTACCTTGTTAACTGAACATCACGGGCAATTTAGAAGATAGTTCACCAGACGATGGGAGAACGGGAGAAAGAAGTAGGGTTCAAAATACAAATCTCGACGGTATCTTGCATCTGATGTTGCCGGTGAGCAGGAAGAAGGAACACCGGACGGTGCTAGAGGGTTCAGGATACTAGTTTTGTCCGAATTCTGAGTCTTCTGTCCCCGGTGAGCTAGAAGATAACTGGGCTTTTCGAGAGGGTTCGGTCTTGCGGCATTCCGTTTAACTTGAGAAGAGTAAAAGAGTTTGTCTCGGAGAGTCCGTTGGACTCTTAGCAGAAAGATTCATGGACCGGACACCAAGCACGGCCATGACCGGAGAGTTTTGTTGCTCGAAGTTCCATGAATTTGTAGTGACCTTGATTGTTCTGAGGAAATGGCCGTTTTCTGGACAGCATTTCGGATCTATTTCCTCTACAATCTATCCTGAAGTTTGATTCTGACCTCATTCTTTCGTTTGGTTGCGCACATCTGACTGCACTGACTTTTCCGAGGTTTTTGTCGACCTCGTTTTGAATCATGTTCACTTTCTTTTCCTCGCCAACTGCATGCGCTCGCGGTTTGGTCTCTGCCAAGCCGTAGTGTTCATATTTATCTAGTGTATTTCTCCTATCGTTACTGTTCCGGTGCCACAATATATAGAATACACCTTTGCACCTGCCAATCGACTAGCGTCTTTTCTGTTCTTCCGATAGAGGTGATTACGTTGGTGTTTCGCTGTGAGACCGTTCATTATCGGCGCTCAAAATTCTTCTATAATGGCGAGCCCGAATCCCTCCAAACCTTTCTGAACCACTCCCCCCTGGTCAGTCCGAGGTTGTTTGCTGTCTCATATCCTCTTTTGGTTGCACGATATATCTTTTGTACGATATATTACCACAACACAATCATGTCCGAGGATAAAATTCAGCCGGACAAGAACACCACTTCATCCGCCGCTGCTTTCAAGCCAGTGGTGTTTATCCCACATGAGCCTGAGGTTTGATTTGCAGCCAAAGAGCTGCAATTTTAGGCACGTAGGATTATCGGCTGACTCCGGAGATTTGCCTATGCATTAGGGGCTGCCTAAGGTGATGTTATCACCTCTGTGAAGGACTTGGATTTAAATCCTCCCTAAGAGCAGCCCTACGATCTGCTCACGGAGGTTACACTCCAGTACTTCCCGCCCTTTCGGGAGGCAGGTTACGTCAGCTGCTTGCCCGGCACCCCATGGGGGATGATAAACCCAACCGCAACCTAGCTCACCTCCGGTCCCTGGCAGGACCCCCTGATAGAGATTCGGAGTCAGTTAAGGAATTGTGGCTGGATTCCCTACTTTCCCCTGCTCAAACCACCGTAACTGCTCTCCTTGAGGACTCTTTCCTGGAACAAGCAGCAGCCGTACCTGACAAGATTGTCGCTCGTGTCAGCAGTAGGGCTTACCCAATCATCTCCACGACATCGAGCGATTGTCGGGGTGTTGATCTGGATGAATCGCTGGAGAGGATCCTGGCTTCTCTATTGGTCCAGCGTCGAATGTCATTTAAAGATAGAGTTTAGTACCTACCCCTCGCAGTAGCCCAAGTAAGCGATGGCAAAGATGGAAGCCCTCCACTGCTCACGTCCGCCGTAAATTTGCCTTCCCCGCCTCTTCCAAACCAGTTCATCCTACCAGCGGTTTCTGTTGGTTCCACCGTTTTTTAAAACCAGCAGCCCGTAGGTGCAGACAGAGGTGTTCATACGCGGCAGGAAAAGCCCCTACTGGCGAGTTAAAGCGGCCGTACTCGCCGGCTATCAGTCACTGGTTGACTGCTGGTCTTGGATGCTGATTCGAGCACTAACGCTAGGTTCCTAGTTGATACCGGGGCCCAATTTTCTGTCTCGCCGGTCGGTCAAAACAGGCCACGAGCTCCCTTGCTTCGGTTGTCTACAGCGAATGGTTCCCCCATTCAAATGTAAGGCACGATACAGCTTGCCGTCAACCTGGGACCACGACGACGGTATCTGAGTATGCTCATCCTTGCGGGTCTGGTAGATCAAACAGAAGCACACCGGCTTCCAGGTTTTTTTCTAACATTCCCCAGTATTTTCAGTCTTCATTCAATAAATTCCCAGTTTTGACTAGACCATTTGAGGAGGTAGATACCGTGCCCGATCGTGTGGCACACCACATTGTCACTAACGGACCACCAGTCATACCACAGTCTCGCCGACTGGTACCGGAAGAACCGGCTTCCGCCAAACATGCGTCTGACACCTTACTTTTAAGGGTATTTCTCGTCCTTCTTACAGTTCATTGGCCTCACCTCTACAAATGGTTCTTAAGATGGCATTATCTGGCGATCATATGGCGACCATCGCGCACTAAACTCGGTTACCCGTTACGACAGCTATCACATACTCCACATACGCGACATCACGGCATCACTTCGCGGCACGACTGTATTTTCTAAGATCGAGTTGGTACGAACCTATCACCAGGTCACAGTCGCTACTGAATATGTCGAGAAAACCGCTGTTGAGACTCGTTTTGGTTTGTCTGAGTTCCTACGTGTGCCTCTTAGTCTGTGTAATGCTGCTCAGACATTCGAGAGTTTTGTAGATTGCATTACGCGAGACTTGGAATTTGTTCACGTCCATATCAGTGACCTGCCAATCGCATCGTCCAGCGTAGATGAACATTTCCAACATTTGACGCTACTATTTCAACCTTTGTCCGAACGTTGAATAGTGGTCAATCCTGATAAATGTAAACTTGGCAAACCCGAACTTGTGTTCCTCGGTCGCTAGATCTCTCGAAAGATTATTAAGTCCTGCTGGGGTAAAGTGAGCGCCATTGTAGATTACGCGGTACCGTCCTCAACCAAGGACTTGAGGGAATTTTTGGGGTTAGTTAACTTTTATCGTCGTTTCATACCCCATGCTGCTGATGGTTTACTTCCACTAACTGACCTAATTCGTGGAGATCCACGTAAGTTTTCACTTACCAGCGTAACACAAATAGATTCTCAGAGGTTAAATAAATATTAGCTCAGACCAAGCCCCAAATACACCCAGTTCAGTCCGCCACGCTAAGCAAAGCGGTGGGTACAACCAACTTTGCCACCAGAGCGCTCCTGAAACAGTCCGTTTTTGGGATTAGGCAGCCATAAGAGTTTTTCTCTCTACGCGCCCGCCCCAGGGAAACGAAATATGGTGCTTCCGGTTGCGAATTGCTGGCTGTATATAACACCGTTGAACACTTCCGCCGTTTAGTCGAGGCTCGATAATGCATCTTCTATACCGCCCACAAGCTCTTGGCGTACGCACAGCATGCTAAGTCTGACCGGTACTTCCCTCGAGGAGCTAGATATTTAGACAATATTTCTCAGTTCACGGCTGACCTACAAAATGCTAGAGGTGAGTCGAAATGCAGTTCAGAGGCGTTGTCAGGTATTCCACTTACTGTTATTAAATCTGCAGATTCAGGCATACCTGCCGTGGCTGCAGCACAGGCCTAGGATGTCATGCATGGGAGCTGCTCAGTCATCACCGCTACAGCGTCAGCCCGTGCCTCTGGCCACGAGTGCTGGGACTTTACCCTGAGACAAGTCTACGGGCCTACGTTGGCCAACCTTACTCTGTACATCTCGGCGTCTCGTGTTCGATACCCCAAATGTACCCTGGTATCCAGGCATCACAACCAGCCTCCGAAAACTAGCTGCACCATACCTCTAGCCGTCCATGAGTAAGGATGTTCGTACGTAAGCAAACGAGTGTCTGCAGTGTCAACGACCTGAGGTGCTTAGGCTGTGACGGTTTTTCCGATTGTGTATAAAGAGTGCTCCAATTAACGAATCCCGAAGTCAGAACAAGATGGATTCGCCGATTCTATGGTGTCGAATTACCAAATTATGCGCATATAAGTTATGTACAAGCCCCAACTGTAGGACCAAAACTTTCGGCAACGAAGGTCAGATTTCTGCAAAGGTCACTGTGAAATACAACCATTACGGCTGCCCGAGTTCAAGTCAAAAGTGTGCCACGGCACGTAAGCAGAATGCAAACAGATGTTCAGTTGCAGTGGTTGATGCGTACTGTACTTGTTTGCAGTTAGAGTAGCCTGCTACGACTTCGAATAAGATTGTCGTCCCACATTCAGTTCTTCAGCGCAAGCCTATAAGCCCTTGCGTGAATGAAGCTCCCGTCTCAAGTTCCGGTCGAAAGATCGTTTGCCCAGCATGTTTTCGGGACTAGGTCAGACACCACCTTAATAGTAGCACTTCGCAGCAACAACTTTTGTTTTTATCTTTTCGAAGCGATTTATCCTACCCCATTAGTTATTACTGTTCCCTAGTCAAGTCAATTGCGGTAGCTTCACCATTTTCCGTCCTTTTTCGGTGCGTAGAACCTCGCCATATGGTACACTTCGCTGGTTCCACGAAATTCGGAGAAATTTGACACATACGTTTGCATTCTGGTTCGGCCCTATCGTCCTCGTTCCTTGCCACTGAGGAGCTCACCCACTTGGCTCCCGGATATCATATCGAATAACGGCTACCCGATGCTGGACTTTGCTGGTGTGGCCTACCGGGATGACGTTTCACGCAGCCGATGTCATTGGCAGGGAAACTGGCCCGTGCTGAGCTATCATTCTACTGCTCCTGCGTACCACGGATTCTGCCCATCAGCATCTTACAGCATAGCTTCATTCACTTACTTTGCACACGGGCAAGCAGACAAATATCTTTTTATGCCTCCACATCCCTGACATTCTTCGAAAGCTTTCCACTCTTTCTAGCGGGTGCTGCTATGGAGGTCTCGATCGCAATGCGAAAATGACCGTTTTCTGGACATTTCGAATCTATTTTCTCTACAATCTTTTCTGACTTTTGACCTCAACCTCACTCTTTTGTTCGGTTGCGTACACTTTACTAGACTAACTTTTCCGAGGTTTCCTTCGACCTAGTTTTAATTGCGTTAACTTTCGGTTCCTCTCCGATTGTGCGCGCTCACAGTTAGCTTTCTACTCATCTGCTGCGTTCACTTTCATTCCGTGTGTTTCTCGTATCGGTGCTTTTTCGGTGCCACGATATATAGAGTACACCTTTGCATCTCTCGACCGACTTGCTTCTTCTCCATTCATCCGATAGAGGGGATTACGTTGGTATTCCGCTATGAGACTGAGTAGAACACACGTTCGTCAGCCGCTGCGTGAATGCCTTCTATAGGATTGTCAAGATAATGTCTTTTGTGCCGCGCAAACTATACAGAATTCGGGAAAATGGCACGCTGCTCCACTATCCAAAGCTTTATCTTCAAGCTCGCCGGCGAAGCACGACGCAAGAAGCGTATAATCCTAGTCTCGAACCTTCTCCCGTTGTCTAATTGTCTGCCTACCAGCTCTCCGTCAATACCAGATCCGGGATGTCCGCGAGATTTTTATTCTGAACTCTTCAACATTCTCGATGCCCGAAAGTCTAATGAACCACCTTCCAGCTCACCGGTAACATTCAGATAACAAGATAGAATCAATATTCGGAAGATGCGGGCTTTATAGTTGTACGCTTGCTTTGATTTGTGAGTTCAAGGTCCACAGTCGATCACCTTTGTGCGTCGGAATGATACCAGACACAATACCAGCCAGGGAAGCTGAGGCTCAATCGTCCACAAATAGAGCGGTCAAAAGTGCGTTTTCCAGCTTGCCAAAACCAACTTCCATTACAGCAGGCAGGCGAGCAACGGACAACCCTGTGGCAATGAATGGCACACAAGCTGCCTAGAGCTAAGTAACAAAAAGCTTACTTTTTCCACGATAAATTCTGCTCAAGAATTTGTTCATTCAAACTCAGTTACCTCCAGGTCACCATAACAAATTTTTTTTAGAAGGAAACTGCTAAAGCCACTATTTGATCCGGCTAAGACCCCATCTAGACCTGGCTTACACAAACCGTATGACCTTCATGCTTTAGTATTTGTCCAGAGACCACATTGTCACTCCGTAAACCGCCATTACACCCGGTGGAGTGTAATAAAATAGCTGGCTGGCGTATTGTTAGCCCATTGGGTCTCTAACTACGTAACGGGGAAAAAAGAAACAAAAGCACCCAGACCCAAATTTTCCATGGGTTCCTCCGCGGACCATAGATGCGCGTACATTAAAAAGGCAAAACAGTGCAAATAAGCAGGCTACAAGTGAGTAGAAAAGGAATAAAAGTAACTTGCTAAGGTCGGTTTTTGTTGAACGGATGCGGAAAATCCTTCGAAGCCACTACCTTCCCCGGATTTTTCACGTTACTAGATGGTATACACTTGTCTATGTTCTGTCCTACTCGCATATCGTCATATTGTAGTTTGTTTGATCACATCGATGCAGCATAACTTTTTTGAAAGTAACCCGTCTTGGCCTCGCGTGACGCACTTGCTCGTCTTACCATCCTGTTTTCGGGGTTCTGGAACCTCGTGTTCGAGGTTCATATATATTAGTGAATTTGCTCATTTCAGAATCCAGAATCGCGGAAACAAAGAATCAATTTCGTTTTCAGTTTGAGGTCTGCAGTTGGCTACGAATTGCTTAAACGCGCTCACTGTACTCAGATTCATCAACTTGAGGCAAAAATAAACACAAGCAAGCCCGAAATTTCAATCAAAACAGCCACTTTCAGACCAGAAAACAAATCCACAACTCACTGGACAGACTTTGAGGGCATCTGATCCTTTATACGCTGTTCGATCTGTTAGTCCTCGGATTTCCGGCTTATGCATTCCTGAAGAAACATAACCAATTGTATGTTGATACATTTAAGCTTAAGATACTTAATTTAGAAGGCCAGTAATTGTCTACAGAGCAACAGGAAGCGGATATTTACAATCGAAGAGAACTGGGTGTGAGAGTCTTCAAATATAATGAAGGCAGTAAAACAGAGCAACATGAAGGGGAATTTTCCTAGCCAATCCACCACAATCCCCACCAGTTCAAAAGTCCTTTGATCTTCCCAGGTTGGAGTTAACCATTTTTGTCGGACATGCGGAACAATACTCTTAGCTTGCCGGACCAAATGGAAGGTTCGGGTAAAGATTGCCATTATTACCGAGGTCGGTCCAAAAATGTTTATGAATGACTTTATCACTTGGCAAGGAGCAAAGCTTTAGAAAGACAAGGAAGATTCTGGAGAACATGTTCGGTCAGCCAATAAAGATAGCCAGGAATCGGATAGACGGTGTCATGAACGGAGCCAAGGGAGCCAGCTGCGCCGTATATGCAACGTCAGACCTTGAGTAAAAATTGCGAAAGTTTTCCATAGCCATGGATCATTTGGGCCACAGGTTCGGTCCGGACCGTTTGCACACACATTAGAAACAAGAGTTTCTTGTCTGCCACTAGAATCCTCGAGTCACTGGGCCGAAGGAGCAAAAAGTACTAGCCGTGGTGACCGTGAAGCCACATGCGGGGACCCGATCGAACACTCAGATGGGCAGGCGAGAATAGCCAACAGTGGAGTTGGTGGACTCATTTGTGATCGCCATAGAGCAAACAAACCAAGTGCTAGTCAAATTAAAGATACCGCACAGGGACGCTCGAAAAGCCAATTCCGGTCAAGCATGCCTGCCATTTTCAGTGATGGTGGAGCATCTTCAGACTGCAAAGACTGGGACACAAATTGCGGATTGATACGCTGTCCTAAGCCCCTTAGAGCTACAGTAAATGAAGACCGGGAAATGCGAGACAGGCGGAGGGCTTTTTGCTCTTTTTATCAACTCAGACCGAGCGGAGCCCAGCCAGGTGAGAGCTAAAAGCGCTCAAGAAGGTTGCTTGGGCGGATGCCGTCGATTATATAACCGGGCGAAGAAAGTTACTCCCGACGAAAGCCCAAGGCTTACTTTGATTTGTTCGATTTCACTATCTACCCACAAGGCAACTGGTCCAGGGGTAGTCGCTGTAGGAGTGACGATCTCCTGAGGAGTAGCTACATCCTTGGCATTTGTTGACGGTGGGATTGATACTACCTTGGTAAATAAGTGATTTGCGAATAAACGATAACTTGGGAAATCCCAGACGTCTTTGGCAGCGAGTACGGTGGGCGGGGCCCAAGAAATGACTGCAGGTGGGATGCAGTTGCAACTCGTCTCCCATGGCACCAATGAACGGATGGAGACGACGGGGGAAATCACAGCGACCGATCCCCCGAAGCAACTTCATTTGGATGGCCTCATCAGCGAGACTTGACCATTATAAACTAGGAAGGGGGTGACAAGGCGGATCCTTTTGCAGGTTGGGGCATGCCGAGGACACACTGGTTACAGGACGAGAGAGTATAAACCGCGAAGCTTATCACAGTGCATAAGACTTGGGAATGGATGTTGTACGGCCCTACAGGAGACGAGTTCGGAAAACCCTTTGTCTGCTGAAAGGGAACACAGAGCAGCCGCTGGGGTTTTGCGAAGGAGAACCCCGGGACCACGGAGACCATCGACCGTGGCTATCGCAGGAAGTTCGCCTTGCATTGCAGGCAGTTTGGAAGGCGATCAGAAGCCTGCAGAACCAGTTCGAGGTGCCCTGCTGTGGTACACAGAGACCAATCATCTCGTAATCAACAAAGCTTATGTTCTTCTAAAGCCGCTGTGCTTGAAAAAAAGTTTGGGCAGGGAGGAAAGCCTTCAGGAAAGGTACTCACACGTGCTGGTGCGGAACGAAGCGCTTAGTTAAGTAGGACGGGTAACTGTCGCCACCAAAGCTGGAGGTTGAACTTCGCACCTGCTCATTCACTCGGTTTTCAGTATTAAGAAATATGAAAAAGCTGCTTGGAGTCTTGAAACTTTTGGCCGATTTTGAAGGAAATTCAACAAATTATCGCTTATTGCAAGCGCTAGATTGGGCAAAACTGTTATTTGAGGTTTTACGTCGGTTAGGGATAGGCAGAGTGGTACTGTCAGCCGACACAAGAGTTGTGTCTTTCTTGGTGAAGGTGTCAGCGGGAGAAGAAACTATCTTGTGGTTTTTGTGTTAGGACGAAAACAATGCAGACAAACCGGCAGTAGGTTAAGGAATGATATTTCCCAGTTTTGGAGCGATATCGTTGCCCTCTTCTGCCCAGTTTAAGACACCTTGGAGCAATGCATAGCATATCGGCAAGAGTCCAAAAACCAAAACAATATGGTTTCTGAGTATCCACGGTACTAGGTTATGGAACGGAAAAATTCCCAGCCACATGCAGACCTCATATTTCACCACAAGGACTCAAAATAGAGCGTAGTTCACGGCATGAGAAAAACGAGCACGCGAGTCACACAAGTCCAAAGGGTTATGATAGAACGGCTCCCTGGAAGCGAATACGGGCAGCAAAAAACGCAATTTTTGCACATATTTGAGTTTTCCTGAAAAGAAGGCATTGTGGTGTCTTTGGAGGATTTTTACCACCGATTGTTACACCACCTACCAAAATCCGCCCCCTTTTGCAAAGTCAGAGGTTTAAAATTAGGGTGCTGACTGTTCCCATCCATCTAAGCCCCGCTGTGTGTGTGCGCGGATGCTACTGCTAGTATCTGCAATCAGCTCACATGTACTTATGCGCAATCGGTAGTGGTTAAGTCAGATACTTGTGCCTTCGCAACTAAATACAGTCCTCTTCCTGCCAACCTTTATTCATGAGCACTTTTCGCGAGAGTTGGTGCGCTTTCACCAAAGCAAACGGCAAACGTTCAGGGGTTTCTGGCTCACATGCCATGTTCTAGCAAGCAGACGTACATGTGTACGTGTGTATAGGTGAGATGGCTTGCCTGGGTGAAAACAATAACTATCGCCACTGAAATCGTTCTCGTTAAAGTTAACGGTTTGCGGGAGCACTCAAACTACACAACGCCCTGATGGAAGTGTTGAGAAAACTGCCGTTCATATGTGTGGGTGTGAGTGACCGGTTATTCTTGGGAGAGGACAGCAACTACGATCTGTGGAGTCGTCCTTGTAAACGGCAAACAATAAGTGGGAACTCAGGAAACCATTATGATCCAAAGGATGTCAGTAACAGAGAAGAGAATCTTTTACTGCTTGTATCCGCTAACCAGGTTGAGTGTGTCCTTGCAGTGTGAGGACAACCGTTACTGCGAATGAGTTAGACACAGTAAAGTCGTGTGTGTGTAAAATTTCTGGTTCTGAAGAGTGAAGTTGTATGACTCTAGATGTCAGAGTTCATAGCATTGAGAGGTCCGTCTTCGTTCTCAAGAAAACAAATAAAGTACACCTCGCGGCTCAATGTTCCCTTGGTGGTACCATTCACCACCGTTCTCACCATCTCGTCCGAACCCATGACAATTTATCCGAAAACACTCAAGGGTCATAAACTAGAGCATGGGTTATCACAGGAGATAATGAAGCACCAACTCTGGAGTGTCTGTCTTCGGTGAGCCACCACTGTCGAGTTTGTAAAATCCTTACGTGCTCACTAACCGTGGATTCCAAAACAACTCGGCCAGGTAGGCCGTCTAATTCGATTTGCTTTTCTCTACCCCAGAGGCCTGCTGGCCCTTGGGTTCCAATATTTGACCTCGTGGTCAATAAATCATTTGGAGTGAGGCCTAGATAAGAGGGGTCGATCAAATTGACTGGAGCCACGGGAACATTATTCAAGACTCTCTCTACCCCATCCAGAGCAGAGCTCAGTGTTTCAACCTCCGGTGATTGCAGTTCGACTGGTTACTGCAACTTTTCTACAGAAGCTGGTTAAGCTTTCTCACACTCAACCAGGGCGACTGGTCTGTGGGAGTAGAAGTATCACTGGAAGCTGTATGTCGCTATTCTGCTTCGTAGTTCATCCCGACTTGGACTTTAGTTCCAGTTGCTCTTTGATCAGTAGTTCATCTTCGTACTTCATATCTGAGTTGCTGAATCACCGCAACTTGGTAGCGGCTTGTTGCTAGAAGTTTGTGAGCCTTTTGAATAAACGTTTTGTTTGGTGAAAAACCGAAAGCGGCACACTTAACTCAGGCTTTAATCCAACCATCTTTTTACAGTGGTGCATCGAATATTCGCCGCTTTGGACGTACACGTGTGTGGACAACAAACTGAAGTTTGCTAACGAGGCAGGTGGTAAACTTCAAGCGGAAAAAATTCGGAGGATTATCGTAGGGTATTTTACGGCAGCGGACTCATAGTAGCTCATTGCATGTGGAAGAAAGCTCACTACCTCAGTTACACCACGAGTGGCTGTTTCTCCTTCGTCGCCACCTTTTGTTTAACTGCTTCAATTTCCTGTCTCTTTCCGAACTGTTTAAACCTGTGGTCATTGCTCATTCGGCAACAAGGATTTCGTTCCACTCCTACAATCAGCCCAGGAGAGTGCACAGCCAAGCACGATTTTCAAAGCCACGGTTCTTTATTGTTCAGTAGTCAAATGAAGCATCGCGTATTCGAAACTTTCTGTTTCTTGTTGTGTAAGACCCGCTGAGATTTGGTAAATCTGTTGTCCACTGCGAGTAAACATCAACATTCGAGCTGCCGCACTGTAACCAAGCAGACCGACCGGGTAAGCCGAATCCAATTTAAATGGGGTTGCACAGAGTCAGTCAATCAAATCATCTTCCCAGCCGCCAATCCTTAGGAGTAAATGAAGAGACCTAAGGGAGTATCGGCTGATAAGCTACTTGATCTAAGGCTCCGTAGCCTGAAGGCTTAGGCAGCAAACGTGTTAGAAGATTATCCCCGTTCCAGCTTGCCGACAGTCGTCTAAGTAACCCACCTTGACGATCGAGCTCAAAGCCCACCGCCTGACATTTACTTAGTCAGTTCATGTCCCTCACCGGCAAGCACACCTGGTAGTAGTTCTAACTTTAAAAAATCCGTAATACCTATAAAAGTTATCCCAGAGCCAGCTTTTGGTAAGCAATCTGCAATACTGAGTGTGATTCCCCCATCCCCGAGCTCAAAACTCAAACTTTCGACCTCTCTTGACCAAAAGTCACAGTAGGGAAGTTAAAGCACCAGGAAAGACGACTGATGCCATTACGCACAAAGGAATTACTTATAAGAAGAGTAAGGGCAGCGAGTCTCACTGCGCTAACCGAGGCAAACCTAGTAAGCATTCTATTCTTTTTGGAAATTGAGGAATTAAGAGAGTTTATCTTGGATACTGCCTTCAAGTTTACTAGTCAAAATGCACCAACCCCCTCAACGGTTTTCTATCCACTGGGCCCCAGTCAAATATACTCAGCTTCTGACTCTCTCAAGGCTCTCCTTTTTCACAACTCTTCCTCTTTCTCTCTTCAAACCCAGCATCAGTTTTCTTTAGCGATTCCACCACAGCTTTTGGGCATGTGCCCAGGAGATTTTAGAGCAGCTGCCGAAACTTCTGAATAAGGTCCCTGAGCCTTGGAGTTTAACAGTGAACCAGGAGCACCGGTTCATGGTCCCCATAAAAACCTGATTGATCACTGGCACACTTTAGCCGAAATGCCCATTCCTATATACTTCATAGTTAGGTAGGACTCCAGCATAGGTCGTTCTGGTAGGTTACTATGTGCCGCGATAATTTTATCCTACCCCTACACCATCAAATATTTCGCCTCATGAATCATTTTTCTGTGGGTTGTTTTTGCACTCCCCAGGATAGACACCGTGTTGCTCGGTGTGGTCTATCACCCTTCCGCATGCAATAATACTGACAGCCTGGAACCCAAGGTTTTTTTGGCCTCACGAAAGGCCACAGAGTCTTTGGCCATCAGTTATTAATCAGGGACTTCAACTCATGCGAAATCAACTGACAAAGAGCTGGTGCCTCTGATGTCGTCACTGGTAGCCCCCTTCTGGACCTCACTTTCATGGGCTCAAGGGTACATGAAAAGTCCGACAAGGCAGCGCCAAAGGCACATCTTCTACTAGAATTGGTCATCACTGATGGATTGTTTCAAATGGACATGATGCAGCAATTTCAGCCTCTCCATAAAAATGATCACATTTTCATCAAGTTTGGTTATACTGTGAATTGGCCTCCTCTTCCCTCAGAAGCAAAACTTTTGGGATCCTTCAGAACGACTGATTTTGGACAAGCCAAGGCAGTCTTTCGCTCTCAGGTGAAAACAGCTAATCTAGGCAAATCTCCTGAGAAGATGGTAGAAAATTTCAAAGGCTTGCTCTTCTTGACGGATAGGTTATTCGTTCCCAGAATTCGTCTTCCACAGGCTAGTAAACGCCCGCTATCACTTTCCGCCAGATGTTCTTATGACGGCAGTGCACGCTTCCTCGCTAGATATAAAGCCACAGGGTTTGTATGAGATGCAGAGAACTTTAAGGTTGTCCGAAGCAGAAGCGATGACAAGATTAGGTACCATGAAAAAGTAGTTCAAAGGTCATTACTTGCTCAGGCGCACATCACTGAGGCACTTTTTTTTCTTCAGTACATCAGTCATCTAGAAAGCATGACTCCGACTCCACTCCCTTACAAAGTCCACGTAATATCCTGAATAACTAAAATTCTTCACCTATTGCCCTTATGTATTATCGTCACGGATTTTGGGCCACTCTCTCCCACTTTAATCTTGTTGTTATCGTTCTGTGATCGTCATCCATTTCACAACGGATGCATTCGCCTTTTTCTTCTTTTGTCGTGCTTTCCTGATGAGATAACTTGGTAGAAGAGTCACGGTAACTGAAGGCAATTCGACTTATTACGGGTCGGTTTCATCTTCACAGTCATGGCGACGGTTAGAAAGCCTCCAGTTCATTTGTGTTGACTTTTTGGTGTCACTCTCAGGAAGCTGCTTGCCGGAGCTGATTTGCCTGAAATACAGGGCAGATACATTCTGTTTATTTTTTCTGGTCAACTGTGGTCTTCGTGATGACTTTTGTCCTGATTTCGACCAACTTTTGGCTGAATGGGGACTGAGGCTAACCGTTTACGGTGCTATTGTTTTGTACTTATAATTTAACTCACTAAAAGTACCGTATAATTTGCGAAGCAATCTTGTTTTGGTTAAGTTCACCCATTTCCTAGGGCTAGGCTTTTGTTTTGGGTTCCCAGATGCTACTTAGAAGGCGCGAGGCTAATTATTCGGTGGATTCAGTGAACCTTTGAACCAAATTCATTCCAAGCAGAACTAGTAAGTTTCGGTTGATAAATCATGCTGGATCCCCAAAGACATCTCTCAGTTCAGCGGCCGAGACCTTCAGCTCCCAGTTTTGCGAGTTTTAGCTCTGAGCCGATATCGCCGCACCCATCAAGAACCCACCATCTTTTATCTCTGCCCTGGGTTTTTCCACCATTCTAATTCGGGCAGCTGCAGAGTGTTCCCTCCGGCCCAACCAACATTGCTCTACTGATCCCCACCTAATCCGTCCACGCGTCCTCAAAGAGACGCCGGGCAAACCAGCAGCTCCTTATGTACCTCTTTTTCGACAATGAGTTGCAAACGGTTTCTTCCGAACAGCTGGAAAGATCAACCATCAAGCTCATTTAGATGAGAGATAGTAGACATGTTGCTTCTAAATATGAACTTATAAATCTGGCTGGCATAACTGGCAAACATTTTCGCCCGTATACTTTATACTGACCTTTTCCTCCGTTTGAGGACAAATGAATTACTCTCCTTGCCCCAAAATGGGCTTCTTCCCGAGGTATCACGAGCCACCAATATGCTCACTGCAATGGAAGGTTTGACAAGAGCTTACGATGATGGTCAGCTTTCACCAGCTGCACTCATCGCTTTCTCCAGGGCTTTCTGCTAGGTTCCACAAGCCACTTTTCTTTGAAAGCCACGAATCCGGAATAACGGACTGCATGTTTGAAATCCCACTCAGGTTCCTTGCTGACTGCTCCTTGGCAGTTAATGTGGAAAGTGTTATTTTACGGCCTTCCGAGGTAAGAACTGGTGTCTCACAAAGATCAGCATTAGGTTCTCTTTTATTCTTGATCTACATGACAGTCTTCGAACAGCCCTACCTGTGAGCATCGCTATGTATGCGGGCGATGTAACCCTCTGGAGTTCGAGCGCCAAGCACCTTCAAATTGCAGTTGATGGAGCGAAACGCCGGTGAAAGTAATGGAACCTCTTAGCTATTGACGACAACACATGAGCAAGTCATTCAGCAGCACGAATGGTAGAGTGTTCCTCATTGACGGAGCGGCCACACTACCAAGGGTTGACCGGCTCAAAGTTTTCCGTTTCTGGTTAGATGGTAATCCATCCTTCTCTCATCACCATTAACTTGTGAGCGCGTCTGCCTTCCGAGTCCTAAATAGGCCTCAGAGGTCCTTCCCCGTGCATCTCTAACGATAGTTTTCGCGTGACTTAGGGGTCAGTTTACATGTCCCCTGATTGCGTACTGTAGCCAGATAGTGCCGTCAGGTTTTTTTCGTGATTGTCAGACCCCAAAATAGTTCTGAGGACCTCCACTAAAGTAGAATGGCGGACATCCGACTGACCTCTCAATCCTTATTCTCTAAACCAGTTGCTTTAAGACGCGTAAGAGGCAACATGTCCCTGATTCTTCACTTTTTCTAATCCAGTCAAAGCTACTGCTTCTTCTTCATCTGTCCACGGTCTTCTTCCAGTGCTCACAGTTGTCATTTTTCAAGGCAAGACCGGGTATTTTCCCGCGGATTAACTTTTTCAGGTGTATAGTTGCCATTCGGCGGAACGCCGCTCCAGACTTTACTGTTGTTTCGCTGAGCGAAACCAACTTCAGGAAAAAATGGACCCTTACCTTAGTCTCATCCAGTAGTTCCTTGTCTGAAGACTAGATAAGAGTTGGGATAGATGTCTTTTATTGTGGTTCCACTCCGCTTTGTATCTGTAAATGTCACTTCCTCAGTCCTTTTAAGGCATAGTCCATAGTGAGACACAGCTTAACGTCATACGTATTTTGTGTCATTCGCCGTCCCATCCTCGACTTTCCGATATCCCCCTTCAACCCGGTGAATCCGAAAGCCTCGAACACGTGCAGTACTTCAAGAATTAAACACCCCCTAGATGCAATACCCAGAAATCCAGACAAAGTTGAGGGAGTTACACCGTGTTACTTGGATGTCCAGAAGGCGTTTGGCTTTCTTACTTGGAGGCAGGTAAGGCCGGAGAATTTAGGTTGATTCAGTGGTAGACAGGGGATCATCAGATGGTCCACCGGAAGGCAGTTTCAGGCGAAGCTGGGAGTTTTGCTTGGTATGGAAAGACTGCATAATAGAGTTCCGCAGGAATCAATTCCGAGCCCCCCGTTGTTTGTCCTGTTCAGTAATGCCCTGGCAAATGAACCGAACAGCGAACACCGAGGGCTTGCCTATTATGTCAAAAGGCAGGGGGCAGTTGTAGGTGACCCCGTACAAAGATTTGGATGGCATGCGTATGTAGTTCGTTGCTTCTGGCCGCCTCCTTCAAGTTTATGGGTGCCAGCATCCCACATATGAGGGAGAACCAGGACGCGTTATCTATATGGGCATACCGGACAGCCGGAGGGACCCCGCTGAAAGAGATAATGGTGTGGATCTGGGCATGCAAACTGAGGTGGATCTGGAACCAGCTAGACACCTTAGGATTTTCGTGAAGAGAGCTCCTCGCGTGCCCTGTAAACTAAGGTGCCCCGTGATATTGCGGAGAACAGACACTTTGCTGCCAAAATACTGGGCCTCATGGCAACTCAAGTGGAAGAGCGCTTTTGGGCCTGGGGTCTATCACTCCCAAAGGATGGAGTAAACTATGAAGCAAGTGCGGCGAAGATTCCCTTATAGGTATGGGGACTGCCGGGGACCAAGGCGTAAGCCAGAGTTGGAGAATTTAGGCGTGTTCTCTTCTGAAAGGAGATTACGAAGGAACCCAACAGAGGTGTTCAAGACGCTAAGGTGATGGGCAAATCGACCTAGGGAAAACGTCCAGTATCTGACTCGAGACCTAGGTCCTGTCTAAAGGTTCGTTTACTTCGGAAGTCTCTCTCATAAAAGGGTGATATAAGTTGTTATTCGAAACTAAAGCAACGCGTTGCCGAATAAAGGAATCACAAAGCAAAACAGGACTCATTCAATATTCTGTGATGCTAGAATGACAAAGCGTGAAACATACGGAATATATGCTGACCCGGACTATGCGGCGAAACGATTGGCAGGCTAAAGTCAAAGTACAACAATGCTCAAAGTTAAACGCACTCAAAGTGGCAGTTTTAAAAGCCAGGGCCAACATGAAGCACGGTTGGTAAATCAAGATATTAAAAAAGTATTCAGAGGTAGCGATGATGGTGTGCTGTGAAATGTGCAACGTTCAGTAGAAAAGTGACGTTCTTTGGAACTGGCATATACTCTAGAGTACTTATTAGGTATTTTCTGAACGTGCATTGTAGGGGATGACAAAGGTAGCTGGGGGCACTGCCGGTCGGTTATCTAAACTCACAAGTGCCAAATCTCATGAAAAGAGTCATGAATCTCAACACGAATACGTGAAGAAATGCTAGCCAGTCCCATTTCCTGAGCTGTCTGCAGGGAATGACGAGGAGAAGGTACTATTAGGAGCGAGTTAAGGTCATTCGTCTGAGTCTCCAAGAGAGTCTTGGAGCAAAAAAATATAGACTGTTTACTGAGAAACCGAGGGTTCAGATCGTTCAGCAGGTAACGATATGGGTTACAAAATTGACGCTTGACGAGGTCTTCCGCACAAGAAAATAGGGAAGATTGTCCAAGACTGAACTCGTAGAACGAAGTGCCCCGAAGGTAGATCCTAAAAAGGTCGCTGTTCCCCCCTGCAAGCAAGTGGCCCGAATATTACTCCGTAAGTCTCCTGTTTCGAATTCGCCGACTATGTGGAAATGGCAGGCGTGGTCGACCACGAATCAATCCAAAAATTCATGGAGTCCGTAAAGGGGCTGAGAAGTGGGAGGTCTGGTTAAATGTGCCTAAATAAATACACCCGGCTGGGGGAGAGTCATCACACGGATCAACAACGCTGAGAACAGTTAATACCAGTGGAGGTGGGATAAAGGGCTTGGATGACCTGTTCGAGGCTCATCTCCGCTTCAAACCCAGAAACGGTAAAAACCTTTTCTAAGGTGCTCTACCAGGTTTATCAAACAGTCAGCTCCAGGAAGTCATGCGAGAAATTCACATAGATCACAATTTCAGCAAAGATCAGTAGATTTCCGCCAATTCTGAAGCCACGCTTAACACAAACATATAAAAATATCAGATGTGCTGCATTGAAAATAAAAAAATCAGAGGTTCAACTCCCCATGGTAGAGGCACGACAACGAAAAGAGTTTCAAAGAAGAATGAAAAGCCTCACACAAAAGCTTACACCTAATTGTACCGAAGTGTTTGTGGAGAAAGAAATACAGTCAAATTTACGAGGCCTGCCGAAGAAATAGAAGGATTTTGAATGCACATCAGGTAAAGTCAGTGCCGCTCTCACCGTACAATTTGTTCACCGGAACTTGATCAAACCTGTTACAGCGGAATTTTTGTATACGCCGCTGAAATCCCTAGCGGTAGATAGATTTTGATATCCGGCTTAAAAACAAGTTGGTTTGTCCATGAAAGATGATGACGACCAATAAACGGATTTACTAATTACCGTGCGTGAAGCTACCGAAGTGCTCAACCAATATGGAGGCCCCCATCGTGAATAAACTCGCCATGTTGGTCATTTTTGAAGCGCTTTGTGCGAGAAATTCGCAATCAAAAACCAGATCAAAGCTACGTTAGAACAATGCCAATCTGGTAGACGTCACCTGACTTTGACTCATTTTTATGCCTGGTGCTCGGTTTACTGAATCGTAGATCTTTACACCTATCTAGTTGTGATCTTCAGTGTGCTACTTTTGGTTGAAGCTGATTGATCGACCTGTGCCAATCACCCAATGCTTAAGCAATATCTGGCGGTCAGTGTTGATACATTTTCGCCAAAGCCGTCACACCCATAAAGTGACCCTGCATATCATAATCAGCAGTGCGGTCACCAGATAGCTCGAATATATACTGGAATCCTTCTGACTCTGTTATTGGCGGAAGCAAGCGATTAAGTGACAGTCCCATGAATGTTGCTATTATCCGAGTGTTCGTTCCACCCTCCGTCCTTTCCTTTCACAGCTCGCGGCAGCAACACCCCCGAGGTGTTTTGGCATCTAGTCTGTGGCAGTTTTTCCATAGGGGGAAACAGCCATCCATATCAATCTCGGACCCAAAGATCCGGGTGCAGAGAAAGGCCGGTCAAGGAGAAATGGGGAGATCACCCTACGGAGTAAGTTTGCTCCCCCACTCCTCTATAAAAAATAGGAAGAATAAAAGCACTCCCTGTTGGAAGGGTCTTGAGATAATGCTCTCTGCCCCCGTCCGACAACAGCCTAGACCCCGCCCTGCTCTTGGAAAACCTCAAGCTTCTGAGGTAGTCTTCAGTTCTTTTTGTCTGAACCAGTGCGAGGCGATAGCACTCCGCCCAAACACTTTACATAAGCTTGCCGACCACGAATTTCTCAGCTCCAAACATTTGGGTTCCCTGTAAATCCTTAACCAGCTTGCAGATGTCTAACGCTGTAGTCAGTGCACAATTGGAATAGTTACACTGTGCTGCGCCTGCTCTGCCGACACCCCGGTATTGATTTGCCTACTCTAGATCAAATCCCAGTCTCGTTACTGAATCTTACGGCTCTCAGTTATCCTTGGTTAACAGTTTCCTTTTTTAGTCTTACTTGTCATAGACCGAGCTTCTCCTTAGTACATCTACTGATGGACCAATACTGAAGCCCATCCACCCCGCCATTCTCTATAATACTCTTTTTCGTCATTCTGGTTTTTTGTACGAGCCCTTATCTATTGACTAATACACGTATGTCTCGCCCCTTCAACGTCTCACCTTCTTTTCTGTCTCCCACTCTATAACAACAGAATGGGCATTAGCTCGACACTCCTTGATATTCTTTTGCTTACGTTGTCTCTTTTCCACACCAGGTCCCACCATATATACTTCCCTCACCACCTCTGCGATTCTTGTTAGGAAAATCCGGTCTTATTCGTCTCACTTAGCGTGGCTCACTAACTTAACTGAACTCCCAGTTATAACGTCGCCTATTCTGCCATCACTCTTTCCCCTAGCTAAGTTTTTTCTGTAATTTCACGTAGAACTTATTCCTTTCCTCCGCTGAATGGCTATTTTAGGTGAAATACTAACTTCCCCATTGAAAGTTTTAGCCGCACTTATGCGTTTCTTAATTAGGTATCACGTTTCATGGCCTCCAACTTTCTTAGGGATCCTCTGCGTCGATAAGCCCGTGCTTCACATTTGTTCATCTTTCTATTAACCGTTGATCCTCAGCTGAGCTATACGCAGACTGCGTCGCTCTATCTCGTTTATCTTTTCAGTGACCTTCAATGCCGGTCAACCCCCTCGGGCACTACCCCGACCACTTCCCTGGCTGGCGAACCTGGATAACAGTGCTGTATGGCCGTTTGTCGATCGCTGTTTCCGTTGGCCCTGTTGTCCAAGTTCCCGCAACCTGTCCAGTTGTTTCTGGTCCATATATCCTTATCGTGGGTGCTCAGCCCTCTGTACAACCACCAGTGAACACTCAAGCTAATCCCACCTGTGCGGGTCGCAGTCAGCGCCACCGCTCTGGCCGGCGCACATCGGGCCTGCAGGCCATCTGCAACGATGTGCGAGCTCAATTAGGCTGGTGGATCACACCTCCTGTGTTCACTTCACGGTGTTTTTCAGGTTAGTTGTTCAGCGCACGGGCAGCTTCACCCACTAGCACCGGTTGCCGATTGTATGCCCCAACCCTCCTCCCCCTAACGCATTTAACACTGCTCGTTGCGGACCGCATACTCTTACCATTCTTCCGCCATGTTTCGCTCATCTATCGTTCTTTTCAGCACTCTTATCACTTCCCTTCCATTTCGTTCTACCTCTGTATGCACACCAATCCTTTCTGTTTTTGTTCCTATCGTGTTTCACAATGACAGCTCCCACTGCGTGGTGCCACTCTCACCCTATCCATTTTACTCTGCTCAAGCCCGAAACAGGTTCTTTTCCACCCATTTCGTCCCTGTCGGCTTCTTATCAGTATTCACCTGGTACCTCCATATGCCTATAAGGCTGATTGATCGCATACCTAGCTAGCTACCATTCTGCGGTATCCTCTTTTGTCCATATTATACACCCCTCCACCAAACCCACACAGACATATCCGTAACCACGACCAAATCCTATATAAGAACTCGCCATTCCAAATTTTGCATTTCTTACGACTGAATGTACTATAACTTTACCCCCTCCGTATTTTTCATGTCTGAATCCGTAGTTCTTCTGTGGATCGTCCTCTTAAGCATTGAACTGATTAGCAACTTCTGGCTCAATCCCTTGGTGCGATGGCCTGTGAGCACGCAACTCTTCACTTCTATTCTCCAAACTCCAAAACACTGCTATTTTTTGTACATTTTTGCTCCGTCACAGAATTTTCCATCCGGATTCTCTTCTTCTTCTCGGTCTTCATCCTGTGTCATCTGCAGTGAAGCAGTCCGATTCATCATCCCTTACCTGGTTTACTTTGGCTAACACTCTCGTCTGCTTCGCACATTGCTCGCCACAGGCGTCTTCATTGTGCTTTTCAGGCTGCGTCGCTTTTCCGCGTTCCACTCAGTGTAAAGTCATCGTTACGTCATCACTCTCACCTACAGTTTCAAACCATGTGACCTGCCACTACCTAAATTTTCTGATCCTCCACCTCCTTATCTCTCTTCCATGTTATTCGCTTTTACAACTGATGAATCTTCTTGCAGCAGTTCCTCTGACCTCCAAGTTACCCTTCTCCAGTGATCTTTTTCACCCATCCAAACACCCCGTACTTCCAGTCGCTCTGCGTTCTCCAGCCATTTTCACGGCCACCTTCTTGTTGCATAATGTACGTCCATTTAATAATGCTTCACCCATGTTTGACCGTCACCACATGTCACACCTGGAACAATCACACTGTTAGATCCGCTCTTACCTGTTTTAGTCGATCCTTTCCTTCACATTCCATCACTTATCAACTTCTACTAACAGCCATCACTTCTGTGCTTCCAAAGTTGGTTCCCTTTTGCTATTGATCCCCTATGTTCGGCTGTCATAAAAAATTCATCAGGGTTTATCCAAGTTCATTCCGCACCATTGACCTAACCCTACCTGTCTCGTCCAAGCACTGCTACCTCTGTGTTCCATCTCTTTACTGCTAATTGCTCCTGCTGATATATACACACACACATATATTTTTGTATCCACGTACTTTCTCTGCCTCCTTCAGCTCTTTTGTCACCATGCCACCGCCCCTCATGATAAGCTTCCATTTTGTCCGTAACTGTGACTCACATTTACCATGTCTCGATCCTTCCGCAGCATTGATGCCATCTGACTCACTCTTTAAGTCTTGCATTGCCAGCTCCCTGTTTTCAAACTGATACCATCTGTTTATTGCAATAACGTATAGTTCATGGCTACCTAGTCCCCAGCCATACAACTCAAACTTTGTTCTTCCTTCCGTCCCTTCCGCTTTCTTTTTTTCTTCATCGTTTCTCGTAACGGTAGATTCTCATGCCGATTTTCAGTCCTCTTCATATAAAACTCCAAGGTTCCGTTCTCCCCCACTTGGCTCAGCCAGCCGCTCCACCTGACCTTGGCCTCCAAATTCACTGGGCCCATATTTGAACCCACCTCCGGGTTCACTAAAACTCCCTACATTACTCCTTGGTGTGCACACAGTTATCTACCTCTAATTTCCCCTCCATTTATTCCCGCCCCCTTTTGTGTTACGTATGTCTAAATTTTTCTTGAGTTTTGTCTTTAAGTTTTGTCGCCTGTAAAATTTTGATCATGCGCAAGGCACGTTTCGGGCGTCTCCGAAATAAGCCATTAATATCAATATTGTTATTATGGTATACTTCGGAAAGGCCAGAATCTTACCAGACACATGATCAGATGTCGCAGACTTAAGGATGGATGGAAAATTTGTTATAATGTAGGAAAACTTATGACTATCTTCAGATAGGTAGATTCTACAAAGATGAATTTATGCACACAAAGGAATGATTCAGGGAGATTAAGTCGATCCACTGACGAATCTAAATAAGTGTCCGGCAAATTTGAAAGCCAATGTAAAAAAGTGAGATCTGGTGGATCAAAGCAGAAGTAGCTGAAGGCTGCAAGTTATAGGTGGGACGACTATAACTCGGGTAGAACAGCGGTGTTAAAAAAGATGAGGAAGCTCATTTACGGGGAAAAAATAGACAGCAATGAAGCATTGCTGGGATGAGATAAGTGTTCACTGACGGAGTTCAAACCTCAATGTAAGCGATGAAGCAAGGGATGCAGATCATGAAAAGTTGGTCGGGTAGAAGGAGAGATTGGTATGGAGTGGCCGTGAGGTAGAGACATTTTCAGAATGGAAGCATGTCAAGAGCCGCAAAGGAATGATGGTAAGAGAGATGGACCGGAGGATGCAGGACAAAATTATGCTCAGTACATACCGGCTTTGAATATTAGCTAAAAGAGGAGCTGGAGAGTAAACAAAAGGGAAAATACTGCACGGAAGCGGTGGTGATCAGAAGAGACGGGTAGTTCTAAATCAGATGGTCTAAAAGTACTTAGAAAGATTGCAATGTATCGTTTTCTTCATGGCAGGTGAAACACGGTTAATCGATATCAGGAAGAACATCCTTGTAAGCAGGGATAATGCCGGTTATGGCGAACAGACCATAAACGGTGAAAGATTAGAGGAGTGGTCGAAGAAAGCTGGCAAGAATAGATAGAATAGTTTGTTCATTGTGGGTTGATCATGTAACAACGGTCATAAGTGAGAGAACCATTAGGAAGTGGAGTTGCACGTAGAGCAGTGAGATGATGACGATGGAAACGGCAAGGGAAAACAGGGCGAATATAGCTGCTAGGTGGGCGCAGTATTAAGGATTACCAGCGGAAAAGGGGAACTGGGAAGTTAACTTGACTGTGGCGGAACCACCCAGCGGTTGTGGAGACGAAAAAAGTCAGAGAGAAATAGGCGTATAAGGATCAGAGAGAAGAGGTGAGGGCAGATCACATATTGTGAAACTTTTCGTGAACTCCATGGTGTAACGTTTACGTGCCAGCAGGCGGGAAGTGAAGAAGCTGATCAACCTGAAAGCACATAGAAGATGCCTATGTCAAACAGTATACATGACGGGAGGTGAAGGAACCGACCGAAGAGAAGTAGATAAGAAATGGTCTATCGAATAATTTTACTACAGGTGAGACACGACAAAGCCCAAGAAGATAGAAGACATCAGGACAAGAAAGCATGAGATAGAACTGTAGGCAAGAGAAATATATGCGTAGCGAAGTAGAGACAATGGAGCCCGAGGGCCGCATACCTGCAGGCAACTGCACAAACGGGGTGAGCCGGAAGCTGCCTTTCGAAGATCGACTGACGGAAAGATCAACAGGGGTTTGCAGAGCAGGGCAGGGAACATATGGTGGTGATGAACCGATAATAAATGTGGCCGCAAGAGATGCAAAGATGGAATAGCTGGTTCCATCTTGGGGATAGGGCATGAGCACGGCCGCGGCTAGTAATGAGGTGAAACGTTTGGGTATGCGAACGGAGGTAGAATGACGAAGGTGGTAGTAGAGGCAAAGCGGTTGAGAGTATACACAAGAGGTGACAACGGGAAGTGCCCAGAGCGAAGAATATCTTTAAGTGAGCTCGCATTTGCAGGACAGAAACTGTGGAAGCCTTCATCCGCGAAGGTCTTTGTTGAGTGCGGCAGGGCTGCGACAGCGAGAGCGTGAAATCCTCTATCGGTTTCAGTGAATGAGGATGATTGTGCGCTGGACGTCCAACTTAGAAAGTACTTCATGAAGGGCACACACGTGGGATCCGCCAGACTAGTTGTGCCAGCAAATGGTAGCAGATGTCCTACAAAGCCTGCTGGAACCGGTCAAGGCGGGGCACCCGGTCGAGCTCTGTACCGTTAGGATTTTCACGAATGATGATCAAAGATTACGCATGGGGTGGTAGTTCAAAATGGAAGTATACGGTCCGCGATCTGATGGCCACCTTGCGAGGGTCCCGGAAGGCAGAGCCGGTGGGAATGATAAATGCAAAACAACCATACAACAGTACTGTCCAGACGCGTCTACAATTGGAGTGACCACAGAAGTGCCAAGGCCGTTGGCCAACACTGGGGGTAAAATGCGCATGAGCGGAGAAATATAAAGGAAAACAGATACGGAAAGGCAGTTAAGGTGTGCTTCTGCTGTGTATCAGCGGCCAACGGAGGCGAACAAAACCAAGAACAAAGCACATGGTGCATGAGGCTACGGGACTGAGAGGAAGCAGAGGGTAAAAAATTATTGGTGCCTCCTTTCAGTTTTCGCAGTGCGGGGATGACCAAGACTAGTCAGGCCTGCAGAATTCGGTGATGAGACAGTTTGCCTTTTGCGTCGGCAACGGGTGAGTTCAGGGTGTTCGAAGGAGTTGGCCTGACTTAAAATTCGAGGCCACCTTGCAGGCTATATAATCAGATATGTACATCAGATAACTGAAGTGCTCGGGTAACTTTGGGGTATGGAATGAGTACTGACGGAGATGTGAACTTGGCATGAGACGCCCAGATGATGATAGGCAACTTAGTCCAGAACCTAGGGCAGACGAGAATGAGGAAGCGCGACCGTGTGGCCAATTCAGCTATGAAGGGGGGTGGGAGTGTGGGACCTGTCCCAAAGTGGGTAGAGGTTTCCCAGGAGAGTCCTGATAGGTGAGCGGAAACAGATTGGTTACGAAGCAGTTTGTGCAGGAAGGCCAAGTTTAGTCTCTAGTGGCAGATGCGGGGTGGGCCAAGATTAAATTTGACCTTTCATTTAACTGTGCTTTTAAGCAACTGATAAAGTTTTGTCCAGTTCTGAATGGATGCATGACCCGTAAACCAGGATCATGCTTATTTCAAGCATCTCGTCCATTCACAAGAAGTAAACCATTGCCATTTTCAGATGTTGGCATCGTTCTCTACAGCTGGAAGAGGCGGGCCACTCTCGCAATTGTTTGGTAAAGCCCCCTCGTAAGCTATTTAGCTCAAATCTGTCACAATCTGACTTTCTAGAAAAGATCATTGAACAATATTCAGGAAAACTTTTGGTGTGGGATTCTTAGATGCTGATGATACTGTCCCGAGGGTGAAAGAAGCAGAAGAGAAAAGCCATGTTTCTTTTTACCTAGGTCGCCTAGATGGCGGCATGCCCAGAGAAGTTGGCAGAGCTACAGCGGTAGGGGCCAAAATCATGAACTGCATGTCGACAGGCAACTGGAAGCCTATCAAGAGATAAGGAACCATAGGGCAGATGGAATTTGTGAGTTAAGACTCCGACCTCATCGTTGGAGAAACTCATACTACACGAGTGACGCCAACGGCCAAGCGTGGAAAGGTCTTCGAAAGTGTTGCTGACTGCGGAGGAAGAGTCGACATACTTGAAAGAGTAGACTCCCTTTGTGCCATCCGCAAATAAGAGAGGTGTGTCATGAAGTGCTAGGTCCAGTGCGTCATTGATACAGAAGAAATAGAAGGGACTCTGTACACTGCCCTGTATAAAGCCGATTGTGACTGGTCTCGGGTTGGATGCACCACTGTTAGCGATGACCGCTAGAGAATTCTGGGTGAAGTAGGGTTGCAACGGAGAAAGCAGTGGCTCGGCAGTGCCAGACAGAGAGAGCCTAGCTATGAAGTGGTTGTGTGGAACTTGATCAAAAATGTTCGACATATGAAGGTAGACAGTGACCAATGCCTGCCCTTCATCAACAGACTCGGTGGCTAGTTTGAGGGAGTAAACTGGCATGTGGTGCGTGGTCGCTATCTTAGAAATCCGCAATCCCCATTCGCTAAGAATGTTTGATGCGGGAAGATAGGTAACACTGCCTTCCTTATGGTAGTTTCCATTATTATGGAAGAGAATGGCTCGCGACCGACGGGACGGCAGTGGGCGAGCTCATCGGGGGTCTTTTCAGTATAGGGTTATGATTACTGAATGCTTCCAGTTAGACGGACCAAAACTGGAGCTGAGTGGCAAAGTAAATAAGTTTAGTAAGAGAAGTGATATGTCCAATCGGCCTTTACCACTGAGGCTGGGGCAACTCATCTGGTCCAGGTTGGGCAGAAGCTTCTTAACGTGAAATCAGCTTTTCTGCACAGGACGGGTTTGGCACAACAAGATACTGAAGAAAATCCTCGGGGACTGGGTAGAGGGCTTCCACTCAAAACTTGGCGGCCATCAGGTCTACAGGGGATATTGTAAACATAAGCATGGAGAATCAACTTGAAAAAGCGGCCATGGGGCGCTGAGATTAGAAGTCTTTGGTTCCGGATGAGCTCCCTTAGTGCCCTTATCAAATTAACTAGTTATTTTTTTGAGAGATTGCAAAAGCGGTAGACCGGATAGAAAAGAAAAATACAACATGAAAACACATTCGAGTCGCGTAGGTGAGGGGGCAGAAAGTTTGCCAGACCAGGTAGCCCAGCCGTGAGGAGTGTGAAGGTGGGCAACCCAGCCATGGTAGGCCAGCAAAGTTCGAAAGGCACTCCTGAGGACAATGTGGTTTGGATGAAATACAGGAATTGTATCAGCCACTGCAACTTCCTAGGATGCGAGGCTGCGAGGATAAGGTCTGCGACTCAGTGGATCGTCGAACGAGAGGGATGTGAAGGAAAACTGGCAAAGAATGCGAATTTCAACCTCAAGTCGTGCTTTACTTGCGCACTGTCTAGGTGAGCCTCAAACTTTTCGGTCGACAATGTAATGGACGACCAAGGAGGACAAGCAGCAATCAAATTCATAGAGGCGGATATGCTTAAGTCGATCTTCCAGCAGGTCTGCGGGGAGTAACGTGGCGTTCCAGGCCGGTAGCCGGATGACCTGAACGAAGGTTCGACCATCAGGGGTGCTGTGTTAGGCATACCGTAACTCGCCTTTTATTTGAGAAGATTGGAGGCACTCTGAAATGTAGGGCCCGGGGGTGTGCACCCGGCCACCGTAAAGCAGTCAGCTAAAACGGTTGCGGAACATGTGACAAAGCAATACGGAAGAAGACCGAAAACAAAGTTTTACGTGCTATGATAGTCGACGATTGGAGAAGAGTGCTGAAGGCTTTGGTCGTAGCATCAACAGTAAACGCTTTTGAGAACCCCCTTGTTCTCAAAGGGTTTAACACGTTTAACGAAAAGGGCGATATGTCCCACTTAAGCTTATTCTCAAGTTCCCTAAGTCTTCAACCGTGCTCATCTATTGTTGTGTAATTTATGTTTGACATACCTTACCACTTCTTAACAGTCAGCAATGAATAATTCCTTGTAACTCCTGGCCCTATGGGTGACAAGTCACAGCTGCAGCTGTTAGCAACAGCGAACTTGTACACCCTTCGGATGGCCGCACAATGGCCGGGGGCGATTTGCCTCCACTTTCTCTACCAAAGGTTCAAGCAGGTTTAGTCTTCCCGTTTGTTGAGGCACCGGCATATACAAGGGGCTCAGTGTGAGAGAAAGTTGACCGATTTGAGCTTTTACAAGCATGTCTCCTAAATCAAACCAATCTGCATTCAAACAAAGTCCTGAGGAATTACGGAAGGATGATCCTGAGGACCGATGGGAATAAGCCCTGCACGGCCCCACTGAATGCCCATTCAGTCCCCGTTTCTCCCCTGGTCGGGAGGAGGTAAAGAAAGGTGATGGATGTCTGACCCGCGCAACAGTGTTTTGTTGGTATTTCCTCAGTCTCCCGGAGGACGAGAGAAGACGTCCGTTTTCATATCGTCAAAGCACCGGGAAATCCAAATGCTCCCTGAGGCAGGAAACTGGGCAGTCAAGCAAGTCGCCCTTGGGTCCCGAATACCAAACTGTGATATGAACTGAGCTGAAAACAAGTGCGTGCCCTGTGGTTTGAGTTTTCGAGGTTCTCAGATATAAATCGATTTTTTGAAAGTATTGCGCATCAAGTCGGGTTATTTTACAAAAAGCGGAGCATCAGAATTGCTTTTAAGACGCATTTTATTTGAAGAATATTTCCATTTTCCTGGTAGTGCTGCTAAGTAGAGTTCCATGCTCTCGCAAAACGGTCCTTCTTCCTTGAAGGTTTTGCGCATTTGAGCATAAGGGTTGTACTAGAAGTGTCAAACGTTTCTCCTTTGTTTACACAAAGCTTGAGCTGCTTTACTACCGAGGTCCCTGCGATCCTTGTAATAAACGGTCAAGCGGAGGATCTGCAGGCGCAGATCTTATCGATGGGAAGGGTTTCAAGCCGCGGGCTCCCGGCCGCAGACCAGGAGGAATACCTCAAGAAGAAGTCGAGGACAAGACGGGATGTGGAAAAAAGAAGGGTCCGTGATGTGCTGCGACTTGGAGGTGTTCCGAGCCTCAATGCTGGAACAAACGTACACAGAACGAGAGCATGGAAATCAGCACCATCAAACAAAGGTGTACAAAAGGCGAGTCTAATTCTGGTCACCTTTCCGCCAAAAAAAGCCACCTGCCTCGAGAAAGTTCCACATCCTGTGACTCGAGTGGTTAAAGAAAAATGGGAGGAGCCACAGAGAAGGGGATATGGTGATGTCGACTTTTTCTAGTTGGAGAGCAGGAACCTTCGAAAGTATCTCATAGAAACTGTCAATTCTTTCTGGTCATTGAGTAACCCTCATTTTAGCTGAAAACATTTGTGTGCCAGTTTACCTCTCACTGCATAACGTTGATCGTACCTCCGCCCTACTTTGTCGCCACTAGCTTGGCGTTTTCCCTTCCAACCACCTCTCTAATATCTCACTGGTTTATATGATACAATTTCTGTTAAAAGTCGTCACTCCATCTGGGGTTCGAACCGCTAACCTTTTCAGCGCCAGCCTAACATCCTACCTTGCCGCCAATTCAATTTCTTCGGATGATTGGCCAATGGTGTACTGGTACATGCACGCACGCACGCACCACACTGGCCTTTATTCGCCACTTTTTCTGATCCCCGTTTGGCTCGAGCCGGCAGTTAAATTTTAAATGCCACGGAAATCAACGCTGTCCACTGCCTTCTGCAAACCACGCTTGCTGTTTAGCTTGCACATATTTAGGTACAACTATCCACCTCATGGTTGCCCCGGCTGTCGGTTTTTGAATAAGCCTGCCGTTCTGTCACAATTGATAGAGTGTTATGCATGAAATTATGTTAACGTTTGCACTTATTACCTGTTCCAACTGATATAACTGTTTACTGAAAGCTAATGTCCCAATCTTTTGTAGTCCACAGCTGCTGCAGCTTTGCTGTTCATGAACATATTTGGCTTGTCATCACGGTTTCTAATCACCGATCGCTACATCGGTACTGCGTAAGGTCGAGTGACCGTTACCTGCAGGGTCCGTAGGCTTTCGGGATTCTACGATATAGGTCAGTTACCAACTGTTTGGATTTTCCGTCATCACAAAGTCCGAAGTCCCGTCCACCCGAAGATGCATATTCATCTTCTGCCTCACAGCTGGATGGTCTAGCAGCCCAATCAGGAGAATTTAACAAGGGTCGTATCCTCGCAGATAAGATAGGGCTTTAACGGGAAGGGCGTTTCAGTGTGAAACTGCTAAGCAATACAATATCAATAATGGTTTATTTCGGGGAAAGCCCGGGGCATGCCTAATAGCATTATCAAGTAATATACGTGAGGTCACATGGCTCACTTCAAGATAATAGATTAATATCTAAAATCGGGGTATGTTGGGAGAATAGATCACTTCGAGTTAGGGGGATGACAGAGCCCGGCAAAATCAAAAGTCAGGGTCAGGTAATGAGGTCTACAGAATTGATAGTAGGTGACTGAAATTTTAAAATACCAAGGTGATACAGAAAACTAGAAGGCTCTAGTGGGGAGACAAATGGAAAAGTGCAAGTTTTTTTAGGGCCAGTACATGTTACGGGGAAAGTCAAAGATGGACGGGACGGACATGACTGGAAATCGGCCGAGAAAGAGTGACAAGGAATCAGCGGCGGAATGGAGAAAATTGATCTACCCCTGAATTGGTAAATCGATGGAAGGTGACTGAAAAATACACAACTTACGACAATGATTACCGCTTCGAGAGGTGGGCCTTAAAGGTGGTAAAAAAGAAATAAGTCAGTGAGTACAGCCAAATTGGAGCAATCGACGTGCTTGGGACGACAAAGGTTATTGAGAACCTGCATGGTCAAGCAACTTGCCCTTGCACAATGGCACTGGAAAGGCCAAAATTTCGAAGAGAGGTTGAAGAAGAGCCCGCAAAGGGAGCCGAAGGTGGGTCGATTATTGTAGTCTCTCATGGGGGATCACGGAATGTCTATATGTAAAAGTCTGTTGGAAGAGTTACTTTACTGTGGCAAAAGTGAAGAAGATATGGTGCTCCATGAGATTAGAATGATGTAGTGAAATATATCGAGCCAGGTAATCAGTTGGTCATTTCAGCGGAGCAAATACCCACCAGCAGGTCTTCGACAGCTAGAACAATAAAGAGACTGTTTCCAACAATGGCGCTGACCGATATTTGAGTTGCGGTAGTGCACAGCTACAATAGAAGGGGTAGTGAAAATCGTAAAAAATTTCCATCGAGTTCATTTTGGGAACTGAGGTGCATGCTAGAGAGGCCGGTGAATCACATGGTCGTCACTGCCGTAAATGTTGACCAAGAAGGAAGAAATAGGTGAATGCCAATTACGATATTTCTGTTTTTTAGTTGGATCACGCGGTACCAACGGAGAACAGGATCCAAAAACAAGTCATCTCACGGCTAACAAAGGAGGAAAGGACATGGTGCATTACAAGATAAGGAAGCCGCAGTGAAATATCTCAACATGGATAGTCAGTTGAACTGATGAGAAGGATAAAACATTTTCAATAAGTTATACGACAACTGGACGAAATTTGAGACGATTTTCAAAGAGTGATGTCCTCCAGGGTCCGTAGCGCAACAGTGCGCAGCCGACTGGCACGTCTCACTGATATAACCCTAGGTCTAAAGGAAGGCCAGCTAGATAACGAAGAAGACAATGTTCTGAGGCATCCCAACAAGGCATTGAAACTCTCACTGCTACATAAATCTGGGAATTCGGCAACAGACACTACTATCCGATACGTTGTGTTACCGAATAAAACTTCCGCCACCTCCTCTTCTCATATCTCTGAGGCCCTCGACTTTTACTCCGCCTATTCCATGCCCCCCCCTCAGACATAGCCCCTCTCACCCTCCCCCCCGAATCCTCTCGCTATCACTAGCTCTCCTCTATCAACCCTAACATTTGAGGTAAACGTTTTTTCCGGGTTCATTTCACTTCATAAAGCATCTGCGCATCCTGGATCGGACGGGTTACCCCTAGCTGCAATAATTAAAGGTGGATCGAACTTTCCACTTCTGTCACTAAACCTATTTACTTTGTCACTCAAACCCAGTTTGATACCCTCGAACTCGAAGCGTACAGTCATCATTCCACGGCACAAAAAATGGCCCCTTTCATGAACTCGCTAATAACCGCCCCATCAACCATACCCCTATCGTTTCCAGAATAATGAAAACCATTATCAAAGATGGCATTACTACCAATCTCCTCGCCTCAAACCTTCTTAGCGATAGGCAGCACGGGTTTCTCAAATCGCGATCACGCACCACTTGTCAGTTTGACTTCCTAAACCCAGTCACTAAGGCTGTTGATAATGGGCAGGCATTAGTAACTTTCTACCTAGATCTGTCGAAGGCTTTCGACGTTGTTCCGCACCCCCATCCCATCGCTAAATTGCGTTCGTTTGGCATTGCTGACCCACTGCTTTCTTGGCTGCGATCTTATCTTACTCATCGTTCTCAGGTGGTCCTTACCAATGGGCATACTTCTAACCCAAAACCTGTTACAAGCTGCGTTAAACAGGGCAGTTTGCTGGGTCTCATCGTGTTTGTAACGTACAGTAATGACGCACTGGATCTAGTGCATCATAGAACGCCATTCTTGTTTACAGATGATATAAAAATAGTCTACTCTTCCAATTCTAATGATGCTACCCGCAATCTTTGCAACATTCTCGCTGACCTCTCTGCTCTTGACCCCTAGAGTCACTTCTGGATGATGAGCTCTTCCACTGATAAGTGCAAGGTTCTATCCTTCAAATTTCAATTGCTCCCTAGGCCCTTAACTCTCGGTGGTTACCCAATAGCCAGTCGGCCTATCATCAGCGATCTGGGCCCCAACTACTCCAGCTCTCTCAGCTTCTCTGAGCGCGCTGCCTTCCAAGCGGCCAAGGCTAGAAGAAGTTTGGCTCCTCTCCTCCGCTCCTTTCATCTCCGGGACAGTATCATCGGCATCTACAAATCAAACTTCAGGCCTTTGCTTGAATACCGTCCAACTATATTTTTCAACATGACAAAGTTTGACAGATTTGCGTTAGGAAGCACACAAAGGAGTTTTAATAAACAACTATTCGGTTGGTCCACGTCTTCAAACTATGCGGAACGATGCCAACATCCGAATCTTGACCCGCTGCTACTCCCCCGCTTATGACTAAACTTAGTATTTTCGTATAACCTGCCCCATCACCAGTTATTTTCCTTTGACCCAGTAAGCTTCCCTTGTGAAACCTCTTATTCACTTCTGCGCAGGCCTTTTACTGTCCCTTCCGTTATGGCAAAATCGGCCAAACGGTCACGTTCTTTTCTTCTTGCCTACTCTTAGTTCTGGAACAAGTTGCTCATCACAAATCGAGCTTCATGTACCAAGTCTCAATTTCTATCGGCACTCATCCCAAATCTCAGCGTCACCTGTGCACTCCAGTTATCTAACGTGGGCATAGCTGAGTATATAGAATGCCACAAGAGCCTTGACTTCCAAGACCAACTCCTACGCGGCCTCCGCCCGCTCCAACAGGGAACACAATCAACAATCGACAGTTTCATTTGACTGAACTCTCAACACATGACCGGTCGCGGCTATTTCCGCACTGAGTAGATGGAATTGAAATTCCGTTATTTCCATACACTTTGCTTCCCCCTTACCCCGTAGTCTCCGTCTCCCTCAAGCTTTGTCCCTTATTAGTGTCTATATGCCTCCACTAACCGATAATCCGCAGCAGGGTCACACGCTGACTGCCTTTTTCATCTGTTTTCCATTTTCAGTTCTCCCCTTATGCGCATTTCACCCTCAACATTGGTGCAAGCGCCTGAATAATGCTGCTGTATGGTTGTCTACAGCCCGCTGGCTCCGCCCCCTGAGACTCCCCGCTAGCCGCCCATCTTATAGCGGATCTTACACTTTCGTAGTTGAATTACACCTCACATGCGTAACCATCAATGAACATTAGTGCGATTCCCAACGGTGCGGGGCCAGGTCAGATCCACCGCTTTGGCCGGAGCCCATCGGGCGTGCAAGCCGTCTGCAAAGATGCTTGAACGAAATTAGGCTGATGGACCACACCTCCTGTGTTCACTTAGAAGTGTCTTTCACGCTGGGTACCCGGAGTACGGCTAGTCCCACTCACCAGCTCAGGTTGCGTATCGCACTCTTCACTGCTGTCGGAAACAAACCCCATGCTCTAAACATCCGCGACAGAGCAGCACACCTTGAGCGACCCAAAATCTCGCTGTTTGATGTTTGACAGGTTTCTCATGATGAAATCTGTCGTGCCACTCAAGATGAACAGACTGCAGCAAGGCTGAACCTCTCTCACGGCCCAGAGGTCCATCCTCCAGATCCCCGGCAGTACAGGACTCAAGATACACTCATATCTGGTGTCTCGAACCCTTTTGCTTTTTCCAGTGGTCTATCCAGTTCGCCCGCAATACCAGATGCAAAAAGCTGTCAAGATTTGTATTCTGATCCCTCCTCCCTTGTCCCATTTCCCCACTATCAAGAGAACTATCATGCAGCTCACTGGTGACATTCGGTTAACAAGATAATCACAAGACCCCGGAACACGTGGGCTTCAGCCTCGTACCCGTGCACTACTTTTAGATTCCAAGACATCCTTGTCCTGCCCCGGTAAGCCCACCTATCTCTCTTGTCATCACTCGCATCACTTCCGTTTTTTCTTTCTTCCATGGCATCACACCTACCCTTTCTGCCCTTACTCTACTCGACTTATACCGTATCACCGCTCATTGTACGTCACTATAGACCTATCTACCTTACTCTGCCGACGACCGCCAATATTTCTTCTCCCACCCATGTCATCATTGCTGGCCAGTAGTATCTATTCACTTGGTATCACCCTATGCTCATAAAACTTACTGATCGCCTCCTATGCCACACTGCCTGCCTTTCTGTCAATTCCTCTCTAGCTCTCCCTTCTCATGCCTAATACAATTACGCACCGGTCCCACCCGCATCCATGAACAATGCCCATACTAGAACCATTCCAAACTCAGCACCTCTTACAGCCACATTTATGATTTAATCACCACCACTATATCCTCCATGCCTGACAACGCGATTCCTCTGTGGATCTTTCCATTTGACAGTGCCCCGATTGGTATCGTCCGGTTGCATCCACTGGTATAGTTGACTACAAGCAAGCAGCTCCCCATTTCCATGTCCCCAACTCCGACGCTCATTCATTTCTCGAGCCTTGTGTTCATCCAGCTGTTTATCCGTCCTTGTCCTTCTTTCTCCTCAGCCTCTTTCATGTTTCACCTGTAGTAAGACGATCTTAATGGTCATGTCTCACCTGACTTTTCGGTCCGTGCACCCACCTCGTGTTTTGTGTATTGACTGCCATAGACATTTTCTGTGTGCCTTTCAGACTGTTAAGCTTTTTCACCTTTCACCTAAAGTAAAATCATTGCTGCTTCATGGTTTTCGCTTACATTTTCAGTCCGTTTGATCTGCTATTACCCGACTCCTCGGGTGCTTCTTTCGCTCTTTCTTCTCCTTTACTGTTCACTGTCACAGCTGCTGCATCTTCGCACTGCAGACAGTCTCACCTCTCAGGCAACTTTCTCCACTTTGTATGCACGATCGCCCTGTGCTGCTTAGCCACCTCCATGGCCACCATCTTCCAGCTGAATAGTGTAAATCCATCTATTATTGCTTCTCCCATTCTTGACCGTCAACACTTGTCTCACCTGCATCAATCAGATTATTAGATCCATTCCTACCTTTTCTATTCAATACTTTCCTTCATCTCCTCTCTTTTATGAACTGCTCTTCGAAGTCATTATCACTTATGTGCTTCCAAAAGCATTTACCTTCTCTTCTTCTCTGTTGATCCGCCATGTTCACTCGTCATGAAGAGAATTCACAAGTATGTTCCTAAGTTGATTCTGCAACCATTCGATCTAACATTACCTTCCCCTCCAAATAACTGATATTTTTTCTGGGACTTCATTCGCTCTGGATCTCGCGGTTCCTCAAGGGCCATTTATCATACTATCATCCCGCTGACCGTCTTAATATGCATCGAGTCCTTCTACACCTGTGCCTCACATCTACCGTATTCAATCATTCTGAGGAATTTTTTCATTTGATCAACTCTTTGCGTCTTGCATTGCCCGCTCCCTTTTAGACATTGAGTTTTGTGCCCTGTCCGCCGACAATCTATTGCAGAGTGCCAAAGCATCATTGCTATCTAATCTCTTGCAGCTCACCCCACTTTGTTCTCCATCGTCTCCCGCCACCGCAGTCTCTGATGCTCACTCCTAGCTTTTCTCGTGTACATCAGTCGGCTTCCAGATGCCGTCACCCGGACCAGTCAGACTCCCCAGTTGACCTTGACCCTCAAACTCACCGGGAGTTTATTTGAATCCGCCCTTGGGCTCATCTAACTTCTTTACATTTTCTTTGGGGTGCATACATTTATCACGCTTTCTAACCATTTTAGTACCCATTCTGGGCCATTGTGTTCTACTTTAGTCATGCAACTTTCTACGTTTTCGCGAATGTTTTCTGTCCCTTCCATCACCTGTGAAAGGTTGATCATGCAGCTGGCGTGCTTCAGGCGTCTCCGAAATGAACCATTATTATTATTAATGGAATTGGTACTAAATGTGATAATGATGTTGGCACCGAATTCTTTTATTCAGGAGTGGAAAAGGAAGTGTGCCCGGAAGAGATTGACGGCTAATAAGGCCTGGAAGATTGAGACAGCTCTATAAAGGGGTAAAAGGGGAGCGAAATCAGAGCTTATGTAAGAATACTAACATCATTCATTACGGGTAAGGGCATACGGAATCGATAGCTGTGAGGAGTAGGATGAACCATAACTGACGACGTATTTTGCCTGGCACGGAAGGATTAATTAATTTTAGAGATAATAGCCTGTACTGAATGCTAGTACAGTAATCCATGACGGCAAGGCGGGTCATACCGAGGGGTGCGTGGGGGGGGGGAAGACAGCAAGAAAATTGGAAATTAGCAATCCTCAGCCGGTGTCGATGGGTATGGCTGGCCTTGTGCTCGACACCCAAACTCGAATACACCTCAAGAGGCAAAAACAAATGTGATCCGCCAGACTAGATGCACCGGTACATTGTTGCAGAAGCCCTGTACACCCGACGTGCGCCTGGCAAAGAGGTAGACACGACAGCTCCCAACACCGTTGAGATAGGGACGGGCGTACGTAGTTCGATTCACCAGCCGAAGCTTCGGGCGAGTTGGGGGCAGGTAGTCCCTGGATCGCCAGAGCCTCATGGATTTCAAGCAGCGCAGTTTGCGAGTCGGGGAGGGAAGTACCAAACAGACGCAGTCTGGGCTTGTACCGGCTGACGGTGAGCGATTTTTGGAAAAGGGTAATCTTCAGGCGATCCGAGTTAATGTCGGGACAAGGTAAAAGTCACAGGGGATAAGATATAATATAGGGAATGACCTGCTTATTTGTTGTATGACAACGGAAGAAGCATTTTAGTTTAGGTTGGAAAGTGGCCGGTAGGCGAACTTGAGGAAAGAAGCTGGCAGATATTCGTGATAAGGGACAGAGAACCTTATTGACCCGGAAGGTGAGCTTAGTTATTGAGGCAAGCCAAGAGGACAAATTAGCACAGAAATGCTCGAAAACGTGTAGAGAGGGTTGAAGGGGGATTTGGTGAGAGCTGAATCGGGGAATAGGTAAAGTGGATGGGTAAGAGCAAATTGGCTCGGGGTGGCGGTGACACTTCGGCTATGAGACGGGGTAAAAAG
This sequence comes from Fasciola hepatica, assembly GCA_948099385.1. NCBI lineage: Eukaryota > Metazoa > Platyhelminthes > Trematoda > Plagiorchiida > Fasciolidae > Fasciola > Fasciola hepatica. The sequence goes on along the minus strand of CANUEZ040000027.1, from coordinate 5,171,837 downwards.
AAAGTCGTGAAACTTTGAGGGAGAGAAAAAAGATTCAGAGCACTTGTTCGAGGATGGGGATGAAGAATTCATTCGAATGAGAGGAAGTAACTAGTCAGACTATCATACCCCAGTCAAGCTTCTTTCCTCCGAGCATCAGAACGAGTTCCTTCGTCGTAACGGCTGTCTACCCGAACTTTAAAACTTACGTGTTGGTATGCCACAGAGAGACATCCCGAAGTACCGAGGAAACCCGGCTAGATCACTGTAAATTCGATCGTGGCTTCACTGATCAAGCCAGCTACCCGTGGTATCACTTTCATTATTGTGAGGAACAGGTTCATGAAGCCATCGACCACCGTATACTTTCAGACACTGCAGACGGTTATACTGAGGCCTGTAGTATCGTACGACGGCATCAAGAAGGATCTGGCGTCACACTCCGCGGGCACCCAGCCTAAGTGACAGACGTCCTCGAGATAAAACAGAAAAACTCCTTGTCTCTAATAAAGCTGGCTGAAGCCATGAAAGCATATAAGCCGAGGCTGTCGCAGCTGAACCTTAACTCTGTGTTAAACTCTCGAAGCAACTTCGGTGGTGTGTTCAGTGGACTTCCAGGATTGCTGCAACGCGAATGGTCTGATCAGGCACTGAATCTATTCCGAATGGGCAGGGAGCCGGAATTCGCAGAATTAGAGCAGCTCGTGCTAGGTAGGTCCGAGGCAGAAACCGTCCAGTCTATGTGCCTGCCTCAGCAATCCCTAGACATGCCTGGTCTTTCCGACGGCCAGAACCATCGACCAGCGCAGAAACCCAATATAAGCACGTCGAAAATCCATGCAGAAGAGCAACAACCTATGCGAGGACATCTCTAGCCGAGAGTAACTGAAGTTTCATCTCGGCCACTTCTCATGTGCTGCTGCCGGAACCACTACCCGGGTGTGTGTTCCAAATTCCTCAGCCTGGAAAGGTCGACTTACGGTCGTTACTTGACGACATGTGCCCAGTGCGAGATTTGAGTAAAACCAAGACATACCGGTAATTAACGTCTCCCACGTACTGTTTGCGGGGTGGATTGCTGCTGAGCTTCACATCATCCCCACCTGCATGCAATGAATTAAACTTCAGTCAAGCCGCTTGAAGTAGGTGCCATGGCAACGGCAAGTGTAAGGACCCTTCCAGCTATAGAAAGGGTTCATTCTCGCTGGATGTCGTGAACTTAAGATCTTCGGTCCTAAAACCGAAGGTATCGTATTTTTCCTGCTGGATAAGGGTTCATACTTTACAATAATCTAACGAGAGACCGCGGAAGGAACGGGAACGTTAGACAGCCCAACTAAAATAAAAGTTTCTAATTTGGGCTGTCGTTATCTTTAGACTCCAACAGAGTAGAACTTCACATCAGACCCGTGAGTTTGAGACCTCGTGAGATATTCGTAAAAGCTTGTACTGTGGGTCGGTGGCCGCCCGTCACCAGGAAGAGAGCCAATGCTCAACAGCTTTCTGGTTGGAAGCCCTTAACTTGGCTGCCGTTAGACGTCCAAGATAACCGGCCGATGTCCGTTTTTATCGGAATGGATACACCTTTCATGTTTTGGGGTCCAGAGAGTCTCCGATGAGGGTCACGATGGGCGTTGTGCCGAACCAAATCCATTCGGCCGGACGACTCTTAGCTCGCTGGGTTGCTCTGGGTAACATAACGTAATCTGCCGGCGTATAGCCTAGTCGGGTGACGATGGTCCTCAGCCGAAGCTAGAAGCCGTGCTCACCGTCGAGTTTAACGAGGGATCTTTCAGTGAGGTGGTCTCCTCAGAAGGGGACAACCGCGCACTCTAGCTAGCAAAACCCTCAGTTCTGAAGGTAAATGATCACTACCGACTGCCCTTGTCTCGGACGAAGGGCTGTCCCAAGCTGACGTCAAATTTCTCATTTGCCTTCTCTCGATCCCGGTCAGTAGGGAAAGGGCCGCGAGGAGACATTCTACTTCAAACGATGAGCTTTGGTCATCTCCGATTCTTTAGACAAGTGTTACATCCAAAGAGTCAAAAGGCCGTGCTCTAGGGCCGAGAAGAGTTTTGTTTAGTATTACCTGATCACCCAGTTGTGCATCCACACAAACCAAGTGAGATAAATGTGGCATTTGGCTGAGCTTGCTAAGGCAGCTCATTTTCCATAAACTCACGGCTAATGCCAGGTCAATATATGGTGAATAGCCTCATGGAAGTTCCCCTTGGTTTTGCCACTACATGTGCGTCAATGCAGCCTAAAGTGAGTCCATGTTTCATCAGGTCACAGTTCCAGATAAGGGAGGAAGAGGACTTCGTTTCTTGTGGAGAAGCAATTTATGGACCTAAAGGTAGCCAGAAGTGTCTCGCGTAACGGTACTCCAGTTTGGCCCAACTTCTTCGCCATTTTGTGCCAGTGCCACTCTCATGCAAGTACTGAGAGAGGGCTGCCGCCGTTTGATTTAGCCGACTATAGCATGGCGCTGAGGACACTTTATGTGGATGACCTTCGCCGCAGTGAGCCATCGGCAGAAGAACTGACAGAGTTTGACATCAGCCTGAAGGGCTTATTGTCATCATGGGGTTCTAACCTCACAAAGTCGCCGACAAACTTCCAAAGACTACCCATAGCTATTCTCGAAAACTAAAAAGTCGATAAGAAGCAGAATCTTGATCACCCACCTTTCTATTGTGACCGCAAGTTGAGGCTTCAGCGGAAGAGTACCGACGACAAATTTGAGTTTAAAGAGAGTCAAGAACCGGTTTACTGACCAAAGGCTCAATGCTGTCCCAATTTGCCTCAATTTATGACCTTCTCGGAATGATTGGCCCCGGGGTTCTACCAGACCGATTAGTGCCCTAAGAACTATGCAGGGCCAAGTATGTCTGAGACGATTTTTCGAAGTAAAAGTTTTCCCGCTTATGGCAGAGAGAAGTATGCCAGACGGAGGGGTCCGGTAGGTTGCAGGTGCCCACAAACCTCACATATGGTTTGTATACAATCAAAATAATTAAACTGCTTTGCTTCTTCAGTGCGTCCCTGTCAGCTTGAGGTGCAGTAATCCGCCTGCAACATGGGCGAAGCTGGGAACTTTCGGTGGCTTTCTCATCTGTGAAAAATTCCGCTGGGAGCAGCAGGATTCCAGCAATATTCCACCTCTCGAACTTAATTCCGCCTAATATCAGCTCTTTCGGCTTCCAGGGCTCGGAAAGAGCTAACCAACACCAATGAGCGGGTGCTGTGCTGGACGGATTCCGTGATCTTTCCGCTCACTCCGAAGTAAGATCCTTTGCTCGCAGACCTTCATGGGTAACAGAATGTCTGCCATTCGAGACCTGTTAAAGAAATCAGTAAATAATAGTTTATTTTGAATAACCCCGTAACAAGTTCCAATGCAAGGTCACGAGGTACGACTGAAAGTGGGATCCAAGATTTAAGAGGACTTTAAAATATGTGCACGCGATATAGTATAGTAGAACGAATTCAGTGTAAATTTGACGGTAGATCCCTGCAAGCTTAAACTAGAGGTCCGGTGGCTGAGCTTACCGAACCCAGCTGGGACTGATTGGAAACAGTAAAGATACACACAAATCTTACAAAAGGAGGACTGTTTTACCGGTGAATCAGGACGATGTGATGCATTTTCCGTTGCAGTGAAAACATTATTCCCGAAGAAGCTGTAAACAAGCAGTAGCTCTTTGCAATATAAGAAAGGCTTCAAGATCAAAGACCAGAAGATGAGAAAGGAGCTACAGTAATGGTAGTGAAGAAGAAAATCGGTTGATGATTGTAGTTGTAAGTTTCAGTGACGGTTTATCGGTTGAGTCAGCTTTATAATAAACGGATAACTTACTTGGGGAGAGCTCACCAAAAGTGATTGTGAGAGGATGGCCGGATGGAAACAAGCAACCACTGAGTAGGTTGCTAGCTTTCAGAAGAAAGGAATACAGAGCATCAACGTGAAACAGGGGAACCGGGAGATAAATCAATACTTCGTGCATATCTTTGGTCGTGGCGGGGACACAGAGGGTGAAATGATAGGGCAAGTGACAAGTAGGCGACCGTCTATTGATGCTCTTTATAAAAGGCGGATCACTTGACGGTGACAGAACAATAATATGCAGTACAAGTGCTTCTCTGATGTGCGCACAGGGACAAGAGGCTTTGTAAGAGGGAGGTTGTAAAGAAGTTCAGAAAACCCCGTTCCATGCATTAGCATCCATATTACAAACGACATTTATCACTCGTATGAACTATCTTTGCTGGAATTCCGATTGTTTGTTTTATTTCTCTAAATCTTTGTCACAAACCGGACTCCTACCGTTGCCTCGAGCGAGAGTCGCTCAGCTTGAATTTCGTTGTGACTGTATTCGGTAATCTCATCTTCTGTATCTAACCTTTTACTGTAACCCAGCTGCAGTTGTTGATTTGTTGTCCAATTTGGAGCGGAAGAGCCCAGAAGGAACACTATTGAGGTTTGATCGTTGTAAAATTAATTAATTTGTTGTATATGATACCGTAGCTATTTGGAATCGACTTTTTTGAATTGTGTCGAAATTGGTTGCTACGCGTCGCCCGAACGTTCCGGCGGCTGGACTATACAGTACTCAATATCCTTGGCAATTGCTGAGACATGACATTACGCAGCAAATCGGCAAATCGTTCCGAATCAAAGAACAATACTCTGCAGGTGAACCAAACCCCTTTGCCCGTAGGTGTTGGTCATGTTTCTTGCTCAGGCTCTAGTATATCAGGTTGTTCTAGGGTTAGCTAGGTTTCCCACAGAGCTAAAGCTGATCTGTTGTCAGCTGAGTTGAAGGGGAAGCAGGTTGCAGAACAATTAGAGTTAGATAAGCAACGTATGCTGCTCCAGGTGAGGAATGAGACGGAAATGGCGAAACTGCGTTTGGCGTTCGCTGAGGAAGAAGAAGATCTAGTCAACAGAGATAAAGTCAAGGGTGGAGTAATGGTCAGTGAACATCGTTCTCATTACCTAGGTGATTGCCACGTGTAGAACGATGCACCACGAACAACAAGCTTGGTTCCAGTGGCGGAACCTGCAGTGAATTATCGCTTGGACTTACCCAGGGTGGAACTGGAGTCATTCGCGGGCTGCTCGTCAACGTACTGGAGGTTTGTGAAACAGTTCGAATATTACGTCGAAGGTAGAGTTCGAGGCGATGGCCAGCGCCTACTTTGTTTGATGCATTACTGCAAGGGACAAGCAAGGGATGCGATTGTCGAATGTGTTATGTTGCCTCCAACACTGGCATACAATAGAGCTAGGGAATTCCTAAAGGATCTGTATGGACAAGATCATGTAGTGGCTCGTTCACTGATGGAGGGCTTACTGCAAGGTTTTAAGCCTCTGGTTGAAGATTCGGATGCCCTGACCAAATTGTCGTTAAAATACTGAACTGTGAAGTTACCCTCACGCAGATGAATTGCACGTCAGACCTCAACTCACTGCAGACTATGGAACGCATCACTCGAGTGCTATCAAAGCTTCTCCCGGATTTGTGGGCTAGGACCGCTGATGATATTTCAAGAAGAGGAAACGAACCGAGGTTCCAGGATCTGCAGCATTTAGTGTCCCGTGAGGCATGGATTGCTCGAAGTAGGTTTGGCAAATTGGCTGCCAGTAGCAAGGCTCAGGGGTATTCGCGGTCATCTAGTTGGAGGAATTATGCACAAAACCCGCATCCGGAAGCGACGCTGTTCATGCCAAGTCAGGGTAGTACTTTGTTGGTCGCAGCTAATAGGTGCTCGGTATGTAATGGAATACACGCACTTGAGGAATGTCAGTGATTCTTGTCACGTGATATGCCCGGTCGTTGGGCATTGATCAAAGAAATCAAGGCTTGTTTTTCGTGTCTCAAGTGTGGACATCTGTCTAGCAACTGATCTGCTTCCAAACCATGTTCAACATCAGGTTGTCCGAAACGGCACCACCCTCTACTGCATGTTGCACAGAAGCAATGTACCGATCGAGTCACGCAAGATACAACACAAGGGCTGAAGCTGGATAAGCTGGGTACGGACAGTGCGAAAGGGCATGGGCAGTGGACCAATAATTGTGCGGCTACTCTTAGGCCAGAATGTCGGGTCAGTTTAGGTGTACTACCAGTGCGAGTAGACGGACCGGGGGCTCTGTGGAGACCTACGCTCTGCTGGACAGCGGGTCTGATGTGACTCTAATAAAAAAAGACATTATGGAGCTGGTGGGCCTGAAGGCATCCCCGACCTCACTTTCGATTTCGACCGTAAATGGGACAACCACCTGGAATTCGGGAATAACGGAGCTGCGACTGAACTCATTGTCAGAGAATGATTTCATGAATGTAAAGAGAGCCTTTCGTGTTGATAGGCTACCAATACAAGCAGTCCAGTACTGCCCGGATGCGGACATTTTATCCTAGCCTCACCTACATTGCGTCCAAAGACAGAATTTGGAAGATTTGAGAGTGCGAATCCTGGTAGGTGCCGACGTCCCAAAAGCACATTGGGCATTAGGGCGAAGATGCGGCAAAAGAAAACAACCCTATGCTGTGCTGACGATTTTAGGATGGATTGTTCTTGGTCCGATAAACCAGGAACCACTCTTTGTGAGGACAGTAAACCACATTGAGAGGGTAATCGATTCCTTAGCAGAACAAATCGATCGACCATACAACGCCGGTGTCTGCGATGGGTGTACATTGGAAAACTCTCCTTCATTAGAAGACAAACAGGCCGTTGATATGGTTTTCAATGCCACAACCTGGTTGGAGGGACACTATAAAGTTGCACTTCCGTGAAGGAATCCTGAAGAGAGACTTCCAACTAACTATATTGTGGCCAAAGAGAGATTGAACGGCTTGAGGAAAAGGTTTGTGCGTGACCCGGAATTCTTTGACAAATACTCTACAATATTAGAGGGTTATGTGCGCAAGGGCCATGCCCAGTTAGTGCCCGATGTACAGCTAAAAATGGGTTTTGAGCCAAAGTGGTACTTACCACATCACGCAGTTACAAACCCTAAAAAGCCTCGCAAGTTGAGGGGGTGTTTGACTGTGCGTCTGCACTCCAGGGACGCTCCTTGAATGATTACTTGCTACAGGGCCCGGATACGACAGCAAGCTTAGTTGGAGTGTTGCTTCGTTTTCGAAAGGAATCTGTCGCGTTGGCTGCGGATATTGAAGAAATGTTCATGCAGGTTCGAGTGCCGACGAGAGACAAAGTAGCACTGAGGTTCCTCTGGTGGTAAAAAGGTCGATTAGGTGGTAATCTTGTTGAATATCAGATGAATGCCCACCCGTTTGGTGCCGCTTCCTCTCTATTTTGTGCAAATTTCGCATTGTGTCGCACGGCAGACGATTGGGGAGGACAGTATGAGGATTACGTTTCCAAGGCCGTGTATAACAACTTCTATGTAGACGACTGTCTTGTCGCTTTGCCCACACCGGAGAATGCAAGAGCTTTTGCTATCCAGATGAGTGAGTTACTATCATGAGGTGGATTCCGGCTTCATAAGTGGGTGTGTAATCGTAAGGAGGTGCTGGATGTTTAACCAAAATCTGAGCTGGCCCATCCCACTTTGGAAATAGATGATTGCGCGCCTGTGCCGGAGAGAACGTTGGGGTTAAAATGGAATGCAGTAGAAGACACGTTCCAGTTTTCATTCGCAACTCGTGAAAAACCTCAAACAGGGCCTGGCTTGATGTCTATAGTATCATCCGTGTTCGACCCACTAGGGTTGGCTTCACCTTTTGTTCTGCCAAGCAAGGTGCTATTGCAATCACTATGTCGCTTGAAGCCTGGTTGGGACGACCCAATTGGAGAAGGACCCCTACGATGCTGGAATGAGTGGTCGAGAAGTATGGAACAACTATGCGCATTCAAAATTCAGCGTTCTATTATTGGAGGTGACTCACTGAACGAAGGTGTGCAGCTTCATGTATTTTGTGACGCTTCTGAAGTTGGCTAAGGGGTGGTGGCGTATTCCAGAATGGTTTCAAGGGACATAGCCTTCTACTGTGCCTTACTGTTCTCCAAGTCGACGGTAGCTCCTCTGAAGACAGTAACGATCCCTCGATTGGAGTTAGCCGGGGCAAGACTGGCCGTTGGAGTTTTTCGGATTCTTATGGAAGAAACTGGAATCAAGTTTGGTAAGATCTACTACTGGATGGACTCTGTTGTAGTTTTGCACTAATTAAACAACACTTAAACGAGATTCGGTACGTATGTTGCCAACTGTTTGGCTGAAATCCATCAGTGGTCGGAATCCTGGCAGTGGCGTCATGTCAGATCGGAGGCTAACCCTGCAGACTTGGCAGAAAGAGGCACAACATCACCGAGTGATATCAGCTGCTGGTTCGAAGGTCCTAAATTATTGATGAACGATGAAACTTCATGGCCGACCAGTCCTACGGTGTCTGCAGCACCACCAAACGTTGAGTTGAAGCAGCCTTCGAGTACAGTTCTCACAGTGTTGCAGGATGCATGGACGGAAGCACTTCTAGCTAGGCACTCCAGTTGGTTTCACTTGCTGAAGTCGGTAGCGTGGTTAACCCGTTCTAAAATGTACGTTGCAGTCATGAGAGGCGAGCGCACGGATCTAGGATTGACAACTGGGCCCTTGAAGTACCACGACACTGCTAAAGCGGGGGAAAGTGTTATTTTGATTGTACAAGCTAAGGTCTATGGCGAAGAGCTAAAATGACTACGGGACAGGAGCAATAACCTATGCACCAACAAATCTCCGACGAACAGGACTCTATTAAAACTCGATCCAACTTTATTAAATGGAATTGTCTGTGGTGGAGGACGACTGGACTACTCCAGTCAGCTTCAGGGCGTGAAACATCCGGTGATACTACTCAAGACTCACCCGATTACACACTCGATAATCCGATGGTATCACGCGATGGAAGGACAAGCAAGACCTTCTCAGTTACTCGCGGAACTTCGCAAACATTTTGGATTGTACAGGGGGGCTGCCGTCAAGCGAGTACTTGGAGGATGTTGGAAATGCCGGAAGCATTTGGCGATCGTAGGCAAGCAGATGATGGCTCCTCTACCAGCCATTAGAGTCCAACAAGGTTGGTTTCCGTTCAAATACGTCGGAATAGATTATTTTGGCCCATTTGCGGTTGAACATGGGCGCAGCATGGAGAAACGATATGGATGCATCTTCACCTGCCTGCAGATGCGTGCGGTACACATTGAAGTTTCTTATTCTCTAAGCACTGATTCGTTCATTATGACATTGCTGCGTTTCATGTCCAGGAGAGGGGCACCGTCCGAGATTTTTAGTGATAACGGTACAAACTTTGTTGGGGCTCAAAGGGAATTGAAGAACCAAATGGGAAACTGGTCTAGTGATAAGACTGCTGATAGATTGTTGCAACGGGGCGTGCAGTGGCATTTCAATCCCCCACATGCTAGTCACCGTGGTGGTATATGGGAGATCCTGGTGCGCTCGGTTAGAAGAGTACTTCTTTCAATTTGCGACGAGCAGCCGATGACTGACGAAATATTGTTCACATTCCTTACGGAAAGTGAGCGGATAGTAAACGGACGACCGCTAGATCCTTTGACCTCGGACTGTCGTGATCTGCTAGTACTTACGCCCAATGACCTACTTATCCTGAGGACGAACCCACGAGATATTCCAACGGATTCTTTGCGCGATAGACTGGTTCGTCAGTGGAGGCAGACAAACTACCTAACATCTGTGTTCTGGAAGAGATGGATCAGGGAATATCTTCCACTATTACAACAACTGCAGAAGTGGATAACTCGAGAAAGCAACTTTAGACCGGGTGACGTAGTGCTACTAGTTTCGGAGGCTTTGCCGCGTGGCCAGCGGCCGATAGGAGTCATCGAAAGTATCTCAGTTTCGGACGATGGTTTAGTGCGAATGGCAACAGTGCGAACTAATGAAGGATTAGTGCTCCGTGACATTAGAGAGATTTGTTTTATTGAGGGCGAACCGGACACTTGTGTTGTAAGTTCAGAGGCTAACTCTTCTCAAGCGGAAGGCGGGTCTTCGGATCTGCCGAATCGGGAGTGACCACTGAGAGTTGATCCACTTGTCCGACTGGGAGCTGCCATTGACGGTGATATTTTAGGTATTGGGGAACCGTAGGGCGAACCGATGCATGAGGCCGACCACTCCTAGCGGTGCAAGGGAAGAATCCGGGTTGGATTTGAGAGACCGGTGTAAAGGAGTTCAGAAAACCACGTTCCATGCATTAGCATCCATATTACAAACGACATTTATCACTCGTATGAACTATCTTTGCTGGAATTCCGATTGTTTGTTTTATTTCTCTAAATCTTTGTCACAAACCGGACTCCTACCGTTGCCTCGAGCGAGAGTCGCTCAGCTTGAATTTCGTTGTGACTGTATTCGGTAATCTCATCTTCTGTATCTAACCTTTTACTGTAACCCAGCTGCAGTTGTTGATTTGTTGTCCAATTTGGAGCGGAAGAGCCCAGAAGGAACACTATTGAGGTTTGATCATTGTAAAATTAATTAATTTGTTGTATATGATACCGTAGCTATTTGGAATCGACTTTTTTGAATTGTGTCGAAATTGGTTGCTACGCGTCGCCCGAACGTTCCGGTGGCTGGACTATACAAAGATACTGTGGCTCAACAGCCCCAAGTAGGCAAAAGAATGAACCGATAGAAAGGGCTAACTGTCGCAAAATCATCGACGGTATGGAAACTCTGGAGATATATTTCGCACTGAACAATACCTTTTGAAAATGATAGCACGGAGTGACAGCACTCCTTATGTCAGTTTTCAAAAATATTAGTAGCGGCGGTAAAATGATGTTGAGTTGTATCTTGGAGCAAGGTTAGTTTTACGAATGCACCTGGAGAGTAGCTTGGCTTAACACCTCGGTGAAGTGAACCGTGAGCTATGGGCAAAGAATGGTAATTGTTTTTTATATGTACAGTAATTATGTGCTGAGGAAGGTAAATTTCCTCTGGCTTAAAAGGAGTTAGGTTGTGATGGAGAGTTTGGAAGCGAGCATGATGGGAAGTGGACGATACCTGGGACAGACAATGGCATGCTTGCAGCATTTGGAGTATACGAACGGTGTTTTTTAACAAGCAACGTGTGGTGGCGGGAGGAGCTGGCCGTGCACGGGACACCCAACCTGAAAACCATTTTTGGGGGCAGGAGGTGCAATCCTTCAACCCATGTGCGCCCGCACATCTTGGCACACGTCCTGAATTCCTTATCAGCGCGGGATGAAGCGGTGGATCCGGCCGTGCCTCGCACCGGAGAGAATTGCGCAGGTGATATCGGAAAAATCGTATAACCGTAGAGATCAAGTAGTCCAGGAGCTTGTGACTACCTTGCGAGGAGTCCAGGAGAACGGGGCCAATGTGGAAGCCCGGGGCGGGCGGGCGGGCTTCGAGCATTCAGCCGGAGTTTTTCTCTCGGTAGTTTGCCGATATCGTCTTTGCTTCCTTCCAGGGCATCAAGGGAGAGGTGGGCTCCAGTTGATATCTAAAAGGTGAAAATAGGGGCAGCCAGTCTGGGATGCCCCTAGAAGAGGATCGAAGGTTAAGGATAAAGACGAACATCTTGTAGCCTGGACATTGTGACTACGATGAGAAGAATGAGGGCCAGGAGCTCCTCAGAGTGGACCGGAATACAAAAATAATGAAGAAAACTAGGAATAAATATGGCGGTGATTCGGAAATGAGTGGTAGCCGCCGGAATTGGATTTCGAGTTGAAACTCTAGGGCAAAATAAAAGATGAATGGGGCCAGGTTGGAACGGGTGAGGCGAATTTATTATCAAGAAGATAGATAAGAGGTGTTAGTGTATGTGAACTGGGGAGAACCTATCAAGGGCGGTGTCAGTGATGCAAATCACTGTACGGGATACTGACATGCTGGCGATAGAAGAGGCACGTGGCTTGTGTGATTTCGGAGTTGCAGAGGATGATACCCTGGTGGTGCTTTCCTTAAGTATTCGAAAATCTAGGCTAACCCCATTAGCTTATCCCAGGGAACGCAAGTAATTGTTAGTTTTCGTACTTCGGCTACCTCTATAAATTTTGCGAGGGCTATTTTTGAAACGGTCTAGTTTCTGGCAGACCCAAATGTCTTCAAGGAGTTGGTTTCAGGCTCGGCAATATGCACTGCTGAAAAACCTTCTTCTGAGCTTTATACTGGGGAGTGAAAATTTAGTAGTATTGTTTTGGTTGCATAGGTCAGTGATGAACGTGGGCGCTCTAACACGTAGAAGGCTGAATAGAAAATAAAAAATGAGTTTGGCACGTCGTAGCCACAGGGGTTCAAATTTTAGTAGCTCTTATCTCTCTTCGTAATTGCGGGGAGATTATGAGCGAAGTAATAGCTTGATAGAGGATCCCTGGGATCTTTCAATTGCCGGTCTACCAGAGTTGCACATGTGAGTGTACACCAGAGAGCAGCACTCCAGCTGCGGTCCGACCTAGGAGTAGGGGGTCAGAAGCTGGCCTTCGCGCATTCTAAACATTTTGCAGATGACGTCTTTGGTCTGCTAGCCTTAACCACCTGGCAGGCGGGTGGTTCTTGAAACTTAAAGGTGCGGGAATACTGCAGGCCAAAAACTCTTGCCAGCGGAGTAGTAGGAACGTAGGATTGGTTCAAGGATAGGAGCTCGGGAAGAATGTGGCTTTCATAAGTGCGGATGGCACCCTCAACTGCGGAGTAGCTCATTTTCCGAATATTGCTCCATTTGTCAAGAGCATTCAGGTAGCCGGCAGTCTTGACGAGAATATAGAATGTTGTTCGGGAGTGACGGAATAGGCAATTTTGATATCATCGGCGAGTAGAAACGCGGTGCCATGGTGTATTACTTCGAATGCGCCGTTGGTGTAGAGAAGGAATAAGTGGGTCGAGCCTACTGCCACGTAGAATATCACTCGTGACTGGCTGGGGTGATGAGAGGTAACCTTCAATGTTTATTGCTCGCGAGCTCATGCCAAGATAGAATGACAGTCAAGAAAAGAGTGGGTCTATCATTCGGTAAGATTTACCCTTGTCTGGCAGCTGAGAATGAGGCTTGCGATGGAATATCTTTGCCATATGAAGAAGACTAATGATTATTGCCCTTCTAGTGTCGACCTAAGTGGTGGTTAGACCAGGGGCTTCAAGTTGGTGGATCGGGCACGGCTTATACCTTAAGAAGCCATGTTTGGTTGTTATTTAATTACCCGTGCGTTAGAACGAAATGGACTTTCTTATCCTTAACTATTTTTCCATTATCCTAGAAGTAATGGAAGGATTATCTATGGGGCAGTAGTTGGCAGAGTCATGTTAGGTCCCCTTTTTATGGAGGGGAACCATAACAGGTGTCTTCCACTGGGATAGGAAAATGCCTTCTGACAAGGAGAGGTTAAATGAATCAGGCAAAAGCACCACGGAATTCGGGCTGCCAAGGCTAAACAGAGCAGGGGGATACCATCGGGTCCGGGGCTGGCCAGAGGCCCGGTGGTATTTAACAGCTTTCTGACTTCACCAGCTGGAAACACTACGGCAGACAAGAGATGGTCAGTCATGGAGATGAGATTCTGGGTTGGAATGTCGTGGTCTGTTATGAAGGAAAAATCGAAGAAATTATTGAATGCATCAGCGATTAACCGTGGCGGGACAACATTGATGTTCTCTTATAGGAGCAAATACGGTGTTTTGACTGTACAGCGGGGGTTCTGATTTTTAATAAGGTCAGAGATGTATGCTACTGTTTTAGGTTGTTTGTGAGCCTTTAGTTTTTTTTCTCAGCTTGTCCCCATTTCCGCTTGGCAGTTGAAGTAGGAAGTGGTTGAAGCTGGGGAAGGCGGAGAAGTTGTTGGTCCTCTTGTAGACATACTGCAGTTTCTGGATTTTAAACTGCGTTTTTTGTTGCCGATTAGTCAGTTTCACACTGGCTTTCACTATCTCGGGTGAAATGATGTTTAAAGAGGCGAACAAGTTACAGTACGTCACTTTCGGCACCAGCGAGGAATCAGATGATAGGAAAAAGTCATCACAGGCATGAATACGCGGGACAGCTGGTAGAATGTCCCAATTTGCGTTTTGAAAGGACTCTCGATTTCGAGGACTTTCGCTGTAGTGCAGCTGTGCGGAGAGCTCTTACATAATGACCTTATGACCACCACCAAGGAAGTGGCTGGGGACATTTGCCGGAACCTTAGTTAAAGATAAGGTCAAGAACATTGTTACTTCCGGGTGGTGATGTTTCCTGTTGAGTCCACCTACCAGTGAGGGCAATACAGATAAGATTACCTAATTTTGGAGGGGATTTTAGGGTTTTCCAAAGAATGCCAGGGGGTTGAAGTTCCCGGCTGTTACTTAGGCAGCTTGTGGGATTTCGGTTACTTGACAGAATGCACCCGTGATTGCACTCATATCGCCCGTGTTGCAGCCCGGAGAGCAGCAGATACAACCAATGGAGAGCTGTCTCTGAAGTTGTGGTCTAGAGATCCAAAAGAAGTCCTGGATCTTATCAAAGGCAGGAAGTTGGAGTAGTGGCGCTCCAAATCAGTTCTTACTCTAAGCAAGGCTTCCGCCATCAAGTCTCCGAGATCTGTTCGAGGCAAATATATTATAACTCACATGGAGAAGTGTCGGAGGAGAGTTTTATCGTAAGTCAAGTTTCATTCATGAGGACCGCTTCCGAGAGAGATTGCACTACAAAGGGGTGGACGGAGGTAAGCTTGCGGAAGAGATAATGAGGGCCGAATGGTGCTAGTGCGAAGATGTCATGTTCATGGCCATAACGTGTATTGAATTTACGACCCCTTAAGTTGGGTGTTAGGTTTGGTGAAATCGTGGTCTCTGATGGGCTGTATGAAGGTGCGGGGGAGTTATGGTGTAAGAGGTACCAGACATTCAGAGGAAACGGAAAAACCGAAAACTTTGGGTGGGTAGCCATTGAGTCGGAAAGCTCACGAATGTCCGAAGGTGGCAAGCAAGAGGCATGGTGCTTTTGGGTGGGCCATATGTAGTCAGCCGGAAAAGCTTTCAGATAAGATATCGGCGGGACAATTCGAATAGTTTCGCTGAGGCTTCGTCTTCTGTAGGTGGATGAAGTGTTGTTGTTTCACTCCTCCCGGGTGAGAAAGACAGGTTGGGGTAGGGAAGCGGATACGGAGCAATTACGTCTAGTCCCGCGCTTTGCTGAGGTTTGTAAGAAAAGCCTAGTTCCGTCATCGACAGCGATGGGTTTGCTGGAATCACTTTAGGTACTGGACGGTTTTCCCGAACCTGTGTTGAGTTTCTGGCTCCCGCCTGGGTCAGCTTTCGGTTTTTATAACTACGTTCTGTATGTTTGGTTTGCTAGCTCGATCAGACATTCCGTAAACTTATGGAGAGAATTACGTCTTTCGGGTTTGGAATGATAATTTGCTAAAAGTTCTGTATCCAGGAAGACCTTGGTCAGTTTTATGGACGATGGAGAGCAAACTAGGGTGAACTGCTTCAATGGGGCTTTTCCTTGGGCTTTGATGCTAGCCACAAGGCTCAGATGGCGAAAAAACCAAAAACTTTCCATAATAACAGCCATTTTGAGACAAACGGCGGAGTAGGCCTCCGTATGATGGCCGACGTTCGGTAAATTAACCACTTGGGAGGGACTACCGGTTAAATGGTTGCCGAGTCCTTGTTCTGGCATGGCTTTCGTGCACCTCGTTGTGGTGGAGTTTTGTCGGGAAGTGTGCGTGGGCGCTTGAATCCTGTAGTAGCCACGACGAAAGACTGTCGGTTGATAATCCCCCTAGCAACAACTTCAGTGTCGAACTGCAGCAGGAGCGGAGATATATTTGGCTAAATAGTTTTGCAAAGTCTAACACAATGACATGGTTCTGGATCCAGGTTACAAGATTTTAGGATTACGCTCCTAGCAGTTGAGAGAGGTAATCTATCTGGAATTTTGAATACTATTTCATTGGTGGTCTTTTGATGCTTCTGAGGATTTCTGAGGCAACAACTTTGATGAACTTTTTGGCCGAGATTAAAGTGGCCTGAGGGTGGTGTACAGAAGGGCCCAGGAGGAAGGCTAATGGACTTAACTGACCGACGGTTGGTCAAAGGAGCCATGCCGGGGGAAAATCATTCATGATTTCGCTTGGCTCAGCGGCTGCTTTGGTAGCTTCTCCTAGAATATCTACGAGGGATAAAGAATAGCTATCAGGACAGCTTTGAAGGCGAGAGGTCTTGCAAAGGTAAGTGCCGGTTGTGATTTTGGGCCGATGGGTATGAGTGGTGCGCATAACTAAGCTGTTGGAGGGTTGTCAGTTAATGGAGCACAGTGTTGCAGAGGGTA
Source organism: Fasciola hepatica (assembly GCA_948099385.1). Lineage (NCBI taxonomy): Eukaryota > Metazoa > Platyhelminthes > Trematoda > Plagiorchiida > Fasciolidae > Fasciola > Fasciola hepatica. Next base: position 5,155,533 of record CANUEZ040000027.1, on the reverse strand, counting down.
AACGAGAGCCATTCGAATGATAACCGGGAGAGAATGGGCGGAAGTATGAACCGCGGTAAACTTCAGGGTATCGAAAAAGGTGTGAAGAATGAACCGATCGAGTTGGAACTACTGGATAAAATGGGGCTATTTGGGAAGGGCCTCACTCGATGGATTAAGTTCGTTAAAGATCAGAAATCTCGAAAACGAATAATTTTACTAATTCACCGTAGCAAACGGCACCCTCAAGTTAGTGAGGCGCTGTTATAGCCACCATCACATCAGCAAATCAGATGGAATAGCAATAAATATTAGAAGTAGCTAAATACTTGGTCTTACTAATGAAAGGGAAAAATGCTGAGAAAACCTGATTTTGCACCACCGTTACCTTGATCCGATTAGTGGTGCTGCGTTCATTCAAGGAACAATACCGCAGGCGCCGCTTCACGAGGGATACGCACCAAAGGTTTTCAGGAAGGTGTATAGCTCTGAGGGCCAAAGCTTTTGAAGTATTAAAACAACTTGGTCCAGGGGGACTGAAAACCGGCACGTTATAGAGCACGGACTGACCTTGCCACCCATAACCTGCGTGATTGCAACAGCTCAACGACCGGCTGCACAGGTTCGATGGATTCGGTCGCCATGGCATTTAGGTGTGTCTACTGAGAGCTTTAGCTCTGCGGAAACAGTTCTTGGATTATATCATGAATGGGGGAAAAGCCCATCTCCCCAACTCAAGATACCCGACCGCCCCAGCTGTCGATGGTTATTGCACGGTTATTATAAAATCGAGACAGGCTGCGGCATCAGATACTGAAACCAGTAGGTTGAAGGGAGTTGAGAAACCATAACCGGAGAGGGCAATAAAAGGTGGTTCCACAAAGAACCTCAGTCTTTCCATCTCTACGGGAGTAATAAGAAAAAGAGGCCGATTAAAGCGGGCTTTGAAACCCTCCAATGTAAAGCATCCTGCCTAGTATCCTCGAAATCACCTTGTAACTCGTCTATTGGCTTGATGTTATCATAAAGTCAAAGGCCACTTGGAAACAAGGCAGGTTTTAGCAGCAACAATACATGGTTGTTGGATACTGCATAGTCACGCAGCAGTAAAGTCAGCATTGGAAAGCTGTTTTCTTTTCCGAAAAAGGTACTCCAAGCCCTACCGTCGAATAGTAGGTCAACTACAGATAGACACAGTTCGGGTGGACGAAAATCCGTTTTCTTATTTTGATGCCGACTAGTTTTGTCCCTTCTTGGTAAAAGGGGATGCGAAAAGCAGAAGTACGGAAACTCACTCACCTTTCCATCTGTCAGAGCGATTCATGTCCAGGTTGCCCATAGTCTCTAAAAAGACTCACTTCTACGTACCTTTGTGAGATTCACAGTTGGTCAAGGAAGTTTAGCCCGTTTACGAAGCGACCACGGTCTGAATTTTTGAAGGCGCAGAAAGCGAGATCAGATGCCTACTGACATGGACTCAAAAAAGGATCCCAGGAACACTATTCAGCAGATGGTAAGAGAGTGCGTTTTGGACACCTAAGGTAAGCTAAAAAAGGAGCACGTGTGAGCAGCTGATGCTGAACTTTCGACGTATCCTGCTTTCGATCATCGGCGACGGACTCTTAGATGATGAGACATTATTGACTGCCTTTGCCAAAGTCGAAAGTTTATGAATGGCAGGCCCTCAGTAAAGATGACATCTGACCCAAACGATCGCACAGCCTCCACTCCAAACCATATTCTACTGCCCCACCGAAAGCCAGTAATGATGCATTCTGACTATATTTGCCTGCCGTTGATGAAACAGTGAAAATAGCTCGCTCCTCGGCTGAACAGTTTTGGATTTGCTAGAAAAAGGAGTGCCTACTAGTGTCGCAAGCAGTGCAGCTTTGGCTTAGACCAAGAAAGAACTTGAAGGGCAGGGGCACAGTCCTGAAAGGAAGTCAGAATGCTCGTATGGGGCAGTGGATAAAATGCATGATCAACAGAACTCAAAAGGTGAGTGACGAAACAACCAAGAGAGTCTAATTCTGGACCAACAGCAGGAATTATTGAAGAGATATTCGTCAACTGTACCAGCCGCGTGCACCAGATGATCCGCGTTCCGGAGGTGACGCACAATGATTCAGTTCCCAAATTAAGGGGCTAAATAAGTCCATCCGGAATGAAAGCTTTGGTTTGTTCTGGTCATTAGGTAACCCTTCTCTGAACTCGAACCTTTCGTTTGCTGGTTTATTTCTCACTGCATAACGTTGACCGCATCTCCGCCCTAATTTTGTTGCCAAACACCTCTCTAATATCACACTGGTTTATATGATACAATTTCTGTTAAAAGTCGTCACTCCATCTGGGGTTCGAACCACTAACCTTCTCAGCGCCAGCCTAACATCCTACCTTGCCGCCAATTCAATTTCTTCGGATGATTGGCCAGTGGTGTACTGGTACATGCACGCACGCACGCACCACACTGGCGTTAATTCACCGCTTTTTCTGATCCACATTTGGCTCGAGCCGGCAGTTAAATTTTAAACGCCACGGCAATCAATGCTGTCCACTGCCTTCTGCAAACCACGCTTGCTGTTTTGCTTGCACATATTTAGGTACAGCTATCCACCTCATGGTTGCCCCGGCCATCAGCTTCCGATCAGGACTGCCTCACTGCCACTATTTTCACTTTTCGAAATCTCCATCTTTTATGCCATCCCATGTACAAACTGTTTTATCACTCAGAATAGAACTTCCCTCATTTAACCTCCGAGACTGCTTACGCTCACGTGAGTCCTCCCTGATCGTTCTATACCAGTGTTCCGTGAGCTGCAAGTTCACACAAACATCGTGACTTGACTTTGGTTTTTCTGGCCTCCAGCGAAGCACCACTCTATTCTTGACTGCTGTTATTTACCGCTTTCATAAGCCATTTGGCTCGCTGGCCCTGTACGCTTTAACGGTTAGTTCGAAGTGATTCCACTATACAGGAGTCGTTCTAGAGTTTTCTATGGGATTTTTTTATCACTGACGTGGGCCCGTTTGATTTTCCACTCTCATCTGCTTCTCAACATTTTATTCTTATGTAAATTCCCAAAATCCAATTGTATAATCCGATATATTTTGCTAAAAAGTACTTTGTACTGACTTAGACTGAGTTCATGGGAGAAAAAGGTCAATTTTCAAGAGACATCAGTTTTAGGAGTTAGAAGTGTGGTAGACTTAAGGGATTCTGGCATACTCCCAGTGCACATGAGTGTTTCCGGGGCCTTAGTCGCGATTTAGAGTTCTGGTTGGTTCAAGCAGCGACACAATTTCGAAGGGCCCGTACGACCAACCATACATCTGGTGGGGCACTTGCAACTGGCTCTGGCCCCAGCGGTCATGGATACTGCATGCGGCTCACCAAAATAGGAACCGTACGTTAGACTGGAATGCCATAATGGGAGGGCTTGGTATTTCAGCAGAACATCGGCTGAAACAGCTGGTGTCCGGAAACAAGCCCGGTGACCACGGAACATAAACCCTGGTGTAACCCCTTCGTTTTATACGGGGACAGGCATTTGCCTTCAAAGTGGAAGATACATGCTAAGCCTACTTTAGACACAAGCGCTTCCCAATAAACTTCAAGCTATGTTAGCCAATTTGAGGAATGACTAAAGGCTAGATAAAGAGGCTGAAGCTTTTGATTGGACAAAAGCATATTTCATTACCACGGTGCAGCACATAGCTACGGACCCTGGTGAAGACCAGTTCAACGCAATGGAGTGCTTAGCTAAGCAGATGGAGCTACTGTCTTCCCAGGTTAGCGGGCTGAGTGCATCACAGTCAACACTGGTGTCCCGAAGAGAAAGCAGCCCTAGCCATTCACGACGACTTAGCCCGAAAAACCCCGGCGTATACTGGTACCACCACAACCAAGAAGATAAGGCAAAAATAGCACTAGGCCCGGCAAATATGCATCTGAGTGCCAGGGCAACGCGTAAGTGGAGTGGTGCAGGCGACTAACCCCTCAGGACTTGCCGCTCAGAGTCGCCTATCTTTGGTGACCTACAGAGTATCAGAATATCGTAGATGTCGTAGAGACATCGTAGACACCAATGCACAGGTAAACTCCGTTTAACTTTATTCCACAAATCGCCTCAGCCGGTCAAACACTGAGTAGGATGCTTATAATAAGTCCATAGAGAATTACAGTAAGCTTTCACTCACACTGAACCTCGGTTTACGCCGTAACTTACAATGGGTATTTATTATTGCTGACCTTCCTCATTCCGCCTCTGATATCGACTTTCCTCGGTATTTTAGTCTCATGGGTAACTAGTCTGGCCTTTGTCTTGTACATAGGACAAACAAAGCCTCAACTAGCACCAAGCCTTCAACGGAGCCACTGCTTTCTCCAATTTTGATCATTTCAGATCTCTACCAGGGGCATTTACATAGGCTTCCCGGACTACCCCAACTTGCTAACGTGCTACCAGAAATGTCAACCTACTAAACCATACGGCCACAGTTGGTCCACCAGTTCACGGCCGCGCCAGGAGCTGGGCTCCCTAAAAAATAAATATAGCCAAAGCCTGGCTTCAGCACAGTCTGGATTTTGGTGTTATGAAGCCAGGCTGAAGACCGTGGACTTCTACTCTACATGTGATACCAAGAAAGTCCTTTGGTTGTTGGCGACCTTTTGGTAATGGTCGGACACTCAACAGCAGTACCACCCCAGATAGCTATCCAACTCCACATTTCCAGGACCTTTGGACAAGTTCAAGGGGTTGCAAGGTATTCGGTCGCACAGATTTGGTTTGCGCATAAAATGGCGTTTGTGTTAACCATGAATACATACCAGACAGCTGTAATCACAAAGTTTGACTCGTTTGAGTTTCTCAGAATGCCATTCGGTCCTCGCAAAGGAGCATAAACATTCCAGCGATTTGTAGATCAGGTCTGCCAGGGTGCAGAAAGGGCTTACACCTATTTAGAAGATATCTCAGTCGCCAGCGCAAACACTGACGATCAAGCTGTGCGCCTGGGAATTTTTGTAAGCTTCTGGCTCAGCTGGGGCAAATACGAACCCTGCGAAGTATTCAATTGCCTAAGAAACTATTGCTTTCCTTGGTCGAGCGATATCAGACCTAGGCATTTTTCTCATGAAAGGTAATGTGCTGATTACTCTAGAATATCCTGGAACCTTATCCTTCAAAACTCTCCCGTGATTCAATGTTTTATTCAACTCCTACTGCTAGATCATTTTATTATCAAGCCTGCCCAGTTGATGCAAACTTTCACACATTTAGGGCGCAGTATGACCAAAATGTTCAAATTTCTAGAGGGTGCTCATTCCGCTTTCGTCAAACTTAAACAGGCCAACTCCGACATGGCCGCCGTTTCAGATCCCCTACCAAAAGCCCCCATGACACTGTTGACGGATGCTTCAGACTGAGCTGATTGTGCTATTCTGCAAATACAGGAGCAAAGAATCTTTCTTCAAGCCTCTGCAGCCGGCCAGATCCAGGCAAAGTACACTTGGCAGGCAACTCCTTGCAGTTTACTTGGCCATCCGTCATTTCAGGCAAGCACAAGAAGGCAGAGAATTCGCCGCCCCCAAGCACCACGAGCCAATGGCCTTCGCCGAGCAGTTGACCACAGAGTGGTGCTTGCCCAGGGGATCCCGTCACCTTGATTATACCAATCGGTCCACAGGGGAAGTACGATACCTCTCGAATGAGTCCAATCCCCGTGGCAGATGCTCCTCCTCGCGTCCACCTCATCATGCCAACCAGGGTCATTGACTAGGCAGCCATCGCCTCGGGGCAAGGGCGTGATCCAGAAGTCAAGTGGCCACGTCACAGCAGCCTTCTCTAACCGGAGCCAGTGCCATTAACCTCATCAAAGGGCATAGTCTTGTGCAACGCGTCGCGAAATAATCTCCGTCCGCTTGCGTTCAAAAAAGGAGTCTTCAGAACATTGCTCGGATGGTCTTATCCCGGCGTACAAGCCTGCGTTAAGCACGTGGCTAAGCGTTTCGTGAGGCCGAAAAAGAAACAAAGATGTGAGCGAAAGGACGCGAGGTTGTCTAGTGTGTCAGCGATCTAAAACCTACAGTCATCAAAGTCCTCTCGGCACGTTCACTACACCAGACGCACGTTTTCATCGTGCGCAGGTCGGTCCGGTAAATCCCCTGCCCCCATCTAGAGGATTATTTTACCTGTTAACATGCATCGACAGTTTCTCAAGATAGGCCGAGGGGAAACCGCTATACGAGGGCTAATCCGAAAAAACTGCAGGAGCTTTTCCAGAGCAATGAGTACTCCCGCTCGGATGCCCCGCTATCGTTACGACCAATCGAGGAACCTATTTCCGAGGTCCGTCTGCTTCCCTAACGAGCGCGACTGGATGCAAGCATACAAGAACCACAGAGCACCATCCAGCTGCTGTGGGTCGAGCGCTTCCGAGGACAACCCGAAGCGGCTGTAAGGGCTCAAGCCAATCCAGAGTCGCACGAGTATAGCGACCGATCGATCTCACTGTACCTGCCACTTGTTTGGCTATAAGTTGCGCGCTCACGGCAAAGCCCAAAGCCACCTCTGACCCACTTTCTCAGCACAAGCCAGCGTGCTGTCCTCGTACTCAGGCTCAGCGAGGATACACGCGGCTGGAACTCCACGGTTCTGTCGCACTGACTTCCTCGACAAAAGCGGTCGTACAAGCTGCGGGAGTGTCCCGCAATAATCGGTGATTCCAATCCATCCGCAGTTTTTTTAATAATTCCGCCGCAGTGGCCTAGCCAGGTCACATCGTCAGCAGTTCTTGTCTTTTCTGCCAGCCATATGTTCATCTGGAAGTTAGAGTATTTTACTGGTCCAATACTTGTCTCGATTGGGCTCTTTCAACTGCTTACATTATTCTTTTGAAGACAGTCGTGTTGTTCTCTTTCCGGTGGTCATCAAAGCACTGGTTAGTTTTCGTTCGCGGCTATTCCAAGATTTTGCTTATCAGGCTTAGCCAAAACCATTTTAGAATTCCAGCCCAGCTCTTTCCCACAGAGCATCTTTTTCATCTTAAGCAAGGATCCTAGGTGCGCTAACGAACCAGAGTGCCACGGGGCACACAAAAATACAGGATTTCACAAGGGAAAATGCGGAGGTTTTTATCGCTATATCCAAATCTCGTTCCCCGGAAGCCCGCATGCCTAGTCAGCAATCTAAATATAATATGCTGCCTCCAGCAATCCCAGCCAGTAGGGTCAGAGAAATCGGGGATATTGTTGTGAATCCCTCGGATCCCAACCAGTTGGAGACACCAAGGGAACCCCTCATTAAGCATTTGTCAGCCCCGGAAGAACACATGGCAAGCACATTCTCCCTGAAGTTCAGCTGGGAGATATGACGCCGACATTTCCGTTACAAAAAACTCGCCTAATGGTCGGCACGACGTCCAGACAGGAAGTGGTCTTGGATCAACTATGAATACAGTAGCTTCCGCCGCGTGCACAAAGCACAGTTGCCATTCTAATACAACGACAGAACTTGGAAAGGCGCGCCAAGGCAGCAGCCAAGGCCCTGGAGCACTGTTGTGCATTTGTCCAACAGTATCTTTCGTCTGCCAAAGAAACTGTTACTCCCCCCGATTCTCACGAAACGAAAGCTACTGCTGTTTTACACCGAAGGTCCCAAAGGCAAGCTCATAGTCAGGCAGGAGTTACTATCTTTGCCATTTCGGTTGCCAGGAGGGTAAACACGAAAAGCCCTATAGTCTCCGCTCCAACCAGGTGTCGGTGACAAGCTCCGCTGACACTTCACTCCACAGTCGCCTCAAGAACTTGGAAGACAAGGCTACCGGCTTGTGGTTTCTAATTGCCACGGGGATGGTGGAAGCAATGAAATTGCCGGTTTCAAAACTGACCACTGTCTTTGCCACAGCGGTCACACTGCAGGCCGACAGGGGCACTCCAATCCCGAATTACGGTAATCAGTTCCTCACCCTAGACCTTGGCAGCGTCTTCCTTCCTCATGGGTTTTCGTTGTTGCCGAACTGCACCAGGCCTTTGGGACTCAGATGCTTTAAGAAGTCAGTCCAGTAGTCCACCCGGTAAGCGGCATCGCGTATTTTGAGTCACATCGGATTTCCTTGTTGGTTTCCTGAGTCAAGCTCAGTCGCCAGCAATTCTCATGTCAGTTCCCACGTCCGAACCAGAATTTGGTATTCTATCCAATGAATACGCCAATCTTGTCCGTTCATTAACCAACCCGCCTCCAACCCCGACTGACGTGGCCAATCACGCTGTCACAGGAACCTCCGATCCACTCCCAACCCCGAAGGTTAACTCCAGACAAGCTCCGTGCAGCCCACTCCAAGTTCCAACATATGCTCAACTTGGCTATCATCCAGCCTTCTAACAGTCCGCAGACATCACTTCTACACATGGCTCGAAGCGGTCACCTGACGACTGAAAACCGTGTGGAGATTATCGATCACTTAGCGGAGTGACGAAGCCCGGCCACTTTCCCATTCCGCACATCACGGACCTCACAGCTGGTTCGGACGGTGAGGTAATTTTCAGCCGGAGAGGGGAACGCATTCATTGCACTTTTTTAACTTACCACCGCAACTTTACTGTCAGTGTGTTCTTCTCGGGTCCACGTACCAACAATGCGTTGCTCGAAGTCAGTCGTGGATCGTTTATTACGGCATGGACTGAATTGCACAGCCAAAAGTTTCCTGAAACAAGCCCCCTTGAAAAGTTGCTCTTTTCTTCAATGGTTGGTGTTCACCTTTGCCTGACTCTCTTGTCCCAGGTTCAAACTCAGCGGCCTTATCGCCCTTTTTCTTTTACCTTTCTGTAAACTCGAGCCGTGCCGCGTGGATAACTATCCGTCATTTACTAATACTCACCGATCTGTACATATGCTCGCAGTATGCTATGATCCCACTCCACTTGACTTCCGTATGCTCCTGCCGTCTCATAATCCTCACGGGAAGGCAGCACGTTCACTTTCACATAAAAAGGCCCCACTTTACTTATTTTATTTTCACCATTTTTACCATCCTCACCCATAGCTGGTACAACCACTAAGCTGCTCTCTTCTATCTTCATTCCCCTTTCAGATCCTTTCCCATTCCATCCTCTCCTGTTCTTGGTCCTCAACTGCACCACCCTTCCCTTTTGCCACCTACCAACTCAATTATTTTCACTCCGGCTAAGCTTGCGCTTAATATCTCTACCTAACATCCGCCACCATGCAGCTACCCTAAACAACTACCGCAATATTTCCACCCGGTAACCTACCATAGATCTCTCTATCGGTTCTCAGTTACCAAAGATATTATTGTCTGGTTCCTATTGAAACGGTAACCATAACGCCCGGCTGGAACATTTTCTGGCTTGTCCCATCCCGGATTTCTTCCAGATCATGCTGGTTGTTTGGGTAGCCACCAGCCAACAGGGCATCGCCCCTGGGCTACCATAAGAGTTTAACGATTTGATCGATCGAACTGAGTAGTACTCTGCCTTGGATGGCCGCAGCTTACACCTGTACTCACGCTAGTCGACACTATATAAAGTATCACACATCGCTGGCTTCTCTGATCACAAACCTATCACCCTGGTTACAGTCCATCATGGCAGTCTCACCACACCGCACAGCGGATTCATGACACCAACCGACACTCCATACAGCCTCAACATCTATTTCTCGCAATCTTTCCAAGCGGTTCAGTCAATTTTGCTTCTCTGTATCCGAAACACTGACCGGAATCCAGCCCTCGCCGTAGCATTCTCAACCTGCTCTCCCCATTCCGTCAACCAAAGCCATACTAGCCTTTTTCGCCTGCCACCATGATCATTCGCTGCCTGGCATCGGTGACAACCGAGGCTATTATGAAATGAAATGCCAAACACCTGCAGTGAATCAAAACTTGGTTGCCTATTCTTTTATCACATATAGAAAATCTTATTTTAAAACTAATCTAAATTCCGCCGTCAATTTGGGCCTGTCTTTCTCAAATGGCTGCTGTTCTCTTCCCTCCTCATCATCTCCGCATGTTCACTTGGTTATATCTGCAGCGTCTTTTATCTCCAATAGATCGTTTCTTCAATGGCTCCTCTTTTAAGTCCTCTACTCCGCTCCCATGTACCATCCGAGCTCTTCAGCGGCACAATGCATTCCTTGTGAAGTTTTTTCCTTCATGTCCGCCTTCATATGAGATCCCATATCTCACTAAGGTTTACCTGCCCCAAAAAAGGTCAAACGTATTATCATACATGGTCCACCTGCATCTATACCACAGGCTTCCTCCAAAAATAGTTGCCCATCGTTGGGATTAATCTTCTCTATGTGCTGCTGGCATTTCTGATTGCACTCTGACCACCTCATGTGAGCTTTACTTGTGGCAACATTCTCCTCTCGCTTCTCAATACTGATCCTACGGGTGCACCGTTAGCGCAGCTCCAAGACCCTCCCTGGATATCTCTTTCACTCCCTACACTCCGTTTCTCTCTTTTCCTACTAATTGACTGGTTAACAAATTCCATGGATTGGCTTGCTCCAACCTAGTCGACTAGATCCGTCGCAGTCAATTTTCGGCACCTTTTAGGGTACACTGTGTATTGTACCTACCTCTCCTTCCTGCTCATCCCTCGATGTCCGGTGCCAGTTGATTCATTGTTTCTTACATGCTCTCTACACTTAGCAGTCTTCGCATCGCCTTTATCAACCTTTACACCTTTAGCTAGCCTCCCACAGCGTCCTCTTCCGGAAATCAAAGCTAACTTATAGTTGCCGCGTTAGCCATCTCCAATTCAGTTCACACAAACACCGCCTAGCTTTATTGTACTACTAATGCACTTGTGCGAATCTCATACTTCAGATTTGTGAATGCCTTATACCGCTCTGTATTGCTATATTTTATGGTCATGACTCACGGGTGCTTGTTGACCACAGTAAGGAAATATAATATAATTGATTTTGGTGCTGTCATATAACCAGTGCCAGCAGCTTAGACAAATATCCTCAAAATAGCAGTGACTATTCCCTTCGGTATTTTCGGGTCCCTACGAATGACGCTTAGATATAGCGATGATTCACAAACTTTCCACCATTTTGTTGATGTGGCATGCAGTGGTTCGGATTCCTCATTCGCCTACCTTGTCGATATCTTGGTTGCCGGCTCGTTTAATGCAGATCATCTAGTTCGTCTGTGCGCACTTTGCGACCCCCAGTCCTGACGCGGGTTACGGTCAAAGGGAAAGAGTGTGCGATAGACTTCGACTCCGTCAAATTTCTAGGTTACAAGGTTGCTTCCACAAGGATCGTACCGTTGCAAGATAAGGTGTAGGCTGTCCTGGACGAAGCGTAACCCATGTCTTCAGGCAACTACGGAGTTGCGAGGGGTTAGCCGACTTTTATCAGAGCCTCATTCTACAATGCGGTCAGTTAATGCAACCGATGACAGACCCGGTTAGGGGCAACGCGAAGCAGCTGGATTTCACAGAAACCGCACCAGATGCATTCACCATGCTGGAGCAGGCCATCGGTAACATGACCTGGCTGCCACACCCAAAGCCAGCGGCCCTAACTGCTTCAGTCATCTATGCAGCAACCAAAGCCGTAGGTGCGGAACTGCAATATCACCTAGTCTGCATCTCGCAGCCCGTTGATTTCCCCCAAAATTTGACAACTGGCCAAGTCCAACTAGTGTATTTTTGGCCTCGAAGTCCTTTCCACCCATCTAGGCATCCGTCACTTAAGCCACATCTTAGAGGAACGCCAATTCACGGCGTATATCAGCCATGAACCAATCATTCACGCACAGTGTGCCATCACAGACAAATACTCTCTCGGAGTCCGGATGTCAGGACCACATCGCTCAGCCCACGAGTGATGTACGTCATATCTCAGGCGTCGATATTCCTTCAGCGAACGTTCTGTCTCGCATTCAAAACCCGGAACTCGGCTTCTCTGTCCCGATCAACCTGGAGACTCTTGCATCCGCAAAGTTAGACGATCCCGAGGTTGAGCAACTCGGTAGTACTTCATTGCTGCGGCCTCGGCCGGTTCACATTCCTTCAGCCGAAGGTTGTGTAATATGCGACGTGTTCAAAGGCCACCCAGGGCGGGCGGCGCCGTCGGCTTTAGGGCGGCAGGTTTTCGAAACCTCGCACGGTTTTCCCATCCGGTTATGAAAGCGTCTACTAAACTCATTGGCGGCCGTTACGTTCGGCAAATTTCGCTACGCCACGGCTAGTTTTTCGTAGGTTTTGCCAATTTTCATCTTAGTTATTTAGGAACATTTCATCTGAAACTTTTAGAAAACGTTTCACCATTGCCATGTTCTAGGAGTCCTTCTCTTATCCAAGCTACTAGTACGCTATAACTAGCGTGAGAAACCTGGAGTCAGCTACAGAGTAAACGGCATTAGCGATAAATACCTACCCTTGTGCTGTCTACCCGCCAGTCATCCTCATAGATCATATGACATACCACCAATATTCTGAAAAATAAGGGGCAAGGTCAATGAGCAAACAATCTCAACCAAAGGCTTCTTGCTCAACAGTAACTCGGAAGCCCAAACGACCTGAAATATTTCTAAATAACTAAGATGAAAATTGGCAAAGCCTACGAAAAACTAGCCGTGGCGTAGCGAAATTTGCCGAACGTAACGGCCGCCAATGAGTTTAGTAGACGCTTTCATAACCGGATGGGAAAACCGTGCGAGGTTTCGAAAACCTGCCGCCCTAAAGCCGACGGCGCCGCCCGCCCTGGGTGGCCTTTGAACACGTCGCATATTACACAACCTTCGGCTGAAGGAATGGGAACCGGCCGAGGCCGCAGCAATGAAGTACTACCGAGTTGCTCAACCTCGGGATCGTCTAACTTTGCGGATGCAAGAGTCTCCAGGTTGATCGGGACAGAGAAGCCGAGTTCCGGGTTTTGAATGCGAGACAGAACGTTCGCTGAAGGAATATCGACGCCTGAGATATGACGTACATCACTCGTGGGCTGAGCGATGTGGTCCTGACATCCGGACTCCGAGAGAGTATTTGTCTGTGATGGCACACTGTGCGTGAATGATTGGTTCATGGCTGATATACGCCGTGAATTGGCGTTCCTCTAAGATGTGGCTTAAGTGACGGATGCCTAGATGGGTGGAAAGGACTTCGAGGCCAAAAATACACTAGTTGGATTTGGCCAGTTGTCAAATTTTGGGGGAAATCAACGGGCTGCGAGATGCAGACTAGGTGATATTGCAGTTCCGCACCTACGGCTTTGGTTGCTGCATAGATGACTGAAGCAGTTAGGGCCGCTGGCTTTGGGTGTGGCAGCCAGGTCATGTTACCGATGGCCTGCTCCAGCATGGTGAATGCATCTGGTGCGGTTTCTGTGAAATCCAGCTGCTTCGCGTTGCCCCTAACCGGGTCTGTCATCGGTTGCATTAACTGACCGCATTGTAGAATGAGGCTCTGATAAAAGTCGGCTAACCCCTCGCAACTCCGTAGTTGCCTGAAGACATGGGTTACGCTTCGTCCAGAACAGCCTACACCTTATCTTGCAACGGTACGATCCTTGTGGAAGCAACCTTGTAACCTAGAAATTTGACGGAGTCGAAGTCTATCGCACACTCTTTCCCTTTGACCGTAACCCGCGTCAGGACATGGGGTCATAAATTGTACTCTGATGTACTTGATTTTCTGGCAACCAGGACGTCGCCAAGATAATAATAATAATAATACGAATAATAGCAATGACAACAATTATAATGGTTTATTTGGGATAACCCCGATGGATGCTGCAACGCATGGTCAAAAGATACAATTGGAAATGAAGCCCGAATTCCAAGAGATTGAATCAGGTATGTGCACGATATTATATAGGAAAAAGTGTTCAAGTTAATCGGTTCTGCTTCACGCTAGCGGAGCATTTGTCTCCCTTGGTCAGTGTGGCCGTTCTTGAAATTTTTAGGACACCCAGCACGTCCTCCCATTTAAGCCCATCTTTATCGGCACTGATTTGATTCTGGATAATATCGACTCCTCCAGAACTGATGTAACTTCTCCCCCAAACAAGGCTACTTTCCCCATGAGGCAATGTATTCTCCCTCTGTGGCCAATGCCCCTTTTCTCAGTCCGGGCTAGACGGTTCTTCATAATGCGCAGGAGGCTGACTCTCTCAAATGCGCATTCCAAAGTCAGGCGGCGGAAATATTTGGGCTAATGGTCACCTTCCGCACCCTTAAGGGTTATTTGACCAGCCTGAGGGGCTTAGTTATGAAATCCCTCCCAGTGTCTCAGGCAGCCTATAAGGTGTGTAGGGTACCTGAGCGGCAAATTCCTGGCGTCGGCAAGATTTTGCATGACACCGAGAAGTGCTTTAAGCGAATCATTGTTTGTGGCTGCTTTCCCGGCTGGGATCACCCTCATGACACCTACGCCTAGGTGTGAAACCGCCTTAAGCTCCCTCCTACGCAAACGTCGGCCCACTTGGCTGGTAGCCAAAAGCACCAACCGGATACACGGCGCTCTAACTGAATTGGGCTCCATAGAGGCAGCCAAACGAATTGGTTCCCCAGCCGCAAAGCTCAAGGAGGAAATAAAAGGGCCCAGGGGTATCCGCTGACAAGCCTCTTCATCTGAGGCTCAGCATTGAGATTGCTAAGCCAGCAGCCTCACAGAAGGCCGATTCCAAGCCCAGATTGCTGCCTGTAGTGCAGGTAACCCGCCTTGAGGATCGAACTCCATATCCACCGTCCGTCGCTTCCCTACTCACTTCATCTCCCGTCGTTGTGAGTACCTCCAATAGTAGACCTAGTGCTACTAAACATCCAACGCTCACGAAAAGCATCACAGACCCCAACATTGCTAATGAGGCTGTGTAAACAAACGAGACTCACCCATCCCCGAGCCAAAGCACAAACCTGTAACCCGCTTCTGCCGGAAGCGGCATTGAGGAGGTTAACGCACCAGACAGGGTCAAGCAAAACAGGATCACCAGCAAGAAGACTCGAATCTATGGATCACGCAGTAGGCACAAAGGTAAACCACAAAAAGCAGCCCATCCTTTTTGGAGACTGAGGGATGTAGACCATCCGCCTGGTACGACGCCGCCCAGGTTACCAGAAGTTAAAACTTATCAGTCCCCCCAATAGTCAGCTTACCCTCTGGCTACCGAAAATCCTCAGCTCCCTACTCCACCAGGACCTCCTTTCCACCCCCAACTCTGCTTTTTCCCTCTCCTCAAACCCAAAACCAGTTGTCTCTCTCAGAAGGTGCTCAAGCGTTTTTACTGCAACGGCCTGCGTGTGCTGAATAAGATCCCGGAGCTTAGACAGCTTGCAGTGGATAAGGAGCCTCTAATCATATCCGAACTCTGCTGGGGTATGGCAGTCAGATAGTGCACTCTGGCCTTGTCCGAGACCATGAGACCCTAGAACGAGTTTGGAGGGCTCCACCAAAACATTATGAGGCCTGTGCCGCCTACCTCATTCCGTCCACCTCGCACTCCCCAGTCTCTATCTCCCTCACCCAAGACGCGTAGGAGGTGATCCCCTTTGAAGTTTCACCGTTTTGAATCAGGTCAGATTATTGCTTCTTCTTCGTCTGTCCCGTCTCTTCTCTCCAAGGTCAAAGCAGAAAGGTTTTTAAACCGAGACCACGCACTTCACCAAGAATTAACTTTTTTGCTATAGGGTTATTGCTCTGTGGAACTCACTTCTGGGAGATATTGTTCTCTCACAGAACAAAACTGTTTTCAAGAAAGAGCTGGATCTCTACCCGAGTCTCTCGCAGTAATTCCTTGTCCGAGGCGGTGAAATAGATGTCGTTTATTGCATTTCCTTTCCGCTATATGTTCATGAATGTCGCATCCTCATTCCACCTAGGACACTGTCCAAAGTGAGAAAACGCATGATGTTATGTGTATTTTTTTGTTAACGCCCCCAATTCTTCCCCCCATTTCTTTTTACTCTCTTTTCAGCTAGGTGAATCTGACAGACGATCAAAGATTTCCTCGAGGACCGGGGAAACTGAGCTCAAAGCCTCCAACCCTTATAGTACTTCGAGACTTCAAGACTTATGGTGGGGCCCGGCAAAATTTGAACTTAAGGTCGGGTGGCCAACCCGCCAAATCAGAGCAGAGCCGGTTAAAAGTGGTGGACTTTTACTCAATTAATACGAAAAAGGGGACTGCTTAACGAAGGAATCAAATAAAATTGATGCAAATTTTGTTCACCTTGAGGAAAAAGAAGTTTCCAAGCGAGACATAAACCAGCCACTTAGGATTGGGAATCAGACGATGAAAGGGGTGAAACTGCGGACGGATAACAAGAAAAATCCTTCAAAGATTACTCGTATGACGTTTATCGACCAAATATCGGCTGAGTCGGTTAAATACCCGGTGAAGCACTCATCTGTAGAGATTGCCTAGGTGGTGGCGGAAGAAATGGCCGGATGCAAACATGTTTTCGCTGGGCAGATTGCTTACTTACGGAAAAGTGGAATATGATGCACCAGCACGGAAATGGTAACTGGGCGACAGATCAGTTCGTGATGCGCAGCCATGATGGTAGCAGAGACAAGGTTTGCAAACGAGTTGAGTATATAAATGGCACTTAAGTATTTACGTTAAGACTAGCTTTATCTAAGGGCTGAACATGATGACCAGAGGGTTGCAGGGAGCAAAACTGTCTGAAAGGGTTTACCAAGATGGGACACATTATGTGAAAAAACAACAAGCTACCGTTATGTACAGTTGCAAGTTTGGGCAGTGAAGCAATTGACAGATAAAATAATGTCTATTGATGTTTTTTGTAAAAGATGGACCACTTGATGGCGAAAAATCAAAATACTGCAATACAGGTATCTGTCAGTTGTGATTATATAAGGGAAGGCATGGCTTTTGCGAAGTGAGGATATAGCGAAGCCACAGCCTTGTGCGGGCGAAACTTAGAGCCGATGGAAAGAGAGAACGGACTGTCTCGTTATCGTCGACTGTTGGGATGTTTTGAAGATAAATACTCCTCAGTGAAATATACCGCTTGGACACTGTGGAGCGGAAGTGCTTGGCGACATTAAGTGTGGACTTTTTCAAATATATCGGTGAATGTGATAAAAGGGGGCGAGTTTTATCTTGGGGATTGGTTAAGTTTGCTCATGGGACGGGTAAGTGTTCTGGCTCCAATCCTCGGGGAAAAGGATCACGAACGGTAAGCCGAGTACGTTAGCTGTCTTTTAAATACGCGATAGTTATGCGCTAAGGAAAATAAACTTTGCCGAGCGTAGGAAGCGGTAAGTCGGGATGGCGAAGATCGAGACCAGTAGGATGGAAAATCGGTGATAAAGGCACATTTACAGCATTTCGAGTGTACCGATAGTGTTTTTTTCCGCAACCGGTTCTGGTGGGTGGGGCTGACCTTGCGCCACATACCCAATCTGAAAACCATTTACGGTGACTGGAGGTGCTATCCGCCACCCTAGCTGCCCTAGCACATCTTTGCAGGCTTCCTGCCAGCTCGATGCGCGCCCTTCAAAACGGTGGATCTGACCACGTCCCAAACCGGCGGGGTTGGCACAAGTGATACTGGCGTGGCCACACAGCAGTAGAGATCAAATAGTCTAGGAGCTTGCGATCAGGTTGCGAGGAGTCCTGGAGAGCAGGGTCAATGATGTAGTGACGGAATGACGGGCGGGTATCGAATTTTCAGCCGGAAATATGGGCCTGGCACTTTGCCGAGACATCAACGGGAAGATGCACGTCAGGGGTTGTTTGGGAAAATAGAAGTAGAAAATCGCCGTCTGGGATGCTCCCAGCTGGGATCAACGGTCAGTGGTAAAAAGAAACCTCTAGTAACTAGAAATTGGAACTACCTCCAAAGAATGCGGGCTACGAGAGGATGAGAGAGGACAGGAAGGCAGAAAATGGCAGAGGCAGAGAAGAAAAAGGATAGAGATCATTTGGTAATTACTGGTGGTCGCCGAAATGAGATTCCGGGTTGAAATGCCGGGGCGAACTAAGAGAAGGGGAATGAGCTCAGTTTGAACCGAGTAAAGTGAATTTGTCACGATGATGATACGGGATAAGAATTGTGGCTGAGTTTCCTCCGAAAGAGAACCTAGTACACGGGGCGGGAAAGAAGGAAGCTCTAGGTCTAGGGGTGAAGTTGCCATTTTAGTGGAACGTTGTCTACGCTGAAGATTACTACAGAAAATGATGGAATAAATAAACCTAAATGACAGTCAATAAGTAAGCCAATTATGATTATGCTGGGGCTATTGCACGTATGACGGAAAAATTGGACGGTGAAACTTTGGAGGGATGAGGGCTAGGGGATTCAAAGATGAGGTTAAAACCAAACTTAAAGTGATCACCCAGCAGAATAAAAAACGAAATTCTGCGTGAAAATGTGGAACAACGTTAGCTGTAGGAAGTGTATTGGGAACAGTATGGGGGGCATCATAGCTGTGGGCTTAATTCGGTTACTGAGCCACTTCCCGTAAGAGAACTGGGGCTGGGTTTCCTGCCCATGTTTGCGGAAGAAGTGTTAAAAGCCATAAGGCGGGACTTAATGTGGACTAGAGGCCGGGTTATTGGGAGGATACAAAGGGGCTTAGAGTTAATGACCCTGCTGGAGCCGTGGCACAAGGTTCAGGGAAGTTGATGGTACTCCGAAGAAGTGAAACGTGCAAGTGTCAGTAATTGGGTGAGGACTTAACCAGGAAACTTTACTGAAAAATCCAAATACCACAGGAAATGATGGATTAAATAAGCCTGAAGGATAGCCGATAAGTAAGCTGACTACGATTATGCTGGGGCTGTGGTACGTAAGACGGATAGAATGAACGGTGGAACTTTGGAGAGGTAAGAGCTATGAGATTCAGAGGTGAGGTTGAGACCGGATTTGGAGTAACCGTCCTATAGAACAAAAACGGATGTCCGCGTGAAGACGGGGACTAAAATTAGCTAGAGGATAGTATATGGGTAGTTAGTGGCCTCAGCACCCATGACATCATGACTGGAGACCGAATTACCCCGATGGGCCACTTCAAGTATAAGAAATGTGACTTAGCTTCCTCTAGAGGAAGACCCAGTAAATGGGACGAGCAAGAAAGAAGTTGTAGGACTGAGGCTGTAGCCATCATTTTGCATGGACTTTATCTTGGTGGATGATATGACTTTGTAAAACACAAGGTTGTACACGAAAGATTAATAAGACGAGTGGCACGCGGGAGCTTGTGTGTTACGCAGGTCTCCTGGCCCCTGGCTCAGACCGGCGTGTCAGTAACCCAAACCAACTTGGTACGCTAGCTCCTCCGAAGTGTACGGATTACTGTTGGATACGATTGTCAGCGCATCAAGCAGTTTGCTTAATTCCTCTTTAAATCTCGGTAAGCGGCCTAATGCACAGACATTTGGTAGAAGCTTACTCCGCGTTTGTGAATATTTAACAGTAAAGAAGTTGGAAAGTAGGCTGATTCTCGAGGACGGCACAATGACCGAACGACTGCTGTGTCATAACGAACACCTTAAGCTTAACGGGTCTCGCACCACATGGGAGGCTTTGCAGGATCTGTATTTAAATTGTGGGTGGAAAAACGAAAAATTGTTCATTATTCGTCGGAGCCAAAGAGGTTCGAGGTGTAGCAGGTCACAGCTCTGTTTATAGTTGAGACTAGACGAATAGCCAACTATTTGTTTAGTAAAGGTGCTCTGAACACTTTTAATGACAATCCTGTCATTCTGGCTCATGTCAGAGCCAACTATTTAGCTACACTCTAGCAATGGTCTAAAGTGTGCTCTTCAGGTAATGCGTTTACTTTCACGCAAAAGTAATATTTTGTGAACCAGCCCTATTAACCTGCGGGACTTAGCAATCTGAGTGTCTGTTTGCTCAGAGGAGCTGAAAAAACAGGAGTAGTATATGCCCAAGTGACTTTCTGATGATTTTTTGTGTATCAGATGACTACCTATACTAAACGCTTTGGGGGTGGCGTGACACTTGTATGTGAGAATGCAGTTTTGTCCGCCGAGGATTTCTTACCCAATCGACACACCAGAAATCCATCAGCAGTAAGTCCTCCGATATTTTTCGCTATAGTATTACCTAATGAATTATGATCGAAAATGTACAACAACTTTACATCTTCCGCAAATAAAAAACGGAGTTCCATGGCGAACCGCGGTATATATATCATTTATGTACATGAGAAACTACAAAGGGCCCGACAAACTACCTTGGATCACACCGCTGGTTACAGGGCTGGGTGTGGAAATTGTGCCATCAATGTTCACCACTTGACTGCGCTAGGACAAGTACGATTCTAGTAAGGCGCATAGTGGGTCAATAATGCCGTGTTCCTTGGCCTTCGACAACAGGCGAATAGGAGACACCAGGTTGAGGTCTTAAGACATGTTTACAAAAACTGAGATCACCGCCTTACCGTCAATGGCCTCTACCGTATTAAGGTTCAGAAAGCTGGCCATACAAGTTGAGCAGGATCGATGGTTGAGGAAACCTTGCTGATCTTTACTTATTAGGTATTTTCGGGAGGCGATCTGTTAGTTGGACTTTTATTATTCTATACATAGTCCTCGATGCTACTGGGGTATGATTCACAGGCCGGGATTTGGCCGGGTCTTCCAGCATCCCCTTCTAATGAGTTGGAATAATAACCGACGTTTGCCGCCGCATAGTGTACAAATCAAACTTCGTGGACAAATTGAATAAATCTGATAAAGAGCCTAGGATATCTGGGCCTCCCAATTTGAAGATGGCCGATGGTAACGAGTCCGATCCGGGGTGGAAAGACGTTTTGGTGTTTGAAATTAAAGGTTCGATTTCGGAGGGTAGGAATGTTACAGAAGAAAGTGGCTTATATGAGGATACTGGCGGATTTTAGAAAAATGATGCTGCGTCACTGGATGGGGAGGAAACAAAATACGTGTATGGCGCCTCTGCTACCTCCAGTGGTTTGTCGAGGTATGTGTTATTAAAAGAGATATAAGAGATGGATAGAGGTAATTTGGGGTACCTCGACTTCATCAGTTTTGCGAGAATCTCAACTTTCTTGGAATGACGTAAGGTTCTGTGTTCCTGTTTCATTATATCGCTCTTGGAGTACAGTTTTATCTTTTCAAGTAAACCACCGAACTTTATAAACAGTGAAAAATCCCTTGTTTCAAGATGAACGCTTTGGGGTCCACTCAACTTCAAGTTAAGACGAGACAGTTTATAGCCTTTTGGGTGGATCGACTATCCCAGTGACGAGGTTATTATATTGAAATATTGTTCAAAGATAAGGTAGAGTTGATTTCCACCAGCTGGGGAACTGCATTTGAAAGAAGGTGTCCCAATTTTGGCTGCGAATCAGGGAAGGCAGTGTGTCTTAGTTAGCCTTGTGGTATGGTCTATGCGGGAGCGTCGGTTGTTTATATTTTATGGCCACTCTGAAGCAACAGTGTACAGTTGAGCGATCACTTCCGGGTTGGCTATTGTGAACATTTGGTATAGCTTGGGTTAATCCTAGCTACAAGATTAAGTCGAGAGTGTGGTCGGGGTCTGGTTGAGGACGTGACATGCTGCTTCCATCCTCCAAGGTGAGTCGCAACCAAAACGGTAGTAAGTAGCGTGACGCTATGAGTGATGCCCGGCATATTTATGATCCCTCAAAGTCACCCTCCACCAATTTTGGGCTTATCGTGAGATCAATAACGAAGTTGGGCGCATCGATAATTTGCAGGAAACAGTCAGAATTGGATCTAGGCGGGCGGTATACGCAACCTAGTAACGGCTCTTGAGGTTCGACTTCAACATTCAATCATACAGGGTCGACATTGCCTTCTACGGGGGGATTTGAAAAGCTTGTCACTCTGGGAGTTTCCTTTACACATGCCAGATAACCTCTACCACGTGGAAGTGTTCTGCTCTCGCTGAAGGATTTGTAGCCGAGTACCTCAACTTCCTCTGCTAGATTAAAGTCCGTTAACCAAGGTTCTGCCAATAAAAAGAAGTTATTATCGTTTATTAAAGCAGCTGATCGCATCCACTGGAGTTTGCACTCACGAAGCCAAAGCTACTGCTGTTTTACACCGAAGGCCCCAAAGGCAAGCTCATAGTCAGGCGGGAGTTACTATCTTTGCCATTTCGGTTGCCAGGAGGGTAAACACGAAAAGCCCTATGGTCTCCGCTTCAACCAGGTGTCGGTGGCAAGCTCCGCTGACACTTCACTCCACAGTCGCCTCAAGAACTTGGAAGACAAGGCTACCGGCTTGTGGTTTCTAATTGCCACGGGGATGGTGGAAGCAATGAAATTGCCGGTTTCAAAGCTGACCACTGTCTTTGCCACAGCGGTCACACTGCAGGCCGACAGGGGCACTCCAATCCCGAATTACGGTAATCAGTTCCTCACCCTAGACCTTGGCAGCGTCTTCCTTCCTCATGGGTTTTCGTTGTTGCCGAACTGCACCGGGCCTTTGGGACTCAGATGCTTTAAGAAGTCAGTCCAGTAGTCCACCCGGTAAGCGGCATCGCGTATTTTGAGTCACATCGGATTTCCTTGTTGGTTTCCTGAGTCAAGCTCAGTCGCCAGCAATTCTCATGTCAGTTCCCACGTCCGAACCAGAATTTGGTATTCTATCCAATGAATACGCCAATCTTGTCCGTTCATTAACCAACCCGCCTCCAACCCCGACTGACGTGGCCAATCACGCTGTCACAGGAACCTCCGATCCACTCCCAACCCCGAAGGTTAACTCCAGACAAGCTCCGTGCAGCCCACTCCAAGTTCCAACATATGCTCAACTTGGCTATCATCCAGCCTTCTAACAGTCCGCAGACATCACTTCTACACATGGCTCGAAGCGGTCACCTGACGACTGAAAACCGTGTGGAGATTATCGATCACTTAGCGGAGTGACGAAGCCCGGCCACTTTCCCATTCCGCACATCACGGACCTCACAGCTGGTTCGGACGGTGAGGTAATTTTCAGCCGGAGAGGGGAACGCATTCATTGCACTTTTTTAACTTACCACCGCAACTTTACTGTCAGTGTGTTCTTCTCGGGTCCACGTACCAACAATGCGTTGCTCGAAGTCAGTCGTGGATCGTTTATTACGGCATGGACTGAATTGCACAGCCAAAAGTTTCCTGAAACAAGCCCCCTTGAAAAGTTGCTCTTTTCTTCAATGGTTGGTGTTCACCTTTGCCTGACTCTCTTGTCCCAGGTTCAAACTCAGCGGCCTTATCGCCCTTTTTCTTTTACCTTTCTGTAAACTCGAGCCGTGCCGCGTGGATAACTATCCGTCATTTACTAATACTCACCGATCTGTACATATGCTCGCAGTATGCTATGATCCCACTCCACTTGACTTCCGTATGCTCCTGCCGTCTCATAATCCTCACGGGAAGGCAGCACGTTCACTTTCACATAAAAAGGCCCCACTTTACTTATTTTATTTTCACCATTTTTACCATCCTCACCCATAGCTGGTACAACCACTAAGCTGCTCTCTTCTATCTTCATTCCCCTTTCAGATCCTTTCCCATTCCATCCTCTCCTGTTCTTGGTCCTCAACTGCACCACCCTTCCCTTTTGCCACCTACCAACTCAATTATTTTCACTCCGGCTAAGCTTGCGCTTAATATCTCTACCTAACATCCGCCACCATGCAGCTACCCTAAACAACTACCGCAATATTTCCACCCGGTAACCTACCATAGATCTCTCTATCGGTTGTCAGTTACCAAAGATATTATTGTCTGGTTTCTATTGAAACGGTAACCATAACGCCCGGCTGGAACATTTTCTGGCTTGTCCCATCCCGGATTTCTTCCAGATCATGCTGGTTGTTTGGGTAGCCACCAGCCAACAGGGCATCGCCCCTGGGCTACCATAAGAGTTTAACGATTTGATCGATCGAACTGAGTAGTACTCTGCCTTGGATGGCCGCAGCTTACACCTGTACTCACGCTAGTCGACACTATATAAAGTATCACACATCGCTGGCTTCTCTGATCACAAACCTATCACCCTGGTTACAGTCCATCATGGCAGTCTCACCACACCGCACAGCGGATTCATGACACCAACCGACACTCCATACAGCCTCAACATCTATTTCTCGCAATCTTTCCAAGCGGTTCAGTCAATTTTGCTTCTCTGTATCCGAAACACTGACCGGAATCCAGCCCTCGCCGTAGCATTCTCAACCTGCTCTCCCCATTCCGTCAACCAAAGCCATACTAGCCTTTTTCGCCTGCCACCATGATCATTCGCTGCCTGGCATCGGTGACAACCGAGGCTATTATGAAATGAAATGCCAAACACCTGCAGTGAATCAAAACTTGGTTGCCTATTCTTTTATCACATATAGAAAATCTTATTTTAAAACTAATCTAAATTCCGCCGTCAATTTGGGCCTGTCTTTCTCAAATGGCTGCTGTTCTCTTCCCTCCTCATCATCTCCGCATGTTCACTTGGTTATATCTGCAGCGTCTTTTATCTCCAATAGATCGTTTCTTCAATGGCTCCTCTTTTAAGTCCTCTACTCCGCTCCCATGTACCATCCGAGCTCTTCAGCGGCACAATGCATTCCTTGTGAAGTTTTTTCCTTCATGTCCGCCTTCATATGAGATCCCATATCTCACTAAGGTTTACCTGCCCCAAAAAAGGTCAAACGTATTATCATACATGGTCCACCTGCATCTATACCACAGGCTTCCTCCAAAAATAGTTGCCCATCGTTGGGATTAATCTTCTCTATGTGCTGCTGGCATTTCTGATTGCACTCTGACCACCTCATGTGAGCTTTACTTGTGGCAACATTCTCCTCTCGCTTCTCAATACTGATCCTACGGGTGCACCGTTAGCGCAGCTCCAAGACCCTCCCTGGATATCTCTTTCACTCCCTACACTCCGTTTCTCTCTTTTCCTACTAATTGACTGGTTAACAAATTCCATGGATTGGCTTGCTCCAACCTCGTCGACTAGATCCGTCGCAGTCAATTTTCGGCACCTTTTAGGGTACACTGTGTATTGTACCTACCTCTCCTTCCTGCTCATCCCTCGATGTCCGGTGCCAGTTGATTCATTGTTTCTTACATGCTCTCTACACTTAGCAGTCTTCGCATCGCCTTTATCAACCTTTACACCTTTAGCTAGCCTCCCACAGCGTCCTCTTCCGGAAATCAAAGCTAACTTATAGTTGCCGCGTTAGCCATCTCCAATTCAGTTCACACAAACACCGCCTAGCTTTATTGTACTACTAATGCACTTGTGCGAATCTCATACTTCAGATTTGTGAATGCCTTATACCGCTCTGTATTGCTATATTTTATGGTCATGACTCACGGGTGCTTGTTGACCACAGTAAGGAAATATAATATAATTGATTTTGGTGCTGTCATATAACCAGTGCCAGCAGCTTAGACAAATATCCTCAAAATAGCAGTGACTATTCCCTTCGGTATTTTCGGGTCCCTACGAATGACGCTTAGATATAGCGATGATTCACAAACTTTCCACCATTTTGTTGATATGGCATGCAGTGGTTCGGATTCCTCATTCGCCTACCTTGTCGATATCTTGGTTGCCGGCTCGTTTGATGCAGATCATCTAGTTCTTCTGTGCGCACTTTGCGACCCCCTGTCCTGACGCGGGTTACGGTCAAAGGGAAAGAGTGTGCGATAGACTTCGACTCCGTCAAATTTCTAGGTTACAAGGCTGCTTCCACAAGGATCGTACCGTTGCAAGATAAGGTGTAGGCTGTCCTGGACGAAGCGTAACCCATGTCTTCAGGCAACTACGGAGTTGCGAGGGGTTAGCCGACTTTTATCAGAGCCTCATTCTACAATGCGGTCAGTTAATGCAACCGATGACAGACCCGGTTAGGGGCAACGCGAAGCAGCTGGATTTCACAGAAACCGCACCAGATGCATTCACCATGCTGGAGCAGGCCATCGGTAACATGACCTGGCTGCCACACCCAAAGCCAGCGGCCCTAACTGCTTCAGTCATCTATGCAGCAACCAAAGCCGTAGGTGCGGAACTGCAATATCACCTAGTCTGCATCCCGCAGCCCGTTGTTTTTCCCCAAAATTTGACAACTGGCCAAATCCAACTAGTGTATTTTTGGCCTCGAAGTCCTTTCCACCCATCTAGGCATCCGTCACTTAAGCCACATCTTAGAGGAACGCCAATTCACGGCGTATATCAGCCATGAACCAATCATTCACGCACAGTGTGCCATCACAGACAAATACTCTCTCGGAGTCCGGATGTCAGGACCACATCGCTCAGCCCACGAGTGATGTACGTCATATCTCAGGCGTCGATATTCCTTCAGCGAACGTTCTGTCTCGCATTCAAAACCCGGAACTCGGCTTCTCTGTCCCGATCAACCTGGAGACTCTTGCATCCGCAAAGTTAGACGATCCCGAGGTTGAGCAACTCGGTAGTACTTCATTGCTGCGGCCTCGGCCGGTTCCCATTCCTTCAGCCGAAGGTTGTGTAATATGCGACGTGTTCAAAGGCCACCCAGGGCGGGCGGCGCCGTCGGCTTTAGGGCGGCAGGTTTTCGAAACCTCGCACGGTTTTCCCATCCGGTTATGAAAGCGTCTACTAAACTCATTGGCGGCCGTTACGTTCGGCAAATTTCGCTACGCCACGGCTAGTTTTTCGTAGGCTTTGCCAATTTTCATCTTAGTTATTTAGAAATATTTCAGGTCGTTTGGGCTTCCGAGTTACTGTTGAGCAAGAAGCCTTTGGTTGAGATTGTTTGCTCATTGACCTTGCCCCTTATTTTTCAGAATATTGGTGGTATGTCATATGATCTATGAGGATGACTGGCGGGTAGACAGCACAAGGGTAGGTACTTATCGCTAATGCCGTTTACTCTGTAGCTGACTCCAGGTTTCTCACGCTAGTTATAGCGTACTAGTAGCTTGGATAAGAGAAGGACTCCTAGAACATGGCAATGGTGAAACGTTTTCTAAAAGTTTCAGATGAAATGTTTCTAAATAACTAAGATGAAAATTGGCAAAACCTACGAAAATCTAGCCGTGGCGTAGCGAAATTTGCCGAACGTAACGGCCGCCAATGAGTTTAGTAGACGCTTTCATAACCGGATGGGAAAACCGTGCGAGGTTTCGAAAACCTGCCGCCCTAAAGCCGACGGCGCCGCCCGCCCTGGGTGGCCTTTGAACACGTCGCATATTACACAACCTTCGGCTGAAGGAATGGGAACCGGCCGAGGCCGCAGCAATGAAGTACTACCGAGTTGCTCAACCTCGGGATCGTCTAACTTTGCGGATGCAAGAGTCTCCAGGTTGATCGGGACAGAGAAGCCGAGTTCCGGGTTTTGAATGCGAGACAGAACGTTCGCTGAAGGAATATCGACGCCTGAGATATGACGTACATCACTCGTGGGCTGAGCGATGTGGTCCTGACATCCGGACTCCGAGAGAGTATTTGTCTGTGATGGCACACTGTGCGTGAATGATTGGTTCATGGCTGATATACGCCGTGAATTGGCGTTCCTCTAAGATGTGGCTTAAGTGACGGATGCCTAGATGGGTGGAAAGGACTTCGAGGCCAAAAATACACTAGTTGGATTTGGCCAGTTGTCAAATTTTGGGGAAAAACAACGGGCTGCGAGATGCAGACTAGGTGATATTGCAGTTCCGCACCTACGGCTTTGGTTGCTGCATAGATGACTGAAGCAGTTAGGGCCGCTGGCTTTGGGTGTGGCAGCCAGGTCATGTTACCGATGGCCTGCTCCAGCATGGTGAATGCATCTGGTGCGGTTTCTGTGAAATCCAGCTGCTTCGCGTTGCCCCTAACCGGGTCTGTCATCGGTTGCATTAACTGACCGCATTGTAGAATGAGGCTCTGATAAAAGTCGGCTAACCCCTCGCAACTCCGTAGTTGCCTGAAGACATGGGTTACGCTTCGTCCAGGACAGCCTACACCTTATCTTGCAACGGTACGATCCTTGTGGAAGCAACCTTGTAACCTAGAAATTTGACGGAGTCGAAGTCTATCGCACACTCTTTCCCTTTGACCGTAACCCGCGTCAGGACAGGGGGTCATAAATTGTACTCTGATGTACTTGATTTTCTGGCAACCAGGACGTCGCCAAGATAATAATAATAATAATACGAATGCTAGCAATGACAACAATTATAATGGTTTATTTGGGATAACCCCGATGGATGCTGCAACGCATGGTCAAAAGATACAATTGGAAATGAAGCCCGAATTCCAAGAGATTGAATCAGGTATGTGCACGATATTATATAGGAAAAAGTGTTCAAGTTAATCGGTTCTGCTTCACGCTAGCGGAGCATTTGTCTCCCTTGGTCAGTGTGGCCGTTCTTGAAATTTTTAGGACACCCAGCACGTCCTCCCATTTAAGCCCATCTTTATCGGCACTGATTTGATTCTGGATAATATCGACTCCTCCAGAACTGATGTAACTTCTCCCCCAAACAAGGCTACTTTCCCCATGAGGCAATGTATTCTCCCTCTGTGGCCAATGCCCCTTTTCTCAGTCCGGGCTAGACGGTTCTTCATAATGCGCAGGAGGCTGACTCTCTCAAATGCGCATTCCAAAGTCAGGCGGCGGAAATATTTGGGCTAATGGTCACCTTCCGCACCCTTAAGGGTTATTTGACCAGCCTGAGGGGCTTAGTTATGAAATCCCTCCCAGTGTCTCAGGCAGCCTATAAGGTGTGTAGGGTACCTGAGCGGCAAATTCCTGGCGTCGGCAAGATTTTGCATGACACCGAGAAGTGCTTTAAGCGAATCATTGTTTGTGGCTGCTTTCCCGGCTGGGATCACCCTCATGACACCTACGCCTAGGTGTGAAACCGCCTTAAGCTCCCTCCTACGCAAACGTCGGCCCACTTGGCTGGTAGCCAAAAGCACCAACCGGATACACGGCGCTCTAACTGAATTGGGCTCCATAGAGGCAGCCAAACGAATTGGTTCCCCAGCCTCAAAGCTCAAGGAGGAAATAAAAGGGCCCAGGGGTATCCGCTGACAAGCCTCTTCATCTGAGGCTCAGCATTGAGATTGCTAAGCCAGCAGCCTCACAGAAGGCCGATTCCAAGCCCAGATTGCTGCCTGTAGTGCAGGTAACCCGCCTTGAGGATCGAACTCCATATCCACCGTCCGTCGCTTCCCTACTCACTTCATCTCCCGTCGTTGTGAGTACCTCCAATAGTAGACCTAGTGCTACTAAACATCCAACGCTCACGAAAAGCATCACAGACCCCAACATTGCTAATGAGGCTGTGTAAACAAACGAGACTCACCCATCCCCGAGCCAAAGCACAAACCTGTAACCCGCTTCTGCCGGAAGCGGCATTGAGGAGGTTAACGCACCAGACAGGGTCAAGCAAAACAGGATCACCAGCAAGAAGACTCGAATCTATGGATCACGCAGTAGGCACAAAGGTAAACCACAAAAAGCAGCCCATCCTTTTTGGAGACTGAGGGATGTAGACCATCCGCCTGGTACGACGCCGCCCAGGTTACCAGAAGTTAAAACTTATCAGTCCCCCCAATAGTCAGCTTACCCTCTGGCTACCGAAAATCCTCAGCTCCCTACTCCACCAGGACCTCCTTTCCACCCCCAACTCTGCTTTTTCCCTCTCCTCAAACCCAAAACCAGTTGTCTCTCTCAGAAGGTGCTCAAGCGTTTTTACTGCAACGGCCTGCGTGTGCTGAATAAGATCCCGGAGCTTAGACAGCTTGCAGTGGATAAGGAGCCTCTAATCATATCCGAACTCTGCTGGGGTATGGCAGTCAGATAGTGCACTCTGGCCTTGTCCGAGACCATGAGACCCTAGAACGAGTTTGGAGGGCTCCACCAAAACATTATGAGGCCTGTGCCGCCTACCTCATTCCGTCCACCTCGCACTCCCCAGTCTCTATCTCCCTCACCCAAGACGCGTAGGAGGTGATCCCCTTTGAAGTTTCACCGTTTTGAATCAGGTCAGATTATTGCTTCTTCTTCGTCTGTCCCGTCTCTTCTCTCCAAGGTCAAAGCAGAAAGGTTTTTAAACCGAGACCACGCACTTCACCAAGAATTAACTTTTTTGCTATAGGGTTATTGCTCTGTGGAACTCACTTCTGGGAGATATTGTTCTCTCACAGAACAAAACTGTTTTCAAGAAAGAGCTGGATCTCTACCCGAGTCTCTCGCAGTAATTCCTTGTCCGAGGCGGTGAAATAGATGTCGTTTATTGCATTTCCTTTCCGCTATATGTTCATGAATGTCGCATCCTCATTCCACCTAGGACACTGTCCAAAGTGAGAAAACGCATGATGTTATGTGTATTTTTTTGTTAACGCCCCCAATTCTTCCCCCCATTTCTTTTTACTCTCTTTTCAGCTAGGTGAATCTGACAGACGATCAAAGATTTCCTCGAGGACCGGGGAAACTGAGCTCAAAGCCTCCAACCCTTATAGTACTTCGAGACTTCAAGACTTATGGTGGGGCCCGGCAAAATTTGAACTTAAGGTCGGGTGGCCAACCCGCCAAATCAGAGCAGAGCCGGTTAAAAGTGGTGGACTTTTACTCAATTAATACGAAAAAGGGGACTGCTTAACGAAGGAATCAAATAAAATTGATGCAAATTTTGTTCACCTTGAGGAAAAAGAAGTTTCCAAGCGAGACATAAACCAGCCACTTAGGATTGGGAATCAGACGATGAAAGGGGTGAAACTGCGGACGGATAACAAGAAAAATCCTTCAAAGATTACTCGTATGACGTTTATCGACCAAATATCGGCTGAGTCGGTTAAATACCCGGTGAAGCACTCATCTGTAGAGATTGCCTAGGTGGTGGCGGAAGAAATGGCCGGATGCAAACATGTTTTCGCTGGGCAGATTGCTTACTTACGGAAAAGTGGAATATGATGCACCAGCACGGAAATGGTAACTGGGCGACAGATCAGTTCGTGATGCGCAGCCATGATGGTAGCAGAGACAAGGTTTGCAAACGAGTTGAGTATATAAATGGCACTTAAGTATTTACGTTAAGACTAGCTTTATCTAAGGGCTGAACATGATGACCAGAGGGTTGCAGGGAGCAAAACTGTCTGAAAGGGTTTACCAAGATGGGACACATTATGTGAAAAAACAACAAGCTACCGTTATGTACAGTTGCAAGTTTGGGCAGTGAAGCAATTGACAGATAAAATAATGTCTATTGATGTTTTTTGTAAAAGATGGACCACTTGATGGCGAAAAATCAAAATACTGCAATACAGGTATCTGTCAGTTGTGATTATATAAGGGAAGGCATGGCTTTTGCGAAGTGAGGATATAGCGAAGCCACAGCCTTGTGCGGGCGAAACTTAGAGCCGATGGAAAGAGAGAACGGACTGTCTCATTATCGTCGACTGTTGGGATGTTTTGAAGATAAATACTCCTCAGTGAAATATACCGCTTGGACACTGTGGAGCGGAAGTGCTTGGCGACATTAAGTGTGGACTTTTTCAAATATATCGGTGAATGTGATAAAAGGGGCCGAGTTTTATCTTGGGGATTGGTTAAGTTTGCTCATGGGACGGGTAAGTGTTCTGGCTCCAATCCTCGGGGAAAAGGATCACGAACGGTAAGCCGAGTACGGTAGCTGTCTTTTAAATACGCGATAGTTATGCGCTAAGGAAAATAAACTTTGCCGAGCGTAGGAAGCGGTAAGTCGGGATGGCGAAGATCGAGACCAGTAGGATGGAAAATCGGTGATAAAGGCACATTTACAGCATTTCGAGTGTACCGATAGTGTTTTTTTCCGCAACCGGTTCTGGTGGGTGGGGCTGACCTTGCGCCACATACCCAATCTGAAAACCATTTACGGTGACTGGAGGTGCTATCCGCCACCCTAGCTGCCCTAGCACATCTTTGCAGGCTTCCTGCCAGCTCGATGCGCGCCCTTCAAAACGGTGGATCTGACCACGTCCCAAACCGGCGGGGTTGGCACAAGTGATACTGGCGTGGCCACACAGCAGTAGAGATCAAATAGTCTAGGAGCTTGCGATCAGGTTGCGAGGAGTCCTGGAGAGCAGGGTCAATGATGTAGTGACGGAATGACGGGCGGGTATCGAATTTTCAGCCGGAAATATGGGCCTGGCACTTTGCCGAGACATCAACGGGAAGATGCACGTCAGGGGTTGTTTGGGAAAATAGAAGTAGAAAATCGCCGTCTGGGATGCTCCCAGCTGGGATCAACGGTCAGTGGTAAAAAGAAACCTCTAGTAACTAGAAATTGGAACTACCTCCAAAGAATGCGGGCTACGAGAGGATGAGAGAGGACAGGAAGGCAGAAAATGGCAGAGGCAGAGAAGAAAAAGGATAGAGATCATTTGGTAATTACTGGTGGTCGCCGAAATGAGATTCCGGGTTGAAATGCCGGGGCGAACTAAGAGAAGGGGAATGAGCTCAGTTTGAACCGAGTAAAGTGAATTTGTCACGATGATGATACGGGATAAGAATTGTGGCTGAGTTTCCTCCGAAAGAGAACCTAGTACACGGGGCGGGAAAGAAGGAAGCTCTAGGTCTAGGGGTGAAGTTGCCATTTTAGTGGAACGTTGTCTACGCTGAAGATTACTACAGAAAATGATGGAATAAATAAACCTAAATGACAGTCAATAAGTAAGCCAATTATGATTATGCTGGGGCTATTGCACGTATGACGGAAAAATTGGACGGTGAAACTTTGGAGGGATGAGGGCTAGGGGATTCAAAGATGAGGTTAAAACCAAACTTAAAGTGATCACCCAGCAGAATAAAAAACGAAATTCTGCGTGAAAATGTGGAACAACGTTAGCTGTAGGAAGTGTATTGGGAACAGTATGGGGGGCATCATAGCTGTGGGCTTAATTCGGTTACTGAGCCACTTCCCGTAAGAGAACTGGGGCTGGGTTTCCTGCCCATGTTTGCGGAAGAAGTGTTAAAAGCCATAAGGCGGGACTTAATGTGGACTAGAGGCCGGGTTATTGGGAGGATACAAAGGGGCTTAGAGTTAATGACCCTGCTGGAGCCGTGGCACAAGGTTCAGGGAAGTTGATGGTACTCCGAAGAAGTGAAACGTGCAAGTGTCAGTAATTGGGTGAGGACTTAACCAGGAAACTTTACTGAAAAATCCAAATACCACAGGAAATGATGGATTAAATAAGCCTGAAGGATAGCCGATAAGTAAGCTGACTACGATTATGCTGGGGCTGTGGTACGTAAGACGGATAGAATGAACGGTGGAACTTTGGAGAGGTAAGAGCTATGAGATTCAGAGGTGAGGTTGAGACCGGATTTGGAGTAACCGTCCTATAGAACAAAAACGGATGTCCGCGTGAAGACGGGGAACAAAATTAGCTAGAGGATAGTATATGGGTAGTTAGTGGCCTCAGCACCCATGACATCATGACTGGAGACCGAATTACCCCGATGGGCCACTTCAAGTATAAGAAATGTGACTTAGCTTCCTCTAGAGGAAGACCCAGTAAATGGGACGAGCAAGAAAGAAGTTGTAGGACTGAGGCTGTAGCCATCATTTTGCATGGACTTTATCTTGGTGGATGATATGACTTTGTAAAACACAAGGTTGTACACGAAAGATTAATAAGACGAGTGGCACGCGGGAGCTTGTGTGTTACGCAGGTCTCCTGGCCCCTGGCTCAGACCGGCGTGTCAGTAACCCAAACCAACTTGGTACGCTAGCTCCTCCGAAGTGTACGGATTACTGTTGGATACGATTGTCAGCGCATCAAGCAGTTTGCTTAATTCCTCTTTAAATCTCGGTAAGCGGCCTAATGCACAGACATTTGGTAGAAGCTTATTCCGCGTTTGTGAATATTTAACAGTAAAGAAGTTGGAAAGTAGGCTGATTCTCGAGGACGGCACAATGACCGAACGACTGCTGTGTCATAACGAACACCTTAAGCTTAACGGGTCTCGCACCACATGGGAGGCTTTGCAGGATCTGTATTTAAATTGTGGGTGGAAAAACGAAAAATTGTTCATTATTCGTCGGAGCCAAAGAGGTTCGAGGTGTAGCAGGTCACAGCTCTGTTTATAGTTGAGACTAGACGAATAGCCAACTATTTGTTTAGTAAAGGTGCTCTGAACACTTTTAATGACAATCCTGTCATTCTGGCTCATGTCAGAGCCAACTATTTAGCTACACTCTAGCAATGGTCTAAAGTGTGCTCTTCAGGTAATGCGTTTACTTTCACGCAAAAGTAATATTTTGTGAACCAGCCCTATTAACCTGCGGGACTTAGCAATCTGAGTGTCTGTTTGCTCAGAGGAGCTGAAAAAACAGGAGTAGTATATGCCCAAGTGACTTTCTGATGATTTTTTGTGTATCAGATGACTACCTATACTAAACGCTTTGGGGGGGGGCGTGACACTTGTATGTGAGAATGCAGTTTTGTCCGCCGAGGATTTCTTACCCAATCGACACACCAGAAATCCATCAGCAGTAAGTCCTCCGATATTTTTCGCTATAGTATTACCTAATGAATTATGATCGAAAATGTACAACAACTTTACATCTTCCGCAAATAAAAAACGGAGTTCCATGGCGAACCGCGGTATATATATCATTTATGTACATGAGAAACTACAAAGGGCCCGACAAACTACCTTGGATCACACCGCTGGTTACAGGGCTGGGTGTGGAAATTGTGCCATCAATGTTCACCACTTGACTGCGCTAGGACAAGTACGATTCTAGTAAGGCGCATAGTGGGTCAATAATGCCGTGTTCCTTGGCCTTCGACAACAGGCGAATAGGAGACACCAGGTTGAGGTCTTAAGACATGTTTACAAAAACTGAGATCACCGCCTTACCGTCAATGGCCTCTACCGTATTAAGGTTCAGAAAGCTGGCCATACAAGTTGAGCAGGATCGATGGTTGAGGAAACCTTGCTGATCTTTACTTATTAGGTATTTTCGGGAGGCGATCTGTTAGTTGGACTTTTATTATTCTATACATAGTCCTCGATGCTACTGGGGTATGATTCACAGGCCGGGATTTGGCCGGGTCTTCCAGCATCCCCTTCTAATGAGTTGGAATAATAACCGACGTTTGCCGCCGCATAGTGTACAAATCAAACTTCGTGGACAAATTGAATAAATCTGATAAAGAGCCTAGGATATCTGGGCCTCCCAATTTGAAGATGGCCGATGGTAACGAGTCCGATCCGGGGTGGAAAGACGTTTTGGTGTTTGAAATTAAAGGTTCGATTTCGGAGGGTAGGAATGTTACAGAAGAAAGTGGCTTATATGAGGATACTGGCGGATTTTAGAAAAATGATGCTGCGTCACTGGATGGGGAGGAAACAAAATACGTGTATGGCGCCTCTGCTACCTCCAGTGGTTTGTCGAGGTATGTGTTATTAAAAGAGATATAAGAGATGGATAGAGGTAATTTGGGGTACCTCGACTTCATCAGTTTTGCGAGAATCTCAACTTTCTTGGAATGACGTAAGGTTCTGTGTTCCTGTTTCATTATATCGCTCTTGGAGTACAGTTTTATCTTTTCAAGTAAACCACCGAACTTTATAAACAGTGAAAAATCCCTTGTTTCAAGATGAACGCTTTGGGGTCCACTCAACTTCAAGTTAAGACGAGACAGTTTATAGCCTTTTGGGTGGATCGACTATCCCAGTGACGAGGTTATTATATTGAAATATTGTTCAAAGATAAGGTAGAGTTGATTTCCACCAGCTGGGGAACTGCATTTGAAAGAAGGTGTCCCAATTTTGGCTGCGAATCAGGGAAGGCAGTGTGTCTTAGTTAGCCTTGTGATATGGTCTATGCGGGAGCGTCGGTTGTTTATATTTTATGGCCACTCTGAAGCAACAGTGTACAGTTGAGCGATCACTTCCGGGTTGGCTATTGTGAACATTTGGTATAGTTTGGGTTAATCCTAGCTACAAGATTAAGTCGAGAGTGTGGTCGGGGTCTGGTTGAGGACGTGACATGCTGCTTCCATCCTCCAAGGTGAGTCGCAACCAAAACGGTAGTAAGTAGCGTGACGCTATGAGTGATGCCCGGCATATTTATGATGCATCAAAGTCACCCTCCACCAATTTTGGGCTTATCGTGAGATCAATAACGAAGTTGGGCGCATCGATAATTTGCAGGAAACAGTCAGAATTGGATCTAGGCGGGCGGTATACGCAACCTAGTAACGGCTCTTGAGGTTCGACTTCAACATTCAATCATACAGGGTCGACATTGCCTTCTACGGGGGGATTTGAAAAGCTTGTCACTCTGGGAGTTTCCTTTACACATGCCAGATAACCTCTACCACGTGGAAGTGTTCTGCTCTCGCTGAAGGATTTGTAGCCGAGTACCTCAACTTCCTCTGCTAGATTAAAGTCCGTTAACCAAGGTTCTGCCAATAAAAAGAAGTTATTATCGTTTATTAAAGCAGCTGATCGCATCCACTGGAGTTTGCACTCACGAAGCCAAAGCTACTGCTGTTTTACACCGAAGGCCCCAAAGGCAAGCTCATAGTCAGGCGGGAGTTACTATCTTTGCCATTTCGGTTGCCAGGAGGGTAAACACGAAAAGCCCTATGGTCTCCGCTCCAACCAGGTGTCGGTGGCAAGCTCCGCTGACACTTCACTCCACAGTCGCCTCAAGAACTTGAAAGACAAGGCTACCGGCTTGTGGTTTCTAATTGCCACGGGGATGGTGGAAGCAATGAAATTGCCGGTTTGCCACAGCGGTCACACTGCAGGCCAACAGGGGCACTCCAATCCCGAATTACGGTAATCAGTTCCTCACCCTAGACCTTGGCAGCGTCTTCCTTCCTCATGGGTTTTCGTTGTTGCCGAACTGCACCGGGCCTTTGGGACTCAGATGCTTTAAGAAGTCAGTCCAGTAGTCCACCCGGTAAGCGGCATCGCGTATTTTGAGTCACATCGGATTTCCTTGTTGGTTTCCTGAGTCAAGCTCAGTCGCCAGCAATTCTCATGTCAGTTCCCACGTCCGAACCAGAATTTGGTATTCTATCCAATGAATACGCCAATCTTGTCCGTTCATTAACCAACCCGCCTCCAACCCCGACTGACGTGGCCAATCACGCTGTCACAGGAACCTCCGATCCACTCCCAACCCCGAAGGTTAACTCCAGACAAGCTCCGTGCAGCCCACTCCAAGTTCCAACATATGCTCAACTTGGCTATCATCCAGCCTTCTAACAGTCCGCAGACATCACTTCTACACATGGCTCGAAGCGGTCACCTGACGACTGAAAACCGTGTGGAGATTATCGATCACTTAGCGGAGTGACGAAGCCCGGCCACTTTCCCATTCCGCACATCACGGACCTCACAGCTGGTTCGGACGGTGAGGTAATTTTCAGCCGGAGAGGGGAACGCATTCATTGCACTTTTTTAACTTACCACCGCAACTTTACTGTCAGTGTGTTCTTCTCGGGTCCACGTACCAACAATGCGTTGCTCAAAGTCAGCCGTGGATCGTTTATTACGGCATGGACTGAATTGCACAGCCAAAAGTTTCCTGAAACAAGCCCCCTTGAAAAGTTGCTCTTTTCTTCAATGGTTGGTGTTCACCTTTGCCTGACTCTCTTGTCCCAGGTTCAAACTCAGCGGCCTTATCGCCCTTTTTCTTTTACCTTTCTGTAAACTCGAGCCGTGCCGCGTGGATAACTATCCGTCATTTACTAATACTCACCGATCTGTACATATGCTCGCAGTATGCTATGATCCCACTCCACTTGACTTCCGTATGCTCCTGCCATCTCATAATCCTCAGGGGAAGGCAGCACGTTCACTTTCACATAAAAAGGCCTCACCTTACTTATTTTATTTTCATCATTTTTACCATCCTCACCCATAGCTGGTACAACCACTAAGCTGCTCTCTTCTATCTTCATTCCCCTTTCAGATCCTTTCCCATTCCATCCTCTCCTGTTCTTGGTCCTCAACTGCACCACCCTTCCCTTTTGCCACCTACCAACTCAATTATTTTCACTCCGGCTAAGCTTGCGCTTAATATCTCTACCTAACATCCGCCACCATGCAGCTACCCTAAACAACTACCGCAATATTTCCACCCGGTAACCTACCATAGATCTCTCTATCGGTTGTCAGTTACCAAAGATATTATTGTCTGGTTCCTATTGAAACGGTAACCATAACGTCCGGCTGGAACATTTTCTGGCTTGTCCCATCCCGGATTTCTTCCAGATCATGCTGGTTGTTTGAGTAGCCACCAGCCAACAGGGCATCGCCCCTGGGCTACCATAAGAGTTTAACGATTTGATCGATCGAACTGAGTAGTACTCTGCCTTGGATGGCCGCAGCTTACACCTGTACTCACGCTAGTCGACACTATATAAAGTATCACACATCGCTGGCTTCTCTGATCACAAACCTATCACCCTGGTTACAGTCCATCATGGCAGTCTCACCACACCGCACAGCGGATTCATGACACCAACCGACACTCCATACAGCCTCAACATCTATTTCTCGCAATCTTTCCAAGCGGTTCAGTCAATTTTGCTTCTCTGTATCCGAAACACTGACCGGAATCCAGCCCTCGCCGTAGCATTCTCAACCTGCTCTCCCCATTCCGTCAACCAAAGCCATACTAGCCTTTTTCGCCTGCCACCATGATCATTCGCTGCCTGGCATCGGTGACAACCGAGGCTATTATGAAATGAAATGCCAAACACCTGCAGTGAATCAAAACTTGGTTGCCTATTCTTTTATCACATATAGAAAATCTTATTTTAAAACTAATCTAAATTCCGCCGTCAATTTGGGCCTGTCTTTCTCAAATGGCTGCTGTTCTCTTCCCTCCTCATCATCTCCGCATGTTCACTTGGTTATATCTGCAGCGTCTTTTATCTCCAATAGATCGTTTCTTCAATGGCTCCTCTTTTAAGTCCTCTACTCCGCTCCCATGTACCATCCGAGCTCTTCAGCGGCACAATGCATTCCTTGTGAAGTTTTTTCCTTCATGTCCGCCTTCATATGAGATCCCATATCTCACTAAGGTTTACCTGCCCCAAAAAAGGTCAAACGTATTATCATACATGGTCCACCTGCATCTATACCACAGGCTTCCTCCAAAAATAGTTGCCCATCGTTGGGATTAATCTTCTCTATGTGCTGCTGGCATTTCTGATTGCACTCTGACCACCTCATGTGAGCTTTACTTGTGGCAACATTCTCCTCTCGCTTCTCAATACTGATCCTACGGGTGCACCGTTAGCGCAGCTCCAAGACCCTTTCTGGATATCTCTTTCACTCCCTACACTCCGTTTCTCTCTTTTCCTACTAATTGACTGGTTAACAAATTCCATGGATTGGCTTGCTCCAACCTCGTCGACTAGATCCGTCGCAGTCAATTTTCGGCGCCTTTTAGGGTACACTGTGTATTGTACCTACCTCTCCTTCCTGCTCATCCCTCGATGTCCGGTGCCAGTTGATTCATTGTTTCTTACATGCTCTCTACACTTAGCAGTCTTCGCATCGCCTTTATCAACCTTTACACCTTTAGCTAGCCTCCCACAGCGTCCTCTTCCGGAAATCAAAGCTAACTTATAGTTGCCGCGTTAGCCATCTCCAATTCAGTTCACACAAACACCGCCTAGCTTTATTGTACTACTAATGCACTTGTGCGAATCTCATACTTCAGATTTGTGAATGCCTTATACCGCTCTGTATTGCTATATTTTATGGTCATGGCTCACGGGTGCTTGTTGACCACAGTAAGGAAATATAATATAATTGATTTTGGTGCTGTCATATAACCAGTGCCAGCAGCTTAGACAAATATCCTCAAAATAGCAGTGACTATTCCCTTCGGTATTTTCGGGTCCCTACGAATGACGCTTAGATATAGCGATGATTCACAAACTTTCCACCATTTTGTTGATATGGCATGCAGTGGTTCGGATTCCTCATTCGCCTACCTTGTCGATATCTTGGTTGCCGGCTCGTTTAATGCAGATCATCTAGTTCGTCTGTGCGCACTTTGCGACCCCCTGTCCTGACGCGGGTTACGGTCAAAGGGAAAGAGTGTGCGATAGACTTCGACTCCGTCAAATTTCTAGGTTACAAGGTTGCTTCCACAAGGATCGTACCGTTGCAAGATAAGGTGTAGGCTGTCCTGGACGAAGCGTAACCCATGTCTTCAGGCAACTACGGAGTTGCGAGGGGTTAGCCGACTTTTATCAGAGCCTCATTCTACAATGCGGTCAGTTAATGCAACCGATGACAGACCCGGTTAGGGGCAACGCGAAGCAGCTGGATTTCACAGAAACCGCACCAGATGCATTCACCATGCTGGAGCAGGCCATCGGTAACATGACCTGGCTGCCACACCCAAAGCCAGCGGCCCTAACTGCTTCAGTCATCTATGCAGCAACCAAAGCCGTAGGTGCGAAACTGCAATATCACCTAGTCTGCATCTCGCAGCCCGTTGTTTTTCCCCAAAATTTGACAACTGGCCAAATCCAACTAGTGTATTTTTGGCCTCGAAGTCCTTTCCACCCATCTAGGCATCCGTCACTTAAGCCACATCTTAGAGGAACGCCAATTCACGGCGTATATCAGCCATGAACCAATCATTCACGCACAGTGTGCCATCACAGACAAATACTCTCTCGGAGTCCGGATGTCAGGACCACATCGCTCAGCCCACGAGTGATGTACGTCATATCTCAGGCGTCGATATTCCTTCAGCGAACGTTCTGTCTCGCATTCAAAACCCGGAACTCGGCTTCTCTGTCCCGATCAACCTGGAGACTCTTGCATCCGCAAAGTTAGACGATCCCGAGGTTGAGCAACTCGGTAGTACTTCATTGCTGCGGCCTCGGCCGGTTCCCATTCCTTCAGCCGAAGGTTGTGTAATATGCGACGTGTTCAAAGGCCACCCAGGGCGGGCGGCGCCGTCGGCTTTAGGGCGGCAGGTTTTCGAAACCTCGCACGGTTTTTCCCATCCGGTTATAAAAGCCTCCACTAAACTCATCGGCAACCTTTAATTTTGGCATGAAATGAACCGTTACGTCACCTCATGGGCCCGTGTCTGCGGCTGGCTTCAATGTCGAAAGTTCACAGACACGTCGTAAGCTAAATGTCCAAATTTCCAACTGTGACCTCACATTTCCAGTAAGTGCCTGCTGAACTAGTAGGGCTGCTTCCTCCGTAAGAGGCTAGGACATCCAATCTTACTTGCGTATATCCTTTTGCCAGATGGCCGTTATTTATACATTCGTACTGGGCATCCGGGGAAACAGCCACCAAAGCTTTCATGGAACGCTGGGCTGCAGCCTCTGGTTTTTGGTTATGATTACCATGGACAGCGCCTCACTTTTCGAGGTAGCCTCCAGTAGTCTTCCGCTGAGTTGAGGCACCTGTCGCAAGCACACAGCAGCCCACAATCCGTCAGCGAGCGGAAAGGTACAATGTTTTCTTCAGCAACTCATTGCAACCTTGGCAGCCCATGTAAACCCACATTGACGGGAATGTCTGACTCTAGTACTTTAGGGCTGCGATAACCCTCCTAATGCCAGTCTACAAATCACATCAGCGTATTTCACTCCCTCGCCCTGGTGAAGTGGTGGCCCCAAAGTCCATCATCACTTTTGAGTGCGCTGATTCCATCACGAGGCTACCGCACCAGATGAGTGAGCCGCACCTTCTGCAGCTTGTGAACAAATCACGAAGGCACACCTACAGACACCTCGGAGACGGTAAGCACTTTCTCCTTGGGACAGAGGAGCGCGCTCCACTGCCACCCTCCCTCCCCGGCTGCCAAGAGGTCCAGCACCGTCTAGAGGATATTGTTACCGTGGATCGACCCAAACCAGTTTTCTGGCCGAATCCTATCCGTCCAATTCCACCTTATCATGTTCTCCAGGAACAGTGACCACATCCCCAACGTTCCATAAGCCGACCGCGCCGACACCGGTTATCCAGATGGCAGGCCATTCTAACTCAATCCTCAATGCAGATCCGCCTCCATGGACTTCCAGCAGCGGGCGGGTGACCAAAAAACCGTTAGTTTTGCAGAGGGCGCTCTCATTCCCCGAGCAAACACAAAATCCTCAAACGTAAAAGAAATATTACCCCACCTTTGTTGTTCCTAACATGAAGTTCTTTCGAAGCTGCTGTCACCTACCATTTCTTCTCCACCGCTGATTTGGTGTGTTAATGTTCCGCTTATGCGCTTTCTTTCAGCGCCATCACTGAAAAGCTTGCAGCTCTAAGGGAAACTCAGTTTCTTAAG
Source organism: Fasciola hepatica (assembly GCA_948099385.1). NCBI lineage: Eukaryota > Metazoa > Platyhelminthes > Trematoda > Plagiorchiida > Fasciolidae > Fasciola > Fasciola hepatica. The sequence goes on along the minus strand of CANUEZ040000027.1, from coordinate 5,113,295 downwards.
CCCTTCCGCTAACAACACTAACCCGGCTGCCCTTCTTTAGGTTTTAGCACTCACCATCCACTGCTTGCCTCTCCTAGGTAACCACAAGCAGGATACTCGAATTATTGGAGAGGCCGAGCCCAACAATGCCCCACCGAGCGGAACCTGTACCACGTTGTTCACCAGGAAGAGTGGAGAGAAAGCTCCACTGAAATCACCGCCACATTTGCCGAAAAGTCTTATCTCCTGCTTTGAGCTCAACGAGTTTTTCAGGATGGGTAGCCAGCCACAGCGGCTCCCCCCAGTGTCTCGATTTGAGAGCTAACAGTGGCATTCTAAAGTACGTAACTGTTTTCCCTAGCTTTTTTCAGCCTCTCTTCTCGGGGGACCCATGATTTCAAATCATTTTTACCGCAAATAAAATGGTTTCAGTCAGTCACTTCCTTTTATCCTTCAAAGAAGCATTCACTTCAAGGTTGCTTCCACGTTTCGTCTGTTGCCGTGCTTTTTGTCCATCAGGTGAATGGATGTAATCCACAGGCGATAATATTGGTGGTTCAAAAACCACGCAGTAGCGATCCGAACCCACGAAAATTTCAAAGTAATGGGGAACGGTCACTTATTTATTTCAATGGCGCTATCACGTGTGAAACATTGGTTCTCTCGCCAGACTCCCAAATGTAAGCCCTTCTTGCGGGTAATTTTCCGGGCAAGTGAGCTGCTTGGTGATTGGCCCATCCAGCCCCACCTACCACTTGTTTGGCTTCGCGTTTCGCGCACTTGGAAAAGGTCAACCCCACTTCCGACAAGCCTCCTCGGCACAACCCAGCTTGGGGTCTCAGTACTCAGGCCCAGTAAGAATACACGCGGATGGCACTCGACGGGCCTTCCAAGCTATCTTCCTCGACAAACGCGCTAATGGAAGATGAGGGAGTGAGCCTTCAAGTACCATACTCTTTATTCTGCCCCGTTAGTCTTCACGGCGTGCGAAGGCCAAAGTACACTGGATGCCAAACGCGTTATTATTCGGGAGTCCCTCTCGGTTACCAAGGGATTTGGTTGCACCAAAACCTTCGCAGCCTTGAAACTATCCTGATTACGCCTAACTCCCAAGTTAGCATACGCCTCACCCACAAGCAGCGTCGACTATAGAACAAATACACCAGTGTACACGCCTAAGGAGCTGCCTACGTGCCTACAAGTGCTATTGCGAAAACAATCCATCCATCTGCTACAAGGAAAGGTTTTTGAGAACGGTGGCCACTCCTTTCCCACTGACGGTACGCATGAGTAGGTTCTGGCAAGCCTGACCTTTTTCCTGGAAAAAATACCAGTTTTTTACGGGCTGGCTACCCGCTGCTACCGCTCGGCACCCCGGACTCGGAAAAAGGACGTTTATCTACTGTGATTGTCAGGGCATTCATCGGACCGTAAGGCAGCCCTGAAGACCAACTAATACATCTTCACCACCCTTTCCCTACCTCCAGCCCACGACAGACTACCGGTTATCCAGATCCTGCTTGTTGTTTTTAGTCTTTTGGTCATTTTTCCAATCATGTTACTTGTTCCGAAAGAAATGTACGCTGTCGCAGACTGACGCCTTGGAGGCTTCTCCTCAGTGTTCTAGGGGGAAATTTATTCGGGGGATATGGTCTGAAACATCGCTTGGTAGACGGTTTCAGTCTCCTTGAAAGACCGTGCTTCAGTAACAGCCCCTACTGAGCCCACGAAATCACGAGCGACATGGCATCCGATCGGTGGATTGAATCGATGAACCAGGGGAGAATCCTGCCGGCGGCTCTTACGCCTGAAGGAGTGGCCGCCCATTCCAGTCGGACCAGTGCGCTGTGTGCGAAGAGTGGGTACATGGGCTGGCCATCTACGCATTCTGTCTTTTAGAAATAAAACCAAAACAGCTCACAGGCGGAACTGAGTTCTCAACGTAATTCGCGGGACGGAATAAAAGAGTTACGTGGTGGGACTGTACTCTTCCGGCAATCCCCAGCTTTGGCGCCATCCCATGCACCTTTTCTCGCCCTGTGCCTTTTGTTCTGCAGGTTTGCATTGACACCTCTGTGGCTTGGCTTTGGCTTTTGTGACCGCCGGCAAAGCATCGCTCAATTCATCACTGCACTAGCCTACCGCTTTCGCACGGCATTCAGCTCACTAGTCCTGAGGGCCAGCTGCCGGTTTTCATAAACGATCGTACGATCTGCCTGAAATTATTTTGTTATTTGTATTCAGCACCAGTTTCAACTGATCAAACTTTAAATTGAGGGCTGCTGCCCCAGACTGTCGTGTTCACACCTTGCTGCCCTTTGGCCTTGGATGGATGCATTCGGTCCGCCTTCACGACTTCTGATAGAGCGTCGTCATACCGGTACCGGGTACGATCAAGTGACCGTTAGCTGTAGGGTCCATAGACTTTCGGGGTTCTGCGGGGTCGGTAAAAGTGCCGCAAGGCTCTTCCGGTTTTAGGCCTAATGGTCTATTCCAAATCCCTCTAGACTCTTGAAGTGGTGACTTGGTACGTGGAGGGGTTTGAACCACTATCTTGTTTGAGTGTCTTTGATAGAATGAAGGGTAGCCCACTGGACACTACCGCGATCGGGCGAAGAAGGAGAGTTCAAAGTAAGAATTTCGGCAGTATCTTGCATCTGGCATGGCCGATGAGCTAGCAGGCAGACCACTGGGCGAAGAGAAACGGTTCAGGCTGCTAGTCTTGGTTGCATTTGGATTCCTGTATCGCCAGTTGGCTGGAAGACAGATCACTGGACAGGGGGAGGGCTCAGCTTTGCAAAACTCAGTTCAGTTTGAGCAGCCCAAAAGGTTCTCTTATGGAAAATCTACCGGAAGTCAAATAACAAGGTTTTTGAACTGCTTTCCTTGCGAGTAGGGGAGTCCTGAAATAGGAGATACGAGAAGCTGACGAGCTTTCAAACTGGGTTGCTAATCAGAGCGCACTCATCCACCACCAGGGCAGTGGACAGTTGGAACAGTCTGTCTGGTGGAAGGATAGACCAGCAGACCGTCCAATCCTTCAGGGGAGTACGTCTACTAGATGGATGAAGGATGACACTGAGTTTCGTCTGAGGTGCGCTGTAACTGACGTTTTCAGCTATCGCGTACTGTCTTATTGAAGCTCGCGATGCATAATGTCTCCCGCAATTGGTGTGCAATACGGTCTCACGTTTGCCCCATATTTTTAACGAGGATTCGACGGAATACGCCGTGCGGAGGCGGAAGTATAACTGATGTGCTTATCGTAAGGTGCTCAGACAGATCGTCACTCCCGCCTCTAGCGGCTTGGGCGTTGCAGCTTGCTACGCATTTACTGATCTACGTCTCGCCGAGTTTTAATCTTTTTTTGGAAGTGGAGCGAGCTCAAATCCAAAAGAAGACACTGCATCCAGTTCACAGCCCATACACTCGAACGAATTCTGGAGGCCTGCTCAACCGTGACCATTGCCTGTCCTGTGTTAGCTGAACTGAACTGGAGATGAAAGAAGGCTAGCAAAGGTTACCCCATATCTCAGGAACTTACCGTAAGCGGAGAGATTGGGAACTTAGACATCCCTGTTTAGAGAGGAAAGGGATGAGAGGAGACCCAACTGGAAAACTCAAACAGCTGGAAGGGTCAGTGACAACGTGCCTCTCTTTGAAGTTGACGAGAACTCGGCTCTGAGGGAATATAGTCTAAAAGCGAAGGAACTCAGATCACTGTGAAGTATCCGGGCTAATTCCTCCTCTTTTAGAGCAGTAATGCGTGGACAAAACTTCAGGAAGAAGTAGGGTCTTCACAAGCTGCCAAGCGGTTCAAAGCTAGCCTTGAGAAGGCCTGGCTGTCAGTGTTTCCCACCCATCTTTGAAATCCATATTACCTACCTAACTCATTATTCATGCACACTACAATTACTTTTTAACTTTTCACTTCCGCAGTATTTTTCTCTGCGCATTCATTCATTTCTTCGGCTTCTCAATATACGTTTGATATTCTTTACTCCAGCTTATCTAAGTGATCAGGACATATTTCTCTTGCATAACCCGGAGAATGTTCCAGTTGTGTTCAAGCTTTTAGAATACTCACATTGCGCTCCTGCTTTTTTCCGGAAGCGAACCTGATTTAACGCTCTGCGATAGGATCCGCCAACAAAAGAAGCCGAAAAAGATCACATTCGAATTAAGGTGGGACCCTGAGGCTCTCGGTATCCAAGCCGTGAGTTTCATGACCTTCAGGGAAAAGCGCACCGCAAGGTCCAGAAGTTTCGCTCTTTAAAGCCTGATGGATTTTCCAAGACAGAGTCCTCTGCGCTACTGAAGCTGAACGGGATCCCTCTTCCACTTTCCAGCTCAAAGGCAATACCAGATATAAGATACTGCCAAGATTTGTACTTTGACCCTCTCCTTTTCCCACTGCCTATCTATCCGGTGAAGTATCTTCCATCCCACCGACGACGTTCAGGTAACAAGATTGTCACGATATCCGAGACCACTATGGCTTTGGCCTCGTACTGTTGTACTACCTCAAGGCTCCGACTTCAAAGCCGGACTTGAACTGGTGAGTACCATGCGGTGGGAATTCTCACTGCTTGCGTTTAAAAACCGAATTACTGACGAGTTCTGCGATTTAACTCAGGTTACCTCACAATATTAGGCGTACCGAATTGAATTTAGGGTGCGCTGCTTCCGGAGAATATCCTCATTTCTCTCGTAGTACTGCGGAGCAGTGTTCGGTGCTTCCGTGAAGTGATCTCTTCTCGCCGGGAGTTTCCTTGCATTTTTGCCGAAGGGTTATACTCGCAGGTGTTTAGCATTTTGAGTTTGGTTAAAGAGGGCATGAGCTAATTTTCCTAAACTTCAAGTGTCCTTTATTATATCACATGCTCCTGACCCGTGACTCCCACCTAGATGCAGAAGACTTGTAGTAAAAGGCGCTGAGTGTGGAGCAAGCAGGGAGTGGTTTCACCCAAGGTGTTCAGGAATAGCAAGGGACAGATATTCCCATTATAAGAGGAACCGATGGGCTGCGTCGGTATGTGTTCCCTGCAGGGAGGCTGCGGGCCTGGCCTTCAAACTGCAGGCCCAACAGCGGGACCAATGCCCACCAGGTAGTACCGCCAGTTTCAGCCCCGAAACACCGCAATGAGGTAGCAGAAAGTAGTTTGCGGAAGAAGTAGGCATGACTAAGAGGGACAGCTATTGAAGCCAGCAGGTGAGTTACAAGAGTTTGCCTTGCGGCCGTTGCCTCAAATCTCCTACATCAGACAGACACGGGGCCACTGGATTGACAGAGGCTTAGAAATGGCAGCCCAAAAAGAAGAGTGAGTGTAACATAATGAGGTACGAATCAGTCACGGCGGACGGTCCTGAGCTTCCAGTTTTGGAAGGCAAGGTGAATTATCTGCGAAAGTAGATCTCATCGATAGTGACGGCCCCAAGCCTCAGGCTCCTGATCCCCAATAGGGAGGAACCCTTCGTGAGGGGGTCGGAAGATGGGAGGGACATAAATACGGGGAGGGTCTGTGACATGCTGTGAACTGCACGTGTTCCGCACACTACTGCCCTAATGAAAGCGGATAGAGTGGGGGCACTGATGTCACCACTTGCGAACAAGGACAAAAGCCAAGCAAGACCAATATTAGTAGGGTTAGTTGATGAGTCCACCCTAGATAGACCATTGAAAGAGGCACCAGTTGTGGCCCGCGCCACCGATGGTAGATACCAGGTAGCACCAGACGAGCATCGAGTAAGGCCTGGTGGCCTAGCACCAGGTGGAACCCTGGAAAGACCATATGGGGCACTGGTTGAAGGCTCCCAAGGGCAGCAGAATGCCGTGCAAGGCTCTCAGGTTGTCCGGCTAGCGACAGAAAAGTAGCCGCGAACGGGACTGGAAATAGTTTCAATCGAAGGCGTGTTAGAAGATGGAAGTTTGCGGGTGGAGAACGGCGTAACCCTTGCCGGTTTGGAAGTTATGACAACCCCCACAGGGGTGGACTGGGAGCCCCTGGAAGTCCTAGTTAGTCATCCGGTTTCATGAACAGTAGTGGAAACCATCGAAATCTTGCTGTCGTCTCAGGTGTAGCGTTGAGCACCAGGCGGGAGCGAATAATAACGGACACCGGAACGACGGAACAAACACGATGATGCTATACATTAGGATTTATGGTATAAGAAACAAATGGATGAGACTCTCCAAAGCTGCCGGGGAGCACGACACTTCAATACTTGCCCTAACGGAAACATAGCCTTCCAAAAAAGACCATGCGCCCGGACTAATAAGTGATAGGTTCACTATCTATGGGCAGGATAGGCAACACGATTGCCGTGGAGGAAGGGCAGACTTCCTCATCAGGCCAGATACAAGCCATCTTCAGTCTCAGGCCAAGAAGGGCACTCCGAAAGTCCTGTTGTTCGCTGTTGCCGTCGTCCTTCCAGACAGAACTGCTAAGGTTGTCTGTGTCCATAGGGCCCCAAGTAGGAACCACGACGAGGATGTTCGCCTGCCGACTGAATCGGTTAAGGACGTAAAAAACCCTCGTAGTGGATCACTTCAACCTTCCGCACATTAGCTGGGCGGTTGGAGTCTGCACCCCGGGACAGCAAGAGGAGGCCTACTTAGAATGGCTGCAAGTTAGTGCTTCGCACCAGCATATTATGCAAGATGGCAGACATTGGTCTGGAGGCGCCACCCTTACTAGATCTAGCAATATTAAAGCTCCCCGGCAATGTATCTGAACAGCAGTACTGTGCACCGCTGGGCAAGAGTGACCTCCTGTGTGTCCAAATCACCCCGTGCATGCGCCAACCTAAGGTGTCTTCAAGGCTGGTCAGGAGTTTCGGTAGTATGGGCGTAGATGGGCTTAGATATAAAGCAAAGGGGTTCATGTAGGATACGGTGGGGTAGGACATCTCCGAGGAACTCTGGCAGGTCATAAACGGATCTTTCGAAGCCCCCCAGAACCAGTCGGAACCTTTGAAGCGAAGCAGTGCGGAGAGCAAACCAGTGTGGTGGGGAGCTGCAATAGCCATGGCCGCCAAAAGCAGAAAACGTAGCTGGAACCAGTACGAAGCTCCTGGCAGTCGGCTAGCCTGACCCCGTTATACAGAGCTTAGAAAAGAGACTGGGAGCCCTCTGCGAACTTCTAGGCAAGAGTTTGGGCGCAAGTTGGCCAAATGCTTAGGACAGCATCCGAGGAAGTTCTATGGCTACCCACAGTCAAAAGGATCAACAAGGGATGTGGTGGGTCCACTTTCCAATAAGGACCACGGTACTGCCACGAAAGACCAGGGCAAAGCAGACGCCTTGGGTGAATCCTGTGGTAATGTGCACACGACAGAAGGTGAGGTACCGGCAGGTCTCACACTGGAGCATCCTCCCCACAGTTTAACGAGCTAAATTTATCTTAGGGAATCGGGAGCGACTGCCAAAAGGAATTAAACGGCCACAGGTCAGCAGGCCCAGAGGGCATCCACCCAGCCGCCACAAAGTGGTTGGCGGACATCATAGCTCCATCGATGCAAGCTTTAAAGGTCCATGACGGACCAGAGTAAGCTACTTCAGGACTGGAAATTAGTGGCCACGGTGGTGATGCCCAAGAGTGGGCCCGAGATGGCCATTGTAACACACGCTTGAGCAATGCGTGGCCAAATTCACAACGGATCCCGAAATCAAAAGGCGATTTTCCGTGATATTCTTCGATGCTAGATTATTTAATGAACAGTGACACCAAACAGATACAACCCTTAATTATGAGATCACAAGGACTCAACAAACGAGAAACCGAGTTGCGGCGTGCGAGCGAGGAGCACGTGCGTCACGCAGGCCCATAACAAGGATATGACAAAGTAGCGTTCTGGACGCGAACAAACAACAATTGGTCCATAAAAACAGACAGAGCGTAAAGACATGTCAATGGTGTAGGCAAGCGACGTTAAGAAAAAAATCATGGATCTGCAACGGTTTTAGGGGGTTTTCCACGGCCGGCCGTTACAGCCATGGAAAACTACTTGTCGGTAAGCCTAGCTATCATCCTATGCAAAGCTTTTGAGAAGATCATCGGTGTGCTCATCTAGCAGCATCTACCGAAGCGTTCTGTGCTAAGCCCGACCGAACACGGACTCCTACTAAATAGACATTTTCAGGCCAATCTCGTGCTTTCTAGGTGGAGTGGATCGACAACTGATTGAGGGTAAGCAAGTTGAAGCGTCTCACCTGGACTTTGGCAGGGCTTTCGACCCCGTTAATCAAGGAATGTGCAAGATGGAGACTTGATGTATTGGCGGGCCAGTATAGAGGTATCTGGGAGGCTTCCTTTCCCACAGCACATCTTGCCTCAAAGCAGGGGACAGGCGCTCCAATTTGGTGAACATCAGCAGTTGAGTACATCATGGATCCGTCTCAGGCCCTATGCTATTCTTGCTGCTTATCTTAGATTTGGCATCCATCCTTCAATCGCCCAGTTTCATTTTTGTGGGTGACGCGAAAGTTTCTGGATCTCGGGGTGGGGTGATCTACGCGGGGACTTGGGAACCGTCCTGAGCATACAAGTGGTGCTCACTGCTCAACGCTGGAAAAAGCCTTTTGTTGTTAGGGGCGCCAGAAGGTCCTACTGTCGCTCATGACCAAGAGCTGTTCACCATAGAAAGAGTAGGTGGGGTTAAAGCCCTTGAGGCCATCATGGGCAGTGGCTTTAAATGGTCGGACCAATGCAAGGCTGTCGCACAAAAGGCTCGTGGTTAGTCCTTTAGACTGCGATCAGCACCGTCTTGCAGACGGTCGGAAATGTTCGTACCTATTTACGTGGCTATAGTACTACCTCATTTGGAAGGTAGCCTGCAGGCTTGGGCACCCTTCTACGCAAAGGACGCCGTCTACTAAGAGAAAGCTCGGGTTCAGGCTCAGGCTGACTCCGGGACTACACGGCTGACAGGCAAGATGCCCGGTTTCTTGCACAGATAGGCCCCAGCGATCCTCCGGTGCTGTGACAATAGGGGCTACAATTTCCTCGAGCCTCAGTTCATGTACCCGCCCAAGTATGGTTCATAGTTGGTAATAGCTGACTACCACGTGGACAGATAGTCAGTTAGATTTAGAAGAAAGGAAGCGTAGATGATAGATCGGATGATTGAACAAAAAAGACTTGGTCAAATACAATGAAAGAAGTGTGGAGCAAGGAGGTGCGCAGGGTGGCACAGAAACCATGTATGTAGGGGGAAGTGGCTATGGACGGGGCAGAACCGATGGGCAAATAGAAGAAAAACAAACGACAACATGAGGACAAAGGCCGCAAAGGTGGACAGAAACGAAACCTAGCAGACACAAAGTCTAACGAGGTGTCACCAACTCATGCATTACCGTGCTGTCGGCCATTACAGTCCATTAAGAAACATTCATGTCCACGCTCTGTCCAGTCAATGCTCGAACTCAACCACTGTGAATGCCTCGACCACTTCCTCTGACAGTTTAGTCCAGTCGTTCACCACACGTTGCATGAAGAACCGGACCCGAAGTCGTGTCCGAGACCCGTTCTTCTTCAGCCCAAATGTAAGGCCCCTCTGGTTGTAGCTTTTTCCAAAGGGCATAAGGGCATACGGGCGTTCTTCAGGCTGCTCCTGCCTGGGAGGATCTTGCACACTGCTATGAGGTCTCTTGGTTTCCTTCTCCCTTCCATGGAGAACAGGTTGCTGTACTCCAAGCGTTCCTCATAGGGTTTTCCTCTTAAGTTGGGAAAGAACCCGCTAAGTCTTCTCTGGATTTCCCTAGTATTTGCCTACCCCGGACCAGATATGGGATCCAGACCTGCATACAGTTCTCTCATTTAGGCCCTGAGTATGTCTTATACTGTGGAACAAGCACAAATGGTATTCTCGAGCTGTTCGTTCGACGAAGCTCGCAGAGCGGCCTGGACGGGGTTTTAACGGCTTTTTCACACTGGGTTTTGGGTTGGAAATCGGCTTTAACCATGACCCCCAAGTCCTACAACATGCACTTCACCGGTACCGTTACAGTCCAGCTCTCCGTTTCCGGTACTCTTAGTCTGTGTGCTAACCCCTCATGAACTAGATGCACACACCTGTGCATTTTCAGTGGCATGTCCCACCTTGTAGCCCGTTTTGGGCTCTGTCCAGGCCCTTCTAGACAGATTCGTGGTTGACCACTTCTTCTATTTTCGCATCGTCGGCAAATTCGAAACGAGTTTTCTAGACCATGTTCTAACTAACTTACATGAAGTAAGAATAGCAAGGGTCCGGGGACCGGCCCCTCGGGTACTCTTCAGTGCACGTGACCAGCTTGAGGCAAGCCTTCCCCTATTATTGCATGGAAGGTTCTGCCAAACAGACGTCCCCTTATCCACATCACCAGCTCGTGGTTTCTCTGTAGGCAGACCGTGGTCCACTGTGTCGGAGGCTTCCTGGAAGCCCAGGTAGAATACATCACCCCCCCCCCTTCCCGTGGTCTGTCCTCCTGGTCGCTTTTCCAGGCTGCACAGGGGGTTGAGCAGACCAGGGTATTTTCGCACGAATCCATGCTGAGATTCCTGTACAGAGCTGTGTTTACTTAGGTGCAGCACTACCCGATCCCCAATCACCCTCCCCATGACCTTCCGCACAGTGGAGGTTGGGTCCACTGGGGGGTAGTTTCCACAACTAACTCTGTCACGCTTCGAGTGCGGGGATGACCGTCGAAGATAACCAATCCTCAGGCAGGACACCGATTTCCAGTGAAGGCCCAATGGTTTCGCCAGTGGTGTAAGACGCTTGTGAGCAGTACGTAGCCAAATTCGAAACGAATCCCGAGATCGGAACGCGATTATCCGTGAAATTCTGCGATACTAGATTAGTAAATGAACAATGATATAAAACAAATGCGAACCTCAGTTCTTCTATCACATGGACTCGGAAAACGAGAACCAAATTACGGTGTGGGAGAAAGGAGCACTCGCATCACGCGAGCCCAAAATAGGATATGACAGGGTAGCGCGTAGGACGGGAACAAACAAACGTTGGTTCATGAAAACATGCAGTGCGTACAAACACACAAATATGGTATATGGGCGAGTGATGCCAGGGAAACCTTAGGCAGCAGTGTTTCTGGGGGATTTTCCACAACCTTTCGTTACACCGCCTACCAAAATCATCCCGAATCCTAGCAGAGTCAAGGGCGTGCAATAAGGGCGCCGATCATCTCTACCCCCTTAGGCCCTGACGTCAGTGCGCGTACCTAACACTTCTAAAGTCAGCATTCTACTCACGATTGCGCCTGACCTATCGGCTACACCGACGAGATGTTACTTTACATCTTCCACGAGAAAGGCTGACCGATGGTGGGCTTGAAGTGGAAACATGCTCTGTCCTCGGCAGAGCCGTTGTGAATTGGCCGCCTTTGCTTGTGTGAATGTGTGTGTTTGTGCGTGTGATGGGCGAGGTCAAACTTCGCTATGCTGGTAAACAGCGAAAGCTACCAACTAAGGGAGACATCTTTCCTAATGTCAATAATAAGCGAGGAAAGGTGGGCTCGGTGACGTGTTTGATGGGGGTCATGAAACATTAACTCGTCCCACTTACGTGTTTCTGATTAAGGGCGAGCGGGTCTGTGTGTATGAGTGAATCACAACTACTACCACGTACTGGAAAGGTCTTTTGTAATGTCCGTGATAAACAAAGAAAGGTGAGCACTACTGCAATTCAATTCTCGCAAATCGAGCGACGCGTAGACAATTCGTACTAATCCCAAGACCGGGACAAGACTGAATCGTAGTTTCCACGACACTAATTTGGGCTTCACTAAAGATAAAAGCATATAGAAACCTCTTGTATGCTGCCAAATCGATTGAACCGTAAAACCCGAGGGTTCGAAGCCTCTTGGCTCAAGCACGGCAGTCGGAAACGGTTCAAGGCCAAATTCTGAAGTCTGAAGCGAATAAACAAAAGCGCAAAAAAGTGGTGTACGGGTGAGCTCTTAAAATTTGGGTCAAATTTATTCGCATTAACAGAGCAAGTAAATCATTTGGGGGGATTTCCCGTATTTGTTCTTCACACTATGGCATCTTGTTGGAAGTTGGGGAGCAGAAACGTGTTCCGTGCCTGTGTGCATGATTGAGTGCGAGCGTGTTTGGACGCGCGAGCAAATCATAACTACTAGCACACGTGAGAAACGTCTTCTATGATGTCAGTGGCAAACGAGGAACGGTGAGCACCGTGACATGCGTCTTGGAGACTGTGGGGCAGGAAATTGTCTCGTATGCGCGTGCGATTGGGCGAGAGTGTGCTTGAGTACGCGTGTCACAAGTTCTACCACACACGAGGGGGGCTTTTATCCACGTCAACGACTAATGAGGAACAGTCTGCCGGGCTTCTGTGGTGTTGGCTGGTCCGTCTTCATTCTCGAGGAGGCCAATAAACGTGTATCTCACGGGTTATCATCCCGTTGGCGGTCTTTTTTTGACGGTTCCTTTCATTTCGTCAGAGCATCTGATAACTTCCATTACAAAGCCCAAAGACCAGGTGCTGAAGTGAGCGCGTCCGTCGGCGATCAACACTACATCCCCAACCTTGAATGGTCTCGCTTTGATCAACCACATCTGTCGAGCTTGCTGAGCTGATGGGCACTCCCGCAGCCATTGCCTCCGAAAAACCTTGGCAAGATAGTTGGCCTGCTTCTATCCCTGGAGGTAGATATCACGAAGGTTTGTCGGCCCTTGGAAACCCCCTTTTGACATTAACATCAATAGGTCGTTCGGGATGAGTGCCAGATGGGTGGGGTCGCCATTGATTATTGGAACCAGTGGACTGTTATTCAGAATTCTCTCGACCTCAGTCACGACGGTGCCCAACTTTTCGTCGTCGGGCGGCTGTTGCTCAATGATCGACAGCAATATTCGCCTGGTGGGCCGGATCATGCGTTCCCACGCGCCACCATGATGACTGGCCTGCGGGGGATTGAAGTGCCATCGTATAGCATAGGCCACGATTCGATTCTGCAGTCCGTCCGTGTTCATGGTTTTGTGCCAAAGCTGCGGTTCCCGATAGGCTCCCGTGAAGTTTGACCCACGGTCGGGGTATACGTCCGCTGGGATGCCTCTTCTGTTGGTAAGGCCTTGCAAGACCCGGAGGAAGGCGTCGGTCGTCATCGATCTCCTAACTTCCAAGAGGACCGCGCGTGACTTCATACACGTCGCGGTACATCCGTATCGCTTTTCCAACCTTTTTCGCTCTTGGCCTACAAAGGTCTGAAACAGTCCAGCCCGGTGTCAGTGAACCACCACCGACCCAGAGTCGCCCCACATTCTGCCAGTAGAGCCATGTTTTTGTTTGCTCGCTGCAGCACTGCGTCTTCTACTAAGCACACAACTTTGAAATCCGTGTTTCACAGCCGCCCTCCCCCTCCGTAACCGAAAGCGCTTCCGGATGACCCTGTCCCGCGACTTTCCCCGGCGTGTTCCTCTACGGCGTGAATGAGTTGAATCATTAGCTCCATCGCAGGTTGTCGAGCCGGTAGCAGTGTGGGATATTCCGTGTCAAAACTCTGGTGGGAGTTGGTCGGTTTGCCGTAGTAGTCCGTTATTGAGTTTGGGGTTTAAATGCTTCAAGTTGCTTTTCGGAGATGACATTCTTAAGTTGATTGGTATTTCTTCGTCGGCCCTCTCGATTTCTCTAGTGAAGGCCTCCCGTTGTATCATTCTGAATAAATCGTATTCTGCTGCTCATAATTCGCCGGAGATCATAGGACCCAACTGTACACGGCTGGGTGGGCGGAGCACTTCCATGACTAGAAAATGTCTCTTAAACCTGGCCAACCACACTGACGACCGAAGAGTCTTTATCCGGGAGGAGAACCTGACCAACCGTGAGAAAATGAAAGTCGATTCGGCGACAGTCTCAGTGATCACGGCGCCTCTGATCTCTAGTTCCAATTCCAGAGGGCGCTTTGATTCGAGGTATTTGTAGGAATTTCGGTCCCGCCGCCCACGTTTCCAGTTGCCGGAAGTTGGTTGCAACTAGGGAGCACACATCGGCCGGGTTATCGCCAGACTTAACAAGTTTCCACCGGCTGATGGCAGTTTCGTCATGGATGATCGTGAGCCGGTTAGCGACGAAAGCACTAAAACGGCTCCTGAAGTTGTTAATGTAGTACGGTACTATCGTCGAGTCGGTCAAAAAACTAGTTCACCAAATACAGAAGACGAGACATCTCTTCATTGTTTGTTCCACCCCTGCTGCTAACACGGCTGCACTGAGCTCGAGCAGCGGGATCGAAACCGAGTTCAGTGGGGCAACGCGGGCCTTGGCGAACACGATTCTCGTAGCACATTGTCTATCTCCCGTGCATTATTGTCCGTACATCAAGGTTCCGTATCCGACTTCGGATGCGTCAAAAAACGCATGTTGTAAAGTCCAGCCACCGGAACGTTCGAGCGACGCGTAGCAACCAATTTCGACACAATTCAAAACAAAGTCGATTCCAAATAGCTACGGTACTATATACAACAAGTTAATTAATTTTACAATAATCAAACCTCAATAGTGTTCCTTCTGGGCTCTTTCGCTCCAAATTGGAAAACAAATCAACAACTGCAGCTGGGTTACAGCCAAAGGTTAGATACAGAAGATAAGATTACCAAATACAGTCACAACGAAGTTCAAACTGAGCGACTCTCGCTCGAGGCAACGGTAGGAGTCCGGTTTGTAACAAAGGCTTAGAGAAATAAAACAAACAATCGGAATTCCAGCAAATATAGTTCATACGAATGATTAATGTCGTTTGTAACATGGATGCTAATGCATGGAATGGGGTTTCCTGAACTCCTTTACACCGGCCCCCAAAATCCGACCCGGATTTTTTCCCGTGCACCGCTAGGTGTGGTCGGCCTCATGCATCGGCTCGCCCTACGGTTCCCCAATACCTAAAACTGGTCACCGTCAATAGCAGCTCCCAGTCGGACAAGTGGATCAACTCTCAGTGGTCCCTCCCGGTTCGGCAGATCCGAAGACCCGCCTCCCACTTGAGGAAAGTTGGCCTCTGAACTTACAACACAAGTGTCCGGTTCGCCCCCAATAAGACAAATCTCTCTAATGTCACGGAGCACTAATCCTTCATTAGTTCGCACTGTTGCCGTTCGTACCAAGCCATCGTCCGAAACTGAGATGTTTTCGATTACTCCTATCGGCCACCGGCCACGCGGCAAAACCTCCGAAACTAGGAGCACTACATCACCCGATCTAAAATTGCGTTCTCGAGTTATCCACTTCTGCCGCTGTTGTAATAGTGGAAGATATTCCCTGATCCATCTCTTCCAAAACACAGACGCTAGGTAGTTTGCCTGCCTCCACTGACGAACCATTCTATCGCGCAACGAATCCGTCGGAATATCTCGTGGGTTCGCCCTCAGGATAAGCAGGTCATTGGGCGTGAGTACTGGCAGATCACGACAGTCCGACGTCAAAGGCACTAGCGGTCGTCCGTTTACTATCCGCTCACTTTCCGTGAGGAATGTCAACAGTATTTCGTCAGTCATCGGCTGCTCGTCACAAACTGAAAGAAGTACTCTTCTAACCGAGCGCACCATGATCTCCCATATGCCACCACGGTGACTAGCATGTGGAGGATTGAAGTGCCACTGCACGCCCCGTTGCAACAATCTATCGGCAATCTTATCACTAGACCAGTTTTCCATTAGGTTCTTCAATTCCCTTTGAGCCCCAACAAAGTTTGTACCGTTATCACTAAAAATCTCGGACGGTGCTCCTCTCCTCGACATGAAACGCAGTAATGTCATGATGAATGAATCCGTGCTTAGAGAATAAGAAACTTCAATATGTACCGCACGCATCTGGAGACAGGTGAAGATGCATCCATATCGTTTCTCCATGCTGCGCCCATGTTTAACCGCAAATGGGCCGAAGTAATCTATTCCGACGTACTTGAACGGAAACCAACCTTGTTGGACTCTAATGGCTGGTAGAGGAGCCATCATCTGTTTGCCCACAACCGCCAAATGCTTCCGGCATTTCCAACATCCTCCAAGTACTCGCTTGACGGCAGCTCCCCCCTGTACAATCCAAAATGTTTGCGAAGTTCCGCGAGTAACTGAGAAGGTCCTGCGTGTCCTTCCATCGCGTGGTACCATCGGATTATCGAGTCTGTAATCGGGTGAGTCTTGGGTAGTATCACCGGATGTTTCACACCCCGAAGCTGACTGGAGTAGTTCAGTCGTCCTCCAACACAAATAATTCCATTTAATAAAATTGGATCGAGTTTTAATAGAGTCCTGTTCATCGGAGATTTGTTAGTGCATAGGTTATTGCTCCTGTCTCGTAGCCATTTTAACTCTTCGCCATAGACCTTAGCTTGTACAATCATAATAACACTTTCCTCCGCTTTAGCAATGTCGTGTAACTTCAACGGCCCAGTTGTCAATCCTAGATCCGTGCGCCCGCCTCTCATGACTGCAACGTACATTTTAAAACGGGTTAACCACGCTACCGACTTCAGCAAGTGAAACCAACTGGAGTGCCTAGCTAGAAGTGCGTCCGACCATGTATCCCGCAACACTGTGAGAACTGTACTCGAAGGCTGCTTCAACTCAACGTTTGGTGGTGCTGCATCAACCGTAGGCCAGGTCGGCCATGAGGTTTCATCGCCCATCAGGAATTTAGGACCTTCGAACCAGCAGCTGATATCACTCGGTGATGTTGTGCCTCTTGCTGCCAAGTCTGCAGGGTTAGCCTCCGATCTGACATGCCGCCACTGCCAGGGTTCCGACCACTGATGGATTTCAGCCAAACGGTTCGCAACGTACGTACTAAATCTCGTTTTAGTGTTGTTTATGTAATGCAAAACTATAGCAGAGTCCGTCCAGTAGTAGGCCTTACCAAACTTGATTCCAGTTTCTTCCATGAGCATCCGAGAAACTCTAACGGCCAGTCTTGCTGCGGCTAACTCCAAGCGCGGGATCGTTATGGTCTTCAGAGGAGCTACCCTTGACTTAGAGAACAATAGGGCACAGTAGGGGGCTATGTCCCTTGAAACCATTCTGGAATACGCCACCACCCCATAGCCAACTTCAGAAGCGTCACAAAATACATGAAGCTGCACACCTTCGTTCAGCGAGTTACCTCTAATAATATGACGCTGAATTTTGAATGCGCAAAGTTGTTCCATACTTCTTAACCACTCATTCCAGCATCGTAGGGGTCCTTCTCCAATTGGATCGTCCCAACCAAGCTTCAAGCGACACAGTGATTGCAATAACACCTTGCCTGGCAGAATGAAAGGTGAAACCAACCCTAGCGGGTCGAACACGGATGATACTATAGACAACAAGCCACGCCTTGTTTGAGGTTTTTCGCGTATTGAGAATGAAAACTGGAACGTGTCTTCTATTGCGTTCCATTCTAACCCCAACGTCCTCTCCGGCACAGGCGCGCCATCATCTATTTCCAAAGTGGGATGGGCGAGCTCAGATTTTGGTAAAATATCCAGCACCTCCTTACGATTACACACCCACTTATGAAGCCGGAATCCGCCTCGTGATAGTAACTCACTCATCTGGATAGCGAAAACTCTCGCATTCTCCGGTGTGGGCAAAGAAACAAGACAGTCGTCTACATAGAAGTTGTTATACACGGCCGTGGAGACGTAATCCTCATACTGTCCTCCCCAATCGTTTGCCGTGCGACGTAACGCGAAATTTGCACAAAATGGGGAGGAAGTGGCACCAAAAGGGTGGGCATTCATCTGATATTCAACAGGATTACCACCTAGTCGACCATTTTCCCACCACAGGAACCTCAGTGCTCCTTTGTCTCTTGTTGGCACTCGAACCTGCATGAACATTTCTTCAATATCCGCAGCCAACGCGACAGATTCCTTTCGGAAACGAAGCAACACTCCAACTAAGCTTGCTGTCGTATCCGGTCCCTGTAGCAAGTAATCATTCAAGGAGCGTCCCTGGAATGCAGCCGCGCAGTCAAACACCACCCTCAACTTGCTAGGCTTTTTAGGGTTTGTAGCTGCGTGATGTGGTAAGTACCACTTTGGCTCAAAACCCATTTTTAGCTGTACATCGGGAACTAACTGGGCGTGGCCCTTGCGCACATAACCCTCTATTATTGTAGAGTATTTTTCAAAGAATTCAGGGTCACGCGCAAACCTTTTCCTCAGGCCGTTCAATCTCTCTTTGGCCACAATATAGTTAGTTGGAAGTCTCACTTCGGGATTCCTCCACGGGAGTGCAACTTCATAGTGTCCGTTCAACCAGGTTATGGCATTGGAAACCATATCGACGGCCTGTTTGTCCTCTAATGAAGGAGAGTTTTCTGACGCACACCCATCGCAGAATTCGGCGTTGTATAGTCGATCGATCTGTTCTGCTAAGGGATCGATTCCCCTCTCAATGTAGTTTACTGTTCTCGCAAAGTGTGGTTCCTGGTTTATCGGACCAAGAACAATCCATCCTAAAATCGTCCGCACAGCATAGGGTTGTTTTCTTTTGCCGCATCTTTGCTCTAATGCCCAATGTGCTTCTGGGACGTCGGCACCTATCAGGATTCGCACTCTCGAATCTTCCAGATTCCGTCTTTGGACGCAATGTAGGTGAGGCCAGGATAAAATGTCCGCATCTGTGCAGTACTGCACTGCTTGGATTGGTAACCTATCAACACAAAATGCTCTCTCTACATTCACGAAATCATTCTCTGACAATGAGTTCAGTCGCAGCTCCGTTATTCCCGAATTCCAAGTGGTAGTCCCATTTACGGTCGAAATCGAAAGTGAGGTCGGGGATGCCTTCAGGCCCACCAGCTCCATAATGTCCTTTTGTATTAGAGTCACATCAGACCCGCTGTCCAGCAGAGCGTAGGTCTCCACGGAGCCCCCCGGTCCGTCTACTCGCACTGGTAGCACACCTAAACTGACCCGACATTCTGGCCTAAGAGTAGCCGCACAATTATTGGTCCACTGCCCATGCCCTTTCGCACTGTCCGTACCCAGCTTATCCAGCTGCGGCCCTTGTGTTGTATCTTGCGTGACTTGATCGGCACCTTGCTTCTGTGCAACATGCAGTAGAGGGTGGTGCCGTTTCAAACAACCTGATGTTGAACATGGTTTTGAAACAGAACAGTTGCTGGACAGATGTCCACACTTGAGACACGAAAAACAAGCCTTGATTTCTTTGATCAATGCCCAACGACCGGGTATATCACGAGACAGGAATCGCTGATATTCCTCAAGTGTGTGTATTCCATTACATACCGAGCACCTGTTAGCTGCGACCAACAAAGTACTACCCTGATTTGGCGTGAACCGTGTCGCTTCTGGACGCGGGTTTTGTGCATAATTCCTCCAACTGGATGACCGCGAATACCCCTGAGCCTTGCTATTGGCGGCAAGTTTGCCAAACCTACTTCGAGCAATCCGTGCCTCACGGGACACTAGGTGCTGCAGATCTTGGAACCTCGGTTCGACTCCTCTTCCCAAAATATCATCAACGGTCCTAGCCCACAAATCCTGGAGACGCGTTGGTAGCACTCGAGTGATGCGTTCCATAGTCTGCAATGAGTTGAGGTCTGACATGCAATTCATCTGCGTGAGGGCAACTTCGCAGTTCAGCATTTTTAACGACAATTTGGTCAGGGCATCCGAATCTTCTGCCAGAGGCTTTAAACCTTGCAGCAAGCCGTCAATCAGTGAACGAGCCACTACATGATCTTGTCCATACAGATCCTTTAGGATTTCCCTAGCCCTATTGTATGCCAGTGTTGGAGGCAACATAACACATTCGGCAATCGCATCCCTTGCTTGTCCCTTGCAGTAATGCATCAAATAAAGTAGGCGCTGGCCATCGCCTCGAACTCTACCTTCGACGTAATATTCGAACTGTTTCACAAACCTCCAGTACGTTGACGAGCAGCCCGCGAATGACTCCAGTTCCACCCTAGGCAAGTCCAAACGATAATCCGCTGCAGGTTTCACCATTGGAACCAAGCTTGTTTTTTGTGGTGCGTCGTTCTGCACGTGGCAATCACCTAAGTAACGAGAAAGATGTTCACTGACCATTACTCCACCCTTGACTTCATCTCCGTTGACTAGATTTTCTTCTTCCTCAGCGAGTGCCAAACGCAGTTTCGCCATTTCCGTCTCATTCCTCACCTGGAGCAGCTTACGTTGCTTATCTAACTCTAACTGTTCTACAACCTGCTTCTCCTTCAACTCGGCTAACAACAGATCAGCTCTAGCTCTATGGGAAACCGAGCTAACCCTAGAACAACCTGATATACTAGAGCCTGAGCAAGAAACATGACCAACACCTACGGGCAAAAGGGTTTGGTTCACCTGCGGGGTATTGTCCTTTGATTCGGAACGGTTTGCCGATTTGCTGCGTAATTTCATGTCTCAGCAATTGCCAAGGATATTGAGTACTGTAAAGTCCAGCCACCGGAACGTTCGAGCGACGCGTAGCAACCAATTTCGACACAATTCAAAACAAAGTCGATTCCAAATAGCTACGGTACTATATACAACAAGTTAATTAATTTTACAATAATCAAACCTCAATAGTGTTCCTTCTGGGCTCTTTCGCTCCAAATTGGAAAACAAATCAACAACTGCAGCTGGGTTACAGCCAAAGGTTAGATACAGAAGATAAGATTACCAAATACAGTCACAACGAAGTTCAAACTGAGCGACTCTCGCTCGAGGCAACGGTAGGAGTCCGGTTTGTAACAAAGGCTTAGAGAAATAAAACAAACAATCGGAATTCCAGCAAATATAGTTCATACGAATGATTAATGTCGTTTGTAACATGGATGCTAATGCATGGAATGGAGTTTCCTGAACTCCTTTACACATGTAGTTCCCCCGTCTGTGTAGTACGATCAGGGGACAGGCGCAGTGGAATCAGTATCTCCCCTGGTTTCTTCAAAATGTTTGGAAATTCTTCCCATTGCAGCTGGTTCTCCCATCCAGTGGCTGGTCCAACTCGGCTTTCTTAGGACACAGCAGCTGCAGCAGGGTCTTTCCGGGTGACAGCCAGTGGAGAACCGGGTGGTGAGTTTAATAACAGATCCTCTTCCTCCCGTCAGTGGTAGCAGACAGGACAGGACGGCCCTTTACGAGAACAACATTTATGTGACCCTTCACGCCCGCCATCGGTCATTCGGTCTCGTGGAAGGTGTAGACTAGCCTCACGTCTATGTAGCCAATGGGTTAGGTGCGACCAGTAGTAGAACGTTGACGACGAGCATTAGACGCGCGCACTGACAGCAGGGCCTAGGCAGGTAGGAAGAATCAGTACCTTTATACCGAACCTTTGACTCTGCTGAGGATCCAGGAGGATTTTGGTGGGCGGTGTAACAGCCGGTCGTGGAAAATCCTCTTTTTACCCTCGCGATTCAGTGTTTTTCCTAACATCACTCATTTGCCTACACTATTGACTTGTCTTTACGAACTGGTTGTTTTTCTGGTCCAACTGTTGTTTGTTCACGCCCAGAGCGCTACGTCGACACATCCTTGTTCAGGACCTGCGTGACGCACGTGCTATTTGCTCACACGCTGCTATTCGGTTTCTCGTTGTTGAGTCCTTGTGATCGTATTATTGAGATTTGTATATTTTTTATGTCATTGTTCATGTAATAATCTAGTATCGTAGAATATCACGGATAATCGTCTTTTGATTTCGGGATCCGTTGCGAATTTGGCTACGCATTGCTCAAACGTTCGTTATAATACTCAATAGATCAATTTGGAACGAGGAAAAACACGCAAAATGCCAAGAAAAGGATCAAAGGCAGTCGAATCCGGACAGGAAATAATACGGCAAGTCTCTGGGGAGGTTTTGGGTACATATGATTCTTTAGTTAATGCTAGATCGCCTAGTCCTGTCAGTGCTAGTTCATGTGTTATTGAGAACAATATTGATCGCAAGGATGTCGATTTATATAAGCTGAGAATACCGGAACTAGAGCAACAGTTACTATCGGCTAGACTACAGGCGCAGGAAGCAGAGAAGTGTACACAGAAACAGCGAGAGCATGAGACCAGTGACTTCGACACTTCCGATAGATTAGGGTGCAATAAGATAGGGAACCCCATGCCGGTCGCCGACTACAAACCACCATCGATCGATCTGCCTAGAGTGGAGCTAACGGTTTTCGACGGGCGAGATGAGCAATACTGCAAGTTTGTCAAGTAGTTCGAGACGTTCGTTGAAAATGAGGTAACCGACACTGGGCAAAGGCTTCTCTACCTTACTCACTACTGCCGAGGCCGAGCAAGAGAAGCTATCGATGGGTGCACCATGCTCGACCCAGAACAAGGCTACACAAGGGCAAGGAAGATTCTGAGGGACTTGTTTGGCCAACCTTTCAAAGTAGCCCGTAACCTAATAGAGGGCGTGATGGTAGAGGCAAAGAGAACCAAGGGCGACGTCTACACCATGGCCGACCTGGTGATTAAGATGCAGAACTGCTCAATAGCCCTCGACCATTTAGGTTACAGGGCTGACCTAGACGCCATGCACACTTTGGAAGGCATAGTCCGTCACCTCTCTCCCGAACTACAGGGTCGGTGAGCGGAAGAAGCAGAACGGGTGAGCCGGGGTGACCTAGAGGCTAACTTCGAAGACCTGATTGAATACTTGGACAGGCAAACCAAGAAAGCTGACAGCAGGTTCGGCTGACTCATCCGGGACAGCAACCGAGCAAACAAGCCCAGTACTAGCCAAGTCCAAACCCCTGTACGGGAACATCCAAAGTACCAGCCTTGGACCAATACACACGTCATTTCACGAGATGCTACGGCGCAATCAAATTGCAGATAATGTGGTATTAGCCATGGACTACCAGAATGCCCCAAGTTCGGCAACGCCACAATAGACGAACGGTGGGGAATGGCGAGGATGGCAGGAGCATGTTTTATCTGTCTCAACACCACGCACCGGGCAGCAGCCTGTAGGACAAGGAATCGATGTGGTTACGAGGGCTGCACGGGCAGACACCATCGGCTGCTGCATCAGGCGAGAGTAACCATATCCGAGGCGAGTACCAGGCCCAGCGTGATTTGTTCAACTTCACAATCTGCCAGTAAACCGGTACGTTTAGGCGTAGTGGCCGTGGGAGTAGTGACTCCGACTGGGATAGTCAAGGCGTTGGCTTTCGTTGATAGTGGATCCGACACCACTTTAGTGAAAGAGCGGTTTGCCGACAAACACCAGCTGGCTAAAGGTGCGACGTCATTGGCAGTGAGCACGGTGGGCGGAACACAGGTAATGACTGTCGGTAGATTAAGGCTGCAACTCATCTCTCTAGACACTAACGAGGAAATCGAACCAACGGAGGCGTTCACTTCAGCGGATATCCCCATGCGAGCACCAAGGTCGGTGAACGCAATCTTGACTCGGTGGCCCCACCTGCAGGATGTCACCGTTGTAGACTGGGAAGATGATGAAGTGGATCTCTTCATCGGCTGCGACGTGCCAGAGGCGCATTGGGTGCTTGACCAAAGAGTGGGCGACCGCCAGGCACCTTATGCCGTACGCACGGCTCTGGGATGGATGTTATACGGTCCAGTAGGGGTACGCGGTTCCGTGAATTACGTATCCGCCGAAACGGACCGCATACAGTATAAATTGCAACGGCTGTATGAAAAGGAGTTTCATGACATTGGAGACGAAAGACCGATGTTGTCCCAAGAGGATCACTTCGCTCTACAAACGGTGCGGCAAGGCACTAGAGGCCTCAAAAATCAGTTCGAGGTTCTCCTCCCATGGCGCACACCGGTCGACCCGTGGACTGATAACAGAAATTATGTTCTCCAGCGATTACTACTACTAAAAGAACGCTTCATTCGAGACCAGAATCTGTGGGAACGATACGCGGATTTGATGAAGCGAAACGAGGCCCTCGGTTACGTTGGAAAGGTGCCTGTCAACACCTACAGCAAAAGGGGTATCTGGTATCTGCCTCACCATTCGGTTATCAACCCCAAGAAACCCAATAAACTGCGGGTGGTCTTCGACTGTGCGGCCAAGTTCCAGGGCAAGTCGTTAAACGATCGCCTACTACAGGGGACTGACTGGACCACACCACTGATCGATATTTCGTGCCGTTTCAGAGTGGGTAAAGTGGCTTTGTCTGCCGACATTAGGGAAATGTTCCATCAAGTGAAGATTCCGGTAGGAGAACGAGATGCGTTGCGTTTCCTGTGGTGGGAAGGGAGCGACCGGGACAACGCAGTGGTGAATTATAGGATGACCGTCCACCCCTTTCCGGAGCCATATCGTCACCATTTTGTGCAAACTACGCCCTCCGAGAATCAGCGAACAAACATGGCGATCTATTACATCGGACGGTGGTAGAAAGCGCCAGCAGGAACTTCTACATCGACGACTACCTTGGGTCATTCGATGATGTGGAATCAGCTCCAGAGCAGTTCATGGGTCTGACGCGACTGCTGGAAGAGGGCGGCTTCCATCTAACTAAATGGATGTCGAACGCTTCAGAAGTGCTGAAGGTCATCCCGTATCACGAAAAGGCCTAGAGGGTAAGAGATTTAGACGGCTCTCCACTTCCTATCGAGCGCACCTTAGGGATACAATGGGACGCGGAAACGGACGATTTTGTTCTCGAACTAAACGTTCCCGAGCTGCCAATAACCCATCGTGGCATACTATCTGCCGTCTCAAGTTTGTTCGACCCGCTCGGTTTCGTCTCACCATGGCTGCTACCAGGAAAGATCTTGCTGCAGCGGCTGTGCCGTAAGAAAGTTGATTGGGACCAGTCACTGGACCAAGGAGACCGGCCGGACTGGGAAGAATTTTTGAACACTTTGAAGAAATTAGGGGACATAAGAATCCCACGATGTTTGACTCCTGGCCATACGACACCGACTGGAGAACTACATGCCTTTTCCGATGCATCCGAAGTCGGTTATGGAGCTGTGGTGTACGGACGATGGTGCGCAGGAGATGGACAATATACAACAAGGATCCTGTTCGCCAAAGCCCGCGTTGCTCCGCTGAAGTCGGTCTCAATCCCACGCCTTGAACTCAGCGCAGCCGTGTTGGCAGTCAGGGTGGTGCAAGCTGTGAAGAGATGTTTCGATCTCTACATTTGGTCGATGAGCTTCTGGACGGATTCAACGATAGTACTTTACTATATCAACAACGTCCGGAGCCGGTTTAGTACTTAGTTGCTAACCGGCTCACGATTATCCACGATGAATCAGCCACGCACCAGTGGAGTCATATCAGGTCTGGCGATAATCCGGCCGACCGTGCTCCCGAGGTGCGAACAACTTCAGGCAACTGGACACGTGGACGAGAGGGCCAAACTTCCTGCAATTGCCCAAACAGGACTGGCCCGTGTTCGAATTAAAACCCCCTACGGAAGTGGAACTGGAGATCAAAGGCGTAGTGATAGCAACCAACGTCGTCGAAGCGTCATCCATTCTATCGCGACTGGTCAGGTCTTCTTCCTGGATGAAGACGCTTCGTTCGCTAGTTTGGTTGACCAGGTTCAAGAGAAATTTACTAGTCATGAAGGGGCTACGGCCCTCAGGTCGGATACGGGTCGGCCCGATAGGTCCCGATGAGCTACAAGCGGCAGAGTGCGATATTTTCAGAATGATACAACGCGAGGCTTTCGCCTGAGAACTCAAAGGGGGCGGAAGAAGTGGGGCCGACCAATAAAGACATGCCATCCCCAAGAGGCGAGCTGAAGCGTTTGAACCCCAAACTCATCGACGGACTGCTGCGGGTGGATGGTAGGCTGACCAACGCCCACCTGAACTTCGACACAAAGTATCCTATACTGCTGCCTGAGAGACAACCTGTAGTAGAGCTAATGATCCAACACGTCCACGCCGTGGAGGGACATGCCGGGGAAAGTCACGTGACGAGCGTCATCCGAAAGCGTCTTGGGTTGTTGAGAGGACGAGAGACTGTAAAACGCGTAATCCGACGGTGTGTGCAATGCAGGAGACGCAATGCCACAGCAGGCAAACAACTCATGGCCCCACTACCAGAATGCAGGGTGACTACAGGCTGGTGGCCGTTCAGTGACACCGGGTTGGACTATTTCGGGCCCTTGTGGATCAAGTGCGGGAAAAGACTAGCAAAGCGATACGGATGTATCATGACGTGCATGAAGTCACGTGCGGTACACCTAGAAGGCGCACATTCGATGACGACCGATTCGTTTCTACGGGCCTTGCAAAGATTTATCAACCGAAGAGGCGTACCGGCCGATATATACTCAGATAATGGGTCGAACTTTGTGGGCGCTCACCGGGAATCGAAGCGTTGGCACAAAAACATAAACAGTGACGAACTGCAGGATCGAACCGTGGCCTACGGCAAACGATGGCATTTCAACTCTCCACAGGCCAGCCGCCGAGGCGGCGTATGGGAACGCATGATCCGGTCCGCCAGACGGATATTGCTGTCAATCATGGAGCAGCAGCCGCCCGACGACGAGACGCTAAACACCGTCATGACTGAGGTGGAGCGAATCCTGAACAACCGCCCCCTGGTTCCAGTAATGAACGGCGACCCCACCCACCTGGCGCTCACCCCAAACGACTTATTGACGCTAAGGTCGAACGAGGGTTTCCAAGGGCCGGTCAGCCTTCGTGGGAGCTACCTCCATGGGTGGAAGCAAGCGAACTATCTGGCCAAGGTCTTCTGGAGGCGATGGCTGCGGGAGTACCTACCGGCTTTGCAGACTCGACAGAAGTGGCTGGCCAAAACAAGACCATTCAAAGTTGGGGACGTGGTTATGATCGCCGACGAACGCGCACATTTCAGCACTTGGTCTTTGGGAATAGTTACGGAAACCATCAAAAGCACTGACGGAATGATAAGAACGGTGAAGGTGAAGACGGCTAACGGAGTGCTCATTCGTGACATACGCAGTATTAACCTACTCGAGAGCGAAGACGGAGGAGCTGATAACCCTGAGGCCTAGTAAACCTTTTCACACCAGTCACCGAGGCGGATAAAGAAACACCATATATACCACACGGTCTCTGGCAAACACGTTACAGTGCTCGCGGTCTTTCTTTGACATTACAGAAGGTTCTTTCCGATATGTGGTGATGAATGCGATCCCATTGTACATCCCGATAAATACACACATGCAAGACGCACTCTACGTCCCGTAAACCCACCAAACATGTGACAGTGTTCGTCGTTTTGCTTTTCGTTGACGTTACCGAATACCCCTTGCATATGTGGAAGTAGAGGAGCTTAGGTCACACACACATGCTAAATTTGACTCGTTTTCTTGCCCCGCGGTCCTATTTTTGACATTTCAGAAAGTCCTCCCTTGAAGTGTAGTCATACCTGTGATTTCATTGCACACCCCGGCAAACACACACACACTCACACGCACACTCAAGCACATACATCCAGGACAGGACGGCCCTTTACGAGAACAACATTTATGTGACCCTTCACGCCCGCCATCGGTCATTCGGTCTCGTGGAAGGTGTAGACTAGCCTCACGTCTATGTAGCCAATGGGTTAGGTGCGACCAGTAGTAGAACGTTGACGACGAGCATTAGACGCGCGCACTGACAGCAGGGCCTAGGCAGGTAGGAAGAATCGGTACCTTTATACCGAACCTTTGACTCTGCTAAGGATCCAGGAGGATTTTGGTGGGCGGTGTAACAGCCGGTCGTGGAAAATCCTCTTATTTCCCTCGCGATTCAGTGTTTTTCCTAACATCACTCATTTGCCTACACTATTGACTTGTCTTTACGAACTGGTTGTTTTTCTGGTCCAACTGTTGTTTGTTCACGCTCAGAGCGCTACTTCGACACATCCTTGTTCAGGACCTGCGTGACGCACGTGCTATTTGCTCACACGCTGCTATTCGGTTTCTCGTTGTTGAGTCCTTGTGATCGTATTATTGAGATTTGTATATTTTTTATGTCATTGTTCATGTAATAATCTAGTATCGTAGAATATCACGGATAATCGTCTTTTGATTTCGGGATCCGTTGCGAATTTGGCTACGCATTGCTCAAACGTTCGTTACAGAGGCCAATAAACGTGTATCTCACGGGTTATCATCCCGTTGGCGGTCTTTTTTTGACGGTTCCTTTCATTTCGTCAGAGCATCTGATAACTTCCATTACAAAGCCCAAAGACCAGGTGCTGAAGTGAGCGCGTCCGTCGGCGATCAACACTACATCCCCAACCTTGAATGGTCTCGCTTTGATCAACCACATCTGTCGAGCTTGCTGAGCTGATGGGCACTCCCGCAGCCATTGCCTCCGAAAAACCTTGGCAAGATAGTTGGCCTGCTTCTATCCCTGGAGGTAGATATCACGAAGGTTTGTCGGCCCTTGGAAACCCCCTTTTGACATTAACATCAATAGGTCGTTCGGGATGAGTGCCAGATGGGTGGGGTCGCCATTGATTATTGGAACCAGTGGACTGTTATTCAGAATTCTCTCGACCTCAGTCACGACGGTGCCCAACTTTTCGTCGTCGGGCGGCTGTTGCTCAATGATCGACAGCAATATTCGCCTGGTGGGCCGGATCATGCGTTCCCACGCGCCACCATGATGACTGGCCTGCGGGGGATTGAAGTGCCATCGTATAGCATAGGCCACGATTCGATTCTGCAGTCCGTCCGTGTTCATGGTTTTGTGCCAAAGCTGCGGTTCCCGATAGGCTCCCGTGAAGTTTGACCCACGGTCGGGGTATACGTCCGCTGGGATGCCTCTTCTGTTGGTAAGGCCTTGCAAGACCCGGAGGAAGGCGTCGGTCGTCATCGATCTCCTAACTTCCAAGAGGACCGCGCGTGACTTCATACACGTCGCGGTACATCCGTATCGCTTTTCCAACCTTTTTCGCTCTTGGCCTACAAAGGTCTGAAACAGTCCAGCCCGGTGTCAGTGAACCACCACCGACCCAGAGTCGCCCCACATTCTGCCAGTAGAGCCATGTTTTTGTTTGCTCGCTGCAGCACTGCGTCTTCTACTAAGCACACAACTTTGAAATCCGTGTTTCACAGCCGCCCTCCCCCTCCGTAACCGAAAGCGCTTCCGGATGACCCTGTCCCGCGACTTTCCCCGGCGTGTTCCTCTACGGCGTGAATGAGTTGAATCATTAGCTCCATCGCAGGTTGTCGAGCCGGTAGCAGTGTGGGATATTCCGTGTCAAAACTTTGGTGGGAGTTGGTCGGTTTGCCGTAGTAGTCCGTTATTGAGTTTGGGGTTTAAATGCTTCAAGTTGCTTTTCGGAGATGACATTCTTAAGTTGATTGGTATTTCTTCGTCGGCCCTCTCGATTTCTCTAGTGAAGGCCTCCCGTTGTATCATTCTGAATAAATCGTATTCTGCTGCTCATAATTCGCCGGAGATCATAGGACCCAACTGTACACGGCTGGGTGGGCGGAGCACTTCCATGACTAGAAAATGTCTCTTAAACCTGGCCAACCACACTGACGACCGAAGAGTCTTTATCCGGGAGGAGAACCTGACCAACCGTGAGAAAATGAAAGTCGATTCGGCGACAGTCTCAGTGATCACGGCGCCTCTGATCTCTAGTTCCAATTCCAGAGGGCGCTTTGATTCGAGGTATTTGTAGGAATTTCGGTCCCGCCGCCCACGTTTCCAGTTGCCGGAAGTTGGTTGCAACTAGGGAGCACACATCGGCCGGGTTATCGCCAGACTTAACAAGTTTCCACCGGCTGATGGCAGTTTCGTCATGGATGATCGTGAGCCGGTTAGCGACGAAAGCACTAAAACGGCTCCTGAAGTTGTTAATGTAGTACGGTACTATCGTCGAGTCGGTCAAAAAACTAGTTCACCAAATACAGAAGACGAGACATCTCTTCATTGTTTGTTCCACCCCTGCTGCTAACACGGCTGCACTGAGCTCGAGCAGCGGGATCGAAACCGAGTTCAGTGGGGCAACGCGGGCCTTGGCGAACACGATTCTCGTAGCACATTGTCTATCTCCCGTGCATTATTGTCCGTACATCAAGGTTCCGTATCCGACTTCGGATGCGTCAAAAAACGCATGTAGTTCCCCCGTCTGTGTAGGACGATCAGGGGACAGGCGCAGTGGAATCAGTATCTCCCCTGGTTTCTTCAAAATGTTTGGAAATTCTTCCCATTGCAGCTGGTTCTCCCATCCAGTGGCTGGTCCAACTCGACTTTCTTAGGACACAGCAGCTGCAGCAGGGTCTTTCCGGGTAACAGCCAGTGGAGAACCGGGTGGTGAGTTTAATACCAGATCCTCTTCCTCCCGTCAGTGGTAGCAGACAAATTGTAAACATAGCCGAGAGCTTCGTTCCGCGTCACTCCTTCTGAGTATCGTTTCCACAGATCCTGATCTCGAAAGAAGCGTACTTCCAATGGCAGTAGTTTTGCACAGCACATTTTCTGTTACCAAACCAACGGTCAACTGGTGTTCACCATTGTAGGGGAACCTCAAACTGATTTAAGGCCCCTGGTTCCTCGCTGCACTGTTTTCAGAGCGAGGTGGTCCTCTTGAGACAACGGTGGTCGTTTGTCTCCGATGTCATGCAACTCCTTTTCATACAGCCGCCGCAGGTGATATTCTTTGCGGTCAGTTTCGGCGGATAAATAACTCGCGGAACCACGTTCCCCTACTGGCCCAAATAACATCCATCCCAGAGCCGTGCGCACGGCATAAGATGCCTGGCAGTTGCCCACTCTCTTATCAAGTACCCAATGTGCCTCTGGCAAGTTTCATCCGATGAGAAGATCCATTTCGTCATCCTCCCAGTCTACGACACTTAGAACCTGCAGGTGAGGCCACCTGGTTAAAACTGCGTTCACTGACCTTGGTGCTCTTATGGAGAGGTCAGCCAAAGTAAAGGCCTCTCTTGGTTCGATTTGCTCGTTAGTGTCTAAGGAGAAGAGTTGCAACCTCAACCGGCCGGTAGTCATTACTTGTGCTCCTCCCATCGTGCTCACTGCTAACGACGTCGCACTTTCAGCGAGCCGGTGTTTGTCGCAAACCGCTCTTTCACTAGGGTAGTGTCAGATCCACTGTCGACGAAAGCCAAAGCTTTGACCACCCCAGTTGTGGCCACCACTCCCACGGCAACTACTCCTAAACGTATTGATTTTTAGCAGACCGCGACGTTGGACAAATCACACTGGGATTTGTGCTAGCCTCGGGTATGGGTTCTTCCGCCTGGTCTAACAGTCGGCGGTATCTGCCGCGCTACCTTCGTGACCGCATCCGGCCGTTTTCGGCAGGCTGCTGCCCGATGTGTGGAGCTAAGGCAGATAAAGCATTCTCCTGTCGTCCTCGCCATTCCCCAAAGTTAGTCTATCAAGGCCTGATGAACTTCTGGCATTCTAATAGCCCATGGCTGGCGTCGCAGGACCTGCTTCCTGGATGAGCTATAGTCTCCCGTGAAATGGCGTGTGAATTGGCCCGGGGCTGATATTTCGGCTGTTCCCATGCAGCGGTTTGAGCCTGGTTGGGGCTAGGTTTGTTTACCCGGTTGCTGGCCCGGATGACTCTACCAAATCTACTGTCGGCTATCTTGGTTTGCCCGTCTAAGTATTCCGTGAGATCTTCGAAGCTGGTGGCACCGTTGCTCCGGCTCGTACGTTCTGCCTCTTCCGCCCACCGACTCTGTAGTTAGGGAGATGGTTAGCGGGCTACGCCCTCCAATGTACGCACTGCATCGAGGTCAGCCCTGCAACCCAAATGGTCGAGGGCTATTGAACGGTTCTGCATTTTGAACACTAGGTCGGCCGTTGCATAGACGACACTTTGTTTTTTGGCCTCTGGCATCACACCTCTTATTAGATTACGGGCTACCTTGGATGGCTGGCCGAACCGGCCCCCCAAAATCTTCCTTGCTCGTACGTGGCCTTGTTCCGGGTCGGGCACGGTACACCCATCCATGGCTTTCCTTGCTCGGCATCAACGGTAACGGGTCGAATAGAGGAGCCTTTGCCCGGGGTCGGTTATTTTGTTTTCGACGAAAGTTTCGAACAGCTCGATGAACTTGCAGTTGTGGTCAGATCGTCCGTCGAAAACCGTCAGTTCTACTCTTGGCAGGTCGGTCACTGGTTGTGATGTCTTACGTTCGACGGCCGGCTCAGAGTTTCCTATTATTATTTGTCCTGATCTATCGGACAGATTGTGGTCGCTGGCCTTTTGCTCACACTGATTCTGTCTATTCTTCTCTTCTGCCTCCTGAGCCCGCTGACTAGCAGATAAAAATTGATGTACTACGTCATATATCCTCAAACTAAATAGATCAACATTCTTTCAATCCATAGTGCTCTCAGCAATACACAAGCTAGCACTGACTGGGCTAGGGGAATTACCATCTACTATCAAATCAAGGACACCCAAAACCTCCTCTGTGACTTGCGGTATTACTTCCTGTCCAGGTTCCAATTGTTTCGATACTTTACTGGGCTTATTGCGTATTCATTCGTTCCAAAATGATCAGTGGAGTATTTTTATATGCATTTGAGCAATACGTAGCCAAATTCGAAACGAATCCCGAGATCGGAACGCGATTATCCGTGAAATTCTGCGATACTAGATTAGTAAATGAACAATGATATAAAACAAATGCGAACCTCAGTTCTTCTATCACATGGACTCGGAAAACGAGAACCAAATTACGGTGTGGGAGAAAGGAGCACTCGCATCACGCGCGCCCAAAATAGGATATGACAGGGTAGCGCGTTGGACGGGAACAAACAAAGGTTGGTTCATGAAAACATGCAGTGCGTACAAACACACAAATATGGTATATGAGCGAGTGATGCCAGGGAAACCTTAGGCAGCAGTGTTTCTGGGGGATTTTCCACAACTGGTCTTTACAGCTGGTGCCATCGGTTTCAGGATCGCATGGTGGACACCATCCGGGCCCGCGGATTTGGCCCTTAGTAGCTGTTTGATACAGCTTGTCACCTCAAGTTCCTTTATCTAGTGGTCCCCTATCGGAGCGTCTGCCAGGGAACAAACCTCTGGACAGTTAACCCCTTGATTAACCCAGCATACCTTTTGGAAGAATCTACACAGGTAATAAACTTTTTCCCTGTCTGTGTCGCGGCGCATCCCTGTCCGTCCGCGACTACCCTTGTTTCGCTCCAAAGGCGGCTCTCCGGCTGCAAGTACCCATAGTAAGCCTTTGGGTTTCTTTTTCACGTTTCCAACCCGTGTCTCTTCATAGTCCCCGTTACATTCGTTCTGAACGCGGGTGGCTCGTCTTCTAGCAGCCCAATACTGAAGGGGCTGCGATGCCCTTCCCTCGCACTTATCTAGGAAAACTTTCTCCTCACTTTTACTCGAGCCGGTACCCCTGCAAAGCTTTACCTGGTGTAAATAACCGCAAAGTGGCTTTCGTATGGCGGAGCTTGCTTTTTCATATTCCTAGTATCAGCTGAGTACTTTTTATCATATAGTCTAGCTTCGATGCTGCTTTCCCCTCCACCCCCCCCCCCATCTGGCCTCCTGATCGACAGGCTGGGCCAGAGCTTCGTCATTCAATAGGGCAGCTAGCTTTGCCCGAAAGATCCCACCGAAGCTTTCTCCTTTGACCGGTCAAGTTCTGCATCTCTGAAGTCATCCATGATAAGAAGCTCACTTCTGTCCGCTGTGGAGGTTCTAAGAAACCAAGGAAGTCCCCCTTCCTCGTCGTCTTCCACCGGGGGTCCCCTGTACACTCATCTTTTCATATTTTCCTACCACACCGGGGCTTGCCCACGGGTGACCTCACGACCGTAGCCGCGAATGACTCAACAACCATCGCGTCCTGAGAGAGCGGATAAGAGTTTTGAAGCCTATCCCTCAGGGATAAGGGTATATGCGGTGGATGGGTTTGAAAGCTAAGTACTGAACGGGTCCTTCCACAAACGGGAATTGCAGAACTGCCTACTTTTGAAGAGCTTGTCCCGGCAGATACAGTGCTCTTGCATTACTCGCAAGGCTGATGAAGCTGTTTGGTTCCAAGTTCCCTTTTGCCCCGGCTTTTTACATATGTACTTCGGATGGTTCTCGTGAGTTTTTTTCGAGTTCTGCGACAATGTCGAAGCCTACCACGACATCGTTTCCCCTTAATTTCCGGTTAGTGACCTGGCCGAGCCGTCCTTCTCCTCGCGTCTAGGTGTAGCGCAGATCCCGCAGTTCATCCTCTCTCAGCGCGAAGGTGGAAGGGCAACGAAACAAGAATTATGCCCAGAAAATCTCTGATTTCAGCCTTTCTCCGTTGGAAGGAAGGATACTTCGAGGGGGCCTTACAGAAAAATTCAAGGTATTGGATGGTTCTTCTGGCCTTAGGCCGGAAGGTCCATTCCGAATGGCTTTAGATGCCAGAACAGAGGACACGAGAAGAAGCTGACGAGCTTTCAAACTGGGTTGATAATCAGAGCGCACTCATCCGCCAACAGGGCAGTGAACAGTTGGAACAGTCTGTCTGGTAGAGTGATAGACCAGCAGACCGTCCACTCCTTCAGGGGCCCTAGGTCGTGAGTGGTACGAGATACTTTCTGATAGTGAGTTTTGAGTATGTTTGCTAGATGGATGAAGGATGACACTGGGTTTCGTCTGAGGTGTGCTGTAATTGATGTTTTCATTTATTGCATGCTGTCATACTGAAGCGCACGATGCATAATGTCTCTCGCAGTTAGTGTGCAGTACGGTTTTAAGTTTGCCCCATTTTTTAGCTGGGATTCGACGGAATACACCGTGCGGAGGTGGGCGCATAACTGGTATGCATGCCGTCGAAAGAATTGTGGACGCTCGTTTGGCCGTGGCCATTACCTGTCCTGTGCAAACTGAACTGAGCTGGGCCTGGAACTTATTGCGCGTTGTTCAATTGTTCCCGGTGCCTCCTGCCGGCTGTCTGGTTTTAGCTTCCTGGCATTTGTATGTCATTTTACTGTGCAAGTACCCGTTATATTTATACTCAACCTCTGGGGAAAATCCTGCCTGTTATGCAAGTCCGTTCTAGTCAAGCAACTGCCTGGGAAAATAGTTCTTTATCAAAGTTCGGTGTTTGCTTCAGTGCAGAATGTAACCGACAAAGATACTTCCCTATACTTGCGAAACTTTCTTAACTATCAGGTTATAGCTGCAGTCAGTGATTGGTGGTCTACACAGGCCCCCACGGCATACAACGAAGCTGAAGCCTCGATCAACTGATCAATGCGTGCAGCTTGTTGTCCAGATCTGGACAACAAGCTGCACGCATCGATGCGTTTCATTCTATTTATCTTACCACTGCTTTCATCTGGAACTGTTCTAGTTTGTGTACGCAGTTTTGATGGTGCAAAATCACCAGCTTATCAGTGGACGGGCATTCGGCAGAAATCCTCGAGCAACATATTCCTTGTAGCAAAATAGGTTCAAAACCGGTCCGAAACCGATCGGTTTTCGGCCGATTTCGATCGGTTTCTACCTTTGCGCCGGTCGGTTTTCGGTCGGTTTGTTTAGTAGCTATTTTAAACGGACCAACATTGAATTTATACGAAGGAAATTGACGACCGAAGCAATGTGCAATGCTTGGTTGGCGTTTCACTTAGATATATTGGTTTAATTCATCAAAATGCCCTGAAAACCACAGTATAGATTGCTCCATTTTATTTCCTCGAAAACGGGGAATAAGGACAATTAATCGAGAAATCATAACTTAGGAGGCAGAAAAGAGCATCATAATACGTAATTTGGGTTAGTGAAGTAAATCGACGTAGCATATCACGTAGTTCAAACGACTGACATAAAATGCTCGGAAACCGTTCAGAAAATCGGTCACAAGCCACTCAGAAACCGCTCAAAAACCGATGGGCGTAATGGTAAAAACCGATACAATACCGACCGAAAACCGATCGATTTCGGAGCGGTTTCTGGTCGGGTTTCGAGCGGTTTTTGCGAATCGTTTGAAGTACGTGATATGCTTCGGTATTTTCTTTCAATAACCCAAACTACGTATCACGATGCTCATTTCTATCTCCTAATTTATGATTTCCCGATTAATTGTCCTTATTTTACCCATTTCAAGGGAATAAAATAGAACAATATTTACCGAGGTTTTGAGAACATTTCAATGAAAAAAGCAGTACATTAAAATAAAGCGCCAACCAAGCATTACACATTACTTCGGTCAATAATTTCCTTCGTATGAATTCAGTGTTGATCCGTGGTAAATGGCTACTAAACAAACCGATCGAAAACCAATGTTTCGAACGGTTTGGGTGCTACAAGGAATGTGCTTCCTATCACAGTAGTTAGTTTTTACAGATTTATCGTCTTTGCTCAAACCCGAGACGTTGCAGTACGGTAGTTAAGTCAAGTTTCTTCGAACAGCGAATAGTTGATCGATGGAATAAACTCCCATCCTCGGTGGTGGCAGTCCAGACGGCCGCTGATTTCAAGAAAAGTTAGACGCCCATTAGGACAGCTTGTTTGAAGACCAGGTGTAAAGTGGCAGACTACCTCATGACCCCCTGAGTATTCGAACACGTATTGCTTAGGACTACACAAAAGGGTTTCACCAGTAAATAAGAGCTTAACCGTGCAGTGACGCTCGAGTGTTGATGATGCTGAATTCCAACTTCTCTAGCTGCCCTGAGAAAGTAAATTGAATCTCAGTTTGATAGACGATTCAAGCTAAATCGAGTCAACATATCTTCACATCTGTTTTTCACACTTGCACGACTCCACTACTGATTAAAATGCCTATGGCTACGCACACAGCATAATCGCTGCTTTATGAAGCACGACCATATGGGAAGAGACCGGTATAAATAGAAATACAAGGCAGCTACACTAGTCTTATTGCCGAAAAAGTCCTTATACCGGAAAAGTGATTCTTGGCCTAGCCAGAAGACAAATATTAGAGGCCACACTCCATCAGCTTCTGCGATCGCGTTCGTCAAGGGAGTCAACGAGGAAAGACCGCTGAGTTCCAGCCGCGTGTATTCTCACAGGGCCTGAGTACAGAGACCGCACGCTGGCTTGTGCCGAAGGAATGTGTCGGATATAGCGCCAGCGGTTGCCACGTGCGCGAAACGTACAGTCAAACAAGTGATAGGTGGGGTGTGATCGACTGATCACTATACAAAGGCTGATGTATTATACGCTCCTGTTGGCCCTCATCTTAGGCAATTGCTGTCAGAATGTGATGTGATAAAAGGAGCCATCGAGCCCTGACCGCGGAAGCCGACGAAATAAGTGAGGTACGATACTAGACTGCCAAAGAATATATGGCTTAAACGAGTACCGGAGGATATTGAGGAAGCCTAACGCCTGAAAATCGAGGGTCAGAGAAAAGCGAGATCAGCTCCCAGGCAGAAGAATGAAGGGATCTGCCTCCCTGGCATCACACAACAATCCGCAACATATTACCCACAATCACCCAACGCACGACCGGTCCTCAGCCTGTTTTGGAATCAAACTGGATATGTAGCAGAGATCGGTTTATGTGTCGCGTTGCAGGTAAAGTCCTAGTACGGTGAAGTGTCCCATATCTGACATCTTTAGTTAGCACATTTTCACTTTCACCAAAGTTATCATCACTGCTTCTTTTGACCGACTTCCAGATCGCTAGATTTCTCTCCCTCGTCTTCGTCTGTCCCCACTTGTTTTTTTTTCGTCCTTCAAATTCTCTACCACATCCCCCAGTCGTATCTGTAAATGCAGCAGAAAGACAGAGCCTTCAGTGTCATCCACGCAAGCACCACCATGGCGGTGTAAAGAGAGAACCAAATAAAGTAATCGTTGAGGTCTCAACTTCGACGCAGACTGCTTGTCGTGCTACCATGTCCCATGGTTCATCAGGGTCAAAGGTTGGCTGTACTTCTGCCGGGGTTCTCTTGTTTTGGGGAAGAGGAAGTGGGTGGTCAGACAACTGGAAATCTGCGGCATTGTCTTGACCACTGGAACGAATGCTGTTTCGTTTTTCTGTTGCAGCACGTAAGGATCTCTGGATGCTTGAGTGCAAGGAACTGGATGCAAATTTGGCTCAGGCCTCCATATCCTGTGATCTGATCTGATGTTAGGGTAAAGCTTTTGCTAACAATATGGCACCAAAATTTTGTTCCAGAATATCTGACTGAAATTCGAATTGGGACAGGTAACTAATTTCGGCCGCGAATGAAGTTTGCGTTCCGACGTAATTTTGTTCAAGTTAGGCACTTGGTTGATTATACTCCATGTAGCCACCAACTTCCCAAGTATCTCAAATAAAACTGCAAAGCTCAGACAACAAGTGGCTGACAGGGACTTCCACATATTGGGTGTCGCTGACACCTGACTGAAGTGATAACTCGGACAGCAAACTAAGCATTACCGGATACTCAGTGATCCGAAGATACTCCGACGGGAACAAGCTTGAGGTATTTTACTTTCTTAACGGAATCTTACTTCCCATATTCGTCATCTCTTTACGACCGATGCCCCTCATTGGCGCCGCTGGATGAAAATATCAAATAGAGAAAAGATTAGTTGTGGGTTTAATATACCGACCATCACGTTGCATATAGGAATCCGCGGCAATCGTTGAGCAGCTAAATAGTACCCATCCAGTCACGCACCTTTTGATAATGAAAGATTTTCACGCTCCTTCAGTAGATTGGCCCAACAATTACTCCACAGACCGCTGCTGTCATGGATGCAACAGATCTCGCGTCTAACTGGATTTCATCATAAGCGCTCACTACTTGGTATCGTCAAAATAAACAAGCCGCACCAGATGGACTTTATGTTACTTTGCACCGTGGGAGTGATCGTGAGACTCAATGGTTGTCGCGCAATCTGTCACTCAGAGCAGTGAGATATTTCGATGACTAATTTCGTACGGCTGAGGGAATATCTCAACTGGACCCGATTTCTTGGGGCGCCGATGTGGATTCCCCGAACCAACTAATGAAACAAACAATCTCCAGTGCAGATATCCGCTTGTTGCCGAAGGTAGCTATAAGAAACCACGTCTCATTCTTCGGTTGTTATTAGGGACATGCACGTCTGTTATACTTAAGTCCACAAGGTTTGCACCAGAAGCGGATAAATTCAAACCGTTTCGAAACAAGTGCAGGTCTAGAATTCTTGGACGAGCGAACGTGATCCCTTGCGCGGGCTCGCTCGAAAAGGTCTTTTTTTGATCATATTCACTAAACAAGGCAGGCCAAATCATGTGCACTAGCATCCTACCTGCCACCCTGGCACCCTGGGTACTTCATCCGAGCAAGTGACCTAGATATCGCGGGGCATTTTCGCTCTGTTAGAGTACATAATAACGTTAATCAATCCTAGTCCTCCAAAAATGTTGAACAAAACCTAATCAGTTTCCGTTTCCCGGTTCAGGACGTCAAATTGTAGCTCATGTTAATCCGTTTATCTCGATAGGTCCGAATAAAGTTCATCTCACAATACCAAAAGTATGCGGAGACGTCCTAGCTCCAGCTCAATTCATCCTTTTCCAGCGATGCTTAAACTGCGGCACTTTCCCAGGCTCAGGGATGAAAGGCATAATCACTCCAGTCTTAAAAAGGGCGACCAACGCCCCATGCAGCCACAGGTCGACAAGTCTAACAAATTCCCCTCAGAAAGTCTTTAAGCTCATCATAAAACGCCCCACCATACACCACACGCAGGCTAGTAACTTACTTTCCCCTCTCCAGCACGGATTTCTGCCACACAGGTCATCCCATCAACATGCTAGCTGTCGTGGATAGTTTGGTGCAGACCTACGGTCACGGTAAAATATCCCACACCATCTTCATGGATTTTGCGGAGGCCTTCGACGAGATGCTCCATACTTCCATGTTTTACAGACTGGGAGTGCACGGTATCACAAGTCAGGGGTTAAGAGCGTTTGATTTCCATCCCAGAAATCCGAAGTTCGAATCCTCGCCATCGCCGGTTACTTTAGTGGTAGACAGTATTCCACTGTCGTTCGGATCGTTACCACACCTGACCTATTGGGACCTTATGTGGTTCTCCACTCCAAGTCTTAGGGTCAAATTGACGGTTATCCCTAATAGTGCCGTGGGCCTTCGTGGCTATGAGCTATACCCCTTCCACTGCACTCATGCACAAGCGTGTGATAAAAAAACTTTCGTCCTTGAAAGCTTTCTGTCTGAGCACACCATTGTACGTGCAGACATTTCCTATTCTCCATTCCCAATCACTAGGATTTTTAGGGCCTAGTACTGGGCTCCTCACTGTTCTTTTTTATTACACTAAGTGGTTTACAACAGAGGGGCAAGCTACATAGCCAAAAGAGGCTTTGTAAGGGGGAATTTGGGTGGGAGGACGTTCACATCAAAACTAGCTTGTTCATACTGTTTCTGAAGAAAGGTAGGTGAGCGGGAAGATAAAGAAATAATGTTCAAATTTTGGTAGCCTGGGAGTAAAGAAAGATTGAGAGATAGACGTACGGCATCTTGAGACAGAAACCTGACAAGGACGACTGGTCGCCTGAGTACGAGAATGACGGATAGAGGATGGGGAAAGAGGAATTGCCAAAGCAAGCTCCGAAGGACAGAAGCCGAAATAGTATCGGTAGAAAAGAGGTAAAGAAGCAAACGCCTGGCGGTTTGGAAGCGACTGCAGATTAGAAGTTGGAAAAGGGCAGTCGACCAGCCGGGTGGCTTCACGTTAAACGCGATCAAGTTGAGAAAGAACCGAAGATGAAGCCCCACCCCACAAATGGCTGAAGTGCTCGAGTATGGGGCGGATTTGAGCTTCCAGGAAACATTGTCCACCATCACTATGAATGTCGATGAACTGACCGGCTGATATTCATCAATTACACCAAAGCAATCAGGGATGAATGCAGCCAAGCGCTGCTTGGTAGACTGGAGCCTACCGATAAGCGACGAAATGGGCGTCAGTGTTTTTTAGTGGTTCCCCGGATCAACCCTTTCGCAGCAGTGGGAGATCGCCAATTCGGAGAGAGGAAGAGCAAGTTACTCAGTTTGTGGTTAACCAGTAATTTATTCTTATCGTTTCATCAGCTAAATACCAGCAAGAGTGCTTTCCAATTCTTAAATCTCATTGACAGGACCTTCCAAACAAATCCAAAGAATACTTTCGGATCCTTTACGGCACATATACTCACGGTCTGCAAATGCGTCGGTACGGCCGGGGATGGGTGTTTCAGGCTTCGAGATGACAACTCTTCCTGAGCGCCTCTCGAAATGCTCCCGAATGAACGCGCGTCTCAAACAGTCTCTGCTGTGGAAGTCCTGCACACTGCCTTCTCTTGGAGGGGTTTTCACCAAAGTGTGAGGACGAAAGTGAATGCCCAACGCCTTCCATCGGGTTGGCTGACTGATAGTCAGTCTAAGAGAGATGGCTAAACCCTGATTTCAAATCAACCATGGATGGTGTATGAAGCGTAAAACGATATGTTCACCGGCATTTGTGACGGAGGGGCGCATTTGGCACCCAGGATTTTTGGCCTCATCTGAAGGGCGTATGAACTGAGCAATCAGTCACCGGCCCCCAGTGGGTTACAGACTCCACGTTTCGTCCCGCTGCCTTGCTTGTAAGCTTGGGATAGCTAAAGGCTCCGGTCGGAAACCTCCTAAAAACTACTTGTTT
This sequence comes from Fasciola hepatica, assembly GCA_948099385.1. NCBI lineage: Eukaryota > Metazoa > Platyhelminthes > Trematoda > Plagiorchiida > Fasciolidae > Fasciola > Fasciola hepatica. Next base: position 5,071,755 of record CANUEZ040000027.1, on the reverse strand, counting down.
TGACCTGGACAACCTGGCAATAATGCGCCCACGAACAAACCATGGAATCTGACTCCACCTCCCCCTTCCTCTCCAGTTGTACCATGTTTTGTTCCTCGGTACAATCACTGATTCACACCAACTCCTTGAACTTTGTTCCTTCGCTTATATCAAACCGAGGAGTTTTGCTAACTCCAGTGACAATCCTGAGCCCCTCTCTTTAAAAATAGATGAAAGCACCCCATCCTGTCCGGCAGGCTCATGTCGTTCAAGGTAATTTATCTCACGGAGAGTCTCCGCTGGGGGGTTTCTGAGAGGCGTAGCACTTTTGTTTGGGTTGACTGTTGTCTCTCGGGGCATCCTCCGTCTCCTTGGTCTCCATCATTCACCCAGCTCTCACCTGTAGATCTACGAAGCTGAAGCATGCATCAGCGGCCACACCCCGGCAAACCGCTCGACAGGCAGGCTAAACCGGGTTGAGGTTAACCAATGTCTGAAAACCTCTGTGATATGGTGTTCGACATGCGAAGACAGATACACCTGAATGGGCGGACGAGATCTACTAATCCAACGGCTACAAAAGAAAACTATCCGACCTACCCGACTCGGTATTCCTGAAGAGGCGAATAAGCCGCACAACAGGCCACCGGCTCATCTGGAACAACTCTGCTACCTTGCAGTCTGCACTTGGATGGGCAAAGGCTAGAGGTGCACCCTGGAACAAAATTACCGGATGTGGTACCATCAGCTTACTTCCTACTTCGGACTGGGCGATCGAGTATTACAACAGTCCCGAGCGGTGCTGGGGACACCGCCTCGTGCCATATTCCCATGAATCTCTATGAATAGTTTTGGAAACATGCACTCTGATCATGCTACGGCGTCTCCGGTAGGCGACTCGCCTCGTGCTCCAGTGGTCGAGGTGTCAATATAAAAAGCTGGAATATTCAACTGTAAGAGGCAGGCTTATATGGCTTGTTGGAATGTACGGACACTTAGACGTGGGCAGCCAAAGCTTCACAATGAGAACACTACACAACTACACAATCGATATAGGTTGTCTCTCAGAAGTCCGTACACCTAACTCCAAAACTCGGTGCATAGAAGTTCCAGTAGAAGAGGATTTATCATAGCGGCCCGACAGATAACTCCGGCTTCGCATTTGCCATTAACAATAAAGCCAACAGCGCAATGATCGCTTGGGAGCCGATTTCAGCAGGACTTGCGTTGGCAGGTTTCAAAGGCTCCCCGCAGAAATTAACGGTAATTGTGGTCTATGCTCCGACCAACGCGGCGGACAGCGAGACAAAGGATGAATTTCACGGTAGCCTCCAAGAGGTAATCAGTCGGGTCCAGAAAAGTGACATTCTGTTCACCACCGGAGACTGGAACGCTCGCACAGGTCCATCGGACTCGTCGACGCGGCACGTCCTGGGAAAATTTGGTCTTGGTCAGTGCTGTGAGAATAGTGAACGCCTGATCAGCTTGGCTGACTCTAACAGAATGGTCGTTCGTGGTACACGTTTCCAGCACCCTAAAACGCACTGACTGACGTGGTACTCAAACGACGGTCGCACTTCGCATCAGATCGACTATATCTTAGCGAGGTCTCGTTGGGCTTCGTCTGTAGAAAATTGTCGAGCGTACCGCGGCACGGAAACGCAAACGATACAGACCACGTTCTTGTTCGCGCGCGCTTCAGAATTCATCTCTCCGCACGCCTCAAGGCCTTTCCACCGGTCCACATAAACGTCGCGGCCCTGAAAATGCCGGGGAAACGCCAAGGGCTGTTAAGCGCAATCGCCACCCAATTACCCACAGTAACCAACGTATCACCGGATTCAACTCTAATAGAACAGTGGATGGTAATCAAATCGATGGTTAGAGAAGCTGTCTTAAAAGAACTAGGGAAAACTGAAAGGCGTCTAAAAGACTGGATCTCCAAGGGCACACTTCAACTGTTGACTAAAACACACAAGGTCCGGATATCAAGAAGTGGCGAACGCCGCAGATTGCAACGCGAGGCCTCGCGTCCCACTAAGGCTGATCGTAAGCGGTACTAGATAGAAGTAGCTGAAGAAATTGGGATTGCAGCAGGGATCGGTGACTTTGGCATGCTTTTCCGCCTCATTCGCAACGCGTCAATTAGGCGCAACAGGCAGGAGTCGCTCCCACTCAACACAGCCGGTCAGCTCATACCTGAGCAGAAAAGAAAATAGAGCGATGGGTAGAGCTTTTCGATCGGTTGCTCAGCCGACCATCAAATCACACGACGGCCTTATAACCCCCAGTTCTTGCAGAGCGGTACGATGTCAGTTGCGATCCATCAAGCTCAACTGAAGTCGCCGCAGTCATCAATCAACTGAGGAACAAAAAAGCTGCTGGAGATAGCATTCCACCTGAATTCTACAAGTGCTGCTTGTCGTCATTGATCGATACACCGCACACCGTATTTGGCTCCATACGATGGGTAGAAGTCTTTCCGACTGATTGGGGCACGTCTGTTCTGCTGCCCATCTCAAAGAGAGGGGACGAATCCGTCCGCGACAACTAAAGGGGGATCAACCTGATCGACTTGGCTGCGAAGGTTTTCTGCGTGCTGCTGTTCAACCGCTTCTGAGTTGCGAGAGACCGCCACAACCGACCAAACCAAGGGGGTTCCCGCCACAGTAGAGGTTGCTTGGACTAAATTTTCACACTACGTCGAACACTGGAGCACCACTACAAGTTCCAGAAGCCAGCAGTAGCTTGTTTCATCGGCTTTCGGGTCACTTTCGATTCATTTAACCGGGAGTGTCTCTGAGCGATAATGAAATCCGACGGGATGCCCGCTAAACTCGCAAGGTTTCTGAGAGGATACTATCCGTCCACCTGGGCGCGGGTCCGTATGTATGGTAAAGAGTCATCCTAGTTCACACTGACTACTGGCGTCCGACAGGACTGCCCTCTTTCACCAGTGTTATTCAACCACGCGTTCGACTGGACAATGAGACAAGCATTGACTAACTATCCCGATATCCAACTGAGTCAGGAGATGTACATCTCCGACCTAGAGTTCGCGAATGACATTGTTGTGCTAGCGGAGTCTCCTGCTATGCTCCAACCAGTCCTTGATCGAGTCGATTTCCCAAAGTCCACGGGGCTAGAAATAAACACTACGAAAACCATAACTATGTCAACTTGCCCAGGGCCAACAGCTCAACAGCTGTCCATCAATGACCAACAAATCAAATGCGTCCCATCATTAAAGTATCTAAGCTCTACACTGCTTCCGAACGGTCAGGCAAAGGATAAAGTAATACTCCGGATAAACAACGCCAGGAAAACATTTCTCCAGCTACGATGGGCGTTGTGGACCCGCAATGAAATCAGTTTCGGACCGAGGTGCGTACCTTCCGTGCCGCTATAAGCCCCGTACTCAGCTACGGCTGCGAAACCTGGCCATTGAGAGCCGAGGATACTAGAAAGTTGGAGGTGTATGATCACTGGTGCCCGCGTCGTATTTCGAAAACAAACTGGCGCGACAAAGTATCCAACGATGAAGTTAAAAAACGGTGCTGTGAAATTAACGAACTTTCCGACTTCCTACAAGACCGTCGACTGCGGTTGCTGGGTCATACCCTACGGCGTCCCGAGACGGAACCAACCAAACAAGCACTCCGTCCTGAACCCTGTCCTGGATGGCCCTGTCGCCTTGGTGGCCATCTCAAAACTTGGATCAACACTGTTGAGAGGGATGTAGAGCGCCTAGGCAACGGTCAGTCTGTGGTGCGCGCCAGTGGAAGAAAAACTGGGTGGCGATCTGCACCGAACTCGCTTCCAACCACCGCGCGTGGTCAGTCATGATAGGAGATATTCATGGGACCGACTCATCTTCTAGTAGGAGATAGTCGCATAAAAATAAAAGTAAGTAAAAGTAAAGACAGGGAAATAACGTTCGGCTTGACCAATAATGGAGGTACATGATCTGAAATAGAAATAGGTACAGTGTAAGATATGTTGACGAAACGCGGCAGACAAACAAGGAGAATTAAACGACGTTCACCCTGTCGAAAAATCGGGGTTTACAGGACGTTTTTTGTAGCGGGATTGCAAATATTTACTGAATAGTTTGCCTAGGCCTCTTGGTTTCATGTGCAGCATGGACATGTCCTCTGTTTGCTCTCTAACGGTTCTGTGGGATTACTCGGCAACGGGGCGATGGGTAGTGGGGCACTCTGTATTATGTATGACATTATTGTCCGACTCAGGTACTAATAAATGACCATGTGGCTTGTCTCTTCTGAATGTTATGGGCGGGTGCTATTCGGGTGTTAATGCCGGTGTTGCCCCGAGGGGCCAAATGACGAATAAAAACATTCTTTTCTCTCCCATCAGGCAGTTTCACAAGAGCGTAGTCTGAATTGGGTTCATACTTGGAAGATCGGTCCATGCGTTTTCGAAGTACAGGGCCGTGAGTTGTCAGTCAACTAGGCATAGAACAACCACTGGATGAACCGCGGGTAAAGCAAAAATCGTTCGTGAGGGCTGTGTTCGTTGCGGTACAGAGTGATGAACGGATGGAATGGAGTGAATTCAGAAGGATTAATTCCCATTGTGAAATCGTAGGGCCGGGGAGATGACGTTCCATGAAGCGCCTTTCAAACGTTCCTCTTGATCGTTGGCTTGTGGACTGTAGGCTGTTTTACGACTGATCGATACTCCTTTGCCTCGCAAAAATTGATACAATTCAGATAAAAATCCCCGCACACAATAAACAGGCGATGCATTCCGAATGCCGCAAACAATTGACAGGCAACAAATAACCGTAGAAGACGACATTTGAGCAGGCAAATACAGATGGGAACCTGTAGTACTCATCAATAATGGCGAGTAGATATAGTTTGTGACTCGATGAAGGCAATGGCCCTTTGAAATCAATACTGGGTCAAATGGTTGAGTAGCCTTGATAAGATGGCATGCAGGCGGTTCGTAAAAACTTGGTTTCGCTCAGCACAGACACTATACCTGGAAATCACGATTTTGAGTTTTTCTGTTGAGTATGGTGAGTCCTTAAAACGCGCGAAGTGAACCATACGGTTATTCCAAGATGACATGATAAATCATGGGGAGTTTTTGATGTGCTCACATTTTAAAGTGGAAGCACGTGAGCATTGATAAAAAGTATCAGCGCCCTGATTGCCCTTTCTGGCTCTGCATATTATATCGTGATGGTATACAGACAACTTCAGCCCCCATCTCTGGATCTTACCACTTTTGATATTGCTGTTTTGTTAACTATCAGACATGAAGGCTACGGATCGGTGGTCCGTGGTCAGTTTCAAACGAGTACCAAAGAGGAAGTGCCGCTACTTCCGAATAACTTCAATGGTCGTGCAAGCTTCTTTTATCATCATCATCAGCATCATCCTACAGCGTTAAACAGCAGGGCAAGCCCCACTGACCATTGTCTCTCTCATCATGTTGCATGTAGTATTAGAAAGAATGAACATACAAGATCGACAAAGAGTGGACCTACAAGGGTGGGAAAACGGAAGAACACCCTAGTAGCCAACACACGGAATACACAGTCTAACTGTACAAACGCACATCGATCAGTCAGTCCGAATGAAAAGAAAGTGACAACACGATCGCCACTGCTCGCGGTTCGCTGCCATATCCTTCAGTGTCTCCAGTCAACTGGTAGACGGATCTTTTGGACCCCAACCACGAAGACGTGAAGCACCTACTTTTCGTGTCTGCTGTACATTTCCTCATTCCTCACTGCCACGTCATCTGCTGACCTCCACGCAGTCTCTTCCACTCCCTAAAAGGAACGGAGAATAGGACACGGTATGGTAGACGTGTGTTTGCCATACGTAACACGTGCCCCAAACAGCAAAGTCTACTTAGCTGGATACGCTCTGATAGAACATTCTCTAAATTGGTACCCAATACTCGATTTCTGACCTCACCATTGTCTACTTGGTCATTCCGTCCAGTCTTACCGATACTACGCAAACATCCATGGTCGAAAACCTGAAGACGACGAGTATCTTCCGCGCGCAGACTTTATGCCCCGCGACTATACAGCAAAAATGAACGCATCGTGACACACTACGCCCGACCATTTAATTTCAGCGAAATATCAGGCCGGCGCCACAAGTGTTCCAGTCCATCGTACACCGCTCGAGCCTTGCATATGTGCGTGCTCACCCCTTTCTCGATGACGAAATGGTGTTGTTCGCCAGGAGTCAATGTACTCTTCGTAGATTTCGCCGCTGCAGTACACAAGCGGTCTCGCCTCTGTTCGCCGTTCGTGGTCGGGCGCAATCCGCGACATTCATGAAGCCGGGTCATTCTTTCTTTGGGGACAGCCGTATAAAATTGAAGTAAAAAAGGTCAATGTACGGGAGGAAAAAGGCGACTGATAGATTGTTCTGACTCAATAAGGCGGCTATAGCTATGCTGGATGCGTCCATTCTGACGAGCGGAATAATATGGCCCACCTTCACAATCATTGCGGTTTCCATTGCTACTCTGAAATCATCAAATGTTTTCCTCACGTGCGGTGGTAGGTGGAAGGTTCTGTTTCGGACGAGGGAGCTAATTTTGTCAGAAAAGTCGGGTGACTTTTGGGAGTAATATGCAATCACTTACTACGCGTCGTAATGATTTCATGTTAGTCGGAGGCCGGACATCATGCAAAGGTTTCATTCGTTCGGGATCCAGTTCGATTACGCCTTTTGTTGTTTGATAACCAAGTAGTCAGATTTCCGTGGTAGTTGTGACTGACTTTGCATCATTTAGAGCTACGCCGTATTCGGCGACAGCTTTAAGAAAGCATTTGAGGTTCCGGTCGGGATCAGTCTTTGTCAGGTCACAGTTGCATTGTCGCGTAGGTGAAAGTATCCTTCAAATTTTCTGTTTTCAGGACTTGGTTGGTGGTGCGCTGAAAACGAGCCTCGCCATTGGTGACCCCAAAAGGTATTCGACAGGACAAAAAAAGATTGCGTGCCGTTACGAAAGCCGTATAGGCCTTTTTGAGTTCTTCGATTGGAATTTAATGATGGGCATTTTTGAGGTCTAGAGTGCTGTAAACGGTGTAATGGGCGATGTTTTCCACCGTAATGTTTGTACATGGTAGTGGATATGCATCTAGCTGCGTAGAACGGTTTATCATCTGACTAATCTAACCATTCTCTTCCTGTGGTTTGCGTCTTTAGCAATAAAACTCGGGCTCTCCACCGAGAGTTTGATGGTTCAATTATGCCATCGTTCAAGAGCCGTTGCACCTCCTTAATAGAGCGTTCGTCTTCGGAAGATTGTCTGCGGGATTTACTGGCAACGGGCTTACAGTCGGTCACCGTTATTGGTCCGATTGGCTGGAACGCCAAACCGACCTTTATTCTTGTCCGTCTCGTCTAGGCTTCCAAGTTGGGCTTTGAAATCACCAGCAATAACCCTAGTGTCCGTAAAGCCCGCGCTGCGGAGCAGTTGAGGCAAATCTTGGTGGAATTGGTCCTTAGCCTCAGAGGAGCTACAATCATTTGGGGCCTATACAAAAACAACAAACAGGCATTGAAACTTCAGTCTAGTGCTGTTGACGTGCACAGAACCACTCAACCAAACTGCACATAGGCGACTGCTGTCTGAGATCCAGTCAAGAAGTGCCCGTTCAGCTTTCATGTTCAGAGTGATACCTGACCGCAAACACTAGACACCGAATCACCCGACACGCGATGCGTGAAACGAGAATCCGAGCTTGTATCTAGGATGCGAAGTGTTAACACTAAAGTTGGGTTTTGTGTGTTTGTCTCGGGGTGATGCGTATATGATTACGAAATCCGAGTGGTTGAGGCCGACAGAAGACGGGATCCTAGAACTTAGGCTCTACTCGACATACAACTGAACGGCAGGATCTTAAAACAATACAGCGGAAATTCAGGAGAATAATAGTAGTAAAACCAAGGTAGATAGAAAATAGCAAGTAAACTTGACATTCACCCCTGCGAACTGCTTTCATCTTAAACCTTTGTATCCGTAATGTTTCAAGCTCCCCTTTTTCTGGGGTTATAGGGATGGATTCGCTGTTGTGCTTTTACTAAAGAGTGTGTGTTGGAATCGTTAATATATGACGCTGATGTTGGTGTTTGAGAGGAGGGGTTGTCTATGTATTCTTGTGCATCAAAAAGATTACACACGGTGTCGGTGAATTTATTTCCAGCAAACTCTACGGCCCTCGGTGGTTCTAAGGCTTGGCTTTTAGGCGTCAAATGATGTGTAGGAACCGCGTCTTTTCGTCCGCCGGGGAAACAGACACGGACATATTTCGGATTGTTTTCGATCAGTTCAGGTTCGTCGACTAAGAGATCGTATTTTGTTGACCTCACCGAATGACGCGCCAAGACCTACCATGGACTACTCAACCAGGTAAGTATTAAGACCCAGGATATTGATTAACGATGATAAGTGAATAGTCGTTCATGCGGTGTCTCATTTGTTGCAGTGCACAGTAGTGACCTGATGAAGTGGTGTGCGTCAAGAAGAACATCCTCCCGCTGGGTGCATGATAGTACCTTTGACTGAGGTGCAAGAATAATGGTGCTCCAGAGGGTTCGATTGAGTCTCTCAACTTGTCCGTTTGACAAGATTTTAGGCCGTTGTTCTGCTGGGTGCAATACCTTAACGGCGAAGAAAGTTTATCAGTTATTCAAAAATGAAAGGACCTCTGTCCGAACGGATGTAAGATGGCATACCGAAAAAACAACTGACAAAGGAAACGGATGCTTGTGGTGGTCGATGAGTCTGAACAAGCACAAGCAAACGGGAACGTGGATTACTCGTCCATAAAAGTCAGTAGGTACCGACTTTTGGGTACCGAGGGAAGCGGTCCCTTAAAATCGATGTTTGGTCTTTCGACGGGCGAAGTGGCTTTGATCAGATTTCCGGTAGGTAAATTTGCAAAACTGTGGTTTCCACTCGGCACAAAGTGTACAACCGCCGGTGACATTTCCCATCGTCGACTGCGTACGGGAGATCATTTGTTCTGACGAAATGACGCATACGGACAACACCCGGGTGACAGAGTGAGTTGTGTAATTCTTTGAGTGATGCGAGTGACGTAGACGCGAAGCAGAAGCTGCGAGACAGTGCGTCAGGCGCGACATTCTCATGGCCGGGGCGGTAAATGACGTCGAAAGTGTAGCCACCTGTGGATCTTTCCATGGTGTCTGGAGTCGAACATAAAAGCGACCGACCTTTGATTCGTGATAAGTTGGAAATGTGTAACCAGCAGATAATGTTTCCACTTCCGGATAGCCTGCACAATAGCGTTAACCTCTTTTTCTGCAGAAGAATGACGCTTCTCGCTTTGAGACAGAGTCCGGGAAAAGAATGCGACCGGCCTGCGATTTTGCGAGTGTGTGGCTGAGATAGCTATATCCGAGGCTTCCGTTCCAACCACCAGTGGTATCTCAGGATCGACAATGGTGAGGACGGCACGTTGAAGCTTGATTTTGAGTGTTTCAAATGACACTGACATCGTCTGGTAAGGGAAGTACGTGGTTATGGACCGATGGATGAATCCTGTTCAGGAAATAGGGTATCTATTGAGAATGGTATGGAAATAAACCTATAGCTCGTCGTTGAGATTTCATGTCTTTTGGAGGAGGGAGTTACTGGTGAGGAGGTCGTCATCTTTCGGGATCGGGCTTCATCAGATCGTGTAAAACTTCATAACCCAGGAGTCTAAGCTCTTTGGTACCAGTGATACTCTTCTCTTCGTTCAGAATAAGTCCGTATTCTCTCACAACATCAAGAAAGTTAGTAAGACTCTTATCGCCATCATCTTTGTTTACGCCACACGGTTATATTACCGGTATAGGCGAGGGTTCCTTTTGGGTTTTCCTCACGAATACTTTTGTCGTTGGCACGCAGAAAACAAGCAACACCATTTGTCACTCCGAACGGTATCCGGCAGAATTGATATAAATTATCACAGGCTTCAAAAACGGTGTATTGCCGATCTTGTTTTCCTATGGAGATTTGGTGATTTGCGCTTCGCAGATCCAATAGAATAGAATATCGAGATATTTTAGATACCATGCCATCGATTCTGGACAGTGGATAAGGGCCTAATAACGTACGTCGATTGATAGTTTGACTGTAGTCAGCTACCATGCACCTTTTGTGTCTTTCGTTTGTCATAGCAGGGACTTGAGCGCACCAGGGTGGTGTTGATATCTCAATGATGTCATCCACCAGAAGCCTCTGAATTTCCAATCGAATGAATTTCTCGTCTGAAGGAGTATGGAGTCGTGATTCATTTGTGATAGGCTTGCAATCTGGTATCAAGTTCCCGAAGGAAGGTTTAATGCATGAAGCTGTGACACTACAAGAAGAGACAGGGAGTTGGTTTGCTGCCACTAAATGGAATCTCAATCGCTTTCTGAAATTCCAAAAATCCGTGTCACAGTGTTACATCTGCACACAGATGAGTAAGCACGGAGAGTTTGAAGTTATACGAATTATTCTTCAAACATATTAACAGAACAGTTACCTTTCGTTTGACTGATTAGTCCTGTGGAAGCCATCGCAATAACGCTGAATGGTTTTATGATTCTAAGATGGTGACGCTATACCACGGATTTGGAGATGTAATTGTCGGAACTTCCCGTGTCTGTCAGAGCTTCCGTAAGGATCTTGGTAACACTAACCATTGTTAGCGCACTTGAGAGGCAGTCCGGAGAAGAGGCAGCAATGGTGGAAGAGAGTACAGATGCTGTTGCAGAGACTGTTCGTTCCCTTGGAGGCGATCGGCAGATACGTTTGAAGTGTCCTTTCCGCAGTTACTACAAATCGCGTCCTAAACAGGATATTTGAATCGAGGGTGTCTGTCATTCCTACGGAAATAACACTTTATTCTTACCGCCGTTGACGTCGTTTCCGTGAGTAAGTTGCTACCTTCCTTGTAATCAGAGAGACAATTATCAGTTGATTCGGTGGGTCTGCCACGTTTATAGTCTCCCCAGACACTCAAAGGTTTGATGTTAGACCAACCCAGTTTTGGAACAGCATCTTGCACTTTGAAGGTACAAAACGCATACCGAACATTGCTACGCAATCCGTCAAGCTGACTAGCAAAGCTTGCAACTTACTTGGACTTTACTTAGAAGAATGATGTCGTCCGCATACTCAAGGTCTGATACCTTTCCATTCAGGAAAAGTTCAGTGCCGCTATCCTCACCTGACAAAGGTGCGGTCTATAGGACCATGTCAATCAAAGTTAAAGAGAAAAGGAGTAACGGCAACCCTGACGTACACCATTTTTTGTGGTGAAATCGGGTGAAAGATCACCGTAAGCCCGAACTCGGCTTCGGCTATTAACGGAAAGGGATTTTACGATGGGAATGAATTCCTCTGGTACACCCTTCAGCAAGAGGCAGCGTCACAGATGTGTGCGGTCAGCTGAGTCGAAAGCCGCTTAAAGATCAAGAAAAACGGAAATAATAGGCCTAAGAAAGGCGTGTCTATGTTCTAAAATTTGTCGGAAACTGAGAATCTGATCACCACAACCTCAACCAGGTCTAAACCCAGCTTGATTCTCGCGCGAGAGGGTAACCGATGCCTGAAAACTTCGGTGAGACAGCACCCAGCCTGCGAAGACGGATGCTCCTGCATAGGCGGATGAGACCTGCCGGGATCTAACGGCTACCAAGAAAATCCGTCCAATCTGCAGTGCGCACGGACCCCTGAGTCTAGATAGCTTCTACCAAATAGCTAATGAGCTCCTAGGAAGTCACCGGCAATCATGCACCAAAATCACGCCTTGGGCATCCCGGATTGGTAGACCACCATCCAAAAGGCGTACCAACCGCTCGTCACCTGATCCCAACACAAAAACTTACTGTTACCCGACAGGTAGTACTTGGCTGTGCACGGGTTAAAGTTACTATCTCGAACAAAGAGGCGAGTGACGCTGGAGACACCACCTCGTACCGAATTCCCAGGACCCTTCATGACAAGTTCCCTTTCATTCGGGACATGCATGAGGCTGGCTCATCCTCTCTCAGGAGCTAGCTGCATGAAATTAAAAGTACAGTAAGTAAGTCTAATGCCATCCAGGACTCTATTTCAAGTAGGTCTCACAAACGATTGAAATCTTCGACATTAGTTGCTCTGTTGGATGCTCGCAGACCCGTCCCTCCGGGTGCCACATTCGATGAGGTACATAAACCCCTTAGACGCCAACTAACTAGGTCCCTGAGAAATGACCGCGAGCAGTGGTCCATTGCAAAATGTAGGGAAGTAAAAAAAGACTGCGTCTATTGGCAATGCTCGCAACCTTTACTGTTTGATTAGAGGCACCAGTCTACAGAAACCCAGTGTAATCGGGTTAATCAAGGAATCCGACGGCTCACTGATTTATTCCCAGGGACGTCGTCTAGATGGCTGGGTGGAGCACTTTAAGGAACTATTCAGTTAGCCCACTTCAACGGTGGACCTTTCAAATATACCTGCCAGGGAAACGATGCAGGTGGATATCACTCCATCTTAAACGAGAGATAGGCTACTTCAAAGGTACAAAGCCGCTGGACCAGATGGGTTGTCTCCATTTTTTTCAAGAATGGAGGCGAAACTTTGGTTTCGGAGTTAACAAAACTCCTCCGGGCTATTTGGGATGGTGAGCGGATTCCCAGGGAGTGGTGTGAATCGGTGATTGTGCCGATTTGCAAGAAATGTGACAGATCCTCTTGTGAAAACCACAGAATAATTAGCTTAGTAAGTATCGCATCCAAGGTGCTCACTGGGCTTATTCTCCACGGATTATCCAGTGCCCGCGAAAGGTGTACGCATGAGAATAAAGCCGGTTTCAGACCCGGTTGGGGTTGTATCGACCACATCTTTAGTCCCCGACAAATCTTTGAACACGGACACATCTCCCGGAGGCCCCCAATCTCAGTCTTTATTGGTCTGAAAGCGGCGTTCGATTCAGTCGACCGCACAGTTCTCTGACGCTGCTTCTCATTGAAGAATGTGCCAGAGAAGTTTATTTCTCTTTTCCAATGCTTGTATGCGAACAACCGAATCCGAGTTTGTGTTTACGGCGATCTTTCACCCGAGTTCGTCACGAGGAGTGGTGTTCGTCAGGGTTACTTTCTGTTCGCCCTTTCTCTTCAATTTTGTAATTGAATTGATTCTTGAGATAGCCCTACCCTCGTGTGAGAACAGCGGTATCGATCGTTGTTCAGGCAGTGAACTGTCTGATCTGGAATACGCGGACGATATTGTTCTGAGTGAAGATCCAAGTAGGTTGCAAGCTTTCTTAGATAGTCTAAACAATAGTGTAGCAATGTTTGGGATGCATTTTGCACCTTCAAAGTGCAAAATGCTGCTGCAGGACTGGGTTGGCCTAACACCAAACCTCTTCTTGGTAGGGGAAGCTGTAGCCGAAGTGGATAAGTGTTGTTACCCGGATAGTTACATTTCACCAGGTGGACAGATATTGGATGAAATGTCATTGCGTAAATAAAAGACACGTTCGGCTTTTGCCGACCTCCGTCATCTGTGGCGCCGGCGTGACATCGGATTACCTGTTAAGAGTTGAATATACAATGCGGCGATTAGGTCTGTTCTGTTGCACGGTTCAAAAATATGGCCATTTAGGGTAGATGGGCGAAGGCAGTCAGTGTTCTAGCACCGATGTCTTCGTAGCATGGTGGTAACACCGTATCAGCAATGCTGAGGTTAGGCGTAAGGTGTTGGGAACCAGAGGTCAGTCTCTGGATCAAGTACTGAATCTGAACAGGTCAAGATGTTTGGGTTAAGTTTTGCGCATGTCCTCTGATGGACTTCCTCAGCCTACGCTGTTCTCTGAGACAGGTATTGGTTGCAAGTTAGGCCGAGGTGGTCAGCCTACGATATGGCAAAAAGGTAGGACAACCTTGACCTAGTAGGGCGTATTAGACTCCCGGGTTGCGGTTCGCATGACCCACCTACCAAATGGTTAGAAACATTAAGTGATATGGTTTGGTGTCGCGGGCGGTGACGCAGTTGCATTTGGACTCTTTCTTTGTCCTCTTGATTTCCGCTAATTACTGTGATCTCCTCTGGATCTTTTTCGCTGTATGCTTCTGTTTTTTTCCCTGGACTCGATGGTGGTGAAACGTAGCAACCGAAACCAGATCACAGAAGTGCCAGGTTGATAGTTGAATGAACTGAAACTGATGAAGTACACTCAGCTACATAATCGTATATAGTTGTAGAGTCATAGCTGTATGGGAAGTCAAGCTTCTCAGACTTGTCTAATTCAGCCTTGAAGAACGTGCAGAGCCAGTGACGCCAAATTCTCGAAAAACTAGTTGAGTTTGGATCTGCGTCTAATCCTTCAGGACGTGGCATTTTGCGACGATATGTATGTCGAGTAATTTGATGCGTGCATGATTACAAAATTCGAGTGGTCGAGGCCGACGGAAGACAGAGGACTAAAATTTAGGCTTTATTCGACGTATAACTGAACGGTAGGATCTTAAACCAATAAAGCGGAAATTCAGGAGGAAAATAGTAATGAAACTAAGGTAGATAGAAAATAGTAAATAAACATGACACGAGATACAACACACATCTATTTCAAAAGTTCTAGTTAGGGCAGCCTGTTTTCCCGTTCGGCGAAGCATGGAAACGCAGGAAGCAGCTAAATGAAGGGAATGCTTGAGTCTGAGGTAAGAAATGTTTCCTGAGAAACTGCTGGTAATTTCTGGGCACGTCATTTTTCGCAGCTGCTCACACTGCAGAATGGATTTTTCTTTGGGAACCCTAGCCGAAACCTTTGACCTAAAAGTCTGACCCACAAGGCAGTGAGGCGTTAACTAAGCACAGGAACTTGACCAAAGCACCCGTTGGTGACCGAAACAACGCCAAAGATAACCGCCCCCCACAGCTGCTAATGGACGATAACCAGCGGTCTGCTATCCAAGCTGGATTATCCTCTAGGTTATCGATGCAGCCAAATGCCTAGGACCCAGAGAAGTGATGGTCAGAGATCAAGCAGGTCCTACTTGAGGCTGCTGATGCTGCTCAGGGTCTTAAAACCAGACGCAAAGAAACGATGGATATCCGCATTCTCAGTTCTGGTCTGTTGCACGCATTCTGTCTTGTCATCGCTGGTGCTTTGGTATCAACCCCGCTTTTTTGATTTAGTCCTTAACTCCACGCATGCAATGGAGCAAGCGGAGTGTAAACGGGGCAGCATCCTTTGGGCTAGGGGCTACTCAGCTTAGGCGGGCGATAGTTGTTCAGTGAAGTGCCATGACTTCCGCCGTCATGAGGAACTTCAGATATTCCACTTCTACGTCCATCTAGTGGAAGTTTTTAACCAATAAAACTACTTCTCTTCGTGTTTATTCGCTGTAATGGGTAGGACCAAATGTTGCTCATGAACTGGTTTAGTCTCTGAACTTCGTTTGGCCTCTACCCATTGATCTGCCAGGCATGATAGCATCTCCGGCGGAGGGAAGCCATCCTGCATAGCTCTTCGGTTCATAAAGGCACATAAACCATCACACGTCAAAGTACTGTTTCGTCGTGATGTATGGCCCTAAGAACTTTTCACACCGAACGTAAGACTAACTAAAGTACTACTGCATACGATAGTCGCTGTTGTATTCACGCATTTCTGACATGCTTCCGCGCATAGTTTTCTGAGCCATTTCACCAGCCCTGACCGTAATCTTTGGAATGATTTTTTCTGTCCAACAACCGAGCAGTCTCTCGCAGAGTCTGCCTGATAGTTGCCCAAACTGTTACTGGAACTAAAAGCCATTGATGAATGCGTGACTCACGTCGATACTGCAGGTCATGTGCTTTACATTCATCTTTTACAGTCGATGATAATATGACACCCACTTGATTCTACCGTGTAATACCTGGATGTGAGAACCAAGTGATTCACTTGGGAGAAAAGTTCGGTGTTCTCTTTTTTCAATGTTATTTATCATTTTTTGTCACCAACTTTAAATCAGATTTGTGGCAAATGGTCCTGCCGTCACCCCGGGGTAGCACCAATGCCTTTCCTATTGAAACTTTATGCGGTTCACCACTCCAATTCCTAGGGTTAGGTTGCCGGTTCCACCAAAAAGCCCATAAAATTCACAGCTCAGAAAATCATTGCTCGTGTTTACTCAATAATCACAACTAGGAAAAACTCCAGATCTCACCAACATTCGCGGATTGAACCACAGTATCGATTCTGTTAATCATTTTCTCCAATCTTTTTTCCCCCTTGTCTTACTCTTGACTGGGACGCAAATCTCGCCGTCGTCAGATTCTACCCATCCAGTCTCCGACCTGATTTTTTCATTCCTCATTTTCGCCTAAACCTGATTTCTGCCCTAACGTCCACCAGTCAGTCGCTACCTTCTGTACCTTACACTTGAACTTTGCCGACCGCAAGTTCCAGCTTATGTGGCTGAAGCTCTTTTAACCATCACTTATGTACCGTTTATCGCTCTCCCAACAGAAGCGATCCCACAATTTTTGATTTATTGCCTTCTAGCATTGAGAATTTGCGTAACGTATGGTCGGTTAACAAAATGAGATTTTAGAAGACGACGCCTGATTGATAGACCTTAATCAACCAAAAACCGAGGCAAACGAGCTAAAACAAGACAAATGAAATGTTAGATGATGCAAACGAAATGGGAGCGAATTATGCGCCAGAGGTACAGTAACATATATATCATTCACAGCCACTTAGAAAACAAATACCAGTATTTCATGTTCCGTGCAGTCCGTGGGTAAGGAATAGGAAATGTTGATACCAGTTAACGAAGAATGCGTTGTTACGCTTCACGGTTTCGAAGGCAATAGGGTCTTACTCTTGCAAGAGAGCGGTTTCAGCGGTTGTTTCTGGTTCACTAGGAGACTACCGGGTCAGAGACAGTTGTCTGCAAATCGGAGGTTTGTGGCATGTCAGTAATCAGGGAAGAGTCTGACTGAGGTCCGGTTAGTGCATAAGTCGGTCGTTCTGCGAGAGCAAGATTACGGAGTGATACTGTCTTCGTGTCCATCAGGGAGACGTGAGCGTACTCGGGGTTCCTCCAGCAATTCGACTTCCTCCACTATCGGATCATACTTAGACGAGTGGATGTTCTTTCGGTAAAGCACTGGCCCAGGCATTAGTGACCATGACCTGCACAACAAAAGGGAATTCCATACTGCATCGGTCGTCGCGCACAGTAATCAGGACCGCGCTGCCCATTGCATCGAGCGGGGTGGGTAGTGATAAGTGGGCTATTGCTCAGAGTTCCCTCTCTTTTATTCAACCTTTGTCTTCTGTCCTCAACCACCCCTCTTAACCCCATCTATCCACCCATAATGCTCCCACTGATAACACGCCCGATACTCGTAACGGTTCATTGTCGAATAGGGTCGAGAATAATCCCCTGTCTGGTAACGCACATTTTCTCAAGCCTCGTCAGCTTCTGAATCTCGGCTTTTTTAGCATGCGTACTTTCACGCAGGCCGGTCAGCAGGCGAGCCTAGCCCTCGCAATAGCTCCTCTAAAGATTTATGTGTGCTGCTTAAGTGAAACGCGTATCCAGGATTCGAGCAGTGTAATTCAACTAACTGCTCCTGGTATCTCATCGAGGTATTTTCTGCGCACTTCAGGAGACGAAGTAACTGGAGCTAGGGGTCAGTGTTGTGTAGGAATAGTCTTGACTGACAAGGCTGAGGCTGCCCTTTTAGACGGGATTCCTGTTAACAGTCGTTTATGTGCTGTGAAACTCCGGGGGTCAGTTGGCGTTCAAATGGAAAGCTTTGTTAAGCTCAATTTGTTTGTGATTTCGGCATACGTTCCGACAAGCTGCAACTCTGACACACAGAAGGATGAGCTCTATAATGAACTCACCACTGGTTTGAAGGAGCAGAGACTGTGACATTGTAGTGCTAGCTCGTGACTTTAATGCACAAGTTGGCAAGCTTAGTTCGTTAGAAGGTAGTACAGGTGCGCGTTGTTTTTTACCCGCTCAGCGCACAGATACCGGGGATAGGCTTTTTCAGTTTTGTGCAGACAATGGGTTATTCCTGTCTAGTAAAAATCTCGACATAGCTTGCGTCGCACGGTGACATGGTGCTCTAACTCTACGGGTATTCTGAGCCAGATCGATCATATCACAGTAAGCTACCGGTGGCACAGTTCCTTTCAGAACTGTAGATCCTACTGTTCGACGTACGTAAAGTCGGATTATGTGTTAGTTGTAATGCGATTATCTATCCAGATCCATGGTCATCGACGCAGTCGGTAAACCCGATTAGCCGTACAACGTTTCTCTTATCCAGAAGTTTGCACTAGTTATGAGCAGAAATTAGCACATGAGCTAGGATCTACGACGAACAGTAATGTAGATGAGCATCGGGCCCATATCCAGCAAACGATGCGCGTAGCAACAGGTTTCACCTGTGGTCCTAGGTCCGATGTCCATCAAAGACACTGGATTTCGCAAGAGTAGTTGTGTCTAATGGAGCAAAAGTGTCAGGTCTCGATTTGTAAGATAAGATACGAAGACATACAAAAGCAAGTCACGGAAAGCCTTAAGAATGATGGCGAAAATTGGTGGTGAATGGTAGCGGAAGAAGTGGAAGCAACAGCTGCTTCAGGTAACAGTTAAAGACTGTTCAAACTTATTCGTGACACTGGTGGACGGCGAACCCAGGTCAGTGAAACGATATGCTGTGGAAATGGGGAGCCTATTCATGGAAAACAACAAAAGCTGGACCGTTGGGCCGAATACTTCCAGGAGCAGTTCAGCTGGCCGCACGCTAGTGTAGTTACTCCGACATCAACGAATGCGATTCCTGTGGGAGTTCCACTTGAGCTCCCATCGAAAGTAGAAGTGTAGTCGAGCATTCTATTACTGAAGCGAGGGAAAGCGGCAGGTCCCGACGGTTTTCAAGATATATATATATATATATATATATATATATATATATATATATATATATATATATATATGGTGTGCGTGTGTGTATATCAACCACAAGAATACTCACTCCCCCCTTTTCGTAATACCTGCCATGGAAGCTGTACTGTCAATCGCCGTTTATCAACTGTTTGTATTGGAGTGCGACGACCACTGCCATCACCGTCGCCCACTGGATTTTAAAAGACCACGCTAAACATCCTTTCGCATAGTTCTCTGACTTCGTCTTATTGGAAGTTATACCGGACGGCTAATCTGCAAGCTCACCCTCGGAAGTAGGGTTGTTCACACTTGTTCCATATTATCTTTTAAATGTTGTGGTTCTGGAAGTCTTCTCGTCCTCTTGTGAGAATAGTATTATTGATCGTTTTTACTCATAATACCAAATGATTTAAATTACCCAGAATACTTTGTTTACCTGGGTGGAAATCCAGTCGGATAGAATGTCAATAGCACTTTGGGATATTTTGATTTGCGTTAACCGTCGTCCCGGTGTACAGTATTGCGAGGAGTAGTCGCCCAGGGAATTTGCATTTCGAGAATAGTTGAAAATTGCCAGCGAAGAGCATAGAACGATGAAAATCTTTTTCATATGTCTCAGTTTTCGTTGCTGTTCTCGTTTACTCTACGTGTGCAAATGATTTTCAGCTGAATTCTTCTCGTAGATAGCGAATGGGATCAGTGTATTCAACTCGGAGGCTTACTGTTACTCAAACTGATACTGAGCTAGTTGCGTCGTAGTTGTGTATATTGCATACAGTTCCCATTTGTGTTGATGCATTCTTACAGAATGGTGGACTGACCCAGGTACATGGAACTAGCCATTTCTGCTCATATTTGTTCCTTGTTAACAGTATTTCCTCTTGATTATAAACTTGGTAACATTCGATAATTGCAATCTTGACAGGTTATGCGATGGATGCCCTGCGGGCCACATTAGACAGTACAGATGGACAAGTGACAACCGTCAGTAGAACCAGTTCACCGCCTCCTTTGGATATTCTTACTCCTCCTGTCGTAGCTGAATACTGGTGTCATACCCAGGTAATTCGTTGACCTCTTTTGCTCTGTTTACGCTTGCCTCTAATCCATTTGTTCAGGTTCGAGTCACGAAAATGAAATACATTTGGACTATAAGCAATTTCAGTTTCTGCCGTGAAGAGATGGGTGAAGTTGTGAAGAGCTCCTTTTTCTCTTGTGGCCCGAATGACAAATTGAAATGGTAAGTCTTTTTTCTTAGCTGGTCTTCATGCCGCTTCTGTTGTTGCTGTTGCTGCCGTCCAGGTGTCTTCGAATCAATCCGAAAGGATTGGACGAAGAAAGTCGGGAGTATTTGTCCCTATACCTGCTGCTTGTCAATTGTGGTACCAAAAGTGAAGCACGCGCGAAGTTCAAGTTTTCTCTGTTGAATGCCAAACGAGAGGAAACAAAAGCTATGGGTAACTTCTGTTTGTTTTTTCAAAAAATTCTCAATTCGTATGTCCTCTATTGCATTTTTTTTCTTCAGTTGCATAAATTAGCATGTTACACGCCAAAAGGGGTAAAACACGATCAAATGAACTTACTGTGCACTAGGAGTGGAAAAAGGTTATCGGTTTTGTGAGTGGATAGAAAACGTTTGAGGTGGCAGAACAGGGTAGCAATGTGTTGCAAAGTACTATGGTCCTGAGAAAGAATGATAGTTCGGCAAGTTTTCTGGGATGCCTGATATGAATGGCTCGCTGCTTGCGAACAGAAAGAATGACGATAAACCACGAATGTACTGTACAGTTGTTCCGTTATTGTTTGGAATCACCAGCAGTGCAAATTCATCGAGCCCTCACTGTGACTCGAACTCGGGGTGAAATGTTTTAAGTGGAACATCTAACCACCAGGTTATCAGTATTGGCTCTCAACCACTTACATATCCTACTGCTCACATTGACAGAGTGGCCACGTGTTGGTAATACATTCGTTTCACTTGGGTCTGGTGCGGAGAAATCGCTTATCATATTATCCCACGGAGTTGCTATCATGGAAAAGCGTGTTATTTTTTAAATTTCATTTAATTTGAGTTACAGCATAAAGGGTAAACCCCATAATCAAAAGACAAGCTGTGAACGTGGGTTGTGGGGAAATATTCACTTACGAATCAGTTTATTGATCCTGCTTTTAAAGAGAGAAAGATCGTAAGTGGGTGGGAAGACAGAAAAAGGAGTAGTGCTCCACAGTTTGACGGTCCGGGGAACGAAAGGAGAATAAAAGATAGAAGTGCGACATCTTGTGACAAAAACTTGAAAAGGATGACTAGTTGCCTGGGTACGTGATGTTCAGGGGAAAGTTTTGAGAAGAGGAGCTGTCGAAGCAATCTTGGAAGAACAAAATCCAAAATGGTACCGGTGGGAAAGGGACAACAAAGCAACAGCCCGACGATGGGCTAGTGACTGGAGGTTGGGGTTAAAGAAGGATCGTCGATCAGCAGGATGGTCTTTCGTTGAACCCGGTCAAGAAGAGAAAGAGAGGTATACGTAGCTCCACCCCACGCGTAACTGCAGTATTTAAATGCGAGGCGGATTTGAGCTATATATAGCAGAAGATGAGCTGGTGTGAAGAAGCGCCTGGCGCGAAACAGAACCAGCTTTGCGCACAGCACGAGAGGCCAGTTGAGATATGAAAGCAGACCAACGCAGAGAAGCTATAGATAAGCCAAGAAGAGAGATAGAACTTGTGGGAGGCAGCACAATTGAATCAAAAGATGAATGAGGGGAGAATGAATGATGTTTCAACGAAATTGAGAGAAAGGAAGTCTTGGAAGCATTATATGCAACACTATTGTGGGGTCCCTAGGATATGTGTTCGAGGTCGGACTCTAAAGATGCACTGATTTGCACTGCGGTCATGATCGATGTTACTGTTGGCATGGTTGGGGAATGCGGTAAGAAAAGAAAAAAATGAAGGGTGGCGTCATTGGCAAAGGAATGTATTGGTTTGGAAGTATTGGATAGAAGATCCTTGATAAATAAAAGAAGTCGGGTGGGCGCAAGTACTGAACGTTTGGGGAAGGCCAACATTCACAGAAAATCGCTGGAACAGAACCCCATCAACTCGGACGGAGGTGGTTTGTTACTAAGGAACCTTGATGTCCACGATGGGAGAGCGGAGGAGAAACCGAACGTGGGCAGTTTCACCAGAAGACCTTTGTGCCAAATTCGGTCAAAGGCCTTGGAAATGTCGAGTTAGACCACGTGTGTTTCTTCGTGGTTGTCGAGTGCAGCCGACCAGGAGTGTGAAATGAGAGCCAGAATATCACCGGTGGAACGGCGAGGTCGGAATCCATGTTGGCGATCACTTAGTAGTCCTTCGCGTTCGAGAAACGTACGCAGTTGGTCGGAGATGACAGTTTCGAACATTTCCGAAATAATTGGTGTGAGGGAAGTTGAACGATAGTTATTCGGGTCAGAACAATCACCGCTTTTGGGAATAGGAAAAATCACGGCTTGTTTCCAGGGCATCTTAAAAACAAAGTTGGATAGAGAAATAGAAAGGACGACCTAAAAGAGGGGCCAGTTCAGGGGCACATATTTTAAAGACAGTGGGTGGTATACCGTCCGGACCGGGTGGTTTGCAAACGCCCAGAAAACGCAGCACTTGGCGGATCTTCTTAGTGCTAATATGAGGTTAGAAGCGGGAAGCGGATGGGAGAAAAGAAACCGGAGGAGTAGGATAAGTGGGTAAGGTAGAGTTGGAGGCAAACCGGGAAGCAAAAATCTCGGCTTTCTCGTGTGGTTTACGAACAGGATCACCATTGGAATTACAGATGGGAGGGAAACTGGAAGCCTAAAAACTGCGGTAGACTGCTTTGGTGAGGGACCGAAATGTTCGGCTCCCGGTGGCAGATGAGAGTAAGCGTTCAGCTTTCCAGCAAACGAAGCGTTCTTTGGCTCTTTGAATGGTTGACGAGCACCTGTTCCTGGCTTGCATGAAGCGGCGGTGGAAGTCAAGAGTGGGTTAGCGGCGCCAGCGGCGGACTGTTGCACGCTTTAAGCGTACAGCACAATCACATGCGTGGTTGGACTACTCGGAGAATTCGTGTTTACCGAGTCTAGAAAAGTGAGGAATAAAAAGTAGTGTACCTTGAAGAACAATCTCAATGAAGTTAGAAACGGAAACGTCTAGAATAAAGCAGCAATCATTTCACTGATAGGAGGCTAGGAATTTGCGAAAACCATCCTAGCTAGTTGAACTGTAGCGCCAAAACGTGTGTCCGGATTTAGGTGGAGGATCGGGGCAAGTAAAATTAATGGAGCAGGAAACAATACAGTGGTCAGATGAACCAAGTGGAGGAAGAGCAGAGATGTCTAAGGATCGATAATGAGATCAAGGGCATGGGCACGATCGCCAGCCCGATCGGGAATACGTGTGGGGAGGTCAACAAGTTGGCACAGGTTGTTGAGCACGGCGAAATGTTCGGCTTCGCACCCCGGAGCCGAAGTGTCCGATGAGTGAATCGGCCAATCTCGATTGTGAACATTAAAATATCCTATGATGGTGATATGGCAGTTGGGATCTGTAGCAAACAAGTGCTCAGTGTTCGAAGATAAGAAATCAAAGACCGATGGATTGCTACTGTTGGGTGAACGGTAAACAACACAAAAGTAGTGATTAAAATGAGGAAATCGGAGTTTTAGCCACATCAACTGGAATTTACGATTGGAAGAGTCAAGATTCTGGATTCTGGATGTGGCGAGTGACTGGTGGACAAAGGCACAGACCCCACCTTTGAATGAAAAAGAGGAGTGGAAGGTACAGTTGGGAAATTGGAGGTGGGTAGTATCTGATGAGGGGGAGATTTGGGTTTCGGCCCAAAATAGGGCAAGAGGAGAAGAGGATTGGAAGAATTGGTGCACAGAATCGATATTATGGTTCATTCCGCGAATGTTATTGAGGGTGATGAGTTCGTGCTTGTTTTCCGAATGAACGGAGCGAGCAAGAGAGCGAGTGCGTGTGTCGTTGTGTATTTTCATGATTCGTAGTGTGAAGGAAATCGGCAACCACGATCCTGAGACTTAAAGTGATGAACCACATAAGGCCTCAATAGATCAGCCGGCCGACAACAGAGCTGTTTACCACCATGATGTTAAACAGACCATTGAGAACCGACCCGAATAGGTTTCTGTTAGGGGTATCTGATAGGTGTAGCATCTCTGAGTTGGCAGACCGTCGTGTCCTCTGGGTATCTTCCATCTCTTTGCTTTCCATCAATTACCCAGCTCTCACCTGTGGCTCCACGAAGCTGAAGCATACATCATCGGCCACACTCCGGCATACCGCTGGACAGGCGGGCCAAACCAGTTTGAGGTAACTGAGGTCCGAATATCTCGACGATGCGTTGTTCGGTATGCCAAGACAGTCACTCCTAAGTGGGTGAACGAGATTTGCTGTATAATCCAATAGTGGCGAGGGAAATCTGTTGAACTAACAGGAGTGCATAAACCCCTGGGTTAGATTCAATTCAGGCGAATCGCGAACAAGCTCCTAGGGAACTACCGGCCACCATACATCACCAAGCTTCCGGCTTGCAACCCGCATTTGGTTGTACAGAGGCTAAAGGTGCGCCACCGAAAAGAAACCGAGTGACGCTGGAGACATCTCTGGAACCGAATCCATGAAACTTCATATTCCTATCATCATGAAGTCGGCTTATTATCTCCAAGATGCCAGCCGCAGTAAAGTAAAGTAACGCTAATATTCTGGTGACTAGGTGTTCCACCCAAAATCGCTC
The DNA here is from genome assembly GCA_948099385.1 of Fasciola hepatica. Lineage (NCBI taxonomy): Eukaryota > Metazoa > Platyhelminthes > Trematoda > Plagiorchiida > Fasciolidae > Fasciola > Fasciola hepatica. Next base: position 5,047,053 of record CANUEZ040000027.1, on the reverse strand, counting down.
ACTCTGGGTTCGTGTCCCAATTAGGGCTCGATCGATATGCACTACTGACGATTCTCAGTGGTGAATTGGTCGTTGACACTATGATGGATTATATATAAATCTAGACCACTGCTCACGTTGACATTGATGGGTAGATTAGAGGTTAAATTAGAAGAACAATAACCGTTGCAGTAACCATGGGAGAGCGAGGGGGAGATAGCCGTCCGACGGCGGGAGAGAGGTTGTAAACTTGAAATGAGAGTTGGATTGGCAATAAGTCAAATGACCTTATGATGAACCCGACCTGGGAGAGAAAGGGAGGGGGTAGAGGGAGCCCCATCCGAACGGGATTTTATTATTCAAGGTTGGAGCGTATTTGGGCTCGGTATGGCATACGAAGTGCGAATGGGGCGAAGAAGCGTCTTGCACGGAACAGGAACGAAATTTCAAGAGTAGAAGTTCTAATCTGTTTATTCGAGCAACAATCGCAAGAATGTGTTGTGAAAATGATCATCTTTGTTGGAAATGCGTGGGTTATCTCGATGATTCGGCAAGATATTCTGCTTGTGCAGCGGTGGTAGTTACTGTATCGTTAATCGAACGTAGGAAAAAACAACGTAAGAACGATCGCACTGTAAGTGGGAAACTGTAATAGAGCGGTGAACAACAGTGAGGTTTACGTACTTATAATAATTCCCAAGAAACAAGATGAACAGGCATCGGCTTCAAGGAATGGTCAACAGTCAGTGTGGATCTCTCGATCTAGATACTCGCGCACCGTCTAGTTTACTGACGTATTATGTATCGGTTGAACGGTTACATGAAACGTCCAACAATAGTGATTGGTGCTGTAGCGAGCAACCAGGGGCTGTAATGTTCGGATTGGTGCTTTATGGTCAGGAATTTCACTGAATTTTCGTTTTATCGAAAGAAAGATCAATGCAATGCCACTTTGCAGTTTAATAGATACTCCACACTTGGACCGCCCATGTTGGCAAGTGGATGATGGCTGCATATGCGAATCAGTGGACCGTCGTGTACTCAGGATAATTATCAGAGCAGATTCACCCGAACTCTTACTACTCAAGGAATGAATGCATTTTGCAAACCTCACAATATGTGTCCCAGACCTGTATGACATGCCCTGTTCCACATAGTTTATTATGATATGACTCGGTAAACGGTTGACGGAGAAATCAATCTGTTCGTCACATCAAATAATCTTACTTGCCTGAAGACTGCTAATCGAGGTTTTGTAAATGTCCGTTTTTTACTTGCAGAAAGTCAGCGTGCCTACCGATTTGTGCAGGGAAAAGATTGGGGGTTCAAAAAGTTTATCCGACGTGACGTGCTAATGGACGAGGCTAACGGTCTTTTGCCAAACGATCGATTAACTATCTTGTGTGAAGTATGTTTGGGATCGTTTTATGTTTTGTTACCTAATTCCCTCAGATTTTTGCATCAAAAGTCATGTTATTACTGGTTGACTGAATTTTTCAAAAGGTACTCCAGTATTTTTTGACATGAATGCTTACACTGTCTCGTTAGGAATTGTAGTATCTGGTACGCACTTGACTTTTACCAATCGGAGTCACGTGTGGCATCGACTTGATATCCGTTTGCCCATCGAGGGTCGAGTGCATACTGAGGCAATTAGGTCAGTCCTGCTTAGAGACTCAGAAACAATCATTAAAGATAGAATATACGCAATGGTTGTCCATTATTTTTTGCATTTCTTCGTAGCATTGTTCAATGGCAACACCATGTTATTGCTGAAACCAGACGTAGGATGTTGAGAACTATAGGTCAGTCTGTGGAGAAAGCGCTAGATTTGAGTAGATTACAATGACTGAAACTTGCGTCGCTTATGTCCGCAGATAGAATTCCTTTGCGTACATTATTCTGCGAGGCAGGTAGTGTTTCGAGGATGGGTTGTGGTTGCCAGTCCACGGCGTGGTGAAAGGGTATGGAGACCCTAACCTTGAGCTTGACCGATTAGAACGTGTTAGGTTTCCGGACTGGGGTCCACGAGACCAGATCACCGATGAGTGACATGGCTAGGTTCCGCGATCAGTAGCGTAGCTGCGTTCGAGCTCCTTCGTCTAAATCATTCTCACTGAATATTCTTAAACTGTTCGCTCTTTATGCTCCGATGTTTCACCTGTTTCGAGGATGCTATGAGGTCGTATTCTCAGTTCTGTTCGTCATCGTCAGATATTTTTTCATGACTGAAAAATTACATTTCCGTTACGTGCAACGAACCGAATTGATAGGGTGGTTTCCAAAACTCTCAACCGATCGCTTTGAAGTTGTTCAGAATGCCGGTCTTTCCTGTCGTCCTTTTTGTCAGACTGCCTCTTGTCTGATCTCAATTCTTCCTTGAGAATCTATAGAACGATCAAAATTCGTGGACTCTGTTGCATTATCTCAACACTTCTGATTTACTTTAATACGGCTAGCTCCTGTAAGAGGATAAGCCGGCTTCGTGGATGTCCTAAATGGTACATGCCCATGAGTGGTGCGTGCAGAGGAACTGTTAATGAAGAGTCTTGGAAATTAGGTACAAGATGGCGTCCCTAGAGTCACTCGGTTTTTTGTTCGAGGTAGCAACTCTAACCCGTGCACGATCAATCACTACCTGTCGGACAACAGGAAATTTGTGTGTAGGGAGCCGGCGACTGAACGAGCGATTCCTATAGCTTTCAGATGGCGATCTGCCAATTGAGGGTGCCCAACAGGTCCTAGTGAATCTAGCTCCACTCAGGATAGTTGAGTAAGAAGCAAGAGGCAGTGGTCTTGTTCAGTGGTGGCCCACATTCACGCAAGTCACGTTGCTGTCTACGGGATTATATGGCTTTTATGTAGAGTTCAGTGTCAGATAAAAAGGCTACCACGCCCTCCAACAACGCCGCTTTACCTTTGTTTGATTCGTCGGTCTATCCGACTGAGTGACCTTGAAGGCGCACTTTGCGCGCCAACTGGCATAGCCCTCGAGGTCATTGTGGCACGCAAACCCGATCACCACGGTAAGGTAGCAACATCGATCAGGCAACACTTCTAAGTTTCATATACACTCTTTACTCCTCCAAATGGATGATTAGTAATCAGCAACACAGCACCCAATTCTTGAACAAGCTGCGTCGTATAACTGGGTGTGACCGTGAGCACCACTTTGCAGCTGTCTCATATTTTGTGGGTTACGCTAAACAGTTGCAGTAGTGGACGTTCCAGATCCATCAACCAAGATCAAATGGTTTCTAGCCACATGAGTCGTCAATTTGTTCGCTCCATCACGCTTTAACTTTTCTTCTCGTTTCATTTGAAAGTTTCGCGCACTAAATCGTAATATGGTCACAGCTGGTCATGTTTCTCTTCCATTCATGTTCGCATCACCAAATGGTATGGTCTATGCATCGGCTTTTGTGAGGTACATGTCAACGAGTTTCTGACGATCCCCACACATCTAACACTGACGCATCTGAGTGGTGGTCCTTCCTGCGAAAATCGTTGCTTCTTCAGTTCGTTTTCTGTATGGGCAATTACGTGTTAGATTTAGCCAGTTTTCTGACGGACGGAGATTGGATCATGAATGAACTGCATCCGAATCTCGGAGACTGATTTTGATTTGAACATATTTCAATCCACTTTTTATCTCTAATTCTTCTTCAATGAATAAGTTTTTTTCTTGACTAAAGCATCACATTATGAGGGGGACTCACAGAGATCTGCCATCGGACGCAGTACGGTGCAAATTTTTTCGTCAGAAAATTGTTTGGACTCTCGAGATTTTGATAAACAAATAAAAAGTGAAAAATGACTGACCCGAGCGTGTTTACGACATGATATGTATGCCCCAGCTTGCAAAGTATACATAAGGCGCACTCTATGAGTTCACAGGATCACTAGCTCAATTTTTGTTTAGGGGAACAAATACTTCTGCGAAGGCGGCTGACCGTTGTTTATCTTTTTGCTATGCTAAGTTATATATATATATATATATATATATATATATATATATATATATGTAAGGAGCGTTGGTATAATTCCATCATATACTTACTTTGGGTTACGGTCTGATCGCTGTAACACTTTTCAGTCATACTCAGACTGTAAGTTGCTGCAGATGAGGTGAGCCATTTACAAGCATCCACCAAATGTGTCAGCCACTGGCAATGGTTCAATGTAAGAGACTAGCTGCATCTATCCGCGCAACATACAACGATACATATCCCTAATGCTTGCCTGATGTTAACACCAAACGTGAGCAGTGTTTCAGGGACAGAGCTGTATGCTACCGGGTGCATAACAAAGTTGCGGACAAGGGAACGACCGCATTTTCGCGACTAGTGCTGAACAAGTTGGGCTTCGACTCACCGAATAGGCGGGCGAATAGCGGAAGCGCTCGAGGATTTGATGGAATTTTCCGTCTGGTCAGCCATCTCCGCTCTAAAACGCCTGTAGACAGCACTGTGAAGTGGCGGGTTTGGCCAGCCATCAAATAAGGCCATGAACTTCACACTTCTGTGTTTTGGTTTTGGTTGCTGCCTCCAAGCGTCGTTGAGTTGGAGGCAGAATGAATAGAAGCATAAAATGAAAAAAAACGAAAACAAGGTAATAAGCGGGAACCACAAAGATGAAGAAAGAGGCCGAATACAACTATGCTACTGGCCGCGACACCTAGCCACAGCGCCTAATATCTTCAGGCACCTTGTAAGTTGGTCTCAGTGCCCTACTTGGCCAAGTCCACTGGACAAGTTTGTCATATTTTTTTGCCATTTCATGAACTGACCACCTCGGCCTACCTTCCAACCACTACCTGCCTTAGAGAACAGCGTACACCGAGGAAATCCATCTGGGGCCAAGCGTAACACGTCCCAGTCACCTTGCCTTTTCAAATTCAGCACATTCGAGTGACCCACCACAAGTTCCCAACACCTTAAGACTAACTTCAGCGTTGCTAATGCGGTGTTCTTACCAAATTCCTGCACTGCTAAGGAAACATTGATGCTCAAACACTGACAGTCTTCATGTATCTTTTAGCCTTAGAGACCATGTTTTTGACCCGTATGAAGAAACCGGTGTGACTGCCACATGTACACTCCACCCTTGACAGACAACCGGATGTCACGCCGGATCCACAAATGGCTGAGGTTGACAAAAGCCAAACGCGTCTTCCGTACGCGCGATGACACTTCATCCGATATCTGACCTCTTGGGGAGATGTAACTGCTCGGGGAACAAAACGTATCCACTTGAACTAGGGTTTACGCAGTCAAAAGCTTTTTTGTAGAACCAACCCAGTGCTCCAGCAGCATTTTACACTTTGAAGGTGCAAAACGCATCCCAAACATTGTTACATTGTTGTTTAAGCCATCTAGATGAACTGGCAACTAGCCTGGATCTCAACTCAGAAGAACAAAATCGTCCACGTGGGGCCTGGCTGATTGGGTTTTTTACTCTAGTTAGGTCGGACCGGTTTTTTCCAGTGTTCACACGGTTCGTTCGGCTACACGAGTGAATGGATGTGTGTTGGTTGGTTGACCAGGTTTGGCAGATTCATTCGAATGGTAGCCTCGCTTCACGTAGGTTTTCGCGAATCCCTGACATGCTTGTGCTCTAATATCTGACGTAGGTAAAAGGTGAGATCGATGCATCCCGGGTCTGAAATCGACTTGATTCCCACGCGTACACCTTTCATGGACGTTGTGTAACCAGTGCAGAATAATCCCGACTGACAGTGTTTTTTTTATTACATGCTTTCACATGAGTGCATTGGAATAAGTCTATCCCATAGACCCAAAAACCCACTGTACTATTAGGGACAACCGTTAGTCAGACCCTAAGACTTGGGTTGGAGAACCACATATGGTCCCAGTAGGTCAAGTGTGGTAACGATCCGGACGACAGTGGATTGCTGCCTACCACGATACGATGCTTACGAAGCTGATTCCTCTGTGGTTTTCATAGGTGGACCTGTCGCCTTGTTAATCGGAAGAATCACCGATTCACACTGTTCTGTATGAATCTGTTCATTATCCCAGATCATCTGGAGGAGTTTTCCTTGCTCCGAAACCAAAGTTTCACCTGCATCTTTGAAGACTGACGGAGACAATTCATCCGATCCAGCAACCTTTGTATTTTCTCTGATAACCTACCTCCCGCGCAACCTTCATTTCTGATGAAGCAGTGATATCTACCTTCATCGGTTTTCTTGCAGGTATATTCAGAAGGTCCACTGTAGAAGTGGGCCAACTGAACTACTCCTTAAAGTGCTCCGCCCAACTGTTCAAACGACGTTCCTGAGAGTTAGTTAGTAGGTCGTCGGATTCCTTGATGAAAAACCTGGCTTCCGCGGACCGATACTTCTTATCAAGCGGTAAAGGTTGTGACTATTGCCAATAGACACAGCCTCCATTTCTCTACATCATGCAGTCCGCCGCTGCTCACGGTCATTCCCCAATCATCTAATCAATTGGTACCCTAGTGATTTACGCACTTTGCGGCATCCAGAGGGACGGATCTGCGAGCATCCAACAGAGCAACTGATATCGAAGATATCCATCTTTTGTGAAGCCTACTGGAACTGGAGTCTTGTGTGGCATTGGAACTGGCATACAAGACTTCCTTGATCTGTTGCTAGCGTTCGTGTAAGTTGTGTACATCCGGGTTCATCGATAACCGCGTAGACAGCTCCGCCTGTAAACCAGATCGTCGGCTATCGCCTAGAAGCAACTGAACGGGGCGGGTGGCGTTTACATTGGTGCGATCACGGACGAGACGTGAACAGAAGCTAGCACATACTAAGGTGTGGTCTGAGTCCGCAGGCCTAGACTAAAATGAACGAAAATCTTCGATCGGTCCATGCTAACAATGATCAATGACATTACGGTCAATGTGAGTTCACTGTCGTGAAGACGTAGGAGGACGTCGTGTGAGTCTATACCGCTTCTTGTTGCAAAAGGTCGTACCCGCCAGAGACAAACTGTGGTCGGAGCACAGCTGAATGAGACGATCACCGTCACCAGTGCTATCGGCCTGATTCCAGGCTGTGTGCCAAACAAAACATGATACAATCGAGGAGGACGGGGTGGATAGTCCGATTTCATGATTTGCTTGTGGGCGCAATGCTCCTAGGTTGCCCAAGCCAAAGCAGTTGATTTTCTTAGGGGTCCACAACAGTAGGCTTTAGCTATCCAAAGCTTAACCCGCAAGGCAGCGAGACGAAACCTGGGGTCATTAACCCACTGGGGGCCAGCGACTGATTGCTCAGTTCATACACCCTTCAGATGAGGCCAAACATCCTGGGTGCCAAATGCGCCCCTCCGTCACAGATGCCGGTGAGCATATCGCTTCATACACCATCCATGGTTGATTTAAAATCAGGATTTAGCCATCTCTCCTAGACTGACTACTAGTCAGCCAACCCGATGGAAAGCGTCGGGCGTCGGATTCCGTCTTCCCACTTTAGTGGGGACACCTCAACCGCGAGAAGGTAGTGTGTAGGACTTCCTCAGCAGAAGCTATTTTGAACGCGCGTTCATTTGGAAGCATTTCGGGAGGCGTTCAAGATGAGTAGCCAACTCGGAACCTGAGGCACCCACCCCCGACCATACTGAGGCGATTAAAGACCGGGATAGCTAATAAGCGTCCAGTATGCCTTTCGGAATGCCCCCTCCACCAGCCATCCGATTTAGGCGGTAAAATCCCCCCGCAATGGCTATCACGTCCGTTGGGTACGTGCTTCGAAGCAGCCGAGAAAATCCCGATAGAATTCATTCTTGGAATCAGGGTATAGAAGAATGCATACTGCTTACTGAATAAGTCGTTGGTTACTCGAAAAACAAGTATAGTCAATTACGGAGCGACCGCTCTCGCGATTGCGTTGAACAGACCGGACGCAGTATGAAGCAAGTCACGCGAACCACACGATTGCATCGTCCGACTGGATAACGACTGTCTTCAAGTAGACTGGACAACTGGTATGCAAATAAGTACTGTTATTAAAGATGGTTGATACTGACGATGTCCGAACGAATGACTTCCAGTAAACAACCTTTCTATCTGGCATGTCTTGTGGACTGTGCCAAGAGAAATTGCAGCTAGCGAGCGCATACACAGACACGACGAACATCCATCGACGTTTCAGTCTGCTACTGTTGACGCGTACAGAACCGTCCAACCAAACTGCACACAAACGACTGTTGAATGAAATCCAGTCTCGTAGTGCACGCTGAGAGCGCTTCTGGCGCCAGTATGACCATGAGCACTAAAACAGTTGTGTCAAAGCTGCTGTAAAAAGGCTTGTGGGGGCAGGTTGGATCTTGTTCTGGTCACGGAAGCATCGATAAAAATAGTCAACCTCCCACAACTGCTAGAGCAACGTTATGTGGTTCCAGACATTCGTGTAGCTTTCGGCTTTGCACTATGGAACTGTTTGCGAAAAGTGGGAGTACCTAATAAGTGTGTCAATCCCCAGAGCTGTAACGTCATATCTCAGTTTGGGTTAGGGCATGTGACTAGTTGTCGCCCCCTTTTATTGTCTCCAGCGCAGTACGATGAGGTTGCCCCATTTCCTTTCAATTTTATCACGGAGAACATTCAACGGAATGCCTTGTTTGGTCTCCTAAATGGTGTCGTTATCACTTTTAGCTCGATAACTAGACATCGAGATTGAATCCCAGTCTGCAGTAGATAATACTGATGTCGACTAGACCGTTCTGTGCATATCCACAATAACAACAACGGTATACGGCAGTACTATTTTTCCATTCGGTCGCACATTTCCTCGAATGAACCTCATCGTCGTGGCTAGTGTAGCACGACGTGACGGAACAGTTTGAGTACTTTGATGGTGTTTAGTTTCCTGGGTGAAGTTCATGGAACCCACGAATTCAGTGGTTAGTAGTGATGTGGAAGCAAAGAGCACCACCACCGCCCACCATTTCCCGGATCGGACCCACAGTTCCCTCATAGAAGAATTGTGTAGTTCTTCATTCTAAGCCTTAAGGTCCGGTGGTGGTAAAACGGTTTAGAGCATTTACCTACATCTCCGAGGTCCGAATCCCACCAACGCGGATTACTGGTAATAGACAAGAATCCATTGTTGTCCGATCCGGCTCGTTACCACGCCTGTCATATTGTGATTTGATGTGGTTCTCCATTCCAAGTGTTAGAATCCGGTTTCCGGTTATACCTAACGTTGTACTGGGTCTTCGAGGTTATGGGGCATTCTCTTTCCACTGTGATTATGCTCAGTCATGGAATAAAAAAGGCCATGATTACGGATTCTCCGAAAATGCAATGCGCGCTTTTAAGTCCGGCGCATGTCATGTTTACTGCGTTCATAGGAAAATATAGAGTACAAGAAATACCACAACCCGTCTTTGTTGTGTGTTTTCGTTTTGTTCGTTTACTGGTGCTGGTAATTATACATCTCCGTCATTTAGGCAATTTAAGTCATCCACTTTTAACCGAACCTTCGTCTCATAAGATTCAAAACCGCCAAACCTAGTGCGAGGTTAACAGTACCTCAGACCGTTACGGTCCCAGTATGATGTTGTGTTGGAATCAGAAGATCAAGCGTACCGTGACGAAACCCTCATCAGTTGTGCCTGATATCCGTGATACGTATTGATATGGGTGTCCACCGTTTGAGTATTTTAAATGATCATTTTTGGTAGATTTGATGCGGGTGAAATCAATTGGTTGACTTGACTGTACTGTGGCGAGACAATCTTCGTTGGATAATGCCCCAGTGTGTTGTATTCATCCAAGCATGTCTCTGTTGTGTGAATTTATTGCGAATCCTTACGGAGAAAACATCACAGAAATTATCAGGTGATGTGGATTGATGAAGAAGAAATAGAGCGATCCAATAAAATAGGGTATCTGTCGTCGCACTGTTTAGACACTAGGGGATTATGTCATCGGACTATTGAAGAACATGCCGGTGGTGGCCTAAAGCGTTTGCTTACTACCTCGGAGGTTCAAGGTTCGAATCCTCGCCACCATCGGTTACTTTGGTGGTAGACAGTAATCCACTGTCGTCCGGATCGTTACCACACCTGACCTATTGGGATCTTATGTGGATCCTCGCTACTCCAAGTTTCAGGGTCTGGTTGCCGATTTTCCCCATAGTGCAGCGGACCTTCGTTGCTATAAGGTAAATGCCCCTTCCACTGCACTCGTGCAAGCACGTAATGAAAAAAATACGTGCACACTGAGATTCAGTTGTCCTTTGCCTCATTTGTATTGTATGACTTCGATCATCAGTGCACTGCTGTCGCATGGCGACCCTACATCATTCGTTTCTTCAGATCATGTTTGCTGGCTCCCGCGAGTGACAGTGGCGTTTCTGGTTGTGTGTTCCATTTTCTTCATCCAATTCAAGCTTGGGCACGGAAGTTATCAGCTGATGATTTACGCTTAGCAATTACGATGTTCATTCTGCTTCGACCGTCGAACCAACCTTGACCCCACTCAATGTCGATCACACGACCCGCTCGACTGCGTACAAACCAATGGTGCAACATTTCAGGCCTCTGAATTAAGATCTATTTCCTTTCCTTTTTCGGTCGACTGTTTGAATTTGCCTCATTTGCTACTAATGTTTTTCAACATACTGTTTACGTATGGATCGTGAGACAATTCACACAATTGTAACTTCGAGACATCAAATCTACATTGATTCGGTTTGCTGAATGGTAAAGAATGTAAACCCATTCAATAGACTCCATTTCCCCCTTATCATACTTCTTGTATCTGTTCCAATACAGATCATGTTACTTATATCACCGTCTCGGCAGAACTCAGAGTTTACTGGATCAGAACGTACTTAGGGAAAGTTTTACATTCGTTTGCATAGATCTGAGATATAATGAGAAGAAGTAGCCATCGTCACTATAAGTTTATTGCCACGAATACATGTTTTTTTAGTCGTCCGGTATACTACCATACATAATCTGTTGGATATTTATTTGGTACATTATCTCGACTCGATGCTGCCCCTGATGTGATAAGGTCATATAGGGTAACTTTTTTCTGCCCCATATCTGTGGCATGTGCTTCTTCCATTGTACTCATGTCTAACCATAGAATATTAAGTTCTCAAACTGTCTTCCCATAACGGAGCGCACAACTCTTCATATGCGAGTTTGGCTATTAGACCTTTTGTCTGAGCCATGAGACCCGACTGTCGGAGGGCTAGAGAAACTAAGCGACATGATCGTGTTCCCCGGTCACCGGCGTACTAGCACAGAGAATATTTTTATGTGCTCTTTGTGCTCTGAATCAGTTCACTTTCGACTGAATGATATTGTGAGATATCAACGAAAATCAGAGTACTGAAGTACAAGACGGTGATTGGTTGGATAGATTGAATTGTCAGTTGTCCTGTATAATGTAATGGACTGTTGTGCCGATGGGGTCCTGCCTCTTTCACCGTAACAAGGGATACAAAAGTTGCTCTCGTTTATTCGGAAATATTTTGTTCTGGCTTACATCGTTATTGCCATCTATCTTCAAAACTTGGTTGAGTAAAGCATAACTTGTTGCGTATTCGAATTCCCTGTTCCCTGTTCGGTTTTTCTTACCACTCAAAAAGTTTCCGTAACGTCCGAAAATATCCTGACTCTTGTTTATCTCTGTCTTCTTTTACTTTTTTGTGTTAAAATCACATCTGTGTAAGTTTGGTCGAAATACATGTTGGAATGAGGGTTTTTCCCTCCTTGTTTCTTATGCCACTTCTCATTTACCACATTGTTACCACATGCATTTAACTCTTTCCTATCCCTCATTCACTCTTGCCCAGGTGTCTGTTGTCGGCGAAACCCTGTCCGAATGCGGTCAAGTAAACATCCAACCAATCACAGTACCAGAGTGTAATCTACACGAGGATATTGGTAGTCTGTTGTTCAAACAGATTCTCACCGATGTGACTCTGGTTGTTGTATCCAATGCAAATCAGTCGTCCGATTGCAAGTGTCAGACTCCTTTCTCTCTTACCCACGGGTCCAATGCCGGGAACAATGATGTGTGCGGCAACAGTAATAGTAACAACAATAATAATAACACGACCAGTAGCGCATCATCTGTGGCCACAAACACCACGACGCATGTGTTGTCGCGTGCTGATGCAAACAAAAAGTATTCACGGTTCGATCGGTCCGGAACAGATGATGACGCAGATGATGGAGAAGACGGTGATTTGGATGAGGAAGAGCAGGAAGAAGTTGAAGAAACGGAAGATTTTGACGAAGACGATGAAGCGGATGAGGAGGATCCTGATCAAGAACAGGAAAGTGAAGAGCGCGAGGATGATTCACAGGGAGTCTATCGGTCCGCTCGAGTTTCTTGTGCCACCACGGACGAGGCCATTCATATCGGCCTACATCATCATTCTCATCACGCGCATCATCAACAGGTTCAACATCACCAGCAGTCGCAACAACAACAGCAGCAACAGATTGCAAGTGATCAAGGAGAATCCGAGGCCACGCCGCGGTGTAGTGAGGCACCAAATGTGGTTGGTACAGGAACCAACGAACATGTGCCTCCTAACGCATACATGACTAACAATTCTGGTCTTCATTTAGCTCCGACCAGTACAACTATCCCAATAATGACCAAAGGTGTTTCGGTACCCACTGGCACTGCTATTTCCGGTCGGTATACGTGTGCCAACGCGTCTGCTGTGGAGGTGAACATGCCCAAACCGCTAATTGACACCAGTAACCCTCCAACTTCAGTGTCAGGCACAGCGGTTGGTATCAACTCGAATTCCGGAAACGCTGATTGGCGTTTCGCTCCCTCCTCATCCAATTTCACACAGTCTGTTCAACCTGGCCTACCTCCGACGGAGGATCATGAAGCTGCACGTGCCGGCGGTGATGTCAGTTGTGATATGTGTGGCAGCAATTCACTGACTCCACTAAAGTTGGGTAAGTATGCTTAGTTCATCGATTTCCCGAAGTGACATCTACACGTGATTTTTCTACTTCCCGTTCATTCTTTTGTGCAAAGTCCGGTCTTTTAATGGCGCACATGCCCTGTTTCTTAAAAACTGCTCGTACCGTATGTCTAGACCGTTACTTTCCTTACCGCCCATTGCCAGACGCGTATCGAGTTGTGTACCTGCTTGCTGCGGTTGTTAGCCGACCCATCTTGGCAACTACTCTGAATGGCCTCTCGCACAACTACAAGTGTAAACAACTTAGTGTGTGCATCATTTCATTGAGTTTCATTGGTTTGACCTGTAAATATTCTCCATAAACGACTCTTTATTAGTCATCTTTACCCCCCTTCCCATTTGAAAATCGTGGGTACCATTGCGAACAGCAGCTCACAATTTTCGGCTCACCCTCGTTAAGTGAGTGTTTGATCACCTAATGGCGTTTATCAAAACGATCTGGTTTCATAGTTTATTTTCGTGACATTGCCCACTTCCAGTAACACTGTTCCCTGTAGATTTTTGCAGACAGACCCTAGTCCATTGGTGAACAGCATCACAAGGTATTACCATTTGTAGTTGGATCTGGGACTTCGAATTCCCTCTGTGAATTACGCACCTCGCACCGTGCTCTCACACCGAAAGAGTGTTGAGGAAAGTGAAAGATAGTTAAATCGTGATCTTATCTAGAATTTGAGGTTGTATACGGACTCGTTTGTTGGTCCAAATACCACCACATAGGCTGGTGACTGAGGATTCTACACGGCATAATTTATGGTTGGCTCGGTATTTACTGCGATTCTGGAATCCAAATAGTCTTTTTGAAGCATTCGCACAGCGCCGTTACTTGTCTGAGAAAAGTCTGTATTCAAACACAAGTACACCCGGTGACAGGGATCACAGTTACAATGCTATATCTGGATGATGGGCAGTTCGAGTACTGTATCACCGTCTGAGCAGGCGGTGGTTGAGATGTGGGTCAAGGTGGTCAACACGTGTCAGAGCGAACAGGCAAGAAGGCCCTAACCACTGGGTCTAGCCGGGTAACGTTTTATACCTTCTGTCTGAGATTCGTGATACCCACTTACGCGAGGGTCGGAAAAAACAATTGGCATGACTCAATGCCGTTACTGGCTTACTCGCACTCGGAATCATTCATCATCTATACAGGTTTTTTTGCTTTTACTTTGCTTGAATTTTTGTGTGCTCTACATGCCACAAATTATTTTACTTCGGTTTGGTGATATTGTGATATGTTCATAAAACCCATGATGCCGATTTGTAAGGTGGTTAATGGTTGGAGGAACTAAAATGAGCTAAAGGTGCTATTTGTGCAAAAAACTATCCCCCATCCAACCAGTCTTCACGACTAATCCTTAATTCGTAAACGGAGGACCGCGTTTCATTTAATCTATTCTTCAGTGCCATACATACATAAGTATGGGGATTTTGGGCATTGCCATTGACTTTCCAGGTCGTGGCCTATAGAAGTCATCGGCTTGGTTATTATAATATATTGATTTCCACCGAGCCCGGAGTTAGGCATATTGCCAGTACCACAAATAAAGAAAGCAGTGACAACGTGGAGAAAAAAATAAATTAGAACAAATTGGCATTTTTTGACTGTTTCACCGAACGTGTTTTGTAACATTTTGAAAGTTTTAATCGACGTTTATGGAGCCCGAGAGTTTCCTAAGCACACCGCACAGCATTCACACGACCGGCTTCGGGTCTGAACCATATCCATCGGTGACTCATCAACAACGATCCTCATCTGTTAGGCCTTAACCAGAGAGTCGAGACGAGCCGGCCGGGACCGGCGCTGACGTCAAATTCTCCGTATCCGCACGCCGAGTCAGGGTCTGAGCGTTACATCGCTTCTTCCAGCGACACCCAGGAAGCGCAAATAGTACACGAAATAGTAGACGATAAGTAGGCGTGCGTAAAACGTGTTCGAGCCACCGGAAGCTGTGTGGAGTGAATAATTGTGCCAGGGGACGGCTATTCTCACCTAACACACGATGTTGGAGCTTGTTGCTCATTCGACGTTCCCAACAGACGAGACCAATGCTCAGGAGACATCGGTAATTAAATGCGGAAGGTCCTCGAGCGTCCTCAACGCGGAACAGTTAGAAATGACGACCGTGAACAATACATCGCACAACGTTGCCTTGTAAATCTGAATAGGCTGATGTCGTATCGGTACCACAAGTGATGCAGGTTGGTGAAAGCCAGTCTGGTCTTCGCCGTTCATGATGTGATCTTTCCAACATCATCTTCAGTTGCGATATAGCTTTCGAGTTGTTATTGACTGATTCTAACTTCTCAACACAAATAATAAGAGGTACAGGTTCTTGCCAATCTTGTGAGAGTATTTTACGCTTACGTGGGACAATGTACGTACTATATTTAGACACTCAAGTCTTTAAGCGGTTCAAAACGTGTTGTATTGCTTATGCGTTATGTTACCCAGCAATACGATATCATCAACGTATTGTACGTTTGAAACTGTTCCCTGGTGGAGTAGTTCTTGGTTGATGGTTTATCAGACGAATCAGTAAACGAGTACATAATTTTCATTGAGAATTTTTGGTTTATTGGTTGTGATTCTTCCGATACAGGGCCGAATCAGTAAGGTATTTTATCACGACCGATGGTCACTGCACGTCTCGCTCGATGTTCTGTTGCCCAGTAAGCTGGCCATAAACCCTAACCCTACCTGAGGTGTGACGATACAAATTAGGATCGACACATACTTTCCACGTGCACCATTCCTTAGCAAAAAGTGCCACAGTAAGTACATACCTGTCGATGGAGTCGAAGGCGGCGCAAATATCTGGAAACATAGCGATCATTGGCCAGTGCTCACTGTGCGAGTCCTCCTCGAAGATGGGGACGTTGATTGATTCTTCCCACCCTGAGGGAACTTCCTCGGAATGCCAGACATTGGAGAACAAAGCTTGAAGTCCTCTAACAAGCTCCATTCCACTATCTTTGAATTAGACTGGGAAAAGGCCATTGGAGCCCGGCGCTTTGTGACGTCCTAGGGCTTGGGTTTCCTTGCAGATCGCCGCCTCAGAAGGTGGATCTGTCGAAACACCATGGGAGGTGTGCTGGAACAGCTGTTGGAGAGCCTGACTCTGGAGGCCGGCTATACTGTGCTTTAAAGTGCTCCGCCGAGCGTGCAAGACGTCGGTGCAGACTGTGGGTTGACTAACCATCAGCATCACAGATAGCTTCGCTCACACCCGATGTATTCTCACCGGTGGCTCGGATGAAATGAAACAGCTTGCGGGAATTTTCCACAGCGGCAGCACGTTCCATCGCTGATGCTTTTGGGGACCTCCAGATTTCGCGATCCCTACGCAGACTTGCTTTGAGCGCACGTCACGTTGTGAGTCGTGCTGCAATACGTTCACTACCAGGCGGGATAGACTGGCATGCATTAAGAAGGCGCATAGACTCAGCAGAAATCCAGGGTGTCACGACACGACAAATCAGGCCACAACTCACTTTGCCAGCAACCTTTATAAGCGACCAGTACTTGCTGATGTCATCTGGTGGCATTGATTCTAGCTTTTCAGCTAGGACGTTTCCGAAAGTTGAGAGGCAAGACGGATCAGACAGCATATTACAGTTTAACCGCTGTTGCATCGTGCGTTAGGCACGCCCACCAAAGCTCATGGACAGCTTAGTGCAGACCAACAAGTCAGGTAGTGCAGCCTCAGTCCTATCGTTGAGAGCTAAACCTACGCCAGCGAGACTTATAGCCTCAGCCTGAGGGTCCCCGAACAAGCGTAAGTGAAACTTTACAGGACTGGATGGGGGCGTCAATCGAACGACCGAGCTGTAGTCTTGGCTGCGAGTCTCTTGAATACAACACGTCGATGGCAAGGGTCTCCAGCATACGGGCCAAACACGCCTGTTATGCTATACACATCAGCATTCGCACGTTAAATGTGCCCAGTTTAAAAAGACGTCTGAAGCGAAGAAGAGCATCAGCTGGCGAAAGCGGATTCTTTGAGACTTGGATATTAGACGAAGGAGGATGCGAGAGAACAGGAACAGGACTTCCCTCAGAGGCACAACCGCAAGTACGGCCGACCACAGTTTCCGAAGGATATGAAAACGTGTGTGTGTGCGAGGGTGAGGTGTGAAAGTAGGGGAATCAACGTGTGTGCGGTGTGAGAACATCAACGCGAGCAAGGTTTTGGTGAGCGTAACGACCGTGTAGTAAGATATCCATCAGTTGCGTTGTTGTTGATATTGAGCCACTGAACTACTCGGTCTCCTAGTTCATAGTACGCGTTTTATTCGAAGACTCACCTCTAGCCTTTGCGCAACCAAACGTGTCCTGTAAGGCAGCACCGTTGGTCCAGATGAGCCAGTGACCAATTGTGTGGTTCATTCGCCGCTTCCAGGAACCTCCAGTAGCCGATGACTGATTGCTCAGTTCATACACCCTTCAGATGAGGCCAAACATCCTGGGTGCCAAATGCGCCCCTCCGTCACAGATGCCGGTGAGCATATCGCTTCATACACCATCCATGGTTGATTTAAAATCAGGATTTAGCCATCTCTCCTAGACTGACTACTAGTCAGCCAACCCGATGGAAAGCGTCGGGCGACGGATTCCGTCTTCCCACTTTAGTGGGGACACCTCAACCGCGAGAAAGTAGTGTGTAGGACTTCCTCAGCAGAAGCTATTTTGAACGCGCGTTCATTTGGAAGCATTTCGGGAGGCGTTCAGGATGAGTAGCCAACTCGGAAACTGAGGCACCCCCCCCCCCGACCGTACTGAGGTATCTTGGAGACAAATAATGTTTTTTGATTGGTAACTATTTGACTGAGCCCCTTTGCAGTTACCCCGGGTGGTTCTTCAGCTTTTGGGACTCAACAATGGAAATAGGTGTAGATGTTGAACTTTCTGTTGCATGTAGATAATGTTTTGGCAAGAGCCTTGGGAGTTAAAACAAGTTAAAATAACAAATTAACGTTGTTTGAACATACCCGTCCAAAGCATCGCTTGGCTGCTTGTGATCATAAGCGATGACGAATGCTCAAGGACAGATTCTCACTGAGAGTACATACGAGCACCTCTTTTTGTTGTGGTTATCCATGTAACTGCATCGATGTCGTTGTCGCACAGCTGGACCGCATCGGATAAAAAATGGCGTTAACTTGACTGGTTGCGGCGGTTCACTGCCTGCTGTTGTAGTCCTGGCAATAGGATTCAAGGCGTTTTTATCCCAAAGGTATGTGTCGCTTTCACTCACTTTCGTTTCCGCACGCAGTCACTCATTTATGCGATTTTTGTTTTTTTCCCACCGGGCTACAAGTCCGAAGAAGCAGAGAACGCAGAAGTCCCCCTCCGGTTAACCTATGCATCGTCCCAAGTGGTTTGATGAACTTATCAGGGAAAGATGCTGTTGAGTTGTGCCCTTTAAAAAATAAACGTAAAATTGATACAATCGGCTTCACTCACTTGATTGCTGGCTGGTGTTTTGATATATTTTGATGATAAAAAGAGCGGTTTGTTTAACTCAAAACGACGTTGGATTATCTCGGCTTCGGTCCTTCTGACTTGAAAACTTTAGTATAGTGGCCTGCTTGCTGAGATTTATATAATGTATGCGTAGATCAGGTGTTTTCATGGGTTTATCATGTTTTGATTCATTCGTACCAATACGTATCCGCTCCGGTATGTTTCATACGGACCTTAACTACTGGAGTTGATTTGTGCTTTCTCAGTGCTTTCAGCTCGAGGAGTCCTGGTGCACGTGACTGAAATCT
This sequence comes from Fasciola hepatica, assembly GCA_948099385.1. NCBI lineage: Eukaryota > Metazoa > Platyhelminthes > Trematoda > Plagiorchiida > Fasciolidae > Fasciola > Fasciola hepatica. The sequence continues at coordinate 5,028,335 of CANUEZ040000027.1, read as the reverse complement.
TGTATGCGTAAGCCTATGAGATTGTGTTTTGTTGTCTGCAAATTTCTCTCTCTAATGCTTGTAGGGCACTTAGGATCCTCTGTCTTGTTCAGATGTGTGGGAATCTTTCCATCCTATTGGTCAGAATCCTCACGCGCTACTGGTGTAGTGCGTATTCTTGATCTTATTATTTTCATGGATCCGCAATGCAATATTCTCGATTTCTGTGCTTGACACTAAGATCACACGTTTGATCATCGGCCAAAAACCACCAATATCCAGGCAGTTTTATACTCGGTCTACACTCTTGTTTTCCCAAAGATGTGCTTTCCCCATCCGCTAAATTTTCATCCCAATAACAATGAGTTACTTATTGACTTCAGTGAAAGCTTCATTTTAAACTGACAACTTGACGGAAACAATCAAAAATCTTTGTTAGACTTGTGAACTGATGTTCCAAGGGCTTTTCGTGCGTTAGCACGTTTACTATTTATCTGACATAAATCTTTCTGAATTGAAATAGTTGCTTGACATGAGACCAGCGGAATTATTGGTGATGCGTGCACCAGTTCTGATCACGAATGTTTACTCGTTGGTGTTGCGCCTCACAAGCTTATTGTTTCATGGTCTCCCTCAGAGCAAATTGTTGTGAGATCATCCCTCCACGCAGATTCTCGCGGTAATGTATTCAACGAAACCTTTTCGTACAGATTCACCCAAATGACCGTCATGATTGAGCAGAAGTACTTGGAACGATGGACTGTGATATTTGCATTCTGCCTCGGTATATATGCTCCTGTGCATCCACGCTCAAGTTAGCGTGACGTGTATTTCTGATGTAAGGAGTATGGTTTTGTATCTGAATGACAGGACAGAATTTTCCCGGAAGCACAATATCAGTTTCGCGTAGTTTATCACCTTTGTGCAGACCGAATTACCGTTGTTTACAGCTGTCGCTCATATGTGGTAATTTGTTTCTCCGTTGCAGACGGTCATCGTTGCCGAAATTGTGGCCGGACTTCCAATGCAATCCCATCTACTTCTTCCGTTCTTCCGACCACGTCCACTCCATCTTGTTCCTCAGCCAGTCGACTGCATGTGACTCCCAGCACGGCAACCGGAGATATGGTTGGTAGCAGCAGTGGCAACAGTGGAAACGCCACGATCGGCAGTAATAGTATTGGCAATGCATTTCAGTCATGTACACACAGTTCACACGGCGCCTCAACCTCAACCAAAGTGAAGAACGAGTCAGTCGAAGGTATGGTGGAGGCGGAAACCTCGGGTAGTGCCACTCGCGTTCGCCGCAGCACGCGCCGACGCACGACAAATAATAACAGCAACAACAGTAGCTCTACTACTACTACTACCAACAGCAGCAGTAATGTTAACGGAAACACCACATCAACCACAACAGCCAATGGGACAAACAATGCACCAACACGATCATCCAGATCCCGTGCCTCACGTGACACAGCTCCGTGTAGCACAGTGACGAAAGCTGCATCAACTACAACCAGTGTAGCATCGACCACTACCTCATCAACACACGCGTCTCCCACACAGTCAGGTCAGACCGCTAGCCTTTTGAACGGTGGATCAAGTGAGCGCCAGAACAAATCGATAAAACTAACTCCTAGCGCATCGCCCGGAGCTGGCGATGCTTCCCAGACCGCTGTGACCACGGCTTCAAATGGTGGCTTCATCCTACGCCAATTTGAGGCCCATAAAGCTATCCTTGCTGCTCGCAGCCCGGTGTTCGCGGCCATGTTTGAGCATGGTATGGAAGAGTCACGTGCGAACCGTGTGGAAATCACGGACATGGAACCGGACACTCTGGCTGAGGTTTTGCGGTACATCTACACTGGTCAAGTAATTGGTTTGGACAAATTGGCCCATGATCTCTTGGCTGCCGCAGATAAAGTACGCTTTCTTGAATGAAAATTCCCCGTTGTCGTTCTTTTAAACTTGTTAACATTTCATTCGTAAAGACTCAATAGTTTGTTCACACTTCTGGAGCATAACCATGCTGTGAGCTAGTCGCTTCAGCCAAAAACCATGAAGTTGTGTGTTCGTCTCTAGCTATAACACCTGTGCATACCGCCTGATAGTGTTCCGAAGACGATTAGACAAATTGGGTCTCGTGAATTTTAGTCACAAAAGACTATGCCTCCTTGCATACCACGTATTACCCATTTTAAGTCAACTTCAAACGATTTGATGTAAGCCAAGATGGCCAGTCCATAACCAGGAGAGTGGACTTAGCTTTGTAGCTTTGTCGGATGTGTAAGCTTCCGATCGTACACGAATCGCCAAAGCCCTAACCGAGTTCTTAGTTGCGATGATCCTTTTGCTGATTTTCGATATGATTAGTATGGCATTGTACCTGGATGACAGGACGAAATTTCCCCGGAAGCACACGACCGGTTTCGCGGTTATTTCCGCTCTTCAGGTATGCGTATCCGATACTCTTCCGCCCAATCATCCTTATACTCTACAGTTGGTTCACAACTGTAATCTCATTTGAATCGCATGGGTCGTGCGTGGAAGGGGCGCCCATTTTTAGAATCACCCGGTGATTCTTCCAAAGTTAATTCGTCGGTTAACACGGCTAACCTTCAGAACGAAGACATGGTCTCATGCTCGCTCCGTTTCGATTCAAATGAGATTACAGCTGTATCCTCCAGCTGAATTTACCACAAGAGAGGTAGGCGTCAGGGTTTCCCATTCTCTCCTTTTCTATTTAATGTTGTTATGAACGTGACCCCAAGGCCCACCTAATCTTCGTGTAAAGATTACGACGCTAACTTTTTTCCAAATAGAGAGGTGGCAAACCTTGAAAATTCGGATAACAGTGCTTCTGAGCGAAGATCCGTTTAAGTGGCGAGCCTTTATGAACATAATTCGTAGTACTATGTGGAGTGTGTTTTTCACCTTCATGCTACTATCTGTTGTGGCAAAGCTGAGTTGATACCACAGAATCTTGAGATATCAGAGGAGAAAATTGATCGGATTTATAACTTGTGCTATCTATATGGCTGAATTTCATCCGGATGTTGGGTATTGGATGGTATGCCGTCGCGTATAAAGATCTGTTTGGCGTTTACAAACCTCAATCACGTGCGTTTGGTTCACGACAAAACTACTGCATCAAGATGAAAGCCCACCAGGTTACGGCGATAGGGATATGGGTTACGTCTCCAGATTTATTTACTCACTGTCCAGTGTTTCGTGAACGGAACGGTGGCGTGAAAAGCGACCGGTCTAAAATCTGGTAGAGAGATATAGAAATGCTGGTTAGTGAATCTGGCCGTACAGAGCGCGTTACGGTTCACAACATCTGCCCACTCAAAAGTTAGACGTGAGATGTAGGGGAATGTCGGGACCAGTGACTTTCTTACGTCCATACGCTTTCTTCATCTACGCGATACAGTTTGTCATCCGAGGTCCTCGCTCTACCGTTTGCGTGTTTGTAGTTTTTCTGTTTCTTTTTGATCAGCAATAATTAAACAAGTTCTGAAATGGAAACCGAACTGACGCTTTTTTGCACACAGTCCATGGACCAAACTTATCCAACTGTCAGCATCACTACTACAACAAATGATGGGTTGTCGTAGTTAGTAAGAAACTTGTGCTCATGATTTTTTACTCGTCCGTTTAGTGTTCCATTTGTACACCAATTTTTCTGCTCTGTGCTCGGCCGCTCGTTTTCTACTGCAGTATCTTGACTACAGAGTTGATTACGTGATCGGAATGAAGCGGGACTGTGATCCCAGCTCAAATCAACTGAATGGGTCATGTGATTGTTGAACGAGGTGGAGGCGACCTGTGCAGGTTTCCTCGTTTATCCAGACACCATCCTGGTGACTAACCTTTAAAATTTATCGAGACAGTTCATATGATTCAAACTTGTCTCAGACTTGTTAGTCAAGAACTTGGACGATTCTAGCATTACGAAATACCAGGCTAAGAGGATTGGGATGTACGTTAGCGTTTACCCCCAGATAGGATTCCTTGGTGCGCTGGAGGGGGGGGGGGGAGAGGTGTAGTGGTTGAAAAATGAGTAAGGATAGTCAGTCCATAACATGAAAGAAATATATGAAAAACGCTAACCAGTGTACTTGACTATGTAAGGCGTGTTAAGCTCCCTGGATGGGGTCCGAGAAATCCTCCCGCTCAGTGGTTAGGTACATAGGAGGACGTAGCTAGGTGTCGTGATCAGTGGCGCTCTTGTCTTCACATACATTATTTATCGAATTGATACTGCCATTTTGTAGTTATCTTCCTACTCTTGTTTTTTTTTTCATTACTTACGATTAAGGTTGCCACTGGGAGACAGCGACCAAAGCTGCTGGACCCAATACATCGTTAGTCGTTGTTTGAACTGAACTGATCTCAACACCTTGGAAAAGTGAAAACAAATCACTTCGTGACTTGTGTATTTCTTCTAGTCATCGGTAGTACGGTGTAAACGGATCTAGTTTCTGTGGCCCCTAGTCTTTCGAAATTGAATCGAGAAGCGTTCAGAATGATTGCATTACCTCCATTGTATTTATATACGTGAACAGAGCAGGCGAACTGCTCTTTTTATTGCAGCATACCACTGGAAGTACTATCTGAGGTATATGAAGTTAATGTACGATAAGATCCGGCGTAGAATTACTTCTGCCAACAGTGTTTAGATGGCACGCACCTGTATTTTTGGTCCGTTTCGCCCTACCTCTAGAATAGTTCTCGATGTGTCATGTTAACCTTATAAAAATAATAGGCGGTGGAACGCCTTGCGTATTCTCAGCGCATGCGTTCTCCTGCCTTGAATCCGTTCTCCAGCTAGTGGTTTGCCAGGCAATAGAAATACCACCATTGGTTGTGCTGTTCGATTACCGGATGAGTACTGCGACTGCCTGTTGGTCTTATTGGTTATGTTCATCCGTGCAGCCAACCTCTGAGAGATTGAGGCTTGTGTCGAACTCCGGAAACCTTCCTCTTGAGGAACACAACAGCTCATGCCCACCTACGGACAGTTGTTTAGGTAGTTCATTTTGTAATTCTGATCGTTTTGTCCTCGTGCTACTTATGATCACATCTGGAGTCAGTTCGCATGTTCTTATGCTCTACCGAATTCTGTTAAGAGACAAAGAAACAGCCACGTGTCTCTCTATCGCTGTTTGGTTCTCATGATTTTCCTAGCTAGCATTTCATGTTTAATGCTTTGTCACACGGTCACTAATCCCCATAATAACAATAATTCCATGTGCAACAAAGCCATGCAGTCTTTGTGGTAAATCCTAGGAATTAACAGCCTTATGCATCATGATCACTGTACTTCGTCGCCATGCGGCTTCCATTCATTTCATTGTTCTTTTGATCACGTGCCGTATGCAGTACCAGTTGGAACGCTTAAAAACGATGTGTGAGGAGGCTTTAGTCGAAAGCCTCACGGTGGAGAACGCCTGTGACATCCTCGGCTTGGCTGACACACATAATGCGGAACAGTTGAAGGCCCATACACTGGAATTTATCATGCTGTGAGTTGTGCAATATGATCCATATTCTTTCCATCGACTTTTCCAGTGCAGTATTGACTGTCAGTCTGTCTGTCGTCATTCTTCTTCCATCGTCTGTCGCAGTTATAATGATAATAACGATAATGGTACATCTCGCTAGTTGATTCGTGACTCTTTCGTTCATATGTTCCATTAGGTCCACGGTCTGCATTCTCATGATTTGTTTGTTATTTCTTAACACTCTCACGCCTTTTGTGAATCTAGGTGTAAATATAGGTTGAGGAGCGTGAAGACACTGGATTTGTTGCATTTGTCCGTTGCACCAATTCCTTTGTTGATTCGGTCGAAATAGCGTTATAATTGTCTCAACTTAACCGACGAGTGGTTAGAAAAACCAAAGGGACCAGGTTTCATGAAGAAGTCAGCACAGTAGAGATCCACTGTTGGGTCGTTCTTTAAGAAGAATGAGATGACTGTTGTGTAATTAATGGATGAAGACACATGGTACTGAAAGTGCTTTCGTAGTGACTTCAAGATTTCGAATTATACTGATGCTTGCTGTCTAGTTTTGAGTTTGTCCCATGATTTTTTAGAGTTACATTCGCATCGCTCTTTGAAGGGCTTGACAGATTCGATGGAACTACACCCCATAAGAGGCGTTTCTGATGGTATTGTCATTTCAGTCGGCCCAAAGGGTCGCACGGTTGTCAATGGCTCGAGTCACGGTTAGAATAGCATATCGGTTGCGAACGGCTTTTGATTCCCGGCAAGGATGAAGCAGTTGTTGTTTAGTGCTTCTCATCACTCGGTGGATGATTAGTGTTGCGTGTAGATTAGTCTTGTAGAGTCAATCAAAATGTTTGATAAACGGACCTTGCTGACAGGCGTAGTGAGCTTACCAAAAATACCTTAGAACAGGTCAAGTAGATGGCCGCTCAATAATCGACGGTTCACATCTGTTTAGTCACAGACTTCCAGATGGCACGGCAGATAGATTCATTTCGGGTACAGGGAAGTCGGACCTAACAACGGCGAAATTTCACTCAAGGAGGTGCACATTGTTCGTTCACAGACTGTGGCCGCTAAATATATGATTTTCATCTCCCGTCCCAGAATCTGACTGATGACCACGTATTCAATGATTTCTGTGGATGGAACATATTTTGTGTGGAATGTGTGGTATTCAGACTGGGGTATGGTGTTACGTGCGCCAACTGTCGATCAGTGGCACGCAGTATCAGCTGTGGAAATGGACTATTACTAGTTGCAATTAGTCAAGAATAATGTCGATTTTTCCCTTAGGTTACAGAAATATCTTGCCCATACGACAGTTTGCATTGTAATTCTCCATACTTCCTGAACTCCCCGCAAATTTTCCATCTGTTTGCACTCGTTCTAACTCTCTTGGCTCGCGGCCTAATCCCCATCAGATAGGTCTTTATAGTCTGGTCGGTTTGCTGTTGGCGACTTGTTGTTTTACCTCAATACGTGGCTATCCAGCGGAATGCACACGACTCTTCAGCTCGATTGTACCTGATCTTTCACGTGACATTCGTAATTGAATCGGAAGAAACGAAATAGTTAAGTGTGGAGGCATGTGCTTTACGCTAGATGTGATTGTGTGATGTACTACCTGTGACTGTCTTAACCAGTTCAGCTCCGTCAGCTTTGGTTAGCGAGCCAGCTGTCAAGTGCTAGCGTCTCGGGCTTCATCAGAAACTGCTGATCTATTACAACACGCTTCCTTCAGACAGAAGTTATGTTAAGACTGTCATTCGCTTGATCAATCAAGTCCGGCGTTGCCTACCGTACCAGCTGACCATCAGAAACAAAAAGCTGGTCTCACGGAGCCGCATTGCGTGAATTTCTCTGACGATCTGTCTGGCATTACTATTTGCATAAGCTCTGATCGTGCTGAGCCCGGGGTTTTGGTCGCAAACATTTCGTCACCAGCTGAAGTGATAAATATCACCAACCTGAGCAAAAAACAGCGCCAGTGCTCAGAAACATTGGTGTGTTACTGTTATTTCCTGTTAGTGATTTAGATTAACTCCTTGTTTTAAAAAATCACTCAGGGAAATGAAAAAATGAAAGATACCACACCAAGTATGTCAAAACGAATCGAAATGTAAGAGTTCTACAGTGCAATGTATTTCCTCGGTAAACTTCGCAGAATTTTCAAGAAGATTGTCTTGAACTGATAAATCCGAGTGCTATCGACAGCGTGAATCCGATTTGGCTCACATCGGTCCCAATCAGGGAACGGCACACGTGTATACTCGCACAAAGGCAAATATTTGTGTTCTGGTGACAATCCGGATTAGTTAGGCATAACCGGACATGAAAAGTCGGTCGCTTTTGCAGCTTTCACATGGATGTACCAAGGTCACAGTTGAACCTCCGAGTGCGAACAGTAGTTAGTGTTTTTCGGTGCCATTTGGTACTTGAATCCATGAACCGTTCCGGACTATTGCAATAACACCAAAAGTCCTAGATGCCATTTTACACTTTGAGAAGGGTTTGTCAGTGTCACGAAAACCACACCAGGATCAACGATTCGAAAACAGATGTCTCATGTTTTGTGACGTGAAACGGATATGCAAGGCTCTTCACGCTGGAGTGTCGCTCAGTCAAATCGCTTGTCGTATACATGTACTTCAAACAGCTGACCCACCGTTAACCGAAGCACTGTTAGTTCAACAAAATACCCACTCTATCTGCGATTTTCTACTGATCGTCTTTTGTCTACCTGACTGGGGGCATGGTGATGAAAGAATACCTTCAGGTTCACACAGCATCACATGATAGTTTGCCAAAAGAACAACAATGTTGTAGCCCATAATATAAATCTAGTCGTCAGACTTCTTCTGTATCTTTCCCCGCACACTGCCAACCTGAAATCAAAACGTGCAAACTCGGATAAATGCTCTTTTTCACGGTACGCGCTTCGTCTCGTCGTAGCCCACCGTACTGCTTTTGAACTGCCAATGTCAGTTTTTGTCGCCAGATGACGAGAATATGTATATATATGCCGAGCCTGTATTGGTTGCATGGTATAATCCACACACTTTCAAGTCCAGCGGGTGGTGAGAGGTTCATAACCCGAAGTCACCGGTCAGCTTTGAAGGTGCAAGGCATTCGGTTGTCGCCTGGATCGCCACCACGTGGAGCTTATTGAGCAGGGCTTCGTTTGGTCCTTCACTCTAAATTCCCAGTTCGTAGTTTCCCTTCTTGGAGGTCCACTGATACCTTGTGGTATCGACATGATATTTGGCTGAAACGGTAGGATCGTGTTCACTGCGCCGTGGTTCGTTCGGTTTCGCCCTGCGACCGTACAGATTAGTATCTGACCATGGAGGATATTTATCGACTGGAGATCTTCGACCATTGTTGTTTGCGACATCTAGCTGCAGTCAGCTTGAGTGATGCAGTCGGCACATTGAGATTCAGCATTCGATGTTTTACATCATTGCACCTGATAGCTCATCCCAGGAATGAATTCATCTAAACAGACTTCACTCTTTTGGATGTATGGATCATACGCTGTTTAGATGCATACCCCATCATCGAGGGCCCTACAATGGTTATTTGGTTAGTGGTTTTATAATGGTGTCTACTGTCATGTATTTGATAATCGATAATGAGCCAGAAATCTCGTTACAGCCTTCTAAATCAATAATATGATCCGCCTTCTTTTTTCCTCCACCTTTCACTCTCTCCCATCGATGTACCGACATTTCAAACACAGCCATGCTCATGATGTATGTGAAACCGAAGGCTACGAGCAACTTGTACGGCATCGTCCTCGGCTCTTGAACGAGTGCTTTCGCAGCCTGGCCTCACAGCAACTCCCTTTGAGATGTTGGGCACGCAAACGGCCAAGACAATCATAATTTTCCGCCAGTTTCCTTTTACGAACTGTTCCACATACGCTCGGTTGCCTCGGCTAGGTAACATCTTGTTTCAGCAATCCACCCGTCACCACTGGAACCATTCATCTACCCACACATTTCTATTGCCGTCTCTCTCGGTCTCATTCTTTCGTCACATCCTTTTTTAGACTTTTTTTCTCCGCTGTTATCACTTTTCACCCAGCCCGCTGATTCATTCGTCTGTCGTTTCACCTGTGCTCCTGTTTGTTCGTATACCATTCACCCATACTCCTCTGATCAGCCCCACACGCAATTATTCGCTCGGGATTTTGCGTGCCCATTGGTCTGTTTTTTTGAGCGCATGTATTGAGCAGAAACGTGTCAGTCGTGTCTCAGCCCTTCTTTTTCTCTTTCTGCTATTACAACTGTCATTGAGTAAACTTGCAAGCAGACATGCGAAAGGTATTAGGTACCCGTTCCTCCAACTTCGTGTTGTCTAACACGTGTATGTGAGTTATTTGCGGAGCGCTTCTTTCTGTGTTTCTTTCGTCCTCTTCCTCGCATTGTTCTTCTTTACCTCATTCGGTTTTAATTCACCAGGCTGACGCAGTGTCCTGATTCTTTTTGTCATAAATCACAACCGCACTCCACTTGACTCATCAGTCTGGTCATTTTTGGTCTGAGGCTTTCTTATCGCTCGTACGCACTTATCTTCGACTCGTTTCAGTCACCGTCTGCCCTCCCCTTCCCTCATCATTCTCTAACCCAGTTTTCACAGACTTCCCGCCGTAAGTGTGTTTGCGTGTCTCATGGAAACTAGGATTACAAACGTTGAGTCGAATAACAATCATTCGAGAGCGCTTTTTCGTACTCACCCCTCATCACTCACACGCTACTGTCGTGCGACGCTTGCGGTTTCATGTTCGTAAAATAACGAAACAGTGTTGAAGACCAGAAAGTGAGCAGCAGATGAGCTCACATAGTTGCGTACCGGCTACGAGATCTGATCATCGACGATTCCTGACTTGTGTCTCACCAAACGTATCCAGATCGTGGAACTCTGTTACTAGTACTCGTGCACTTCCACTTCTGGTTCCCCACTTCAACTTGTTCGTTTCCTCGCTCTTTCTTCCTTTACACTTTTTCTTCCAGTCGCGTTATTCACAGTTCATTCGATCGATTGTTAGACGTTTTCGTTCTCGTCCTGCTGTCTCTTTCGATGCACACACGTACACATACCTCCTGGTAATTACTGTTTAGTTTTTTCCTCTCGTCCCACTGCTGAAATTCCCACTCATTCACTCACCAACGCAGGTTATCCCCGGGACTTTGCACATAAACACACCGATACTCTCACGCACGTTCACATGCGAGCACCTTTGCGTACTCCGTCCTCCACGTCACGCGACCCTCTGGAACCTTATGACCGTTTTTTCCATTCAGCCTACGTTGTCCATGTTGGTTATCTTCTGCAGTTTTTACAGGCTTTCTCAGTCGGTCAGTGAAAGCAATACTATCGTTTCATGCGTTTTCTTTTCATATCACAATGTCCTGAATACGGTGGATAGAGAAGAGATGAGCTCGCCGTTGTTTCGATGTATGTATATTTTCGTTTTATATATATATATATATATATATATATATATATATATATATATATATATATATATATATATATACTACTTTCAAAGACGGGGGATCAGCATGGTCATTGGCAAAACTCCTCGATTTAGTATGGGAAAGAGAATGCGTTCAAAGGGTTGATGTGAGTCGGTGACCGTACCGATTTATAAGGATGACAAGTCTTCCTGTGTAAACCACGGGGGAATAAGTGGTTAGCATCGCATCCAAACTGCTCGCTGGTATTATTCCCCAGTGCTTATCAAACATTCGCGAACGTTGCTCGCGCGAGAATCAGGCTGTGTCTAAACTTCATTGAGGTTATGTTGGTCCCATACTCACTCTTCGGTACATGACGGGGCAGATACTCTTCCCGTTGGCCCATGGTCTCTGTTTTCCGCGTTCGACCTAATTTGCCGCACAATTCTCCGGGGCTGCCTCTTGTTAAGAGGTGTACCAGAGAAATTTGTTCCCATCGTAAAGTCCTTGAACATGAATAGCCGAAGCCGAGTTCGGGCTAACGGTGATCTTTCATCCGAATTTACCAAGAGAAGTGGCGTGACTCAGGGTTGCCCCCTCCCTCTTGTTCTCTTCTACTTTGTGTTTGGTATGATCCTAGAGGCTGCCATTTTGTCATGTGCGGATAGTGTTATTGAACTTTTTCCATGTGGAAAGTGTCAGACCTTGAGTATACGGACAACGTCGTTCTTCTGAGTAAGTCGCAAGTTTTTCTTGACAGCTTGAATGGCTACGTAGCAGTGTTCGATATGCGTTTTACACCTTGAAGGTGCAAAGTTCAAAATGAAAACCTTCGTTATCTTGGAAGTATATAGTCTCAAGGGATAAGTTCTCTCATCTAGGCAGCTACACTTCACCTAGAGGTTGGATATCCGGTGAAGTGACTCTGCGTACACGGAAGGCTGATTTTTCTTTTGCTAACCTCATTCATCTGTGGCGTCTGCGACACATTCGCCTATCTGTCAAGCGTCGAGTGTATGCTGCAGCAATCAGGTCGGTTCTTGTTCATGGTTCAGAAACGTAGCCACTGCATGTGGAACGTAAATGAAGGCTCTCGATATTCGAACATTAATGTCTTCGTAGGTTTGCTGGAATCTGTTGGGAACACCACATCAACAATGCCCAGGTTAGGTGCGGCGTATCAGGCAGACGAACCAAATCATTGGATGAAACACCAGAGGTCACCAGACTAAGGGAGTTGGGTCATATGATATGAATGGCCCGTGGTATCAGTCCTAGTTGCAAAGCGTTCGCTGAGGTGGGTTGAATGATGAGTAAGAATGGTAAATCCATTAGAGAAAAAGCCTTACCAGTGGACTTGACCATTTGGGCGTGTTAGGCTTCCTGGGTGTGGTCCAGGAGACCCACCAACTCCGTAGCTAGATACATCGCGAGCGGTGGTGCTGTTGTACTCGACTTGACACTACTACCTATGGATGGGTGTGGGCTGACTCATCGTCGATAAATAGCCAAGTCTTGTTAGCAGTGTACCCGTCAGTGCCTCTCCAGAACCCAGGTCTTCATGGACTGTTCAAGTGAGAATTCAACAGTCAACCTTCTGAGCTACGCCGGAACTATTATAGAACAAGGATGAATTGACTAAAAGGCGGGTATCCAAAACTCCTCCGCGGGCTCTTCTGAATCCACCCAGTCGGTATGTTCATAGCTGTTGTAACTTGCATTTGTGTGACCACGTTAATAAGGCTTTTATACTTGAACCTAATTTCTGTACCCTTACCAGGAAATGAGGCGACTTTCATTGTGAAATGTATTTTGAAGCTCTTTACTCTCAGACTCAAGGGTGGATGAGAACATCTATTGAAGTGTTAGAAGAACCCAAGTCAGTATCAGTAAACACTTGTCATTCCTACCGGAAAATTGAACTAAGATTTCGAAGGTCATTGAAAAACATGTAGATTCACTTAGAGAACTAATAAATCTCAGGGACATCATGCGGAGCAGTCCAGACAAGGTAAGCGAAATAGTGCGGATGGACAATTACCACTGTAGTGCCTATGATAGTTCTGGTGAGAAAGACACAAACCAACAAGTTGAATGCCAAATATTCACTACTTTGAAAGGACTGGTTTTCTTACTAACCGAGTATACGAGCAGCTAACAAACACGATGTCTGAAATCCCCAGGTTGTATACACTGGCCGAAAACTACAAACCTGTATTACCGATTCATCCTATCGTATTATGGCCAAATTCATCTTATCGTAGTGTTAATCGCTGACTATCTGAGCTACCTGCATCAGTCAGATAACTTTTGGATATGCGTAGCCTGAAGGACATATTTGATTTCACAGCCATTGAAGGATGCTGATACGCGGAACAAAACAATGTTCTCTGTCGATTTCGAGTCTCCATTTGCAAATATACCTGTAATGGACCTCTAGTAGTCGATGAGATACGCATACCACAATCCAAAAATAAGTTTAACATCCAATTGTGGTTTCTAATTCGGTTCCTCATGAAAGAAGCATACATATTACATAGAACCGGTAACCGCTCAGTAAATTACAGTTAGCCAAACGCAAGCAACTTCTGAATCACTTGATATTCAATCGGTCAGATCGTCGAAACATCTGCAGATAATGGGAGCCAAAGTTCCTGAGACAAAACCAATGCACGCACTACTCAGAAAGTCTATCGGGGTGAACGTCCCCGGTATGGTTCAGGCAGTGGAAAAAGTGGCACAACATATTCACAAGGCAAAAAGGGAGGATACGGGTGAACGGTGACCAGACTTTGTCCACAGTTTCCTATCTAGTTGACTTGCAGCTTACAGTGCCACTACTAGTAGAAATCATCGAATTCATGGTGCACATCCACCGCATTCCAACTGGGACTTGGACCTAGGGTGTGTGATTCGGGGTGCAATAGTTCACCGCTAAACAATGCTGTCGATGCCTCCTACCGAGCCAGATGGAACAGCTGTTCAGTGAGTGCTCCCATGGTTTCCACCGGTCCGGTGAACATTGACACTGCAACGTTAATCAGTTGTTTATTTTCTCTTTACTTCGTTTTTATTATGTAACAATGGTACAAAATTTCAGGAAGAGGGTCGCCAACTTGGGAAAGTGGTCTGTCGTGATAGCGCGGGCGTTCGAACCCGGGGCAGAAGGGTCTGAGAGTCACCATGATGACCGCTTGAATTACAATTATGCAACCAAAGTCGATCGCTTTAACAGTGTTTCTTTTTCTCAAATTCGCTGCACCGTTAGCAGTGTACTGGCTATGATAAAGTAGTTACCGGATCAAACTGGTCGCGCCTTGATCGCTTACATTTAAATTGTGCTCACGTGATTAGCTGTTTCACGTGGTAGAGACATGGTGTTATGTAAATTCCTTTTCTTCTTTGTTCTCATCATTTGGCTACCGGAAGCAGTGAATCGATTATCAGACTGAGTCGTATGACTGCAAAATGAAGTGAAGCGGTGAATTTGGTGCGACAGCTGTTCATCAATAATCCACTCGGAAGTCATCTCAGAATGTGGTGTCGGTTGAAGAGGAGGGGGCGGGGGCGGGGGGTACCAAGCCACGATAATATGCAGAACACGAGTAACGGTTAAAAATCAATTCAGTTTCATTATGAACAAGCAACAACCTTGTATTGGATGCGACACTTCTGTTTGCTGCCTCTCAGCGAAAATCCTACTCAGAAGCAACGGGATAGAGCAGAACAGAGGACAGGCAGAGTCATAAATAATGACACCAGAAAGATGAAGAAACCTTGTGAGCGCCACTGACCGTGATATCCCACCGCATATTGCAGTATCTCTAGCCGCTGTGTAGATGGATCTTGAATATCATAGCCAAGGTGCCTCCTGCGAAATTTACTGTCCAGTCCGCTAGTCCGTATTTTCATTTGTTCCTTTTTTCACCATGCACCGGTTCCCTATAATGGTCGCCCTATCAGTGTGCCCGTCAACGACATGGATAATGCACGTCTGTAGCGTACTGAATAGTCTCAATGGCGAACTAAGTCCGAGTCAATACAACCTGTGATGAAACCATCACACTGAAATAAATGGAGGAGTGTGGTCGGGTGAACAGACAGAAAAAGTATGCAGAACGTGAATGAAAATGAACCGAACGGTACGAAACGAATTCACAGTTGCTCACCCGTTCACGTTGCAGAAACCTGGGTACCAACGGTCCGGGGTCGATCAAAGTCTTCAGCTCAATTTTGAGGACCTGACGACAGTTTTCTAAGTCGATCGAGATGATGTAGAGACGAGTGCCAAACGATGCCGTGAAAGCTTCTCAAGTGTTTCGTGAACACAGTTAGATCCCTGGTTTAACCAGTTCCAAGACACTTCATATTAGAAAGCGAGGTTGCGCCGGAACAAATGATTTAGCAGTGCATTTTTGTTTTATGCAGTATTATGTCAGTGCGTGAGTTCAAAGACGTGTGCGCTATTTGTGTAGATTGAAAAGTCGGCGCAACAAGGGAGTGCTGCACTAATGGACGTTGTAAATCATGGAAAAAATGGGAAACGTACAGGTACCTACAAGTCTCAGCCGTAGCAAGTTCATGATGAACATGGGTGTTTGATCTGATGACCTGTCTCGCGAGCACGATACTCGACGTCCAAAGTGAGTTCGGTTGATGTGATGTGTTCACAGACCTCAAACAATGATCTAATGAAATCCAATTTGAAGACCGACAATCTTTGTGCACGTTCCCACCTACAACTGAACAGCTTCTGATCCGTCCATAGAAACCGTTCTAAGTGATGTAGTATACACATGACCCTCGATTGATAAGTAGATGTTGCGTCAGTGCAACAGATAGGTCTAATTGGTAAAAATCAAAGGCGATGATGCATCGGCTGTTATCCGACCTGCGGGCAAGAAGCAACGTCCCTTGAACGCGTAACGTTTTGTTGTTGGACCAACTCAGCTCAAACACTGTCACGCAGTTTTTCGTGCTGTTCAGAAATGCTCGTCGCTTGGTAAAAGGGTTGCAAATCACTGATCGCAGATGAGTCCTGGTAATTCTTTGTTTAATGCCCCCTTTTTGTTGCGTGATCAACTGACTAATTTCTGTATTGTGACCTCACGCGCAAATATTCCTCGCTTTCCTTGACTTGTACCTATGCATTGTAACAATTTTTAGTTGGTTTGGATTCGATCGTCTTTTGGGTCTTGATCGTGGTTCTGTGCTGTTATGTTAACAGGGCTTGGTGCTCCTAACCACAACCAAAAGAGTCACCCATGTATCACCCAAGCAGTGTTTGTTCCGGTAGATTCCCATTTCGGCATTGAGAACATTCCAGAAAGAAACCTGCAAAGACAAGCTTCCGAAGGATTACTCACCGTGATATCCTTGATCTGCTTATATGCCTTTCCTCAAAACGAAAAGGAAATATCCACCATACAGAATATCAACGGGAGCTTCATAATAGATAACAGCTTGTCTCAGTGTGGTCACAGGTTAGCTGAGTGTGTTCGTGAAATGATTTCGCCGAATGTTCGTTGGAAAATCACATAACTTAAAATCCTGAATGGGATAAGATGATAATCGGTGATGAGAAAAAGGTTTACTTTTGGCCGACCTAATACAACCATGTTCTAATATTACAACTTCAGGAAAAACAACCAGGGCCTCGGTTGTTGAGTCTTCGGTGCTGGCTTTGAGACGGTCTGGTGTGTTGCTTGTGAAGATGGATAGTCTCAGCTAGCAGTTCTAGAAGAGAAACAGACGACTGACTTTTACATTCGAACGTTGAAGGCATTTCTTCCAATTTTTCCGGAAAATCCACTGAGGCCCATTATCTTTCAGCGTGATGAAGTGGCTTGACACACGGTTAAGCTCACACGATTACGGACATTGCACCGCAACATTGAGATCATGGACCGGTCGCCTCGCAGACCACACTGGATTGTGACTGTAAATGTCCGGGGTCTGTTAGTGAGGCCAGAATGCGCGGATGGAACAGTCCTCGTTACTGTGCGCGAGACAATGTCTGCCGTCCTCGATGAATAGAACAGTAAGAAACTTTAAACTATTTGGACTATAATTGGAAGCATGCCTGAACGCTGTGTTACAGTCATTAACAAAAAAAGTCATTGCATATATCTCGTCATTACTTGCGAGTAGTGTGTGAGATTGATGAATCTTTGTTTGGCTGATTGCCCTTTGGACTGCACCTTTCGTGCACAAACCTCAAATCATCCGACCAACCTCTACACTCGGAAGCACCAGACTCGAGTTTCACTCTTGTTAGAACTCATCAGTGGTGCATATCCTTTGCCACACGCAGGGTTTGAACCCGGGCCCTTTTATCTCGAAGGTGTGTGCGTTACCACTGCGTCACCCGGAGCGCAGGCTGGTCGAATGACCTGAGTCTTGTGCATGAAAGGTGGAGTCCAAAGAACAGTCATCAAGACGACATTGCTTTTCGTAACCAGCTGATTGTTTGTGCCATTTATCTGAGGGTGGGTCTGATAGCATTCCGCACCCTTTCAAGCACCTTCCGGGATAAGTCGATTCGCCTGTTTCATGCTTCAAATCCGTGCGCATTTATGTTACAGCAGTGGGTTGACATATCAGCATCCCAAATTCGGTCGCCCCAAGTGGTTTTGTTCGAAAGTAGTCGCTTAAAAAGTGGGTGCTTTTAATAGCATTTCATTCGTCATATTGTAAACGAATAGAATATTATTCCATACTTTCGATTCCAGCCTTCGTTTTGGCAATGTATATTCACGATCTCCAGCCATCTCACAAACCACAATTTAAAGGACTGGTCGAAATAATGCAAATAAACAAACAATGAAAGCGATATTTGATATTTCGTGGAATCATCGCGCTATAATACTAAGATTTTCACTCATCTGACGGCTTCTAAAATTGTGTTGAATGCTTAAGTCGTTTGATCGAGGCGTACCATCAGCAGCAAATTTCGGTTACCAATTTAATTTGTTATCACTATTATGGAGTCCAAATCGATTAGGGAATTACTTATCATACTGCCTTCAGGCTTCTAGAGTGCTGAAGTTAAACAGACCGTAGGAAATCATCCCGGATAGTCTGGTGGTTCGACTCACAATCGCTCAACCTTGGCTCGAGTCCCATTTGGGGTCCGGCAGATATGTACTGTAGATGAGCACGAACTAGCCAGATGAAACTGTTCGACTGAGCACTTCTGTGATGAGCTAAGCTTTGTAACTGTATAATGAATCATTTGGTAATCAAATCAAATCTCCTACTGATCAGATAACATGATTGTTTGTGTATAACCCGATCAGTTCTCACTGCATGGCTATCCTGCGATATATGACCTAAGGAAACTACTCAACAAAACATCAGAAACAGTATCGATCATTTCCAACCCACGTGATCAAACAAACAGATCATCTCCGAAAAGTACTTCCCGAGGAGAAGTCATTTGTCACACTGTCAATGAAAGTACCGAATACGTAGCGAAAGCGACCCATGAGCAAGTATGACTTAGAGTAGAAGTTTGTTTGGTTGGAATGAATCGTTCATGGTAAGGGGCAATTCGAGGTAATGCATGTGTATGCCTAATGGTAGTCAGCACTGAATTACAGGTCAATAAAGATATCAAACTGGACCGAACGCAGTCAGAGCCTCGGCCAGTGGAAGGACCACACAACAGTAAGATCCACCGTCAACAAATGCGGATGAATTTCTTCCTAACATCTCTTTCCAGACATTCATAAACAGATACAAAATTTTTAGCCTAAAAACAAATAGGCAGCTCACATGGCGGTGCTTAAAACTGAGTCTGTCGTATCTGTTATTTGGTTACAAAATGATCGCAAAGGTGTTTGACGGAGTTCATTGTAGCAAAACGTTCATCAGTCGACTAATGATAACTTGATAACTTAGATCACATACACTATCAACCAAACAGCTGGTTTGTGATTATCCATGAACGACTGGCTCACTCCAGTCATGTTCAACTGTTATTATGTTAAAGTTGTACTCTATTTCACATTGGTCTCCATCGTTGCAAGGTGTGTATTTCGACTAGTCATCGATTTTTCGATCGAGTTTATGAAATGGAATTTTCTATTGGTTTCAGCTAAAACAAATCTGTAATACTCTGCAGTGTTGTAAAAGGTTTTTTTGGTTGCAAAATTACGTCAAATAGGTTCGAAGGTTGGCGGGGGGGGGGGGGGGTTGGAAGTGGAGACGGCTCAAATGGATAAACAGAGGTTCGCGACATTTTTTCTGTCCCCGAGAGGTTTAGCCGTGGTCATAAGGGAGGAAGTTATTTACCATGGTCATGTAAATAGTGAGAAAAACATGAATTCCTAACAGATCGGCCACCCAATAGTTCTGGGCACCTCTGTCATGTAACACCGAGATCAGCTATCAGACAAATCCGGAATCCACGGGCAACCAAGCTTTACGCAGAACGTGTCAAGTGTCCAAATGAATGAAAGTGGTGTCTTATTTTGGCAATTCGTCAAAGATATCGAGACAAATTAGATTCAAGCTACAGTGAAGCCTACGCATTACGTAGGTTGGGACACTTGGCGTGGTCTTTTTCCTTCGCGGTTCTACACCCCACGAGAAAAAGTTACCAACACCCTTTTTACTTATTCCAACAGTTTCTTCTAACAAAAATTGACGCGTTCCATTCTCATTCAGAATTGCAGTCGATAGTTTTATATTACAGCTAAAATACGAATGGCATTGGAAAATGATCCCTACCCTAATGGCCCGGCCAAATCTTAAAGTCGCGTGTAATCGCCATCCTGTTTAAGGACCTCGGTACACCTTCATGGCACGCCTTTTTCAAGAGAATGGATCGTATTTCCACCCGTGTTATTCCATTCTCGTCTCTGTTCGGTCACATCCCTAGTATAAACCTTAGCCTCTGTATATATGGTGGGCCTGACTACCCCAGAGGTTCACGATTAGGTTGAACTCGAGGCTGCACACTGGTCACGTCATGACTGTGACGTCGCGGGCATGTGACCAACATTTAGTTCAATGCTTTGTTTTTGATCCTTGACCCTGGCTTGTAATCGGAGATTTACCACAGAATGTGATCATCAAGCATGCTGTAGACTATCGGTGTAGCATAGCCGAAAGTTTGCCACGTGTTGGGCTTCGATAGATGTGTCAACGTATCCCAGTCAAATTCAGTTCAGAATGTATAAAAAAACACTTACATTCGACAGAAACGCATTGCAAGTGAGTCCTATTGAAGGATAAGAAGTGATTGTCCAGTGTTTTCACCGACTTAAACTGAAGAGTCCTTATGACGACTCATTCTATAAACAATTAAAAAAACCCAACTAAGTGAACTACTTCTATATGAATATTGATTAAAAAAATTACTGGTAGGAATCATATCAGTACTTACAATATGGTACAGTAAACTGGAAGTTTAGTTTATAGCTTGGTAGATAGACTCAGGTTGTATTCTTTTAACCCCTAATATATTATTTTTATTAAACTTCCTACCTCCTCTTTATTTATCATACATAATTCGTGTTGCATTTCAGAGCAGGATGGCGATCAATTTGAGGCTACCGAAAAGAAAATGACAGGTGGCGGCAACGCCGGGGTTCGAACCCGGGAATTCCAACTTTCAGGTTCGTTGTGATGATCGCTAGCTATTCAGCATAGTTTACCAATCTGAAGTACCCGGATGAACCCACGATTTATTTTGTAATACGAAATTTGTAATAGCCCAAAATTTTGAGGCAATAAATCACTAAAGAAAGAATGATTGTTATAGTTAGGGCAGAATCACAAAATGCACCACATAAAATCTTCTGGGGATCTTCTTGGTATGTTGAGGGTTATTCTGTGTGAACACATTGACTTTTTTCCTGATTCTATACTCATTCATTTGTCATTATTTCAAAAAGCATTGTTTTGATTTAGTTCCATCACAACGAGACTGCACCTTGATGTGCTGTGATGGCTTGCGCGCCTCTATGACCCAAAGAGCTATACAGGATGGCTTCTTTAGGCTGGAGATGCAATCATGCCTGACAGGTCAATGGGTAGAGGTCAAACAAAGTTCAGTTTCCTGGTCCTCCAGGTTGGAGGTTGATTTGAGCTGGCAACTCAATCGGCAAAATCTGTGGAAGAATAACTGATCCAAGCAAATGGGCTTCCACTAAGCCATCCCGCTGCCTTGCGGATAGGTTCTTGTTAGAACTAAAGGCTTTGGACGAGGACCCTAATCGTTCTCCTGCTTTGTGGCTGGACATCCTAGCAGAACCCGTCCAACATTTCCCATGAACTGCACGAATACAAAGAATTCCATACTGCATCGGTCGCCGCGCAGGCTAATCAGGACCGCGCTGCCCATTGCATCGAGCGGGGGGGGGGAGGTAATGATAAGTGGGATACTGCTCAGAGTTCCCTCTCATTTATTCAATCATTGTCTTCTGTCCCTAACCACCCCTCTTTGCCCCATCTATCCACCCATAATGTTCCCACTGATAACACGGTCGATACTTGCAACGATTCACTGTCAAACAGTGTCGGGAATAATCCTCTGTCTGGTAACTCACATTTCCTCAAGCCTCGCCAGCTTCTGAGTCTCGGCTCCTTCAACGTGCGTACTCTCATGCAGGCGTGCCTAGGGCTCACAATAGATTCTCTGAAGATTGATGTCTTCTGTGTAAGTGAAACGCGTATCCAGGATTGAAGCAGTGATTCAACTAACTGCTCCTGGTATCTCATCGAGGTATGTTCTGCGCACCTCAGGAGACGAAGCAGCTAGAGCTGCGGGTCAACGTGGTGTAGGAATAGTCTTGACTGAAAAGGCTGAGGCTGCCCTTTTAGACTGGATCCCTGTTAACAGTCGTTTATGTGCTGTGAGACTCCAGGGGTCAGTCGGCGTTCGAAAGGATAGTTGTGTTAAGCGCAATTTGTTTGTGATCTCGGCGTACGTCTCAATGGACTGCAGCTCAGACTTGCAGAAAGATGAGTTCTATGATGCTCTCGCCACTCTCGTTCGCAGCAGTAAAGGTTCCGACATTGTAGTGCTAGCTGGTGACTTCAATGCACAAGTTGGCAAACTTAGTGTGTCAGAAGCCTGTTTAGGTGGGCGTTGTGCTTTACCTGCTGAGCGTACAGATAACGGGGATAGACTTCTCCAGTTTTGTGCAGACAATCGATTGTTCTTGTCTAGCACAAATTTCCGACACAGCTCGCGTCGCACAGCGACATGGCGCTCTAACTCTACAGGTACTTTTAGTCAAATTGACCATATCGCCGTAAGCTACCGGTGGCGCAGTTCTGTTCAGAACTGTAGATCTTACTGGTCCACGTACGTAGAGTCAGACGATGCATTAGTTTTAATGCGATTATCTCTCCAGCTCCATGGTTATCGTCGCAAACTGCAAACCCGATTAGCCGTGCATCGTTTGTGTGATCCAGAAGTAAGCACCCGTTATGCGCAGAAGTTAGCACATGAGCTAGGATCCACGGAGAACAGTAATGTACATGAGCGTTGGGCTCATATCAAACAGGCGATGCACGTTGCAGCAGGTTTCACCTGTGGTCCTAGGTTCGATGTCCATCAAAGACACTGGATCTCGCAAGAGTCGCTGAGTATAATGAAGCAAAAGCGTCAGCTCTCGAACTGTAAGGAGATGAATAAGATGCGGAGAAAGCTGCAAAGACAAGTTACGCAAAGCCTTAAGAATGATCGCGAAAATTGGTGGGTCAAGGTAGCCGAAGAAATGGAAATAGCAGGTGCTTCAGGTAACAGTCAAAGACTGTTCAAACTTATTCGTGACACCGGTGGACGGCGAACTCAGGTCAGTGAAACGATTTGCGATAGAAATGGAGAACCAATCCATAGCAAACTGCAAAGGCTTGACCGATGGGCCGAGTACTTCAAGGAACAGTTTAGCTGGCCACACGCTAGTGCAGGTACTCCCGTGTCAACAACTGCGATTCCTTGGAAACTATCACTTGGGCCCCCATCAGAAGTAGTAGAGTCATGTATTCGAACACTAAAGCGAGGGAAAGCGGCAGGTCCCGACGAACTTCCCTCAGTTCTTTTCAAATTGGGTGGTGAGGCGTTGATAGAATCACTTACCGCCTTGCTTCGTGACATTTGGAAGGAGGATCGTATTCAATTAATATGGAGCGAGTCATTGATTGTTCCCATCTTCAAGAAGGGAATACGCAATGACTGCAGTAATCATCGTGGGATTAGCTTAATTCCGGTAGTCACCAAAGTATTAGCTTCGATTTTGCTGCATCGTCTTACACCGGCTCGCGAGAGGAATGTCCGCGAACAGCAGGCTGGATTCCGGCCAGGTCGAGGATGCATCGACCAGAATTTTACTCTTCGCCGACTACTTGAAACGCGTCACACCGCCGACCAACAATAATGATTTTCTTAGACTTAAAAGGTGCCTTCGGTTCAGTTGATCGAACATCGCTTTTCAGTGTTCTTCATCGAAAAGGTATGCCCCAGAAGTTTGTGAACCTAATGAGATCATTGTATTTTCATACTTCTGGCCGCGTTAGGGTTTACGGTGAACTATCCGGTCGGTTCGAAACAACCAGTGGTGTTCGACAGGGATGTCCCATGTCTCCATTCCTGTTCAACTTCTTCATGGACGAAATAATGGACAGTGCGCAGCAAAATCTTCAAGATATAGGCGTCGAACTAGGAAATAGTGAAAAGCTATGTGACCTGGATTATGCGGACGACGTTGTCTGATTGTTCGAATCCACGGAACATGCTCAGTGTGCACTAGATAATCTCACAAGAGCTGTAGCTCCATTCGGCATGCGCTTTGCACCTTCAAAGTGCAAGGTGATGTTACAAGACTGGACATCAGCAATTCCGAGCTTGATGCTTGATGGAGAGGTGCTGTCAGTTGCCGACCACTTCACCTACCTCGGTAGCTGCGTGACGACGGATGGGAGCACAGTAATAGAGGTGAGTAAGCGTATATCCAAGGCTCGAGCGGCGTACGCTGGACTGAAACATTTGTGGCACTGACCTGATATTTCTCTGAAGTTGAAAGGTCGTGTATACTGTGCTGTAGTGCGTTCAGTTTTGTTGTATGGTTGCGAAACTTGGAGTCTGCGTGCTGAAGATATTCGTCGTCTTGAGGTTTTCGACCATCGATGTTTACGTAGTATCGCTAGGATTGGGTGGAATAGCCGAGTAAGCAACGATGAGGTGAGAAACCGAGTATTGGGTACTAATTCAGAGAACGTTCTGTCACAACGTATCCAGCTTAGTAGACTTCGTTGGTTGGAACACGTGTTACTTATGGCAAACACACGTCTACCATACCGTGTCCTATTCTTCGTTCCTTCTCAGAAGTGGAAGAGACCACGTGGAGGTCAATAGATGACATGACAGCGAGGAATGAGAAAATGTGCGCGAGACTTAGGAAAAGTAGGTGCTTCACGTCTTCGTGGTTGGGGTCCAAAAGATCCATCTACCAGTTGGCTGGAGACATTAAAGGATATGGCAGCGAACCGGGAACAGTGGCGATTGTGTTGTCTTTTTCTGTCGAATCACAACGACTGATCGATGTGCGTTTGTACAATTAGACTGTATATTCCGTGTGTTGGCTACTAGGGCATTCTTTCCTTTTCCCACTCGTGTAGGTCCACTCCCTGTCCATCTTGTATATTCATACTCTCTAGTTCAACGCGCAACATGGTGAGAAAGGCAATGGTCAGTGGGGCGTGACCTACTGTTTAACGCTGTACAATGATGCTGATGATGATGATTTAGTTTGATTTCACTGTAAAATTCGCGCGCGTCCATGCACCGAAGCAGACACACCACGATTAAATTAATTTTCAAACTGGAGAATTATGGTTACATTTGACGGACTATGCGTGACCGTCACCTTGGGATTGCCGTAGGATAGTTATTTCAGCCCTGACAAGATTGACAAACCAATGCAACAATCAGACACACTGTTGCTGGGGTTTCGTCCTCCTCATTCCACTAACAATGGAATACGTGGTCCCTGACGTCCATTTCAATGCAGTACGCTGTCAGCAGTTTCGCGTTTATCATTACAGATTATGACACAACAGTAGTTTTTTGGCGAATTTCAGTCACACATCACTGGGTGTTTTTAAACGAGAAGGTAGAGTTTTATACGACCAAAGTAGATGAACCCAATCATGCAATGAAAAATGCCCGGATTGGCGTTACCGTTTAAATAGTCTGTTTTCATGCATGCATTTATACAACCTCGATTCTTATACTATTTGTGCATTATGGCCTTCTTTTGACTGTGTGCGTGGGACACTTTTTTGCTTTGCACAATTCTTATGGTGTTGGCTCAACGGCTTCGATTATAATCTTGTTCCAAATCACTTAGTTTGAACAATCATCTCGTCTGCCGGGGTTCTACAGAGCAATCCGATTGCTCCTCGATAGGATCTGTTCCGTCTGTCGGTGGCCGTGTGGAAATAGGCCCTGCTCTCTTGGTACTTCTTATTCCGCCTGAAAACCTTCGTTGGTCTATGCAGAAGACTCCAAATAGAATTTTTCTGCATTTATTGAAACTGATAACTCCCAATTATGAAGTGCAGTTTGACAGATTTTGACTAATACGTTAAGCCCCTTACCGGTTACCAGTGCGCCTTATTTGCCAAATGTTTGACCCTCCAACTCCGCCCCGGACCTTGCACCCTCATTGTGGTCTCAAAGCCAATCTGATGAAGAGCAAACGGGACCAAGACGTGGGCGGCGTCTGTGCGTGGGCGGTTCGGGTCGCAAGTGCGCAGATGAATCATAACATTTGGATCAATTATGCAATGCACGTTTTTCTGATGAAAGTAGGCCGCTAAAATAGCTAAAATAGCCAGCCAACTCATCTAACTGTAAACCAACGCCCAGATTTCGTTTTCCGGGAAGTTTCATTGGGATTGTTTTGTCTGAGTTTTTTTTCCCGTAAGCGATGATCACCCATTCAATTTTTCGGACTGATTCTCTCCACTTCGTTTCCCACGGGTTTTCCATTAGAATAATTTCACTGTCCCGGCGATTAGGAAAACGTCTACGCGGACAGCTTCATCGCATCCAACACAGGGTACACGTAGCTTGGGAAATGCGCTCTGACCGGTCCCCGGCAAAGATCAACAAGAACAATACGGATGAGCCACAGCCAGAAGAGATCTGTTGAGATTATGTGGTTTTTTAATTCAATTGTGTAAATGAACAATCCGGACATCCAACACTACCATAGAAGAGAACCTGCGATGCATTCGAATATGGTGAGTGACTTAGTGTCCATTTTATTTTGGAAAACCATTATTCATGAACGAGTTTCTATCTCACATGATGAACCGCATTCCGAGGCAAAAACAATTAGGTGCGTGAAAAAAATACGTGGAGAAATGCAGGCAAGCATATAGGAAAATAGATAACCTGGATACGCCACCATTCGTGAGCGATTAGTGATTAGTTCAACTCCATGAACTATTTAATTAACAATTCTGTGCTCCGATTTCCGTTGCTCATTCTTGGTATCACAGAACTGCTAATGTGTTTAATCGAATCGTAAAGATCGTGCACAGCAATGCGACGGGAGGCATTCCGAAACTACTCCAGTTTATCCAGAAATCGAGTTCACAGATTGAATGACCAGTCCAACTGGAGAATGCGGATCCCTTGAGAGTAGATAGGCCAATTCAAGAGATACTAGTCAACACCAGTGATTGTAAGGATGTCTACGAGCATGTCAATTTTTTGCACCGCACAATAGTAAAACGAACAGAAAAGATTTATTGAGACCGGGCATGGAAATTTAGCCGGCCATATCAAGAAACGCCTTAACTCGGGTTTAGTGCGGATTCCACATGATTCATAAAAATGTTTCATCTCGAATCTATCAAACCGTTTCTGTGTTCCGATACTCTTAGATACCCAGTTTCCAGGCCGGTCACCACACTCTTTGCTCCATGTTCCCTCGGTAATTCTTTCCCCTTTCCTATTGTATCATCTATTTTCGCCTTGTTTCTATAACATTGGTAATTGATGTTATCTTTGTCTCTCAAGTCAGTATTCTTGCTCTATCCATCTGTTGGCCTCATCTAATCATATCACTCATTAATAAACCCTGGTTCGTAACAGATATTATCGCTTACGTAACCTTCCTTCCCCAGTGTGTCCCTCCTGCTCTGACCCACTGGCTTCCATGATGATTCCGTCGACGTTGTTGTTTCAGCACTCTCCTCCGCATTTACCTGCCAGTTATTTCCCGACCCACTCCGTTATTTCCTCACCATTATCTCGGTTACTTGACTGGACCCCATAGCTTGAGCGTACGTATCCCTCTGTTTGATTTGACTGCGCGAATACCCAGCCTTTCGCCTTCCCGTTTAATCACACCATTTCTTCGTAGTCATGATATCACATTTGTCCTCCACCACGCTTGTGAGCGTGCTCCCTCAGGCAATTACTTCGCTTCTAACCGTTGACAAGTCAAACGCTTCCCATAAATAATGACTTTCTTTTGTGAATCTTTTGACTTCCTTCTGTATCACCGTTTCGTGCGTTTACTGTTCGTTGACACTTGGGCGTTTTGGTGCCTTTCTGACAGTCTTGGTTCTGTGTTCAGTTTACCCGTAATTTGCGGTAAGTCATTGTTATTGTTCGATGACTTTGGCCTACAGTGCACATAGTAAAGTGAGCTTGTGTTCCCTGCCGTGGGACTCGGGGTTCGTTTATCTCTGAGTCACTCAATAACGGGATGACAATCGTGTACAATACTCATATTGTGGGTAGGTTCGATTGGTCTGGTTAGTCGGCTCTTTTTATGACCGGTGTACTTGATGGTATGATACACTGTGATACGAAGGAAAAGATTCTTAAATCTCTGGACGACATTCCGTTATCATGATTCGGGATTGCTATTTGGTTATTTTTGCCCAGGATGAATGATTTACGACGCCGAGGAAAACTCCGGAACAGATGCACTTTATTTAGGCCTGGGATGGAGACGAACAACTCATTTTATTCTTTGCAGGTAACTGTAAGAAAGGCTAAACCGCAGCAATGCATTTAAATCATTTTGTTTACGATGTTAGCTATTCCCTACCCAAAGAGGGAAATTATCGGTTTTAAGCTGCTCCTGTCTTTGATCTACTAGGGTGCGATGATGATCCAATTGACTGCACACACACACACACACACACACACACACACACACACACACACATGTATACATACACATACACACGTACATACATACACACACATACATACATGCGTACGTACGTACGTACATAGATACATACATACATACATACATACATACATACATACATACATACATACATACATACATACATACATACATACATACATACATACATACATACATACATACATACATACATACATACATACATACATACATACATACATACATACATACATACATACATACATACATACATACATACATACATACATACATACATACATACACACATACATACATACATACATACATACATACATACATACATACATACATACATACATACATACATACATACATACATACATTACATACATACATACGTACCAACATATAAAGATACACATACACACACATATACGGCGGAATTGCTTCCGGACTTGATCGGCAAGTTGTTTGCGGATTTGGACCACTCTCGATTGCGTATGAGCAATAAACCATTAAAAGGTAGGATTGGATGGCATTCAGTGTTCATTGCGGTCCAGTTCTTTCATACTATGTTGCTTGGATCATAAACAATGAAAAATGCGGTGTACAGGGCCAAGTGGTTGAACGCTGCTGACTCGTGACGATGCTAACTGCAGTAGTACGTCTTCTGTTGCGTTGCCGTTTCCAGCCATACTGGTATTTTCTTACAATCCTTCCATGCGAAATTTCCAAAACGGCGAAAATTGTACGATCGGTTGAAATATGACTCACTTTCGAGTTTCCCAAGCTTCGGCCGAAGGAAAAGGAAAACAAATTACCACTTGGTGCGGCATAGAAAAATGACAACCGGCAGCGAAAATCCCGGTCTGCAGTCAGATTAGTTGCATACTTTTGAACCAATGAGAGTGTAACTGTTATGCGAGGGCGTGAAATCCACTGTTGACCCAACTACCAGACAAAAGCAAACCGCAAGGCTCAAGCAATCAACTGTATTTCCAGATGAGAGAGCAGGACAGACAGTGATAAACCGGGTGTAGTAAGTAGATCGTCAGTCAGCAACTACGCAAACGTTCACTGGTAAGCACTAAAGTCCGAAGAGCCTTTATCTGGCCCGTTAGGAAGGGCTTTATCACGTGACCACTTCCGACCTTTGTTCACTCGATGATCTGTCTGACTTCCGGTTATACTATAAATACAATCGGTCACCAAGTTCTTCCCTCTTTAAAGTGTGGTCAAGTTAAAGAAAACAGTGTAGAAAATCGACCGCGAAATAATCAGTTTAGTTTGAACAACCACTAACCACATATCCAACTGTGCTGGGGTTCCGGTTTCACTATCTATTGCAGAAGGAATCTCACAGGGAAACTAAGATAACAAAAGGTATGAAAAAATAAGGGCACAAAGACTGACTGTGGTGCCAAGCAGATAGAGAGATTGTGAGAACAAGAGAGCGCCAACGGTTGCAACATCAAGCTGTATCTTCCGACCCTTCCAACCATTCAGTACGTAGATTTCATGAATCTGGCCCAGAAGGCGTGACACGCTCTTGATGGCTAACTCCACCGGCCAATTTTTTTCATACCCTTCTTTCACTTCATGGACTAGCTACTAACACTCATTTTTCAAACAACAAGCACCCCAGAGAATGTTATACGCCACTGAGGATTATCCGGGAATCTGAGCAGCCCATACCAGAACCACCTTAGCATAGTGAGCCTTGGAATTTGGAGCAATGGGTCTTTCCTTACGCTAGAGCTTCGGGCCAACCTATGTATCATTGAAAAGGTTTCCTCACTAGACTGGAGCAAAGCTTGAGGAGAAATCGGTTTTCAAATACCGACTACCTTCGGAAACGAGTAGTATATAAAAGGGTGGGCAAAGCTTCTCGGAAGCCCACGACCGGTTTTCCGGATATGGCCGCTCGCTGGTTATGCGTAGCAGGTACTTATCTGTCCACCTGAAGACCCCATAAGCAGAAACAATCAAGAAAACTGATTCTGCGCTTTCGAGAGACTTTTTCCATCCATCCATGAAATATTTACTTCAAATATATGTCAACTAGCGACCACAATGTTGTCGTTCTCGAGGTTTGCTACGAATAACTCACAGTGGATTTTTGACGAATCACAGTTGTGATTCCCTAATAGAATTTTCTAAGAGCACCACACACTTACATTCCCGAAGCAAAAACGAGCTAGTTGTGAATAGAACCGAGTATCTTCACATAAACTCCAACCGTAACGATCACTGTTCTCAAAGGTACAGAAGAATTTATCTAACTGCCATAGCGCAGGACGGAACAACGCGGAGTATAAAGTTGAATATCACCATCGGGATGGAGTTTCGGAATACGGTTTCCCAAACATCTAAAGAAATAATATCGAAAAATCCTAAACATTACCTTTATCGGTTGTTTAATAAACATATTTTGCAGCAAAGGCAGTATTCCGAAAGATAGGATATAGCTATAGTCAACAGTTCGCGCAGGTGGTGAACTGCTGTACATGTTAGAAGTCATTTGCCTCGATGGGAGATGAATCTCCGCTCAGTGACACCACCCATGCTTTTGTACCGTGTTCGTTTCTATGTGGGGCTAAGCGCTTGTAACACAAGGATGGCCATCACATTCACCAAAATCTGTTGCTATGATGTCCTTCGATGCCCTTAATATGTCCTAAAGTCTGAGTATCCATGACTAATGGTTATGTAGCTAACAGATAATTAATAGCCTTTGAGAAATAACACCCTTAAACAACCGGATCTGTAAAAAAAAACGGAAAATCTGAATGTGGTATTGGTTAGCATACGGTTAGCATCGATCGTACGTAGAAGAATTAAAGGGCCCTGGAAATCCACAATAAAATTAAAATCCGTAGTTGTTCCACACTACTTTTTGACGAACAACATTGATGAATGAACTGTAGCTTGTACTGACTCACAAAATTTCACAAGGAAATAAAAATTCGAAAAGCAACGGGGATAGTATTCACAAAAGAACTTACATATTCAGAGCAAAACCATAGATTGTAGATACGAAGAATTTACCTATCATGCTACGAAAGCAGTAAGTTCCCACCGAGATGTTCGTCACAAATAGTCGACCACTGTGTGATTGACAAGTGCCACTGAGAAGATTATGCTATATTATCTAGTGCTTCTTGAAGCGAATTCTTGGAACACAGCTCGGATAACCCATTGTGATTGAACTGGTGCAAGGTGAAATCCTCTAAACATTGAATAAATAATGAGCTGTTTTCAGGCAAATGACAAACAGCATCAAATACTAATCTCATAGATATTGCGCATTCAGTGTGAAACGCTACTAGCCATACATGTGCGATGTCCTTTTTGGTCTATCAGCAGAGCTATCAAGTCAAGTCAAGTCATGTCAAGCACTTGCTGTATGTACCCCGGTGGATGAATTTTCAGCAGAAGAGAACTACACTCACAGAAATTACACAAAAAAGGCAGCATTTACAACAACAAGAAATACGATGAGAAGGGATGAGTTAGGAACTAAGGTACCCAACGTTGTCTAAGTTCAGAGTCAGTGTATGCAGGACTACATAAGAAGCGATCACGGTAAGGAACAATGGAGGACCGGTAGGTAGTCGCACTTGCATAAACCATTTATTAAATATTGTGGGTGAAAGAAGAGGAAGTACACATGCCTAGGTCCTTGTGAAGTGCGTGAGGTGAGTTGTTAAAAGTCCTGTCGGAGAATCTTTTGCACTCTTTGTGAAGATGGGTTATGATGAAGTCTGTGAGATATCTACGCGGTATACCACTTGTATAAGATAAATGCTTCAAAGACCTTTTTATGGTGATGAAGTCTCCAACCAGTAGTCCAAGGAAGAAGACCGGGGGGTGGGGATGCAACCGGTGAGATAATACGCAAGCTGGGACAAAAAGTCGAGTAAGATAAGGTGTTACAGACATTGCTTTCAGGAATAGAACGTAGGTTAGTCTCCCCCATTTTGTGAAAACATAGGCCACATGTTCAGTCCAACAAAGATTATGGGTGATCGTAACCCCAAGGTATTTGACAGATAGATGATGACCAATAGGGATGTTTCCTACATGAGTGTTAGAACGGGATTCCAACATCTTCACATACTTGGAACCTTTAGGAAGGGAAGAAACAACATCTGAGCATTTACAGGCAGTTAAGATTAAGCTATGAGCTTTGGACCAATGGTCATGATCTGAGAGACCAGACTAGAGTTCAAGAGTAGCTGAGGAATCTGGATGGGGTAACTCAACCGCAACATAATCTGCATACTTTGTAATGAGGGTACAGTCACTGATAGGCATGGGGGGAGTGTAGACCGAGAATAAAATGATAAGAGGATTGTGCCCTGTAGGAAGCCTTCCGTTGAAACAGAGCTGGAAAAAGTTCTACCTCCGTATCTTGTAAACAGGTACGATTGAAGAAAAAATCAGATGATAGTCCAATGAAAGGGGGTTCTAATCTGTTATTTGAGAGGATGTCGAAGGGTCTTCGTCTATCAACAATGCTAAATGCCGTCACTGTAATCTAGGAAGCAAGTACACACAGCTTTTGATTTCTTGACCAGCAAAGACAAGACATTACGAGTTAAAGCAGTAATGGCGTCCAAGGTAGAGCAGGAGCAGCGGTGGGCGTACCGGTTCATGTGAGGGTATGCGTTGACCCATGATCGATAGTCGGCCGAGTACCAAAAGTAATCAGCATGTCAGGACCTGTAAGGAATCCATGTCAGTGCTTAAGCCAGTGGATGCTCAAGCGACGGGGTGGGGATCGATAGGACGCGAACGGATTCTCGTCCAGTGGAAGCTGGTCGTATAGCCGGTCAACCAATCAGAAGATAGCTTACTTGATGCAAGTATGAACCAGCTGGTTTGCATCCCAGTGACTGGCGCCAGTGGCTATTTCCTTCCATATGAGCAATGTGTTCTGTGCTAGTAAACTGAGATGATTCATGGACTGAATAGACTTCACACTAGGGTTAGTGGAATAATTCAAAACAGTTGTTGTCGAATCGTTAGACGGACCTTGGAATCATAAATTCTCAAGCACGTTCAATGTGATGGAAGTAGAGGAAATCGGACGAAATTTTACCGTTCCTTTCTTGGGCGCAGGTGTGATGGAAGCTAATCCCCAGCAGTCAGGAATCTTTTTACAAAGGAAACATTGATAAAACGACTGTGTTGTTACCGACGTGAGTATTTGTGCATACTGACTGAGTACAACTGGGAGAACATTATCAGGTCCGTGGAACTTATTGCTCTTGAGGTTTGACAGCTCTCTGTAAACACCTTGAGGGGATACACTGTGGGAGATGGAGCTGGTAAGACTGGGAATGGACAGAGAGTTAGGATAGGTGAACAACGAAGGACGCGATTGTTTGCTAAAGTCATAGTTTTGGTCTTTGACATCTAGGATGGGGATGAGTGTCTGAGGGAGATACCACTCAGATGTTTGGTGGACATCCCAAGTTCTGGGCAGTAGTAGTAGCGCACGACTGTATGTGTCACTGAGCCTGCGGATTTCTAGTTCAATTGACAAAGAAGGGGAAAATATAATTACCAGTGGGTATCCGGAAAAATTTGTCGAATGAAAGTGAACAGAAAGACCAAGCTAAGTGAGAACACCACATGTTGGATATAAAGTGCCTTTCATCAGACTCCTATTCAAATGATATCGCAACTGAAATAGTCAGCTGAGTGCTTTGTGCTGCAGTGAGGACTACTTTAAACACCACCTGGATCAGGTGTATGTTCACGACTTCACCTAAAATCAGATGCCAAAACAAATGTAAGCTATGTATGATCGTCAACCAACTGAGGCACATTTATGGTGCTGCTTAATTAGGTTGGAAGTCAAGGCAATTATCGTGACTCTTCGATACAGTAAATCCATATCGACTTGGACACGGAGGGAAAGGAACTATATCAAGTCACGTTGTTGCGGTTGTGGTAAAAATCGGGCCAGGTCTCACCACACCAGTCAACTTTGGTTAGACTTCACATATCGACAACTACCGAGTCAATGAGCTTCTTGCTTGTTTTATCGCCTGGAATTAGCTGCAGTTTCGTGTCGCGCGTTCTTTTGCAAATGCCCCATAGAGGTGGATACAGGACATGTCTAAGTCCGAATTTGGAACCCCACTAGAAAATAAACACATTTCACTTCTAGTCATAAAATAGTGGACTAACTCAAGGCCGAACGTTTTTTCCGATCTCCTTGGACTGATGGAGGAGTGTCTGTTCCAGCCGAAGATCAATATGCCGTGGCACACCCACATAAGAAGCGGTTCGGTTCTTGCGGTGCAATAACATGGGAACATGCCTTGGTGAGCCATCTACGGCCAACTTTGAATGCGAGCCCCTTATTGGTTGCAGACCGTGAGACCCATAGTGACCTCGATTGTTCTGAGAAAATGATCGCTTTCTGGACACTATTTTCGATCTATTTTCTCTACGATCTTTTCTGACGTTTGACTTCGAAGTCACTGTTTTGTTTGGTTGCGTACGTTTAACTGGGCTGACTTTTCCGAAGTTTCCGTCGACCTCAGTTTTGAATCACTTTCACTTTCGTTTCTTCGCCGACTGTACGCGCTCGTGGTTCGCTTTTTGTCCAGCCGTTGCGTTCATTTCCGTTCGGTGTATTTCTCGTATCGGTACTGGTACGGTGCCACGATATATAGAATACACCTTTGCATCTGTCAACCGACTCACGTCTTCTCTATTCGTCCGATAGAGGGGATTACGTTGTCATTTTTCTGTAAGACCGAATAGAAGACAAGTTCATTAGCCGCAGCTCAAACGTCTCCTATAGATTCACGTGTTTTCAATTTAAGGTGATTCACGAAACAACTTCACATTGATCTTGAAACCAGAGCTATGAACACAACGAAATTTTAGTTCAACCACTCCATCGTCTCTGATCGAAAAGCGACCACGTCGAACATTGTCCAGTTGGCGACGCAATTTTATCATCAAGTGCTTCCCGGTCTTTCATGTAGTTCAGACGTGAATCAAGCTGTCGATTCATTCAGCTTTTCTTCACAATTATCTCTTCGAATGAACTGAGCTTCTTATATTGTTCTAATTTGTACTTGTCCTGTAATAGCTTGAGAATTGAATCATCGAAGATAAGGTCCCCTAAAGTTGGTGTTTGTAGCTAAAATTCAACTAGGTGGATAACATGCAAGTCTGAGGGCACGAAGTGTATGGATGAGAAAGCATCACCGGTCGCGACATGTCGTCCCATTAACTCCAAGTAGTTCATATAAAACCACTCAAGGAGGAAATAGCTAAAAAACAATTCAAGTTAGTCCGATAATCCTGAAAGGTTTAGCACATCGGAAAGCCTCAATTTACAGTCGTACGGTAAACTGAGCTGTAGGACTTTCACATTCAGTCGACTTATAACGCGTCTTACATGAAAAGCATTTTTTGTGCTATTTTTATTTCTCTCACCGTAGATCACGGAAAGCTTCAGTCGGCTAGAATTGGAACAACTAAAGTGGTAAACAAAGTTTGAAAATTCACGAAGCAGTGATGATTCGTTCACCGGTTTTGGGCCTAATGTTCAACTCGTTTGATTTTGCGCACTGGCTTTTAGTCCGACTACTTCAGACGTGTTGAGCAGTATATAGCTTATAGCTCTGTTTTCTTCTTCAGTTCATACAATAGGAGAGAGACAGAGAGAGAGAGAGATGCGAATTATAAAGGGCGGATATGTCGTGTGGTATCAGCACTCAACACCGAAATTCCGTGCAAGCACTGTAGCGTGTGAAAAGGGATTGCATTTAGGGCCACTAAATGTCCGTCTAGAATTCATTGTTTCTTAGACCTGACAGCTAGATTAACGATCTGGAACCAAGTACGACAGTGTTAAAGGAGGAGGTTGCACATGTGCAGCTTGATGTTTCTGATTAACTTTGACCCTGTATGAGTTGACTTACATTCTGAACCGTATTGGATGAAACCGCGTAAACCAGTAACACAGATTGATCACACTAGGTAATCCTTAGCTTTCAACAGTTATGGTAATCTGCAAGTATACCGCTAAGAACTTCATGTAACCCAGTAGTACTTGAGAAATTTTGTCCATTTCACTGTAAGTATTTCAGTAGAAGTCTTATTTGTTTCTATTTTTCCTTCTTTACATCAGAGGATGACATCTAAGTTATCCTAAGATCATGAAGAACGATAACATCTGATACAGAAAACCAAGAAGCACTGGATGGTAACATAAAAATGAATCTAAAGTGTGACTTGTATTTACAGATGTTGCTTATCGGTACTTATTTGAGATAAGAGCTTCAGTCCTGTGATCCCTGAGGCGGTTCATACGCACCTGGAATTGTGACTTGCTGAAGCAAGATATGAGACGCCTGTCCACGGAAAAAACTATTTTGAAACATCACCCGTCCATTGGTTATTCATCCTCTTTGTTTTTGGGTCTCATTCTTTTTCGGGATCGAGAGGCAAGTGGGTCAGTGAATTTATTCAATGGTGAGTCACATTCAAGTATGTCGCGGTGCCATCCATGGGTGTCGTGCACTTATGAACCTTGACTGAACTAAGGATATATACGGTAAACCAAATTATTCACAAAGTGATGTAACTCAAGTGGATGTTAAATATCTGTCCCAAGCTATCTCGGACAAGCAAGAATCCCATACACTAGCGTCCCTTGACTTAGAAAACGCTTTCAAGACGCGTGTCTCGGTATCAGATGTATGAAATGTGCGCCAAAGTCGCAAACTCATCTTCCCGAGTGACTGGGTTCTATAAAGAAAGCAACGAAGTCACTGGCATGTGTTTGTTGAGTTTTGTTACCTCCCCCCCCCCCCCCCCCACACACACACAGACACACACGGTGAACAGAGTTTGCTCGGGCAGCTCATCGGCGGATACGCACAGCCAACAGTGGCTATCGTGGTATTTTGACACACAAGGTCGGCGACGGCCATCACTTTCATGCTGTCTCAAACTTTCCCTGGTCAGACTTGATACAAAGCCCACTGACTGCTTCGTTGCCTATCCACGGTACTTTTAAAGAAGCACGAATTCAGGCATGTGTGGTGGTTTCTCCGTTTTCCTTTTTGATTTGATAAAATTACGAACCACAGAGCAATACATTGGACGATTTTTACCAATTCTTTTTCATTACTCAGTGCGTCTTCTGTGGAAACCTAAAGCGGTTCCGTATTTCACTGAAATCAAAGCCATGAGGTTGAGGTAGTGCCGAGGCCCTTCTCCTGCTGAAGCCACTTGATCGGCGGGAATTTCTGACATCCGGGAACCTCATTTTAACATCCGTTTCCTTCGGGGGGAACTACATCAAAAGTTAGAATTAATTCTATGAAATCGATTACCAACTTCAGTATTTTGAGAGTACATTTATGATCTTTTGTTATTTCCACGTAACTTTTGCTCCAAACTCTCAGACAAAGCGTATCAGTTACGACGCGTTCCATTAGTATTCCAAAACAGGCAGCCGGATCTTAGGTCACAGACAATCATAACCCCAGACTTGTTTATTTAACGTGAGTCTTTTAACTGGCTCTGCATTGGTGACAAAATCTTAGTCCAATCTCATCCATTTGCTCACCCTCTTCCCGCGATTTCTGAATTTTTCCATGAACGTTTCATCTCTTCAAAAATCCACTTTTATTCTCTCTAGGTAAATAATTAATTGTCGAGACTGCAGTATACACTTCAAAAAATACACCGAAATTGTCTTATAAACGTTACACAAGCAGCTACGTTGGGCTTCCTCATTCGACGTTCGGTTATCGTCCAGTTTGAACCAATGTCTGATCGATTCAAAGAATACAAGTTGTCGGCTGCCGCGGGATTAGATGGCGTGCAAGCTGAAATACAAAGATATACCAAAGTGAGCTAACATTTATAAAACAGATCTGTCCTTGATTTCTCCCCAGACCACCTTCTCCCCGAACTGGGAAGGTAAACTGCGCCCAGTGGACTTGTTACAGGATAATTGGTAAAGAATATGATCCGTAAGTGAAACATCAGGCCTCCACTTTATGGTCTCATAGAATGAACGTGATACCAATCATCATGTCGTCTCACGCGGGATTCCCAATCAATACAAATTCACCGCATACTACCTTTATTCGTATGTCAGCCAGCAGGATAACGTGTGTCGGTGTTATTCTAGACTAGAATCCTCTCCGACCCTGGTGTAGAGAATTGGGGAATAAGCAGACTTCTTTTTTTAAATTTTGCCCCGAAATTTTATCAGTCTGACATAGCGACAATCAGCCATCGTATCCCCGTTCCTAGAAAAGCTTTTCCCTCCCCGGGAACTTCATGTATCACGGTAAAACACAAAGCTTGAAAACCTCACTGTGTTCGTACAACTCTCACATGGCTCATTCACTCAATTTTTCAAGGTGAATTTCTGAAAGAATGAAGTCTTTCAAATTTTCCTGATGTGCTTTGTCAACACGTAACCAAAAGTAACGTCCAACAGACGAGATCAACATCAATGATTTTAATAATTTCCGTTTTCGCAAACTGCTCCTGTTCAGGTCAGTACATAGAATCTCCAAAAGCTGACTGATTTACTTAACGCATCAAATGTCGAAGAGACCCCGAAAACAGGCGAAGCAGCACGGAGAAAATCGATGGAGTAGAACTCGTAGATGGAGAAATATCGATGCTGAATTCCAGGAGGAAATCCGGAACAAATTTCAAGATAATTCCACCAAGATATGGACTGCTAATCTCGAGAAAAAGTTTTGTATTCCCCTAAATGAGCTCAATCAACCAATCATTTAATCAGTTTCGTTTTGAAGCTTTGAACACGTGATACAGGGCGTTAGCATTCCGCTTACTCTTTCCGATCCTAGACGTAGAATACGCCGGTTTACATGTGATTTTGTCCAGACGATAAGTTAATGCTAATTCAATCTTTCGAATAAGGAAATATCTATTCCTTTTGATAGCATTCTAAGCCCCATTCTTCCAAGGATCTCTGTATCTCATGAGGAAAACGTAGCAATGGCTTACTTTTCAGATATTTCAAAGTCCAGATTTCCAAACGGAACGTTACAGCTTAGCATCCGGCGTAAGGCAAGCTGGACCAGACTTGGGGTATAATTCTCTAGTTTCGTATTAGTAGCTTGCAAAACACTGAATTAGTTAGAATTCTTTTCAGCAGAGCACAGCAGATTAGCACCAACGAAAGGGGACAAAATGAAGAAGATTTTACATAAAGAACGTTGCTGACCAACAGTAGCCCGGAAATACTCACCAAACACCATCAAAGGCCGACTGACCTGTGCAAAAAGTAATTGCCGCTGAAAAAAGCTGGATTTCATTGCTGTGCCATTTGAAGGTGAACTTTTGTTTCACCAAACAATTTTCAATCCTGAATTGGTCATTAGACACACAACAGCACAGTTGCCTTCGCTACAGCACTCTTGCTGATCCTACCATCTCACATGTTGTCTATCAATTCAAGTGCGGCTGTGACGAGTTATACGTTGGCAGAACAGATCCCTGGCTAAGTGAACTAGTGTCGGGACTGAACTCCAACGAATTGTGAAAAGCAATAGAGAAATCCACAGTCACCATGCGGAATAACGCAAAAACCTGCGACTCTGTCGATTACAAAGCTCATTACTGTATAACTTCTCTAACTTTGCCAGGCCCATTCTCTCGGATTGATGTTACTCAATCGTGTTGACGCCCAGCAGACCAATGTATACCGGGGCGTACCAGCCATTCCTTTGAGCACAAGACGTTCGACATCAGAATGCTATTTACCTTGGCGCTTATCCAACACCCAGCCTACTCCACTGCAGTATTTCTGTAACTGTATTACACACAGGCTGATACGCGGTACGTTCGCGATCGACAAGGGTAAGCAAAATGCTTGCTTATTGTAATCAGATAACATAACTTTGAATGGTGATGAAAAGTTTGGTAAATAAACGCCAAACTCAGTAATCAGGAAGTAATTGAGATCACAAATAATCGTTAGAAGAGAGAATAATTGGAACTAGCCAACGATTCTGCCACTTTACCGTCTGAGAAATGAGACCTTTAGGCACTATCTTATTCCATCCCTGCAATTTTATATGCCCAGGTGCCCATTCCATTTGTGGCCAAATAATGTTACACGTCCATCGAACGGGTCTCTCTTTTTACGGATTATTGATCTTGCCTGAGAATAAAATTTTGCTTCATCGGTATGAAAAAATCTGCCTCCGCATATTTGTCTGTTGTGTGTCTGTGTAATGTGACCATGGCCTAATATGAACTTTTCAGTATCAATATATTTTCCCCATAAAAATGTTCCACCAGTAATTTCTCATTAGTTAATGCACCCTAGGCACAGTCTTATAAATGCCGTCGGCCACGATATCGACTTTCAGTGCGCTAAGTGAACTTACACGTGACCGTGTAAAATTGAAAATTTTGACGAATCCGATACTGTCTTTTTCTTCGTTGAGTCGATCAGATATGCGCGCTTATTTTGTGTGAAACAAAAGGATTTATCCTATGACCAAAACTGAACCTACAGTGAATTTCGGTCGGCCGATCTGGCCAAATTGGGAATTCGTGTCGTCTGAAAAACACCAAACGACGTATACTGCGAATGCACTAAAAGGCACTGAGCTCGCAGGTAATTCATAAGCCAGTCCAGCATCCGAAATCATCTCAAACTCGAAATCACTTATCTCCGAATCAATGTTGAGTTAAAAAGTGGAACACTCGATTGTTCGTTGTCAGAAACCAATCTTTCATTTTTTATCACTGGACGCAATATAGTTTGAGCATTACTTATTATGGCTTTTTCACTTCAGGACAGAGTTGATAAAACCTCTTTTCCGGAAACAAGTATCTGGAATATCCTGGTTCTATGGTGTATTATGAAGGCGGAGTACAATTGTTATTAAACTCTCACTCACGTTTGTGAAACGCTACTCCGCAGAATTCTCTTTTCAAGTTCGTATGGGGATGGTGTTGATTCAGACATCACAATCCAATGTGATGGTTAGAAACTACGGTGCTTAAAACGAAAATGGAACAATCCAGAAACGGGTACACATTTCTCTAGTCAAGTTGTGTCCTTGTCTGTATGATTTGAATAAACTGAGCGTCAGTAAACGCAGGATGCTAGTTTTACGCAAGACATTGCAAGGACTTTTCACCCGTGACGATTCGTGCGCTGAACCTGAGCCAAGTGTCCCGAAAACAAGGATAGTGCCTGCACGGCACAATGAGAACAAACGAGTTAATTAAAGGCGGCGAGTAAAACGGGATTTCTTTCGCATACCAAGCTTTCGCTTCCTTTTGCCTTTTTTCAGATGTCACTAAAATGTACGGGACTAGAGATTTCCCCAAACACGCCATACAGCAATACCGCCGTGGACTTCGATTTTTCGTCATGTTCTTTGATCTCCTTCACCAACCAGGATCCTCATCTTCTCCGCTCTGGATGAGAAATGGGAAACGCCATACAAAACTAATGCCAGTGCCACCCTTGTTCATGGTTTGACCGCCGCAATGCTCCTTCCAGCTTGGCTCAGGGTTACAAATGGAGCATGAAGGGTTGAATAATAGACATATCCGTCCGAAACATGTCAGAGCCAGCGAAGGCAATGTACCGTGATTACTTCAGTAACAGGTTGACTATTCTCACCAAACACAACAATGAATCACGCCGTAACACACTTGATGTCCATTTGGTACGCTAGTATTATTTTGGATAAAGCGATAGCCTAAATGATCAATTAAACCTCCAGTACAAGTGATACAAATTATCTCGGTTAGATGGGTTAGCCATCCACGGACAACAAACGGTGATGATGAAGTTCAACATCATCGTTCATTAGGGTTTGCGGCCAAAAATGAAGGTTAACAACGACATATTGGCTTTTGAATATGAAAAGGCGAAAAACCTGCTTCACTCGGCGAGATCAGGTTTCTCAACTGCAGAGAAAAACATCAAACATTTTTCTACCTTCATTCCAGTGCCAGCACCACCACATGCATCGTAACCTAAACAAAATCAGTCTATATCTTTTTACTATTGATGTGACCGCTATGTTATGTTCAGCAGCTAGGATGCACCTACAGAACTATTTGAGTTATTGATTTCTGATATTGATCATCGTCAGAGATGACCGTTAACTTAGGCCGCAGCAATTTTTCATGTCAAAGTGTTGGACTTGCAATATATTTTAAAGCATGCCATGTTCCCCTTTATCTGTGTTTTCTCTATCCTGATGCCGTGGCTAATATCACATCATAAAACGCTAGTGAATATGAGTAATGGTCGTGAACAGAATAAAAGTTATTTTTGCGAAGATGGGAGCGGACTCATCGTTGGTAGACAATCAAGTATCGTTAGCAGTCAGACCGTCAAAGCCCGTTCAAAATCCAGGTCGAGGTTTGAGCGAACAGAATCACAAACGACAGGACAACAGATAGATAAAATTGGAAAGGATTCCAGTCAGGTGGTGGTTGGTCGTATCATCAATCGACCGATCAGACGAGACGTCCACCGATGCCAGTTTGAACTAGTTAGTCTATGGTGACAATGGCTCTAGCATCCCACATAAGCTGTCTGTTTTCTGTTGATAAAAACGTAAAGAAGACATATATTGTGAAATGCAACGGTTTCGCTCACTCTTGTCGATCGCGTCGTGAAATATATAAGCTTATATATGATAAGGTACGTGAGATGCACAGTTGAAAAATAGGGAAAATGTTTATCATAAAGGATAACGGAATTCGTTAGGGGGTTGTGGCTAATGTCAGGGAAAGCAGATAGTTTGCAATGATTGTTTCTGTGCACAAAGAGAGGGTCTTCTGTCATGCCTACACATTTTAATCACCAGGTTTCCGGACTGGACTGTACAAAGGATGATTCACAGAAAAACAACATGAAGCGAAAGCCATATACAGTTTTCTATTCCCCCCCCCCCCGGTTGGGCACAAATGCGGTTTGTTCAGAACGCTTTTCCACAGGGCCCGAAACATTTGTACTCCTGCTCAACTGTCAAGGAAGAAGACTTTATCAAGGAAACCCATTTGGCCAATGGTTATCCAGAAACGTTCATTGAGCACCACAGCAAACCACGATGGAAACCGGAGCCCATTTTAACAGCTGAACAAAACCAAGTAGTTTTATTGTTCCTTTTAAAGGTGATCCCAATTTAATCACTTACGTCATAGCCTAATCTCCACTCTAAACCGAGCATATATGGCAGCCCAGTTACTCAAAGCAAACTGAGAATAAAAGATCACTTTGACAGTCACATTGCTCTTAATGTCTCCCATGTTGACCACCAGTTCGCTTGCAGTTGCGGTAACACGTAGATTGGCAAGACAGAAAGATACTCGGCTCAGCGAGGGACTGGGCGCATTCCGAAATGGCTTTTGCACTCAGTGACACATTTGAAATGCACAAAAGGAATTCCGTCCAGAAACCCAGCGTGGGCTATCGCCAGGCTTCTACGTTCAACATGTTATCGAGTTGACCCGACCCGGTCATTCAGAGTACGATTACACAACCAAAATGCAAAACTGCTGGTGTTCAGCGAAGCTATGCTGATGAAGACGATCATTGCAAACTATCTGCTTTCCCTGACATTAGCCACAACCCCCTAACGAATTCCTTTATCCTTTGTGATAAACATTTTCCCTTTTTCAACTGTGCATCTCACGTACCTTATCATATATAAGCTTATATATTTCACGACGCGATCGACAAGAGTGAGCGAAATGGTTGCATTTCACAATATAAGTCTTCTCACTCTCAATGACTGGATAAAGGGGACTCTGTGTTTCACGTTTCCTGTTCACAAAATGGGATAATCCAAAGCCAGAAGTTTTTTGCTACGGATAGTAACTCACTTTAGAACAGTTGTAGTCTAATGTTTTCCTAATTGTGCTGTTATCCTGTCCTTCACGGTCCATCGTACTCCGAGCTTTCATAGGCAAAATAGATTCAACGGCGAAACGGAATGGTGATCTCAATAAAGTGTCAAATAGAAAAAGGCACCAATTAGCTTGATTTATCCAGTCTGTATCGACATGGTTACGAATTATGGACACTCGATTCCTGTCACAGCAACTGGGTTTGATAGTGCAACAGCTTCATAGTTTGGCAAATCTTATGTTTACTAAAGTACAAACCCTTTTTGTTTAGCAAACTGAAATATGCACACAATACACGAATGAAACGGTTTCCTTTCGAGCAACATAAGAGGATGCGGAAAAATTAGGAACGCTGTGGTTAGTTATTGAAACAATAATTTTATACATGTCTGGCTTAACTAGCTTAATTTGTGGATTTAAATGTTATTCATCAAAATGATTCGGTCACTGACATGGAAGAAGGGGTGAGAGTGGGATACATAAACCCCTGCAACGAATGCATTTTGAATCTTGCATGCAAAATATGGACAGACCGCCCCGGAGAACATCAGTTGGGGTGTTCCTAAGTTCTGCAGATATACTCTTCGGCATATATATATATATATATATATATATATATATATATATATATATATATATATATATATATATATATATATATATATATATATATACGTTAGTCAAGTGACATTATCGTATAGCACTTGTGTGAATCCTCAAGAATTTCTTCTCTTCTTGGCAGTTGTGGTC
Source organism: Fasciola hepatica (assembly GCA_948099385.1). NCBI lineage: Eukaryota > Metazoa > Platyhelminthes > Trematoda > Plagiorchiida > Fasciolidae > Fasciola > Fasciola hepatica. The sequence continues at coordinate 4,983,533 of CANUEZ040000027.1, read as the reverse complement.
ATACAGTCATCATAGGGAACTCTAGACCTCAAGGTGCTGGGTTTGAATCGTGCCAAAGTCGATCACTTCCCTATTATAGTTAGCCGCTAATTAGTCCCATACCCGTTTACTGGAATATTGTGTCATTTCTGCATAGCAAGTGAAAGTAGCTGAATTGATTAAAATTTTGAAATCATCGGCCCGGCAGGATTCGAACCCGTCGTGTTTAGAAGCCAGCCAATCATATGGGGCACCGTGTGTAATCTACCAGCTGATGACAACAAAGCCACAGAAGGTTTTGAACACCTTGTAAATTGATTCTACTTTTAAGCTGGCCCAATTACTGTAGCATAGGACATCCGCGTCGGTGAACTTTGGATTCGAATGCCTCTTCGATAAGATTTTCCTATGGATAAATTCCCCTCTTCGTCAAGTCTGCTAAATTGTACTTCGCGAATAGAATGTTATTATTGTTATTGTTACAATCGATTTACATCCAGGAGGGTAGTTTATTCTCTCCCGCAATTAGTAATATCTACTATCATATTCAAAAGTAAATGAGCATCAGCTAATAATCGAATCGTTCATACGTGCTTTTATTGAGAGCCAATGTGTGTTTTCACCTTCGACCAATAAATTCAAAACCTCCCCTTGCCTGAACTGAATTATATTCTTTTCTATGATCTGGATAATAAATCAACAGAGTAAAAAAAATAGTAAAAACAGCGTAGACCACTTTTATTTGTATTGTAAATTTTCTTTCTAGTTTGCACGTTCTGATAGTAAGGAAATCGTCAGGAAAATAAAACTATGCATTTGTCAACAAAACAACAACAAAAAATGATCAACGGATTGGTCGGGGTGAAACGTGATCCAGCCTGGGAAGCCACTAAACAGTCGATCAGAGAAAGAGAGATCACACTCGCTACATTTTGTACAAGAACGGGACAATGCGAGGTCCGTGTGATACGGTCAAGTATGCACGCGAATGTAAAGACATGCTTGTCCAATTTGGTCACACGCAAGTCGTATCGATCGGCTGCGATTCATGCACTGCAAAAATTGCACGCGGATCGCACAAACAGAGGACTATTTCGGATCTGACCGGTATGGTGACGAATCAGATCTGGTAAGGTTATAGGTAGAAAAACGTATGGCTTCATGCATTTGGGAGGTAGTTCCATGAAATATGAATCAAAAGACATATCACAATTGCTTCCACCCGGATATGAGGCGCTGCCGCATAAATACCAGCCTCATGAATACGAGAAACTGATTCCAAATTCTCCACCATTTGTAAGAATCGGGGGCCGAGCCAACGTTCGTACGTTTGATTCTCCCACGGAATTCGACTCAAGCTTTCCGTGTCGTCCGAGAATATGAGATCTTTGTGACCAAATCCGGAATCAAACATCTGAAAAGTTGAATTTCTGTCAAATGAAAAAGGAAATAGGGAATTCTATACAGTATGCTTAACCATGTAGACGAGAGAAGTGAACAGACTAGGTGGTTCGAAAATCCGGGGAATACGCGTTATGTAACCGTCAGCACAATTTGCTTGCGTCACTTTTAGGTTGGGTAAGCAGTGGTCAAGACTTGTTACTTCAGTCTGCCGAGCCTTCGATATTCCAGGATGTTTGTCATGTGGCACGAAAGCCCTTCCGCCTTTTTTAGAACCACAACTGTTTCTCATCTTGCTAGTAAGTACCGGAGGGGGTGGATGGAAGAGCGGTCAGAAATAAGTTACTGAAATAACAGACATGTTTCCACATCGAACTCGAAGTAGTTGATAAAATCAAATAAAAGATTTGACACCGGTCATTCTACTGTATTCATCATGCGACGATGTGGTATGATTCCTTGAAAATACTTCCTTTTTGTGCTCTGTATGGGGTTATGAAATGATTCAGCATGAATCACCAATGATAGACTCACCAATGAATAAACAGAAACACTGTACACAACCGGTTCGGGTCTTCGTTCGATGAGCGCTTCTTTTGATGGTTTCGCTAAACAGCAACACCAGCAGCAGCAGCAGCAGCCGTGCTGATCTACAGAGTTCCTATCGGGACTCGGAACCACGGTGCGTGATTGAGAGTCACACACACCTTATTGCCGAATCATCCGGGCTGTCGTTTCGGCCGGTCCCAGATACACACACACACACGTACACACATAACATCGTTACCACCTGAACCGAAGCAGTCTGTTTTTTGCAGTATTAGTGTAGCGTGGACCTCTGCGTCCAGAGAACGGGACGAATATCAAACCGATCGGGACAACCAATGGAGAGCCACAGCCCAAATAAGAGACGGTGAATATATTGGAAGCGTCCCTGAACAGACGAAAAAAGGCATGCGAAGTCGTGAGTGGAACTCAATGGGATTAGAGGCAACCAGCAAGACAGCCCATGTGAGTGGCTACCGATTAGGCTGTCAACCGGATCAAACGGACCAACCGAACGGAAATGGCGGTCAAAAGAATCAACCCAATAGCGGCGGGTAGCGAGCAAGAACGGAGCCGAACTGCTCATGCAGCTGAAGGATCAATGTTGCCACATCGCGGACTGGAGAAGGAACGGCTATACGTGTTTTCCTGACTTGACTTGTTTGGCTGCTCAAATACAAGAGATACCCACCCGTCTTGCGTTCTTCGTTACAACAGTGTTACAGATTTGCCCAAGCAACTGAAGGTAGGCCTGGAAACAGATGAAGTCCATGTTCCTCGCCAAGTGTACAAGTTAACATCTATCCGGAATGTCCTAACTCTGAGAAAGTACTTAGCACTTTCAAAGTACAAAGTGGCACTGCGAGATGGGACATCGATCGTTCCTAGGTTCACCGTGGAATATGAGAACCTGGTCGTACTACAGATCACTCCAAGTATTCGGGAATCTCAACACTGAAAGATAGTAGCATTTTAGTGAAAAGGAGTGTACACATATTCAAGGCTCGCACAGCGTACATTAGACTAAAACACCTGTGAAATCGATCCAACTTTTCACTGAAACTGAAAGGCTATGGGTATTGGGCCGCACTTCAAACAATTTGACTGTACTGTTGAGAATTCACATCTGAAAAGTGGTCGTCGACTATTGACCGCCGATGCTCCCGAAACCTGGCAAGGGTGGACTGGATCAATGGAGGTAGGAACATCAACTAGTATACTCGGATAACTTATTACGCAACTGAAGCGAACCGAGCAAATTCAGTCGGCTGAGACATGTTGCGGGTGCCTCGAGACCGTCCAAAGCATTAGGGCATTGTCCGCAATTACCGCACCAAGGTGAAAGAACTTATATTGACTGCCAACAAAGAGTAATGATAAAGTGCGCAGAGCGATGGTGGAAATTCTATCCCTATAACCTTCCCAGGCGCTATCTAAAAGGTCCCATCGGCAGCTGGTTGGTGCCACTCAAAGATACGGCTGAGAACCGTCAACTGCATGGTGATCTGACTATCATTTCTTATCGTCAAAGTGTTTAAGATTGATTTATGTTTACACTGGTAAATGGGGTGCTCTATGTGGTAGCCAGGGACCAATACTTTATCACCTAGGAAAAACTTTCTTCACCTCGTGATGTACAACAAAATCGATGATTTGGAAATTGTCAAAGCCATCACAGAAGTTGGAACTTTTAATCCCCTTTGTCTGGTTGGTAAGAAAGGAAAAGATATCGAGGTTGCGAGCTGAAAGTGTTTCAATAAATTCTCTCGATCCTCTAAGTTAAGGATGCCAGTTTATGTATGGTGTGACACATGGGATTAGAAATGGGGAAACGTGCGTGATAGGCAAATATGTAACTGAAGTGGTACTGTGTGAATGAGGTCAGTGAAGACACAGTCTACAATCATTATTTCTGTTTCCAGACAGCGGGGATTTCTGACGTGATTGTGGCTGATTCCACGCACAATATCGTGCATAAACCAATATTTTTTTCGTTTTCATCTCAGGGACGTGAAGGATACGCCTGTTTGCCTCTACCAATCCTTGTCTTTTTTCGTCCTCATCAAACAGAATTGTCCAAAAACTAAATTTCGCACTAACTTGGACCAGCTCCTTGACATGAAGAGACCACTAACCTCACGCAATCACGTGCATTCTGTAGAGAATGGCCGAAAACTACTGTGTCGTCTAGAAATGTCGCCGTGTTTACCTGGACCAGCTCTGAGGATGTCCTCTGTTGTAATGGGTTCACTGAAATAGTCTACTCAGTGTCATACAAATACGCCATGTGTTGACCGACTCATCAACCAAATCAAATCAACACATAGTTAAGTCTCCAGACCACTAAATAAAATGTCATGTCTGTTGACGAGAAGCGAAAAATTTTGCAGTGTTTGTAACCAATTTGTTATCTCTAACAAGTTTTCGCTCGTTCTAACGTTATTTATAGTTTTTTCGATAGCATTAGACTACACACGTTTTACAATGAATAGTTAGCAACGTTCATGCATCATGCATAAAGTACTCATTGAAAGATACCAAAGTGGCCTCAACCGAGATAAAAGCAAAAGGGAAACATAACAAACAGACTAACAATAAGATCTCGTTTACAACGAATCTTTTGGAGAAAAATCTTTCATAGAACGTAACACCGGTATGTTTGATAGGTTCAAAACTACCATCACATTTGGAACATAAATAGTTAATTAGTGAATAGTGAAATAGTGAATTACAGCCTTTAATTTAAAAGAAGACCCACGAAACGATGGTTGAAATGATCCGAGTTGTAGAAGTTGTTGACCCCTGCGGGACTCGAACCCACGAATGGATGCCGCCTCCGCTTTGGATACCGCGTATGCTCTGCTAGTGGAGCTACAGGGCCACGCCGAAGGGCTTCAGATTTTTGCATATGGGTTTGAACTTTATAGAAATCAATGGATTTTAACATTTGGAACATTTCAACATTTGTCAAATTTGCCCAACCCAGTTTTATGGATGATTGTTATTTACTCAATTGATGTATAATCAACTTGGAAATTTGCAAAGTAATACGCTCGTAACATGGGAAAACTTAGTATGAAGGATTATTAGGATTATTGGATAATGGTATAAAGCGCCGACATTTGTGTGAGTTCATTTTCACTGATTAGTGATTGTTGAACCGTACAAGCCCTCGGGTGATGGGCTGGTCCGGTTGGGGACCATTCGCACAAAGGACGGGCTCCTCAGCCGGGACATACATGTGGTATGCCTACTAGAGCGAGGAATGTGGCCAGGTGCCGTCGCCCTGCCCGTACCATGAAACTTGGAGTGAGAGTCCGGTGGCCTTGGTCATGAAAACGAGTGTGGATGAGTTTCTTCCGAACAGTTATCCGTTTTATTCAGTTATCTCATTCGTGCATCAGGAGTGAGTGAATTTTGTGACCAAGCTACAAACTGTCAGGAAGTTACAGTTTTGATCTCCTAAGAGGTGCATTCACTCACGATTTGGATGCACAAATCAGATTATGGTGAATAAAACACCTACGGAGTTCACAATTATGAGGGTGAGCAATAGGCGGAGTGTGGGATAAGCATACCTGATGAGCGGTAATAACCGTAAAATCGGTCACGTGATTCCTGGAAAATTTCACTGCCCATCTATATACTACTTACTTCCAGCCGCCAGTTTTCAATGACAACGAATATTGGTGTTATTTTGTAGCTAAGTTTAGTGTTTCTTAATTAACTCTTCATCGCTGACCCTGAGGCTTGGAAAATTGAAACGTCGGAGATCCTTCATCCAATTATTAAGAACGAGCAGACACATAACGAGATGCAAATGTTTCATTTACATGTCTCGGTCACCAACTTGAAACGTACCTGTTTGCCTACCATGCGGTACATAAGATAAACAGTGCAAAGATGGGAAAACGTCATTATATATATATATATATATATATATATAATTTCCGTTCGCGAATGAGGACAGTAAATGAAATGTCTGCACCTTACAATTTTTGTTTTCTGTGCCGCTCTTATTGAATGGCACTGGGTCACAAATACTCCATCATCACATAGGTGATAGTCGCTGTTCTCGTTTTATAGGAATCTTGCTCTTGAAACTCTCAGGTTGTTCAAATCTTATTGGCTACAACAAGCTGAAATTAGTATCTCTCGTGATCACTTCTAAATTTGGAAAGTTTTAACTTTCTCACAGTATATTCCATCTTCAGAAGCTTAGCTTTGCGATTCAGCTGTTAAGGATTTTCTTTGAGACATAGATGGTGCTTTGCTTGTGCTTCTCGATCCATCTATCTGTGTTTTGTTGTGTTGTGTTGTGTTCTCGCTTTGGTTAACGTAGTTCAGCTGCAAAATCTCTTGTGGTTATTTGTACGATCGCCGTGAAAGCTCCACAGTTGGTTCGGCTGGCGTCTGCTGTATGCCATTGCTTGTTAATCTTAACCGTACGTTCAAAATTGCTAGTTCACTGCTGTTACTCTCTTTTAAAATCAATTTGATACTGTTGAAAACGTTGCTGATTGCTGCATGTGCCTTTTCCATATCCGACCGATGGACAGCGACAAAAGTATCATCCACATATCTGATCCATTGGGTCTATAGTGAGAAGGACCGGATTTTCTGACAACTTTTGATGGACTAATCAGAACCACTCGTACTCCTCAAAAACCGAAGACGAAGCATCCCGATCAATCACACAACAAATAATTGGAAAAACCGATTTATCGACATCTGATAAATCAAAAAACAGCTCGGAACAAATGAAAAAACCGGCGTGAAGTGAAGTGGAGCGAAGTGAAGTAACCAACGAACACTAGGATCACTTTTCGGACACTTGCAACTGAACGATCACTCAGATTCCAATGAATGCGATCGACTCGTTGGTCACGTGAGATGAAAAGTGGGCGCTGAATCACGACCGGCGAAGCATCGATCAAACAGGAAATCAAAACAACCAGTTTAACTGGCTCATACTTAAGTAACTGTGTCTGTTAATTCGAGTGCAAACTGGTCTCGAGAAAGGTTACTCACGATGACCGAAACGTCGACTGACTACCATAATTTCCAAAAAAACCGTGTGACTGAACAATAAACACTTAGGTATAAATTATCACACGGTGCATCAATAATTTTTCGATACACGTCGCATTGATTTCGGCTCCGATGGACAATATTTCCCAAGTAAAGTAGTGTTTTTATAGAGTTCGCTTTTTAACGTTATGGATATTATCCACGTGAAATCAATTAGGTTGATTGTGTTAATAAATATTGCGAAAAAGTCACTACAAATATGAAATGAATGCACCACATAATTAAAAACATCAGCTTAAGCACCTGAAAGAGGTATAGCTGCGAGACGCTGAGAGATTCGATAGTCGCAAATTAGAAATTTGTTTGTTGCTTTTAAAGCACCGCAGAGCGGTCATTGTCTCAAACCTGATTACACAGAACAACCATTGGGAAAATGTGAATTCTAATCTGCCTTTCTGGACATTTCAAAGATAAAGACACGGATTAGTCGCACATCGTATTCTAGGTGCATGAATCTGAGCAAATCGAACTGTGATGATCCAAATAACCGTGAACGCTGCTCAAAATACTGCAACTTTATGTCTACATTCCGAGTAACGCAGTTTCAGCAAATCAGGCACTTATGGAATCAGCCACCTAAACTACCTTTATGCTGATTTTGACTGTTTTAGCTGTCTTTCAAGAACAGTCTCATAAACGTTCATATTTGTAGGAGCTAGTATGATCGTCACCAAATAAGTATATCCACAGGCTATACTGGGTATCTTTCCAAACGACGAATATGATCATGATATTTGACTGATTTGATCGTGATTCCGTAGCTCAGTTCAGTTATCGAATGCATAAAACAGCTTTATAAGAAACATCTTAACTGAGAACGAAAAGCCGTAGTCAGTTCCGTTATATTTGTCTTACTTGTCAGCTGAATAGTATTCCTGACCGTATTGAAGCAGACGCCACATGTTGGTACGCTCATTCTCCGATTTGTAGCTTGCGGTCACGACCACATTGCTTGGAATTTTGGCCAAGTTACACGTGGCCCACTGATCAACCTCGGATCGACGTCCGTCCGGGCAAAGTAACTCATAGTCGTCTTCTCGTAAATTTCGAGCCCAGTAGTCCGGATTCCTGAGCGCATGGGACAGTTTGAATGTAAATTCGGAATGTTTCAGTTTTTACAGAACAGTGCTTCTGTCACGTAATGCAACGGCCAGATTCACGACCAAATTCGAATCGGAGACAACAGAATACGTTCATGATATTTGGAGGTTAGTTAACTATGGTAAACATGTTTGTCCGTGTCCAGCATAAACTCACTAAGTAAGAAAAATAAGAAACTGGTTATTTATATTTGCATATTTTCTATTTTTCAGTCGATCTCAATGTGTGTAACTTCGGTGTCGTACGTACTTTGTACTTTGAGGTATACGGCTACACGCTTAGACAATTGACGACAAAAGACAAAATCAGTTATTGAACGAGTTGTTTATTTTGTACTGTATTGTATTAAGGACTTCTGTAAGTTAAAAGCCTACATTTCAGCCATAAAGAGGAGTAGAAACGGTAAATGGTAACCTGGAATCATCTCAAAAATGGACAAACTAAAATTCGGTCCCACCATCGAGGTTGATGCAAAGCTGCTCTGTGACATTCACTTTGCTAGCAGAAACACGTGCTAAGTAAGGCACTGTAGAGTAGCGATAAATACTCACACGGGACGGGATGAGTTCAAACTCGAAACGTGTAGAAGGATGTGAATGGCAAACACACAGGGAATGACAAACAGGATGACTGGGGTTTGCAAGAATCTTCATAGCAAATTTTTCACTGGCAAATGTGAAAACCATAAATTCCGTTGACGAAAGAGGCTACGGGAATCAAAAGAACACGACTGATAACAGCCAAGCTGCGGTGTGTTGAATGGAAATCTTTTTAGGTAGACCGGGAAAGACTACAGGGTACCAGTAAGGTAAGAATGGTAGGACACATTGATGGACAAAGGAAATGAGGACAGCTTGTTTGGCGCTAAACTGCCTTAGTCTGCGGATTTGAAAAGAGAGTCGACGCAAATACTTTACACTGTCTAATGTATGGGAAGTCTACTGTAAATTAGCGTTCACAAGAACACTTAGGTGCATGATCGACTGAGCCCTGGAAACGGGGACAGAGGTATTGGTCGATTTTCCAGTGGGATAAGCAGATTGAGAGATGGTGAATCTTCATTTGAAGCGTTTGGATATGTTGAGATTTAGGCCAAAAAGAGACGAAAAATTTTGAACATTACGTAATTTCTTAGAAGAGGCGAAGTAGGGCTGATTGAAGATGGACTGACAAAACACCACATTATCGGCAATAATAAAAAGTCGATAACGTACGTAATAAGAAGATTAGGGAAAGAACAGTACCCTGAAATACATCAGAGTTGTTCATCAAGGGACTCGACAAAATAGTACCAACTTCGGTATACTGGGTTCTGTTGGAAAAGTAGTCTTTCAACCACAAAAGCAGAGAAGCCGGGCAGCCAAACAATCCCAGCTTTTGAAGAAGTAGAGAACAAGGAACCGAGACAAAAGCAGAATAGTCGAGAAAGACACGAACCGGTTTGCAGAAATATTCGGGCTTCTAGAATTTGAAATGACAAACTGAAGCGACGGCTTCCTGAGTGCATCTGTTGGGCTTGTATGTGTACCCGCAAAGGTTATTGGGAGCAACAACGGGGGAACTTCACTGGCCGAGAATAGCACACTCAGTCAACTCCAGTGCAGAGGAAGTGATGGCAGTGGGACGAAAACGTCTCGACAAAATATTGTTTGGGGATAGACCCGACTGTTACGCGTCTCCAGCAGGCAGGAACGGCACCAGCATCAACGGATTTGTTGATGAGGAAAGTCGTCGTTTCCGCCAGGGGACTTGCTTCACATTTGTGAAGGATAGAAGATAAGCTGTCTGGGCCAACAGAAAAACCTAATATTTAAGTTCATGGAAGCAGAAAGACTTCTTCTGAAGAAAAAGATTCAACTTCGGAAGGAACAGAGAGGGCATAAAGTGGCAGGACATCCGTAGATGGGTGAATAAATACGGCATTCAGACCGTAGGCATCCACACTGAATTTGATTGACCGGATTCACTGACCACATGGAAGCTTGACTGCATGTCAAAGAATTTCACTGTTTGCGTTACCCAGAATCTGGATAGCAAAAGACCGATTCAACCGTTTTGTCTCCTGGACCATCAAGGATAGGTTGACGTTTCATAGAAACCTGGTCAACGGGATTGTAGGATTGTCCGTTTTGCTACCTCAAGGATTTGAACAAGGAGAAGTTATCCTGTCGCAATTAGAAAAAATACCGTTTCCATGGTAGAATACACGTCAAATATTGTGTTCAGTATTACTGTGAATAACTCTAGGGGTAAGTGGAGCATTCAAATGAGAACCACGAAGTGGGGTATTTAAAAGGGCAGCGTTGACGAGTGACGAATTTCCCATAGTGACCGGTATTTGTTCCTTATTGACAAATGAAGAATAAGTAGAACGTGAGTAAATTCTGGGTCTAACGGTAATAGGAGTATGGTTACTCGTTATGGCAGGGGCGAGTAGGGGATATGTGGGCGCATGATCAAAGTCTCCGACAACAATGCATAAACATTACTGACATTACTAGAACCAAAACAAACGTTAAACTGTCGAAAAATTGTTTTATGCCTCTCTGGGGGCAAAAGGGGGCTATATACAGGTTATTGATAACTGTGTCTCGAAATAGAGAAGATTCTGGATGAAACTAAACGTTACCATCACAGGAGAAAAAAGGTAACTTCAGGCTTTTCACACCACTCGGAATTCAAATGGGTAACCACACCACCACCTGTACTCTCACTGCGTTGTTTCCTGTCTTGACAAAGGCACTGAAAGTTTTCAAGGAAAACGAGCTTTTCTTCAGTACTTTTGCCTAACCAAGACTCTTGGATACAAACTACGCACGTACTCTTGTGGTTACGAACGGCATCTTCCGAAACAAGAACCAAATATTAGTATTGACCAATGCAAGAACCGTTATCTTCTTTGGTATTGTGCCACTAGGGGCAGTCTTCCAACCAGTACACCTGCTTTTCTTTGACCCGCGCCACTAGTTGAGAAGGACGATCCTGTATTGCTTCACAGGGACACATTCGGTTTGCGCTACTCAATGACTTGTGCGCACGAAGCATTTTCGTCGGCACACAAACACAAAAAATAAGCTATCCAGTACTTAATCAACTACTGATGAGTCTCTTCCCTGTGGGCTCGTTATTGGTCGTCAGAAAAACTCTTTTCATCGATAGGGCTGCAGTGCTCTTCGAGGTTCACCAAGTCGATACGTGCAACCGCCCAGGTGCTTTCAAGATTTTTGTTATCGGGGATCACTGTGGTGCAAATACAACCCATATCAGCAGACATTTTCCTGTGCAGTTGAGCAACAGCATCACGTAAGAACGATTGGTAGCGGACTATTGCAATTAACTAACTTATGTACACTCTTTACCTTATGCTACTTTCACTAAGATCTCTCTTATACAGAAATGGCAAAAGTGCCCCCTTAAAAATTGAACTACCTTTGCATAACTCTACTTTTAACTTTCGAGATGCACTCGAGTAAATAAGACCAAAATTACAAGAAATTCCCATGTAAACTTGACGCCGCCTTACGGAAGTAGAAACTTTTTTGTGCTACCCTAATGTGATTGCATCACGCATCTCTAGAAATATCCTGGTGAATAGTAGATTACAAATTCAGCAAATCGACTTCTATATTCAGTCATTTGGATCAAATACCTGACAAGAGCTGGGTTGAAAGTGGGAAGCGGCTGCCCAGATAGCTCCCGTGTGGACTGAGGACGGGAGGAGGTGGGGAGGGGCTTCCAGTCGAATCGACTTCACCAAACGTTTGGGTATCGTTATTCGAAATGAATGCTTTACTACACATAGCGTAAGCGCTGTTATCTGTTCAGTGAATACCCAATCACCGTAACCAGATGAAAGCTGTCGGCTGCCGCAAATGAAAATGATTTACCCATTGAAAATTCTCTCATCGAGACTCCCGTTCCAAAGCAGACTTCATTGTTCAAATTCACGTCTATGGAAACGGTACCTAGAAAAATGTACAGAGTTGCGTTTAAATCTCCCTTCTTGTGGAAGTGGGTTCTATTCAATGAGTACAACCACAGATTTTCCGATCGAGTGTCAGTTATCTTCTTGAGCAGGAGTCACGCGCGTGCAGTATATGTTGATGAGAACCAAAAACCAAAAATTCAGTAATGGGTGGTTGGGATACGTGCTCGTGAGGGCATCGCTTTCCAAGAAGTATAGTGCGATTCCTGAGAAGAAATTCATTTGCATAGGAAGCTGTAGATTTTCCGATATGTGATAAATGCCGACTAGATTCACTTCATTGTCCAAATACTCGCTTAGCAAAAATGTATCCTTGATTATTAGTCGGCAACTGGCCTCGATGATTCTGGCTCCACTCATTGTTCACCTCGGCAAATGGTGAGTGAATATCGAACACGGCTGGCTATGGATACCCGCACGGCCTGTATCAAACATTGTACTCGTTTTGTTCTGCCAACAAAGAAAAGCTTTTCCTTGGTCTCGCTGAATGATCCGATGGCCCACGGTAAACTTCGGCACTGCCCTCATCGTTCTATTTATTCTCCAACCAAATCTGAAAAACCCTAAATGTATTTGAGTGGTCAGCCTTGAATGACCATACTACCTATTTCACGCCCGTTACTTTAACTCAGTACCAAGACAGCAAAAGTGGTTCGACGAATAAGGCACGCGCTCAAGTTCAGACGGGGAGAGAACTGTCTTGCTTATTGCTCAGCTAACTCAATTTGATCGAACCCAACGTTTCTGGGTTTCTTTTTTCTCTCTCTGTCTATATCGAAGTCACTGGTTCCGGTTTCGACTCTAATTGTCTTCTTCCCTTAATGTCTCCAACCAGCAAGAATCATCTTCTGTAATCCATCGCAGGATTCGAAAGCACCAAACGAAGCTAATGCGGATACCATCTTCGTCATACCCTATATCAGGTCATGTTCTGATTGCCGCAATGCTTCTTCCAGCTTTGCTCAGGATTACAGATAGAGCACGAAAGAGGGAATGATGAACACATCCGCCCGAAGCATGTCAGAGCCAATACAAGTGATGTGGTGATTACGTCCGTAACAGGTTGACTATTCTCACCAAACACAATAACGAATCACGCCATAACACACTGGATGTTCCTTTCACACGCGAGTAGTGTTTTAGAGATAGCGATTGCCTAAGTGATAGCTTGTAATTTAAACTGTTAACATTTTAACATCAAATCGCAAGATCCGTCCACAAGAAGTCTTTGCATCTTTGTTCCTTCTAACTCCCGTGTCCGTTTTCGGCCCTCGCCCGGTTCTATTCCGACGATCTGCGATAAAACTGCAATCGGCGGTGGTCAAACGGTCATCATGATGGACGTTTGGCTCTTCTGGCCCGAGTTCGAGTCCTGCCACCACCCCCACCGCCGGTCACGCCCCAACTGGCAACCTCTAATTGGGCGCGACTACCTTCCTGACATACTGTGCCATTGTTGCACAATGAAAGTAAATAAAAATATTAAAGAAAGGATAAGAATATACTTGAAACCGGATATTTTTCGTTATCGAAGGTGTTCTGAAAAGCAGGATAGGGTTCATGTATATTGATTCAGTAGTTAACGGAATAAAAAGATGAATTGCCACATAGGGGTAATATTCAGCTTTAAGAAACAAAATGGACATAAGTAGAAGGAAATCTGACGGACAACGCCCGTTTCGGCAGAGCCCAAGGGAAAGTTGGTTTCAACTGGAACCCTATTTTTATACATAGCGAAAAACGCAATTAAGTCATGCGGGCGACTGATTATTAAACCAAAAACGTAACTTGAGATTTTACCAGGATTTCCGAAGTAAGCCGGAACTTCTGTTCCTATAAACAAAACGTGAAAGCTCAATACACTTCTTTGTTGTCGGTGAAAAGTCCTACTCTAGATGGAAAACTGAAGCCTTATGCTGCCACCATGGCAAATACATTATTCAAGAAAATCAATTAGGATTATTGATATAAATCAAAGGAGAAAATTTCCTCAAACGCTCTTTACCCTTGAAAAATCTGCTGATTCAACCAGTTAGGTCACGTACGATCCGAAAGATGGACCAACTGCAAAACAATAATGATTCTATCAAACATCTAGGAGACAGGAAAGAATATCCGACGTTTAATTTGTTCTCCAAGGCAATGCTGCCGAAAGCGTCAACTTTTAAGTATCCATATGGAGAATTTTAATTGCATTTGTTAGGAAGACACCTGCTTGTATTCAAGATAGGACAAAACAATAGTTTTGATGAATACTTCTGAAAAAATACAAAATCAGCATACAAGATCTCCTGTTTACCGACTTTTCAACCGCATTACTACTGTTGCATTCTACATTGTTGGGATACATTTTAATGCCAGTCCAGATATCATTTGTAAAAATGTTATTCCTCTAACAGATTTTGAAAAGTCATGAAAAACACGCAACAGACAAGCGTATGCTCGTGACGCAGAAATTAATCTAATGGTTGCACAACTAAAAAGAGAGAGAGAGCATTAATCAACGGGAAGTGAGATCAGGGTACCACGGGGGTGGGGGTTTTGAACATTACCAAACCAGTGGTGCTCGGCTAGCCATCATCTGTTTTTTGGCCAACAGAATAGGGCAAACATTCCAGTTGCCACCGCCTGAGCGACGAACGACGAACTGCGATGAACGCATCAAGTGGATTAATCCTCTGACCCGTCTCCATCGGGTGTTCAGTGATCTTTAGGGTCAGGATTTTCCCATCTTGGGGTGTGTTCAAAACAACTGATTGAATGATTCATCATGATGCTATTTTAGCTCTTTAGTCTTCAATAAAAACCACTCAATCACTCACAATAAAGCCGTTTCACTTAGTTTGTCGTAAATAGTCAGCTGCAGCGCACGTACACAGAGTCTCAAACGGGACTCAAACTTTGGACGTCGGGTTGAGAGATTCACACGCTAATTGCTAGGTTATCCAGGTGAACCATGAACGGTCTGTTTCGTATCTACAGTACTAACAAAACATCAATCATGAATATCGATCAGTGAAGGACAGGCGCTATATCATGAAGTAGTATTCACGCGGCGTAAGTAGTTGGTAGCCATTTTGGAAGGTCTAACAGTTAAGGCACGTGACCCATAATGCTTGACGCTGGTTACCTGCTTCAGCCTGGACTTGGCGGACGTGCACTGCGCGACTGACGATTTCTAAAGAGCCGTATAAAATAGTTACACGAATAAATAATGTCATGCATTTCCAGTTGCTAATAATCAGTAAGTCTACCCAAAATAGGTCACGATCTGGCCTAGGAACTAGCTTCAAGACACTGATTATTCGATCATACATAAATACAGAATTACATGACGTGTGTAAAATTTACTGACAACAGACAGACGATTACAGTTGTGGTACTTACCGACCGGCCGTGTTTGTATGAACCGTCGTATGCCGGGTAAAAGCAATGTCAGCACCCTCGGTCAGGCAACGGAATGCACCTGCTTCGCCGTAGTACAGTTCTAGATGATCCCGTCGACATCTGTCCTTGTTCCCGCCAATACACAACTCGCACAAATTCAACGAATTTGTATTCGTTCGGTCAAATGGACTATTGAGAATCCCGGGGATACATGCGCGGCTGATAAGTTCACCTAGGATTACAGATCGGCAAGCACGGAATTATTGACAAAATCGTGAGCTCATTTTCAGTGCATATCTTGTCTTGCCTTAGATTCGCTTCACTGAAACAAGCAGCGTAACAAAATAAGAACCACTGTTCAGGAAAAATTACTTAGATGTATATTGACTGCATTTTAAGTCCAGCAAGCAACTGATTGATCAAACAATGGAGGAATGTACGGCGTGACACGCAAAAGTAGCAATTCCAATTGGCATACTGTGTGGTGGCTTTTTGGTTTCTGAGCCGTCGCCGATCTCCGTCTGCCAATCAGCTTTCATCTATGGTTCCACGAAGGGGCTTCACAAAGCAGGCATCATACTTCGGCCATTGGTTCGCTAAACTGGCAGATTAAGATGCACGATAACTGAGTTCCTCAAAAAGCGGCGAAACAATACCCCTCGATTAAAGGATTTTAGATTTAGTGGAATTGGAGGAGTAGAATCATTTCACAGTTCAACAGACAAGAACATGATGCCGTCGTCGGATACTGAAGTATCTGGACATCCGCTTCACGAGCCAAAGCGTCGCTATTTTTCGTGAAATTATGATGCTTGATATCATAAAGGTTAGTGGTGCATTCTCGAAGGGGACAAAGTCAATTCAGTTGTTCTTCTGGTTTTGACTGAGAGCTGGAGCAGTGTAACACTCGTTAGCACCCAGAATGATCATCGCCATAAACGTAGTCCTATTTTCCCCAAATTTGTAGTGTTGGCTATTTCATTGAATTGCCGGCACATTTTGGTCCGTATCTGTACTTCCTCGGCTATTGGGCATTTTCTCATTCGGTCTTCGACTGGGGCGACAAGGTTGGCGGGTCTGACCTGACCGCAGCTGAATGCCTTTGTATTCCGAAATCGGTCAGCAGAGCAAAGGCACGCATCTACGGACCAATGTGTTTTCAGCACGAGCATAGTGTAAGCGCGAGCACAAGTATGTGTCAGGCAAACGGAAACAATCAATCGATATCAGTCTCGTACGAAGCTAGCCTGATGTGATTGGTGGAGTAGGGCAGTGAAGAGAGTGGTACAGACAGGTATCGCGCGCGCCAGTGTAAGACGAACGAGCGAATGTCGATGGCACATGGCTGAGTCTCACAGCATCCGAACACGACTAACGTTAGACCTTTTACCAAGCAAGTATTTCAGTTTGTATTTCTTCGTTTTTTTGCGTGCGCGATGGAGAAGAATAAAAGAAACTCTTACGCCTCGCAAGTTCCTCTATCTGCCTAAATCAGATGGGTCAAGGGGACCCAGTTTCTCAGAGATACTCAGATTTCTTCGGATAAAGCACACTGAACTTCTTTGTCGTGCTTTCTCTGACCTTACACCTTTTCACGTTCGATGTCATTTTGATCACATTTCTCATTCTTCCTATTTCGTAGCCATCAAGTGTTGCTGAGGCCTCTATTTCTCATTGGTTTCGCTGGGTTTCGTATAAATATTTTCTACGATGAGTGTCATTGATTGATTCAAGGTACATTTTCTTGCAATATGAATTAGTTACTTTCCTTGCGCACTCGGAACACAAGCGGGTTGTAGTAAATGCTTGTTGGAAGAGTAGACTGTTTGGTAGATAGTGATGTAGAAAGAACAGCTGTTCACGCACAACGAAAGGACTTCTGGAAGAGCTTATTCACTTTCTCTTCCTCTTCCGGAGGGATTATATATATATATATATATATATATATATATATATATATATATATATATATATATATATATATATATATATATATAAAGCAGTGGTTTGAGTACTATAAACAACCAGTAGATAAAAACCGTAAATAACTTGTCGCATGTAGAATCTGACACAGCGGAGCTACTGCCTGATATGAGTTCGTCTCTTTCATTCAATTCATGAAAATCATTACACGACTTGCCATAAGCGAAAATCAAGTGTCCATCCAGTACAAGCACTTGTCTCGTGTCCAGGACCGTGTTGATTGGAACAACCCATCCAGTTGCCTTGCCGACACCACTGTGACATGTGAAACGATGTCGCCAGTTTGATATCAGCAAATTCGGATTGACTTTTTTTACCACAGCCACAGCAAAGTAATGTGGTCCATCTCCGTAGTTTCTGGTGATGAAGAAAAAAAGCAAACATACAGAAAAATTGAACACTAATATAGCGGCCAGATTGGAGGTTGCCTTCTTGTTGACCGTTTATTGTAAGTGTTGGTGCCTGTTGAAATATACTTACTGAGCCTCGGGTCCACTCCCTGTAATTTAGCAAATCACACACGTGCAACGCTCGTCAGGAGAGCATTACCCCTGTGTGTGTTACACTAACTTGAAGACGAGGTCAGTAATCAACCAACTATCAGTTGTCCCCAAAGAAGAAATCTTTGTTTCTTTGATTTCTTTAACAAACGCGTCCCTGTTTCAAAGCAAAAGTGGACACTCGGTAAATAGAATTGAAAATCGAGAAGAAACAAGAATGACCGGCGGTAATCAAAAGATCATCACGGATAACCTACGGATCATGTGATTTGGCATGAACCCGGTCCCTGTCGGCCTAACTTTCCCTTCGGCTGCCTCCAACTGCCGCTTCCAATTTACACAGATATCCTACCATTGTATTCCAACAGACGAAGGAAGTATAGGGACTACTACTTAGTAGAGTTGGCGGTCCATCGAGAGATTCTCAAGGGGCAAAGCGCGAGCGGTAATGGATGCGACGCGGAGGGATCCTGAGAAGATGAAGTGGGCAGCTGCCAAGGATGCCCTGGTCGGATGATTCGACGCCTCGGCAGACCATCAGGACGCAATGCGGCAGTTGAAGACGCACAGCTCGGGGTTGGTGTAAACCCGCTGGCGAATGCTGTCACTATCCGATCGTTCATTCACCCTACATTGCTCTAGAGATTCAACACACACTTCACGGGAAAAGGCCTGGTGCAGCTTCGTGGCCACATACGCTCAAGAGCGCCAGCCAATCAGAATCACCGTGAATAGATGAAATAAAAGCCCTCTGTGATTGATTAGCACGTAATCTACCAACCATCTCCTTTGATGCAACATTTACACAGATCAATTCTGCTGTCCAAAATTGAACATCTGAACTTGCATGTCGGTGCATCTGAAACGGAGGACTGAACTGAACCCTTCGAGCTTCGATGCTACATGCGCAAGGACGTGAAGAAGAATCAGAGTGCGTTCTTGTCGACGGCTGGTGGCCGTTTACTTATTCGATGATGAAAAATCTAGTCTTCTCGAGAGCATCTACTTCAGTTCTATTCAAAAGCTGAAGGCTGAGCTCCTAGGCCACTTTCTTCTGGGTAATTTTCAGGCGAAATAATGGGCCGATTTTCATTCACTGATTCGTGATCCCAGCATGAAGTTTTGCGAATTCGTTATGACGCTACAGACGTAGGCTGCGAAGTGTAATTTTGGAGACCCAACTGCGTGACCTGTTATTTGGTGGTGTGAATCATCCGGATCTGCAGAAAAAGCTACCACTGAAGCAAAATCAGACGTTCTCTGTGGCCCGATTATTGCGTGAGCAATCCGATGACGTCGCCAAAGTGACCACCGAATATTCCTTGGTGCATTACTAACACGATCATTCTCGTATGTCAAGTAGATCACTTCAAAACCTTTAGTCGAATCCCACAACCACGGCTGCTCCTGAACGAAAACCAACGCCGCTGAATCATTACTTTTCATGTGGTGAAATTCACCTCCATGCTACCTGCCGCTTCTGTTATGCTATTCCTGTGGAAAGACTGACCATATCCGCGGTGTCTCACCAATCCAGGACAATTAAAAAGATGATGCCAATCAAGGTTACGCGTTGAGAATTGGAAACGATTCCAACCAGATAATGTACAACACCGTTAAATTCAAGTGCGTCTCATGGCATCCATTCATTGTAGACAGTGGGAGTTGCGAGTTTATCACTTCCAAAGTAGTGTTTGACTTGATCCAGCCAAGTTTGTCCATCCAAGTCACTGAAATGCGCATTCAAGATATTGCTGATCATTGCCTAACACTGTTGGGCGAACCCACACTGATGGCTCAGTTGAGAAGAGAGTTTGTCCCAGCACGCCTCTTAATTTCAGCGGAAAGTCCGTCGATCTTGGGTGTGAAGGCCCCGCGCGCATCGAAACGATTGGTAACCCTCTAGAATACACCTGATACTCTGGTAGATCAGCTTATTCTCCAGGAGCTGATCGTACAATACTCCAACAACGAAGACAGCATGGCGGTTGGACCCGTGAGGTTGGAAGTTGAAGCTGATCAAGTATTCCCGAAGGGGCGAGTATTTCCGGACGGACAGAATGCCGTGAAGGCGCTTAACATGATAGAACCGGACGGTGTTCTCGCACGGTTGACCATATTCACATGGGCGACTCCGGCCATGGTGGTGTTGAAGAGTGACGGACAAACAGACCGAATTGGTGGTGATTACCGGGGTGACGCAGAATCCACGGTTTTGGAGGTGTGAAACAACTACTGTGAAGGTGGAAGACTTCATGAAATTCAGGCTCGGCAGCAAGCAATTTATGAAAACTGACCTGGCTAATACACTTGGGGTCCAAACCACTAACGAAACGTAAACCCTCCGTGAGGCATGTTCCAGCACACCTCATTGTTCGGACTACCTGTTTCATCCGGGCTATTCCGGGCTGCACTTGGCGAGGTGATCCATGCGAGGGAATGGGCTAGCATATTGTCAACATAGGGCTTGGTTCGTCTAATAGACATGATGGTTTGGCGAACAGCAAGCACGTCTTCGCCTGGCCTGAATAGAGGACAGGATCGGAGTGAAGGAAGCGGACCGAAGGGTCAATCAAATGCCAACAGTTACCTGAACCGAAAGAAAACGAGAATTTGTTTCCAGGCTAACCGATCAGTAAAGCGGGCTGAGAATAACAGGTGAATTAATAAGTGTGCTGGCCAAGATTTGATTATGGCCATTATTAATCGTATATAAACTGCTATTTTTGTACTAACGAATCACTATGGCTGGAAGGCAGAAAGGTTTTCTCCCTAGAGTTAGTGGGATAACTCAAAACAATCCTTAGTCTTGATAAAGTGACGATAAACCAGGATGATGTGCACATTTTTGGATCCAGCGAGGAAGAACACTGTCATCGATTGTAACAGCTGCCGGAGACGATTGTGGAACAAACCGTATCAAATAAGACCACAAAGTGTCAGGACGATTTTACCGAAATCGATTTTCTTGGTTTCTCTGTTGATGCAAACGGATACTGGGAGGATCCAAATCGTTTCGTATCGCTAGTCGGAGCAGAATCTCCCAAAAGCAAGCGCAGTTATGATCAATCTTGGGGTGCCTACAATACTATTCCCAATTCTTTCGAGCTTTGCGACCCGAGTAAAGGTGAGGTGGAGCAGTCGTCCGATGCGTGGCAGTGGGTCGAGCAGTGTGAGAAAACTCTACGCAGTCTCTTACAATATATTCTCGACCGACCAACCACAGTCCGATTCGCACCATCTAAATGCACGACGTTCATCATTGATGCGTCTGAAGTGGGGATAAGAGCGGTCCTGAAGCAAGACGGATGTCTGTTCGTCTGTATCTCAAGTTTTCTCAATCCGGCCGAGAGAGTCTAGTCCCAGACACACACAGAAGCTTTGACCGTGTGTTGGGCGGTTCATCGGTCGCACAAGTACCTGTTTGGACTGAAGTTTACGAGTGTCACATACCGCCCAGCTTCTCAATTATTGTTCAACCCGGGACAAATCTGTCGTCAAATCTACGGCTAAAAGGATTAGGCGGGGAAGTATCGATCTGGCTGTCTATAACTACGATACTCTGCATCATCCCGGCAAGACAATCCCGCCAGCCGACTTGTTGTCAAGTAAGTCGCGGTTTACAGCGGAACAACAGTACGGTTTTATTTCTCCGGTTTCCCGCGTCGAGGGAAGAATTGAGAAAGTATACCAAACGCTAATGCTCAACGTTGATTTCGGCGATCAAGTAGGGTGGGAGCCCGAGGTGAAGCGGGCGTGTGAGGGTACGATCTGATACATAGTTCAATAGACGGTTCAATCTCACTGGTAGGCAGCGCGTCAGCTGCCAATTACCGAGCCGACGAAACCACGAGCGACAGCCTAGCCAGTCGATAGCGTGGATCGATAGAATGAGAGATGAATCCTGTCAACAGTGTTCAAGCCTCAAGGCTTGGTCATCCACACCAATCGGACCGATTCGTTGTGTGCAACGAGTGTGTACATGGGCCAACCCCAGCGGGATGATTCGCAGACAGAACAGACATTTTAGTGGAGTCAGTGCGACAGCCTAAGGCAGAAATTGTCCTCAATTCTTTGGGCTCCGAGAAAAATTCAGCATACAGCCGGACGGAATGCTTTGTCATGGCGACCGATTTATCATACCACATCCACTACGTAAATCAGTTCTGTTTGAATGGCACAAAGAATGATTAAGCATAGGAAAAATAAAGTCATGGACTAGACAGGTGTTGCTGGCCGGAATTGAATGCTGAAATCTGCACTACGGCAAAGAACTGCAACGCGTGTTTGCAGAAAGCCAAGTTGAGGCCAATCAACTTGAAGCCCTGGTCTGAAAGTTACATTCTGTGACAAGGTCTGTGCCGACTTCTGTGGTCCATTCTTGAACCGATACCACACTTTGGTGCTGATGAACTCATACTCTAAATGGTCGGAGGTGACCCTGACGATTACAACAACTTCTTCTTTCGTGGTTCAACTGCTACGAAAATGCTTCAGCCGGGAAGAAATTCCACAAGTACTGGTCACCGATAACGGGTAGCAATTCCGTGCAACAGGGCTGAAAAGCTGACTTCACAGGATCGGAGGTCGGCATCTGCGTATGGTGCCCCGCCACCCATGCTCTAATGGTTCCACAGAAATTTTGATGTAATGCGTAAGAAATGCACTAGCATCAGTCAACCCTACAACGTTAACTGACCTGGAAACGTTCCTCGACAGCTTCTTGCTTCAATACCGGAACGCAGTGCATTCCTCCACCGGAAGAGTCTGGCTGTCCCATTCAGGTCGAGAAGATTGCGATCATCAATAACTTGTCTTTATTCCAGTGACGTGCCATACTTTGGTAGCAAAGAACTTCCACTAACTTGCGAGAAAAACAGTGCGAGATAATTTGGTCAGTCTATGGATGAGATCATAGAACTGAATGTTGCATCCGAAAATCGACGCAACCTCAGTCAGTTCCACTTCAAAGTGACGATTGAGGGTGTGAACGGCCATCGTGTTGAAGTCAGTGGTCTACATGTTCCGCCAAGGTAGATGACTGCCGAAGAGTCCCAGCCACATCCACCAGTTCCAGCCTGGAGATCAGTGCTACAGGCGAGTGAGATTAATGAGATCTTGAGGGAGAAAGGTTGTGGTGATTCAGCGGGCGCTTCAAGAGGCACGCCTCGTGGAGCCCCGTGGCCGCATACGCTCAAGAGCGCCAGCCAATCAGAATCATTGTGAGTAGATGAAATAGAAGCTCTCTGTTGTTGATTAACGCGTGATCTACCAACCATCTCCTTTGATGCAACATTTACACAGATCAATTCTGCACAGTTCCACAGTCTTGGCCTTCTTGTCATTTCGGTTTGCATGATTCTGGGTTGGAGCGATTCCAATACGTTCTCTGTTCAAGCATTACGAAAGGTACCGTTACCTACAATAGACCTTGCATCAATGACTGATCCATCGACGGACCAGTTCGTGGGCAGCCTGTCGGAACCTGCAAGAGATGGTTCTCATCACCCCAGTCGGTCGTTCCATGAATTATTTACAGCTGATTGAAGCTGTCCATGAGCCGCCAGCTTTTACGTGCCTCGTATAACTATTCTAACTAAAAACGACCCGAGAACTGACAGAGAATGTGTGCCAATAAAATTCATAACTGGAGATTCTAACCGTGGTTGATAGAGCGGTGAATGCCGGAAACCAAGCCAGGCCCGTTGTTAAAACGTGGGAAATCTCGCTCCAACCGTCAACAGAACGGTAGAGAAGACAAAGACGTCGTCCAATGCCGTCGCCATTGGTGTGGTGGTCTTATTCTCTTTATTTACTTCCTTTTTATTATGTAATATTAGTACAGTGATCCAGGAACGGGGTCGCGGTCAATTCATGGCAGCCGATCGGAGAGTGATTGGCAGCGCGGACATTCGAACCCTGGACCGAAGGTTCCAAAACCCACTGTGATGACCGTTTGACCACCGCCGATGTTCGACTTCGGTTCAATCCAGGTACAAGTTAAGGCTGCTAGTCTCTGTGTGACGTCTGGTGGGTGCGGTAGCAACCGTTCCCGTGGCCGAGCTGTTGCTGGATGAGGAATAACAATCATGTACAACTCAAATAGAGTCAGTCAGCAGTCATGTTTTGGATAATGGTGAAACGGCACAGCACGTGATTCCCATTGACAAGAAGATGATCATGTACGATTCTGCGGTATCGTACGACACCAGTCGAACAAAGTTCGGTGCTCTGAGTGTGATAACCGTTCTATGTTAACGTCGTCGCGACACGATGGTCGGTTCGGTGACTGTTACTAATCAGACGAAGCACGTTACTGGGGAAGTCGTGGCCTGATGACCACACCATGGCAAACCGGCCTTGTGGGGAAGGAATGAGCCACAAAATGAATCAGATAATATTAAACCCTGGAACGCAGAAGGCATTGAAAATGGGTCCAGATAACAGTGAAAGAGTGTGACGGAGTATACCAGCGGTGATCAAGCGGTAATCATTGTCGAACTTTGACAAGAACGACCCGGGTTCGATTCCCGCCACCACTGATCTCTTCCGCACTTGGAAGCCTCTCCCTGACCGCCTCATCCCTACTGAATTGTTGCACTTCGTTGAATGACTGATGAAGAAACCAGATAAACGGATTGTTTTTTCAGATACTACTCGAAAGTAAAATAGGGGGTCAACAAGAGCTATGGATACTGAAGAGAATCCGAATGTGATGAAGTTACGTTGACAGATCACAATTGGATAAAAGAGGAAATGCAAGCCTACGCAATGTGTTTGCACTCTTCTACCAAACGAGGACTTCATTGTATTCTATGATATATAATGTAAGTAAATGTGATGAATATTTCTCCAACAATCGTTTTAGTGTTGCTCACAAATGTTTGCTCATGTTATCTGACATATTTTCCAAATTATAAAAATAGTACTGGATCATTTGTGATCAAACTAGCCCTGATTTCACGCTGATAAGGACCGAAATCGGACGGGAACTGTGTGTAGAATGTATTATTGAACGCTCGAATGATCGTTGAAAATACACGAAAATCCTCCTTGTAATTATGTTATCTGAATTTTACCAGGCCTCCGCAATCATCAACAACCATAAATTCGTTTCCACTGAGTCCCAGGTGAAAATCGAAACAAACGTTCAAGATTGAGTGAGTCATGCACGTAAGCCGGTATACATTCCAGCGCAAACGCTTGTCTCATATATACGCTGAATATCCGTGCCCACACACCACTGGCACCGTGACACCCACAGTTCGATTGATTTTTCCTGCTTGATATCATGTCGGTCAAGTAGGCGTGAGGTAAACCGTTGAGGACAACAACTTGGCTAACCAAATGGGCAATATAGCGAACTCACAATTCCGGTAGTTCTCAACAAATCAAACATACTGATTCAAAAGGGGGATACTTTTCATTTTAAGCAATATTCGTTACAGGCATGCCGATCGACAAACACTGAGACTTTAATTTGTTTGGATGATAAGCTTGAGATAATGGTCAGTATCGTTGAGCCACGACATCTAGGACAACAGAAATAGAAAGTGCTGACCAGGACTTTGTCAAGCAAAGCCAAGTGCTTGGTGCATTTGCAAAAACCCCTATTACTTTTTACTTTTTCATTTAGGCAACACTAGAGTGGGCATTTTGTGATTATCGACCCGAATTTCGAACCTATTCCACCGTTTTTGATACCGTCTACCAGATAATCAATAACGCCAGCAATGGCCGATTTATCTCGATATCAGTTTATTGATCGGCAAGGGAAATGTACCCGAAGTTAGTTTCACATTTTTCGTCCAACGTGGGTCGATTATTCAAGCAAATCAAGTGGCCTCGTGTGCGCGCGAGTACACACTCTGGTGAATACAAATGTGTAATTACCGAAATCAATGTGAATTTCCAGTTGGGCGAAAACTCGGATCATGACTTTGTGCGCTTCAGGGAAAGCACAAACATCAGTGGTGTGTGAGCACCTTCAAATGGGCTGATTATTACACTCGATAGCATTCGGAAAATGGGGTTTGCGTGTGACAAGCAATACAGTGTGAACTCTCATCCATGCAGTTATCTGATCGTGAACAGAATCGGTTGAAATTATTTGACTATATTATCATAAATTGTGATAAATGGCAAACACGCTCATATATGATGTATTCGACAGCCAAGGTTACGCGTAATCAATAATCAATCGAATTCGAGTGAGAAAGTCTGAGCCAGTGCACATACCGATATAGTCTACTTGGCGTCCTGTGCATTAGTGCAACGTGGCGAACACAGAGGATTACTGTCTACTGCCAAAGTAGCCGGCGGTGACCAGATTCGAAACTTTGACTTTCGAGGTGATAGGCAGATGGCGTGCATTACTCAGCCAAGATTGAGGTGGTGGAGTGCGCGTGTTACCAGTGTGTGTGTGTGTGTGTGTGTGTGTGTGTGTGTGTGTGCGTGTGTGTGGTGTGGTCTACGTGTGGGTTTGAATCCCGTTGGGGTCGACAACCTTTGGCTTTATTCGACTATCAATCAACACACGGTTAGAACACAAATCTGATGCGTTATTAAAGAGAGGTATAAAACAGCAGCATTCCCGTCAGGTTTATGGTTCGTTCCTCACCTTTGAGCACACAGCTTAACAACTGTGATACCACAAATAACTTTCTTTTTTCCGTTATAAGTGGCTAGCAGATCAGCAACCCATGTAGTTCGCTCCTTTTTACTGTTTTGCCCCACCCGGTGTTAAGATGGACCGTTGAACTTAAAGGTGGACGTTTAATTTGTAACTGTGTATGGCAGGTGAGAATGTCTGCTGGAAACGATCATGTGTCACTTCGGGGTTAAGACACAAAGTCAGTGTGAAAGTGTCACGCCGGGTAACCCATGTGATCCGCCTCAGCCACCGCACCACTGGTAGCTCCAGATCCAACACGCGTGATCGATCATCATCGAGCGAAAACCAACTATGTTAGCTGGCGCGTTGCCAATCAAATTCGTTTAGCTAGGAATGCACTCTGATTGGACATACATGGGATTGATTCTCTGTAGTTCCATTTACCCTCCAAGTATTCTGTATTGTTCAGTCTCCAGTACGGTTTTCCTATGCTGTGTTTTGATAGGCCGTGGGTTTCCCCCTGGAGTGCTGGTTCGACAGGAGCTGCAAAGTGAAGAACGTGTACCAAGGCCGCTCGTGGTGAACGGCAGACAGTTTCCGAAGGTTTATGACAGATGCAACTACATTTCACTGATACATCCATCATTTGCTTCATATTCCTAACGTTCATGTGAGTCTGATGAGACCCGTACATTTTAAGCACCAAGCATTCGATTAAAAAACGAAACTGAATGTGTACATTTTGGCTGTTTTCCGTTTCTTATACAGTGCCATCAGTATTACATCCTGACAAACTGACGTAATCAGTCTTCACGTCATCGATCTTTTGGACAGACATTTTACTCTCTCCTCCACATGTCTGAATAGCGAAAGACCATGCGACTTTTTATTTCACACACATTGCGCAACGATTTTCTGTTCTTCTTAAGGAAGTACGAATGTGTCGTTACGAAATTCGTCGTATGTGACGAAATTGTTCAACTGGTGGGCAATATTTGATCCCTGCTCGCTGGGCTTGCCGGTTTAAAGCGTTCGTCTTCGCAGTAAGGAGTCCAGAAGACCTGCATACTCATTAGCTAGATACACTGGTAGATCTGTACGGAAGTCGCAACCGACTGCGTTCTACAATGTCACCAGTCATATGATACTATTTACACTATTTTCATACTCACAATCGTTTCATCAAATGAGATTCTTCTGGGGATCACTACGAAAAACACTGCAGCCACTTCAAAGTTAGTATTTATTCAATCTGAACGGAAATTTATTAAATTCGAAATTAGAGAGGCTTCACACAGATTCAAACAGAAAGTCACCATCTTCAGTCATGGGAGAAATACATATACGGTGGAATCTTATCGATTTTAGGGGAAAAATCCCCAAATCGATCATTTCAAACACAGCAGAGTAACGTTTATTCTTGTGTAGATTTAATGTAAGATATACATATACACTTACTCGGCCACAATAGGGACGAGGCCAAAATATTTTCCTGCCGCGTATAAATCCCCCGCCTCTAAAGTCACCATATCCGCGTAGCCGTCTTGAATCAGACGCATACAGTCCAGCACAGAATCTGCCTGAATACACGTCAGATCTGGTTTGATACTTCGCGCGGCGAACGCACTACTCATACGCTGACACTTGTCCATCTCAAATTCGTCAATCACACACCAGCCCATAGTAGGTAATGGACATTGGTCCAGTTTTTTCAACGCCTCGAGAAACGTCGCATCTACGCATTGAAAATAAGAAAAATATTTGTGGAGATCCAGTGAGGAACATGTAAGCCTACCGGGTGTATCACGTGATTACTGACTAATGATTTCGCTTTATCAGGCTAAAGGTTTTGGCTCGAACTCCGTTCACAGTGATTTTGTGTAACTGAAATGCGTTATGGTTGTGGAGGTAGGTTGGTGAATAAATTAGTGAATATGAGCGAGAACACAATAATTAGTGAGTATATTAGTATAAACGTAGACAGTCAGTTGCAAGTACTCAGCAACAGTAAGGCTCAGTATGGATGGGTCACAGTCACAAGGCAGGTTCAGATGCATGAAAGTTGATGAATGTTCCTCTGACAGTATCCTGACCGCACGAACCTCTAGCATAAATATCTTAATATTTTTGAAGCGCTTTCATCAAGAAGAAACTGCGAAACAGTTTCAAACGAACTCATTGCTGCTGCTATTATTACTACTGGTGTGGAGTCTGCATGCTACCTGCTGAATAAGTAAGCAGTTGATTGCGCGAAACACAAGTATGGACAGTATTGGAACGATACTAGACGTGAATACTGCACACAGACTGAACAGAATAAGATGAAGAAAGGCATGAAAACCACATGATTGCATCCTCCGATCAGATTACGACTGTCTTCAATTGGACTGGAACGCTTTTATGGAAATAAGCATTGTCGTTACAATCGGTTGAATTTGGTGACGTCTGAACCACCCATTAAAAAGACAGGTCTTCTGAATCATTACAATACTACTACTTATGAGGAAGTATTTGATCTTCGTCTACTATTCAACAATGCAACTGAGATACCAAGTGACTGTGCTCACGGCAGAACAACACGCAAACTTGTGGTCCAAAGGACTGGATTGTTTGAAATTATTATATCATTAAAGTTGTTCTGTTGAGGGAGATGTATGGATTGAAAGTAGGATTGGTAACTCTGATTGAGCGTCTGTCATGTTCTCACGATCTCAGAAGACATCGCTATAAATGCTGCTCATCACCTGCCACTTATCCCTCATCCTTGGCTTCAATGACTTGCGTGACAGAATAGATGCTATAATTCGGTAAACATTACAATAAACAAATCAAATAATTTGCAGGGTGGCTGAGACTTTCAAATGCCGGTGAAAAGTTATCTTCAAACACGGCTCCAGATTACGTGGAGCTTGAGAGAGTCATGTCAATAATCATCAGTCATGAACGCAAATCTCGGGGTATATTACCACCCGATCCAAAATAGCGTTGTTATCCAAAGAATTCCACCAAATAACAGATTGAACTTGCAAAGGCTTGAACTCCACCGGGGAATAAAAAAGGGTCGAGTGGGGGTGCCATCAGTCATTCTTTCACTCTGAACTGCGACACCCCGTATCGTAGGGGTCTGCAACACCAAAAATGATTATGCTTATGAAATTCATACAGTTTTCCTCGCATCGTGTGCTGATACCTAGCCTGCTTCAGACCAAACTATATATATAATCCAATTACATTTGTAACTCGACTGGGGGCACCAATAATGAAATGGACATTTGTGTCTCACCAAAGTTGGACTACTAGGAATTTGACCATAAAAAAACGCTGTAGTAAGGTGGAATTGTTCAAAGAATGGCGAGGAGTATCCTCTGATATGCAGCCCGAACAGCCACCTAGATCGATGAAAAATGCACCGTCGTATTCGCTTATCCGAGTCGGGTGTGCAAACGAAGACAAAAGCACCATATTCTGTGGCTGTATTTCTATTAAGCAAGGTTCAATCGGGAAGTGTTTCGGTGATTTATTGAATTATTTACTAAAACAGCTGGTAGCGCCGACATTCACTGTTCCGCTGCTGGTCCGGTTAAACTTACGCCATTTTATTCACCTATAGTCTCCAATTTAAACACCACCGGGAGTCAGAACACGTATTTTCGAGACAAATGATTATTTTCAATGATTCAGTCTGTACTAATCGTGTTGTAGATAGGTGTGTTGAAATAGGCCAAGGGTCATATGAAACCAAAATTTGATGAGAGAAAAAACGAGTCCCAGGTACCGATAAAATTCACTTCATGCCAGACAAGACAAAAAAGAGATCAGTGTTTTCCTGAGCGCATAATTTGCAAACTCAGCAACCCGCAACTAACGCAATAGTTTTGGCAGGCCACGTTTAAATAACACGTCTAACGAATTCAGGAAACAGTGGAACACTGGGAGTCGGTCAAAATGCAGAGTCTAATTGTTTTATTGTTGTTTTGCTGAGTAACGCAACTAGGTCATTCGTGTTTTAGATTGCAAATCGATGCTAAAGTTGAAACGCGGGAGAGTAAATTTGCTGAGTGTACATCCGGATAGACTTTGCTCTATCCCATCAAGCGGTTGTTAGAGTTACAGGTATGAACTAGCGAGAACCGAGCGTTGGCCAAATCGAAGATACCCCTGTAAATTCTGACCGAAGTGGTCCGAACCCTGCTGTAATTCGTTGAGGCCCAACTCGTTAACACGTTTCACTCATTGAGACCTTATGTGATTCTCAACTACAGGCCTCAAGTTCATGGCCGCCGACTATTCACTAACGAGCAGTGAACCTTTGAGGCTAAAGAATATGTCCATTCCACTGCTCTCACGCGTAAGCGTCTGATAAAATAAATAATGATATGGCTCAAAACCGACATACATCAGATATATTGGAGAGTGAAACGGAAGTGGTCAGTCACTGCTTTCATTCGAGCGTCTATCAGTAATTATTTGTCTAAGGTGATTGTGTCACAGGTTCGCCAAACTAAAGGCCGCTACCCACCCCTAAATGAAGCGTCTCCTTGTAATCGCAATTGAACAGTGATGATATAACCGACTTTTCATGCACAACAACCTTGTCGTTATACCAGGCGGGAGCGGGCAAAGACCATACATATTCACCGCCAACCTTTGAAAACTTTGACGTAGAAAAAGTGTCTAATAATTTGCGACCAACAGGTGGAGCGCATACAAAGCTGCCAGTTATTCCGCCCAAACACGTTCCCACGTTCATGTACCTCAGAAACCGACTAGCTCCCTACGTCAGTGAGCTTCAAAAAACTGGTGTACTGGATGACCCAGGCACTCCTCCATTCCAAGCATATAGGAACAAACGTGCGGCTTCCGGGTGGTCCAGAGACTGTTCATTATAAGGAAAATGCGGTCGTTTTCTAGTATGCTTCTAAGTTAGGAAGTGGCTGTGTTCTGTGTCCACCTTGCCTTGGGGTATTCGCGATATAGAGTGCGATACGAGACCTCAGTCAGTTTCATACGAAACAACACAAAGACCCTTCGTACTACTATCAAGGGAAATCGCCTACCGCTGTTCTGAGATTTAGTGGGATGAACGGTCGTGCAATGCCCCAGTGAACTCAAGCGTGATTAAAGGACCAGCGGCAACGGGGTGCTATCTACCACCAAAGGTAACTGTTTTGTGTTCATTATGTGCGATCGAGCACTCCACGTGATCTGTTTGACTATCTTCCCTTGTGCTTACGTACGATGCTATGATTGGTTTTTTGTGTCCGCTCACAAGGTCACTGTAAATTGATTGGGTACTTTGTCCATAATGCTCGCATAATCTGTGTTAGATTCAGACTACGTGGATCGGATTGGAACCTCGCGGCAAAGACATGGTAATATGCGATCAATTACGATCAAATCAACTACATACATATTCCTGAGTCAACAGAATACAAACCATTGGCGATCTGATACTCACTCGTCCAACGATAGTATGTGGCCGTTTCCTCGTCGGGTGGTACATATATATTTCTGGTTAAATCGGAGAACATCAAATTGTGTGTCTGAACAGAGCTTCCAGTCTCCCCGTAACCAGTGGATTGGAACAAACTGAATATGGCCGAATGTGTTCCGGCCGGACCGAAATAGTTGACCATGGTGGTGAGAAATGTGGTAAAAAGAGTCACATTTGGTTGTGTCAACGGAGTCATGATCATACGCGAGGGGATTTGACCCCAATGACAGGTAGACGATGCGTTCAAATCGGCCGTCCATTGACCGCTGTGGTGGTATAAAAGAAACGGGAGACGATTATTGGGATGGTGCGCGGAGAAATCACGCGTTATGACAGGTTAGTGAATAATCCAAATAGTTGAGTCACAGAATTGCGTGAAGAATTGGAGACCAAATAACTTGATTGTGGAAAATTTGACTGAATATGAGTGCACCAAATGTTTGAGTGACAATGCGAATACGACCTGTTGAATAACCAATACATTGTTTAGAAGGACCGGTGGTGGTCAAGTGGCTTAGAGTATTTGATTACCATCTCGA
Source organism: Fasciola hepatica (assembly GCA_948099385.1). Classification (NCBI taxonomy): domain Eukaryota; kingdom Metazoa; phylum Platyhelminthes; class Trematoda; order Plagiorchiida; family Fasciolidae; genus Fasciola; species Fasciola hepatica. The sequence continues at coordinate 4,950,913 of CANUEZ040000027.1, read as the reverse complement.
AGGTTAGAGGTGCGAATCCCACTAAGACCGGTTACTTTGGTAGATAGCCATCCAGTATCGTCCGGCTCGTTATCACACCTGACCTTTTAGGATCTAATGTGATTCTTCACTCCAAAACTCAGTGTATGATTGCCGGTTATACCTAAGAGTCCACCGATCCTTTGAGATTATGAGGTATATTCGTTCCACTGCACTCATGTGCAAGCGTGTAATAAAAATGGATGCTTGTTGATACATTCAGGAGCTTACCGCCGGTCAGGACTTTTGGTAAAAAGTAGGGGTAAGCCCCATGGACGCAGTGAATTTATTGTGCAATAGAGGTAGAGTAACTGTTCATAGAAAGGATACTTGGTTGATTATGTGGTTGAAGAGCGAGAATAATGTGAGAAAAAGGTGGTAGGCTGTCCCAAAGTTCTCTGTGGTTTTCATAAGGAATTTTAGTTTAGATCAAACAGCCCGGGAACAGATTAGTACTTGCGGACGAGATTCACGGACATTGGTGAAGATAATTCAAAAGAATAAAATCTGTTTTATTCCCAATAAAAAGAAGGAAAATAAGCTCCAGAAGACAGCAGAGAGCCTCCAGATTTGGAACAGGGAACAGACTAAGAATAGTACAGGGCAAGCAGGAAGTCTCACTTCAGTTGTAACCGTAGTACTTCAAGGTGGAGTGTAGTTAAGCCCATCACAATGTAGGAATATGGAATGGAGTAATTGAGCGTCTAGCGCTGGATAAGCACGAGATTTTTCATGACGTGCGTGAGACGATTTCGGCGAAATACCGCGGAGAAAATTGACTGGGCCAACAAGGATATGCAGTGGAGGGTGTATTCACGAGGGTTCCTATTGGTACGAGCTCCGTAAAACAGCTATGATTAATACATTATTAAAGCGAAGAAAAAAAGAAGTGAAATGGTGGGCCTTTCAAGAAATTTGACAGTCTGACGACAAACTGCTTTGATTAATTTTAGCCCACATTCATCCACGATCCTCCAATTTCAACTGTCCCTGAGCGTTTGTAAGTTCCCTCGTACTTTTATAGTTAGGCATGCGTCTGTACTCACATGGTTGCTTGTTTGAATGCGTGGGCGTGCGTGCATACCAGGATGATGATAGGTAGACAAGATGAATAAGGTGCACACACATGCAACGTGATCCAGATGACCGATTTTTGCTTCAATAAAAAATCGATTTACACTAGCCATTTTCGCATGATAACTACTGGTCCCTGTGTTAGTGTGACTGAACCCGTATTAGCCAATACCTTTAGGCTTTCACGAATACTGCTACCTGATCAAATTAGCAACCAAGTATGTGCATGCATGATCTATTCCGTTTCTTATTATCCCGATCCCTCCATAACTCAAAAACAAGAAGAAAAAACAAGTTAACAGGTTTCCATGCTCATGTATGCGGGTGTGGTGGCGTATGCCATACACAGATCGGAAGTAGTGTACGTGATCAACACTAATTATGGGCAGTGGAACGACCAAATACTGTGGACAAACCCCAACGTGGTATACCAAGAGATGCAGGAGTACAAAGCGCGTGATGGTACTCTTCGACCAAACGAGCTATGGATTAACGCATATATATATATATATATATATATATATATATATATATATATATATATATGTGATATTTAGTTGCATTTGAATCAATCAATTTGTTTCCGCGACTTACGATCGATACAACGGTCCGTGTTTGCCCAATGAGCCTCGATCACTCACACAGACGACGCGTCACACACACCCACACACACACACACACACACACACACACACACACACACACACACACAAGAATCCGAATTGATATGATCATCATTAAGTCGCCTTAAACGACGACACAAACTGGACATGAGCGAGCAAGCGGATAATCTCGCCTTGCTGACTGTTGACTAACAGATAGAAAACCGGCGACAAACATGTACTGCACCGGTGGTGCTTCAGTCAGATGAAACTTCATTGCTTTTGAAAAATGACTTGAAATCAATCCGAATTTCGTTATTATCGATGGGTCCACTGCTCTTTAAGTGTGTCGTTTCTACTGAACAGATCCACAGCTACAGATTGTTTCCGTGCCATTCCCACCGATTATTTATTGTCAGTGAACCATTGGTGTACATGTTATTGATTATACGTTCAACACATAGAAATACGAGAAGTGATTTAGAAATGGTGGTAGATGAAGTATGTCATGGGATGATTCGCTGTGAAGTATTCACTTTGGGCTCGAAAAGGAAAAGCACTACATGTATTTGACGACTATTTCGTCTATGTCATAAATTACTGTCATTAAACCTGTCCAGTTTTTTCTCGGAACTGTTTCTCTACTCGTAGCAGAACAACTCACATGAGGGTATTACATCGCTTGAGTGGTTTTTAAAATCGATCCACTTTCTCAAAGCCTCACTGCCAACAGTCTCCTGCCTGTCAACATGCTGCCAATTTCCTGCATTCTCATGAGCACAGTGTCAAGAGACAACAAATACTTTGAAGTCATTAGCAAAACTGACTCATGTCTGACCACCTCGATTAGAGACTGCGGTCAACATGTGCGTTACTCTCTGTCTCTCTCACTCTCCTAACTACCCTTCAGTCACTAGTCCCCTCAACAGAAACTGGATACCCCGCACTCTATATATATATATATATATATATATATATATATATATATATATATATATATATATATGTAATGTAAATAGTGGGAGAGAGAAGCATTTATGTGACTCATTTATTGAATTCGTAGGGGGAAGATTCTGCTCATTGGGCTGAGTTGTCTGAAGCCCATAATGTAACATGGAAGGAGATTCTCGATTTGTTACAATAGAAGTGCAATATTCAGAGAGGGGAGGCACGTCCGTTGAAAGGCTTCCGATTTGGGAAGTAACTGTCGGCCGAAAAGATTCGAACCTAGAATCGCAAAGTTGTGGCGACTGTTAATGACATTACTTTGTGTTGTTTAATTACATCTTTGAGTGCTTGTACATAACAACTGCGGAGAGTGCAGTCTCGAGTTTCGTTTTAATTCAACCGGTGTTTTCACTTCTTCAGTACGCTTAGTTCGGGACTGAGCGTTTACTACGTTCGTCGTGAGATTACTAAATCTCGAATGAAATTTCCGATTATTATCAACGTCTAACTTTCGCCGTTTTGACCAAGGCCAGCCTATAGTTCGGTCATGAACACAGCGCCGGATTATACTCACCTAATTCCAGTTGCCATAGGGGGCGTAGCAACCATCCCTTACGTGATAAATGTGGTCACCTTGCTCAAAAACTGTTCGAATCAGTTAGTGACTACAACCCACTGAACAATGATGCAGAGTTACATTATGTGAGACTGAATTTTTCATTACATACTTGAGCATTAGTGCAACGGAAGGAGTGTACCCCATAAACTCAAAGGCCCACTGCACTATTAGACATAGCCAGCAACCAAACCCCAAGAATTGGGGTTGAGAATCCATAGGGTCCTAACAGGTCGGGTGGGGTAGCATTTCCAGTTGGATGAAATGACTACTCAGAAGTTGGCTAGTAAAACAACGAAATGAACATTTCCGACTGCTTCTCGCTTGCTTTCAGCAGCAATATAGAAATTTTCAGAATTATCAGTATTTACTGATATCAATCTTTGGAAAAACTGTGATCAGGTTCCGTTTCAGCGGTAGTAACAATGAGATATCTGCAACCTTATCACTTTGCTAAGGGATGACAAGTTTACAAAAATTTCAGGAATGATTTTTTACTTTCGCCTTTTCACTCGTAAACATTTCCTACTATCGGTATTTGAATTCACCCATTTTTCGCTCTCGCCCGGGTAGTTCTGGATTCGGACATTCATGAAACACCTTCCAGACAAACGCCGCAATAAAAATTCCCCGTGTTCTACACATCCACCTCGTGTTGTTTGAGAGATCAAGTTGAAGCTATTCTCCGCGTGAAATACTGCCTGAGGATGTATTCCCATGTTTAGCATACACAAACGTGCATGCGCTGATCAGCATTGGTATGTCAATATTTGCTGTGGTCATGTGCATCAAAATCACATGATCGATGCATGGATCCCGATCGCGATCAAGTTAGATCAGACTACATCAGTTTTTTTCTGTAGTGATGATGTCCTCCAGCCGTTGAGATCACCTGAATGAGTTAAAAAATAAAAAATAAAAAACAAGTGGAATAGTTGCCGTGCATTTCTGTCCATTGTCGAGCTAATAATACTGACGGTTCTACACGAACTTACTGATTTACTCGTGATTTTTGCATTCTTCGACAATCGATGTCTTCAAAGTAGATCTCGTACGAAGTGACAAGAATTAGTGAATATGAATGCGATTCGTCATCAGATATCTGTGGTGACTATCAGAAGGGCTGTATATTTTGCACGTCACATTCAAGCTAGGGGCATTGCTATCCCAGTCAGGAAATTCAAAACAACAGTTGCTATCAAACCCTTATTTTCCATACTGCCGATTTTCGTTGGTTATTAAAATCTGAAGAGGTAAGGATCCTGTTCTCATGAATTGGATAAAGGAGACCCAATGTTTCAAATGACCGTATAGAAAGATGGAAGAAGACAGTTCCGGACAGAATTCGGTAGCGTGAATGAGTTGTCATCAGGGAAAGCTTGTAGCACCTACCAATAGCAACTGAAATCTAAAAATAAGAAAGCTGATTGGGATAGAAAATAACGGGGCGATTCCTGGTACGTTTCTTCTCCTTTATTCTTTAATTCTACAGACGTTCAATGAGGCTAGCATAAACCTAATTTAAGCCCGTGAAATATTTTTGTCAAACAATGGGAGAATCACGCCTCACACAACTATAAAGGCCCACCGTCAAAGAGGAGCGACGATCATGAAATTGTGACTTGGATTGTAGGACTGAATGAAGCCCCATTAGATAAATTGAGATGGAAAGCCACTCAATAGTGGTGTATTGCTTATCATCAAATTTGTCTCGGCGTGTCGGGAATTGAAACTCAGATTTGCCGGCAACAAATCCATCAATTGACTATCAGCAGGTGTACACATACGAACGTGCATCAAATCAAAGAAGTGAATCATTTTCGTACACATTCCATCGCGCACAAGTGACTTGTTCAGAGGCTTACGCAACGTTTCACCTGATGTGTAAGTGTTTGTGATGTTGACGACTAGAAGGGCGGGATTCAAGCTTGTCCACGTGATCATCTTGATGCGAAAAGTTAAAGTCCCTATATACTGGCATTTCCACGTGATTGGTGGTATGCTTGTAATTAGTTGATAAGATGATTACTAATCGATGACTGGTTACAATACCGGTTGCATATATCACGGCAAGAGGCGTCATACAATAACACACGCACGCACCCACATACAGGTCACGAACCGGAGAAAGGCGCTAACGCATAGGCGGCTGGACTAAGCGGAAGGTGCGGAGGTGCAACTGACTGGTCGTCAACTGGGTTGCTTTCGCCTTTAAAGACATTAAAGCTTACTGGAGTACACATTTTGTTTTTAAGGTTTATTTGAAAATATTCGAACTTCATTTTCAGAATTACACGCTCCAAAAATAGGCATTTGTTTATCAAATTGATACAGTTGGTACGATTGTATCTAAGTAATTTGTCTCTTTCTGTGCTTTCTTCTCTTTCCTGTTACTTGTCCGAGTGAATACTTTCGGTGATCTGTTGGCGGAAAATACTGCCTTTTCAAAATGAAACAGTTTACTGGGGAATAAATTGAATAACTGCGGATGAAGTAACGACTGTTTTTCTAGTTCATGTTTGAATGCAGTGAGAAGCTCACATGCCATAGTTACAAGAACTGACTGCAGTTCACAGAGGACTGAAGTGGAGAACCACATAACACACAAACGCACACGCACACTGCAAGTAGGTTAGCCGTGGTAACGAGCTGACCGATAGCGGACTGTCGTTTAACACCGGTGGCGGGTGGCAGCGGGACTCGAACCTTGTACCTGAGAGGTGATAAAGCCTTATATCTCTAGACCAGCACCGATCAAACCCTAGATTGATGACACTCCCTTCGTGCGGTTATTGTTCGAAAAAAGCGATAACTGTTTGGTGTTTTCGACTGTTTTCCGGTTTAAAAGACGGTGTAGCCACTAGTTCAAATATATGACCACGTAGCTTTTGCTTGAATAAAATAAAATGAAATAAAACCACGGGAGGATTGAGTATCCTAAATATAACCCATTCAAATGCTGGTCTGTGGGCTATTTTGACGGGAAACGTAGACACAGGTCACACACTGATTACGACATACGATGGATTTCGGGGTCCTGCGGTCAAGTCTCATCACCGCGGGTCGAATTTCCACTTCGGCAACCTCCAGCTAGCTGCGTTCACCTTTCGAGAAATACTGAATCGTTGTGGTATGGGGAATCAAGTAAAAAGCAATCACTATCATTACTATGAGACACATTTCTAAATATTATCTTGCATCGTGGTCGATAACAGATTGATGTGGGGACAGTTAGTCACTTTTCGCTCTGACTAGTAAACAGAGGCTCCTATGATATTGTACACATCGAAATTCGGTGAAAATGGAATGATATTCTCGTGAAACTTAGAACCGTGTCGTATGAACACACAGATTCATACTTGAAAACTGGCACAAATGTGCCTGATATTCTTGGCTTGCAGTAAATAGAGAATATCACCTTCACAGTTAGAAGGACAATGAACAATGTCAAAAGACTTATGGGTTTTGAAGAGCTTCGGAAAGCCAAGGGCAGCGGTGGAAAACTTTCTGTTAAACTTGGTATTTGATCGAGGAGATATGAAAAATTTTGAAGTGATTCAGATAATAAAAATTTCTCTGCTTTCGTCGTAATTGAACCCACACACGAATGAGGAAGGAGGCCACACCGTGGAGACAGGTTAGGTACGTTTCCCGAATGGATCAAACTGTTTTCTCGTACGGTGAAGTGATCCATCCCGAATATGTCCGAAGACCACGGTGAGGTCCCATTGCTCAACTGGTTGAACGTAAGCGATAAGAGATAATTCCTGAGTGGAGCTCACACGGAGGTACAAATCACAACGAGATCATCTGCTTTTACCGTTTTGAGATAAATTCAAATACGATCAAACAGGCGGAATTCTGCTGTACGATCGAAATCCAACGTAACCACGTGAACAACTGAAATTCTGAGCGCTCGACACCGGATTCTAACAAGTCATTATCTCCTAGTCCTTTGACTTTCAAATACACCACATTTTGACCATATCACATAACCGATTTAAACAACGACCGATGTTTTCGCCGAAACGAATTTCTAAAATGAATGACCCACATCGTAATACTTTGCACGTTTGTTTTCTCCATTCCTTCCGGGGAAAAGTTGTTAGCAGATCACGAGACACACATTCTGACAGTGAGATCAGATAGATTTCACATTTTGGTCAGGTGATACAAATCCGAATTGCGTGGATAATAACTTTTTCCGTAATAACTTTACAAACTGTAGAAATGTTCACCCTCAAAAAATCTGCTTAGCGAGCAAACTCAAACTTTCAGCCTAAGCGACCCTACCCCCCAAGAAATATGACTCACTTTGGTTGTTTTGTTGGACATAACAGTTTGTAGTTTGCCGTTGGAAATCCATCCGCCGCGGCCAAGTCGATCTCTTTGGCACGAACAAACGCTGCTACTGGTTTCACCGTGGATTCAATATTCTCCGTATACTCACGCAAGCATCGTAAAGCACCTTGATTTCGAGCATACCTGTCACGTGAGGTACACCACGTTGGCCAACCATGATTGTAACAGATTCGGCACAGTTCTTGTGTATTGTCCCCAAACGGGTTAAAAAGTTCATTTAACGCGTTCGGAATGCATGAGTCGCCCAAATAACGTATTAAATTCTGCACGACACTGTTACACTGTGTTACTGGAATGGTTTTCAAATCAGCAATGAGCGTACCAAATGGTGCGACCCAGCCTTCAGCAGTACCGGCTCCTGTGGGTAAAATGGAAAATACAAACCGACTAAGATCAATCAGCTCCTTGTAATTCTAATCCCCTCCCCTATCTGCCCAGTTTGTCATTAGGTACTTGAACGTAACGAGCTCTAACATCGATAAATATCTGGAGGTATCTATTGCTGCTCATGTTTTTGAACCAAAACAGAGCCCGGCCGTATTCTTACTTGTGCGCGTTTATGCTGGTTGATTAGTATACTGTGATAGTACATGCTCGATCATCACGGGGGATTAGAAAGGTCAGTCCACTTCGTACGACTCAGAAGCCCTGGCGCTACTGGTGGAAAACAGAAAGATTAACAGGATCCAAAAGCCAGAATCTTCCAAGCATTCCTGGAATCTGGAAGGGGCACCGAATCATCAAGCTGAGGTTAGGCGCAGATTATTGGGTACACAAAGCCGATAATTAGATTTGAAACTAAAGCTTACATCGTTCTCCATTCTAAGTCTCAGGTTCCAGTTGCCGGAGACCTAGTAGTGCAATGGGCCTTTGCGGCTGCGGGGTATACCTATTCGACTGCACTCATGCGCAAACACGAAATAAAATACTGAAGTTCATTAGGTTATAACTGTTCCGTTTGGTTAAAGTCACGCGTACTACGCAGACAACCAATCGATATCCCTTTCGTGCATGGATAAACACCTGCTTGGAATTGATCTTCAATCATGCTTCAGCGCGAGCAATACTGACTTATCGATTTTACGATATAGTGATTGGCCTTACTCTTTTGCACTTGACAGCGGATGTAGTTTAGCTCTTTTGTTAACTTGCTTGCGGCTTACTTGCCCGGAACGGCCGGGTTTTGTGTTTACGTCTGTACAAAAAACAGCGCCAAAATTACGTGTTCTATTACTAACTACGAACATAACAATAATGATTGCGATAGACGACCTCGGTCAGGTGGATAGTTGAGTAAAACTGGCCACTCCATATTATGGAAAGATATAAGAAGCTTGACCGGCTGCCTTGATCATGTGGAGCGTGTTAGGTTTCTCGGATGGGACCAAAAAACTCCATCTGTTGAATGGTTAATTATTGGAGCATAAGACGGTGGGTCAAAACCACCGACATTCTTGTATTCGCAAACTTTATCATTCCCTGCATCTATTATATTCTCAGCATTTTCACACGCCACACATGGTTGTTTTCGTTCCGGCTTCTTCGCCCCAACCACCCCCTGCCGATATGTATCAGTCGGAGCCGGTCCGCCCAATGCGCAGAGAATAAGTATTCTTAAGTGTAGGTTTGGATGGAAAAAAAATTGGCAAAAATTTAACTAACCAGCGGAACAGATCTCTTTTCCGCGCAAATTTGTCGGATCCACCGTGGACATGGCCGGAACAATCACATTGGCAAAATAGAACAAATCACGTGCACCGGCCGCATTGCTTGCCGCGTAATTCTCCACGGCAATCGGTCGTAAACTGTACAAAGTACTCGCATAATGTGCCAGCCCTGCGTCCAAATTGATCAGGTCCGCTTGTCGTGACTGGATTGTACGCATGCATTGAAATTCGTTCTCGCCGAGAACGCAGACCAGATTGTACAATGAAGCCAGTTGAGCGATACCGGCAATGGACTGTTTCAATTTTTCACATTTGCGTAGCTCTTCTGGCAGAGAGATGCACCAGCGAATGCTGTCTGATTCAGCAGGGGAATTTGGAATCGTAAAACACTTAGATTATCATCATTTTCACTCATCGTGTAAGTTAGAAAATAAACATGATTCTACTTTACTAATCAGGTTGAAAAAGTGATCGAAATTGCATCTGTGTGAAAACGATTTTCTATCTTTGATTTCGGTTATCAGTCTGATTTGAAAAATTTCTTCCGTCTAAAATATGGAGAAGATCAATGTGCAATAAACGTCCGTTTCCCTTTTACAATTCAGGTTCTGTTTGTCTTTTACGGATACCTTATTCTTCATGACACAATACTCATGAACTTGTTGATTGTTATTCAGAGCTTCTGGGTTCGAATAATGTACACCATGCCCACAATCTAAGGCAAATCATTTGAGGTTATTGTGAGTCTTTGATGTCCCCGAGGAGAAATTTGCCAGTCTTCAGGTTTTCCTTGCACTGAACTCTCGTCTGTGACTCTACGATGCTTCCGAAAAGCAAAGACCACAACACCATAAGTTCTAAGACAGGAAGGCCAGGACATGTGATAATAATGATAATAATAATAGTAGTAATATTGGTAATAATGTTAATGATAATAAAATTTTTGTTTCAGTCCTTACCACGCAGAGGCTGTAAAATGAAAACACAGAACCATCCCTTACATCTTAGTTTATGATCGTGCTACTGCCAAGTAGTACCGATAGCATTCATGTCTTTTTGCTTAGAGTAGAGCCGCTCTTGAGCATCGTCATGAAGCACTTTTTAAAATGAACTCTGCGAAAAACATACGTCTCTCTTGTTCTATGAGTTAACAAGGCAAGGCGACACAGCTCCCAACGGAAGCAATATTAAAACAGATTGGTTGTCAGTTGCGGACTTGCCTCAAAATTTGAAACCAAATCACTGAGAATCAAAAATCTAAGTCCACTACCATCAAAATCAGTAACCAAAATAGAAATCCGAAATTTCACGGATGGAATAGAAACCAATGAATGCATTATACATATCAAGTATTCTTTGACTGATAGGATAGTAGTTGATTGTGAAACTCACCAACTGATTTATCTTCAGTAACTTATCATATCTTTTTCCGTGACTGCAATGCAATACCTTGATCTACCTTCTGCAGTGGGTGAATTGTAGTTCAGGTTGTTATGATAAAAAAAAAACTTGGGCGATTAAGTAGATTCTCGTACACTCCTTTTCTTTCATGATAAGTAACTGAACCATTTTGAATCTTCAGAACTTTGTGATGAAGTACGGTCAGCCAATTTACCCTTTGGAATTTACATGTATGCTACTATTTACGTATTATATCGCTTTTTACCCGCAAGTTCCTCGAAGCTCAAGCTTCATGGTAAATCACTAAAATCAGTTGCCATCCTCTTTCAACACTCCTTGGAATTGCCTAACCCAAAAGATTTGTGCTATAAAGTAAACCCTGGGAGATTTGCCACTCCATCATCGAGCTTTGAGCTCGCAGTCACGAATGGTTTATTTGATTTACTCACATTTAGCCCGTTGTACGAGTGTGCTTTCTGTTCCCGTCCGCCTTAACCCTCCAATTTTATGCAAGTTTTCATTCAATGTGCTTCTCAATTCAGCTCCCCAAATAGCTCAGTCCTGAGGTACAAGCTACCTTCTTTTGATTTTCATACGCACCTTACAGTGCGCCATGTCTCCAAAAGAAAGACGATTCGACAATGGATAACGTCTCGAAGTATTTGTTTTCCGCAACTCGGTTCGAACTCCTAGTGATAGTTCAGCAGTAATCTGAAAGTCAGATGGTATCTGTGAAGGTATGGGTTGGCCCATTGCGATTAGAGGGTCTATTTCATTAGGCAGACAGTCTGACGATTTGGCGATCAGCTAACACGCCCTCGCCTGTCCTAAATCGAGATTGGAGCTGACAAAGCGGACCGAGTGACCAATAAAGTGCCAACTACTGTCTGGACCAAATAAACCAAATCGGTCTGTTACCAGATTAACCACTCAGAGGAGCCGGCTGTGAATAATCCATGGACCAATAAGTTTTCAGCCCAGGATTTGAGTATGTTTGGTATTAGTAAATCGAGATGCTTCAAAACCAGAGGAGTTTTCTCACCAGGGGTAGTGGGTGGCTACAGAACAGTATCCTTTTACTGCTCAGTGTTGACAAAACTGCTTATTATCTGGCTGGAATTCACTCGTACAACTTGAGACTTTTGTTAGACCTTCTTCCCCGTTTAAAAGAATCTGATTTCTATTTATCTGACTACTGACCAAGGCTTACTTTTTTTGCATCAACGGCAACTATTTCGTATACTCAGTTTTTGCTGTACGACACACCATCGGTCATGACCACAAATTTGCCTTCTTGTTATAACAATGAGTTTTTGCTCCAAGCTATTTTACTACGCAAGTCTAAACCTAATACAAATTCTATTCAAGGAAGTTGCAATGAAATCCGTAACTAATGTACGTCTTTTTGCAACAAGCTCTTTCTCACATCCCAGGGAATCCCACATATGTATGTTCTATTCCCAAACAAGCGATTAATCGGTTCACCTTCTCCAGTTCAGTTACTGAGTCAGTTATCGTGAAAATCTACCCTCATAAACGGAATGCGATGTTCTTCTGAACGACTGATCTGCTGATGCTTTGTGCCCCATATGCCTTGTGGCTGTTCTTCATTGATAGACTCCCGTGACGGATAATATCGAAGATTTTTTGCGCTGGATGTCCTTTAGATGGGTCTGGCAAAAAAACTTCTGGTCAAGCACTTTGGTGCGTGTTTTTCACTGGTTTCCTTCATGAATCTGACAGTCTTGTTGGGATTCAACAGAGTCTTGTAAAAAGCATCCCTTGCGGTAATATTTAAACGCTACGACAACCCGGTAAACTAAAATTCTGGTCACTTCTAGTGTTTTCTTCTTTCAAGCATATACCGCCAACGTCATTTTTAACAGCGATTCATTGCACATGCTATATTTATTTTTCATCAGTCACTTTTACATGTTATTAATACCATATTTCCCGTATCGTAACATGCTTGAAACTCCTCTGTCCCTCGATGGGTAGGAACAGCGCAGCTGAATACTACCAAGTGCGCCTTTGGGTCACCGATATGAGGGCGGAAACTCCTGGGGCTAAACACGAACAAATAATCAACAGCTCACAACAGGCAATTGCGTAGGATCAGAAGTGTTATAGGTGAGCGTGGTGGGTGAGGCGAACTCTTTACATAAAGGCCATAGAAGCCCAGAGACAGCAGTATGACGTGCGCTGACACGGCCTACCACTAAATAAGGCCGTTGTCTATTGCCTCTCATTCAGCTATCCCCAGTGGGGTAAGATTCACTAGGAAGCTTTAGGCATCATCGAATGGCCAACTGCTACCCGAAAGACGTACGCACCGCTCGGTCAACAGCTTTCAACACGCAGGCCTCTGTTGCCTGACAGGTAGCAGCTGATTGTGCACGGGCTAGTTTCTACCTCGAGCAAAATGCCGAGAGACTGTGGGGACGCCGCTTTGTACACTATTCCCAGGACTCCTCATGGATTTCGCACTGCGATACGTAATGATCATGCTCCGATGTCCGCAGGAAGCGATGCGCCTCGCTCTATCCCAGTGGTCAAGGTTCCAAATATCCTAGCTGGGGAACTCAATCAGTGCAGGGGTATTAAAATGGCCTGCTAGAACGTGAGAAGGCTCGTTGACATCAGAAATCAAACTATCACAACATGTACGCTGCATAGTTACCAAATGGATATTTCATGTCTCTCCGAAATTCGTCTGCCCAATTCTGGAAACGGTTTATTAAGGTTCTCAGAATGGACGACAGCTACAAACTCTACAGCAGTGAACCTGCTGATAACTCAGGTCTTCACGGCGCCAGGATCGCTGCCAGCATCAGCGCTAATAAAGCGCTGCTTTCATAGAACCCAGTATTTTCTCGAATTACGGTATTTCATTTTCGTTTCTCGCCTCTGAACACACCAGTTGTTGCAATTTACGCCCAGAAATTAACATCTGAAGACACAGCGAAAAATGAGTTCTACGATACTTTGCAGGAAGTGATCGAAAATGTCCCAAATCGAGACATGCTCCTCGTTTTGGGGGGACTGGGACGCTCGCACTGGTCCTTCAAACCAAGCAACACATACTAGGGAAATACAGCCTTGGAAAACAGTGCGACAGTTGTGCTTGTCTGGTCAGTTTCGCAGAACACAACAGACTAACCGTCTTCAACATTTGTTTTCGACGCCCCGGAAGACACCTACTGACGTGGTACTTAAACAACGATCAAGCTGCACACAAGATCGATCATATAATGATACGATCTCGCTGGACATCCTTGATCAAAGACTGCCGTTCCTACAGGGAGGGGAAATAAGAATGGCACCGACCGCATCTTTTTCTGTGCACGTCTCAAGGTCCACTTGGTCAACTGAAACGAATTCTGTGCCCCTAGAACGACCAACGCAGCTGACCTAGAGTCATCGACAAAGTGACGAGCAGTGCAGGTGCCATCGCCGCCTATCTAATGACTAAACACCCAGTCAGTGAAGAGATATCGGTGGTGCATAATGGAACTCAATGAAATCGTCTATCAAGAAATCTACCGTCGAAGAACTTGGCACCATAGAACAACAACAGAGGGACTAGATATCAGAAACTAGCCTCCATTTATTCAGAAAGGCTAAAGACACCCGCCTGAATGGCCTCCTGAATTTCGGGAGGTTAGACAAAAAGTCACCCGCTCGGCTGGAAAAGACCTGAACAACTACTGGTCCGGATTCGTGGATAATATTGAGGCGACAACTGACTACGGTGACTTCACAAAACTCTTCCACCTCGTTCGAAATGAATCCGGCAAGCAACAGCCAGTAGGACCACTCCCTGACTCTACGGGGCTACTGATCCCGGAATAACGGAAAAAGATGCACAGATGCATAAATCGCTTTGTCAATCTAATTAACCGCCCTACGGTAAGTTTGGCAGGTCAAAATCGTACAGGCTGTGGGTGAAACTACAATATCAGCATCAGCCCGCCGTCCCTAGAGGACCAAAAGGCCCCGGGTTAAGACGGCATTGGATCAGAATCATATAAATCTTGCCTTTTGACACTACTAAAGCCCCTCCATACTCTGTTCTGTTTAGCCTTCCATGGACTTGGAAATTTCAGTCCTACTCCCTCTCCCCCAAAAAGGGTGATAGGGCACTGTGTGACAACTACCGGGGAATCAGCCTGATCGACTTGGCTGCAAGATATTGTCCGTGCTCCTTCCAAGTTGCATCTCCACCGTGACAGGCCCACGTGCTCGTTCCAATCAAGGAGGCCTCTACTACAGCACGTGATGTGTGGGCCAGATATTTACTCTTCGTCGACCACTAGAACATCGCCACTAATTTCAGCAACCGACATCATCCTGCTTCGCTGATTTTAGCTCAGCATTCAACTCAGTTGACAGACACACTTCATGAACTATTCTGCAAACAGACGGCATGCCGACAAAACTTGTCAGTCCCATGAAATCGTACTATTTTGCTACGCGGGCAAGAATACGCTCTTCCGAAGACGAATCCGGCGAATTCTCCCTCAACTCTTGCGTCTGACAGGATTGCCCATTGTCGCCAGTCTTATTCAACTATGCCACCTGCTGACTAATGCGGCAAGCGCTCATCGAATACCCTAGTGTGCTGCTCAGACAACACGTTTTCTTGGCTGATTTGGAATTCACGGACGATTTTGATACCTTGTGGGACAGGCCGACTACCCTACAGTCAGCGCTGAATCGTGGAGTTTTCTTCGCGATAACCATGGGACTAGAAGTCAATACGCTGAAGACTATGGTTCTTCCTGCTTGTGCCGCACAGTTCGCGAGCTGACGTCCATATATCTATGCTGCACGATCAGCCGAACCAGCCAAGCCAAGGACTAAGTTAAAGTGCTAGTCGACTTCACCAGGTGAGCCTTTTTCAGTTACGTAATTCACTTTGGGCGCGAAACGAGATCAGCCTTCGAACCAAAATCCGCGTCTTTTGAGCCTCAGTCCGCCCCATATTGATCTACGGTTGCAAGGCGCAGCCATTACGCGTCAAGATCGTCTGAAAGCTGGGAGCATTTGGCCATCGATGCCTGAGAACGATCCTCAAAGTGACCCGGCGTGATAAGATATCAAACAGTACTATAACAGAACACTTGTTCGACAGTAAAAGTTGTCGGTTTTTCTTCTACGACCACCTTTGCAATGGTTTGGATGCATCGTGCGACGCCCAAACACCAAGATGTCAAAAAAGTGTTTGTCATCTGTTCTGTGCCAGGATTGGCGCTGCCACTTTCGAGGGCAACCGAAAATACGGATCAGCGCTGCAAAGTCGGACGTCGAGTGATTGGGACTTCAGTCTGTTTATGGTGCTTGTCTCTGGGATCAGAACATGATCTTTCTGTGTTCCCGTCTCGCCTCTGACCGCCGTTTGTGGGCAGGTGCAATCCGCGACATCCATGAAGCCGGCTCTTGCGAAATACTCGCATGTAATTAAATGTAAGTGACCGTTTTCAGATGCAACGTATTGATGAATTAACTTTAAAAAAGAGGAACAGTGAGTGTAGCGGTTCAATACAGTGTTGTGGAAAAAAGTAACCTTTTTGGATTTAAGCGACGAAAACCCCAATTAGGAAGATAGAACCAGAAAATGCACACCAAGACACAACGCCACCTTTACCATCTTTTGGGGGATATCAGCAAGTAAGGTTCCATACTAACTAAACACACTAGTCAACTTTTATTGACCAAAATGGGATTATGTATCTACACAGGAGCACAACAAGGGTCACTCTGCTCATAGACTTCTTTAAACGCAGTCAACCCTCAAAAGCTACCAGCGACTCAATGACTAATCAAATATTTATTTCATTATTGGGTTACGATTTGAACCAAAGGATTGAAATCTCTGGATAATAAAAAATGATAACCAGTTGAGTGCCAGGACAAGCGGGTTTCTGAGGCATCTGATTTATCGATAAACCTGTAACTGAAAATGTTGTTGTTGAGCTCAAGAAGTGACACAGTTGAACTGGTGAACAAAAGCCGATGCTGCCAAATGCGTACAGTGTACTTGTAAAACATACACATATCACAACATGAACGTTGTTGAAAAATCTGGTGGGCAGCTTGTTTGTGTTGGATGCAGTACTGTACCGCTACAGCACCTTGAATAGCCCGGGATATGAGAATAATCTTAGAGGCTGTTTATTTGGATTGGAATTAGAAATAATTTAACGGAATGAACTCTCTGAGAAATAATAATTTCCAAAAAGCATGGTTCATCTTACAGTGTGAACTTTCAAATCGTCGAAAACCATGGCAGCCTTATACAGCTGTTTGGTCCTTGACAGGAATCATCACCAGTGCACATCCACCAAACATCAACAGTCCAACAGTTGTGTAGTGCTCCCATGGTCGTCAGTGATTTCATCATTCACACTGTAAAATGAATCATATTATGTAAAAATAAAGTTTCCTACCACGTACACTCATATGATAATTTATAAGAAATGGTAAGAGTATGAGGTTTTATTATTTATTTTTCACTACATGCTGTCAAAAAGCATGATTTTCGGGTGATATGTTCCATTTTCTTTCAAAATATCTCCGGTGAATTTGACATTCAAAATCCAAATTCACTAAATTTTTTCTATTATCGGGCAACCCTTCTGGCACAGTCTGCATTAGACTGTGCGCATTCTGTGCAATACACGTTGGGCCTACTTTTGATGGCACAACTTTGATTGATCCTTGTTGCACCACAGTGTCTGGTGATTACACCTCAGTTTGTCGTAAGAAGAAAAAAAGGAATGGCCATGACCAACAAGGATACGTCATGCAATTATCCCCGGTAGCGACCGTATATGCGTGATACTTGCCATGACTATGCTAATGCGACAGACCCGTGCATATGACAAATGCTTATCGCAGGTGGGCTTTATCGCATGTTGTCCAGGTAACAAATTGCTTTTGCGTTTCAATTAGTCGTACTGTAAAGAGTCTTTTTTGAACAAACACTTAGGAGTATGCCATAGTAGCAGTATAACGGTGGTCAGCGGAGGTATTGTGTCCGGCGAACGTGTGCTTCATATGAGATTCGGCTCAGTTCAGTTCATTTAAGTTACCCACGGTTGGCGGGTAGCTCTGATGGGAGCTTAGTGGTAAATAATGTAATGCTATCAACATATTGACTCACTTAGTGTATTAGACAGCCGGTAAATAAACAGTGTTGTCTAAGTTAATCGAATGAAGTATTTCATTTTTCTGCAAATCTCCTTTCTACAGTTGCTTCTATTTTTTAAAAGTATTGCAGAAACTGCCAAACTGACCGCAATAAGACGACGAAGGATGGAAATTCCTTGTTACAATTTATTGTGTATACTGAAACTTATTTTTCCTAATATGATAACCTTTTTGTGAAGCTGTACTTTTGTGAGCAACGGAAAACTGATTCTGCTAGAGTAACTACGTGCAGTTTTGGTTAAGGTACTCATTGAAGCTATGTCGGAAGACTGCCATGTGAATGAATTATTTCATATAATAAACTAATTTTCGTCCCGTGGTACGAAATTGCGCGCGTTTCACACCAATTGATGTCTCATTATCTACTTATTTAGGACTATCTGGGACCAAGTAAAAAACAAACTTTCAGTGCGACATTTCGGAAATAAAGCTGATATAGGGAATTGTGCAAATTGATAATACCGTTTTATTTACTACTCGAAAATTTTCTCGTTTCTCTCCCTGTGAGAAACATGGGTTTTGAGTATTACTTATAGCAAATTTTATTGCACATGTGAAAAAGGATGTAAAATGAATGAGAAATAAATGGAACCGAGTCGTTAGATACCTCAGCCTCGGATTATACACATCTATAAACGAGGAATACATCGTATGACAACATTGTTTTTCTCATTATTAAGTTGATCTTTCTATCAAACAATTACCTCTGTCATTGGACATGCACCTGATAAGTAGGCTCATGTTAGTCTAAAGGCTGTTATGATGGACGTAAAAGGCTGCGTGTTATACTGTGTTTATTGGGAAACCACGGGAACAATAAAAGAGATCTCTTTTTTGACTGTCCTGTACTGTAGCATGTAACTGACTAAAAAACCGGTGGTGTCCAATGTAAGACTGGATAACTAGAGAGGAGTTCAAGTCATATACAAAGTTTCATGCTGAATGATAAACACTGTTCCACCGTTATTGGTAATACGTCATTAACAAATAATGCTACTCTATAACCTGCTGAATGACGGAAGGCAGTGTATTTCAACCAATGACTAGTCACATATCCAGTACTCAGGTTATCGTTATAACGTGACGATTATGGTAAACCATAATGGAGTGCGTTCTTGTTCTTTGCATGTAAACGACCGAGTTAAGTGATTTTCTTCACCACCATTATAATGTTGCTGGACAATATAACACGTGTTATTCATACCGAACACCATTATTCGTCAACTTCCCAGGCCCTCGGGTGAAATTCTTCATTCCGTGTATAACGGTCACCCTTCTTTTATTACAAGGTAGAAAGTGCCACTCAATTATTTAAAGCAAAACTAAAGATTACACCGTATATTTTTGTGATATACACCAAGAGCGACATCAGTTTTAATTACTATTGTCAGAAAAAGACATTTTTCATTAACTAAGGAAATACAAAAGGTTATTCCTAACAAATTATATAATAAGAGTAACACTGTTGGCAGGTATACTGTAAGTGGTACTTATTCTAAGCACTACATGTAAAAAACTAAAGCGGCTTTCCCTAAGGTGAAATGCTCAAAAGCTATTGATATTACTGTACTAACAAAGAGATCGGTTTGTTTTAGTCTGCCTGGTGCTGCGCGGCTTTGGCTAACCGCCATTTCTTTCCAAGTGGCTCTGGAAACTAGATGCACCTTGGCTCACTGACTCCGGTCGTTGGCCAGCGTAGTTCCCCACTTGCTGTCAATTTCACGTAACCATCGATAAATCTACAAAAACCATCCAACTCTATCACCTTTTATTTCAATCGTGGGACAATTATAGTTTTATTAAAAACCGTTCTCGTTGCCAAAATGTTAATAAATACCAATTTCAGTCACTCATGTTTTTCTTTATTTTATATGATTGGTCTAAATGCAGTGTATCTTGCTTATTAACGAAGCATCAAAATGAAGGTTTTTTGTCATACGAACATCTAACTTCATTGCCGAATATATTACGTTTAAACAGCAACAAACATATCGTAAGTACCACCGTTGTACACTATGAAATAACGGCAACGATTATTGACGGGACGAACGTAATTTTCTTTTGCCAAACGAGGGATTCAGACAATAGTTAACTTTAATCGAAGAAGTAAGAATTAGACCTTTTCCTGGGAAAGATTAACTAAGTGTTTTGAACAAAAACACCAACTATCGCAGACAAGTCATCATTATTCCCTCCTCTCATAGTAAAAATCTGTTAGACCTTTGGGTTGGTTGACCTCAAAAACGCATTCACAGTCTCGTTCAGTGTACTCGGCTGATTTCTACAGAAAAATTACCGTGAGAACAAAATCAGTTTGCGAATACTGCATTGATGGTGGGTGATGGGATCATGAGATAAGATAAACAAGCGACGAAAACAAACATTACCGGGGAACAGGTAGGAAGAAGCGTTATTTAGTCAATTCCGTCGGAAATAATGACATTCTCTGGTAGATGTAATAAATCCGGCATCGCGTTTGCTTATCATAAGGTTCAAACTGAACACAAACCAAAATGTTCAAAGTATCCTGACTTCTTTACCTGGTGCGCACATCAAATGCCCAACAATGACGGACGATTGACAAACTTAGCGTACAATCGCCGACTATTAGCAATCTGAGTGAGTATCAAGGAGTTGTAATCAAACTGACAACTGTAGTAAATATCGATTAGGCATTGCATTAGTGAACGATCATATTTACTTGATCATTTTTTGCCGAGAGGTAGACATTTGCATTTACGAAATAAGATTTCGTCCCACTTTATTTAGAGGAATGTTTGAAATTTACAGAAAGAATAGCAATAATTGGTACGGCTGGAATTTTAAAGTCCGTCCTTCTCAATACCAATAGCAGTTTACTTGGTCGAAGTTGACAAATTCATTTTAACGATAAATTTAGTGACAGTATCCGTTCTTACTAGGTATCATTGACCGCGTCACTGATTTGGATATATGAGTTTGTGGATATAAACGGAGCATAACTGTTCAAAAGAAGTTTCTTTTCTTACAGACTAGTTTTTAAAAGTACTGCGAACTTCAATTAAGTATGACGAAAGGGAAAACAACTCAACTTAGTCGATTTTCGTGTAACAGAGAACATAATGAACAAATTCAAATAATATATCCTTTACCATATGTTTCAACACAATATCTAATTGTTTATGGAACGCCAATCCCAATTTCACGGGTAACTTTATTCTGTTAACCGAACGGCCGATGGAAATTTCATCAAACTTAAGTAAAAGTGATACCACAGCCATCTTTCGCTTATGGGTAGCACTTATTCCAATAATGAAGAAAGAGTTGATTTGCATTGTTCAGTTGTCCACTGACAATTGTCATTATTCAAAAATTAAGAAAATCAAACGAACCAAAGATAGACCGTATTTGAAAACTAGGTTTGAGTTAACTGAAGTTTTATTAGGAACGGTTAACATACTGACATTGGTAAATAAGAATGTGTCATATATTTTTGAAGACTAAACTGTAATGAACCGATTCGTTATTACGCTTAAAAATTTCATTTAATTGCAGTTAGCATATTTGTTATAATTAACCATGAAATAAGCTTTTGTCCAATGTGTTAGGAATGAAGTAGTGAAATTTACCGAACGAATAGTGTTCGTCCGTATGTTAGTCAGGTTAAAAATAAGTGGGCATTGTGTGAACGCCTGAAGTTGTTTGAAATCATTATTTTGTTCATAATTGAATTTATTCAACACGGATAACAAACAATTTGTGAAAAAGGAAGATGGTATATAGGCCTTCCGAAAGGTACAGGCCTAAGCCATTTATAAACACGTCGCTATACTGAGAGACGTTCGCATAAGTAGAACATTTCCCAAAGTGCTATGGGTAAAATTTGCAAATTAAGTCAGAAATAAGTGGACCCATGAGCTGTACCACAGATAAACAATAGATTCAAGGAGAATATAGTTATCTGACTTTCACTGTAGTTTTCAATGTAAATGTGAAGCACAAACTGGACAACTTGTGCACCAGCTGGGAGAACTGAAGATTAACTGAGGGTGGGTTTATACCAGTATAACTACAATTCAGCTGCAGCGCTGCCAGGGCCATTAAGGGGCCATGTGGTATATATCGTCACAACTTATAGTGTTTTCTTTGAAAACAAATAGGTAAAATATTTGCTTAGAACAACAACATGAAGATAATCAAGGTGGTTATTGAGGCAAAATAACTAGAAAGTAGATTAAAAGTTAAAGATGAGGTACGGGTTTCTCCAACTGCGGCCATGTATAAAGTAGCCTCCTAATGGCCCTGATAGCGCTACCGCAAAATCGTAATCACGCTGCCCTAGGTTTACCCTCAAGTTACTCTTATTGCCCGCACCTGGCGTGTTGCCTTGGCATTGATTACAACAACAAGCGATCAATCTGCACATGAGACTTATACTGAAAATCACAGTGAAAGTCAGACAATTACCATTTTATGTGATTTATTGATCGTTTATGTTACAGTGTACGAATACACATACTTCTGAGCACTTTGCACACATTCACCCACAGCACTGCTGGCAGTGGGCTGATTAGGATGGAGATTGTGCGCAGCATACTTACCTGAATAGCAAGTTATCGTTTCTATCCAGTCATCAAACTAGTCCCTAAAAGATCGTCATGTATTGGTCTACCAATCACTTCCTCCCCGGTCTATTTCTTCTTTGCCCGTACTTTCCGGCCACACAGCCGCCGTAAAAGCTGCTTCCTTGGCACAAGCCAGCGTGGGGGTCTTTGTACTAGACCTCGTAAAAGCGAAAGCTGTCGGCACTCCACGGTCTTTCTCCGCTGACATGCTTGACGAACTTCATCGCATAAACTGAAATATTGCGCTTTCCAATAACAAAAGAGTCTAAGAACAGTCCCCAAATGGTCACAAAATAGTCCCATTTGAAATATTATAGGGACAATAAAAAAAAGCAGGGAATGCGTATATTCTTCACTCTTGGACCTCGGTAAAAAATATATAATCACTGCATCGTGTAATTTCGGTTTGACAACTTTTATTAATTCACTTTTGAGAAAGAAACACGGTTTTAGACATCCTAAAAAAACTGATCAGCATGGTTTCCGTGCTTTCCGGTGCCGAATATCTTTTTAAAATATAGTATTAAAAAAAGAAGTGAAAATGTGCTTCCATGTTTAAGAAAATGAAGATTACCACAATTCGGCCCAGTGAACACGTGAAACACTGCCGTAATATCTGAAATAACCAAGTTTTTAAATTTGTATTGAGTTTTAATTTACCGAGCATAACAGCACTTTTTCGAAATATACACCTTAGCAATCTTTCATCTTACATTGCTCACACAATGCACCCCTGATTTATCCACTTAACGTGATAATTCATAAAGTTTTCAGCAACTGCTTGCCGACTTAAGTAAGCAATACTTCATATTTCGTAGACCCCAAAGGCTGACTCAGGAAACGATCATTGATGAAACCAAACATGTGCTTGGACCATATCCTAGTTGCATAATGGCATGATAGATCCAAATTATATGGCTAGTTAACGATTGTTAATCGTCTTTTCAACGAATGGTTACCAATTCTCGTGAACAAGCATGAGAAGTTTAACGGCAGTCCTCGCGTCAAAAAGGCGAAGTCCTTCGCTTGATACAGGGAGTCAGCTAAACTTCATTCTAGTTTGTAAAGAACGCCAGGAAGGTCAGGCAAATGATAAGGAGAACCTGTACATAAAGAAATTTTGTCTAGTAAGGAGGAGACTGCGTGTAACGCTGCCACCGTTGTAAACAATGACATCCCCAGCTCCCACTCAGGGGGACCCACTGCTGAGCATTCCAACCCGTGTGCTGTGAATAGAAAGATGGCAGAGGTAGTTTTCACTGACATCGGTAGGTTTTTGAACAAACGAGATTGACTGAAGTGCCCGCGATAGCCAGAAGATCTGTGGCTATAGCGCTGGCCAAGACTTTGTTGAATGGTAAGGTTCCGGACAGCGGGGTCTCTACAAGGATACCATATATTTTGGTTGAACCAAGCTTGGTTCAGAATTGGCTGCGCTTATATAATTTACTCCAAAGGCGGGATATGTGGACATCTTCCCGACTGTTATTCAACCCCGTCCCCCCCCCCAAGGACTTGACGAGTCTCTTCGGTGTAGGACGAAATGAGCCAGTATTGGGTTCTTGTTTTGGGAATATTTTACAAGACACCCGCTGCAAGGCCGTTAAACGTATGGGATTACTTGCTGTGAGGGTGTGTGTCGACTCATGGTCGATAGCCAACTATG
The DNA here is from genome assembly GCA_948099385.1 of Fasciola hepatica. Taxonomy (NCBI): domain Eukaryota; kingdom Metazoa; phylum Platyhelminthes; class Trematoda; order Plagiorchiida; family Fasciolidae; genus Fasciola; species Fasciola hepatica. Next base: position 4,926,743 of record CANUEZ040000027.1, on the reverse strand, counting down.
TCCCGCCAGCAATCGGCATGTCAGCGCCTGTCCGGAATCCACGTGAGTGCTTGTGACAGCGGATGCGCAAGTGACAAGGTAGCGAATCGATGATACGCAAACGGATTCCCGTCAAATGGTAGCCAGTCGTGTGACCAATCAATCAATCAGAAGACAGGCTACCTGATGTCATTATGAATAAGTTGGATTAATTTGGAACAATTGGTGTCAGTGATTGTTTCTTCTTATAAAAACGATTTGTTCTGGGCCAATAAAATGAGATGGCTTGAAGACAGGAGTGTTTTCTCACTAGAACCAGTGGGACAAAACAAGAAAACGTGCAGCTGCGGGCATCCAACAGCCACTGCCTTGTCCTCTGTGCGTTTAACGTGCCCCACAGCAATCTAGCGGTGATCTGTTTTACTACGGCTGTCAACAATTCCTTCCGAAATCTGCTTGCTGTGGTATCCAACCCGCGCTATGTCAACAAGTGTCCCAATCTACTCGCTTCCAGCGTGAGCAGCCACCCATTATGGATCTTTTTATTACCCCACGGATCCTGGACGTTTCCAAAATTGGTGTTCTACTTACTTTGGGCTGCAGTGCTATGGACAACATGCACTAAAACCAACACCCCTTAATATCTTCCATTGCATAGTATGGACCAGTGGTCCGACACATAAGTTTTGAGGATATGAAAGTTCGCTCCACCCAACCGTCGGTGCCCTCATGCACACGGCCCTCCGTAGTTTAATAGCGAACTTTGATGCAAACTCTACAAAAAGAATCCATCAAGTCAAATCTATCGGGCTACTGAGAAAAGCCATGATATGTACTGACAGATAAGAAATCTGCGTTTGTCCATATAGGTAACTAAGCGATATGATTTTGAGGATGGTCCTGCAGCCGATCTCGGTATGGCATCCGAACGCCAAAAATACCAACCTTGATTAAGGCTGACAAAACTGCTGACTCTGACGAAGTTAGGGCTGGTGTCCTGACTCGACACTATGCGTAAGTGTATGTAACCGAGGATTCTAAATCAGCGCTTTCACCAGTATTGGAGTCCGCCGCCGTGCCTTATTATTTTTATATGGACGAAATAAAAGAACTGCTACAACCTCTCGATAACTATCATTCATCCGGCCTCGACGAAGTTCACCTTCTGGTATTGAGCGAACTTGCTGACATCACTGAATCACCAAAACTAAGCTGCTGAACACAAATGGAAAGATGCCATCGTCGTTCTTTTGTTCAAACGTGGCAACAAGAAAGCGACTGTCAATTACCGTCCCGCGAGTCTAACAAGTTTTCTGCAACACCATGGAAAGCCTTGAAGCAAAACAGGTTCAGAAACACCTAGAACGCCGTCTCTTGTTCAGTCCCCAACAGTATGGCCTTCAAAAGCCTTTTACTGTCTGTGCAACTTTCAGCTTGCTCGTGAGCTTTGAACTGAAGAGGAGGCCGAGGGATTTTCAATGAATATTATATTTGTGGATCTCAGTAATACTTTCGACAAAGCTCCACACGATCGCTTCTTTCAGATGCTCAGACTGTTAGTAGTTGATTTCTTATTAAGGTGATTTGCTTTCAGGGTCTCAAAACCCATCTTCGGGTGATACACAGCTTTCAGTGTTTTTCTCGGTGGGTCTGTTCTTGAACCCTTACTTTTCTACACTTAAATAAACGATTTCCTAAGAGTTTTCACGCCGTCACTTCTATTGTATGCAAATGACTTATACCTGTGACACGTATTTCGTTCTGATACTGATAGTCAAATGCTGTGCAGAGATCTGGATGCATTCGTGCTTTGGTTTTCTGCGTAGGTGCTTTCATTTAATCTTGCCTGTAGGTTGTTATCAGCTACCAACGAGTTATAGCCTGTCTGAAATCCTGCCGCGAACAACAGATTATAAGCGCGATTTGGAATTGATGTTTTCTCCTCTAAAGAAGACAAGCTACATGGGCAGAGTGTGTTTTTGGCTTGGAATGTCCTCCGTGCAACTTGCCGATCGTTGGGGGAACCAATGTGTCATGCCTTTCGCATGCTGTTTACTTTCCATGTGCGTCCTTGACTTGAATATGATGAATCGGCTGCATATCCCTGTACAGGTGCTGAATCAGCCAGGTTGGAGAGGCTGCATAGGTGTGCTGCTCTTGTCATCTCTGGAATACGTGAGGTCAGCAATGAAGTACATCTTGCAGCGACTGGTCTGTTTACAGAATCCTGTCGGTGGATGCATGGCCTTCTCATTCACATTTGTCGTGTCATTTGGAATGATCTGGGACCCAGGCTGCAAGCGGACTCCCCGCTTCTCTGGCCAATTCGTGTGCATGAGCATTCAACGACATTGCTTAGGATACTTTCTACTGGCTTGCCGTTAGTCACGTTTGTCTCGGAGGACAATACAGCTTTTGGGGGGAGGGGTGGAAAAAGTGAACGATAAAAAATTCCCAAGGAAACTTAACCATTGTTGGGGCTATGACGTTTTACTGAATCTTGAGTTTATGTCAACAAATGGTTTGTGACGAGGCTATTGACGGAGAATTCCCACTGTCCCTCTTAAGAGGAACGAGGAATGAACCACTACTGATATGCCGGAGTTTTTATACATACCTTAGCTTAATGCATTATTTTAATATCGTACTTGCATAAATTAACAAGAATTTTTGCGGCAAAAAAAGCAAAATTTACATTTAATGTGGTATAATGCAGCTGAGGTACGGTCCAATCGCTTTTTTGGATTCATCGCTGCCCGTACCCTGAGTGCACCTTTTCTTGTTTCATTGGAGGTAAGTCATTGATACGGTCAGCGAGCACCCAGGTGACTCTCAGGTGGCGCTTAAGGAAACGCGTGCCGCTTGAGCTAATCGGAATGGTCCGAGAACGCACGCCCCTTGTAAGGACCCCTTCAGAAAAAAAACGGCATTTGAGAATAACGTTATCCTTGTCGGCTGGCCGGGCTGATAAACCAAAACGTTTTGCATCGACGTAAAACTATATATCCATTTCCGTAAAGATTTTTAGTTCCGGCAACACAATCGTTGTAGCCCGTTCGTTACATCGGTTTCCGACTGATTTGATAAGTAAACCGGTCGCGATGCTCACCTTTACCTCTCAAATTATGATTTTCTAAAGATTTACTCTTATTTCAATCGCCCCAAGGGAATGAAATAGAACGATCTACAACTTAGCCTTCCAGACCATTTCAATGTACCAAACCAATATATTAAAGTAAAATTTCCATTAAGCAGTGTGCATTTTTGTACACGGCCGGAGTAAGTGCTCCAGCCGTCGATTTCCCTCGAACCAATTCGCGCTCGATCTGTGTAAAATCCCTTTTAGCAAAATCAATTCAAAACCGCTCCAAGACCGATCAGTTTTCGGCCGTTTTCCGATCGGTTTCGGTCGGTTTTTGGTCGGTTTGTTTAGTAGCTATTTTACACAGATGAACATTGAATTTATACGGGGAAAATTGGCAACCGGTGTAACGTGCAATGCTTGGTTGGCGTTTTATTTCATCGTATTGCTTTATTTCATCGAAGCGTCCTGAAAACCTCAGTATAGATCGCTCTATTTTATTCCCTCGAACTGAATGAAATAAAAACAATTATTCGGAAAATCATAAATTAGTGGATATAAAAGAGCATCATAATACGTAATTTGGGTTAGTGAAATAAATCAACGAAGCATATGACGTACTTCAAACGACTGACACACGCCACTCGGAAACCGTTCAGAAATTGTCCACACAATCAGTCGCAAACCACTAAGAAACCGGACGAAAACCGATCGGTTTCGGAGCGGTCTCTGGCCGGTTTTCGAGCGGTTTTTGCGAATCGTTTGAAATACGTGATATGCTTCGTTAATTTCTTTCAACATCCCAAATTATCTACTACGACACTCATTTCTATCTCCTAGTAGCCATATGGCTTTTAAACATATCGATCGAAAACCGTTCGAAAACGTGTTAGGAACGGTCTGTGTGCTACGAGGGGGTCAAGTTATAACTTGTATTCACGTCATAACAAAAATGAGTACCCAAGTAGCACATTGCCCAACCCTGTTGGGCACTGCCCAACGAAGTGTTGGAGTGGCGCACATTACCATCATTTCTCATAATGACCAACGCCGACTTTCGTGAAACACGAAAAGCAACTGTTATATGTATGTTTTTTACCAAGTCGTCAGATCTGATTTCGTTACATTTAGGTTTCATTTTGTTTTACTGACTGCACTCGTGATCGGGCGGTGCCATATTGGTTTGCCGTATTCTCTCGTGGTAGGTGGTTTCATCCCTTGAAGGGAGTACTTGGGGTCTTCATTGTCAACGTTTATGTTATAAGTGTGCTATGTTTCGACTATTTTAAGTAGTTTTGTCTTTATTTTTTCGTGGCAGGATTTTGAAGGTCTGTTTTAGCTTGATTTATTACAGAAATATTGTTACATTTTTTATGTTTCTCAGTTCTAGGTAAACCCGTTACAGTGGCTTTAACAGACGTTAAAGCACTATATTGCTTCAGTGGTATTCGTATTTATTTGTAAGGTGTGTATTGTCGAAATCATCGGTCAAGTATATATATATATATATATATATATATATAAACTAATATATTAGCTTATCACACTCTGGATTTCATTCCTAGGATATACGTAATTATGCCGAAAGAGAGCAAGTACCAGAGGTACCGGAACAGGAAGAAGCAGCTCAGTGCCCAACAGTGTCCCGTTTGTCAGGAGGCTACGTTGTGGGAGCACAGAGTTTCGTGCCCGAAAGTGAAGACTCAGGGTAGGTTAATTCAGTAGAAATGTACTAATTCGCTTCCTGAAGCATCGGCGCTAGCTAGAGCTTGTATGTCTGGTGCATCCGTTGAAGCGGTCTCAGAATTTCCACGGATAGCAGTTGAGGAGGTCTGGGGTAACCTAATCGGGAACGCCATGCGGCCCGTTGCTTCCACATCCCTCGCTGTTACCTCATCAGGTTTGTTCGTTTATAAAGATGTAACATATTAATATTTTATTAACAGACGAGCAAGTGGAACTGGGAGAAAGAATATCAGTAACCGTGAACAAGGACGCCATGCTGCAATCTATGTCTGACTTGTTTGTAAACTACAATTTGACTTTGAAACAGCGACGCGGCGTGCTGTCATTCATAAGTCGGTATATTCCTGGCATCCCATGCGATCCACGTACAATTTGTCACACGCCACGTTTATGTCAAAAGATCCAGTTTGACGGCGGTGTGTACATCCATCTTGGATTGAAGGAAGGCTTGATTATCTGCATAAAAAGCATGGCTGCCGTACCGGATTCTGTGGATATTCAGCTAAATGTAGACGGAATGTCCATTTATCGGTCATCTACTATCCAGCTGTGGCCAATTTTGGCACGGGTAGTGCGGCCGGCAAGTACGCCCATCGTGACTGTCGGTGTTTATTGCGGCTCAAAAAACCGCAAAACCTGAATGAGTACATGCATCGTACTTTGGATGAGTTGAAGGACATATTACAAAATGGCCTCAGCTATCGTAATGCTCTTATACGATGTCATTTGCTAGCCATTGTCTGTGATACACCTGCTAGAGCTTTTGTTCGTCAAGTCAAAAGCCCTGCTGGTTATTTTGGCTGTGATAAATGTAACCAACGCGGAGTGTACATTGATGGAAGGATGACGTTCCCCATCATTGCTCAGTGTTACCATTCGTGTTTCTTTGTTGCACGTATCATAAATTATTTGTCGTCAGCCTAACTTCTCTGTGGTGGCATGTATGTTGTGCATCACGCTGTTGAGTCTGGAGACGGGAAACCCAGGAGAACTTGTTTATTCCTTTTCTAATGTGCTTCCTTTTAGATGTACTTGGTAGTAAAATTTCTGGCGGAAAATTCTTACGCCGTGGTGCACAGCAACTGGGTGGTCGGCGGCAACCGCGTAAGGTGGCCTCGGGTTGCAACTCTTACGCAATACCGCCAAATGCTTCTGTCCGGCGCACCACAGTCGGACTCTGTCCAGGCATACGCCTTTGTGGAGTTGTTTCACACAGGTAAATCGTTTTACATGTGACATTCTCTCAGACGACTTTGGAGACGCTTTCATTTTTGAAAGTCGGTTACTCCAAGACACTTCCACCTGTAGCACAGACGACACCGTGCCACAAACGCACTTTGGCCAACGGTATTCAGTTCGGAGAAGGTACGAAAGTTTATCAGTTAATTTTATGTAAGGATACCGACGCAACTGTCCTCCGACGACAGTTTTCAAGGGGAGCATACGGCTCTATTGCGTGCAAATCAAAAACATTTTGAACTGCCTTCTAGTCCGCCGCCGGTGCTACAAAGAGTTATGGAAGCTGCTTCGTAAGTTGACGTTTCCTATCAATAAGCTTTTCCTATCAGTACATCAAATACGGCTCACTGCGAGACATCATCGCCCGTGCTATTCCGTGAGTCGTATCCCACCGGCGACGGCCGCAGTCCTTCACCAGAGTTCCGTAGAAGGTAGTCACTCTAAAAGTTGGCGATTAACCTTTTTGGTAGCAAAGAAACAGCTGACTGTAAAGTCATATTGAACCGAATCTTGAAAAATTTGAGTGAGCTAATGCGCAAGTGGCTTTTTTAGTTAATTAAATACCGACATAGTGACCACGCAACATATGGAGAACCGTTTGGGCAAGGTGGAACGGGCTCTCGACTCGCTTACTGTCGCATTGGGGGCCACCCATATATCAGCCGTTCCACCCAAGGCGCTGCGAGCAGAATCGTTGGGGGACTTGGAAACCCTAAACGACACTCTTGCTTCCCCAAGTGTATATGCTAGCATGGTAATATTTTACATTTGAAACTTAAAATTTCAGGTTGCCACGCTCAAACGGTTCACCTGTACAGATCTGTGTGAAACGGTGCGGGGTATGCTGGCAGCAAGCATTGGAGAAGAGGTTGCTATGACTTGTTGTTGGCTAGGTAGCCCGCAACGGAAACCGGTTTACGATCATAGGTTGATCGCGGCCGTAGTGGGTAGGTCGATACAATTATTAACACGAAACAACAGACGCACTGCGTGGGACAGAACGATTCGCAGATGAACCGAGGTCTGTCATAGAGAGGTACATTAAGCGTTGGTTTATCAACGCTCGGGATCGAGGCGAAGGAAGGCGGCTACGCCGGTAGGTCGTTTTTTTATTTTTTGGTGTTGTGTTCATTCATTCAGGGTTTCTGAGTAACCATTGCTTCATTTTAAACTGATGGTGCATAATGTCATCCACCAATATGCGTATGGAACTATGAAGTGGTGACACGGTTTATCTATTACAGGTAGACGCTGCCTCGTATAATGTTGAATAACAGAACACGCATAATTTTGTGTGTAGTATATACGTTTCTGAGTTAAACTTACAAAATCAGGTTGTTCCATATTTTTCGAACGGTTAATACATCACTTTCCACACTTTCATTTTACAGATCCCGTGAACAGCAAGAAGACCCAACAAGATTCCGTGAAATACAAGAATGACCAACAACAAATGCCGGAATTTTATGTACATTTTTACCGCCTTTTATACAATAAATCTATCCTTTTTCTTCTACAATTGGCAGTTTTACTTGTTTATATATATATATGGGCAACTTAGTGGTTGAACTAAAAACGTGGGGGAATATTGCAATAGCCGATTCCGCATTGAAACGGAATTTTGGGTGATTTTTGGAAAGGAGGGAACTATTTTCCGCGATTTTCTCAGAACGTTGGGCATGCCCAACCCTAGCCCAATTGGGCGCTGGTGGCGCTGCCCAACGCATTTCAATAGAGTTGCCCAACGTTGTGATGGGCAATCCCAACGTTTGCCCAACCCTAGCCCAATTGGGCAGACGTTGGGCAGTGCTGTTTGGGTGCTCACAATAAAATATGTAGTATCACTTCATAATTCTAGCACACAACATAGAGTAAATAGCTCAAGGAAAAATTCATGGTGTTAATTTTTTAAGTAAATATATTGCGAATATGCAATTAAAACCAGGACAACTTAAGTTAAAGATGAAATCATCTTCATGATTTCCATTCAAAAGACTCCGACTTCCAGCGCTGCACATCCGTGATTTCAACTCACCAATAGATGCTGAAAAACTAACGAAAAATATGAGGGTAGTCAACGAGCCTGATAGGATATTGTATCCCGACATATTTCCTATTGAGGATTTTCAAAAAATCGCTGTTGCCGTTTGTTTACACCAGTTGGAGTAGACTAAGTAGCTCAAGGTCACCAAAGACTCTTCAGTCCAGATCCCTCTTCATTCTTCATAATAGAGGCACAGGGTATCTCTCCCGTGTAAGCCGCAGCTCAGTGATTTAGACTCATGTGTGTCACCCACCATCTCTTTAGAAATACATCCAGAAGTCGCTTGAACAATCTGTCGTTAGGCTCTTCCACCACTTCGGCTGGCCGCCAGTTCCCTAGATTTGTCACCCTCCGAGATAGACGGTACACCAGAGGGAGGCCCATCGACTGCCATTTCTTTAGAGTTAGCGGGTGTCCCCTCGCACGGCCATGTCCGTGGAGAAGGAGCTCAGAACGTAGTTCTGGGCCGAAGTTGCCTCTGATGATACGTCTGGTGAAGACCATGTCTCCCCGGAATCTCCGATAGGCCACTGAAAACAGCCCTGTGATCTTCAGCCGCTCTTCGCAGCTGACTCCACATAGCCCTGCGATAAGGCGGGTTGCGCCTGTTTGTACTCTTTCTAACTTTGTCACCTCTGCCAACGTACAAAGGAAAACCGCTGGCCCCCCGTATTCCAACCTGGGGAACACATGGGTTGCATACAGCACCTTGAAGGCGTTGAGTGAGAGATGGCCGAATGATCGAGTAATCAGCCCGAAGATACTCCACGTTGACGAACAACTTTTATCAGTATTGTGCTTCGTTTTTAGTGACGAGGCCACCATCACTCCCAGATCTTTTTCGCAGACAGAGCGCCGAAAGGGTGCCCCGTGTATATTGTACATCCCACTGCTGGACGGTGCTCCTACTCGCATATGTGCACACTTGTCGGTGTCGACTGCCAGTGACCACAGATCTGACCACCTCTCAAGGGCTTTGTTGTCCTCCTGAAGAGCGAGCTCGTCTGCATTTGGTGTAATCGTGTGCCAGATCTTAAGGTCTTCTGCGTAGACGAGACACGGCGATTGAAAACTGGTGGTGGGTCATTGATATGGGCCGGGAAGAGGAGCGGACCCAGAACCGATCCTTGTGTAACACCACTAGTTGCCACTTTCCAAGTTGACAGTGACTATGCTACTCGTACTGCAAAGGTTCGACATTTTAGAAAGTCCTCTGTCCACTGAATCAAGGGATCTACTACACCAAGAGCCTTGAACCTACCTAATAGACGGTCATGCGGAACTTTATCAAGAGCTATGCTGAAATCTACGAAGGTTACGTCCGTGAAGTGTCCTTCGGCCCTAGCCATCGTCCAGCGTTCTCGTGCGATTACCAAGTTTGTCAGGCACGACCTACTTTTCCAAAAACCATGTTGTTGTCGACAAAGTAGGTCTTATATCCCAATATGGTCCCGGATTCGCGTTGCCAGCAGGCGTTCCATAACCTTTCCTAGCACCGGTGTTAGACTAAAGGGCTTGAAGAGAGTTTGCCAGATCGTCAACTTGCTTGCACTAGTGATCTCTTTGACCTCTGGGTGCTTAAACTCAATGAAAATTTTTCCCTTCTTCGTAGGCACTTCTGGGAGAGGGGCGGGACAGGAAAGTTTGAGTTAGACCAGCTGCAGTGCCTCATTCCATCTTTAACTCACGAATCAATCTATTGGTCGTCAACTTTGCCTGAACTTTCTCCTCGTGGAAAAAAGGTTGAAGACAGACAAAAGGTAAGGGAACGAAGGATGGCAGAGTGTGGTCTAATCGCTACTCTCGTCAAATGGACCTGCCCAGGCCTTATCCAGTTGATGTTTGAAGGTATCCGCGAAAGACGCTCCATTTGTCTCCCGCGTCAGTCTAACCCCCCCCCCCATTAACATACCTCGTGGCGAATGACTGGCTCCTCACCTCCGTTGTAACAAGGCCTTTCACAAGCTGGAGTTACCTGTAGCGGCTTCGCAGACACCAAACTCATTAAAATGCAATCGCGAGTCTAAAGCTTAGGTGCGCCTTGTTTACGAATAGGTATTTTCACTTAGATTCACTTGGGATTGATAACCTCTCCCCAAAAGCGGCCAACTCCGGTGTCAGGTCCTCCTTTAGCTATAGGCAATCTTCCTTTTCGAATCTTTCTTCTCAGTCACATAAAGTGGCTTATGGTCAGGACAAAAGTACTTCAAAGAGCTTTCACTCATCCAGGCCCGATTTAACTTGTGCGGCATTATAATCTCCTTCGATCGGACACATCAACTTATCTTAAAAACCTTTTGGGACATTCGGGTGATCCTCACCGGTCATCCATTGAGGTACGCAACTGGCTTAGCAAACGTTGATCAGGCTTTTCAGTAGGTCAGGAATCGGTCTGACATCGGTTCCTTCAATCGACTAGTTGCGTTAAATCTGATTTGTTTAAGTCCACCTGGTACGGGAAAACTTGAGCTCAGCTAAACTTACGTCAAGCTACGTAACAAACGGTAAGGCGCGCTCCAGTTGATCAGCTCTGGCCATTAGCTCGTTCAGTCTCCCTTCTCCTGTCACTTGTACAGGGCAACCAGTATGATTACTAAAACCCATCAAATGCTATCGTTCTGCGCCTCCATTCGCCGGACGGTAATCGAGTTCGAAAACCGTGCTTGCGACTTAAATGTTGCCCTCGCTTACTGTCACATCCCGAAGTCTAGAGCGAAACTTCCCAGGTCCAACTGACATGTCCATTCCTTTATCATTTTGGAACACTTCCACCTAGTTCCCTCTTTCCAGGGAGGATAGGTTATTCTTGTTTAACCTTTGTTCATAGCCCAGCCGTCGGCAACACCAGAGCCACCTAGTGAATCTCCCCTGCACTTGCTCTGGGGTTTTTCATCTCGTGTTGGGGAAGGACTCCGGGCCAGATCTCAGTGTTCCTTTAGGGGTCCGACAACGGCCCCGTGTATCGGTAACGAGACTTCCGGTCTCTGAGCTTACTAGGCGCTTCGGTAGGTAAGGCGACCGCGAGGCTGTGCGAGTTCCCGCGGCCTTTCTTTTTTATTCCGGAGAAGGTTCTGAAGTATTTCTCCAGCTCACTCACGCCTTGGAGATTCAGTGTCACTCTCCGGATACCGTGCCTCCGTTGCCAACCGAGACCTGTACGTCAAGTGTTACTGAGTCATTAGGAGCTCCTGTGATCGCTAAGTTAAGGAATGACAGAACCTGACCATGCCTCTACCTAGTTACCTGCTCCACTTGCTGGAACAGCGCCCTCTATTCCATAAACCCCCCCCCATTTGCCCTCCAGAAGTTCCCTCTGGGGCGGATTCAGTTTCCCAGTCTATTTAAGGTGCAATAAACTCATCTAGTATAAGCTACTTTCCCTTTTCGCTTGCCACCCTATTAAGATAATATAACCGACCTTCATCCTCTTCTTGGCGGGATACTGAACTTCGGTACCTACAGGCTGCGACGATCAGTTGTAGAAAATCCTTCAGAGACACTCTAATTTAGTGATTTCATGATATTACCCACTTAAAATCACTATTTGCGTGCTCTATAAAATTCGTGTTTCTATGAACCAACCATTTGTTCGTTCGCGACCTATGCGCTACTTTGTCATATCCCATCTCGGACCTGCTTGACTCACGGGCTTGTCTCTCACAAGCCGTGAACTTGGTTCTCGCTCTGAGTCCTTATGGTCGCATATTCGGGGATTGTATACGCTCTATGTTATTCCACATTTAATAATCCAGTGTTGTAGAATTCACGGATCAACAGTGTTTTGGTTTTGGGACTTGTTCAAATTGAGCTACGCATTACTCAGACAGCTTTATGATACTCGAATTGGTCAGTCTGGAAAGAGGAAATACGCAGCATTCCCGGAAAAGAACCAAAGCAATCGAAACAGGGACAGGTAGTAATTCGGCAAGTCACTGGGGAGGGTCCGAGTGCTTTTTATTCCATAGATAATGTTAGATCACCTAGCCCTGTTAGTGGAAGCCCACCTATTAATGACGGCGTCTTTGGCTGCAAGAATATTGATTTGTTCAGGCTAGGGATATTATAACTTGAACAGCCGTTGCTATCCACTGGGCAACAGGCCCGGAAAGCGGAGGAAGAGTGTAGACCGAAGGAGGTTGAGCCTAGGGCTAGTGACAACGATCCCTTCGTTAGACCGGGGCAAATAGGTGTGGGAAGTTCTACACGAACCGTAAAACACTTAACACTGGTGCAACCAACGATCAGTTTGCCAGGAGTAGAACTGACGGCCTTCGAAAGTCGACCCTAACAGAATTGCAAGTTTAATAAGCAATCTGAAACCTTCATCGAGAGTAAGATAACCGACCCGGGACAAAGACTGCCCTACTTGACTCACCACGGCCATGGAAGATCCAAAGAAGCTATTGACCGGAGTGATACGCTAGACCCCGTACAGGACTACGCTGGGGCAGAGAAGATCTTGGAGGACCTGTTTTGTCAGCCGTTTACATTTGCTCGCAACCTGATAGAAGGCGTGACGTCAGAAGCCGAACGAACAAAGGGCAACGTCTACGCAATGGCTGATCTCGTCATTAAGATGCAGAACTGATTGACAGCCCTCGATCATTTGGGGTACAGGGCCGATTTTGATGCGATGCACAAATCGGAGAGGATCTTTCGCTGCCCTTCATCCGAGGTACAGAGAGGAATGCGTAGGTCGTGGCTACCTTGAGGCCAACTTTGAGGGCCTGACCGAGTAGGTAGACAGGCAAAGCAGGATAGCCGACAGCAGATTCGGGCGGCTCACCCGTAACAGCAACAGAGCAAACAAATCTAGCAATAGACAATCTCAGAATGCAGCACGAGGTTATTCGAAACAACAGTTTTGGACAAACGCTCACTGTATTTCACGCGAGGTCGTAGTCCGCCCGAGCCTCAAGATCTGCGACGCAAACCACCGGTGATCGGACTGTCCGAAGTTCACCATGGCCACAGTAAATGAAAGTGGGGAACGGCGAGCACCTTACGCCCGGCGGAAGCTTGCCAGAGAGGAACGGGATGTGGCCGCGAAGGCCTTCAAGGCAGACACCGCCGACCGCTACACCTGGTAAAAGAAGCTACGCCAGATTGGAGCACAAAGCCCAGTGTGATCTGTTCAATAGCGCGGTCTGCAAACAAACCACTACCTTTGGGACTAGTCACTGTAGGGGTGGTTACCCCAAATAAGGTGGTCAAAGAGTTGGACTTAGTCCACGGTGGACGAGACTCCACCCAGGAGAAGCAGCGGTTTGCCAAAAAACATCAGCTCTCGAAAAGCACGACGTAGCTAGTGGCGAGAACGGTTATTTCAACACAATTACTAAAGGCAGGTCGACTGGGATTGCAGCTCATCGCCCTAGTCACCGGTGGGCAAGTCGAATCAACGGAGGCTTCAGCATTGGCCGACATCCCCATGCAAGCACCAAGGTCGGTGAATGGAATTTTATCCAAGAGGTCTATTCGCAAGACGCAACCTCCTTAGAGTGAGAGAATGATGAAGTAAACCTTCTCATTTGCTGCAACGTGCCAGAAACGTACTGGGTACTTGATCAGAAGGTAGGTGGCCGCCGAGCACTCTTTGCCATGAGCATGACACTGGGATGAATACTATACGGCCCGTCCGGGAGGGGTGGCTCCATAAATTGTGTCAGAATGAACGGACAGCATAGAGCACCAGCGGCAGCGTTTACACAATAGGAGTTTTATTACATCCGAAACGACCGACTATCGTTGTCTCAAGAGGACCGTCTTGCACTTCAGACGGTGCGACAAGGAAACAAAGGTCCTAAAAACCGATTCAAGGTACCACCCTCGTGCAGTATACAAGCCGGTCCTTTGGTTGACTACAGAATTTACACTCTTCACAGACGGCTGCGTCTGAAAGAACGTTTTGGCCGGGATCTTGGTCTCTGGAAAAGACACTCAGAGGTAAAGATGCCAAATGAAGCGCTTGGTCACGTGGGAAAGGTGCGTGCAAACACCAACGGCCCAAAAGGGATAGGGTACCTGCCCCGTCACCCGGTTTTCCGTCCCAAGAAACCTAATAAACTGCGGGCGGTCTCCGACTGTGCATCCAAGCTCCAAGGCAAGCTGTTAAATGATAGTTTGCCGCAGGAGCCCGATTGGACCAAGCCGATGACTAAGGCTTTGCGCCGTTTCAGGGTAGAAAAGTGGCCTTGTTTGCCGACGTCAGAGAAATGTTTCTTCAGGCGAAAATACCAGTAGGAGAACGAGATGCTTTGCAGTTCTTATGGTGGGACAAGAACGACTTGAAAAAATCGGTGGAAGGTTACAGAATGACGGTTCATCCCTTTAGGGTGATATCATCATTTTGTGCAGACAGCGCTCCATTAGAAACCGCGAACAAGCGCGGAGCTCTGGTTCACCAGTCGGTAGTAGACAGTGTCAGTAGCAATTTCTGAGTCGACGACTACCTTGGGTCATTCGGCCACGATAACTCGGCTATGACATGAATTATGTATCTAACAGAACTGCCAAAGAAAAGCGGCTTCCATCCCACGAAATAGATTGTGTAAGCTCTGTGGGCACTCAAAGTCATTCCGCACCATAAGAGGGCAGAAAGGATTCGACTTCTGGACAGGTAACCACTCCCAACTGGACGCGCTCTAGGAATGTAGTGAAGTGCGGAAACGAACGACTTCTTTTTCGAGCCGAACTTCCCCAAACAGCCACCTACTCGTAGTGGCATACTATCTACCTTCTCTAGTTTGGTCTACCCACTCGGTTTTGTTTCTCCCTGGTAGCAGCCCGGAAAGACCCTGCTGCAGCGGCTCGGTCGAAAAAGAGTCCATTGGGATCAGCCACTCCACCGACAAGATCGGCTAGAATGGGAAGAATTCCTGGTCACTTTGAATAAACTAGGTGACGTACGGTGCTCCAGGTGTTTACCCTCTGATCATACAACGCGGACGGCAGAGTTGCACGCCTTTTCTGATGGGTCTGAAATTGGGTACGAGGCCTTGGTACCTGGGGGATGGACAATTCGCTATGAGCACTCTGTTTGCCAAAGCTTGCGTCACTCCAATGAAGTCAAGCTCGATCCCGCGTCTCGAAGTTAGTGCAGCCTTGTTTTCCGTAAGGGCGGCGCAGGCTGTTACGAACGTTTGAGCAATGCGTAGCCAAATTCGCAACGGATCCCGAAATCAGAGGGCGATTATCCGTGATAATTCTACGATACTAGATTATTAAAATAAACAATGACATAAAAAATATACAAACCTCAATAATACGATCACAAAGACTCAACAACGAGAAACCGAATAGCAGCGTGTGAGCAGACAGCACGTGCGTCACGCAGGTCCTGAACAAGGATGTCCCAAAATAGCGCTCTGGGCGCGAACAAACAACAATTGGTCCAGAAAAACAACCAGTTCGTAAAGACAAGTCTATAGTGTATGGAAATGAGTGATGTTAGGAAAAACACTGAATCGCGAGGGAAAAAGGGGGATTTTCCACGACCGGCTGTTACACAGGCAATAAAGAGGGGTTTCATCCGGTGTAACTGGTCTGCTATGTTTTGGAAAGGCTCGGCGATGGTGCTGTACTACACCAATAATGCCAGGAGTCGTTTTTGTACTTTCACCTCTAATCGGCTAACGACCCTACACGACGAGACTACTGCGAACCGGTGGAAGCATGTTAAGTCCGCAGAAAACCCAGCTGATTTGTGCCCCGAGGTGCGGCCGATTTTCGGCAGCTAGAAGCGTGAACGGGAGGACCGAAAGTCCGGCATATGCCTGAACATGACTAGCCAGTTTACGAACTGCGGCCACCTATTAAGAAACAGAAATGCAGATCAAATACTTTGGTGCTGACGGCAGCAGCCGCCTAACCGACATTTACCTTGCCACGGTTGGTTAGGTTTTCCTCTTGGATAAAGGTGCTTCGCTCACTGGTATGGTTGACTAGATTTAGGAGACATTTGTTGATCATGCAAGGGGTTCACCACTTCAGCTGCATGAGTGTGGGTTCAATAAATTCTGATGAACTACTACATTTAGAGTACGATTAATTCAAGATGATACAACTCGAGGCCTTACCCTGAGACTTCCGGAAATCCCGAGAGACGGAATCAAGCGACAAAAGGACGTCTTCTCCAAAGAAAAAATTTGAAACCTCTGAGTCCAAGACTTGTTGATTGTGAGGGTATGATCCGACACATCTTTTGGTAGACGGCTTAGTCTCACTGGCAGACAGCAGCATAGCGCAAGCTCCCATCGAGCCCGCTAGACCACGAGCGGCAGGGCAACCGGTCAGTGGTGCGAATCAGTAGACGAGACGAATCTTGCCGGCGGCATTCACGCCTCAAGGTGTGGTCGCCCACATAGGTCCGACAAACGCGCTGTGTGCAAAGAGTGGGCGGGTAAGAGAGAAACCTATATATTCTTTATCTGTACTAATAAACCAAAGATGATTCTGAGGCAGAACCGGGCTTTCGTTCGAGCTAGCTGGATAGCCTGAAATGTTGATGGACTACTAAAGGTAGGTGGTAGGCTGAAAAGAAAACACCTGAGTTTTGAAGACAAACATCCCGTGTTATTGCCAGTTCGGCAACCAATGATCGATTAGGTGGTTCAACACAGATATGCCGTAAGGGGACACGCCGGGGAAACCCAAGTGACAAGTGCCTTTCAGAGGCAGTTTTGGGTAGAAGAAGGAAGGGCAACCGTTGTCACGAACGTTTGAGCAATGCGTAGCTAAATTCGCAACGGATCCCGAAATCAAAAGATGATTATCCGCGATATTCTACGATACTAGATTATTACACGAACAATGACATCGAAAATATACAAACCTCAACAATACGATCACAAAGACTCAACAACGAGAAACCGAATAGCAGCGTGTGAGCAGACAGCACGTGCGTCACGCAGGTCCTGAACAAGGATGTGCCAAAGTAGCGCTCTGGGAGCGAACAAACAACAATTGGTCCATAGAAACAACCAGTTCGTAAAGACAAGTCAACAGTGTAGGCAAATGAGTGATGTTAGGAAAAACACTGAATCGCGAGGGAAAAAGGGGATTTTCCACGACCGGCTGTTACAACCGTGGAAAGCGTATTGCGATGGTTTGTTCAGTGTGGGACAATAACCGCTGGCGCAGGAAATCAATTTACGGCTCCGCTGCCGTAATGTAGATTGGCCCTGGGGAGTGGTCTTTTAGTGACACGAAATTTGACTATTTCAAACCTTTGTGGATCAGGTGCAGACAAAGGATGGAAAAAGGAGACAGACGCCTCATGATGTGCATAAAGTCTCCGTAACGACCAGTTGTGGAAAATCCCCCAAAAAGCACAGCAATTCCAAGCTTCCGTAAAGTCATTAGCTTATTTACACTATTAGCCTGTTTTATGCACCGTAAGATTTTATGAACCAACGTTTGTTCGTTCGCATCCAGCGGGCTGATTTTTCATATCCTTATTCTAGATTGCGTGACGCACGTGCTTCTTTCTCGTGCGCCGCAATTCAGTTCTCGTTTTATGAGTCCTTGTGATCGCATGATTGCCGTTCGTATCTGTTTCGTGTCATTGTTCATTTGATAATGCAGTGTAGTAGAGTTTGACAGACAGTCATGTTCTGATTTCGGGATCTGTTGCAAATTCGGCTACTTGTTGCTAAAAGGCGTCTTACAATACTCAGTTGATCAATATGGAACGAAAAAACACGCAACTTGCCAAGAAAAGGATCGAAGCAACTGGAATCTGGACAGGAAGTAATACGGCAAGTCGCTGGGGAGGCTTTGGGAATTTTGGTTCCTTATTTAATGTTGGCTCATGTAATACTGAGGGCAAAATGGATCGCAAGAACGTCGATCTACTTAAGTTAAGAATATTACAGCCAGAACAACAACTGTCATCGGCTAGGCAACAGGCCCATGAAGCAGAACAGAAGTGTAGACAGAACGAGGGTGAGCAAAAGGCCAACGGCTACGACTGATCAGGGCAAATTAAAACATGAAATTCTGCTCCGGTCGCCGAATATAAAACATCAACGCCAACAGCGATCGACCCGCCAAGAGAAGAACTGATGAATATCGGCGGACGATCTGAATATTACTGCAAGTTCATCAAGCAGTTTGAAACGTTCGTCCAAAGCAAGATAACTGGCGCCGGGCAAAGGCTTCTTCAACTGACTCATTACTGTCGAGGCCGAGCAAGAGAAGCCATAGATGGGTGTACTATGCTCGACCCGGAACAGGGCTACACACGAGCGAGAAAAATTTTGAGGGGCTTGTTGGGCCAGCCACTCAAGGTAGCCGGTAATCTAATAGAGGGCCTGAAGGTAGAGGCCAGGAAAACCAAGGGCGACGTCTATCCTATGGCCGACCTTGTGATCAAAATGCAGAACTGTTCAATAGCTCTCGACCGCCTAGGTTACAGGGCTGACCTCGATGCAATGCGTACGTTGGAGGGCATAATCCGTCACCTCTGTCATGAACTACAGGGCAGGTGGGTGCAAGAGGCGGAACATATAAGCCTTGGCGACCGTGAGGCTAACTTCGAGGACTTGACCGAACACTCGGACAGCCAAACCAAGATAGCCGACAGCAGATTTGACCGACTCATCCGGAACAGTAACAGAGCGGCCAAATCTAGCTCTAGCCAGGCCAAGACCGCTGCTTGGGAACATCCAAAATACCAGTCTAGGAACAATGCGCACGCTACTTCACGCGAGGCTATAGCGCATCCAACTTGCAGGTCCTGTGACGCTAGCCATGGGCTTCTGGAACGCCCCAAGTCCATCAAAGCCACAACAAACGAACGTTGGGGAATGGCGAGGAAGAAGGCAGCGTGATTTATATGCCTCAACATCAAGCACCGGGCGGCAGCCTGTCGAAAAGAACCTGACGAGGTCACGGGTGTTGCGCTGGCAGACACCATCGATTGTTACACCAGGTGAGAGAAGTTACCCCAGAGACGAACATCAAGCCCTGTGTAATTTGTTCAACGTTGTGGTCTGCCAGTAAACCAGTAAGTTCAGGAGTGGTTGTGTGGGAGTGATGAACCCAAATGGGGTGGACAAAGAGCTGGCCTTGGTCGACAGTGGACCAGAGAGTGGACAACCGCCAGACACTTGTGCCGTACGCACAGCACTGGGGTGGATATTATATGGTCCAGTAGGATGACGTAATTCCGTATACTACGTATCATCCGAAATGGATCGAATAGAGTATCAACTGCGGCGGCTGTATGGATAGGAGTTTCATGACTTTGGAGACGAAAGACCATCATAGACTGAAGAGGATCACTTCGCTCTGCAGGCAGTGCGGCAAGGACCTGGAGGCCTTAATAACAGTTCGAGGTTCCCCTCCCATGGCGCACACCTGCTGGCCCCTGGGTTGATAACAAAACTATGCTCTGCAAAGACTAATTCCACTGGAGTGGCCTTGTCCGCCGACATCAGGGCAATGTTTCACCAGGTGAAAATACCGGTAGAAGAACGAGATACAGTGCGTTTCCTGTGGTGAGAAGAGAACAACCGGGAAAACGCGGTGCTAAATTATAGTATGACGGTCCACCCCTTCGAAGCTATATTATCACCGTTTTGTGCGAAATATGCTCTTTGAGGATCAGCGAACAAGCACGGGGACGTGGTCCAGCCGTCGGGGATAAATAGCGTCAGAAGGAACTTCTACGTGGACGACTATCTTGGGTCATTCGATGATGTAGACTCGGCTCTAGCGCAATTCAGAGGCCTAACAAGATTGCTAGAAGAGGGTTGCTTCCGTCCAACGAAGTGGGTGTTGAAAGCTTCAGAAGTGCTCGAAGCCATTCCGTACCACGGGAGTGCCGAAGGGGTTAGAGACTTGGACTGCTTCCCACTCCCCACTCCCCACCGACCGCACTCTAGGAATACAGTGGAATGCGGAAACGGAAGACCTTCTTTTCGAGTTAAGCGTCCCCGAGCTGCCGGCAACCCGTCGTGGCATGCTATCTGCTGTCTATAGTTTATTCGATCCGCTCGGTTTCGTCTCATCCTGGCTGTTACCCGGGAAGATCCTTCTGCAGCGGCTCTGTCGTAAGAAAGTCGATTAGGACCATCCACTGGACCGAGAAGACCGGTTGGACTGGGAAGGACTTCTGAACAACTTAAAGAAACTAGAAGACATAAGGATTCAATGATGTTTGTCCCCTGTTCATGTAACATAGAAGGGAGAACTACACGTCTCTTCTGACGCATCCGAAGTCGGTTATGGAGCAGTGGTGCACGGACGATGGTGCACCGTCGAGGGACAATGTACTACGAGAATCCTGTTTGCCATAGCCTACTTTTCCCGCTGGAAACGATTTTGATTCCGGGCCTTGAACTCAGCGCAGTCATGTTAGCAGTCATGACGGCCCAAGTGGTGAAGCAAATGTCTCGAATCCTACATTTGGTCGACTAGATTTTGGACAGACTCGACGGTGGTACTGTACTACATTAACAACGCCCGGAGCCGGTTTAGTGCTTTCGTTGCTAACCGACTCACGGTCGTCCCCGACGAATCGGCTACGGGCCCGTGGAAACACGTCAGGTCTGGCGATAACCCAGCCGATCTGTGCTCCCGAATTGCGACCAACTTCAAGCTACTCTATACTTGGAAGAAAGGACCGAGATTCCTGAGAATGCCTAAACAGGACCGGCTGGTGTATGAACTAATGCACTCTCTGGAATTGGAACTGGAGATCAAAGGCGTAGTGATGACGGCCACGGTCGTCGAAGCGACATTCGCTCCACCACGATTGGTCAGGTTTTCTCCCTGGAGGAAGACACTTCGTTCATTAGTTTGGTTGGCCACGTTCAAGGGACATTTGCCAGTCATGAAAGGGATCCGCCACTCTGGCCGTGTACGAGTGGGTCCGATAAATCTCAATGAACTACGGGCCGCAGAACACGATACATTCAAGATGATACAACGGGAGGCCCTCACCCGGGATCTCGAAAGGGCGGAAGAAGCGGGACCAATCGGCAAAAGAATGCCATCTCTTAAGGGTAACTTGAATAACTTAAACAGCAAACTCAATAGTGGACTACAACCGGTAGATGATAGGGTGACAAAATCCCACCTGAGCATTGACACGGAATACCCCATATTGCTGCCGGCTCGACAAAATGTGATAAAGCAAATGGTTCAAAACATCCACAGCGTAGCAGGGTACGCCGGGTGTAACAGCCGGTCGTGGAAAATCCCCCTTTTTCCCTCGCGGTTCAGTGTTTTTTTTCCCAACATCACTCATTTCTATACACTATTGACTTGTCTTTACGAACTGGTTGTTTCTATGGACCAATTGTTGTTTGTTCGCTCCCAGAGCGCTACTTTGGCACATCCTTGTTCAGGACCTGCGTGACGCACGTGCTGTCTGCTCACACGCTGCTATTCGGTTTCTCGTTGTTGAGTCCTTGTGATCGTATTGTTGAGGTTTGTATATTTTCGATGTCATTGTTCGTGTAATAATCTAGTATCGTAGAATATCGCGGATAATCATCTTTTGATTTCGGGATCCGTTGCGAATTTAGCTACGCATTGCTCAAACGTTCGTTACAATACTCAATAGATAAATTTGGAACGAGGAAAAACACGCAAAATGCCAAGAAAAGGAAAAAAACACTGGAATCCGGACAGGAAGTAACACGGCAAGTCTCTGGGGAGGTTCTGGGTACATTTGATTCGTTAGTTAATGTTAGATCGTCTAGTCCTGTCAGTGCTAGTTCATGTGTTAATGAGAGCAATGTGGATCGTAAGGATGTTGATCTATATTGGCTGAGAATACTAGACCTAGAACGACAGTTACTATCGGCTAGACTACAGGCACAGGAAGCCGAAAAGAAATGTACACAAAAAGAGCGAGAGCACGAGACCAGCGACTTCGACACTTCCGGTAGATTAGGGTGCAATAAGATAGGGAACCCCACGCCGGTCGCCGACTACAAACCACCATCGATCGATTTGCCAAGAGTGGAGCTAGCGATTTTCGACGGGCGATCAGAACACTACCGCAAGTCTGTCAAGCAGTTCGAGACGTTCGTCGAAAATAAGGTAACCGACCCTGGGCAAAGGCTTCTCTACCTTACTCACTACTGTCGAGGCCGAGCACCAGAAGCTATCGACGGGTGTACCGTGCTCGACCGGAACAAGGCTACTCAAGAGAAAGGAAGATTCTAAGAGACTTGTTTGGCCAACCGTTCAAAGTAGCCCGTAAACTAATAGAGGGCGTGATGGTAGAAGCAAAGAGAACCAAGGGAGATGTCTACTCAATGGCCGACCTGGTGATTAAGATGCAAAACTGCTCAATGGCCCTCGACCATTTAGGTTACAGGGCTGACCTAGATGCATTGCATACTTCGGAAAACATAGTCCGTCACCTTCCTCCCGAACTACAGGGTCGGTGGGCGGAAGAAGCAGAACGGATAAGCCCAAGCGACAGGGAAGCTAACTTCGAAGACCTGGCCGAATACTTGGACAGGCAAACCAAGAAAGCTGACAGCAGGTTCGGCCGACTTATCCGGGGCAGCAACCGGGCAAACAAGCCCAGTACTAGCCAGGCTCAAACCCCTGCACGGGAACATACAAAATATCAACCGTGGACCAATACACACGCCATTTCACGCGATGCCACGGCGCAACCAAATTGCAGATCCTGTGGTATTAGCCATGGACTACCAGAATGCCCCAAGTTCGGCAACGCCACAATAGACGAACGGTGGGGAATGGCGAGGATTGCAGGAGCGTGTCTTATTTGTCCCAACACCACGCACCGGGCGGCAGCCTGTAGGACAAGGTGTAACGAACGAATACTGAAAATCCTTCTAAATGTTCAACGTGCTTTGTGAATTTGACTATATTTAACATTATCTTGGAAAGCTCGCTCATACACCACACATTTCCACGTTTGTTTATCCATGTGAGACATTTGAATTTGGCCTTGAACCGTTTCTGACTGTCGTGCTTGAGCCACGGGGCTTTGGACCTTTGGGTTTTACTGTGAAGTCTATTTGGCCGCATACTTGAGGTTCGTATATATTTGTATCCTTTGTGCATTTCAATTTAGTACCGTAGAAACTACGAATCAATCTTGTTCTGGTTTTGGGATTCGTTTGAATTGGCTACGCGTTGCTCGATTTGCGAGATTCGACTTACAGTACTCAAGTTGAACCTGGACAAGAAAACTCATTGGAAATGCCCAGACGAGGAAGCAAGGACATTTTGAGACAACAGGAAATAACTCGGCAAGTCTCTGGGGATGGTTCGGGTGTTATTGATTCTCTAGATAATACTAAGTTTACTAGCTCTGTCAGTGCCAGGTCATATATTTCTAACCGCGATGCGTTTGACGATATTAGTACTTATAGAATGAGAGTAATAGAATTAGAAAACGAGCTGCGGTTAGCCAGAAAGGAAGCAGAGCCCCTTACACAAGGAACTGGTCTCAGAGAGCCAGCAAAGAGTCCACGTAGTTCACAATGTCAACATCGAAAAGGCACTGTGATCGACGAATATAAACCCTTGAGACAGCCTGAAACTACCGAGGTTTTGGCTCTTGACCTGCCGAGAGTGGAGCTGTCCCACTTCGACGGGCACCCCGAGCAATACTGTATATTCATGAAACAGTTCGAAAATTTTGTTGAGTGCAAAGTTGCAGATCCTGGTCAAAGGTTTTTGTATTTATTACATTACTGTCGTGGGAGAGCCAAAGGTGCTATCGAAGGCTGCGCGATGCTTGATCCACCGATGGGGTACATCAGGGCGCGCAGAATCCTGAAAGATTTGTTTGGACAACCATTCAAGGTGGCTAGAAGCCTAATTGATAGTGTTTTATTGGAGGCGAAAAGGACTGAGGGCAAGGCTGAATCACTGTCGAGTTTGGTGATAAAAATGCAGAATTGCAGTATAGCACTGGAGCACTTAGGATACCAGTCTGATCTGAATGCATTGCACACACAGGAATGCATTGTCCGATGTCTATCTATTGATTTACAGAGCCGATGGGCAGAGGAAGCTGAAAAAATAAATATGCTTGAGCGGGAATCTACGTTCAACGATTTGACGGAGTTCATAGGTCGTCAATCCCGTATCGCCAACAGCCGATTTGGACAAATCGTACGCGAAAGTTACAGACTGGCGCGAAGGGAACCAACATCTCGAACTGTGGAGAAGGACTGTAACCAAACCCAGTCTTTGGCTAACATGCACATGATAAGTCAAGAACCCGAGAGGTCAGCTGAATGCAAGCTATGCAACTCCCTGCATCGGTTACCAGATTGTCCGACCTTTCATGGAATGAGTGTACCCGATCGGTGGTGCGCGGTAAAAAGGATTGGCTCATGCTTTATGTGTTTGAACAACTCTCATCGAGCCTCTGAATGCAGCTTAAGAGTGAAATGCAACCAAGACGGATGCTTGGGTAATCATCACTGGTTACTGCATGGCCTTCTCAACAATAGACCTATTCAGCCAGATGAACCCAAAATTGTCTGTTCAACGGGACATGATGATTTCAAACCGGCAAGATTAGGCATCGTACCTGTCGGTATCGTGACACCTAAAGGACTGAGGAGGGTCAATGCATTTTTGGACACGGGGTCGGATACCTCGCTGATTACTCGCGAGCTTGTAGAAAGCTGTGAACTAGTAGGCGAGCCTACCTCGCTCACTATCAGCACGATTGCAGGGGGTCATGTTAGCAATTCTAAGAGGCTGACCCTGCAGTTAACGTCTTTATCTGATGAGGGGACCGTAGAAATTCCGGAAGCTTTTGCAATAGACAGCTTGCCAATGAGACCAGTCGACTCTGTTAGATCGATCGCCAAGAGATGGTCCCATCTCAGGGACATAGAGTTCGAAGAAGTTTCTAGCCCCCACGTCGACATACTAATTGGATGCAATGTACCAGAGGCTCACTGGGTGCTTGAACAGAGCATAAGCAATCGAAAAGAACCATTCGCTACGCGAACGATACTAGGCTGGACACTTCTCGGACCCCTGACGAGCGAACTTCAACAATCGGCATCAATAAATTGCTCAAATGTTGCTGAGAGAAGTGCCTCTGTAGAACACGATCAGCCTTTCGATATTGAATCCAACGGTCCATCTCAGGAAAGCGAAGTTCACTCAAAGGATCAGTCGGCGCTTTCGATGGCGAATTCAAAGACGGGACTTCACAGTGGGCAACATGAAGTTGCTATACCCGAGAGACCACCGTCAAGTCACTTATTGAGAAAAGGAGAAGTTGCCCGGAGGCTTTTGAAATATCTCAAAAAAGGACACCAGCAGGTCACCCAAAGCAGCTTGAAATTTGCCGACCCAGTGACAGTGTACGGTACCTGG
Source organism: Fasciola hepatica (assembly GCA_948099385.1). NCBI lineage: Eukaryota > Metazoa > Platyhelminthes > Trematoda > Plagiorchiida > Fasciolidae > Fasciola > Fasciola hepatica. The sequence goes on along the minus strand of CANUEZ040000027.1, from coordinate 4,901,310 downwards.
GTGGAACTGCATGGCCGGCGGCGAAACAAAGTACCCTTTGCCAAAACAAAAATTGCTGAGCTGAAGTCAGTATCCCTAAACGAGCTCAAAACGACTGCACCGGTATTGGGTTTTAAGGTAGCACGAATGCTAAAAGAGAACTGCACCACCGCCGAACTGAGCCTTGCCTATTGGACAGATCCTACAGTTGTGTTACATTACAGGAAACGGAAGAAACGAAGAACGTGTTCGAGACATCAGAGAGTTAATCCACTCGTAGCAGGAAACAGCGAGGAAAATGTTGATGATTCGAGCTCGAAACCACATACAAAAGACAAAGTAGCTCGCAGATCGCCTCGCTCCGAGTTACTCAGCACTTTATTGCATTTCATGCCCTACAACTAAACAACTGGACCCATTTTTTCTGAAAGGTTGCAAATGTACTTAGTTCCAGTTTCTATCTAGCGTGCACATAGGTGGAGAGGAGAAATTCACCAGTATTTCACTTGAACAGTTCAGGTGAGGCATACTAGCTGCGAGCACATTGTGAAACTATTATTATCTTTAAAGAAGAACATTTATTTACATTTTATACAATATTGATTGTCACATATTTTGTGCACAGAAAAACTTTGAAATACTCTGATAGATGCAAGTATTCGATCAATCTCCGTGTTCATGTGTATTTCGATACTGTCCGCCGTACACTTGTTTTCGAAATTTATTCATAATCAGAAACCGGTTTTCATTTCTTTCGGAAGATTTGGTGCGTTAATTTTATGTAATTCCACTGGTTCGTGACCTGTCAATTTTACGCGATATCTCATTAGGCGTTGCACCTGCGTTCAACTTCTGCGCTCATGCTTGTAAACAAAATTAGTCTAACCAGTTGCTGCAATGGGTTACTGCTTGTGATGCTTAGACTTATTTCGTGCGGCGAAACACTTCACTCTGCGAAGCCTTCATCTTCATCGTGCGTCTGACTATATGCGCCGGTTTCCTGATGAATATGTCAATCTCAAGTTGTGCAGCGGGATTTGGAATTGATTCCTTATGGATTGTGCGATGATGACTACGGCAAAAACCTGTTTCACGTTCAGATAACACAGGAAGTTAGTATCCACAGGCACTGACAATAAGTTAAAGGTAGATAGGGTGAGAATCATGACCCCTTCCTGAACCTTAGACAACCATTTTCGCGGAAGGATTTTGGCCGGCGGTGTAACGAACGAATACTGAAAATCCTTCTAAATGTTCAACGTGCTTTGTGAATTTGACTATATTTAACATTATCTTGGAAAGCTCGCTCATACACCACACATTTCCACGTTTGTTTATCCATGTGAGACATTTGAATTTGGCCTTGAACCGTTTCTGACTGTCGTGCTTGAGCCACGGGGCTTTGGACCTTTGGGTTTTACTGTGAAGTCTATTTGGCCGCATACTTGAGGTTCGTATATATTTGTATCCTTTGTGCATCTCAATTTAGTACCGTAGAAACTACGAATCAATCTTGTTCTGGTTTTGGGATTCGTTTGAATTGGCTACGCGTTGCTCGATTTGCGAGATTCGACTTACAGTACTCAAGTTGAACCTGGACAAGAAAACTCATTGGAAATGCCCAGACGAGGAAGCAAGGACATTTTGAGACAACAGGAAATAACTCGGCAAGTCTCTGGGGATGGTTCGGGTGTTATTGATTCTCTAGATAATACTAAGTTTACTAGCTCTGTCAGTGCCAGGTCATATATTTCTAACCGCGATGCGTTTGACGATATTAGTACTTATAGAATGAGAGTAATAGAATTAGAAAACGAGCTGCGGTTAGCCAGAAAGGAAGCAGAGCCCCTTACACAAGGAACTGGTCTCAGAGAGCCAGCAAAGAGTCCACGTAGTTCACAATGTCAACATCGAAAAGGCACTGTGATCGACGAATATAAACCCTTGAGACAGCCTGAAACTACCGAGGTTTTGGCTCTTGACCTGCCGAGAGTGGAGCTGTCCCACTTCGACGGGCACCCCGAGCAATACTGTATATTCATGAAACAGTTCGAAAATTTTGTTGAGTGCAAAGTTGCAGATCCTGGTCAAAGGTTTTTGTATTTATTACATTACTGTCGTGGGAGAGCCAAAGGTGCTATCGAAGGCTGCGCGATGCTTGATCCACCGATGGGGTACATCAGGGCGCGCAGAATCCTGAAAGATTTGTTTGGACAACCATTCAAGGTGGCTAGAAGCCTAATTGATAGTGTTTTATTGGAGGCGAAAAGGACTGAGGGCAAGGCTGAATCACTGTCGAGTTTGGTGATAAAAATGCAGAATTGCAGTATAGCACTGGAGCACTTAGGATACCAGTCTGATCTGAATGCATTGCACACACAGGAATGCATTGTCCGATGTCTATCTATTGATTTACAGAGCCGATGGGCAGAGGAAGCTGAAAAAATAAATATGCTTGAGCGGGAATCTACGTTCAACGATTTGACGGAGTTCATAGGTCGTCAATCCCGTATCGCCAACAGCCGATTTGGACAAATCGTACGCGAAAGTTACAGACTGGCGCGAAGGGAACCAACATCTCGAACTGTGGAGAAGGACTGTAACCAAACCCAGTCTTTGGCTAACATGCACATGATAAGTCAAGAACCCGAGAGGTCAGCTGAATGCAAGCTATGCAACTCCCTGCATCGGTTACCAGATTGTCCGACCTTTCATGGAATGAGTGTACCCGATCGGTGGTGCGCGGTAAAAAGGATTGGCTCATGCTTTATGTGTTTGAACAACTCTCATCGAGCCTCTGAATGCAGCTTAAGAGTGAAATGCAACCAAGACGGATGCTTGGGTAATCATCACTGGTTACTGCATGGCCTTCTCAACAATAGACCTATTCAGCCAGATGAACCCAAAATTGTCTGTTCAACGGGACATGATGATTTCAAACCGGCAAGATTAGGCATCGTACCTGTCGGTATCGTGACACCTAAAGGACTGAGGAGGGTCAATGCATTTTTGGACACGGGGTCGGATACCTCGCTGATTACTCGCGAGCTTGTAGAAAGCTGTGAACTAGTAGGCGAGCCTACCTCGCTCACTATCAGCACGATTGCAGGGGGTCATGTTAGCAATTCTAAGAGGCTGACCCTGCAGTTAACGTCTTTATCTGATGAGGGGACCGTAGAAATTCCGGAAGCTTTTGCAATAGACAGCTTGCCAATGAGACCAGTCGACTCTGTTAGATCGATCGCCAAGAGATGGTCCCATCTCAGGGACATAGAGTTCGAAGAAGTTTCTAGCCCCCACGTCGACATACTAATTGGATGCAATGTACCAGAGGCTCACTGGGTGCTTGAACAGAGCATAAGCAATCGAAAAGAACCATTCGCTACGCGAACGATACTAGGCTGGACACTTCTCGGACCCCTGACGAGCGAACTTCAACAATCGGCATCAATAAATTGCTCAAATGTTGCTGAGAGAAGTGCCTCTGTAGAACACGATCAGCCTTTCGATATTGAATCCAACGGTCCATCTCAGGAAAGCGAAGTTCACTCAAAGGATCAGTCGGCGCTTTCGATGGCGAATTCAAAGACGGGACTTCACAGTGGGCAACATGAAGTTGCTATACCCGAGAGACCACCGTCAAGTCACTTATTGAGAAAAGGAGAAGTTGCCCGGAGGCTTTTGAAATATCTCAAAAAAGGACACCAGCAGGTCACCCAAAGCAGCTTGAAATTTGCCGACCCAGTGACAGTGTACGGTACCTGGGTGGAACTGCATGGCCGGCGGCGAAACAAAGTACCCTTTGCCAAAACAAAAATTGCTGAGCTGAAGTCAGTATCCCTAAACGAGCTCAAAACGACTGCACCGGTATTGGGTTTTAAGGTAGCACGAATGCTAAAAGAGAACTGCACCACCGCCGAACTGAGCCTTGCCTATTGGACAGATCCTACAGTTGTGTTACATTACAGGAAACGGAAGAAACGAAGAACGTGTTCGAGACATCAGAGAGTTAATCCACTCGTAGCAGGAAACAGCGAGGAAAATGTTGATGATTCGAGCTCGAAACCACATACAAAAGACAAAGTAGCTCGCAGATCGCCTCGCTCCGAGTTACTCAGCACTTTATTGCATTTCATGCCCTACAACTAAACAACTGGACCCATTTTTTCTGAAAGGTTGCAAATGTACTTAGTTCCAGTTTCTATCTAGCGTGCACATAGGTGGAGAGGAGAAATTCACCAGTATTTCACTTGAACAGTTCAGGTGAGGCATACTAGCTGCGAGCACATTGTGAAACTATTATTATCTTTAAAGAAGAACATTTATTTACATTTTATACAATATTGATTGTCACATATTTTGTGCACAGAAAAACTTTGAAATACTCTGATAGATGCAAGTATTCGATCAATCTCCGTGTTCATGTGTATTTCGATACTGTCCGCCGTACACTTGTTTTCGAAATTTATTCATAATCAGAAACCGGTTTTCATTTCTTTCGGAAGATTTGGTGCGTTAATTTTATGTAATTCCACTGGTTCGTGACCTGTCAATTTTACGCGATATCTCATTAGGCGTTGCACCTGCGTTCAACTTCTGCGCTCATGCTTGTAAACAAAATTAGTCTAACCAGTTGCTGCAATGGGTTACTGCTTGTGATGCTTAGACTTATTTCGTGCGGCGAAACACTTCACTCTGCGAAGCCTTCATCTTCATCGTGCGTCTGACTATATGCGCCGGTTTCCTGATGAATATGTCAATCTCAAGTTGTGCAGCGGGATTTGGAATTGATTCCTTATGGATTGTGCGATGATGACTACGGCAAAAACCTGTTTCACGTTCAGATAACACAGGAAGTTAGTATCCACAGGCACTGACAATAAGTTAAAGGTAGATAGGGTGAGAATCATGACCCCTTCCTGAACCTTAGACAACCATTTTCGCGGAAGGATTTTGGCCGGCGGTGTAACGAACGAATACTGAAAATCCTTCTAAATGTTCAACGTGCTTTGTGAATTTGACTATATTTAACATTATCTTGGAAAGCTCGCTCATACACCACACATTTCCACGTTTGTTTATCCATGTGAGACATTTGAATTTGGCCTTGAACCGTTTCTGACTGTCGTGCTTGAGCCACGGGGCTTTGGACCTTTGGGTTTTACTGTGAAGTCTATTTGGCCGCATACTTGAGGTTCGTATATATTTGTATCCTTTGTGCATTTCAATTTAGTACCGTAGAAACTACGAATCAATCTTGTTCTGGTTTTGGGATTCGTTTGAATTGGCTACGCGTTGCTCGATTTGCGAGATTCGACTTACACAAGGAACCGATGTGGTTACGAGGGCTGCACGGGCAGACTTCATCGATTGCTGCACCAGGCGAGAGTAACCTTACCCGAGACGAGTACCGAGCCCAGTGTTATTTTTTCAACGTCGCGGTCTGCCAGTAAACCGGTACGTTTAGGCGTAGTGGCCGTGGGAGTAGTGACTCCGACTGGGGTGGTCAAAGCGTTGGTTTTCGTCGACAGTGGATTCGACACTACTCTAGTGAAAGAGCGGTTTGCCGACAAAAACCAACTCGCTAAAGGTGCGACGTCCTTGGCAGTGAGCACGGTGGGCGGAACACAGGTAAAGACTGCCGGTATGTTAAGGCTGCAGCTCATCTCTCTAGACACTAACGAGGAAATTGAACCAACGGAGGCATTCACGTTAGCCGATCTACCCATGCGAGCACCAAGGTCGGTGAACGCAATCTTGACTACGTGGCCCCACCTGCAGGATGTAACCGTTGTAGACTGGGAAGATGATGAAGTGGATCTCCTCATCGGCCGCGACGTGCCAGAGGTGCATTGGGTGCTTGACCAGAGAGTGGGCGACCGCCAGGCACCTTATGCCGTACGCACGGCTCTGGGATGGATATTATGCGATCCAGTAGCGGTACGTGGTTCCGTGAGTTACTTATCCGCCGAAACGGACAGCATTGAGTTCCATTTGCAGCGGCTGTATGAAAAGGAGTTTCATGACATTGGAGACGAAAGACCATCATTGGCTCAAGAGGATCGCTTCGCTCTACAAACGGTGCGGCAAGGCACTAGAGGCCTCAAAAAACAGTTCGAGGTTCCCTTTCCATGGCACACATCTGTCGACACTTGGACTGACAACAGAAATTATGTTCTCCAACGACTACTGCTACTAAAACACTTCTTCGTTCGAGACCGGAATCTGTGGGAACAATACGCGGATTTGATGAAGCGAAAAGAAGCCCTCGGTTACGTTGAAAAGGTGCCTGCCAACACCGACAGCAAAAGGGGTATCTGGTATCTGCCTCACCACCCGGTTATCAACCCCGAGAAACCCAAAATGCTGCGGGTGGTCTTCGACTGTGCGGCCAGGTTCCAGGGCAAGTCGGTAAACGATCGCTTACTACAAGGGCCAGACTGGACCACACCACTGCTCGACGTTTTGTGCCGTTTCAGAGTGGGTAAAGTGGCCTTCTCCGCCGACATTAGGGAAATGTTTCATCAGGTGAAGATTCCAGTAGGAGAGCGAGATGCGTTGCGTTTCCTGTGGTGGGAAGAGAGCGACCGGGACAACGCAGTGGTGAACTATAGGATGACCGTCCACCCCTTCGGAGCCATATCGTCACCATTCTGTGCGAACTACGCCCTCCGAGAATCAGCGAACAAACATGGCGATCTAGTACATCGGACGGTGGTAGATAGCGTCAGCAGGAACGTCTACGTTGACGACTACCTTGGGTCATTCGATAATGTGGAATCAGCTCTAGCGCAATTCAGGGGTCTGACGAGATTGCTGGAAGAGGGCGGCTTCCATCTAACTAGATGGATGTCGAACGCTTCAGAAGTGCTGAAGGTCACCCCGTATCACAAAAGGCCGAAAGGGTAAGAGATTTGGACGGCTCTCCACCTCCTATCGAGCGCACTTTAGGAATACAATGGGACGCGGGAACGGACGATTTTGTTTTCGAACTAAACGTTCCCGAGCTGCCAATAACCAGTTGTGGCATACTATCTGCCGTCTCAAGTTTGTTCGACCCGCTCGGTTTCGTCTCACCATGGCTGCTACCCGGAAAGATCTTGCTGCAGCGGCTGTGCCGTAAGAAAGTTGATTGGGACCAGTCACTGGATCGAGAAGACCGGTTGGACTGGGAAGAATTTTCGATCACCTTGAAGAAATTAGAGGACATAAGGATTCCACGATATTTGACCTCTGGCCATACGACGCGGACTGGAGAACTACATGCTTTTTCCGATGCATCCGAAGTCGGTTATGGAGCTGTGGTGTACGGACGATGGTGCGCAGGAGATGGACAATATACCACGAGGATCCTGTTCGCCAAAGCCCGCGTTGCTCCACTGAAGTCGGTCTCGATCCCACGCCTTGAACTCAGCGCAGCCGTGTTGGCAATCAGGGCGGTGCAAGCTGTAAAGAGATGTGTTGACTTCTCCATTCGGTCGGTGAGCTTCTGGACGGACTCAACGATAGTACTTTACTACATTAACAACGTCCGTAGCCGGTTTGGTACTTTCGTTGCTAACCGGCTCACGATTATCCACGATGAATCAGCCACGAACCAGTGGAGTCATGTCAGGTCTGACAATAATCCGGCCGACCTGTGCTCCCGAAGTGCGACCAATTCCAGGCAACTGGACACGTGGACGAGAAGGCCAAACTTCCTGCACTTGCCCAAACAGGACTGGCCCGTGTTCAAATTAAAACCTCCTACGGAAGTGAAACTGGAAATCAAAGGCGTAGTGATAGCGGCCAACGTCGTCGAAGCGACATCCGTTCTATCGCGACTGGTCAGGTTTTCTTCCTCGATGAAGACGCTTCGTTCACTGATTTGGTTAACCAAGTTCAAGAGAAATTTACTATTCGTGAAAGGGCTACGGCCCTCAGGCCGGATACGGGTCGGCCCGATAGGTCTCGATGAGCTACAAGCGGCAGAATGCGATACAACGCGAGGCTTTCGCCCGAGAACTTGAGAGGGCGGAAGAAGTGGGGCCGACCAATAAAGACATGCCATCTCCAAGAGGCGAATTGAAGCGTTCAAACCCCAAACTCATCGACGGACTGCTGCGGGTGGACAGTAGGCTGACCAACGCCCACCTGAGCTTCAACACAAAGTATCCTATACTGCTGCCTGCGAGACAACCTGTAGTAGAGCTAATGATTCAACACGTCCACGCCGTGGAGGGACATGCCGGGGAAAGTCACGTGACAAGCGACATCCGAAAGCGCCTTTGGTTTTTGAGAGGACAAGAGACTGTAAAACGCGTAATCCGACGGTGTGTGCAATGCAGGAGACGCAATGCCACAGCAGGCAAACAACTCATGGCCCCACTACCAGAATGCAGGGTGACTACGGGCTGGTGGCCGTTCAGTGACACCGGGTTGGACTATTTCGGGCCCTTGTGGATCAAGTGCGGGAAAAGAGTAGAAAAGCGATACGGATGTATCATGACGTGCATGAAGTCACGTGCGGTACACCTAGAAGTCGCACATTCGATGACGACCGATTCTTTCCTACAGGCCTTGCAAAGATTTATCAACCGACGAGGCGCACCGGCCGATATATACTCAGATAATGGGTCGAACTTTGTGGGCGCTCACCGGGAATTGCAGCGTTGGCACAAAAACATGAACAGTGACAAACTGCAGAATTGAATCGTGGCCTATGGCATACGATGGCACTTCAACCCCCCACAGGCCAGCCACCGAGGCGGCGTATGGGAACGCATGATCCGGTCCTCTAGACGGACATTGCTGTCAATCGTGGAGCAGCAGCCGCCCGACGACGAGACGTTGAACACCTCGATGACTGAGGTGGAGAGAATCCTGAACAACCGCCCCCTGGTTCCAGTAACCAACGGCAACCCCACCCTTCTGGCACTCACCCCGAATGACTTACCGATGTTAAGGTCGATCAACGGTTTCCAATAAACGATAAACCTTCGCGGGAGCTACCTCCGTTGATGGAAGCAAGCCAACTATCTTGCCAAGGTTTTTAAAGGTGATGGCTGAGGGAGTACCCGCCGGCTCTGGAAGCTCGACAGATGTGGCTGATCAAAACAGGACCATTCAGGGTTGGGAATATATTGATGATCGCAGACGAACACGGGCATTTCAGCACCCGGCCTTTGGGCGTGGTTATGGAAGTCATCGAAAGCTCTGACGAAATGATAAGAACTGTAGGGGTGAAGACCGCTAACGGAACGCTAATCCGCGACGTACTCAGTATTAGCCTCCTCCAGAGTGAAGACGGAGAAGCCGATAACAAGGAAACCCAGTAGACCATTCCTCAATCGTCTTCGAAATGGTTAAAGGAACCTCCCATGTGTGCTGGCTTTTACGACATACTAACGTATTGAGGCATATACACCCTGAGGCATACACACTAACATGATACACGTTTATACTTCATGACCGCCATCAAACACGTTGCATTCTCACCGTTCTTCGTTGACCTTACAGGAGGCCTTTCACATATGTGGTAGTAGTTGTGATTCTATCATACACTCACATAAACGCTCACACAAGCACACGCAGCCTAGGCACAACGGCTCTCCTGAGGACAGCACCTAGGTTTCTCCTTCAGGCCCGCCATCGATCAGCCGTTCTCATAGACGACGCAGATTAACCTCGCGTCGGTGTGGCCACCGGATCAGGCGCGATGGTGAGTAGAAAGTCGACGACAAGGTTTTAGGTACGCGCACTGTCAGCAGGGTCTAGGTAGGTGGGAAAAATCAGTACCCTTATTCCAAACCTTTGAGTCTGCTAGGATTCGGGAGGATTTTGGTGGGCGGTATAACGACCGATCTTGGAAAATCCCCCAAAAAGCAATGAAGTTCCATGTTTCCTTCACATCATTCACCTATTCGTACTACTGAATAGTTCTAGGCACTGTACTTTTTTATGAACAAACGTTTGTTTGTCCGCTTCCAGCGCGCCTCTCTATCCTATCCTCATTCTGGACCTGCGTGACGCACGTGCTCCTTTCTCGTGCGCCGCAATTCGGTTCTCGTTTTCTGAGTCCCTGTGATCGCATAATTGAGGTTTGTGTCTCCTTCGTGTCATGGTTCATTCAATAACCTAGTATCGCAGAATTTCACGGATAATCGCGTTCTGGTTTCGGGACCAGCTGCGAATTTGCCTACGTATTGCTCAATGGTGTCATACACTCTCTAGTACAGACACCCTACTGCTTTGTGTAGTCTATCGCCCTCTCACACTTAATTCTACCGATGGCCTAGGTCTCAAAGACTTATTAGGCTCCTTGAAAGGCTAAACAGACTTCGTCCATCTGTTAGTCATTGGTGACTCCAACTCACCCAGCACCGACTGGCACAGAACTGGTGCCCCTGATATCACCTTTGGTAAGCCACTCCCAGATCTCGTACTCGAGAACTCATGGGTCTGAACGCAAGAGATCAGACCGGATATTGCACTGTACATGCCTCGTCCCTAATAGATCTAGTCACCACCACTGAATGGTTCTGAATAGTAGTGTTACACTACTTGCCACTTCTCGGTAAAAGTGATGATACTGCCGCTGGGTTCGATTATATTGTGAAGTGACCTCCTCTTCCCTCAGAAACCAAAACCTTTGAGATCCTTCAAAGGGACTGATTTCGACCAAATCAGTGCATTTCTTCGCTCCCAGCAAAACCCAGGTGACCTGGGTAACTCTGCTGATGAGACGGCTGAGAATCTAAGGGAGTTGATCTCGTTAGCTGGTGGACTATTTATCCCCAGAATTCGCTTTCCGCAGACCAGTAAGCGGTCCCTTCCGCGATCTATTAGGCGCATTCTAGACGAACGCGCGCGCCTCTTGGCTAGATATTAAGCCACAGATCTCGCAGCGATGCAGAAAATCTCAAGGTTATCCACCTAAAATGCAAATACAAGATCAGGTCCTATAAAAATGCGACCCAACGAAAGGCGCTTGCCCGAAAACGGACCAATAAGGCATTTTATCTTCCAGTACATGGACCGTCTAAAAGGCCACTTTCTCTCAAGCATTGTGCCGGATCACTGAATACTTCCCCCAAACAAGTAGCCGAGGCTTTCAGCTCCCACTTTCTTACAGTTTTTAGCTCCACACCGATTTCTTTCCACTCAGCCATGCACCCCATATCTTTGTTCACTATCCCTAGTCATATCACTATTCCCATTGGCGCAGTTGCTCCATGGGTCCTGACTCAATCCACCCCAGCATCCTCATGGAAACGGCGGACACATTAGCTGCTCCTTATGCATCTCTTTTTCAGCGGTGTGTTTACGAAGGTGTTTTCCCCAGAAATTGGAAAAAAGCAGTCATCGCACCCAGCTATAAGAAGGGTAGTAGACACCTTGCTTCTAATTACAGGCCAATAAGTCTAATCAGCATCACCAGCAAAATTTTCAAGCAAATTCTTAGGAGTGTGGTTCTTTCTCAAATGCATCGAAGTAGGATCTCTTCCTCGTCCCAACACGGATTCCTTCCCGGCAGATCAAGCATCACCAATATGTTTACTGTCATGGATAGTCTGGCGAAGGCCTTCAATGATGGCCGGCTCTTACACGCTCTGTTCATCGATTTTGCTAAGGCCTTCAACAAGGCCCCCCATGCCCCTCTTCTTCATAAGCTGCAAACATAAGGGATAACAGACCGTGTGATAGACGTTTTACGCAGCTTTCTTACCGGCCGCACTCTAGTGGTTAAGGTGGGGAATGCTTTGTCCCAACCTTCCCCGGTAACATATGAGGTCTCATAAGGATCGTTCTTAGGTCCGCTTCCGTTCTCGATCTACATAAGTGATCCTACGACAGCCCTTCCTGTGAACTTTGCCACTCATCCAGACGATGTAACTCTCTGGAGTTCGAGCGTTGAAAACCTACGAATTGCAGTGGATGAAACAAGACGCTGGTCCCAGGATCGGAGCCTCCCAGGTAACGATGAAAAATGCATGAAAGAGTCCTTCGGCAAGGAGGCTGGTCGCAGTTCTCCATTACCGGGGCAACCAGACCGCTAAGGGTTGACCGACACAAGATGCTTGGTTCCTGGTTATATTGTAACCTGTCCTCCTCCCGTCATGACCAACTTGCGAGCAAGTCTGCCTTTCGAGTCCTAAATATGATTTGAAGGTCCTTCCCACGCATATACAGGGGTGGTTTCCCCATAATTTCCGGCACGTATAACCGTCCTCTACTGGAGTACGAAAGCCAGATGGTGCACTCTGGTCTCGTCCGAGATCGTGAGATCTGTGAAAGGGTTCAGAGGGCTTCCACCAGAGCAGTATAGGGTCCGTCCCACCAACCTTGCCCTTCCGCTTCCCACTTCTCAAGCTCCATCCTCTTGACTTAAGACGGGTAAGAGGTGATCCGTTTTTGATGTCCCACCTTTCTGAATCATGTGAACGCGATTGTTTCTTCTCCGTCTGTCCAGCCTCTTCTCTCCGTGGTCATAACAGAAAGGTTTTTACCTTGAGAACATATACATCTCCACAACCTAGCCTTTTTAGCTACACGGTTATTACTCTGTGGAAAGCTCTGCCGGAAGGTGTTTTTCTCTCGCAGAACAAAGCTGTCTTCAATAAAATGGTAGGCCTCTACTTTGGCCTCTCCCAGTAATTCCCTTTCCATTAAGAAAGAGACATAGATGCCGTTCGTTGAATTTCCATTCTTCTATATGTTCATGACTGTCGTGCCCCCACTCCTATTAAGGCACTGTCTATAGTGGGACACTGCACCATTTTATGTATATCTTGTTTTGGTTGCCGCTGCCCCCTCCATTTTCTCCCCTTTCAGCCAGGTGAATCCGAGAGACGATCAAAGATTCCCCCAAGAACCGGAACAACTGGGCTCAAGGCCTCAAACCCGTGTAGTAATTCGAGACTTCAAGACGTCAGCACTACAGAAAACGCAGAAGTCTCGGGCAAAACTGGATACTTGGCCGTATCAACAATGGCATCAGAAATCGGTCACACATAACAAATTCCGATGACTCTTATTCAACCCTGAGCAGATGATCTGACGAATGAACCCGGGCTACCCAAAAACTATGGTTACCAGGCCAGTCATTACCAGTGAATCCTTGTGAAGTGTACCGAACTGAACTGGGCCGAAATGACCTTGAAAACGTTGATCGACTTTGATCATTTGCGCTACGCCGTTTTGTTGCTGCTGGACGGTTGTGGGGTTTGCCGAGCTGATATTATTGCTTTCTTTCGCCGGTATTTTCCTCACAGATTATCCATGAGCCGATAAAGAAGACTGAACTGATGCTTCGTCTCCCAGATCTTTCACCAATCTAAGTGCAAGACACGCTAGCGGTTTTAATCGCTTGCCGATGTACATTTAACTATCTGATGCCCCAACCGAGAAAGACTGTGAACGATAACTGTGTATCATGCTCTCATTCAGAAGTCAGGGTTATCCATAGACCGATTCCTATTGCTGCAGTACCACTTGGTGTTTCTCCGTTTGAATTGGTCGCTCCCCGTATGCCTGTTCGCCCTAAAAGTGATGCCGCTGAGGCGGCACCTTCTACTCACTGGTTCCATGGTAGTATCACTCGCGAGGATACTGAACGTCTTTTGAAACATCAAGGACATAATGGAACCTTCCTCATTCGGTATAGCACATCAACACACAAGTACGTCTTGAGTGTGATCTACAACCACCAGCTGTATCACTACCCCATTGAAGAACTTCCGGATGGTTTCTATCAGGTGAGAAGCCTTCAGATACATGCACTTCAGTCCCTATTTTTATCGCCACGAGGAAGACTGCATGATGAAATAATTCCGGGCAACTCCGCATTGTACGTCTATAGACGATTAGTGCGAAGTATTGTGTACTAAGTACTACGGATATCAGTGATTCAGTTCGGGTTTAGGCAACAGGCTGTTCTGGTTTTCATTGAGCCTAACTGTTTTGTGTTTTTAATAAAACTCGTAAAATACGTTCAAGCGGAGATGTGGAAAATTAGAGTTACAATCGTCAATTAGATTATGAGCATAAGATGGACGTCTGTCGCGCCGTCCCGTCTGTGACTGAGAAGCAACATCATACAAGACCTTACGTGACAGATTCTGTGGTCAAGGGCTTTGTTCATAATCTAGCCGCAATATCAGCTGTTTATTGAATAACCACCCAATCACTCGAGTGGTTCAGAGCGTTCGTTTATCTCCTCGGCGGTCAGTTTCAGTTTAGATTTTATTCAACCACTAACCTCGCACTTCTGTACACTGGTATCGGTTTCTATCTTCCAGCATCGTTAAGTAAAGAGGGAAAAGAATAGAAACAAAGTGAAAAAAACCGAAAGTAAGGTAAGGGCCGGAAACGAGGAAGACAAGATCGAATGCAACTACACCACTGGCTGCGGTACATAGAAATAATACTTAATGTCTCAGACCATTTCGTAGGCGAGTCGCGTGGATCCCAGCATCGAAGTCTAACATGTCCTATTTGACCAAGTCATCTGATCAAGGTTTTCATAGCTCTTTACCATGCCATGAACTGACCACCTCGACGTACCTTTCAACCATCACCTGCCTCGCAGAACAGCGCATACCGAGGCAGTCTGCCGGTGGGTATGTTTAACACATGTCCCAGCCACCTTAATCTGTTTAGATTCTGTACTAGATCCAGGGACTAACATCCGGTTCCCAGCACCTTACGTCTAACCTCAGCATTACTGGTACGGCGTTCCCACTATACTTGGGAAGTGCTACTGAGACATCGGTGTTCAAACGCCGACAGTCTTCGTCTATCTCCTACCCTTAACTGCCACGGTTCTGAGCCGTATAAAAAGTGGACCTAACCGCCGCAGTGCACATTCGATCCTTAACAGACAGTGAGATGTGACACCAGCGCCACGGATAACGGAGATTATTTAAAGCCAAACGCGATGACACTTCATGCGAAATCTGCGCACCTGGTGAGATGTCATTGACCAGGTAGCAAAATTTATCCATTTCAGCTAGAGCTTCCTCTGCCAACACAGGGTTTGGTGTTGTGCCAACTCAGGCCTGCAACAGCATTTTACACTGAAGGCGCAAAACGCATTCAGGTCATTGCTTCACTGTTGTCTAGACTATCTAAGAAAGCTTGCAACTTAACTGGATGTTCACTCAGATGAACGAGATCGCCCGCATATTCCAACTCACAGTTTACTTCCTGAGCAAAGATCGATGCTGCCATTCTCACACAAATATAGGGCTATCTCAGACAGTTACAAAATTGAAGAGGATAGACGAAAGAGAGCAACTCTGGCGGACACCATTTCTTGTGGTGAACTCGGGTGAAAGGTCGCCGTAAGCACGAACTCAACTTCGGCTGTTCGCGCACAAGGATTGGAAGAGAAATGAATTTCCATGGCACACCCTTCAATGACAGGCAGAGCCTAAGAACTGTGTGGTCGGCCGAGTCGAACCACACCAAGAAAGACAGAGATTGTGGGCCCACGGAAGATGTCTGTGTTCAAAGATTTGTCGAAGAGTGAACATATAGTCGATACAACCCCAACCAGATCTGAAACCGCGCACACCTCTCACGGGCACGGGATAATCCGTGGAGAATAACACCGTTGAGCAGTTTGGACGCGATACTTACCAAGCCAATTCCTCTGTACTTTTTACAGGAGGACCTGTCACCTTTCTTGTAAGTTGGCACAATTACTGGTTCTTACCGTTCCCTGGGAATCCGTTCACTATCCCAGATTACCCAAAAGAGTTTTGTTAACTCCGAAATCAACACTTCGCCTCGATCCTTGAAAAAGATGGAGACAACCCATCTGTACCCTTTCAAATAACCTATCTCCCGGATAATCTCCATTTCTGATGGGGGAGCGATACCTACTTGCATTGTTTCTTTAGCAGGTATATTCGGGATGTCCACTGTAGACTTGGGCCAACTGAATTGTTTTAAAGTGTTCCGTCCAGCGATCCAGACGACGTCTCTTAGGGTGAACCACTAAGCCGTCGGACTTCTTGACCAACTCACACCAGGCTTCCGTGAACCGGTACCTCTAATGAAACGGAAAAGGTTGCAACCACTGCCAATGGACGCAGCCTTTTCCGTTTCCCTACGTTTCGCAAACCACCACTACTCGTGGTCATTTTTCAGGCTCCTAATCAGTTGACGTATCAGAGATTTACGCACTTCATTGAATGTGACATCCGGAGGAACCGATCTGCGAGCATCCAACAGAACAATTGATGTCGAAGATATCCATCGTTTGAGTGGCCTACTTGAACCAGAGTCCTGGGTGGCATTCTAAGCGGCATAGAAAGCTTTCTTGACCTGTTGCCAGCGTTCATCCGAGTCCTGAATATCCGGCTGCATAGATAATCGTGTAGATAGCTCCGTCTTGGAATCATATCGCTGGTTATCATCTAGAGGCAACTGCGCTGGACGGGTGACTTTTATGTTGGTACGACCACGGACGAGACGTGAACAGAAGTGAGTATGTACCAAGACGTGATATGAGCCCACGGGTATATACCAAAATAAACGACAATCTTCATTTGACCCGCGCCAGTGGTAACCAGTGACAGTATAGTCAATCTGGGTCTAACATTGTGAAGACGAAGAGGGCCGCCATGTGAGTCTATGCCGCTTCCTATGACAGAAGGTCGTGTTCGGCAGAAACAATCTGTGGTCGGGGCAAAGCTAGATGAGACGATCACCGTTATCAGTGCGATCGGCTGGGATAATAAATGGACCTTCGATATGCCTTTCAGAATCTCCCAAACGGCCAACTTGGGTGTTGATATTCCAGCAATGACGACCACATCCGCACGCTTCGAAGCAGCTGAGGCAAATCTTGGTAGAATTTGTTCTTGGCCTCAGGGTAACTGCAGCCAGTGGGCTCGCACACAGACAGGACGAATAAGCATCGACGCTTCAGTTTGTCGCTGTTGACACGCACAGAACCATCTAGTCGGATGGCACACAAACGACTGTTGACTGGAACCCAGTCTAGCAGTGCGCACTTAGCTCTGATGCTCAAAGCAATCCCAAAGTCGGCCTGACCACGAGCACTAAAAACCGGGTCACGCGACACACGAAGAGAGAAGCGAGAGATTGACGCAGTATCTGGGATGCAAAGTGTGCACAGAAGTGTGGTATTGCATGCACGTCTCTAAAACACAGCATACATCTATTTTCAAAGTGTCAAGAATTCTAGCGAGGACAACCTGTTGTCCCATCTGATAGCGTGTGGACGTTAAAGGCAGTCAAGTTGAGTAAAAACTTACGCTTAAGGAATGCACCTGATTTATGCCCAACTCCTGAACTACTGCTTTCTTCATAGCAGCAGTGACCTGTGGCGTTTTGCATAGGCTATAAATTATGGGAAGAAAAATCGGTAGGGCCCCTAACAGAAAAGATACTAGAGGTTTCTGGGCGAATCACACTTCGCGGTTGCCCACACAAGAGGGGTTTTTCTTTGGGAACCCTAACCAGAGCCTTTGACCCAAAAGTCTCACCCACAAAACAGTGGGGCGTTAACCCAGCACGTGAGCTTGACTGAAGAACCCGTTAAGGAACTTTTGGTCTGTCACGTAAGACCTGATTGTTAGAAGCATTCTATCTTGTCTTCGCTGGTGCTTTGTTATCGATCCGCTTGTCGGATTCAGTCCTTAGCCCCATGCACCCAATGGAGCAAGCGGAACGTGGATGGGGCAGCATCCTTTGGAATGGGGGCTACCCAGCTTAGGCAGGCGATAACTGCTCAATGAAGTGCGATGACCTATCCCGTCGTCGAGAGAAACTCCAGGTACCCCACTTCTACGCCAATCTAGTGGAGGTTTTTAGACCAGGAAACTGTTTCTCCGTGTTTATTCGTTGGAGTGTCCTCTCCAGGGGCATAGTGGTTAGAACCAGATGTTACCCTGCGGTCAGTGGTTCGAATCCCCGCCATCACCGGTTACTTTTTTGGTAGACAGTAATCCACTGCCGTCCGGCCCGCTACCACACCTGACCTATCGGGACTTCATGTGGCTCTCTGTCACTACGAGACTCAGGGTCTGGTTTCTTATATCTTGTAGTACAACGGGCCTTTGTGGCTATGGGGCATTACTGTTCCATGGCACTTATGCACAGGCATGTAATAAAAAATAAATTTTATATATATCGTTGTGTATAGCGATTAGTTATCGTATTTGTTTCGATGGAACAATCATGACTTCAGAATGAGAGGATCAAAGACTCAAAATATAGGCTTTATTCGTTCAACAGATTGAGCATATGCGCTGAAATGGAAAATGTGAAAATATAGAAACGTGCTACATGAGTGGACAGTAATAAAAAGCAGTTAGTACACCATATTCTTCTCCGCTGAGTTTTGCGAGTTAGATTGCAGCAGTTACGGATGTTTACACTTCACTATTTCGGAGATTGTGCGGCCGTACTCTTTGCTGTCTATCTGCGACCGATGACTAGTGCGTTATTAGGAATATGTTGACCTAACACTTCTGTGTGAGTGCGGTCATCATCGTCTGTGTGGTGACTAAAGTGGTCAACAGTTGTTAGTTTCCTCCCATCGAGCATAAAGTTCTGAACCGTTGACGTCCAGTCTTGAAACATCACTTGAGAATTTGAAGGTGCAAAGTGCATGACGAACGGAGCTACAGCTCTCGCAAGTCTATCTGGTGCACGTTGAGCATGTTCCATGCATTCGAACAAGCAGACAACGTCGTTCGTGTAATCTAGGTCACAGCTTGTCACTATTTCCTAGTTCGACACCAACATCCTGAAGGTTTCCCAAGAAAAGAAAGCAACCGGTCTACCGCTCTGTATTATTACTTTAGCGATAGTGATGTCAGGAGCGTCACTCTCGACCACGACGAGGGACTTTAGATCTACTGTTGACATTACGGATCTCGACAGTTTGTCTTCCACGGACTTGTAAGACGTTGCAATTTTCCCCGGCAAGGGGAATATTCGATTGTTAACTGAAGGCCAAATTTTATCGGAATAATGTGATATCGATTGTGAATAATACGCGAAGATCCTAATGACGCGCTATTGAGACTTTAAATCTTTGGGACTCGGCAAGTTTTGAAGAGGTTCAAGTCCATCAGGATCAATTTTAATCGACCTGTGCAAAATTTCGCATCCCAGAAGCCTAATCAGATTCACTCCGATTGTGCTCTTGCTGTCGTTAAATGTCAGTCCGTATTTCTCGGCGGCATTGTAGAATCGTGATAGGTTTTTCTGGTGTTGTTCTTCGTTATCACCTCAAGTAGTATTATTGCCCAGGTATACAAAGGTGTCTGAGAGGGATTCCGCATTGATAGTCTGATTGGCGACCTTCTGAAAGCACGAAACACCGTTGGTGACACCAAAAGGAATCCGATGGAACTGAAACAGATTTTCACAGGCTTCAAATGCAGTGAAAGCCTTGTCTTCCTTCCGGATCAATATTTGGCGGTAGGCAGATTTCAAACCTAGAGTACTAAAAACAGCATAGTTTGAGATTTTTTCGACCATTTGATCGGTTTTTAGGAGTACATAGATGTCAAGGAGCGTGAATCGGTTGACTGTCTGGCTGTAATCAACTACCGTTCTGTGTTTCTGCCGTTCGTTAGTAGTGACCAGTACTTGAGCGCGCCAGGGTAAGTTGGACGATTCTGTGACTTGCTTTTTTAGTAGATGTTCGATTTTCATCTTGATGAAGCCTTCACCTGCGGCGAGATGTCGTCGTGATTTGGTGGCGATTGGGTTGCAGTTGGGTAGTAGGTTCTGAAACAGAGGTGGCGGGTCAACACGAACAGCAGTAAAGTTACACAATGAAAAGGATTTACTTTCGCCTCCGAAAGAGATTATTAGCATTGTTAGCACATCGCCACAGAGGTTGGGCAGAATGGAAATTTTGAAGAGAGGGTAGCTAGAACTTTTGTAAGACAACGTCACAATGCAGTATCCATGTTTGTGAGTTGGAAGACCAATAGGTGTCATGGTAATGGGACTGCGTGACCCTTCAGTCTTCCAACACTGCTTCTGAACAACAACTTAATATGTAACTGTCTGAACTGCCGGTATCTACCAAAGTTTGCAGAGGTACTCCGTTGATGAAAACCTGTACTACTGCAGTGGAAAGGCAGTGAGTAGCGAAAGCTGACATCATGAGATAACAAAGAACTAGTTATCGACGTAGTTCTGATGTGCGGCGCTGACCGACACACCTTTTGATGATGCCCTTTTTTACTACACAGTTTGCACACAGTGTCTCTAGCGGGACACTCGGAACGAGGGTGTCTGACATGTCCACAGAAGTAGGATGGATCAGTTGCTGCTGCTGCCGCTAGACCCGACTCAAACGGGTGAAAGTGATTTCTTGAGCATATCTGGATTACATGTTGAGGCTGAATACGAAGAATCAGACGGGTGAAATTAATGAGATTGATGGCGAGCCATTTCCAATGAACGGGCTTGTTCGTAGCCAGTATCGAGATCCAGCGACCTGTTTTCCAGGAGTCGTTGTCGAGTGGTGTTAGATTGCATTCCACTGATGAACGCATCGCGTATAGCTTCGTTTTGATTTTGTTCGACTGTGACAGATTTGAAAGCTGTCTTTTGTTAACAATTTTAGCTTTTGTAGGAACTGGTCCAGAGTTTGAATTGTTTCCTGTTTACAAAAAAACAAAACGTGCCGAGCAAAAGCCTCGTTTTTCGGTTTTATTTGAGTTTTTTTCTCTCAAGAATATCGAGTGCAGTTTCGTACGTTTTTCATTCGGCAATGCATTCGTATATTGGTGACATGACGTAGTCAATCAGAATCCGAATCAGGTGTCAAAGATTTATCGATGAAAGTACTGAATGTGCTGAACCTATGTTTCCAGGCTGTTGATGACGTTTGTGACGAGGAATCAGCATTCGAAGTGTCCGGGTGGAAAAATTTTTGTCGATTGTTGAGCGAATAAATTGTTTTGTATTGCGATTAGTTATTGTATATCTTGTTTCAACCAAAGAATCGTCACTTCCGAATTAGAAGAATAAAGCCCAGGATATAGGCTTTATTCATCCAACAGATTGAGCAGATACGCTGAAATGGAAAATGTCAAAATATAGAAATACGCGTTATGGATGGACAGTAATGGAAAGCAGTTAGTACACCATATATATATATATATATATATATATATATATATATATATATATATATATATATATATATATATATATATATATATATATATATATATATATGGTTGCTCGCTGAATTCTCTACAACTTTTGCAACTCAGTGGCCGTGCACGGAAAAGCAGCAGCTTTACCATTCTACAGTTGTGGACGTACGTGGGCAGTGTACAGCAAGTGAAAGGGTTCGTAAAATGGCCTCATGAATTAATATCGGTTTGCGTATATCTTTTCATTGTTGTCCCGGGTTTTCAGCTTCGAAGCCACTAATATTTAGGTCCCGTTCACAGGTGGTCATCCCTCAAAGTGTAGTCATTGACCTTGGTCTGCCTAACTGCATTTGCGCACACTTGGGCGTTAACTGTAAGGGCCGGAGATGAAGACCAGGTCGAAAGGTAGTCCAAATCCGCTTGCAGTTCACGATGGTCTGTATCAGTCCTGAACAAGTTTTTAGGTCATCGGTGTAGATCAGACAGAAAGACAGACCACAGTGGCAGGTCAGTGAACATCAAAAACAGTCGTGGGTCAATAATAACCTTGCGGAACTCCAGTACAAACCTTTTTCTACTCAAATCAAAATTGATCGAACCTCACAGAGAAGAACATCCCCTTCAAGAAGTCATCGATTTAAATGGCCAGCGGATTCATCACTCATAACGACTTCAGCTTTAGCATCACACGGTTGTGTGGCACCTTATTAAACTCCTTGCTGAAATCTAGGAAAAGGACGTCCGTATCATAGCCCTCAGCTTTGGCTGGTGTCCAGTGTTCGCGAGCCAGCAGAAGGCTGGATTGACAAGAAAGACCCTTAGGGAAACCGTACTGACGGTTTCTGAGAAGCGCATGGTTCTCGAGGTATTCCTTTGTCTGGGTCGAGACTAATCTTTCTATAGACTTTCCAACCACATAGACCAGTCGGACGGTAGTTTACAGCTCATCTTTTTACCGCCCTTAAATATCGGGATGACAGTGGTTTTTTCCGCTCGGACAGCAGTTTCTCGTGTTCCTTCGAGTTGTTAAACGGTGTTGTGAGCGGAGGAGCAATAATTTCAACTAGTTTTCGTAGGACTAGTGGATAAATTCCATCCGGACTGGACGACTTATAGGAAGGGAGCCGTCAAAGACCATCGGCAACCTCTTCCACCGTGAACGGTTACAATGTCGTGATTGTTACATTCTGGAGAAGCTGAGGCGAAGATGACAACTCCGTGGTAATGAGGTCAACGTAATGACCCGCCAGTACCGCTGCTTTCTCACAGCCCGAGTCCGCGACTACTCCATTGTGTAGCGGTGTGGAGATGCATGGGCGAAACTTAGTCTTCTCAGATATGCAAACAGCCTCTTCGGTACCGTGACGGATTCAGTCGCGAGTCCCTCTTCATGTTCACTTTTTTCGTAGTCTTCAGCACCTAGCACAGGTTTTGGATTAGTCTCGTATCCCATGCCAAAGAATCGAAAATGCTGCCAAGCTCGGTTTTGTCATCGCAAATGACTTCGCGGTTCTTCGTCGAACCAAGTAGGATCCTCTGCGGGACTTCGTCGCCTTTGTGGAAATTCAAACACATTAACCAACGCAGTGATTGCCACCTTGGAAGAATTCCAGGTTTGGTCCACTTCGTCCCCACCGATTGAGTCTCATGGTAGGGCAGTAGGAGCCGCTCTCATTTCAACAAAAGATATACGCATTATTTTCCGTCTTCAGTGCGGTCTCTGACTAGCCATTGGGCCGTGTCTTCCGTGAATGACTAGTATCACGTGGTCACTGGAATCCATTGGCAGCAGAAGATCGATTCCGATTGTCCGAAATTCGCGGGGAGAACACTAGGTCAAGGGTAGATTCTTGGCCCCTCCTGACTCCTGTTCAGTTCCTGTAGAGCCAGGTCACACTATCTCATGGAAACACCACACCGCAGCAGTTAAATCCTTTCCTATATACGACTCAGAAACATAGCCAATAAGAATAGAGAATAACTGAAGGCTGTTAGTGTTTGAGTTTCAATGTCTCTAGCGTTGCTCGAATCTGATGGAAACACCGTGTCAATAAAGGAAAGGTTAGGCGTAGGGTGTTGGGAACCAGAGTTCGGTCACGAACAAATACCGAATCTTAACAGATTAAGGTGGTTGAGGCGTGTTACAAACACCCACCGACAGACCTCCTGGGCGCAAACTGTCCTCCGAGGCAAATAGTGGTTACAAGGTAGGCAGAAAAGTATGAAAACTCTGGCGAGTTGATTTGGCCAAGTAGAGCATTTTAGAGTTCCGTCCATGGGACCCACCTACCAGATGGTCGAAGACAATAAATGACATGGCTAAGTGTCGCGATCAGTAGCGTAGTTGCATTCGGGCTCTTTGTCTTAGTGATTTCCGCTTCTTATTTTGCCTCCGGCTTTTCCACTGTATGATTCTATTCATTCTGCCCTGAGCTAAAGGATGCTGCCAGGTAACAACCAAAACCAGAGCAGAGAAGTGCGAGGTTAATGATTGAATCAACTGAATCACACAGAAGTCCCGGACATAAAGATTTGTTTCGCCTTTTCCCATGCGCCCCTGAGTCTTTGCACAGGCTTGATTCATTTCCTGTCGGTTTTCGGGAGAAAGATTCCGGGAGAGTCGGACAGGCTTTTCGTTCAGACGATAAGATCGTCTTAGAACCTCCCGTCTGCTCTTGAGAGCTAAGAACCACTTTCAGAAGCCGCTGTTTACCAGTCTCTTAAACCCCCGGTCGGGCTTGTACAGACCTCGAGCGGAGCTGCATGTTACCGGGCATGTCCCCAGGTCGCGGATAGGAGCACGGCCACTAAAATGGTGGTTAGTCGTGAGTTAAGCGGGTTTAGGCTCACTGAATAAGCGGCCGCGGACTAGCAGCGGCAGTGCCTAAGAACGTTGTATGTCTTCGCCTGGCCAACGTTTTCCTTTCTAAAATATTGCATAAGTCTGTTGGCTGCACTGTGAAGTGGCGCGTACGGCCCGCCACGAAATAGCGGCGTTACCTCTGCTGCCTTGCAGGTTGTATTTGGATATGCAAAGGCTAGAGATGCATCCTCGAACAAAATGGTCGGACTGGGCTACCGAATATCACAAGAGTCCCGAACGATGCTAGGACACCACTTCGTATCACTTCCCAAAACTATGGATTACTGTAAATTTACGCGTGCTCATCATGCTACGGCGTCCCCGATAAGCGACGCGCCTCGTGTCCCAGCGGTCGAGGTGACAAGACAACCAGCTGGAACCCTTTATTGTAGAAAATAGGCACACAGCCTGTTGGGATGTGAGGGCGCTACTAGGTGTAGGTAGCCAGAGTATTACAATGCGAGCACTACATAATTACCATGTAGACATTGTGTACCTTTCGGTAGTTCGACTACCCTATTCTGGCACTCGGCGTTAAGGTTCCGGCAGTGAGTACAGTTTATTGGCTCTATCACAATGGGCCTGAGGACAACTCCGGACACCATGGTGTTGCATTTGCCCTGGGCGAAAAGGCCAACAGCGCCCTGACTTCTCGGGAACCAATTTCCTCGGGGTTGGACCTAGCACGCTCTAAGGTCTCTCCCCAGAATCCGTCGGTGATTGCTGTCTATGCATCGACAAATGCGGCTGAAAACAGCAAAAGGTAACTTCTACGACAAAGTATAAGATCTAGCCAGTCGTGTTTCAAGCAGTGATCTACTCTCCTACTGTAACTCACGATTGGGCCCCTCGGATGAGTCCACTCACCATGTGCTAGGAGAGCTTGGACTTGGCCAACTTTGTGAGAATAGAAACCGCCCAGCAAATCTGGTCGATGCTGACAGATAAGTCATCTGTAACACTTGCTTCCAACACCCCAGAAGACATTTGCTAACCTGATACTCAGAGGAGCGCATCAAACATATCATATTCTAGTGCGATCCCGTTAGCTTTGTAAGTAGAGAACTACCGAGCGTACAGCGGCGCAATAACAAGAAGCACGAATGATACAAACCATGTCCTTGTATGTGCGTGCTTGAAAATCTATCTATCTGCGCGCCTCAAAGTCTCACCGCCGAGCCGAATCAATGTCGCAGCCCTTGAAATACCAGAAAAGCGCAACATTCTGTCGAACGCTATCACAGCCCGGCTGACTATTGTAACTAGCGTGAAAACGGGTGGATCTTCCGTGAAAGAACAATGGAAGTTGATCAATTCAGTAGTCAGGGAAGCTGCTTGGAAGGGGCTAGGGGGAACTGGGAAACGTCTGGAAGACTGGATCTCAGCGACCACCTTTCAACTATCAGCCAAGGCCCAAGAAACCCGTAGAGTGGGGAGCACTGAACGCCGAAGACTACAGCGAGAGGTCTCGCGCTGGGCTAGAGCTGATCGCAGGAGATACTGGATAGAAGTAGCAGAGAAGATGGAGTACACTTCCGGGACTAGTGACTCCGGCAAATTATTTCGATTCATTCGGAGTGCTTCGATTGGGTGATACAAACCTGAATCCGTCTTACGTGATGCAGCAGACCAACTCGTCTTCAAACAGAGAAGAAAAATCGAACGTTGGGTAGAGTATTTTGACCGGCTTCTCAACCGACCTTCCACCATCCTCGAGTTTAGAGATGTACGACGTCAACTGCGAGCCACCAATTATGACGGAAATCGCCCGGGTCGTCAACCAGCTGAAAAACAGAAGAGCTTCTGGAGAAGATAGCATACCACCAGAAGTGTATAAGACCTGTTTGTCATCACTGATAAACAAGCTCCACGTAGTGTTTCGATCCATATGGGAAGCGCATTTCCAACAGACTGGGGTGCGTCTATTCGGTTACCTAGTCCCAAAAACGGAGACAAGACAGTGTGCGAGAACTACCGGGGGGTCAGTTTAATTGAAGTCGCCGCAAAGATTTTCTGCGTATTGCTATACAATTGTTTCTCAGTTGCGAGAGACTACCGCACTCGACCGAACCATGGGGGTTTCCGTCGTAACAGGTTGTGTGGACCAGATCTTCACACTGCATCGAGTGCTGGAACGTCGCAACAAGTTCCAGCAACCGACAGTAGCCTGCCTCATTGATTTCCGGACTGCCTTTGGCTCGGTTAATCGTGAATGCTTTTGAAGTATACTACGAGCTGACGGTATTCCTGTCAAACTCTCAGGGGTCCCGAGGGCTTACTATTCCTCCCCCTTACTATTCCCGGCGGGGTATGATACCAGCGAGCAGTTTAGATGCGATTCTAACTGGACTTATTCCGATGTGGTTTTCTTGGGTGGACCTGTCGCTTTCTGGCGACGACCTTTACGATTTTGTTCCCTCTCCCAGACATAATGCAGCTCTGATTCGGATTGTTCCGGCGACTTACGTGTCCTCTGTGAAGTTGTTTTCAGTATCAGGTGTAGCGGCATCAGATCTTAATCCAGTCTGTCTTGGGGTGGCGTTACGATGGCTTCCGTGATGTTGGTTCCCTGTACACATTGCTCGTGGGGTGGTGAAATTTTCCTCGGTACAGGGGTATCCTTCCACTTACTTGCGTCTTTAATTCTACTGAAGGCTCGCCTGCCTTGGCACTTCGGCACCCAATGTTTAACACCGAAATTTTTCCTGCCACAGGCGAGGGACCGTCTTTTGTGTTCTTTTGCGGATAGCGGATGAAGTATCGCCCCCTATGCAATTAGTGTTTATATATATATATATATATATATATATATATATATTAGTACCAAAAAACGTACAAGAGCTTTAACCAGTTGACTTGGCCATGTAGCATATGCTAGACTTCTGGTTTTAGATTCACGAGATTCGCTCAGCGGATGGTTGGATACTGCGCTGTTCGTAATCAGCCGTAGAAGAAGGAGTTTTTGATCCGCTTATTGACAAGGACGTGGGCACAACTGGGCCGTAGCCTGTGAGCATACAAGCAAGCAGGTAAGAGTAGAGTGGAGCTACATGCATGCGCTACCGTACATTCACCTCAGGTCAGACAGCTTCAACCGATTCGTAGAGAGATCGACTAGTCAGTACTGTCCGAACTGAAATGCGCTTAACATCAACACCGTGTATGTAGTAGGAGACATGCGTCTGTGTGCAGATATTAAATGAGATTGCTAGATCCCGCGGTCATTGGCCTAGTTTTATTTCAAGTTCTTTCTTGATTTACACGATTTTATAACTTAGCTTTATGTTTTCTTATTACTTTTTCTTTCATTCGTTTTTCTCACGACCAGACCATACCGCGAGATAGCAACCCAAATCGGAGCACAGGAGTGTGCGGCCAATCCTTGAGACAACTAAACTGAACTGAGCCTTTAATGACCACAAAGATAAACCCCATATTTTTAGATAGAGAGAGTCTGTAGAAACAATCACGAAGTCACCACTTTGATTCTAATTTTGAAGGTTGTATGGCGGTAAAAAGCAACCATGAAGGATGCTTTACAGTATGGTGTTCTCGGGAAATGAGGAAGAAGAGCTGATAAAGCCAAGGTTACTAGCTTGCCTCCTGATTTCTCCATTGTCTTATAAGAAAAATCCCAAATCCGAACCGTTTTGTAAGTGGCTCACCACTTTCATTTTCCTTCGGCAGCCACAATTTGGGGTTCAAGGTCGCAATGCCAATGGTATTTGGGTATCTTCTAAAAGTCATCGATTATATTCCACTCATGAATTCAGTCCGTCAACAACTATGGTAAATTTCGTTTTCAGGAACTCCGTCACGTTTTTCTTTGGAATGTTGGAAAGAGAAACATTGTTCCCTACCTGATTTTGACATTTTTTGTTGCATGGTCGCGCGTGAGTGCAGTGTAGCGTGCAATTCCCATGGACTGAAAAGTATACCGCACAGCAGCTTAACTCCGGGAATTAAAGCGGAGAATCGCATAAGGTCCCAATAGGTCAGACGCACCAATGATCAGGACGACAGTGGCTTACTGTCTATTACTAAAGCGACCGGTGCATAGTCCGGGCACAAACCATCCAAATAAGTTGTTTAGTGAACAGGATCTCTATTATAATGTGTGCCAAGCTTTGGTGAAAGTCTAAATAAGCTTTTTTAAGGTCCTTTTCACTCATTTTTTAAATATTCATACAGGTTAACGGCACAAATGCCAAATATCTGGGAATCGATTTATTGGTATCGGAATTCCGGCGTGCAAACAATTGTATTGTCTGCTCCCTCACAAAACCAGCTCCGGGATCTCGGCCTCCACCTCACATAACGGTGTACGGAAGTACAAATGACTTGCACCACGCAGTACGGAAAGCAAACCTCAAGGTGAGTGGCCGTTCTGTTATGAAATATGTTTTTGTTTGACAATCTGGACAGTGAAACCACATGAAACCATATATATATATATATATATATATATATAT
This sequence comes from Fasciola hepatica, assembly GCA_948099385.1. Taxonomy (NCBI): domain Eukaryota; kingdom Metazoa; phylum Platyhelminthes; class Trematoda; order Plagiorchiida; family Fasciolidae; genus Fasciola; species Fasciola hepatica. The sequence goes on along the minus strand of CANUEZ040000027.1, from coordinate 4,872,853 downwards.
ATATATATATATATATATATATATATATATAAACACTTGTCTCGTTTCAGACTGTGTGCCAAACAAAACATGATACAATCGAGGAAGAAAGAGTAGATAGTCCAAGTTCATGATTTGTTTGTGGGCGCGACACTGTCAGGTTGCCCAAGCCAAAGCAGGTGGTTTTATCAGCGATCCACAACCGGAGCCTTTCTCTATCCAAAGCTTAGCCCTCAAGGCAGCGGGACGAAGCGTGGGGTCCGTAACCCACTGGGGGCCGGTGACTGATTGCTCAGTTCATACGCCCTTGGGATGAGTCCAAACATCGTGGGTGCCCAGTGCACCTCTCCGCCACAGATGCCGGTGAGCATAGCGATGTACGCCTCATACGCCACCCGTGGTTCGTTTGGAATCAGGGTTTAGCCGTCTCCCTTGAACTGACTATTAGTCAGTCAACCCGGTGGAAAGCGCCGGGCATTCGCTTTCGTCCTCTCACTTTAGTGGGAACACCCCCGCCACGAGAAGGCAGTGAGTAGGACTTCCTTAGCAGAGGCTGTGTTAGACGCACGGTAACTTGGTAGCATTTCGAGAGGCTTTCAGGACGAGTAGCCATCTCGGAGCCAGGGACACCCACCCGCGACCATACTGAGGCATTTAGTTGTGTAAAGGCTAAAGGTTCATCATCGAATAACAAGGCCAGTTTTTGTTCCCGATAGTCAGTCTCCCATCGACTTAGGTGACCGAGCGAACTACGGGAATTGTGGCTTATGCAGTTAATCTCCTGCAATTCACAAGCACTGGTATACAATGAGTAACTTGGGCTTTTGTTTTCTTTGGTTTCTTATTATTTTCCCCTCTTTTAATCATCCGACGGGCGCTCTGACCACTATCACAAATTACGGTGACTCAGGTAAACGTACTGGTCATATTCGCTACCTACTGATAACGGCTGCCGTCCACGCCTCCTTCTATCTGATTGGTCCTGATGATATTGTTCTTCGTATTCTATGCCCCTTTAAAATTAGCTATGTTCAGTTTTCTTACTGATGCGTATAAGAAAACAATCGGGTTTGGCTTTGATGCTTATGACTCAACGAAATGTTGAATACAAGAAACTCACATTCTACAATACTGCTGATGCCTTCTTGGAACCCTTTCTTGGGGACTGCGTGACTGCGGCACCCAATCAGGCAGGTGTTGACGTAGCATTGAGGCTGGACTACTAGACTAGATTTCGATTGATAATCGGTTGGACATAGTAGGACTAGGAGGCTCCTGCAAGGTAAGCAATCACCATCCTCAGAAGCAAACTTCTCGGCTTGAACCCACCGACTGCAGCCTAAAATCCAAGGCTTTCTGACAAAAAGTGCATCACCTGCGTGATAGTCGATCACCTCATAAATACGATGTTCAAACCCCGCCGCCTGGTTGTCATCTTGGCACTAGGACGAAATCCTCTGTCGTCCAGTTGGTTACCACGCCTGACCTATCAATATATTGTGTAGCTTTCCACTTCAAATCTCGGGACCATTAGTACCGGTCACCCTCGATGGAGCAGTGGGCCATTGAGATCATCTGTTTTTTCTTCAAATGCAGCACACAAGCATGCAATGAGAAACGGCGCAGTCAAAATTAGTTTACGGGAAAGAGTTTCTCGCTTGCAATACGCCGATGCTATTACCTTTCTGAGCAGTAACGTGCAAGCAATGCGACGCGCTTTCGGCCACTTGGTGTCCAGTTACCGTAGGCATGACTCATTTATAAGACTAACAGGTGCCTATGCTTGCGGTCACCCGTTATAGTGTTCATTTAGTATCGGTAATGGTAGATAGCAATCCTCTGCCACTTGGCCCGTTACCATACGTGACCTATTGGGAACTTATGTGGTTCTCCGATCCAAATTTGATCGTCATGGTTGCCGGTTATTCCTAATATTGCAATGAACCTTTCGGACTATAGGGATTGACCTTTCCATTGCATTGATCCGCACATATAGGTCAGAATGACTTCCGTCAACATTTGATGCATGCACTGCCACCGCGACGTCCGACTCTCTGGATAGAAGGTTTTACAACACCATGATATGCGGTATTTTATTATGGGATGAGATCTGACTGCACCGCGCTGAGGACGGTAGACGGCTTTCCATAGTTGACCGTCGACGTCTCCGAAGTGTGAATTGTGTTTGGTGTGATCACCAATGCGATTCGCCGCTGTACGCTGCCTGTGGATAGTCACCCCTTAATTGAAACTGTCAAAAATACCAAAGAGTATTTCGTGTGGGCTAGCAGTATTTCTGTATTTTATATTACCTTTCTTTCCGTCATGTTATTTTCCCTTCTCTGTTTTTTGTGTTGTTGGCATTACGCCTTCCTCAAACCGGCGTAAATATGGAGAAATAAATGAAAAGTGAGTAGTGTCTGTCTCAGCCATCAAGCCTGGTGAAATTCATTGTTTGATTTAATGGCCAAACTTCCTCACCAAACACTCTTAGGCTAAAATCAGTACTACTAGCCGTTATGTTCCCATTAGATTCGAACAGTGCATTGATCAAAACGGTGTTCAAATGTCAATCTTTTTATGTCCTCTACCGTCAACCCTCAGTCTTGAAAGCCGTGTAGAACTGATCTGATTGCTGCGGGGTAAACCCACCCTTGATGAACTGATACATGTCTCGTTGACCTCACAGATGATTGTGATTCGCCAAAATCAAAGGCGCCCTTTGTACGTGCAATGCTACTTCATCCGATATCCGACCTCCGATTAAATTTGATTAACTAAGACGGCATAGCATTTTTACTTGGCGCTTTTTACGGCTCTCATATTCATGTTGCTTGTCGTACTGTCCAAGTAGTGCATTGACATTCAGTACTTTTGGGATACAGCGAGCATCTGAAACATCGGTACGCAGTGATTTGTGCTGCTGGGAAATGCAGATTTCTTGGATTTTCACTCGAGAAATGTGATCTGCGTACTTCAGATGAGACACTTTCATCCAGCAAAAGTTCAGTGCCACTATTCCCACACAAAATAATGTGTTCCCTGGGACCATTCCAATGAGGAAGTTAAATAGAATAAAAGGTACAAACAACTCTGCCATATATCAGTTCTCGTGACGAATTCGGGCGAAAGATTACTCAAAGTAAAAATTCAGCTTCAGCCATTCATGAACATAGGTATTTTGATCAGAATAGATTTCTCCCTATGTTACAGTCCACAAGTCGTGCCCGTTGAATAGGTTGCTTATTGGAAATTGCTCGTTTGGACATCGACAAATTCAACCAACTGTTACAATAATGCTTATTTGCCAATAGCTGTGCGGTTCGCTTGAAGACAGTCGTTATCTATAAGGAGGATGCAATCGTGTAGCTCACATGCCCTCATTTACCTGATTGCGTTTGGTCCCTTTGACATAGCTGCGTTCGTTAATAGTCTACATCTGTCTATAATTGCGTTTTGAGCAATCAACTACATACTTATTCAGTAAACAGTATGTACACTCCGCCACGCCCATATAACTACAACGTAAGACAGCGCCAAATAGCTTTGCGCTCATCTCGGTCAAAAGCCTGATCTAAATAATAATAATCAGCGTGCAGAAGATGCATCTGTATTCTTAAATCTATCGGTTAGTGGAATTTTGATCGATACAATCTCGATTGGACCTGAACCCATGTTGATTCTCATGAGAGCGTTAGATAAATGCCAGAGAGTAAAGTAAGCGAACATTTTGGATGCAGTGCATGCCGGGTCATTAACTCGTTATTCACGAAAGGATTTGGATCCTTTTTTTCTTTTCGCTGCCACCGATTCACATCGACTGGTTTTTCTACACGTATCGAATAAAACGTTTTGTCAACTATCCGTTTCTGTCACTAGACGCGTATCCGGTCCAGAAACCTTGTTTCTTGGTGTACCTCACGGAGGATTAGTATCAATGTAAATCGACTGTTATGTCGTTTAATACACCTGCCGTAAGGACCAACTAAAGTGCTCTTTAAAACGCTCCATCCATCGTCTTGGATGGTGTTTCTGACTTTTGATCGACGAGTTGCTAATCTTTCTGATTACTTCGTTTAGAAAACCTCGTGGTAGAGGTGCTTTCGCAAAAGTAAGAGGACGAAATTGAATGCCCGGCGCTCTCCACGGGGTTGACTGACTGATAGTCAGTCTAGGAAGGATGGCTAAACCTTAATTCCAAGCCAACCACGGCGTACAACACTATGATTACCGGCATCTGTGGCGGACGGATGTACTGAGCACCCAGGATGTCTGGCCCCCCAGTGAGTTACGGTCACCACACTTCGTCCCACTGCCTTGCGGGTTAAGTTTCGGATAGCTAAAGACGCCGGTTGCGGACCCCTTAGAAAACTACCTGCTTTGGCATGGGAAACCTGGCAGTATTGCGCCCACAAAAAAAATGAATCATGGAATTTCACACCATGTACCCCTTGTTTTTCTTTCCCCGTTGTACTGTTTTATTTAGCACACAACCTGGAATCAGGCGAGTGTGAAATAAGATAATATGATAATTTCGTTTAAATATGGCTTCCTTGAGCTGATATTTCTAATTAGACGCAACGGATTGCACCGCAATCTTCTTCATCTTCCTACACTGCACACCCTACTGTTTCATTTCACTTCTCAAAGTCCTACTTCTCTGGCATCCAAAATTTCTTCATGTTTTACATCCGGGTAAACGGATCTGCGATCATCTAACAGTTTGTTTGGGGATGAAGATATCCACAGTGATTCTGTTACTGAAATATTGTGGAAAATCAGCAGTCTTACTTAAATTGCTCTCAACGCTCTGGATACTAGACACCTGGTTTCATTAATAATTGAGTAAATGTTTCCCTTTGAAAAGTGGTCACAGTGGCTCAATTTCGCTTGCAATCCATTCGCTGAGTTTGCATCCCATCCTCATGCATTCATTATCATTGGACCCCGTTTTGGTGAAAACTCCTTTGGATACAAATCGATGCCGAGGAATTCAAATCCGTGGTCAGTTTTGTTTATCTTGCTCACCTTTGGAGATATTCAAGATCGATTTTGAGTTCAGATTGCGCGCGGCTGAACGTTGCGCAAAACTGTACAACTCACCTTCACCGAGGCGTGCTGTGTTGTTTTAATGTGTAAGATCACATAAATTGTATATAAGCAGCCGAGCGTCATTATACATTCGCCTTTGGTCCAGCACCAAATATACTGCTGAGCTGAAGGTCTTATCTTCCGCGTTCTTCCTTGCGTGTACGGGTTATTCGGGGTCGAGTTTACCAGTGGTAGCGCGAGACTGGGAATTTGCGTATTATCAGTTGTACGATATTCGGTCGGGGTTCATAAAAGAGACCACAATAATCCCGGGGTATAAAAAGATGAAGAAATAACTTCATTTAACATTATCACACAGAGAAGGAAACAAGTACTGTTTACAACGCCTGGGTATAACCATTAACATATTTAACTTTTAGTTGGTGAACCTCTGGGGCCCGACCCAGGAAGCCTGACACACTTTGCAAGGTTTCCATACATTTTCACGATGTCATGCACTGGTTACCCTTACCTTTCAGCCACTACCCTCTTCAACAAACAGAGAACGCGGAAGAAATTCATCTGGTGACATATGTCCCAACTACCTTAGTCCCGTAAGCTTTATTATTTGATCCCATGATTCATTTTGTATACCCAACACTCTGAGTCTGACGATCCGATGCTTCCACTGAACTACAAGAATGCTACAAACAAATCGATGCTCAAATACCGATAATCCTCATGAGTTCTTCACGTACAGCGGCCAGGTTTAAGAGTCTTACGGAGAATTGGCCCAAATGCTGAAGCATACATTTGCCTCTTGGTCGCTGTACGAGAATTTCAGAGAAATGAAGCACAATGGACTAGGTGTTACGGACCCTGACCAAATATCGCACAACTGATAATACGCAAATTCCCAGTCTCGCGCTACCACTTGTAAACTCGACCCCGAATAACCCGTACACGCAAGGAAGAACGCGGAAGATAAGACCTTCAGCTCAGCAGTATATTTGGTGCTGGACCAAAGGCGAATGTATAATGACGCTCGGCTGCTTATATACAATTTATGTGATCTTACACATTAAAACAACACAGCACGCCTCGGTGAAGGTGAGTTGTACAGTTTTGCGCAACGTTCAGCCGCGCGCAATCTGAACTCAAAATCGATCTTGAATATCTCCAAAGGTGAGCAAGATAAACAAAACTGACCGCGGATTTGAATTCCTCGGCATCGATTTGTGTCTAAAGGAATTTTTCCAACAGTGTCCGGATGAAATTCTCGTTGGTCGATTGTCGCGAGAATTGAATTAACTTGATTAGCAATAAACTGTGGTCAGCAAGCGACCGGTGGTTTTCGGGTGGTACAGAGCGTTTACTTAGAAAATCGAGCGTCACAGGTTTGAATCCTGTCACCGCTGTCGGGATTCAGTAATCCAGTGTCGTCCTTCTCGTTACCACACCAAGTCTTAGTAGCCTTCGGGGTTGCACTTATACGCAAGTATGTAATGAAAAAACAAGATAAACATCAATTCATCAAAATCAGTTTGCTTTTACCATGTTTAGCCTATTCGATGAGAAGTAAACCTCCGCATAAGTGACAAAATTTCACCTTACACTTTGCTTTTCAATAATACCACTAGGTAAGATGCTCTTGCTCGCTTCCCTTTTTCTCTCTCTCCAAACAGGGTGTCCGAGACTTATTTAATCGTATTAGTGCAATTGGTTCAATCAGCTTGTCGGACTATGTGAATGAAAAGTCTGCCGATAGTGGTGCAACGCCATTGATCGAAGCTGCAAAAACTGGATCTAATGATATTGTCAGAGTGAGTCTTTGTTCCTTTTTTTGCTAACTCTGAGGACTAATTTTTGATCTGTCGTAGTTAGGATGTATAAAGATTTCTATTCAAACGTCCAATTACGGTGATTTCTATTTTAAGGTCGCGTATTTTAAATCGGGAGTTAACACAGATTTTCACTCGTTCGGAAATGGACGTGTGTATGTGTGTGTTTAATTAAGTCGTTTTCCCAACCACTAACTGTGCGTTTAAGTACTCTGATTTTGGCTGCTGTTTCTCAGAATAATCCGGTCGAAAGTGATGCACATAAAAGCACAAGTAGCAATAGACAGCAGAGATTCACGCAAAGCGCTCGGAATGCTGATGTGCCACTATCATTCCACGCTTGTACATGAGTGCTTTGGAAAGTTCATACCCGATGGACTTAGAAGCCCACTGTTTTATCAAGGATAATCGGGAACCGTGACTCTCAGATCCAGGACGAAGAACCACATACGGTTCCACTAGGTCGGTTTACGCTAGAGAAACGGGTGATTGCATCATCCGGCATTGTGCGCTCGAACCATTCAGTGAGTGGCTGTCATAGACCACAACCAGGAAGCTCTGTGGGTACAGTATGGAACAATACCTTCGAAGAACTTCAGCGTGTGCGTAGAATGCGAAAACTCTGCAACTTAGAGTATGCAGACGACACTGTTTCTGTTCGTTTCTACGATTCTTCAGTATTTTCGGTAATTTAATCACCTTGCACCTTAGTTCGAGCAATGTATCAGCATCATTTCGGTTGATTATTCCCCCACCTGAAATAGACAATGGGGTATCAGATATTTCGACTCACACACCGTACCAATTTTTTTGGCGTAGATCTGAATTACAGAATGTGGTGTGAATAAAATCTGTGGGTTAATACTAATGGCAGCCTCTTAAGGCCTGACAAAACTGCAGATACAAAGGTATTGCACGCACGTATAAAAACAGAGTCGCTATGGCATGTGATTTTCGCGTGTCGATGCCGTAAAAGCCTGGAGACAGGTTTTACCCACTGGTGGACAAATTGACCAAGTGGGCTTGATGCGCACGAATGGATTAATCCAGGCGATATGCTGTCTGCATCCCACGAATGGCACATAAGGGCACGAGAACTAGCCATTGGTTTTGGTCGACTTCAACCTAAAATGATGTGATGGTACTTGGTATTTGCGTACGGATGATGTTCACCAACCGGAGGTTTTCGACCGTCGCTCTGTACGAAATCTAACATGTGTGCGGCGTGCGGTGGTGAGAGTATCAACATCAAGGTAACACGCGTAAACTCATCTTCATCTTCATAGTTCCTCATTCCATCAAAGACGGGTAGGTGCCATATCATGCAGAGTTAAATTGAAGCAAGCCGTTAAAAGTGACCTCTTCCGTGCGTACGTACTGTAGCTGGTTAGTTCCAACCAGTGGTGGTCCAGTGGTTTCAAGCGTTTGCTATCTCGAAAGTAATCGGGTTGAATGTCTTCACCTTGGTGGTAGATATTACACCACTGTCGTCCGGCTCGTTAACACACTTGGCCTATTGAGACCCTGTGTGGTTCTCCACTCCAAACCTGAGGATCAGGTTTCCAGTTCTCCTTGAAATCGCAGTGGGTCGTCGAGGCTATGCCCCTTCTGCTACGCTCTCGCACAAGCTTGTGACAATAAAAAAGTCAACCGGGTGGACCCCGGTGTTTGAGACACGTGCTATGCGCGGTGAGAAATCGCTTACCGTATAACGTACCGTTTATTATTCTCGTCGTAATAAAAGAAAAAAGATGACATGGAAAACAGTAACAAAAAATGCACAGAGTAATTAGAGTGACTAGGTATACTGTACCTTCGTGATGATGCTTGTATCTAGTAGCTTAAAAGCGACCCCGATTGAAGCAACACCTCATAAATGTTAAGTGGCACTGGATTAGAGCTCCACAAAGGCATTACCGGGTAGGTTTTCCTAACTGCAATAGTTTTGGTCATTGTCTGCCACGTATCTTAGAATTTAGAAGGAAAATCGCAAATCACGTATTGATGAGGTAGACTGCTCCCATGACAATATTGCTTACGACCCCGGGGTCTGATGTTATGTCTCGATTCAGATGTGCTCAACCCTGAGATAATAGCCGTCCCTTAGTAATCAGCATGTAACCAGTTTTCAACCTCTTTTCTTCACAAGAAATACAGGATTTTGATAAATTGTTGTCGCTGTGTTTTCCTGCTAACTTGATCATTCTCAGTTCAGTCACTCATCCTCGCATTCTGATCGTACTTGAGCATTTCATCCGAAAATCCATCTCTTCAGCTTCTTCTAGAACATGGCGCTTTGGTTAATTTGCGCGACTGTGGTGGTTTCACAGCACTGCATCGCGCATGCCAGAAGAGTTTCGCCCACGTTGCTGAGACATTGCTTCGTGTAGGCCGAGCCAACCCTCAAATCAAATGTCCATTTTCCGGGAACACAGCGTTACACGAAGCGGCAATGCTAGGACACGCAGACTGTGTAAACTGTCTGCTGCGTTTCCACGCTGCTCCATGGGCACGAAATGCCGAAGCGGAAATGCCGTTTGAACTGGCTCTTCGCTACGGTTTTGCCGATCTGGCAGCCGCATTGGCTGGTTACACACCAACGCAGCCCCTGACCACCCAGGTGTGTTTGTGTGATTCTGTTTTTTTCGCGCTCATTTTTAGTGTTCTGGACTTGACCTCCATTTGTAACGAAATTGATGATAACCATCAATACAAGATAACCTTTCCGTTTTGTTTGTTGGTCGATTCTCGGGTCACAAAAACAGGTTTTGTTCACCTCTCGATTCGATGCATATCCTGGAAAAATGACGGCCTAACACCGATTTTGATTCGTCATCTTTCATCTGATTGTGGACCGATTCTACAGTATTCGCTTGAATCGAGTTTGAAGGTTGTCATTATTTCGGTGAGATAAAATGATGGAATCTTGCTTCAAAATTCTCCGGTTTTCTGTAGTGGCCATGGAACACCTCAAATTTTTATCTGCTTCGCATAAAACATCAGCTTGAACACATAAGTGGATAGCATTAGGTTGCTTGACGTACTCCGGAACAGTTCGCTGCATCTTTGCTAGCGCTTACTGATCGTTTTTAAATGGTAAATTGAACGTTTTCATAAGATTACAGGCAAGTATACACACAACAGTTGCTTAACAACTGTTAGCAAACAAAGGAAGCAGTTTGCAATTAGAAACACTTTACCAAGGCTAACGTAATTGGCCACTCTCACTATTTGCCTAGTTGTGTGTCGTGATGGCTAATTACAAGTGTTTCCGGTTATCTCAACGATCTTCGGTTGTTGGTAACGTAAATAATAGGGAACACTGTGCTCACATTAACACAGCGTATTGTTGCCTAATGGACGGCTTGATTGCTCTGCGTTCCCTCAATGACGTCACCGATTTTGTTTGTTCGCTCATCGGTTTTCACAGCCAAAGCACGATGTGCTCAGTCCTTCGGTTACGCAGTTGTCTCCGTCCTACCAACATAGATGGCTGCGTACCAACACTTGAACCGGTAAATACAAATGTTACCGTAAATTCAAAGGTCTTGTTTACCATACGCACGAGAAATATCCGAAATGATTTTCAAGTCAACGGAATCTGGTATTCTGTTGAAATAAATAGCTAAGCCGTATGATAGGATTTCAAGGTCTGATAAGGATAAGCTTTGCCAACGCTGACTACGGCTGATTTCTCAACACAGCCAAGATACTGACTCGAATACGTTAGGTAGCAGGTTTTCCTGTTTCTGACTAATTGGAAACAACTTACAAGTATTAAATATCTGAAGGCAGGAGTTGTCAGGACGACCAAATTCCGGAAGAATCCGTCAAAAATAGCAATGAAAAACAATTCAAAATTTTTCATTGACTGAGTCTTACACAGTGCGTAAGTTTTCAGATCAGCTTGCTGATTGAGAATTAGGGCTGGTCAAGAACCCAGAACATTGCGTTAATGCTTCGAAAGCTATAAAGGCCGCTGTTTCACGTACTCTCCGGTTTACATTTTTTATCAATATCGCCTGCTGCATCGTTTATTTCGTCTTATAATTATGTTGGCCGAGATATTGGAATCCATTCTGCTTTAACAACGAAAAGGCCCAGTGCAGCAGCATGAATGTCGCATCAGAGCCCACTGCGTTCCGACATTTCAGTTTGTGAAGTATATGGGTTGCTCAAATCATCTGATGCGACTAAGTGAACTTCGTTCCTTACTGCCTTGGTTACCATCTATCGAAAAGTAGCTTAAATGTTCAGAGCACAAGCGTGCATTATACATACAAAAGCGTTAATCGACAAATGTTGCGGTGATTCCCATGAATACTCACATTACTCAGTCTCAGTTATGTGATATGGGACGTCAACATTGTCGTCGATTGTTCACTAATATTTTTTCGAAATGGTTCCGACCAATCAACTAGATGTGCGACATCTGCTACCTGTATTCCATACTGTTCTTCCACACAGCCCAAAACGGTCTGCATGCTGAATTATGGTATCAATTGACCTACTCAGTCGTGTCACTTCTCTTGTTTGATCATGCTCAGGTACGAAGTACGCCCGGCGGTGGTCAAGCGGTTATCCTCGTGGACTTTTGACAATAACTACCCGAGTGTGATTCTTGCCGCCGCCACCACCACCACCACCACCACCACCACCACCACCACCACCACCACCGGCCACTTCTCCATTTGGCAGCCCTTCGTTTTCTGCGGCCCCTCCCCCGCTCCTGAATTGTTGTCCTTTGCCGTTCAAATAAGTAGAAAGAATACTTTAGGAAAGTGTGCATCAGCATCAGTAAACTCATTTTCCAAAATCATGTGCGGTTCACCGACACCAAGCTGTTTTTCAGTGCCAATGTGGAGTCTTCTAGTACGAAAAGTTACACTGCAGCCGATTGGAACATTTTCTTATTAATTAATTTTCTCAGTGAATAGTTTTTTAATGTAAAGAATACGGTAATATAATATGAGATTCATTATGCAGTGTGAACGTTCACATCATTGAAAACCATGGAGCACTGTGCAGCTATTTCATCCTTGTCAGAAACCATCAGCAGTGCACATCCACCGAGCCCTTACGGGGACTCGAAGCCGGGGTGAACGATTGTGAATCAAACACGCCTGTGGTGGTCGAGTGGTTTAGAGCATCAGATTACCACCTCGGAGGTCAGGGGTTCGAATCCCCGCCATAACCGGTTAATTTTTTGGTAGACAGTAATACACTGTCGTCCGGATCGTCATCACACCTGATCTATTGGGACCTTATGTGGTTCTCCACTCCAAGTCTCAGGATTTGATTATCGGTTATCCCTAATAGTTCGGTGGACCTTTGTGGCCATCGCACTCATACGCAAGTATGTAATAAAATAACCACAAGGCTATCCGGGCTACCTCTCAACGGTTTCTTGAACTTACGCCTAATATGGTAAAGCGCCCTTTCCAAATGTAAAATCTAATATCCTACTGTTATATTCCACAAGACGTGCCTGGGTGATAGGTTGTTCATTGCAACTAACGTGTTCGGACATTGACAAAACAAACGAAACGTTACAAACATCCTTATTTGCCAAGTCTCTGTCCTGTTCACTTGAAGACAGTCACCGTCCAACAGAGAGCAACCATGTGGTTTGCAGATCGTCGGTAACCTTATTGCGTCTGGACTGCTGAACTTAGCTGTGTTCGTTGATCCACAATTGCCCATAGTTCCGTCTCCAGCAATCAACTACTTACCAAGTAGTATATACACTCACAACACTCCTCCCCCCTGACAAAAAAAGATACTCCATATCCAGAGGACTGCCTTCAAGTCTTTCTCCATTCCGAGGTTCATACCTCCAACCCCGGTTCGTGGCGGTGTTGTCATCAACCCCACAACTCCTCCGGAAGTGTGCTTCTCTAGGTGAATAATCGGCATAGGATGAAACCTTGTGCTGAGGCGACTTCCACGACCAGTACCCACCTTTAGCGTGCCCCAGGCTGCTTAGCTGTCGTGGGAGATTACCACGAAATAGTGCAAAGCTGCTTCCTTTCCCAGTGGGACCGCGCGTTGTGTTTTTTGAACGTGATCCAGAACCCAGTGTTTAACTGTCTTGATTTGAACGGCATCATATTCGGCTTCTTCCTTCGGCAGATTCTCTAGAGCACAAGCAACTTCTCTTGCAGTCTTCGGGCTAAACTCGTTTTGGTCTTGAGTTTCGACTTCAGCCTGAGTTTCCTCATCGTTTACAGCTTCAATGACTGCGATATTAGATGACATATCTTCGGTTTCCCCGACAAAATGTTCATTTTCAAGGCAACCTGGATGGCAATCTTCCGGATTTTCACAACGGATTTGGTTCGATTTTTCACAGTTCGCCAACTCATCGGTAATGGTTGAATTCTCGAGCAGTGATACTTCTGGTACAACCTTTTCGATGTTCTGCTGAAATTCAGGATATTCGTTCAAAACAGGTTCCACATTACCACAGCAGAAACACCCGACTTCTTCCAACTGTCTGGCTTCCACTGTTCTGTCCTCCGGGTTCAAAACTTCTGGACCGTACGCCTTCTCCACACGGTCCCTGTTCCCCCATGAATCTCCAACATGGGCCGTATTGACCACAGGCACGTCAAGCATGGCCAGTTCTCGAGCCACATCCGCGAGCTGGACCAAATTCAAGGAACGACCGACACGGGCGACGCGTACCATCCCCCGCAGGGGCTACGGCAGACTATCCACAAATCGGTCTGCCAACAGGTCTGCACGTGACGCCTCATCCAGCGTCGGCAACGCACGTTCCAGGAATGAGCGGAGCGCGACGGCGTGCACCAGCGGGTCCGTACCAACCCTCAGCTGGGCAGCCTTGAACCGCCGCATAGCGTCTTGACGGTCGGCCGAGGTGTCCAGTCCTGCAATCAGGGCGTCCTTTGCGGCGGCCCACTTCAGCTTCTCTGGGCCCCTTCGCGCCGCATCCAGCACCGCCCGCGGCCTGCCCTTGAGAAGCGCTCGAAGGGCCGTCAACTTACCCCGGTCCGGCTAGATCCCCGAGAGCTCCGCCAGGTTCCTCCTCCAGGAAGATCCGTGTGCCACCATCCTCAAACGGCTCCGGCCATGGTAGATCCATCCTGGTCACGGCCCCAAATGTTATATTCCACAAGTCGTGCCTGGGTGATAGGTTGTTCATTGCAACTAACGTGTTCAGACATTGACAAAACAAACGAAACGTTACAAACATCCTTATTTGCCAAGTCTCTGTCCTGTTCACTTGAAGACAGTCACCGTCCAACAGAGAGCAACCATGTGGTTTGCAGATCGTCGGTAACCTTATTGCGTCTGGACTGCTGAACTTAGCTGTGTTCGTTGATCCACAATTGCCCATAGTTCCGTCTCCAGCAATCAACTACTTACCAAGTAGTATATACACTCACAACGCTCCTCCCCCCTGACAAAAAAAGATACTCCATATCCAGAGGACTGCCTTCAAGTCTTTCTCCATTCCGAGGTTCATACCTCCAACCCCGGTTCGTGGCGGTGTTGTCATCAACCCCACAACTCCTCCGGAAGTGTGCTTCTCTAGGTGAATAATCGGCATAGGATGAAACCTTGTGCTGAGGCGACTTCCACGACCAGTACCCACCTTTAGCGTGCCCCAGGCTGCTTAGCTGTCGTGGGAGATTACCACGAAATAGTGCAAAGCTGCTTCCTTTCCCAGTGGGACCGCGCGTTGTGTCATTTGAACGTGATCCAGAACCCAGTGTTTAACTGTCTTGATTTGAACGGCATCATATTCGGCTTCTTCCTTCGGCAGATTCTCTAGAGCACAAGCAACTTCTCTTGCAGTCTTCGGGCTAAACTCGTTTTGGTCTTGAGTTTCGACTTCAGCCTGAGTTTCCTCATCGTTTACAGCTTCAATGACTGCGATATTAGATGACATATCTTCGGTTTCCCCGACAAAATGTTCATTTTCAAGGCAACCTGGATGGCAATCTTCCGGATTTTCACAACGGATTTGGTTCGATTTTTCACAGTTCGCCAACTCATCGGTAATGGTTGAATTCTCGAGCAGTGATACTTCTGGTACAACCTTTTCGATGTTCTGCTGAAATTCAGGATATTCGTTCAAAACAGGTTCCACATTACCACAGCAGAAACACCCGACTTCTTCCAACTGTCTGGCTTCCACTGTTCTGTCCTCCGGGTTCAAAACTTCTGGACCGTACGCCTTCTCCACACGGTCCCTGTTCCCCCATGAATCTCCAACATGGGCCGTATTGACCACAGGCACGTCAAGCATGGCCAGTTCTCGAGCCACATCCGCGAGCTGGACCAAATTCAAGGAACGACCGACACGGGCGACGCGTACCATCCCCCGCAGGGGCTACGGCAGACTATCCACAAATCGGTCTGCCAACAGGTCTGCACGTGACGCCTCATCCAGCGTCGGCAACGCACGTTCCAGGAATGAGCGGAGCGCGACGGCGTGCACCAGCGGGTCCGTACCAACCCTCAGCTGGGCAGCCTTGAACCGCCGCATAGCGTCTTGACGGTCGGCCGAGGTGTCCAGTCCTGCAATCAGGGCGTCCTTTGCGGCGGCCCACTTCAGCTTCTCTGGGCCCCTTCGCGCCGCATCCAGCACCGCCCGCGGCCTGCCCTTGAGAAGCGCTCGAAGGGCCGTCAACTTACCCCGGTCCGGCTAGATCCCCGAGAGCTCCGCCAGGTTCCTCCTCCAGGAAGATCCGTGTGCCACCATCCTCAAACGGCTCCGGCCATGGTAGATCCATCCTGGTCACGGCCCCAAATGTTATATTCCACAAGTCGTGCCTGGGTGATAGGTTGTTCATTGCAACTAACGTGTTCAGACATTGACAAAACAAACGAAACGTTACAAACATCCTTATTTGCCAAGTCTCTGTCCTGTTCACTTGAAGACAGTCACCGTCCAACAGAGAGCAACCATGTGGTTTGCAGATCGTCGGTAACCTTAATGCGTCTGGACTGCTGAACTTAGCTGTGTTCGTTGATCCACAATTGCCCATAGTTCCGTCTCCAGCAATCAACTACTTACCAAGTAGTATATACACTCACAACACTCCTCCCCCCTGACAAAAAAAGATACTCCATATCCAGAGGACTGCCTTCAAGTCTTTCTCCATTCCGAGGTTCATACCTCCAACCCCGGTTCGTGGCGGTGTTGTCATCAACCCCACAACTCCTCCGGAAGTGTGCTTCTCTAGGTGAATAATCGGCATAGGATGAAACCTTGTGCTGAGGCGACTTCCACGACCAGTACCCACCTTTAGCGTGCCCCAGGCTGCTTAGCTGTCGTGGGAGATTACCACGAAATAGTGCAAAGCTGCTTCCTTTCCCAGTGGGACCGCGCGTTGTGTCATTTGAACGTGATCCAGAACCCAGTGTTTAACTGTCTTGATTTGAACGGCATCATATTCGGCTTCTTCCTTCGGCAGATTCTCTAGAGCACAAGCAACTTCTCTTGCAGTCTTCGGGCTAAACTCGTTTTGGTCTTGAGTTTCGACTTCAGCCTGAGTTTCCTCATCGTTTACAGCTTCAATGACTGCGATATTAGATGACATATCTTCGGTTTCCCCGACAAAATGTTCATTTTCAAGGCAACCTGGATGGCAATCTTCCGGATTTTCACAACGGATTTGGTTCGATTTTTCACAGTTCGCCAACTCATCGGTAATGGTTGAATTCTCGAGCAGTGATACTTCTGGTACAACCTTTTCGATGTTCTGCTGAAATTCAGGATATTCGTTCAAAACAGGTTCCACATTACCACAGCAGAAACACCCGACTTCTTCCAACTGTCTGGCTTCCACTGTTCTGTCCTCCGGGTTCAAAACTTCTGGACCGTACGCCTTCTCCACACGGTCCCTGTTCCCCCATGAATCTCCAACATGGGCCGTATTGACCACAGGCACGTCAAGCATGGCCAGTTCTCGAGCCACATCCGCGAGCTGGACCAAATTCAAGGAACGACCGACACGGGCGACGCGTACCATCCCCCGCAGGGGCTACGGCAGACTATCCACAAATCGGTCTGCCAACAGGTCTGCACGTGACGCCTCATCCAGCGTCGGCAACGCACGTTCCAGGAATGAGCGGAGCGCGACGGCGTGCACCAGCGGGTCCGTACCAACCCTCAGCTGGGCAGCCTTGAACCGCCGCATAGCGTCTTGACGGTCGGCCGAGGTGTCCAGTCCTGCAATCAGGGCGTCCTTTGCGGCGGCCCACTTCAGCTTCTCTGGGCCCCTTCGCGCCGCATCCAGCACCGCCCGCGGCCTGCCCTTGAGAAGCGCTCGAAGGGCCGTCAACTTACCCCGGTCCGGCTAGATCCCCGAGAGCTCCGCCAGGTTCCTCCTCCAGGAAGATCCGTGTGCCACCATCCTCAAACGGCTCCGGCCATGGTAGATCCATCCTGGTCACGGCCCCAAATGTTATATTCAACAAGTCGTGCCTGGGTGATAGGTTGTTTATTGCAACTAACGTGTTCGGACATTGACAAAACAAACGAAACGTTACAAACATCCTTATTTGCCAAGTCTCTGTCCTGTTCACTTGAAGACAGTCACCGTCCAACAGAGAGCAACCATGTGGTTTGCAGATCGTCGGTAACCTTATTGCGTCTGGACTGCTGAACTTAGCTGTGTTCGTTGATCCACAATTGCCCATAGTTCCGTCTCCAGCAATCAACTACTTACCAAGTAGTATATACACTCACAACACTCCTCCCCCCTGACAAAAAAAGATACTCCATATCCAGAGGACTGCCTTCAAGTCTTTCTCCATTCCGAGGTTCATACCTCCAACCCCGGTTCGTGGCGGTGTTGTCATCAACCCCACAACTCCTCCGGAAGTGTGCTTCTCTAGGTGAATAATCGGCATAGGATGAAACCTTGTGCTGAGGCGACTTCCACGACCAGTAC
Organism: Fasciola hepatica; assembly: GCA_948099385.1. Lineage (NCBI taxonomy): Eukaryota > Metazoa > Platyhelminthes > Trematoda > Plagiorchiida > Fasciolidae > Fasciola > Fasciola hepatica. The sequence continues at coordinate 4,855,074 of CANUEZ040000027.1, read as the reverse complement.
CCACCTTTAGCGTGCCCCAGGCTGCTTAGCTGTCGTGGGAGATTACCACGAAATAGTGCAAAGCTGCTTCCTTTCCCAGTGGGACCGCGCGTTGTGTCATTTGAACGTGATCCAGAACCCAGTGTTTAACTGTCTTGATTTGAACGGCATCATATTCGGCTTCTTCCTTCGGCAGATTCTCTAGAGCACAAGCAACTTCTCTTGCAGTCTTCGGGCTAAACTCGTTTTGGTCTTGAGTTTCGACTTCAGCCTGAGTTTCCTCATCGTTTACAGCTTCAATGACTGCGATATTAGATGACATATCTTCGGTTTCCCCGACAAAATGTTCATTTTCAAGGCAACCTGGATGGCAATCTTCCGGATTTTCACAACGGATTTGGTTCGATTTTTCACAGTTCGCCAACTCATCGGTAATGGTTGAATTCTCGAGCAGTGATACTTCTGGTACAACCTTTTCGATGTTCTGCTGAAATTCAGGATATTCGTTCAAAACAGGTTCCACATTACCACAGCAGAAACACCCGACTTCTTCCAACTGTCTGGCTTCCACTGTTCTGTCCTCCGGGTTCAAAACTTCTGGACCGTACGCCTTCTCCACACGGTCCCTGTTCCCCCATGAATCTCCAACATGGGCCGTATTGACCACAGGCACGTCAAGCATGGCCAGTTCTCGAGCCACATCCGCGAGCTGGACCAAATTCAAGGAACGACCGACACGGGCGACGCGTACCATCCCCCGCAGGGGCTACGGCAGACTATCCACAAATCGGTCTGCCAACAGGTCTGCACGTGACGCCTCATCCAGCGTCGGCAACGCACGTTCCAGGAATGAGCGGAGCGCGACGGCGTGCACCAGCGGGTCCGTACCAACCCTCAGCTGGGCAGCCTTGAACCGCCGCATAGCGTCTTGACGGTCGGCCGAGGTGTCCAGTCCTGCAATCAGGGCGTCCTTTGCGGCGGCCCACTTCAGCTTCTCTGGGCCCCTTCGCGCCGCATCCAGCACCGCCCGCGGCCTGCCCTTGAGAAGCGCTCGAAGGGCCGTCAACTTACCCCGGTCCGGCTAGATCCCCGAGAGCTCCGCCAGGTTCCTCCTCCAGGAAGATCCGTGTGCCACCATCCTCAAACGGCTCCGGCCATGGTAGATCCATCCTGGTCACGGCCCCAAATGTTATATTCAACAAGTCGTGCCTGGGTGATAGGTTGTTTATTGCAACTAACGTGTTCGGACATTGACAAAACAAACGAAACGTTACAAACATCCTTATTTGCCAAGTCTCTGTCCTGTTCACTTGAAGACAGTCACCGTCCAACAGAGAGCAACCATGTGGTTTGCAGATCGTCGGTAACCTTATTGCGTCTGGACTGCTGAACTTAGCTGTGTTCGTTGATCCACAATTGCCCATAGTTCCGTCTCCAGCAATCAACTACTTACCAAGTAGTATATACACCCACAACACTACTACTCATATGATAGGGAAATAGCAAATATTCAGCGACACCTGGTCGACAGTGGGCCTAAATCTGACTCCCATGATTGCGTTGAAGACGCTGATCCCAACATCCAGGCTTCATAGGAAAATAATGCGCAAATGACTTCTAACCATAACAGTTCATACCGTACAGGCTAGATCCTGCAGTCTGCGTAACCTAGTGGAGCCGTTAATGTTACCATAGCTGCGGGAGGCGATCCCTTATACAGAGTCATCAGTTGACTTCCACGTCCGATTCTCACATCTTGCCCACTAAAACTCATTTACTTTTTTCGCAATTTGCTGAATTCATCCCGTCAGCTAGTTGGTGAATCGGTAGATGTGATTCCCTCGAGTTTGCACACTACGGGATAAGCTGACTGTTTTTTTGCTGAACAACCGGTAGTGAGATGTTAGGAAAAATTTCTTCGCCTTACAAATTTTTCCAGTTTATGAACGCAGATGAAATCCAGTTGATTCTCTCACCCTTTAGTGAGACTTATTTTTGACAAATCGTCGTTTTGTGCTGAAGTTTTTAAACGTTTCTAAAAATCCTCACCACTTTCCTGTAAGTCGTCTTCTCTTGCTACATGCACACACACTCCAGGCGGACTGGTATCATCCCAATTTGACCAAATCAGAGACAGATAGATTTTTTACCAGCTGTGCGGCCACCAAAGACGGAGCATTCCTGATTCGGCGATCTTCCCAATCGGAGAAGAAATTTGTCCTCGTACTGTACTATCAGCGACAAACTCTGAAGTATCAAATTGAAGTAATCGATTTCTCATTCCACATGGACACCAAAGAAGCATATTTTATTGACAAGGTATGTTTAAATTCTTTCGCGCCGTTTTACCCTAATGGTTCCCTGTCTCGTATCCCTCAAAAAATAATCCCATCGTTAATTTACACAGGTTACCGGTAAGTTTATTCATGTAGAACGTACTCTTCTCCTCCAGCAAGAATCGTGACTTCGAGCATCGTAAATCACTGACTTGGAATGCACGTTTCATGCTGCGTTTCCTTTTATATCTTTAAATTGCTGCTGCAGGGTATTTCACTACCGGACTTCTTCATAGTGCGGAAAGTTGTTGGTTAAGTTTTATTGAATAATGAACGAAGTATATGTTGTAAATCCGGCGCAAAACATGTTCGAATAAGTTCACAGTCCAGAACAACACATTGCGTAATTACACAAAGGGCCCAAATCAGATGAAATGCAGAAACGCAGCACAGGTCCACTCGGTATAAATGAACCACTGTAGTCGCACAACTTTTGACACCTCGATGGGACCAAAATGTGACTCGGGCGTGCGATCCTAAATCGTTCACAATCCTAATAAATTTCTGGTCTCAGAAACCAAAAAAGACACCGGGACACAGTATGCGTCACCATTTGTAAAATGCTTTTCGGATCGGACGCAAGCGGTTTCGTCAAGTAAATTGTAAGAAATGAAATCACTGTATGCAAAATAAGGTTTGTATCATAAATGTCCGTGGTTGACATTCAGTTGGATTAGAAAAAATACTAAGACGGTTTTATGGGACTCTGAAGTCATTTCTACTGTTGGTCTAATCTGTGGATTTTGGGCATTTTTTCCGGCATTATCTTCGCGTTCACAACTATATGACTTACTGGCTTTTAGGGAACCCACATAGAAATTACGTTGCCATTGCATTTCCGCTGGTGGCTTAGTCCTAATCTCTGGAAAATGTTCTTGATGTATAAACTCTTGGTTTTCCTGCGGCAATGTTTTACGATCTTTCGTTCTTTGTTTTCCGCCAGGGTCCACTACACTTATCTTTGGAACATCTAGTCGAGCATTATAGTCGCTTTGCTGATGGCATTCCCGTCCGGTTGCACTACGCTGTTTCGCCCGCTGGTATGGTCCTGAACATCGAGCAGCTCGTCCCACCTGGCTTGGAGAAACGCGGAAAGGAGTTGAAAAAAATCGAACAAAGCGGTGGTGAGGCGTGGGCTTTGCGTACCATCACCACTGGTTTGCACGGTGGCAGAATGGGTGCACCACTAGCTATGCCCGGTTCAAAGAACGCGAACGCGAATTCGGGTCCGGGAAAGCATTCTCAAGTGAGTGAAATCCCTAGTATAATCTTACTTTGATATCCCTCTCCACCCGCACACATCTCCAATGAAGAAATCAGATTGTCGATCAATTATTCTGATATGGATTCATTTGTGTTGTTGCTATCCGCACGCGGCAGTCTCGTAACAAGCAATACGCCTCGTAAAAGGTGATCCAATGGTTACGAGTAACTGATTACCACTCGGGAGGTCGGAGGTTCAAATCCTCGCCACGACCGGTCACTTTGGTGATGAACAATAACCCCCATTGTCATCTGGGTCGTTACCACACTCGATCAGTTAGGACCTTAGGGGCTGTCCATCACTCCAAGTTGCCTATTATCCCTAATAGTGCAGTGGCCTTGGTGGCTACGGGCTATACTCCTTCCATCGCACTCATGCGGAAGCATGTAATAAAATCTAACCCAAGTAGAGTGGTTGTACCGAGGAGAAACGGCTTTCAAATGAAATGTCATTTTGTGGTCTTCCCATCGACCTACTTCTACTGAACAAAAGTCATGCATTCAGTAGGTAGACTTAATATTCCCGTACTGTTTCACCAACTAAACTTACAGTGGTGAGCGAGCGGTGTATAGTTCAAAATCGATTCCGAGATCAGAGGTTCGATTCTCGCTACTGCCGATCATTTTTGTTGGTAGCGGTTTACCGGGCAAAAAACCTCCACTAGATGGACGTAGGAGTGGAGTACCTGGGGTTTTTGTCGACGGTGGAAGAAGTCTCGCACTTCATTGGGCAGCTATCGCCCGCCTAAGCTGGGCAGTCCCCAGCGCAAAGGATGTTGCCCCGTTCATGTTCCGCTTGCTCCATCGGGTGCATGGGCCTAAGGACTAAGTCCGAAAAGCGGATCAATGAGAATGCACCAGCGGAGACAAGACAAAACGCATGCAGTAATCAGGTCTCACATGACAAACCAGAAGAAGTTCCTTCACGGGTGCTGGGTCACGTTCCCGTGCTGGGTTAACACCTCATTGTTATGTGGGTGAGACTTTTGAGTCAAAGGCTCTGGTTAGGGTTCCCAAAGAAAACCGTTTCTGCGGTGTGGGCAACCGCAAAGTATGATTTGCTCAGAAATCTTCAGCGGTCAATCGGTAAACATTCCTTATCTCTTCTCTTCATCCTTTACGTTCCAATTCTAAATGCGTACAAGTAGCCACAGTGAGTCTTGACTGTGAAATTGTAGCTCCCGGAAGGGGTAGCAAATTAAAGACGGGAAGAAAGAGAATCCATTCTCCGGTCTAAGCATCCTTTTCACTTAGCTGATTTCAGCGTCCGCACACTTTGCCAAACGGGGCAACAGGCTGCCCTAGATAGGGCTCTTGAAACCTTTAACATAGACGTGTGTTGTGTTTCCGAAACACCCATACAAGACCCAACTCCAGTGTTAATACTTCGCACTCCAGATACAAACTCGTCTTCTCATTTCACTCTTCGCGTGCCGGGTGATCCGGTACCTAATGCTCGCGGTTGGGCTGGCGTTGGCATCGCTCTGAGCATGCACTACTCGACTGGATCCCAATCAGCAGTCGTCTGTGTGCGGTTCGGTTGATTGCTATTGTGCATGTCAACAGCAATAGACTGAAGCGCCGATGCCTGTTTGTCGTGTCTTTGTACGCTTCAACCGACTGTAACCCTCCTCAGGCTGAAGACGAATTCTACCGAAATCTGTCTCAACTACTCCGCAGCGTGCGTTCTACGGAAATCATGGTTGTTTTTGGTGATTTAAACGCTCAAGTTGGAAACCTAGACGAGACGGAGAGGAATATAGGAGGTCGGTTGGGCATTTCAGCCGATCGAACCGATACCGGTTACCGATTCATTCGACCATGGACTATTCCTAGCGAGTACAAATTTCTCGCACAAAAGGCGACACCGACTAACCTGGCGTCCTCCTGCGCCTTCACAGCAATGGAACTAGATCGACCACATTGCTGTCGGTTACCGCTGATGCGGATCAATTCAAGGTTGTCGATCATTTTGGTTCACGTCTGTAGACACTGATCACACTCTTGTCTGAGCATGTTTCAGTCTTTGTTTCGTCGGTGGCCGAAACAACACCATATCGAACCGTCCCTCGCAGCTACCACTAGACGATAACCATCGATCTGTTTTCCAAGCAGAATGATCCACCAGGTTATCGATGCAGCCAGATGCCCAGAATTTAGAAGAGCGATGGACAGAGCTCAAACAGGTTCTACGTGCGGCTGCTGATGCTACCCAAGGTCTAATAACTAGACACACGCAGAAACGATGGATATCAGCATCCTCAGTTTCACTGTTAGGTGTGCGCAGATGGATTCCTCTGAATTCCAGATTGATGAGGCACAGAGATTCCTTCAACGCCAAATGATTCGGAGCCTGAGAAATGATCGTGAGCAGCGTTGGATTGCGAAGTGTGGAAAGATGGAAGAAGCTGTGGCGATTGCCAACAGCCGCGACCTCCTCCCTGTAATCAGAAATGCCGGTCACTGATCAAAGAGGTGAACGACTCACTGATCCAAACTCAGGAGCGTCGTCTAATCCACTAGGCGAAGCATTTCGAGAAGCAGTTTAACTGGCCTTTGTCCTCTTCGGGTTTGATCACTGACGCAATGAGTGCAGCTCTGTTGTAGATACCAGTCCTCCGTCAGAAACGGAGGTTATTCGTCAGATAAGCTATCTTAAACGACAGACCAAATGGGTTGCCTCCGTCTGTTTTCAAAGACGGTCGTTCGACGTTGTTATCGGGGTTGACAAAACTCATCGGTTTGGTGTGGGACAGGGAATACGTTCCAAATAGTTGGTGTGAGTCGGAGATCGTAACGATTTACAAGAAAGGTTACAGCTCCTCCTCTGAAAACCACAGGGGGATAAGTCTTGTTAGCATTACATCCAAACTGTTCGTTGGTGTTATTTTCCACCGCTCGCAAACAGTGCTCGCGCGAGAATCAAGCTGGATTTAGTCCTGGTCGAGGTTTCATTAATCACATCTTTGCCCCTCGACGAATTTTACAGTATAGCCACACCTTCCATAGGCCCTTTATTTCCTTTTTTCTTGATCCTAAATCATCCGTTTACTCAGTTGATCACACAGTTCTCTGACGCTGCTTCTTGCTGAAGGGTGTACCAAAGAAATTCATTTCCATTGCAAAATCTCTTTACATGAACCAGTGAAGCCGAATTCGGGCCTACGGCGATCTTTCACCCGAGTTCACCACAAAAAATGGTGTACGTCAGGGTTGCACTCTCTGTCCTTTTCTCTTTAACTTTGTGATCGATATGGTCCTATAGACCGCACTTTTGTCAGGTGAGAATATCGGCATTGAACTTTTCGTGGGTGGAAAGGTGTCAGACCTTGAGTATGCGGACAACATAGTTCTTCAAAGTGAAGATCCAAGTAAGTTGCAAGCTTTTCTAGACAGCTTGACGGATTGTGTAGCAATATTCGGTATGCGTTTTGCACATTCAAAGTGTAAGATGCTGCTGCACGACTGAGTTGATCCGACGCCAAACCTTCTAGTGTCTGAGGAAACTAAACGTGGTAGACAGGTTGTTTTATCTGGGGAGCTGCATCTCACCCGGAGGTCAGATATCGGATGAAGTGTCTCTGCGTATACAGAAGGTTCGCTGGACATTTGCCAACCTGAGTCATCTGTGGCGTCGACATGACATCTGTTTACCTATCAAGGGTCGAGGGTACGCTGCAGCAATCAAGCCCGTGCTGCTGTATGCTTCATAGACATTGCCACTGCGGATGGAGGACATACGAAGGTTGTCGGTAATTGAACACCGATATCTTCGTAGTATTGCTCGAATCTGGTGGGAACATTGTGTGGACAATGGTGAGTTTCGGCGGAAAATCTTAGGTCCAGGGATCAAATCATTAGATGAAACACTTAAGCTCACCAGGCAAAGATGGTTGGGACATGTGTTACGCATGTCCCCTGACAGGATCCATCGGCGTGTTATGTTTGCTGAGGCGGGTACCGATTGAAAGATGAGTTAGGGTGGTCAGTCCATGACATGGAAGAAAGGTATGGGAAGTCCTACGAGTGGACTTGGCCATATTGGGCGTGTTAGACTTCCTGGTCGGGGTCCAAGAGACCCTCCCACTCAATGGTTAGATACGTTAGGGGATATGGATAGATGCCGCGATCAATGGCGCTCTTGTATCCACAAACTTTCTTCATCGACTTAATTCCAAGAATGTAGTTCTCCTCTTACTCCTTTCATACTATTTTCTCCTTCACTATTTCCTGTTGATGTTGCCGCTAGGAGATAGCTACGAAAGTCACCGCACCCAGTGCATGGGTAATGGTTGTCTGAACGGAACAGAACAGGTACAGAACATTTCTCTGTTATCTGCTTTATTCCGACGTCTGATCTACTGGGGCATTATTTGGTTCTCTGCTGTACGTCCCAGGATTACCGCGATTGTGAGTGTTTTTGCTTTGGGGTGTATCTCTCTCACTGTACTTATGAACGAACATTGGATGAAACAATTTGTCCCGTATAGAAGTGTTTGTCACATGGAAATCGAAATCCATCAGATGTGGCTGTTTGAGTATTTTGTCGGATTTCCCTGCATCCTGTAATGCACCATGCTCCGCAAATCTTGATCTCCATACACCGATTTGCGTTATTCCAATTAGATAATGTAGAAAACGAAGGCATGGTTCGACGAACCACTTTCCAAAAGGTCTGTGAAGTTGTGTTGCAACTGTGTGGATCACTATTTTCTCTCACTTTTGATAGCTACAGCTTAGGGGTCATCCATTTTGTTCACAACCAAGGCTCAGAGATTTGATATTACACGCTGCATCGAAATCGATTCTGTATCACCTTCTAATAGCTCGCATTTTTGTACCGGAGTCTGGTAAGTCGATTTATCAGCTGAACCAAATGTATCCACCTTTTTTGTGTAGGATAAAGCTCACGGTTCATCCAATGGGGGCTCCGCGGGTGTCAGTGTTGGTGGACTGCTTCCCGCTGCAGCCGGACTCCAAATGACCGGGACTGGTGGAACTCGTATCGGTTCGGGTTCTGGTGAGCTACGATTGGTTCCCAGCGATGCGGTCATCCTACTCTATCGACTCGGTGAGGGTGAATTCGGTGAAGTCTATCGAGGGCAGTTGCATTTGGAAAACGGGAATACGCAAGAGGTTGCGGTGAAAGTGAGTTGGACAACAACAGTCTCATTTGTTCTCGACATCCTTTCTCGTTCTCTCTCCGTCCGCTCGATCCTACTGTTTTATTATCAGTTCAGTTCATTCAGCCATTACCCTCGCACTTCTGTGCTCTGGTTTCGGTTGCTATCTCACAGCATCGTCGGGTCAAAGTCAGAAATAATAGAAGCATAATGTGGGAAAGAGCCGAAAACAAAGTAATAAACGGAAATCATGAAAAGAAATAAAAAGATCGAATGCAACTACGCCACTGGTCGCGACATCTAGCCGCATCACTTAATGTCTCCAACCATCTGTTGTGCGCCTGATGTTTCTTCAAAACCGCCTCCTGACTGTTCGTAGTTCAAATTCGTCTTAGACTTGAATACTGCTGCCATGTTCGGGATGGTGTTCCGTCTTATTCTTTATTCCTTCTCTAGCAGATTCAACGTAAAGCCATTGGTCTATTAAATGACTCAGTTTTAACACTCAATTCGCGGTCATTTGCCCGTTCCCGGGCATTTGATTCATTGTCTCTATTTTTTTATTATCTTTTCATTTTCAATTCCTTTTATTATGCAGTAATGGTACACTATTTCAGGCAGTGGGTCGCTACCAATTGGAGCAAGTGACCGGTGGCGGAACCGGGATTCAAACCCGGGACAGAAGGGTTGGAAGCTCCACGGTGATGACCGTTTGGCCATCGCTGTTATCTTGCGTTTTTTCCTCCAAGATTGCCTCGACTGTTCCCATTGCGATTACTTTTCAGCGCCAATCCCGAGCACAAACAGTTAGTCACCCTTATCGGGTTTCTGCCGCTCGATCTCGAGCCTCAACTTTTCAGTCTTGTTTTTTCTCTGATGGTTAAGTAACGGAACACCCTCTTTGTGTCTTTCCGCCCACATGCAACCTTTCTCTTTTTTTCTCTCAGTATGTTTTCGGACCATACAGTTTTACTGTAATTCACTTTGTGTGTAGTAAAAAAACCTGGTAGCGGGTCTCAGGGACCCAAACCCGGAAGTTTAACTCATCTCACTGGACCAAGTCCACTCGTCAAGAGTTTCATATCTTTCTGCCATGTCACAAACTGATCACATTGACCTACGTTCCAACCACTACCTGGCTCGGAGAACAGCGTAGGCCGGAGAAGTCTGTCAGTGGGTATGTGTAACACATGTCCCAGCCATCTTAACCTTTTTAGATTCAGTAGCTGTGCTGGTCTCTGACCACTGGTTTTCAAACCATACGCCTAACATCGTTGCTGATACGGTGTTCGTACCATATTCGAGCAATACTACGAATACACTCAAGGTCAAACGCCAACAGCTTTCGCCTGTCTCTCATCATTAACGACCATGTTTCTGAGTTGTATAAGAGAATGGATCTAACCACCTCAGTGTACATTCGACCCTTGATAGACAACCGGCTGTCGTTCAGGCGTCAAAGACGATTGAGATTGACAGAAGCCAGTCTCATCTTCTTTACACGCGATGACATTTCAACCGTTATCTGACCTCCTGATGAGCCATGACTACCCAGGTAAAAAAAGCTTATTTACTTCAGTTACCACTTCCCCTGCGAAGGCAGGGTTTAGTGTAGGGTCAACCCAGTCCAGCAGTAGCATTTTACACTCTAAAGGCGTGAAACGCATTCCAAACATTGCCACACTGTTTTCTAGGCTATCTAGGGACAATTCTGGGTCATCACTCAGAAAAACAATATTGTCCGCTTATTCCAAATCAGACACTTGACTGCCTGAGCGAAGATTGATGCCGCTACTCTCACATGAGAATAGGGATGCCCAAGAATCAATTCAGTCACCAAATTGAAGAGGAAGGGCGAAAGAGGAAAACCGTGACAAACACCACTTTCCGTGTTGAACTCGGGTGAAAGATCGCCGTAAGCACGGACCCGGCTTTGGTTGTGCGCACGCAAGGGTTGGAAAGTAGAAATAAACTTCTCTGGTATGCCCTTCAATGACAGGCAGAGCCTAAGAACTGTGCAGTCGGTTGAGTCAAATGCCGCTTTCAGATCAATAAAGACAGAGACTGTGGGCCTGCGGAAGATATGCCTGTGCTCTAAAATTTGACGATACAACCTCGACCGGGTCTCAAATCGGCTTAATTTTCACGCGTACAACTCTCGTGCTCGTGAATGCCAAGCACGAGACTTCTTCCGTCACCGTTCCTACGCAAGAAACTATCATTTGCACATCTTCCCCCCAAGCAGCTATCACGCAGTTCCACTGATACTATTTACTGTTCAGTTGTTTTCGCACGTAATCGATACCACCGTCTTCGTAAGTCATTACTTATTTGTATCTTATGTGGTTTTTCACCTCGAAATCTCATAGTCCTGGTTGCCGATTTCCCCTGATAGTTCGATGAACCTTTGAGACCACCTGTTTAGGCTCTCTGTCAATAGCACTCACACATATATATATATATATATATATATATATATATATATATATATATATATATATATATATATATCACACCTGTCTGGTTTCAGACTGTGTGCCAAACAAAACATGGTAAAATCGGGGAGAAAGGGGTAGATAGTCCGAGTCCATGATTTGTTTGTGGGCGCGACACTGCTAGGTTGCCCAAGCCAGAACAGGAGGTTTTCTTAGGGGTCCACAACCAAAGCCTTTAGCTATCCAAAGCTTAACCCGCAGGGGGGCGGGACGAAGCGTGGGGTCCGTAACCCACTGGGGGCCGGTGACTGATTGCTCAGTTTATACGCCCTTCGGATGAGTCCAAACATCGTGGGTGCCCAGTGCACCTCCGCCACAGATGCCGATGAGCATATCGCTGTACGCCTCATACGTACTCATACTGAACTATGTCCGTTTACCATATATGAATACGCGCGTGTTTATGCGAATAGTTTAATGCCGAATTTGAATGTCAAGTGGGAATTCACAAGAGCGATGCAACAGGTGTGCGTTCTTCGTCGATTTCATGGTGGGATGACATTTGTACAGCATCCAAATGCCCTAGCGTGGTTGGGATTGGGTGTTCCGGGCTCCGAGATGGCTAATCGTCCGAAATGCTCCCTAAAGACCGTGCTTGCCAAACAGCTTCTGCTATATATATATATATATATATATATATATATATATATATATATATATATATATATATATATATAATCAATTGTTTGGTGAGAACAAGAGATTAACATCGTGTCCTTCTGTTGATTGTATGGTTTTTTACCGCACTGTTCCAGTAGCGACGTCGTTTCATCTACCAACAAAATTTGCAGTCCGGTCCTTGATGTAAATGCTTTCATGAGCAGAAATCGGAATGCCTCCTCGTTAAGTGCCCGTACGTATCATCTAACAAATCGTCATCATCATCATCGCGAGAACAGAATGAGCCTTCTACCGACCACGTTGATATGACCTTGATGAGAAAGCCATGTATGTGATATAACATGGAATTCTTACTTTCATAGATCTACCGTCGATCGCGAGGTAATACGATTTGTTCGCGTTGTTCCTGCGTTGATATGGTTGGCACACAAAAGGTGATGAAGTCCATCAAAAATAAATGTTACATTCTAGTCCAGTTTGCGTCCCAACCGCGGGTGCAGCGACCAGATTTTCACCATCCGTCAGATTTTTGAGCTCCGCCACACATATCGTAGACTGACGATAATCATATTCTTGGACATCCGAGCAGCTTTTGATGCCAATGATAGGACGGCCCTCTGGGATTATCTCATCAGACAGGGAGTGCCTAATAAGTATATGAAAACCATCCAGGCTCTATACCATCAGACTTCAGGCCGAGTACGAGCATATGGCTCATCGTCACCTTGCTTTCCAATTGGAAGTGGCGTGCGTCAAGGTTGCCCACTCTCACCCTTCCTGTTCAATTTTGCAGTCGACGATATCTAAGGAGGGGCACAAAGAAATCAAACGAACGAAGGCGTTGAGCTCCTACCTAATAACAGGCTTCAGGATTTAGACTATGCAAATGACATCGCATTGGTTTGCGACGATGCTACTGCGGCACAGTGCGTCCTAGACAACTCCGCATCGTCTGTATTACGGTACGGAATGTGCTTTTTACCTTCCAAATGTAAAGTGCGTCTACAAGACTGTCAGGAGTCCATCCCCGCACTTACCCTCGGTAATGATCGGCTAGAAGTTGTTCTACTTGGGAGGCTGTTTAACTGTCGATGGACGGATTGGAGACGATGTGAGCAACCGAATAGCGAAGGCTCAAGCGGCGTCCTGCAATTTGCGTCACTTGTGGAGACGTGACATCTCTCTCCAACTGGAATTTAGGGTGTGCAACGCTGCTGTGTACATTGTGCTCTTATATGCTTGTGAGACCTAGCCTGTTCCAGCGGCCGATGTCGACTGGTTGTCCGTGTTCGATAATCGATGCCTGAGGAGTATATCGTGAGTTTGGTGACAGCAGAGAATAAGCAGTTCCGCAGTTCAAATGCGCATCTACGGAATCAAACGTGCCGCGTACCTAATTAGTGCTACCATATCACTCCATCGGCTTCGTTGGTTGGGACATGTGCTATGTATGCCGCCTCATCGACTTCCTCGTCGCTCTCTATTCGCTGAGCCTAAGATTGGCTGGGAACGGCAATGTGGAGGCCCAGCCATGACATGGCACCGGTCTGTCCAAGTGATGACTTCAAGATTTGCTTCTGTCGGTTCCTCACGCTTGCATGGTTGGGGGGCTCGAGATCCACTACACGGCTGGCTGGGAACTTTGTCGGATATAGCTCAGTGACGGTTATGTTGTGACAGCTTGTGTTCGAACTCCTGGGGAACTTCCCTTTTGATTCTCCACTTTTAATTTGCTGTTTCATGTTTTTGCATGGCACCACGCCTCTGTACATTGTACCGGGTTATCAGTAAATATATATATATATATATATATATATATATATATATATATATATATATATCCAAGATTACTCAGTTTCAATGGCCATAGCTGAGACTAGAATGAACGTAGACAAGAAACAAGTTCTACTGTATTCCATTTTCCAATACACAGTTTGAGAAAGAGAAATGTTTTGGAGATAATCTTCAAATCGAATTTCGACAACATAAATAAGGATAATACATCTTGAATATGACTCGTTTCCTTTGTGGGTCAGGAGGTGATATGCAAGCGGATATGCACCTTTCTAAATACTCTTTCACCATCCAGCTTGGAACGGTTTCTTCGTTTACCACATATTCAGGTCCTGGTACAGCCTTCACAGCGATTGGACTTTTTGAAAGAGGCCACCATTATGATGCAACTTTCTCATCCACACATTGTTACCATATACGGAGTGTGTGAAAACAAACGGCTGATGATGATTTTGGAATTGGCCGAGTTGGGCAGTCTGTTGGACTATCTGCTTGACTATCCGGAACGATGCCAACTTCCTGAGTTGTACAATTGGGCCATGCAAGTAGGTCTTCCTGTTTGTGTACGCATCGTGTTTCACAGTGACCAGTCAATGTGAATCTATGCTTGTTAGAATGTTAGCAGAACAACGAAAGATCCTTTTTTCCACGCATTTGGCCAGGAAAAATTGATTCGCCTTTTTTTCTTTCTGAGAGGTCACTCCTCTCCCCACTGTCTCGGATTCAGTCAGCAGCGTGGACTTTTGGGTAGAAACAAACGCAGTTTCGGCTCTCAATGGTTCACAGTTTGTTAATTACAATGTTTATCATACGGATAAGAACGTTGATATGAAGCTTACAGAGACACTGAGGACATCAAAAAGAAGGCGTACGTACGTCTCCGAATCAATGGTCACTTTCGCGGATACCAAATATTCTCTAAGAGTACTATATAAAAACAAATGGGAAAAATAAGAGCGTTTAGTGAAATCTTGTCTTCCTCTCAGGGGCTTTCTCTGCAGTTCTTGTCCTCAAGCTTGTAATTTCCTATCACTACCTTGCAGTCTTTTTGTGACCGTGGTATCTGACCTGTCCACGGGTCAGTGTTCGTGTATGCATAGTGTGGACAGCATGAGAGCCGCCCATTGACAAATGACTCACCACACAGTGCAAGAGTTTCGCTCGCATTAGATAAGTTTTAACGAAGTTTTTGCTACCGTAAACTTCCATACAGTTTTGCATCCCATTGTTTTACATGTCACCTGTTGATACACCGATAAAAGTCAGTCCGGTTCTGGCGTGACAGTAACATTCCGAATTCAGATTGTTTTTCACTCACTTTGCACCACTTCCGACTGGCCTCAGTGAGAGTCAAAACACATATATGGCTGTTTTCCAAGGGAGCTCAAACCGGACCACTGTTCCATCTGAATGGAATCATCCTAATCGAAAAGTGTTTTTTTTCGGGACTGTGTGAATAGCAAACTTTTCTAATTTATTTGGCGATTCGTTGGCCTGCTTGGTTGTGTGTTAGTGCGGGTTTGCTCCAGCGCATGATACCAAACGTCGGTCAAAACCGTAGAATTGCACACTCATCTGGGCGAAATCTCCGTGAATTTTATGTAGTTCCGCATACGCGAACGATCAGCTTCCGGCCAAAATAGCTTTCTTTATTATAGATTTTGCCCCAGTTCAGTGTATATCATGCTGAGTTCAAGTATGCTTCCACGAATTGAGTTTAAAATGCCATCTCATCTTACTCCTTGCTCTGGGTCCCATAGATTGCCAGTGGTATGAGTTATTTAGAGTCGTCTGGGTTCGTCCATCGTGATCTGGCTTGTCGCAACGTCCTCCTGTCCAATCAATCCTGTGCGAAAATATCCGATTTCGGTCTTTCCCGGGCTGTGGGTGTGGAGTCGGACTACTACAAGGCGACACAGCGAGGTAAATGGCCAGTGAAATGGTACGCTCCAGAATCCATATATTACAAAACATTCAGTCATGCCAGTGATGTGTGGTCCTTCGGGATTTGTTTGTGGGAAATGTTCTCGTTGGGTGAACACCCATACGCAGATCAGGACAGTTTTGAAGTTTTGCGTCAAATTGAAGAAGGAGTGCGTCTGCCTCGACCTCGGCTTGCAAATGATGACGTATTCGCAGTGATGCATGACTGCTGGGCCTACAATCCGGACGCGAGGCCCACATTCTCCCAGCTGCTAGCCGTGTTTCAACATCTGGCCACCAATGTGTATGAAAATGTCGAGCCGCCCGAAGTAGGTGCGATTAGCACGAGTCGTGCGGCCATCAAGAATGGTTCCACACCCTTGGTCACACCACCCGTTCGGCAATCTAGTTCCGGAGGAAGCGATTCCAGACCGACCGGAAATGGGGTCCCTGGTCAGTCTTTTACGGAAGTAACTTCACCAAACGGTAGTTGATGTGTGACTTCACCTCTGATTCCGCTACTCGAAGTTCGCATTCACTTATGCTCGTTCGCTTGCACGTATGAAACGAGGCTCTATCGTGCCGCAATGACAGATTTTAAAATAAAAATATCTACCTCCTCCGCCATTCTTACGCGCATGTGCACTCGCACATGTATTTACGCGCTTCTCCGCTCAGAGTCCACTGTTGCTACGTCAACATTTCGTTCCTTCGACGCTCAATTTCGTTTGCATTAGACGGCACATGGCCACATTCTCCTTTCCCAGTTGTAGCAGATAGCTAGAGATGGAAGTCGCATTTTGTGTAACCTAGCATTACTACCACATACTAGCAAACGTGACTAGATCCTTCTGCAGTCTAATTGCCACTCTGTCCGTTCCGTTTGCCAGTCACATCTGGGTGCATTTCTATTGTTTTCCTATTTCTTTTCATCTGACTGCGGTTCTCTCCCTTTCCCTCCCTGAAACACTTATTGGTGGTAAGTTGACAAACATCTATCACTGTTTGTTTGCATTTTTCCATTGTGCTTTCTGTTTTTGTCCTATCCTTTTCCACATCCATTCGTTCTTTGAACTTTTTAAAGGAAATCTTTCGCCTGTTTCCCATCAATATTTTCTGTCTACACTTTTAACTGGTAAATGCTACCTAATATGTTGGACGGTTTTGACCCAACTTAACCTGACCAGTCGTTCACACACACACACACACACACACACCCTATTTCAACTCTATTCATGCCGTCATTTTTATTTTGCTACCACTACTACCAGTACGACCATTGTTATATTTCCAATCCTGGCTCACTGTTCATCCGTTTCTCTCTTATCTAATATCTTCGCGTTCTTGAGTGCTGTACACGCCTGGATCATTTTTCAGCTTGAAGATGATGCTGAGGAAAATTGGCATTATTCTCATGGTATTTGATTAACCTTGTCTTTCGTTTGTCTCTTGTTCCGCCTACGTTTATTGATTACATGCTCGTGCACGTACGAATTGCCCTGAGTATGCTCCATGGCCACAAGGACTTTGTTACCCTATCTGGGTATATATATATATATATATATATATATATATATATATATATATATATATATATATATATATATATATATATATATATATAAAGTACGGGAAGGTAGACGGTCGACAGGCACTCGCGGAACGTCCAAGCCATCGGAGGCGGTGTAGAGTAATCACTCCAGCCAGAAGGCGACTACTGGTACCTAACACATGATGGCCAGCATTATTACTACTCACTCGATGTTCCCACCAGACGCGAGCAATGCTTCAGGGACATCGGTGGTCAAACACTGAAAGCCGCCGAGTATCCTCAACGCCAAGTTGCCAGGTCCAACAACCGTAAAGTAAAACGCTACGAACCACAGCGTCTAACACTCGTCCCTTAAGACAGAAATTTCGACTCGAAGGGAGCGGACGCCACGTAGCATGCCGGCAATTGGAGCACCTAAAGTTTGTACTAGCGGGGAGCAGGCGTTAATCAGAGCCAGTGGCCATAAACCGCTCTCCAATTTCCGGGCCACTGGTGTCTAGCCCAAAAAACATCCTAAACGCCCCTCGTCCGGTGATAGCCAAGCGACTCTCGAACCGATACCAGTTACCGATTCATTCGATCATGGACTATTCCTAGCGAGTACAAATTTCTCGCACAAAAGGCGACACTGACTAACCTGGCGTCCTCCTGCGCCTTCACAGCAATGGAACTAGATCGACCACATTGCTGTCGGTTACATAGTACTTCAAAGTGAAGATCCAAGTAAGTTGCAAGCTTTTCTAGACAGCTTGACGGATTGTGTAGCAATATTCGGTATGCGTTTTGCACATTCAAAGTGTAAGATGGTGCTGCACGACTGAGTTGATCCGACGCCAAACCTTCTAGTGTCTGGGGAAACTAAATGTGGTAGACAGGTTGTTTTATCTGGGGAGCTGCATCTCACCCGGAGGTCAGATATCGGATGAAGTGTCCCTGCGTATACAGAAGGCTCGTTTTGTATTTGTGGCGTGACATCCGTTCATCTGTCAAAGTTCGACTGTATCCTGCAGGAATCAGATCAGTTCTTCTTTGTGGTTCAGAAACATGGTAAATGCGGGTGAAAGATAAAGGAAGATTGTGGGTATTCGAAAACCGATATCTTTGCGGGATTGCTCGTATGTGGTAGGAATACCGTATAAGCGGTGCTGAGGTTCGACGGAGAGTCTTAGATTCACGAACCAAACTGTTAGGTAAAATACTAAAAGTCATCAAGCTAAGGTGATTGGGACATGTACTGCGCGTGACCCTGGATAGGATTCCCCGGTGTGCAATGTTTTTTGAGGCGGGTCATGCTTAGAAGATGACCAGGGGTGCCCAGTATATGACGTGGGAGAAGGGTACGAAAAACCTAACCAGTGAAGCTGGCCGTGTAGGGCGAGTGGGGTCCAAGTGTTCTGCTCACTCAGTAGTTGAATACATTGTGGGATGTGACTAAGTGCTGCGGCCTTGTTCCACAACCTTTCTTTGTTGACTTGATGCTTCATGTAGTTAAGCATACATCAAGAAACTGTGGATGATTCTTCTCGTCAATTTCGGTGGTGAACTTGACTGTCCAGTGCATAGCGTTAAATTCGCGTGACATATCAGCTAAGTCGATTTGTGCATCACTAACACAAAATATGCCGCTCACATGTTGGTAGCATAGGTCAACTGGACTTATTTTTTTGTGGCATGCTTGGCTTTACGCCTTGCCATTAAGATTTTTGCGGGAAGTAGTCCTATAGTTGGGCCAATAGAAACTCCATTCTTCTGGCGGTAATAAATATCCTCGAATACAGATTGTACGTTCAAAGTGCTTAGGGGGATAGTACTCTTGGATTCGAAGTCAGAATTCCTGGGGAAATGTTTCTTCATCAATATATGCACAAATGAAGTTTACTTCCGATTCGGGATTTCGTCTAGACATTAAAACGGAACCACCGCACTCGGTACTTGATCATTGATCGTTCAAACTGAAATGAATGACCAGATTCAAGAACAAACAAAATGCATTAAGTATATTACAGGAAAAATACGATTCAGAATCAGCCAGTACAAATCCCACAATGAAAAACAAAACTCCCCAGGGTAGTTCTTTGCTTAGTTTTGGTTATTTATCAGGCCTTAACGTCTGCTACTCTCAGTTTTGTGGAATTCAAGAGGACATTCACACCTGGAACGGACAACGGTCGAAATTCGGTGACCAGTTATAGCTGATGTACACTGTTCGCCAAAAATGACCCTTCTCCAAAATAATCAAAACACTGTACGTTAGCGAGGTCCTTTATGGAAATCAAAATATTTTGTTGTGAATAAAATAGTAAGGCCGTTTTCGAATGGTCACTCACTCATATTAGTATGTGGTTGAGTAACCTTTGGATGGTATAACATCATTAACCTGTGGAGTCATGTTTGGTGTCGACCGTCTCATGGTACATGGTGGCATGCAGCCTCATTCCTCCTTCAAGGTAGTCTTCTACTCCCCTATAGATTTTTATTGCCATCTCTGTTCTCACAACCGTTCGATTGGATTGAAGTCGGGTGATCGAGGGAGCGTCCTTGCACCATGGTGCGCATGAAAGTCGCGTCCGAGAGGGAGCGATGTGCAGGCGCGCCGTCGTCCTGAAAAATCGCTTCAGTGGTTGTATTCAACATTGGCAGGCAGTGTCGGATATGGAATTCTAGATAAGTTTGACCATTAGTGATGCTGTCCAGAAATACCATCTCGCTCCGACCCTCCCACCAAGAGGCAACGAACCTTTATTGTTCTGCAGTGTTACTGTCATCATATCATTTTTATCAGTTTCGGAGATTTTTGGTGTAGTGTGTATCGAAATGCTACATTCCAATTCACACCCAAAGGCTACCGGATTTTGAAATGAGATTCAGACAACAAGGAACGTTAAGAACTTTGAACGACAATTTGCACTCAGTTGAATCGTTATTTGTTTAAAAAAAGGAAACTCGGCACCTGGATGCCTGTGACGAACAGCTGTCAGTCGACAAACGATAGCTACGGTATACCGACAAGCAGCGTACATTTTTCTACGTTGGTAAAATAAAATAACCAGGATTGATAGAACTAGAGTAGCTGGAATATATACATATGCGTTCAAGAGTGGTTCCCTGTGTGGCCCATTTCAAAGTGCGAACGGCCAATTTATATGATGGTGGTTACGTGAGAACGCAAACGATGATTCGGAATTTTGTTGCTTTTGCATGTAGCACGTAATAATCGCAAGTTTACAAGTCGGTACAGTGTAACAAACGCCTTATAGAACGACATGATATGGACCCTGCGACATTTATTTTGAGAAACAGCGATACACGGAATCTCGAACTAATTAGAGGTAACACACATTCTTAATAATCTAAGAGTTGCTGGGATACTACAATCTATGGCGCAACGTCTTGTTGGTGAACCAAACGAGTGTGACCGAATAAACCAGCCACAGATATACACCAAAGACTACCGGTCAGCATGACCAGTTTCCATACGGACCAGTATTATTTCACTTTCGACTTCAAAATAGAGGTGGGTAGTATATAAGTTAAACAGAAACCAACGAGGAAAGGACCGTAGTTTTGCAGCAGATGAGTAATGTAACGAGACTGAATGCTTCTTTTTCAACTGAACTGCCTGCGGAGAAGACGTTGATCGGGCCGTTATATCATGCGGCTTTGATGTGAGGCAAACCGTTCAGAGCCATCCCCGCATAAGATGCTCGAACCACAATCGTTTATCCGAAGTTTGAGTCCCGATGGATGAGCACTGATGATGGTTTTCACCAAGATGTACCGTGACCGGCATGGTTTTTTGACGGCGAGCTGATCGTTGATACGCATGATAAATCACACCATATAAAACCAGATCTATTGCTTATATTGGTTAATTATTGTTTTTCTTTACGGAATCGAACGTTTATGTGGCTGATTAAAAAACCCAGAGAAATGATGAGGGCACATGGACATCCCTTCTTCACATTCACCGTCGATAGGAATGTGTTAAAAACTTCGCTTCCAACGTTCCCCGTAGACCTATTTAATTATCTCATTAGACCGAACGGTTCAGTGCATTCGAAACTTAATTTTTACCTTGTGTGGATTCCAATTCAGAGAGGACGACAATAAAACGGTCGATATCTGAAAACCCTGAGGTTCGAACCCCATTTTAGTCGTAAGACTGGGAATTCTGCGTCTCTGTTGGTGTGCAATTGTACTGCAATGGAGGAATAATTTGAAAAGGAAATTAAAATAATGTTTCACAAGTCTCAAAAGATGACCGACACGGTAAAGTTATCTACAAGGATCTGGAAAAATTGAAGGTTTGATTTAGTCAAGTCGAATTCTTTGCCTTTCATCTCCGATTCGTGTTTGCAAACGAACCAACTAAACACCGGACCAGTCAAACGCACGAAGATCACGCATGGTGGAATGACATCAATGGACCGGAAAAGGCATGACCAAAGATGTCTGTCCAAACAGTTTAGGGACGAACATACGCGCAAGTAACCACAGGAGAAGAAACAAATCGAACTGTCCGCTTCACTGGCCACACTCAGAACAATTGGGGCAAAACCGGTAGAGAACGCAGACCGTTTCAGAACGAAAAAACCCACAGACCCGTATTGTGTGTTCGAATTTCGATGGCTGATGAGCGGAAGATCGGTGGTCCCCGGAATGCTCCGAAGAATAAGTCGGTAAGATAACCAAGCCTCAAATTTATTTGCTTGGCGCATCAATGAATATTCACACCGACTTTCCGTAACACGATAGATCAACTGGCAGAGCATCCGCTCGGAAAACGGAATGATCCCGGCTCGAGGCACTGAACTTTTGGATGTGAAAAACAGGTAGATTTTCCATCATTTATATTTTTTTGTCCGATAGCGCCGATGAATGAGCGTGCACATGACTGGCTTGGAAATGAGCATTAAAGGGCTTCATCTTGGTTGTAAAATGTATGATGAAGACTTCTTATCAGACTCCCGGGGTCATTTTGCTACTTGCTTACGTATCAGTGAGTTGAGGGGAGGGGGGTGCCCAAAAGCTTTGTAGACCCGCTGCATTTATTGGGGATAATCGAAAACTTATACCTGAGACCTAGAGCGGCAGACAACCACATAAGGTCCCAACAGGTCAAGAATGGTAACGGGCCGGACGCTAGTGGATTACGGCCTACCGCCAAAGTGATCAGAGGTGGTGTGGTTCGAATCTCTGATCTCCGAGGTGGTAACCAGACGCTCTAAACCACTTGGCCACCACCGGTAAATGTAACTGTACTGCCAGATATAAAATATCCACAGGATTAAGTACCTTGTGACAGCTCCAAACCCACGTTTTTAACGATACAAATTCAGCTCCCAGTAGTCATGGTGTTGATTTCATCGAAAATTCGCCAGCACAGGGAGCCGTGCATGCAAACAGGGCTGCATAATCGGGCAAGATGTGCGTTCTCAAAACACTTGTTCATAAAATAACCCGGAAATAAAGGACAACTGGAGTTCTGGATTTATTATATGCATGTTATACAGCGATTACAGAAGGAGGGAAAAGGCCAACCATAATCGCAAGTGAGGAAATTGACTGAAAGCGTCCATCTTAGAATCGTGGAAACGATCTTAGTCCACAGATATGCCATTAAAGTTCGTATTCAGCCCAAAATCGAATTGCTGCATTTTTGATAGTCAAGACAACTTTCCAGATTTGAAGTCCTGAGAAACTGAAAACCATTTGATCCTCAACAGTTTCTGTTCTTTAAAATACGATGGAAAATTTCCCAAAAAAAAAAATCAAATTACACCCACGCATCACAAATATTCAATTTTACTGGCAGCCGACCCACCTTGGGATTTTTATACAACTGTGTTGCGTCCAACTGAGCACTTATGAAAAACTATCTAACCAGTATAAAAGATGACAGGTGCTACCTCAGCTGTGCCGCCCTTGGTTTTGGGTCTTCGACCTGAACTCAACTGTGAAATATGGCTCCCTAGGACTGCTTTTTCCAGCAGAGACCTCATGTCGATCAACCGCCAAACTGGTTCCAAGACAGCCCTATATCGTTAAGAAAGGCTGAGGTACATGAGTTTCGGTCAGACGATCCAAAGCGTCAACACACTCCGTGGAACCCTACTCGTGTTGCAGTACTTGCTTTCAAACTCGTGTACCATTATATATATATATATATATATATATATATATATATATATATATATATATATATATATATATATATAGTGAAGAGCATGTTTGAGTTGTTATTCCATTTAGGTGTAAAAAAACAACACCAACGATAGAAGTTAACTGGATGGTTCTGTCAAAACAAACGTGTGAAATGAACATGTTGAGAGAAAGACAAGATGGGCATAAATTGCTCATCATTCGGGTATGCGGCGGAAATCACGATGGAATAAGTTAGTATTCGTAAAACGTCATCGATATACCAATAAAACAAAGACAGGGGAAGGTCGATTAGGAAGAAAGCATCAAAGATCCAGTGGAGCGAGAGAGAGAGAGAGAGAGAGAGAGAGAGAGAGAGAGAGAGAGCGGCAGGCGACGGATTGGCTGCGAAATCGCAGCCATAACCTCGCTCGTGGTTCAGGTGGGAATTAGGTGAGCGTTTTGCTCACCACACTGGCCAGTTTGGCTATGCTTTCCTCGGTTTTTGAGTACGCGTGTGTCGGGTGACTACGTTGATACAAATAGAGCAGATCCCGATAAACGGACTGGTCAAAAGCCACTCCCTGTTCCATGAGCCGATTGACAACATTCTGTGCACAAAAATAAACGCCAAAAAACAAATTACTTCCAGTGAGCGACGGAATGAGCAAATGAAAAGCAAACTAGACCAGGTAAATTTCACATAACAGAATACAGTGTCACGAATTAAGTCTCATACGCCTGTGTTGCAATTAGCGCAAAGCAGCATACAGAACACACATGATGAAATTTACTCGTAAAGTGATGCATACAAACAAATTGTGCACTAGTGTATTTGAACGGTATGAATCAATATGGCAAAACAGCATGCTAAACTTGCTACCTTCATACGCGGGACCAGTGGGAATTAGGAACTTAAGGGTTAGTGACATTTGATGACGATCAGATATCACGATCAATTCTATGGGTGTGTTCACATTCTTTCCTCGTTTGTTCGATGTTTCTTCCGGAGATTCTAACTGACCTGTTCTGTGTGAATAATCACACTTGCGTTGGTTTTCACAGAATAAAACAGTACCCCTTAAATGATAATTGACCCTCCGGACAGAAATTGCAGGGAATCTTTTCATCCGGCAGAAGAAAAATCGGTGTTTTTGGTTGTGAAGACCCCATCGCGTTGAAGTGGGACGCGGAACATCACTGTATCAGGTCAGATGAAACATTCGCGGAACTTGTGTTGAGGTTTTTGACTTGCTATTCATATATGAAAATATTGATTCATTCTATTATGCGCCTAAGCATAACATTCCGGGAAGGAGGCTGCAGCCAGCGAAATATTTCCAAATGGGAAACTGACCGGCGGTAGCAGGAATCGAACTCGGGTGTCGTTGTTGTTCAAAGCACAGGATGATACCCGTCTGACCACCGCGAAGTTCACGGAATTTCCGCACATTCGTCAACCAAGACGCATGAAATGAGAAGACCAGCAAAGAATAAACAACTTCGGTGGAAGATTTACTTAATTTGAAGAAAGCCGGGTTTTCAGTACTGAGTGTTGGTATCGTAGACGTTGAGCACCTTGCCAATTCGAACAGTTCGTTCAGCTCTTTCAATCATGCCACCCTGGACCGGGTTGATACCGCCCGGTACCAATCAGCCGGAAGAGACATAAACCGAGGGATAAATAGCTACGAAAGGCATCAGTAAAGATTATGTAGACAGAATAATATCGAATACGGGCAAGTTATCGGTCGCGGCACCTAACCAAGTCGCTTAGTATGTCTAACCATCCGTGCACGCACTGATACCTCCGATAAGGTACCAACTTCTGACTGACCGATGAGCCAAAATCATAACAGAAGCGATAACTGCTGTTTGTGATTTCGATAAAACATTCAGCAGGCACGTAACCACAGAGCGACACAGCCAAAACACACTGTATACTAGGGCTCTGCACAAAGAACACGAACTACTTAAATATGTTCGGTGACGTGTGTGCGTGTGCGTACGGTAACCCTCACTCAACCCGTCGCGCCTCAATCGATAGTAAAAATCGACCGACGCGCAAGCTCGAATCTGAAAACACAAAATGCACATCACACCATATTGGCACACTATGATAAAAAATAAAACCAGATCACTTTGAATCTGACCCGGCTCGAATTATCAAAATGCGCGAGTATGTAACGCGTGGTCGTCACACAACTCACCTCTGGGGTTAGATGGAATAATTCGTACAACTGTTTCACACGTATCAGATCGGATTCGTGTGTCTCCGTTAAACTAGCCAAAGCCTGTTGCAGACGATAGACATTTCGGCACCTGAGAAAGTTAGGAAATAAAGACGGGAACAAGTGATTTCTGGTTTGGTTGTGGATAACAACAGGTGTCTAACCAAAGCATGGTAGCAATATTGCAATGCCCAGTGATATCTGTAGAGTTGATGTACACATGCATCGGCAACTGCCGTGAGAAGAACCACTTAACACTAGAGCGACGGGAGAAAATACTTTGACAGAACGACAAGGTGTCCGTACGGACACTTTCCTTCATAACTCCGGAAATAAATGCCCCCAAAAAACCAATCTGATCACATTCGGAAGCCAAAAATGAGATATTTTCAAACATACCAAAGTTATAATGGGGGGGGGTGGAATGGACTGAACTGCCGCTTTGA
The DNA here is from genome assembly GCA_948099385.1 of Fasciola hepatica. Taxonomy (NCBI): domain Eukaryota; kingdom Metazoa; phylum Platyhelminthes; class Trematoda; order Plagiorchiida; family Fasciolidae; genus Fasciola; species Fasciola hepatica. Next base: position 4,829,170 of record CANUEZ040000027.1, on the reverse strand, counting down.
ATGCATTGCATTATTGCTGAAAACGAAATACTTTGGCACTTTTTGTAAACGCTTGTTATCCACCAAGATTCCGGCAACGAAATAACTCAAAAACGATTTCCATTACTAAGAACGATAAATTAGTTCCCCGAGATATTAGAACACCGTGTACATAAAGTTGCAGGTACGGGTGCATCAACGTGGAAGCTGTGGAATAGTAAAAAGGGTATCTGTTGTGAGATTGTAGGCTTTGTTCCACGATCCATCCGTCAATTATAAAACAACGTCTTCATTCAGAGGTCGACCACATCTCAGCTCCTTTTCTAACGCTCCCAGATATGGCTACATAGCGTGAACATGTTTCGGTTTTGTGTCCACATGCATTCCGAATTTGATGCCAAATTTACCTAGCTTGTTCGGCATGTGTGTAACTGGTTTGCTCCTGATTTTTAGCGAATATGACGCTTGAGTATACAAAACCTGTCACGGGTTACCAGTCTCGGGAACAGCTACAATTCAGTTTGCACTCCATTAGAAACAGTAGTTTTCACCATACACAACACACGTATACTATAATCTAATAAAAGCCTTCAGTTCGTCCATCGATGACACTTTTGAACTTTTCGTGTGTTGCAACACAGTGCGTAGCGGTGAGTCATCAACGCATCCACTGAAGGCATCGAGCAAAGCGTGTAAATTTTTGGCATACGTTTTCTGAAGTCCTGGGAGAACCACAAAGACATTTCACACGGACATTCAGTCGCAGCTGAGATTGGCACCTCTTTATCCAACTGTATCCAGCTTGTTGCATTCGTTTATTTATGAAATAAAATTATTCGATGATTCCGGGCCATATCCTCCATTTTCTGTCCTCAAAAGCGTTGGCCGCATATGCTTTTGTCAAGTCTGAGAACGGAATAAGTCCAACTGGACACAATCTCGGGTGAAAAACCAGCAAAAAACATGATCTTAATAGTATGTACTTCCCACATACAGAATGATGGTTTATGCGTACGTTGTTATGATAAGAGAGAATGTCTAACGCTGTACCGGTGGCAAGTTCAGTTGACATGCCCGAAACGCGATTGAGTCGTAAGTTGGATCTGTACAATGGAGTGACATGGAAAGGGCTTAGATTTAGTTGTCAGCCTACATGGGGACCGGTCAGATAACAAAAACCACCATCGGTGCACAGGGGGACATCTCGTTTTCCTGCCCTCGAAAATGATTTAGATGTTCGTAAAGTGTGAACCGATTGTTACGTGCGAAACTTATCGTCAGAATAAGTCGAGAAATTTCGGTGAATTATTATAAAAAACAAAGTTATTCGCTTTTTGCTACGGGTCACTGCCTCCTTGATCACCCTCGTCGTCGTAAATGAAGATTCCTCAGGAAGTGAAGTGAATGAACGAATACCACATTTACGCTGTCCATAACGAGCAAAGATACCGAAACGACGCATAAACAGATGAAACCGTATTGACAGAAGCAAGATACCCTAAAACGGGGAATGCGGAGATACATAACGTACGACAGCATTCCCCTTGTACAGTATTAGTGCAAAGGAGTGTCGGTTGGGCCCTTGTCGTTGGCGCATTGCTCGAAAGCGTGCATCGTCGTGCGAATTGTCATTATCCAACTTACCCTCTGGATTTTCATACCAATCACAACTTTTGTTTAGCCAGATTTCCTTCACGCCGGAAAAAAATATACTCAAAGATGAAAGTATCCAAGCTCGACACGGTTAGCCATATAGGTGAGAGATCTATCTGCCAATCAAATGCCCGTTTTACCAACTGGCGGCCGTGTGCGTGACAGTCTGATCAGTTCATTATTTGAAATCAGAACACGATTTGGATAAGCAAAAACGAGGTGACCAGGAAGAAAGTAGATCAGTCAGCCGAATGTGCCTGCACAGTTCGAGTTGAGAAAAACGAAAACAACGTGCTGAATCGGAACGAAAGCATTCGAAAGTAAGTGAGGGGAAAAATAATCGGACGACTCACATTTTTTTATTCCCATTAGTATTCATACGCGGAATTCGCGGAATCAGGCGGAGCAATAGTTGGGAGATGAAGTCTCCCAATCCGTCAAAGATGAAACTGTAAAATCACCGGATGAGAAGAGGCGAAAAACTAACTGTTAGAAACAATACACTTCGGTACAAAGCACAAAAGCGCTATTCACGTTCTCAAGTTGGTACATACATCAGACCCAGGTATACGGATACGTACAAAGACAGACAGGCATCTGCGGTTGCGGTTTCCAGTTCTGGTGTACAGGGGACGGACAACAACCTGAAGATAAATGCAATCCGAAACAAACAGAGAGGCTCGGATGAATCAGCTCAGGCAGAGAGAGATAGAACGAAATCCGCTAACCGGCCGTACTGTCCGGAGTGAATTTCACCCGGAGGAATCACCGTCGAATTCGTTGGACCGGTAGAGGGATCCCTACCATGACATTTGTGCAAACAATCTACAAAAAGAACGGAGACTGTACAACCCTCCCCTGTGGGCTCAGAAACAATTTGTGCAAGCACTTAAACTTCCATGGCCCACTTCTTGTGCCCGAACACGTGTGCAACCACTCGAACGTTCTTCACTGCGATCAATTTCACATGAACACACACACACGCGCGCACAGACAGATTTGGATGATCATTCCCTTTTTTTGAGTCATATTTATTGTTATGTATTGGTATGAGTACGAATAACTGAAAACGAGCTTGTTCGCCACGCTGTTGTGTTCTCAATGTGTTCTGTGGGATTTTTCGTACAAATTTAAGGGTGTATAATACGATTCATCATGCAGCTTCAACGCTCAACTCACCATTGAAAACCAGTGAAGCTCTCACCGGTTTGTTGGACATCTACACCACATGATATAGCACGCTTCCGTCACTGGTTTTGAACGGTAGCAACCCGCTTCCCGCACAGCGATCGACTCCTATATCATGTAGTGTAGATGTTCAACAAACCGTTGAGAGCTAGCCCGGATAGCCTTATGGTTAAGATGTTCGATTCACAATCGTTCACCCCGGGTCCGAGTCCCCGTGGGGGCTCGATGGATGTGCACTGCTGATGATTCCCAACAAGGATGAAACAGCTGTACAGTGCTTCAATGGTGAGTTGAGCGTTGAAGCTGCATGATGAATCATATTATATACAAATCTAATCTCCTACTACTCAATTGCAAATTTAGGGGTGTTTGAAACAGATGCACCGTGAAAACGTCAGTAGTCTAGGACGACCCCATAGGCTGACGCGATTGAGTTTGATGCGTATCTATCAGAAAAGAGGAGACGAGACGATAGACTTATTTTTTTATTATAGCCAAACACACCAACCATAAGGTTAAAGTGCATCGACCCGAGACCGCATTACTTAGAGGCAGTTATAATCGAGAAAACAAATGCAAACATACATAGTGTGTGCCAGCAAAAATAATCGGAATGAACCTTATACTCTTCGGTCAGCGGACTACTTTCGTGAAAGCCCGTTAAGTAGAGAGTTTAAGAAAGAAAATGACACTTGTTCACTAATGAGCGAAAATTGTATCAACTGCGAAAAAGCACCGATGAGATCAAATCTATCATCGTGTAACAAAGAAAGCAGGACGGGTAAGGTACGACTGTATTTGACCAGCTAGCCAGACAAGTCAAGTCGGTCAAGCATGTACAACCGTTCATATAGTTCTTTACCCGGACCGCGAAGTGGCACATCGATCCCCCGGCTGCCTGAGTATTTCGGTTCCGTTCTGGCCAGGTGCCCGTCGCCATTGGGTTGATTCTTTTCCTCGCCATTTCCGTTTGGTTGGTCCGATCGATCCGGTTGATAAGCTAATCGGTAGACCATCGCATGGACTATCTTGCTAGTTGCTTGAGATTCCGCTAAGTTATATCTACAGGTCAGGATGCTTTTTTCGTCTGCTGTGGGATGCTTCCGACATATTTAGTGTCTCTTTTTTAAACTGTGGCTCTCAATTGGTTGTTCCGATCGGCTTTATACCCACCTCGTTCTGTTGCTACAACACTGCCCGCTACAAATAAGGCGTGATGTCAAGTGCACCAATTACTCACACAACGTAGGAGACCCAAAACGTGATTACCAACCACGCAAAAACCCAAGTTATCAGTCCTCCGATCGCTGAATGTTCATAAAAAAACCCATGAAACAAACCGACCTATTCGGTGCCACCCAGGGCCCACCCATTCACAGCGTATCCCGTCTGTCGCGAGGATATATACCCATTTCCAGACACACTGCAATTATTAGGACGATGCACAGTAAGGATGATCGCATGGCGGTCACACAAGTGGCTGCTTGAGATAGGATAGCGGTTAGCCATTTAGTTTATATGGCACTGTTTACACGAATGAACTGAAACTAAGTGGAATAAAATGCCGTAATTAATTGAAAAACATACAAAAACCTATGAGCAACCGTGCATTGGTTACAAATGCACCCGTACACCCCTGGATTTTTGTTCCGACACACGATAAGCCGGTTACCCAAGCAGTCATCGGTACATTGAACCATTTCACTATTGATGCCGGTGCAGGTGGAAAATCTCGGCAGAATGAAGCGTATATGATGTCATTCGGTCCAAAAAATATGGACTAGTGGACCGTTTCATCTGCGTGTCAGATGTCGCAAAGCTGAGCTCAGAAGTGCGAAAAATATTCAAAACCATCACTGCGAACAACAATGAACCTGTAGCGGTCATTCGGTTTAGAGAAACACAGCAATATGGAGCGGACAAATTTTTAAATGTCCGCGCGCGGGCACCTCAGTTGGCACTACACATGTGCACGCTTACCGCTGGACAGCTTGCTTCTTTGTTCCAGTCAGTTTGTTTAAGAAAACCTATTGCTAGTCAAATAATGCGTGTACGTGTGTGTGTGTGTTGTTCGCGTGGGTGAGCGAAGGTCTTTGGACGAAAAGAAATCGATCACCGGTATTGATCTTGAGTCACGGACGCGTACGGGTGGATTGCGGGCTAATCGAGATAAGGTGAGTGGATCGCACGTGCTGCATCAACTCTATTGGTTTGACGACAAATCTGAACGATTTTCATTCGCGTTACTAGATAACTGACAGGTACCCCGCTCCGGGACAAAAACATAAATGTTAACCGATTAGAAACAACGTTTTCTATTAGATGCTAAAGGGACGGAAGTGAACATATAGCACGACAATGATTATCCACTGCCTTATTTTTGGGAAACTGGGCAACCTGGACCAAAAGAAGATAAAAAAGAGAGAACAGAATACTGGTGCTAACCGCGGGGATGCGTTTACTCACCGCACCGTATACGGAGTTTTGTTCGCTATATTTTGTCATGATTTTGGAAACGAATTGTAAACCCCAAAATTTCTTTTCACGAATCATTTGATATTACGGATTAGGGACCGCCATTTGCCGTGCTGTTGAATGATATCAGTTCGTGACCAGTTGTTCCGGGGCATAACATGTTATTGTTTTGAGATATATTCCCATCATCTATCACTTAGCTGAAGTGCCTTATAAATAATGAGAATAAGTCCCTGTTCACATTGGTTGTAATTCTACATCACCAATTCGACCGACAGAAAGGACCGAGAAAGTCGTGACTCTTCTTGCGGACAAGGCGAATCAGAATCCAGCATTCATCACGAATCACTGGACAGCAGGAGAAAAAGCAAGATGCATGCAATACGCTTATCAGTAAGGCGAAACAAATCATGGCTGGAATTTCGGCATTTTCAACAACCAGCACACAGTCACCATGCATGACAGTATTAACTGCTTACTGTAAGCTAACATGGAGAAAGAATGCGAATTTCGTCCATCAGATTGGTTACGAGTGGATTCCACCTGAATCCCTACAGATGAAAGCTACGTGCAGAAAATGATAACAACACAAATTAAACAGTGAAATACAATCATTTCTTCACACTTACGTGGCATCACCGACGAACAAACAAGATGGCGTTAACGTTCCGACAGAGTTGGCAAACATTATCATGAGAGTGGAAGGATATTTTTGACAATGGCCCAGATAAGGAAATAAGTTCATGCGGTTCGAATGGAATGCTGCGACAGTCGCAGCATTTTACTTTATATCACTCTCATCACGGTCTAATGCACTTAGCCAGGTGTCCTGGTGCACGTTTCCCACGTGTTTGTACACACCCAACTAAGTGTGTGACACTGCTCACATTGCACGCAATTGCACCAGTAGTACCTCCTATTGTTGACTGACTGTCTTTTGTGTTCCTCGACAGACTGTCCCCCACATGTGTACCATTCCAATGCGTAAACTTCAGGGTAGATATTTATATCGTGTTCGCATCGTTCATAGTTGAATGCTATTGCTGACTTTTTCAGTTCGCCAAGTACTGCCCGAACTTGCGCGACTTTTTGACGGCGTTCCATGGTTCGAGCGTTCTGTAGTTCAATTACTGGAGTTCGTGATTTGGGACACTGATAGTTCGTATTCCGAATACGATTAGTTACTAGTGCACATACTTTGAAATCGTTCTCGCGTGAATTGGAAAAGGGTAAACTCACGAAAGTCTGTTAGTGTGAAGAACCAAAAACTCAACAGGCCAGCACAATTTATGTATCAAGCAATTACTTGCGAGTAGTGAGTGGGATCGATGACTGGTGATATTCCCGAGCCAACTAAGAACAATATGATCAGAATCAACTTTGTCCATTCAAACTCCAACACAACTCCTCCATCCAGTTTCAGTTTATTCAACCATTAACCTCGCACTTCTGTGCGCTGGTTTCGGTTATTACCTTCCAGCATCGTCCAGTAAACAGTGAAAAGAACAGAAGCATAATGGTACAGATCAAAAAAGTCAAAGTATCAAGAGGACAAGGAAATAGCCCGAATGCAATTACGCCACTGACCGCGACACCCAGCCATATCACTTAGAGTTTCCAACCATTTGGTAAGCGGATCACGTGGACCCCAACTCAGAAGTCTAACACGTTCTACTTGGCCAAGTCCACTGACCAAGGTTTTCATACCTTTTTGCCATGTCATAGACTGACCACCTCGACCTACCTTCCAATCAACACCTGCCTCAGAGAACAGCGTACGCTGAGGAGGTCTATCGGTGGGCATGCGTAACACATGTGCCAACCGCCTTAACCTGTGTAGACTCAGTACTTGATCCAGAGACCTCAAGATTGCTAATACCGTGCTCCCACCATTTTCAGACAATGCTACGGAGGTATCGGTGCTCGAACACCGACAGTCTTCGTCTATCTTCAACTCTCAATGGCCATGTTTCTGGACCGTGTAATAAGACGGACCTAACCGCCACATTGTACACTCGACCCTTAACAGACAATCGGATGTCCCGCCGACGCCACAGATGATGGAGGTTGACAAAAGCCGAACGCGCCTTTTGTATACACGATGACACTTCATTCGGTATCCGTCTACCTGGTGAGAGATAACAGCCTAGGTGACAAAATTTATCCACTTCAGCCAGAGTTTCCCCTGTCAATACAAGATTTGATGTTGAGCCAACCCAGTCCTGCAACAGCACCTCACACTTTGAAGGTGCAAAATGCATCCTAAACATTCCTACACTGCTGTTAAGGCTATCTAAAAGAGCTTGCAACTTACCTGGGTCTTCACTCAGAAGAACAATATCGTCCGCATATTCCAAGTCAGACAGTTTACTGCCCCAGCAAAGATCGACGCCGCCATTCTTACACGAGGACAGGGCTATCTCAAGAACCAATTCAACTACAAAATTGAAAAGGAAGGGTGAAAGAGGACAACCCTGACGAACACCAATTCCCGTGGTGAACTTGGGCGGAAGATCGCCATAAGCACGAACTCGGCTTCGGCTGTTCGCATACAAGCGTTCGAAAAGAAAAATAAACTTCCCTGGGACAGCCTTCAGTGAGAGGCAGCGCCAGAGAACTGTGCGGTCAACTGAGTCGAACTCCTTCATAAGCATGCTCACTAGCAGACATCCCGACCGGTTCCCTCTCTCTGATCCTCTTGGTTGACCGGACCAAAAACCGCAAGAAATAACATTTTCTAACAAACATGTTTCACCCACATTTTCATCATCGTTAGATGAATATCCGAAAATTCATCAGATTGAGACATGTGTTTCACATGTACATGGATAGGATTCCCAGGCGCCCAATGCTGGCTGAGGTCAGTAGCGGTTGGAACATGAGCACCGGTAGCCAGTCCAAGGATATGAAAAACCTGACAAACTGAATTGATCACGTAGGGCGTGCCAGGTTTCCTGAGGGATGTCCAAGCGAGCCACCCAATCAGTGGTTGAATACATTAAACTAAGTGACTGTGTCACGACCAGTGACGATCCTATATCCACAAACCTTTTTTTATTATATTGATACCGCTATTTGTTGTTCTCCGCCTAACCTTTTCATATTCTTGTTTTTATATTTTCGACTGAGGTTCCTGTTAGAAGATAGCAACCAGAACCACCTCGCTCAATGCATGGTTAATTTTTGTTCGAAATGAAGTGCTACAATGTCATTCACATCTAGTACACTTGACAAACCGGTAGCCTGTCTCCTTCCTGCCCGCTGCAGTTGAATCCAATTAGTTCTCAACTGTCGTTGTGCAGTCGAACTGGTCAAAATCAATCATGTTCATTTTCTTGTTCAAACTGTGTTCAGCTGGATCAACAGAACTGGACGCTGGTATATATATGTGTGTGTGCTTGCGAGTGCAAAAATACCGTTTGGGGATTATTTGATTAAATTGCAGGAGTTGCAAAGAGGAAACTGAACTGAGAGCAATACCCACTACCGTGGGACAGTTATATTACCGACGCTGAGCGCTGACCACATAAGAGCATTGCTTCGAAAGTTTTCAGAGCAGCGGAACGGTCAGTCTCATATCTTTATCTTTATTGCACTAAAACACAAGTGATACAATTAGACAAGCGCGGGGGACATCACTGAGGTTCAGACAATCGACAAACTGCTCTCAAGAAAATGCACAAACACGCTTCGGATACGGGCTTCCACCGAAAAGCGGTCACTTATTCGGTTAGCTGTCTCTTTATCTTCCAGATGTTGATTACAATGCGCTCCAAATTGTTCTGAATATTGAATGCGTATGAAAAACAAACAGTAATGGCTAGGGCCACCAGCATTGCAACTAAATCTCCCACGTGGAATTTTGAGATCAGACCACACACATTATCCGGTTAATAAAAACCATTCGCCATAGCGTTGACACAGTAACCCAACGTCGGCACTCAACCCTTACGATTGGCGAATGATGAATGACCCTCACTCACCCCAATCGTAAAACGCAACGTTCGTCGTCATGTATGCTTTATAAGAAGTACCTCGATGACACAAGATTCACTCACTCAATCAGATCGCGAGCATTTTTTGAACTTCGGTGTTTCACCCTCTGCCAGGTTTGTAAGTGTTTCACTTATTTATTACATGCTTATGCATTAGTGCGATGGAGGGTGTATACGCCATAGCCACCAAGGCCTAATGCACTATTAGGGATAACCGGCAGCCAGACCCTAAGATTTCAAGTGAGGAACCACATAAGCTCTCAGTGGGTCAGGTGTGGTAACGATCCGGACGACAGCGGATTACTGTCTACCAACCACACCAACACAACCACTGTAGCCAGGATGTTTGTTCCATCATGCGTGACATAGTATTCCGATATTTTATTGCTTATGATTATGCTCGGAACAAAATCTATCGTTAGTGTACTATCACATCCAACAATCAGGAATGCATGAGCAACCCCATATATGTAGCGTGCAATGAGATAATGGCGGGAAACCAGTGGAGATTACAAAGTACAAATATTCTCTTCTTATCTGAAGCGGGGAAAAGTCTCAAAAACAGTATAGTGCTTGATAAACAATGCACAAGGAGCTACTTTCATCTTATTCCACACGTGTGTGTGTGGTGACAGAATAGCTTTCTGGACGCCATGAATCTCCTCTACCTTTATTCGAAAAACCACTTATAACCCTTGGTCTTCGCAAAAATACTTACTAAATCCAACAACTAAGCAGACAGAGTATCCTGCTGTACTGGTCGGCAGCTTACTCCAACAATACGATTTTCGCAAACTAGTTATTTGAAAAAAAAATACAACCACACAAATAAATAGCGTGGTCAGGGATGATTGATACTATCCCGATATGGCGGTACAGTTGATTGGACAGGAAAATAGGACCAGTGCCAAAGTGCGTACTTTAAAATGAAACGAACGCTCCTCACCTTGTACTCGGCTGCCATTGTTTCGTCCGATGTATAAAATCGTACAATAAAGGCAGCCATCGGAAAAAGTGCACTGGCACGAGTGGCAGTCACAAATGTCCAAGAGAGACCGCCCAATCCGGGCCTGAGTCATACGAACAAAGAGCACGTGCGGATACGCAAAGCATGTGGGCGCACACGGTACACATAAATGCTCTGTAAATATCACGCGGAGACACACACACACACACACACACAAAGATGCAGTACACAAAGAGACGTAGATCCACGCGTGATAGGCCCAGATGTGTTTGGGTGGCAGGATAACCTCGGGACATGTGGTGATTTCTTTGAGACCGATTTGAATTCAGAGTGAGCATATCGGAGCGGTATTTCGCCGTCTGGCGGACTGAGAAACAAATCGGTTGATGACCCCTGAGTCAAACACAGGCTAAAAAACGAGACAGCATATGCGATGAGATGGATCTTATCCAGAGGCCCCATACCAGTGAAATGTAGCACCCGTTTAGGACAAAGAGAGGTCAATTTATCACAGTTTCAGCGCGCGTAAACTTTATGAAGACTCCAAGAAAAATGATCGAAAATCGAACCAGGGATGAATTAAGGCACGACTATCGGGTATTCCGTATAATCTGCCATACGGGTGGGGGTCAGAGCACGCGAACAGACGCCTAGCTTGGATCTTCGTTGCGAGTACTGCCCAAGTCTCACAACAAATGACCTTTGTTTGGCACCTATATGCCTCTCAATCAATATTGAAATACAATATGCAGTTGGTCATGGGTCTTGAGACATGGCATGATACCAGTATCACAAAACAGTGATAAAACAGAAAGTACTGTGAAATTATGAAGCAAGAAAGGTCTTCCTCAAACTTAGTTTTGCATGGCCTCCGTGTTTGGACTGTTCCGCATATATTTTGAAAATTAATCTTTTTTGGCGGGAAGGGTCGTTCATTATCAACTCCCATGGCTACCATTTTCCATCGCTTCACAAGAACGATCATCATTCCTAAGACCACAAAGGGGAGAATGGGAAGTACCAAGAAAGAACAGCGTCAACGGCTTGTCTGAAACCATCACGCTGTCGAGCAGTCCACAATTGATCGTGCAAAGTCTGAAGGTGCAACCTCGAACAAAAAGGTCGCTTCGTACGCTACTCCCGCGATCCTCTATGATCCATGGAGCCAACTTATCCTCGCGCAGGAGAGAGTTGTGTAAAATTAAATACGGTTGAATAAAACGAGCCACAGGAATGAGTGACGCGGCCAGTGGCTCCATTCAATTCGAACTCTTTCTTGCCATTTATACTGTGCTTGGCTGCTTTTCGTTCAGTATACTTCGATTTATGCTACGCTCCACTGGATGATGTTGCGAGATCGCAACCGAAATCAGGACAACAAAGTGCAAGGTTTGTGATTGAAATAACCGAACGGAACACCCGAGGATAAAAGACCACTTCTAATACTTCCACGTAAGCAGTATCTATAGATGCGCGGAAAACGTTTATCGGAAGTGCACGACCGGTTTCGCGATTATCGCCTCTCACCAAGTATACGTACCTGTCCACACATTCCGATACTTGTACACTCTGTATACGCCTGTTCACAAAAATCTAATTTATGCATCGGCGGTGTCAGTGAATGCTTCTCTTATAAGAGTTCACTGAGGAATCACAACTACGTGGTCAGCTGATATATTTCCATGCAGATCAGTCGCATATAACCTCTAGAACGATGACACTACGGTCATGAGTTGGCTTAATATCCCATCCACAGATACTACTCACATAACATATTCCTATTCGCGACCACAGTGTGGTCATTCCTAAGGCCGGCTGCGACTAATCTAGGTAGAATTACCAGCGAATCACAGTTTTGATGCTTCTGAGTGAATTATTCACTCACACTTTCGATACGTAAATAAGATTGTTGTGAACAAAAACCACTTCCAAACTCGAGCGACTTTCAAAAACCGGGAATGCTTCTCAGACATTGACCATCAATTTCAGAAATCACCTGGTAGGCTTCTGAACAGAATGACTAGATTTCAAAACCGCAAAACAGAACATTACGCATCGTGGAAACGAACATTTATTCTTTCCAACAACAAAAAGGGTATTGTGATGGTACCATACATAGCAGACTGATGCGACTCTAATGTGGTTCCCGTAAACCTCGACGTGATCTGCTTTACAATACCAAATTTAACTCCAAAATTATAGCATGAATTTAAATAAGAAGGGGGAACGCTGACCCATAGACAAGACTTGACCAACATAATTTCGAAGAATTGAGGTAGCAGAGCAGGCCCAATGTGTAACCCCTATCCAGAAATAGAGGCGACACGAACGCGTAGATTGTTGATTGTCATAAAACTAAGTAAATAATGGTTTCTTCAGCGGTGAAATTAATCTTTTGAAACCGATCCATTCGTTCAGACAAGCACTTGAATTCGTACAAAGGTCATCTCAGATAGAAAGTGATTCATGAGAACCCTTACAAGATTTTCTCAAAAAGACCACACTATTTTTTATTCACTGTTCCAATGGTTCTATATGTAGGTGCTGCGGAAATGTGTTAATCAAGCAGCACAGCCCCGATTATGAACCCTATCTTTTATTGTTTTTGATCACAGACGACCCTCATCGCTCAGGGCCCAACCAGGACGTCTGGTGTACGAACTGAGACCAATGCCAATACCAGCTTCCTCATTCCTCTGTGCCCAGCTATAGGTTGATTGCCCCATCGAGCGTAAATAGCACATGACGAGGGAGATGATGGCGAAGCATGTAAAATGGTCGAACCACCGAACGAGGTGACACGGTGATTACCTCACCAGCATGGAGACGATCTGCTCCCAAAACTAGGCGATCAATCTCATGGTTAGTTGTACGGTATTTCCAACGAACGGCAGTAACGTTTCCGAAACACTGGTTTTTGAACACGAGAAGTTGTCAACCCTTTTCGGCGCGGAATGGAACGGACAGCTCTCGTAATTGTGGAGCAAAATACTATGTACTGCAACAGTACAAATATGCCCACTCAGAGAGAGAGAGAGAGTCGGATGTCGTGGAGGAGCTGTCTCCGATGTAGGTTGGCGAAAACTAATCTGGCACTTGCTATTTGTGCTGTGATTTATCTTTCAACATCGTCGCCAAATCTGATGCGGTTTAAAGCAGTCGGACTTTTTCAACTGATAAAGTCAAAAGGCGATAGACAACCCAGACTTCTGTCAGTCTCACAAAAGCACTTCAGATTTGGTTGAAGCGCAAGGTACATCAAACTCCATTAACTCAATCACCAAGCGGTCCAGAGTGCATTGCGTAGCCTTAACAAAATCGCACAGCAAGTCGATGTTACCTTCCCTGGGAGGGGTTCCACTTCTACAGATAAGGTGCTCTTTGGTGATTGCGCATAAGTGTAGTGAAGGGGGTATATGCTCCATAACGACAAAGGCTCATTGCACTATTAGGAATAACCTGCAACCAGAACCTGAGACTTGAAGTGGAGAACCACATAAGTTCCCAACAGGTCACTAGTATCACTTAAGTTCAAATTTTCACCGGAAGATAGCTCGGGTGTTATTGATTAGCTGATCGAAGGGAAGTGAGTCGTCGATTCAATTTCAGTTCTCAGCTTGTGAATTTTCAGTTCCCATAGGAATGAGCAAGCTGTCACTCCAAACCTACACACACTGCAACCATTGAAACTCGAACACAGCAAACCTATTAGAGCCTTATGGGATCGTCATTTAAACCATCAGGATGAAGATGCCCAACTCTTCCTGATAATGCATTGAATCTCAATAGCCAACGCCTCTTCCTTTCGTTTTGCTCGTGTGGGTGGTTACAAGGAAGGATAATACTGCTATAGTCCTACGCTTTGATCGACGGTGGTCGCGTGTTTCTAAGTGCTCATGACCTCGGAGGTAACGAGTTCAGATACCGCCATCGCCTGGTTGGTTTCCCCATCTGGCCTACTGGGACCAAATGTGTGGTGGTCACGGGGTCATGATTGTCGGTTTCACCTAATAGTGCAACAAGTCTTTGAGATCATGAACTATGTCCCATCCATTTTACTCATGTACAAGCGAGTTCGAACGACCCATTGGATCTGACGAACTAGTGCTCATGAGTTTGACTAGTTCAGTTAACCCGTGCGTTTCCATGGCCGATACAACGATCTGATACAAACGAATAAGATATACCGGCGAACTATTGACCAATAAGCGAATAGGCGGTGGATGCAGTATGCGTGGAATCAAGTTTTGTTGGCCGTCTTTTAAAAATGAATCGTAATTTGCTACAATTACTAAATAATAATGAATCGATTCGATCTTTCTTCCTGAACATCCTGTGCCACTGATAGCTACGAGATGACGCAGAGAGATCAGTGCAAACAGGCTTACGCAAGATGCAACGATTTCACTGCAAAACAAATAGCTTGAATAAATGTGTATATTTATAATACGGTTAAAAAAAAATTTGAATCGTATTCTATACGTGTGCATGAGTGCAGTGGAACGGGTATAACCGACTACATCAAAGCCTCACTGCGCAGTCAGGGATAAACGACAATCGCGACTGCCAGACGACTTGAAGTGAAAGAAACGCGAGGTCACCTAGGTGACATATGGTAACGAGTCGGGCGGGAGCAGACTGCTGTCTACCATGAGGGTGACGGGCGTCAGTAACAGTAATCGAACATATGTCCTGAGAGCTGATGAACGCCCAACCGCCACCGGCCATTTCAGCTTATCCTTGGCATTATTTAATCGATTCCGTGCAATAAACGGTCTCATTCGTAAACTTTCGTTTGGGGAACTCCATAAACTTCGAATTGATCCCGACCTACATGTGGACACCATCCAGACTTTGATATCACATACTCTATCTCTCTCTATTTCATGAGCTACGAAGTTATAGAGAGCTCCAGACTCTCCATAAATGGGTTCGAATAACACCAAAAACCATAAATTTTACAATAAGAAAGGATTCAGCGTCTCAGTTTCGCTCAAAGAGAAGGAACAAAAAAGCCCAATCAGTAGCCTATCCAAAACCACAACCTTCATATGATGTGCCGTTTACGGATCGGAAAAGGCACATATACAGCATTAAAACCAATCGACCAAAGAAGTCCCCACGGTCAGGACTTCACTGATTAGGTTTGACAGATTAATCCTAATATTCCAACCGTGAACAGACGAGACAGACAATGTCTCACTAAATACGGTTAGATATTATCAGATAATATCAAATGACTCATCGAGTCATAAACACGGGACCCATTTTTCCACGGACAGCGTGTGGAATGAGAGGAAAGCATAATTCGGTCTACATAAAGTGCATATTAAATCAGCTTGTTCCGTAAAATACTCCGCTGACAGCGACAGAAAATGGATCCAATGATGGGTATGGTATGTGCACAGAACCGGAGCGAGAGGACAATAAAAAAGAGGCCAAGGACACAACGGAGTCTGTCTCCTAATACGTTGAAGGAAAAAAATGATATACGGGTCTGTTATTACGACGAGAATAAACAACGCCGGATATATTTTGATGTATACACACGTCTCTCTGTGACCCTGATAACTTCGTCAAACCGTATGGCCACGATGCCCCAGATTGAATAGAAAAAAGAGATCCCACACAAACGTGACCCTCTCCCTCAACCCCCAAGTACCTGAATAAAAGCATCGGTACTAGGCTGAAATTCTTATGCACTGAACCGCTCTGCCCACGCTTCGGTGAACCTAGCAACTGCTTCACACCCACACAAAAACACACATCAATGGGCACGGATTGACACGTACCGAAATTTGTGACGACTGAACGTATGCACCAGCATGTCTTGCACATGTTCCAAATACATCAGATAATCAGTCACATATTTGTCCACATCCACATCATCCACGGGACACCAGTAGCTCACGTTCTGAGGCAGTCCACCGAAATGGTTGTACGCTTGTATTCGTACTTCCAAATAAGTCATTAGAAGACACGCCTCCGATAGACGATTCAATTCTTGAGCACATGAGGCGAACGGTGTGGACACCAGTGGTGGACGTGGTCGAGGTGGTGGAGCCCCGGATGTAGTGTTTGTGGTGCTTGCCCGACCGGAAATCTGTGATCGCTGCCGGACTTGCGATAACCAAGTGTCCAGACTGAGCACTCGGCGAGACAGCCAACACTGTGAACAGAAAGAGGTGAAACAAAAAGGCGAAAATGTTTTATCAGATAAAATGCACGAGGATAACGATAACACGTATCATTTTACTAACTGAAAACGCGTAGCTAGCAAGAGCAACAAATGCCAATTGCAATAAAAAACGGGAACTCATTACGATTCCCCAAATCTTAGTGGAAAATATCAAGCTATCAATTCTATGGAAAAATGGACACAATACGGATGAGACATCTAGAATTGTACACCGGAGTTCGATTTTATTGTCACCATCCTGCAAAAACTCTGTTTAGAGGCGAGTCACGTTCATCAAGTGCTGTTCATGGATTTTTATGGGAAAGTGCCTGTCAGGCAAAAACCTTATCACGGTCCCACATTCGTTACAGACTGAACCCTCAGTGGAAGCCTGCCGTTTGATATCACAGAATAGGCCTGAAAAAGTGATTACTGTCCGTAATCATCGGGTTTCAGCTATTGTTCGTTTGGGTATCATAACATAAAACATGCGCCATATGCAACAGATACGACCATGTGATTCACGGTGTCAGAAGCCATAAATCAACCAGGACCCGTTTCGATGGTTCTCCTGACCGATCCGCTTACGCACAGACGTTGGCCCAGATCCGACATATGACTGGTCACGTGTGGGCGCTCAATGAGACTGGGCGAAGCTTAATCAAATCAGTCAGTCGATAATTAAAAGTACTTTCCGTTTTTTTGAGAGACTCGCACTTATCTAAACCTGCCATCACGACGAGACTGCACTGCAGGACAGCTTCCTTAAGCCGGAGATGCAATCATGCCTGACAGGTCAAAGGGTAGAGACCAAACGAAGTCCAGTCTCAGAACCAGTTGATGGGCAACATCTGGTGCTATTCACTCCGCCCCTGGAGAGGACATTCCAGCGAATAAACGGAGAGAAACAGTGTACCGGTTTCTCTCGACGGTGGAAGAATTCATCGCACTTCATTGGGCAGCCCTCAGCCCAAGGGATGCTGCCCCGTTCACGTTCCGCTTGCTCCATCGGGTGCATGGGCCTGAGGACTGAATCCGAAAAGCGGATCAATAACAAAGCACCAGCGAAGACAAGACAAAACATATGCAGTAATCAGGTCTCACGTGACAGACCAGAAAAAGCTCATTCACGAGTTCTTCGGTCACTTTCTCGTGCTGGGTTAACACCCCACTGCCTTACGGGTAGGACTTTTGAGTCAAAGGCTTCGGTTAGGGTTCCGAAAGAAACAACAACAAACTGAACAGCCGATGCTTGTCCGTCCTGTTTATGTGTGAGCCCACTGACTGCAGTTTCTCTGAGACCAAGGACGAATTTTACCACGATCTGTCTCAGCTGCTTCGAAGCATGCGTTCTACGGATGTGGTGGTCATAGCTAGGGACTTCAACGCCGAAGTTGGTCGTTTGAGAAATTCCGAAAGGCATATCGGAGGTCCATTTGCTATCCTAGCCGATCGCACTGACAATGGTGATCGTCCCATTCAGCTGTGCTCCGACCACAGATTGTTTCTGGCGAACACGAACTTCTGCCATAAGAAGCGACACAGACTCATATGGCAGCCCTCTTCGTCTTCACAAAGTTGGACGCAGATTGACCATAATGTCACTGGTCACCAGCGGCGCGGGTCAAATGAAGATTGTCGTTTATTTTGGTCTACACCTGTGGGCTCGCATCACGCCTTGGTACATACTCACTTCTGTTCACGTCTCGTCCGTGGTCGTACCAGCATAAAAGTCACCCGTCCAGCGCAGTTGCTTCTAGATGATAACCAGCGATATGATTCCAAGACGGAGCTATCTACACGATTATCTATGCAGCCGGATAGTCAGGACTCAGATGAACGCTGGCAACAGATCAAGAAAGCTTTCTATGCCGCTTAGAATGCCACCCAGGACTCTGGTTCAAGTAGGCCATTCAAACGATGGATATCTTCGACATCAATTGTTCTGCTGGATGCTCGCTGATCGGTTCCTCCGGATGTCACATTCAATGAAGTGCGTGAATCCGTGAGACGCCAACGGACTAGGAGCCTGAAAAATGACCACGAGTAGTGGTGGATTGCGAAATGTAGAAAAATGGAAAAGGCTGTGTCCATTGGCAATGTCTGCACTTTTTCCTTTTTATTAGAGGCCCCGGTCCACTAAAACCCGGTGTGTGCGAGTTAATCAAGGAATCCAACGACTCACTGATTCATTCCCAAGGACGTCGTCTGAAGAGTTGGGCGAAGCCAATTTAGGAACAACTCTAGTGGCCCACTTAGAAGGTGGACCTTCAAAACATACTAGCCAGAGAAACGATGCAGGTGGACATCACTCCTCCATCAGAGATGGAGATTATTCGGGAGATAGGTCACTTGAAAAGATACCAAGCTACTGGATCAAATGAATTGCCTTCATCTTTTTTCAAGGATGGGGACGAAACTTTGGTTTCTGAGTTAACAAAACTCCTCCGGGTAAGCTGGGATAGTAATCGGATTTCCAGGGAATAGTGAGAATCAGTGATTGTGCCGATTTACAAGAAACGTGACAGGTCCTCTTGTAAAAAGCACAGAGAAATTAGCTTGGTAAGTATTGCGTCCAAATTGCTCAACCGTCTTATTCTCCACCGATTATCGAGCGCGCGCGAAATGCGTACGCATGAGAATCAAGTCGGTTTCAGACCCAGTCGGGGTTGTATCGACAACATCTTTACTGCTCGGCAAACCTTAGAGCACAGGTTCACCTTCCGGAGGCCCACAATCTCTCTTTCTAAACCTGCGGCATAGGGCTGCACAAAAGAAGGTTAAAATCAGTTAAGGTACACGCTAAACAGCTCTGAAATGTTGACAGACCGACATGCCTCGTTTGCTTGTTTCCTTTTATTAACCCAGAAATTTGGTGCGATATTTGGGGCCAATCTGAGGTACTTGTCCCCCGCAAAGTACTACTACGAGCGACATGGTAGTACAGACACAACGCGGAATTAATCGCGTAAAGTTTCACTTTCAACTTCAACAAACAATAACCTCACAGAAGAAACTATTTCTGTTAAAATTGTCATTTCTTCAAATAAACCGTTGGAAGGTGATCCGAACCGATCAGTAACATTTGAGAATGGAATGTAACGAAGAAAGGTTCTAAATTTGGGTATGGAATTGATTGAGACAGCCGGCCATCTTGTTTTCTGACTGCAACTGACCGGTTTTTTAAAGTTTCTTTCCATCACGTCATGACCTGATCAACCTCTTTCATTTATCACATAGTAAACTGCGATGGGAAGATACCCATATACACAGAGGGAGTAAAGGGTTAAAACCTTATGTAACCAAGTTACCACAGACTGCAGGGTAGTAGAGACCATCGCACCAGGAGAAACGGGCAAGTATGGAGCCGATGGCGTCGACCAACCAGGAGCCACAGATAGAAGATGAGACCGTTTTCAAAACAGCCCGCGGTAGACCAAGCGAATCTCAGCAGAACTCGGGTAAGCAGCAAGACGGATCAAGTTGAATTCTAAATCAAGACGGCAGTCAGACCAGCACAGAAGAAATGGTGTGCATAATAAAAAGCTCATAGCCCGCAGACACATGGCCAAAAGCGAACTGAAATGCCTGAGTAGCGGGAGGATCGATCTGACGGCGAGTGCATGTGCGGAAAAGCGGATCATGGAAACGATCGCGCACGTCCGTTGCCTTTAGAATTGTATGACTCAGAGATACAGCTAGGTCTTCCCCGCCTGGTGTTCTCGCAACGAAACATTTTTCTATTGAAATGAGTAAACTCTATGGTTGTGATCTAAAAACACAGTCCTGAAAAATAAAGAATTTGATAAACATCCAAGTGGATCGATTTCCAGTCTCAATACGCATCTTCCCCTACAATATGCGTTCGAGGGAGGTAGGGCATAGGGGCCGATCCACAGATAACGATTTCGAAATGATGAACAGTACTATGGCCGAAGTAGCAGGCACAAGTAACTAGGGTAAGGGGGAGGGAAGCGTGACTGACGGTGACGTCTGCTTAGTGGTGACCCAGTTGAGATAAGCCAGACTACTGACCCAGTAAAGCTACGCTCGAACACCTGGCCAAACATAGCACGCCTGACCTAACAACACACTCCCAGCCATCTAAACATTACCAAAAGTGGAACACTTGCCGTGTAGAGCAAACCGGTGAAGCTTATCGATCGAGAGATAAACAGATGAAAATGGATTAACACGAGCCGAAGGGATCGGAAGAGCAACGGTATATGCATAATAAGTTGTGAGTTATCCAATGGGTGAATACGTGAATGCTGTAACTACGATATTTCCCACTGATTGAAACCTAATCGATGCTTTTAAACCGCGGAAAATACTGGAGTTGATAGTAATTCTTTGGTATAGAAAACCGATCAAATGTGTAGCATGTGTATGTCTGCTCATCCTCTACCTTTCCGTGCGGTATTCGCACGTGCTGAGCAGGGCTGAAAGAAACGACGTGGCGGCCCTGAGTTGAAGCCAATGGATGAGGATTGTCGATGGTTAGAGACTGAGGCACCAGACTCAAAATAGAAGTCAGTGATCTGAATGATAAACGGTAGATCTGTTGAATTCTCATGTTTCATAAACACAAAAATGTTGTTCATACAAAAAAGGACAAAGAATATCAATATCATACCTCTTTTTACTAACTACTTCTTATACTCTGTCGTACAGTCTGTCCAAAAAACTCGGTCGGACAACACTCTCCCTCTCTCTCGCGCGCGCTAAACAAAAGTGTCTATTGTTTCTTTTTGGCTACTGAGAGTAGTATCAGTTGTATAAACAGGAATTCGATCATGTCAAGATTTCAACCGAACTGAGGTGATCCCGAATATTTTGGACAGACTGTACCCTCCTTCTTCATTTTCATAGTTGTTGTTATTGTGTTGGCATCATGCTCGATTATATATATATATATATATATATATATATATATATATATATATATATATATATATATATATATATATATCACAAGAATCTTATTTGCTGCTTCAGAAGTGTGAACGGGTACGCATACCCCATGAGCGAAAACAGCCGCGAAGTCAATCGAGTGCTTCCAGGGAAATTTTGTGTTTGTGCCTAAAGAGTTGCACAGAATAACTTTTCATAAAGCTACGATTAAAATGGACAACAACAAAAAACATGGGAAATTCCGCCCACTTGATGCCTCAAACTGCAATACTATTTCCTTTGTCAAACTCAAATCCACGCTCGAGCACAGTGAAATAAAGTCTCACAACTACGAACTAAATCACAAATAGAAATGTCTATATCTCACACCGTATGTCTGATGTGAAAAACAGAAAAAAGAAACATAAATACATTCAACCTATGTTTGCCGCGAGTTAACAGCAGCCAAATTTGCCTGGGTACAAAGCAGTAGATACTGAAACCGAAAATTCCTTGTGGGAACTTCAAGACAGCTCGGACGACAGCTGTACTCATCATCGATTGATGCCTATCCATGTTAGCGTTTGAATCGTGGTCAACTTACTTCATCACTCGGTATTACCTATTCCGCCTCAACTGTGCAACCATCTACTGGCATCACTTTCACTCTCCTAGACTAAAACACCCCTGTCTTTTCAGTAGACAAAACAATCCCCAGATAGATAGACCGACACGCAGCGCAATCCTCTCTATTGACCACCCACGGGTAGACACGTGTGCCCATTAGTGAGCATCAAGCGATTTTGCTCGTAACGTTACCGGTTCATCACACACACATACACATGTTCGTGACTAACGCTCTCATATCTTGCTTCATATTAGTGTTCCAAGTCTCGTCTATCTATTCAATAATTTATCTTATTCTTTTCTCCGATAGAACTATATACATCTAAATCGCAGCTGAGGAAATTATGAGTCTTAGTGATTTGGACCGATGAGTCAAACGAACAACTTGGTGCAAGTCACCGCGACAAGTTGAAGGAAATTTTCCAAAATGAGTCTGCTGATGAATCATAACAATGATAAAACATCTGTGCTTCCATGGTTCGTAACTGCGAACTGAGGGTTGGTATCCCATCGTCAATTACTTCATAAACGATTCAAATTTCCAACTGAAACTGATTAAGTAGCCGAGCACTGTACAGGCTGATTTGAAACGTCTTCACTTTAACTTGGGTTTCCTACTGATAAGACTCCCGTCATGGTGTAACAAAGAAGGCAAGACGGGAGAAGACACCTGTATTTGTGTGGCAAAACAAGTCAAGTCCGTGGAATGTGTACACTCGTTTATATAGTCCGTTTTCCGAACCGCGCTGCAGCAACACTGATCCTCTAGCTGCCTGAGATTTTCGGCTGAGTTTTGACCAGTTACCTGTGGCCATTACCTTGATTCTTTTGCGCATTATTTTCGTTTAACTGGTCCGATTGCCTCAGTTGATAGCTTAATCGGTAGCCTCTCATCTGAGCTATCTTCTTCGTTGCCGAAGATCCCGTTGCGTCATCCCTGCCAGTCCGAATGCCTCTTTTTGTCTGTTGTGGGATGCTTCCGACATATTCACCGACTGTTCTTTGGTCGGTGGCATTCGACTGGTTGGCCCGATCGGTTTGATATTCACATCATTCTGTTGATAGGGCATTCGCCGCTACAACAGAGGTCGATCTCTGTGTGCGCGTGTGGGTGACGAGTTGGTCGCATTCAAAGCTAGTGGTGACCGGGAGCCATATCATGTGGTGTTGGCACAAAACAAGCCAGCGAGAGGAACACCTCAAAAAGCACGGATAGATACGCACTACTCGTGATGATTAACTAACAACGATAATACAAACATCATCACAGATGACTTCAGATTGTCAGAAACAGGGTGAAAGGTGAACAGCGATGACGATGAAATTCTAACCCGAGGGTGTGATTACTTGCGTTGAAGCTAATACAACATACAATCGTACTCCGCTAAATTTAAGGAGTGAACATTGCTACTGATGTCAATCCATCAGTTATCTTTTACAGGAAAGATACTGGCTCGTTAAGGAGCATATTAACTTAACCGAAAGCGGTAGCATAAGAACAAGAATTCTATTTTAAATCTACTATGCACCGGTGGTGTTTGAATGATATAAGTCACCTGTGAAATTCGAGGTTCAAACCCTGCCACCACCCAGGTTGACCAATTTTGGTAAAAGACAGAACTCCGGTGTCCACCATTTTACTGTTCGATTTGACCTTCTGTGACCTGAACGAGCCCTCTATTTCAAGTCTCGGATTCCCGTTTACTGATGCGCCTCGGCAATGCAGTGGGCCCACTGCATGATGTACGTACTTTTAGTGATTGGTAATGACAGTAGTTCATGTTCTTTTATTGCATCTGAGTGTTCATGTACATTACGATTGCGCAGAATACGAGTTCGATTTGATGCTTGTTCAGCCAGGGTTCTTGATCCTCAATTACGCATAGTTCGGGCGGGAACTGTACTGCGTTCATTGGGAACAGCACAAGTACTCATGTCCAATTCTTAATTATTACGTCGGGCTTCGCGGTCATACAACCTGTTTGGATTCGTGTGACCTGAAACTTCTGAATATACATGGAACTTCCCGTGAAATTGAAGATTACCTTGGTCATTTCGAAATCTGGTGTTTGACGCGGAAAAATATGGATTCCGAGAAAACCTCTCATTTCTTATCCGTAATCGGAAAGGATAGTTATTCCCTTGTGAAAAATTTGGCGTTTCCTAATTCACCCATTCATCAGCAATATGAAGTCCTGAAAGATTTGCTGCTTCGACATTTGCAGCCAGCCAATTTCGAAGCTTCGTAACAAACAAAATTTCAATCATTAGTTCGTGAGGATCAGCAGTCCATCCGCGACTTCATTTTGCAAATGCAAACTAGGGCCTCTCGATGCAGTTTTTGCGACCAGTTACAAACTCAGTTACGTGATCGTTTGACTGTCGCAATTAATTATGCTGATCTAAAAGGACAGTTACTCTTGATTCAGAATTGCATATTTTAGTCCGTTAAACTCCTGTGTGAACGATTTCAAGACGTAAAGGCAGCTGTTCATGAGAAGCCATCGATATTGTTTAATGCTACTAATTCCCAGAAGCCAACCGCCTGAAAGCCGCACCGATTTAAACGCCTTTGTGAATCAAACAATACTAAACATTCGTCCCCGCCTCAACAGAGAAGTCAGCGACGATCGAATAACTGGCAGTCCTGTGGTGCGAAGCATTCACGTTTGACTTGTCGCTTTCGTAACGTCACATGCGGTAAAGTTTGCCATGTTTAATCCGTTTGCCGAAACGCTAGGGTTTGTGTAACTGACAGTTCCAATACTTAATTTCGTTTGTCCCCCGATTTTCAGTCGCTACCCTCAGCTGTTAACCGTTCGTATTCATCTTACCATGCTATTCGCGCCTATGTTGTTAACCATCCCATTAAACATTCATTCATATTAAATACCGACAATGAATAGTCGTTCACTTATAATTCTGTTACTCAGCGTTCTTAACCCCCTGTAAATACTAAACCCGTTACCATTTCTGTGAAAGGAGGCACTGGTTATGATTTGCACGTATTAGGGGAGTGTGAACAATCGCTCACCGATTCAAACTCCACTATTTATAAACGCTCATTCCCTGTCATTGGCTCCGAATTCTCAATTATTGGTCTTAAGTACATTCAACAACTTCGTGTTTCTTTTCTGACTGTCATCATTCCCGTCTTCGAAGACTGATTCTCGAGTGCCCCCGGGCTTCAAGTGGCATCAAAATGGCGCCCATTATTCTCGACGTATCGGGGCCGCCAGAATTTCTTATACGTCGGATATTACCGGTGAAGAAGGTAATCGAACAGTTGATCGCGAAAGGTGTCCTTACACCCCGTGCGTGCGTCATCTTGCGCTACACCCATTGTGACCCCATTGAACAGGGATGGGAAAACTCAGAGAATTTGTGTAGATTATATATATATATATATATATATATATATATATATATATATATATATATATATATATAACACCGGCTTGAGGACAAGCGTGTTGCCAACTTACCAGCAACAGAAAAAACTACCAAGTCGAGGGGAAGATTAAGAGTCAACATAAAGATCCCAACAAGTAGAAGCAATTTTTTTAATATTTTCACCGTACACGTTTTGTAAGTTTTTCTGTTTTTTAACTGTTCATGGGGAACGGCGATTCAACAAACGCACCATATAACATTGGCGCCACTGGATTCGGTTCTGAGCCGTATATCTCTCATTTTCTCTAACCAACGGCAATCCTCATCTCTTGAGCCCCAACCAGGAAGGCGGGAAGCCAAATTCAAAGCCGAGGCTAACTTCTTCATGCCTCTGCGCCAAGTCATAACCTGACCGCCGCGCCGCTTCTTCTAGCCTTGTCCAGCACGCGCAAAAAGAGCACGAAAGGGTAAACGATGGACATGCATTCGCAAACTTTGCCTGAGCCATCGGGGGTGGTGTAGAGCGATTATCTCTGTCAGAGGGCGACTACCAGCACCGAACACACGATGACGAACCTAGTCATTGCTCACCCGTTGTTCCCATCAGACATAAGCAGCGCTTCAGAGGCACCAGTGGTCGAATACAGGAAGCTGTCGATCATCGTATTACTGCGAATAAATTTCTGAAGCAAACCAGTTGTTCTACGATGGAACCGGAAGACATTCTGGATCAGTTTCACGCTTCGAAATCCTATTCCAAGCTGAGTATTAGGGTTACATTTCTACAAGTACCACTTGAAGAAAATTCCCGGGAATTCACAACCATTACTACATCTTGAGGACTAATTCAGTAAAACTTTCAATCTTTCGGCCTGTATGTCGCCCGGAATTTTCCAAAATGCCATTGATCCTCTTATTTCCGGTTTGCAAGGTGTCATCGCTTATTAACGCAATATCACTGTCCACGCACCAACCAGGAAATTACATGACGAACGTTTGTGTTCGTTGCTTGAACGGTTCCGTGCACACACTGTTGCTATTAATCCCTACAAATGTATTTTTCAACCAATCACTTCAAGTGTTTAAGATACCCGGTAGACAACCATGGTTTTCGACCCGATCCTGACCATTTTTCTTCTTTATCGCATGCACGTTCACCTACATCTCTTGAAGAACTTCGTTCGTTGTTGGGTTCACTGCAGAATCATTCTACATTCATTCCAGACTTTTCTTCTCAAGAAGAACCCTTGTTTGACCTTTGTTCACAACACTCATTCAAGTGGTCACCTGTACACCAACAAGCGCTTCGACAATTGCTGAGTTTCCTTTCTACTAATGCCGTTTCAGATGCATTTTCACCCAAGTCACCATCTACTGTCATCACGGATGCTTCTTCTACTGGCATCGGAGCTGTACTCGAACAGGATGGTCATCCAGTGTTGTGGATTTCGCGTCTACTTAGTCCTGCGGAACGTGGATATTCACGGATACAACTTGAGGCTCTAGCTGTGTTTTGGGCAGTCACTCATGCAGACTATTTATCTCGTT
Organism: Fasciola hepatica; assembly: GCA_948099385.1. Classification (NCBI taxonomy): domain Eukaryota; kingdom Metazoa; phylum Platyhelminthes; class Trematoda; order Plagiorchiida; family Fasciolidae; genus Fasciola; species Fasciola hepatica. The sequence goes on along the minus strand of CANUEZ040000027.1, from coordinate 4,802,274 downwards.
ACGTCACTTCTGAGGAAATTTCTTCTGATTTTATTTAACCCAGCCACTTCCGCTAAATCGATTCGATCTGATTAGTGAAACTCGAAAGTAATACCATACTTTTTTGTCATAAGTTCAACATGGTTGGAAAGCGAATACCAAATATCGAGTTTTACAAGCGTCGCGAAGACATTTCTGTGACTTGTGATGGTGTTTTGTGTTTCAATGATCGCACGATTACACCACCTACCTTGCGATCAGCTGTTCTGACTGATTTGCATTTCGGACATCTTGGTATCGAAAATATGAAATCCTTGGCCCGACTTACCTGTTGGTGGCCTGAGCTGAACAGTGATTTATGCCAATTTGTTAAACGTTGAACTGCTTGTGTGCATAAAATTTATTCCCAACCTTCCGAATAGAATCCGTGGCCAGTATCATGCGTAGTCTGGCAGCGTGGTCATCATGATTATTGAGGAGCATTCCTGGATGAGTACTACGTCGTCGTTCTCACAGATACTTATTCCAAGCGGCCAGAGGTTTATCTCAGTACCTCACCAACCTCTGATTTCATTATTTGTTGCGCTTCGCAGGACATTTAGATGAGGAAGAGTATCATAGACATTGGTTACTGATAACGAGAGTTATTTCACTGCTCAGGTGACAGATTGGTTGAAGTCCATGGGCTCCCATCACGTGTTAACTCCTCCACGTCATACGCAGTCGAATCGCATTGCTGAAAATTTCGTGCGAACATTAAAGAGTACCATCAAAATCACAAATGCAGGGACATTCAGTTAACTCGAGAGAACTACGGACAATTTCCTAATGCATTATCGTAATTCTGTCCATTTAACCACGGGTAGTAGTCCGGCGAGGCTGCTCAAGAACCGTACACTACGCATCAATTTACTCCAGCTCCATTCCCCGGAGGTCGTTGACCACAAAAGGAATGATTTGAGAACCTAAACGGGCGTTGTACTAAAGCAACTCGGGGAAAGACTGCCAGGTTTTGGATCTTGCTGACGGTTCGATTTCGCGAAGACATGTTGATCCGATTGCCTTTAATCTTGTTTCTGATGGTAATCAAATTGATACTAATTCCGATCTTTCTGAGTCTTTTCCCGGATGAAAATGATCCCGGTGCAAATTCCAATTCAACAGGAACAATTCGAAGATCGGAACGTTTACACGACGAAAAACGCCGTGAGTACAAAAATCCAGAACTTTATTCAAGCTGCGGCGGATGTGGTGATTGTTAATGACAGTACTTCATGTTCTTTTATTGCATCTGAATGTTCATGTACATTACGACTGCGCAGAATACGAGTTCGATTTTGTGCTCGTTGAGCCGTACTTGCCAGACTTGACCGCTCACCACCCCAAGTCCCAGAGTCATGGTTCTTGGTTCTCTCTTTCACAACACAAGATCGGCTCCCGAGCCTGTGGTAATACCTCGCATTTGTGAACAAAAATAGAAAGAGGGACACACTAGGGAAGCTCCAAACAGGCCGAAAAAAACTCGTACGCTAAGCTGATGTAGCTACCTTACCGTGGTGGTCGGGTTTGCGTGTTATGATGACTTCGACGGCTATGTCCATGCCTGACAGACCGAGGACGAGTAGCTAGACAAAAGCAACCCGACACTGTTAGGGAGCGTGGCGGGTTCTCCGCCTGGCAGCGAACTTTCTACGTAAAAGTCACAGAAGCCCATAGACAACACCGTGACGTGTGCGAACGCAGTTCGCCACGAAATTAGACTATTGCTTCCTACTCAGTCACCCTGAGTGGAGTATGGTTCATCAGGACGCATTGGGCATCCTCGACTGGCAGACCGCCATCCGAAGGGCGTATAAACTGATCGTTCGGGCACTGGCTCCTAACACACGAACTTTCTGTTTCCCGACAGGTAGCACTTGACTGTGCACGGGCTAGAGATGCTACCTCCAAAAGAGTAAGATGACGTCGGGAAGCGACTTCGTGCCTAATTTCTATGATTCTTCATGAACAGTTGTTCTACGCACACCGCTCACGGGCGGGTGCCATTCGGGACATCCATGAAGCTGACGCATTCTCTCGCAGAAGTTAGCCGCGTAGAAGAAGACCGACAAAAAAACGAAGCAAAAACAGACACAATTGATTCAGAAGACTTACGAGTGACTCGGTCAATCGACCCAAAACTTTGAGTAATTGCACATTTCGCATGGTGGGTAGTTGATGCACCACCGTTTGGTTCGCCTGATTCGTGGGAACTTCGTCACCGATCATGTGGATTAATTGTACGGCCTCTTTCGCAGCCAAACGAGTCGCTTCCCTCTCGAACAACAGACCAGATAGATGCTGTCCGGCGAAAATGATTGCATGTTTGGATTACATAACTCATGTGCGAAAACGAGGCAAGTTAGCGAATAAAAAACAAAAAGTACCTCATATGACAACTTCCCCGATGTTTTATTACTTAACCTCAGGGCTGGTTAGTTGCATAACTAGGACAACATGGTGGGAGTTGGGGGGTGAGGGTGGAGTAAAAGGGATTGTGTGCAACCGTGCTTGATAAGTGCCAAAACTTCACGTCTATTATATGAGAAAAAGGATGAAATAAGCGTGGAGGGATCCACCTCGAAGTGGTTAATTCTCATTGAGTAGTGAATAATGTGTACGCCATGTATCGGTGGATATCTCAACTGGATAGAAAAAAAACAGGGAGACGGTGTGTGAGTGACGAAAACAGTGTGATATTTGCGTGGAAAGGGAATCGGATTTACATCACAACAGCCAGAAACAGAAAGCATTACAATTGTTGTGCTGGGTTTCACTTCAGCTCTGTTCATATCGTGCATATGGATAAACTAACAGAGAAATGTCGTTGCATTCTGTCCAAAATTGGACACATGAAACTGTATTTTTCGCAATTAGTCAAAGCCTGAACCACAGTGCACCATGTTTATCGTTTTCCGAACATTTAGTGAAGGGGTGGGGTGGTTAAACGGAGACCTGAAAACTCGAAAGGACAGTACTGAGCGACTGCTCCCACCCTCACACATACATGAAAGCAGATTTCGATGTTCTGAGTTCGGATGTGGAACAACTGACAAATAAGTTACGTCGATCAGTTAGTCTCCCAGTTTCCTGGTCTGACTAGAACAAACCAACTTAGAATAACGCGGGTCGGGAAAGATGGGCATTTCTGATATTCGTAGATCGTCCTAGACCACTTTGTGGTGTCTTCAATTGGGCTCTATTGTATTCGGTCGTTGGGGGCCCTAACTACTGACTCGTACGAGTGGGTATGGATAACACCAGATTCGGAGAATTTGGTCGGAAAATGGCATTCATACACATTAGCCGGTGACAGCGCATTAACGCAAAGGATGCATGGCAGAATAGAGGAAAACACAAATCACTTTGATGTTTTATACGCGAAGGTATCAAGAAGTGCTTCAGCTTATCTGATCACACTTGTTAGTTTGGTAGTTTTATTGTTGGTATCGGTCTCCTCAGATTGTAGAGACAACAGACTGATACAGGTCCTGATTTCGAGGACCCGCATTGACGTTTGAAGTTCGACTAGTAATGAAATGTTTGTGACCTTCGACGCCAAGATCTGAGACCGAGGGCTCATTAAAACTATTAGCCTGAGCTGCGAACATCGCCAGTATGCAAAGCGATTGAGCAGACCGACAGAGTGTGCAACGATGGAAAATGTGATTACGAGTCGGGTGATAGTGGGTTACTGTCTACAACGAATGTGACCGGCAATAGCAGGATTTTAACCGCAAAGGAGAAAAAGACTTAATCCACCCAACCACTGTCGGTCTTGGCTAAGTGGCATACAGAGGAAACTGAAAATTTGATTCAATTTGGCGGAGAATACCATTCTAACCAAACACGGTGAACAGGTTGCATAGTATCTCCATCTCACGAAGACACACGTTTCGTGGCTATCATCATAACCGAACTACGGTCAGCCAAACAAACTGGACAGCTTGGTGGAAACGTGAGGGATACACGGTTGTGTGCGCTCGATCGCCTTCTGGGGCTCGTTCGATAGGCACTGCGGATGACCAGCGACAAGGTGATGAAGAGATCACCACGATGTTGCCTGGATTGTTACCATATTCGACCTGTTGCAGTCTTATGTGGTTCCTCGCTCCAACTTATAGACATATCGTGACAATCTAGTGGGTTCCTCTGTTAATGGGTATTATCGTTCCACTTCACCTACGCACAAGAGTCAGACGGCTGAAGAGCGTCTGTGAGGCTTGTCAATGATGAGTAGAATTCTGATCTTGTATGGGGAACCTGTCCGTAGCAGTCGAAATCTTGAGCTAGCAAACGTTTCACAATATCATTGTCGAGAGGAACCTACCGCCACCGGACTTTACAATGTACTTATTACTGGTCCCGGAAAACCAGACAGATCAAGGAATATAAACACTACAAGTGAAGAGACACACGTTTCTCTTTATTACTATTTCCGCTGCCAACCTCAGTCCCTTGTAGCGTCGAAATGACATCCGCTTATCTATCAAAGGTCAAGTGTAAGCTGCAGCAGTCAATTTCGATGATATGGCTCCTACGCGTGGAGGATATACGAAGATTGTGTACAACTGAACACCGATATCTTCGCAGCATTGCTCAAATCTGGTGGGAACGTTGTATAAACAGTGCTGAAGTTCGACAGAGAGTCTTAGGTTCATGAAACAAATCATTAGATGAGACGTTCAAGTTTACCAGGCTAAGATGGGTAGGACATGTGTTGCGTATTTCAACTGACAGGATTCTTTGGCGCGCAATATTCGCTAAGGCAAGTTACGACTGGAAGATGAGTATGGGTGGCCAGTCCATGAGATGGAAGAAAGGTATGAAAAATCTAACCAGTAGACTTGGCCACGTAGGGCGTGTTAGATTTCTTGAGTAGGGTCTGAGAGACCCTCCCATTCTATGGTTAGATATATTGGAGCACATGGTTAGGTGTCGCGATCAGTGACGTTCTTGTTCCCACATACTTTCATTATCGACTAGATACCAATATTTATGGTTCTCTTATTACTCCATCCATACTTTTGTTCTTTTTCTCATTATTTCCTATTGAGGTTGCCGCTAGGAGATGGCAAACGAAAACACCGTACTCAGTGCATGGTTAGTGGTTGACTGAACTGAACTGTTTCTATTGATACGGTTGAGCACTTCGAACTGTCAAAGCAGTATGCCTGGACAACTCGTCAAGTGATTAACCCGAAAGTGTGGAATTTTCTCTTCCGCAGTGCAATTTGATCAGCAAAAAAGCTATACTTCACGACGAAAGTGAGCATCAAAAAAAGAACGCTTGTTAAAAACACAAATGAGTAAAGACTTTCATCGAATGGAAGTTTACAGTTCTTCGGGGTTATATGTACATACACGCGAGCGTTATAACTTTGAGTTAGGAGAAAGCCATAACTCACTTTTCGATTCGAGGTCTGACGTGAACCAAGAGAAACAACACCGCAAAAATGGAGATGAAAAACAAGCAAATCACCAAACGCCGCCTTGATATATATACTAGTATATGAGTAGTACAGTGTAGAATTTAATTCACCTTGGAGTATCGACGCGCATTTCACCATTGAAAACCATGGAAATCATCACCATCATCGTACAGCGTTAAACAGTAGGGCAAGCCCCACTGACCACTGCCTTTCTCACCATGTTGCACGTTAAATTAGAAAGTTTGAATATATAAGATGGACAGGGAGTGGACCTACATGGGTGGGAAAAGGAAAGAATGCCCTAGTAGCCAACACACGGAATACACAGTCTTACTGTACAAACGTACACCGAGCCCCCATTGAGGTTCGAATCCGAGATGAACGAGTGTGAGTCGAACACCTAACCATCAGATTATCTGGGATGGCTCTCAACAGTTCGCCGAACATACAAACTACATGATATAGCACTCTTCTATCACTGGCCTCGAACGGCAAAACCCGTTTCCCGCACAGCGGACGATTAATGTGTTGATGACTTCGGGGTGGGGGCCCAAGTACAACGAAAGCATTTTTTTATAAACAACCTGCACTGCTCGGGCCTTCGATCGAATTTGGCACGATGATCTACTGGCGAGATTGCCAAAGTTCGGGTTTCCTCCAGCTCCCGTATCGTGAACGTCAAGTTTCCTCAGAAAGCGAATTGTCAACCCAATCTACGCCTTGCAGATGTCATCATACACTGTTCCTTTGCTTACTCTACCTCTCGCCATACCACCACCAATATCGATCGTAACCGCAGTGTTACCAGTGTGTCGATGATTTCCGACCTCGAAAACATTTCCTCATGGGGCGCCCACAGTTATGTTGATTTCGACGGACCTAAAACTTCCGTTCTGTCAATTTTCAATAAACTTCGTTCGTTCTCCCCGCATTTATCTTTTGATTCAATGCGCTTGAATTCTACAGACTCGATGTTCCTTCTTGGTTTATTCATAATTTCTTCATTGTGTTAGTGCCCTTTTATATCTCGGCTTGCTTCTTGTGCTGTGCGCAAAGTTGGTCTTTCATTCCGCGCCAGACGTTTCTTTTCTCCGGCTCACCTCCTATTGTACAAAGCTCAACTCCGATCCACGCCCGGATACTGCAGTCACGTATGTGTGTTGGAGGGAGGGTAGGGGGGGGGGGAGGGTTCATCTCCTACCCCTAGTCTTCTGGATCGCGTTCAACGTAAGGCCAATCCGGCTGGTCAACGATCCTTCCGTTACATCCAATCAGCGGTCACTGGCCCACCGTCAGACGATTGTTTCACGATCACTTTTCTACCATTAGTATTCTGGCTTCTGTTCTCTGGAGCTTACCCTGGTTGTTCTCTTCCCCTAAACCTTTATTCGCCATTTTCGTACACGAGCGGATTCTGTCCCCAAATTTCGTACCTCTATATGCCGAAATTTCTTCTCTCACCGAACTGCCAAAATTTGGAACATTCTACCTCTTTTTGCCTTCCCACCCACCTACAACCTTTCTATCTTTAAAAGCTGTATCAAAAAGCTGGTTTTGACGTCAATGTTCCCCAAAACTCCCCTAAAAAGGTCTATTCCGGTTTTGTGGTTTACTTCCCTGCTGTAAATGATTTTGCATGAACTAAAAAAATGCTATTTCACTATTACAGAGCCACGACTTTACTGAGAAGTTACATTGACCATAGATGATAAACCATCGTCCATCGCGAACAGGTGATTTTCCGTGTAGACCCCGGAAAATCATAATGACCAGATAACTTTTGCTTTATTCACGCTCATTCTCTTTTGAGTTGTACTGCTACTTATACTTCGAAATCATAATATAATTGGAGTACGGGTTTTGCCGGGAGACAACACCCATAGCGCCCGCATTCAGTGCATATTGATCCATGACTGTTTAGAGCTAAACCGAAATCCTCTGGCACTACCGTAATCAAACAATTTGACTGGCATTTTTTGCTACCGACTAGACTACATGGAGCACATGACGCAGACGACTGATCATGAATATAGAATTTGCTAATATGATGGACAAAACGTTTTCTGTTCGTCATAGAGGCAAGAAGTGATACGTGGTAGGAACGAGGCACACAGTAAGTAGATGATCTTGCCTTGCTGTAACGGCAAAACACAGATCATCATGCTAATTCCTGGTTGATTTAAATGTGAGTACCTATCGTTACACTTCCTTACGTATCTTGCAGACTGGGCACATGCAACCCCCGCGGAAGATCGGCGCGCAAGCACACCACAATGCATGAACGAATTTTTGAAAATAATCAGATGACTTTGGTATGAGTTGAACAAACGCCTGGTCGAACCAGATCAATAAACGCATAGACCAAAAGACATAAGTGAAGGGTCGATCAAATCCAACAAACTGGAGTCAGAATGACAACAACTACTTACTGTCTGATCAGTACCGTCCGACTGGTTCATAGTATCCAGTGAACCACGTCGTCCGTTGGCAAACGGGATCACGAGACGAGCGTTTAGATCGTTTGTTGCGTTCGAGTCACATTCTGTGCTCAAACCCAAGGTGACCACGGTAGCCGGAGCAATGTGACTATCATCCACAGTGGTGGTGGTGGAGATGGTCTCACTGGATACGTCTTGTTGTTCTAGGCCCTTGGTAGGTTTTGCGCGCAGAAGCGCGTTACTGGCCCACAGGCGCGCCTCTTGGCCTTCCATGCGTCTCCAGCCGGGAAATTCTCTGGAGATGTTAATAGTATGAGAGAGAGGGAAAACGCCAGGAAGTGTTCTCGTACACGAGTCTTGATGATAAAAGGGCCATATTGTACAACTTCAAAGTACCGGAGAATCACCATTACATGAGCAATAAAACCGATCGGAAAGCAGCGTAATGATCTGTAGCAACTGTCAGGGATTTTATTTTTGTACATTATCAAGTAGTTACGAGGGCTCTTGTTTGCACTAAGGGAGGTTACCACACTTCTACAATCTCATCTAGAAAAGAAAGAGACAACACTGGGACCTCAGATTCTCTCAATGCCGTTCTATAATCAAGAATAACTAGGGAACCAACAACGTAGACTCATATCAGACTGATTTAAACTGTCACGTGTAAGAAAATTATCAGAATGAATCGTACATCAGTCAACCAGCAGATACACATAATCTTCCATAAGGACGGACAAGATGTCCATCAATGTAGATCGATACAAACTTACTTCCAGAATCGAATAACGTCATCATCTTTCGCCCAGTCAGCACTGGGAACCATTGCCCCACCGGAATCCACTTCACTCAAGCCTATCGGGGAGAAAAGCAAACGTGAAAAGGACAATGAGAGCTGAAGATTGTTTCTAGTTCGTGGAGGAGAAGAAATACTAAATTAATTGTAAAAAAATAACCAAAGGTAGATAAGCGTAAAAACGACGCCATGCACGAAGGAGGTCCGTGTTACTTAGATAACCTGAAGAAGGGAAAACTGACCAAACACAGATTGGCGAACAAGTTCGTTTTCAGTGGTTCGTAATCAAGCAATTACATCACAATATACTATGAAAATATGGAAGTGATAGGAATGTGAGCACAAATATTGTGGTTCAGATTAAACTCAGGACCGGATGCGGAATTTCTCACATGCTGTGCAAGTTTTCGTCTAGTCTCGGGCGGAGGGTGGGTCGGGGGAATGAAGAGTCTATTCGCATTGTTCTCAACCAGACAAGGGGATTATGATGGGGAATCTACATTTTGCCGACCTTTATTAACGATCCCGAACCTAATACGGGGCGTGGAAGGCCTCGGTTATGATTGGTATGAACTATGTGAGATTGCTACCTTACTGAGTGACTTAATTGCTCCATTATGCTCAATGGAAAGAAAATTTCGAAGTAGGCAAATTCAGCACCGGTGGAAAACCCGAAAAGCATAAGGTCCCCTTATTTTTCGTCTACGTACTGCATCCCTACCGTACAAAAAACCAGCACAGATTAACCCCGACATGGTGTGTCGCGTGCACATTTCATTAGGTTCTAACCAGAAAACTTCGGATATTTTTTAACTACTGACATCTAGTCAGTAGTAAGCCGTTGGACATAGACGATAATAATGAAACAGCTGTACGGTGGGTTGCGCGTAGATTTGCATGAGGAGTTACTTCATAATCAATAATAATAAGCTGAGGAAAGACCCTGAGGATAGCGGAACCGAAGAATATGCATAGCTGCTCCACCATAATAATAATAATAAGCATAAATGCACTTTATCCGCAGAAATAATCACCTCCAGGTTTACTTCATGCCAAACCGAAATACGATACAGAAAACGTGAGCTTACAGAACAACACGACAAGAGATGCGATAGCTTCAGATAGAAGATTTCCAAGCTAACTGTTGAATCGACACGTTTTCCTAGAATCGTTGCAAAGTAATGCGTAAGACAGATGTTCTCATCTGATCAAACTGGTTAAAAAGAAGTGGGCGGAAGTTTTTGTATTGTTAAGTTGCCTTAAGAAAGGTAATCGAAACGTTGGCGTATTACATCTACCAACAACGCTGTGTTATTACCATTATAACTTTCCCAATGGAAGTTTAGGATATTCGCCGATTATGACTTAAGTAAAACTTGGTCAAGAACGAATCAGACAATAGAGAAACTAAGATGTCTGCATTGGTTTGTTGGCCGATCACGGCAAATAGGCTGGAAAACGTAGCGTCAATCTGGCTTAGGCAACGTCGTTGATGCGGAGGTTTGTTGATACGACAAAAAGGCAAATGAGCGGAAGATTCGGTGAACGGTTGGACCGGAAGAGATTCATATAAATCAACCCCGATGCGCAAGCATTCGCCGCATTACTTCTGAACAAATCGAACTGCTCCGATTGGTAAAAAAAAACAAGAAGCCGAATTTTCTGTTCCAGCGAACAAACACAGAAGTACTACAGTGAACCCAAGCTACGAGATATACAACACCATTCTTTGCAAACCAGCACAGTCTGCATAAAACTAGACTGCTGATATCTGCCACCAAATAGTTAGTCGCTTGAGAAATGATAGGCCCACTAGTGGCCGAAACAATTAAGGGTAAGATGACAGTAAAGAATGGTGGATCGTGTGCACCGAGCTAACGGCAGTTCAGAGCACTTACTGCGGTAAACACGCCACATGGCTCCCGTGAAGTCCTGGAGGAGAGTTATTCCCACCTGGAGACATTCCGCACCGTACTCTGGTAATGCAGTGGCTATTTTTTTAACCTCTGTCAAGCACTCATCAGTGGATAATACAGCCTGGAACACGAGAGGAGAAACATTCATTAACCCATTGCCTTGGTGGTCAGTGTTGGACGATGCCACAGCACGACAAAAATAAAACAACTGCACTACTAACGAACAAGCAAGTTAGCAACGAAAACCTGTCAGATCAAGCATTCGAAGTTATTGGTTTCTCCATCAATACGAGTCTTGAAGAGGTTACAATGATTAAAGGCAATAACGATGACATCCTTCAGTGTCTATTGACCCCTCGAATGCATCGTGTAGGGCTAGGATGCAGCACAAGACATTCAGATCTATTTTGTGTAAGAAACCGTTTGTTTCAGCCACTCAATTTCGAGGTCCAAACCATCCACGCTTTTTGAACAAACGATGAACAAGGCGGCGAATTATTCAGTTCAGTACAGTGCTGCTGACTGCATTATGCTCGTGGTGTCCAATCCCACACTGTGTTGGTTGTACGGCTGAACCAGTTCACCCCAGAACGAATAACCATTAGCCATGCACCGGCTGTGGCGATTCTGGCTGATTCTTGTCAGCGAGAAAGTTAATCGGAAATCAAAACAATCAGGAGTATGAAAAATGATAGTATCACGTCGATGAAGAAAGTAGCTTAATAGAAGAGCATCGCTGGTCGCGACCCCTCACAATTTATCCAGCCACTAAGTGGACCAAAACAGCCTTGCATGCTCTAAATAGTCAGTTCCACTAACAAGGCTTTTCATTTATTCCTTGTATCCATGATCTGGCCATAATTGCTCATTTTGCAATCATGAACTGCCTTAGTGCGTCGGAGAACTTCTCCTCTTCGAAGACATGTCGAAACCACCTGAGTTTGCTGGTCTTTAGTGTTTCATCCAATTTGCTAATACTCTGCACCAAAAGTGAGTATCTCTGATACGACGCCCCTAGTATTTTTATGTCAAGCTATGAAAATATCAGTCTTCAAATACCGATAATATTCGTCTATGTTCCACTCGAAATGCCCTGTTGCTGAACCTTACAGCAAAATTGGCCGTTTCTGGATTCTGTCCCAAGCCCCATGCACTGAAAATGAGCAATTGGAATGTGGACGGTGTGGCATCTCCGCAAATGTGACGTCAAGCTGCTCTGTTGATTTATTCATGTAACCCTTTGTTGAAATGCGTTTTTAAAGCGAGAGCACGAAGTAAGTTCCCTTACGATAGATGTGTTTCCTTGAATTTTTGTTTGTTAGCTTCGTGCACGTGACACGCACCATGTGGTGAATTTCCGCTGATTGCCTTGTTTCATAATTTCGTCCGTCTGACGTTACATTTGGCGCCGCCGGCACCATATGGAACACACATTCCACTGCGTCTGAAATATAATAAAATGGTTGAACTGAATGTCTCAAGCAATGCTGTACCCTTACAACCTGTACCACGACAGCCCTGCCTATTCGTCTTGATGGTGATTTTGAAACTTGGCAATTCCAAGCACTAGCATGCCTACCAAGCATCTGACGCGAAAAACACGGACCTTTTCTGCCATGCGTCCAGAGCGAGGGCACAGCTAACACTGTTCTACATGTGAGCATTTGACCAGAAAACCTCAGCGGTGGAAATTCTCGACACGTCTCGTTGCATATTTGTTGGAACAGAACCATCCCTGGTGTGGACGGAGCGGTTACTGCGGAGAAAATAACTCCACAGCGAAACTGGATGAATTATCACGGCACTGATGGAACTGGCTGCAAAAGTTTATCCAAATTAGACCCATAAAGAACGAGATGACGCATATTGCAGATGATTTTGCGTGGGCCTGGTCGATAAAAGTCTCCGTAACTAGTTCATATAAAAACCAGCACAGAATCATGGGGCAGCATACGAAAAAGCTCGACGTAGCGAGAACTTGACCACTACTGGATCGTTATCAAATCATTATTCCACTTTGTATTTGGAAATGCAGAAGTGATGACCTGCAGTCGGACCACTCACACATATGGATCGACGGAGGTCGCCGGGAGACTGCAATTATTGAGCCCGGTTTGGCCGACGAACACGACTTAGTGGCCACAACCTTCCACAATGAAGCGGAGTAAAATTCAGGGTAGGTCAAATGTACATTCCCGCTGTTAATGTAGAAGATCATGGATTTCTCTGACCTTTATCAGTAGGAGGACGAATAGGTCATTATTAAGTTAAATTCTTGACACATACAAAGGTGCTGACGAAGAAAATAATGGGGCCGTCGCCATCGCCCTGGGCTTCTCCCATTGTGCTCGTGCGGAAGTCGGACGGTAGTATGCGTCTGTGTGAATTGCCGTAAAATAAACGAGCTGATAGGCAGAGATTCATTTCCCTTCCGAGTATTGATACCACCACATTCAATGCACTCTGCGGTGCTAAATGGTCTGGACTTGACAAGTGGGAAGTAAATAATGTGACCGAGAGAAGGCAGTCTTCGATGTTCCTACTAGACTAAATGGATCTGAAATAGTGCCGTTTTAGTTTGGCAAGAGCTCCGGCAATCTTCCTACCTCTGATGAATAATGTTCTTGAATACTTGATTCAAAGTGAGTGTTTAATTTACTTCGATGACATCAATGCTCACAGGAGGTCCGTAGAAACGCATTACGCAAGTGAGAAACGGATATTTGAGAGATTACGGGATGCAGACCAGAAGTTAAAATGATCTCAGTGTCAATTTGTGTGCCGTAAAGTGAAGTTACAACACCAGAAGCAGTGAAAACCAATCCATTGAAGTGTGAACGGATAGCCGGATGACCATAACCGTATTAAACTGAGCAGCTGCGATCGTTTTTTAGGACTAGCGTCGCCCAATCGAAGGTTCATGAAGAACTTCGTGGCAATATAAGTGCAATTAAACCAGTTTCTTAGCCGGAGTCGTGTTTTTGTTTGTTCACCGGAGTGCAATGAAACAATTTTTACAGTCGAAGACACGATTGAATTTTCACCTATCCGAACATTCTCCGATATCTCTCTCCAGGTGAGGTAAGTTTTATCTTGGACACTGAAGTAAGCGTCCTAGCTATCGGGGCCATCTTGTCACGAGACTCAGCACATGGGGACCTGCACCTAGGAGACCTTCCCAGTGAACACCACGCCATACAATGAATTGGTAAGGTACTACTAGTCCCTTCATCACGACTTTCAATTCAACTGGCCCACAAGCACCAACCCGGCCACCACTATTATAACTACAGTTCCTTAAAATACATCCAGACCCCAGCCACTTCGTACCTACTTCTAAGGTTCTTCATGAACCGTTCCTCCACACACACCACTCACGGGCAGGTGCCTTCCGGATATCCATAAAGCCAGTTCATCCTCTCGCGGGAACTAGCCGCATAAAAGTACCAAACCAGCAGAGTGCAGAGCATTTTTGATTGACAATCGGTGCAGTTTGATGTTAGCGGGTGAGGTTATTTCCAGCTTCTTAACAGGCGCATTTTGAAAAACGGATAGGTGGGACAGATGAGGAAGAAAATCGCAATCTGTCTTTGTAGCTCGTTTGGCTGACTGTCGTTTGACTCCACGTTTCACGCGCAAACCTCAGGTCATCCGACCAACCTGCACTCGGAAGCACAAGACTCGAGTTTCGCTCTTGTTAGAGCTCATCAGCGGTGTTTGGAGCATCCACCGAAGCATATGGAAAGCTTAGTGCAAACTAGTGTGCGGTCGGAGTCAAATAGAGTATTCCAGTGCGATCGAGAGACTTATATGTAACCCCACCATTTGCGGCTTATCAAAATGTAGCCGGGCTGCTAATCCCAAGAGGACGGATGCCAGGTGGCGTACCGGCCATTAGAGCACTTGGAGTTCTTACTCGTGAAGAGCAAGCGATCATCAGAGCACATGGCTTAAAACCGTCCCCCGTCCTCCGAACAACAGGAATCTATCCCAATAGGGTCCCCAAAAGCACCTTGTTCCACCATTACAGCCGATTTACTCTGCCATTAGAGAGCGAAGATGCCTGAACGGATCCTCTACCATCAGTAACGTTGCCCGACGGTCAATTTCGTTTTTGATTGACCACTGTGTCCCAGTTGTTCACGGAAACAATGCAGAATGGTCGTTGTTCTTTCTCGGGATTCGATGAGCTCGGGAGCACTCTCATTGCGGAAACGCAATACATAATTGACCAATCTTGATTTATTCGAAATTTGCCCCATAAAACTCATTCGTATCTATCGATCACACGGTTTGCCGCCACCTCACTTCTGCCAACCATAGATGCGATAAATATGTGGTCATTGGCTTGTATATCCGCCCGATATTACGAATGCTGCTTTCGCCATGTAGGGAAGTTAGAAAGCGCAGCCGAGTTGGAGTGGCACAATGCAGGACGATGTTCACAAGTAAAACTGTTCCCTGTAATTTTTTGTGCCACTTCATCACTTGGTCTCCGGGTTCCTTGAAATCTATAAACCACTCCATGAGAATGATGGTCGGCGACCGTCTACTTCGACTTTAAACTCAACTTGCCCGCAAGCATCAACCAATGAACCGCCGCCGCTATTATGCCTATAGCTTAGGCGGGTGATCGTTGTCCAAAGAGGTGCGATGAATTTTCCCAGGTATTCCACTCCCACATTCACCTAGTGTAGGTTTTTGGACAGGTAAACTGTTTACCTCTACGTTTATTCGTTGGAGCATCCTTCTTAGAGAAACAGTCACTGGCCGTACAGAACCAGATATTACCCATCAGCTGATTCAGCGAGATTGGACTTCTGGCCTGTCTGACCTGTAAGGTATGATAGCATCATGGCTCAAGGGAGCCCTTCTGCGTAGCTCTTTTGGTCTTGGAGCCACACAAACCATCGCATTACGTCCAAGTGCAACCTCGTCATTAAGGCTGAATGCAATCAGAGCTACACTGAAAATTGAACACGAAAGCAGGTGTTCCAGACAAAGTTCTGGCGGTCATTTATTTCTTACTCTTTTAATGGCGTTAGTCATTCTAGGGTCAATATGTGAATATGAAATTACCATTTTCATTGTTCTATTCATACGTTGTCTCCGTTTCATTACGTTTCAGGAACACATACCATCTAATCCAGTTCACAAGAACCTTCCCAATGAGAGTGAACCCCAGTGAATCTTTTTCTTCATTTTGTGTTTCGCTCTGGCCCTGAGACTTCCCCTGCGCCCAGGATGATTTCGAACTTTTGCCTAAGGCACGCTTCTGCCCGGTCTCCGTCTTCTTGGTGTGCCTGTGCGTAGAGCGAACGGCTTGCTGGACGTCGGCTCAGTACTTGTCCATCAAGTACTAACACCGAGTCTATCTCGGGTTCATTTAAGACCGGTCGCCATCTCGCCTATTCGCCCAGATACGTCCTGCCCACTACACTGTGCTGCACAAGAACCATGTCACGTTAGCAAAACAACCGACTGCTTACCGACAAAATGGGTCTATGCAAACCGAGGTCCTTCTCCGTTTGTTGCGAGATAATGGCGTTTAGGGCATCCGGGGCTGCAATGGGGGAGAGGGAAATGGGGGTTCACTACGCACTGTCTATTTGGTAACGTCCACATTCACACAATTTTGTGCGATAGATAATGTGGAGATTGATCCGATTAAATTTGACTATCACGATACTTACCACCAAGCTTCTGTTGAAGTCTGGCACGAAGTGCAATCAAAGTATCCGGAAGAAACGTGTTCTCAATAAAGTTCTTCAAGTAGATGCGTAGCTGACATGGTCGGCGAATGATACCCATCGGTGAACTGAAATTTCCAATTGTAAAAAGCAAGTAAATATACATTGAAAAGTTGGCTATCCAAAAAGGCGATGATAATTACGTCAACCAATTAGCGTGATGCTAACATGTACGGATCTGACGAAATGCAACAATCAAGAATGGTGTGCATAAATATTGTAAGAGTAACAAAAGTACCTCTTCGGTGAGGTATCTTCGCCAAGATTATAGCAAACCAAGGTAAGAAAGAGTTTTCTGCATCTTGAAAGGCGGATACTCAGCGCAATGCACATTGGGCAGAGGATAACTTGTGTCCATTCATATCTCATTTCAGGTGCCGTCACTACAATACGGGAAGATCATCCGGCCCGTGAAATGACTTCCACATTGACCCTGCCGAACGGTAACCTTGACTCTCATAAACAAAATCCCTGCATCTTATCGACTTTTAACATATTAGTTTCATTCTTGAATGCACTTTTCATTTCCGGTTCCATTCCGCGCACGTAGTGTTGCGTCCTCAATAAACGTTCGTTATCGAACCGGTATTCCCGTATGTGTATGAGCTGGAGTCGCTATCAGCACTATCCAACCCATCTCAATTCAGATCATAAACCGCCCGAGGCACTGCATCAGATACAACTTGAAAAAATTATAAATAAAGTAGTATAAATGCAAATGATATGAAATTAAAATAATATGACGGACTAAGGTACGGAACAGCACACAGAAAGGGGCTTGTATGAGCGAACAGACTTTCGTGCCAATGGTGGCTGGCCGGTTTAAGTCTTCAAATACCAAATCTGAGGCGGTAGGTTCGAACCCCACCACTTCCCAGCAGCTTCAGTGATAAACAACACTCTACTATCAACCGGGTTGTCACTATATCTGACCCATTGGGGTGTTGTGTTGTTGATTTTCCACTATAAATCCCGGCGTAGTGGTTGCCGGTTATCCTTGACAGTTATGGGGGTATACCTACCCTCTCCCAAGCGTAGCGCGTAGGCGTGAAACAGAAAAGCATCAATGCTTGGGGGGGAGGCGTAACTCAACGAGATCGTCGTAAAATGGACGCGCCAAATCACGAACGAAAGTTTTCGATACGACGAGAAAAATTGTGACAGGATAAACAAGTCAACCAATGAGTAGGCCGCCACTTTTTAGCAAACGTTTGGACAGCAGGCTCTGACTGAATTCGTAATCGTTTTGCAAGATTACAAGAGATCAGTGGACTAGATGGACTGAAATACATGAGAACACCAAACACTTCACCAAATAGTGTGATACAGATGGCCGCCGGAGGTGCATGATGTCCAGTAGCTATCTTACTCTTAACAATACTATTGTCTGTTAGGTGATAAACTTTAACCGATGACCATACCTCACTGTTCTAACGTTTTCCACTAAGGCAAGGAAAAACAAGTCTTTGCCAGCAAAAAATCTCGTTTTATTAACGTAAAACAATGGGGATATGGGGTATTAATTCTTGCACTCAGTTGTTATCCAAAACGTATTGATCCGACTGGTGCGGGTGATCAAGCCTTCTAATGGGCTGACGTTTAAACTAGAAACCGCGTGACAGTATTCACCTCCCATTTAGTCGATCCACGCTATTGATCAGCTATTCTGTCGCTCGTGATTTCGTTGTCTCAAACCTTGGGTTCGGCACTGGACAGGTGCTGACTGCTGACGTGACTTGGTTGTCCACTGACGATGAGTCAGCCCACACCCTCACGCTCATCACGTCAAGCGTTTATTGGAAAGGAGTTTCGTCAACAAGGATGAGATTCCAGTTAGCATTTAGAAGTTTGGCGAATTGCGTATCCGTCACACCAGAACTGATAATCATTTTAGTTCATATCCTTTAACGATTAACCTGGCACTTCGCTGTGGTTCTGGCTGCTGCTTCTTAGCACAATCGAATGCCAAGTGAAATAGGTCGAAACACAAAGAGCAAACTGACAGAAAAGAAAGTAATGAACGAAAGTCATGTAGAGGAAGAAAGAGATAGGATTCCATCGAGCATGGCACCTAAAAGTGTCGTTTGAGTTTTCCCATCACTCACTAGGCAGGCTTGGTGGACACCAACCCGGAACGCGAACAAATCCTCGACCTATTCTATAATTGTTATCTGCTTCGGAAACAAGATACGCCAAGGGTATGCGTGGCATGTCTCAACCGCTACCGATTATTCAGGCTAGGAGATTGACCTTGAAACCGATGTCCGGATACCAACACCGTACGCCTTACCTCAGTATTGTTGAAACGGAGAACTGGTGATGACATGCAGGCTAAAGAGTTTACCGAATTCAGGTTTTTTATTGTATGCTTGCACATGAGTGCAGTGAAAGTGGTATAAACCATAGCATCAAAGGTCCACTGCCCTATTGGGGATAACCGGTAACCCGGCCCTGAGACCTGGAGTGGAAGAGAACCACATAAAGTTCTAACAAGTCAGGTGTGGTAACGAGCCGGACGAAATTGGATAACTGTCTATCACCAAAGTGAACGGCGGTGACCGGATTCGAATCTCTGACCTCCGAGGTGGCACCTGAATGATCTAAACCACTCGATATCCAGCGGTTAAAATATCTGTTGCAACGTGCCGAACTAACGTAATCTCCGACTGCAATGTCCCCAGTTCGGTAGGCGCAAAGCACGACCGCAAACTCAGTCAGAAATATACATCGAGACTAAACGTGACTAGTTTTATAGTACGGATGAATAGGCAACAGATCTACTTTCCCTGTAGGGGTTGACGGTCTCCGGGTCAGCGGTAGCTGAATCCCTAAGACAGACCGCAATGGAGGATAATTTGGTACTTGCGGTTCAGCCAGTGTAGTAACAAGCATTAGTATGCTAGTTCGATGATTTGACTGCGCTTCTGTTGGCCGTAGGAACCTCTGAGACACAACTGCTGGCCGCTGAAATCTATGGTTAGGTTCCGGGTGTTAGAGTGGTCGTCAGGGTGATGATCTAGATTTCAAGACCTTGCACACCATTGTACAGCGTGCAGTGCACATTCGTGTCCCTGTTGGTGGCCTAGTGTTTCTAATTTCGACCGATCGTGTCTAAGGTAGGAGGTCCGAACACATCCACCGCTGATCATCATCGACGATAGACAATAATCCATCATCGCGCGGTTCGTTGATATGCGTTTTGGGGTTTTATTTTGTTCACCGTTTGTGGTCGTCGTTTTTACGTGATTGTGAAGCGCTCACTTGTGGTTGTAGGATATGATTCTTCCACATCGTGCATGCACAAACATGGAATAGTAAAAGACTGGCAAGGTGCATAAGATACGCTGCATTGTTAGGTCAATTCCCAGTAAAAGCGCGCACTTAGAATTTACATCATTTTGACTTGTTTAACCTTACTAAGTCCAAATTCATCAACAGTTTCACAAGGTCTAGGGTATCAGTTCTGGGAGATGGGACTTCAGATGAAAATGGGCACCATTTTGCGAACGTGGGTTCAACGGTGCATGGTAAATTCCTACGTTTTTGTTTGTCGACAGGCTCGGCACCGATGAAAAGTGTGAAAAACGGTAATTTAAACAAGGAGCAAAATTTGAATCCTCAGTCTCCAACTTGAAGTTGTTATCTTCAACAAAAAAACTCCCTCCTACAATTCGTTGCAAAAGATCATTAGTTCATCAGTGATTTGAATGAATGATCATTAAAATCGGGGGAAAACACTCACGCTTTGGCTTGTAAAGAACTATCAATCAGTGCAACCTCGTGCTCGACAGCATTCACGAATTCCATGACCGGTCGGTAGACACTGATAATGTTCTCCGGATTCGGGTAACAAACCACCGGATAACGACTTTGTGCTGCATCGGTATTTTCAGTTCGCGGTACGTCAGGGCGTGATTCCAACTGGATAAGGGACGAAAAGTGAGTGAGAGAGAATGACTGACTGACTGACTAAATGTGGTTTATTAACTGGTTCTTAGTTTGATTGCTCAAATGACCAGGTGAGCATAGCCAACAGCATAACAGTACAAGAACGGTCGAGGGGCACTGGGTGACGTGGTTCGAACGGCGCGTCAATTGTCTCTCCGTATGAAAGAGCATTACCCACGTTGGATTAGTCAGTGTTGATCCAGAAAGATTTCTAACGCGGTTTTCGGCCAGTTGGCTGACACTGGTTTTCGAGTAGATCCCAATCAAGCGTTAAGGATACCTTACCGGGTGCACCAGAATCAATGGAAACAGGTCTATATACGCATACTAGCCATCGGAAAAAGGTGACTGACATCGGATATCGGTGCGCAAAAGTGATTAGTGCATGCCGTCCACATCCCACGGCCTACGATCGCACCGATACAGCACACACAAACATTCGCCATTTCAGTGCAAATCGACCGACCTCCGGATCATGATTACTCTATTACGTTTCTCAGTGGGACAGTACCGTGAGCGCGTTCACTTGACTTCTCATCACGCACACTGACTAGATACGTTGTTAGCGCATTCTCTATTCCCTGGGTTTTCACGCCATCCAAACTGTGATGACATGATCATGAATTTTTGAAAACAATTGTTCGCTTGAACGTGTTCATAATGTTTTGATATCATTTTTGAGGTTCTCAACTAACTTCCTAGGACAGAACTTTCACTCACGGGATAACGAGATTGACATTTCGTTATAGTTTTATAGGTTCACAACCGCTTCATCTCTAACAGGCATTCTTCATTTTCATTAACTTTGAGAGAGGTACCTTGTTCACTGAAATGACCGATTGTACGATCATGATTATGATCAATGATTAAGTGGATAAACGGTCAAAAAAGAAGGGCGAAGGAGGAAAATTAGTCAGCTAATCTCTCGCGGGAAATGGATTTTGGCGCTAGGAATACCAAATGAATTGAAAGCTCAAATTCTTAATGTCAGCCAACTTCAACCCTAATGAGCATTTGATTCGGTGGGCAAGGATTTAAACCGATATCAATTTATATCATATACTGATTGTTTTAATGTCTGAAAAATACCCACTGCATCATACAGAAGTCCAAATCGGCGAAACAATTGTTTTTCAGTAATTCATTCTCAAACCATTTACAGATTACATAGTAGACAGTAGACAAAAGATCATGAACATAGACACTGAATAAACACCAATCGCAATCTAGCGATAGCCGAGGCAATCGGAATAAGGAAGTTGACCCCTGACCTGTGCGCCCAAAAGCGTTTGGTCCGGGCACTCCAACTCCCCTGGCCCAAGATTGAACAAGGTGGCATGAATCACCCGTCCAGTTACCTAGAGGGCGCCAGCTAGATAAACCAATCACATGACAAGGATAATTTGACTGATAAACCCTTGCCCATGATTGGTGTTTATTCAATGTCTATGTTCATGATCTTTTGTCTAATGTCTACGATGTAATTTGTAAATGGCTCGAGAATGAATTACTGAAACACAATTGTTTCGCCGATTTGGACTTTTATATCATTCAGCCAGGTTTCGGATACTGCGCTGAGCGAGGTACAAACTGAAGGTTCACAAGCATAATCAAATAACCTAACCGTTGAGAGCCAGCCCGGATAGCCTTGTGGTTAAGGTGTTCGATTCACAATCGTTCACCCCGGGTTCGAGTCCCCGTGGGGGCTCGGTGGATGTGCACTGCTGAGGATTCCCAACAAGGATGAAACAGCTGTACAGTGCTTCCGTGGTTTTCAATGGTGAGTTGAGCGTTCAAGGTGCATGATGAATCATATTATATATTAATCGGAAATCTCGAAAAATCAAGAGTATGAAAAGATAAAACTATGAACAGTGGTATCATGTCGTTGAGTAAAAATCTGAGGATGCAAGAGCGATCAAGACATCTAACCATATCCCCTATTGTATCTGACCACAGGGTGGATCCCACCCATGCATGTTAACGTGCCTTACACGATCCAGTCCACTGATCAGGCTTTCCATGCTTTTCTTCCATGTCATGAGCTGGCCATTTTTGTTTATCTTGCAACAGTTACTTGTCTCAGCGAACACTGCGGGTCGAGGAATCCTCTCACGTCCCAACTAGCGCAGCCTGACAATTTGTGATCAGTGCGGATCATCTAGCACAGAGAACCAAGAAGACGAAGATAAGCAGGCCGAAGATGGATTATCAGCGCAACGTGCTGTGAAGAAAAATTGCTGAATTCATTGATCATAGCATCGAACTTGTGTTCCTTCATATAACGCAGCATTTTCGAAAACATTCTTGGTGGGCGACCCGCATAAGCGAGGTTATTCGACGTAATCCTAGTTTTTGGATAGCATCATTTCGTAACCGTGATTGACCGATGGGGTTGGGGGTCTTATGCACTATACCACTTTGAACTTCAGCGACAACAATGCTGGTTGTCCCTGAAAATATCATGGGTCCTTGGGGGATATACCCATTACGCTGCACTGATGCGCAAGTGTGGAACAAAATTTCCAATTCTTTAACTAGAACAAACCATATGCTTAGTCTTGAAACCATAGTAGATGGAACCCGAACTGCCGATTGCTTTAAGAGAATGGATCAGAAACTTTAGCAGTGCAACATAACAGAAGCATAAAGCAACAGATGCTTACCAGCATTCGATTCTCGCGTAAATACGAGGATACACTGAGAAAATGTGACGTGTTGGAAAAACTAAACAAATTTGGTCCAACAGAACCCACTGGTCCCAACGACGAACCATTCGTCGAGTTGAGCGTGCCGTTTGGGTTAACTGAGTCACCAGTGAACTTTTGAAAACTGACTGATAACGCTCCGGGTGCTGAGAAGTTGAACGGGGCCGTGCGCTTTCGACCCATCAGAGAGTTTAAGTCCAAATGGCTCACATCCAACGAGTTCATCGTGTTCGATAAGTCCGAGCCTTGTTGATCCCGTGTCTGACTGATAACCCCGAGACCTGTTTCCACGGTCACGTGTTTATTCAGGTGAATGGACAGAAGAAGTTGCACCTGTGAGCAAAAGTGGTAGTAGATGGACATTTAGATCATCGGTCTTTTACAAAAGCATGTTTACTATCAGTAAGTTGAAGTGACGGTAATAGAAGAGATCAACGACCCTGGCCAGGATATTAGTTTTGCTGTATAAGCACACATGAACTACACCTGGTCCATCACATGATCAAATACGCACTCATCAAGGCAAATAACGTTTTAAAAACTCGCAAACAAAACTCATAACTATTAGTGGACCAAAATCGCTCCATTGATTCTGTGTATCACCTTGAACTATCCTCATTTCTGGCTCTACTTTATTATTCGCAACTCCGAGTTCCTTCTCATCTCCCCCCTACGCCAACGCAAAATATCACCCATTCCTCAACCATTTTCCCATTACTTGTTTCTAGACTGGAGCCTGTGCATACATGCACAACTCTCCCATTTACCTAATTTTGGTGATCCGAGCCGTAAGTTTTAAGTCATTTGACTTAAGAATCTACCGTTCAACTTTAACCACGCACTTCTGCCTTTTATACTGTTCCCTTAACATCGATCAATTGTTGGCAGTGTTTTCCACGCTGTGGCGGATAATTTCGCTAATGAACCCAGTGCCGACATAACTATCTATAATAGTGAATGGCTAAGAAACCCGCATGTAATCACAAACTAGAAGATGAAACGAGATTGATAATCATCGGAACTAATGCTGATCCAGTGGTATAATTAGCAGGTTCGAACCTCGTTACAAGAGAACACCTTTGGTGATGGACAGCTCCTTTGCAGCCTGGCTCGTTACCCCGTCTGACCTATATGCGCCGTATGTGGTAACGCATTCCCAAGTTTAGGGTTTATAGATGTTTGTTCTCTTGAATGGTACAGCGTTCAC
Organism: Fasciola hepatica; assembly: GCA_948099385.1. NCBI lineage: Eukaryota > Metazoa > Platyhelminthes > Trematoda > Plagiorchiida > Fasciolidae > Fasciola > Fasciola hepatica. The sequence goes on along the minus strand of CANUEZ040000027.1, from coordinate 4,778,061 downwards.
TGGTGGTTCTGGGGTGTATTCCTCTATGCATTCGAGAACATGGAATTAAAGAAAAATTGCAAACAATCAGTCATTGTTGATCCGTTTGCCTCTACTTGGGATCCGCACTGTGAAAGCTACTGTGTCAAGATTTGTTCAAATTCCATTCATCTTTTAACTAAATCATTTTGTCCTCTACGTTTTGGTGCATCGGATCGCAGTTTTTTTTAATGTGTAGACTGCAATTATCCATTGCGAATTCCATCGCTCAGCGTTTTCGTACAAGGGTTTTAGGAAAAGAAAAGCAATAACAGATTTTCTGGTGTGTTATCCTTGGTACGAATGCTGTTCAGCACATTTGATTCCTATGTTTTTGTAGGTAATGCGGTTGAAATGAAGCAACTTGACTGACGGATGGACGGCATTACCGAAGACCGATTAATCCAAAACCACAAATGCAAGGTAAAGAATCTGACTACGCAGTGACCCACTTTATCCGATCGAGCAGTCTTCGGCTAAATTTTGCTGAATAAAGCTAGACCTTCATCCTAAAGGATATCATTACTGTCAAGTACAATAAAAAGTTCCCAGATTCTTGGTTATAGTCATATGAGAAAAAATAATCGGAACTTGCCTCCTGTTGAACACAAGACCACACGTAGTCACTTGTCAATCCATCCAGCTCCTTGGACGTGCTGTTCGAGTGCTAGATGGTAAAGATCAAAATTGTTGAAACAGAGATGTATCAACGAGATAAAACTCATTGCAGATGATGCATGACTTGTATCTAAACATCTAGTTCATTGTTCAGTAGGATGATTACCATTCTTGAACGTCCTGTAGAAGAGATGAGACAATATGGACAGCGATTATTAGAAGACGATATGGACATAGCGGGATCAACAGTTTCAGGTCTTCGACCTACTGAGCAGAAAATGAAGCCAGTGATTTTTGACAGGAAACGACGCATTTCACTTCGTCCAATCGAGTGGCCGGTGCATTAAGTTTAATTATTAGTGCGCATAAGTGCAGTGAAAGGGTTATACCCAGTGGTCTCCGTGGTCCACTGCACTTTTAGGGACAACGGGCAACCTAACAACTAAATATGGAGTGGAGATTCACATAAGGTTCGAACAAGTCAGGTGTGATAACCAGCTGGGTGACGACGGATTGCTGTGTACCACCAATGTGCCCGCTGAAATCAAACATTACTCAGCGATTCTGTTGCGGACGAAAAACTTCGCACATCGGTATAACGCGAAACCTACCACCCGCGAAGAACAAGCGGCATTCAGCTCAGTTAATTTAACCATAAACCTTGAAATTCTGTGCTGTGGCTTTGGTAGCTACTTTGTAGCATCGTCCAGTTGAGGGCATAAAAAATACGGAAAGAGAATGGAAAATAGCCGAAAACAAAGTAAAAGACAGAAATCCCAAAGATGAAGAAAGAAACCTAATGCAACTACACCCCAGACCGCGACACCCAGAAATAGCATTTATTGTCTTAAATCATCCGGTAGGTGGGTCATGTAGACCCCAACCTGGAAGTCTAACATGTCCTACTTGGACAGATCCACTCGTCAAAGTTTTCATACCTTCCTGACCTGTCGTGGGCTGACCACCTCGACTTACATACCAACAATAACCGGCCTCGGAGGACAGCGTGCACCGAAGAAGTCTGTCGGTGAACATGCGTACCGCACAGCCCAGATACTTTATCCTGTTTAGATTCAGTACTTACTCCAGAGACTGACCCCTGATTCCAAACACCTTACGCCTAACCTCAGCATTGCTGACACGGTGTTCCCACCATATTCAGACAGTGCTACGAAGACATCGGTACTCGAACACCGACAGTCTTCGCCTATCTTCTACTCTTAATGACCATGTTTCTGAACCGTGTAATAGAACGGACCTAACCACCGCATTGTACACTCGACCCCTGACAGACAATCGGATGTCACGTCGGCACCATAGATGACCGAGGTTGGCAAAAGCCAAACGCATCTTCTGTATACACGATGACACTTCGTCCGATATATGTCCTCATGGTGAGGTATAACTACACAGGCAACAAAACTTATCTGCTTCAGCTAACGATTCCCCTGGGAAGAAACGGTTTGGTGTTATTCCAACTCAGTGCTGTAGCATCATTTTACACTTTGAAGGTGCAAAACGCATCTCAAACATTGCTACACTGTTGTTTAGACTATCTGAGAAAGCATAAAACTTACCTCTATCTTCACTCAGAAGAACAATATCATTCGCGTGTTACAAGTCAGACAGTTAACTACCTGAACAAAGGTCGAAGCCACTATTCTGACACGAGGATAGGACTGTCTCAAGAATCGATCCCATTGCGGAATGGGAGAGGAAGGTCAAAAGAGGGCAACCATGACGAACATCAACTTCCATGGTGAACTCAAGGAAAAGATCGTCGTAAGCACGAACTCGGCTTCGGCTGTTCGCTTACAAGCATTGTAAAAGAGAAATAAATTTCTCTGACGCACTTCAGTAAGCAGCACGAGAGAACTGTGTGGTCAACTGAATCGAATGCCACATACAGGTCGAAAAAGACAGAGGTTGTGGGCCTACGGAAGATGCGTCCGTGTTCAAAGATTTGTCGGAGTAAATATGTGAACCATACACCCCTGACTGGGTCTGAAACCGACTTGATTCTCACACCTAGATTCCTCATGGGCGCCGGATAATCGGTGAGGAATAATGCCGGCGAGCAGTTTGGATGCGATACTTACCAAGCTGATTCCTCTGTGGTTTTCACAATAGGACCTGTCACCTTTCTTTTAGATTGGCACAATCACGATTCAGACTATTCCAAGGGAATCTGCTCACCATCACAAATTACCCAAAGGAGTTTTGTTAACACAGAGCTCAAAGATTCGCCTCCATCTTTGAAAAAAGTTTAGAGACATCCCACCCGGCCGGGTAGCTTTGTACCTTTTCAATTGACCTATCTCCCAGATAAGCTCCATCTCTGATGTAGGAGTGATATCTAACTGCCCCGTTTCTACTGCAGGTATATTCGGGCGGCCCACGGTAGAAGTAAATCAGCTGAACTGTTCCTTAAAGCGCTCCGTCCAACGGTCCAGGCGATGTTCCTGAGAGTGAATCAATGAAGCGTCGAACTCCTTGATTATCTGATTTACACTCGGCTCCCGTGGAGCGGTATTGCTTATCAGACAAGCGGAATTCGATGTCTTAGGTTAACAACGACTGAAGCAACCAATCGATCACCTGTCACACCTCTTGGACCCCTTCCACATATCCAACCCTCCTCTCCGCCAAAATCAGAATTGCTGAAAACACCTGACAGATATCGATTTCCGCACAACTCAAACAGTGCGCAAAAAAAGTCATGGGGCCCCCTAATTTTTACCGAATATTGGAGCTTCTGGGTTCTCTAACGAAACCATATCTGGTCAGAGTGACCGAATGTAGACTGTGGAGGCATGTGCACACTACCCACTGAACGAGTAAATAGTTAATTGCTCAAAAAATAATTAGAGATAATTATGGTGCGACAATGATCGCGACTACGTCAGATGAACAGAACGCGACGAGGTGAAGCAAGGTATGCTAACCATATGATCGCATCCCTCGACTAGATAACGACTACGTTCAAGTGGATTGGACAGCTACTATATAAATAAGCATCGTTGCTATTCTTATTTGATACTGGCGATCTTCGAATGAGTGATTTTCAAAAGACAGTCTGTCTACCCGGTACGTCTCGTGAATTATAACGGTACGATACGGCACACAAAATTTCAGAAATAAACTAACTATGTACTCTGCGCTAATTAGAGCAGAAAACGTGAAAAACCAGAGTGACAAAAGTGCAGGACCCCGTCAGCTCGGCTGCTGTAGTTACTACTAAAAATCGTGTGCGACCGCCATTCTGCATGAGGAACTCAATACATCTTCCCGACATATTTTTTTTATCAGACTTATGATTGTCCCCTGAGGAGGCCCTGTAATCTCATCGCGCACTGTATCACGTTGTAGTATTTACGTGAAGGAAGCCGCCGAGAACCAACCCGGACAACGACACGGCCCTCGTCGGGACTGCGAGATATGTAGCACTGATAATCTCCAGCAAAAAGTAGCTTGATGTATACAGTACTTCCATGGACTTTCAATGATGAATTAGGCGTTGATACTACAGGGGCAAAAAAAATCCAGTAACGAAGAGAATTATTTGGCTGACAATCAGTGACTAACGCATTATCATTATCATCAGGGTCATCCCTGTGGACACATTCTAAAGATTATAGAAACTATTGCAAACCGAAGAATAGATTAGGGGATTCCGCTGTTTGTCGTACAGTGCAATAACACCACTTAGGAGAAGTTAACGGAATAACCAATGATTCCTCATGGCATTTCGGCTTTCTATTTAAATAATTCTAAAGCGCATTTTATTGAAACCATAACACAGTAATGATGGAAATGCGGGGAATATTGTTGTGACTTAGATCCTATTTTATGGTCTTGCGTGGTTTCATAGACCAAGTCGCGTTTATTGAATCTGCTCGGTGGCTCACAAACCTCGTGTTTCCGTGGGATTTATCCCTTTCATCGTATTCACACATAAGCATGTGATAACAAAAAATACAAATGACTCCAATCGTATTGCTGCTATCAATATTTGTTGGCCATTGCGTATGTTTACCCCCTTCAACAGCAAGCAATGTGACCAGAAGGAAAACAAATGATAACGTTTGCTTAGAGAAATGATGACTAAAGCCCAATATATGCAGATCTCAAAGTGTTGCTATTAGGACGACGTATGAAAATGATTCTAGGCAAAAGGAACAAATCGGCCGTCTAAAAGGAATTTTCTCAAGAGGCAATAGAAAGGATTTGCAAAGGCTGGACGAATAAGGGCGCACAAAACCGAGATGACACCAAATACACGCACGAACGCACACACACACACACACGCACACACATACAAGTGATCGTAGTCATAGAACCAGAGGAACGATCTATTAAGACAAGTAACAGCACTAATCACATTGATTGCATTGCAGCGATCTGTTCTAAAGTTCATCATTTTGCGCCAACGTGTGGGTACGTGCAACGACAGGGTTTAGAAAGCAGCACTACACGACACACTGAAGAGAGCACGTACACATCCCATTTTGTTTTATTCTATGGGCAAGCTGCTGGTTGTAAGAGTGGAGGTTATTGTTAGAGTTTCAACCTCATTAGTTATCAAATAACGGTGACGCCATCAGAAACAGAATCCGAATAGATCAACAAGGAACGATTATTAGAAGCACCACTAACCTGATTGGTAGAATCCTGGGAATATGCAAGATTACGAAAGATATCGGACGATGAGTGTCACTGCTTACATGTACCACACCTGTGATGCTTCACGTGACTGAAATCGTTAGCTGCATTGTTATTCTTACCAGCACAAAATTCGGAAAGAGCTTCCATTCGGGTGAAATAAGTACAGGAAAGTTGCACAGCACTACCGCAATCGGTTCTTCGGGACTACAATACTGATATGATAAGAAAACAATTAGATAAAGTACATTCGAATTCTGGGTCTTTCGTTTTTCCGTAATTCTTCCGAAACAGCTTCTCCGACTGCAGATTGGATAATTGTTGTTGGAGTTGCATCCGTTTTTACGTTGGTAACGGTGGATAGTCGGGCTGCGATGGCGCGTGATAGTGCTAGGCGTTTCCCTGGTATGTCAAAAGACTGCGGCGTTTATTCGGGTCTGAGGATAGATCTTTGGATGCGTAGACAAATGGATTATGAGGCGTATACACAACAGGATGCGATCTGTACCATTTTTGTTTCCAGTCGAGGCATCGCAGCATGCTCGACAGCCTTCCACAGATGAAGCCCAATGTTACCTCACTAGGATTTGGTCAACTTGATGCAAAATTGCGACCGTCATTTGGTTACTACGTTACCAAGTGCTTCTTAGGGTGCTGACAGTGTCCTACAAACGACCATTGTGTTGGTATCGGTCAAAATGACCAGACGGTTACAATTCTCCCAGCGCCGGTCAAGGCCGAATTCTCCTAGGACCTGTCGAGTTAACTCATCCGAGGCCCGAGTGAGTGATGCAGTCTCCTGCGATGAATAGAATGTCACCTTTCGGGACTCGGCTGGTTAATTATTGTAGGATGTCGGAGAATTAATGTTTTCTTTCGTCGTTCGTTGCGTTGGTCAACACATGGACCACAATCACCGTCATGTTTTGTGGGGATTTCTTGAAGTGCGTCAGAACAAGTTATTCAGAAATTGACTCCCGAGCCATTATCACACTGTTAGCTTCGTTGCTAGAGCCCGGAGTTGTCTGTCACTCTACTGAGATAAAATCAGTCAGCTTCCCCCTCTCCAAAGACGTTTAGGAGCCGACTTCCGAGAGGCAAGCTATGTCGATTTAGGGATCGTGGAGTGTCTTCATCGTGAAACTGGCTACACACACTCAATAGTGTCCTCACAATCCAGCAAGCCATATATGCCTGTTTTCTACAGCTGAGTATTCTATCTCGTTGTATGAACACCTGGGCCGCCGGAGAACGAGGCGCATAGCTTACCAGGAACGCCGCAGCACACTATGGGAGCGCATATTTGCAAAATCATCCAGGATTTTCGAGAATATGATATGAAGCGGTGTCCACATCACCGCTCGGGAATGTTGAGCTACTGGATTGCCCAGTCCGTTTACGTGGGAGTGCTGATATATCAGAAGATATACTCGAAGAAAAATATCTTATTTTGAACGGTATGACAGATAAGCAACAGTATCTTAGACAGTTCAGTCGAAAGTACCCACAAAGGGACATTGTTCTCGCGAACACGAACCGATGGTGGTCAAGTGATTCAGAGCACCTGGTTATCAGCTCGAAGGTCCTCGGTTCGAATCCCCGCCACCACCGATCACTTTGGTGATCACTGTTGTCCAGCTCGTTACCATACCTGATCTATTAAACCCCGTGTGATTATCCACCTCAAGCCCCGGGGTACGGTGATCGATAATGCCTAGTAGTGCAGGACGCTTTGTGGCTGTGCGGTATACCCCTTCCACTGCAATCATGCGCAAGCACGAGACTCGAAGATTCCGGAGTGAAACGAACTCGTGAGGTAGTCCGTATAGAGCGTTTACCAATGCTAAATGCTCCCAGTTATCTTTCATTAATTGTCTCAGATAAAGAAATGCCACACAATTTTATGGCACAATTATTCCTTGCCTGAGTTGCAGGGTAGAAATCCCTAGGCACTATCAATTCAGTGTTTTTGACGGGGATGCCACAGTTGCATCCGATACGTCAGAAACTCATTTGAATTTGTGTGTGAAAGTGGTTTATTGCCAGATATCAGGAAGCAGATTTCTTCCATATTTTATTCCTGATAATTAATAATTTTTAATGAGGAAGGAAAAAAACAATAAATAACACCTTTAGAAATAGTAGGTTTGGAGTATACATGAAACTGTTCATTCGGAACAATATTGGTGTCTATGGCGTAACCGCGGTGTAGTAGTCACGGAAAACATTATGCTAGACGCAAGTGAAGCTGTGTGCGTTTTGTACAAAAAAATCACAAATCAAAAAGTTAAGTGATAAAATTACCTAGGCATTTAAATGAGTTCGCTAGTTTCGAGAAAGCGAAGAAACAGAAGGACGGATTTATCTTTTGAGAACGTAGTCATACGATCAACTTACTGGTTTGCCGGCCTTCATGGTGCGTATGATCAATAGACAAGCACGGGCGTGTATAAAGACAGCATCGAAAATCAATTTGAGCAACTCCAGCAGGTATTGTGGCTTTCTCACGGTGATCAACGATCCGCTGTCTCCTTGAGCAATTGCCCTAAGAGAAGAAAAGTGAAGCGCAATAAAAGGAATCAACGATCATCATCATCAGCAGAAAAACAAATCCAAATGAGAACGAAGTGAGTTGGGAAAGATGGTGTGGGGAGAGGGAAAAAGAAATATTTTACCAGATCTTACTTAGATTCGATTGCTGAAATAGCTTTCATTACTATGAATCGGTGAATTTCCCCCAACAATCCTTGACCAACAACCAACGGAGCTGAGAATATGTTTCGCGAACCACTCATCAACGAGTGTTGCATCTGCGCCAAATGTGACTGTGGTCGCCAATCAGATAAGATCTGGGAAGAAATGGAGACGACAGCGAAGACGCATTTACGCGAAACAGATTTGTACACCTCCAAAGTTCACATGTACCACAGTGTTTACCGTAGTTTAAGAGCCACATGTCATTATCGATGGGGCTATCACCCACACAGACTAACCAAATGTAGCGTGCGATAATCTGCACCCGAACATCTGAGTAAATAACTCTGGCGTGGATGGTACGAAAAGAGGCTGTTCAGGACAATATCAACACGACAGCACCCTGGAGACTAACAAGACTGCAAACCCGAGGGTGTGCATTTGCACACACAAAAACATTTAAGTTGACATGGCACATATTTTCCGGGTCTCAAAATTATACCAGTCTGAAAACGAGATTTTACTTAATAAGGTAACCTAGTAGACTTGTTGGGCACAGAAGATCTGTTCAGATGTTGGGCAGTGAGTATTCATTTTGATTACCTCTCCTCATTTTTCATTACATGCTTGAGCATGAGTACAGTAGAAGGCCCACTGCCTCATTAGGAATAGTCGGTAACCAGACTCGGAAATTTGGAGTGCAGAACCACATAAGGCCGCAGAAGTTTATAGATGGTAACGAACGGGACGATAGTGGATTGCTGCCTACCATCAGTGGCCAGCACTGGTGGTGATATTCGAACCTATGACCTCCGACGTGGCCCAAACCATTCGACCACCACCGGTCAGTCCATTTGTCAAGAAAGTGCATGGTTACTTTCGACGTTCGGCAGAAATGTGCGTAGAGGACAACAGAAAAACACTCATAAGATTATCCGTAGATCTTCCTGACAAAAATTTCGTCACAGGATCATTTGTCGTTGCATAAAAGCTGCATGTGCTCCCTACAGAAGGCACAACTTCACATCCATACAGCCACCGAGGGAAACTTCCTATAAGCTTTTTTCTTCTTTGTAACTACAAACGATACAATTGAACGTTTTGAATCCACTTCACAAACTAGATATACATGAATATAAAACAATGACGCAGGGCTTTCTTGAACTACAGATAATACTGTAGTATTCTTACATGACGTGAAGTAAGGTGAAGTTCTCATGAAGAGGAAAGTGACACAGAGTTATAAAGATATGTGCTACACTACACTCACTTAGGAGTGAGTTGGCCTTGATCCACGTAATCACTATTCCTTTGCTTTCTATCTTAAGAAATCAACAGATTATGAATTAATCCATGAACACTTGGCATAGCCACGGTTCGCTACGTGGAGGAAACTCGGTGGTTTTCTAAGTTCAACAACCGTTGCCTCTGTTCGCTTTCCGTGGCAACACTGAGTGAACAATGACGCGGTTCGTCCTCAACTGTCGGACACATATGGCCACTATCTAAGCGAGCGAGATGGATAGCTGGGCCCGGTAATTCCAGTTCCACCCATGGAGTTTTGAATTTTTTTGACTACTGAAGGTGACGATAGCAGTCAGTTGCTGAGTTTCAATTGTTATCCAATTGTTCCCTTAAAAGTTGACAATTATAACAGCTTCAGCAAATCTCTTATCTTTCTGTATACAGAACAGCCATCTGACTGACGAACAAACACGTGTGCACAGCCAAAACAAATATGATTGAAAACAATGATTTCCCGTCACAAATTTGAAAGAAGAAGTGAGGAATTTCCCCGCAACTGCACGCGTGCATATTACAATGTATGTGATTTTTCATATAGTCAGTAAAACAAGCAATGAAACAGACAAGATTGAAGTGAATGGTAGGTAAGAGCAGCGGACAATAATGGGGGGACTAAATGTTAGATCTCCAGGATAAGGCTAAACACAGTGTTTACACAGTGTTTCTGCTCAACCAGGTGTTGCGTAATTGATGATCTGATTGCTTTTGGCTTTGTTAATGCCGTCATCACTGCGAACTGACTTTTGAAACCCCACCGGAAAACGTTCACGTACCCGATGACACAACCGTCTTTCTGTTCTGCCTATATAAATGACTGAGAGTCCACATGCAAATTGATAGACAGTTTAAACTTGGCACCAGGAGGAAGCGACTCTTTCACCGACGGTGTTGGTATCTGTGTGGGTGTGAACAGAATGACAGGATTGGCTGCGTAGGAATTGCGTTTGATGACTGTATCCAAGCATTTATTAATTAACTGGCTGACGTCGTCACCATTCTTGGTCGCTCATTCCACCTATCATTCACTTCAACATTGTCTCAATTTCGCTGTTTTTTTCGTTGATCATATATAAGTCGTACTGATTGTAGTATACACGTGTACAGATCAGCTGCAAAATGGAGAAAAGTTCGTTAAAAGAAGGCCGCTGGTCAACGGTTTCCCCGAAAACTTTGCCAAACAACATCAGAGTCCAAGACTGGTACGCGAGAAAACAATGAAGGTCGAAGGGAAGCAAGCTTTTATCACTTTGCCTTTAGAAGATGACGACTAGTTTAATCAGATGAATCGGAATCTTAAATCAGCTCTAATACGTGCATACACAGCGACGCGGTTGCATTTGTTGCAGACGACCAAAAGGTTGTGTTTTCAAAAACCCTCAAACGGTTTTTCTGATCCAAATATCTCACATGTTGTCTACTAGTTCACTTGCAGCTACGGTGATGCACACATTGGAAAGACGGATTGTTACTTGACTCAAACCGAGTCAGAACACATACCCAAAGGGTTGTCAAATTGATGGCGCAATGCTCTGGGGCTATACACAATGATGTGAAACCACCAGCTGTTTCGATTGCAAGACACAATTGAATCAGATCACAAAGCTGACCTGATCTAATGTTTCAAAGCATTGTTGCACAACCCAACATCAAAACTATCAGGGTTCAGCGAGGTGATTCTTATCATGATACATCAGCCAGCGCTGCGCGCAAAAACGACTGACCGAAAATGCGTGCTTACCCTGGCATGGAGCCAACAGTCCTTACCCTCACCAACGTACGCACTGTTAGAACTTTCGATCCTGCCTACCTAACCGTTGCATTTACCCCCCCCCCCCCCCCCCTACTGTATCGTATACATACTGGCATGTTTTACATTCATGGTTGACAAGAATCAACAAAATGCTTGTATCTCGCGACCTGTGTCTTCTTTTTGGCTTTAATTAGTCGAATAAAGGGGACCTAGTGTGTTAGACCAAATTACCTCCACCTTTTTAACTTACACACATTCAAACATTTTGCGTTCACCAATGGTCGATACTAGGTTACCCAATGAAAAGAACAGAGATTAGGCAAGCAGCAAATTGACCAATGCTGCATTAGACGACACTTGTGAAATACTTCATAGTAAGCTCGTGTCTGTTCATGTTACTTGCATTGTAGAGTGTTCAAATATATTGTACTGTGCATTATTTTGCCTACCAATTATCTTTTAAGTAGTAAATTATGAAATACAACCTCCCATGGATGTACTCAGTATTTTTGTCCACCCTGTATAGGTGCAACGGAATGGCCCGAGAAACATTGTCCAAATCCATGTTTCAGACTTCTATATTCAAATCTGATCAAGTTATTTCGAAAGATCTGAATTCGCCTACATTTTGAGGTAGACTTCGTGGTTGTGTCGTATTTGGGACAACGAGAAATTTCGTTGACCGACGGTGACCAATATCGCGAAACGGAGATGATAAGGTATCGAAATCACATTCGGCAACTGGTCATGATCAATTTTCTCAATTCAGAAGCATTTAATCGATCGCATTCCGTTTCCTGAAACCGTGTGCGGTCGTTGTGCAATAAGTGCAGGGGGTAAACTGCTGTTTATTACTATTATTTTTATTATTTTTGTAGTGCTATGATTATTTTTGCTGGTGTCGAGCATTCGTCGTACAGTTGTTTTCCATGATCAAGAAGAAAGACGCGCTAAATAAAAAACTGACACCAACACGTAGGAAACACGGCGATGAACTTGGCAGAAAATTGCTTACCTGTGGCAACTTTTCAAGACGAGCAAGACAGTGTGTCAAATCGACCAACTCGCGCATCCATTTGTCATCGATACGTACCACGGATTTCTGGTTCGGTTCCGACGAGGCGTTCAATGCGATCATTGCGGACATGCGTTGTGGGTCTTTCCACATATTCGGATCCGATGACGGCTCAACCACCAGAGCGGAGTACCAAGAAGATAACGGCAGTGAAGAATAGTGTGAAGTGGTCTGTGTATGACTTGGCGTTGAACTTCTTGTCCGGACAGGAGATAAGTATTATAATAAAAAATAAAAAAATTACACACAGCTGTGTGAAATATTCGCACATGGAGTAAAGATCGATCAAAATGTTCTATAGTGCGCTTATCTAGCCTGATAGTAAGGTTGGGAAAAAGTAGGTGTGCACTCTTGCTTGATTCGAGCATCAGCTAACCGAAAACCTACTTATCCACGTGATATGCTCGTTCTTGCTTACTCTCGAAAAAACTTCAAATATCAACCGAGTGCGGGGTGATCAGTGATTATCAGCATGCTTTATGTGCACATCTCACACATGCAGTCCTATTTAGACAGAACCTCCTTCCTCCTACCGATTCGAAATAATGCTCAGATAAGGTTAAGCAACAAGGAAGTATTTTCTTCTATGCTTGCGCATAACTGCTTTTAGAGAGTTATACCCCGCAGTCTCGAAGGCTCACTACACGATCAAGCAAAATTAGCAACCGTGATCCTGAGACTTGGAGCGCTGAATAACCACATGAGGTCCCACTAGGTAAGGCGCAACGAGCTGGACGACAGATTACTGTATATCGTCAACGTGACGACCGGTGGTGGTAGGATTCATACCTCATTTCTAAGATGTGACAGAGACGCATATCAACTGAACACCATCGATCGACCGGTTGATCTTATCCCTGACGCGTTAGCACTGTGATATCCATCCAATTATTCACTCATTTACCCGTATATATATATATATATATATATATATATATATATATATATATATATATATATATATATATATATTGCATACTTTCGATTTGTTTTTCGTGCTTCGCAACTGGTTAACTACAGCACATTATGTAAGTAGTGAAATTGAGATAATAGAACAAACAAGAAAATTGGTAATCGTGGTAAAAACAAATAAGATCGCGTCCACATAGTTCAAGTCAAGTCAAGGGTACACTCTATTTGTCCGAAAAAAGCAAATTCTCATTGGTGGTGCTAGTTGCGGTGTCATGAGACAACTGTTATGTCGGTTTTAAGGGGTCTGTGATTTCGTCACGTTGTCTTGCGTCGATGGCCAGGGTGGACAGCCGATGTTTCCGAATCACTGTCAGAGTTTGGGGGCCACATTGTCTTAGTAGCGATCAGGTTCGACTTCGTTTTGATTATAAACAGTCACACTCTAACTAGGATAACCAATCTGTACTGCCTTCGGGGACACGAACCCCTTTTGCTTGTCTGAACATCATCTATCTGCCTTACTATCCACTGGGCTAGATTGAAAGAGGTGACACGGGGGCTATTTTAACTTGGGGCAGAGATAATAGGAAGCTACCATGACACTGGCCTCAGTTGATCAGTTCAGTTCATTCAACAGTCAATCTCGCCCTTCTGTGCTCTGGTTATGATTGACGAGCCCCAAAATCCCGGTTGCGATCTGAGGAACATTTTAGCATATGGTTTGGAATAAAAGCCCGTAACGCTATTGCTTTACGGTGCGCTTATTAAACTTAAGTGACCCTTAACAATAAAAAACGAAATTATCAGTGAACACAATAAAGTACGCAGTAAAAATAAACAAAAATATTGTTTTTTTAACAACTCACATCTGCCTATCGTAGCTTGTGCAACCATTGTGACTGGAAGGAACAGATACTGTTGGTATTTGAACATCAATATTGTTATTTTTATTTTTATTACACTATTAGTACACTTGCTTGAGCACATTTTACGGTGATTTTCAGTCGTAGAAAAAAAAAATAAATAAAAGTTCTACTTACCAAAGCGGATTAACAGTTCAGATAAAACTTCATCGTTTTTTTGTTAAAACAGGAGCAAGTTACGGAACTACGGAAGTTCTGTACAGCAATAATTTTGAGGGGAGTAGTCGGAACTTGGAACGGGTCAATAGATGCAGTTGGCTAAGAGAAGGTTCGCAATGCAGTGGATGTGAACAGTCAGTACTGATCTTTTCGGCAAATGCAATGGGTGCCATTGTGCGCTTATCACATAAGTCCCATATGAGGTCTTTCAAGGCTATGCCGGAAACAAGACTGATGATTCGCAGACCTCCACCAAGAGCGACGTAGTGCTTCTTCATTAGGCCAGGGAAATTACGGAAGAAAAATACAGGATTATGGGGAATATGCATCAGTGCATAAAAGAAATAACAGTCTGCGGAGCACGGAACTGCCGTAGTTTACGAATTTGAAATGAAAATCGACGCAATTTTCCAACAGTAGTTTTAATACGTAAAGACCAGTGTAGTTACATCGCCAAATTTCACACGATTTACACGTGCAACCGGAGTAGATCCATTGGTGATAGTGTCTTCTATAAAACGCAACTGTAACGTGGAAAAATGCATTTTTGACGTATGGTATTGCTTAACAGAAGATCAGACTGCTCAGAAACGTTTTGGACGTACAAGATTTTCACTAAACTTATCTAAATCAGACTTCTGGGAGAAGGATCAGGCGAAAAGAACGTCATTGGCATGCTTGAACAAACGAGCTGGATGGGTTACAGTTAAGTGGCTAATGTAACGCGATATGAAAACCTGGATGAGATTTGAGTGTGTATATCTGTGGGTTCTGCGAGTAGAGTTCATGAAATCCATCTAATCAGAAATATGGCAATACAGAACTTGGAAAACAAGCTTGTTCGCTACCGAGTGTTCTGGTGTCTCAACCGGGTATTTTCGATTTGCTTGAGATTGATCATGATTATTTGTAGGTTTAAATGAAAATTTCGTCCTCGCAGAACCTCTATAAACATTTTTCAAATATATATGTATATATATGGCTTTCTCGCTCTTTTCACCTTACACTTTTTGATATTTCTTGTCATTTCTTTTTCACGGGACACGAGAGTTCAACAGACCGACCGTAGATCACTCACGCCACTGACTTCTGTTCTCACCCACGTCCCCTAACATATCTACCCAGTGACAATCCCCATTCTGTCAGCCCTAACCATGAAGGCGATAAGCAAAAATCATATCATATCATATCTCTACGCCAAGTCATGGCATGACCGCAGTGTCGCTTCTTTCAGCCTTGCCCAGCACGTGCGAATAGAACAGCAACGGCAGATGATGGGTAGGTATTCGCCAAACATGTCCGAGAAACCGGAGGCTTTGTAGGGCGATAACTTTGGTGAGAGAGTGGATATCCGGGCACCGACCACAAACCTTACCATCACTCACTCAATAATACCCACCAGACGCGAGCATTGTTTCGGAGACAGCGGTTGTCGAACACAGAAAGACTTCCAGTATCCTCAACTCCGCGTGAGTGGGTATCACAATCTTCGAGTGAAACGTGAACTGTAACGCTATACAACCGTCCGTTAAGGGAGAGCCGGATGTCACGGCGGCGCCACAAATGGCGCAGGTGTGACGATACAATTGTTTTACGACGGGCACATACTTCTCAGGTACTCCATTCCTCAACTAACCGTCCCACAGTGCAGTCCTATCGACGGGGTTAAAGACCACGCGAATGTTTAGGAGCACGATCATCATCCGTCTCTGGAAGATATAACGATACTCTAGCAGCTGTCGGAGGGTAACGACTTAATCGGTATATCCACGACTGGCACAAAACGCAACCTGTTCCTCGCGTGCCAGCTCTGCACGCGTTTGGTACAACTTGCGAATTATGACAGACGCAAGCAGCTTCGACGCTTATGCCGTTATGGTTAGCGAAATCACTACACAAGCCTTGCTTGGAGATAAAGACAACAGATTCCCACCACGTTACCACACCTGACGTATTGGGACCTCATGCGGTTCTCCATCACTCCAAGTCTCGGGTTGCCGGTCTGCGCGGCTACGGAGTACATAGCCCCCTTACTGCACTCATACGAAAGCCTGTAATAAAAAAACGAGGAGGGAACCTGTTCTGACAAGCTGTACCCCATTGTATTCCCCCTTGGGTTTCGTTGACATATGGAGACAAACTGGCGCACACGGAGAAACGTAAGTAAATCATATCCTCCTCACTGGTTAAAATCACGCACACTACGCGGACAACCGATCAATATTCCCCTCATGAATGCACATACGCCTGGTTTGCCTTGATCTTTAATCACTCTTCAGCGACAGCGGTACTGACCTATCGATTTTACTATGTACTGATTGGTCTTACTCAGTTGCGCGTGACAGCACATGCAGTTTAGCTGTTTAAGCCAACTCGCTTGCTTGTGGCTTACTCGCCGGCTACTGCCGGGTTTTGTGTTTACGCTCGCACAAATAAACGCAACGCAATCGTTACGTGTTCTACTACTAACTACGGACACAACAATCACTTTTGTACTGATGATATCAGCTCCAGCTGGTGATAAGATATTTGCAACGTAAACGCCAAAACATAGATAGGGACTTTAGAAACCCAGTATAACTGTTTTAGCTTCACAAACTCCTGATAGCTCTGTATGCGGATGAGAGTTTGAAACTGGGAAGCAGAATAAAATTTTGTTTGTGAAAACTCACGCGACTGACTTCTCTGATGAAAGCTCCGAATTTTGTGACTGCCCGGTTGGTTTCATTTGTTGGTCCTTTAGATACTTTTCCAACACCACAGTCATCGGTCTGTCGTACAGCAACGATCGTAATCCACTTTTCATTTGTTCCACTAGGAACTATGAATGAATCAGAAATTTTTGTTATTGTAATCGACGGAAAGAAAAAGAGAGAGTTAGTAAACATGATGTTCTGAGGTAAGAAAACCACATCATGAACCGAGTTCCATATTTATTACCTAAATGGTGTACTAGATTAAAAGGATTGTCTCACACAGTGATTTGAATGTTACAACAAGGTACACCGGATAAAAGCGTAAACAGTGAATTATAAAACGTAGAAGCTGCACATACTACTTTGTAGACGCTTTACTTCCCTTTTTATTGGTTACACGCATCTGGTATAACATTTCAGGGGGGGGGCACGGCTAATTTTTTTATGCTTCCGCATGAGTGCAATGGAAGGAGTATATACCCAAAAAACTCAAATGCCCACAGCACTATTAAGGATAACTGGCAGCCTGTCCCTGGGACCTAGAATGGAGATCCGCATAAGGCCCCAATATGCCAGGTATGGTAATAGGTCGGATAACAATGGGGATCACTGTCCACCACCAAAATGACCGGTGATGGTGGGATTTAAAGCTCTGATTTCCGAGGCGATACTCAAACGCTCTAAACTACTCGACCATCACCGGATGCCAAAGAGAGAAGTGACCGACAGCGACAGGATTCGACCTCGAGGACTCCAGCATATAGGTCTTGTGAGTCATATCCAGGAATCTTACTAAATATTACATAGGCAGGTTCTCCGGTTAAGGCTACCACACCCTTTCACCAATTGGTAGAGTGACTGTTTCCACCTAGCCCCTAATAGCTACTTGACTTGGAGAACAATGAGCGTCGAGGAAATCTATTTGTGGACATGTAAACCACAAACCCTGAACGTTGTGACATGCTCTGACTGGGCGTTTGGTTCCAAGACTAACTTCTGGTACCCAACACTACTGAAGCTAAAAGTAGAAGATCTGAATCACTAATCCACCGTTAACTCCAACGCATTTTCAGTTCCCCTTCATATACTGAATCCCATGAACCCAAACCCCGCCACACCTAGCTCTGCCCATAGAGCTCTACAACAAATCGAGTGCATCATCATCATTATCGCACAGCGTTAAACAGTAGGGCAAGCCCCACTGACCACTGCCTTTCTCATCATATTGCACATAGAATAAGGAAGTATGAATATACAAGATGGACAGAGAATGGACAAACATGGGTGGGAAAAGGAAAGAATGCCCTAGTAGCCAACACACGGAATACACAGTCTAACTGTACAAACGCACATCGATCAGTCATTCTGATTGAACAGAAAGTGACAACACGATCGCCACTGTTCGCGGTTCGCTGCCATATCCCTCAGTGTCTCCAGCCAACTGGTAGACGGATCTTTTGGACCCCAACCACGAAGACGTGAAGCACCTACTTTTCCTAAGTCTGCTGTACATTTTCTCATTCCTCGGTGCCACGTCATCTATCGACCTCCACGTGGTCTCTTCCACTCCCTAGGAGGGGCGGAGAATAGGACACGGTATGGTAGACTTGTGTTTGTCATACGTAGCACGTGTTCCAACCAACGAAGTCTACTAAGCTGAATACGCTGTGATAGCACGTTCTCCGAAATAATACCCAATACTCACTTTCTGACCTCAGCATTGCTCACTCGGTTATTCCACCCAATCCTAGGGATACCACACAAACATCAGTGATCGAAAACCTCAAGACGACAAATATTTTCTGCACGCAGACTCCAAGTCTCGCAACCATACAACAAAACTGAACGCACAGTGGCACAGTATACACGACCTTTCAACTTCAGTGAAATATCAGGTCGGCGCCACAAGTGTTTCAGTCCAGCGTACGCCGCTCGAGCCTTGAATATCCGCGTACTCACCTCTACTACTGTGATACCATCCGTCGTCACGCTGCTGCTGAGGTAAGTGAAGTGGTCGACAACTGACAGCACCTCCCCATCGAGCATCAAGCTCGGAATCGTTGATGTCCAGTCTTGTAACATCACCTTGCACTTTGAAGGTGCAAAGCGCATGCCGAATGGAGCTACAGCTCTTGCGAGTCCATCTAGTGCACGCTGAGCATGTCCCGTGGATTCGAACAAACAGACAACGTCGTCTGCGTAATCTAGGTCACATAGCTTTTCACTATTTCCTAGTTCGACACCCACATCCTGAAGATTTTTCAGCGCACTCCCCATTATTTCGTCCATGACGAAGTTGAACAGGAATGGAGACACGGGCCATCTCTGTCGAACACCACTGGTCGTTTTGAACCGACCGGATAGTTCACCGTAAACTCTAACGCGGCCAGAAGTATGAGAATACAATGACCCCAGTAGGTTCACGAACTTCTGGGGCATACCTTTTCCGTGAAGAGCACTGAGAAGCGCTGCTCGATCAAGTGAATCGAAGATTCCCTTCAAGTCGGGGAAAACCATTATTGTCGATCGACGGTGCGTGTGACGCGTTTCAAGCAGTCGGCAAAGAGTAAAAATCTGGTCGATGCATCTTCGACCTGGGCGGAATCCAGCCTGCTGTTCGCGGGTGTTCCTCTCATGAGCGAGTGTAAGACGGTGCAATAGAATCGAGGATAATACTTTGGTGACTATCGGAACTAAGCTAATCCCACGATGATAACTACAGTCATTGCGTATTCCGTTCTTGAAGTTGGGAACAATCAACGACTCGCTCCATACGCTCCTCCTTCCAAGCGTCACGGAGCAAGACGGTAAGTGATTTTATTGAAGCATCTCCACCCAGTTTGAAAATAACTAGGAAACGTTCGTCGGGACCTACCGATTTCCCTCGCTTTAGTAATCGAATGCATGACTCTACTACTTCCGATGGGGGCCCAAGTGATAGTTTCCAAGGAATCGCAGTTGTTGACACAGATTAGCGCGCGGCCAGCTGAACTGTGCCTTGAAGTATTCGGCCCGAACTAGGAAATAGTGGAAAGCTATGTGACCTAGATTACGCAGACGACGTTGTCTGCTTGTTCGAATCAACGGAACATGCTCAGCATGCACTAGATAGACTCGCAAGAGCTGTAGCTCCATTCGGCATGCGCTTTGCACCTTCAAAGTGCAAGGTGATGTTACAAGACTGGACATCAACGATTCCGAGCTTGATGCTCGATGGGGAGGTGCTGTCAGTTGTCGACCACTTCACCTACCTCGGTAGCTGCGTGACGACAAATGGGAGCACAGTAGTAGAGGTGAGCGCGCGGATATCCAAGGCTCGAGCGGCGTACGCTGGACTGAAACACTTGTGGCGCCGACCTGATATTTCACTGAAGTTGAAAGGTCGTGTATACTGTGCCACTGTGCGTTCAGTTTTGTTGTATGGTTGCGAAACTTGGAGTCTGCGTGCTGAAGATATTCGTCGTCTTGAGGTTTTCGACCATCGATGTTTACGTAGTATCGCTAGGATTGGGTGGAATAACCGAGTAAGCAACGATGAAGTGAGAAAGCGAGTATTGGGTACTAATTCAGAGAACGTTTTGTCACAGCGTATTCAGCTTAGTAGACTTCGTTGGTTGGAACACGTGCTACGTATGACAAACACAAGTCTACCATACCGTGTCCTATTCTCCGCCCCTCCTAGGGAGTGGAAGAGACCACGTGGAGGTCGATAGATGACGTGGCACCGAGGAATGAGAAAATGTACAGCAGACTTAGGAAAAGTAGGTGCTTCACGTCTTCGTGGTTGGGGTCCAAAAGATCCGTCTACCAGTTGGCTGGAGACACTGAGGGATATGGCAGCGAACCGTGAACAGTGGCGATCGTGTTGTCACTTTCTGTTCAATCAGAATGACTGATCGATGTGCGTTTGTACAGTTAGACTGTGTATTCCGTGTGTTGGCTACTAGGGCATTCTTTCCTTTTCCCACCCATGTAGGTCCACTCCCTGTCCATCTTATGTATTCAAACTTTCTAATTTAACGTGCAACATGGTGAGAAAGGCAGTGGTCAGTGGGGCTTGCCCTACTGTTTAACGCTGTACGATGATGATGATGATGCCCATCGGTCAAGCCTTTGCTGTTTGCCATGGATGGGTTCTCCATTTCTACCGCAAATCGTTTCACTGACCTGGGTGCGCCGTCCACCGGTCTCACGAATAAGTTTGAACAGCCTTTGACTGTTACCTGAAGCAGCTGCTATTTCCATTTCTTCTGCTACCTTGATCAACCAATTTTTGCGATCCTTCTTAAGGCTTTTCGTACCTTTCCTTTGTAGATTTCTCCGCATCTTATTCATCTCCTTACAGTTCGATAGCTGACGCTTTTGCTCCATTATACTCAGGGACTCTTGCGAGACACAGTGTCTAGGATGGACATCGGATCTAGGACCACAGGCAAAACTTGCTGCCACATGCTTCGCCTGTTTGATTTGAGCCCAATGCTCATATACATTACTATTCGTCGTAGATCCTAGCTCATGCGCTAGCTTCTGCTCATACCGGGTGCGTACTTCTGGATCACACAAACGTTGCACGGCTAACCGGGTCTGCGGTTTGCGACGATGACCATCGAGCTGGAGAGATAGTCGCATCAAAACTAATGCATGGTCTGACTCTACGTACTTGGACCAGTAAGATCTACAGTTCTGAACAGAACTGCGCCACTGGTAGCTTACGGCGATATGATCAGTCTGGCATAGATTAACCGTAAAGTTAGAGCGCCATGTCGCAGTGCGACGCGAGCTATGTCGGAAACTCGTGCTAGACAAGAACAATCGATTATCTGCACAAAACTGGGGAAGCTTATCCCCGTTATCTGTACGCTCAGCGGGTAAGGCGCAACGGCCACCTAAACAAGCTTTTGACAAACTACGGTTGCCAACTTGTGCATTGAAGTCACCAGCTAGCACTACAATGTCAGAACCTTTACTGCTGCGAACGAGGGCGGCGAGTTCATCATAGAACTCATCTTTCTGAGCTGCAGTCCGTTGGGGCGAACGCCGAGATCACAAACAAACTGCACTTAGCACAACTACCCTTTCGAACGATGGCTGACCCCTGGAGTCTCATAGCACACAAACGACTGCTAATCGGGATCCAGTCCAAAAGGGCAGCCTCAACCTTTTCAGTCAAGACTATTCCTACACCACGTTGACCCACAGCTCGAGCTACTTCGTCTCCTGAAGTGCCCATAAAATACCTCGATGAGATACCAGGAACCGTTAGTTGAATCACACTAATCGAACCCTGGATACGCGTTTCACTTAAGCAGCAGACATCAATCTTCAGAGAATCTATTGTGAGCCCTAGGCACGCCTGCTGACCGGCCTGCATGAGTGTACGCACGTTGAAGGAGCCGAGACTCAGAGGCTGGCGAGGCTTGAGAAAATGTAAGTTACCAGACAGAGGATTATTCCCGACACTGTTTGACAATGAATCGTTGCGAGTATCGGTCGTGTTATCAGTGGGAGCATTATGGGTGGATAGATGGGACAAAGAGGGGTGGTTGGGGACAGAAGACAAAGGTTGAATAAAAGTGCTATAAGTCTGGTGGCACAGTCACACTTTCCAAAGACCAAAAATTATCGTGTTCCTGGACATTCCCGCGGCCTTGAACTCTGTCGATAGGAATGCTCTATGAAACTGTTTGTTGAAAAATGGGGTACCTGAGAAGTATTTGTCAATCCTTATGGACTTGTATCGCCACATCTCAGGTCAGATCACGCACTACGGTCAGCTTTCTCCCCCTTGTGTCGCCTCCAGTGGAGTACGACAAGGTTGCTCTATATCCCCATTTCTATTCAACTCTGCCATAGAGAATGTTTCAGGGAATGCCTTATCTGTTCTCATAAACGGTGGGGTTGAACTCCTCCCAGGGAACAGTTTTCGACTTGGGATATGCTGATGTTATCACCTTTCTGGATGAATGTGCACAGGCAATACAACACGTTTGGACCGCTTGGCAGTTGAAGTATCTAGATATGGTATGAACTTTGAGCCTTCCGAGTGCAAAGCGCTTTTGCAAAATTGGCAGGAGTCTTTTCCTGCACTCACTCCTTGTAGTGATCAACTTGAGTTACTTGATAACTTAAAGTACCTTGAAAGCTTGATAACTGCTAGAGGTGGTGTTGGGGAAGAGATCCCTTCACAAATAGCGAGAGCCACAGCAGCTTTAGCAAACCGGTGACACTTGTGGCGCCGCTGCGACATCCGCCTCTTTCTTGAGGGAGGGTTATACGTCACCGCGGTTCGCAGTGTATTACTCTACGGTTGCGAGACCAGGCCACTTCGCGTTCAGAACGCCCGAAGTCTTTCTGTGTTCGACAATCGATGTCTTCGAAGTATTGCTCGCGTCTGATGGGATTACCGAGTGAGCAATGAAGAGGTGCGTCGTGTTACGCACGAATAGCCACCCGCTTAACGAACTGATCGCTCTACACCGCCTCCGGTGTCTCGGACATGTTTTGCGAATGCCCACCCATCGTCTACCTTTTCATGCTTTATCCGCGCGTGCTGGACAAGGCTGGAAGAAGCGACGCTGCGGTCGGGCCGACTTGGCGTAGAGGCGTGAAAAATTTAACATCAGTACTGGCTTCGTCTGATGCTTTCTGCTTCCCTGGTTGGGGCCCAAGGGACGAGGATTGTCGTTAATTAGAGGTGCCGAAACATATGGTCGAGAATAGAAGTCAGTGATGAGAATGCTGTGCGGTGTATCTGTCGAACTCTCGTGCCTCTTAATCATGAAAAAATGTCGTTCCGACAAACAAAATAATGAAAAAACACAAAAAAGTGTACGGTGAAAAAAATCACAGTATTTTATGTTTTGCTAACTGTCTCTTTTACTGTGTTCTACTTCTCCTCTCCCATTTTTCTAACTGTTGTTCTTGTTGCATTGGCACCATGCTTGACTTCAAGCCGGTGTAATGATTATATATATATATATATATATATATATATATATATATATATATATATATATATATATATATATATATATATACGATGTGGTGAAACCACTGTCCTATTTCCCGCATCATATGCCGTTTCCACGATGTCTTAGGCGTAACCCGTTTTCAACCGATACCGGTGATTGCAGCAGTGATGATTTGTGCACATTAGTAGCTGCAGTTCTCCGAAAGATTGCCCGCTACGGCCTAAAAGACACCTTTCAATTGATAGAACTGATCAGCGAGCGACATGCTGAAGAACTAACGATGGCCTCTTTGGATGCGATATCTTTGTTCACCAACGTGCAGCTTCTAGAAACGATCAATCATCCGTGCGATTTCACCGTAGAAAACGAAGTCAATATCGGTATTCCAGCAACCGATCTGAAGAAACTACTGTTACGATGCACTTTCAATGTCCAGTTTACCTTCATCGAACCCATGGAGTAGCTATGGGGTCACCTCTAGGCTCCTTATTTGCTTATATATTCATGGCTAAGTTGGAAAACGTGATACTTAGAGATACGATAGAAAGTCTACCCATCTACTGTCGATACGTAGATAATATTTTTGTCCTAACTGACAGTCGTACACGGCTGGAGTCACTGGTGGAGGAGTTCAGTCAGGCACATAATGCGGCTGACTTTACGTCGGAAGTAGAAGAAATGAACACTTCTCACTTTCTAGATGTACTTCTTTTAAAAGGTGGCGATGGCAAACTGCTCCGTCGCGTATATCGCAAACCAACGTGGAGGGGCCAGTACACCAATTTCGCCAGCTTTGTACCTATCGGGCGTAAACGTAACCTTATTCGCTCACTCGCAACCCGTGTACGAATGATTCGATCGGATGAGACGACGCGCGAAGAATTAAAAATTTTGAAGCAAACGCTACTGGATAAGGAATACCCCGAGAGCTTCATTCAGAACATAGCAGAAAGGATAACGAGACAAGCGTTAGTGACCGTTAGGAAGAAAGATTTATACATTCAACTTCCTTTCAAAGATGACAAAAGCAAGTTACTAATAAGACGCTTGGAAGAGGCGATCGCTCACACCTTTCCCGCTGCCACACTACGTGCTCACTTCACCAATCGACCAGCGATCCCGACGAACCTGTCCTCACCTCATCCATGTTAACTTTTTAGTTTGTTTGCTCATGTTCTGCAAGCTATATGGGTAGAACGATACGGCAACTATCACAAAGAATCAAAGAGCACAAACCAACTCGGCTGTCGACGGGAAACAGAAAACCCATCACCAGTGCAATTGTAACGCACCTTGCGGACACTGGACATCACGTAAACGACGACGCGTTCAAAACAGTCTACAGAGTCCCTACCAACGCGTCGAAAGTCGCTCGAAAACAACATCTAACAACGGCAAAGACTGTGGCGATCAGATTATTCAATCCATCGCTGTTCTTAGAAACATTTTGTTAAGGCACTTAAACTACCCTGGCCGTGATCCGAGACCGACCTTGGAGCTCAGTGTGACCCATACGTTGACCCTTTGGTTGAAAACGGAAATGGATAATCCCCGAAACCCATGTTCATTGTTACACTGGTCCCTTTCCCAACCATGAAACAAAAACATTTCCCTTCCTATCTTTTCTAACTACGCAACACCAACTTTGATGATCATCAAATCACACTTTACGACACAGATATTGTTCGCAATCTATGCATTTCTAACCTATAAACGTAACTGTATCAGCCACGAGGATGATGTTACCGAAAACGAGCTTGTTCGCTATTAGTGTTTTCTACACATAAAACCAGTTTCCTTACTGAGGCCAGATCGCTTCAGAGGAACAAAACGTTTCCAAGGCCTATGAAGCAAAAACCCGAAAAAAATCTGTTTACTGAGAGAATGAAACTGTCTGTCTAGTCGTTGGGCGATTTCTAGATGAGACGCAAATACACTGAAGGCCAGAAAAATGGGTCCCCAGTAGAACCCGGGTGTCTCAGTATGAGGAAAAATAATTTAATGTGAAATTTGTGCCAAATGAGTGCTAACGCGTTGTCAACATTTTATTTTCTTTGGGCTAGTTGAAACAAATTACCAAAAATCTGGATACTGTAGTCAGTTTTATGCCGAAGTGAATCAAACAATCTTGAGGGATAAGTTCAAAATCAAAGTTCACGATTCTAATTTTTAGGATTTGCCATGCGCGAACATGTCGGTTTGATTTCGAAGAGTCACAAGTCTATTCTTATCAAAACAGGTTTGATCTAACGAATATGAAGTTTCCATTCACTTTATCTTTGACATATAACACCGACAATTAACTGAGAAAAGATGTTTCGCTATATTTTCGTAAGGTTCACCGAACATTACCTTGTGTTTATGGGCGAGGTCAGTTTTAACGGACTGCAAGGCCGGGACAACGGCAATCTCAGATTTCAGTAGATCTGAGGCATAAAGGAGTAAACTTGTGGCTTCCGGCCAAGCACGGACAGATATCAATATTGTCAAAGCATCCGGAGTGTTGCGAAGTCTGTCTAGTACATCAATCAGCTCCAAACATCGACGTTGTTCGATTAGCTCAAGCCACAGTCGCCTGAGTTCTTCGCGATTACAGTTCAACAGGCCTTTGCAATCCGAAAGATCACGCTTAATTTTGTTTACGACCTTCATGTTTGCTGTCGATGGGAAATATAAATTAAAAATGAACCTACCCGAAACCCGTTCCGAAACACTATTATAGACGGTAAGAATCTTTGTTACATCTGCAAACTTTTCTAGAAAAATTGGATTTAGTTAGTGAAACCATGTTTAGAAGGACCTTTCAGACAGGTATTTAGAACGGCGCCAGTTTCCGTGAAATCCGATTCTAGCTGACGCTTTTTCTTTTCACGAATGTCTTTGGAACTACTATATGAAAGCGAGTGTCAGATGAGAGCAAAAACAAACTGTTCCATGAGACTTCGGATAAAAGACATAAGATAAGATGATTGCGTCTAAAGCAAATTAAGATGTGACCACACACTCACCATTGTAGTGGTTTTCAAAAGGATGTCAAGATATAAAATAAAGTCGTCTCCAAGCAATTACTCAGGACTGAGATACAACTCTGCCTGTGTCAGGTGGAAATCACCTGGAATGAAGGTCATCATTGAACAGTGTATGTAAGGCCATCAATTAATAGTTAATCATTAGCAGGAAGAAGATAAGCCTGCCAAATGTTTTTAGCTGGGTTTTGAAATCTGCGAAAGGGCACCGGTGAATAAGTTATGTATGTTATATATATATATATATATATATATATATATATATATATATATATATTCCCGGCTATTCCCACTTGGCACATTTTGAGAACACAGATTGATAAACAAACTGGTTTTCATATTCATGCCATTACATTGCAATATATTACAAGTTAAGGGATTGGACCGGTTAGGCAAACAGGAAGTGATAGAGATTACTGGTGACAAAAAAGAAAGAAAACAATTGTAATCCATGCTTAAAACAAGACTGGCTGTGAGTTGTTTCTCACGTATTATGTCAGTTCTCATCTGGTCTGTGATCTGTTGTAGGATGGATAATAGGCCAGGGCGGCTTAGGAACACACAGAGAGCTTTTGAGCACATAAAAGAGGGGGGAGGGGTATTTAGGCGGCTGCCGACAGCTTCACCTTTGGCCAGAATGTGACATTTTGCTGGTCTTGATTGTGGACTCTGAGCCCTATGCAGGACACGAAAGGCCTCGGACAAACTTACTGTGTGACTGGACTGAGTTATGTGTGAAACCGCCGAGGCGAACCTGACACGTAGTCGTCAATTTTCACAATAAAGGCACAGGGAATCCGTTCGTATAAGCCTACACATTATCGACTCAGTGGTATACTACTTCACTTTTACTTTTATCCGGCTATCTCCTGCGACAGAATAAGTCGGCTTCTTGGATGTCTCTGGTGATAACAGCATCTTTCCTATGAAGGGTTCTACCAATTCCCCCCCCCCCCTTAATTAAGAGTCTTTGCAAAATGCCATGGGCAACAGCAGCTCCGAAGAAAATAGTAGTTCAAGAGTTGGGCAAAATCGAATGCATGTGCATGTTAACAGCAACAAATTGAAGCGTCTATGCCTGATCATTGTGTGCGCGTATGCGCCCACTGACTGCAGTTTCCCTGAGGCCA
This sequence comes from Fasciola hepatica, assembly GCA_948099385.1. NCBI lineage: Eukaryota > Metazoa > Platyhelminthes > Trematoda > Plagiorchiida > Fasciolidae > Fasciola > Fasciola hepatica. The sequence goes on along the minus strand of CANUEZ040000027.1, from coordinate 4,750,122 downwards.
AGAACAAATTCTACTAAGATTTGTCTCAGCTGTTTCGAAGCATGCGGATGTGGTCGTCGTTGCTTAGAGTTTCAACGTCCAAGTTGGCTGTTTGGGAGATTCCGAAAGGTACAAATGAGGCCCGTTTGCTATCTCAGTCGACTGTACCGATAACGACGATCGTCTCATTCAGCTGTGCTTTGACCACGGGTTGTTTTTAGCGAGTACAAGCTTCTACCATGGGAAACGGCATAGACTCATATGGCGTCCTCCTACGTCCTCACAATGTTTGACTCACAGTGACCATATTGTGATTGGTCACCGCTGGCATGCATCAACTGAAGACTGTCATTCATTTTGGTCCACGCTTTTGGACTCAGACCGCGCCTTGGTACGTGCTCACTTCTGTTCATGTCTCGTTCTTGGTCGTATCAATGTAAGTGCCATCCGTCCAGTGCAGTTGCTTCTTGAAGATAACCAGCAATCAGCTTTTCAGGTGTAGCTATCTACACAGTTATCGAAGTAGCAAGATGCCCACGACCCAGATGAACGCTGACAACAGGTCAACAAAGCCCTGTATGCCACTTCTAATGCTACCCAGGACTCTGGTTCAAGTTGGTCTCACAAACAATGGATATCTTCGACATCAGTTGTTTTCTTGGGTGCTCGCAAATCCGTCCCTCCGGATGTCACATTCGGTGAAGTGCGTACACCGGAATAGGAGCCTGAGAAATGACCGCGAGTAGTGGTGGATTGCAAAATGTAGGGAAGCTGCGTCTATTGGCAATACTCGTAAACTTTAACGTCTGATTAGAGGTACCCGTCCTCGGAAGTCTGGAGTGAGTTACTCAAGGAATCGGTCGGTTCACCGATTCACTTTCAGGAACGTCGCCTGGACCGTTGGACAGAGCACATTAGGGAACAGTTAAGTTGGCCCACTTCAACAGAGGACCTTCCTAACATACCTGGGAGAGAACCGATGCAGATAGATAAGACTCCTCTATCAGAAATGGAGCCTATCCGGGAGGTAGGTCATTTGAAAAGGTACAAAGCTACCCGGCTGGGTGGGATGTCTCTAAACTTTTTTCAAAGATGGAGGCGAATCTTTGAGCTCTGTGTTAACAAAACTCCTTTGGGTAATTTGTGATGGTGAGCAGATTCCCTTGGAATAGTCTGAATCGTGATTGTGCCAATCTAAAAGAAAGGTGACAGGTCCTATTGTGAAAACCACAGAGGAATCAGCTTGGTAAGTATCGCATCCAAACTGCTCGCCGGCATTATTCCTCACCGATTATCCGGCGCCCATGAAGAGTCTAGGTGTGAGAATCAAGTCGGTTTCAGACCCAGTCAGGGGTGTATGGTCCACATATTTACTCCGACAAATCTTTGAACACGGACACATCTTCCGTAGGCCCACAACCTCTGTCTTTTTCGACCTGTATGTGGCATTCGATTCAGTTGACCACACAGTTCTCTCGTGCTGCTTACTGAAGTGCGTCAGAGAAATTTATTTCTCTTTTACAATGCTTGTAAGCGAACAGCCGAAGCCGAGTTCGTGCTTACGACGATCTTTTCCTTGAGTTCACCATGGAAGTTGATATTCGTCATGGTTGCCCTCTTTTGACCTTCCTCTCCCATTCCGCAATGGGATCGATTCTTGAGACAGTCCTATCCTCGTGTCAGAATAGTGGCTTCGACCTTTGTTCAGGTAGTTAACTGTCTGACTTGTAACACGCGAATGATATTGTTCTTCTGAGTGAAGATAGAGGTAAGTTTTATGCTTTCTCAGATAGTCTAAACAACAGTGTAGCAATGTTTGAGATGCGTTTTGCACCTTCAAAGTGTAAAATGATGCTACAGCACTGAGTTGGAATAACACCAAACCGTTTCTTCCCAGGGGAATCGTTAGCTGAAGCAGATAAGTTTTGTTGCCTGTGTAGTTATACCTCACCATGAGGACATGTATCGGACGAAGTGTCATCGTGTATACAGAAGATGCGTTTGGCTTTTGCCAACCTCGGTCATCTATGGTGCCGACGTGACATCCGATTGTCTGTCAGGAGTCGAGTGTACAATGCGGTGGTTAGGTCCGTTCTATTACACGGTTCAGAAACATGGTCATTAAGAGTAGAAGATAGGCGAAGACTGTCGGTGTTCGAGTACCGATGTCTTCGTAGCACTGTCTGAATATGGTGGGAACACCGTGTCAGCAATGCTGAGGTTAGGCGTAAGGTGTTTGGAATCAGAGGTCAGTCTCTGGAGTAAGTATTGAATCTAAACAGATTAAAGTATCTGGGATATGTGCTACGCTATTCTCCGAAGTAGGTAATGGTTGGAAAGTAGGTCGAGGCGTTCAGTCTATGATATAGCAAAGAGGTGTAAAAACCTTGACCAGTGGACTTGATCAAGTAGGGCAAGTCAGTTTGCCAGACTGGGGTCCACATGACTCGCCTATCAAAGGGTTGGAATCATTAAGTGATATGGCTAGGTATCGCATCCAGTGGCGCAGTTCTATTCGGACTCTTTCTTTGTCTCCGTGATTTCCGCTTCATACTCTGATTTTCTGGATCTTTTTTGACTTTATGCTTGTATTCTCCTTTTACTGGACGATATTGGAAGGTAGAAACTGAAACCAGAGCAGAGAAGTGCGAGGTCAGTGATTGAATAAACTGAACTGATGATAGCTGCCCACACGTTCCGGTCTGTGGTAAGATCTGCACACCGTAGGACCCAATTATTGCACCAGTCGCGTACTCCGAAGACCGACTGAAGGCCCAGGCGATCTGTCTACCTTAACAGTGCTAACCCGTCTTCAGTTCGCCACCAAGTCGCCATTTTTTGCCTGAGCATCGTGATGGCAGTAGGCTCTTCTTCGCAGACTTTGTTTTGGGTCGGCGGACATGGCCGAACCACCGTAGGCGACGTCGTTCAAGGGACGAAGAAAGTTGTTTTACATCCGCACAGTGTTGACGCACAGCGGAGTTTGAGACGCGATTATATTACTTGATTTTGGCCAAGTACCAGATGCAGCAGCGGTCGGAGCTTTTCAGCGTTTTTGCATCGTCTACTCTCAACGGCCAGGTTTCGCACGTTTATGTAAGAACTAGGCGGATGGTAGCTTTGTGTGGAGGCTTATTTCACTATGAGATCATAATGATTTGCAAAGCTGTAATAACGCTTTCCCTGCGCAATCTGAATGAAGTTTAACCTCGTCCCTCACCTGGCCGTTTGGCTGGACAGAACTTAAAGTGGTGCACCTGTCAAAGAGTTTCGATATTGACTCGTGTTGGGCCTTACGAAGGCGTGAAGAATTCCAGACCTCTAGTCTTGACTTCACATCAAATATGGTTGAGAATCGGCTGCACGGTTCCGGGATCCTCTCCTAGCATGACGATGTCGTCGGCGAATTCGAGGTCTGCAATCCAACAATAGTAGCCAAATTCTATTCCTTGAAAGTTGTTGAGAGCTTGACGCATTACCCAGTCTACAGCGTAGGTAAATAGGACTGGTGATAGGGGGCATCCTTGGCGGACGTCAGAGTCGAGCGGGAACTCTGGAGAACCTTCGCCGTAGGTGCCGACGTGTGCCTGTGTTACCAGGTAGTACGATCCTAACAATTTGATATACTTTTCAGGCATCCCGTCGCTTTACAGTACACTCCAGAGTAACCGTCCGTCAACGGAGTTGAATGCTGCCCAAAAGTCAAGAAGCACGCTATGATGGTTGTTGGAATTTATAGCGACGTTCTAGAATTCGTCGTAGCGTGAACATCTGGTCAACACAGCCTCTTACTCGACGAAAACCACACTGGTTGGAGCGTGTTCGCGCGTCCTGAACAGCAACAAAGCGATTTGGCAGAATAGTCGCAAAACGTTTAGCCGTTGTGTCGATTAGGCTGGTGCTTCTGTAATTCGCGCAGACAATCTTGTCGTTTTCTTGGTATAGGGAATACGGCAGAGGTTGATCAGTCAGTGGGGGGAACTTAAGTGTTCCAGATAGCGCACTTAATCGGTTCAACAAAGTTGGAAAACAGGACTTGAAGGTCTCAGGTGGGATGCCATGTTCACGAGGTTACCTTTTTTTCCATTGTCTGAACGGCAGTGACGATTTCTGATTCGTTGAGAGGCTCGAGGTCTGTTGCATAATGTTCTAGGTCGCTTAGTGTCGTAACGCAGATGGGTTGGACGGTAGAGTGTGTGAGGGAGCGTGTTAACTCAGCGTTGGTGGACAGCAAAGTCACGTTGGTAGTCAGCACTAGTGCGATACTAAGCCCAAGATTTGAGACAACGGAATCTCGGGTGATAGGACAGCCGATCGGTGGAGTGGATTGATAGATAAGAAATGAATCTTGTGAACCTTGTTTAAGATGCAAGGTGTAGCCGCCCACACTAGTCGAACCAATGAATTGTGTGCAACCAGTGGGTACGTGGGACAGGAATTTATATATTCTATATTTTCCGCTAATAAAACGAGAGTTTGCAGACAGAACAGAGTTCTCACTAGAGCTGGTGGTACGCTTTAAAACATGGTGGTTAAGCAGCTGACTCAAGTGTCTGACCCATCTTTGAAGCTACTGGTCGCAGCCCGATATGAAGTGGTTGTTACTGTCGCGTAGCATGGGAGGAGGAGGTTGGACCTTCCCCAAAGAGGAGCGTATAAGTCGGAAAAGCTTCCCAAAGTCTCCGGCGGTGGCTGCCGTTTCCATCCGACCTGCGATTTCCGACCAATATCGTTGATTTTTGCTGAGTGTGTAGCTTCGCGGCGAGGGTTGTGGTAATCAGGTGGATTGCGGGGTCTCGTGTCCCTAGCCTTAGCGCGGCGGTTAAGGGTTTCTGCAGAAATCCAATGTTTCCTGTCATTTTGTTTTGCCTAGCTGTTCAGGGGAGGCGGGAATAGGAACAGTCGGGGCAAGCTCGGAGGAACAAAACAAAAATAATAGCCGTAGAATGGGGACAATGAAGTAACTGTCCGGCGATAGGCAAGCGACTGCAAATTAGAAGTTAGAACTGGATCATCTACCAGACAAATGGCTGACCGCTGAACCCGGCGGAAAAGAGATAAAGAAGACAGCAGTGCTCAATTGCGGGACGAATTTGAACTTTGTTCAGTAAGATGAGGTGGAATGGTTTGAAGGAACATCTGGCGCGGAACAGAAAACCAATCTTGCGAGCAATGCGAAAAGCAAGTGAACATACGTATGAAGACCAAGGTACAGAGGGAGCGATCGAAAGACATCGAGTTGAAGGAGCGAAGTGGAACCGAATCAAAATTTAACTGAGGAGAGAAGAAATGGTGTTTGAGGGAAATTGAAAGATGTTCTAGAAGCATTGATGAGAACACGATTTTAAGAGCCCCAAGAAGAGATCTGTTCAAAATCCGGACTGAGCAGTGTTACAAGGGCACAACGGTCTCGGTCGACGATAGTAGTGGCATGATGGAAATTAGAATACGAAAGGGGGTAGCGAAGGGTGACGTCATCGGCAAAAGCGCGGACTGGGTTGGAAGTGGTGGATAAGAGCCCATTAATGAGAAGTAGAGAGAGGATGGGTGAAAGTACAGAACTTTAGAGAACACCAGCATTCACTGGAAAAGGCTGTGACTGTGTCCCATCGACACGAACGGAGATGGTCTGGTTACTGAGAAAACTTGAATTCAACAAGGCACGGACTGAAAGAAACCCAAAAGCGGATAATTTAGACAGTAAACCTTTGCACCAGACACGATCAAAAGCCTTCGACATGTCTAGTGAGAGCAGGTGTGTTTCACCGCGGTTATCGAGTGCCGCTGACCAGGAGTGCGAGAACATACCTGGTAGATCACCAGTAGAGGTTGGGACCCCTATTGACGACCGCTTAGCAGTTTTTCACGTCCGATGAACGGTTGCAACTGGTCGGAAATCATGGTTTTCATAACTTTCGAAATGACAGAAGTAAGGGAAGTAGGACGGTAGTTTTTCAGGTCGATAGAGTCGCTGTGTTTGGGAATAGGAAAAATTACGGCCTCTTTCCATGGGGCGGGAGACGTATCAGACTGGAGAGGGCAAGAAAGATGACGTAAAATTGGTGCTAACTCCAGGTCTTATTTTCAGGATGATGGGTGGAATACCGTCCGGACCAGGTGGTTTATTTTAGTCGAGTTATTGTAAGGTCTGGCGGACCATTCTGGTTGTGATAAGGAGAATAAAAAGACGGCTAGTAAGAGTGGTTAGAGGTGGAAGAATAGAAGAGTTGGGTAATGTGGAATCAGAGGCAAACCGGGAAGCAAAACCTTGGCTTTCTCATGGGGGTTCACAGACTAAAGTGCCAGATGTGTTGGAGTTAGGGAGAAATTGGACGAGGAAAAGTTATGGGAAACGGCTTCAGCGAGAGACCAAAATGATCGCCTACCAGTAGCGGAAAAACTAGACGTTTGGATTTCTGGCGGATGAAACGACCTTTGGCTTTTTGAATTGAAAGCGAGCATTTATTTCTGACCAGCACGAAGAGACTACGAGACTAGAGAGTAACGGAGCGGCACCACCGTCTGGATTCCAAGTTCTTTCAACGAACAGCGCGATTGCAGGTGTGGGTAAACCACTCAGCAGAACGTAGTTTGTCGGGTTTGGCAAAGTGTGGAGCGAAGAGAAGCATGCCTTGGAGAACAGCCTTAGTAAAATTCGAAACGGAGGAAGAATCATCTAAAGCAAAGCAACAGTCGCCCCAGGGATGAGACCAGAAAATCCCGAGGACCATTTTAATTGGTTGAATCTTCATGCCGAAAGGCGCATCTGGGGTTGTACATACGAACAGGGCAAGAAAAGGTGGTGGAGAAGATAAAACAGTGGCCTACTGAGCCAAGTGGAGGAAAAGGGGTAATATCAGACGGGAAGGAAGTGAGAAGACCGAGGGTGTGTATGATTGCCAGCCCGATCGGGGATACTTGTGGGGAAGTCAAAGAGTTGACTTAGATTGTTGACCAAAGCGAAAGCTTCGGCTTCGCCCTCTATAGCCGTGGTGTCAGAAGATTGCAAAAAGCTAATTCTTATTGTGGACATTGAAGCCACCAAGAATGATAGCTTGGCAACTGGGGTTTGATGCAAACACGTTCTCAATGCTAGAAGACAATGAAGTAAAAATTGAGTGATCGTTACTGTTGGGAGATGGTACAGAAGAAATCATTAAAAGAAGGGAACCGGCGTTTCAGCTACATCAGCTGGAATTCGCGGTTGGCAAATTCCAAGAGTGGGATTTGGGAGGTAGCGACTGACTGGTGGACGTAGGCACAGACGCCAGCTCTAGAAGAAAGTGAAGAATGGAAAAAGTAGTTCGGAAAATGGAGACATGTATTATCCAATGGGGGAGAAACGTGTGTCTTGGTCAAGGATAAGGCAGGGAGACAAGAGAATGAAGAAAATGATACGGTGAATCAATATTGCGGTTAAAACCGTGAATCTTGGTGAGAGCTAGTTTTTCTTGTTGTGAATGCTGAGCAGACATGAGCGACGATCTTCTGTGAGTTGTGAATTTCTCGAGTGTCTTGGTGAAACCGGCAACCTAACCCTGGAATTCGGGATGGAGAACCATATAAGGCTCTAATAGGAAAGGCGGTGGTACCACCCCGGCCGACGGCAGGACCGTCTACCATCTTCATTGCTCATCTATGCTCACCATCCTCGTAGACCGCAGCTAGTCTAGATAAAATCGTGTTTGGTGGGGCTTGAAAGTTCTTCGAGGTTGTTAACTCAGAAGTATCTACTCCGCACTGAAAACGTGATTTTTGTCGTACTGAAAGCGGAAGCTTGAGACAAACAAGTACCGGTATGTGGTTCGTGTCACTGGCGTCTCGCGTTACGCCGCCTTGGTGTGCCCAACAGTTCTCGGCCGACGATGCCCAACAAGAACGCACCAAAATGTAGCAGACTTAGTGCGCTGTCTTGTTGTCGTTGGAGTACCAAGTCAGCAGGTGCTTTTGGGGACTCTGGAAGCGGGTAGTGGTGACGATCAATCGCTCAAGGTTTGCAAACCTGACCAAGCAGTCGTCATTTTCCCATCGCCCGCCAAGGCTGAATTTTCCCAGTACGTGTTAAGTGTACCCATCCGATAGTCCCGTGCGAGCGTTCCTGTCTCCAGAAATAAGCAGGACGTCACAGCTAGGAACCCGACTGACTGAATTTTGAATTTAACTGTACGATATACATTTAGTGGTTGGCTCAGCCTGTAGCGCTAAGGTGTAGACGTGAAACGTAGACCAGCAACAGAATCGCCTAAACCAGTATGATTGGGAAGACGGAGTGGGAATTGGGGACGCTTCAATAAATGGAGGACATCAGCTCAAACTGTTCATAAAATATTATGTAAAGCGAAATGAGCAGGGGTACGAAAACTCATACAACATTCGCCCCGGCTAGAAAAGAATCGTTCGTCATCATGTTTTGTAAGGCGGGAACGGGCGGTACCAGTGGACCAGATGAAACTAACATTTTGTGGTTTTCATTCATGCTTCTCGATTACGTAGGGAGTATGCACGTGTACGCTGCTGCCGACTAAGTAACTCAGATAGACTGTCACCTCTGGGATCAGTTATTGTCCGTACATCATCAGTAACATGTACTGTAAGTCTATCACTAACATCCGCAATTGCTGTCTGACCCGGTGATGGGTCGTTAGCTGGTGTTATTATTGGGGATTCGTTGGTGGATGGCGAAGATGTATCGCCTCGAGGAGCCAATCATTGAATAGAAACGTTTTATGTTCTTCCATCCGGCAGTTTCACAAGGGCATAATGGGGATTACAACTGATTAGATCTACTTCCTCCACCAAGGGATCATACTTCGAGGAACTATCCATGCGCTTCAGTAACACGGGGCCAGGAATTGTCAACCACGTAGGTATCGAAGTCCCATTAGTCGAGCGCCGAACTAAACAAAACAGTCGCTCATGTGGAAGTGTTTGTGGCAGCGCAGAGTAGCGAACGAATTGAGTGGGATGAGTCTGAAATCATCGATTTCCACTGCGAAATCGGGAGGTTTCTTGCTTTTAGAGCCAGAGAGATCGCCTTCCGTAGGGTTCCATTCAAACGCTCCACCTGGCCATTAGCTCGAGGATTGTATGCCGTCATGTGACTGGGTGCCACTCCCTTAGCTCGCAGAAACTTTATTAGTTCCGATGACACGAAAGCGGATCCTTGGTCAGAGTGTATGAAGGCGGGCATACCAAATAAAACAAATAGCTGACACAGACAGTTTATCACCGCGGTTGCCGATATATCTGGGCAAGCGAATACAAAAGGGAAACGAGAGTACTCATCAATAACCGTCAGGAGGTAGCAATTTTGGATATTGGAAGGCAGTGGACTTTTAAAGTCAATACTTAGCCGCTCGAACGGTTGCTTAGCTTTGATTAAGCGACCCTCGGTGGGTGTGTGAAACCGCGGTTTTATCTCTGCACAGACCGGGCACCGGAAGATCATGTTTCTGACAAATTTTCGGTGCGCACAAAGTGAAGCATGAGAGTTAACCCAGGTTGGATGGCACAAGGAGTCATGCAAGTATTTCACCTGGGTTTCGTTAACACTAGAAGCAGGTACTGTGAGAAAGTCTACCAGCTACATGATTACCTTTATTGGGTCGGTAGGTTGTCATAGTGATAGGCTGATAGCCCAAGCTACCACCTCTGGATATTATTCTTGAGTTTGCTTGATTGCTTTCCGTCACACGTGCAGGTCACGGATCTTTGATCGGTAATTAGCCTGAAATGAGTACCCAGGAGATAATGGCGCCACTTTCGGATAGCTCCGACAATTGCAAAGGCTTCCTTATCGATAACCGAATGGTTCTTTTTACTAGGAGTCAAGGTGAGAAAGAAGGAAGCCACCGGTCGGTTGTTTTGGCTCAATGAAGCCCCGATCGCTGTATCTGAAGCGTCCGTCTCAACGACTAGTGGAATATTATAATCCACTGTTACGACCATAGCGCTCTCCAAGTCTAACTTGAAACGTTCAAATGCCTCTCGCGCAGGTACAGGAAGAGGAAATGTTGCATTCCGAACAAGCGACCCGATTTTGTCGGAAAACGAAGGTATCCACTGAGAATAACAAGCAAATACGTCAACTACCCGTCGTTGAGATTTCAGGTAACTAGGAGGCAGGACCTCGCGCAGTGGTTTCATGCGGTCGGGGTCGGGCTTGATAGTTGTTTTGTTCCGTCCCACTAACTCTAGGGGAAAGTCTATTCTGCCCACGAACCATCTCATTTTATCAGCACAAAACACATCGTTCATATAGGAGGAAACAATCACTGACACCAATCGTTGCAACGCAGACTAACTGGTTCATACTGGCATCAAGTAGTCTGTCTTCTGATTGGTCACAAGACCAATTACCACTTGACGGAACTATGTTCGCGTCTCATCGATCCGCTGCTTTGTCACTTGCGCATCCGCTGGCACAATCACTGACCTGGATTCCGGACAGGCGCCGACGTTCCGATTGCTGCCGCGACATGGCTGGCTATCGACCACGAGTCAGCACATACCCTTACAATAGTATCCTGGGCTACATAATGGCCAAGGAGTTTTATTTCCTTTCTGGAAGTTACACTTTTTGAAGCATTTGACGTTATTCCGTGTTCTGTTACGGTCTTTAGAATACGTTGAAGGTTGTAATTGTGATCATCCATGGTCATGCCACACACGGTGACATTATCGACATAAGCGAAGGTATCCTTCAGGTTCTCGGCTTTCAAAATGCTATCGATAGTGCGTTGGAAGCAAGCCGCACCATTGGTAACCCCAAATGGTATCCGGCGAAACTGGGAAAGGTTACCACCCAGCTTCGAAAGCAGTGTAAGGTTTTTCGTGTTCAGCAATAGGTATCTGATGGTACGCGCTTTGAAGATCAAGGGTACTGTAGACCGCGCAGCGAGGGATATTCTCTATCATTTAATCAATCCTTGAAGGTGAGTGGACATCCAATTGCGTGAAACGCCTGATTGTCTGGTTGTAATCGATAACCATTCTTTTCCTATGATTGGATCTTAAAGTACTCAGAACTTGAGCCCTCCAAGGGGAGTTCGAAGATTCAATAATGCCGTCACTTAAGAGCTGTTTTATCTCCGATTTGATGAATTTCTCATCTTCGATAGAGTATCGGCGAGATTTCGTGGCGACTGGTTTACAATCCGGCGGCAAATGGGCGAACAATGGGGGTGTTTGAGTTTTAGCAGCTGTAAGCCCACATAACAGGAACGTGTCACGTGAGTCACCCATTGGTATTTCCACTTTGTTATAAAGTCCGAGGAAGTCATGCCCCAAAAGGACATCTGACCAGTATGATGAAATGTTATGTAAAACGATATGAGCAGGCGTACGAAAATTTATACCACAAGACCGCAATCACGGTCACATTAAAAGAAGTGCTGCTAAACTGTGTCATAACAACTCTTGAAAAAACCTGTTCTCGAGAAATCAGAGCGTTTTGGACCTCGCTCTTCATTGCGATTGCTGCTCCATGAAGCCCGGAATCGTCTACTGGCCCATTATGGTTTATCTAGTGGGGTGCGTCCGTTTGAGGGACTTGAATATGCCAACTGCCGGAGTTGAGTAGACGTACTTCAGATAGATAAGCTACGTCAATTTCGTAGTCGTAGTGTGCGCACGGTAATACACTGATCACCTGTGTCTAGTATAGTTCCCACGTTCCAGCAGGCTATGTGGACTCGTGGTCTTGTATTCAGACTTAAGTTCCCAGCTCGTGCATGAGTCAACCCAACACTGAGCGCGTTACTTACCAGAGACAAGGTAGCCTGATCAGAGTGGTTGTAGAGTCACTGATTGTAGCCATTTTCAAGAAGGAATAGTGGTTCGCGCCTTATCGATTATTCACTTGCGTTATTCACACCGGACTGTCTGGACCGCGGTAGCTCAGCTGGTAGAACATCTGCCCGGTATGCGGAGGGTCGCCGGTTCGAACTCCGGCTCGCGGCGTCCGACTTTTCCATGTGAATACAAGTGGATTTTCCATTACAAATATGCAATCATTGTATTAACCATCGTGGGATCATTTTACTTTCGATAATCTCTAAGATATTACCCTCGATTTTGCTACACCGTCTGTCCACAGCTCGCGAGAGAAACGCCCACGAACAACCAGTCGGATTCCGCCCAGGTGAACGATGTATAAACCAGATTTTTACTTTTCGCCAATTACTTGAAACGCGTCACACACACCGTCCATCGACAATAATGGTTGCCCTCAATTTGAAAGGCATCCTCTATCCAATAGACCAAATCGCCCTATTCAGTGCTCTTCACGGAAATGAGGACACTCAATTTCTTTTTTTTAATAACGATGAGTTTGCCTCCAGGATGTAGGAAAGACTGTCGTTGTACCTAATTTAACAGAAAAAGTTCATAAATTCGTAGCAAGGACCGCTGATTTTCTCTCTATCGGTACTGCTGAGTACCCCTATAAGGTACACTCAGGAGACGGTCAGCGATGAATCTTGAAAGGCACGCGGTCGTACCATATTTTTAACAGAATCCAATTTGCATTCCTATTTATTGCAAAAAATACGTGTTAACACTTGTCAGTAACCCGCAGGCGTCACAGGAGAACTTGCGACCTGACTTGGCCTGACCGTCTCCTCGATATCATATAAATATGATGAACTATGTGATTCAAGGTGCGCACTTGAAACGTTGTTATTATTAATAGTAGTATTATTACCATCATCAGTACTAATGTTTATATCACCACGGTTCCTGACAATATAGACAGTATCTGTATCACCTTCAAAACATTTGTCTTTTTATTTCAGATGAAAACGATGGAAACCAGCTGGATGTTTCCTGTAATGAAAATATGTAAATGTTTCATGTGAACATATAGTTCTCTTTTTTTATTTATTCTACGCCTGCGCTTACGTCCGGTTAAATACGACCAATTAAGAAAAAGCATTACCAATAGGACTATAGTGGAGGCAACTAGGATAGGGCTTATACGTAAGTCCAGTCGTAACGGCAGTAGTGGACATTCTCTTATTGAAATAACAGAGGGATACTGTTGAATTGCAACATAATCATTTAGTACGTAGTAATGTAACTAGGATCCGCTACACTAGCATTTCACGAGTTCCTCGCTGACCGTCACCTGAGCGTCCCATTCCTCGTTTCATTGGGGGTCATTCAGTGGTACGGTCAAAGGGACACTAAGGTGACGGTTAACGGGACCCTTGTGTTGCATTGGCGGCCTTCATCAGCAAACATCCCAAAAATGAGTGGCAGAATGAAAAAGCGATAAAAAATCTACTAAACTACCCAATGTTTATCAAAAACGTTCCGAAGCATTTGAAAAAATCACTTTACAAATGAGATACCTTGATCTCAAATCGAAAACAGTTGCGGACGAGAATGTGCGATTACACTATGAAAATAAAAACTTTCCTAATCATATGCAGCATTACTACACCGTGCCAACTAGATAGTCTCCGTAGGTGAACGTGACGAAATGTCGAAATCCAGCTAACTCAACTTTCATACTGCGTCCGTTTTATGTTCGATTCAGTTCAGTTCCGTTTGCACAGAAGTTCAGTTCAGTTCAGTTCAGTTTGCACAGGACTTGGTGTGGCTAGAGCCAATCGTGTGTCCAGATAGTTGTGTTGTCGGCGCGTTTCCGTAGCTCCCAACACTGCGTGATTTTCTTTTTCTGAAAGGCAGAAATTTTGTGCAGTATCAGCCCTGGCAGAGTAAGGTGGAAACAATAAGTAAATTGCATCTGACCCTAAAAGCTGCTTAACAACTCGGGGTATACTGCCACCCAACATAGGTCTACTGCTTTCTTAAAGGCCTTCACTGTTGTGGTATTTATGACCTCTTCCGGGAGCTTATTCCAATAGGGTACCACTCTATTTAAGAAGTACTTCGCCCTAATTTGGAGCCTCGAATGTTTCCTTTGTAATCTAAGGCTATGCCCCCTTGTGCCTCTCTCGGGGATCAGAGAAAAAAGGTCTTCTCGACTTATTCCTGACAGTCCTTTCATTACCTTGAAGGTTTCTATCAAATCCCCGCGAATGTGCCGTCTTTCCGTCGAGAATAGGTCTAGGGCACGGAGACGCTCTGTGTAGTTAAACCCCCTTTGCCCAGCCACCATTCTAGTGGCTAGCCCTTGCACTTTCTCCAGACAGTCGATATCTTTCTGGTAGTACGGTGCCCAGGCCTGCACGCAGTACTCTTGAAGTCTTGAATTAGTTCATGGGTGCGAGGCTTGAGCCCAAATGTATCCCGGTTCTTGTATGTATCTTCTCTTCTCCGGTGCCACCGAGCTGGAATGGCAAAACTCGACAACAAGGGGAAACAATTTTCGCAAAAGCGACATGAGAATACAAATAAATGTCTCACATGTACTACTTGAGTCCGATAATATGAATACGGATACATCAACATATAACTAGTTTTGTTGTTTTGAAATTTACATAGAAGAGTGATTTCCATATACATTCGTAACAGGAAGGAGAATAGGTCAATTCGTAACTGCGGGCACGTAGTTCAGTTCAGTTCAGTTCGGTTGCACAGGACAGGTAATGGCCACAGCCAATCGAGCTTCCAGAATTCCCTCGATGGTATGCACATCAGTCAAGCACCTACCAGTGCCAAGTGTATTTAGTCGAATCCCCACTAAAAATGAGAGGGAAACGGAAAACCTCATCGCATATCAACTGCGAGGGACATTATGCATCTTGAGTGTTCACTGAGACAGCAAGCAATGAGCGAAAAAGTCAAATAAAACATACTAGAGAAACACCACGGCGCTACCCGTCATCCATCTAGTTAATATCCTCAATACATACCACAAGGGACTATCTCGTACCACTTGCGATCTAGGGCATCTTTGAAGGACTGGACGGTCTGCATAACTGCCATTCCACCAGACAGGCCGTTCCAAATGTTCACTGCCGTGTTGCCGAAGAAGTGCAATCTAGTTGTCAACCTAGCTCGGAATTTGGTCAGCTTCTTCTCGTGTCCTCCTGTTCTGGAATCTAAAGGCACTTGGAATAGATTATCCGGTCTAAGACCAGAAAAGCCCTCCATTACCTTTAAAGTTTCCATAAGAGCCCCTCGACGTCTCCTCATTTCCAACGAGAAAAGGTTCAGATCACAGAGTATCTGCTCGTACGTCTTACCCCTCTGACCTTCAATCATTCGCGTGGCGAGAGGCTGAACTTTCTCTAAGCAGGCGCCGTCTTTTTTGTAGAGGGTGATCAAGCCTGCACACTACCTACTAAGTGAGGTCGTACTTTAGCCATGTAAATAGGTACGAATATTTCCGGCCGCCGGCAAGACAATGCTGATCGCAGTCTCCAGAGCTCACCACGATCATTTTGTACAGCAGCGATGCACTGGTCCGACCATTAAAAGTCTCTGCTCATGATGATCCCAAGGTCCTCAACCCTACTGACTGCTTCTATGGTGAACAGCTTTGACCGTGAGCGCCAATTAGGCTTTCTGTTGCCCTTGAAATCAAATGGATTTTTCCAGCGTTCATGAGTAAGTCCCATTTGTAGGACAGTCCAGAAAGGTACATATATCCCTGCCAAAGTCCACTCCACCCTCTTCAGGGAACAAATACTGAAAATCCTTCAAGTGTCCTACGTGATTTCTGCATTTGGCTATGTTTGACTTTACCTTGAAAGGCTTGTCCATACACCATACCTTTTCACCCTTGTTTATCCATGTGAGACATTTGAATTTGGCCTTAACCTGTTTGTGGCCGTCGAGCTTTAGACACAGGGCGTTGAACCTTTGGGTTTCACTGTGGAGTCTAATCGGCGGCATATTTGAGGTTTGTATATATATTTGTACCTTTTTGTGAACTTCAATTTAGTACCGTAGAAACTACGAATCAGTCTTGTTCTGGTTTTGAGATTCGTTTGAATTGGCTACACGCTGCTCGATTTGCGGGAATCGACTTACACCCTCAGATCCAACAGTGTTCGCATCATCCGCAAAAACAAAAGCTCGGTAATTGAAGAGTGGATGCCAGGTTATAATAAACAACAAGAATTGGACCGGGCCTAGGAAGGATCCCCGAGGTACACCGCCGGTGGCATTCACCAAACTAAAGCACCAGTCTCCTACTTTGAGGCAAAACTTCCTGTGGGAGAGGAAGTCCGCCAGCCACCTATAAACTGGCCCACCTAAACCTAACGTATCCATCTTGCATAGCAAAGGGCGACGACCAGCTGAGTCGAACTCCTTGCTAAATTCGAGGTAGCATACCTCAAATTGCTTGCCTTCGTCGAGTTCTCGGATAAATTCATCTGAGTATTACAGGTGATTGGTCAAACAAGATCTATTTTTCAGGAATCCATGCTAGGCCGGACATAGCATGGAGTGCTCCAGTAAGTGCTGGCAGATGTGGGCAGAGACGAAGTTATGGTTATACCGATGGTGAGTAACGCGTAGCCAATTCAAACGAGTCCCAAAATCAGAACAATATTGATTCGTAGTTTCTACGGTACTGGATTAACAAATTATACGCATATATAAACGTGTACGAACCTCAACTGTACGGCCAAAGGTCTAGCAACGAGGACCAGGGTTCAACAAAGGTCAATATCAGGTACCGCCGTCACGGCATTCCAAGTTTGATTCAAATTATGCCACCCCACGTGAGCGAAGCTTAAAAAAGTGTTGGGGTGCAGTGATTGATGTATGCTGTACTTGTTCGAGGATCGATGAGATAAATAGCATAGCACCAACGATACAAGTATATGACAACGGCTACAGAGGATTCCCACACTTGCACGTTACACCGCCCACCAAATCCCCCCATGAAACGGTCAACACCCAAGAAGTAAATTGAGGTACTGATTCGCCTTATCCTACCTAAGCCCTGAAGTCAGTGCATACGTAGGTCGCCATGGGCTCCATCTATCGCTGGCCAGTCACAGACACGCTTGCAGGTTTTCTTGAGGTTATGCTCTATACCTCGATATCTCAGCGCTTCTTCCGAGGGTAAAGCGACATTATCCGTATACGAAAAAGGACTTCGGTGTGATCGGGATGCGTAGACAGATTACTGAATGTGAAAGAAAAGGCTTCCCGAACAAGAGGAAAGTACGTGATAAAATGAAGACTGGGATTTCTCGATGAAGAATCGAGGTGGCTACAGGGTACTTGAACATCAGGGGTTCAACTTGTGGTGTTATCACATTAGAATGATGTTTGACTCACAAATTATATCCGCTCAAACACAAGTTGAATAATAGTACAAATAGGAGGCCGCGGAAAAAGAGATATTTCCACAAAAGGTCAAGAAGTGCTTGCTCAACAGTTTCCGCAACTTCACAAACAATGTCGTGTCGTGTGATAAACTAAGGTTTCGATGATTAACTCAATTGTAAATAGTGAACACCGTATGAAATTAGACACAAATATACTTCAAAGACTGTGTGAAGGGTGGGGTCCCACGGGAGAATGCATGAGGAAAAATAAATAAACCCAGCTTCATTTGGTATCAGCAGCATTGGTTTTAGCTTGGTCTGTAGCGTCCACTTCGCCCTCGCCATTGTCAACTTCAAGCAAACATATCCTACAGATATCTCGCAATAATTCTCCTTTGTTCATTCTCACTGTTACGACCGGTCGTGGAAAATCCCCCAAAAACCCTTGCGATTCAGTGTTTTTCTTAACGTTATTCACTTGCTTACACTACTGACTTGTCTTTACCAACTGGTTGTTTTTATGGACTAATCGTTGTTTGTTCGCGCCCAGAGCGCTACTTTGTCATATCCTTGTTCAGGACCTGCGTGACGCACGTGCTCCTTGCTCGTGCGCTGAAATTCGGTTTCTCGTTCGTTGAGTCCTTATGATCTCATTATTGGGGTTTGTATCTTTTTGGTGTCATTGTTCACTCAATAATCTAGCATCGTAGAATATCACGGATAATCGTCTTTTGATTTTGGGACCCGTTGCAAATTTGGCTACGCATTGCTCAAACGTGTGTCACACTCGCCAACACGAGGCCATTGACTTCGGTACAACACTCCCTGATCACTCCAATCAGCCAATCATCTTTATGAGAGCGGCTCTCCACTAGGACGACGACATCGCCACGTCTGAGCCATCTCTCTCTGGAGATCCACTTTTGCCGAATCTACAGGGTCGGTAAGTACTCCTTCGTCCAACGTTTCCAGAAAGCCTGTGCCAGGTGGTTCACTTGTTTCCATCCAACTACTAACGTTTCATGTAGGGTTTTGGTGTGATTGCTCCTACGTTTGACCGCAATAATAACAGGGCCTTTGGGAGCGAGACCCCGTTTGCCTCCCGGGTCTGGGACGGACGGCACCAGGGGTCCGTTGTTCGATATGCGTTCTACTTCTGTTAGTAAAGTAGTCAGCTTATCGTCATCCAGGTTTTGTTGTGGGGTCAGGGCCATGAGCATTTTCCCAGTTGATCGTATCAGCCTTTCCCAAACGCCACCGCCATGACTGGCATAAAGTGGGTTGAAGTGCCATTTTATCCCGTTTGCTACGGTCTTGTTTTGTATTTTGGCTTGGTCCAGGCGGTTCCACCATTTTTCTAACTCCTTATGAGCCCCAACGAAGTTCGAGCCGTTGTTTGAGTATACGTTCTTGGGGACTCCCAGCCTCGCGATGAACCTTTGAAAGACCATTAGAAATGAATCGGTGGTCATATTACGCACTACTTCAAGATGGGCTGATCTGGGTTGTAAACATATTATCAGGCAGCGATGCCCCTTTTGCGTGCTCCTCTGCTGTCGTACAAATAGGGGGCCAAAGTAAGCGACGCCAATTTCCACGAACGGGCACCTTCTCGGCTGAACTCTCACCGCTGGAATGGAGCCAGCATTTGCTGGCCTACTACCGCACTCTGGCGAGGACTATTGATGCAGTTGCTTAGGACTCGCTTCACTGTCGCTGGTCCTTTGTCACCAAAACCCGTCGACGTGTATTGTTCAATAGGCGGTTCTAACCTGCGCGCCCATCTCCTCGATGTACATGGTCTATCAGACATCTCGTTATGTGGTAGTCATCAAGACCTTTATGGGGTATTCAGTTTCGCACTCTGGGTTTGACTTCGTCAGCCGCCCTCAAACTCTCAGTAGTCCGTTGGCTCGCAAGAGGTTTAGTCTTCGGATACTGCTTTACGACAGCCTGCTTCCTTTGGTGTTATCATCTGTCCTGGGTAGCTGGCGGTTCTCGAACGGGAAGGCGTCCAGTTGTACTGGGCGTGACACACGTTTGAGCAATGCGTAGCCAAATTTGCAACGGGTCCCAAAATCAAAAGACGATTATCCGTGATATTCTACGATGCTAGATTATTGAGTGAACAATGACACCAAAAAGATACAAACCCTAATAATGAGATCATAAGGACTCAACGAACGAGAAACCGAATTTCAGCGCACGAGCAAGGAGCACGTGCGTCACGCAGGTCCTGAACAAGGATATGACAAAGTAGCGCTCTGGGCGCGAACAAACAACGATTAGTCCATAAAAACAACCAGTTGGTAAAGACAAGTCAGTAGTGTAAGCAAGTGAATAACGTTAAGAAAAACACTGAATCGCAAGGGTTTTAGGAGGATTTTCCATGACCGGCCGTTACACCGCCCACCAACATCCTCCCGAATCCTTAGCAGAGCCAAAGGTCCGGTATAAAGATACTGATTCTTCATACCTACCTAGGTCCTGCTGTCAGTGTGCGCGCCTGATGCTTGTCGTCAACGTTCTACTCATGGTCGCACCTAATCCGTTGGCCGCATGGACGCGAGGCTATTCTACATATTCCACGAGAACAACTGACCGATTGCGGGCTTGGAGGGGAAACATAGATGCTGTCCTTGGAGAGGCCGTCCTTCCTTGGTCGTATGTGCTTGTGTGAGTGTGTGTGTATGATGTAATCGCCGCTATTTCCACAAATGCAAAAGACATTTCAGTAACGTCAACAAAGGCAAATTGCTAACACCACCACAGGTTTGATAGGGGTTGCGGGGTGTAGAGTGCATCGGGTATGTGTGCATGTGTCTGGATGGATAATGAATCACTAGTATCACCACACATCAATAGAGGGCTTTCTGCAACGTCAACGAAAGATTATGAGCACTGTAACGTGTTTGGTGGAGACCATGTGGTATAACGAGTACAATGTAGGTGAGCGTGTGTCGGGATTGCTTCCAATTATGGTGTTTCTTTACCCACCTCGATGACTAGTGCGAAAAAGTCTACTGGGCCTCAGAGTTATCAGCTTCTCCGCCTTCGCTCTCGAGTAGGTTAATACTGCGTATGTCACGAATGAGAACTCCGTTAGCTGTCTTCAACTTCACCGTTGTTATCATTCCGTCAGTGCTTTTGATGGTTTCCGTAACTACTCCCAAAGACCAAGCGCTGAAATGTGCGCTTTCGTCGGCGATCATAACCACATCCCCAACTTTCACTGGCCTTGTTTTGGCCAGCCACTTCTGTCGAGTCTGCAAAGCCGGTAGGTACTCCCGCAGCCATTGCCTCCAGAAGACCTTGGCCAAATAGTTCGCTTGCTTTCGTCCGTGGAGGTAGCTCCCGCGAAGGTTTACCGGCCCCTGGAAGCCTTCGTTCGATCTTAACGTCAATGAGTCGTTCGTTGTGAGCGCCAGGTTGGTGGGGTCGCCGTTCATTACTGGAACCAGGGGGCGGTTGTTCGGGATTCTCTCTACCTCAGTCATGACGGTGTTCGGCGTCTCGTCGTCGGGCGGCTGCTGCTCCATGATTGACAGCAATATCCGTCTGGCGGACCGGATCATGCGTTCCCATACGCCGCCTCGGTGGCTGGCCTGTGAGGGGTTGAAATGCCATCGTATGCCGTAGACCACAGTTTGATCCTGCAGCTCATCCCTGTTTATGTTCTTGTGCCAACACTGCGATTCCCGATAGGCGCTCACAAAGTCCGATCCATTATCTGAGTATATATCGGGCGGTGCGCCTCTTCGGTTGATAAATCTGCAAGGACAGTAGGAAAGAATCGGTCGTCATCGAATGTGTGACTTCTAGGTGTACCGCACGTGACTTAATGCACGTCATGATACACACATATCGCTTTTTTAATCTTTTCCCGCACTTGGTCCACGAGGGCCCGAAATAGTCCAACCCGGTGTCACTGAACGGCCACCAGACCGCAGTCACCCTGCATTCTGGTAGTGGGGCCATGTGTTGTTTGCCCGCCGTGGCATTGCGTCTCCTACATTGCACACACCGTCGGATTACGCGTTTTACAGTCTCTCGTCCTCTCAACAACCAAAGGCGCTTTCGGGTGACTCTCGCCACGTGACTTTCCCCGGCATGTCCCTCCAAGACGTGGACGTGTTGGATAATTAGCTCTACTAAAGGTTGTCTCGCAGGCAGCAGTATGGGATACTTTGTGTCGAAGCTCAGGTGGGAACTGGTCAGCCTACCATCCACCCGCAGCAGTCCATCGATGAGTTTGGGGTTTGAACGCTTCAGTTCGCCTCTTGGAGATGGCACGTCTTTATCGATCAGTCCCATTTCTTCCGCTCTCTCGAGCTCCCGGGCGAAAGCCCCGCGTTGTATCACTCTGAAAATACCTTATTCTGCAGCTTGTAGCTCATCCGGACTTATCGGGCCGACCCGTATCCGGCCTGACGGGTGTAGCCCTTTCATGGCTAGTAAATTTCTCTTGAACCTGGTTACCCAAACTAAAGCACGAACTGTCTTCATCCAGGAAGAAAACATGACCAATCCCGATAGAATGGATGACGCTTCGACGACGTTGGTTGCTATCACTACGCCTTTGATCTCCAGTTCCACTTCCGTAAGGGGTTTTAATTCGAACACGGGCCAGTCCTGTTTGGGCAATTGCAGGAAGTTTGGCCCTCTCGTCCACGTGTCCAGTTGCCTGAAGTTGTTCGCACCTCGGGAGCACAGGTCGGCCGGATTATCGCCAGACTTGACATGACTCCACTGGTGCGTGGCTGATTCATCGTGGATAATCGTGAGCCGGTTAGCGACGAAAGTACTAAACCGGCCACGGAGGTTGTTAATGTAGTAAAGTACTATCGTTGAATCCGTCCAGAAGCTCACCGTCCGAATGTAGGGATCGAAACATCTCTTCACAGCTTGCACCACCCCGACTGCCAACAAGGCTGCGCTAAGTTCAAGGCGTGGGATAGAGACCGACTTCAGTGGGGCAACGCGGGCTTTAGCGAACAGGATCCTCTCAGTATACTGTCCATCTCCTGTGCACCATCGTCCGTAAACCACAGCTCCTTAACTGGCTTCGGATGCACCGGAAAAAACATGTGGTTCTCCAGTCCGCTTCGTATGGCCAGAGGTCAAACATCGTGCAATCCTTATGTCCCCTAATTTCTTCAAGGAGTTCAAAACTTCTTCCCAGTCCAACCGGTCCTCTTGGTCCAGTGACTGGTCCCAATCAACTTTCTTACGGCACAGCCGCTAAAGCAAAATCTTTCCGGGCAGCAGCCATGGTGAGACGAAGCCGAGCTGGTCGAACAAACTAGAGACAGCAGATAGTATGCCTCGATGGGTTACGGGCAACTCCGGAACGTTTAGCTCGAAAACGAAGTCGTCCGTTTCCGCGTCCCATTGTATTTCTAAAGTGCGGTCGATAGGAAGTGGATAGACGTCCAAATCTCTTACCCTTCCAAGTTTTTCGTGATACGGAATGACCTTTAGTACTTCAGAAGCTTTCGACTCCCATTTTGTTAGATGGAAGCTGCCCTCTTCCAGCAATCTCGTTAGGCCCCTGAACTGCGCTAGAGCTGATTCCACATCATCGAATGACCCGAGATAGTCATGGACGTAGAAGTTCCTTCTTACGCTATCTACCACCGTCCGATGGACTAGATCTTCATGTTTGTTCGCTGATTCTCGGAGGGCGTAGTTCGCACAGAATGGTGACGATATGGCTCCGAAGGGGTGGACGGTCATCCTATAAGTCACCACTGCTTTGTCCCGGTCGCTCCCTTCCCACCACAGGAAACGCAAAGCATCTCGTTCTCCTACCGGAATTTTCACTTGACGAAACATTTCTTTAATGTCGGCAGACAAGGCCACTTTACCCACTCTGAAACGGCACAAAACTTCGATTGGTGGTGTGGTCCAGTCAGGCCCTTGTAGTAAGCGATCGTTTAACGACTTGCCCTGGAACTTGGCCGCACAGTCGAAAACCACCCGCAGTTTTTTGGGTTTCTTGGGTTTGATAACCTGGTGGTGAGGCAGATACCAGATACCCCTTTTGCCGCCGGTGTTGGCAGGCACCATTTCAACGTAACCGACGGCCTCGTTTCGCTTCATCAAATCCGCGTATCGTTCCCACAGATTCTGGTCTCGAATGAAGCGTTCTTTCAGGCGAAGTAATCGTTGGAGAACATAATTTCTGTTGTCAGTCCACGGGTTGACCGGTGTGCGCCATGGGAGGGGAACCTCGAACTGTATTTTGAGGCCTCTAGTGCCTTGCCGCACCATTTGTGGAGCGAAGTGATCCTCTTGGGACAACAATGGTATTTCGTTTCCGATGCCATTAAACTCCTTTTCGTACAGCCGCTGCAGATGATACTCTATGTGGTCCGTTTTGGCGGATAAGTAATTCACGGAACCACGTACCACCACTGGACCCTATAACATCCATCACAGAGCCGTGCGTATGGCATAAGGTGCCTGGCGGTCGCCCTTTCTCTGGTCAAGCACCCAATGCGCCTCTGGCACGTCGCAGCCGATGAGGAGATCCAGTTCATCATCTTCCCAGTCTACAACGGTTACATCCTGCAGGTGGGGCCACCTAGTCAAGATAGCGTTGACCGACCTTGGTGCTCGCATGGGGAGATCCGCTAACGTGAATGCCTCCGTTGGTTCAATTTCCTCTTTAGTGTTTATAGAGATGAGTTGTAGCTTCAACATACCGGCAGTCATTAGCTGTGTGCCACCTACTGTGTTCACTGCCAACGACGTCGCACCTTTAGCAAGTCGGTGTTTGTCGGCAAACCGCTCTTTCACTAGAGCAGTGTCGAATCCACTATCGACGAAAGCCAACGCTTTGACCACCCCCGTTGTGGTCACTACTCCCACGGCCACTACGCCTAAACTTACCGGTTTACTGGCAGATCGTGACATTGAACAAATCACGCTGGGTTTGGTACTCGCCTCGGCAAAGTTACTCTCGCCTGGTGCAGCAATCGATGATGTCTGCCCGTGCAGCCCTCGTAACCACATCGGTCCCTTGTCCTACAGGCTGCCGCTCGGTGAGTGGTGTTCAGACAAATAAAATACGCTCCTGCTCTCCTCGCAATTCCCTACCGTTCGTTTATTGTGGAGTTTACGAACTTGGAGCATTCTGGTAGTCCATGGCTAATACCACAGGATCTGCAATTTGGTTGCGCCGTGGCATCGCGTGAAATGGCGTGTGTATTGGTCCACGGTTGATATTTTGTATGTTCCCGTGCAGGGGTTTGAGCCTGGCTAGTACTGGGCTTGTTTGCCCGATGGCTGCCCCGGATAAGTCGGCCGAACCCACTGTCGGCTATCTTGGTTTGCCTGTCCAAGTATTTCGTCAGGTCTTCGAAGTTAGCTTCCCTGTCGCTTCGGCTTATCCGTTCTGCTTCTTCCGCCCACCGACCCTGTAGTTCGGGAGAGAGGTGACGGACTTTGTTTTCCAAGGTGTGCATGGCACCTAGGTCAGCCCTGTAACCTAAATGGCCGAGGGCCATTGAGCAGTTTGCATCTTAATCACCAGGTCGGCCATTGAGTAGACGTCGCCCTTGGTTCTCTTTGCCTCTACCATCACGCCCTCTATTAGGTTACGGGCTACTTTGAAAGGTTGGCCAAACAAGTCCCTTAGAATCTTCCTTGCCCTTGTGTAGCCTTGTTCTGGGTCGAGCATGGTGCACCCGTCGATAGCTTCTCTTGCTCGGCCTCGGCAGTAGTGAGTAAGGTAGAGAAGCCTTTGCCCAGGGTCGGTTACCTTATTTTCAACGAACGTCTTGAACTGCTTGACAAACTTGCACTATTGCTCAGCTCACCCTTCGAAAACCGTTAGTTCCACTCTAGGCAAATCGATCGATGGTGTTTTGTAGTCGGCGACCGGTGTGGGGCTCCCTATCTTATCGCACCCTGATCCAGCTGAGGTGTCGTATTCACTGGTCTCATGCTCACTCTCTCTCTGTATACACTTCTTTTCTGCCTCCTGGGCCTGTTGTCTAGCCAATAACAACTGTTGTCCTAGGTCTAGTATTCTCAGCCTATATAAATCAAAATCCTTACAGTCCATATTGCCCTCATTGACACATGAACTAGCACTGACAGGACTAGGCGATCTAACATTACCTAAAAAATCAAATGTACCCTAAACATCCCCAGTGACTTGCCGCGTTACTTCCTGTCCAGAGTTCAATGGTTTCGATCCTTTTCTTGGCAATTTGCGTGTTCTTCCTCGTTACAAATTGATCTATTGAGTATTGTAAGAAATGTTTGAGCAATGCGTAGCCAAATTTGCAACGGGTCCCAAAATCAAAAGACGATTATCCGTGATATTCTACGATGCTAGATTATTGAGTGAACAATGACACCAAAAAGATACAAACCCTAATAATGAGATCATAAGGACTCAACGAACGAGAAACCGAACTGCAGCGCGCGAGCAAGGAGCACGTGCGTCACGCAGGTCCTGAACAAGGATATGACAAAGTAGCGCCCTGGGCGCGAACAAACAACGATTAGTCCATAAAAACAACCAGTTGGTAAAGACAAGTCAGTAGTGTAAGCAAGTGAATAACGTTAAGAAAAACACTAAATCGCAAGGGTTTTAGGAGGATTTTCCACGACCGGTCCTTACATTAGGTGTAGAACATCGAGTTTGGCTTGGTTCAGCTCGCCCTGTAGTATCGTTACCAAATTCAACGTGTTTTGTGGTCGGGTGTCTTCCAAAACTAATAAAAATACTTTGTACCGCGTCCACCAGACCACTGCCCGCAATATTTCTATCCAGTCCGGGAAAGGGCACCGTTTCCCTATTAGGCTTACTCCTCCCGTGGAGCTTGTAGACAGTATCAGTCTTTTGGTCCCGATGTCGCCATTATTAGGCTTGGGTATCAGTAGCTTCGGCCACATCTCTTTAGAAGCAGTTGGAAAGTCCGGTCCCATTGTCCACACCCGCAGATTTTCCAGTGATTTTAGGCCCCTTGAACAGGAGTCGGCCGGGTTACTGGCGGATTGTAAGTAGTGCCATTATTCGGTTTTAGTCGACTCGTGGGCTGTAGTGAGTCGGTTGGCCACGAAGGTGGTAAAGCGGGAGGTAATGTTATTTATGTAGTGTAGTACCGTGGCTGAGTTCGTCCAAATGTTTGGTTCACAATTTATCCGATCGAGGCATCTTTTAATCAGCGTCGCGGCTTTCACGGCCAGTACTGCTGCAGTCAGTTCCAGGCTCGGAATGGACACCGTCTTCAGTGGAGCCACCCTCACCTTTGCGAATAATACCTGACTGTGCCGCTCACCATTTTCATCTACCCAGCAGCCGTAAGCCACCATCTGATACATCAGAAAATAAGTGAAGTTGGGCACCCTTTGCACACTTGGTTCCTGTCAAGCATCTTTGTATCTTGATCTCAACAAGTTGATCTGGGCTGTGCAACCAGTGGCGTCATCGCTTATCGTCGTCATCCTGGAGAGGTTCGTCCCAACCCGCCCCTCTCTGGCACAGCGATTGCAGCAAGCACTTTCCCGGTAATAACCACCGCGAAACGAAACCTAGGGGATCACAGAGGCTTTAGACTGATGATAGTATTCCTCTCCATGTGTCTGGTCGTTCGGGTAGGTCCAGAGTGAATATGATTTCGTCACCTTTGGGTTTCCATTGAAGTCCAAGCGTGCGCGCTGATTGTGGAGGGATCCCAAGAGTTCTCTCGCGAACTCCACTTTCTCCGACTTCGGGATAACATTGGGCACCTCTTGGTTGTTCGAAGTCTATTTAGTGAGGTTGAATCCTCCGACACTTAGTTCGGTCATATACAGAATAGCAGTATATGGGTCGTCAAAGGAACACAGAAAACCGTCCACGTAGAAGTGGTCCACTGTTCTTCCTAACAGATTGCTGGTGCCGTCGAAACTCTCGAGGGTTTCCCGGAGGGCAAAATTAGCACAAAAAGGGGATGATACCGTCCTGAAGGAATGCACGGCCAGCCTGTACTCGTCTGGTGCACGATTTACGTCGCTTCCAGGCCACCAGAGAAGACGAAAGGCGACCCCACCTTCAACGGGCATCTTAACCTGTAGAAACATTCCACGCATGTTCGCAGGGAAGGCCATATTTCCCAGCCGGAAAAGACATAAAACCTCGACTAGTGGTGTTGTACAGCCTGGGCCCTGTAGTATATGGTCGTTGAGTGACACATCCCGACACTTCGTGGCACAGTCGAAAACCACTCTGACCTTCCCCGGTGTCTTTGGGTTCGTGACCTGGTGGTAGGTTAGCTACCATTTCAAATTTGCCCTGATTGTTACTGTATCCATTCTTTCTATGTAACAAAAGTCTATGTTATGTTGCACGGCTCACGTGTATTCTATCC
The DNA here is from genome assembly GCA_948099385.1 of Fasciola hepatica. Lineage (NCBI taxonomy): Eukaryota > Metazoa > Platyhelminthes > Trematoda > Plagiorchiida > Fasciolidae > Fasciola > Fasciola hepatica. The sequence continues at coordinate 4,722,578 of CANUEZ040000027.1, read as the reverse complement.
TTAATTGTGGTTCCCGAATTAGCCTGGTTTTGAGGAAGCATAATCTTTTCAGAGCCATTTCTCGGCTGTTTGGCATAGGTTTCCTGTTGGGTCTCCACGGGACAGGAACCTCGAAACGATCTAATACATACTTGGCGTTCTCGGCTACCATCTTCAAAGCCGACCTATCTTATCATGATGGGGCATCTCTATCATTGGTCAAGTCGGCAAATTTGGATTTGTTCAGCTATTAAAATGCTTGTTCAATTTTCGCCATTTCTGCCGAAGTGCAGTTGATTTGGATTTGTTTGCCGCATCTTCCATCCGTACAACCATACAAAGTCCAGCCGAATGTAGTGCGTACTGCATAGGGTGCTTTGCGGCTTCCTATTTTTTGATCCAGGAACCAATGCACTTCCGGTACGTCCCAACCGATCAGCAGATCAATTTCGTTATTCTGCCACTCCTCGATCGTAACCCCGTCGAGATGCGGCCACTGAGTCAGAATCGATTGCACTGACTGAGGTGCACCCATCGGTAGATCTTTTACGGTGAATGCTTCTAGAGTTTCCTCTCCATCATTGTCGACCAAGGAAACGAGTCACAGGTGCAGTTTGGTCGACTGGGTGATCTGAATGCCACTCACTGTGCTCACTGCTAATGAAGATTGATTCCCCCTGATCCCATATCTCTGCAAAATCCTTCCTTACTAGAGTGGTATCCGAGCCACTACCTACGAAGGCCAACGCTCTTATAACTCCAAATGCGGTTTGTACCCCAGCTGCTATTACTCCCAGGCGAATGAGCTTGATAGTGGAGCTAGTCACTGAGCGACCACCCTTGGCTTCGGGGTTACTTTGGCATTCAATTTATGGGATTTGTATAGTAGGTAATGGCGCTTCTTTTGGCATCCATCCTGGCTAAAACTGGGTTTCGTTCAGCACAAAACTGCTGAATGTGAATCATTGAGACAGACAAAGCACGTGCCCAGTCTCTTAGCCATTCCCTATCTTTCGTGGACGTCTACGTTGCGCAAGCGGGGGAGTTCCACTAGGCGATTAGGCGCCACACAAACCTTACACCCCGACAAATTTTTACCTTTGCGAGATAATGCTTGTGTGTTTGTCCACGGCTGGTTCCTACTTGGTTTCCTGGTCCAGCTTTGCGTCGTCGTAAACCTAGGTAACTTGCTCGTGGACTGGAGTTCGCCGCCAAACTTGGGAGAGCAACTATGTGGTTATCAGGTTTCTGCCCCAAGGGGCACCCCCGTGGTGTCGAATAAGATGCGAAGGAACTTCAGGAGTTTGGATGTCATCGCGATCTGCGGAGCGGCAAGTGGGGTTGAATGTGGAGCTCTCTTTCACACAACTGAAGAGAGGAGGACATTTAGTACCCCGATACCAGGTCCCAACTAGGTCCCGAGGATAGCCCATGGACTGAACAACAAGCCAAAAGAACCGAAGCGCGTCAAGAAACGGTAAACGTCGGTGGAATAGGTGAAGGACTTTTGTACTGAAACAATGTCTTTCCCGTTTGCTTTTAGGATCCACGCCGGACGCGATGCTAGTTAAGGGAGCCGCAGGTTCAACCGTCCGCAATTAGAGCGGTCAAAAACGTTTTTCGATTGGCGGAAACCAATTGTATTTGCTGTTAGCTGACGGAAAACGCACATCCCTGTGACATCGAACTAAATACAAACTGCTTAGGGCCAGGTGTCAACTGGTTATGCTTTTTAGGAGTAACTTTTGGTTATCAGTCTACACATTCAAGCTCAGACACCTTCAGATCGCCACAAACGGTCATCAGGTTGGCCTACGAGTTTGCCCTCGTTAAGAAGCTTCAGAAGGCTGAGAAAACTGCCGCGATGGACGAGCCTGTATGGCAAGGCGCAACTAGCGAAGCTCAAAGCTTGGCTTCGTTATGGGTCGGCAGGTGGATATCATAGTTTGCTGCAAAATGTGGGAGCCCGTGAGATTGCCATTGGGAGTGTGGAGAGAAAGTCAGGCAAGATATGAAGCAGCCACAGCGCGCAGTATAAAGGCATGTCCTGAGGATTATTATAACATAATCCAGTCGAGGGCTACAGCGATAGTCGCCGTAGGATGCGTAGTCAACGAAAACGGAGTGTAATCAACGAAAGACTGCGAGAAAGCTCATGCTACGAAGAGCTTCTTCAAATTTGTGCATGGGCAAGACGCCGAGAGACAGCACGAGAACACCGTAACCCAGCTGATGATCACCATGGACGGGGTCGTCATTATTGCTGGTGATTTTAACTGGCGCTGAGCAGTGTGGGCGGCCATGAACCTGGGGCCGGATGGTGCCCCTCCCGTCATTCTAAAGCTCCACCCAGTGTAGTGGCTCAGCCGCCAACACGGCCGTTCGACTTACTCCTGGACACCGGGGAGCTACCGGCCGACTGGAGATTGCCGCAAGTTGTTCCCATTCACAAATGAGGCAAAAAAGAAGTGGCCCCTAACTACCGTCCAGTAGGCTTATTACCAACCGCCCCTAAAGTACCAGAGGGACGTGTCAGAGAGCAACTAACAAAACATCTACGGGCTCACCAGATAATTGCCAACCAGCAATACGGGTTTGTTGCCAATAGATCCTGCCCCGCTAACCTGCTGTCATTTTCCAATGGGGTAACCCGCAGGTCAGACCAAGGGGAACTAGTGGAGGCACGCTACTTGGACTTTATAAAGCTTTCGATTCCTTAAACCACGGTTTCTTGCCGAGCAAACTGAAGGCATTTGGAGTGGCCCCACACAGGGGAGGTGGATCGAGGGTTATCGAGGTAACAGAGCTTCCTTTGTACAGGTCGAGGACACCGGGTCTACTCTGGACCAGACATGCAGTGGTGTGCAGCAAGGTCTCCTGCTGGGACCAGTCTTGTTCCTAGCATACGTGAATGCTCTGGTAACCACACTAGACTGTCTGAGGTTCCCATTCGCAGATGACATCAAAATAGTAGGTAAGCCAGCCTCAAGTCAACTGCAGACCGACTTAAGCAGGATCGGTGCGTGGGCTGAAAAGTGGGAGTAGCTACTAAAAGCATCCAAATACAAACACTTGCCGGCGGGCAGGGCGAGCAACGAAGACAGGTACGTAGGGCTGTCCATCCCAGCAGGGACTGAGTCCGCTGCCGTGGTAAGAGATATAGGTGTGCTTGTGCGCGAGAGCTACAAACCCGCCGAGCAGTGCACGTCGGCAGCGGTCAGGGCAAACAGGGTGCTTCTCAACATAACAAGAACTTTAGAGTCTAGAGAGGCTGGAGAAACTCTTCCTATATACAAGGTGATTGTAAGGCATCAACTGGAGTCTTTTGCTCAAGCATGGGCACCAAGCTTAGTAAGGGACAAAACGGTGTTGGAAGACCATCAAATGAGGTTTACCCAAATGATATACGGGAAGCAAAGGAAGTAGTACCAGAAAAGGCTAAATGCCTCAGGTCTATTCCTACTTGGTTGTCGTGGGCTAAGGGGAAATCTGACAGAGTGCTACGAGTTATATAAGGAAGCCACTACGGCCGACAGACCACTTCTGATTGGTTGTCACAACCTTGCACTCAGGGGACACGAGCATCAGGAGGACAAACAAGGGGCAAATGAAAGCGTAAGGGCATGTTTTTTTCCATCACACCATAAATAAGTGAACCCAATTGCCCCTACATGTAGTGATAGCAAACTTGGTAGTTGTTTTAAGCACAAACTTGATGCTTGCTGGACAGAGGTGTCCTAGCCCATTACTAACCATCCTAAAGGGCTTTCTTCTTGTTCTTGTTTCTGTCCTTTTCTCCCCTCAACACCAGCTGCCTTATACTGCATCTCATCACTCTAGTGTTTCCCTACTATCACAACCTCCCCATCACTGGTGCACCCTAAACTCCTCGGGACACTCATCTTTTTAAGCTGCCAAGGCCAATAAGTCCCCAGGATTTGTATGTAGACCCCTTATCCTGCGCGATATAAAACTCCCTTCATATATGTCTCAAGTCCGACCCTGCCTACAGTATTGCCCGACCACCTTCACTAATACTCTCTCCAAACCCACAGGATAACTTTAGAGAATGCACAACGCTCATTCACAAAACGGCTGCTTGGTTATTCAACCACACCTAGCCACAGAGAGAGCTGTATCGCCCTCCACACTGAACTCCTTTGGCTATGCAGTATGAGATCTAGCTTCTGCTTCGTCCATAGGCTTATTAATCGCTTGGGGTTTTCCTCCACTGACACACCATGTGTCCAATCGACAACTCTCTACTCACTCCATCACAGAGATTCGCATCTTGTTATTCCGAGTTCTAGGCCATCCAAGATATATAATTCCTTTCCGCTAAGATACTTCAGACCTTGGAGTAAACTCCCTATTGTAATTCGTCGACGTGTGTCCCTCATTCACTTTAAAACATCAATAGCACTTCACCTCACCACCGATAAAGCTCTGATGTTAGGTTCCCCTAACGTGTCTGCTGCTGGAGCGTTTGAAGTAGGACCTGACTTCTAGCTAATCTTTAAAACCCCATCCAGTGTGCCTCCCGCTCCGAGAGGTCTCCCATACTCTGACAAGTCTCTAGCCCCACAATGCCCTCCTTATACAGGATCTCTCCATAACCCCATCAGCGACTACCAGTCGATGTCAGTCTCTAATCACTGTCCTTGCCGTTCCGCTCATAACTCTCCCTCGTCCCAGCACTCTGCTCCATGGCACCCTTGATGAGCTTTCGCATATCTATTCGCACTTCGATTTGCTCATTCCTGATGTTTGTCTCATCAATAATTCACGCTAAGGCTCAGGGTAGTCTGACACTGGATCCTTGCAAACTTCCTTTCAGTTTTGTCACTCAATCCTAAGGCCTAGCTTTTATCGTTATATCGGCCTAGTTCTCTTCTTGCGCATTCTAACTTCCCCCCAGGTTTTTCCATGACTTTTTTGATAAATTTCGCTCTTAATCCACAGCTGACACAAATGTCAGACTGCAAAGCCTTTCCACTTCTATTTCTGAACTTACCAACCAGGGACTGTTTGCCTATCCTGTCTCATGAGCACCAACTTCACATATTTTCCTCCCAGGGTATAAAAAATTAGACGGCTAACCAGGTTTGTCATTCGCACCTCTCTCGATTCCTTCCCCACTGGCTTCTATCTCAGGATCTCTCACAATCCAGCTACCAGGCCATTGACTACCCTACAGGATGCACTGCTACAACTCATCCTAATCCCAACGGTGTGTGAAGCGGTCAGATCCACAACTCTGGCAGGTGCACATTGGGCTTTCGGGAAGTCTAGAACGATGTACAAGCGCACCAGGTTGGTGGATCGCACCCCCTGCCTAAAAGACGGTTTTCAGTTTAGGTGTTCAGCTCACGGCCAGCCCCGCCCACCAGCTTCGTTTGAGGAGTACAGCACTCCACCCCTACGCTCATACTGCTTCGACTAACATGTAATTCTCTCTGCCTTCTTCGAAGACTGTTTCTCCATCGAGCCCGTTCTCAGCTTTGAGGTTGCAACTTAACTTCTCACGCCCGGCCAAACGTATCACTCCGGTTATGTGCTAAATAGTCTGTAACGTTCTTTCCCACAAATAAACCATCTCCTCTCCTTGGCACACTATGATTGCATAGATAAATAATCATCGACTGTGGCAAGCACCACACTGCGTACAATCCCTGCATCTCAAGCGTGATCACTGTCTTCTTTTCCGTAAACCTGCTCACCTACCATGTCAGAACGCGCCGCTACTATTCATTCACTGGGGCATTGACTGTCACCGCTCATTTTCTCACAAAAAAGACAAACGGTGATCATTTCAGAAACATATTTCGTAGTTCCCTAGAGTTCAGAAATGTGATTAGCGATTGCTTGCTCCTTCCGTCAGTCCAAAAAGTGGTTTTCATAGTGCCCATGGATCGCTTTATCCTGTTCCGTCTGCTTCCCTTGACCTCTTCACGTTTGTACATCTCAGATATATTTATCATGTAGTTTTGCCTACATCACACCTCATGGCATCTGGAAAAGTGACCATCAAGTAGTCGGGAACTTACCGATCACCTGCAATAACTTCACCACCGAGTGCTATTCATCCATGCAAGCACTCTTCAGCGCATCCAAGATCGGTCCATCCTATGATCACCACCTTCATGCTGGTACATCATTATCCACCCGTTATACAACACAAACTGCTGAACGCTCACTTTTCCTCCTTTTAACACTTTGACAGTCCCTCCCTCCCATTGGATGTGCCATTAGTTTGATTCGTTTGACTCCTTTCATTTTATTTTACAAATATACATTGTCGTAAGTAGCCAGCATCCATACTATGCCCCATCTCCGAGGCTTGATTTATTTCATCCAGTAGCCGCCGTTACAACTCCGCCTTCTCAGTTACTTTTCATTCGGCTTCAGTCACATGTCATTATGACACGGCACACCTATTGCAATGTTCATTACAATATGTGTACTTACCATTCATTCATTCCATTATCTCCTCGGAGAATTATACATCTTTGTAATCGCTGATCCTTTCCGCACCTCACATTGCTTCGCTTTTTATTTTCACATCGTTATTCCTCGACCAACACTGCGTACGCAGAAGTTTGCTTCCCACCACCTATAATTCACTGGCCTTCCCATCAACTTTACCTTTGTTTTCCCTCTATTGCTCAAGGGTTGTTGTTAGTTTTCTATGCAACTGATTACACCAGTACTGAACCCTCATTTTCTAAGGCCATATCTACGGACATTTTTATTTTTAACCCAAACCTAATGTCCCGATCCCACTTTAATTGTCGAACCCACTGGTTCCATAGCTCTGTTCTCCATCATCTTATGCTGCTTTATTCAGAAGGCTCCTCAGACACTCATGCACTCTCCACTCTATTATCGCCTCTAAGCACTGTCCGCCCACGCAATCGCACTTTACATTGATTCATAACCATTACTGTAACTTGTTGTTGCTTCGTGACATATTCACATTCTCGTGAGTATTCCGCTCAATAACTTCGCGCTCTACTCTCGCTATTTCTCCCATCATCGCTCTCTCTCATTCTGATCCGTTGTACACTGTTCTTATGAAGGCCTCCGTTGGCTCCTCGCCATCAGGATTTTACCACCATATGGCGAACTGAATCATTGCAATTAGTCTCTGTGTATCCACTCTTGCACTTCCTCCAGTCTTCTGTATATACGGTTCTCTACACTGTGGCGTGCAAATGGCTCGTCGGACCTCCTGTGACAAACTCTTCCTTTTGAAAACCTTGGAGAAAACCTCTCTTTTTCGCCCCAATTCCCAGAAGTTCTGTTCACCTCCGGTATCATTTGTGTAGATACTCCCCCTTGTCAACCAGTTTTACCAGCCATAAGCCTAAATGACCAGCTGACCTTGACCTTCAAATATGCCGTGCATTATCCTCCCTTTGGTCCACGTAAACAATCCCCCCAAACCTCTGTTTACCTATGTTCTACTATTTTGAAAACTCCTGTTCTGAGACCGCTTGGACTATCTGATATTGCACTGCAACATGCTTCTGGCCCGTCCAAAATACATTGGCAATAATATTAATATTGTTATTATTATGACTGCCCGACTAAAGGAAGTTAAGCTGACCTCGACACCCTAGAGTATCAAGGAGTCCCGTCAGCTTTTGATCGACCAGTTACGTACCTTGATGGGCGGCTGATGAGATCAATCTATACACAACAGGACCGCTGAAAATGACCTCTCTGACCTCAGAGCGGGTGGGTTATTTGAAGCACTATGGTACCTGACTGACAACCAATTCAAGTGACTATCAGGAAAGTTACTTCGAGTATGGAAGCAGAACTACTTGTACCTGGTGGGAAATCAGGTGCCGGAACTGGATAAACATCTAAGGGGCAGCCATTGTTCGGGCAGCAGAACTAACTGCAGACGCCCACGCGTAAACAACACACACCCAGGCTCTGGTCTTGCTGTGACCTTATAAATGAGTCTGGTATTCTGAAGTCAGAGAAAAGCAACTACTTTGATCGAACTCCAGGGGGAAGGATGAGCTGAAGAACTTCGATTTAAGGAAATATCATCGGGTGAATCAAAATATAGCTCTGTGGTTCCAAATAGAAACGGTTTGGGCTCAGCCTCTGAGATGATCTAAGGACTGCCAGACTGGATACGGCCCCGGAGGGGATATTGGTAGGTTTTCTGATCATGTGTCTTACCCCCAAGCCCTTTAGCTAGAAACCCTGAATGGAGACAAAGACAAGTCAAATTTGTGGGAAGGGCAAATGAACTGCAACAAACAAGAAGGGTACTACCCACAGGATGACGCTTGCCCGTTGTTAGTGACTTTTGAGATCCTTGGTGAGTAGAGAGACTGGCCATGGAAGAGACAGGAAGAACAGCGTAAATTACTCGGCGAAAAACACAAAGAACCAGTGTGAGAATAATGAAACCAAAAGTTGAGCGGGGAAGCAAATATGCCTACCAGGCTCATTGGGATGTAATGGGGGTCAGTCTATGGCTCATTTGTTGGAACCACCCGCAGCTGGAGTGTGGTCAACGTCCATGGTCTGGTCGCCGGTGGGAGACGCCGTGGGCTAGAGTTCCATATCGACGAATGCCGGTTTAGAGCGACCAACGCCGGCGGTTTCCTGACAGCCATAAAGGTCGATGATGAACTTACTTTCCAAATGCCAGATGCCTTTGTGCAAGCCGGAATATACTGGAGCCAGTAGGCGGTGTTTTGGCGTGCGCCGGAAACCGCGCGTACTAGTATGTAGGCGGCTGAGAACGAGCTGTAGAACGGAGGGGCATACCAGCCTTTTAGCTCACGTGAACCGTGAGACGTTGAAAGCATTCAACGGAGCTCAAAATGTTTTCGTCTTTCTTGGGCGCAACAAACTCCGGGTTAACGACCAGTGGCACCAAATGTCCATGGAGCAGGCTAGTATGGCGTGTCGCTGTGCGGCATATTGCAGATGCCCGCCGACACCAATGGCAAAAAGTCGGCCTATCAATGATTGTTTTGGGCTCTGAGTGAGGACTTAAGATGTTGCCGACAGCGTTTAGCCAAGCCATCGGCTTGTGGGTGGTAATACGTAGTGCGAATAATTTGGGTGCGGTTTTTGGAGGAGATCCTCAAAAATGATAGATTCGGGCTGAGCTTCTTGATCCACGGTGACCTCGGATGGACAACTAGAACGGGAAATCTTGTGTTCCGTGAAACCACGAGCTACAGTTTCACGTGAAGCACTGGGAATGGGTATAGTCCCTGCTCATCAAGCGAAGCAATCAGCACAGGCGAGGAGACAGGTTATTCCTCGTGATGATAGGCAGGGACCGTGGTGATCCCGCGGGCATCACCAGCAATGCAGTCGGTTACAGCTTCGTAGCCACGCGCGCTGAGAAGCTTCGGTCGGCCAGGATCACCTAGAACAACGACAATTCGATATACCTCCTGAAGGTTTCGGGTGAATTTAACCCATACCCGTACAAATAGGTCCAGTTCCAATGCAGTTTCAGATATGAATTCGCTAAGGATACCGGGGGCTGCGAGTCCTTCATTCCAAAAATAGAGTTTGACTTGATTCAGCCAACCGTGCCCATACAACCCACTGACTTGCTCATTTACAATGATATAGGACATCGACCTTCACTGCTGGGCGAGGCTACACTATTGATTCGGTTGGGAAGCGATTATACCACGATGCAACTCTTGATCTCCTTAGGCTGCCCGTCGTTTCTGAGCATGGAGGCCCTGCTCTCCTTGAAGCAGTCCGTAACTCTTCAAACGAAGTCCGACAATCCGGCGGATGAGCCTGTTCTTCAGCAGTTGATCTCGCAATGCTCCAATGCTAAAGGTGGCACGGCGGAGGAGCACGCGGAGTTGGAAGTGGATGGTGATCCTGTATTTCTAAAATGCTGTGTTGCCGTACGGCCAAAGAGGGGGTAATCTGGAGGGGCCTACCAAAACACAGTATAACTGTTTCATTGTACCCGCGATTTCATCTACGTGGACTAATCCGATCGTGGCAGAAGTGGAGAGCGGCGGACAGAAGCCGGGGATTCGAGGTGGTCACCGACTGTCCTTAAATGCCCGTTTAGGAAGATACACGGTGACTACTGTGGAACCGGGGTACTTCATAAAGTGCGTGTTCAGTAGCGAGTATTTCTCAGAAATTGATCTGCCTGAAGCGTACTTGCAAACACCTCAGCTTGCTGAGCCTAAGCCGCTGACAACCATCAACACTCCTTGGGGCTTGTTCCTGTACAATTTCCTTCCGTTCGGTCTGCACTCGTCATCCTAGATATTTCGCACTGCGGTAAGAGAATTGATCCATGGTACCGATGGAGTGATGATGTATCAAGATAATGTACTTATTTAGGGTCCACGGGAGGGGAACTCGACCGCAGACTGCAATCGTAGCTAGAGCGGTTCGTGGGAAGCGGTGTATCCGTCAAGCCCCTAGGCCAGATTTCGCAATCGCCGAATACCATTTCCTCGGTTTTGAAGTCGGTGCAAGTGGATACCGACCCCATAAAGATTGCTTCAACTCCCTATTTGGTATAGAGTCAGGGAAACTCGTGGCACAATTGCGATGAATTTTCGGATACCCGCTGCACTGCTCCAGGTTCATTCCGAACTTATGGACATGAGCCCAACCACAATTTCTGGCTCAGCCGTCCGATGCAAGGCAGTAAAAAGAAAATTTTGAAAAGATACTGCTCGATCTTATTCAGAGTACTGTTGGCCCACCAATACTGACCTCGTTCAGGCCGTCCAATCGGACCATGCTAATCACCTACGCATCTGAGGGCTCCGGGCGGCAACCGCACCGACCCACCCACAAACCTGAACCTAACAGTGCAGACTCTAGGCCTACAGAGGGCACCAGCTCAAAGATACAAGCACCCAGCCCACTTGAGCTGCGCTCGAAGGGTCAGAAAACTCACAATAGGGTCCGACCCGCTCCCAACCCCACTCAATGTCAAGCCTTCCCAGAGACCCAGTGGCCGGCTTTCGACCCGTGTTCAGCACCACCATGTAGGCCCTCACGGATAATACAGGTTGCCCCGATACCAAGTAGGGTGCCGGGCAGACCTTTCTTTCCACCACCGGTCCAACATGCCTTCGCTTCAGTGCCCTATACCTCTTGAAACGGGGTATTCAGTTTCACCTCTCCGGGGGTCCTCCAAGACCCATATCACCACCAGGTTCAAACCTTCCTGTCGAATACTCCTAGTCTCCCATTTCCTCCTTCCGTGGACTACCTCGGTGCAGTCCGCAACCTTAGCACAAGCTTCAACTTTCATCCTGCCCCTGGACCACTCCCGTCTTTTCGTCCTTATCCCTCACTCAACCACAATCATCATATAGCATCAAGCCCCGGGAAAATGCACCAAATGTCCATAAGTCCTTACCACCACTATCCGCCCCCAGCTCCTTCCGCGCCTCACTTACCCCCTCCAGGATTTGGCCATTTCAATTGGAACCCCCTAACAGCACTCCAATTTGGGCCCGCCTTGAAAGCCCGGCAGCGCATTTAGTCACAGACACAAACTCTTCATCTGAAACTCCGCTGAAATGGGCCGAGCTTCGACTGCCCATCGTAAGCCACGCCTTATTTGACGATCCTTCATCACCTCACCACAACGAAATTACGGCTGTATCTACTGAGAACCTAACCAAAGACACCTTGTCGCTCTTACTACTCAACGCCCGCTCCCCCCTCCCACAATTGCCCCTGCTCAGAGCGCTTACATTAGACCTACAGCCTGATATCTTAGCAGTTACCGAGACGTGGCTGACGGATCTCGCCCCACTAAACCATATATCCATACCCGGATATCAAGCCACCGCCAACAGTTGATCTGACCAAAGAGGAGGCGGCTGCATCATTTGCACCAGATACATATTCACAGCGAGTAGGTTCCACCATCCTATTCTAGACAACATTCCAGACTCGGTCTGGCTCACTGTCAAAGAAGATCAACAACTACCTCTTGTAGGATGTCTCTACCGTCCCCCCAACAAGGGCATGTACGAGTTGACAGCAATAATAGACGCATTCAGCTGTCTCTAACCTCCCCGTAACCATTAAAATCCTAGCTGGTGATTTCATCTTGCCTGAAATATACTGGCATTCCATGACATTGCCCCCAAAACTCCATGATTTCCTTTCGTGTATCCATGTGGGCAGTTGGGTACAGCATGTTTTATCCCCCACTCGAGGGAGGAATACATTAGACCTTATCTTCACTATTGGCGCCAAGAATTTAGATACCCAAATCTTAAGTCGCTTCACCGGTAGTGACCATAAGATGGTATCCTGTGTTTTTACTGCACCCTGGCCTCACACTGATAAGTCAGCAGAAACACACCTTCCGATCACCAACAAGAAATACCATAAAGCTGGAATAATCTACCCTCTTTAATCAGTTCCCTAAACTGGGACGAATCGCTCTTATCTAATGACCTAGAGATAGCGGCGGCCCAACTGTATTCTAGCCTTCAATACTGCCTCGACAAAACCAATTCAGCCTCAGGGCCCATCATACGCAAACAGCGGAACTCTCTAGATCGTCTTAACGGTAACCTAGCAAAACTCCAGGGAAGATTCACTAAGACGAGGGACTTCTCGTCGTATCTCCAAATAATGCGTATATCCCATACGATTAAATTGCGTTTAGATTAGTCTAAGAAAAAGCAGGAACTATTTGCCTTAAGCCACCCAAACAAGGTGGAAGCGCTGGCCAGGCTAATGGAAGTCAGAAACAAGCAACCTAATCAAGGCATCCCACTTTTGAACTATAACAATAATTACTTGCATGACCCTCTTTTAATTGCGGAGGCTTTGCCTACTTTGCCTCCTCTTTAACGACGGATGACGCCACATCCATCCCCTCTCTAAATCCGGTGACATCAGTAACTTTCTCAACGGTAGTGTTCTACCCTGATGAGGTTTCAGTCCATGTTGCAAGAACAAGACCGTCCTGCAGGCCAGGTCCGGACTCATTACCACCAGCCGTTTTCAGTCGAGGTGGCGAAGACGTTCCAATGTTGCTGACAAACTTATTCAATTTGTCACTCAGGTGCAGTGTTTCCCCTTCTCAGTGGAAAACGTTCACTATCATACCTATGCACAAAAGAGGATCAGGTCTAGATTCAGTTAACTATCGGCCGGTGAACCACACCCCGGTCGTGTCCAGAATCATGAAGAGAATGTTCAAGGAAAGGCTGACAAGCCACCTTCTTAACCATAATCTAATCAATGCTGGTCAGCATGGTTTTCTAAAGAACAGATCATGTGCGACACCAATGACAGATTTCCTCATCCTGGTCACAGAGGCTGTCAATATTGGTAAATCGGCAGTCGTGATCTTTTTGGGCATGACCAAAGCGTTCGACCGAGTATCCCATGCCCGGGTTACTATAGATTATCAAAACATATGGAATCGTGGACCCAATGCCCGCTTGGTTTACATCCCATTTTATCAGCCCGATACCAGGTTGTAAGTATAGGCGGAAATTTGTCCGAACCCCGTCCCGTAACTAGTGGTGTGATACAAGGCCGTGTATTCGGCCCACTACAGTTCCTAATGTACGTTAACGATATATTTACAATTTTCCAGCGGGGAGTTCCCTTCCTGTTCGCAGATGATATCAAAATGGTGTACAATTTTGAGTCCGCGGCTTTAGCCTCTACCGTAGATGACATTACAAGGAAACTGCTCACTCTCAGCTTCTGGACTGATGATTGGAAAATGATTTTCTCCGCCGAAAAAAATAATATTATGACGTCTAAATGCCACGTCCTCACTGGAAGATCTAGTGTAAACGGCAAATTCATACACATACTGAGGTACGTGACTTGGGTCTACACTATTCATGCACGTTTGACTTTTCGGAACACGCAGCCATCCAGGTGGCTAAAGCAAGCCGTACGACCGGGCCAATACATCAAACATTTGTTTTGCCAGAAAGTAAACTAAACGTTTTTAAGTCCCATGTCAGACCTCTTCTGGAGTACAGCTCATTCATTTGTTCCACCGTGAGACAGAGAGACCGAATGGTGTTTGAGAACGTACAACAGGCACTCACGAAGCAGCTCCTAGGTTTTTCTCCGCCCACCAAGTACACGGAACGTTGTGAGCTTCTACAAAGTGATCCCTCATGGCTACGCCGCATATGAAATTACCTTCTACTCTTTCACAATATCTTGAAGAATAGATCATGTAGTTCAGCGCCGCAGGTGAGAACCCTTTCTACTTATCCCTTACGTAACAATGAGTTCTTGGTTTCTGTCCCTTTGCCGAAGCTTGCACTTCGGTCAGACTTCCTCATTAACAGGTAGGCTTCATTGTGGAACAAGCTATCACAACGAATTCGGGCATTATCACCGACATCGGTGGCTTTCAAACAGAAAATATGCATAGCTCTAACGGTGAACAGGCTGACCAGGACGTACAATCCCTATGTTTCAAGGGCTCAGGCCTTTGAGGTAGGTTTAGGGTACTAATAAATCGAATAAGCGCTTTGAGCAACCTAGTCTCGCTTAGACTTGCATATGGCTGGCCTCCTCGCTGCAGCAATTGGAGAACTCAGCTGTTCATTCACACAATCCAGGACGGCAAAACATTCTCAGTTTTTTTTACCATGAAATACCTTTTTTGCGACAAGCCAACAAAGCGGCCCGTGGCATACCCGGGTATAAGGGCATCACGTTGTTAGGGCTGCCAATAGTGCTCCACCCTTGTGCAAACTGGTGTTTCAGGGAGCTTGAACCCCATCGAATAATCGCAAGCTGTGGTTGACTCTGCCTTCCCCCGCATTTTCTGTCTTGCGTAAACCGCATTGGGGATCTGACTTCACGGATATGGCGAGTGTTACCGCGGCACGTCTGTGAGCTTTCCTGGCCTTGATTGTCTCCCTGCACAAAGCTGACCAGCGATGAGACGACACAAACCTCAAAAAGTAAGAGATTGGCATGAAATCAGAGAAAAAATACCCCACTGCTTTGTCTTCCGGGCATACCAGCCTTGTCACATGTGAGCCATGTCTCCAGGCTGCCTTGTTGCTACGGATGGACTGGTGTGGTTGACCTATTCCAAACGCGGCTTGTTACATGCTGCCTGTGTTTCGGCCGGGGCTTGGGAGCCGTGGTCACCCACCAAAAGCAGCTCCGCCTTCTCTGACAGCCAGATACCTGACTGCGATAAAACTAAAAACTAATGATAATAATAACGTTTAAAAAAGTGTGGTTCACTCTTGGAGCTACACGCGCTGGATGCCAAAGGATGTGTATCGTGCTGCCCCCTAACTAAAGCAGGCCCTAGTGCCACCTACCGTGGGCACTGAATGTAGACCGTTAGAATTCGCTTCCTTGGCGAAGGTTTGGCCCCATCCCGTTCCCACTTCTCACGGCTCTCCAAACTAGTTCTCACATAGATGTTCTCTTGCTTTGCTATATGTTAACGACTAAAAGATATCACGGTAACCACGCAAACACCACTATATCAGATATCCTTGTTCCTAATCAAGTATAGGCTCAGCACAATAGCATCATCGAGTACGAGCATTGCCGAACTTACGGCTATGTTTCTCGGCACCAGACCAATTTTATTTATTGCGCCATCACCGAGACCGTCATAGTTTCTTCCACTTTAGGGTCCCTCAGGAACCCTTCACTATAGAGTAACCACTATACTGAAAGAAACCGTAACAAATATAGTGCTATGCTAGCAAAGTGCCAGTCCCATTTAATCTCACTGTTCTTCAAACCCACCTTAACTCTTCGTTGCTGAACTGCAGACGGCGTAAGCAAACTAGATCGAGGGTTACCTTTCCTAGATCCTCTTAACAGTGAAGCTCTAGGTTTCCCTTAGTATCCCAACACTGCCACACCAACATGCGAACCAATAATTCTTTAGAATGCATACAAAATGGCCCAACCGTTGGACGCAACACAGCCAGGCAGCAGCACTACAGTTCAGTTTCCGGCGAGCCTACTTTACCCAAAAAGTGAGGTAGGTGACACTGACCGCTTTAATGAAACTTTATGCTCGCCCCATTCATATGAAGCTAACCAGTTCATGACTGTTGTCGCCATATATTACCATAACCACAGCTGGAACCTCGTCCAGACTGCAATCCCCATTTATTTCCGGTTTGTCGTTTCCCACTACCTCAGTCGCCAAACTGGACGACCAAGGGTGCCACTTTGACTCGTACCGACGGGAGCCAAGTGGAACCTTTCATAGCATATGGGATTGCTATCAAGCCATGCGGCAGAACATATCCCCAAGTGCCCATCGGATCGATTAGTGTTTTCCAACGCAAGGCCTCTCCTGCCGATATCAACACTGCAGCCAAAACAAGTAAAAGTTCACGCGAAACCTGCTAATATACCAGTCATCGGTTAAATCCGTCATATCTCGCCACAAGCGGTTAATTGACCGACACATCCTTCACCCCGCAAGACGAACCATACTCATAGAATGTCGTACATTACCAGTAATGACGCTGAAAAACGCTGACGTTAAATGCCTCAATGTACATATATGTATATATATATATTTGTCAGTGAAACAGCATAATAATACCCAAATCAATCAATGCCGAGATTTTCCTTTTTAGTATCCGTGGCAATAGTCAGCCTTTCCCTCGATTCGTGTCCGGCTGAGAATTGATCCTCCACTTTTCCAGGACCCTCCAGTTGTACTTTCGCATTTCTGAATGGTACAGGTTACTGAACCCGAAATTTAACTCACCCTCATATGGACCTTCGTTCCTTCCACACTCACCAAAGTTCAAAAATGTACATTCATCAAATTGGCTTCATGTCTCCTTGTTTCATAACTCATTCCTTCTATTGAACCCCGGTGGAACCGACATTCGAGGTTTGGATCAGCTTCATGGTTTGCTATTCTCTTCGCATGCATCAACTTCCCCGCGCGTACTTCCATACAATCCCTTTTTCTTTCTATTTAAAAATTCGCTGTCCTCAGATACCTGGCATACCGCTGTTTTTCAGGGCTTGCATCATTTCTAGCAGTAGGAATGAACGACCTATTCGATATCCTCGCTGTGCGCCGCCGCCCAGCCAGAAATCGAAACCGGTTCAAAGTTGGCGCGCAAACTATTATTAGAGTGATCCATATAAACTATCGATGGCTGTGTTTTTCTACCGCTGGCGTTTTTGACTTTTATACCTGGAGTTTGTGTATTTCATTTTGCTGAGTAGCGCTGTAAACCATGATCATGGGCCTGCGCTTGCGTCTCGACCATAGCCGAGAAATATACTAATAATATTATTATTATATGTACACAATTTACATATATATATATATATATAAACTGGCGCATATATGTGTATGTGCACGCGCTCTGCACCTTGCAGTTACTTGCCGGCCATTTCTCCTGCTATCATCCCACCGACCGTCATGATATGCATCCATCAATTCTACATCTTTACCTCACATCCACCTTATCCAATCCTTTTAAATCGTTTTTTCATCTGATCGACCCTCTACATCTTATATTGCTCGCTGCCTGTTTAACGATGAGTTTTGTGCCCTGTCCGCCGACAATCCACTGCAGAGTACCAAGGCTTCATTGATATCTAATCCACTGCAGTGCACCTCACTTTTTTCTCCATCGTCCCTCGCTGCTGCAGTTCCTTATACCGATTTCCAGCCCGTCTCATGTTTATCACTCGGCCTTCAGATGTATCCACCCGGACCAGTCATACTCCTCATCTGGCCTTAACTTTCAAACTCACCAGGCGTCCATTCAAATCCGCCCTCGAGTTCACTTAAACTCCCCACAATCTCTATGGTGTGCGTGCATTTGTCCTATTTTCATCTAACTTTATTCCCCCTTGTAAGCCTTTTTATCCTAAACTTTCATGCTAGCTTCCACATTTTCATGAATTATATCTGTCCATTCCATCACCTGTATCATTAGATCATGCACATGGTATGCTTCAGGCGTCTCCGAAATAAACCAATATTAAAAATATAATATTATCTGAAGTAGGGATAGAAGCGGATCTGGAATAGGATGAATATCCAATCGTCTGCCTTTCTCGTCTTCTCAAAGCTGTAGAGGTTAGTTATTCCCTGAAAAAGAAGGAAGCTCTGGTCACCTTCTGGGCTGTATGCCGACGGAGAAAAACCTATTCTGACTGAGTTTTCCGATTATCACCGACCACCAAGCTCTTCCGTTTCCGAACGCCCCGGCTAAATCCTTCGCCAAATCCGTAGTTGCTAAGGTTCAGCTGGGGAGAATCACCATTGCTGCCTATAACTACGGCATCATGTATCAAACCGGCAACACAGTCCGGCAAGCGGACTTCTAGCCACGACGACCACAATCAGCAGCGGCGGCAAAACGCCGTTTCATTCCACCTGCGGCGCCCGTGTTGAAGGAAGAACTATGAAAACAGATAAAACAAAATTATCTATCTATGGTTCCGGCGATCGGAAAGAGATTGCAGCCCGAGGTGCAGTGGAAGATTCCCTAAATCCCCCTACCGCTGAAAGAATTTAGTATTCAACCCTATACACGGGTTGCGAGCTTGTCATTCCCTTTCTGTTGCTCTCGTATGAGATGGACAAACTACACAAAGACCAACTGGGTGTGAATAAAACAAAATCACCGACTCGACAGACGTGTTGATGGTTGGAATTGGATGCGTGTATTTGCACTACGGCGAAGAACTGTGATGCACTTCCGCGCAAAGTTGAGTAGAGACTAAACAACTAGAATTTATGGCCCGAAAGCTACAATACACGGCACAGGGTTCAAGCTGACTTTTGTTACCCATTCTTCAACTAGTATCACATCCTTGTACTGATCGACTCCTAATCCAATTGGCCGGGAGGGTTCCTGACTAGTTCACCAAACACCTCTTTCGTATTCCGGGTGTCACGGAAATGCTTCATTTGGAAATGAATCCCTCAGTCATTGGGCACGATGATGGATTACAATTCTGCTTGGCGAAGCTGAGAATTTGGTTTGATAGAATCTGGTGTCGGTATCTGCGTGCGGTGCCAAGCCACCCAAGTTCTAACGGCGCAGGGAAACCTTGGTGCCCTCTGTGAAAAGTGTACTAACGTGAACCAACCCGGGTTTAGATACCGAAGTTGAAGCATTTCTCGGTAACCTCCTATCGCAGTACAGAAAAGTAGCGTGTACAAACACCAAAGGGATTCCAGCTGTTTTCTTCCATTCTGGAAAACTTCGACCATCACTGAAGGGTCTCGATTCCAGCTATGTTACATACATCCACGGCAACCAGCTCCGATCAACTGGCGGAACCATCACCTGACCATTGGGTCCTTCTCTGGTCTAGGTTACGGACCAAGGCGGTGCATTAGCGCCGCCTAAGACAAATCTATTTCAAAGGAGCCATGGACGATGTACGGGTTACACAGCTGAGGTAACCGGGGATCCAGACGGTGACCTTGTTGACAAAAGCTATCTATTTGTCCCGCCAACTGAAAAAAACTGGTAAGGTACAGCAAAGGCTCGTTGTGACTGGTCAGCCTATGGGCCAATTATTTTCTCTGACCCAGCCTATTCTTGCAACCGGGTCCCACAGTGCCATTGAAGTGCTCTTCCGCAGCCTTGGCACCCCTGCTGCTTTGGCTTACGCGGCTCCGGGTAGGAGCAATTTTATTTCGTCGTATCAGTTCGGATGTTGCGAATATTACAGGATTCCACGATTTTGGTATGCACTCGAGCTATTCGAGTACCTGGAGTCCCAAATTACCTAACTGGGCTGGCACTGTGCAGTTGAATTTTGGCTCAATGGCAAGAGATGCAGGTACGTACCCGATGACCAAATTCCCGGTCCTTGCTGAAAACAAGTTGGACGCCGATAAAATAGCATGTGGGATCGATGACATAGTGGGGCAGACCATGCAACCTATCAGAGAGGTAGCAGCAAAGTAAATGGAGAAAGAGAGAACTTGGGTGGTCCAATGTTGAGTCTCAGACGATGGGTCAATTCGAGGGCAAAAGAGGTGCGTGGCGCACACCAGCAGCACCACCACTAAATGTGCTACAAGAAGTTCCCAAACCACACAGCTTGCAGTCACTTTTAAATGGGCTTGGTCATTTTTGTAGGGAATACCGCTGCTAGTTGTCCACCTACCCAGGTGGAGACTGGTGGGGTTTTTGAGCATTATAATGACTTCGCAGCGGGGATCTCAGAAACAACAATAGTTTCCACCTGTGGTTGGTTACTGCGAGTGTCGTGGAAGCAAGGATATATTGGCCACCCCGAATTAAATTTTGTGAGTCAGTCACTGTAAGATTATTAGACAATGACGAATATCAGGCAACTTAGTGTCGGGTCAAGTTGTTTTCGTTGACCAGCGGGTGACAGTTGTTCTGCCGTTTACTTATCGGAAAGGTGGTTAGTTGTGGTCAGTGCAGATGCGGTATACAAAAAGATGCGCAAGTGCTGCCGCGAGCGTCTGTCCAACGCTTCATGCTGCCTGGTTATCAACATACAACGAGCTTTCGTTAATGATTCCGCCTAGCGGCGCCGAATGGTTCGTAAATTTGTCCGAATATGAAAGACGTTGAATCCGATTCTCGGGAGTCCAAACAGGCAACTTGCTCTTGTTTTCACGTTTGATACATACGGAAGAGCGATTTGGCAATGCAATCATTTGTTGTGTTCCCAAGTGGTATGCGGTGTTGCTGTGTGAAACTTCGTTGCCTCCACATGGGGAGAGTCAGTTTCTCTGGAAGAAGACAACGTCCAAAATATTTCTTCGCTAGCTTTCATAATGTTTTAGATATCCTCAACTGGAGTACCAAGCCTTCGTCACTGTGCTCGCAGCTGGTTCTTCTCTTGTGGTTACGCAGTGGCCCGTAATTCACAGTCATAATTCACTGGCTGGAGCTGAGAGGTTCCATACAGACAATTAGCATCAACCGACGATCAAGAACTGCGTTCATCCAATGTGATGGAAAGTTTCCAACGGGTTGGCATGGATCCCCGTGTCGTGGTCATTTCTATCGAATAACGGATAAGCTCCTGGAGAGTCACTGGCAACGGCCTAAGCGACCGGTCGCCGGCTTTGAACACACAGTCTTCCTTTGCCCAACGGGTAGCACTTGGTTTTGCACGAGTCAAGGGTGCAACCTCGAACGACACCGAGTAAAGCTGGAAAAGCCAGTTTGTACACTATGCCCGAGGCTCTCCACGGATTTTGTCGCCGCGGCGCACAATCGGTCTCACCTCTGGCTGTTGTTCATGATCAGGCCCAATCTACGACATCCGTGAGGCCGGGCCATCCCCCTTCAGAAGACAGCCCCAGTAAAGACGAAGTTAGTAAGGTATCCATCACCCGATTAGCTTAGGGAGCTGGCAAAAAAGTTCCACCAAACCAAGCGCAGTCAAAACTCTCGGTCTATTAGAAACAGACTAAGTTCCAGTGATTGTGAATGGGAAGAAACATGGTTGGGTCACTTGGCAAGAAATCTTAGGGATATACAGGTCACTTAAGGTAAAAAAAGAATTAGGTCTGGTATATTTGCTCTTTCAGGCGTCCAACTGCTGACGGATAAAAATAATCACAGTAATAATAATAATGGAACACTTCTCGGCGGTGGTTGAAAAGCGCGCGTTAAAGCTTGATCAGTGAAACTTAATGATGTGCAAGATAAAATGTTCAAAATTTTGAAGGAGTGTCCTCATATCTCAACAACGCCACGATTAGGCTGAACGGACCTTGAAAGGAATAAGATGGAAAAGATTTGCGAAGCAAATACGAGTCGCTTTTGAATAGAGTTACGAGAGTTTAAAAAACCAACCTGGCTGGAAATTGCTATGATTAGAGGTGTGGTCAAAAGTGGGAGATACGACAAGCACCAGGATGGTGCGGAAAACTATCCGCAAAGGTGTATTCGGGATCACGAAACAAAGCCAGTTAGTGTGAAGACCGCATTTCGGTGGAAAGTAAATACAGTTGCCCAAAAGGACACTGATGAATACTTGAAGGAGGTGTTCCATAAAAGATGATGTAATTACCGTTAATAATCCTGATAATAATGGCCGAGACGCACGTGCAAGCGCATGAACTTGGCGCAAAGCTTTATTCAGTAATATTAAATGTTCTCATACTTTAGGTATAAAAGTCAAAAGTGTCAGCGATAGAAAAACATAGACTGCAATTGTTTATATGGATCACTCTAATAATGACTCGCGCGGCAACCTTGAACCGGTTTCGATTTCGGGCTAGGCGGGGGCGCACCGTGGGCATGCCGAAAAGGTCGTTAATACATAATGCCAAAGATGCATTAAAAACGAGAATAATGCAAGCCACGGAAAACGGTGGCTTACGGGAGTTCTGCGAACAGAGTAAGTTCTCAACAGAAAATAGGGAAATCTTATGAAAGTACACTCGGGAAAATCGATGCGTGCGAAGAGAATAGCAAACCATGAAGCTGATGCAAACCCCGAATGACGGATCAATCGGGGTTCAATGATAGGAATGCCTTATGAAACAGGATGAAATGGAACCAATTTCATGGATGTGCATTTGGGAATCTTGGTGAGTGTGGGAAGAACAGCAGTCCATAAGAAGGTGAGTTTAACTTCTGGATCAGCAACCTGTACCATTCAGAAGTGAAAAGGCACAACTGGAGGGTCCTGGAAAAGTGGAGAATCGAGTTCCAGCCGGCGACGGTTCGAGGGAAAAATGAACTGCCGCGACGGGTGCTGGAGTGGAAAATCTCCGCATAGACTTGGGCGTTATTAATTTAATTTAATTTAATATTGGTATATTTCTCGGCCATGTTCGAGAGGCACGCGCTAACGCATGATCATGGTTTAACACGTTACTCAATAAGATGAAATATTCACAAAATTCTAAGTATGAAAGTCGAGAGTATCAGAGATGGAAAAACATAGACAGCAACAGTTTGAATGGATCATTCTGATAATGGTTTGCGCGGCAGTTTTGAACCAGTTTCGAATCCGGGCTGGGCAGTTGTGCGCGGTGGAGATGTCAAAGAAATCGTTAACGCAGTGCTAAGGAGGCATTATGAGCAAGAATGATGCAAGCCAAGGAAACCGGAGGCCAACTAAGGTTCTGCAAATGGAGTAAATTTTTAACAAGAAGAAGAGGGGGAAAAATCGACGCATGCGAAGAGGATAGCGATCCATGAAGATAATGCAGACCCTGAATGACGGATTTACCGGAGTTCGAAAAACGGAATGAGCTTTGAATCAAGGGGACATGGCAAATATATATATATATATATTGACGCATTGAGCTTCAGTGTTATTCAGTGTCATTACCGGTGATGCACAGCATCCTATGAGTATGGTTCGTCTTGCGGGGTGAAGGATGTGTCGGTCAATTAACCGCTTGTGGCGAGATATGACGGATTTAACCGATGACTGGTATATTAGCAGGTTTCGCGTGAACTTTTACTTGTTTTGGCTGCAGTGTTGATATCGGCAGGAGAGGCCTTGCGTTGGAAAACACTAATCGATCCGATGGGCACTTGGGGATATGTTCTGCCGCATGGCTTGATAGCAATCCCATATGCTATGAAAGGTTCCACTTGGCTCCCGTCGGTACGAGTCAAAGTGGCACCCTTGGTCGTCCAGTTTGGCGACTGAGGTAGTGGGAAACGACAAACCGGAAATAAATGGGGATTGCAGTCTGGACGAGGTTCCAGCTGTGGTTATGGTAATATATGGCGACAACAGTAATGAACTGGTTAGCTTCATATGAATGGGGCGAGCATAAAGTTTCATTAAAGCGGTCAGTGTCACCTACCCCACTTTTTGGGTAAAGTAGGCTCGCCGGAAACTGAACTGTAGTGCTGCTGCCTGGCTGTGTTGCGTCCAACGGTTGGGCCATTTTGTATGCATTCTAAAGAATTATTGGTTCGCATGTTGGTGTGGCAGTGTTGGGATATTAGGAAAAACCTAAGGTTTTACGGTTAAGAAAAATTAGAATTGATAACCCGCAATACAGTTTGCTTACGTGGACTGAAGTTCAGCACCGAGGCTGTAATGTAAGTTTGGAAGAACAGCATGTGAGTGAATGGGACTGGTACCCTGCCAGCATAACGCTATATCTGTAACAGTCTCTTCTGGTATGGTAGTTATTCTATATTGAATGGTTTCTGAGGAACCTTAAAGTAAAAGAAACCAGTATAACCTTGGTGATGACGCATCGGAGAAGATTGTTCTCGTGCCAAGAAACGTAGCCGTAAGTTCGTCTATGTTCCTACTTGATGGTGCCAACGTGCTGAGAATCTAACTGGTCATGAGCAAGGATATTTGGTACAGTGGTGACTGCATGGTTACCGTGATACTTTCGTTGTCGTCAACATATTGCAAAGCAAGACAACGCCCAGACGGAGTACCAGGAATCGTTTGAAGTTGACAACCTGCAGCTTCTGGAAGGAACGTAGAACCTTAAAGCATAAATAACTATCCATCACGCAGAATGTGGTATCAAGGTGAGGCAGAATCTGAAGGGATAATGGCCCTCAGTCAAATATCTAGCACTACGGTCAACGCTCATTTATTTCTGTCCACGCGGTCCCCATTAATATTCGTCTGTCCACCGTTTCGTGAGGCCGGTCCAGTGGCTTGAAGCTCTCTATTTTCAATTTTTTCCCCAGCATTTTTGAGCATCACCTTCGCAATTTCTTCTGAATCGTCGGCAAATATCCAAGCAAGCAGTCGATATGTCTACCAAAGAATCAAGAAGCAAGCTCGCTCACGCGGATGTACTGTAAAGGGTTTGAGAATAAAAATTTCACCGGACATATCAAAAGCAGACGAATGATCGATTCGAAAACGGGAAGTAAAGACTTTGCTTGAGGCTTTCTCGGAATGATCGAGTGCAAGATGCAAAACAAAATAGCAGTGCTATATAGCGATTTTGAAAAATGTCAAACAAAAGCAATCGTAGAAAAATGACAGTACCAACTCCTTGGAAGGGTGACATTCGGTTACTGATTAAAAGTTTGCTTCAAAGTTTGTCATCGGAAGCGCAATAGTGAAACACACTTTGGTACTGAAATTGATTGGTTACTAACACAGAGAAGAGTGCCCCAGCTTTTTTTCTGTAGGGGTTGTGAAAGATTATTCATTTAACTGTAAATAAATGTTTTCCCTAACAGAAAGAAAACTCCAAGATGAAATTCCCAACAATAAGCCTATTTTAAGGCGTTTAAGCAAGATTTTGACAATATTCTCTCTTTTGCCCCTATGTGGGAGTCACATAAAAGGGTAACTAAACATAAGACAACCGGATGAAATTTGGAGAACAGAATGGATAGAACGGGCTGAACCGATCTGCTACGACCAACAGTGCCCACCGGTCCCTTATCTCTTCGTTCTCATTTCACTGGGATTACGAGGCTGACTGCCTCCACAGAACCCTTTTTAGTCATTTCAAGAAGCGACTCATCTCAGCTCGTGTTACGCGCCCCACAAGGTGGCTGAAGTTTGTTCCGAACCAGGCTTCCCCATTTTAATTGCGAAGAATGAATAAATAGTCGCAGAGGGACTAAAATCAGCTCGCCAACCAAAAAGGGAATCGCAGTTTTGAATTTGCGAACGCCGGTGCGAATCGGAGACTATTTAGGGCACCTTGCAGTCTGCCATGATCAACCACCATTTGGGACTTCCAAATGAAACATACATGTATAACGACACGGTTGATGTTTATAGGTGATATTCGAATGTTTAATGAGAAGAGCTAGAGAAATTTATATGCAAAGAAAGGCACATCAGTTTGAAGATTTCAAAGGTAACTGAGCCAGATGTGAAAGATGGCAAGCTCCACCTAGCGAAAGTGCCGAGAAAGAAGTTTGAAAATGCTCTCAAAAGAACACGGCGGATGAGACGAAGGGCCACTGTCAAGAATGCGCGATACCTAAGAGCGGAACAGGGAGAAATCAATGAACGTCAAAGCTCGTCATCCACGCGGGTTTCATACCCCACTGTTCTCTTAATAGGGTGGCCACCGTTACCGCGTGGTTGCGAGCGGTCAGAAAACCTTGATGCCTTAAGTCAAATGGATTTTCCAAGACAGAATCGTTTTGCTCCAAACAAGCTGAAAAGGGATGCTGTTGTAGTGGTGGCCTTCTCCGTTCACACTTTCGCTACTTTTATTGTATAACTGAAAGCTGACTGCCAAGCGCGGTTGCCGTTCGACAGTTGCTATTTTCCAGGCTCTCACGCACTCTCCCAAATACATTCTAACCACTATCTCTCCCAATCGCCTCTTAGTTCTCACGGGTAGTGAAGAACACTGTTTGGGTTAATATATTTGTACAGAGCCGAGCATTAGAGTAACATGCAGGTGGTCCCCGCAGTACAAAGGACCGAAGCACGCGTTTACTAAGGAAACCGCGAAGTAAGGTCTAATCAACCTTACTCTGTCTTCTACCTTCCAGTGACCTATGTCCCAGCTCACTGTCAATACCGAGCGCAAAATACAGTCAAGACTAGCACCGCAAACCCTTTTTACTGTTCATAGATCTATCTTCCAACTTCCCGGCAATACCAGATGCGATATACTGGCAAGATTCCTATTTTAAACGCTCCCCTCTTTTCATCTTCCGGTAGCCCAGGAACCAACTTCCGGCTCATGGAAGACATTTAAATAAACAAGACAGTAACAAGATCCTGGACTATTTGGGCCCCAGACTCGTACCCGTGTACTTCTACAGGACTTTAGGGCTTACGCTGTTGTTTCAGGAGCCAGCCTGTTCGCCATCTTTACTGTTTCTCTGACATCCGACCTCGGCATAGGTTGGTCACCGGTAGCACCATGTGTCACATGAAATATCACAGCGGTTCTGCCGGGATCAATACTGTGCTACCATGAAAGTCTCGGTGCATCTGTACCCCGAAGTAAGTAATCGGTCCTCGGCGGTTTCCGATATTTGAAAGCATGTTTGGGGGTTATTTGTACTTTACCCGGCTTTTTCCTGTGCTCTGCAGTGAATAATGTTTTATAGCACATAATCTGCACTTTGTTTGCCGAGGTTTACTTTTCCCTTGTATTCTAGATCAATACGCGCATGTATCGCAACAACACATCCCCTCCGAATAAAAGCCTAACTTTCCCTCGTTCTTTGGGACGACCGACCTATTCAATGCAGTCCGATTGTTATCTGATGGTTTATCAATCCGAGGCCTCCCAAGTACGGGCGTCCCAAATCGTCCATTGTGTCGAGTCACTGTTCGAATTATCGCCGAGGCAGTTTGATTGTCTTTAGAGACAATCTCAAGGTTATCGGCTTCATCTCGAACCCCAGAACCATCCGTCCGTTTACGCTGAGGTTCAGCACTGATATCGACGTGGCGCAGGAACTTCACGAAAGACTATCAGTAAATCTGAAGGCACACAGAGCCACACTGTAGGTTGGCATGTGCTTTTGCCCGCAGTTTGGCCCCCAGATACCACTTCGGCTCTATTAATGGCACTTTCGCGCCCGGTCTAACAGTCTTATTGCCTTTCCGCGAAACTGACTCAAATCTGCCATCGGGGGTGCATGATTTCCGATTGATGCATTTAGTAAAATCTTCGAGCGTGGCTTCAAGTCCGTTCTGGCTCATTCGATCCACTCTATCGAGCTAGCAGATCTGCATTCCAGCGGACAATAAGGAGACAATCGACTCAAGCGTATGCAAGCATTCAGGTTCGAACAGTAAGTAAGTTTGTTTAGGGCTTATGCCTAACTTCGCCGAATAAGAGTAGAATGTGCTCAACTACACCGATCCCAGAACAGAACTAGGTTGCTCCGAATGTTCTGCGGTATCAGATTAGCAAAATACAAAAGTACAAAACACATAAAACCCCATTCATGCGGAAAAAACGGTTACCAAATAAGAGCCAAATTTCAAGTGTGTTCAACACCGAGGTTGATCACTACGAACAGAGTTCGATATCAAGTCAAACTGAGCCATTGTCAAGAAAAACGTGCGACGTAAAAAAACGCGTTCAAAATGAAGTGAACGATGTGTGCTGTTAAAAATGCGGCATTCGTTGGCAACTTCACTCTAATGGGGGTGGTCAAGTATGAAAATATTCGACAGGGATTTTCCAAATGCGAGTGATATTGCGTGATACTAGGCTATGCTGCAGTGTTGTATTTTGATGGCCAGGTTTGATGAGAATGAAACATCCCCCAGATCTGCTTGCATCCATCATTTTACACCCAGTCATGTCTCACGCAGCTACTAATGATTGCCCAAAAGTTTATTTAGGTATTTTTCGTGCTCTGGCGAAACCGTACTCGGAGTACAGCATGGAACATCTCTCTGAATGTCCCACGGTAAGCCCACGATAATAGTGCACTAGGGGCGGGAACCTCTGTCTGGCGTCCAACACCCGGTGTTCGATGAAAGTTTCGTACCATTCCATGAACCTGCAACACCAATTCTGAAGACCATCGAACCTCATCAGTTTTACTTTTCGAAGATCAAAGGCCAAAGAAGGTCCCACGGTTTGATTCACCAATAAGTTTTGCACTTCCCTGTCATTAAGGCCTCAAAATCCTTGGCGTGTTCGGTTGGTTTTACTCGCATTTATATTTCTGTTCCTAAGTCGACTGAAGCTGATCTTCGAGTTCAGATATCCTTAGCTTGCGTGTATCCGTACTTTTGTGTCCTGAGCTATCCGGTGGAAGACATGACACAGCACTGACAAGGCTGACAGATATAGAAAACATACCTACGGAACCAAAGCCACCCAGAACCGCTCCAAAGACTCATCGCGTTACCCCCCGACTTGCTCCAGCTTTCCGTTTGGTTTTTCTTGCATTTTGCGGGTTCCCTCTTTCCAAGTCGTAAGGTGCAAGCACCGTAGATTGTGGGAACGGTAAGTCGGGAGGCGCGTAGCCTGATTAGATGAACCTCAAATCCAGAACAAGACAGATGTGCGGGGTAGTGTCATATGACTGCTCCAATCCAAGGCGGGGTTTTGGGGAACTTGCCAATTTTTACCATCAGTTACTCGGGGAATACTTTACCTGAAACCTTTTTAAAAGTTTCTACCATCGCCGTATTTGGGAAGTCCTCCCGTTATCTAAACTACTAGCCCTCTCTGTTTCGTCTGATCCGCCCTCAGTTAGCTACGAAAAAACCAGCCTTAGCGATGACTACCTGCTTCTGGGCTGGCTGTTCCGTAGTCACACTCATAGATCGCTCCGACTACAATTGATTTTTTTAGGAGAAGAACAAGGTCAACGAGCCAACGGCCCCAATCAGTGGATTCTCGCAATACGGTCTCTCAGAAACCCGAACAACCAGAAAACGAAAATACACCCAGTATAGTAGAAATATATGGGATGTCGATAGAGGAGCCAGTGCCATAGAAAACAACTTGGACTGCGTCAGATGATGGACTTTTATCTAAATTGACACCACTGACCCACAACATTGTACCCAAGGCACTCCTAGTCCGCACAGCCTAACAACAGATAGTCAGTTTCTTAGTTCAGTGGCACCGAAAATCCTGTCACTGCTATAGGATGCAAAAATGGCAGTTGTTTTTACCTTTCCTGATGGTTTGGTCATCAAAATGAATAAATCTACAATCCTCCAAGCTGCAGGCATTAGGCCCTTTCCGTGTCATTGCAGAGGACTAAGTTAAGGTCCTAAAAGCATGCTTAGTCCCTACGATTCAAATTTCTCGATGGAAAATATTTGCAAATGAATTTGTCTCGAAACAGCTCTCAATTGCATGTGCTCTGAAGCCTAAATCATTCGAGATACTTACCGATGAAACGCATCTGCAAAGAGAAGTGATAAGAAGCTCAGCCAAAAATTTCGATCAAACTGACCTTAGGTTCCAGAAGTCGACCATCTCTCAAAGCACTTAACCGAGGATCGACAAAACCCCTCGCCGTTCTACTCCCGGAACACCCACAGGGTTGGCTGACTTAGACAAGGCTCTTCCCGCCTCCTCATAGCAGCCCCGAAGGAGCGGCAGCCTATACCTACAGCACCTGCGGTCCCGCCCCAAGATAGCCCTTGCATTACGCCTGCAGTTCCGGACGACCGTTCCTCGGGACATCAAGGTGTTAATGAAATTACTCCTGCGGATCTATTATCTGTCCCAATAGACCTCCTTTTGGAACTTGGTGAAATACACAGGTGTGCCACTCGTAGGCCACATATCTCGGGCAACAAATAACCTTTCAAGAGGGGGTCAAAGAGAGGTCAGTTGTTAGTGCCAGGTCTTCTTACAGGCAAACGAAACGCGGATGCTCGAACAATGACAACGATAGTTCCCACTCCAAGCCAAATTCGTTGCCGATCAACTTTCCCATCGGCGATCTTTCTGTACCTCCCAGCATATAAACCAGAATAGTGACTCCGAAACAACGATACAACAACACTAGAACCGTACTTGTGAAAAAACAGACGGTATGATGAGAAGCCCGCGTTTACACCTAACTCTTGTCTGATAGAACCTTACCATCAGTCATAGTCAGGTAGTCTCTCATTAGTTTCATTCCCCCCCCCTCTTCCTTCGTTAAACCATCCGAGCTCGTTGCAAATCCTTCCTTCTACCAGCAGATATCCATTGTTCAGCCAAACGGCATAATTTTTCCATACTTAACTTGGATAAAACAGGACCCCAGAACCTAGCTACG
Organism: Fasciola hepatica; assembly: GCA_948099385.1. NCBI lineage: Eukaryota > Metazoa > Platyhelminthes > Trematoda > Plagiorchiida > Fasciolidae > Fasciola > Fasciola hepatica. Next base: position 4,691,958 of record CANUEZ040000027.1, on the reverse strand, counting down.
CCTCATACGAACCATTCTAACCGGCCTCACGGTAGTAAAATGCCTAGTACCACGTATTTTATTATTCTTGATTCAGACCCGAGACCTCCGGCGGAATTTACGAAGGGGGCTTTGAGAGGGCTTGGACCCTGAGCTGATGACTCCTTCCAAGTTGAGTGCCCCGGCCAGCGGACCGTGAGTGCTACTACCAACTGTGAAGTCAAGGGAAGACTGGTTTTCACGTAGTCATTGATCAGCGCGCACCCTATTAAGAACCAAATGCAATGCGTTGGATCAGCTGCAACAACAAACGATCACGACCTTATTTTAAAGGCATAATATTGGTTAGCGGACTCCTATCTAACAAGTAACATTGAGGCGCTTGGCTACAACTCCTTTCAGCGAAGGCAGAACACATTACCGTGGAGGAGATTGCCAATTGTTTGTAAAGGAGCCCCCCAGGGTGACAAGCTTTCAGCATCTTATCGTAGACGGCATTGTCGATTCCGTATGGTTGAGTGTTGAAGTCGGAGAGCAAGAACCGCTACTAAGCTGAGTATACCATCAGCCCAGACCTAATTCTGTCTGCTTTCTGCAAATTATCGAGGTTCTGAGCTTCTTTGATGATCTTCTAACAGGCCCAAGTTGACGGCAGCGACTTAGATGCGACAGAAATGTGCTGGACAGTACTCACAGCAACACTCCACTTACCACATTTGTGGGCTCAATGTGCCTTGGAGGATGGAAGCAGCACATCACGTCCCCTACCAGAAGCGACAACTTTCTAGACTTATTATCATCTTTGGGACTATCCGAAGTTATAACAACAGTTCCGAATTACCTACCCGGGAAGGATCACGCAATTGTCCGAAGCTGCTTCCAATTGCTAGAAAATATCAACAGCCGACACCCCCTAATATGTCATATCATATGGCTAAAAGGAACATACTGTTTTTCCTGGTTCGCAGCCCAAGTTGCGAAACATTCTTTTTGAGTGCGGATCTCCAGCTGGTGGCAGACCAGCGTCACCCCATCTATGAACACTGCCTTAATTTAATAACCCCGTCACAACGATCGTCAGTTAGCCGCAAAGGCAACAAACAGTTTCGTCTCAACTCTGAGTTAGGTAGGCACCAAAGCGCTCATCTTAAAACGAGGGATTTTCTACAGCTCATACAGCTAAATCGTTTCCCTGAAAAGGTCGAACAGTAGAATTATACTATTGTTGATTTATTTTCAACAACCCCGAAGCACGCTGCAAAGAAGGATCAAACGTTGCAGTTTGAAGTGGAGCCCGAGTTTCATCAGGGTCGTACAAGCGCGTGCACTTTCTATAGTTTAGGAGAGGACTTTTGAAATAGTTTGTATGGAAGCGCCCGGCAAACCCAAATTCAGGATCAAGTGATTGAGCCGGGCCCATCCAAGTGGAGATGATTTGAAGTAGCAAAGATGCACAGGAATCCTATGAAAGGAATACTCTTCTGCCGGAAAACCATGAGACTTGTTTTTCGTTGGCTGACGATGAGATGTTGCTGTACACCTTCGACCACAATTCATTAGATGATATCATGGAAAAAATATCGGGGGACTTACAGATACTTAGTTCATGATGTAGCGCTTGGCTAATTAAGTGCTTGGCGGATAAGAGCTGCCGTGTTGCATACAAGTGTCATGTCCATCTCAAAGTTTTGACACAGATGGTCATTTGATCCCCAACAAATCATCGGCAAGAGACTTGGAGATACACTAATCCTGTTAATTCAGCTTCCCTGAGCAAACAGATACTCAAGCTGATAGGTCCCACAGGTTGTCAGGACTGGCTAACAGAACTTTCCTTTTGCGTGAAAGTAGGCCCAGTGTCTTTACGACCCATGTTAAACCATTACTAGAGTATAGTTTAATAGTTGGCTCTAACTTGCTCCGTTGATAAGATGAGCACTGCAAATGTTCAGCACAGCTTTGCCAAACAGATATTTTACTATTTCTCTAGTCTCAACTATAAACAGAGCAGTAACTTGCTACACCTCGAACCTCTTTGGCTCCGAAGTATAAGGAACAACCTGTCCCCTTCCGCTCACTACTAAAAAGCAGATCCTGAAAAGCCTACCCTGATATATGAAACACATCGAGATTCAGGTATTTGTTACGACACAGTAGTCATTCTGTCGTTGTTTCTTCTCGGGAACCGGCCCACAGCCTAACTTCTTAACCGTTAGACAAACACAAATATGGAATAAGCTTCCCACAAGTATTCTTGCAGAAGTCTAGTTACCGAGATTTAAAGAGGACTTCAACAGATTCCACGGTGAACAGACACTCGTATCTAACAGTGATCCGTACACGTCGGAGGAGCACGCGGACAAAGTTGGTTTGTGTTGTTGCTACCCGGCTCTGAGTCAGGGGCCAGGAGACCTACGTACCACACAATTTGCCGTGGAACTCTGAGTCGCGTATCACCCAAGTTTTACTCGTCTTTCTTATACAAATTTTTATGGCATGGGATCTAACCTTCCACCAAGAGGATATTCACTCAAAATGGCACATATACCCCTCGGCCGGGAGATTCCTCTTGCCCGTCCAATGTACTAGGTCCTCCTTTGGAGGGAACTCAGTCTGAGTTCTTTCATTTAAAGTAGCTCACCGACAGAGTTAAACCTCCAGTGATGAATTTTGTTACGCTGTTTTCACATACCAACCAACAGCTGATTTTGCTCTACTTTTTTTGCGCAAAATTTAGTTTCTGGTTCTGCAGGACAATTGCTCTGAGTCCAGCCTCAACTTCCTTACTGAATCTTGTAGCTCTCGGCTTTCCAGAGTATCACAGTCCTCTTTCTCCGTCCTAAGAACCACAGCCCCAGCATGATCGTAATAAGAAAACTTGTTGAGTACCATTTAGTTTTATTTATTCCATCATTTTCTGCAGTAACCTTCCACCTAGATAACATTCACTCAGTGTGTGCAACTATACTACTAGGCCTAAAACCTTCTCATTGCCCGTCCCACATACCAGGTTCTCTGCTGGAGAAGGCTCGGTCCCATTTCTTGCCCCGTATCTAAGCCGTACTAAGTTCACACTATTCGGAGCAAACTGGTCCCGTTCCTCTTTTCTCAGTTTGCCCTGGAATTTCAAATCAGAATCTCATTACATCGACCACCACTTACTTCAAAATCACTGTTATCCATGGTCCCAGTTTTTCTTCACCACTCTTGCACTCCTTACCACTCACCACAGCTTGTTGCCCTCATTCTTTCCAAAGTAGCTCCAGTGTTTAATTCGCTGGATGTTTCTTTTTTCCCTTGGTTACTGTTCTTCAGCTGGGAACATTCAAGAGTGCTTTTCTTTTGTTTTTATTCTTGCAGACAACCACTGACGCGTATCTTTCCTATGGAGACTTGGGATGATCCGCAGGCATTGCCGGAAAGATAACTCGCCTACAATTCGTATCAGCGCATCTAAAGGCTCTGAATCAGCTCGTTTTGCGTGCTGCTACAATAAATTTTCACTAGGATATCTTGAGAAGTGTTAAAGATTACGGCTTCTAAAGGCATTTCAGCAAACCAAAGAAATTCAAGGAATTTTTCTCGGCGGTAGATTCCAACCTGGCTTTAGTTTGCCTCAACTGTTCTGCTTCACTCATAGCGTCTACGTGATACTTCAAAATGCCACGTGTCGTAAAGAAGTCTCCATGTGATGCCCCATCCTCTCACACTCCGGTTACTAGGAAAAACAGGCTCATTAAAACCATAGCCACCTTAAAATAAGCTCGGTTGACCACTGCAACTTAGTGGGCCTCACGACGAAAAGAACAGCTGTTGTAGACCACAGCCTTTCAGGCATGAAGTCCCAGCTTCTTAATTTGGAAGGTATTGTGTCTAAGCTCACCCACCTATTGCGCATTACTGGATGCATCGAATATTCTGCCGAGGACAACCTGGTGGCTTTATTGACTCTGCTGCTTCCGACTTCCTCATAAGAGTAAGAAACTGCCGTAATGCAATCGTGTTCAGTGTCCCAGAGAGAATATCCCTCCAGCTCATCAAGCGCATACTGTTCAGTGCTTGTAGTATGGCCCACCTTCCTTGTCAAGCATCAAGACTGCACAAGCGAGTTTGGCTCTCTACCTGCCCAATCCTTGTGCATTTTGTTGATGAATCATCCTCCAAAATGTTCTTCAAGAGATGCACCTCTATAGCTTCTAAATCTTATAAAAACGTAACATAGCTTAAGATCACCCATCTCCTAAGAGAAATTACTAGATTTCTCAACTTTCCCCACGAGGATGACGCCTGATGATCCTGAGCCTACGGCACAGAGAGTTGATCACTCAATGGATTCCTCTCACGCCCCCACGGCTCTTTCTTCACGGGTGCCTCCCGCTCCTTTACAATTACCCGCTGCCCTCTCATCTGCGCCCGCCCTGGACTTTTTGGAGTCCGATCCCACTGCTGTTGATCTAGACATATCCGTTTCTCCCCTCTTACTGCCACCCAGTAAAATAAGGCTACTATAACTTCACTGTCCTATTTCTTTGTCCTTTGTGCACACCCCCAACTCTAATCCACTCTCCGCTATCTCCGTTTATAAATTACCCGCCGTCCAGAGGAATAGGTCTGCCAGTCTTCCCGCCCTTATCACAAGACCCTGCTTCTACCAACTGTCTCTTCATAAATCAGCTAGCTTTGGCACACCGAATCTGGTTTGGACCTTGGAAATTGTCCTTCGTTCCCATGCTTAGGTGACCCCTACAAGTTCACCACGTTCGCTGCATGCCAATACTAGAATACGGCCTTCATACGCCGTCCACACTGCCTTATACTGTACCCCCCATCTGCCAACTACCTCTACTTCTGTCGATACTAAATACTCCATATTTGGTGTTTCGCCAAATTGCCTTACCCCTCTCATAGCGTGAAGCTTGGTCTACCCTTCTACAACCCTACCCCTCAAACATTTCCAATCCTGACCCTCTGCACTCTCCTCCAGTCAATACTCAATTACATCCCACCGGTATTTCCCAAATTCCGTCAATCACCCTTGCCTGCTATCGACCCGCCGAATTTTACAGGTATTTCGCTTTGCTCCGATGTTTTCCCCTCCACTGGTGCCCAGCTGTGCTACCACTCACCAGTCCCTCGCTGCACCATTAAATACAGCTCGGCTGGAAGCCACACCATCTGATTTCCCACTAGCCTCAACATTCGTATATTTTCCTCTGATTCTGATCACCACCCCTCCCAATCGTGATAGCTTGTCTCCTTCCAACTTACACTGCTCCCCTGATGTGCATGTAGAGCTTAACACAAATGACTTATCCTCAAAGCTATCCTCACCCTAAGGCATCCGTTCTTGTTGGTTGCTGATCGTATGCTCCTACCATTCTTCTTCCGCCACGGTACGCCCGTCTATCTTACTTGTCAGCACTCTTACCGCCTCCCTCTCATGTCGTTCTATCTCTTTATGCATACCTACCCATTTAGTCCTTGTCCCTATCGTTCCTCACCGTGACAGCCCTCACTGCACTGTGTAACCCTCGCCCCGCCCATTTTACTCTGCTAAAGTCCACAATATTCCCCTTTTCATCCATGTAGCCCCTGCCGGCTCATAATCTCTTTTCATTTGTTACCTCTCTATACTCATAGGGCTCATTAGCCGCATTCTTTCACCTCATCGGCTACCAGTTTGTCAAATCCTTATTGATTCTTCCATCTTATACCTCCGGCCATTAGGCATCAGACACATCGGTACTCGTGACCAATCTTCATATGAGAACTCGCCATTCCAACCTTTGTATCTTTGACAACAAAATTCATTACATTTTTACCACCACCATATTTTTCCATTTTGACTTCGCAATTTTTTCCGTGGATCTCCATCTCAGGCAGTGTCCCGACTAGCTTCTTCTGGCTCAGTCCACTTGAGCAATTGCTTGCGGGCTCTCAGCACTCCAGTCCCATTCTCCCAACTCCGACGAGCTTGTATTTCTCCTGCCTTCCGCTTCATCACTTGTTTACGCGTCTTGGTACTTCTTTTTTCTTCTCAGTCTTAATCCTGTTTCATCTGCGGTAAAGCGACCTGATCGAACGTCTTTTACCTGTTTCTCTCTGGTTGGTACTCTCATCTGTTCCGTGTATTGCTCGCCACAGCCATCTTTAGTGGGCCTTTCAAGCTGCACTCTTTTTCCGCGTTCCACCCGATGTAAAGCCACCGGCTTGTCAATAATTCCGCCTACAGTTTCAAACCATAAGTTCTAACATTACTTGATCTTCCCAGTCCTCCAATATCTCCTTTCTCCCCTACATTGTTCGCCGTCACAACTGCTGCATCTTTACACCACCGTTAGTCTTACCTCTAAGATACCGTTCTCTACTAATACTTTACACTCCACTGATCACTCCGTGTTTCTCTTGGTTCAGCATTCTCCGGTCAACTTTACAGTCTCCACCTTTTTGCTGCTGAATGCCCCCTTCAGTTTCCACCATTGCTACATGTCAAACCTGCACTAATCATTTTACTAGCTTCACTCTTACCTGTTTTCATCTATCCTTTGCCTCATATTCTCTCGTTTATCAACTTCTGCCGACAGCCACAACTTCTGCGCATACGGAGTCCTTTCCCTCTCTCTGTGTATCCACCATGTTCACCTGTTTTAAACATATTCATCGAGATTTATCCAAGGTAATTCTGTACCACTTGATCTAGCCCCGCTTACCTCTTTCAAGAACTGATACTTCCGTGTTCTATCACTTCATTGCCCTCTGCTGCTGCTCTTCCTATATATGTTTAAAAAGGATTTACATATATACATTCACATATTTACTATGATCCTCCAGTTTTCTTTGGCGTCCATCTCTCTTACCGCCATCTCGCTGCTCCTCACTATATGCGTCCATTTTGTCTGTATCTGTGGCTCATATTTCCGCAACTCGATTCTCCCAAACCATTGGCGCCATCTGGCCCACTCCCTAAGTCTTGCTTTGTTTCCATCCCGTTTTTGGATGGACACCATCCTTTTATAACAGTGTAGCATACATCATTACTATCCAACCTTTTTCCATATAACCTAATTATTTGTTCTTATTTTTCTTTTCTTTTCTCTTATTTTTTTCTTCATCTGTCCTTGGTACCATAACTTATCATGCCGATGTTCAGCCCCTCTCATGTGAACTCCGCAGGTTCCAACCTCCTTCACTCGGCTCGCTCAGTTCCTCCATTTGACCCTGAATTCCAAACCCACCTGGAACTTATTTGAATCCATCCTTGGGTTCACTTAAACCCCCTTCATTATTCCTTGGTGCGCATACGTTTACCTCCCACTCATCTCCCTCCTCAGTCCACCTGCCATTCCCAGGCCATGCATTTTTCTGAATGTTACAAGAAGTTTCCCGTCCTTTTCGTGGCTTGTCAAAATTTGATCATGCTCAAGGTATACTTCGGGGGTCTCGAAAATAAACCATTATTACCATTACCAAATTTCAATACCTGCCCGCCATTCAGTGGCTCCTTCATTTGCCTTGCTTTCTAGGATATCTCGCCACCTTGTCACCAGCTTTGGATTATTTGATATCTACTGCTATGCGGTCTCCCCAATATCACTGATGCAGATCCCGCCGGTGTGGGGCCCGGTCAGGTCCGCCGCCTCGGCCGCCGCACGTCGAGCTTGGGCGCACCCGCAAAGAGGTGTGGGCGCAGTTAGGCTGATGGAACGCATCATCTTCCCACAGAAGCGGTTCCTCGGTTAAGCTTCCAGTGTGCGGTCAGATCTATACACTGGCACGGGTTGCTTATTAAGTAAACACCATTTATATATCCAAGATGCCGCATATATCCCACTATCTCCTGTAGTCTTCTTTAATTTCCCGCTGCATTTGCTTCCAACCTAACCATTCTTATCGCATTTTGAGCCTTGCAAAATTTGCTTTCCTTGGCGGATAATTATTTAACATTTGGTAAAACATTGCCACTCTGGGCTCATCTTTCATGGCCTAATATCTCGAGATTTTACGCTCAAATACTCATCAGTCTAATTCGCAAATTCAATCACTCCCCAAGATAAAGCGCTCCCGTTTTATCACTTTTACGTATGCACTCGAAAAGTGCCACATCTATCGTGCTTATTCACTTCAGTTCCACAATCTTCATAAAGTAGGTTTCAATGCGGAATATTTATCTGTAGAGCCTCCCAACTGTCGATGATTTGGTCGTCGTTCGCCCTCTCTGTTGGTCCCACTGTTCGTGCACTTAGAGCTGCTGCATTGCAATATCCTTACCCTGCAAAACATCAAGTCCTCCTCATATGTAGACACCAACGAGGCACTTGTACTGCAGAGTTTTGCTTTGTCGCCATCACGTGATCCACCCTTTATGAAGAACATCGGTTGATAGTGTTTTACTTGTCAATTACTCCGTCATCTTTTCTGCAGGCTATGTGTCTCTGCCACTGCAGATTAGCATCACACCAACCATTCATCTATCGCCCAGCTCCAATTTCCACCTTGGTGCATCATATTTCACTTTTCTGAAAGCAAGATTCTGCTCAACTTATACGTGTTTCCATTTGTTCACATTTTTCTCCATCAACCTCTACCCAGAGGTGTCGTCCATTTGGCTTATGATTGATTCCGCACATATCCGGCTGCCGAACTTCGCAACTGCATTTAACGGTTGTTTTTTGTTTGTCATATCCGGTGGTGTATTCTGATAAGTCGTCTCAGCCGATTCTGATCCTTACGACCCTTTTGCCATCACCTCCAGTCCCTGGGTAAGGAACATCAGCACGTAAGTACTCTTCTATCGTATAATTAATCCTCCACTTTGCAAGCTGTGCCTGTGTTACTATCGTGGCTCCGCATCAGAAAGTTTCTGTCGCCCAGTTCCCAATTCCACGTCGGTGCATTATTTTCCACTCTTCTGAAAGTTAGCAATCTGCTCAAAGCTTACTTGTTTCCTTCCAAACACCTCTTTTGCCATCCCTTTGGCAATCTCTCCCTAAAGATGCGTCGTTCTGTAATATTATAACTGAATCAGCCAACATTTCGTCACTCAAAGCTACAATTCTAATCTCCGACTGATTTCTCCTGCTATTTCCGCTATGGCCCTCCTGTGCATCGTCTGACTTTTCATTTTTTTACCCCTGTCATAAGTCGCGAAGAGCTACGGCTTGTGTACGTTCCCCTTAGAAGTTTCTTTTTTCAAGGTAAGCAACATCACCGTTAATTCCGCTTGATTCTGCACTCGTGGGATCATCGTTTCGTATTCTTATTGTGTGACTTTACTGTTTACAACCAGCCCCGCCTGGATTCGGCCGGCTCGGCCGTCCGACCTTTAGTTCAAATTCGCCGGGCGCTACTACAAAGAGTGCTTACGGAATGATATGTTCTGTCACTAGTCCTTGATACGGGCATTCATGCCGTCGGTGCAATCAAGAACTGTCTCGAAATCAATAAAGATGTAGAATCCGCGGGAATGGACGATTTTCAAATACCTGTTCCTAATTTCTACCCAAGTTGTAGTGGTTTTACTAAACAACATTAGCCTTTGCAACAGACAAGCTGGGCAGTGCCACTTGGAAGTCCATCAAGTTTTTCTCAACCGCCTAGAGACCTCTCATGAACGCTCTCTGCGGCTGCAAAGTTATAATTAAATTACTGAAACTTCCAGTGAACACCATGCCAACAGCCCACTAAAACACCTTCCTTTTGTCACCCACTGCCGCCGCGGAGTTAGAAGTGTCACCCATGCATATCCTGCGGCACATGAATTGGAAAAAACCTATCCATGCCCCAAGATAAAAACCCCCGAAAGCGCTGTTCTGAGCTGAATCCGTCTTATAACCTCTGGGCTGAGGCAGCGATTCAGATAAGTACTCAAGAGCCGCGAAGTACTCGATGGTACTTTCAGTCGGTAAAAGATCACGTAAAATGTTGCAGCCTAAATCCATTCCATAAATTAGCATAAGTTGCCGCAGAAAGTGCCCATATTAATATATTTTGGGGTAGAATCTGCCAGCAGCGGAGGGCTGGTGAAATGCGTCACACCACACCTAGCTGTGAGTTGCTATCTCTCCGGAGTTATCGGTTATCTAGTGTTATGTATTGACTTTCTATGGGAAACTTTCGTCTTGGCACTCAGGAAAATCCAGTTGTTCTTTCCTGGAACTCAAAACCCGGCGAGGTTATTTAACGGGGGCAATCAATAACAGTGAGATTCAAGCCCTGTCGCTCTTGGTCGGCCTCAGTTTAAAAGAAGAAACATCAAGGGTCCCAGCCTACTTCGAGTCGAACAACTGCTTCAGTTGGTGCAGTCCCCGAGGTCTGCAAACGTAGTTTTTTCCGAAATGAAGCTCTCCAATAAGATTTTAGTACGGCTAAAGTACAAACCACACGCATTCCTATGGGTGAAGTTGCCCCTGTTGCAGGCTGCAAAACACTTACGAAGCCTGTCTCTAAACGTTATCGCTCACATGCCACGAAAGGAACCATTCCAGCTTCCAAAATGAAAGAAGCACAGGCATCGGCTAGACAGCCGCCGCCGGCAATGATCTGCGTCAGCCGTTGATGCATACAACATGGCAGAAATTAAAATCAGTGATCTTGCACGGAAAAATGGCCACTTATTAGATGAATAATAGTCGATGAGCGTTGCTTTGTCATAGGTGCCCCAGTGGTATTCATCGCTGAGTCAGCAAGTCAAACTAATTCCGAGAGCCTATCTAGAGCCTGCGGCCGTGTGGATGAAATCACCTCCGGAACTCACAGGTTAAAAAAGATAGCCAACAAACTTCCAGTCCTTAATGTCCCGGACGCGGTGCTTATACCATCTGGTGGGGCCGCTGTAGTCAGCATGTCACTGTATTAGACTGTGGGACTGGGCATCGTGCAACCCACACCCCTTGCTCTTCCAGTTTTCTGCCGACCATCGGCGGTCTGGCTCATCAGAAGTTGTCAGAGGATTGCTGTATTTGTCACTCAGAAACATCCAATACTAACCGACAAGTCTTCTTCGCACAGAAAGGAGTTCCATGTACGGGAAAAACGAATCCTCCGCTTCCCCTGGTCCTAAGCCAAATGGACCAACAGATGAACCGCTCCAAACCCCCACGGACATGACCATGTCCACGACGCACACGACCTCCATGGCCTCCCTGGGTGCGGTATACCCTGACCAGTCTAGCCATTATAACCCTGTGGCAGCTGGATGAAGATTAGAGACAAAAAGAAGTGCTTTGGGGAATGCTAGGGTACAGAAGTAGGTGCGTGGTAGGAGTTGTTCAAGGGCACTCACGGTTTTCCCACAATATCCCACGAATCGACAACAAACCGGGCACACACAACTGCCTCTCAATTTCAGTTCAATATGGCTTTGATGAGACGGCCATAAGTTGTTAAAAAGATCCTATTAACCCCGGTGCCGGCTGTCAAAGTGCCGTAGACTCGACAAAATGGCTTTTGGCAAAGTTTGAATTTGGTTTTTTTGATACCGGTCTCAGAGATCTAACGAGCAACGCAGTGAGGACAGTTTGAGGTAACCATCCGCTCGTGCGCTATTTGCCGTAAGTAACTTGATAAAACAGCATAACGTGTACGGTGCAGTGAGAAGGAAACGGTAGGATATTCATCTTTCGTGCAGCCAATCACTGAACGTGGCACCTTCTTCTGATGGCATTTTTGGGATGGCCTCATAAATGGTCTAGTCAAACCAATTAGGCGCACAAAGAATGGATAAAAAGTTTACTTCGGGAAGCCTGAGGCCTGTTGCAGTGCATGACCAAATGATAAACGCTGGGGCGAAGTGAGATTTTACAGGATCAGTAGGGAAGTGTGCGCCCACGATAGGATAAAGGAGACCGTCTTAAGTCGACTCGATTACAGCAGCGCCCGGCAAAGATGAATTCAGGGTCAGGTGGTCGAACTGGCCAAGATCAGACGGGGCTGAACGGGAAGAAGCGAAACATACTCTAAGCTATCAAGACTGACTGATATTAATGAAAAGTCATGAGGGATCAGCAAATATTTTGCTTATTTGTGCGAGGGAGAACTTTCCAAGGTTAAATATGCAGAAGCATGACGAATTTTAATGTATAAAAATTAGAAAAACTGAGAATCTGACGGTGAAAAGAAAAGAAATAGAGGATAGGGAATTATTCAGCAAGTATAGCCGGAAGATTCAATGATTGAATGTTGACGAAATCACACAAATGCTGATTTACCATCTTCTGGAGGGAGATTACCATGGTGACGATATAAGGACTCCCGGGTGGTCGGAGAAATACAGTGTAGATCGAACAAACTGTTTACCTTGAAGAAGAAGGATTGTGGTGCATCAACATAAAGTGGAAACAGACAGATGATCCATGTGAAGTGCGTACCCACGGCCGTAGCATGATCCAGAGCCTACAAGAGTGATGACTGAGTGGGAGGTGAACGATTGTCACTTGTTTTCCATTTGGAAGAGGGGACCATATGATAACGACAGAACTACAACACCACCAGTCTAATGATTCTGAGAAGATTTCTGGAAAGAGAGCTTTGGGAGTGGATAAAATGAATCGGTCAACCAGTATGATAGTTAAAGTAGAACGATATTTACCGCCGGGATCATGTATACAATAAGAAAGTAGCTCGAAGAAAAGGTTTTGACAAAGAACTAGACCTGTGGATCTGAGGTAAACTATTCATCGGCATCACCATCGGTACAGAAGACGACTTCTTCCACCATAAAATTGGATAAACCGCTGTACAATTCACCAATTCAACCTCCGGGCAGCGTCGTCAATTTGCTCCTCGCCCTCTACGACTCCCAACATGAATAGAAAAGCTACTTAAAAGAAGCCGTAATCTCGCGTTTCAGGGCCACCTGCGAAGATACCCAGCAATTTCTCTCCATTTGGCCATCAGCTGACTGATTTACCAACTGCTTTATCACCACAGCCTGACCCGCCCACCCAGAAGTCTCAAGATATGACAACCTTAATACAGGCGCCGCATATATCTAGATTTAAGTCAACAATGTCAGATCAGCGCCATTCACTGGGCACGCAACCACCTGAGCCTCCTGAGCTAGCTACCAGTAATGACTAACAACCCTTTCTCAGGCCAGCAACTAGGTCATTGCATCAATTCACAGAACTTCCTATTTCAATGTCAGTGGTGGAGTGAGGACGGGTATCGCGCCCCACGGTCACAGCACATGAGCCTCAGTGAAGCCCCGCTCAACTTACAAGCCCGCACCCCTTATAAGCCTATTATCCCCCTTCATTTTACAGCCCGTGTAGGATCCTTCAGCTTCATGTCAAATTAGAACTATGAATCACAAGTCCTCACCATTCAGTGAACCTTTTCTCCCACGGACAACTCATATAAACACCTACGGTAGTGGTGCGAAATAATGACTACTGTTTCCGTAACGGACTTCTAGTGGTCGTTCAGATACGCGTAACACAATCCAGAAAACACCAGGCGTCTAACTATTGGTTTCAGTACAGTTCTTTATAGGACAACCATAAACACGGCAAGGAAACCGGGCAAATCTCAACGGAAACCTCCGTGAAATCAAAGTCAGACAAACGCAAGTTAGTGCAGGACCTCTTGGGGCCTAACGGTCAAGATATCGGAATGTCCATGGGAGGTGTGGGTCAAAGATCATGAGGAAAAGTCGGTGCACGGATTAGCCAGCGGTCGCGTGAGGTCAGCGTCCGATTTGCGGTTCAACGAAAGAGTGGGTGTGACTCAAAGCGATAATAGAAACAAATTTGAGATGAGGGTTCGGGGTCGATCCGATCGTGGGCCTCCAGTTTGGTTGTTTTTGTCGATAACCGCTTCCCTATTTATACCTCACAATCGTCCGTGTCCCTTTAAAGTTCAGCATTGATAACTCCGTACGTCAGTTACGTCGGCTACCCAGTTCTAACCCCCACTCCCTTGTGACTGTCTTTATCCTAATACGAAGTTGCAGGTTTGAACCCGCTGAGGGGTTCAATCTGATATCTTTTTCTCCCACCCACGATCTCATTTGGACCTGCCCTAATAGCAATGCCTCCGCTGACATCCGCGATAGGGGTCCGAAACCCTGCTTGTTAAGGAGCTGCAAATCCACAGAACAGCACACAGCTTTCTCCCCTAGGGTACTTAGAAATATCAGTGTCGGACTGACGACCAGTTTCTGGGTATACGTAATCCCACCTGGTGGCCATAGAGCTATTCAATCCCTGTTGTCTGTACAAGAATCAGAGATGGTGCAACTTTTGTACCATCCAACCATGGGAACTGAACACAGGCAGCCATTTTATTGTAAAGCATGAAGTCATTACTAGAAAAGATACACTTTCTTAGCACCTGAGTTGTCACCAGTGCCAATGGTATCATTTTAATCACGGAAGCCTGGCATTCTCTTTGGTTTGCCATTAGCGTGTGGGCTATTACTGGGTATAAAGTCTTCTAGGAGAAAACCACTAAGAAACTGGCTGTTTTATTTATCTTGGTAAGTTTTTACCGGCCTCACGAAGGCAACAACAAGTTTTAAACTTCGAGGAGAACTCGTCCTGTATAGTTGTTGAATAGCTGTCAAGGGACATCCCGCCTGGAAGTGTCTGTCACTCCTGAGCCCACAGCTGAAAATACTGTTCCAGTTGTCGTTGCTTTTATTCTCACCTTTAGGCTTCTTTTTAACCATGAGCTTAGTCATGGGACCTCAATGCACCAGAGGTATGTTGGTTATAAAAAAAGCACAAGGCTTTACCAGGAACCGGTTGCCTGCATCAGTCTTGGAAGGTGGACCCGGAAAGTGCAACCAACTGTCAGGGGACAAAATGCCCTAGATTTCTTTCTTACGCAGGGTGCTGCGTATGTGGTCGTATCAGTTGAGGAAAGATTGTCCTCTGTGCCATTACACGGCATTAATTCGACAATCCTCCTCCCAAAAACTGTAGATACATAAGGTCCAGTTTACAAGCAGCTTCACTGAGCTCACCGAAATGGCCTACCAAGAGTAGTTTGGTCCCAAAATCGGGATACAGTTTTTGCCCTACAGTTCTCGATTGGTGGCCCGGGATCCTTATGGTAGCCTCAATCACTGTCCGAGCTTCGTCAATCTGGTGACACTAGTAGGACTAAGACTGGGAAAACGAGACTGTCAAGCCTCGGAGCTCTTATCTGGGCTAGGCCAGTTTGCACACAATGCGGGGGGCTTTTCAAAATTTATATAGTTGGATCGGGTTTCTCGATTATTTAGGTAGTTAGCCGGGCAGACGTTCATTAAACATTAAATTAAAGCTCACATCACAAATGGACTGAACATCTAAGTAGACGAGAACTAGAAATACAAAATGTCTAAGGAACATATATTTCAGGAAACCCGACAAAGAACATCTTGATAAAACCGCAGATGTAGTAGAGTCGTTCAAGGCATTTAAGCCTTCCCAATAAAGTCTGAAACACTGACGTCTGGCGCAAGCTTAACATTTTAACAAATCATAGTTTTTCCATGGCTCTTTATTACTCAGACGAGGTTTCCCGCCCACTGACTCCTGTCAGAACATCTTTTTGGCCTGGCCTAGATTGTATCTCATCGGCTCTCTCCTCAGAAATTCCAGTGTCTCTACCACTCACACAAATTTATCAGACCTACCTGTGGAGCTTAGCTGGTCTCCATATCATCGGAAAAGTCCACAATTGTATTGTTGCACGAGAAAGTTTCAGGCTTAAAATTGAAAACTGTGGCCGAGAGGACCTCACTCCAATTATCTCTGGGATCAGGTGGGACTTTATGAAAAAGATCATGTTCCATCTCCTAAATAGGAAACTTCTGAAAGTCACTCACCGTAGCCTCTATAAAAATCTTTAGTGTTCTAAGTGCCACGTTGACTTTTTGAACTCAGTCACAGAGGAGAATAATAATGAAGAAAGCCCGTGATTATTGCGTCACTTAATTCGCAAAAGTTTTGGTCTAGTCTAGCATTCCCGTATGCCTTTGTAGGCGAAATCTTGTGGTCCCCTTGACCGCTGCTGACCTGGTTATTATCATATCTCCTAACCATCACCAAGAAGTCAAAGCAAAAGGAGTTCTTCAAACCTGTCCGTTACTGAAGGAGCCATCCGGGAAAGAGTTTTCAGGACATACTAACGATTTTCCACAGCTGTCCGGCAAGGTTATCCAAAAGTGTTGGCAGAACGCAGCAAAATCTCATATGCACTTGATCCTGACCAACTTATGTCCATCGAAAGCCACATCTAGTGGGATATAAACTACCTCAGCTTCTGGAGCAGCCACGCCCCGATGAAGTGCTCCGCAGGGGGTGCATTTTCTTAACATTTGAAAGTGATATCCTCTCGGGAGCTTTTCACTCGGAGGAGCAACCAGCTCCCGATAAGCCATGACTGTGGGATTTAGGATTGCGGTGCTCCGCATTACACTTTTGGAGGGAAAGATTAACCAAGTTGCTAGGCTCATAAGGCTGATAGTCCTAATTCAGCGGACGTTTCGCCTGCCAAGAAGTAAGGTCAGCATTTTCGATACTAGCCAAAAACCCACACTAGCGTACTATTCTGTGCCCACAAAAATATGCTTCAGTGCACTAAGGCAGCCATGGAGAAAGTTCAAAGAGGGCTCACAAAACAACTATTTTGTTTCTCGACTCCAGTCGACCATGACGAAACATGCATCTTGCTTAAATCTGATTTCCATTAGCACGGATAAGATGGGCTTATTTTAACTTTTTCTCATCTATAATAAAGACCCGACCGATGATACCTCCGTCAACCTAGCAATGTATGCTGGTGGAGTGACAGGATATGGATCCGATACAACAGAAGTGCAAGCGATCATGGCTGCAGAGAAACCCTGTTCTTCTAAATGAAGCCCACCAGTTGATGACGACCAGCGTGTTTCAGTGACAGTGAACAGAACTCTCGACCATCTTTCCTGGACCAATATTAGCTCTCAAGTCAGAACTAGAGACAAGCAAGAACTTCCAGGATTTTGGCCTTGTAAAGGCCTTTCCTTTCCTCCTCATCAAGGAAGAACCCGCAAATATGGTAACCAAATTCTCTACATGATCACGCTTATCATTCTGCATACATCAATTGTAGACTTCCACCTCCTGGATGGGAAGTACTTTTTTCCTGCGCCAGAATATGGTAGTCAAGTGGCGCAGTGTGTTGTCAAGGATCGAGATTTGCTGAAACAAATCCAGCAAAGGGAAACATAGATGATGCATGGATTGCGAGGCATCTCCTACCCAACTCGACTGACTGAACTGAATCTCTATCCTCTAGAGGTAAGATGTATCGACGAGTTCTTTTTCTCATGTATAACATGTTCTCTGAAGATTTGGTGGATCGATACTTTACATGTCAAAGCCTAGAAACCGTGCATGAGCACAGTAAGAAACTGTTCGGGCCCGTTTGCGCACACCTGCATGCAAAAATGTCTTCGCCGGCAGGATCATATCTTGAGGAATAACCTTCTGCAAGAACAAAATAGAGGCAACACCTAAAGCACCCTTTAAGGCCCTTTTGGATCGTCACCTGCTGTTAGGCCCTGGACCACTCCCAAACTAATCCACCACTCCGCTGAGTCGTGTTTTCCGGTCAATTTTTCTCCCCTCTTTCCTTTACAGCAGTCGTAAAGGAAATAAATTGAACCAATTGTTTATAAAAGTAAATAAAGAAGATTAATGAATGATTAGGAAAATGAGGAAAATTGATAAGCGAGTCCATAAGCTAAGTAGAGAAATAAATCAGTAATAGATAGAAGATGAAAAAAGCCACGCTACATTCCACTTTTCCTTTTGAACTGCTTTATCTCCATCTGTTTCCTAAGTTCCCTCTCTCCGTTCTCCCCATGGCAACCTAAAAAAAGAATCTAATAATGTACACACATAAGTAAATGTGTCATGGATAAATGTGTATTTATTTGTTTTTCCATCTTTTAACCAATCGCTTCTATTTTCTGCGCATTTTACAATCTTGTGCTGTCCAGTTTCTTTCATTTATTTACCCCAAAGAAAAGAAGATAAAGCTAAGATCCGGGAACGGTCAAACTCAAGCCTGGTGCTCACGAATTACTTCATGACTAGGCTTTCATGTTCTAGTAACAGAAAGGATCGTGGAGTCAGCACCTCAGTCCGGGATATAAAGAGGCCCGCATCACTCTTCCACTCAGGGCCTTTGAATCTGGCCGCAGCTTTCTACCTCGATCAGAATACACAGCACATAACCATGCACAAACCCTCAGGCCTACTGTTTTTTCTCACAGTTTACCATAACAACGGTAATGCCAATAAATTAATGTACAATCTAACAAAATACTCCTGTTGTTTACTGAGAAACCTCGGGGGCTAAATCATCCGGAGGAACTGACCTGTTTTGCCCATCAGGTACACAATAAGTTGCGAGGATCTTTGGAAAATCTCGAGCTCATCCTAGGAAATACCGCTAGCGTTGAATAATAGATCGTCACGAAAAACTTAATCGCACACTAAGCCTACTTTTTTCAGCCAACAACAGTGTCTAACCTCTACTGGGCGATTTTCGGCGCTGTCGAATCTTGTCGGGACAGAGAACACTCTCGGCTCGCGGCCATCCTCTCTGCGAGAAACCTGGCTTCACAGTCGTTTCCTGCGGACTCTCGAGAAAGAGTTGACTCCATTTCACAAGTTTCGTTAAATATGCAGAAATTTCATTTTCCATGGGTACTGGACTTTTCAAACTTTTGATGTAAGCTTTCTTTTCCCCTTTGGTTTGCCTTACACCGTTGCACTTCCACCCAGGCTGGAAGTGCCTCGGGATCTTCGTTTAGTTGCCAGCTCACGTCTCTTTCCATTCCGAGTCGCTCTCCATTAGACTCATTGGGCCACCGTAAACTAAAACCTCATCCAGGATCCACAGTCACACATGCCAAGCTTCAGTCTATGCTGCCTGGTCAGGACTTCATATGCGCTTCCTGGTCGTCTGTCTTCCCCCTGACCCAGGCAAAGTCTCAGCAAGAAGGAATACGCCTTCAAACATCACAACCCCCGGCTGTCCACACTCCTATAAAATCAATCAAGACAGAGTTACACTACCCAGATCCTATCGGCATGATTATTTTCTAGCCATCAGAATTCATCGCAAAATATGAAAGCCCTTGGAAGATCAAACCGGCTGCTCTTCTCTACGCAAGGGAGCTAACAATTAAATCGATGGGCTGGACAAGCCACTTGGCAGAACAGCTGGCCTTCCCGCTTTTGCACTTCCTAGAGAAAATCAATCTCAGGGAACTCTATTTTGCATTCCTATTGCGGATGTCTACAAAGAACTGTTTGTTGGTAACCCAGAAAATTTCTCCGGGCCGGACGGACTCAAGCCATGGTGCTCAAGGAGTCCGCGATTAACCTCAGTCCTATCCTCCTTTACCTTGACAAACAAGTCCTGGGGGGAAGCAAGATTCCAAACCGTTGGAGGACAGCCGCTATGATTTTTAGCCCCAGGAACAGTTCTTCGAAGTTCTGTCCTTTTGCTTGCACCTCTGTCTCCCCCAAGTTTTCAAAAGATTGGTTATCCAACGATTGAGCAAAAATTTCAATGTTCCAGGTCCCCATCAGTTTGCTTACTGGCAATCACAGTCTACCCTTGGTGCCCTAGCCATCTTGGCACAATACTTTCTGTCCGAACGCGGCGGGGAGGGTAAAGCGGTAGGGATTTGCTTCCTAGACTACAGAGGCACTCTCAACTGCCTCGACGGAAATAAGCTGCTGTTCTGTCTTTCTGCCTCTGGTGTCCACCTTTCACTCGCTTTGTTGGGGGCAGATTACCCTCGCCAGTAGTTCACTCATTATAACAGCAAAACCTCCTTCCTTGTTACAACCACCTGTGGGGACCTACAAGTTGCCTTAACATCCCCATTATTATCTTCTGCCTAAGATTCCGCTATTTCCGTAAGGAAAACCCTTCTAATCAAATATGCAGACGACGTCATATTTGATATGCCGTATACCTGCGATTCTACTTTTCCTACCCCACAAAATTGCGTCTCTCAAATTTCAGATCGGTTTCACGCTCACAACTTAAACCTCAACCCAATCACGTTTGGTAACATTTTTTTCCCGTTTGAAGGGAAGTAGGCAACCCAGTTCTCAAAACGACAGCAAACCCACCACAATAAATGGGGGAAAGCTGAATCATCCTGATTCGGCGAAATACCTTGGAATGTTGCTCGACTGTAACCTTTCGTGTTCAGATCGTGTCGCTCTCACTTTTGCAAAACAGGAAGTCTCTCTTACCCTCTCTCACCTCAATTTCCATTCAATGTCCACTCGTCTTGTCGAACACTTTATGTTCTCGTGTGTTTTACCTCTGCAACTATATGCTTTCCCCTTCTATTTTTTCCGGCCCGCTGTCAAAAGACTTCCAATTCATTGCTAGGTACCTCGAGATTTTATCATTCGCAAGTGGCATTTCCCGACGGAGTTTTACTCACTTTGCCTAATCTCAACATAGCAAATTTTTCCTAAAGCTGTCTACAAAGACGCTCACTGACCCCACTCATTCCATTCAAAAGGCCTAATAAAATGCATACCCACTTCTCCCACTCGTTCTCACAACAAGCATCTTCATGCACGCTCTAGGGCTTATAGCGATCCTACTATTACCAATTTCGCAAGGTACTTGCACAACCCAGCTTACGTAATATCTCAATGAACGCATCGTTTTAAATAACACTGGTGCTAACTACCCATTTCCTCGTTATTCTATTCATTTTTTCCAGGACATGCGCATGGTTATGTGAAAGCTGATATTCACCTCTCGGGGTGCATACAGCAGCTACTAGACTTGACTTGACTTGAGATCCAGAATTACCACGGTGATTTTCCCTGTCATCAAAAGGGCTCCATGATCCAAATTGTATCGTGTAAAACAAGCAGCCCTGTGGAACAGACTACCATAAAATCTGCCGTCCTCTGAGTCTGCAAAGGAGTCTAAGACCAATCTAAGCAAGCACAACAAAATGAAAAATCTCATCCACCCTAATACCTCAAACCCGACTAAAGCTAGGTCCTCCAAAGTTGGTTCAGGTTTTCAGCTGGCTTATGAACAACTCAATCCATGACTGAAATACCAAGTCAGAGCTTCCCCAGGATGATATTTAACTGCTGAGTATCTCCTGAGTTCGACCCGTACTATAACGCATGAGGCTCGTGGTTTTTTAGCCAGTCCGTCACAATCGGTCTGTTTTTCATACAACGCTTTATTCCTCTATAATACATCCGTCCGTACCTGTTGATGAAGTTTTTCACAGTGACTTGAATTTCTGCCCACCCGACCCTTTTTATCAGTCGTTGATTTTTGCTTAAGTGAATTCTGAGGTTTACACAATTCACCCGTTCCCACCTCCAGCGCGTGACTTTAGTCCGGCACTCATTGATATTTCAACACTAACCCCCCTTGCTTGAGGACCGGCTGGTGGTCGAGCCTTGTAGACCCAGTGGTAGTATTTTTTTACGAAGGTCGTCATGCCGGTAAAATCGCCCTGCAAACCAGAACCAGCCGTGTGGTCGTAGGATGGCGCACATTTATACAAGAACCCGTCAGACTCCGTTGCTGACAGAATCAAGCGCTTAGGTGAGGGCTTCAGGAATGCTACCATTATCTGGTTGTTTGTTTTTCCTCTTCTCTTTCGCTTTTATGGCATTAGGCCAAAATATCCCCAAAGGCAATGGCACCTAGTGCGGGGCAGTCTCACGACAGGGGAAAACAACCATCCTCAGAGGTGGCAGACCAGATGGACCTCCTGCAACGAGAGGCCGGCAGGGGAGAAGTGGGAGGTATGTCTTATGCGGTAAACATTCTCTGCTGCTCTGTTACACAAAACAAGCTATAAAACACTTTCGGCCAGTAAGGCCTTGAGCCACTGCTCCCTGTCACCTTCAATGACGGATGAATCACCCTCACGCAACAACTTCTAGTACGACTATTTTAACCTCTTAACGATGGCCGCCGATCACAGCCAACCTATCATTTTTCGCGCCTCGATAGGACCGGGGAATCTGATGGCATCCCACCCCCTGTTTTTAAGCAAGCTCATAGTCCATGGCTTCTCAGACTCATTCTTTTCGTGTACAATGCGGTGCCTTTGGAAAAGCTCACAATGGGTTTTCGTTGGAGAATGAGTCCCACAACTCGATCCAGGTAACTATGAGGTTAAACAAGGGAATGCACTCGGTCCCTTGTGTTTTACTTTTGTCAGTACCATTTCTCATTCTGCACCACGGTAGTCCGCTCCCTCTCGTGGGCAACTTGGGGATTTTTTGAGTTTCCTCGTCAGCACCTCACCGAGATGCTGCCTCAAATATCTATTGGTCTGAAGCTGTATGGAAATCGGTGCAGCTCTCGGCTTATGGAATTCGCAACCCCAGGTCCGCTGCACAACCCTCAGACGCCAAGTCGCTCGGGCATCCCCAATGCTGAACCAACTGGCCAATGCCCCATACACATCAGTACATCATCGTGCGAATTATTACTCATGCACCTCCCAATTTTCAGAATGACCTAAAGAAAACCACAAAGGCTAGGCAGGGGAAAACTTCGTCCCCCTTTCACTGAAGGTACGTAAAAGCAAGGTTCTCACATACTCATTCCATGCCCGACCTCATTTGAATTTCTGTCTCGTCGTACATTCCAGCCAGTCTGAAACCGGACGAATTTCCATTGAGAACGTACAAAGTTCCATTTTTGCGATTTCCTGAGTCTTCCCATCCTAACGGTAAACCAAACGAATCTAGTCGACAAGAGAGGAGGCCGGCAGAGTTGTAAGAGGTGTATTGTCAGTCAGACTGGACTGGCAAGTTCAGGAAGAATAGCTAGCTTGCATCAAACCACTGAGTCCGTCATGCGCTAAGATTTCACAGCGAGCGGAAAAATCTCAGGTTCACTTAAACAAGCATCACACAAACAGTTAGCCCCTTACTAAGGGCGAATGTAATTTGCGCTGTAGATGTGTATTGATTCACCGATCAGTCTCAACTGATCCCTGACGTGTGGTACAGAGCGACTAATGAAAGTCACTTAGGCAAGTTCGGTATTCCCTGAAGAAATTTCCTGCCAACTTATCGTGCTGATGAGTGATTCGCGCTTGATTCTGATTCGCTTCTAAAGTAACTTGTTACCTGACGCTTAATCTAGCTGAGCTCCTGGAGGCATCTGAAACTCGTGTGTCATCCAAACACTCTGGCTCGAAGAAACGATTCATTGGTTTTGATTTATGTGCCTCCAAAGAGCCGCTGCTACTTCATCAAACAAATCGTAGTGTTCTCTTTGCCTATGTCCAAAAAATAACGCTGCCAGCTTTCGATCGATGACCTTATATGGCTGAGACTAATGAGCCCTGCACTTGTTTATTTTACAGACTCGTCCACCGTGAAGCATCCTCAACAGCTGGCCTGACTAGATACCCTCAACCCACGTTTTTTGATGAGAACCAATTCCTCTCTTGTGAAAAACTGCCACGCTATAGAATGAACTTCCACCTGGCGAGTGCCGATTAAGGTCTGTATCTCAGTTTGCCACAGCTTCAAACTCGAACCTCGCCGCTGGCAACCTGCTAGAGTTGGCCCCCTTCGTCATAACCAAGTATAGAGCTTTTGAGGAGGGCTGTTACAGAAGCAGAGGCCTGGTAGCAGATTGCACGTGGTAGAGAGACCACTAATTTCTGTTACATCCGCCTCAAGTAGCCATTTTTCCTTGTCCATACTGTTTTTTCAAATACTTTGACTTTCTTACTCTTTGCGCCTGTTTTGAAGGTTGGTTTTTGACTATGCAGCGACAATGACTCTATTTCGCTCTTACGATCAACCTGGAGACGTGCACAGCCAGGTGAGCTTGCGAAAACCCTATTTAAAAAGGTTAGATATTTAGATATTGCTTCAATTGTTCCAAACTGTATGTTTCTTGTAGGATCTGCCTTGATGAATTTCAGTAATGTTGGGTTTGAAATTAACAAAAACTCTTCTTTCATTGCGTGTGAAGGCCGATATCCAGGAGTGAGGTTGGAACATGCCGGAGCATTCCGGTATTTCTGTGAAATGCGGTCGGAATATTAGGAAACGTCGTTCATCTTCTCTTTTTATCGAACCTCGGTTTTTATTCCACACTTTCCCAAGAGAGGAATTGGTGTACGATCCATGACCAAAATGACCTACTGACGAAGCTGGAAGAAAGGGTCAACATGACTGTGGAGGATTCAGAGTTGAGTGCCAATTAGGGTGTCTACGAATTATGTATGGAGACGATCGAAGCTCTGAAGCAGTCCAAACAAAGCACTTCTGAATGGACAGTTTGCGACTCATGTTACTTCGTCACAAACGGTCTTTGATACAGAAGATATAAATGAACTGACCGTAAACGCCAGAACATTAACAAGTTGCTGTCCCAGTAAGCAGCAACGAAGCTAGTAAGACAAAAGACAACCAACCTGACTCTTGGCGGATAGGTGAACAAATTGCAACATCATGAATCACCTGCTCTGCATCTTTTTTCTGTTTTGGATAAAAAAGATAACAAATAAGAGGTCGTGGGCAATAAAAAAGGCGACACCGGAATAAATGCACCACTGCGGAGCACCATGCATTCCGGATTCGGTAAGCTGACCTTGAATTGAACCTAGAAGTGAAAAAGGGTGGGATGAAACAAATGAATAAATAAATGGTTAAATCTGGATTTGGAGCTGGCCGGCCACTCAGTTTTGCATTGCCGCACACCTTGCCTCAAGCCATTGCAGTACTCTATGATCTCATTTGAAATGCTCTTGCAGTTTAGCACAGGCACCTAAGGGTTTGCATGCGTGTCCCGAAGGTGATGCTTTATGAACGGGACAGATAAGTACCAAGCCGAAAGGGATCAGTCGTTCAGGAAAAGGCCATCACGTTTGGACATAAATCAAATCCTTTTCGCAAAACACGCCAGTCAGCTAGGTGCACCGGCATGCCAGCAATGTTTCCGGCGAAATAGTGGCCATCTGTAAGCTGGAAACACAGAGGATTGATTTCTTCGTGATTTGAATTCCAACCACGTGAGACATCAGAACCCATGGGAAGTCAAGGAAGTAGCGGACTTGAAAAAACCACCGTGCTCAGAGGTCTCGGGACATTATTTGAGATTCGAAGCGCACTTTCCGGAGTATGGATGCAGCAGTGAGTTAACCGAGTATGGCAAAGGTTGCACGGCAGAGATGACGAAAAGTACCCAGGGCCATAAAGACTTTCAAAGATGCGGAAAAAGAAGAGCAACAATCCTCGAAGGACCAAATCTTTATTTTTCAGGATAGCTGGTTTACAGAAAGTTAACCACCATAAAAATCCTTTTTCAAATGTTACCCAAAAGCAGGATGAAGAAGTCCCGATTTTCTGCAAATGGCATACCCAAACCGGGGAGATCACACGTAGAGCTTTGAAATGTTTTGCGACCATGGTTTTGCAAAGTCCAGAATGGCTCTGTGAAGCCATTTTTGCTGAACTGAAACAGGCCAGCTTCTGAAAGGCGACCTTAGAAAATAATCAAATACAAAGGCCATCATAAAATATTTATCGAGATGGACAATGCACAACTGAATGCTCCAAACACTACCTCCGACGCGGGGCCAAGATCAGCATTTGGCTGTTGCTTTGAGGAGCGTCTTCAAATTCTCTGACGAATAAGACCAGCCGATCTAAAATTTATCTTCTTTGGGTATTCTTAGTGGATTCAAGTTGGATTACTTGTGAAATCTCTTCATGGCTCTGGCTCTTGCGATCCTGAGCCGTTTCTCTTTTAGTTCTTTCCATCCGTTTTTGGTTGTTGATGTGCTTGCCCTCGGTCGTCCACCTCTGCAGAAGGAATGAAGCCGTAAAGACAATTTTGACTGACAGTCAACCACAGAAGTGGCCGTTACTGCATCCGTTGGCAAGCCTCGTGTTTCTTTTGTAGGCAAAGGCTTGTCGTGCATTGGCGTCAAGACAAGACTAGAACCGGAAAGTGCTCAATTAGAGATGAAAACTGCTGGGGTCATGCATGGGGCGGCTGAGGCCGGAAGAAGGTCTGCTGAGTAGCTTGGACTGCCCGGTGGTAAGATTTTTGTGGAACCGCCATCAGGTGGAGTGAGTTTCGATGGCGGAATTAATATTCGGTTGTCCGACTTTTCTGAGGCTGGTTGAAGCCACGGTGACAACGTTCTTTTAGTTGATAAATCCAACCCGTTAGGTTTTACAGGTGTGCTACACCGGCTGTTAGATGAATGAGATTGCCTAATTGTGCACTCTTTGAGTTCGGTGTTCTGATCTTGCAGTATGTTCCTTTTTCCGTCGATACGAAATTCAGATCGAGGGCCGAGGAAGGTGTGATGGTCAGAGTTTGAACGAATTTTCAGCATTGTGAATGGGAAACAAAAGAAGCTTTCCGAAGTCGTTTGCTTTACTCTAGTGGTGAAGGTTATCGGCGGGGGATGGACATACTGGGAAAATATTTTTGTCGAAAGCATCATATCGCACTTCACAAACTAGATGGAATAACCAGGCCTGAATAGGCTGCTCAAGATCTGGCCGCCCTGCTGTCCTTTCCCATTAACTTGACCAGTTGCGCCGTGTACTGGGGCAACCAGGCTATCCAGGTAACCACTATTCTTTTTCTACCATAACAGCAGCTGTGAGTGGCTCGCCTAGATACACGGCAGTCGATTGGATAGAAAGGGCCGACAAGACCTGTCAGACATAAAATGAACCAGGGTTTCACAATCTTACCATTTCGTAGGTGTTATGGGGCACTTGCAAGGCGTTGGATGCAGCTATTTTCTCCTTGAACGAAAGTGTGTTCAATGCCCACAAGAAGGGCGTTTTGAATCGCAAAATGTTTACGGCATCTATAAATGGTGTCAGCTGAATAAATTATAGTATCGGATATAGCCTAGAGGGCCGTGGAGAGTGTAGAGCAATGTGCTTTGAAGAACCCCGGGAGTTTGTGCCTCGATTCAAAGCACGTTCAGTTTGCTTAATTTCAGGGTATCATGCCAATGGGTGTCGTTTATGAAGGATCTGTGAAGATAATGGCAGCAGCCAGCGAAGTCACTATCTCCACGGGGACGAATAAGATTCTGGTCCTCAAAGCAACTTGCGAACTATTTTCTACGGGTCTTGGTACTGGCTTAGGGAATGTACCAGTCGCTTTCGAGGGTCCAGACGGGCCCTTAAATTTTAGTTCACTGCCCAACAACAGTGCAGGTAGCCCTCTCATAAATAGTGGCTTGGCTTAGTTCTAGTAAGAGACACAGCCAACATGAGCATGAACACCTCCACTGAGACAACTGGTCAGCCTTATGAGAGGGGGCCGCCTACACTGCTATCTTCTGGTGGTAACTAGGTGATCATAGTTCAGGACACTTTTATCTTTCTGTTAGTTCTGGACTTTAAGTTCACTGCACCTAACCAGGAAATACTGTCCATGTAGGGTCATTTTACGGGAATAGAACATAGACCTATTCCAGACCCAGTTAGGAGTGTTACGGGTTTAGGTGTTCCTTTGGATTTTAGAACAATGAAGCGGTTCTGAGAGTGACCTTCGCACTGATCGCATTATATAAGGCCGGGTCACAAGAGGTCCACTGAACAACTCTCCTTCGGGTAAATTTAGAACATGTGCCCTATGCCCTCTGCGGGATATCGGTAACAACCTCCAAAAGTTCTGTGATAAGTATTTTGGTGACAGCGACCAGCTGAAAATAGCCCTGCCCACCGAGGACGGAAGGGCTACACAAATTTTGGAGAGGTGGTAACAGTTTAACAAAGGATACCTTGGTGCCGCGTTTCTGTGGAAGGGCGATAATCTCACGAAAAATTGCAACCGGTCGGTCGCTCTCTGCTGTTCGGGGATGTTGGGAAATATGCTTTTCAAGGATTTGGAACTCAAGACGGAGTATATGGCCGTAATCAAAGGTTACGTTGAAAGAAGATATGCGGTGTGGATGCAAGAGGACCCCAAGGCAGATGAGCGAATAAGGTGGTATCTGCCTCATCACGGGGCTCTGAACCTCAAAAGCCAAAAAAATCCGCTCTGCCCTCGATAGTACTGCGATGAACAATAAAGCCCACTCATTGCGGGGTTGTACGTCACTCTGGGTCTCATAAGTGCAATAATGGTTCACCCGGGGGGGGGGGGGCAACACATACCGGACACGGTCATATGCTACAAATGATACTAAGGACGGATATGTCGCCGTGACTTAAAAGGTTTTATGAAAATGCGGGAAAGATTCACTTGAGAGATAAGTGTGAGGTAAACGGATGACAGATATATGCGCTTCGCGGAATACTAGACAGAGTTTGAAGAAACCGTAAACGGATTCATAAGGATACCCGGCAAGTTTGGGAGTCAGTGTTAAGTGGTGAATCTGACTGATAAAAGTAAAGCAAGCTGGAAGATGGGAGCCTTATATGAGAGGGGCCTTGAATCGGTTAGAGCAGCGGTGGTACTGGAAGAACATGAAGAATAAACTGGCTTGCATGCGCAAAGGTTAGATAGCGATAAAATATTGCCACTTAGCGACATGTTTTCGGTAATAAAGTAAAAAACTCAAGGTAAGGCAGGGAGCGAGCGAGACGGATCGCGGAAGGTGGGCAGTTGGCGAAAATGTTTTGCAGAGATTTGTATACCGTTGATGTGACTCACGGATATTATCAGAACAGACACATAGCAGCGAAAGCGGCGGGAGGATGGCGAGAGGGATGGTCGACGAAGGAACGAAGAATATAGGGCGAATATATATATGCATTTAAATAAGGGCAGCTGGATTGTAGAACAATGTAGAGTTAGAACACGGAAATAAAACTGGTCGGGGGAGGCAGCTGGAGTCAGGTCAGAAGGTCTCAGTTTACTCAGGAAAATCATGATAAAGTGGTTTCTTTATAACAACAAGTGGATAAGTAGAAGGGGTAAAACGACCTAGGAAGTATGGAGATGAGGATGACTGCGAAAAACAGATCATAAACAAAGGATGATGAAGGAAGCGATCGAAGAACACGGGTGAGAGTGAGTCTATTGGTTTGATCGGTGCAGGTGCATCACTTGATGATGGTTGGAGCTTAAAAGCGCAAAGAGAAATGGACGTACTTTACGCAGCAGCGAGATGATGACGATTGAATCTGCCAGGGGAGAAGGATCGCATATGGTTACAAAGTGGCTGAGGTTTTATGGACTACCAACGGAGAATGACAACTGGTGCAAGGATGCGGAATTCGAACGGCGAACACCATGGGGAAGAAGTGGGTATTTTGAAGATCAAAGCGATCACGTCAGGGAAGATGTGGATTGAGGCTGTGTGAAATTCGTGAGGCAATGTTTTCCTTATGGCAAGTGGAACATGAAGAGCAGAGCAATCGGAAAAGCACAGAAAAGATGCCCGTGGGAAACAGCGTACAACACAGGAGGTGAGGGGAATGACTAAGAAGAAGCAGGTAAGAGACGACCAATCGGATAGTTTTACCTCAGGTGAAACTCAATGAAGGCTGAGGGAGGGGCATCAAGACTAGTAGACGTGAGATGAGACAACAGGCGCGGGAAATGTATGCGTAGTGGAGATGCTGCAGTGAAGTTGGAGAGCTGCTAGTCTGCAGGCCGAAAGATGCTGATCAAAGCTCTAGCCGATGGAAGGATCCAGAGAGACATTCAGAGTTGGGCAAAGAATATAAAGGGGTGAGCAAAGGATACTAAGTGTAGCTGGAGAAGGTGCGAAGGTGAAAATAGCGAGTTCCACTATGGGGTTGGGCATGAGTACAAGAGAGGTCGTTGAGTAACGGCGTGAGGCAAGAGAAGGGAGGGCAGGGAAGTGTGCGACAAAGCGGTAGGCAGTGAGGTATAGGGATGCAATCAATGAGTTTAGTGAGCGCAGAATTGTAGCAACTGAATAAAGATTTGCAGCTAGCGAGGGAGACATGGGTAGAAAAGTAAATGAAGACGGGCATGGGTGGAGTAAGTGAGTATGGCGAAGGTGATATCATGTAGGTAGAGCTATCAGCATGAAAAAGAAAAGGCGCAGGGACAAAATGGGTCGGTGTGCATACCATGGTAGAGTGACGAATATGGGAGGGGAAGAGAATGGCGTCAAGAACGATGGTTGGGCGAAAAGCGTCCGAACGGGAATGACGGTGGCAAGCAACGTGCTTTCTGATGCACTGAACTCCGCAGATCGAGAAGAATAAGAGCTCGAGACCCACTGCCGGGGCTAGGGTTAACGCTGACCCAGCTCCAGAAGATAACCTGAGAAACACTTCAATCAGGGGAGCATATGCCGTGCAGTCCACCAACCTAATTGCGCTCGCACATCGTTACAAGAGGCCTTCAAGTCTGATTTGCGCCGGCCAAAGCCGTGGATCTGACAGTGCCCCGCACCGTTGGGGCTGGCACGAGTGATCACTGATGATCACACAGTGGATTGGAGTGACTACGACAAGGGCATATAATACGGGGTCAATGGATCATTTTGCGGGAAATCTTGGAGACCAGTGCTAACAAAAACAGAGTTGGTGGGCGGCCATGTCGCGGTATTATCCGTGCGCACCCGCCAGAGCAGTGCTCACAGTGCCCAAAGCGGTTTACTGTCACTGAGGGTGGCTGGGAGGGAAAACCAGATACCAGGTAGTTCATTGGTTTCATCAGGATCCTGTGGCCCAACGTGCCGATATGGAATATACGCTCCTGCAAGTTAGGGTGTCTGAGGAAGGTCAAGATGCCCTCATGTTTCTCTGGTAGTCTGATGGTGATACTGCTGGGCTGGAGGAACTAAGAATGACGGTGATTCCCTTTGGAGCATTTTCATCGCGATTTCGCACGAACGCTTGCACTGGAGAAACCGCTACGTTATTTGGATATCGGTCCTCGTCGGCAGTGTAACAAGTGATTTCTAAGGGTTTCCGCATCTGTGATTTTTTAAGCCCCGGCAATAGTGCTGCAGGAGCGCTTCGTTTAGTGGAGGGATTGAGTGGCCTATAAAATCTTGATGGGCTGAATTAAATAAGTGGCCCAGCACGAAACAACTGGTTTTGAATGCCTTTCAGACTAGTGGAAGAGACAGGGCTATAAAAAGCATTGATGCACACCAATGAACGACTTTGAGAAAGTTGGGTTTTTCTCGAAATTTTGAGCCAGGTTCCATCAAATATCCTGCTCATGTCAAACGTCAGCCAATAACAGCAGCATTCTTGGCAAAAATGGCCTCAATCTATGATCCTCTGCTTAGGGCTGGTCGTTTACTTCACCCATAAAACAACTGTTCCAGGATTTGTGCTGGGAAGTTTGGCTGCGGTGAGCTGCTGGGCGTGGATAATGAGGCTGAAAATGATGCCAATTGTGAAAGGGATCGAAATGATGAGAGCCTCACGAAAGTACGCACATGTTTGGATTTACAAGATGTTAAATTGCGCTTATTTTTTGGTGCTTTTGGAGTGGGCTGCGGAGCGACATCATATCTTAGGCTTGTATCCGACGTGTCAGAATAGAGATGCGTACATATGTCTGCTAGTTTGCCTGCGGCGCTCTCCAGAGCTGCCTCCCTATTAAGTTTGCAGTTGGCGCAGCTGTCGCTGCTACGCAAAAAGCTTAAACGCTTGTGAGAAAATGGATCTTAAGTGGCGTGACCTTCGTTATTAGACCCATTTTATTGAAGATCTTTACGACAGCAATAAAGGACGCCTCGCTACTTTTGCTTCTAACTGATAGTCCAAAGTACGTGCCCATTCACTTTCAATGCCATAGAGACACGAGTTAGCAAAAGAGGGTCCGGCAGGCCTGGCTTTCTGGGAAACAGTCGTAAAATAATTTCGAGATTAGTACAAGAGGAATGCCCCTTTACCTAAAACGATTCTTCAGAAGGAGGGTACGACTGCAGGGCATATCTTGAGCACAGCTTCGCATGAAAATTGAGTCCTGTTGCAAGTGACGAAATACCAGGAGTAGAAGGACGACTGGTTCGGGTCGGTCGTTTAGGGCAGCTAAGCATTCCATTCTTCTACCGAATGTGCATCGGGCCAATGAGTTAATTTTCAAGCACCATCATAAAACGGAAGGTCTTTTGGACCGTTCCAAAGTCCTATCGAATAGTTGTCGGCAATTCCGGAGAAGAGCGGCTATCCGAAGTGTTCTCAAAAAGCGCTTGCGCAGTCTCCGTATGTCATCTTGTCCGTGTGCACAGCAAAAAGGCTTTTCTTCCACCTGAAAGTTAATCAATGCCGGTTATGCACTTGAGTGTGCGAGAATATACCATTTTCGGCTGCTATTGTTGGATGAGGCAGTACTGAGGAAGGAAATGGATACTTGATTACATACATGGATGTGATAGCGGTGCCCGCGGAAGAAGCGCACTCCCTGTCTACGAATTTGTTTTCGCAGATACTACTACTCCCTGCGAAAGTTAAGCCAGCCCAGGATTCGAGTAAATAGCAACAACCAATGCCGAAAATATTTAAAACAAAGTCTATTCCAAGAGGCTACGGCACCACACACAACAAATTAGGCAACCTCGTGACAACCGAACTTCGACGGTGTTCCTTCCGGGCTCTAACGCCCCTAAACTGAACAAGGATTGAACAAGCGTGGCAGAATTACAGTCGGAGGTGAGAAACGGAAGTTAGGATCACCGAATGCAATCGCTGCAAAGTTTGAGCTCGGCTATTCGCCCTCGAGGCAAGGGCGAGGTTTCGACTTTTGACGAAAACGTAGTGCAACAGAACGAATAATCGGAACTCTTGTGAGAGTATTTCATACAGACAAAATGATGTTGTTTGTAATATGAATGATGTCGAACGGAACAGGGTTCATTGAACTCCCTTACACTGGCCCCTGAAATCAGACAGGCTCTCTCCTCGTTCACCGCCAGGTGTAGTCGGCCTCAAGGACCGGCTCTCCTTACGGTTCCTCAACACCTAAAACTGACCATTATCAGCCGCCACCTCTAGCCGGACAATAGAGTCAACTCTCAGTGGCCTCCCGGTTCGGTAGAGCCGAAGACCCACCTCACACTTGAGGGGATTTGGCAGATGAACTTATAACCCAAGTGCCCAGTTCATCTTCAATAAGACAAATCTGTCCAATGTCACTGGCCACGCATCTTTCTATAGTTTGCACTGTTGCCCTTTATATCAAGCAGTCGTCAGAAGAGAAGCGCTTTCGGTAAATCTAATTGGTCATCGGCATCGCGGGTAAGTCCCTAAAACCAGTAGGAGAGCATCACGTGATTTGAAGTTGTTTTCTTGAGTTATTAATTTATGCCGCTGTTGTGAAAGTGGCAGATACCCCCCGGTCTATTTCCTTAATAAAGCAGATTTCAGACAGTTTGTCTTTCTTTATTGATGAACCATCCGTCGGAATGTCCCGCGAATCAGCCCTCGGGAGTAGTAGGTTTTTGGGCGTGAGCAATGGCAGATCACGACACTTCGCGGTTACAGATACTGGCGGTTGTCTGTCTACCTCCGCTTACACTCTGTAAAAAAGATCAATAATACTTTGTTAGTCATCGGCTGTTCACTATGTATTAAACAAATTATTCTCCCGAACGAATAAAAAGATCAACTTTGGAAATCCTTCCAAATGTTCTGCATATTGCTTGAATGTGACTATATTGGCAGAACCTTGCTTAGCTCATCCTCACACAATAATTGTGCATGCTTGCTTGACCGTGCGCGGTATAGGAGTGAGGGGGTTCAATTCCACTGCACAAACGGTCACAACAGCCTACCAGATCTCATATTGCTAGACCAGCCTCTCATCAGGCTCTTCAATCCCCATTTAGGTCCCAACAAAGTTTGCACCATCATCACTCAAAATCTTTGACGGTGCACCTCTCCTCGGCATGAAACTCGGGAGTGTCTCACTGAGTCAATCCGTACTCAGAGACAAAGAAAGTTATAAATGTGCTGCATGCATCTGGAGGCCGATGAAGACGCATTCGTATCGTTCCTGAGTGATGCGAACAAGCTTAAGTATAAAAGGTTCACGATAGTCCATTCTGACGTACCTGAAGGGAAACCAAACTTTCTGGAATCTGATAGCAAGTAGAGGAGCCATCAGCCGCTTGCCTGAAATTGCCGAAAGCTCCCAACATTTCCAATATCCTCCAAGTGCACTGTTGTTGGCAACTCAACCCGGCAAAATCCAAGTTTTGCGAAGAGCTGCGAGTACCTGAGGTGGTCCTGCGTGCCCTTCCATTGTGTGACACCATCGGACTACTGGGTTTGAAAGCGGATGAGCCCTGGGTAGCATCTCCGGATGTTTCTTGCCCTAGAGCTGGTTGAAATAACTCAGTGGTCTTCCGACAAAACCAGCCCACCTATCAAAACTGGATCCAGCTTCATTGGCGTCTTTTTCTTCGGAGCTCTGTCAGCTCAGAGATTATTATTCTTACTTGAGGCCATATTAATCCTTCTCCATAAGCATTTCTTGCACAGAGGAATAACATGGTCCCTCGCTTAAGCAATATCGAATAACTTCGACGGCCCGAGTTTCTATTTTAGACCAGTGCTATCGCCTCCTATAAATGCAGTTTGTTTAAAAACGAGTCTTCCATGTCACCGACCTCGACTGGAGGGGCGAATCAAGCACCCAACCAGCAGGGAGTCTGTCCATGTATCCTGCAACTTTACGAGAATGTTACCTGAGGGCTGCTTCCACTCCACCCCCCGCGGAGTTGCAGTAACCCTGATATTGGTCGGTCACCAGGTTTCATCGTGCATCAAGAGGCTAGGGCCCTTGAAACAGCCAATGAAACCACTCGGGATGTTACCCCACTGGAGCCAAAGTCCGCAGTATTGGCTTTCGGTCGGAAAAAAGCCACTACCGAAGTTCAAACCATAGTCCGACTTCAAAGGAAAGATTCGCGAATCAGGCAATATATCTCGTTTTGGTATAGTGTATAAGGTGCTTAACTGCAGTGGTGTCCGTTTGGTGATAAGACTCATCATAATTGAATCGCTTTTCTTCAAAGAGAATCCAAGGGGCCCTGACGGCTGATCTGGCTGCGGCTGGTTTCAACCAAAGAATCGGCATGGTCTCCCGGGGAACCGGTAGGGACTTTGCAAACCGCAGAGTAAAGTAAAAGCTTCGCGCTGGAAATCCCTCTGGAGCACTCCGCACTTACTAGTGAACTTCTAATGCTCAACAGAACGTATGAAGATGTTCGCCCCCGTTTGACGAACCACCTCCAAGAACACAACGTCGAATCTGCGATGTGCAAAACTGCTCCGTACACCCAAGCCACTCGTTCCAGCGCCGTAGTAGGTTTCTTCAGTTGGGTCCCCTCAACCAGGCCTCAAGACACGCAGTGACTGCAACAACAACTGGCCCAGCAGAACAAAGAGTAAGACTAACCCCAAAGGGTCAAACACCGACAAAACCATACACAAGCCCTCAAACTGAATGCCACGCCCAACGAGCGAAACATCTTCGTTGTCTGACATTTGTTGGATTTCCCCAGTCAGAGTCGATTGCGCTACCCAAGCTAAACAGAACTCCCTTTTACACTGTCCAGTGTTCTATTCCCCAGATCGCCTGCGGTATTTGATACAAGATGCTGTCAAGATTCGTACTTTGAGCTCTGTCCTTCTTCTCCATTGCCTCGCTATCCAGGGATGTACTTAACAGCTCACTGGTGACACTGAGGCAACAGGACAGGCGCGAGATCCGGGAACATTTGTGCTTTTGACTCTTACCCAATCATTAATTCCAGACAAGACTTCAAAAGAACTGCTCTGTTTGTGCAGAATTTCTTTCTGTTTATGACTACCTCTTGACCAGGTAGAGACTGAGGCTCATTGGCAAAGGTATAATCTCTGTGGTTTATATTTTCAATCACCAGTGTGACAACAGAGTCTGCAGGTCAACCGTGTCCTCTATTTGGGTTCCGTATCGATTCGGATACTATTTGCTTGGAGGCTCCAAGGTGCCATCCAGAACCACTGAAGCCTATTATTCAGTGAATCTAGCACTGAATCGTTGATCGTGCGTCACCCGGACCGGGAATAGAGGGCTTTGGTTGTTACATGTGCTACTACCACTCGAATTTCGAGAATACCGGAGAAACGCCTGAACTCATGGTTAGGGGGTGGTTTCGTGGGTATACAGCAGGCTTATGATATTGGCAAGTTACCAGTTCAAGCTGTTCAGTACTACCTAGATGTGACTGTTTCTTACTGGCCTGACCTACGTTGCTTTGGAAGGCAGGATCTGGAGGGTTCGAGGGAGTGAACCCTAATATGCCGACAACCCATCAACACGCTGGGCATGGGAGCAAAGACGAGGTAAGAGCAAACAATTCTATGTCGTAGGGAAGATTTTGAGACGGATTGTTCTTGGGACTATAAACGAGGGATCGCCTCTTATGCGGAAGTCAAGCCACGATGAAATGGAAACAGATCCCCTGAAGGAACGGACCCGTCGAATCTACAAAGACAATTTCCACTAAGGGGTTGCTTTGAGGTACTCTCCTCCATTAGAAAGAAAATACACTGCCGGTATAGTTGCCGGTGCACAATCTTACTGAACGGATACAATGAATTTACACCTCCATGGTAGAATCGGCGGGCAGACCTCCAGATTATAACATCGTGGCCATTGAGATTTACCGAACTGAGAACAAAGTTTGCTCTTGACCCCGAATCCATTTGGTAGTACTCTACATTACCGGAAGGGTATATGTGCAAGGTCCGCAGCTAGTCGATGCATGTTGTACAGTGGAAAAATAATTTTGACCCAAATTGTACCTGCCACATCACGTAGTAGCAAACCCCTAAAAACCCAAAAACCTGAAAGTGGCGTTTAACCGTGCGGCTGCTTTCTAGGGGGGCCCTTTGAAAGATCATTCGCTACATGGGCTGGACAAGATAGCCAGCCTGGTTGAAACGTTGCTTCGCCTTCAAGAGGAATCCGTTGCATCAGCCGTGGATTTTGAAGAAAAGTTTATACGGGCTCAGGTGTAACAAGAGACAGAGGATCTCCCAGGTGCCCTAGACGTGAAAGTGGTCTACAAGGTGGTAATCTGGTTAAATATCAAATGAGTGCTCAGCCATTTGGAGCCGCTTACCATTTTTGAGAATTTTGCTTCACTTCTCATGGCAGACGATTAGGTAAAACAGCATGAGTGAAACGTATCTAGGGTCGCGTATGACAAGTTTTGTGTAGACGGCCGCCTTGTTTCCTTGTTAAAGCTGAAGTGCGCAAGAGATCTTGACATTCAGATGAGTGAATTACTATCACGTGGCGGCTTCCAGCGTCGCGAGTAGTTATATAGCCGTGTATAGGTGCTGGATACTTTGCCGAAATCCGAGACTTGAAAAACCCACTTTAGAGATGGGCAATTGCTAGCCAGTGCCAGAGATGTCGGTATTGTAGTGGAACGCCGTAGAAGACAAGTTCCAATTTCCATTTATCAAACGCAGAAAAAAACAAAGCTGGGCTGGTTGTGTATGGTTAGTCCTAATCTTTGTTCTGCTGGGCCAGTTGTTGTTGCAGTCACTGCGTCGCTTGAGGCCTGATTGAGGGGACCCAACTGAAGAAACCTACTACGGCGCTGGAACGATTGGCTTGGGTGTACGGAGCAGTTTTGAACATCGCAGATTCGACGTTGTGTTCTTGGAGGTGGTTCGTCAAACGGGGGCGAACATCTTCATACGTTCTGTTGAGCATTAGAAGTTCACTAGGAAGTGTGGAGTGTTACAGAATGACCTCAGAGAGCATAGCTTTTGTATAAGCCTCATCATAACCCACTCTTGGCTGTAGTCTGACGATACTGATTCAACCTAATGGTCCCTCTGTCTGCGTCAAGTTGCCTTTCGCAAACTTTGCAGTTTTCCTTTTCCATCACCTCAGCTGGCAGTGTGTTTCACCATTGGCCTGCCTTCCTCGAAAGACAGTAGGCCAACGATATCCCGTGCCGATAGATCGGCAACGTTGCCAAGCTCGTTTTCTTTCTACGCAACTGACTATCTGGTTCCTTGTCATCTCACGGCGGTCCCCTAGAACGACTTCTTTGCGTGTAAGGAGACAAATCAAGCACATCATCTCATTTTCCCCGAATTTAAAGGAGCTCCGGGCTTCGGTCACTTTCTCGCAAAAATCGGTCCCATGGCACGTCTGTAGAAGCTCTCATTTTAACAGATTGTGTACGCCATACAGTCAGCCCACACCGTGGTTTCTGATGAACGAAAGCAGAGCCTCCATATACCGACTAGAGTCGCGTGGTCGTTGGGAGCCAGCAGCGATAAAAGGTCGATTTCACTTACTTCAGTAATTTGTGAGGAGAGCACCAGTCAAGAATTGATACCTGATCTGCTTGATTCCTTGTCGGTTCTTGCACGTGCTGATGCAGGGCAAGGCGGCATACTGTTTCACGTAGACAACGGGACTATGTGTCTGCGGAGTTTTTAATGCTTTTCTTGTTACACAAAATGGAACTCAGCCTAAAGGATGCACTCCGTGATCAGGCGACATACAGTAAAAGTGGGTTGCTGGGGGAACCCTCACTTCAGAGCCAGGCCATTGATCCTGCTTTTGAGGACAGAAAGGTAGTTGGTGCGTGGAAAGGTAGAAGGAAGGAGAGTGTATCACAACGTAACGGTCCGGAGAGAGAAAGAAAATAGGAAGATAGATGTGCGATATCTAGTGGCAGAAGCCTGATAGGGATGACTAGTTGCCTGGGTGCATGATGGTTGGGGAAAAGGCTTTGGAAGCGAAACTGCGGTAGCAAGCTCGGAAGAACAAAATCCAAAATAACATAGGGAGAAGAGAGACGACGAAGCAACAGCCCTACGATAGGCCGGTGACTGCAGACTGGAGGTTAAAGAGGGGTCGTCGACCAGCCGGATGGCCTCTCGTTGAACATAGTCAAAAAGAGGAGGGGTAGACGAAGCTCTACTCCTTACATGACTGCAGTATTCGAGTACGAGATGGCTTGAGTTTTGTACGGCAGAAGATGAGCTGACGTGAAGAAGCGTCTGGAGCGAAACAAGGAACAAACTTTGCTAGCATCACGAGCGGCGAGCTGAGGTATGAAAGCAGACCAGCATAGTTAGGAAGTTATAGATAAGCCAGGCCATAGAAATGTCGGGCGAGACTATGTGTTCTTCTCCGTAATCGTCGAGTGCAGTCAACCAGGAGTGAGACAAGAGCCAGGATATCACCGGTGGAACAGTGAGGTTGGGCTCCGTGTTGGCGACCACTGAGGAGTCCCTCGCGTTCGAGGAACGCAAACAGTTGGTCTGGGGTGACGGCTTCGAATACTTTCAAAAAGAAGATGTGATGGAAATGGGACGACAGTTATTTAGATCAGAAAGATCACTGCTTTTAGGAATCGGAAAAAACACTGTGTTTTCTGGGGATCAGAAAGGTAGAAAAGATCAAGCGAGAGACAAGAAAGAAGACTTAAGAGAAAGGTCAATTCGGGGACAAACATTCTGAGAGCGATTGGTGGTACGCCGCGCGGACCAGGTGGTTTGCATATACCCAGGGAAAGCTGCGCCTGACGGATCTTCCTGGTGCTAATATGAGGTTGGAAATGGGAGGGAGAGGGGCGAAAAGGGACCGCAGGAGTGAATAAGCGGGTAAAGTGGAGTTGGAGGCAGATCGGGATGCAAAATTCTAGGCCTCCCCGAGTAGTTCAAAACAAGGTCACCAGAAGAGGTACAGTTTGCGTGGTTGAAAGAGCAAAAATTGAGAGGGGAGAAAGTTTTGGCCAGGGACCAAAATGTTCGGCTACCGGTGGCGGATGAGGGTAAGCTTTCGGCTTTCCAAAGGACGGACCTTCTCTGGCCTTTTGAAGGGTTGACAAGCATTTGTTCTTGGCTTGCAGGAAGCAGCCGTGGGAGTTGGGAGTTGGCGAGCTGCACCAGGGGCGAAATGTTGCACGCTTCAAGAGCGCAGCATAACCACTTGCGTGACTGAACCAATCTGGGGATTAGGGTTTGTCGGATTTTCAAAAGTATGAGGAATAAAACGCTGCATACCTTGACGAACAATGTCAGTGAAGTTAAAAACAGAAACAGAAACGTCTGAAGCTAAGTAGCAATCATTCCTATGATACGAAGATAGAAAATCGCGAAAATCATCCCTGTTGGTTGGACGGCAGCTCAAAAATGTGTCACCCGATGTAGGTGCAGGACTGGGGCTGGCAACACTGATGGAACAGGAAGTAATAGGATGGTCAGATGGGCCAGATAGAGGGAGAGCAGTGATACCTGAAAATAGGGAAGGAACAGAAGTGAGAATAGGATCAACGGCATAGGCACGAATGCCAGCTCGATATTGATTACGTGTGGAGGTTCTTCATATCGGTACAAATTGTCGACCACGGCGAAATATCCGGCTTTTCGCCCCAGAGCCGAAGTGTCCGATGAGTGAATCAGCCGATCTCGATGGTGAACAGTAAAATATCCTGAGATAGTGATATGGCAGTTGGAATCCGTAGCCAACAATCTCCCAAAGTTTGAAGATAAAAAATCACAGACCGATGGGTCGCTACTGTTGGTTGAACGGTAAACGACATACAGTAGTGATGAAAAAAGAAAGTCGGAGTGCCAAGCACACCAACTGAAATTCATGAATAAAAAGGTCAAAATTCTGGATTCTGGATGTGGCGACAGACAGGAGGACAAGAGCAATGACGCCAGCTTTAGGCGAAAAAAAGAGTAAAAGGTATAGTAAGAAAGTTAGAGCTGGATGGTGTCCGATGAGGGGAGACTTAGGTTTCGGTCAAAAATAGGGTAAGAGGAGAAGGAGATTGGAGAAATTGATGTACCGAATCGATATTATGATTCGTTTTGCAAATGTTAGTAAAGATG
Source organism: Fasciola hepatica (assembly GCA_948099385.1). Taxonomy (NCBI): domain Eukaryota; kingdom Metazoa; phylum Platyhelminthes; class Trematoda; order Plagiorchiida; family Fasciolidae; genus Fasciola; species Fasciola hepatica. The sequence continues at coordinate 4,651,168 of CANUEZ040000027.1, read as the reverse complement.
ATGATTTTGTGCCTGTTTTCGGGTAAGCACGGCGAGCAAGAGAGCGAGTGCGTGTGCCGCGTATTTTCATATGTAGTGTGAAGGAAGCCGGCATCGATTATCCTCACACTTAAAGTGGTGAATCACATGGGGCCTCAATAGACCAGGCACGGAAGTGGGCCTTGCGTCAGCAGGGCCGTGTACCGCCACTGTTTGATACCCACGTACACTGGCCGGCAGCAGCTATACGGAGGCTGCGCGGTTGTTCCCTACCCTAGAACCTTCTACTGCCGCAACTGACAGGACCTACCGGTATTAGTGGTGGCAAGCTTGTCTGTAGTCCTTTGCGAACCAAACAAAAATCCAGCGATCCGTTCCACTTTCTCCCGTCCTCTTTCTAACTCATGCCTGGTCTTTACCCATATTTTTGCAATCCTCGGGGAAATTTCTTGGTTGATACGAACGGGCTTTACCTTCGGACTCTGGGACCCTCGTAGAACCCCTCTCGGTTGACTTGTGAACCAAGAACCACCTTCAAATCCCGCGCTCTTCCGGATTCTAAAAGCTTCCCAGTGTGAACGTAGCTCCGACTCTAGCTGTTGCTGCCAACCTCGCTTCATCTTATTTGAGCAGCTTATTAAGTACCAGTCTGGGTTGCATCAGACTACAAAGTTGTCGGCCTTGGGGGAAGTTGCAGTTGCCTCTGGGGTGCTGAGAGCCAGGCAGCATCGTTTACGGGGTGGCGGGACTCTCTTTGGGATTGAGGAAACCTCCTTCCATTTGTTAGTGTCATTCCGAGGGTATCGGTAGTTCCGATGGCTTTGATGGTCTAACAGCCGGCATTCGATATAAAACACTGTCTGCTGCCACATTTGGAGGACAGTCCTTCCTGTTCCTCTTTCTTTTGTTCATTTGGCGAATAGCCTAAGAGGTCGTGACAGCGACCCAGGGCATAAGACAACGGAGGGTTTACCTGTGGTGTGCATGTCTCCGTCGGTGACTTTCTGCGAAGCACCTGAGTCGACGGAGAGTCTGCTGAGGGCCAAAACTTGGTTGCAGCACAGTTGAAACGCGACTTTCTTAATCTTATTCTCGCAAAGTTCCGGCCAATTACATTTGTCAGCGGGACTTTTGGAGCAGTGAATGTGGATTCATTCTTTATATCCGTCACGAGGCGGGGGTTCCCCCTCTAGGCTGCACAGTTTTCTTACAAATTGAACAACCGCAGATTCTAATAAAACCCGTCCCAACAATCGTGTTTCAATAACCTGCCGAGGGAGATAGACAAATTCACAAGCCACTGAATTTCTTGGAGCTCAACAATACATCTCGTTGACGAAGCGGCCGGTTTCAGAGTTTGTGGAATATTCTTTTCACACACCCCACGCAAAAAGGTTGGGGCATTTCATTTTGTATTAGCAGTCAACCAATTTCAGTATTATTACGTCTTACTGATGCTGGCCCTATTATAGATTTCGAAGCTGACTTGCCATCACAAACTGATTTTCCATTCTTCCAAGGAACTGGGACCATTAGTTTTCTAAGGCTGCACCGTTTTCAGATCCTTTTCGAATGCGCGACATAACACCGCTATTTTTTCGTTGCATTTTGCACTCGATCATCCAGAGGAAACCTTAGGTAAATTTAATTCATGCCACTGTTGAGTCAATTAGTTGTCCGCTTTAGATATGTGGTAAACATTTGTGATGGACTTTCTATTCCAAAACCCTTTACAGTACAACCATGAGTGTGAGCGTGCGCCTTGGTCATTAGGCAGAAAAGCAGCTGCCTTCCTGAATTTTGGCAAGGATTCAGAAGAAATGGCGAAGGTGGTACCCGAAAGTTCTGAGGAAAATTGAAAGTGGAAGACTTCAAGCCACTGGACTGGCCTCATAAAATGGTAGACTAAATAAAAAGATTGGAAACCACGCACAAAGATATGAGTGAGCGCTGACAGCAGTTTTGAGAGGTAGCCTGGGGGCCATGACCCCTTACCAAATCTTAGACAAGAGTCTTTGTGTGAACGAGCTATGTATGCGGGTAGGATTCCAGTCCAGCTATTAAAATGGGCAAAAAGGCAGGAGTAGACGGATTTCGTAGTTGTAATAGTAATTGACCTGCTGACCTTAGAGGAGACGGAAAGCCAGACCGGCTAACGGCCCGAGATAAGGGGCCAAGTGTGCCCTATTTCCAGAACTGTGAGGAAGGGAAAAACGGTGGGCCAATACAGAACGTCACCAAATTGTCCAAAACAAACAGACTTCAATCAACTGTTCGATTGCGGTAACCGGAGTTAGCCTGAATTCCTTTCCCGTCAAACAGATTGATCAGCGTTCGATTGGCAAGTTACGCACCTTGGTGGTTGACCGATAAAGGTCATTCATATTTCCCACAGGAATTTTAAAATGGGTTTGTGTCCTGAAGGTGGATAAGTACTTTGAAGTGGAGTCAGACCTGACTGTGAGCTTCGTCATATTACTGTGAAAAATTTGGCTACGAAGAATGATTCTAGAAGTGAGATTGCTTACAGCTAGTGAAAGACCTAAGGTAGAAATCGGATGAGCTTTCGAGGAGCAGCTACTGCCCCGGTAGCAAACCTCACCATAGAGGGCTATTCATAAGCAAGGAGCACTTAAGCTCTGAGTTGGCGGTGGCCAGTGGGTTCTGTGTCAGCGGAGAACCGCTACAGTCCACCCCAGAAGAAGTTTGGACTACTGTTCAACTTAAGTGTTTAAAATCCCTCTTCACCCAAAAAACTTTTGTTCCTACGGGACGTAGCTCCATTTATTATAAAACTTAGGTGCTTGATATACTCACCAGCCCATTTATATCACACAACACGTGTATCTGAACTTGGGTGTACTTGGCTCGGCACCGCCTGCATGCTCTTGTTTCATTGGACTTTGGCTGCCGATTCAAGCCTTAGCGAATTACATTTGGGGTTTGCATATGGTGTGTGTGCGAGGGGTTTCGTTAAAACCTCGCTGCTTGAGGCTCCACAGATTTTGCAGGACAGAAGGTTTTGCGCTACTCAAGCAGAATGGAGGGCCGCATGGCTGAGTACTCTACCACTGTCCAATGATCTATCTTCCTACTCATCGGAGGTGTTATACAAGATGCAACCAAGACCAGTGTCCCGGGATCTTCAATCCTCGCTAAAATTATCTCCACCACAGCACAGTCACGAACGAGAAATTAGCAGGAATCATACCTGGACGCTCAACAGGGTGGACTAGCAGTTGAGCACAAGGAACTCGCAGCGCACCGAAACAGCTCGAAGTCAATCAATCCTCGTAAAGCTCTCGTAGTCGAAACTTCCTGGAGCTGTGATGAGTTCTAACTGTCTTGAATAAGGCACGCCCCTTTCGAGAAGAACAGAAGTGATATTTGGGTGGTGGTTCCGCCCTATCTAAGGTGGTGTATTGTCTTGCCTTGGCTGAACCTTTTCCCGTTGTTCTGTGACCTATTTTCCAGCTCACCGGCCATGTCAGGTACAAGATACTGTCGAAATTTGTATTTTGAACCCAATCCCTTTTTCTCATTGCCCAAATATCGGGGGAACTATCTTACAACTCATCAGTGACAATGAGACGTCAGGATGGGCATAAGATCCTGGAAAGCTTGGGCTTCGGAGTCGTACCCGCGCACTACTTTAAGACAAGACTTCAAGACTTGACTCAGCTTGCACGCTCCTGTTGAATTAGGCTTTGGCTCTGGGCTTCAGCATTTGAGGGTCATTCTTGAGGTTTCTATCCGATACATCATCGCTGCTTTTGTAACTTAGCGTAGCAAAAATTGCGAGTCACTCTTGTTCTGACCTTGGGATCAGTCTGATCAAGCTACGCTCCATCCGGATTGGGATTCTTATGACTCCCAAAGGACGTGACTAGCACACAGGATCTGTTATGGCTGATGCTTGGACTCCGGAACTAGTACTTACATGAAGGCAGCTTTCTCTGATCTTGCCTTGTGCATGTGTAATAACCATGGTCAATAAATATACAATTATTAATTATCAATTAACAATTATTATCAGCGCATTTTCAGTGTCACTCGTCGATATATACTGCGGGGCAGGAAATAAAGCCAGTAAACTGGAACAGTAAACCTCCATCAGCCGAGCCCCACGACCCTACGCAAATTGTGTGCCATCTACCCCAGGTTGCGACACAGTCATCCCCCGACATGCGGCGAGGAAAAACAGCATTTTAGATCCCATTCTTACCCATGGCGTCCCTAACATAGTTGTCTCAATCTCCCAAGGTTTTCCCGGTAGAGACCAAAATACGGTTGCCCGCCGCTTTCCTACTCATCCGTAGCCCACCCTGAAATCGCACTGAATTATTCTCTGTTTTCTCACTGACCGGAGGCTTCTCTCTGCGACCATTTGGCAAGCCGATTAGAGTGTTTTTTCTCTTTTGTGATCCACAACACGCTACGGATATTTTGTACGCACAGTCCTCCAGATGTCCTGAGAAAATATACTGCCTCCCCCTAGCAACAAAATAGCGGGAAATCCCGTATAATCTCTATGCAAACGAAGTGTGCCAAACTTCAAAAATTTGCCAAATTAAACACGACTTTGCTATTCTTGTTCATCGTATTCGCCTCACTCTCACTACTTGAAGGCTTGAAGATCTCTTCAGCTGCCGTTACTGCACAAAGCCGGAACCCGCAATACTTATAGAGGTACGTTGCGCAATTTCCACGAACGAAGTATCCGTCTCCACACCCCAACTATTGCCGAGGTCTTTAACTCATTCTTTGCCTCGGCTAAGGCTCCTACTAACAATGTTGACCCTCCTCCTCTTCTGTCAGCTTCCTCCTTAACTCAGTTTACTGCGGAACTCGAGGCTTCATTTATCTCCCGATTGTCGACCACTTTCAAGCCATCATCTTACCCAGGACCCGACGATTTACCGCCCACTCCAACAGTAAAACACTGACCTGACTTACCTTACTTGAAACTCAGCCTAAGTACCTTGTCAATGAGCCCCATTATGGTGGCGACAAACTGAAAATGCCCAGTGATAATCCCGTGCCACAAAAAGGGCTCGTTGGGCGTGGCAGCAAAAACTACCGTCCCATTAACCATACAACTGTTCTCTAGAATAATGGAAAAATATCATGGAAGAACACATTGTGGAGCACCTCTTTGAACTGGAAACTATATCTCGACAATAAGGCTTCCTTCGGTCAGGACGGTGCAAAACCGGCCAGTTTGATTCTCTGAATCTCATCACGGAGAAGGCGGACAATGGAAAGGCTCTTATAGTACTTTACTAGGATATATTATAGGCACTTGACCGCGTGCAGCACCCTCATCTTTCAGCCAAAATGCGATTCTTTTGCATCACTGACACCTAACCATCTTGGATTACTTCCCACCTGTCAGTTCGTTCCCAGATTAGCTCAATAAAGATGCATTGTTCTAGGCTCAAACCGGTTACGAGCTGCGTTATACAGGGTAGCATCGATGGCCTTCTGTTATTCCCCACTTATATAAACGAGATATTCCTCTAGGTCAGTCGTGGCATCCCATTTCCTTTTGCTGAGGACAATAAAACATGTCTACTTATTCAAGCTAAGTTGCACCGCCTCGGCTATCCTAAACATCTCTGAAGACATGCGTGCGCCGGACAAATGGTGCTAAACTTGGAAGATTAATTTTTAAGCTGACAAATATTAGGTGCTCACATAAACGCAACCTACTTTTAGGGTTTCTAGCCACTTGTAATTCATCCATCTCTGGCAAACAAGTGGTTCAAGACCTTGGCTCAGGCTTTTTCTGCACGCCTAATTTCTCCGATTATTCGGCCCTCCAAGTCGCTAAGGCCAAAAATTGCCTACGGCTAATATTTCTCTCCTTCCGACTTCGAGACTGCATTCTTCTCCTTCATAAATCTCATGCCAGGCCTCCATTAGAATACTGCCCGTCGATCTTTTCTGGAATGCTCAAATAAGACAGAATTCCTATCGAATCAGTTCTACGTAGTTTCACTTATCGACGGACTGGAAAGAGCTCACCTCTCACTGCATACTTTTTAAACTAGACCCATTATGGTTTCGTCGTATGAAACTGAACCTTATCTTTGTGTGTAACTTCCTTCACAGCCGGTCATACACCTCTGATCCATTGCACTTTACGTCGGTTTCTAGCTACCCAGAACGTTTTCGGACTCTAACCCTCTCAACCCGCACTACCAACACTAGCGCATACTCACACATCATCACAATGCACTCCAACTTATGGAATAAATTACCGTTAGACATACGCAGTTCCACTTCCATCCATCGGTTCAGAAGTGCACTGTATTAGTTCCTCACAATTACCCAGACCTTACGGCTCCTCATTGTTAACATATCCTGTGACCAAGCCTGGGAGAAGGGTCCAGACTTCCGAATCGTGCAAACGCCGACGGTCCATGACAGGTGAAACTGAGAAGAAATTCCCAGTCTGTCTGACTCCTATAACGAAAAAACCAGTCCCAGAGATTGGCTGTCTACCAATGTTTCTTTTATCACTTCCTGTTTATCCTCGGCTGGGACCATCTCACGCAGCGCTTCCCTTCTTTTTCCTTATTTCCAGACCTTTGTCCGTGAGCACTTTACTCTCCATGGCTTTTATTACTCAAGGGCCTAATTTGGTCATTATTCTGGCCTATGCTTTCACCTGTCCATCGACGTTTACACGCTAACAAACTGAAGCTCCCATGGTCACGTTTCGGGATTCCTTGGCGCCTGTTCGCCCGGTCGTGAACTACCTGGTAGTTACTGCAATTTGGCCCCGCCAAGAAAACTCGTACCAGCCCCAACGGTGTGTGGCTAGGTCAGGTCCGCCACTTTGGCCAATGCGCATCGGGTATGCAGGTCTTCTTCAAAGATATGCCGGAGCATCTAAGCTGCCGGAGTGCACCTCTTGCCACCATAATTGGTTTTTAAGTTGGGCTTCCGGCACGCGGCCAGCCTTGCCCAATAACACCAGTTATGGATGGAAAAACGACGTCCCCTTCATCGTATTGCTGCCACCCGTTGCCTCCTCCAACGTCCCTGAAAAAGATCGACCACGCACCTGGTCGCGTTCCAAATCGATATATACACACACATTTTCACCCGACTCAGAAATGTACGCTAATAATCGATACTTCCGGCATTTGTCTCAGCCGAATTGCCATCAATCTATCTGAATCGATCCCATTTTTACCTTCATTCAACCTCCTTCAGTTACCGGATTCTGTGCCCCGAAACATAAAAGGGTTTCACTTTCAGATAATTTTATTATAAACATCACAATTTTTGATAAGCACCTGAAGAGATCATTCGTCCACTAGGCGATTTATATGCAACGACTTTATTTATCTAAACAAAACCATCATTTAAGTATCTCTTCTCTCACCTGTCAACAACATCACAAAGCATGACGTGGTCCTCCCTCCGCCTCTTCATCTGCGTGGTGCCAGGTCTCTGTTCCACTGGATCCTTCTCCTGCATCACCGGTCTTTGTATCATTTGCATTCCCTGAAGGTCACGTTGTTATTGGACTATCCACAATCCAGGATACCAATCGTTAAATTGCTTCCTCGGAGTACGTTGTCAGACTTTCTTTAGCATGTCTAGCTATGCATTCACCTGCGCCTTCTGGCAGCTTTCCGTAGGGAGTACTTTTATATTGCCCTATCAGTCCACTATATATCCACATATCGCATCCGCTTTGTTACCAACTTTTGACGCTTCCAAGCTATTGACCAATGAACCCAGACAAATCCGAAATTGCATTACATTTTTCTCACCTATGAACTCCCGTCGGCTCCCTGTGCCGCAATCCACTGAGTGCCCTTTGTATAAATTTAGCTGGAAACTAACTATCCGTAATCCAGGTTACAGTTCTTCTGTTTGTCTCCCTAAAGTCTCAGGTCGAATTTCCCTCAATGTAACCAGTTTCACAATTATGAGCGCTTTTTTGCGGCCTCAGTCATGCATCTTTGATTCCGTTTGATATCCAACGTATATACTACCATTATAAAACTCCGTTTTAAATCCGTATTCCTCATGTCAGTCTTGGAGCCACCTGAGATACACTAATATTTGAACAACATTCAGCACACCCTTTACCTATGGCCACTTTTTCTATCGGTTTTCCAAGACTGGCAATCTATGCCGAATATCAATTTGAAGGCAGTTTCTCCGACCCTTTCCTGGAAGGCTACTGACCATCCCGTCGTTTTCCCAGTGCCACATGTCACACTCTTATCAGTATATCCCTCTTAGTCGATGGCCTGCATGTTTTGACAGTATCACTTTTGTATCATTCCTATATGACCCCATAAGATCGCGGTATATCAACTCCTCGGTCCACTCCGTCACCAAATTGTATTCATTATTTAGCCTGAAACAAACCCTTTGTTTGGATCGTATTCCTCCCATCCGTCAGCTTTCGTCGCTGTGTTCCACCAAATTTCCAGGTTCAGGCACTACGTACACCTCTAATGAGTGAGTCTCCCACAACTTCCTGCCGGACAGTAAGTACTAACGTCGTAGTAAATAAGACTTTCGGTTTCCATGATGTTCTGATCGCTGAGCTTGGCGTTTAGATCGCAAACGTTTCATCACCAGTCGAGGTGACGTCGTCAGTGCATGTGCCTTCCTCGGTTTTGAATTGTTCTTTTGGTTTTGATATGAGTTTTTTCATGGTTTTGGTTGGTCTGTGGGCAACTGTTATGTCCTGGGATTGAAGAAATCTTGCAGTTGTTTCAGAGACGTTTTTGATGTATGGTAGTGTGATCCTTCTGTTTGGCTGTGTTCTTTGGTTTACTTTCCTAATCATCCCACACACGGTTCTTCTTATGAAGTTTCTTGGATATCCGTTCTGCTGGAACATTCTGAAGAGATAGTTTTTTTCTTGCGTTCTCAGTTCAATTGTGATGCAGTGGGTTTTAGCTCTCGTGAACAGGGTCCGAATGCATGACCTTTTATGGTGATTTGGGTGATTGTTGTGAATGCTTAACATTTGATCCGTGTGTGTTAGTTTCCGATACACGGATTTCTCCAGTCTGCCGTTGGCATTTCTTTTCACGAGCACGTCCAAAAACGCCAATTCTCCATTGTTCTCTGAATCCATGGTGAACTTAATGTCGTTGAAGATGTCATTAATTGTTTTTGTGTGTTTTCAATATCTGAGCGTTTTATGATGACGAAAGTGTCATCCACATATCTGACCCAAAGTTTCGGCCGGATCCTTGGTAGTGCAATGTTTTCCAGGGCCTGCATTACAGCTTCAGCGAGAAATCCGGATATTGTTGAACCCGTTGTTGTTCCCTTGATTTGTTCGTACACGTCACCATCAAATTTGAAATGGGAGTATAGGCACATTTCCAGCAGTCCGTAGGTTGTTTTTGCTTCTAGTGGTTTGTCTGGGTAGGGGTCTTAAAGGAGTTCTTTTTTTACGTTCTTTGCTAAGTTCAAATCAATCGAAATAAAAAGTGCAGTGACATCAAATGAAATCGTCACTTCGTCTTCTTCTATGGTTACCCTCTTCAGGGGTTGTAGTACTCTGTGTTCTGTGTCTGAGAGCATTGAATGGTCTGTTGTGGAGCATGTTGGGGACTATGATTTGCCTAAGCTTGCATTAAGTATCCTCGGGCAAACCTGATGACTTCAGTGCATGTTCCAGTTCGGCAAGGTATTCCTTCGTTGTGGCGTTTCCCAGGTTGAAGTTGAGTCCCTTTTGGAGTACTTTGTGCTGTTCGGTTGACAGTGGCCGAGATGACAAATTATTGACCCATGTCTTGTTTTCGGTTTCTTCGAGGCCCCTCGTGAGCTTCTCCAGCTTCCTAGCTAATAATGACCTCTTCCTCTTCTGGCAGTGGGTTACTCGTCGTCCAATGGCAGCTTCAATTCCTTTAATAGTTTTACTATCGGCTATTCGTTCACACCGGCACTTAACCTCTGTCATTATACTCCTATACTTATTAGTACGATTGTGAGCATCTGTAATCAGCATGTGTACCATACCTTTACCATTTTGTTTTGCTATCACCCATGCCTGTGGATGAGTGACTGGCGGTCTGTGGCTTGCGTCTCTAGGTAGTACATTCCTTCTCAGACACTCGTTGAGGAAGAATAACCGCTTAATGGTCGAGGCTTGTCGACGGGCAAACACCTCCCAGCGGCGAACAGATTTGAGCTTTTCACGTCCAAAGTTGATCTCAATAGTTTTAAATATTTGTGTTGGTTGTAGCTCAGGTTGTTGGTTTCCATGATGTTCTGATCGCTGAGCTTGGCTTTCAGATCGCAAACATTTCATCACCAGTCGAGATGACATCGTCAGTGCACATGCACTGGCGACGTCACCTCGACTGGTGATGAAATGTTTGCGATCTGAAAGCCAAGCTCAGCGATCAGAACATCATGGAAACCAACAACCTGAGCTACAACCAACACAAATATTTAAAACTATTGAGACTTTCTGTTTCATTCACGCAATCCGAGCTACTAGTTCAAGAGCACATCAGTCGTCACCAATATTTCTGGTAATTTACCGTCGGTGCATTTTGAAAAATCTCTCCATCAGTAAACCCTTCCTTGAGCATTTATATCAATACTGCAGGAATCCCTGCTAGTTTTCCTTCCATCCTTGCTTTACTTGGTTAGGTATCCTGGCCATGAAACCCACTTCACTTACCACCGAAAGATGTGTCTATCTGACCCTGAATTTTTAATTCTGCTGGGCATTCACTCATGTGACCAGTATGACCTCTGCACTATTTTGTGCTGCTTATACCCAGGCGGACGTCGAATAATCCTCTTTTTGACTTCACTTGTACCATATGACCATGCTATCAAGCACGCTTCGGGCACCCCAAAAATAAACCGTTATTACTGTTACTATCACAACGAAAGTGGTAAAGGCCCCAATCCGAAATAAGCACACTGAAGGAATGAGAACACCAGCTGAACTGGATAGTGGAGAAAGTTCCGACCTGGCTCGGAGTAATGCAGACCTCAAGGTGCTGACAGCGAAACTTTTGAATTAAAGTGGAACAAGAAAGTCGTGAAAGCTTGCATAATGAAAGTGAATTTTTATAAAATCAAACCCTAAATTTTCGGGTAACCTTGTTTTTCTTGAGCAAGTCTCGGTGATTGGCTCCCCAGTTATTGGCTTAGCCGCTGCTGATTGTTGCTTGGGTTAGTGGTCGCGTATAATCGGTTTCACCAAGTCCGATGTTCACCTGCCTCTTCTTCCATGCACTGATCTCTTTCGATTTGTATTGAAGCGTCGCTGACTATTCGGCCCAGTTCTCCGCAACAGCTAAGATGAATCCGAATTGATTTCCGATTTTCGGGACTTCCAGTCAACCATTTGTTCCATTTTTAACGTATTCAATGGATGGCGCCATTGAGGATGGGAGGCAAACGTCGGCATGTGGCTCTAGCGGCCTCGCTAATTCGGGCAGAGTGTGTACGCTGTTCGGCTCGGTGACAAGCACGGAGGACAACGTGACTGCCGACAAGGTCCCTAAGCCGACACCAAATTTTGATAAGCATGTTGGTTCCATAAAGCTATTGTATTGTTGCCTTCTTAGTTCTCTTGGATGCGCGTCTTATTTCACGTGCAAAACGGTGGGTGTGCCAGCTTCATATAGAGACCATCATTGATATGAGTGTTTCTTTGCGTGAAATGAATTGGATGAGCAAGATAGAAAAAAACTTCATGTTTTGTTAGGCATTTGGTGAAGTTTGACGGCCTCAGAAAATGGAAAGGAAATTGCTTTTGATTCCATTCGTTACCGTTTACCGTGAGTTACTGTAATATATACCGAAGGAATCAAGCCGGAGGATCAGTTAGTTAGTTCGGTAACCCTTCGCTGCTGGAGACTTTGATGAGATCTAGCAGAGTGGGACATAACTATGGTTACGAAGCCCATGAATTCACTGTCACTGTGAATGGGCTCCTTAACAATTGCGGAAGGTGTTACAATAGGAGGCCCCGGCCAAAACTAACGGGGTTAAAACCCCTGAATTAGCCCCTGCTTTAAACAATGCAAGCAAGGGCTAAATGAGGGATCCATGAGAACAGCCATCCTGGCTTTTGGCCTCAGTTTTCTTGGACTAATCGGCGTGAAGGGGTTTTGCTTCCCGTACGCCCCCATGAGAAACATTTATTACCCCCTCGACTAACTTAATGTCAAGGCTGCAATAAAGTGCGGTTGTTACTTCCCCCTAGAACCATATGTTGTCTTCCTGTGAACCAGTGAAATGACACCTTGACGCGAACGTGATGCGTGAGCTAGTTCTCAAAAAGGAGGGATTATCATTCTCAAAGACCCTCTTTTTGACTCCTGCCTGTATTGTGAAAAGCAGAAGTCAATTCAAGGGACTTAACCGCATGCTTCTGATAGTTTACACCAGCAGTTTGAATGGACATATCTTGAACTGATTTCAGAAAACACATCCATCCCCGATGCACAGGTAATTGGAAAATACCCATTAGACAGATCACCGTAAGTAAAACTAATTTATGCATAATTTACCTACGGTTTGTCGGTATAATTACCTAAATATTGTAACTGAAGTTGCATGCTTACCAGAACCACAGTGAGTACAAATGAGGTGGAATTGTTCCCAAAACCCTGTCCAAGTATAATACGGCTTGTTTTCCACGGCTACGTACATTAAAAGGGCAGAGGTACAGACCAGTTAACCATCCATATCCGCATTTTACCACGGAGCCGCATTTTTACCCGCATCAGCTGTTTGCTGTGAAATAAAAAAGTAAAGACTGTTTACTTTAATGTCCATACCCCCGGGAACGGATGGTGTCCGTTGTTGTTCTTTGCCGTATCATGCAGCAACTATCGTATGGCAAACTTTACACCGTTCTTGCCACTGCAAGGCATGTTCCTCCGGCAAATAGCATCTGGAGCACGGGTGGACTAACGTTTACCCTACTGATTGTTGTTCCGTGTATGATAGTCTGCTTAAAAGCCAATTTTTCGCCGGCCCCGGAACAGTTAGCTTCAGTTGATAAACTCGTATTCATAGTGCAAGACGTCAGTTCACGCACAAAATTACCAACGGTACTCTCTTGAAAAATGCTGATAATGTGGCCCTGCGGGTATAGGGTAGAGTTGATAGATGTAAGTATTGGCTCCTTGAGGACCTAGACATTAGGCAAATCCCGGTCCACTTCCCGAATCCTCAACAGGGCTCCCGCGGGAAAAGTAGGTATAAATTGAGCGTTGACCTTGACCGCGTTTGCCAACATCTCCCTGGTTACGATGTTATTCCCGTGGAAAGCGATCAATTAATTGACGATCGTTTCTGGCGTCTGTGAAATTCGGGAAAGTTCGTTAACGATAAATAAAGCGGAAGCTGAGGTAGTAAGATTTTCATTCGTACACAGTAACTTACTCGATGGTCTTGAGGGTGGCTGGAACAACCCTAGAGTTGCCGCAAATGGATTCACTTGTATTAAAAATTATAATCATATTGGAAATTCACCTTGCGTATAACCTGTTGGACTAGTAGTCTGTGTGGCGGTTTGTTTACTAACAACCACTGTTGAGCCCTAAGGGATTAGAAATGAAATCTTGTTTTACTCTTTGGCTGATGAACTACCTAAGCTTGATTATCCTCTCCTACTTAGGGTGACTAAGCGGCCGGTGGTTTCCTAAGACGTACTTAAGGCAACTTGTAACTACCAAAATTCAGCCTGCTGGCGACCGTACCGAGGGAACTATGGTCGAACATATTTTACATATATATGTATATACACATATATAGTATTGCTTGGTGAAAGGTAAAAGCAAAACCCAACGAGGCCGGCCAATGAACTAGCCCTTGTTCCATCAAAACTCTAAGACACCTGCTCCACTCCCACTGATAGCTAACGTGACCACGTATGCCAACTGTGCATCAGCAGAAGACAACACTACAGCGTTCTTGCATTAATTCTTTAGACTGAACTTCACTTGATGAGATCATCCCCATTGTTGCTTCTGCCTCCTACAGTGGCAAAATCCCTATATCACGGGGTGGTATAGATTGTTCAGTGATGTTTTATACACACCTCAAAGGCTACATCATCCTGTTATCCTCCTTAGCGCTCATCACCACCAGTGACCGGTTTTCAAAAAACAAAGATTTCGAGACAGTCGGAGGTAGAACTGTGTTTTTGAAAAGTACTTAGAAAACATTTGAGTGTTCCTAATAATTCAACACATTTTTAGCCGATAACAGACGAGAAAAGCCTCTACATTTCATTTTATCAGTCCCATACAAATAAATGACAACAAACTGATTGAGCATAATAATTTTACCGAAGAAAACATACTTTTTTCGCAATATGAATATAACAGGTACGTCACTTAAACCCAGCAACTGCTTAGCCTTTCATGAAAACTTCGGAGGATCAAATTCGCATTTTTCAAAGTGAGGGCCTCAAGAGTGCGGTACCGCGTGCGAAGTGAAATATCTCCAGGTCGGAACTTACACCCATACAGCTGAACTGAGAGGACACTCATAACTGTAGTCCGCGAGGTCGTCACGGAAAATCACTAGAGGATGTAATGAAACAACGCAAAGGAATGTAATTGCCGGTCATCACAAAGATCCCAAACATAAAGCTGTTTCGAAATGTAGAGAAAGAAAACGTTGTGGTGTCAGGAATAGAGGAGGACGATTTTCTGAACATGAGGCATACATAGCTGGCCCTAAATTTACGTCAGTTTTGCACTTCAACCTCATTGCTGCGCCGAACTGGCGAGAAGTGTCGACCTGCGGATCTAACTGTATCACTAACTCAACAGGATATTTGCAACGTAGGCAAGCTGCGGAAGCCGACGGTGGGCCTGGATGAGGCAGTTTAATGGGTACAGTGTGCCTGTAGTGCAAGTTGGAACATTTCCAGTGCGCTGGATTCGCGGGCGGGTTAACCGAGTGTGCCTTTGTTGCCCAGTTCCATGACGGCTTAGACCACCGAAACTTTTTGGGAGGTATATTCTTCCCGTTGCCCTTATTGCACGCAGTTTTCAACAGTCACCGCACTCTGTTTTCCTGATCTCTTTTAGATTCAGCCGAGTGGCCCTGCAGGGTTTTCTTGTCTCTGTCAGGGGTTTACTTTTTTCGAACAAATCCTCCTTCCTGTTTTGGTGTTTACGTGCGTCGCAAACTGCTTCGACAGGTCTGTCCAACTTTACGTTTTCCAAACAGAGAGCGCAAGAAGTGGCTACCTCGTCAGGTAACTCGTAAATAACTCCGCTGTGGCCATATTTGATCTAGCAGTCCTTAGATCCTCTCGCGGAGCCAAGAACCTCTTCAAGCTGAAGTTATTCGGCTGGATATGGTTTGAGTGGTGACTCTCTCTTGGGTCGAAGTCCGCCTTCTCGGCAAAGGGTCTTCGCTGGCACCCAAATAGCAAACCAATTTGAGAGCCCGGATCCACCTCTTGGATGGGTGTCTGCCATTATATTTAATATGGGAACGACAGACACCTCTCACAAGCCCACTTCAGCGTCTGGTTCCCAGCCAGGAGCTAACTTCATCTGAAACAACCGTTCACCGCGTGTTGGATGTATTTACCCAGGTATAAGTTACAGAGCAGCATTGGATTTCCCCAAGCTGTTTCGTAGCAAGTACCGTCCTGTTAGAAAAGAAGTACTTGGCAGCTTCAAGCTCACCCTTATTTTCCGGTTCATTCCAAGGCAAAATAAACCAATACGCGTTCCCAGCGTTTTCCACGAGCTACGAAATACATAACCGAGGTCAAGATGACTTTCGCTGGTCTCACTCAAGTATGCCTCGGTCACTCCAGAGCTGGACTAAGTGGTTCATAGGTTAAGAACTTAAGACAGATGAAACCCTGGCAATGGACCGGTAGTTTGTGTGTGCCTGCTTGAACCAACCCTGTACCAGGCCATCATGATTCACGGCATCCCGGCTCACTTGCTGCCGGTATGGCTGGCTTAGCCTCCTAAATTCTCCAGCTACTTGGAATCGCCAAAATATAGGCACAAAGCTGCTGGCTCTATTTTGTCTTTTCCAGCCGTAGGGCGGTAATCACACCGGGGAAAGCTGTTACATAATCTCAATGAATTGGTACGTTATTCTTTGTTCGCGTGGGCCACAAAAGACCACCTGTGACCAGAATCCCCGGGAAAAAAGAATGGGTGTGTGGTGAGTGAACAGCGTGGCCCGATTAAGTCAAGTCAAGTTTAAGCTTTGCGCATCCAACAGTGACCATACAGCCGACAAATAAATACGAAGCCTCAGAGTGAGAAGACAGATTACCTTATTGCAATCCTGTTGACAAGGCTTATATGCAAATGCTAAGATTCGGACGGAGACGTATTTTGTGCTATCATTCCAGATGTTTTAGGAGCAGGGCAAACAAGACAAAATGGTGTACGGACACTGTAGATAACTACAGTCAAGGATCGAATGATCCTTCGCTAGTGGTCAGAAAACCAAAGTCAAGCCACTGAAGTGTTCATGCAAACCCACAGAGCAAAGAGTACAGAACGAGAAACGATCAGGGAGGACTCACAAGAAAGTGTATATGTTTGGCGGTCGAACCAGGAACAGCCTGGTCCGGAGTGGTGAAACGAAGTTTGAGGGTGGGGTGGCAATAAAGATGATGATTGCCACAAATGGATGCAATGTCGGTAAACAACCTTCCCCTTAGAAGACTGAGGGATATATCTTCGAAATAGTTAGCTGTGCCAGTATCCGATTCTCCTGAAAAAAGTGTCAAGTTAAAAAATGAAAAGCAACAAGCAACTGGATGCGGACACCCAGTTTTCTATCTTGCGTTGGAGATAGAGCGAAAAGCTTTGGAAAAGTACATTGTTTCTTCTGCAGGATTATTTTATGGTTCGATAATTGCCTCGATATTGATAGTAAATAAATATGTTCTTCCTTTAGTCAGGTGAGCAGAGCCACCGCAGCGGGTTGCCTGCCAGTAAAAATCGGTCAGTGTTGACAGAAAGCAGGTTAAGCGTGCCGAAACCTTCACACTCATATAGAGGGTGGGATAAGTTGGGACTATCTTCTCCGCACAACCATCCCTGTAGCAGATAGATGGACAGTTGACAAAAAAACTCTTTACCTAAAAAAGAAGCTAAAGAAGCAAGGGGAAAACGAGAAGTAATGCACGAGTGATCGTCCTGAACGGCTTTATTTGTATATAAAGCTAAAAAAACCTGCAAAAAGAGTTGTTTTTGATTTTATAAAAAAGTGATAGCAATAATACATTACCAACGCTTAGGAATAACAGAAACCGTGTCTGCGAAGCGTGCGGGTCTTCACACAAACCGACCGCGATGGTCTAGTTGTATAGGGGTTCTGTGGTTTCTGGGATCCGTTTTCACTGATGGTGTGGAGCCGGCCGCAAAGGTTAGTTGTGGGAAATCCCTCAAACACACCATAATATCGTGGTTTTGTGGAATTGCCCACTTACATGTATTATTTGCGTGTTTACTTCAACTTACGTTTCTATGAACCGACTCTTGTTTGCTCGCGTCCAACGAGCTACTTTGTCATATCCTATCCTGGACCTGCGTGAAGCACGTGCCTGTCTCTCGCCCACAGTGAACCTGGTTCTCGTTTTTGAATGTTATTGCATATTTGGGGTTTTTACACGCTTTATGCTGTTGTTCATTCAGTAATTATATAAGGAAGAAGTCACAGATCAATCTTCTTTTGGTTTCGGGATTCGTACGAATTCGGCAGGCATTGCTCACAGCTTTTCATACCGGGTAGAGGTATGACGGTAGGTGCTGGAAGTGGTTGGGCTGAGTCCATTGGTGTTTCTACCACCATGAAGGACGATTTTAGACTATCTGTGGAGACCGTTTCCCGTTTGTCCTTAAGTTTGATGACGTGACATTTTTCCTTCCTCCCTAGAACTCGCTGTGGGCCTGTATGAGGAGTCTGAAGAGAGCGCCATGAACTGTCCGTAAGCAAGATGTGCGTACACGCGGAGAGCTCCTTAAGCATGCGTACTGGTATGCTCTGCTACCCTCTCGATTCGGCGTGCAGGTCGGGCATGTGCTGAGTGAGCGTTAGGTGTAGTCAGAATAGGTAAAAGGTGGTAAACGCAGGTCGGGTCTCACTGAACTGCGAAAGCCTCACAAGACGAAAGGAAAAGTATCGTGCCATGTTGGGCTCGCATGAGCTCTTAAAGCTGTTTTGGGTTGTCTGCGAATAGGCCCAATCAAACCGTCAGCCGCCGGATGGTATGCGGTAGTTCTCATCCGTGTACATCTTAATACTTGCGTCAGGAAAGAAAAGGAACCCCAGAACTGAGTTCCGCCGTCAGTGTTCATAATAGCCTCCTGAATAGAGCTACCCACCCATCGAGGAAATCAAGCGCTATTGTTCTGGATGGGCTTTCGCTTGAGGTTTTTGCTTAAGTCGGCCTCAAAGCAATGGTCGATGCACGTGAACAGGTAATTCAATCCCCCCAGATGGACGCGGAGGACCTACTAGATCGACAGGCGCATGACGAAACCATGCATAAGGCGTAACGAACGCGCCGAGAGGACTTTTTGTGTGCCTGTGTATCCCAAATTGCTGACATTCTAGACAACTAATTGCCCAGTTGCTTATATCGTCATTTATTTTTGGCCACACGAAACTCTCAGCCAGGACTTTAACCAAGGCTTGCATGCCGGGGTATGACAAACAGTGCATTGCCCTAAAGAAGCCCTTCCATAAAGCAAATGGTACCAGTGGAAGGGGAGTATCTGTGACAAGCCCTCCTACGAAGTGAGTGGCACCAGTTTCAGTCAGTAAGAGCTCCGTGACATCTGATTAACTTCTGGATCACGTACTTGCGCTGAGGCAATGGCTGCTAAGTCAGTCCCACTGGCTGATATATTGAGATGGATGCGAGAAAGAGCATTGACCGCGAAGCTGAGATCATCTGAGATGTGTCATACATCCTCTGTGAACTGAGTGAATCAATGTCGGCTACGGGATGCCCTGGGCGAGTACCGGTCTGTGATCGACCGTGTAGCAAATTCCATCGGCTTGTGGTTCGTGGTGAGATGTCTGCCCTCCAGCATGTGCAGGAAATAACGGATAGGCAGGTAAACTGCGGGAAGATCCCCGCCAAAAGTACTATATCCCGATTCGGCTGGCTGCTGACGTTTAGAGGAAAACACTTTAGGTTGCCAGGTGCCTTGTGTTTGCTGTTGTGAAATAGCACCAGCAGCCAATTCGGAAGCATCGGCTGATAGTGCCATGAGAGCTTTCAATAAGAGATGTGCAACGTTAGTCATGACGGAGATAGCCCGTTTCAATTCGACAAGGGCAGAATGGGGGCTATCAGGAAATTCAAGTGTTTTGGTCTTACGGTGCAGTAAATCTGTGACAGGAGCATCAAAGGTGGCACACCTAGGAAAAAACGATAGCAGAATTTGACTAAACCATCGAATCGTCGGAGCGTCTTGAAGGACGAAGGTTCAGGATATCCGAGAATCGCCGGCACCTTATCCTTCATGGGTGAGAAGCCTGTGGCTTGCATCTCGTGGCCAAGGAAAGTAATACTTCATCGACCAAGTGAACACTTCGCCGCGTTGATAGCCGCCCATGTTGAGACAAACCTTTGAGAAGTGATTGTAGATGCACGGTATGGTCTTCAGGGGTTGAACTAGCGTTCAATATACCATCTAAGTAGGTGTATATCCCTCCTAAACCCTGACAGGCCTGATTCATATATCCCTGAAAGGTTTGTGCCACTTTGCGAAGACCGGATGGAATTCGGAGTAATTCGAATAGGCCAAGAGGAGTGATTACGGCTGTCTTTGGTACGTCACTAGGATAACCGAAAATGTGATGGCCTGCAAGAACCAAGTCTGTGCGACTGAAAACCTTGTAACTGCTCAAACTTGTTGTGAGGTCTTGGGTATGTCGAAATGAGGAGCGATCGGGCTTGATGCTATTGTTTAGTGACCGATAATCGTCATAAGGTCACTAACCGTCTGCAGATTTTTCGGTACTATTTTAGACGAACGCACGATTTGCGGACTCGATTTCCGTCTAGCGAATGGAGACGCAGAACGATAGCAATTGATGGGTTTTAGTAATTATATTGGTTGCCCTGTATAAGTGACAGGAGAAGGGAGACTGAACGAGCTAATGACCAGAGCTGATGAGCTGGAGCGCGCTTTGCCGTTTGTTACGTAGCGTGACGTAGGTTTCGACGAGCTAGTCTTTTCCGGTACCAGGTGGACTTAAACAAATCAGATTTGAAGCAACCAGTCAATTGAAGGAGCCGATGCTAGACCAAATTCCTGACCTATTGAAAAGCCTAATCAACGTTTGTTAAGCCAGTTGCGCACCTCAATGGATGACTGGTGAGGATCACCCAAATGTCCTAAAGGGTTTCTAAGATAGGCTGATGTGTCCGACCGAAGGAAATTATAATACCGCACTGGTGAAATCGGGTCTGGATGAGTGAAAGTACTTTGAAGTATATTTGTCCTGATCATAAGCCACTTCGTGACTGAGAAGAAAGATTCGAAAAGGAAGATTGCCTATAGCTAGAGGAGGGCCTGACACCGGAGTTGGCCGCTTTTGGGGAGCGGCTGTCAATCCCAAGTAAATCTAAGTGAAAACACCTATACGAAAACAAGGCGCGCCTGAGCTCTAAGCTCGCAATTGCATTTTAATGAGTTTGGTGTCTGCGAAGCCGCTACACTGTGTAGTGGAGAAGCCCATGGGCTTAAAGATGGTCTGATAATACCAAGATCTATCATGTGCTCAGACTCGGCCTACTTCTACTTTATCTTTAACGTCTAGTACTAAAGTCTCCTACAAATCAGCCACTTCAGCAATAAACTAAGCCTAATTCGATGTGAAATTTTTGTGATCACCCAATTAGCACAACCGTTAGCTGGGTGTCTCTTTGAAACAAAAAGGAGACCCTATGGTGGAGGTCTGGTGACGTTCAGGTGACGGACAGGGGACACTCAGTTGAAGCGCAATTGACGGTGGCCGAAAGTGAGTAAAACGGACCCCTTTACCAACAATTAGTTTCAATTACTAATATGGACTTAGTACACTTGAATGCACGTCCCCTTTTGCAATTCATATTCCACTATTCCAGGGTGTAACGTATTTTGTCACTGGAGTAACAATAATCCTAACTATAATCCCGTATAGACCATTTAGCGGAAGTAATTTCCAAAGTGCATGGAAAAGGTCGATGTTTTAAAACAGTTATCATATTAGTAAAACAAGTTCAACATAAACAGGTTTTACGAAACACAGTTACACTCTGACAACTCGGTGCATGCACGTATACTGCTATTTTCAACGAACAATTGTTATTCGCCCATGTGTGCTTGAGGTGCACTCTGCAGATTCTGGAACGCAGGAAATGATAGAATTTTCATTGAACCACGGTAGTGCAAAACTTGGTTACAATTCTTAAGTTTACCCATGGACTTATCAGATGGTTAAACAAAGGACAACAAATTAACACTGATCGAATCACAACTGATCTCATTATCTTCGACTTGTACAGTGCCGTCTTGAAAAGGTGATCGGTGCTCTTAACCTCATTTGGTTTACACCGCTGTATTCAACATTGTATTTTTTCGTTGAGGGAAGAGACTGTTGCCCCGGGAAAATTGCCTCAGTTACAGCACTTTCAAATACCGAATAAGATAACAGAATGCCACACTCATCGACAATTATTCCTCAAACTTTTGTATTTCCGAATGAGCATCGTTCACGAACACTCCGCTAATTTAATTCTTGCAGAAAACAATCCGGATTCAATTCTCGCATAATTTGAAGTACACATTCGTTGTCAGTTCTTGGTTCTGTGGCAACCAGGAATCGTAACAGCGAATTTCAGAGTTGTAAAAGCGGAAGTGTCCGTTTGTTCGTAAAAGGTTTCACGCTCCAATTTTCTGTCCAATCCGTTGAACTCCCATGCATTTCGCACAGGAATAATGCAACGCAATAGCTGCACCGACGCACCCGCATTGTTCGAATTTGCAAAACTGAAGGTCAAGATATGAGTAAGTGTTTATTGCTCGGTTATCTGGAAAGATGGTAGCCAGTCGACGTTTCGGTTACCGCGGGTAACTGGTCTTGAGATAGGTTTCCCGCGGTAACCGAAACGTCAACTTACTACCATCTTTTCAGATGAAGCTGTTACCGAAAAAAAGACACCTACCTACAACAAATCACATGACGCGTTGTTTGTTCGATACACCCCAAAAGGATCTGGGATCTGATACTTTGAGGGGTAAGACTCTAGTGTTTTCTGTATCTCGACAACACGAGCTGTGAGATCGTTCATCATAGGTGCAAATGTTGAATGCAACATACGAACTTGAATACACAAACTAAAGTATTTCCATAAGTACTTTATTCGGAAACTTGGTCTTTTACATTTATCTTCATTACTGTATACGTCTCACTGGGAGAAGGATATATGGCATTTTATGTTGAACTTACGCATACTCTAGAATGTCGTGCAGCTTCTCTGATGGAAGTTGACGTAACTAGTATCACCGAGTGCGTTATAACTTAGGACCTAAGAAATCGATGAAATTATTAAATACGTACATCGTGACAACTGGACACGAGTCACATTGTCCTATGGCTTTCAAGTGTTCACTTACTTGTCGCGGACCAATAACATCCAAAAAGGGCCAAAGTCCAAAACTAAGTCCATGCTAAAGACTGAATAATGGTCGCATTATTCCGAGACAAACACTGCGCTCGTTGTCGTTGGGAAACAGGGCTACCATATCCACCGGTATTACTTCAAAAGGGGAAATGCCAGCAAGGTGACTGTCTTGGTACCAATTTCGAGAATCAACGTCATTGCGTAGCCTTCTAGGAGAACGAGCCGGAGTTGGATGCGATAGCCGCGTCGTGTGCATCTGTGACAGCCATATAACCTGCTTAGGTATTGCCTTTCTACTTAGACCAAAATTTACATATCCACCGCCGCCAACACTTTTCTTTTGAATCCTCCCTAGTATCCTCAGCAATGACCTTGGATCCAATAGAAAACCAGGCTTTAGTTGTCTCATAGTTGGTAATAAAATCCTGAAATAGGCCATCGATGAGTGCATTTGTATTTCAGCTTGCCTCAAAACATCCCTGGCCAAAGGACCAACCGGAAAATATAAAATTGTTAACCTAGTTACTTTCTGAAAATCGTAGTTATTATTTTGCTCGGAGTCTTAAATTTAATTTCTCTAACCCTGAATGATAATTCTGTTGCACATATTGCCGATCGCCATCAGGCTTATCGTTCGTGAAAGTGGTCGCAGCCAAATCAGTTGATGCCGATTCCTTTTGCGTTAAGCATATGGTATTTTCCTTCGTGTTCTCACAACTATCCATATTTAAAACTTCGGTATGTACTACCTAACAGCGGTACAGGTAGCAGCAACTATGACTTGTTCCTCGGCAACTGCTACATGTGAATCCTTTATTGTTTGAGAATTGTCTTTGTCATCAATTAAATCATCTGACTCGTTACTCGTTTAACCGGAACAATGGCCTAAAAATTCTAGCAAACTTCATAGCAGCTAACATTTTACTTCACCCTTCCATAAGATGGGTGAACTGAAATCGGCCGTATTAGCCCTAAATGACTGCGATCTGCTTCTTGCACCTCCTAATTACAGTTCTGGAATAGCCAAGTAATTCAGGATGCGTTTTTCCGTGTACGGCTGAGGCGATAGGTGAGAATAAATCGCATATATCCACCAGAGAACCGCAAAATTTGACCAAACACGACGAAGTGTCTCACAATATTACCGATGCATTGACAACGAGGAATCACTGCCAAAAACTGACGTCCATAATGGGAATGCAATAAAAGAAATGAAATATCTAAATTCACTATACGCAGTTAACTGGACAAAAAACGTCTATATTTATTATTATCATGGTTTTTAACCATGAAATGTTTGCCTTGAAACCTTCGCGATTGGAGAGATTTCTGTACCTAAACTCACTCGGGATCAAGCTGATAAATATTTCGAAATTTGGCTTAACAGGGACTCTTGTTGGAAATTTTTACATCCATATTAGATTCTCCGGTATTTCTATGGATTTCAATTGTTTTTTGGGGATAATGCATTGATTGTCTGCAACCGTCCCCTAGGGGGCACCCAAGTGACGGTCGAGTGTCCCTATGTGCTGCCTGGGCGGGTAAGTCGATGGGGTTCTGATACACCCTTATCAAAAACGCTTAAAAAACAGATTAAAATGGGTTAATGGGACGGACTCACGTCGATGATGAAAAAGCCTGCAAAAAATTCAAAAACGGCGCCAGCATGCTGAAATCACGTCGGGCTCACCAACTGAGCGCGCAGGGCAAACAAGACAAAATGGTGTACGGACACTGTAGATAACTGCAGTCGAGAATCGAATGATCCTTCGCTAGTGGTCAGAAAACCAAAGTCAAGCCACTGAAGTGTTCATGCAAACCCACAGAGCAAAGAGTACAGAACGAGAAACGATCAGGGAGGACTCACAAGAAAGTGTATATGTTTGGCGGTCGAACCAGGAACAGCCTGGTCCGGAGTGGTGAAACGAAGTTTGAGGGTGGGGTGGCAATAAAGATGATGATTGCTAGAAATGAATGCAATGTCACTACAGGTAATATCAGATAAAATTGCACGTGGGTTGCAATGTTGGCCTTCGATAATCTGGACGAGGAAGCCGGAAGCAATCCCATCACTTCAAGACAAATGGTTGAGGGACCTAACAACGATTTTCAATCCTTTCGTAGGCAACACGAGGAAGTACCATCCATTTGTTTATTATGCCCCGTAAGCTGTACGAACCAAGATCAGAAATAATCGGTAGTTGTACTGTTGATAATTTACTAATAAATGTATGGGTAGATTTACGCGATTTGTGTGTAACGGGAATTCCGCGTAACAATTCGCAAGGGTATCACATTATATTAGTCAGTGATCAGTTTTCGTTTTTGAACCAGTGGCTTCTGTACTCGCAGTCATCGTCTGACACGTGTGAATAGATGTGGGATATACGTAACAGAAACTCTGTAGAACAGTTGCCTAGTTCACATTGAAAGAAACGACAAGTTTGGGTGTCTTTCCGAATTATCTTCTGATGGAAAGCAGAAGTCCATTTTGAAATATTGCTCTATAATCTACTGTAGCATGAGCCAGTGGGATAGAGTGGCCATTGAACAGGTTCAAATGCCAATGACGAAAGAGTTAATCGGTTTTTCTATTTAGCTCAATTACGGCCAACGTTGTGAACAACTAAGTTCGTGGAGACCTTACCATGCCGTTTTCCTGATTGCTTGAGTTTTTTTAGTCCTTTTTGCTATGCGTGGACAACCCGTACCTCTCCGTGATGATTCGCATAACGCCGACACGATAACCAGAGTATAGCCTTCCAGGACCAATGAGAAGAGGAACAAGGTTGATAAAGGAAAAGTGATTAGCTGGTATTACGAGGGCGTGCGTGAAGCTTGCACGTACAACAGTCAAGTGGCCTCCGTGCTCGACAGCAAAAATCCAGATAATCAATAAAATGTTAAAAAAGCGAGAGGAGTTGATTCCTTCTACAAACATTTAAAACTAGGTCTGCTTTGGCTTAGACACATGAAGCAAACCTTATATTCTTCGGTGGTCTTGGCTGAAACAGACTCCTCGTGGCAGCACCACAGTTCAGCTTTAACACGTTCGCACTGAGGCTGAGAGAGAATAGCATTACCGTCCCCATTTTTAGAAGTGCTCTTAGATCCAACGTTTTTCCGATCAAGTGTGTCACTTTATGGTTGTCTTGGATCCGTGCACCACGGCATTCAAATGTCTTGGTCAGCCTCTAGTATACTCAAGCCAGATTGACAAATGCCACTGTACCATAAACCAGGATATTTTGATGTTGATTGAATAAACTTGGTAATGAGGGAATTTAAACAAGTACGAAAACAGTTAACGACCGGTATCCATTCACGTCCACAATGCGATAAAATTTCACATCATTCACCACAAAGAAGTCACCATTGTGCCTGAAAAACATTTGGCGAACCATACAAAGCGCTCCATTTCGTATGCAAATTGGAAACGTTTGACGTACATTCCGTCCGCATTGGTCTTTTACATTTTTTATCGCAGTCAGTAAACTGCACATGCGGTCGTTTGTCTACAAACTGCCACAGAGTGATGGACTTGAAAAATTAAAGAACTCGGTGAACAGCAGAATATGAAATTTGGTAGTTTAGGTTTTCCAAAAGACTGACTAATCGTTCTCCGATCCAAGAACAATCAGTGCATTGTTTTTCCGTCCAAGTCTATGCCGAATTACCAATGCAGATGTTCAGGAACAACACGGTCATGCGTCCTGTAAATTTGCAGCCTTCGAAATACTCTGGGTACTAACAGTCCGACATGGAGTTAGCATTTCTGTAATAACGAATCGGATTCGGGTCTTTATTCCATCCGGGGTTTCCGGCTTTGGAGGGTAAAGTTTTCTCTTGGCATTACCGCACAAAATTGTCCGGCGGAACAAAACATGGAAAATTTGGAGGCAGTGAAACCGATGCGTTTCGTTGGATTCATCACAGAAAGAATGCCGTGCAAGGCTGAATGCGTATTAGTATAGTTTTATCTGCACTGGTGATGTAGTCATGCATTGCTCGGAAAAATTCTGACAGGAAATCAAAGATGTGATAGATCATCAGAAAATCTGTTGAAATCCTGTGTTTTAGAAATTGCTTGACGAAGAGGCACATAATCGGCATCACCGAATACATGCGCCGGAGGACTGACTGTGCGGGCACTGACGTGAAATTTTTCGGTAGGATGGAGCAAAATAATTCCGAATGAAACCTTCCAGTACTGCGGATTCTTTGTACTCAAATAATGAAATACTGACTTCCCACGTAATGAACTGTAGCAAAAAGATGACATTACATTTAGATCCCGAGTGGTCGACATGAATTGAGGAAATTGAGCTGACAAACAAGTGAACTTGGGAGAGAGTAACAATGATAAATTGGTACCTTGGTGATTATTTCTTGCTGAAACAATTGTGTTCATTTCTGACCACGACACAATCGCAAGCAGCGCAATACCCAACGCAGTTGGGCGAAAGTAATGCTAAAATGACTCGTAACATGAGCCTCCAAAGATTTCACAAAAGTACCACAATATTTATTAAAATATATCTGCCTTACAAAAAAGGCACATTTTATTTCTTGAATTTTCAGTATACCAATTTTATGATGAGCTATCTGATTTTCACAAACAAAGTTTTATCAATGGCAATTTGGTGGTTTCGATCGACAGGATGGGTAACGGGCTAATAGACTAAGAAAACGGGCAGTTGGGATGGACTACGAAGAGGAAACGATACCTATTTCCCACTATTTTTTCCAACGTTGGACGTAGCGAAGTACGACATAAGTCGTGCATCTTGGACAGTGTGCTCAGCAGATTTCGGTGGTCATTCAACCGTGCAACCAAACCGTGGAGGTCAAGTACATTTTGGTCCACTTACTTCGAAATTCAATGGTGCCAATAACAAAGAAAGGAAAAAGTCAACTCCAGTCCATATTCGTTTTTTCGCCTCGGCTTTCTCTTATTTTGTTTTTTGTACACAACCCCGTAGGCCGTCTTTTGAAATTCGTAGGCAGAGGAAGCAGTTTGGTGCTGCTCATGTTGTCATCTTTTCTGTCGTCCGTCAGCATATTCCTCCAGTCTTACTATACTCATCACCCGTAATCTTTCTTGGTCTACTTAAGATAGATTTCACCAAATTACACCGCGAAATAGCCATAATCAGTCGTGTTTCCTTGATTTCCTTAGGATCTCTTATCTCCAAATTTGCAATTTACACATTATAAATGTGAAGTGTCTGTCTTGAAGATTCTTGCGAACCTGATCAATTCTCTGTGCCATGATGTATCTGTATGCCTTTCGTATCCTTCCACACGTTCTACATTTAGGCTTATCCCCTCCCGTATAAATATCTTTCGTATCTGTTCAGGGCCCTAATTAGCACGAGTTCCGGTGACCAAGATGAATCACTTGTTTTTCTACAGCCTACTTCAAAGCCTTCCTCGCTTTGGCTGAAATATAAATTTGCTATATAGGTGAGTTCGACAAAGTAAACATCCAACCTCGTTGATTAAATCACTTCATCGATCCATTCCAACATGTAATGGACAACAAAAAGTCAATTTTCACACAACCATTCCTATGTAAACATGGTCCATTCCACTTCAGACTTTGATTACATAATATACTCGTCGACTGTGAAAGTTCACACATTCGATTGAACTTTGTCGTCTAACAACACTCGAGTAACTGATGATGACTGTCCTTGCGCTTGCGATCCGAATGCTGCTTGCCTACGTGTTTCTCTGCATTTGTTTAGCCTATAAAAATGCCATAATTTGCATGCTTAAGGAACAAAACATTTCAGTGCTAGTTGCAGCGATTTGTGATTTCATTTCGGGCAATCCGGTCATCACGGACACGGACTACTATTTCAGTAGTAAGGTAATATATTGGACTATTTGCTTTCTTCAGTCTCATTATTCTCTGTTTTGTCTAGTTGGCCATCTTGACTTTGGTAACTTTTTTCGTCCGGACCACCACATTACGGTGTTCTATGGTTAGGACCTCCAGCGACCCACCTCGAAAGAAGGTTTTCCTTCCTTCAGTAGTTTTTCTTCCTTTTTACGGCAAGTTGTACTGAGTAACAGTAGTGTTTACGATCAAGTGACCCTGGAATAATAATCTAAAGCCACCTGATGTCACGCAGTCCTCGTGTGTTGTAGGTGTGGGGATTGTTTCTTTTTCTGTGACATGTATCAACGGTGTAGGGTACATTTTGGGTCAACAATTTTAAAGTAATTCCGAAGCCACAATTGCAAATAAACGACTTGTTCAACAGAGTGTCATAATACACTATATTGTTGTGTGCACCTAGTAGCTGTGATGTAGTATACAATCCTTAGGAGAAAACACCCAGGAACTATCTTGTACGCAACATTACAATTGAAAACATTGAGCCCTAA
The DNA here is from genome assembly GCA_948099385.1 of Fasciola hepatica. Lineage (NCBI taxonomy): Eukaryota > Metazoa > Platyhelminthes > Trematoda > Plagiorchiida > Fasciolidae > Fasciola > Fasciola hepatica. The sequence continues at coordinate 4,622,145 of CANUEZ040000027.1, read as the reverse complement.
GTGACCGTATCCTCTTTGCAATCAGAAAATTAACCTTTGAATATCGATGTATAAGGTGTTCCGTGGTCTCGACCTTGTTTTTGTACACACCGATGACGTCCTCGTTGATAGCAGTGATGAACAGGAACACCGCGAATATTTGGGACCGTTGTTCCAGTGATCCCAAGCCTGGAGAATCTCACTCAACGTTACCAAATGCTTTGGGGGGACCACGGTTATCGATTTCTCAGATCAACACATCTATCCTTAAAGCATTTGATGAAGAAAAACTGAGTGAACACAAGCCATGTCTACCTCGGCCAGTCTTCCAATAGTCCCCGAAGTTTCCTGGGCATCACCAATTACCACTGTCGTTTTATTCGGAGATTATGGAACCTCTTGTAGAATTAATTTGAGGAGGGTTATAAGTTCTCCGCAACTCCCGATACAAAATCAACGGTTGATTAAGACATGCAAGGCATTTTGATAGAGTCAAAGCTGGTTCACTTAAACACCGCGGATAGAAATTTTCGTTCTATGAATAGATGCATCCTGTTCTGTAGCCACCTTCTAGCTCCAGCGAGAATGGTCTTCTGTTGTCGAACTATCTCATATTGTTAACATAATACAGGCAGTTTCTGTAGGAAGCGAGAATTATTGACAACAATCGTCGCACTATAACTAACTGGTTCAAACTATTATTAGAGTGTCTCTTATGATGGGTTCATTGGTGGCTGATACGGACAGCCACCGATTGACGAGAATCCGTTCTCTTCTAATCAGTCCGTTGTCCAGTCATTAGCTGTTCCGTTTGCTCAAGCCCTAATCTGACCATTTTAAAAGCGCAGATGGGCTGACTATTAATGTGAGTTAACTGGCAGACCATATCCTCTGTCAATTTTGCACACGGAACTCGATTATTTACCGATAGTTATTCCCGATCTTGACCAAACAGTGGAGTAAGGTGTGAAGTTCCAATTCCAACCCAAAGAAAACCGAGACCACCTCGTAGCACGGTACTACTAATAAACCAATCGGTTAATTCAATGAAATGTTGCAACCTCGAATTGTGAGGTATCTAGTCATCAGCTTCTATGTAAAGATATTACACCATAATGTGTACGTCAGAAACAAAATAAATACAACAAAAAATCACATTCCAGAGGATTGTAAGACGCCCTCGATTGTGTCTAGGTTCAACAAGGTGGCAATTCGCTGTCTATAAGTGAGAGGCAACGAAAAGAATGGTGGCACTCAGGAAGATCACACGTTAGCCCCACTAGGCTGGAAAATCACGAATCAGGAGGGCTGGGTGTTCACTGGTGATGAAGCATTACACAAGATGATCTGATTCCGATCTGTTTAGGAATAATGCACGTGCATATGCAAGCAGTGTGTAGCTCATTCAGAGAACCAATCAAAAGAAACGTTCAGGAAATAATTTGAGATGGTCCACAGAAATGTGTGAGTATGTGAGCAGAGGATCTGAATCCTGCTCACAAGTGAAGCAGATGAGTGTGTGTGTGTGTTACTGAGCGAACGAATTAATGGGGGCGTGATTACACTATTCCACGATCAATGTGTACACAAACGAACTGGGTCAGGGGTCTGTGCGTCTATCGGACAGGTTGCGCAATCACTGAGATTGGAGTGAGCTGAACTGTGTGAAATCCATACCTGAAGAGGAATAAGGAGGATGTCAACGGGACCAAACTTAGCCCGTGTGGAGAGGAAACACGAGGAGGAAGCAAAAATATGGTAGAGTGAAATCGAATCAAAACACTCATTCATTCCAAATGGACTGTGACACTGAACTGTACCGAAGCGATATCGGTCGGATCCAAACTGTTTAATCACACCAAAACTGGAGCCAGTAGAGAACAGCTGAAATTTGCTTGGACACGAATTAATTACGACCCATCATGCGATCAGGCACTTTCATCACAGTCTGAAAGGCGGATATTTTATTGTCCACACTCAGCGCAACTCGTTAATCCAAGCATTAGCATCAAAACGTGATCACCATTCATCGGGAACGAGTAACCTAGTTCACAAGCGAAATCCGTTATGCACGGGAATCCGCAAGCCTCGTGGCAGATGCAATTTCTCGCCCGATATCTGTCTGGTGACAAATCCTACCACTGGGTCAGCTTCCAATAGGTTCCTTTCCCAGTCCCATTTACAAGCATGAAACCATTCTCGAGAAAGGACGGAAAACCTACTGAAATGCTTATATATATATATATATATATATATATATATATATATATATATATATATATATATATATATATATATATATATATATATTAGAGACACGGTCAACAGGACAATATGCGGCGAGAATCAAGCAAGAGGCAGAAGTAATGAAGGAAATCGATTCCAAGTATGACGCGCTGGACCTGTAAAACCAAGAAAACCCGGCGAAGTTTACGGCCAAGACCAAAATCTAAAGTCTCCAAAACTTGCCTACAAGTCTGTATCAAGGTGCCATTAGCAGCGAGTACCCTAGAAGTTGGACACCTATCTAGAGTTTGACCTGGAAGTTACAGCACGTTGACTTCAATACGTGTCTACAAAGTAACCTATTCATGAGTTATGTTCGATAATATAGAACATGCGACTACTCTGACCAGTTGCGTCCGCCGCAGCTACACACTGGCATCTTCGTTTCCCTGACTGGCTGGGTAAATGAAACAAGACGGAGTGCAATAACGCACCTTAGAAAGATACCTTTGATGATACTAACAATGAGCATCTCGTGGCAAAAGCTGAACCGGAATCTTTACGCACATGTTACTGGGAGATCTATTTCTGCGAAACTGTCTATAAGTTGAGGTCTGAGTTGGGCGTCTAATTGATAACACACTTAGTGGCTCAATCTTTTCAAAAAGATCGTGTACAGTAGCTGCTGGTGGGGCAGTGATAGATTCAGTCTGCGAGGAAGTTGCCTGATTGATCATCGGTTGCTAGGTTCCCCAAATTTTGTCGGCCATCTCGAAAAGCTTTTCCAGGCTTTTCTCTGTGAACACGCAAAGAACCTTCCGCGTACTGCTGGAAAAACGTTGAGGTCACATCCCCTCCAGGATAATATTATCGATTTTAGTAGTTACTTAAAATGTACACACGTGCCGAGACAGTTGTGAAGATTTCCGATCCCAACGTTCCACGTCTGCAATGAAAAGGAGAATTTGCTTTTTGTCAAACCTTCCAATCCAACTAGGGATGGCTTCTTTGATGCGTTCGTCGGGAATGGATCATTTTGACTCCAAAAAGTATTGCACTTCGTCCATGAAAAGTAGAGGAAAAACCGTGACCGCCATGTTCTGATCGCTGAGCTCAACGATCAGAACATCACGGCAACCAACAACCTGAGCGACAATCAACACAAATATTTAAAAAATTTGAAACCGTGACCACTTTTTGATATCTGCTACTTTGTGCGGTCACTTTGCGCAGAGCAAAATTTGCTTCTAGCTGTACAAACCAAACCCCATTTTTATATTCCGCGAACCGTGCGAAAGGAACGGCAAGTGCATCCACCTCAGAGTCAACAAAATTTGGGTTACTCGTACTGCAAATGGTAAAATAAATTGAAGGGATTCGAAAAAGGCGACAAAAATGATGTGAAACAATGAAAAGAAACAATAATGAATATGATAAAATGGTTTGCCGATTTTCAACTCATTGAAAAAAAATCAGAAAACACGTTGTTCTCAGCAAATTTGCACTCCGGATTACCAGGTACTAACTAGATCTCGAGAATGGTCTAGAGAACGGGAAACACGTCGAAGGCTCCTATGATTGCCAAAAGAAGGTAAAAATCGGTGAGATATATAGTATGAAAGGGTCAGTGTCTTCCGTCGGATTTGCTCGTGTTCGATCTGCAAAATACAAAGACGCAGAAAACTCCATGAGCACAAAGGCTCAGCAAGTGCATCAACAGGACGCCACACTTACACTAATCGAACACCGATATGGATGCCAACAGCCTCCTCACTACAGGTATGTGAAGGGAGATTTATACTGAAACAAAGTAGATCATGTTTAAGTGTTAGATTGACAATGGATACTGTACTAGCTAGGGGAGCTAAGGTTCAACTGTCTGCAGGCAGAGCAGTCCGAAATGTGTCCTCCAATTGGTGGAAACCCATTGTCATTACAGCATGCAGACGAACCAAGACGAATACTGTGGCACTGAACAACGTGCAAACTTCCTAGAGCCAAGTTCTAATCAGTTATGCTTATATAAAATAAATTTTGCTCATGAATTTAGGCATGCAAACCAATTATTTCCAGGTGGGTACAGGTCCTGTGAAAAACAAAGTTGGTGAGGAATTTCCGTAAGTTAAATATGTGACAGATAGAGCAGAGAATTGTAAAAGCTTGAGAATAAATAAGCGAAAACATTTTTTTGCCCCACGCCTCTTCTATCCTATAGCAATTTTTCCCAACAACACAGTAGATAACACCCATTGTATATTGATTAGCATGTGTTTAGTCAAATAATCATTAGGCTAATCGATAAGATACAAAGAAAAGGGATCACGATAAACTTAATGCGAGCAGATTGATATAAAACAAATCAATTGAATAGAAAAGTAGGGATGACCGATTCAACACCTCCACCACAAAGCCCGTATGACAGCACTAACGCTCCACTCACTACGTTACATCACTCGAAACAACCGTCTACTGAAATGATACCATTGAGTCGTGTGACAATCGCAGAAGTCAAAGTGAGCTACGCCCGAACTCAACAGATATTAACCTTTTGATGGTAGGCTTCCTCTAGCAGACAAAAAATCCGAATGTCCTGTCGCTTCCTGGCAGTGAACATACGAATCCGTTCAACCTTGAATTTGTTCCTGGCGTATCATTAGCCTCAAGTGCACAGAATTATTCACTACATGGAAAAGTCATTTTGCTTTGTTAACATGAGTTTTCTCTCTTTTCAAACTGAAAATTCGTGCTATTGACTTCGTTCCTTTGCCTGTGTTTATCTTATTTTCTCTAAACTACAAATTCTCACGAGTCCTTAAAGCCACACAGGTAGACACTCTTCCTCACCCAGACGGTCAGATTGATGTACTTATCCTAACTAGGCCATAACTGACCTTCGGCATTGACTTATCAGATCTACTCAGCTATGCCGTCCTGATTGTTTGCGTTGCTTGTATGGGCCCGGCTGCCTCGGTGTACGTGTTATTTATTTCATTGATTTGTGTGTGTGAATGATGGAGCTTTGGCTTTGGCCCTACTGAGTGATCACATCATTTCTTCTTCATCACAAATGTTAACTGACCGAAAGCTTCTAATAGAAGACGACTGACCTGGTGAACCATCTGACCAGATCCCGTCTCACCGTTCCGTGCGCTTGTTGTCCTTTGTTGTTTGGATGTTTTGAAAACACTTTTTCACTGTTTATGAACTGTGGTCGGTATTGGTTCGACAGTTTGGGAACGGGTTACTTGCATTTCAGTACATACGACGATAAATCCTCTTCTTCAAATGAATGCCATAAAAAGTCAATAAACGCGATCGTAAATTGGTAACTCAACAGTCGAATCACAATCATGTTCCACGAAGGAGAATAGAAATCAAACCGTTGGTGTGGTAACAATTACGCGATAATACTGAAACCAGTCAGTAATAAATGCATGAGCATATATCTTGAAAATGACCAAAAACGATAACATTACCCAGAATAAAAAGCCAGACGAGTGAAACACGCTGTTATACGGCAACCAAATCTCCCGCTTTGTTTATAGTTTCAGGTCCAACGCAGTGGGGTCAGTTGTGAAAGAAAAAATACATTGACTGTGTCACGACATGCAAATTTCAATGCATAAAGAACTCCACGACACAGAATAACAAGAAGTCTCAGTTCTGGCCTCAAAAAACCTGCACGGTTTTCTCAACACAATTATTATTTCGAAACGTCAAAACAATCATGGGTAGCAAATGTACCTTAAGCTCTTCTTTAGCATTTGGATAAGTTCCTAAATCCCACATGAATATCACTTTCGGCAACATATCAACGTTCAGCAACCATGCGTTCCAAAGAATTTTTTGATCTCACAACCCTACGAATAATATTTGTTGGAGTCCTTAATAAGTCCTGTTTAACGTGCGCATCATTACTCTGGAACACTTCAGTAACCACACTTTTGGACTATTCCCGCTATTCATGTTTCTATCAGTCCGCAAAACTATTATTCTCGCTCTGAAATCCCTTTTCAAACCAAGACATTTATGACGAATTCACTGTAGGCAGATATCCGAAAATCCACCCACTCCAAAACACCGCAGATAGGTATTTTTCTTGGCACCATTCTTTGGTAAAAAGCCGGGTAACGTTAGCTCCCATGAATGGAGGAACGTGTTGGATTAAAGCAATTATGGATCACTTAGACGAAGCAAGTTGAGGTTCCCCTGGTCGTCCTACACGGAGATTAAAGGTCTATCGCTGATAATACGTTAAGCGTGCAAGATGTATGCAAGTAAATTTTCGTCACTCAGAGGCTGGTGTGAGCTGACTGATGATAATATCCGATTCTGTGAGGTGAAACCTACCTATTAGGTATTTGGAATTGTATCAAAGGTATTCGGAAGTGCCAACCAAATGATTCAGCAACTTCACGCACTCCAGTAGATTAGGACCTGATGAAGTTAAATAAGTGGAACAATAGGGAATTGACCTACTGTTGTGTTCGTAATCGGTAGCAACAGAACACGGTATTATTGAATTTGATGTATTTGTGAGAATGTAAGCGCAAAACAACCGTAGTCGGCGAGTAAGCCACAAACAAACAAGTAAATGAACGTACAGGCCTACAAAATAGCTGAGTTTCATGCACCCGCGAGTGCAAAGAAGTAAGGTGAATCGATACATAGAAAGGTCGATTAGCGATTGCCGCCTGCACGGAAGCATAATAAAAGATGAATGCCAAGAAAGTATAAGTCCGCGCATATGAGTGATATGTGGTGGTGGTCGGTGTAGTACGCGTGACTCAAACCAGACTCAAAACTTAGCAAGAATATGATCTCAGATATTTCATTGTTATACTCATCACAATTTCCGTTTTCGTATGTTAATGTGTTTCACTTTTTGTTCTCTCTTACTACTCTTCTGTTATTGTTATTCGAATCCTGGACAAATAGATTTTTCTTAGTATATAAGCAATGAAACTTAGACTGAATAGAACAGATTCGAAGAGCAGCAGGATTTCGGTAAAACTTCTGGTAATTTTGTTCATTTATAGTGTATTGGTCCCAGGTGTGTCCGTATTCGGTTTAAAAATAATATGAATGCAAAGTGAAACAGTTGATGGTTCGTAAAAGATAACTGCAACACCCGATTAGATAGATAAATATCGATTTGTATTTGGTGTCTTTTGAAAATTATTTATGCAGCGATAACACACTGAGCGATATATGGAGTGCACTTCTGGAGCGAATAAACTTCTGTCGACGTTCTGCCTCAGGAACTAATGCAAACGCTTTGATAACCGTGTGTAAAATTTTGTCTGTTACAGATTTTTGCTTGAGAACAAACGTTTTGGATAGATTCAGCGATCTGAGAACAACGTCTGGATAATTACTAACAGAGGTGTAGAAAGTAACTGAGGAGGGATATGACGTTGGAATGAGAGACAGGTAGATAAGTGAAGCGCTTAGTCATGAGAACATAACTGAGTGCACCAGATTGCGCTGACAGAGTAACCCAGGCTCCCGGATTTTATTCGCATCGGGTTCATACATAGCAATAAATCGTCTGTATGATCCTTCGCCGATAGGCCTGACTGTTATTGTCAGCTTGTTGACCACCATAGTGGAATCCTTTGCACATGCACCATTGAATAAGAGTTGTGAAATAGGGCCCCAGATAATTCAGTTCTTTCCTCAGACGTTAAGTTCGAGAAATTCGGTGGATTATGTAAACGACGCTTTCTTCCACTCTTAAATGATGGGTTTGAAATCCTGCAGTCCACATTATACGATTAATCAATATAGGGCAAATGTCAGTGTGGCCATAGTCATACTAAGCTAAAGGATCTACCTCGGTATATTGTACTGAATTTTCCGTCTAGTCCCATGACCGATTTTCACTGTTCTCTCGCTTATTCATGTCTTACACGTCATCACATGTTCACACATTTTCCGTCACTGTGTCCAAGTTGACAGCCTTGATTCCACTCTGTTTACGTACTGAGATAACCTCTAGGCTTATAAATGACGTCTGTATATGCTCGAATACACGTGTTGAAAATAATTCATCTATACGGTAATTTAAGAAGAAAAAAAATTAAATGGGCAAGTGAATTTCTAATACCAAACAATATTTTCTACTGCGAAATGTTTCCCACTTTTTCAGTTGTTTGTCCGACAATTTGTTGATCAAACGTATTGTATGCTACTGACGAAGTGACAGCTTTTCCGTTCGGTCTGGAAGCAGACAAGATTACATCTGACACCAAAAGGGACTGAGGATCCAATCATTTTATTTGGTTGGTCACAATATTCTTCAGAACGAAAGATTTAGGTGCCTGTTCCGTGAATTCATGTGTATAGGAAACCCGATCAGGTGACTGAATTTTTGTCGTTTTTACATCACGGAAACTCAGCTCTAAGCTTTACCCATTTCTAATCGTGCACTGGTTTCTTTTCTTATTCAAATCAAAACTTAAGACAGCATCTGGATGGTGTTTATTGTTACATTAAATTATCCCACCCAGTTTTGCCCCATAATAGTCAGGGACAAATGTGTGGTCAGAAGCTTAGAGACAAAGTGCTATAGGAAAAAGACGAAGTAAGTTTCACTCAACTTTGTATGCATACGGCAGGAAGAGAATAATGAAGCTTCAGCATTTTTCCACATAATTTATGCTACACAGCAAATTGCAGGCCTGACAAAGAGAAATATTTCCAAGTTTAAACTGGCCTATATAGTATTCCAGAAGACCATATATGCAGCTGGTTAATCAAAACTGAGAGAAGAAAGCCTTTTGAAGTCAGAATGAACCCCGGTGAAGTGGGTCTGATAAATAAGAGGAACAGTTCCGAAGAAAAACAAAATACAGAGTTACGACGTGTTGTGAAACGATGGAGGTGGAAGTCCATTACGTAATTTTATCATTTAAAGGAGGAAAGATTATGTGCTCAAATAAGCAGACCAAAAGAGTGAAATGTGACACTTCCGTGAATATCAGATTTCCGAAATACAGATACGCAAGAAGCAAGAAAAATTGCAGAAACAACTACAAAGCGGGTGAGGAACATTGACTAAAACATATACAATGTGAGATAGTTGAACAAAACAATAATAAGGGGGAAAAGTGGGCGGAGGGGTTAAAAATTACGAAATGTTTTTTGCACAAAATCTAATCTCGCTTCTTCTTTCCAACCCAGTGCAAAATGACTCAACTATAGGCAAGAGCGGGAACGTGTGCCTCAACGCGTCTGATAAGAAAAACATGTTTCAGATTGCCATCGAGACCGCTAGCATTGCACAAGACCATCAATGTGAACGGTTCACTGACGGTTGGATTGCTCAACGTATCCTAATTGCACTGGAAACCTTCGGTGCCGAGATGAGCCTCTGTGTTCACACGAACATTTGCTGATACAGATTTGTGTTACAGACTGTTGTGAACAGGACAAAAACCATCCATTCCTTATACACATTACATTGAATTCAGTCTTATTGTGTTCAACTCACAATTCAATGCTTGCGCTGGATTCCCTTTAACCATAAATCGGGGAGTCCAGTTTGTGTGCGTGTGGTTTTGCCGGTTAAGTGCAACTTGTCCGTAAAGTGTCTGTTGTTTGCAGACTGCAAATCGATGCTTTACAACCACGTGTTCAAATGCCGAGGCTAGCAAACAAATTTGTGCCGTTAGTGAAAAAAATTCAACCACTTGTAAAACGACTTCCGTCAAAGTGGCGCATTGGAGGCCCAAAACTGAAGTAGAAGTGGAGAATTTCAGTCACATCAGATGAGTAAGTTCATTCCATATAATGTACGGAAGTAACGGAAATATTTATGGTGTTTTTCTGGAAATTACCGTTGAATTCTAAGAATCCCTCGCTGGAAGATTACACAGGACTCTGTGATTATTTATTTCACCTCATACTCCAAACGCTTTGTATATCTCACGTATTTCAGATATAGCTGATACCACTTTTTCAACATTTGTCAGTTTATGTTCATTTTCGGCTTGCTGAAGATGTCTAATACGCTTCACTACCATTTTTTCGATTTCTTTGTAGATCTGTCTACGCGATTTATGTTCGATATCTTATCCACCTATTTGCTGATCACATTTTATTTACTCATTTTAAACTTCGCATGATATGCCCGTTATTAAATCAGTCAACAACACATCATCTCCCAAGATACCGGTGTGCCTCTTTGCATCAAAAGCTTTGTTGTTAGTACGGCAGATGGTCTATCCTAAGAAAAGTAGTAAGTATTGCCATCCTCTAACGCAAATAACAATGGGTTAACGATCATCTCAGCGGGCTTCAGAGTGTGCTTCTAACATCTTGAGTTTGAAATAACCAGGAAGGATTCAGGTCAAAGAGACGATCAAACGAATCAAACAAAACTGTTCCACCTAGTAGTAACACACGCACTTATGGTTTAAAATCCAGAATCCTACAAGAATTCAACATCTTGTTTGCTCTTGTCGCTGAATGACTCAAGCCTCCCTTATACTTTGAGCCTTATTTATGGTCACATTTCACAAATCGCGCACACGAGAAAATTCGCCTTGGATGTGGATGAATATTTCCATGAAAAGATATCATCGTATAGAGAAGCTAGCTAACAATGTTTATTGTGGAGAGAAAACCTCGATTAAGATCAATTACAAAGCTGGAGAGTTTATCAGTCAACTGGAACAAGTGGAATGTATATGTAATTGACTCGCATGTGCTACTGCTTTTGGAAGCTGGAAATGGCGACTTATGAACAGGAAATACCGATGATAGCTGAATTCTTAAAGTATGACAGACAGGCTAAACCACCTAGTTCAACAAATGGGGTGGTGGCCAATACAAATGCAATCAAATCAGGGAACTTGAAACGATAGAAGGAAGACAGGTTTTTGTCGTTTCATAAATCTGGTGTGGAGTATTTTATTCGACGTATATTTGACTCAAGAAAAGGCCCGCATATTTTGAAGTTTCCTTTCCACTTTGTTCACAGTTTTTGATATCATTCTTTTGTTTTTCATTGAATGTATTTTCATATTCGGCTTTATCTGAAACAAAAGACAAATAGAGATGGGTTACATGCTGAATACCTGAGCTTTAATACTGCTGACGGTGCTGAATGATAAACTAGTTATTTAAAGAAAATAGCTCGGTTTTTTGTGATAGGTAAAAGCGTCTCGCTAGCAAAAAAAGTATTATTATTTTATTCATTTATTTGTTGTTATTAACTGATCCAGTATGAAGCAACAAAGCTCTGCTAATGAATGAAACCGAATGAAGTCTACCTGACTGATCTGCTTTTATCAAAGACATTTTGAAAGTTGAACTGTGCTACTGGCAACGTTGTCAGTAGGTAAAACTTGAATACAAATGATAGGAGCCACTAAACATCCTAAGGAGGTTTTCCAAAAGATTTACATCAATGGTGCTAGTTTTCATCAATTATACCTCCTAAATTGCCATAACTTACCTAAATTGTGACGAAGAAGCTTATATTACCATTCAGTATTTCTGCTAGTGTGTTATCAACAAGCGGTTTGGTTAGTAAACTGATTATAGTGACTAGGTTGGCAGCCACCTTCACTAATCAAAAAATTAACTTCTGGTCCGGTTGTGGATTATTTATTTGTTTTGTTTCCTACACATGACATTTTCCCTAATAATTCTTGTTGGATGAAACGAGATGTCACAATCTTATGACGGAATGTGAACAATTTCTTTCAAAGCGGTGGATTAGTGATTTATTGTGTGATCATCGGATTCCCCTTGGTTCATACGGTAGCTGACGTATTAACGGGAGTGTTAAGAAAAAGACCATGTGGTATTGATAAAATAAAGTATTACACGCTAACCACACCCAAATTTACATTGAAAACATTGGACAAACCGTACCAATGTTTCTTCTAACTGTTTGAGAATATTCAGGAGGGAGGATGAATGAAGGCCCACTGGATTACGGGCCCGGAGTAAATGAGGGTGCGTCACTTGACTAACCCTTGGGTTAATTATGCCAATTCTCAACGACTAGTCCAAAGTCAGCCAAGAAAAGCTATAGCATTGTTCTGTTACCGAATGTCGAACCGTGCTTGCTCAATTATGTGATTATACTTGAGATGGTTTATTCACCATCTTTGACCCGGGATTGAGTCTCCTTGGAGGCTGGATGGGTTGGTATTGCGGGTGTTTCCTGAAAAGGATGAAACAACTGAACCGTGGCGAAGTTAGGTTCTTTTTGGGTATAATGAATCATGCTGTTCGAATTAGAATAGGAAGGTGTGCCCCACTAAGATCGCAATGATGAGAGATTTGCAAATGAAAAGTATCTTACTAAGATTCTCAGAGGGGGAACATGGATTCGTTCTATGTAGCTCAGTTTGAGTCAAGTAAAAAGCTTAACTGATTTTAGAATTAAACAGCGGAACCACCCCATTAACTCTCGACGGGACCTTAACTAGCACTGCCTTGCGTTTCTGATTGTCCACCCAGGCTAAACGCTCATCGTTTTTCAGCATACATTTTGTAAAATTGTCGAACAAACTGTTTCCTGCAAAACATACCTGAACTTGAATAACGAACTGAGATAAGAGTTGCTAAGCCCACAGCCCCACTATCAACTCCTCCTGGGCAGGAGTTGTCATTATTTCGTGTCCACCTGACTGCAAAAGCGATTTAAATTTAAAGGTCAGTATTGATGCAACCTAAATCGGAAAATTTAAACATAGTCATGAATGGAGACTAGATCATATAGGGCTGTCGTGGAACAAGTCTTTGGAAACCAATCCAGAAAAATATGCTATTAACTTTCTGTTCCGGAAACCCTTCTCCCAGGGTTTCGTTTTTGGTTGAAATTTGGTTTTTACGCACGGCAAGTGATTGTGAAAAATTGAGTGAGAAAAATTTGTGTATTACATTCGTAACATTCAGGGAAGATATGAAAGATGAGATCGAAAAAATTGTATCACATAAAAAACACAATTTTCCCCTTGTCAGCAAAACTTGATATCTCACGACTGGCCTGGTATGAATGAATCGCTTGCTTGACAAGTGTTTGACAATGGTATATTTAAGAAGTAATTGGCCTTATCTATCGATTCAATAATAATTAGACTCATCTTTCCGAATTTACCCTATGACAGACAAGTTTGTTTGTCGATGAAATGACGTGAGATTGTTGCGTAAGTTGTCTTTAGATTACGGTCTTTAAAAGCTGTGAAAAATGATTAATGTGTCAGAACCGAGATCGGTTCGAAGTGTATCGAAAAATCGATGTGCCATGTGAAATGTTATGGCAAACTTTTATTGTTTAATAACACAACGTAGTCAAAATTGTAGGTAGGTTGTCGACTTTTCGGTCACCACGGGTAACCTTTTTCAAGAATAATTTTACAACAGAACCGTTGTAAAACTATTCTTGAAAAAGGTTACCCGTGGCGACCGAAAAGTCGACAACCTACCAACGATTTAGACTACGCTGTTACTAAGCAATAAAATTTTACTGTGAAAAATGAATCTGTTGTTGTATATACCCCTACTGCAATCGACTGTTGAGTTGGTAAGCAAAAAACACTCGCATCGTATCCAATAGGGGCTTTGCGCTTCGTCTGTCTCGGAAACTACCACCCGTGGCGCTCGTTCCTAGGGTCCAGGTGAAAGTGTATATTCGTCAACAGAAGACAAACACACACTGGAAGATGTTGACTGAATCATTTTGCCACAACTTTCTACAGTTCATTCTGCTTTCCAAACGGTTTTTTCTACTGTGATATACAGATGGCGGCCATTGAGCCCGAAGTGCCACTAACCGGCAGTTGGTTTGAAAGAGCGCAATGAAAAGCCGTTCATAAACACAGGCCCGTTGATGTCGTCAGGAGTAAGTCAATGAAAGCCGTTGTCTCCAAATAAACTCCCGAACCTGTTTGTTCCATCCCACGGTTCGCATAAGAACCGGTGTCTGTCCTCGAAAGACATAGATTGTTGGTTTATTATTGCCAGAAATCAAAGCAATATAAGATGAGAACGCAGACACGTAAATTGTCATTTCCATCGAAACAAATCTAAAGCTGCTTCTTCTTTTAGAATTGTTTTATTCTTTTAGTGTAATCAACATCTCTTCAGGCATTCTGAAGATTACTAATACTTTATCATTATTCACAACTGTACGTGTCCCTCCAATTTGGTTTAGAGTTTATTTGATATTTTACTATTTCACTGGTTATACTTGTTTTTATACGTATATTATCAGATGTTAATCCGTCTTGTCAAAAACAATTTTCAACCAAATTATCTTTGAGGCCTGCACGCGAAAATGTTTTCTGTCCAATGTCTCCTCAATTGCGACTGTCTCACTCTTCTACATCTTGATATTTCAGATCCGGAGACCACGTATTACTAGAAAGATGAACATCTTCCGAAAAATATGAATGAAGCAGTCCTCGAGTTGCAAACTTTTGTACAGGCTATCAGTATACCACTTTTACAATAAACTTACTGATTTTCACAAACAGTATTTTTCTAATCAGTGTTGAATTATTGATTTTGATGGAAATGATGGGTAATGGACAAATAGACTAACAAACGGGCAATTAGGATGGATAAAGAAAAGAAGAGGTACCCATTTCCATCTGCTTTTTCAAACTTTCAGAGTAGCCCAAAGCGTTACCAAATGGGCGTATGTAGAGTTGCCTAACATTTCTAATGATGTAGCCCACGGTGGCCAAACGCTCGCTCAATTTGGAGCATGCTAGACGTGCTGCTTGAGTTAGGCGGTCAATACTTTGCAGCCCAGATAAAGTTTCCTCCTGACCACGTGCATCTGTGAGCCCTAACAGCAGTTCAGAATTCAAGGTGATGTCATCTCTCCTTCCCATTCTTTCTAATGGAAAAAGTCAGTTCCTCCAACCTATTTTCATAGGACAAATCACTTTATACTCCAGGCCGTCGCACGAATCACAGTTACGGTTGCTCGATAGCCTTACAGACCGTTACCGTATATGGTCTCCAAGCTTGGACGTAGTGTTCTATGAAAGGTCTGACATGGAACTTGTATGGCGGCAGAAGACTCGCCGTTTCCTGGAACTGACCAACCTCCTTAGCTAGTGCAGGGTTATAAATACCTTCTGCACTACTTTCCGACACTGGAAGATTGGTTTCAAGACAGCCCCTACCATCACCGCTAGGTCCCGGAATTCTACGGTCTGAGTTAGTGCCTCCCGATGGAGCTGTCTGATGGAGCTGTAGAGGCCTGGAATTTGTTGAGTTTGAATGTGTAAACTCGTGAACAAAATTTTAGTAGGAAACACAACTAATGGTCAGCGTAGTCGTCTATTCTATATCATCGATCATAATTCAGGGATACGCTACTTGGTAGACACAGTTGATGAAGTTAGTATACTCCTAACTTCAGGTCAAAGTTTAGGTAGGTGCTCCTCCCCTAACTCACGTGCCGCTAATGGCACTTATAGACAAATTTCGAAGGCACTAGGTTTTGGTCTTCATTGCACTTTTCGCTGAGCTTGCTTCAATGTAAAGGTTCAAAACTTCATACTTGATATTGGTTTCCAGCATCACTTCGACGGCTTGGTTGATTCTCGTCTCAAACGTCCTGTAGACCATGCCAGTGATCTATCTGTGAATGGTATTTCGACTAATTTTAACCCGATCACTACTGTTCTGCCTAAAACGATCAATAGTCGTCCATCCGGTGAAGTACCAGTTGCGTACGCGGAAATGTTGCAATCACCGCCCTTACTACCTGCCGTAACCAGTTCGGTAGATCATCACAGTAGCACATTATGCCCTCCAGTTTTTGCTAGGGCAAGTCGGCTTGTACCCGACGAACTTAAAATCGTGCGAACTGAGTGTGAGAACATGTGAGAATTATTCGTGCATTAAATAGTCTTTTGGATTACCAACTCCATGTGGTTCCTAAAATATCAGGGGTCTGGCGACCATATGAACATTATAGAGACCTTAAAATTACCACCGTTCCGGATAGGTATTCCGTCCCCCGAATTCAGGATATCACGGTCAACGTCAGCGGTGCTCGTGTGTGCTCGGAAATAGATCTGGTTCTCGCCCATCACCAGATTCCCATTGCAGCTGACGATATATCCAAGACAGTGGTAATGACATCTCTTGGCCCCTTTGGATTTATTCAAATGCCATTTGGTTTGCTGAAAGCTGCACAAATCCTTCAGCCTTTTGTTGACCAGGCTAACAGAGGTTTATATTTTTCGCCTACACGGAAGACTTCCCAGTTATCAGTGAATCTGATGATGCATATAAACGAAATCTACAAATTTGTTTGAGAGTGTGACCGTACACTGCATAAACATTAATGCGGATGAAGTATTTCTGGCTAAAACCCAGTTGATTTTCTAGGCCAAATGATTGATGAACATAGCATTCGGCCCTTGGAAGAAAAAACAAAAGCCGTTCTTGCCCTTTCGTTACCTACCTCACTAGCCGCCGTTTGTCGTTTCATCGAGAAGGTAATCTACTATCGCCATTTCATCCCCAGCTGTACTCACCTGAAGTAGCCCTTGATAGATTTACTTCGAGGTTCTAAGAATGGTTCTGCGGAATTATCCGATGACACTTAAAGTGCCTTCAGAGCTGTTAAAGAAGCACCGGTTTCTGCAGCTCTGGTCTATAATTCCGGCGCTGAAGCTCAAATGAGTATAGTCACCGGTGTCCCTGATGGAGGGATAGGCGGGGTGCTCCAGCCATGATCCATATCACAGCGGAAACCATTAGCCTTTTTCTCTTGTTGTCTCCCACCAGCTGAAACTAGGTATTCTGCTTTTAGTCGGGAACTACAT
Organism: Fasciola hepatica; assembly: GCA_948099385.1. Lineage (NCBI taxonomy): Eukaryota > Metazoa > Platyhelminthes > Trematoda > Plagiorchiida > Fasciolidae > Fasciola > Fasciola hepatica. The sequence goes on along the minus strand of CANUEZ040000027.1, from coordinate 4,605,127 downwards.
TCTGTGTGCACCGCAGTTAAACACTCCCTAAATATCTTCGAAGACAGATAATTTATCGTTTTCAATGTACGTAAAACCCCACAGAAAACTTTGGAGACAAAACAGTGTGATGAACAAGCTCGTTTTCAGTTATTCGTACTCATAACAATACATAACAATAAACATGACTCAAAACGACAAAGGGGAATGATCATCCAAATCTGTCTGCGCACGTGAGTGTATGCATATGAAATTGATCACAGTGAAGAATGCTCGAGTGGTTGCACACGTGTTCGGGAAAAAGAAGTGAGCCATGGAAGTTTAAGTGCTTCCACAAATTGTTTCTGAGCACACAGGGGAGGATTGTAGAGTGGAATGCTCACGGCTTCGGCTGTGGCTAAGATGCGACACTTGACAAGTCTTGATTGCTTGCCCCGGACTTTTTAAATGGTGCGAAAAGCGTTTATCACCTCTACGGAATGGTTTGACTCAACAGGGTGTGAACACATAGCACTCGTAAACGTCCTAATTGCTTCAGTGTTCTACCAAGCCGAGTGGTGTTCGCGAACACCTTCGGATGAGCGCCTGGTGGTGCGGCCAACGTACGTGGTCCCACAGGAACAGGTGATTGAATACACACAAAAAGATGCTGCAGAATCTGGCACTCTATTCTTCAGTCAAAAACACACTATCAGTTTGAACCCGAACAAAATTTGTAATTGTACGGCGTAGAATGTTCTATTGACTGCTCTTGTTAGTCTTCCTTGAATAGCTTCAGTTTCCGCATCTCGTTTGAATGGTAACCAGACATAAGAGGCTATCCTGAACGGTTCATTGACAAGACGATGAAAGTAGGCCAAGACAGACAATAGTCGAAAAGAAGCCCGCAAAACAGAATACTGGTTAAAATCATGAGTTACTACCGAGTGAATGGAAGATACAATGGGCTCACTAATTTAGTACTCGTGATTGACAGGTACCAGCTAGCACCCGAGAATGGGTTAAGGAACGTGAAGCAAGCCATTGGTTCCAACGGTTGTCAAAAGATAGTGAAAGTCAGTGGGATAGGTAAAGGACGGTTTGTACTGAAAAATGTTGGTCTCATTTACCTTAGAGCGACACCGGACACGGTGCTAGCTAGTGGAGCTAAGGTCTGACAGTCCACAGACAGAGTAGTCAAAAGTATTTTTCATTCGGCGGAAATCAGCTGTCTTGACAGCAGGCAGACAAACAACGAACAGCCCTGTGGCATCGAACAACACAGAAAAGTGCCTAGGGCTCAGGGATATTAAGTTGTGTTTCCTACTAAAATTTTGTTCACGAGTTTACACATTCAAACTCAACAAATTCCAGGCCTCTACAGCTCCATCAGACAGCTCCATCGGGAGGCACTAACTCAGACCGTAGAATTCCGGGACCTAGCGGTGATGGTAGGGGCTGTCTTGAAACCAATCTTCCAGTGTCTGAAAGTAGTGCAGAAGGTATTTATAACCCTGCACTAGCTAAGGAGGTTGGTCAGTTCCAGGAAACGGCGAGTCTTCTGCCGCCATACAAGTTCCTTGTCAGGCTTCTTTTATAAGCAACTTAAGCGTCATCGGGTAATTTCGCGAACCGTTGTTAGAATACATTCGGCGGGTTGGACAAATTTGCTCCAGCAGAACTTTGGAGTTGGATACTTCAGTCACACCCAGCTACACAGTGTGACTTCCAGCGACTTTGCCGACAAACACATAATGTTAAACTTTGGAAAGCCACTAAATTTCGAATGTTTCTTCTGTATTGAGTGTCGTTTTGTCTGAAGGGTTTACTAAAGCTACGATTTATATGCGTATTCTCATATAAATATCTTCCACTTACAGAGGCCATCAATTCGACAACACTTTTTCGGGAATTGTCGACTCTGGACATCGAGAGTATTATGGAAAGATGGTTTGCCGGCTCGTGAGATCGCGGTTTAGATCGCAGAAACGCAAGGTACGGTCATACTCGTTACTGTATATAGCCCTGTGACAAGTTATCGGTCATTTACATGCGAGGACATTACCGTTGTACAGTCCGATCTTAACATGTTTCCAACAGCAAGATAATCAATTTGTGAATCCTTGTATCGTGAATGAACATGGGAAGGAAACATTCATAATAATGTCACTCGTTTCATTTCTGTTCGCTTTTCGCAGATCTCAGCGTGATACAACGTGATGTCTACGGATTCACATCAAGAAAAACATTGCAATTATTAATGTTTAATAAATTTATCATTTTTACAACAGCCATTGGCGTTCCATTGCGATCGATGATTGACTTGTAAAACGTCCATTGAATGATGCGCAGCACAGTGTTTGATGTTCACCTTATTAGCGACCTTATCACGCAGATTTACCGCTGAACATGGCGGTGAGATTGCAAACGGAAATTAGAGCATATAGACAGATTATTTCACTAGTCACAGACTTGCAAGAACACTAGTTGAGCCTGAATTACAGGCCATTTTCAGACGTGGGCGTGATTTTGAAGTTCGGGTTATAGAATACAAGCAGTCTAAAAGCGTACGTCGATTTACGCTCACCCACTTTTTGACCTTCCGGTACCGGCACCCTACCGGTACACTTTCCGGCGAGTTGACCACTCCCCACCGGAATGCGTCGCAGATTCAACTGCAACTCACCGGTAAGCTACCGGAGTGGTTCCGGACCAGATGCGGAACCGGTTTCCCACTACGGAACCCCCGAGCACTCGAAATGAGGCATTTAAAGCGAGGAGCGCATTTGGTCTGTGTGATCCGCGTGGAAAGTCACAGTCTCGATCCACATGTCGTTTTCGTGGTGCTGAGTCTGCACTTTCGGATGTGGCCAAATTGGTCACTTCAGTCAGTCTGTGGGAATTCCCGGGCGTACCTTCCCACTCACCAAACCATTTGATTTCAAATAATTCTCACAGTTTTTCCCTCAGAAACATTTTGCGTTCTTTTCCGGTCCGTGGTACGATTCAGCATGATCTCATTGTGAGCACTGGTAATGTCAAGCCTTTCGTTCCTATTTCTATTTTACGTCGTGCCATTCTCGATATTCAACTACATCAGACTTACGCTGTTGTTAAGGGCATTACTGGATGTAATTTGTCTTATTTGGGTTCATTTATTGCTTCCCTCACGGACATTCGTTCACCTGCACCTTCCTCGTCACCGAGACTGGTCCGTCTGTACTTAGGATGAAGGCCATACAAGATATTGGGATTTCTATATCACTCCCAACACAAAAACACTTTACGTTGCCTAAATTAATTTTACGGTGCTCCAGGGCTTGACACAAAGATAATTTCTGCAATGTTGGATATAGAATGAGATTCTGCTTTTCTGAAGCGTCGTGTATTAGTCTACTGACTTCGGGAACCCGAGAAGAAATTACGCAATACTTTGGTTCCCAAAGGGATTCTCAAACCCACTTCGTTATCTCAGTGAGCAAAGCCCAATGTTACTCCGCTGAAATCCGACGGACATACTCTAAAAATATGTGGCAGTTATCGAACCACTTCGAATACGAGACTTCGTCAGCGTACATGCACAGCTTTAGAACCAGGGGACTTGCTTCCGTGGCTCCAACAACTCAAGTACTGACTTGAAGGATGCTCATTTTTAAAAATATTTTAATGTAAAAAGCAGCGTTGTCAGCAGAAACTTTAATTAGCCCACTTTTCGGTTACCGCGGGTAACCGAAATATTTTTTAAAACCGCAACACATGATGCATCGATTTTTCGATAAAACTTGAACCTCGTTCGGTCCTGATATACTCACTATTATCTGCAATCGGATTACTCTTGGAAAGAAACTTGTCAACTGGATCGATCACAGTACGTTTACCCAACAATGCCTTCGGAAGAACGTTATTCCTAAATCCTTCCGTGTGAAAACACCAGATACTTCAGTCCGTTCAGGAAAAGCTACTTCAACTGCTTCATGCACATTCCCACGCCAAAGTAATCATGACTGCCCACTTAAAATAAGCTCAATATGTTTCAGAACGCCGAATCTTGATGGCTGTTTGGATCACTTACTGCCAACGCACATCCTCAGAGAGGTAAAAATCATCATCGAACAACGAAAGGTACACACTTTTGAGTAATGCAGATTGTGACAACAACATAAGTTTGACAAACTAGCAAACCAAAAAACCTCCGAAACTGAGCGAATAAAGAAACCTAGACAAACACTTGAGGCGGATTCAGAAAGTCTCGTGAAAAACCTATCAGACTGATCGCTGATATCAATAGAATTACAGCTGCTACAGAGAGGTCTCAACTTCAGTCTACACAGAAAACCTTTGATAACCCAAGGATTAGTCCCTTCATTTGAACAGGCCTTGTGTGGTGATTCAGCAGCTGTCACACGTGATACGCCCAGGTACAGCTTCATAGCCACGTACGCGGATGAGCACCAACCAATCAGGATCGCCGCGAACAAGTCCGACAAAAGCTCCCTATGACTGGTCACCTTCGAGTCTAGAAATTATATTCTCTAATTTCCCATATTTATACAAACCCGTTCTGCAATACAACTAGCGTTCTATTTCGCAGCCTTGGTCTTCTTGCTACTTTCGTTTGCGTTGTTCGGGCTGGAGACAATTTCAATAAGTCCTGTCAATTCAGTTCATTACGACTATTACACCTTGTCAAAAATTCCAACTGGGAATGCCGATCAATCCAGATTGAGGATAAGTAGCATCCTCAAGAACCAAGGAAAAATTGCACCAAGTACGGCATCTGAAGAAAATTTTTGTTAGCCTTAAAACAGGATTTTTCTAGTCATATTACAAAGGCTGACAAGAGGAACTTCACGGTCATCCTAAACAGATGAGAATATGAGTCAAAAGTTTTAGAACGCCTGAAAAATGGGCCCCATGGGAAAACTGCAGAGAAAGGAGTGAACACCGCACTAAACAAGACAAAAGCTGGCACAAGCAAATACCTGCTAGGCTTGAAAGAAAAACTAGGAGAGTCACCATAGTTTATTTTAATGTCAAAGCTGAACGGGCCAAGGAGGTTCTACAGTCTACCAAAAATTGACGAACCGGATATGCCCATTCGCCCCATTGTGGATTATACGCCTTGTGGGACATACAGATTGGCGAAATATCTCAGCGCTCTATTGAAACCATATCAAAAACTAGTGGTAAGTCACATCAATGATGCATTTGATTTTACCAGCATTTCCAAAAACACTGAAGTGGAAAGTGATGAAACTGCCGTGAGTTTTGACGTTCTGTCTGAATAAACAATCGTTCCAATAAAAAACAGTCTAAATTTTTTGCACTCTTTATTGATATCTGATATTTTCTTAAACGGAAGATGTCCACTGACTCCCTCCGAGATAAGCACTGGTATCGAACTCTGTCTTACTTCTACGTACTTCACATTTAAACAAATTCTATACAGACAAACCGACGGCGTTGCCTTGGGATCTCCCGTGTCTCCAATTATTGTCAACCTCTTTCTACATTCACTTGAATCCAAAGCACTAACCTTCTTCCACAATCCCCCAAGTGTATATCTGAGATATATTGATGACACTTTTGTCATTATCAAATCCAGGTACAAAGATGATTTCTTCTGTTGTCTCAACAATCAATGTGACTTGATTATACTCACGATTCAAACAAAAGACAGTGACAGAGTCATCAACTTTCTAGACTGTCGCCTGAGGATAGCCAACTATCAAAAATCCACTGCCAGCATTTATTGAAAACCTGCACACGCTGACAGATATTTACACTTTGACTCAGCTCATCCTCAATATGTAAAACAGGCACTTGTTTCGTCCTTAGTGAATAGAATCCATAGTCTTTGCAACGAAAACACCACTCAGGAGAAAGAAATGAAACGCTTAAACAGCGTTCTCCAAGACAACCACTATCCACCACACCTAATCAGACGTGAAAAGTGGAAAAAGAAATCAACACGACAAAAGACGAAAGAGAAAGACTGGAGGGCTTCCATCGGAATCCCGTACCGGTCTGGGACTTCGGAGGCCATCAGAAAAGTTCTCGGAGATTATCATATCCACACTTTCCTCGTAATTTATAACACCCTGAAACGTCACCTCACGAAAACCAAGGATCCAATTGAACTACAAGACCAAAACAACTGTATTTACAAGATCAGCTGCATAGAATGCCCCGGTGGATAAACTGGACAAACTAGCAGACAGCTGAGAACCAGAATCATAGGACTTATGAGAAAATAAAAATCTGGACCAACCAACAAAATGATCTTAGCTAAACTAGAGCGAGACCCAGTGATCGTACTTCATGCTATGACCGAAAGACACAAAATCAGTTGTGACAACACCAAAGTTCTCCAACTCGGATTTCGAAAGTGCACAGAGCCCCGGTAAGCCTGAGCCTGGGCAATCAGTTCTCATCCTACATGCATTAACTGGAAAGACGGAGTGGGTGTACCAACCATGTGGACAGCCCTGGGCTCGTTGGAAAACAAACACCCAGAAGATCGCTATTTTACGTTGACCTCAAAAGACCCAGCGACGAGTGACAACGATAATGGGAATAAGTGGAAATGACGCCCAGTCCGTCTAATCACCGCACACCTAAACAATCCACACAAGCACACAAACACACACGTAGATTGGAACATCCATTGGCTTGTGACGACTACCTCAGAATCATTTGATTGAAAACTTGCCTTTAAAAGGTTACCAGCGGTAACCGAAATATCGGCTTATTAAAATTTCCATCGATAGTGCTGTATTCTTGACAAAAAAATATTTTCAAAACCACAACACATGGCGCATTGAGTCTTCGATACACTCCGAACCTCTTTCGGTCCTGATATACTGAAGGATGCTTACTTTCGAATTCCTTCACATGAAGATTCTTGTGAGTTCACCACTATGAATGCTTCGTTTGGTTTGCATACATACGAATTTCTGCAGCCATCTTTCAGCCCGTTATGAATGCTATCACTGAGGGGCTCGAAGGTGTCGAATTTCATCAAGATGACGCGATTACCCGTGCACCCACACAAGCAGCACATGATATTAGACTCAGAGAACTATTGCAATGACTTGTGAGCTTGACATTGCCACTTCGCGTCGAAATGCGTGTTTAATTCCACTTCTCTCGATTTTCTGGGATACCACATAACTAAGTCAGATTATCTACCTTATTCAAATCGCCTCGGTCCTTTGCTTGACCAGTGCACCCCTCGGAACACTACTGAACTGCATTCTTTGGTTGATTTCCTCCAATATTATTCGCGGTTTATTCCGAATTTTCATTCCATTAGGGAACCTATTTTCATAGAGTTGTCACTAGGTGGATTCTCGTGATCTGCCAAACAAGAACAATCATTACGTTCTATTCTATCATTCCTTTAATCCGAGGCCTTTTTCCCTTCACTCACCCCCAAACTACATTCGACTATCATCAACGATGCGTCACCCACTGGCATTGGAGCTCTTTTAGAACAGGGTGGATTCCCCGTTATTTGCTTTTTCACGTCGACTCAATACTGCGGCAAAGGGCTATTCTCAGACGCAGCGCGAAGCTTTGGCCGTCCACTGGTCCGTCGAAAGGCTTCATAAATATCTGTTTGGATCCGAATTCACTATCTTTCCTGATCACGAAGCAATCCTTTTTATTTAAGACCCGTTCAAATTGTTACACAACACTACAGCTGCAATGGCTCAGCGATGGTGTATAGAGCTTTCCGCACATGACTGTGATATTCATCATTGTACTGGTAAAAACCACAGATGGATTATCTATCCAGATACACTCAGTCAGGTGCTCCATGTGATTCTGATTCTATAATTGCGCAACCGATTCATGTGAACCATCAAGATTTAGTTCGCGATTCACGTAGGTAACTTTGCAATCAAACAAGCATCAATTTCCTGGTTCTCTTTAGGAAGAGGGGAGTTAGTTCTGAAATCAGATGGATCGTACTGTGATTCTTCTATCACCCCGGCGACTTTCAGCTTCAGTTAATTCAACCATTAACCTCGCACTTTCTGTGCTATGGTTCCGGTTGCTACCTTCCAGCATCGTCCAGTAAACGGCAAAATGAATAGAAGCATAAAAAAGCAAAAGATCCCAAAAAATTAAAAAAATATCAAGCTGAAAGCCAGACGACAAAGAAAAAGTCCGAATGCAACTACGCCACTTGCCGCGACACCTGGCTATATCACTTAATGTCTCCAACCATTCAGTAGGCGGATTATGTGGACCCCAACTCAGAAGTCTAACACGTCCTACTTGGCCAAGTCCACTGGTCAAGGTTTTCATACCTTTTGCCATATCATGGACTAACCACCTCGACTTACCTTCCAATCACCACTTGCCTCAGAGAACAGCGTACGCTGAGGAAGTCTATCAGTGGGCATGCGTAAGACATATCCCAACCACCTTAATCTGTTTAGATTCGGTACTTGATCCAGAGACTCACCTCTAGTTCTCAACACCTTACGCCTAACCTCAGCATTGCTGATACGGTGTTCTCACCATACTTGAGCAATGCCACGAAAACATCGGTGCTCGAACACCTACAGTCTTTGCCTATCTTCTACCCTCAACGGCCATGTTTCTGAATCGTATAAAAGAACGGACCTAACCACCACAGTGTACACTCTACCCTTAACAGACAATCGGATGTCACGCCGACGCCACAGATGACGGAGGTTGACAAAAGCCAAACGCGCCTTCTGTATATGTAATGAAACTTCATCCGATATCTGTCCACCTTTTTGAGATGTAACTTCCCAGATAAAAAAAAACCAATCTACCTCGGCTACAGCCTCTTCTGCCACGAAAAGGGTTAATGTATAGCCAATCCAGCCCAGCGACAGCATTTTACACTTTGAAGGTGCAAAGTACATCCCAAACATTCGTACACTGTTGTTTAAGCTATCCAGGAAAGCTTGCAACTTACCTGTATCTTCACTCAAAAGAACAATCTCGTCCGCGTATTCCAAATCAGACAGTTTACTGCCTGAGTAAAGATCGATGCCACTGTCCACACACGAGAATAGGGCTATCTCAAGAATCAATTCAATTAGAAAATTGAAGAGGAGGGGTGAAAGAGGGCAACCCTGACGAACACCACTTGCCGTGTTGAACTCGGGCGAAAGATCGCCGTAAACACGAACTCGGCTTCGGCTGTTTGCATACAAGCGTTGGAAGAAAGAAATGAATTTCTCTGGCACACCCTTAAATGAGAGGCAGCGCCAGAGAACTGTCCGATCGACTGAATCGAACGCCGCTTTCAGATCAAGAAATAGAGATTGTGGGCCTACGGAAGATGTGTCTGTGCTCGAAGATTTGTCTTGTTGAAGAGTAAGAATGTGGTCGATGCAACCCCTACCAGGTCTGAAACCGACTTGATTCTCCGGCGAATAATACTATCTGACTTGCATTCTGGTTATTTGGGTTTTGAGAAAATAAAAGTGTTGGTTCCGTGAATTTGCTGGTGGCCTGGGATCCATTGGGTTATTGTTCAGTTCTCCAAACGGTGTGACTCTTGTCTACACAAAGCCTATGCCGTGCCTTCTAAATGTACTCCACGGTTTGTATCTTGCGATGCTTGAGAAGGACCTCATACCGACTACTGTGGTCCGTTCCTTAATAAATATTTGGCCCCAGTGGTTATTGATTTCTATTCTTGGCCGAAAGCATACTTCACAACATCAACTGATGCAGAATCCGCACTAACTGTCCTGGGGAACAAATTCAGCCTTGAAGGGATGCCCAATGTTTTGTTTGCTGGTGATAGAAGCCAATTCACTGCTGCAGAGACTGCCATCTGGCTGAGAGGAATCCCAAGCAGCACAATGCCCAACGCGGTTGGGCTAAAATGACTCGTAACATGTGCCTTCAGAGACTGCATAGTAGTTCGTGAAATTTTACAAATATAATAATAAAAGTACCACGATATTTATCAAGATTTCTCTGTGTTACAAAAACGGCATATTTTGTTTTACTAGTTATCGGTATACCATTTTTCAAATAAAATATCCCATTTTCAAAAAGGTTTTTTATCAGTGGTAAGTCAGCGGTTTCGATCAAAAGGGTGGGTAATGGGCAAACAGACTAAGAAACACGCAGTTAAGATGAATTAGGAAAAGAGTAGATACCTATTTCTAGCGATTTTTCGAACGTTGGGCGTACTGCTTGGGATAGAATGTCACCACCTTTCTACTGCACCCAGACATCCACAGTGAAATGAAGTGGTCGAGAACTTCGTTCTCACGTTGAAGAGTGCTGTAAAGGCGATCAATCCGTCAAACTTCCAAGCACTTGAATTAGGTGTGGACAGTTTCCTACTTCACTACAGAAATGCGCCTCATGGCACCATACATTCCAGTCCAACGTTACACAAGTGTTGAGTACTCCGTTCGAATTTAAGATGCGCTGAATCCACTGAAGAAACGAGTTATGGTCAGCGCCCGGAACAACTTGATAATCGTATGGTACGAATTTTGGGAATGGATGATGGATCGAAAACATGTTTTTCAAATTCAATACCGGGTTCCTGAAATCCCTAATGATACAAATAGTTTTTCCGGTACCACACGTTAATTCTGATTCAGGAATACCTAGTGAACCCCTTTTCGAGACTTTCTGAATGCCTGGCCACTCGACCATCCAGAGACTGCAAGAAACCCCAGCTTCATTCGAGCTGTGGTGGGTGTGAGGATAACGATAATTCATTGTCACGCCTTTGTATGATTACACACGTGCGACTTTGGATTGTGTAAATAAGTAATTGTGATTCGTATTTCAAACTGTTGTGCAATGCTATCCGTCCAGACTCGGGATAATTGTACCATTCATTCGCCGCGCTAGAACATCGCTTCTCACCAACTTATTAATTTAAACTTTCGCCTATACTCTTTGGTGTGTATATATTTCTCCGATTTCTTGTTATCAGTCCAGTCTAGCATGCTTCGGGCTTCCCTCCAGACGGCTAACTATTCTTTCTTTTTCAATTTCGGAATCGCCCAATGATCGTATCGCTTGGCTGCGATGCACCATGCAGGATGTTTAACACGTTGATTTCCTTTCTAGTCGTTAACAACCACGCCTATTGCTGGTTACCACAAATGTAATCCCGTTACCCGGTTTCACCCACGCACAGTCCTGTTATTACCACACATGATTCGCTGAGGAATACTGGGATCTTGTAATAACAAGACCGCTCCAGTATCGCGGCCAAACTGCATGACCCCGAACACCATATCCATCTCCCAGTACGCAGCTGCTCTTGCCAACAAAGCCTGACTGTTTGATCTGGTCTCACCTGCTATGGCCATTAGTGGCGGGTTTCCGCTGAGCAATCCGGCTGTTTATCAATACTGTAGCGCCCATCACACGTCAACACACCCAAAGTCAACTGCTGACACAATCACACACCTCCGAATGTCCCCTTCAATCTTCCCCCCCCCCCCCCCCCCAGGGTCAGCCATCGTATACCTGGGCCTATTTCTCAATTATTACTAACCCCTCCGATCGAGACAAGAAAATCCAAAAAACAATCCTCTGGGGGAACATCCTGGCTTACCAGTATAATACTCGGCTCATACTCCATCATGTTCATCATATATTTCACCGATGATAACTTGGTTTCCATCTTCGCCGCTTTTGCCATCGTCTCGCCAATACATTGAATATTTTGTTCCGCATTTTCTCAGACATCACACTTGTAATTCCATTACGAAAATTTTCTCCTCAGCATTACTTCAGCTTCTTTTATCTATCTCAGCCCGGTACAAGTTACATCCATTTATGTTTCCCCTGCCATAATTCACCCATGCTGGTTTCCTGCCAACTTCTCAATTGTATTTGGTCCCCGATGCCCACCAGTTTAGATTTTCTGCAGCATTTTTAGTCACCTACTCCGCCGTTTCATTTTTCAAAGTCTGAAACTTTCCTTACTATTGCCGCTCGTGAATTGTATTTAGCACACAGATCTCAGTCGTTTGGACTCATTGTAACACTACTCGATGCCCATGCCATGTGACCACCGTTATTTTATGTGCTTCACGATTAATGTAAATACCTTCACTCTGTGAACACTACTGTACCGATTGTTTGTGTATAACCAGCTCTTTGCTGACACCAAACCTATTTTAAATTCAATTGCGAGCCTTGAACTTAGGTGCACCTTGTTTATAAATAGGCGGCTGTAGTTAGGTCTGCTATGGGAATGATAGCCGCTCTTCAGGAGCTCATTCAATCCCGACATCAGGTCTTCCATTAGCGATGGGCAGTCTTACATCACGAATCATTCTTCATAGTCATATGAAGTGGCTTACAGTTATGTGTGACTGTACTTCAAAGTACTTATCCACATCCAGGACGCAGGCCCATTCCAGAAGTCCTGTGGGACATATGGGTGACTCTCAACAGTCATACGTTAAAATACGTAACTGGTCAATAATACTTCGGCCGGTCTCCTTCATAGGTTAGGAATTCCGATTAGCTTTAGTTCCGTCAATCGACTGGCCATTTGAAGTCTGCTTGTCTAAGTCAACCTGATGCTCATCGCCATTTATTTTCACACCGTTCTGGAAATTTGGCGCTTTTTGGCTCGTCAGTTCCGGTCATTAGCTCGTCTAGGCCCCCATCTTCTATCAGCACAACAAGACGATCATAATACCTACAAAATCCACCAACGCCTGTCGTTTTCCTCATCTTAAAAGTTGAACGGGAATCGTATCTGCGGAGATCGCTCGGGCATCCAACCGTCCACTTATGTGGGCCTCTCAAACCATTTGAGAAATATACCATTATTATTATTACCGCAATTATTATTATTATTATAAATGCTATTATTATACAGACCCGATGAACAATTTCCTGAGGATGGCAGCCAAAAATTAACGTAAACGAAGTGAACGTCCACGATCCGTCAACGCGACCGACAAACGGAAATCGAACCACAATAAAACAAACTGTCTTGAGTTAGTGGAACCCATTACCCTTTTTACCTGATTAAATCTTGGAATTCGTACTTTGAAATATGCTCTGGCATTTCCGAAGTTTCTAGCACCGTTCGCTTATCAACCTGGAAGATGGACGAATTTGGCTTACGTGACCTTTTGTCATCCACCAAAAAACTACTGTAAAAATTGGTCATTGCTTTTCCATAGAAAAACGACTACTTGGATACATTTGAAAATACCATCATTTAGCGACACGTAGTGATAATCTTTATTGTAAATACTAAGGACCAGGTACGTATCAATAACAGAAATTTCGATTATTAAACAAATGCAATATCGGTATGACTAAATGGTGGTTGATAACAGAAGTCGGGAAGCATTCGCAGAAAATACTATGTACGGAAAACATCAAACTTATTTTTCAGACCGTCAACGAAAAATATATATAAGTGGCTCGACTGCATCGATTTACTGGAAAAATCACGTGGATTATGAAAATATTTTGCATAAACCGACCCCAGAACGATATCTTTAACTTGAGCCCAGTTTCCCAACAACAAGGACGATGTTGTTCGGTGGGTTCAGAAACATGACAATGCCACCCCCCAGGACGGCGTTTTTGCAAGCACGAAAACGGTGGATGTGCTAACCGACGTAATCTTGTGCAGCGCAAACGGAATCTCAATCCTTCGAACCCTTACACCCACACAAATGCCGATAAAATTGCTGGGCGGGATATCTCGGCCTGCAGATACTGAATGTCAAAATGCATAGGTATAACTCGAATGAAAAACAGGAAAAAAGTCTCATGTCCCGTGAAAAAACCTTTGGGTAAGTGGGTGCGTGAACATCATACATAATATTAGAAACACCGTGTAGCAAAGAAAAGGTTTGCACAAACGTGCGCTAAATAGATTCCACAAAAGCGTTAAATGATATGTACAAAACCAGGTGGCACAAAATATAAATGGCAACCGGAAGCAGCACAAAAAGTATATACGTGTGACCACAAAGCAACCATTTTGGACAAATAGGTCCCCTGTGGAAGAGGGATACATGAAATTCCGTTTGATATTATTGACTTGGCGAGGAATTCGCTGGAAATTTCGTGGAATGACGGTACGTTACTGGAGTGTGCGATCTCCAAGTTCTTCAGAAGCACTCTTGTCTAGTGAATTTTAAGGACCGTGCAGCCATATATAGAAAAGCTCTTTCGTCACACCAAAACAATCAAGGCGAATGTAATCTGATGGGAAATTATCAACCAAACGCGTAGCGAAGATGTCCGGAGCTCAATCGGTCTAGAGAAATGAACATCTTTCGTCTCTGATTCATTTTATCTCCGACCTGTTCTGAAGTTCGATTTTAAAATTGTTGTTCCTTCGACTGCATACCTTTTACTGAACTGACCTTCGCGAAGTTTTTGTCGACCTTACTCTCAGCAACTTCCGGTATAAGCTGATCTCACGCGCTCAGTTCGATTTTCGCCCCGCCATTGCGTTCTCTTGATTCCCTTGTATTTCACATTCTGGTATCGTTTCGGTGACAGGATATATATAAAACGCCATCGCATCTGTCTACCAGCGGGAGACTTTTTTGTTCAGTCGGTCGATGGTTTTCTTTAGTAGTTCACCTCGAAACCTGATAGAAGACACGTTCCAAGGTCACCAGCTGGGCGTCCCGTATGAGGTAAACAAACGTACTTGCGCCAACGTGATAAGTCAATGACGCATGACACGAAGTGCCTCGCCATCACGAACCATGCACTTGAAGTCAGTCTTTTTTCATAATGCAAAACACGTTGGATGCATCTATCACTTATTCTAAATTTTGTTCATCTCAATAATCCACTTTGACAAGCAAAAAAACGAAGCAAGCGGTATTTACCACTCTCGTTACCATTCACTATATTGAACCATCAAACGCTTATATTTGCCCTTGACCACAAGGCACAGTCCTGCTGAACACTAAGGCAAGTAGTTCACTCCATAACACCAATTCATTGACAGTGAGATAAAATCCACGAAGTGGGACGCGCACCTCAAAGAACGATTCACAACCAATATGGCTGCAGACGAGTGACCTTGACCTTGTTAAAACGACTACTGCTGTGTTTGTAACGCAATTCATGGACATAAATGTGAATAAAAATTGTATAAAAATAACCACGAAGGTAATTCAGGGCGAACTATGCAATTCTTTTCCACAAAGAAGCATTTCTTTGCCAACTTGTTACCGGAATCTTGAGGTGAGCAATGTGCGCGGTTCAAACTCTGCGAAATTCCCAACACAAAATCGTCTCATCTAGAAAAGCTGAACAGAGCCTCGACGTAGCAGACGTCCAAAAAACTCTACCAGTTTCTGTATCCGGATGGGCACCTGCTAATGCTTCGAAAGCGGAGTGTTGGGAGCTACGGAAACGCGCCAACGACACATCTATCTGGACGCACGATTAATCTCGATCATTTCCGTCCTGTCCAAACTGAAGTAAACTGAACTATTCCTTCGACTGTTTCATGGCAACTCGCTCGTCCCTTTGTGCTCCCACATCGACTTTCTTTAGACCGTTTATTGAATATCATTTACTCAGTTGGCCCCGAAGACTCCACTTCAATGGTCCTCGGCATTTCATACAATATTTTTCCCACACTAACATTGAACTTCAATCCTCCATGATAAACTGTATTTCCATGTCGACGTTTCCTGAGCCATTTAAAAACAGTTATGCACCCAGCTTGAACCAAAAGCTATACTTGGTTGGTCCACATCGTTGGTTACGATATTTTTAATATTTTTCGCAAAATACCGAATGCCCATTTGTGTCTCCTCTTACCATCCCTAGAATCTGCCGAACTTTGAAACAACACTATTCTTCTCTGTTGTACTTACCATTTTAATTGTTCTTTTCTCACATATTAGTGCGCTGCAAAGCCAGTCCGTGACCCTTCATTAAGATGGTTTCCCCTTTGTTCAACCGCCGAATCTGCTTCCAGTAACTGCGATTGATGCACCGTACTCCATTTTCACTCTCTCTCTAAAATTTTTTCATGCCTCCTTTGAGGCTTTTGTTTGTAGACCTTTATAACGCATCTTGTTATCTTTGCCAGTACAACCCGATCACATGGTTTTGAATGCCCTGTGGGCTTCCCGCCAAATATACATATTTATTCATTCATACAGGATGGGTCATGCCGTGTCACAACCATAGTGGTGGCCGCTGCAAAGTCATGACGTGATAAACGTTTGCAGTGGCTGTATAGAATGTATTCAAATTAAACCACGTCAAAATTATCATCGTCATCCCCTACAAGCAACGCCGGAAGGAAACCCTGACAAACTTGTGAGAATGAGCATCGCTGGAACATTACCACAGTCCCTCAGAAGGAATCGGTATATTTTTGTGATGGTAGACTACTTTACAAAATTGTGTGAATTGGTAGTGCCATCCTCCGTTGACCCTATCAGGATTGCTGACGCTATTTTCGAACAATGCATATCCCATGGGTGGGCAAAGGAACAACTACATTTAGATCGGGGTACCAGTTTCGAAAATGCTATGCTCGCATAGTGGTGCCAACTCTGCGGAATAGGCAAACATGCACATCGCCGTATCACCCAAAGGGCAACCGACAGACCGAATGCTAAAATAACTTCTGAAAGCGTTGTGCAGGTATGTGGGGCAACACCTTTCCTCTAAGGGATGTGCGCGGCGTAGTGGCACTTGTTTTTCTCAGGCATAAATGTAGTTTCAACATATTTGTTATCATCTTCCTATTGATGTTTATGCTCTTTTCATTTACCTTTTAGGCATAAACGTCGTGGGATCCAAAATGCAAGAGTCCCCAACGAAGAGTGAACCTCATGAACGTCTTCCCTTCCTGTTAAATTACCGTCTGATCCTGGAACGCCCTGTGCCTAGGATGAGGATTGGCTTTCACCTAATATAGGCTCTCTGCCGGTTTCCGTGCTCTTTCTGATGTGTGAGCAGTTAGTGAACCGCTTGTTGGATATCGGCCCAGTACTTATTATCAAGAACCCCTCAAAGGTGCCTCGTATTCATTTCAAACCAGCCATCACTTTGCCCACCGGCCTAGATCCGTCTCGTCTACTACATGTTGACTACCAGATAATCTTGGCAGTTCTCCGGTTCACACTCGTAGTCCTCGCGAGCGACAATTCCTTCGGCGCAATGTCCTATGACTATTGTATGACCAGTGTAAAACGAGAGATTTCTACAAGGAACGCTCACTAGCTTTGTATCCCTTGAGAATTCACTCTATTGGCAATCCCGCTTAGCACAGACTATTGGACAACTTACGTTCGTAAGCATTGATAATGGATTGAATCAGGCTACAGATAAGCAATTAGACGAACATTAATAATTTGAAAGATGGAACCATATTTTCCCCAATATCTCTATTCGAACAAAAACAAAAGCACCACGTTAAGATATACATGAGAGAGGGTGCAAATGGGAGATAGCCTCAAATGTTGATACCCATAACCACCAATTTAGTGACATCGACGCCAAGCCGTGGATATCAACAGGAGAGAGCCTGAAGAGCTTTTTCGTAAATTTACAAGAGAACAATATGCACGAGGTAAACGGCAGTTTGAAAAAAGTTGAAATGTGATATGGAATGTCGTGTGAATGATTACCCACAAACAGCGACGAGAACGGGATGTTTACGCCATCAATAGAACAACCAATCCCACTACCAAAAGAAGAATAGTTAGGGGCATAACAAATAGCAGATCACTGGCGGGCGGCACAGGGATCGGTAATTCAAAAGGTGGCACGGTGTTCCACTTGTTATATTCAAACCCGTCATCGCACTTAACCGATGGATGAGCCAGCTGCGTGCGATCTATAGAGATACCGTCATCTCGTGGCAATCTACGAATGGAAAAAAATAAAGTGCGGTCACCAAGGTCCCATCCCCATTGATATAGACATTAGTTAGTTGGTTATTAGTGTTTTTAACTATGGTTAAAAAAAGTGAATGATGTGCGGTGCTGTGTTGAGGAAAAAGGAATAGTTACACAGGCAAACATCGCATTGGGCGCGTAAACAGTAAACAAGTAAAGACTATTAAAGGACGGTGATGTGGGAATCTAATCCACCATTTTGACGCGCGAATTTAAAACTGAACGATCGAGAGTCTATTGAAGCGGCATGTTAACTTACGCAAAAGATACAACAAGTCTGCAGCCGCGATCCTGATTGTGCCGATTGATTTTGTATATACAGAACTTTAGTAAGTGAACAAACTCATATTTCAGCCAAAAAGGAGGCAAGTTGATAACTACCACTTTGAAATGAGCTCAAAAGAAATAAGGGGAAAGAAATAACAGGAAAAACTGAATCCGCCACCACAGATCATTCTTTTTCATTATATCCGATTGAGGTTGTCGCCAGGAAATAGACACCAAAGCCATCGCATCCAGTGCATGGTTAGTGGTTGTCTAAACTGAACTGAATACATGCTAAATAAGGTACGGTAGAGTTACACTAGGCCTTAGTCGGGATCGTACGTGCGGGACCAGCTTACTTGTCGGATAGCGGGGATTTGACAAACAGCTCAAAAACAGTGGGAAGCGAGCCCTACTACAATCTGTATCCGAGATCAAGCATCGATGAACCTCGCACATCCGTGCCCTAGTTTTCTGATTATGGCTACTACTTCGCAGCGTCATTGAGTCAGAAGTTAAGTAAATCAAAGCGTAAAGATGGAAGAAATATAGGAAGTTCACATCAAATAAATGAAAAAACTCCCAACAGTCATTTCACCTAAGTCTCCAACGATTCGATGGACGGAAGTCTGAAATATTTCACTCGGAGAGGCCCAATGATGAACAGCTTCATACTTTCTCACCATATCATGGACTAACCACCTCAAATCATTCTTTAATTGTTATCCGCCTCGGAAAATGATGTACACCGGTGGAGTCTATTTGTGGCCATGCACCTCATACGTCACAGCCACCTTAAGTCGATCACATTGAGTGTTTGGCCCAGATACTGACCTGTGGGTCTTGACACTACACCCAACATCGGTGACGTTCTCAAATTAATTACATGCTTGCATATGAGTGCACTGGAAGGGGTGTACCCCACAGCCTCAAAGACCCACTGCAGTATTAGGGATAATCGGCGACCAGACCCTAAGACTTGGAGTACAGAATCACAGAAGGTCCCGATAAGCCACGGGTGGTAACGAGCTGAACGACGGTGGATTACTGTCTACCACCAAAATGATCGGCAGTAGCGGGATTCCAAACCTCCGACTGTTTAAGGAGTTGCTAAATGCTCTATACTACTCGACTAACACCAGGTGTTGCTACGATGACCACATTATATTACAGCAACGCTGCAAATTTATAAATCCTCAGATATCAAGTCTTCGAGTAACTTTCGACCGAAACGACCAGGTTTCTCAGCTGTTAAAAAAGACCAACCCAGACGCGGCGGATCATATTCAACCTGTGATGGGCAACCGGATGTCGCGTCGATGTCACAAATGGCTCAGATTGATAAAGGCCAAAAGGTATCTTCTATAAACGCGACGATAACTCATCCGATATATCAGATCACTAGATGAGATATGTATGTATCTCTGACACTATAATATTTCCCGCAGTTTATTAGTCTTGCACCGCAGTTTAAGAGCCATCCGTTAGCATCTCTTGGAATGACTGTCCCACTCCTTGTGTAAACTGTGGAATACCGGATATTTTGACTCACATATCTAAACAGATGTTCCAGCGGGGATCTAAATTTCAGAAAGTGGTGCATACAGGATTTTCGGGCCAACGTCAACATGATAGCACCTTCGGGCCTGAAAAGACTATAAAACCAAAGGTACCACATGCGCAGGCTGTGGCACGGGACTGTCGCTTTTCGACGTCGGTAAAGACTAGACACGTGTTTTAACTACTCAAAGTACGATGTGACCAATTGGGTTTGATATGCACGAACGGCTTAATCAGATTATGCAATGCAAGCACTACACTGAATGGTGTATGAAGATGCGAGAACTAACCACTGGTTTTGGGCGGCTCTTGTTGGTCTGGTCAGTTTCAACCTAACATCATGGTGTGAGAATCGGTAACTATGTTTCTCGTAAAATGAACAAGTCAGAACGAAGAGGAAGTGACCTAAGAAATGGAAATAGTCAACTTGAACCCAGGAATCGAAAATCCTTTACGTAGAAGAAATACTGTCAACAATGAAGATCCCAGGTGTGTTGTACAATGTGCCAGAGACGATGATGATATGAGACTGATAACTCGGAATAAACATGAAAACATGCAGAGTTATTACAAAAACAGATAGAGAAACTAGGCTGAAACGAGGTCTCAAGAAATTTCCGGTTGATGTTATCGCTAAGCTATGCAACATTGTGAACGAGATTCCCTCCATAACGCTCGCTGGCATCAAAACAATATTGGAGTCTGAAAGTTCCGGACTGATCATTAACGCTACCTCCATTGATCGATTCCTTGATAACCGTGGCTACAGCACGAGAAGCCTACAATCCAACCCCGTCAAATAAATATCATTGCATGCATTTCGACCCTTAGGATGTCACATTATGAATGTCACGCAAAAATAAACAACCGAATTTTCAATAGATTCTTGAAGTCATGCTCCTCCAAAGTGAAAACTGAACAGCCCAATACTGATTTGGTGTTTATTTTTGACAGTACCCTATGCATCGACGGACATCTAAAGCTCGTTTGGCCAATAGACTTTCTTTCCGTTTTCCTCCTAGGTACAGTCCATTTTCAACCTCACTGAGAAGGCATCTAATTATCTTCAAAGTTCGGTAGAAGTTTTATCACAGTCATGTTTCTTTTGCAAAATAAATGGTATAATTTATATTTTTATGTAGAATTTATTCATTTGTGATGGGTAACTCTTAAACTGTGGCGCAAGGTAAGGCTCTTAAATTGCGGCGTTTTGCTTTTAAACTAACGAAAATGCCGTGGATAAGATAAACACGAAACTTCATAGAGGGGTTAGACTTGTCTGGACTAAATTGATAGGCTACCAATAAAGCACTAAACATCTGACAGGGATGGGTTTCGAATATGAATAACTTTTACCAACATACAACCCACTTAAAACGTAAGGGAATTCTGTTTCTGATAATGCTTGACTAAGTGTTGTAAAATATCGTCACAAAGTGACGGATGACTGAGCATTTACCGATATCGAATATGCACGGGAATTTGGAATGTCAAGGGATCCGATTGATTATCGTTCCTGTCATGATTTCCTAGGTGAAGATTCACTGTCATAGCATCAGCCATCCATGAAGGGGCTTCAACGTCTACCTCGCTCCGATTCATCGGGATCTCGGTGGCGTCTGGTATAATTTCATCGGCCGAACTGTCTCCTCGGGATAACCACAACAACCAACGTCCCAGAACCGAAGACTGATTATCACGAGGCGCAGGCTTGGATAGAGTGAAGTTCATGCCGGGTTGAAGACTTGACAATTCATACGGATCCACATAGAAAGCTGTCAGTTAGAAGAAACGGGTATGAGATGTGTAATTTCCACGCATCATGGAAACGAGCCACATAATGGAGTAAAATCACCAGCAATCTTTGAAAATTCTAATTTGCATAACGATATCATGCACACAATCAACAGGCTTAACAGTATTATTAGGATACGTTGAATCTCACTAAATGAAGGCAGATTATGTATTACTCAAATTAGGCACACAAACAGCCTAGTACCAAAGTTAAGGGAGAATCTAGGGCACATTTTGCAAGGTTTCTCTGTTTTTGACGTTTTAGTGGATGAAGACAACCGTATTCTCTATTCATGATTTTCGTGCGTTCAAATATACTTTGTACGCATAGCGTAATTGTGAGCAGCTGGTCCTGCCAAGATAAGCTATTGACATATCGGGAACTCAGCATCATTTTTGCAGTCCCGCTTTGACTACTATTTAGTATCTTAGCACTTCGGACCCCAGCAGAATAATAATTTTTTTTAATCGAACCACATTGTTCTTTAACCGTAAGTAAACAAATGCTAACAGCCAGATGATCAGGAAAACACTTAAATTATCAGCCTATTTTACAGCTGAAACCGCCAGACCCAATTGATCAGAAGGAACAAAGAAGAAAATATTTGTGAGTCCACCTAAGATGATCATCTGTTCACA
The DNA here is from genome assembly GCA_948099385.1 of Fasciola hepatica. Lineage (NCBI taxonomy): Eukaryota > Metazoa > Platyhelminthes > Trematoda > Plagiorchiida > Fasciolidae > Fasciola > Fasciola hepatica. Next base: position 4,583,012 of record CANUEZ040000027.1, on the reverse strand, counting down.
TGTGAGCACTAAGCGGTGTATGATTTGCATTGGCATAGAATCCTCGGTTTTTCAATCCGGACGGAGCATAGACGCATGCTATCGGGCGCGTACCCACTCCGCGGACAGGGGAACGGCCGCTGCCGTGGTTAACCGTGAAAAGGTGGAATCACCAAAAAAACGGTCCTGGACGATCAGCGGCGGTGCTCGAGGATGTGTTGGGATCTCCGTTTGGCTCACTTTCTCCGTTCTAAAATGCCACAAATCTGCTGACTGCACTGTGACGTGACGAATGTGGCTTACAACTAAATAAGGTTATAGCTCCCTGTCGTGTTCCGGCTACCCAATAATGTTTCCAGAACAGCGAATGAATAGTACAATTGACCACCAACTCATCTGGACCAACGCTGCTGTCTTAAAGAAAGCGCTTGACTGCGCGAAGGCTAAAGATGCATCTTCAAATAAAAAGGCCTACTCTAGACTGGACGAGTGAGTTAGTACAAAAGCCCACAACGCACACAACCACGGAAGACAACAATGATACATAGATTGGCTGTGATACCCCGTTGTACCTCCTCCCATCTACTCCCATTTTTGTCACTGTTGTTGTTGCGTTGGCAAAATGCTTGATTTCAAGCAGATTTAGACACAATAATACAATTTCGCATTAAATCGACTTCGAGTTAATTCTCTGATGAAATAAACGTAATTTCTGTTAACATCGACAATGTCTCGCCGAAAGAAAGTGTCCGAAATACGTGGGACAAAGTGTCATCCAATACGATGGACTTTCTGGATTTCGTTCACGTTGGTCGTATCTTACAACTGCATATTATGACTGGTCATGTAGTCTCAACACTCAACTCACTAGTGAAAACTATGGAAGCACTGCACCGCTGATTCATGTGCAAGGAATCGTTAGAAGTGCATATCCACCGAGCCCCACTGGGACTCGAGTACATAGTAACCAAGCACTACAAGTCATTTATAATATAATGTCTTCAATGTACTTGGGTTTCTACATGAAAGTCATCAATCACGAGTCGATCTATGCGACGACAACGGGTTGTTACCGTTCGAAGACAATGACGGAAGGGTGTTATATCATGTAGCGTATACTGCAACAACAAAAAAAGCCAGAAGGGCGATACATACTTATATTTGACCATCCAGACAGGTCCAATCCATAAAACGTGCACAACTGTTTATATAGTTCTGTTTCAAGACCGGGCCGTAGCAACATCGATCCTCAGGCTACCTGAGCATTCCGTCTTCGTTCTGACCAGTTGCCTGCGACCACTGCGTGAAGTCTTTTGTGCACCATTTCTGTTCCGTGGGTCCAATTACTCCGGTCAGTGGCATGATCGGTAACCCCCACATGAGCTGTCTTACTCGCTGGCTGAGACCCACTGAGTTCACCCTACAAGTGCACATTCCTCTATTTGCCTATTTCGGGGTGGCTTTCGACATATTCACCGTCTCTTCTTCGGTCTGTGGCTCTCGACACAATACACACAACCTTCAACTCCAGTGAAATATCGGATCGGCACCACAGGTGCTTCAGTCCAGCGTACGCCGCTTGAGCCTTGGATATATGCGCGTTGGCCTCTGCTACCTTGCTCTCATCCGCCACCACGCTACAGCCGAGGTAAGTGAACCGGTTGACAATTGCCAGCATCACCCCATCGAGCATCAAGCTCCGAACCGTTGACGTCCAGTCACCTCATACTGAAGGTACAAAGTGCAAACCGAATGGAACTACAGCTCTTGCGAGCCTATCTAGTGCACGTTGAGCATATTCCATGGATTCGAACAAGCAAACAACGTCGTCCGCGTAATCTAGGACACAGCTTTCTACTATTTTCTAGTTCGACGCCCACATTCTGAAGATTTTGCAACGCACTCTCCATTATTTCGTCCATGACGAAGTTAAACAGGGACTGAGAAATGGGACGCTGTGCAGTTCAACAGATGACGTGGCAGCGAGGAATGAGAAAGTGTACAGCGAACTTAGGAAAAGTAGGTGCCTCACTTCTTCGTGGTTGGGATCCAAAAGATTCGCCAACCAGTTGGTTGGAGACACTGATACGATTTTATCGGCAGACGTTCTCTCATTGCACCGATAGTGTCGTTGGTCTTTTTGAGACGTATTCGATTGCATTTGGTCATCCCATTAAGGTAAATCTGAGCCTTCTGATATGATACGTTATAGGTAACGGCATTCACGGTTTCTATTACAGGCGGAAAGACGCTACCGTACCAAGGCTACCCTATGCAGCAGACAAAAGGAGCGGTGACGTTACCCACTGGAAACGTGAACAATGTGATCGATATGTTTGAAGGTTAAAAACACAACCACACTTTTCTACTTAGTGCCAACTGTTCACAGCCGCCCGATGCTGCACGGAATGTAGCATAGAAGACGATACAGCACATTAAAGATATGGCATCATCGTTAGAGGGAGCGACTTCGTGTTTGATTCAGAACTATAATTGCGATTTTCAACTTAAAGCTGCGGGCGTTCTTCCAAAGAGAGCATCGTTGTATCGAATGATCAGAAAGAAACGCATGGTTTCGAATGCTGTTTCGTTATCAGAATCTCTGATGAAAACTATTCGTGGAGAAAACTTCCTATTTCACAGTAGTTCTGATCTGCCTATTTTAGCCACGCGCCGCAATTTGCGGTTGCTAAAAGGTAAAGAGCACTGATAGTGCGACGGGACATTTGATACGACACCACTGAACTACCAGCTGTACACAATCCACGCCGTATTCAGCGGGAACCACACAGTCCGGCTGGTTTATTGTATTAGCAGTAGCGGAACGCCAGCTGTGTACGATGTGGCTTATGAGATGCTTAAACAAGAAGAATCATAACTCAAACTTACTTCCGTGACAACTGATCATGAGAAAGCTAAGGTGGACAGTATCGAAGGAAAAACTTCCCAGCACTAACATTTATGGATCTTTCCAGTAATTTTGAACAGTGCCTTTGGCGGAAAATACGGTCGTTGGGGTTGCAAAGTTGGTACAGTAGTGGAACCAAAGCTATCATTGTCAAGTCGCTTCAGGCCTTGGCATTCGTTCTAGTTGACGAAGCCTCTGTTTGTTCCGGTGATTGACTGTCAAGCCTCGAGCGTGAAAACCAGGGTTTTATTTCAGATTTCTTTCTCTAGTTTAAACGCGCTTAGATTGAAATGATCGAAAGGTGGCAATAGACAAAGAGCAAAATGAGCCGAGGTTGTGGAATGTGCGTGAGCGCTTGTTACATGGCGTTCCGCGAACGACAAACTCGATTGAGGGTTAGCACGGGGGCTTTGAACGAAGAATGCCCATGAAACACTCCACACTGTGTCGCCTTATTGAAAACTTGGGAAAGAACAATCAGAGCAGGAACCACAACTGCAGCAACTATCATCCGGTATGCTTACGCGATCATCGAAAAACAAATATGTGCTCATCAATCAGCACTTGTACAGTTTAGTTGAGCAGTATGACGACTACAGTCATGGATAATTTCTGAGTGCAAATGCTCATGGCCTCAGAAAAACCGTTGTTCATGTATTTCCTTTTCAGTATTGTTCAGGCATACATGCGATAAGCCACTTGGGTTAGTTTTGATGTAAACGGACGAGTTTTAGGTGGCCACTGCTTTTAAGGTGAGCACTGTTTTGGCTGAAAGGGTTGACGGGGCAGTTCGTCGCCGGACTGCCTTTCCAATAGATCCTAACAAACTGAGGTTCTCTATAACCTTCTGAGTTCCTCAATTACCATCTCCAGGATTCTTCAGAGTTTTCCTTCCTTACATTTGTCTCATAACCTGTGTCACATTACCAGTGTGCGTAATCTTTCTGCAACTACTTCAGAACGGACGCAAAAAACCTACGTTTTGAGTAACAAAAAGTCATAATTATCTATCGAAATGAACATTCAGGAATGACACAGATTAATCCGAACAGACTACATAAACTTGCGTCTTGCTCGCGTTCATTTTTGTGTTGGAATGTTTCAAATACTCTTCTTGTGAATTGGCAAATGCGTACACTTTCCGTTCATCATCCTAATTCCCGACTGTTTGTTTTCGTCATGCATAGTATCTTATTCATAAGTCAACGAGTTGTCTACAGTGGTACATTGTTACTCGACACCGGGACTTATTGATTTTGTTGCGCCAGAAAAGTGCAGTGTGGTCCGATGGCTGGCGTTTGTGTGCAATCAATTCGAACACAAAAGAATTATTCAGGAACTATTCCAACTTACCACGAGAGAGACGCAATTTTAGCACACAATCATCCCAGTCCGGATTTTCAAAACCGACCAATTGACAATGAACATTTACGTGGAAACCCTTTTGAATGGCTGTACAATTGATTTGTTTTGCATCAAAATCGACTGGGATTGCATTTCTTGTTTGTGCATGAGAATGCAGAGCGTGTGCAAGTAAACACACGATCGTGAATAGTGACTCCTACAGGAAATTTCAAGAAAAAATTAATATTCATGTGTAAAGATATTACCGGAGATGAAACAAACTTTCTATCTGACTGCATCAAATATGATACCATCATGAAACAAGGGTAGGAGCAATACTCAAGGTAGATATGTGCTGGATGTTGGTCAACAAGTTTTTTTTCCTAGCGTACATTCGTCTACGCGGATATAGCTTCCACTCAACGGGATTTGCGTCGCTAGAGATGAGTTCTTTTATTATGTGCTTGCGCGTAAGTGTAATCAAGACGCATTTACCTCATAGTCACAAAGACCCATTGCACTATTAGGGATAACTGGTAACCAGACCCTGAGACTTAGAGTTGCCGGTGAGGGCGGCGATTCGAACCACCTGACCACCATCGAAAAAGTTCGAAACTAGTTTGCTGGAGGAAACCCCGAGTCCGAATAAAATTGAACTCATCGATACATTGGAACATGTAATGAATCTACATATTTCAGAAAATAATCTCAATCTGTCTGTTCTTAACAGAGATCGAAGTAATCATCTGGCGAATATTTCAGTAACACGTCGGGAGGGTAGAAAAATAGCGACCGATGGACTAAGGAACACAGCATTCCTCTTCAAAGCCGAATTTCAAGGAATTACCTCACTAAATAATGGGAGAAACGACACCGTTTAGGTGGGTGATCATTGTATTCAGAGAGGTGGACCCATATTATGAAAGCTGAAAGGATATCCAGGCTCGTGACGTCACTGTATTCAGGATATTGCTTCATATCTCGAGGTTTCAATATGGCTTCATATTTGTACCATTCATGTTTATCACCGCCTTGAGATCAAGCTTGGTTTTAACGTAACAACGTCAACAGAAACAAAACAAAATAACGGAAAGGGTAAGGTACAATAAGATAGGAGACACCGGTCGACAGATAAAAGAAACACGAACGTTTTCTTTTTGTGCTTTTACCGTACACGTTTTGTGTTTTTCTTGTCGCTTGTGTTTGTGTATTTACGGAGGACGGAAGTGCAACAGACAGGCCGTGAAGCAGCCGAACCACTGATTTACTATTCGAGCTATGTCCCTCAACATCTCTAATAAACAGAACGGCCGCTTCTCGCAACCGCAAAGCGAAACACTAAGAACCGAGGCATTATACACTCGTCCCTTAACGGAGAGTCGGATGTCACGGCGGCCCCGCAGGTGCCGGAGGTTAGTAGTGGTTCCAACTTAGGCCTTTCGCGATGCGATCCCCTCGGCAACAGCACCTCCAGCTGCAGTGTAGCTCCTAAGGTACGTAAAGTTGTCGACTACCTCCAGCTGACCACCACTAAGGATGAGAGCAAGCGCAGGCTCCTGTCAGTCTCGTAAAAGCACTTAGCACTTTGAAGGCACAAAATGCATACCATATATGGACACTTCAACTGCCAAGCGGTTCAAAACGTGTTTCATTGTCTCATTTTTCGATATCACACATTTCTGACCGATTGGTTTAGCTATTCACCAAGTAAATCGCGACCGGCGAAAAAATGGGACGAAAGCGTAACTCCAGTGCGACGGTTTTTGTTCATGCTACGTTTCAGTCGTCTTATCTACAGATCACCTCCTTGAATAATGTGCTCTAAGAATGATGTTAACAGGATGGGAAATTGGATTAAAATACCGAATTCGGTTCTTTCATTTGACCCCAACGTGGTGGAAATATCGATGGTTCAGTTTATCATTGTTGGAATATTTATTTCTCACCTTACAAGAATCTCACTCAGAAGATGGAAGTAGTGTCAATTCGTGATACCGAGTGGATGAAAGAGTGCGTGATTTGAAAAAGGCGACTGGCTGGAATATACTGCTGTATCCTAATGCCTACAGCCCGTGAGTATTCGATCTCATGTACACCATCAAAAAAGTCTCACATTTCATGTGTAGCCAAATCTACTAGACCGGTTGTTTGTTTCTTTGACTTCGATGTCATGGATTGGATCTCAATATTAAGCTTGCAACACTATCCATCTTAGCGGGCACCGAAGGCTGAGGAAAACTTCCTCGGAGAATACGCAACACATTCTAAACACCATAGCCCGGCGAACTTCGGTGTTTGATAAATTGATCTGCCTCTGAATACTGCGCCCAACCTAAGTCGAACGAGTTCCTCGGGCATAGTTCGCATTTTAGATGTGTAAAACACATTACAAACTACATTGCTTCGGTGGCCGGACGAACCAGGCGAGATAGGAACTCACTTCTGTCCCACACATCTGTAGGGGCACAACTCTTACAAGCAAATTTGAGAAACTGATCCATCGTGAAACCAAAGAAAAAGGAGGAAAAACCACTGGTGAAAGTTATCTCAAGTAGTAAGTTCGGAAAAACTGCCGCAGATAACAAGTGAAGTGTATATGAGAAAAACTCCACAGGAGTTATACATTATCTCAGTATATATAACATCAAACAGAACTGTACGGTTTAATAATTCTTCATCAGATTAGAAAACCAGAGTCGGTGAATGCAAAAAAGGAAATCCTTTCAGTGTTGCAGGAAGTTGTGGAGTATGCGTCGCTCAAAATTATTCAGTGACATGTCAACAAGCTGCGCACGCCTCATTATAACAATAAATTAGTGACAAAAAAGAATTCAAATATTTGTTTCGTTCGACCATCAGTGACGTTGGATAGGACAAAAAGATGCGTAGATGGGACTGTTGAAACCGTCAAAGTATGTATATGCGTTATCTCCGAAGAAAGTACACGAAACGCATCTCCCACCACAGGCACGACTAAGGTTCTCGTATTATTGTTCAAGCGTCAGATGATTTAGCGGATAATGCATGGGTTTCGATTATCCTCAGCGTCAGAGTGAATGTGCAGTTTCACTGAATCACATTCAGTCACCGGATGTGAGCAATCCGACCGTGCCGACAAAAACAACGGACAGGGATGTAGTTCAAGCAAACAATAAGGACGAAGAGTAACAAGATTTGCCCCAGTTACTTCAAACCTAATGCTCATCGACGTAGTCGTTCTTACTGATGATTCCAGCATAAAGTTGATTGTTTAAATGAAGTACGAGGGCACAAGAGACCTATTTGCCATTCCAAAGATCCAATCAATTTTCAGTCGTTCCCATCTGTGGCATTTTAAACACACGCTATTTCTGGTGGGTGGGAATTTCCAATGAGAAGTAGCATCGATAGTATTGCAACGCTGAATTGTACTTGTGCAACGGTGATGTGGACTTACCAGAAACAGCCATTTAATCACTTTCACTACATACTGACAAACAAGTGCAGTGGGAAGAACGTTCTCCATAGCTCCAAAGGCCAACTGCAATATTAGAGATAACCAGCCACCTGATACCAAGATTCATGGTAGGCGACCACATAAGGTCCTCGTTATTCAGATTTGACCCATACAAGGTTTTTGGTTAGGTCTTTGTTTTTGATTTTATTCGACGACTAGACTGTGGCTGCATCAGTGCTTACGTCGCACAGTGCTCTCGGGTAGTAACCCGCAATCTGATGTTCACGCAGAATTGTATTCCAAATTAGCAATGCAACTAAATACCCAAGATTCAGAGAGAAACCGACGACCGCTGCTGCTGTCAACGCTATAAAACACTAGCTAAAACGGGTCTTACAAATGTTGAATAACTTTGGTATCCGCTGCTTTGAGATGCTCGCAGACCTATGAACAATAGTGTGCACAAACCTTCCAAGTGCCAAATGACCGAACTTTAGAAATGATAAAAACAGTGAAACAGTGAAAAGTGCACACAATTGAGAAGTGATGGTGACCCGAAATAGCCGCGGCTCTGTGTAGAAGCATAGGTCTAAAAGAAACCAGCGTTAATAAGGCAGTTATAGTTTCCGACAGCTCATCGAATTACTTTGGGCAATACTGTCTGGAATGTTTACCCGTCATTTTTTTAATATTCTAATCCATGTGATCATAGAAATGACCCTATCCTCGTGTGAAGATGGTTCTGCAGATCACAAAATGGTCCGAACCACGAGAAGTGAGCGATACCGTGCTTCTGATAGAAGACCCAACCTCTTTGAGAAAACCTTCATAACAATGTAGCCAAGATCCGGGTGTCCTTTGGAGCTTCAGGTGGAAAGTGTGACTGCACGACTGCGATTGTCCAAAGCCAAAATGATCACACTATCATCACCATTGCAGTGTTGTAGAGCTGGGCGAACCCCACTGGCCACGGCCTTCTTGACATGTTAAATATACATGGTGGACAGAGAGTGAACCTACAAGGGTGGGAAAAGGAACGAACACTCTAACAGCCGAAACACGGAATACACAGTCTAACTGTGCAAACGCACATCAATCAATCATTCTGATTCGACAGAAAGTGACAACAAAATCGCAACTGTTCACGATTCGTTACCATATCCCTCAAAGTCCCCAACCAACTAGTCGGCGGATCTTTTGGACCCCAACCACGAAGAAGTGGGGCACCTACTTTCCCTAAGTTCGCTGTACATTTTCTCATTCCTCGCTACCACGTTATCTGTTGACCTCCACGTGGTTTCTTCCATTCCCGAGGAGGAACGAAAAACAAGCACGGTACGGTAGACGTGTGTTTGCCATACGTAACACGTGTCCCAACCAACGAAGTCCACTAAGCTGGATACGCTGTGACAGATTGTTCTCTGAATTAGTACCCAATACTCGCTTTCTGACCTCAGCATTGCTCACTCGGTCATTCCATCCAATCTTGGCGATACTAAGTAAAATTTCATGGTTAAAAACTCCAGGGCGACGAACATCCACACAAATACTCCATGTCTCGCGATCATACAACAGAATTGGGCTCATCGCGGCACATTACACACAACCTTCAACTTCAGTGAAATATCGGATCGGCACCACAGGTGCTTCAGTCCAGCGTACGCCGCTTGAGCCTTGGATATATGCGTGCTCACCCCTACTACCTTGCTCGCATCCGCCACCACGCTACAGCCGAGGTAAGTGAAGCGGTCGACAATTGCCAGCACTACCCCAACGAGCATCAAGCTCCGAACCGTTGACACTCAGTCTTGCAACAACAATCGACACTTTTAGGTGCAATACGCATGCTCAATGGAATTACAGCTTTTGTGAGTCTATCCAGGGCACCTTGTGCGTGTTCCGCACACTCGAACAAACAAACAAGGTTGTCCACGTAATCTAAGTTACGCAACTTCTCACCGTCTACAGGTTCGATGAGCACATCATAAAGATCCGACGAGACATTCTCCATTTTCTCGTCGATGAAGAAGTTGAACAAGGATGGCGGGATACCCTTGTCGAACACCGCTGGTCGTTTCAAATGGACTGGGTATTTCTCTGTACACTCTTAAGCAACCAGAATTATGAGAGTACAATGATCTCAGTAGATTCACGAACTTCTGTGGCATACCTTATCGGTGAAAAGCAGTGAATAACGCTGTCCGGTCAACAGAATCGAAAGCGCCTTTTAAGTGGAGGAAAACCAGTATTGTCGGTAGACGAAATGTGCGACTCATTTTCAGTAGTCGGCGAAGAGTAGGAACCCGGTCGATGCATCCTCGACCTGAGCGGAATCCAGCCTGTTGTTCGCGGACGTCCATCTTGCGAGTCGGTATCAGACGGAGAATTCGAATCAAGGCTAATACCTTCGTGATTATCGGAATTAAACTGGCCCCACAATGATTAGTGCAAACATGGCTTATTCTCTTCTCGAAGAAAACAACCAATGATTTGTCCCATGATAACAGAATACACGCCTCGTTCCAAATGTCACGGATCAAGGTGGTAAGTGATTCCATCAACCCACCACCACCCACTTTGAAAATAACTAGAGGAAGTGCTGCTCTACCACGTTCTATGAATCTAATGACCGACTTTACTTAAACTTCCAATGGAGGCTCAAGTGATACTCCCTAAGTAATCGCAGTTGTTGGCGTCGGAGTAACTACAACGGCACGAGACCATCCAAAGTGATCCTTGAAGTATTCGGCCCGACGGTCCATCGCCTTTGCTGTTTCCCATGAGTAGGCTCTCCATTTCTGTCGTATATTGTTTGGGTTGTATGGGGTATTTGAGAGGAGTAGCACCTCTGAGTAAGTAGACCGTCGCGCCCTCGGGGTATCTTGTGTTTTTTTGGTCTCCATCACCCGCCCAACTCTCATCTGTGGCTCCACGAAGCTGGGGCATGCATCAGCGACCATACCCCGGAAAACCGCGCGACAGGCGAGGCAAACTGGGTTGAGAGTTTTTGTGTCGGTGTGCAAACCTCTGGATTATCCACGGTCAGTGATTCCTCGGTCGTCCAATCGCAAAGGAAAAGTAACCACAAACAGGTGCGGAAACCGTATTCAATCTTAACCAAAAATGAACAGTTCACATAGGATAAAGCAAGAGATGCATGGGCACATATGGCGTCGTTATTGATAAACCAGCGTGGTGCACAGTGTATTTGAAGCCTAATTGGTTGGTGGGTTGGTGTGAAAGGCAGTAGGTTGTCCGTCATTGGTCGGTGTGAACAGTGACGTGTGATTGATTGATTCATGGGCACATGCGTCCAGGCTGCACTGCTGTCGGATATGCTGGCCTTGTTATTAGTTCGTGTTCACTAAGCACCCTGTTTGCTGGTTGAAGGAAAGTTGACTACAGCCTTGCGGATGAAGTGTTTTCAGGGAGATTTCCGACTGCCTGACAAGAGTAACCAAGGCTTAAGAACCTCGGTGAGACGGCGCCCAGCATACGAAGACGGATACTCCTGCACAGACGGACGAGATCTGTTGGATCAAACGGCCGCCAAGGAAATCCGTCCAATCAACAGAGTTGCATGGACACCTGTGTCCAGGTGCCTTCTACCGAATGCCGAACGAGGTCCTAGAGACACCGGAGGCCATGAACCAAGATCACTTGGACGCGTTTGGCGTCCCTGGTCGGTAGACCACCATCCAAAAGACATATGTGCCGTTCGAACGGCCATCGGCTTCCAACCCACGAATTTTTTGTTGCTCGACAGGTAGTGCTCGATTGTCTACGGGCCAGAAATATCACCTAAAAAAAAGCTGAATGGCGCTAAGGATGCCACTTCGTAGACTATTTCCGCGTTTCTTCTCTAAAATTAACTCCGATCAGGCTACGGCGTCCCCGATAAGTAACACGTTCAGTGCCGGGTTGACTCAAGCGCGAACTGGTAACGTAAATCTGAACAAGGTCACCGGTCTACATAACCTGCTGGAACGTGAGAACTTCCCTAGATTCAGGTAGTCAATGTATTACCATGCGCACACTACGACCACGGAATTGACGTAGCTTGACTATCTGAAGTGCGCCTATCCAACTCCGGCATTCGACATACTCAAGTCCCTCAAACGGACGCACCCTGCTGGATGTATCACAGTGGGCCAGTAGACAATGCTGGGGTTCATGGAGTTGCGATCACAATGAACAGTCGAGCACACAACGCCCCGATCTCTTAGGAAGCCGCTTATACAAGAATTGCCGTGGTACGGTTCAGGAGCACTCCGTTTGACGTGACAATGATTGCGGTCTACGCCCTAAATGCTACATGCTGAACCAACCACTAAAGATATATTCTACGGTGAACTACAGAATTCAGTCTACCGGGTTCCCAGGCGCATTATTCTTCTAATTGCAGGAGATTGAAACGTCCCCGCGGGACCAGCAGACGAGTATACCAAACATTTGCCGGGGAAATTTAGCCTCGGTGAGCTATGCGAAAATGGCGACCGCCTGGTAATGTTCGCAGACTTTAATCGACGTTTCCTCAAGAATATTCACCTCCAGCATCCAAAATGGCAATTGCTGACTTGGTATCCCAACGGCGGTAGAACAGCGCACCAAATCGACATCTTGGTGCGCTTTCGTTGGGCATTATCGGTTGAGAACTGTCGGGCATAACGCGGCGGCGTTACGGGAAAGACCGACGGCACTGACCACACACCGGCATGTTCTCATTTCAAACTCCACCTTTCAGTACGGAAACAATCTCATCCTCACTGCAGAGTAGATACTTCTAAGCTAACAATCCCGGATAACGCTCAAGCCCTGTCGAACGCGATCTCGTCCGAACTAACTGCAGTGGACGATGACGGTACTTTATATGGGTGTGCTATATTATTTCTCATCTCGTCAGCTGTGCATTAACTAAGCCTTTTCTGTTCCATAAATTCACCACGTGCTCTCTATCAATTCCAGCTCTTATGGAGTACTTATTTGTCGAATAAAACCTTATATTTAGGCCCTCTATCTTCTGACTTTCCCCCGGACGCCACGGCCCAATCGCGTAGTATAACACTGGGCAATGGACGGGGCACAGGAAAGATTGGATCTCTGCATAAACCTTTCAACGCTGCGCTAGGGCTCAAGACGCGAGACTGCGCAATTCACCTGACTACCACAACCTGCATCGCGCAGCCACACGCTCAACGAGGAGCGACTGTAAGTGATACTGATCGGAAATTGCGGGCCCGATGGAAACAGCAGCCGCTGTTAAGACTTTGGGGGACTTTTCTGACTTATACGCTCCCCATCGGAGAAGGCGCGACCTCTTCCTCCCACGCTACGCAAAGATGACGGCCACTTTGTATCGACTACGATCAGGAGCTTCAAAGATGAATTGAACACTTCAGCTAGCTGCTAGGCCGACCACCCATCCAATCCATCTGTGTAACGGCGCCGGGTGATACAAAACAATATGCAATCGACCTCGAGCATCCCAAAGAATCGGAAATTATCATCGCAGCTCAAACAATGAAAAACGAGAAGTTGCTGGGAGAGGAAGGCATCCCACCTGACATCTTCAAATCCTGTTTGCCGGTTCTATTGGACTTACTAAGTAAGCTCTTCCGTCGTATCTGAGACACCGAAATTTTTCCCAATGACTGGTCAACTTCTATCCTACTCCCTGTTCCAAAAAAGGGCGACAAAACCGTCTGCGCGAACCACAAGGGCATCATCTTCATCGATAGAGCGACTAAACGTTTTGCGACTATTATGCTGGATCACTCTGTTGCTGTTCAGGACACGCAAACACGCTCCAACCAGTGTGGTCTTCGTCAAGGAAGAGACTGTGTTGACCAGATCTTCACGCTATGACGAATGCTAGAGCAGTGCTGCAAATTCAAACAACCCACCACAGCGTGCTTCGTTGATTTTCGGGCAGTGTTCGACTCCATTGACAGACCGTCACTCTGGAGTGTACTGCGAAACAACGGGATGCCCGAAAAGTACATCAGATTGGTAGAATCGTACTATTCGACAACATAGGCGCGGACACGCGCCTATGGTGAAGAGCCTTTAGAGTTCCCAATCGACTCCGGTGTCTACTAAGGATGCCCACTATCACCAGTTCTATTTAAATTCACTACAATGGATAATGCACCGCGCCCTCAACAAGTTTCGAGGAATACAACTCGGCCACGATTTTGGGCTACTGACCTCGAATTCACCGATGACATTGTCATTCTAGGAGAGGATCTCGGAACCCTGCGGACGATTTTCGACCGTATTGTATGTGAAGCTAAAGCTGTTGTTCTGGAGATAAACACTACGAAACAAAAATTATCCATGAATTAGCAAGGCCTAACACACTCTTTACGCGTCAATGGTGAAAATCTGCAACAGGTGCATCGCTTCAAGTACTTCGGTTCTACTGTCCAGCAAAGTGGCCGGGTCAGGGACGAGGTTCAACTTCGTGTAGACTGCGCAAAGAGAGCGTCCTTACATCTTCGCAAACCATTGCAGTCTCGCAGAGAAATGAGACTCAACAAGAAGCTTCGCATATACCGAGTTGCAGTCCACTCAGTTCTTACGTACGCGAGCGAAGCAAAGTCGTTGAGTAGACGACACGAAAAAGCTAGGAATCTTTGAGCACTGGTAACTCCGTTACATGGACAAAATCAAGTGGTATGATCGCGTCACAAACTCCGCTGTGCGTCAACACTGTGCGAACACAGAATGACTTTCTTCTATCCCCCAACGATTTCCCCTGCGGCGGTTTGGTCATGTCCTATGACGACCCGAAACGGAACCTACGAAGAGAAGCCTACCACAACAACCTTGCTTGTACTGCAAACGTCGCCTTGGTGGCCAGCTGAAGGCATGGGTTAACACTAGTACGACAAGCACAGATCGCCTGGGCCTTCAATCCGTCTTCGGAGAACGCCATTGGCTAAACAACTGGATTTTACGACGTGCAGACCTTGCCACAGACCGCAACGCGTTGACAGCTACCATCAGAGAAATCCGAAAAGCCGACTTACCCTCTCGCAAGAGATAGCAGCATAAAAGTAAAGTAGCCATATTGTTTCAATGGCCGGGGTTCGCTGTCCACCGCTGTCGCACATAAGTCTGAACAGCATGCGGCTGTTGCCTTAAGCAGCTAAAACTTCCATTTCTTTGGCTACATTGACCGAACAAGTTTTACGATCCAGATTAGGGTTCCTGCAACTTGCCTTTGTAGAAACGTTGAAATCTTATTGATCTCTATACAACTCGAAAGCTGACGCTTTCGCTCCATTACACTCAGCGAACACTGAGAAATGCACTGCCTTTGGTGGACAACGGACTGAGGACCGCAGGCAGAATCCAATCCCATGCCCATCGCCTGATGGATATTGACCCACTTTTCGTTTGCATTTATATTCGTCGTAGTTCCTAAGACGTATGACAACTTCTCTCTATTACTGGTGGGAAATTCTGGATCAGACAAGCGTTGTATGGCTAATCCAATTTGCGGTTTGCATCGATGACCATGGAATCCAGCGATAATGGCATTAAAACTAATGCATGATCCGACTTTGCGTACGTGGACCAGTAAGATCTACACTTTTGGTCAGAAACATTCCACCAGTAGCTTCAGTGAAATATGATCGATCTAACTCAGAGCTCCTGTGGAGTTAGGGCACCAGGCAGCTGTGCAACGCGGGCTGTGTAGGAAACTCGTATGAGACAGGAATAACCGGTTGTCTGCACAAAACTGGAAATGCCTACCCTCATCATCTGTACGCTGTATGGATAAGGCACAACGCCCACCTAAACAAGCTTCAGACACACTAAGTTTGTTAACTGGTGCATTAAAATCACCAGCTAGCACTACAATGCCAGAGCCTTTGCTGTTGCGAACGAGAGTGCCGAGTTCATCGTATAACTCATCCTTCTGCGTGTCACAGCTGCAGTCTGTTGGGGCGTACGCCGAGATCACAGACAAAGTGCATTTAACACAACTATCCTTTCGAACGCCAACTGACCCTTGGGAGTTCCATAGCATATGAAAGACTAATAACCGGGATCCAATCTAAAAGGGCAGCTTTAGCCTTGTCAGTCAAGACTACTCCTACACCACGTTGACCTACAGCTCCAGCTGCTTCGTCTCTTGATGTGCGCAGGAAATACCCCGATGAGATACCAGGAGCAGTTAGTTGAATCACACTGCTCGAATCCTGGATATGTGTTTCACTTACGCAGCAGACATCAATCTTCAGAGAGTTCATTGTGAGCGCTAGGCACGCCTGCTGACAGGCCTGCATGGCAGTACGCACGTTGAGATATTTGAGATTCAGAGGCTGACGAGGCTTGAGAAGATGTGAGTTACAAGATAGAGGATTATCGACGATACTATTTGACAATGAACCACCAACGTCAATCACGATCATTCCGTTGGTGATGCACCTATTCCATCTGACCTAGACCAAATATCAACTTCGGTTGACCAGAGTGGTTCCAAACTTGCGTTTACTCCTACATGACTATCTCCTGTGAGAGGATAAGTTGGCCCCAAATATATCATGGACCACTGCTGACCACGCGCGACGGTCGACGGCGAGCCCGGTTCAGATAGCAACCAGCTCTTCTCCCACCAATACATTCTCTTTCCATCGCCAAACTCCACAGGCCGACCGAAGACCTAGAAGCCCCACGCCTCCCTCTATGATACTCGTTCACGTTTTGAGTCGCCCACCAAGGCGACAACACCAATCACAGCAAGCACGACAGAATTATCTCTGACTTGGGTCGCTAAAAGGTATGGCCAAATCACTGCAGTTGTCGACGTTGAAGGAGGACGGAGAGTTCATCGACGTCAAAGCATTGTCTCTTCACTTCTTCGTTGGACATCCTGTGGTGCAAGTTGGCTTTGAGGATTTGTCGAACGCACCAGCCGTTGAAAACGTCCAGCCTTTTGGTATCCTTAGCTCGTAGTGGCCAGGTTCCACAGCCATAGATGAATACGGGCGGATGGCGTCACGGTAAACACCAATTTCGGTTCTTAAACCGATTTCACTGCGAGTCCATAGCGTGTCCTAGCAGGAAGAAAGCTCTCCTGTCACTGTCGATCCGTAAAACCAATTCCTCGTTCGCCTGGATGATCAGACGCAGAGTTTATTCTAGGTATGTGAATGAACAGACGTATTCGACTGGTCAGTCACAGCTGGACAGTTGTCAAACTTTCGGATACAGATGGGTTGTGAAAGCTTTCGTTTTGGTTGAAGTCAATTCTAGACCGATGGACTTCGCGAAAGAATCGACTGGGTCGAGAATTGGATGGAGCGTAGCGTGGGAGTCTCCTAGCACGACAATATCATCCGCGAACTCCAGGTTCGAGATGTATATTTTCTGGCTAAGCTGAAAGCCAGGGTTGTCGTGTAATGCGTGGCCCACTTTCCAATAGGCGGCGTAATCGAGCAGCACCGGTGAGAGGGAATAGTAATGTCTAACTCTCGTAGTGAGTGAGAACTCACAGGATTTTCACCCTACATACGAACCCCAGCACCAGCTGTCGAGTAGTATCCCCCGAATAGCCTCAAAAGCTTATAGCGCATCCAATCGGATTGGATTATGGTCCAAAGGGACTCATTGTTAACCAAATGAAAGGCGGCCCAGAAATCCATGAAGCAAGCTACCGTTTGCTGTTGGAACCTATAACGTTTCCCTAGTATTCTGCGCAGTGTGAATACTTGATCAACACAGCCTCTGCCACCGCGAACGTCCTTTGGCTCGGGCGAGTGCATCCGTCTTATGCTTCGGATGAACGGTTCAGTAACAACGCACCAAAAACCTTTGCGGCAACATCAATCACGCTGATCCCTCGGCAGTTCTCACATGCCAATTATTCACAGTTCTCCGGAAAGGGCAGTAGAATGGACATGCTCCAGTCAGGTGAGAATGGTTTCTCCCATCGAATGGAGCCAAAGTGTGTACATAACCTGTCGATCAATGACGACGAACAGGTTTTTTATAATTCTCGAGGGGTGCTATTTTCCCGGCGGCCTTTCTGTCCTACAGTTCGTTAATGATTTCTATGATTTCCGCGGTGCTGGGTGGGTCGCAGTTACATTCGTACTGGACTGGAGTTTACATTGGTTGTTCAGTCGGGTGACTAATAGGTCGCTTGAGCAGCCGACAGAAAGGTTCGAACCATCGCTTCATTTTCTTACTTTGTTCAAGTACTAGATTTCCTGCCGCGTCTCGAAGGAGCGAATCTTCTTTGCTGTACCGAATCGAAGCGTCGCGAACGAGGCGATGCAGTTTACCAAAGCCACCAGTTCCTGACGCGGTCTGTATTTTCTCAGCTATTTCTATCCAGTAACTTTTGCGATCAGCCTTGGAGGATCGTGTGGCCTCTCGTTGTAGTTTGTGGTGCTCATCACTGTCTGCGAGCCGGGATTCATGTCCATTGGTTGACAACTGAAGCGTGCTCTCAGAGACCCAATCTTTTGCCCACTCTTTTGTTCTCCCAAATACTGTTCATGCAGCTTCCTCTATTGTCGACTTTACTTGAGCTAACTGCGCTTCCACAGAAACTTCGTCTCCTTGTGCGTTGATTGCGGCGATCAAATGAGTTGTGATTTCTTGTGACAGCGCTTCTCGTTTCTCTGGATTTTCTACGGCAGAAAAGTTTTTCCGAGAGGGTTCAGAGACACTAGTACGTGTAGACCGATGAATTTTGAGGCGCGCACACAAGAGGACATGGTCAATGTCGTTTCGTTGCTCGTTTTTGTACCTTCGTACGCTCAGCAATCCTACACAGACGAGATCCAATGGGATCTCACCAGAATGTGGTCCAGTTGGCGCGCAGTGTGACCGCTATTGTAGTGTCGTGTTAGTAGGTGTTTCTTGAGGTGCTGAAATCGAGTGGTGCAAACAAACATTCTGTTGGCGTCATCTAAACCAATGAGTGGGCGACCGTACTCGCAGCGCTGTCTGAGACCGAATTGCCAGAGAATATGGCGAATGGATTTGTCGGCCGTACCAGTGAGAGCATTCCAACCTCCTACGAAGAAAAGTATGTCACGTCTCAAAACTCGGTTGATTACCTCTTGTAAGCGACTGAACAAAAAGGAAGTGAAAATCAAACGGTAGAAGTACCGCAACTAACGAATTTTCCCCAAAAACTGATGCTGATAATAACAGGTAGTATTTGGATGAATATTCACGTGCAACCATAGTGGAATTATAAAATCAAGAAAAAGCCGGATAATGAATGAACCGCGACCGGAAAATAAGGCTTCGTGACTTTAGAAGCGGTGTGAACGACAGTGACCACAACGGAAATACTCGGTACATGGATATATTCTTCGCAAACAGACACCCAAAACAATCACGAAGGTGGATTGTTACCTCCGATATCTTGCGCTAACGTAGGAAGTATTTTTATCCGAGAGTTACTCGAATGACAAAGACGTGATCGACAAACTAAAGTCAGATCGATTCACAAAGTTGGCGAAGAACATTTAAGATGACAAGATCAGATGGGAATTTGGTAAAGTAGATGCCCTTTTAGTTCTTACCACAAGACCTAAGAGCCTAGCGTAATCACCTTGTGTGGAAATCACCACTCACTATGAACAATCACCATCAAATCTGAATCTATATGCGAAAACGGATGTGTCTGAAGCACTGCTCGAATTTGGTAAGAACATCGTATAGGTTGTGCTGAGGTTCGGCGGAAAGTCTTAGGTTCACGGATCATATTAATAAATGGAACATTTAAACCCATCAGGCTAATGTATTAGGGATGTGTTGCGCATGTCAAGGGATTGGGCTCACTTTCATGCGGCTAGCTCCTGTGAGAGGATGAGCCGTGTTCATGGGTGTCTCGGATGAAAGGAAACTTGTCATGAAGGGTCCTGGAAATTTTGTGCGAAGTGGTTTCCCCAGCGTCACTCGGCTTTTTGTTCGAGGTAGCAACTCTAGCCCGTGCACAGCCAGCTGTTATCTGTCGGGCAACAGCAAGTTTTCGTGTTCACAGCCGGTAACTGAACGAGCGATTCGTACGCCTTTTGGATGGTCTACAAATTTGGGATGCCCAACGCGTCCTACTGATCTTGATGCATGCTTGACGGTGGCTCTAGGAACTCGTTCAACATTCGGTAGAGGTCACCTGGACGCAGGTATCCATGCAACTCTGTTGATTGGACGGATTTCCTTGGTGGCCGTTTGATCCAACAGATCTCTTCCGCCTATACAGGAGTATCCACTTTCACATACTGGACGCCGCCTCGCCCGGATTTTTAGGCCTCGGTCACCCTCAACCTGGTTTGGCCCGCCTGTCGATCGGGTTTGTCCGGGTGTGACCGCTGATGCATGCCTCAGCTTCGTGGAGTCACAAATTAGAGTTGGGCAGGTGATGGAGACCAAAGCGACGGAAGATACACAGAGGGATACGACAGTCTACCAACTCAGAGGTGCTACTCCTCCCAAATTCCGTATACACCTTCCTCGGTACGCATTGTTTGCTGAGGCGGGTAATAGTTGGAAGATGAGTAAGAGTGGCTAGTCCAGGACGTAGAAGAGTATGAGATGCCTAATCACTGGACTTGATCGTGTAGGGCATATCACACTTCCTGAGTGGGGTCCAAGAGATCTTCCCACTCTAAGGTTGGGCACACTAAAGTATACGGCTAGCTGTCGTGATCAGTGTCGCTCTTATATCCACAAGCTGTTTTTATCGACCTGATACCAATAACTGTAGTTCTTCTCTTACTCCTTTTATACCCTGTTCTTTTTTTGTCCCATATTATTGCTGCCGCTAGGAAATAGCAACCAAAGCCGTGGCACCCGGTGGATGGTATGAACTGAACTGAATCATGTATGCGTGATACTTCGGCCCGGGCTATCAGATTACATTCCTTAAATGCTGTAGCTACGCATGATCTCAGCGGAAGAAAAGACATTTTGCGAGGGAATGGGCCCAGAACATTGCTAATAGACGGTCTAGTTCAGTGAGGCAGACAGCACGTGATCGACTGACCAGAATTTCTGACGAGAGCACAGCCAGTCAGGCGATCAATGGACTAATCAGCGGTTAACATTTGTCTGAACCGACCAGAGCCGAATCAACCAATCCGAGTGCAACCAGATAAACCAGCCAGACGGGCCGTTTAGGTTTACTGGTAGACCAATAAGCTCTTATGCAACGTTTTGGTTATGATCAGCACATATCTTACATAAACGATGTATTCTGCACCAATAAAACGAGATAGTTCGAAAACAGAAGTTTTCTCACTAGAGCTATTGGGACGGAAAAGAACACCTTTTGTCAGATCCAAATATACTATCAAAAACAATCAGCAGGCAAAACCCCGAGGTCTGAGTGGAAGTCACATAAAATATCCAATAGGTCGTTGACAGCTCAACTTGATCGAAAATGATAGCGCTCGACAGATATCTAAGAGTAGCACTGAATTATGGAGCGCAGACTCGGAGGAAAAGGAAGAAAAAAAGGGCATCAGTCAACAAAAGTTATGCAAACCAAACGCAATTTAAAGAGAAGAGAACGCAAACAGTAACAATCAACAGTTCCGAAAAGTTGGTTTCTTTATTCACTTTTATATACAAGACAATTTACAATCAATCAGTCATATACACATCTCTTGCTGATCACTCTACAATCTCATCAGCATTCACAGATTGACGCCTTTTCTTGTTCTTTTTCTCCGGTCTCTCCTTCCGTGCCGTGTCTTGATCATCACTACTCTTTTGCTGCTTTCCAGTGGCATTTTCATTTGATTTTCCGGATTCCTATTGGGCGGAAGGAAAAATGAAAGTAATATTGTTCAGCAGGTGTGTTTTCTAACGAAGAAAACAGTTTCATTCGCCTACATCTATGATGTCAATGGATTTGTGTATGGTTTGGTGTTGCTCTCAATTTACAGGCAAATAAGAGTATAGTGGATAAGGCACTACAGCTATCAGTCTGCATGTGCAATTTCTGCCCTTCTAACCACCCCCGCCCCACCCAATCTGTAAGTCCTCTGGTGATCTTGTTTATGAACCACACGAGAAAACCGAGGTTTTTGCACCCCAGTTTGCCTCCAACTCCACCTTACCCACTTACCCTACTCCTCCGGTTCCGTCTCTTCCCTCTGTCTCCCATTTCCAACCTCATTTTAGCACAAGGAAGGTCCGTCAAGTGCTGCGTTCTTTGGACGCATGCTAACCACCCATCGTCCTTAGAATCTGTGCCCCTGAATTGGCCTCTCACTTACATCGTCTTTTCTGTCTCTCGCCGCAACCTTCTACTTTTCCGATTCCCTGAAAATACGCCGTGATTTTTTCTATTCCCAAACGCGGTGATCGTTCTGATCCGAATAACTATCGTCCTATTCCCATCACACCTGTTTTTTCGAAAGTAGTCGAAACTGTCATCTCCGACCAACTGCGTGCATTCCTCGAACGCGAGGGACTACTAAGTGATCGCCAATACGGATTCCGACCTCACTGTTCCACCAATGATATCTTGGCTCTCGTCTCACACTCATGATCAGCTGCACTCGGCAATCACGAAGAAAAACATATGGTCTCGCTCGACATCTCTAATGCCTTTGACCGAGTTTGGCACGGAGGTCTTCTGGCGAAATCGTCCTCGTTCAGGTTCTCTTCCGCTCTTATATCGTGGACACCAAGTTTCCTCAGTAAGCGAACCATCTCCATCCAAGTTGATGGGGTCCTGTCCCAGCCATTTCCTGTGAATCCTGGTGTTCCCCAAGGTTGAACTTCCGTCCACCCTATTTCTTTTATTTATTAATGATTTTCATTCACTACTTTCAACCCAATCCATTCCTTTGCCGATGATGCCACCCTTCATTCTCCCCGTTCTTACCACACTCCCCGCCATGCCAACACCAACATCGATCGTGATCACAGTGCAATGAGTGCATTATTAAAGTCCAATCTCGAACACATCTCTTCCTGGGGATACCACAATCATGTTGCATTTACTGCTTCCAAAACCTCTCAATTTCCTTGAAACATCATTCATTTCCCCCTCATTCATCCTTCGATTCAACTGTACTGCCTGCCACAGATTTTACCTCTCTTCTTGGCGTATCTATAACTTCCTCTCTATGTTGGTCCGTTTTCATACCTCAGCTCGCCGCTCGTGCTGCGCACAAAGTTGGTTGTCTGTTTCTCGCCAGACGCTTCTCCACACCAGCTCATCTTCTTCTGCTGTGCAAGGCTCAAATCCACCCCGCACTTGAATACTGCAGTCACGTGTTGGGTGGAGCTTCATTTACCTCTCTTTCTCTTCTTGATCGGGTCCAACGAAGAACCATCCGGCTGACCGACAACCCTTCTCTAACCTCCAATCTGCAGTCATTAGCCCATCGTCGGGCTGTTGCTTTGTTGTTTCTCTTCTACCGATATTATTTTGGATTTTGTTCTTTTGAGCTTGTTTCGGCAGTTCCTTTTCCCAAAACTTTTTCCCAACCATCACGTACCCAGGCAACCAGTCATCCCTATCAAGTTTCTGTCACTAGATGTAGCACTTTTATCTTTCAATCTTCTTTCTTTCCCCGGACCGTTAAGTTATGGAAAACTCTCCATCTTTCTGTGTTCCCACCTACTCACAACCTTTCCCTTTTCACAAAATGGATTAATAAACTGGTTCCAACGTGAATGTTCCCCTACAACCCACTTTTACAGTATGTCTTCTGATTATGGGGTGTACCCCTTATGTTGAAATTCACTTTGTGTAATAAAAAAGCGGATTCGGAATTCAGAGAGAAACTCTAAGACCTGTGGTAGTCAACTGGTAGATTATCTATCAAGTCTGCGGTTTGAAACAAGCCAGAGTCGGTCACCATCGAGGATAGATAGATTCTTCGCCACTCGTCTCGTTAGTACGCTTTATATTCGGATGTACCTTACCCCATTGGCTCTTAGCCCCGTCAGTTATTTTTCCAAGTTGGCTCGCAGATGAGTTCAAATTTACTATCAAATCTATCAAACATTTGTCTCATTTATTGGGAACCCGTTTAGTCAACACATTTCATACCATCGAGTTTGTCAGAAGTTTGCTTCAACGACACTGGATGACCAATTACATCCCCTGTATTCAGATATTGGTAAATTAGTTGCTACGTCTATCACTAGGTCTCGCTACAAACACCCATTTGCTCGTACTAATACTGAAAAACTATCTATGGTTCTCTATCTCGTTAGATCCCTTACTCACCTAAACACTCCTGCCAAAGAACTGAGAAGCTGGCTAATGCACTGTGTGAATATTCACCTCCAGGTGCATAAACCAATAACTTGATTACGGTCAACTGCGGCGTTGTGTACCCCACCCTTAATGGAGAATCGGGTAGTACGGCGGTGCCACAAGTTGGTGAAAGCTACTTTGGATCTCGCTATTCGTGATGTGATCTTCTCCCCAGGACCACCTCCAGCTGCAAAGTAGCTCCCGAAGTGCTCAAAGCCATCGAGTAACTCTAACTGATCATCTCAAAGACTGATTGCAGGCACAGGCTCCTGCAGTCTTGTAAAAGTACGTTCCAATTGGTAAGAGTAAAATACACACCATATCTAGGCACCTCAATCACCAAGTGGTCCAAAATGTGTCGCACCGTTCGTGCGTTATCCCCCAGCAAGACGATATCATCGGTATATTCCAAGTCGTTACCTTCGTTCCCTGGGAGAAATATAACACCATCACCAAGGACACCAGATAAAGCATTCTGCAGAACATTCCTTATGGCAAAACTGAAAACAAATGGGGGCATAAAGTAACACTGTCGAACTCCGCTGAACTGAGTCGTTGTGATTATGGGCTGTGCCGCTCACACTGCACCGATGAAAGATAACAAACAAAAATAAAAAGGTGGAAACCAGATTTGTGCCACCATATAGAATATCTCTGTTGACCATTGATTACAATGCAACCTTCGCGGAAGCAAACGATGATCTAAGAGCTGTTGATCACCCAAAAATGACAAGTTTTATATCCGGGGTTGGGCAGTGTGTTTTCGTAGACAAACAAAACCACGTTGGGCTTTCAGTTATCACTACCGTCTTGTAATAATAAGAAAACTGGGAACTAAAAGATATGAGAATAGATTTCAGAGTCACTACAGAGAACGAGAAACAGCTGACTAAATAACTGGAGAACCTGTTGGCTCGGACAAAACGTGCACGGACAGTACACGTGAATAGGGTAGCATGTACCTGTGTAGGTGTGTGTGTTTCGGCTCACCTTGATAGTCAATTCCAAATTTTTCAAGGCGATTTTATACTCTGCTTGAATGTCAGTCATTTGTCTGGTATTAAAACCGATTTCTTTGGCCTTGGTCTTCCCGACTCGTTTCAAATCATTTTTGAAGTGAAAGAACTGTGAAGAGAGAAGAAAAACAGATTGCAGAACTGCGAGCTTTTTGTTATCAGGTGTGTTCGCATTCGTACTCGACACAAGATACTTGGTAAAAGATGCAAGGTGCCTGACACGAAATACAAGTAAGGCTATTTCAGAGTCTAGCTGTTTCCATTTTTGCTTTCAAAACCAAAACTGACAAGTTTGTTTCAGTTTGGTCACACATGGTGGTTGCTGCATCGAACTAAATTCCTCGGGGCTCATGGTTCAAATCCGGTGACTGCTGATCATCCATTCGCCCCGAATTCTTCGTGTTCCCCTTCCAGAAACACTGTTATATAATAAGCTGAGTAAAAATATTATTATTATTATTATTACTATTATTATTATTATTATTATTAGTAGTAGTAGTAGTAGTAGTAGTAGTAGTAGTACTACGTTACACCACTAATGCACACTGAAATAGTGGTGCGTTATTACTTGAACGATTTTCGAAAGAAAGTTGAAAAAGAAAGATGGAAGCTGTAGAATCCATTGAATTTTTTGATTCTTCAAACAACTTATATGAAACACAATGGAAGAAACATACTCTCAACTTCATACAAGAGATTCAACTGACTATCGATGCAAAGTGGTTGTCTTGCAGCATGGCATCACGAGACTAACACCAGGTTGTATTCGACAACATAACCTGATGTGAACAACAGTTGTTCTCCTCATAAAAAGGTAGAAAATTCATATCACATTGAAAAAGTGGACAAACAAGATCCGATCACTACCTGGTTGCGCAATAGTAAGGTGTACGCAACTCCGGTTTGTCCTGCTCGTGCTGTTCTGCCGACTCGATGCACATAAGTTGTCACATTGGGCGGCATCTCGTACGAGATGACGCACTCGACATCTTTGATATCCATACCACGGGCCATGGCATCCGTGCACACTAGGACCTGTGAAGAAAGACCAAGTGCCAAGGAGGAAGATCACGCTCGTGTATTGTCTGTTTTGAGGTGTACAGACTAACTAGGACATGCAAGCAAAAAGGACTGACTACTATGCACTGTTGCAGAGCTGGACGAGACAACAGAAGCGGAATGACACTCACATTTAGTTCACCACGACTGAACGCATTTAATATTCGTTGGCGTTTGTTCGGGGGCATTCGAGCAGATAATTGTGATACTTGTATACCTTTGATATGTTTCAACAAAGTGGAAAGCCGAAACGCAGTGACTCTTGCATTCGTAAAACACAGAATACGCCGGATCTTTTGGTGCCGAATCAGATGAATAATAAACAAAGTCCGCATTTCTGGAGTCACCCGAACCATGAACTCCTAAAAAGCAAGAAAAATGTAGCCAATATAATTCGCATCGGGGAAGTTCGAAGAAATCGCTTATAAGAGGGCCCCTATTGGGGCTTGGTGCATGTGTACTGCTGATGAATGAAGACACGGTCTTAATGGTGATTTCAGAATTCACACTGCACGATGAATTACTTCATAATTTAAATTTCTTTACTACTAAAACAAACTACATATAAAAACGTGTTAAATATCCGTTTTTCTGTCTAGCGTATGCCGAAAAACCTTCATTGCTTGGGTTCCTCAATCAGCCTCCAAACGGTATGAGTAAATCCGTTGTCTGAGTAAAGTTCTGAGATCGAAAAAGTTGATCGTCGCATGGATGAGTCATGGGCATCTTCAGGTCAAATGGGTTTTTCAAGTGGAAGAGCCCGAGTGGACGAGACTCGCACGGGTGGCTACACGCTATTTGAGGTATGAACTGAGGAGAAAAGTGCAGCTCTACTACTTGATGAGTCGCAGCTTTACATGTTACCTCAATAAAACTCAAGGGTTTCGCTAGCTTCCCTAAGTGTGAACCGGCCAGCCCCGGTCACAATATACTAAGAAGTGTATGATCACAAGTTCTGAACTTGCTATGATGGCGCGAATGCAGACAACAGATGAAGCACGCAACCAACATGGAGAATTCACGAAAACAGTACAACTGACGTGTTCGGGAAGTCTTATTACAAAGTCGGACTTGTTTTCATCTTTGTGACATTCGTGATGCCTCGCACATGACGTCTGGCTCTCTTTGAATAGATGGGTTTACTACCTTGTGGTAGTAGTGCTCTGTTGCACAAGTGAGAGTTATGGTCACTTTAAGCTGAGAACACTGAACAGTTTGCTATATTCGACGACCGTTATCCTCGAAGCACTAGAGACAGACTCATGCATGGTAGCATCGTTTGATCAGCAACGAAGCTTTTCGTCGGGTTGTTTATGGATGGCTACCCCAATCGTCTTCGGTAACCTTGATAACATTTAAACATGCTTGTCGATCTCTTATCATACCAAGCATTGTTCGCAGTACTTAAGCAGGATTGGAAGAGTCGGGACTACTTGACGCTGAATTAGAGAGGAGGTATGAAAGGTTGGCTTCGGTGATCCCAGCCTACTCGATTGGGGCCCAAGAACCGAAGTGTCACCAAACAGAGACCATAGTAGATCTGACTGAAATTCGAAGTCACTAATGAGAGTGACGTGCAGCGTGTGAAATCAATGGCCGTGAGACTTGAATGCTATCTAAAACATCAGAAGGGCTACGAAAAAGGGCACAAACATCTGTTTTAAATGCATATGACTGTTAGTTTGTAGTACGTACGTTCAGTCACGAAGTCACCAGTGGGAAGTGATGCAAACACGGCAGTGGGAACGCCGTTGCAAAATTGATGTTAAATCTGAACTGAGAGTTGACTGAACAGCCTAGCGTCAACCACTATCCATAGGAGAAAAGAAGAACGGAGGAGTTCCATCTTCGAAATAACTGCAATGGTCAGGAATGAAATGTTCAAGTGTATAATACTGGAATCAATAACATTTTCAAGGCAAGTTAATCGTAGTCGAAAATGGGACCGCAACAGAGTGAGCAACCGAAGAAAAACGCGCGGAAGACAGGATATCTCCCATCCGCACAGCACTTTCGATGACGTGCTGAGCGATGACAATTCCAAAAAAATCTAAATATAATCACCGGGTTTCGGTGAAGATACCACAAGCATTGAATCACAATACGTCATCTGAGCTTAGTTCGTAGCCAGCAACTGTAAGGAAAGCTTTTGTAGAATGTCTCTGTTTACCGAATGATGTGGTTGCTCGGAGACAAAGCCAAATCGACAGACCTCACTCTCCCCAACGTACGTATCGTAAGAACTTTCGATCGTGCCTGCTTTACTGTTGTATTTACCCCCCTACTGTACCACGTATATATACTAACATGTTTTATGTTCGCGATTGACGAGAGTAAACGAAATGCATGCATTTCGCGACCTGTGTTCTAATGAATTGGATAGAGGGGACCTAGTGTTTTGAATTTGAGAAGCCAGAATCGAACTGTAGGGGAATTGCTACATTTCGCGCAATGCTACCATAAAGGGCGATATTTGGTCAAGCTGTTGCCCGATCACCTGCACAGTATGCGTGCAAGCAACAGGGCATCGCATCATAAGAAAACCAGAATATTTCGACCCATTGTGCTTTGATTGACGTTAGTGTTTTATAATAAACATAATTTGCAAGTCGATAAAGCTGTGACGGATATGATGCAAGCGACTGAGCCAGCCCAGATGGCGCAAAGGTTACCATCTGGAACTTGCAATTATGAAACCCGGGTTCGAGTCCCGTTGGGACTCAATGTATACAGTCAGCGTAATTGATGACCCACCGCATGGATAAACATAGCAGTACAACATTTATGTGGTTTCCGATGGTGCGCCGAGCGTTCAAAATGCATGGTGAATTGTCTGACAAATACAATGGCTAGTTACCTTCAACCCGGGTGGAGTAGTGAAAATACCCACACAACCAGAGTTTTCCAAAAGAGGCTGAGAAGATTCATTCAATGATCTCGAATCCGGTGTCATTTCTACGTCCGCGTCCAAATCCACCTGTTCTTCTGTCACTTGCAAATCCGAAACTGCGCCAGCGGTGTTCGACTTTGTGGAGGAACAGAGCAATTGTGGATAATAGAGATTGAATCGCTTTAACGGGCCAGGATCATGAGTTAGTGTGGCCGAAACGAGAATCTGGAATGAAGACAACTCAACGTGAGAAACCTGCTGGATTGCCGTGATGATTATGAGTAACTAACGTAAACGCCAAGTGAATCAATCAGAAGTCTATGAAAACTTCTGTCGTCCTTCTGATTACTTTCTGGACGAAAGTGATGCGGAATCACGCCGATGTGTGTACACGTGTGTGTGTGTGTGTGTGTGTGTGTGTGTGTGTGTGTGTGTGTGTGTGTGTGTGTGTGTGTGTGTGTGTGTGTGTGTGTGTGTGATAACGGCACAAACAGTAGGTTCCAGTGTGGGGAAAAACTTATCTATCCAAACGCGATTGCTCACCTTTTGTAGTGTAATGTCATGCGTTGCGTCATACTGATGCATAAAGTTCATCAATGGGCGTTTTCGCACACATTCGGAGTGTTTCACACCCGATGAATGCTCTGGATCGAATTGAAATGCTGCTGGATGATATATGGCATCTTCGAGAACTCGGTACCAATCTTGTTTTTCTTCTACAATGACTCGATCTGCTTCATCAATGACCTAAAGTGAAAGACAAAAACGAAAACGTATACACGCAGCTGAGTTTCGGCGAATGTAAGTGTAGTGACATTACATTCATTTCTGACAATCACCAATTCTTTTGACAGCCCGTGTGTAAACTTTTTTCTATTACTCCGAACCAAGCTGCCCGTGGTTCGGCCGCCAATATGACACATCCTCCCGTGAGTTTCACTTTCAGTTTATTCAACCATTAACCTCGCACTTCTGTGCTCTGGTTTCGGTCGCTACCTTCTAGTGAGTCATGCACGACTGTTTATCGATCTGTACTTTTTGCTATGCAGGTTCTCATAAACTCTTCGTGGATCGTGACTTTTGGTCTTCTGATTACTAGCGAGGTATCATTCGATTCCTGACTGTGGTTATCGACCAAATCTGTACGCTGTTCGTCTCGTTTGCCCTGCACACTTAATTCGTGAGCCCGACGTGATTCCCCGCCATCACCGATTACTCTGGTGATAGACAGCAATTTATTGGCGTCCGGATCGTTACCACTCCAGATCTGTTGAGACCTTATGTGGTTCTTCGCCACTTCCAGTCTCAGGGTTTGGATGCCGGTTATCCCCAATAATGCAATAGGCCCTCGTGGCTACGCGATATATACCACTTCCGCTGCACTCATGCGCACGCATGTAATAAAAAAGCCGTCTTTGAGTTTCTGAACTTCACCGTTGGCGTGACTTTGTTCCATTACTCTTTTTTTTCAGTTATTGATCGACCATTCATTAATTGGAAATATGAGAAAATTTCACTGACTAACCTTGTTATTTTTTAATTCCTACCTACTCGGGCTTTTACTGCTCAAAATGGCTATTTTGCATCAGTCATCACTACTAGACGTTAAAGAAATGGGAGACTTAGGACATACTAGCGTATCCTTAGTAAACATGAGGTTAACTTATCTGATGCCTGCGGACCCAGAATTTCGGATGGTCCAGGTCGGAGCACAGTCTTGAATGACCCGGATGATCCGCCAGACTAGAAAGTTTGCCCATCTGGTTGGGCACCTGCCGCCAGACGTGGCCCCAGTAATTAGCGATATTGCACGCAATACACTCGAAGAGTGCACGTACAATAAACCGCGGAAAAACTGGGGAAACTTGACATATCAGGAAAACACCAACTTAAGCAAATGCTGTGTGGCATAAAACACGTTTATCGTGGCACCCAGATGCCGACGCAACGTCTCCGTTTTATGCGAGGAAAGGTCTCTACCATCAAGATGGATAATACAACGTTACGCGTGCTTTAAATACAAGTGTTTTCGGCTGACCTTCAAGCTTAGCCGTTTCTGATAATAATTCAACGTGAGATGAATTAATGGAAGCCACTGATAGGGTACAAGTGCATCGCTAACCCTCCGTCTATCACATAGCAAAGAACTCTGACGTAGACCGTGATAACTAAAGCATTTGACTAAGTAGATGGAGCTAGTCTTCTTTCAGGTTTACGCATTGTACGAGTGAGTTCCGTTTATGACTTCGCTTTTTGGCTCTTTCATTTTATGTTTCTATTTTTTACCTTTTATTCGACGACGCTGGAAGGTAGCAACCGAAACCAGATTAATGGGCATCCAAATGCCTCAGTATGGTCGGAAGTCGGTGTCTCAGGCTCCGAGATGGTTACTCGTCCTGAACACCTCTCGACATGTTCCCAAGTGACCGTGCGTCTATCACAGCCTCCGCTGAGGAAGTTCTGCACACTGCCTTCTCGTGGTGGAGGTGTTCCCACTAAAGTGAGAGGACGAAGCGAAAGCCTGGCGCTCTCCACCGGGTTGACTGACTAATAGTTAGCCTAGGGGAGATGGCTAAACATTGATTACAAACCAAATACGGGTGGCGTATGAGGCGTGCAACGGTATGCTCACCGGCATTTAGGGCGGAGAGGTGCACTGGGCACCCAGGATGTTTGGCCTCGTCCGAAGGGCGAATGAGCCGAGCAATCAGTCACCGCCTCCCCCCTTCCCAGTGGGTTACGGACCCCACGTTTCGTACCGCTGCCTCTCGGGTTAAGCTTCGGATAGCTAAAGGCTCTGTTTGTGAATCCCTGAGAAAACCACTTGCTTTGGCTTGGGCAACCTAGCAGTGTCGTGCCCACAAACAAATGATGGACTCGGACTATCTACCCCACCCTCCCCAATTGTACCATGTTTTGTTTGGCACACAGTCTGAAACCAGACAGGTGATATATATATATATATATATATATATATATATATATATATATATATATATATATATATATATATATATATATATATATATATATATATATATATATATATATATATATATATATATATATATATATATATATAATGGGTGACTAAACTGAGCTGAACTGCCCGCATCGCGATCGAATTTCGGGTCCGCAAAACAAACAGACCCAATCGTTTAAGGCAGCATAGTCCTAAAAACCCCGGCTCATGTTGGCACCGAGGCAACCACGGCGATAAAGAGAAGAGACGCACAAAGCCCTGCATGTATAAACCTGACTACCAGGAACACGCGTAAGCCAACCGGTGCAGACGACAACCGTGTCAGGTCTTCGCGCTTACAATCGCTTAGTTGTTATAACCCACAGAACATCGGGAACATCATTCTTAGTAGACACCAACGCAGAGGTAAGCTCCCTCCAACCTTACTCAACAGTTAGTCGAATTTTTCGTTTGATTGACTGTCCTTTTGGACTCCACGTTTCACGCGCAAACCTCAGGTCATCCGACCAACCTGCACTCGGAAGCACCAGACTCGAGTTTCGCTCTTGTTAGAGCTCATCAGTGGTGCATATCCTCCGCCACACCCAGGGTTTGAACCCGGGCCCTCCCATCTCGAAGGCGTGTGTGTGGCGGAGGATATGCACCACTGATGAGCTCTAACAAGAGCGAAACTCGAGTCTGGTGCTTCCGAGTGCAGGTTGGTCGGATGACCTGAGGTTTGCGCGTGAAACGTGGAGTCCAAAAAGACAGTCAATCAAACGAAAAATTAAACAATCCCACACTACTCGCAAGTAATTGCGTGACATAAGTTAGTCGAATATCCAGCTGGCCACCCCTAACAATACACTTACAGAGACACAGTAAGCGTTCACTCACACTGAACCTCGGCTTATGCAGAAGTCTACAATGGGCATTTATTATTACTGACCTCCCTCGTTCAATCATCGGCATCCACTTTATCCGACACTTTAACGTTATGACTGATCGTTCCGGCTATCGTCTCGTAGATAAAACCATAAAAGTCTCCACCAACGGTACATTAACAATTCAGTTATCTCTCTCCAGTCTTCGTCACTCCTATCGCTACATAGCACCACCAGGAGCTCCTGATTGAGTTTTCTGGTTTATTCCAACCTAGCAACGTGCTGCCGCGGGTATCGACCGACGAGCTACACCACATCGTCACAGTTAGCTCACTGGTTTATTGCCGCGTCTAGCGCTTAGCCCCCGACAAACTCAAAACAGCCACGGCCGAGTTTCAACACATGGTGGATCTCGGTACCATCAGACCATCTTCAAGTCCGTGGGCCTCTCCAGTACATGTGGTACCAAAAGCGTCTGTTGACGAATGGCGGCCTTGTGGCGATTATCGGCCACCAAACAATAGCACCACGCCCCATCGCTACCTAACTCCACAGATCCAAGACGTCACGACAAGCTTAAGCGGTTGCATGATTCTCAGTCGTATAGAATTAGTTCGCACATGCAAGCAAATGTGCGTTCATCTCACTGGTATCCAAAAGACGGCTGTAATCGCACCGCATGGCGTCTTAGAGTTTTTCCGCATGCTATTCGGTCTTTCAGCGTTTTTAAAACTAGGGATGTCAAGGGTTAAAGGGGGGCTACATCTAGTGGGACCTTATGCGGTTATCCAGTCCGAGTCTAGAGGTCTGGCTGCTGGTCATCCCTGATATTACGGTGGGTCTTCGCGGCCATGGGGTATGTATCCCTTCCACTGCACTCAAGTGTAAGCATGAACTAAAAAAAATTTGAAAAAATCTCAGCCGCCACCGAAACCCTCGATGACCACACTGTGCATCTACGAATATTTGTCTGTCTCAACATGGGGCAACTGTGAACGCTGCGAAATGCCCATTTGGTCGAGAAAGTTTCAGTAACCTAGGTCATGCGAGACCAGCCACAGGTTTTTTAGGCATGAAAGGAAAACGCGTAAGCGATTCTTGAATATCTTGAACCGTCTTTCTTAAAAACGCTTTGAAGATCCCATGGTTTAGTCAACTATTCTCACTGTTTCATTCCTAAGTGAGCCCAGCTGATGCAACCTATCACGGATTCTCTGCGTGGAAAAACCAAGAAATTCGAATTCCATAAGTGTCCGTTTGGCTTCCGTAGAATTGAAACAGCCTATCTTCAACATAGCCGCTGTAGCATATCACCCACCAAATCATGCCTGGCACTACCAACCGAAGCTGTAGACTGTTACTGGTGCTATTCTACAGCAAGTATAAGGTAAATAGTAGCCCTTATCACTCTTCGAACATTTACGGTCGGCTGAATACGGGTACAGTACATTCGGTAGGGAACATCACGTAGTTTACTTGGGAAATCTGTCACTGGGCTTCCACTAAGCCATTCCGCTGTCTTGCGGATAGGTTCCTGTTAGAAATCAAGGCTTTGGTTGAGAACCTAATCGTTCCCTGCTTTGTGGCTGGACACCCTAGCAGTACCCGTCCAACATCTCCCATGAACTGCACGAATAGAAAGAATTCCATACTGAATCGGTCGCCTCACAGGTTATTCAGGACCGCGCTGCCCATTGCATCGAGCAGAGCGGATAGTGATAAGTGGGCTACTGCTCAGAGTCCCCTCTCTTTTATTTAATCTTTGTCTCCTGTCCCCAACCATCCCTCTTTGTCTCCTCTATCCACCCATAATGCTCCCACTGATAACACGCCCGACACTCGCAACCGCTCATTATCAAATAATATAGTGGACAATCCTCTATCCTGTAACTCACATCTTCTCAGGCCTCATCAGCCTCTGAATCTCAAATATTTCAACGTGCGTACTCCCATGCAGGCCTGTCAGCAGGCGTGCCTAGCGCTCACAATGAACTCTCTGAAGATTGATGTCTGCTGCGTAAGTGAAACACATATCCAGGATTCGAGCAGTGTGATTCAACTAACTGCTCCTGGTATCTCATCGGGGTATTTCCTGCGCACATCAAGAGACGAAGCAGCTGGAGCTGTGGGTCAACGTGGTGTAGGAATAGTCTTGACTGACAAGGCTGAAGCTGCCCTTTTAGATTGGATCCCGGTTATTAGTCTTTCATATGCTATGGAACTCCCAAGGGTCAGTTGGCGTTCGAAAGGATAGTTGTGTTAAATGCACTTTGTCTGTGATTTTGGCGTACGCCCCAACAGACTGCAGCTGTGACACGCAGAAGGATGAGTTATACGATGAACTCGGCATTCTCGTTCGCAACAGCAAAGGCTCTGGCATTGTAGTGCTAGCTGGTGATTTTAATGCACCAGTTAACAAACTTAGTGTGTCTGAAGCTTGTTTAGGTGGGCGTTGTGCCTTATCCATACAGCGTACAGATGATGAGGGTAGGCATTTCCAGTTTTGTGCAGATAATCGGTTATTCCTGTCTAGTAGGAACTTGTGGTACAGCTCGCCTCGCACAACGACATGGCGCTCTAACTGGGCAGGTATTCTAAGTGAAATTGATCATATTGCCGTAATCTATCGGTGGTTCACTTCTGTTCAGAACTGTAGATCTTACTAGTCCACGTTCGTAAAATCAGAAGATACGTTAGTTTTAATGCAATTCTCACTCCAACTTCATGGTAATTGTCGTAAACGGCAAACCCGGTTGGCCGTGCAATGTTTGTGTGATCCAGAAGTTCGCATCAGTTATGAACAAAAATTATCACATGAACTAGGAACTACGACGGACAGTATTGTACATGATCACTGGGACCATACCCGGCAAGCATTGCCCGTGGCAGCATGTTTCGCCTTTGGTCCTAGAACCGATGTCCATAAAAGACACTGAATTTCACCAGAGTCGGTCAGTCTAATGGAGCAAAAGCGTCAGCTCTCGAACTGTAGGGAGATGAATAAGATGCGGAGAAAGCTACAAAGGCAGGTTACGATAAGCCCTTGGTAGGATCGCGAAAATTAGTGGTTCAAAATAGCCGGAAAAATGGGAATAGGAGATGCTTCAGGTAACAATCAAAGACTGTACAAACTTATTCGCGACACTGGTGGACGGCGAACCCAGGTCAGTGAAGCGGTTTGCGATAGAAATGGAGAAAACATCCATGGCAAACAACCGTTGGGCCGAATACTTCAAGGAACAGTTCAGCTGACGGCGCGCGAGGGTAGTTACTCCTGTGGCAACAACTGCAACTCCTTGGGTGGTATCACTTGAGCCCGCTTCGGAAGTGGAAGCGAAGTCGTGCATTCGATTACTAAAGCGAGGGAAAGCGGCAGGTCCCGACAAACTTTTCCTAGCTCTTTTCAAACTGCGTGGAAATACTTCGATAAAATCACTTATCGCTTTGCTCTGTGACATTTAGAACACAGAGCGTATTCCGTTATTATGGAGCGAGCCATTGATTGTTCCCCATCATCAAGAAGGGGACCTGCAATGACTGTAGTAATCATCATGGGATTAGCCTAATTCCGATAGTCAACAAATTATTACCCTCGATTTTGCTGTACCGTCTTACACCCGCTCGCGAGAAAAATGCCCGCGAACAGCAGGCCGGATTAGGCCCAGGTGGACGATGCGTCGACCAGATTTTTACTCTCTGCCGACTACTTGAAACGCATCACACGCACCGCCGACCGACAATAATGGTTTTCCCCGACTTGAAAGGCGCCTTCGATTCAGTTGATCGAACAGTGCTTCTCAGTGTTCTTCACAGAAAAGGTATGCCCAGAAGTTCGTGAATCTACTGAGATCATTGTACTCTCATACTTCTGGCCTCGTAAGTGTTGACGGTGAACTATCCAGTCCATTCGAAACGACCAGTGGTGTTCGACAGGGATGTGCCATGTCTCCATTCCCGTTCAACCTCGTCATGGACGAAATAATGGAGAGTGCGTTGCAAAATCTTCAGGATGTGGGCGTCGAACTAGAAAATAGTAGAAAGCTGTGTCCTAGATTACGCGGACGACGTTGTTTGCCTGTTCGAATCCACGGAACATGCTCAACGTACACTAGATAGACTTGGGAGAGCTGTAGTTCCATTTGGTTCGCACTTTGCACCTTCAGAGTGCAAGGTGATGTTACGAGACTGAACGTCAACGATGCCGTGCCTGATGCTCGGTGAGGAGGTGCTGGTAATTGTTGACCGCTTCACTCACCTCGGCAGCAGCGTGACGACGGATGAGAGCAAGGTAGCAGAGGCCAACGCGCATATATCCAAGGCTCGAGCGGCGTACGCTGGACTGAAGCACCTGTGGCGCCAACCTGATATTTCACTGAAGTTGAAAGGTCGTGTATACTGTGCCACAGAGCGTTCAGTTTTTTGTACGGTTGCGAGACATGAAGTCTGCGTGCAAAAGATATTCGTCGTTTCGAGGTGTTTAAGTAGTATCGCTAGGATTGGGTGGAATGACCGAGTGAGCAATGCTGAGGTCAGAAAGCGAGTATTGGGTACTAATTCAGAGAACAATCTGTCACAGCGTATCCAGCTTAGTGGACTTCGTTGGTTGGGACACGTGTTACGCATGACAAATACACGTCTACCATACTGTGTCCTATTCTCCGTTCCTCCTAGGGAGTGGGAGAAACCACGTGGAGGTCAACAGATAACGTGGCAGTGAGGAATGAGAAAATGTACAGCGAACTTAGGGAAAGTAGGTGCTTCACGTCTTCATGGATGGGGTTCAAAGGATCCGTCTACCAGCTGGTTGGAGACACTGAAGGATATGGCAGCGAACCGTGAACAGTTGCGATTTTGTTGTCACTTTCTGTCGAATCAGAATGATTGATCGGTGTGCGTTTGTACAGTTAGACTGGGTAGTCCGTGTGTTGGCTGTTAGAGTGTTCGTTCCTTTCCCCACTTTTGTAGGTTCACTCGCTGTCCATCTTGTATACTCATACTTTCTAATCCAACGTGCAACATGGTGAGAAAGGCAGTGGCCAGTGAGGCTTGCTCTGCTGTTTGACGCTGTACGATGATGAATCTGTCACTTGCGGCACGTGCTGGAAGGCAGACAATTCGCCCTCTTCACGATTCACAAGCCGATGATCTTTTCTGCGCATTAATCATAGACCGGTACTCATCCAGGGAACACCGTCACCTAGATTCTATCACTCAGTTCGCTGAGGATATACAAAACATCACAGGTTAACTTAAACCTGTGGCACATGCACATTCGCTCATCCACCTTATTACGCTAACCAGTAGCAGAGACGTAGCAGCTACTGCAACAGCGCAAGCACACGGCCGAGAATTCCAGCAACTTCGTCATAGTAGTTCTCTGCAACTTGAACCAGTACCACCCACTTTATCGGAGGGAACGATCTTGTGTGATGTGCCCCAAAGTACTCCTCGCCCACTGGTAACGTTTGCATTCCGAAGGGAGCCTTTGGCATATTGCATGGATTGTCATACCCCGAGTATGCGAGCCTCTGCTAAGTTCGTTTCCTAACACTTCGTGCGGCTGAAAATAAACAGATATAAGTGATTGGACATATACTTGCTTAGAATACCAACGATCTTAAGTCTCCTCGACATGTTCACTACACCAGATGCACGTTTCCCTCATGCGCACGTCGATTTAGTAAATCCTGTCTCCATCCAGGGGATTCGATCATCTGCGTACATACCAAGCTGCGCTACACCGGCAAGTCTTCCGACGTGATACTTGGAATTGTATTTTCTGTGATCGCGTCATTCTGTGGACTATAATTTGCCCACAAGGCCTCCAAAAAGAGTCGAAAATGTTGCATCCAAGTGCCTAGTTCGTTCAAAAGTTGTCCGCTCACACGACAGATCTCTTCAGTGTGGTGGTTGTGATGGTTGGGTCCATCTTGAGTGTTCCGAAATAAGTATTGATCTTTACGAAGCCCTGGACAAATGCCATGCAAAGTTTCTCAAGGTGCTGTGCATCAAATGCACCGAGCTATCAACACCTTTGTGGCCGGCATGCCACACACTGCTTTGCAAAGCAGTCGGCGGAAATGGCTCTTCCTGTCACAGATACGGCAGCGTCTTCAACTTCGTCGTCATCATCATCATCGGCACCATCAACCAGTTCATCACCATCAATAGCAGCAGAATCAGCGGCATCATCATTGTCTTTTTCTTCGCCAATATCATCACTCTCGCCGTCATCATCGCCGCTAAAAGGGAAAAATTCCGCCGAGGTATCTATTCCTGACGGTGCTACGTATGCAAAGGTGGCATCAACATCGGTCACTGTGCCAACCGGAACAAAACACCGCCAACGCCAGAAGCTACCTAAGTCTGCCCGCCACAATGCGGACCCAGTTGGCACTGATGTATCATAGGAACAAAACCTAGCCAACAGAGCACCACTGCGGATGAAAGTAGACCGGCCTGGATAACAACAGCGGGCCGTCCACGAAGAGCGCCACCGTCGAGGAAACAGTGTTTCCTAATCCTGAACTTGCCTGAGACAAAGGAAACCACGGCACAGGCACGTCTGGTCCACGATATCGCGAGTCTCCGGAGTATACTAACAAAACTTTTTGTCCCCGGGGAGGAGGAGACTGCGGAGAAGTTGCGGGTAAAATCAGCCTTCCGAAGTGGCAAAGCCAGTGACGCTGAACGTCCCCGTCCACTGAAAGTAGTGCTGGACTCTGAGGAAGCCGCAATTTCTGTGTTAGGAAGATCCTACCGGCTAAAAGGCGAGCAAGTGCGGCTGCACCGAGATCTAGATCCTGCGGATCGTGAGAAATATAGAAATGCGTTGATTGAACGACGCGAACGAATGGAACAAGGAGAAACGGACCTGATCATTCGGGATTCTCGGGTGCAGAAACGGCGCCCTCACTTCTGGTGGAGGCAGCTGACGCTAGTGTCCCTGTCAGTCCCCTCAAGCTAGGACGCCCTGAACAAACGGAGGTGGTAGCAGGCCGAGACAGCGCCGTCATTCTGTTGTCTAACGTCCGTGGTCTGCTGAACAACGATCTGCTATCCAAACAGAATTCTCCACCAGGTAGGTTATCGATGCAGCTAAATGCTCAGGATCCAGAAGAGCGATGGATAAAGATCGAACAGGTTCTAAGTGCGGCTGCTGATGCTACCCAAGGTCCAACAACTAGACGCACATAGAAACGATGGATATCTGCATCCTCAGTTTCTCTGTTAGACGTGCGCAGAACGATTCCTCTGGATTCCAGGCACGATGAAGCACGGAGATGCCTTAAACGCCAATTGATCCGGAGCCTGAGAGATGACTGTGAGCAGTTGTGGAATGCGAAGTGTAGGGAGGTGGAAAAAGCTGCGGCCGTCGGTAACAACCACAACCTTTTCCGTCTGATTGGACAAACCG
The DNA here is from genome assembly GCA_948099385.1 of Fasciola hepatica. Classification (NCBI taxonomy): domain Eukaryota; kingdom Metazoa; phylum Platyhelminthes; class Trematoda; order Plagiorchiida; family Fasciolidae; genus Fasciola; species Fasciola hepatica. The sequence continues at coordinate 4,542,862 of CANUEZ040000027.1, read as the reverse complement.
GTCCACGTAAACCAGACGTTAGCGAATTGATCAAAGAGGAGAACGGCTCACTGGTTCAAACTCGGAAGCGTCGTCTAATTCGCTGGGCGGAGCATTTCGAGAAGCAGTTTAATTAGGCTTTATCATCTTCAGGTTCGATCACTAGCGCAATGGGTAAAGCTCCTGTTGTAGATACCAGTCCTCCGTCAGAAACGGAGGTTCTTCGCGAGACAAGCTATCTTGAACGACATAAGGCTGCTGAACCGGATGGGTTGCCTCCGTCTGTTTTCACAGACGGTGGCCCAGCACTTTTACTGGAGTTGACAAAACTCCTCGGTTTGATATGGGAGATAGAACAAGTTCCACGAATTTGGTGTGAATCGGTGATCGTACCGATTTATAAGAAACGTGATAGATCCTCCTGTGAAGACCACAGGGAATATGTCTGGTTAGCATCGCATCCAAACTGCTCGCTGGTACTATTCTTCACCGCTTATCTAACGCTCGCGAACAGCGCTCGCGCAAGAATCAAACTGGTTGTATTGATCACATCTTCACTCTTCGACAAATTTTAGAACATAGACACACCTTCCGTGGGTCCACTGTCTCCGTTTTTATTGATCTTAAAACGGTCTTCGACTCAGTCGACCGCACAGTTCTATGGCGCTGCCTCTTGTCGAAGTGTGTACCAGAGAAATTAATTTCCATTGTAAAATCTCTTTACAATTATAGTCGAAGGCGAGTCCGTGCTTACGGTGATCTTTCACGAGAAGTGGTGTGCGTCTGGGTTGGCCCCTCTCTCATGTACTCTTTAACTTTGTGACTGATATGGTCCTAGAGACCGCATTTTTGTCAGGTGAGGATAGTGGGATTGGGCTTTTCCCGGGTGGAAAGGTATCAAACCTTGAGTATGCGGACGAAATAGTTCTTCTAAGTGAAGATCCAGGTAAGTTGTAAGCTTTTCTAGACAGCTTGACGGGTTGCGCAGCAATGTTCGGTATGCGTTTTGCACCTTCAAAGTGCAAGATGCTGATGCAGGACTGGGTTGGCCCATTGCCAAACGTTTCAGTGTCTGGGGAGACTATAAACGTGGCAGACAAGTTCTGTTATCTGGGTAGCTGCATCTTATCCGAAAGTCGGATATCAGATGAAGTGTCTCTGCACATACAGAAGACTCGCTTGGCATTTGCCAACCTGAGTCATCTGTGGCGTCGACATGACATCCGTTTACCTGTCAAGGGTCGAGTGTACGCTGCAGCAGTGAGGCCCGTGCTTTTGTATGGTTCGGAGATATGGCCACTACGGGTGGAGGACATACGAAGATTTTCGGTATTTGAGCACCAATGTCTTCATAGTATTTCTCGAATCTGGTGGGAACACCGTGTGAGCAATGCTGAGGTTCCGCGGAAAGTCTTAGGTTCAAGGATCAAATCATTAAATGAAACACTTAAACTCACCAGGCTGAGGGTTGGAATGTCTTTTACGCATGTCTCCTGACAGGATTCCACGGCGTGCTGTGTTCGCTGAGGCGGGTACCGGTTGGAAAATGAGTAAGAGTGGTCAGTCCATGACGTGGAAGAAGGGTATGTAAAGCCGAACTAGTGGACTTAGCCCTGCAGGCCGTGTTAGACTTCGTGGGTGGGGTACAAGAGGCCCTCCCACTCAATTGTTTGATACGTTGGGGTATATGGTTAGATGCCTCTATCAGTGGCGCATTTGCATTCACAAACTTTATTTATACTAATTCTCCTATTTCTCCTTTCATACTCATTTCTCCTTCATTATTTCCTTTTGAGATTGCCGCTAGGAGATAGCAACCAAAGTTACCGCACCCGGCGCACTGGTGATGGTTATGTGAACTGAACTGAACAGAGTAGAATCATTAAGCCCTCTAACTCCCCTTTAGTCGGCTCAAATGCGGTTGGGCACTAGTGATAATCACAAACGGAGGACGGTGGTAGACTGTAGTCGAACCGTCAATAAATTCACGAACTTGCGTGCTTATACATCACCGAAAATAGACGCAGCGATTGAAAAATAGCTGAATACGACACATTCACTACACTGGACCTCAAAAGTGCTTACCACCAGATACCGATTCTGAACTTGTGGACGTTCATATCAGTCCTTTGGTATCCTTTTTAGGGTCACCAAAAGCGTATCGTGTTCCAAGAAGGCAATAGATTTAATTTCCACGGCGAAACTGGCGGACACAGTCGCCTATATCGACAACATTATTATTAGCGGCAAATCTACTAGTGACCATTACTTGAATCTTCCGAGGTTTTTGGCTGAAGCCAAGACATACGGTCCAACTATTAACGAAGCCAAAAGCATCTTTGGAGCGAAAGAAATCAGACTTCTTGAGTTCCAGGTTTCTAAAGACAACATAAAACCGGAACCTAACCGAATGAAACCCTTGCTAGAGCTGCGCCCACCTAAAAGGTTCTCAATCCCAACGGCGATTTGTGGGTTTTTTGATTACTATTCGCTTTGGGTTTCTAATTTTTTCGGGCAAAGTGTATCTATTAGTGCACAGTCAAACATTTCCGTTATTCGAATTAGTCAAAAAAAAAAGATTTTCCAACCTCTAAAAGGAACTAGCAGGTGCTAGTTCGGCTACAAGCCGTTCGGGCGTCCCATTTGTCGTAGACTGATTTATCTGATATGGCTATTGCTGCTACGCTCACCCAAGATAGCCGTGCGGTTTTGTTCTCCTCCAGAACGCTGAATCCTAACGAACGAAGTCATTCGGTGGTTGTGTAGCGGTTGCCATCTTCATTCGTACTTTTACCACGTTTATTGTTTAACTGAACGCTGACTGTCAAGCGCGGTTGCCATTTGACCGTTGCTCTTGCGCACGCTCTCACGCACACTCCTAAATATACGCTAACCACTATCTCTCCCAATCGCCTTCTCGTTCTCACGAGGCGCGGAGAATACTGTTCTGGTTAACATATTCGTACAGTGCCGAGCATTAGAGTAACGTGCAGGTGGTCCACGCAGTACAGAGGACCGAAGCACGCGTTTACTAAGGAAACCGCGAAGTAAGGTCTAACCAACCTTACAGTTGCAAAGGAGGGTTATGTCATTGTTGAAGGGATCCGAAAGTGGAGACATCTGCTGCTGGGAAGTCATTTTAAACTCATCAATTGCCAACGATCTATCTCCTTCATAATTGGAAATCAACAACGTGACAGGGCTGCGAATGACAAAATAACTCTTTGGGAAATGGGACTGTCGCCATACATTTTCGATGTCGTCTACAGACCAGGCAAACAAAATACAGCCGAAAAAGCCCTTAAAAGATCTTGCTTTGGAGCTGTTCTCTGGGGACGATCTAAGGACACTGCATGATACCTTGTCTTCCGGAAATCACGCGTATGGCTCATTTTGTCCGATCTCGAAACTTCCCTTATTCTTCTGAGGATATACAAAAAGATGACTGCTAACTGTGAAACCTGGTCAGAAATAAGTCCGAAGTTCCAGCGTGCCAGCGACCCAGCCGTTCGAAAGGCTATCCATCGATTTTAAAGGTTTACTCCCATCTTCGACCCTTAACCGATACTCACTGGCAGTTATTGACAAGTACTCCTGGATGTCTGTCGAAGTCAAACGTTTCCTTACTCGGCTTGAAATCGAAGAAACTCCCCATCGAGAGCTGGACACTTGTTTTTACCCTTGCCCCACTACAGGCACCACACTCCCTACCTGGCTGTGGACCCATGGGACAGTCCTCCATAGAAATAACTGAAGAATGACAAAGTACGACCTCCTTGTTCAGTAAGTAGAACTGCTACATTGTAATCCGTACTACGTCTTATTCGGTTTTATGATGGAAAAGAAGACACAGTTTCGGTTCACCAACTGACAATCAGAATGGAACCAGTAAAATAGAATGGGAAATTTAAAAAAAAAGAGCTAGACCAGTCGGAGATCGTTTTTTATTCTGGCCCATGCTTGTGAAATCAGTCTTGACACATGGTTGCAGCAAAGCTGAAGCCACTCTTCCCACTCAGTCGCTTCTATATTATAACCGGCGATACGCTTCCTGCGCATATATGCTACAGCTCTCTGCTCGGTTATCGATACAACGAGATGCCCAGGATCCAGTGAATACCAGTGATAGATCAAGGAATCCGTGTTTGCTACTGCCGATGACCGAAAATTGCACATCATATAGGCCTCAAAAGTGACGGAAATCTTCGAAATAGGTTATTCCGTTAGATACTCGCTGATAAGACACCCCCGGATGCTCTATTTAATGAGCTGCGCGGATCTCTGGGACATCAAACGACAAAAAGCTTAAGACATAACGGAGCATGGTGTTAGATTGCGAAATGTGTATTGTCGGTAGTCGCAGTCTTTGGCGTTTGATTAAGTGTATCGGTCCAAAGAAACCGGGTACAGGCGAGTTAGTGAATAAGTCCGACAGCTTACCAAAAATAGTCTGTAGTGTGGAGCAGAATACTGGACAGCGATTCCGTCTCAGCCCTTCCACTTTGAACCTTTGCGAATATGCCCACAAGAGAATTGATTGCGGAGGTTATGACTTATGTTTATCAGGAAATGCACTGCACAGTGGTGGATAATTGTGTGCAAACCACTAAGGAAATCCTGAACGATCGATTAGCCGTGGCCATTGCCTGTCTGGTGCAAACTGAACTGAAGTTCTCTATGACGAGACTGCACCTTGACGTGGTGTGACGGCTTGCGCGCCTCTATGACCCAAAGAGCTATACAGGATGGCTTCCTTAAGCCGGAGATGCAATCATACCTGACAGGTCAATGGGTAGAGGTCAGACAAAGTCCAGTCTCCGGTCCTCCAGGTTGGGGGTTGATTTGAGCTGGCAACTCAGTCGGAAAAACCAGTGGAAAAATAATTGATCCAAGCAAATGGGCTTCCACTAAGCCATCCCGCTGCCTTGCGGATAGGTTCTTGTCAGAACTAAAGGCTTTGGATGAGGACCCTAATCGTTCTCCTGCTTTGTGGCTGGACACCCTAGCAGTACCCGTCCAACATCTCCCATGAACTGCACGAATACAAAGAATTCTATACTGCATCGGTCGTCGCGCAGGCTAATCAGGACCGCGCTGCCCATTGCATCGAGCGGGGTCGGTAGTGATAAGTGTGCTACTGCTCAGAGTTCCCTCTCTGTTATTCAACCTTTGTCTTCTGTCCCTAACCATCCCTCTTTGCCCCATCTATCCACCCATAATGCTCCCACTGATAACACGGTCGATACTCGCGACGATTCACTGTCAAACAGTGTCGGGAATAATCCTCTGTCTGGTAACTCACATTTTCTCAAGCCCCGTCAGCCTCTGAATCTCGGCTCCTTCAACGTGCGTACACCCATGCAGGCCTGTCAGCAGGCGTGCCTAGCGCTCACAATGAACTCTCTGAAGATTGGTGTTTGCTGCCTAAGCGAAACGCGTATCCAGGATTCGAGCAGTGTAATTCAACTAACTGCTCCTGGTATCTCATCGAGGTATATTCTGCGCACCTCAGGAGACGAAGCAGCTAGAGCTGTGGGTCAACGTGGTGTAGGAATTGTCTTGACTGACAAGGCTGAGGCTGCCCTGTTAGACTGGATCCCTGTTAACAGTCGTTTATGTGCTGTGAGACTCCAAGGGTCAGTCGGCGTTCGAAAGGACAGTTGTGTTAAACGCAATTTGTTCGTGATCTCGGCGTACGCCCCAACGGACTGCAGCTCAGACTTGCAGAAAGATGAGTTCTATGATGCTCTCGCCACTCTCGTTCGCAGCAGTAAAGGTTCCGACATTGTAGTGCTAGCTGGTGACTTCAATGCACAAGTTGGCAAACTTAGTGTGTCAGAAGCCTGTTTAGGTGGGCGTTGTGCTATACCCGCTGAGCGCACAGATAACGGGGATAGGCTTCTGCAATTTTGTGCAGACAATCGATTGTTCTTGTCTAGCACAAATTTCCGACACAGCTCGCGTCGCACAGCGACATGGCGCTCTAACTCTACAGGTACTTTGAGTCAAATTGACCATATCGCCGTAAGCTACCGATGGCGCAGTTCTGTTCAGAACTGTAGATCTTACTGATCCACGTACGTAGAGTCGGACCATGCCTTAGTTTTAATGCGATTATCTCTCCAGCTCCATGGCCATCGTCGCAAACCGCAGACCGGATTAGCCGTGCAACGTTTGTGTGATCCAGACGTTTGCACCCGGTATGAGCAGAAGTTAGCACATAAGCTAGGATCCACGGAGAACAGTAATGTAGATGAGCATTGGGCTCATATCAAACAAGCGATGCACTTTGCAGCAGGTTTCGCCTGTGGTCCTCGATCCGTTGTCCATCAGAGACACTGGATCTCGCAAGAGTCGCTGAGTATAATGGAGCAAAAGCATCAGCTTTCGAACCGTAAGGAGATGAATAAGATGCGAAGAAAGCCACAAAGGCAAGTTACGCGAAGCCTTAAGAAGGATCGCGAAAATTGGTGGGTCAATGCAGCCGAAGAAATGGAAGTGGCAGCTGCTTCAAGTAACAGTCAAAGACTGTTCAAACTTATTCGTGACACCGGTGGACGGCGAACTCAGGTCAGTGAAACGATTTGCAATAGGAATGGAGAACCCATCCATAACAAACAGCAAAGGCTTGACCGATGGGCCGAATACTTCAAGGAACAGTTTAGCTGGCCGCACGCTAGCGTAGTTACTCCCGTGTCAACAACTGTGACTTCTTGGGTGGTATCACTTGAGCCCCCATCAGAAGTAGAAGTAGAGTCATGTATTCGATTACTAAGGCGGGGGAAAGCGGCAGGTCCCGACGAACTTCCTCCAGTTCTTTTCAAACTGGGTGGTGAGGCATTGATAAAATCACTAACCGCCTTGCTCCGTGACATTTGGAACGCGGAGCGTATTCCGTTAATATGGAGCGAGTCATTGATTGTTCCCATCTTCAAGAAGGGAATACGCAATGACTGCAGTAATCACCGCGGGATTAGCTTAATCCCGATAGTCGCCAAAGTATTAGTTTCGATTTTGCTGCACCGTCTTACACCGGCTCGCGAGAGGAATGTCCGCGAACAGCAGGCTGGATTCCGCCCAGGACGAGGATGCATCGACCAGATTTTTACTCTTCGCCGACTACTTGAAACGCGTCACACGCACCGCCGACCAACAATAATGCTTTTCTTAGACTTGAAAGGCGCCTTCGATTCAGTTGATCGAACATCGCTTTTCAGTACTCTTCATCGAAAAGGTATGCCCCAGAAGTTCGTGAACCTAATGAGATCATTGTATTCTCATACTTCTGGCCGCGTAAGGGTTTACGGTGAACTATCCGGTCGGTTCGAAACGACCAGTGGTGTTCGGCAGGAATGCCCTTTGTCTCCATTCCTTTTTAACTTCGTCATGGACGAAATAATGGAGAGTGCTTTGCAAAATCTTCAGGATGTAGACGTCGAACTAGGAGATAGTGACAAGCTATGTGACCTAGATTACACAGACGACGTTGTCTGCTTGTTCGAATCCACGGAACATGCTCAGCGTGCACTAGATAATCTCGCAAGAGCTGTAGCTGCATTCGGCATGCGTTTTGCACCTTCAAAGTGCAAGGTGATGTTACAAGACTGGACGTCAACGATTCCGAGCTTGATGCTCGATGGGGAGGTGCTGGCAGTTGTCGATCACTTCACCTACCTCGGTAGCTGCGTGACGACGGATGGGAGCACAGTAGTAGAGGTGAGTGCGCGGATATCCAAAGCTCGAGCGGCGTACGCTGGACTGAAGCACTTGTGGCGCCGATCCGATATTTCACTGAAGTTGAAAGGTCGTGTATACTGTGCCACTGTGCGTTCAGTTTTGTTGTATGGTTGCGAAACTTGGAGTCTGCGTGCTGAAGATATTCGTCGTCTTGAGGTTTTCGACCATCGAAGTTCACGTAGTATCGCTAGGATTGGGTGGAATAGCCGAGTAAGCAACGATGAGGTAAGAAAGCGAGTATTGGGTACTAATTCAGAGAACGTTCTGTCACAGCGTATCCAACTTAGTAGACTTCGTTGGTTGGGACACGTGTTACGTATGGCAAACACACGTCTATCGTACCGTGTCCTATTCTCCGCCCCTCCCAGGGAGTGGAAGAGACCACGTGGAGGTCAACAGATGACGTGGCAGCGAGGAATGAGAAAATGTACAGCAGACTTAGGAAAAGTAGGTGCTTCACGTCTTCGTGGTTGGGGTCCGAAAGATCCGTCTACCAGTTGGCTGGAGACACTGAAGGATATGGCTGCGAACCGCGAACAGTGGAGATCGTGTTGTCACTTTCTATCGAATCAGAATGTTTGATCGGTGTACGTTTGTACAGTTAGACGGTGTATTCCGTGTGTTGGCTACTAGGGCATTCTTTTCTTTTCCCACCCATATAGGTCCACTCCCTGTCCATCTTGTATATTCATACTTTTTAATTCAACGTGCAACATGGTGAGAAAGGCAGTGGTCAGTGGGGCTTGCCCTACTGTTTAACGCTGTACGATGATGATGATGATGATGATGTACATACCAAAGGAACTCTACACACGTTTTCTCACATAAAAACAATGCATGACACCCGCTGCATGCTCATTCAGACCCGCATCAAGCTCTAGGACGCAAATAAAAGTGTTATATCACAGAACTTACGAGTAAACAAGAAATGGTTTCAGCAGATAGATCAAGAACAAACTTTTTGGAGGTTCAGACACCTTTTGTTTCACCTTAACCGTGTGCGATACAACGCGGCCGTCGCGGTCGTGTTGTGCGCAAACTCGTATGTTTTTAGACATCATTTCTCTCGTGAGATTTTATTATTTTTCCCCCACAAAAATCAGCAACAAAAAAACGTTTTACATCAAAGCAAAGCGACATACCAGAATTCGTAGTCGTGCCATAGAGAAACCGGGTGTGTTGTACAAGTGATCCACAAGTCGACCGGGAGTGGCTATCACAATGTCCGCCTTACATTGAAAGGGCACGGCAGACCTGTGTATTAAAATGACCCAGTAAACAATTCAACGCCAAACTCACGTGTCTACAATATCAGCTTGCTCCTTGATGAAACTCTTTGCACCACAGAGCAATGCGATCTGAAAACTATAAGTCAGTAACGAAACCCGGATACCTGCAAACCGGTTCCTTGTGTAAGCTCTTTGAATACGTTATGCACTTGAGCAGCCAGATCTCGTACAGGCAATATGACTAGCACACGAACAAATATATGTTCGCGATTGAGAAGGAGCTAATCCGAGAAGTAATCAACCAAAATGGCCACAAACCTGCACCAAAGGTATGGCATAGGCTAATGTTTTTCCGCTCCCGGTTGGGGCAGATATACACAAATCCCTTGGTCTCACAACAGGTCGTCGTTTTGAAGATCGATAGGAATCGAGAATGAAAGGGATGGCACACATCTGAACTATTTTGTTTTACATATACAGATAATGATGGCAAGAACTAACCTGGAAACAGCTTATCACATCCCATAACGTTCAGTCGCTGAATTAAGAGGTCGTTAAGTTTATTGATTTCATTCACAGAACAAGGACCGCTAAGTTCTGTTGCAAAGATAGTCGCATGTGTAATCCAAAAGGGTAGCACTTCATTGCACTAAGTATTATGAAGAATCAAAATCATGCATCTACTTTGACTGACGGTTGATGTACTTTGTCGGAAATCACAGTAAAGCCAGCCACTACATTGTCGTCCGTTGCAGCTACGGAGTTTTCGTGATCCGATTCACGCGACTGAGCCTTGGCGACAACCATCTGAAAATTGAGGGCTTCTGAAAATTGGCTATATGATTCAGTTTCAGTTTATTCAACCACTAACCCCAAACTTCTGTGCTCTGGTTTCGGCTGTTACCTCCCAACATCGACAATTAAATGACGAAAAGAATAAAAGCATAGTGATAAAGATTCAAAAAAGTCAAAGTTTCAAGCGTAATTCAAGAGGACAAGGAAAGAGTCCAAATGCAACTACGCCACTCGCCGCGACACCTGGCTATATCACTTAATGTCTCCAATCATTCAGTAGGCGGATTATGTGGACCCCAACTCAGAAGTCTAACACGTCCTACTTGGCCAAGTCCACTGGTCGAGGTTTTCATACCTTTTTGCCATATCATGGACTAACCACCTCGACTTACCTTCCAATCACCACTTGCCTCAGAGAACAGCGTACGCTGAGGAAGTCTATCAGTGGGCATGCGTAAAACATATCCCAACCACCTTAATCTGTTTAGATTCGGTACTTGATCTAGAGACTCACCTCTAGTTCCCAACACCTTACGCCTAATCTCGGCATTGCTGATACGGTGTTCCCACCATACTTGGGCAATGCCACGAAAACATCGGTGCTCGAACACCTACAGTCTTTGCCTATCTTCTACCCTCAACGGCCATGTTTCTGAATCGTATAAAAGAACGGACCTAACCACCACAGTGTACACTCTGCCCTTAACAGATAATCGGATGTCACGCCGACGCCACAGATGATGGAGGTTGACAAAAGCCAAACGTGCCCTCTGTATACGTGATGCAACTTCATCCGATATCTGTCTATCCGGTAAGATGTAACCACCCAGGTAACCAAATTTATCCATTTGAGCCAGAGCTTCCCCTGCCAACACAGGTTTTGGTGTTGAGCTAACCCAGTCCTGCAACAGCATTCTACACTTTGAAGGTGCAAAATGCATCCCAAACATTCCTACACTGTTGTTCGGGCTATCTGAGAGAGCTTGCAACTTGCCTACATCTTCACTCAGAACAACATCGTCCGTGTATTTAAAGTCAGACAGTTTACTGCCTGAACAAAGATCGACGCCGCTATTCTCACACAAGAACAGGGCTATCTTAAAAATCGATTCAGTTAGAAAATTGAAGAGAAGGGGTGAACGAGGGCAACCCTGACGAACACCACTCCCCGTGGTGAACTCGGATGGAAGATCGCCATAAGCACGAACTCGGCTTCGGCTGTTTGTAAACAAGCATTGGAAAAGGGAAATAAACTTCTCCGGCACATTTATCGGTGAGAGACAGCGCCAGAGAACTGTGCGGTCGACTGAGTCGAACGCCGCTTTCAGATCAAGAAAGACAGAGACCGTGGGCCTACGGTGTATGGGGCAGTTGAGAGGAGTAGTATCTCTGAGTTGGTAAACTGTCGTCGGAGGAGCTTCCACATCTTTGGTCTCCATCACCTGCCCAACTCTAATTTGTGACTCCACGAAGCTGAGGCATGCATCAGCGGCCACACCCGGGCAAACCCGATCGACAGGCGCGCCAAACCAGGTTGAGGGTGACCGAGGCCTAAAAATCTCGGCGGGGCGGCGCCCAGTATGTGAAAGTGGATACTCCTGCATAGGCGGAAGAGATCTGTTGGATCAAACGGCTACCAAAGAAATCCGTCCAATCAACAAGGTTGCATGGACCCCTGGGTCTAGATTACTTCTACCGAATAGCGAACGAGCTCCTACAGAGCCACCGTCAAGCATGCACCAAGATCAACAGGACGCGTTGGGCATCCCGAATTTGCAGACCATCACCCAAAAGGCGTACGAATCGCTCGTTCAGTTACCGGCTCTGCACACAAAAACTTGCTGTTGCCCGACAGATAACAGCTGGCTGTGCACGGGCTAGAGTTGCTACCTCGAACAAAAAGCCGAGTGACGCTGGGGACGCCACTTTGCACCAAACTCCCGAGACTCTTCATGCTACGGCGTCCCCGGTAAGCGACGCGCTTCGTGTTCTCCCCGCGGTCTGGGTAACAAGTATGCTAGCTGGGGGCCTCAAGACGCGAAATAACATCCAAATCGCCTGCTGGAATATGAGAACACTCCTGGACATCGGAAGCCAAACCATCACGGCACAAACGCTACATGACTACAACATTGAAATCGCATGTCTCTCCGAAGTTCGGCTGCCAAATTCTGGCACCCGGCATATAAAGGTTCCCGGAGTAGACGGCAGTTACCACCTTTATCATAGTGGACGCACGGACAGCTCTGGTCTCAATAGCGTCGCGACAGCTGTCAGCAACAAGACCAACAAAACACTGCTTTCATGGAACCCCATTTCCCCTCGGATCACCTCAGATCGTTTTCAAGCCTCGCCCTTGAAAGTATCGGATGTTGCGGTCTATGTCCCGACTGTCGCAGCCGAAGAAGGGATAAAAGACGAGTTCTACGACAGGCTACAAGAGGTAATAAACAGCGTCCCGAAACGTCACATTCTCCTGGTTGCGGGAGACTGGAACGCCTGCACTGGTCCCTCCACCCAAGCAACTAAACACATTTCGGGAAAATATGGTCTCGGACGGCAGTGCAACAATGGTGAACGCCTCGTCAACTTTGCAGACTTTAACAGCCTAACTGTCACCAATACCCGTTCTAACATCCCAAGAAGCACTTGCTAACGTGGTACTCCAATGACGGCAACACAGCGCATCAGATCGACTACATTCTCGTGCGATCACGCTGGTCATCTTCGATTGGAGACTGTCGGTCCTACCGAGGCACAGAGACGGGCAACAAGAATGACACCGACCACACCCTCGTCCGTGCACGCTTCAGATTCACCTAGTCAATCGACGCAAAAACTGTGTCCCGAAGCGGATTAATATAGTAGCATTAGGATCACCGAGAAAGCACCAAGCGAGCTCAGACGCTATTGCCTCTCACCTAGCCACAAAGTTCATAGGTGGAGAGAAAGTACACGTGAAAGATCTGTGGCCTTCGCTTAAGGCATCGATCCAACAATCCGCTATAGATGAACTGGGGTTTTCGCGAAGACGACAGAAAGACTGGGTCTCAGGGGCGACTCTCCAATTAACCAAAAGGGCCAAAGATGCCCGCCTAAATGGTCACCCAGACTTCATGATATCCGGCAAAGAGCCACCCATTCGGCCAGAAGCGACCGCAACAACTACTGGACCGAAATCACGGAAACCATAGAGACCGCGATCAACTGCGGGGACTTCTCGAAGCTCTTCCGTCTAATCCGCACTGCATCCGGTAAGCGACAGTCGACAGAGCCCCTCCTTCGCGAAGCTGCCCGGCTGCTCATGTCTGAACAGGCCAAAAAGATGCACAGATAGGACGAACACTTCGAATGTCTATTGAACCGTCCCGCAGCAAGCTTTGCTTACCAAATCCCAGCAATCCAGAGCGAGAGCTATGACGTTAATAACAACTCACCGAGCCGAGACGAAATCACTGATGTAATACTCAAGCTGAAGAACCGGAAATCCCCTGGAGATGGCATCTCACCGGAGATATATAAATCATGTCTTTCGACACTACTCGAGCCACTACACACACTGTTTTGTTCAATCTGGGAAAAGGAACAATTCCCAGCGGACTGAGGGACCCCAGTTCTACTTCCTCTTCCAAAGAAAGGCGACAGGAACGTGTGCGAAAACTACCGTGGCATCAGTTTAATCGATGTGACCGCCAAAATATTCTCCGTGCTTTTGTTGAACCGCTTCTCCGCGGTGCGGGACGCGCGCACACGCCCCAATCAAGGAGGCTTCCGCCGTGGCATAGGGTGCGTGGACCAAATATTTACCCTCCGCTGAGTGTCGGAACATCGGTACAAGTTTCAGCAACCGATTGCAGCTTGTTTTATTGATTTTCGGGCTGCCTTTGACTCAGCTGACAGAGAATCATTATGGACTACACTACAAGCGGATGGAATGCCCCAGAAGCTTCTCAGTCTCGTGAGGTCCTACTACACAAATATCCGCAAAGGAATACGCATCTACGGAGAGGAGTCCGGCGAGTTCTTCAATTCTGGTGTTAGACAAGGCTGTCCCTTGTCGCCAGTGCTGTTCAACTACGCCATCAACTGGATAATGTGTCAGGCGCTCACCGATTACCCTAGTATTCAGCTGGGCACCGATGTTCTCCTCGCCGATCTAGAATTCGCGGACAACATCGTCATCCTTACAGATAGCCCAACTGCCCTACAGCTGGTTCTCAGTCGCGTAGAATCTTTCGCGAGATCCATGGGACTAGAAATCAATACGTCGAAGATCAAGATCCTTTCGACATGCACTGGACAGTCCACTCTCCCGATATACTTGAACGGCGAACGAATTGAACACGTCCCGGCGTTCGAATATCTGGGCTCCACGATTCTCCCAAACGACCAAGCCAAAGATGAAATCAAGTTGCGCATTGTCAAGGCCAGGTCTGCGTTTCTTCAGCTTCGCAATGTACTCTGGGCGCGAAAAGAAATCAGCCTCCGGACCAAAATCCGCGTCTTCCGGGTCGCTATCCGCCCAATACTGACCTACGGCTGCGAGACGTGGCCACTACGCGTGGAAGACATCAGAAAGCTGGAAGTGTTTGACCATTGGTGTCTGCGACGGATGCTGAAAGTGGTGTGGCACGAAAAGCTTTCAAACGAGACAATAAGACAACGGTGCTTTGACATTGAAAAGCTGTCAGTGTTTCTCCAACGCCGACGATTGCAGCGGTTTGGACATGTCCTACGACGTCCGGACCCAGAGATCTCAAGACGGTGCCTCGCTCCTATTCCATGTCTAGGATGGTGCTGTCGCTTCGGAGGACAGCTGAAAACATGGTTCAGTACCATCAAATCGGACGATGAGGGATTAGGACTTCAGGCTGTCTACGGCGCTCGCAACTGGAAGCAGAACTGGATTTCTCTGTGTTCAGGTCTCGCATCCGATGGCCGCTCATGGGCGGGTGTCATTTGAGACATACATAAAGCCGGCTCATCCTCTCTCAGGAGCTAGCTGCATAAAAGTAAGTAAGTACGGCAGATGTGCCCGTCCTGTAAGGTCTGCCGAAGAGTGAAGATGTGGTCGATACAACTCCTACCAGGTCTGAAACCTACTCGATTCTCACGCGTACACATCTCGCGGGCACTGGATAATCGGTGGAGAATAAGATCGGTGAGCAGTTTTGACGCGATACTTACCAAGCTAATTCCCCTGTGGTTTTCGCAAGAGGACCTCTCACATTTCTTGTAAATCGGCACAATCACCGATGCACACCATCCCCTGGGAATCTGCTCACTATCCCAAATAATCCGGAGTTTTGTTAACTCTGAAACCAAAGCTTCGCCTCCATTCTTGAAAAAGATGGAGACAACCCACTCGGTCCAGCGGCTTTGTACCGTTTCAAGTAACCTATCTTCCGCATAATCCTTATCTCTGATGGAGGACTGATATCCACCTGTATCGTTTTGTTGGCAGGTATATTTGGAAGGTTAACCGTTGAAGTGGGCCAACTGAATTGTCCGCTAAAGTGCTCCGCCCAGCACTCCAGACGACGTCCTTGAGAGTGAATCAGTGACTCGTCGGATTCCCTAATTAACTCACTTACACCAGGCTTCCGTGGACCGGTACCTCTAATCAAACGGAAAAGGTTGCGAGCATTGCTAATGGACGCAGCCTTTTCCATTCCCCTACATTTCGCAATCCACCACTGCTCACGGTCATTTCTCAGGCTCCTAGTCAGTTGTCGTTTCAGCGATTTGCGCACTTCGGAGGGACGGATCTACGAGCACCCAACAGAACAACTGATGTCGAAGGTATCCATTGTTTGTGAGGCTGACTCGAACTAGAGTCCTGGGTGGCATTCGAAGCGGCATACAAGGCTTTCTTGATCTGTTCCCAGCGTTCATTTGGGCCCTGAACATGTGGCTGCATCGATAGCCGTGTCGATAGCTCCGTCTGGAAACTGTGTCGCTGGTTATCGTCTAAAAGCAACCACGCCGGACGGGTGGCGTTGACGTTGGTGAGTTCACAGACAAGACGTAAACAGAAGCGAGCACGTACCAACGCGTGATCTGAGTCCACAGTTGTTGACCAAAATTAACGACAATCTTTAATTGATCCACGCCAGCGGTGACCAATCACAATATGGTCAGTCTGAGTCCAACGTTATGAAGAACGAGGACGCCATGTAAATCTACGCCGCATCTTGTGGCAGAAGTTTGTACTTGCCAGAAACAATCTGTGGTCAGAGCCCAGCTGAATGAGACGATCGCCCTTATCGATACGATCCGCTGGGATAGCAAATGGGCCTCCGATGCGTCTTTCGGAATCTTCCAAATGGCCAACATGGGCGTTGAAATCCCCAGCAATCCCCACCACGTCCGTTGAACGTGCGCTTTGAAGCAGCTAAGACAAATCCTGATAGAATTTGTCCTTGGTCTCAGAGGAACTGCAGCCAGTCGGCGCATACACAGACACGACGAACAAGCATCGAAGCTTCAGTTTGTTGTTGTTGACACGAACAGAACCGTCCAACCGAACTGCACACAAACGGCTGCTGTCTGGAATCCAGTCTAGCAATGCACGCTCAGCTTTCATGCTCAAAGCAATCCCAACGCCAGCCTGACCACGAGCTCTAGACACCGAATCACCCGATACGCGAAGAGTGAAGCGAGAGACTGAGGTTGTATCCGGGGTGCGGAGAGTTATCACTGAAGTGGGGTGTTGTATGCGTGTTTCGGACACAGCATACATCTATTTAAAAGGTGTCATGAATTTTAGCGAGGGCAGCCTGTTGCCCTATCTGACATAGTGTGCGGACGTTAAAGGCAGCCAACTGAAGTGAGCATTTAGGCTTAAAAAGTGCATTTGACTTATACCCAACTCCTGAACTACTGCCTTCAGCATAACCGGAGTTACCCGTGGCGTTTCCGATCGATCTTAAATTAAAAGAAGAAAAATTGGTAAGGCCCTTTACAAAAAAGATACCGGAAATTTCAAGGCAAATCATACTTTGCGGCTGCCCACGCCATAGAAGGGCTATTTATGTAGGAAGCCCAAAACGAATTCACAGATTCCCATAAACATGTAGGAATTCATCCTATGAATGTGATTAATCAACACACGCAAAATGCCGATAACTCTAGTGAGATACGAGTTTATGCATGGACGCCCACGACACGCACATCCCACCAGCTGAACTGTGAGGCCCTGTTGGGCACTCGGACATTTTTTTCAACGAATTATGCGGGTTATCCGCTCACATAACATAAATACAGAGCATCCCCCAAAATTAACCTTATTGTTTAACTGGTAGGTACTAAAGCGTGGGCGTGGCGGTGATCATGCGCGGGCTCGAATTCCACACCAGCATCGAAGACTCTCAGAATTAGAACTGCACCAAAATATGTCGAGCAAAATTTCATATCTGTTGGACCTCGTAAACAACCTTCAGTGATCGGGTTACTGTACACGTGAAAACGAATGGATAACAAAACTCAAACCAGAGTCATTAACGTTTGAAACATGAGTTTTTACTTTCTTCGTCCTTTCCAAAACTCATCATGTCATAAACAGAAAGACGGAAGTGCGATGCTTCGTTCCATAAAACTGAACTTATTGCAACTGACGACCGGACAGAATAGGTAGCACTCGATGAATAACAACCCTATCATGTGTCAACACCAGTTCAATGATATCCGAATTAGACGCATCAGTAAAACAAAACTCCATCGAAAATGAATGCCCAGAGCGACACCGGAATGCGAGTTATTCAGTGATCCTTAACCAGAGGGGTCAAACATGCTTTTAAGTTGGCGAAAACCAACTATCCTCACCGCAAGCGGACAGGCACACGATCCTGCGACAAATAACATCATGTAAACTGCTCGTGCCTATGTTTAGATTCGTTGGGTGATCAGTTATCAATCAGACAACCATGCAAAACACGCCACTCCTTCCGATTTTTGTCTACTTTCCTCACACTTTTATTTACACATACACAACTATGCTGAATATTGCTATGACATGTATTGCCCTGCTGAGACTCAATGTATTTTAATTGATGTTTTCCTACTCTTCCGAGCAAAAGAACGCACAAATCAGGCTAGCGAAATGCAACAAAACGCCTATCCATTATCATTCCTACACAATCGAGACATCGGAACAAACTGTATAAATCGACAGGTCTGGTCTTTAACGAGAGATTTTAATTGTGAATCTCACTTAGTGCCTCAGAATTCTGAACGGGTTCGATAGGACGACTTACTTCACCTCTGAGTAGTGCGGTTCATATTGAGACTATTTCTGGACTATGCTAACCCATTCGGTTCCCTTCATTGAATCCCTTGTGATATTAGCGTTGAACGCCACAAGTTAAGCACTTTATAAGACGTTTCTTAATCGCACACAGATCGCTCTTTAAGGTTACAAAATATATTCTTCTCATGCAATTAGGTCTAGTCTTCTATGCACTATTGTACGCCCATTTTCCCCGTTCTATTATCAGGTTTACCATGTTTCGTAATGTCGTTAGCTGCATATACCTCAATGTTGTTTTCTGATGACCGACGCCAAAACTGAAAGCCTGGACGAAGTTACAACTGGTCATCTTCCCACTTCGTTTCTTTCAACATTCTAAACCGTGTTCATTTACTCATCATTCTTCAGTCCTTTGCACTAACAAACTATTCTGGCAAACTCCTAAGCCTTTCTTTCTACTGATGGCCAGTGCTTTCTTCTGTTTTGTAGCTTCGTGTTACCTTGAAATACTATTTTTCATGGACAAAGAACGTTGCGACAGTGTTTAGCAGAGTCCCACAACATCTCTTTTGTTTAGCCTAAGACTTGGTCCCGCATCATTCTGTACTTCAGTTCGTTAACTTTTGCACTTCCGCTCATTGGTTTTACTAAAGCCCCGACATCGTTGAGGCTTTTATTACATGCTTCCGCATGAGTGCAGTGGAAGAGGTATACCCCATAGCCTCAAACGTCCACTGTACTAACAAAGATAGCCGGTAACCAGACCCCGAGACTTCGAACGAAAAACCACATTAAGTCACGATAGGGCAGGTGTGAACTACTATCTACCACCAAAATGACCGGTGTCAGGATTCGAAACCTCTGACGTCTAAGGTGATACGCAAACGCCCCAAGCCAATTGACCACCCGTGCGAACGACGAAAATGATTACGATTTTACCACCAAGCTTCTGAAAATGTTGTTTGCAAAATACCATTAGCGAGTATTTTGACGCGCCATTAACTGATACTAATGACTGTCGTCGGCTCATATCCTCCAAAATCGCTTCACATATACAGCTAAAAAACGTATAATCATCATTATCCAAATTTCTGGGTATGGAAACATCATTAACCCTTACTCTGTTCACGTGCTTAAGGATCACAATGAAGTAGAAAATGATTCGGTTGCTTCCCTCCGTTGTGTGACAAACGGCGTTGTTTGTTTCCAATGAAAAACTGACCAAATATTCAAGGACGAAACTATCTGTGACACATTTGTCTATATAAATACAGTTACAACCAAGATCGACAGGGATCCTAGTCTTCATACTTTTCTCCCAACGGTCAAGCAATATGGAACTGCACTTACCGAAGCCGAAACCATTACATCATCAAAATAAATCCGCCTTCTAGGTTTCTAAGCTTGTAAAGGGATAATCAGGCTGGACCCCGAAAGAACCCGACCCAAGCATGAACTATCACAGCGTGAAGCAAAAAGGACAATGAACAGTCTCAAATTTTTCTTACTCTTCATAATGGATGCATATCATTTTGCCGACAAGATAGATCCGATGGCGGATAAAAGAACATTCCGGATCCTAGGAAATCTTCCAGTCTCGCTCGAAACCCCAACGCAGGACATCTAGAGCGCTACAGTTCTCATAACCGACTAGGACACAAGTAGCAGTTGAAAATGACGCCTCTAAATCGTTGAGCCAGAACAATCGACTAGTTGTCTTCTTCTCACGAACATTGACGCCCAGCTAACTTTTACGCCACTATCTCATGTGAGAGGACAAGTCGGCTCCATGGATAACACGGACCATCGCTGACCACGCGCGGCAGTCGAAAGCGAGCTCAGTACAGATCACGACCCAATCCCCTTCCCATCGCCAAACTCCACAGGCCGACCGAAGACCTAGAAGCCCCACGCCTCCCTCTATGATACTCGTTCACGTTTTGAGTTGCCCACGAAGGTGACAACACCAATCACAGCAAGCAGGACAGAATTATCTCTGACTCGGGTCGCTAAAAGGTATGGCCAAACCACTGCAGTTGTCGACGTTGGAGGAGGACGGAGAGTTCATCGACGTCAAAGCATTGTCTCCTCACTTCTTCGTTGGACATCCTGTGGTGCAAGTTGGCTTTGAGGATTTGTCGAACGCACCAGTCGTTGAAAACGTCCAGCCTTTTGGTATCCTTAGCTCGTAGTGGCCAGGTTCCACAGCCATAGATGAAGGCGGGCGGATGGCGTCACGGTAAACACCAATTTCGGTTCTTAAACTGATTTCACTGCGAGCCCGCAGCTGAAGAAAGGTTCTCATGGCGCTGCCGATCCGCAACACCACTTTATGTTTTGCCTGGCCGTTCAGAAGCAGAGCATTTGACTGGTCGGTTATTGATGGGCAGTTGCCAAATTTTCGGATACACATGGGTTGTGAAAGCCTTCGTTTTGGTTGAAGTCAATTCTAGACCGATGGACTTCGCGAAAGAATCGACTCGGTCGAGAATTGGATGGAGCGTAGCGTGGGAGTCTCCTAGCACGACAATATCATCCGCGAACTCCGGGTTTGAGATGTATCTTTTCTGGCTTAGATGAAAGCCATGGTTGTCGTGTAATGCGTGACTTACTTTCCAATAGGCGGCGTAATCGAACAGCACCGGTGAGCGGGAACAGCACTGTCTAAATCTCGTAGTGGGTGCAAACTCACAGGATTCCTCACTGCACATACGAACCCTGGCACCAATTTTTTTATTTTTTTCTATTACATGCTTGCGCATGAGTGCAGTGGAAGAAGTATATACGCCATATTCACAAAAGCTCATTGCACTATCGGGGATAACCGACAACCAGACCCTGAGGTTTGGACTGGAGAACCACATAATGCCTCAGTAGGTCAGATGTGGTAACGAGCCGGACGACAGTGGATTACTGCCTACAAGTAGTATCCCCTCAACAGCCTCAAAAGCTTATAGGGCATTCAACCGGATTGGATTATGGTCCAAAGGGCCTTGCCTGTAACCGAATCGAAGTGAGTGTACGCTGCAGTAGTCAGGTCAGTTCTTCTCTATGGTTCAGAAATTTGACCACTGTGGATGGAGGATATAAGAATAATTCCGGTAGTTGAACACTGATTTTTCTGTAGCATTGCTCGGCTCTGCTGGGAACACCGTATAAGCAATGCTGAGGTTAGGCGCAGTGTTAGGCACACAGACCAAATCATTAAATGAAACATTCAAATCCCTCAGGTTAATGCATTTGGGGTGTGATGCGGATGTCCCGGGATCGGGCTCCTCGGTAGGCATTGTTTGCTGAGGCAGGTAATAGTTGGAAGATGAGTAAGAGTGGCCAGTCTAGGACGTAGAAGAGTATGAGATGCCTAATCACTGGACTTGATCATGTAGGGCATATCACACTTCCTGAGTGGGGTCCAAGAGACCCTCTCATTCTATAGTTAGATACATTGAAGGATATGGCTGGCTGTCGTGATCAATGTCGCACCTGTATCCACAAGCTGTCTTTATCGACCTGATACCAATAACTGTAGCTCTTCTTTTACTCTTTTTATACTCTTGTCTTTCATATTATTTTATTTTCTGGTTGCCCCTAGGAGATAGCAACCAAAGCCACCGCATCCAGTGGATGGTTTATGGTTGTATGAACTAAGCTGAACTGTGTCTAACAGTGGCACCACTGAATTGGTTGACTGTCGTGTCCCTAGGGGCATCCCCATCTCCTTGGTCTCCTTCATTTACCCGGCTCTCACCTGTGGCTCCACGAAGTCGAAGCATGCATCAGCGACCACACCCCGGTACACTGCTCGACATGTGGGCTAAACAAAGTTGAGGGTTACGGAGGTCTAAAAAAAACTTGGGCGAGACGGTGTTTGGCATGTGAAGACAGACACTACTGAATGGGCGGACGAGATCTACTAATCCAACGGCTACAAACGAAAACTGCATAAGCTACTTGACCCGTCATTCCAGAAGAGGCGAATGAGCCGTATAACCGGCCACTTGCTCTTCAGGAAACATCCTGCTGCCTTGCAGTCTGCGATTGGGTGGGCAAGAGCTAGAGCTGCTACCCTGAACAAAAAGACCGAACGATGCTGGGGACGCCGCTTTATGCCCTAATCCCGCGACTCTATGAATATTCACGTAACTGCATACGCTCATTATGCTACGACGTCCCCGGTAAGCGACGCGCCGCGTGTCCCAGCGGTCGAGGTGATAAGACAATCCGGGTTTGTTCACTGCTGGAAAAGAACACAGCATGTTGGAATGTCAGGGCGTTACTAGACATCGTGGTGACTACCGCGGTAGCCAGTGTATCGCAATGCAGATTCTACATGACTATAACGTAGATATTGCTTGCCTCTCGGGAATCTGCTTACCAAAGTCAGGCACTTGACAAATAAAGGTCCCGGGAGTGGATACATCTTACTGGCTTAATCACAATGGCCCGAAAAGCAACTCCGGTATCCGCGGCGTCGCATTTGCTCTAAACAAAGAGGCTTATGACGTATAGGTCCCTTGGGAACCAGTCTCATCCAGATTCGCCTTGGAACACTTTAAAGGCTCCCCGCACAAACCGATGATGATTTCAGTTTATGCTTCAACCAATTCGGCTGATGCCGAAAGCAAGGGCGAATTCTACTGCAACTCGCAGGAGGTAATTGTCTTCTACAACCGTCTCCGAAAGCTGCAACCCGTTAATGAATCAACCGGATAACAGAAGCGTAACAAGGCAACGAACGCGCCCACGACACAACGAAAACCACGACGTCAACGACGGCGGTTCGACACGGACACAGACAAGTAGGACCGCCGGATGTGCTGAATGCAGCGCTCTTCCGTGGAGGGTGCACGTGCATTATCTGCAAAGACACAGAACGAGTGAAAACACGATGAGCTGAAGCCCAGTAAGTGTATAACCAGGTACCAACAATTACAATAGAGAAAATGGGAATGGCGGTCTGGGTCAGTGCTACAGACGCCTGTCATCTGGACACGTAACGGCACAATGGCTCCTCAAAACATTATCAAAATCTGCCAACCATCAATACAATGGCTCCCGTTAAGCTAGTCAGTTCAGTTCAGTTCAGTTCAGTTCAGTTCACTTCCATTCAGTTCACTTCAGTTCATTTTGCACAGGACAGGTAATGGCCACTGCCAAGCGAGCGTCCAGAATTCCTTCGATGGTATGCACACCATTTATGCACCCAACACTGTCGAACGCATTTCGTCGAATCCCCGTTACAAATGACAGGGAAACGGAAAATCTCATCACACATCAACTGCGAGAGACATTATGCATCGTGAGCTTCCACTGAGACTGTATGCAATGAGCGAAAAAGTCTATTAAAACATACTCCAGAAGTACCACAGTGCCACCCGTCATCCATCTGGTTGCTATGCTCAAGGCTCACCACGAGAAAATATCTCGTACCACTTGCGATCCAGGGCACTTTTGAAGAATTGGACGGTCTGCAGGTCTACCACTCCACCAGGCAGACTGTAGCGGTTGCCATCTTCGTTCATACTTTTAC
The DNA here is from genome assembly GCA_948099385.1 of Fasciola hepatica. Taxonomy (NCBI): domain Eukaryota; kingdom Metazoa; phylum Platyhelminthes; class Trematoda; order Plagiorchiida; family Fasciolidae; genus Fasciola; species Fasciola hepatica. The sequence continues at coordinate 4,519,344 of CANUEZ040000027.1, read as the reverse complement.
CACGTTTATTGTTTAACTGAACGCTGACTGCCAAGCGCGGTTGCCATTTGACCGTTGCTCTCGCGCACGCTCTCACGCACGCTCTCACGCACGCTCCCAAATACACACTAACCACTATCTCTCCCAATCGCCTTCTCGTTCTCACGGGTCGTGGAGAATACTGTTCTGGTTAACATATGTGTGCAGTGCCGCACATTAGAGTAACGTGCAGGTGGTCCACGCAGTACAAAGGACCGAAGCACGCGTTTGCTAAGGAAACCGCGAAGTAAGGTCTAATCAGCCTTACAATTGGTGAGCCCGACGTGATCCTCAGGTCACGTGAGTTTCCTTGTTTTCTACCGTTGAAGGTCCCGTCTGCGTACGTTTTTGTGTTTTATCGTTTCCCTATCTGTTGATTTTTGTTGTTGGTCGGTTTACCAAATAATTTTTTTGTCAATACGTATTTTTGGTGTCTAGTTCGTCGTGATTTTTGTTCTTTTCTCGCGAAGATTATAGTGCCCCATTGATCGTTGGTTTCTTTTCCCGTCTGTATTCTATAAAGTAGTCGCTATGTCTACTGAACGGAAACCCTGACCAGACCCCACCGTTGGGGCGATCACGCTGCACATACCGGCATTCACACCTGCTGATCCAGAACTCTGGTTCACGCTGGTCGAGTTAGAATTCGAAAACTGCCGTATAACCAACGACGCCAGCCGTTTCAGGTGGGTGGCAGGCCGCCTCCCGCCAGAGGTCACAATGCAAGTAAGGGACGTAATAATCTCTTCCCGAAGCTATGAGGCTTTAAAGGAGGCTGTCATTGCCTGGACGACCCCAACGCAAGACCAACTCATGCAACAACTTCAAAACGTTGAGCTTGGAAGTAGGAAGCCCTCCGAACTGCTGCGTGAGATGCAGTGCTTGAGAGGACCGACAATAGGCGAGGATCCGCTCTTGAGGGAACTTTGGCTGCAGCGTTTGCCGCATAACATTCCGGTTTTACTAAGTGCCACGCGCAAATGCTCGCTAGAGGAAACTGCAGCGATAGCTGATCACATTATGTCACGATACAACCCCGCTGTAGCTGGTGTAACCAGGCCCTCCGTCACAACGGTGCCTGCCTTGCCAACATCTAACGAACTCGCGTCAGTTTTGTCTAGAATTGACGCGAGCCTGCAACGCCTAGCAGTTAAAGGTGGGTCACATGAGCGGCACCGCGCACGCTCACCTAGGCTCCATAGTCCGTCATTGTGACGACGTTTCGTCGGTTCTTCAAAAGAAGGGTATTGTAAATACCACAGTCGCTTCGGTGAGGGGGCCAAACGATGCGAACCAGGGTGTACGTTTCCCGGTGCTCATCAGGGAAACTAAACCCCCGGCCCGTGGTGGCGACCCACGAAGCCGGGTATCACACCAATAGTCGTCTTTTGAACGTAAGGGACATCATTTCAAATAACCTATTCCTTGTAGATACCGGTGCCGAAGTGAGCGTCCTCTCCCGAGCGAAAGACGACAATAGCACACCGCAGGCCCAAACACTACGCGCTGCCAATGGCACGGCCATCCCAACATTTGGCCAGCGGTCGCTCACCTTAAACTTGGGTTTAAAGCGTAATTTTCGTTGGGTATTCATCATCGCCGACGTCCCATACCCAATTCTGGGCATTGACTTCCTGCAGCACTTTGACTTGTTAGTTGATGCACGGTGCCGCAGAGTGGTGGATCGTCAGACCACTCTCGCTGTTGCGGGTCATAATTCGCGAGTGAATCGCGTCACGCCCTTTTACGTTCAACCACCGGCACACCAACCTTATGGTGAACTCATCGCCGCCTACCCGGCCATGTTTCGGCAGGCCGGGCCTCTCCCAGCAGTGACGACCAGTGTCACTCACCATATCGATACTAAGGGACCCCCAGTGTTCAGTAGGCCGCGTCGGTTAGCACCAGGCAAGCTTCGTGTTGCACAGGCTGGATTCGAACATATGCTAGAACTGGGTATAATACGCCCTTCTAGTAGCCCTTGGGCTTCCCCCCTCCATATGGTCCCTAAATCTAGTGGCGACTGGCGACCCTATGGTGATTACAGAGCGCTTAACAAAGTCACCGTCCCGGACCGATACCCGGTTCCCCATATACACGATCTTACTTCGTCTTTATCAGGTTGCTCCGTCTTCAGTCGTATCGATTTGGTTCGTGCGTACAACCAGATCCCGGTAGCAGAGGCCGATATACCTAAAACTGCCGTCACTACACCTTTCGGGCTGTTCGAGTTTCTGCGAATGCCGTTTGGACTCAGCAATGCAGCCCAGACCTTTCAATGGTTCATGCACGAGGCAACTCGCGGTTTCGAAAATGTCCACGTATACCTGGATGATATTTTGGTGGCGAGTTCTTCAGAGCAAGAGCACGCTACACCCTTACGAGCACTTTTCGAACGCCTTAGCCAGCACGGCGTTACGATCAGTATCGCGAAATGCGAATTAGGCCGGTCTGATATCACTTCAATGGACATTCTATTTCATCCTCGGGTATCCGCCCTCCGTCAGATAAAGTTTCCGCTATTCGCGACTACCCTGAACCCCAATCTTTTCGCCAGTCGCGTCAGTTTGCCGGCCTGGTGAATTTCTACCGCCGATTTATTCCCCATTGCGCGGAAACTATGCAACCCCTCACCGACCTGTTGCGCGGAGGTAAGCGGAAGTTCGTGTTTCACGACACGGCACAAGCCGCATTCGCCTTGGTCAAAGATGCTGTCGCCAACACAGCACTCCTTACCCACCCCGACCCTTTGGCTCCTATTTCGGTAGTGACGGATGCCTCGGACACAGCGGTTGGAGCAACAGTTCGTAGATGACTCTTGGCAACCTTTAGCATTCTTCTCCAAGCGCCTACAACCCGCGGAATCAAGGTACAGCACGTTCGGTAGAGAGTTATTAGCCATCTACTTGGAAATTCTTCATTTTCGACATGCACTCGAAGGCCGTTCGTTCACGGTGTTTACAGATCACAAGCCTTTGGTTTACGCACTGAAGTCAGCTTCCGATCGATACTCACCACGCGAGATTCGCCACTTAGACTTTGTCTCACAGTTTACTGTGGACATGCGACACGTCTCTGGGGTACTTAATCCCGTCGGAGACGCCTTATCGCGCGTATATCAACTAAATCTGTCACAAACGCCTAACATCAACTTGGACGCAATGGCACAGGCTCAAACTATGGACCCTGACATCGAACAACTTCGACAAAACGGTTCTTTGAGTTTAACCACAGTGCCTATCCCAGCTTCCCAGAATACCATCGTGTGCGATGTGTCGCAAGGTCGCCCCAGGCCAGTAGTTCCTGCTGCCCACCGTTATCCTACGTTCCTGACACTCCATAATCTAGCTCATCCGGGTGTGACTGCCTCGGTGAAACTGATAACTGAGCTTATTGTTTGGCACAATGTCGAACGAGATGTCCGTCAATGGGCTCGTGCTTGTCTGCAGTTTCAACGTGTTAAGACCCATAGGCACACTAAGGCGGCGTTAGCCAGGTTCCCAGAACCTGAAACACGTTTTCATCATGTGCACGTCGACCTCGTAGGACCACTCCCACCTTCACTTGGGTACGTTTACATACTCACGTGTGGATCGTTTTACTCGCTGGCCGCGGGTCATTCCCATCCCTCGTCCCACGTCGGAAGAGGCTGCGAAAGCTTTTCTGACCGGTTGGGTTAGTCATTTCGGTTGCCCGGCAACAGTGACCACCGATCGCGGTCCACACTTTGACGGCGCTTTCGGCAGCCTACTCGCTACGCTCTGTTGCCAACACGTTAAGACGACAGCTTACCACCCTCAGGCCAATGGCATGGTTGAGCGTTTCCACCGGCAATCAAAAGCCGCCCTTCGAGCAAACGGTAACCCCCTTTGGAGTGAAACACTACCATTAGCACTCTTAAGCCTGCGTAGTACCGTTAAGGAGGAGTTACACACAACACCGGCCGTACTAGTATATGGCTGTACACTTCGTCTGCCTGGGGAGTTGGTAGCCCCCTCACTAACCGTGACTTTCGACTACGGTGACTATGCTCAGCGCCTTACGCAGCACATGCGAGTGATCAAGGCCAGTCCGCCGCGTGAACAACAGCCTACAAGTTATGTCCCAACTGCGTTAGAAACCGCTACTCGTGTTCCTTCGGGTCGATGGTGTTCGATCATCACTACAGCAGCCATACACTGGCCAGTTTCGGGTGATAAAATGTGGGGCAGAAATCATTTATCATAGACATCAGTGGGCCACACGACACCGTATCTATCGGCCGTCTCAAGCCGGCCGTCATGGAGTGCGATCTGCTCGGCCAATTTACACCTGCTCATGTTGCTCAGTCACCTGCATCGACCACCCACAATTACACCTAGTGGGAACCCGGAAGTTAGTTCATCAGATTCTTCAACCGTACCCGTAACGCGAAGTAGCCGTCGCGGTCGCCAACTACGAAATCCCGTCCGCTTCGCCGATTTCGTGACGATTTTTACAACCGACTGTTAGCAATAAGTTGGGAAGTTCGCCTTGGATTTACCAAACAACAGACCCGTGAAATTACAATCGGTAGTTATGATTTCATTTTCTTCTGGTCTCCTAGCGACTACAACAACACCGAACATCGTTTGTGTGTTGTTATTACGGTCCAACATCCGCCGGCGCCCTCAGGCGCTATTTTGTTCCAGTTTACCTTGCCCTCTCTCAGACGGACCTACACAGTCACATTGGCTTCATCCGTAGCCTGGCTGACTCCCGTGCACGTTCAAGGAGGCGACTGCTCACTGGACAACGGGACGATTGTTCAGCCTGGCACTAGAGACGGCAACTGGACGCCTTTTTGGATGGACCTGACGAGGCATTTTCCGGCTTGCATTCGTATGAGATTCGTGGGCGCCAAAACACAGTTAGACCTACGCACATCGGACCTCGAGAGTGCAGGCACCGGTAAACTCATCAGCAGTCGTTCGACGTCACCAGGAATATAACGGGCAAGCTACGAGGAGTTCCCGAACAACCAATAATTTCGACCTTCCATCACGATCGAAGCCCAACTCCGTCGGACTCCTAGGAGGAGGCCCCTGTAGCGGTTGCCATCTTCGTTCATACTTTTACCACGTTTATTGTTTAACTGAACGCTGACTGCCAAGCGCGGTTGCCATTTGACCGTTGCTCTCGCGCACGCTCTCACGCACGCTCTCACGCACGCTCCCAAATACACACTAACCACTATCTCTCCCAATCGCCTTCTCGTTCTCACGGGTCGTGGAGAATACTGTTCTGGTTAACATATGTGTGCAGTGCCGCACATTAGAGTAACGTGCAGGTGGTCCACGCAGTACAAAGGACCGAAGCACGCGTTTGCTAAGGAAACCGCGAAGTAAGGTCTAATCAATCTTACAAGACCGTTCCAACTGTTCACTACTATGTTCCTGAAGTAGTGCGATTCAGCCATCAACCTAGCTCGGGCTTTTATCAGCTTCTTTTCAGGTACACTTGCTCTGGAACCTACGGCCACTTGAAATAGACTATCTGCTCTAAGGCCAGAAAAGCCCTTCACTTCCTTGAACTTGTAGTGACCGACATCGTTCTGAGAAAATGACTGTTTTCTGAACACCGTTTCGGATCTATTTTCTCTACGATCTTTTCTGACGTTTGACATCGACCTTATAGTGTTCTCCGGTTGCGTACGTTTTACTGGACTGACTTTTCCGAGGTTCCCGTCGACCTCGTTTCGAATCACTTTCACTTTCGGTCACTCGCCGATTGTACACGCTCGCGGTTCGCTTTCTGCATAGCCGTCGCGTTTCGTTTCGTTTTCCGTTTGGTGTATCTCTCGTATCGGTACTGTTTCGGTGCCACGATATACAGAATACACCTTGCATCTGTGAACCGACTTGCGTCTTCTCTATTCGTCCGATAGAGGGGATATCACTGCTAGACCCAATAGGAGACATGGTCACCAGCCGCACTCGAACGTCTTTTATATTGGTGAGCCCGAAACTTCCAGAAACTCCTGGATCATTTGACCCCCTCAGGTGAGTCTGTAATTTTTCGCTGTTTCACGTCCTCTTTTTGTCGCAATATATATATATATATATATGTATATAATATATATATATATAAATATATATTATATCGACACAGACCTCACTTTGTCTGTGGTTGCTTTCAAACCTGTGGCTTTTATCCCACATGATCTTGAGGTTTGGTTTGCAGCCTTAGAGTTGCAGTTTGAGGCACGTAGGATTATCGGCCAACGCCAACGATTTTCCTATGCCTTAGAGGCAACCCTGGGCGATGTTATCGCCTCAGTGAGGGATTTAATATTAAATCCTCCTGAAGAGCAGCCGTACGATCGGCTTAAGGAGGCCATACTGCAACATTTCCTTCCTTCTCGGGAGGAATGGTACGTCGGCTACTGGTACGGCACCCCATAGGGGATACGAAACCCAGCCGCCAACTAGCTCACCTCCAGTCCTTGGCAGGGCCCGCCGATAAGGATTCGGAGATAGTTAAGGAACTGTGGTTGGACTCTTTACCTTTCCATGTTCAGACCACCGTTACTGCTCTCTTCAAGGACTCGTCCTTGGAACGAGCAGCCGCCGTGGCTGACAAGATTGTCGCACGTGTCGGTAGTGGGGCTAATCCCCTCATTGCCACAACGTCACGCGATCCTCGGGGTGTTGACCTGGATGAATCGCCGGAGAAGCCTCGGCACTCTCCATCCATTCAGCGCCGCCTGTCCTTCAAGGACAGAGTTAAAATACCAACTCCTCGCAGTAGTCCATGTAAGCAACGGCATGGACGGGCGCCCTCCACAGCACACGTCCGCCATAGTTCCACCTCACCTGCCTCGTCCAAACCAGATCATCCTACCAGCAGTTTTTGTTGGTTCCACCGCGTTTTCGGACCAGCCGCCCGTAGGTGCAGACAGCCGTGTTCATACGCGGCGGGGAACTCCACTGCCGCGAGTAGAAGCGGCCGTACTCACCGGCAATCAGTCTCAGGTTGGCCGTTTATTTTACGTACATGATTCGTGCACTAATGCTAGGTTTCTAGTCGATACTGGGGCCCAAGTTTCTGTCTTGCCGGTTGGTAAAGACAAGCCACGAGCTTCTTTGCTTAGACTGTCAACGGCAAATGGTTATTCCATTCTTCCTACGGCACGAGTCAACTTGCGGTCAAACTAGGACTACGACGACGGTATCTGCGGACATTCATTCTTGCGGATGTTCCCACAGGCATACTGGGAATCGGTTTTCTGCAACACCATGATCACTTGTTGATTCACGTAGGCTGCAGCTTATCGATCTTTCAGTGGACACTGAATTTACGGGTCTTGCAGCTCGACCAGATGCACACCGAATCACAGGATTTTTTCTAACATTCCGCACGATTTTTAGTCTTTGTTTATTAAATTCCCCATATTGACTAAACCATTTGAAGAGATAGAGACAGTGACCGATCATGTGGCACACCACATTGTCACTAACGGACCACCAGTCACTGCAAGACCTCGCCGACTGGCACCGGACAAATTGGCATTCGCCAAACGTGAGTTTGACACTTTACTTTCTGAAGGTATTGTTCGTCCTTCTCACAGTCCATGGGCCTCACCTCTACACATGGTTCTTAAGAAAGACGGCATTAGCTGGCGACCATGTGGTGACTATCGCGCACTAAATTCGGCTACCCGTCACGATAGTTATCCGATACCCCACATACACGACATCACGGCATCACTTCACGGCACGACTGTATATTCTAAAATCGATTTGGTACGAGCCTATCACCGGATCCCAGTCGCCGCTGAAGATGTCGAGAAAACCGCTGTCACAACTCCTTTTGGTTTGTTTGAGTTCCTACGTATGCCTTTTGGTTTGCGAAATGCTGCTCAGACATTCCAGAGGTTTATCGATAGCATTACACGAGACTTGGACGTTGTTCACATCTATATCGATGACTTGCTAATCGCATCGTCGAGCGTAGATGAACATTTCCAACATTTGACGCTACTATTTCAATGTTTGTCCGAACATCGAATAGTAGTCAATCCTGATAAATGTGAACTTGGCAAAGCGAAACTTGTGTTCCTCAGCCACAAGATCACTAGAGAGGGTATTAAGCCTTGCAAGGATAAAGTGCGCGCTATTCTAGATTACGCCGTACGGTCCTCAATCAAGGAGCTCAAGGCATTTTCGGGATTAGTTAACTTTTATCGTCGTTTCATACCCCATGCTGCTGAACGTTTGCTTCCATCAACGGACCTACTTCATGGCAATCCACGTAAATTGTCGCTTACGGATGCCGCACGAGTAACGTTCTCGGAGATTAAAGCGACATTAGCTCAGACCACGCTCCTAATGCACCCAGTTCCTCCGCCACGCTAAGCATAGCGGTGGATGCATCCGACTTTGCCATCGGAGCGGTCCTGCAACAGTCTGTTTCTGGGGTATGGCAGCCATTAGAATTCTTCTCTGGACGCCTCAGTCCCACGGAAACCAAATATAGTGCTTTTGGTCGCAAACTGCTGGCTGCATATAATTCCGTTAAGCACTTCCGCCAAGCAGCCGAGGGTCGATATATCATCCTCCATACTAACCATGAGCCTTTGAGTATGCATTGCATACTAAGTCTGACCGTTACTCCCCATGAAAAGTCAGACATTTAAACTATATTTCTCAGTTCACGACTGACCTACGACACATTTAAGGTGAGTCGAACTGCGTTGCAGATGCTTTGTCGCGCATTTCGCTTAATGCTATTAAATATCCGGTTCTAGACATCCCTGCCATGGCTGCAGCACAGGCACAGGATTCTTCATGTGTGGAAGCCGCTCAGTCATCATCGCTACAATGTCAGTCCGTACCTCTGGCCACCAGTGCTGGGACTATACTCTGCGACATGTCTACTGGCATACCTCGACCAGTCGTACTCTCTACATATCGACGTCTCGTTTTCGATACCCTACATGGAATATCCCATCCAGGCGTCGCAGTCAGTCTCCGATTAGTAGCTGCACGATACGTCTGGCCGTCCATGAATTAAGATGTTCGCATGTGGGCAAAACAGTGTCTACAATGTCAACGATCTAAAGTGCATAGGCACGTAGCTTCGCCTATCGGTACTTTTGCTATGCCTGATGCTCGCTTCGATCACATCCATGCAGACATTGTGGGTCCACTGACCCCATCACACGGGTATACCTATTTACTAACGTGCATCGATAGATTTGCGCGGTGGCCCGAGGCTATTCCCATCTCTGTCGTCACGGCCGAATCAGTGGCTCGACATCTGATAGAACGATGCATAGCTTCATATGGTTGTCCTTCCACAATCACTACCGATCGAGGGCAACAATTTGAGTCCGATCTATTCTCTTCATTAACTCACATGCTGGGTACGGAACGCATTCGCACGACCGCGTACCATCCGGCATCGAATGGTTTAGTCGAACGTTTTCATCGCCAACTCAAAGCGGGTCTTAGAGCACATGAGAGCCCCGACTGGTACGAAACGTTACCGCTAGTTCTGCTTGGTATCAGGACTTGCGTAAAGGCGGATATCCAATGTTCCGCTGAAGAACTTGTCTACGGCACGACATTGCGACTGCCTGGGGAATTCTTTACGCCACGGAGTACAGACTCACTTGCCGTACAGACTTACGTTCACCGTTTGTCTACGTACATGCAAAATCTCGCTCCGGCGCAGACTCGAATGCAGCGACGACAGGTTTTTTGTTCCGACCGAACTCGAAACTTGTTTGCATGTATTCATTCGTGTTGATTCGGTACGGGAACCATTACAACAGCCTTACGAAGGCCCATTCCGCGTGATTTCTCGTCACGATAAGACCTTTAAGGTTGATCAACACGGTCGCGTCGATACCGTTAGCATCGATAATCTCAAAGTCGCGTACGTTGATGATAGTGCCTCGCCCGCTGACATGAGATTCGATGTTAACCCTGCACTGCCTGTTGACGACACTTCCGTGTCACGTCAAGGTCTGCAGTTAGCGTTGCCTGCTAAGACTCTGAATGAGGCTATCGTCTCACGTTCAGGACAGCAACCAGTTGGTACTGCTACGACGTTGAATGAGGCTATCGTCTCACGTTCAATTCAGCAGCCAGTTGGCCCTGCTACGTCCTCGAATGAGAATACTGTCTCACGTTCAAGTCAGCAGAGCACGTCTTCGCACCCGTCCGTGAATGAGGCTCCCGTCTCACGTTCAGGTCGGAAGATCGCTTTCCCAGCACGTTTTCGTGACTAGGTTAAACACGACCCTAACCATTGCACTTCGTAGCAATAACTCGTGTTTATCGTTTCGACACGATTTAGCATACCTCATTAGTTATTACAGTATTCCAGTCAAGTCCATTGCAGTTGCCACACCAGTTTTTCGTTTCTTTACCTTTCATGGAACCTCACCATATGGTACGCTTCGCTGGTCCTACGAAATCTGGAGAATTTTGGCACATATGTGTGCATTCTGGATAGGCCCTGTCGCTCTCGTTCCTTGTCATTGACGAACTTACCGATTTGGCTTCCGGATATCATATTGGTTAACAGGTACCCGACGCTGGGCGTCATTGGTGTAGCACACCTGGATGACGATTCACGAAACCGATATCATTGGCAACGAATGTGGTTTACGCTGGACCATCATTCTATCGTCCCTGCATACCACGGATTTTGCCCGTCAGCATCCTATGGCAGAGCTACATCCACGTATTTTGCACGTATTCACTCGCACGAATATCGTTTGTATGCCTTTTCCTCCTTGACATTTTTCGATGGCTTTCCATGTTTCTAGCGGAGGGCTGCTGTAGTGACCTCTATCGTTCTGAGAAAATGACTGTTTTCTGAACACCGTTTCGGATCTATTTTCTCTACGATCTTTTCTGACGTTTGTCATCGACCTTATAGTGTTCTCCGGTTGCGTACGTTTTACTGGACTGACTTTTCCGAGGTTCCCGTCGACCTCGTTTCGAATCACTTTCACTTTCGGTCACTCGCCGATTGTACACGCTCGCGGTTCGCTTTCTGCATAGCCGTCGCGTTTCGTTTCGTTTTCCGTTTGGTGTATCTCTCGTATCGGTACTGTTTCGGTGCCACGATATACAGAATACACCTTGCATCTGCGAACCGACTTGCGTCTTCTCTATTCGTCCGATAGAGGGGATATCGCTGCTAGACCCAATAGGAGACATGGTCGCCAGCCGCTGTCGAACGTCTCCTATAAACCTTGCTGCGAGATCCCCTTGACTTCTCCTCCCTTCCAACGAGAAGAGGTTCAGGTCACAGAGTCTCTGCTCGTAAGTCTTACCCCTCTGCCCTTCAACCATTCGCATGGTAGACGTTGGACTTTCTCCAGGCAGGCAGCGTCCTTTTTGTTAAAGGGTGACCAAGCCTGCATGCTACCTTCTAAGTGAGTTCGTACTATGGTGATGTAAGTAGGTACGAATACCTCCGACTGATGGCAAGACAAAACTGATAGCAGCCTAAAGAGCTCATCGCGAGCCTCACTCGCAGCAGCGTTGCATTGCTCCGACCACTTGAAGTCACTGTTCATAATGACCCCAATGTCTTCAACCTAACTGACTGCCTCTATGTTCAACAGCCCTTGATCATGAGCGACAGTTATGCTCTCTGTTGCCCTTGACAACAAATGGCTTTTTTCAGCTCTCAGAGTTAAGTCTCATTTGTATGCCCAGTTTAGAACGGTACCTATTTCCCTGCCCAAGTCCGCCTTACCCTCAGATCCAACAATGTTCCCGTCATCCGCAAAAATAAAGCTAGGTGATTGAAGGGTGGATGCCAGGTCAATAATAAATAACAATATAGCATACCTAAACTTCCTTACTTCCATCCAGCCGTCGAGGTACTTCATCTAAGAAGCCCAGGAGATTGGTCAGACAAGCTCTCTTTTCCAGGAATCCGTGCTGCGCCGGACACAACGTGGAGTGCTCCAGTAAGTGCTGGCAGATGTGGGCGCGGATGGTCTTCTCCAGGACGTTACATAGGATGCCAGTTAGACTTACCGGCCAGTAGTTCTGCACAGCCGACTTAGGCCCACTCTTATGTATTGCCAAGACTGCCGCGACTTTTCGATCCTGAGGCAGCTTCCCATGGTCCAAAGTGGATCTGTACAGCCTGCGTACCGCTGGAGCCGTGATATCCGCCAACGGCCTGATGATAGCTGGATGAATGCCATCTGGGCCCGCTGACTTGTGGCTGTTCAACTCCTGTAGGTACTTAAGCAAACTTTCCTCTGAGAGGTTTGGTTCGTTTAACTGAGGAGAAGGATGCACCACAGTCAGATCTACTCGTACCTCACTATCCATTCTATGTACACTACCAAAGTCTGTTTTGTCCTGGTCATCAGTGACAATATCATAGTTTCTAGTGGATAGCAGACCTACGGCATTTCTTGTTGAGCCATTAGACTGTATATAGCTGTAGAATGTTTTCGGCTGTTGTCTTACACACCGGGCTAATTTGAGCTCAAATTCCAGCTTGGAGGTTCTCAGAAGGCTTACAGTCTCGTTTCCCGGCTTTGTATGGCGGTTCCAGGCTAGCTGACTGCCGGAAGCTCTGTACTGGTTCCAGCTGCGGTTTCTATGTCTGATGGCCTTGGCTATTGCAGTCTTCCACTACATGGGTTTGCCCTCCCCACTACTTCGTTTTAATGGTGCGAACTCTTCCTGTAGGGCAGTCAGGGATCCATTTACGACCTGCCAGAGCTCCTCGACAGTCTACAGCATTCAGTCGTCTGCCTTCAGGTGAAGGGCAGTGGGAGGTCAGCCCGAATGAGCCCCATCACATCGTACTCTATTGACTCGGCTGGATGTCGGTTCTCCGCCAATAAACCTTCAGGGTCTGGTCCAATTTCCTCCTGAATAGTGTCTCGGTTTCCTCTTCCACCACTTCGGTCGGTAGAGCGTTCCAGAGATTGGTCATCCTCCTTGACAATCGATAGATGGCCGGTAAGCCGGTGGAATGCACCTTACGAAGTGTCAGGGTGTGTCCTCTGGTACGATCATTATTCCTGAGCGGGAATTGCGCCTGAAGTTTCCGGCCCAACTCACCGCAGATTATGCGGATGGCATAGATGAGATCGCCTCGAAGCCATCGATTGGCAATGAGAAACAACTCGGTGACTTTTAGGCGTTCCTCATAGCTGAACCCACGCAGTCCGGCCACGAGGCGTGTGGCAGCACGTTGCACGTTGCCGCCATATTCCAAACGAGGACGTACATGTGAGACATAAAGCAGTCGGAAAGTGTCCCGGGGTGGAGGCCCAAATGAACGGCGGATGGGACCAAGTATCTTCCACGCTGAGGCGCACGCTCTCTCAGTGTGTGCTCTTGTCTTCAGATTGTTGGTGACAACAACTCCGAGGTCCTTTTCCTCCTGCGTGTGACGGAGTACGATACTCCCAAGGCAGTAGCCGGAAGCATCGTTGGGGCCACCAATCCTCATGCTCACGCACTTGTCCACGTTTATCGGTAGACCCCAGGTGGTCGACCAATTGATGAGGGCCTGCAGATCCTCCTGTAGTATCTCGCGATCCTCTGCCGATCGAATGGTGCACCAGATCTTGAGATCATCGGCGTAGATAAGGCATTGGGATCGAACGGTCTGTGTGACGGCCGGTCGTACAAAATGCCCTCAAACCATTGCAGTTCCATGTTTTTCTAAAGTCACTCACTTGCCCACACTATTGACGCGTCTTTACGCACTGTGTGATTTAATGGACCAATTTTTGTTTGTTCGCGCTTGCAGCGCTACTTTGTCATGTCCTTGTTTTGGACCTGCATGACGCACGTGATCCTCGCACGCACGCCGCAATTCGGTTCCCGTTTTCGAGTCCTTGTGATATCACAATTGAGGTTTGTATCTGTTTGAGGTCATTGTTCATTCAATAATCTAGTATCGTAGGATCTCACGGATGATTCCTTTTGATTTCGGAATCCGTTGTGAATTTGGCTGCGCATTGCTCAAACATGTGTTACAATACTTAACTGATCAATTTGGAACAGGAAAAACGCGCGAAATGCCAAGAAAAGGATCGGAGACATTGGAATCTGGACAGGAAGTAACACGGCAAGTCACTGAGGAGGGTTTGGGTACTTGTGATTCTTCAGTTAATGCAAGGTCACCTCATCCTGTCAGTGCTGTCTCATATGTTACTGAGGGTAAAATGGATTGTAAGAATTTCGGTCTATTTAAGCTAAGGACATTAGACCTAGAACAACAACTGTCATCGGCTAGACAACAGGCCCACGAAGCAGACGATACGTGTAGACGGGACGACTATGAGCAGAAGACCAACGACTACAACATTTCTGATTGATCAGGACAATAAAATAGGGAACTACACGCCGGTCGCCGACTAAAAACATAAACGCCACCAAAAATCGATCTACCAAGAGTAGAACTGACAGTTTTCGACGGGCGATCTGAACATTAATGCAAGTTCATCAGGCAGTTCGAAACTCTCGTCGAAAATAAGATAACCGACCCCAGGCAAATGCTTCTCCATCTGACTCATTACTGTCGAGGCCGGGCAAGGGAAGCTATCGATGGGTGTACCACGCTAGACCCGGAACAAGGCTAAGCCCGAGCAAGGAAGATTTTGAGAGACCTGTTTGGCCAGCCTTTCAAAGTAGCCCGTAACCTAATAGAGGGCTTGATGGTAGAGGAAAAGAGAACCAAGGACGACGTCTATAAAATGGCAGACCTGGTGGCCAAATTGCAGAATTGTTCAATAGCCCTAGACCATTTAGGTTACGAGGCTGGCCTAGATGCAATGCACATCTTGAAGGCCATAGTCCGTCATCTCTCTCCAGAACTGCAGGGCAGGTGGGCGGAAGGGCCGGAAAGCATAATCCGAGGCGGCCGGGAGGCTAACTTCGAAGACTTGGCCGAATACTTGGGCAGGCAAACCAAAATAGCCGACAGTAGGTTTGACCAAATTTTCTGAAACAGTAACCGAGCAAATAAGTCTGGTAATAGCCAGGCTCAAGCCACTGCTAGGGAACAGCCGAAATATCGGCCTTGGACAAATGCACACGCCATTTCACGCGAAGCCATAGCGCAAACAAGTTGCAGGTCATGTGAGGCTAGCCATGGGCTAATGGAATGCCTCAATTAGTCAACGTCAAAATGGACGAAGGTTGGGAAATGGCGAGGACGACAGTAGCGTGCTTTATATGCCTCAACACCAAGCACCGAGCGACAGCTTGCCCAACAAGGACTAGATGTGGTCACGAGGGCTGCGCGGACAGACACCATGGATTGTTGCACCAAGCGAGAGAAACTATACCCGAGGCGAGCACCAAGCCCAGTGTGACTTGTTCAACGTCGCGGTGTGCCAGTAAACCAGTACGTTTAGGAGTAGTTGCCGTGGGAGTGGTGACCCCAACTGGGGTGGTCAAAGCATTGGCTTCCGTCGACGGTGGACCTGAAACTACCCTAGTGAAAGAGTGGTTTGCCGACAAACACCGGCTCGCTAAAATTGCGACGTCGTTAGCAGTGAGCACGGTGGGAGGAACACAAGCAATGACTGCCGGCCGGTGGGGGTTGCAGTTGATCTCCTTAGACACTAACGAGTTTGTCAAATCAACGAAAGCATTCACATCAGCTGATCTCTCCATGAGAGCACCAAGGTCGGTGGATGCAATTTTGACTAGGTGACCCCACCTGCAGGACATAATCGTTGGAAACTGGGAAGACGACGAAGTGGATCTCCTCATCGGCTGCGACGTGCCAGAGGCACATTGGGTACTTGACCAGAGAGTGGGCGACCGCCAGGCACCTTATGCCGTACGCATGGCTATGAGGTGGATATTATATGGTCCAGTAGGGGAACGCGGTTCCGTGAATTACTTATTCGCCGAAACGGACCGCATAGGGTATCACCTGCAGCGGTTGTATGGAAAGGAGTTTCATGACACCGGAGACGAAAGACCATCGTTGTCTCAAGGGAATCATTTCGCTTTGCAAACAGTACATCAAGGAACTAGAGGCCTTGAAAACAGCTCAAGGTTCCCCTCCCATGGCGCATATCTGCTGACCCGTGGACCGATAACAGAATCTATGTTCTTCAACGACTACTACGACTTAAGGAGCGCTTCGTTCGAGACCGGGATCTATGGGGACGATATGCAGAATTACTGAGGCCGAGACTCTCGGCTACGTTGAAAAAGCGCCTGCAACCGCCGACGGCCGAAAAGGGATCTGGTATCTACCTCACCACCCGGTTACCAACCCCAAAAAACCCGAAAAACTGCGGGTGGTTTTCGACTGTGCGGCCAAGTTCCAAGGCAAGTCGTTAAACGATGGCCTACTATAAGGCCCCGACTGGACCACACCACCAATCGAAGTTTTGTGCCGTTTCAGAGTGGGTAGAGTGGCCTTGTCCGCTGATATCAGGGATGTGTTTCACCAGGTGAAAATACCGGTAGGAGAACGAGATGAGTTGCGTTTCCTGTGGTGGGAAGAGAATGACTGGGACAACGCGGTGATAAATTATAGGAGGACCGTCTACCCCTTCTGGGCCATATCGTCACCGTTCTGTGCGAACTACGCCCTTCGGGAATCTGCGAACAAACGCGGAGATTCGGTCGACCGGTCGGTGGTAGAAAGCGTCATCAGAAACTTCTACGTGGACGACCATCTTGGGTCATTCGATGACGTAGACTCAGCCGTAGCGCAGTTCAGGAGCCTGACAAGATTGCTAGAAGAGGGCGGATTCCATCTAACAAAATGGATGTCGAAAGCTTCAGAAGCGCCCGGGGTCAGTCCGTGCCACGAGAGGGCCGAAAGGGTTAGAGATTTGGACGGCTCTCCACTCCCTACCGAACGCACTGTAGGAATACAGTGAGAAGCGGAAAAGGACGACTCCAGTAATAATAATAATAATAATAATAATAATAATAATAATGATAATGGTTTTTTCGGAGACGCCCGAGACATGCCGGCAGTATGACCAACCGTTTACAAGTGATGGAATAAACAGACAAAACCGTTGAAAATGTGGAAATTTACATGGCAGAATTTGGATAAAGGAGGCTTAGAAGGGAGAGCAACGTGGGATGAAAGTATGGCAAATGTATGCACACCAAAGAAAATGTACTGAATTTAAATGGACTCATGGGTGGATTCAAATGGCGCCCGGTGAACTTGAAAGTCAAGGTCTGGTGGGGTATAAACCAAACATTCTGGAGAGGAGAAACGCTACTTCTGGCACACCTTTCAAACATTCGCGATAACTAATACTCATTTTGGTGAACTATACAGCCAAAGGTAACTACACTATCACAAATATAGAAAAACTTTGAAGTTTCGCTTTGAGAAACCCGAAAATTATTTTCAAAATCTGAAAAACTCTTCTACACATCGCTACCCTAGCGAGAAAATACCGCAGAACCATCAACCAGGGCCGCACCCGCAGCATCCACATCCATCGCGGTCAATGACGGTGCTAACCCTGGTCACAAGGCTTATATACCCTTGTGGTTAGCATTCAAAAAAAGTCGAACCATAACATTTCACGTCAACCTCATTTTCTACGGGCACCGATTTATCTGTTTCAACCGTTCCACATACAGCATTCCCACAACTTCAGTCGGGCTATGTCTAAGCCCGTATGCCTAGACACTATCATCCGGCTGATGGTATGACGAAGTCGCCCCACCTGGCTTGGAGCTTCTATTTATTTTAGGGGAGAAATTTGAAAATGTCACATTGATCTACCTTCTCTTTTGCTGTTACCTTGGTAATCTTTGCGGTATTTAGTGTAAAATTTCTTCAGTAGCGATGTTAAAAATTGTGATGAACTTTCCAGCGCAAGCATTCTCTTTATTCCCTATAATTAGAAATCTGGATGAATATCTTCTTTTTACAGCCACGATGTCATGTCGACGGATTCAGTGACGTACTGAACATATATATAACGTATTATTGAGTACGTTGCCGTCGAAATGTAAATCGGTTGCTGGGTCATTGTTTTCTGCATATTTCTCACGTTCAAGATTTTTAGTGTGCGACATTGGCGCTACAAGGCCTGAGGGCTCCTTACTCACGCTTTTAGGCCCAGAAAACCCTTAGGGAATTTTTAAAGGTGCTCTTCGTCGAATGTACGTACTAATTGAAAACATGAGGAGAATATGCTTACGAACTGACTTGAAACAGCTAAATGGGGAATCAAAATACCATTTTTCTTTCCAGCTATTCCGCTACTACGAGTCAGGCGATCTTCAGAAGTTATCCTTAAATAACTGAAAGTGAATAGAAACTAATAATTTCTTTGACAAAACTTTATGGTTTTTCCACCTTTCATTTGTGGATAACATTCGGAGAACATATATATGTATATACCCAAGCAGACATTGTAAGTGCCTCCAATAGGTATACCTAGTTGTATACAACTTAAAGTTTTCCTCAGCTTTATCCTACTTCGCCCAGTGTTGAGCTCCCACACTCATAACTATTTTAAGCAATAATGCTTAGGGCGATTAACAGTACAAACATTACGGGGATTTTGTGACCAATGGCAGGACTTATTCACCGCTCCATCAAGCCTTTAACGTACGCAGTAAAACAATCTAAGTGTGCTATAACCAACCCGTTGGCACGTGAAAGAAGACTCACGCGCTAAAGCACTTATCTAAGACCAGGGAAAGCAACTGAAGGCACGGAAAATTCATGGTAATCAGATTGTAGTAGCCCCACTGCGGCCGCTGTGCGTTCACTAGTGAGTCGTCCTCCGTCATCGAGCCAGGCAGAGCACGCAGAGGTAGTCTTCGTTGCGTTGAAAACCAGCGCAATGAAAATGCATCCAGAGTCAGCAAGACTGGCACTGAACCCATTGTACGTCTTCGTCAAGATCCACCTTTGGTTCCTCCATCCTGCATATACTGCACACTTCCTGGCGTATTGGCAAGGCCTGAGGATCCAGTCGTCCTCTTTTGTTGGTAGTTTGGTGTTCGGCAGAGGTTGTGGTCCGCAGCCGTCGGAACTCCACCGCTTGCAGCGGGTGCCCTAAGACAACGATATCGCCCTCACCTACACTCATGACACACAAAGTGATTTACGCTTAGATTTCGATACACCGTCACTGGTGCTAGGTATGGCTGAACAAATTCCTGAGGAACTACAGGAAGGTTCCATTTTCTTATAATCCTCCTTATCCCTCACGGGGCTATCGTAAGTCGCCTCTACACTAATTCTCGCCCTCGGATGTAGGCCAGTAATGCGCTTCAAGTATCTAACCTGGTTTGTCAAATTCCGGTAGTTTTCGCCCCCGAGATTACCTAAAGCGACAGCTAAGCTTTTCGCGATATCTTCACGTTCGGCTAGTTTTACGCTTTTGCCAGTGACCCGTGCTTGCTCCTGCCTTTGGCTAACCCGTGTAGTTTTACCGTTCATGGGTGCACGTGTATTTGCCAACGTCCATCGGCCCGTTTGTATCTGTTCCAGAGAAAACCTAGCCTCCTTAACCACTCAAAGCGTGTGCAGATATGGCAAAGCCCACTGATGACTGAACGAACAGTCACACTGTGGGCGGCCTGAAAGCAGCCCTACTCGATATACACGACCCCTTGGGGTACGAACAGCATAGGCGCCATTTGATAGAGTAATGCAAAAACATTTTTGACAATGAAGATGTTGCACTAAGACCTCACGTGCATTAGGTGTTATTCTATTTAGAAGCGAATGCATCCCCTGTAGCTCTTCTGAGGCTGTATATTAGACCATCTTGTCCCTAGCTAGTCGCCGCCTATGCTTATCAGATGGTGACTTCGAAAGATCAACCACTTTTTTAAATACGTCATGAACTGAAGACTTTCAGGACGGGCCATTTTTTAGATGTCTGTTCTCCACATCCACTCTATTTGTAGTAAAATTGTTGTACAACATGTATTGGATCATCATATGCCTCGCCCAGTTTGCCTTAAACAGCATCCAAGTATGTAGGAGATACTTGGCAGCTTCCGGGCTTCTGGCTGTATAGCCTTAAAAAACCGACGAAAACTTGCGCTGCTTTCAGTGTACACCATATTACTCATTCACCGGAACAGTCTAAGCCTGTCCATATTTGACAACGCACACAACTGATTACATTTCATTTTCATGTAATGAATTACATGAAACCTGCAGAACACTATCAGCGCGTCAGGGTACTGCACCGCGAAGGCATTATACTGTGCTAAGCTCCTATCCACCACTATCGTTTTGCAACCTCTTGACAGAAGCAAAGCCTCAGCCAGGTAACCCACATCAGTACGATAGCTGTTGCCACTCTCGTTGGGAAGAGTGGCATACAACACACTATTCTTTAAACCCGTTTAGTCAACGATCATTACGTGCCACAAAGCATACCCACCACAATTCATTTGGTGAATTGCAACTGCAAGCATAACATCGAAAGGCTTGCTGCGTAGTTCCATGCCCACAAAGGGCACGAAGAACAAAAACTTAATAACGTCACCATCACATAAACTCTTGTATTGCCCTCTATCTTTTAAAATCTGACCTAACATGGTCGCCTCGTTCCGGCCATCCCAGTTGGTAAGCCTATTCCTGATGGACCGGAAATCATCATTACAAGCACGAAGATTGAACGCCTACTTTGTATAAACCCTAGGCTCAGACTTGTGGTGAAAGGCATGCATCAACTCAAACACATGACATTCTTGATCACGTGTCAGAGGTCCATCCCCTATATATAAACCCTCCGCACAGCACTGGAAACTATGGCTATGGACCAATGACCACCGCGTCACCATGTATACACTAACAACGGCACGGAGCGTGAAGAAAGCCTCTCATCCCAAGTTTGGGTACCTGAAGCAACGAATATGTTTCCCTTCGGAAGTGAACAAACGCTACTTTCTAGCGGAACAATGTCTCCGTCTGCGATGAAAGCAGCAGTACTTGATGAAATAGTACTCCGCGTTGCTCGCCAAAACTATGCCACCTTTGTCAGCCGCTTCAGCCGTACGAGAATTATACACGTAGAAACTTGACGGAGTCGCCCACTGGAACTCCCGAAAATCAGAGTCGGAACACTCTAAATTCGGGTAACCTCTCCGCATCAAACGCTGGAATTTACCTGCATTGTCCACAATGGTCCGCTCCATTACTTCAACCGATCAGCGCAACACGGCCGAAAGCTGTGGCTAACATGGCCTTCGAACGGACTTTTATATGGCCAATTAACCAATGAACTCAAAGACATCGAAACACACAAACGAAAGTCTCATTTTCAGCTTAAACATCCGATTTGCTGAGTCAAGGTTAGCCACTCTAAATAAACAACATTTGGAGCAACTTTGAGATCAAAGAATCATCCTCCCAATTCCAAACTCCACGTTACATCAACCCAGTTAGGGCGAGTTTGCACTTTCTCCGGCTGGTCCGTATGGGGACATCTGAAAGCGGACTGATATAAATGAGAAAGGCTAGAACTCGGTATAAGAAGCTGTATTAACGAGAGACAATGGTGAAAAAGTGAGATTCACTGCAAAGGATTAGATAGCAACAATGCATTGGTACTCTGCAATAGATGGCCAGCCAACAGGGCACAAAACTCATTGTAAAACAGGGAGAGAGCAAAGTAAGACGTAAAGGGTGGATCAGGTAAAATAAAAGTTCATAAGAAATGGACACGGTAGATGTGAGACAAAGATGTAAGTCCATTCCCTGTCCATCTTGTGTATTCATACTTTCTAATTTGGCGTGTAACATGGTGAGAAAGGCAGTGGTCAGTGGGGCTTGCCCTACTGTTTAACGCTGTACGATGATGATATCATGGCGGTCAGCGGGATGACAGCTAGAGGGATGGCCTGTGAGGAACTTCAGGATACAGAGCGAATGCATTTATGCACTTGTGCGCGTTTATATATATATATATATATATATATATATATATATATATATATTCGCATACATATGTACATATGAGAGAAGCCGGAGCAATAACAGTGGAGTCCTAGAACGAAATTATCAGTCACTAGGAAGGGCAGGCTAGGTTAGATCGAATGATTGTAGAAATAAACTTGGAATACCGTGATGAATTATTTTCATGACGGGTGTACTCGGCGGATCAACAGAGAGAGTGGAGGATGCGGAAGCACAGAAAAGAAGACGACTGAGGAGCAGCTCATAAAAGAGGAGATGAAGGGAAGTATCGAAGAGAAAAGGTAAAAATGGATCTAATAATCTGATTGACGTAGGTGAGACATGTGGTGTCAGTCAAGAATGGAAGAAGCATTAATAAATGGGCCCACATTATTCAGCAGGAAGATGGTGGCAATGGAGATGGATAAGCGGCGTAGAGCAATTGTGCATACAAGGTGGAGTAAGTTTCCTGGGAGGTGAGACTGCCCGTGGTGCAACATGCAGCAGCGGAGACGGGAAACAGCTTGGGAGAGAACTGAACAAAAGAGGTACCAGGGGGTGATAGCAGACCAAAGGGAATGAAACTGTGAATGGGGGCCATGACAAAACAGTGATCTTACATTAGGTGGCAAGTGAAAAAGCAGAACGGCCTGAAAGGCACGCATAAAACGCCTTTGGCAAATAATAGACGAAACGGAAGATGGGAGCACGGGCCGATAAAGACAGGTGAGGCGTAACCAGTAAGATCATCTCATTGCAGGTGGAACACGTAAAAGGCAGAGGGGAAAGAAGCAACGGTACAGCTCAACAGGTGGATGAACGTAACGCATGAACAATAGATGAGCTTCGGAGTCGGGGGCGTGGAATTTGGGAGCTGGGTGCATGCAGACAATTGTGCAAGTGGATGCAAATGGACGATACTAATTGGGGCACTGCCAAGTGGATGAATCAATAGGGGGATCGCGGAGCCAGGCAAGGAAAATAGAGTGGTAGTGACTGGATAATAAATGTGGCTGTGAAAGATGTAGAGTTTGGAACGGCGGTTCTAATATGAGAATTGTTCATGGGTGCGGGTGGGTTTGGCATGTAAGGGTATTGGAAATGAGAAGGGAGGACGAGGGAGGGTTTGACAGAACGGTAGGCAGTGAGGAGTAAGAATGCTATTAATGAATTTTGTAGGCCTACGGTGATACCAAATGAGTGGATACAACAAGCCGACAACGCCGACATGGGTGAAGAACTAAAACATTGGTGGTCGTCGGCAGGGTAAAGTGGGTAGGACGATAGTGACGTGCATTGAGAGGTTACACGGTGAGGGTCGATAGGAGCGAGGAGAGAATGGGTAGGTGTGCATACCATAGAAGAAAGAAAAATGGATGTGATAAGAGTGATGACAAGAGGGATAGATGGGGGTACAGTGGCGAACGAGGGTGGTTGGGGCAAGCGATCTGCAGCTGACAGCATTAGAGCGTGCAATCTGCAACCGGTGCTAGCGGGTGGGGCTGGTCATGCGCCGGTACCCAACCTGAAAAACACTTCGAGGCGAACACAGCGGGTGCGAACAACTGGCCTAATTGCGCACGCACGACGTTGCAGACGATCTGCACGCCCGATCTGCGTCGGCCAAAGCGGTGGATATGACCGAGCCCCGCACCATTGGGAGTGGCACTTATGTTCGTTGATGATTACGCATGTGGGGCGTAGCTTAACTATGAAAGTATGAGATATACGTTCCGCGATCGGATGGCCCGGTTGCGAGTGGTTCCAGAGGACGGAGCCAGCGGTTAGTAATCGACCAAACAGCGGTATTATCCAGGTGAGTATACCAACGTTGAGGGTGAAATGCACGCAAGGAGAGAACTGGAAAAAAAGAGCAGGTAACAAAGGGCAGTCAGGGTGTGCCCTCGCTGTGGATTAACGGGTAATGGAGGCATATAAAAACCAGTAAATGACGAAGCATAAGAGTGAGAGAAACTGCGGGGGTAGGCGGAAGCAAAGTGGTTGAAATGAGTGACATTTCAATTTGTTTGATTCATTAAGGAAATTGACATAGGTAGTTTAACGTTGAGAACACAGTCAGATATATGAAACTGTCTATCGTTGATTGTGTCCGTAACTGAGAGGAGCAGTGTCTGCGAAAGAGCTGGTCTTAGAAGTCGAGGCCCCTCTCGTAAGCTATATCTTCTGCCATGCTCATATTAGATAACTGGAGTGCACGGGTGACGCCGAGATATGGGGTGAGTGCCGACAGAAATTGGGATTTGGTTTGTGAAGTTCGAAGGGTGATGGGCAACTTTTTCCAGACTTTGGAGTAAATAAGAAGGAAAAAACGTGACCGTATGGCTGGTTTACCTTTACCAGAATGGACAGTAAAAGGCCTGTACCGAAGTGAGTAAGGGATTCCACGGGAGAAGCCTACTGGGTTGAAGGAAAAAGACCGGTTCTGGAGCAAGTTATACAAGAAGACTAAGTCTAGTCTTAAGCGGCGGAACCAGAGTGGGTCAAGATTTAGATTTTGGCATCGTTCTCTATAGCTTAAAGACGTGGACCAACCGAGTAGTTGTTTAGTAAAACGCCCTTGTATGCTTTCAATCGCAACTCTGTCGAATTTAGTCATGTTAGAAAACACTGTTGGGCAGTATCCAAGCGAAGGCCTGATGTGGGATTCGTAGATGCTGATGATACTGTCCCGGAGACGAAAGGAGCGGATGAGGAGGGCCATACTTCTTCTAGCCTTGGCCGCTTGGATAGCGGCGTGCTCACAAAAGTTGAGGGAGCAGGAATAGTTGAGGCCCAAATCGCGGATGGTAGCTCGACTGGCTATTGGGGACCCGCCAAGAGCTAAGGATCCAGGGGGCAATCGGAACTTGTAGGTTAGGACCTCGCACTTATCAGTGGAAAAGCTCATCATCCAGGAGTGTCGCCAGCGGTCAACAGCAGAGAAGTCGGCGGAAATGTTGCAAAGAGTGTGTATAGCATCATAAGAATCGAAAAAGTAAACTATTTTTATATTATCTACAAACAAGAACGGTGTGCAATGACGTATTGGATCCAGTGCGTCAATAATATACATTACGAGTAAGATAGGACTCAGTAAACTGCCCTGTTTAACGCCACTTGTAGCAGGTTTTGGGTTAGAAGTATGTCCATTGGTAAGGACCACCTGTGAACCGTGAGTAAGATAAGATCGCAGTCAAGAAAGCAGTGGGTCAGCAAAGTCAAACGAACACGATTTAGCGATGTGATGGGGGTGTGGAACACGGTCGAAAGCCTTCGACAGATCTCCGTAGAAAATTACTAATGCCTGCCCACTATCAATAGCCTTAGTGACTGGGTTTAGGAAGTCAAACTGACACGTGGTGCTTCATCGCGATTTGAGAAACCCGTGCTGCCTATTGCTAAGAAGGTTTGAGGCGAGAAGATTGGTGATAATGCCATCTTTGATAATCGTTTCCATTATTCTGGAAATGATAGGGCTATGGCTGATGGGACGGTAATTAGCGAGTTCGTGGACAGGTCTCTTTTCGTGTAGTGGAATGGTGACTGAACGCTTTCAGTTTGACCGTACCAAACTAAATTTGAGTGAAAAGGTGAATAGGTTTAGTAATAAAAGTGGAAGGTCTGATCCACCGTTAATGGTTGCAGCTGGGAGCAACCCGCCTGGTCCAGGGTGGGCAGATGCTTCACATCGTGGAATGAGCCTGGAAATAACGTTAACTTCGAGGGTTAGGGAAGATGAGGAAGAGATGGTAATAGCCGGAGGATACGGGGGGCTATATCTGAGGCGGGAGCCACGGAATTGGCGTAGTAATGGTTAAAGGCCTCAGCAATATCAGAAGGGGAGGTGGCCGAAGATTTATTCGGTAACACAACGTACTGGATCGTAGTATCAGTTACCGAATTCCTAGATTTATGTAGGAATAATAGTTTCAGTGCTTTATTGGGATGCCTTAGGGCTTTAGCTTCTTCGTAGCGGAACTGTTTTTCCTTCAGGTCTCGGATAATATCAGTAAGAAGTGTTAGTCTCATGGGAACAGATAAGTCGTGGTTTTGGAGGTAGTCTTTGCCTCTTAAGGTACTTTCGTTGGATAGAGGTAAGTTTGAACTTCCCAAAGGAGGTGTTTTGGGATACTGGGCTAAGTTTCAGGAGGCAGTTTCCCATGTTAGGGTACAAGTGGTCAGCCGCCTGTCGGGGGTCAGCCGTTAAAAAACTGCTCCGATCTTGGTTACCGTTGACCCTGGGCAGAGGGTTCCAGTTTAAACGGAGGGAATAGTTGACTGGGGTCAGATAATTTGATGGATAAGGATGGAATAAAAGATTACCAGCCACTATCTTATGGTCGCTACCAGGAAATTTATTCAGAACGGAAACCGAAAAGTTGGAAACGCTGTGAGTGAATATAAGATCTAGGGTGTTGTCGTTTCTATTAGGGGTTTAAACGTGTTTCATACAGTCCCCAATGTGGGTATGGGATACAAAGTCTATCAAGTTAGGAGGTGATGCGAGGTTTCTTCAGGATATTTTAGGCCAGTTAAAGTCACCGGCTATGATTTTCGCTGCCAAAGGCAGTAGCGAAAGTTAATCAAAAGCTTCAATTAAAGGAGTCATGTCTGAAATAGTAGATGAGGGTAGGAGATAGGCACAACCCATGTGCATGACTACAGTTGAGAACCGAATTGTGAGCCACGGAGAATCTGGAACTGAGTCAAGTGTGGCACTTCCAACGGGGGTTACTGGAAAGGCGTGCTGTACGTACACTAGGCACCCATCTCCGCGTCTGTCAATCCTATTTACTCCCAAAACCTTGTAATCTCCAAGCATTATTTCGCCTGGGGGGATGTGTTCGGTGAGCCAGGTTTCAGTTATAAAGATGACTTCAGGGCTGGGTGTTATGACACGGTGTTTTAAGTGATGAAGCTTATCTAAGATGGACCGCGGGTTAAATAAGATGAACGATAACCCACTCACGTGAAAGTGAGTGTCTGGTTTAGGTTACTTAGGGAAGCTGTTGGTCTGAGAAAGTGCACTGCAATGGGCATGAGTTGGAGCTATTACCGAAGAGGAGGAAAAGTGAGCGTTGGATGCATCAGCGATGGCCTCGGAAGAATCAGTCGCAGACGAACCGGAAATAATCGATTTTGGGTTATTGCAAGGTGAAATAGAAGACCTTTGCTGAAGTGGTCCTGCTGCTTGCCGTGATTCTTTGGGGTCGTTCGGTGCTTCAGTGCAGTGACAGAATATGGGGTTATGGGAAGTGATGGCTTTCCCACGTGACACTCTTGGTATTGGTTGGTGTTGTGCTGTAAGAGCAGGCCTCAGAGGGTATGGATTAGGAGAGTGTGGGGTGGCTTCGCCGCCTATCGATGCGGCCTGCCCGGGTGGGGAAGGATAGAAATCGGCGGTTGGTAGAGGGGGTATGTGGAGGTTATTTTGGAAGAAGATGGTGGTAACACGCAGTGTTGCGTAGTTGGCCTGCGGAGTTCGGTGTGCTACCGAAGGTATGAACGACTGGCAAGGTGCTGGTATTTGAAAGTGGTTCATTAGGACTAGAAGAGAGGAGAGATTATGGGATTGTATGCCACAGGGTGGGGAAAGTTTACTCGGAGGTGGTTTGTGGATGTATCCTGCGCATGAAAAGACTGTGGTGGTATAGGCAATGGTAGGGCAAAAAGAAAATTTTGGTATGGTAAAGTAACTAACGAGATGAATGGCGGAGGCACGGAAAAGTTAGGAAATGACGAGCTAGGCGGATGCAGCATTGAATAATAGCTGTGAGATGGTTTGCGTGCATCGTCCGTATAAATGAGCGTAGAGCTGGGATTTAACCGGGAGGACTTACGGTCTGAGAGACTATCTATTTTGGGAACAGAAATTGTAGGTCACGGCATTAGTGACATCCTACTAGGGTATCTGTTCGCATCTAACCTTTGCAAAACCTTCGGGGTTGAGCCTGGTGATATAAGGCAGCCGTTGCCTAGTGAATTAAACGTTGGGGCCTTCAGTAGGGATGGAGGGTGGGTTGCCGAATTCTGGATTTGCGGCCATGGGTTACCGTTGGTATCGACACTGCATTGAGGATTGAGTGTAGATCGTTACCAACTTTCAGCCCATGGGCAATAAGTCAGAAGGCAACCATGAGGTTGCCTCCTTGGGTACGCTACTTCTTGGCAGTTTGTTTGCGGGAGTATGCTTTGAAGGCTAACGGGTTCGACTCGAACGAGATTGATCTGGCAATGTTATGGTGCGGTCCGTCGGATGGGTTTTATTCGTGGCTGTACGGTGTGGACAAGAAAGGCCATACGTTGATTTATGTTCCGCCTTGGAGGAGCGATGCAAAGTTGTTAGGTCAGGGAGGCTACGCGATATAGATAGCTGTTTCTGATGCACAGAGCTAAGCTGTCTGGCAGGACTCGGTGGATTCGAGTCACAGACATCTGCGACACTACTGACGAGCCAAGGGCGTTTGGAGACTGGTGGATTTGGAGAAGGACCAGGCGTTGCCTCGAGGTCTACATCTGACAGTTGTTGACTGATAGACGTTGGTTGCATGGAGTAGGTCAGGGGAACGACGGAGTCAGGTGTCTTCTGGGCGGATTCCTGCCTTGGATGTTTGAGAGAGTTCAACTTTCTCAGCACTTCTCGTTGTAGTGGCCTCTCGTCGGATGCTATCCGGATGTTTTTGTATGGCGAGCCAATAGCAAAAACTGTTTGTTTATGAATAAACTCACTGACTGTCAGTGAGTCCGGAAATTAGAAAGGCAGGGGGCATTGGTTGCTTTGTGTTTGGTTGCGTAGTCTGCTGCTACGGCATATCATAGGTTCCACGGTAGCGGCCTTTAGCAAGGTACTGCTGACTATGTTGAGTGGGGCCTATCGGGAATGTTAAATACAATGGCGTGATTCGAGTTTCGTACCCTAGTGGCAAATCGGTTCCGGGCAGGATCCGGACCGGTTCCGGCAGCTTGCCGGTAACTTGCCGGAAGCTTTACGGAAAAGTGCCGGTAGGTTGCCGGTAGCTTGCCGGCACCGGAAGGGCATACCAGAATCAGGCCGAAATCGGCGTACCATTTCAATCCACTTTTCAATTTAGACCAGATTTCCGAAATCGCACACGCACCTCAAACGATCACGTAATTCTAGCTTTTCCTAGATTTACGCAAGTAGTCAACTGATCGATCAAGTTACCCAAGTGAACAATCGTACCTCTACCTGCTTTGAAAATGCCATTTTATAATTGCCTTCTCCCGCATTCGGAAGGCTCTTTCAAGCTCCGCTGTCCCATCGCTTTCCCAGAGCAATGCTTACCTAACGACAGCATGACCTAACGTTTTACAACGGCCAGTGCAACCTAAATGAGACTTTTTCCAAAAAGCTGAAACTTAGACATTTCAAGACAAACAAATTGTAGGAAGTGAACATTTTTTATATTGGGTATATTTACAATCTGAATTTACTGAACAAGCTTGTTCCCATCAAGTTGTTTCGCGCCGAGACCTGCGAAGGACAACAAAAGTGTGACTCATAGAAATAAGATGAAGTGTAAAACGAAAACAATATATGTATATGAATAATTTTATACATACAAATATATTACTGTAGTTATATATATATATACTACCGACTCCGAAACGGCATTTTTTTAACTAAAGTGAAGCATGACTTTCGTTACCGTCGTCTGTGTAAATGAAAAAACTTACCATGGGACTACGAATGTATGATTAGTGAACGTGCCTGGTGGTTTTGTGTCCCAAGGCACGATCTCTTGCGTTAGTGAACCATCGTTTCATGGTACGCCCCATCTCCATGGTAGAAGACTCCCGGAAACGAGTGGTAGATTTTATGGCATATGTAAATAAACAGTAGTTACGTTACGTTAGACTGACCAATGACGGCGTAGGGAAACTTGAAACTTAATGTGTCAGAACCGAAATCGGTTCGGAGTGTATCGAAAAATCGATGCGCTGTGTTATTGAGCAATAAAATTCTACCAAAACATGAAACTTCCCAATGCAATTCTCCCATCTGTCCGGTTTAATTTCAGGTGAGTGCCAGACTTTCCCCGGTCAAAGTTGCAAGCATTTTGCGGATACTTGATCCAAGATCGGTGCATATATGACGCTTCAGTGCGTTGACCTTATAATATGGTGCGGAATTATTCTGTCACTTAAAGTGCCCGTAAAGTTATCCAGTACTGCAAGATCTTTTTCCAGTTTCAGAAGATCGGTGATATTGTTTGCTTGTAAAGGCTCATAGGCCGTTGTATTTGTTGCATCCAGACGACAAATTATGCCGTCAAGTTTGGCGATCATCAACCCCATATCGTTGCTAATGCCACTTAGGTTTGACAGCATACGTTCAAGGTTGTCTGGTGATCGTAGTAGCCGATAATGAAAAAACCTACTTGCCACTTCTTGGCGTAAGCGGGCATATGCTGTGGAGACAATGGCGTTGTTGCAAGTTGTGTTGTGCTAATTGAAGTATGGGAGTGTTAGTAAATTTTACGCCGCATACCTGGGACTTGCCACTTTGAACAATGCGGCATCTTCCGTGGACCTCCTCTGATACGTCAATATTGGCGGACTATAGGTAATATGACATGAGAAGTTCTCACTGGACTTACCTCGGTGATGAGCGGCCAAGAGGCATGATATCACCGGGGGAGTCGGAGGACTGTATCGGAGACTCCCTTCAAATCCTCTGCGACAAAGTTATCTCAATAGTACTGTCATCAGACGAAAATGGTACCGGTATTCTAAAAGAACGTGATAACCTATAGCAACGCACCTGCGGCGAACGGTGTGCCGCTGTGAACATGGTGTCATAGGCAAGGTATCGTCCTTTGACGCTGACATGCCAGACTTAGAAATAAAAATTCTTTCGAATTTAATTGCATCTTTGAGAATATCTGAGAAGAACGCATATAACTGGGAATGGTACCTTTGCGGTAAATCTCATGAAACTCCTATGCTGGCACCCTTTCCGGCAAAACATCCACCTTCCAGCAACATGCTTTAGTAAGCCTGAAAAGTGGAGGACTTCGGCCAAAGCACCCGGTTCCCAACAGTAAGCCAATTGCTGTGAACAGTGGCTACCGAGTCATCGGCATCAGACATGACGACTAAGTACATCTAAGAAGGTTGGTTCATTAGGTTGCATGGTAAAGTAACGGCAGAAACCTAAGACACCTGCTTTAAAAAGAGAAGTTTTACTTTATGAAGGTATGTAAAATGGGTATCAAAACATTACTCTAGCGAGACAAATACGGAAACATCTACACAAAATAGTATTAGCAGACACTTCGACAACATTGTCATCCAGTCCGTCAACAGAAAAAATGTACAAGTGGCTGGATCTCATCGGCGTAA
Organism: Fasciola hepatica; assembly: GCA_948099385.1. Taxonomy (NCBI): domain Eukaryota; kingdom Metazoa; phylum Platyhelminthes; class Trematoda; order Plagiorchiida; family Fasciolidae; genus Fasciola; species Fasciola hepatica. Next base: position 4,488,066 of record CANUEZ040000027.1, on the reverse strand, counting down.
GAAGAAAATAGCGTGTGTTCAATAAACAACGAATGCTTATGAAATCCCCATAAATGCTCTCCACAACAACTGGTTTCCCACCTGCAACGACAATGTTGTTTGGTGGTAAGCAAGACAGAACCATTCCTCTCACCACCACCATCGCAGTCTTGCATACCCGAAAACGGTTAGCTGGATTCCCAATGTCATCACGGATGGTCTCACATGATTCGTTGTTATCAGGAAGTGTCCTCTCACACAAATGCTGATACAGCTGCTGAGCAGGATTCCTGGGACATCGAATGGAGAATTTAAGTGCCCGTAAGAAGGACTCAAATGAGAAACAAGAGAAAGAGCCTAACGTACCATGATAAAGGACGCCTGCTGGTAAATTAATGACGGGGTGAACATTGTACACGATGTTAGAAATGCCATAAAGAGAACTCATTTTTTGTACAAATATTAGCAGGATAGTTTCTGCGAACGCGTTACAAGTTTCGTGCAAAAAGGGGTGCCACAGAACGTCAATGGCAATGACCAATAACATAAAATGATCATACGCATCACCCGACAAAAATCCTTTCAGACAAATCAGCCCCAAATACAAAAGAAACATGACAAATTTGGTGGCCTTCCATCGTTCAACATTATGTATGTGTCGAAAAAGTCGCTGAAAATCACACGGTGTGTCTGGGTGGGACTGAAGCATACTGCCTCCAAGTTCTCCAGTAGCAGCTTTGTTCAAGCGGACAAATGCGTCACGCGGCCCAAACAATCACGAATTAATCAACCTCTTCACCAGGCTCAAGCATACAAGGTGCATGTAATCTAGTGGAAAGTTTTTAACCACGTCAATAGGGAGGAAAAGAAAAGGACTCACGCCAAAATGATGTTCGTGGTTTCGACGTGATCGAAAAGCCTCGTTGTCAAGTAACTTGCATTAGACAAGTAGGAATGTCATCCTTTTGTCGCAGTGAAACCCACGCTGGATGTATTTATCACATCCGAGGAAGCCAGCAGGACATTTCACTTGTCTAATAAAGGCCTGTGCAGGAGTGTCACAAATTATGGGTGAAAGGTCATATTTCACAGATCTTTCATCAAGCTTGCGACCTTCAGTCAGCAAATGGAGCGGCTGTCTGACAATTTCACTCACATAAGATGAAACTTTTGATGGTTTGCCACGACCGCAATAAAACCCGCCATAAGTGGAGGCAAGCAATGAGGCTCAACCACTCTGGCAAGGACAGGCCACAACTTCAGATCCGACGAAACACGGAAGTGGCTTCACAGTTTAACTGGGAGAAAACGACGTCGGGTACGGCGGTGAAGTTACTCCACTGCATTTGCAGGCCTTCGGTTAGGCCCATGTATATATACCAGCCCTTTTCTCAATTTCGTGGTTGGACAACCCAGCAGTGTGCGCAACTAGGTCCCTGGGCCCCGTCGTATGTTCGGCACATGTTTGCTTACAGCCTCTAATATACCTTTGTTGTGCCAACGTTAGCCGATATCAAATGAAAGCCTTAGATAGTGAGTTAGGCAAGGAACCGCTCTCCTCTTTAAACTGTGATGCACGTCGTAAGCTGGTCAAAGAAGTAACTATTACGAAAATGAGCATAAGAACAGGGTTTACCTGATATTTTTGGCCTTTCTTCAGATGTAAATTCGGGTTCCTAAATTTTCTGAGCCGCCGAAACTGTTTCATTTGGTATAACATGATTCAACAGAGTAATTTACACATCATTGTTGGTTGTGATGTGGAACACATGGCAGACCGCGTTCACCTCTTGCAATGGCACATCGCTCTCCCTCACGGTACAATTCTTCCGAAACAACAGCTCCGCATTCACCCGCAACTCCTAAAGGTGTCGAGTTCGAACGGAAAGTAAAATCGCCACTGAATAACCTCACATGGAAAGTCCCACTTGGGGCAACCAAACCTATGTTCCCATAGGGTGGCTTCACCACAAACAGCACACATCAGTGAGCTAAGTTCTTTCTTTTTCGAATAGCACCTCTTTTGTTTCGTCGTATCGGCCATTGTCCGTGAATAAAACGTAACAAGGTTCTAAAACACACTTTTTGTTACCCATAAAAGTAATGGAACTGCAGCATAGCATAACTGAAAACCATACTGCAGATGTCACACGATGTCACAGCATTCAATACGAACACAAAGAAGCTTTATGGATTTCATGAAACTACCTGGGTATCATCTAGAGTTACGTAAAATATACTTCACCGAGAAAATACACCTCATCATATTATAAATAAAATCATAGCACAATACTGCAGTTCTTACTATTCAGCTTATCATTTACAAATTGGTAAGTGATAATCTGATATGTCACCAACACTGTACAGCCAGCACGGGTCGTCAGCACCTAAAGCAGAAGGAGAGCAGAGCTAATCTTAGCGAACAAAGCGCGACCAGGATGGCCGCCGCCGGATGAATTCCAGTCAACTAAAACAATTGGCAATGCATTTGTAAGGCAATCAAATGAAACAAATAAACATGAAAATAGGACATCGATAATATATACAGCGAATTGGAATGAACTACGTCAGGCATTTCTTAAAGTTTCAGTCATTTCTCTGCCCATCGTTCACCGGCACGTTACCGGAATTAGGCGGTGGGTGGTGTGCCACTGGGGTCTTCGTTTTGAAACCTTTGCAGATACGCTGTCAATAAAGTTACACGTGGCAACCAAGTTACAGTCCGTAGTTACCATAGAGGGCTCGAGGAGTTGAGCCAGTGGAGTCAGAATTCTGGTGACTGTGTCAAGAGTTTTGATTCGCGATTCGAGTGAGCTAACGCGTTGTAAGAGGCTGTCAATCTTGCCAATTGCTTCGTCATTGATGTTCGTTGATGAGAAGAAGCACGGCGTAGTGATTGGGAGGAGTACTGCTACACATGGCAAAATCTTACTGACCGGTCTGCTTCTTTCCGGCTTGCGCATTGTGACTGTAAGCTTCGGATAATCAACTAGTTTTGGTGAAAAGTTAGCAACTGCAAAAAGCCTAGATAAGGAACGGAGCATAAATTTCATAGGGAGTCACCTAGGATGTGTGCAAACAGGGTTAACCAAGTGGTTTCACTGTGAGGACAAAGGGGGTTAGAGTTTTAGCCAAGTAAGAAACGATAACTAAAAGGGCTGACTTGGCACACAGTCGCTCAGTATTTCATAAATGGGCTTGCAAGGAGTGATTTGTGGTAGGTATAGATCTAGATTTCATGGGAAAGGTTTGTGTTGATTTTTCGCGGCAATAAGTTTGGGACCCACAGTGATGCGTCGCAGTTACTGCCACTGACAATTTGATGCTTCAAAATAAATAACTGTTACAACCAGGTGCTACGTAAAAAAGGCCACAACGATGGAAAAAGCAAAAACGAGACAACCTGACATTTACTTCAAGTTGACCCTGAACTTAGCTCCGTTTTTTAGACGGAGGTTAGGAAATGGCGAGGACGACAGTAGCGTGCTTTATATGCCTCAACACCAAGCACCGAGCGACAGCTTGCCCAACAAGGACTAGATGTGGTCACGAGGGCTGCGCGGACAGACACCATGGATTGTTTCACCAAGCGAGAGAAACTATACCCGAGGCGAGCACCAAGCCCAGTGTGACTTGTTCAACGTCGCGGTGTGCCAGTAAACCAGTACGTTTAGGAGTAGTTGCCGTGGGAGTGGTGACCCCAACTGGGGTGGTCAAAGCATTGGCTTCCGTCGACGGTGGACCTGAAACTACCCTAGTGAAAGAGTGGTTTGCCGACAAACACCGGCTCGCTAAAATTGCGACGTCGTTAGCAGTGAGCACGGTGGGAGGAACACAAGCAATGACTGCCGGCCGGTGGGGGTTGCAGTTGATCTCCTTAGACACTAACGAGTTTGTCAAATCAACGAAAGCATTCACATCAGCTGATCTCTCCATGAGAGCACCAAGGTCGGTGGATGCAATTTTGACTAGGTGACCCCACCTGCAGGACATAATCGTTGGAAACTGGGAAGACGACGAAGTGGATCTCCTCATCGGCTGCGACGTGCCAGAGGCACATTGGGTACTTGACCAGAGAGTGGGCGACCGCTAGGCACCTTATGCCGTACGCATGGCTATGAGGTGGATATTATATGGTCCAGTAGGGGAACGCGGTTCCGTGAATTACTTATTCGCCGAAACGGACCGCATAGGGTATCACCTGCAGCGGTTGTATGGAAAGGAGTTTCATGACACCGGAGACGAAAGACCATCGTTGTCTCAAGGGAATCATTTCGCTTTGCAAACAGTACATCAAGGAACTAGAGGCCTTGAAAACAGCTCAAGGTTCCCCTCCCATGGCGCATATCTGCTGACCCGTGGACCGATAACAGAATCTATGTTCTTCAACGACTACTACGACTTAAGGAGCGCTTCGTTCGAGACCGGGATCTATGGGGACGATATGCAGAATTACTGAGGCCGAGACTCTCGGCTACGTTGAAAAAGCGCCTGCAACCGCCGACGGCCGAAAAGGGATCTGGTATCTACCTCACCACCCGGTTACCAACCCCAAAAAACCCGAAAAACTGCGGGTGGTTTTCGACTGTGCGGCCAAGTTCCAAGGCAAGTCGTTAAACGATGGCCTACTATAAGGCCCCGACTGGACCACACCACCAATCGAAGTTTTGTGCCGTTTCAGAGTGGGTAGAGTGGCCTTGTCCGCTGATATCAGGGATGTGTTTCACCAGGTGAAAATACCGGTAGGAGAACGAGATGAGTTGCGTTTCCTGTGGTGGGAAGAGAATGACTGGGACAACGCGGTGATAAATTACCCCTTCTGGGCCATATCGTCACCGTTCTGTGCGAACTACGCCCTTCGGGAATCTGCGAACAAACGCGGAGATTCGGTCGACCGGTCGGTGGTAGAAAGCGTCATCAGAAACTTCTACGTGGACGACCATCTTGGGTCATTCGATGACGTAGACTCAGCCGTAGCGCAGTTCAGGAGCCTGACAAGATTGCTAGAAGAGGGCGGATTCCATCTAACAAAATGGATGTCGAAAGCTTCAGAAGCGCCCGGGGTCAGTCCGTGCCACGAGAGGGCCGAAAGGGTTAGAGATTTGGACGGCTCTCCACTCCCTACCGAACGCACTGTAGGAATACAGTGGGACGCGGAAACGGTCGACTTTTTTCGGATTAAACGTTCCCGAGCTGCCAATAATCCGTCTTGGCATACTATCTGCTGTCTCCAGTTTGTGCGATCAGCTTGGTTTTATCTCGCTCTGGCTGCTACCCAAAAAGATCTTGCTACATCGGCTGTGCCGTAAGAAAGTTGATTGGGACCAGTCACTGGGCCGAGAAAACCGGCTGGACTGGAAAGAATTTTTGAACACCTTGGAGAAATCGGGGTACGTAAGGATTCCGCGATGCTTGACTCCTGGTCATGCGGCGCCAGCAGGAGAACTACATGCCTCTTCTTATGCATCCGAAGCCGGTTATGGAGCCGTGGTGTAAGGACGATGGTGCACAGGAGATGGACAATATACCACGAGGATCCCGTTCGCTAAAGACCGCGTCGCTCTACTGAAGTAGGTTTCGATCCCGCGCCTTGGACTCAGTGAAGCCATGTTTGCAGTCTGGGCAGTACAAGCTGTGAGGAGATGTTTCAACTTCTACATTTGGTCGGATAGCTTTTGGATGGGCTCAACGATAGTACTTTACTACGTTAACAACGTCCGGAACCGGTTTAGTACTTTCGTTGCTAACCGGCTCACGATTATCCACGATGAATCAGCCACGAACCAGCGGAATCATGTCCGGTCTGGCGATAATCCGGCCGACCTGTGCTTCCGAGGTGCGACCAACCTCCGACAACTCTACACGAGGAGGAGAGGGCGAAAATTCCTGCAAAAGCTGAACAAGACTCGCACGTGTACGAATTAAAGCCCCCTACGGAAGTAGAACTGGAGATAAAAGGCGTAGTGATAGCGGCGAACATCGGATGAAGACATTTCGTGCGACAGTTTGGTTGGCCAGGTTCAAGAGAAATTTACTAGTCATGAAAGGGCTACGCCAGAATTATCTCGCCAAGGTTTTCTAGAGGCACTGGTTGCGGGAGTACCTACCGGCTTTGCAGACTCGACAGAATTGGCTGGTCAAAACAAGACCATTCAAGGTTAGGTTTGTGGTGATGATCGCAGACGAAAGTGCACACTTCAGCACCTGGCCATTAAGAGTGGTTATGGAAACCATCGGAAGTTCTGACACAATGATAAGAAGGGTGAAGTTAAAGGCGACCAAGGGGCGGTAATTTGCGACATACACAGTATCAGCTTCCTTGAGAGCGAAAGCGGAGAAGCTGATAACACGGAGGCCCAGTAGACTATTCCACAGTCGTCTGCAAAGTGCGTGAAGGAAGCCCATATACGCAAGCACCCGCGATACACTGACTTATCGATTAATCACACAACCAGTCAAACACACACCTACATTATACACGCTTTTACCGCTTGATCTCCGTCATACACACTACAAAGTGCTCGCGGTCTTCCGTTGACGTTACTGAAGGTCTTTCGCATATGTGGGAATAGCGGCGATTACATCACACACACACTCACGCAAGCACACACAGCCAGTAAATGACGGCTCTTCTAAAGGCAGCATCTGTGTTTCCCCTTTACGCCCGTCATCGGTCAGCCGTACTCATGGAGTTGTGGAATAACCCCGCATGGTGTGGCCACCGGATCAGGTGCGACCATGAGTAGAACGTTGACGACAAGCATAAGGTACGAGCATTGACAGCCCTGCTTAGGTAGGTAGGAAAAATCGGTAACTTTATATCAAACCTTTGACCCTGCTAAGGATTCGGGAGGATTTTGGTGGGCGGTCTAACTACCGGCCGTGGACAATCCCCTAACACCATTGCAGTTCCATGTTTTCCTAAAGTCACTCACTTGCCCACACTATTGACGTGTCTTTACGCACAGTATGCTTTATTTGACCAGTTTTTTTTTTGTTCGCGCCCACAGCGCCCCTTTGTCATATCATTGGTCTGGACCTGTGTGACGCACGAGCTCCTCGCCCACATGCCGCAATTCGGTTCCCGTTTTTGAGTCCTTTTGATGTCATAATTGAGGTTTGTATCTGTTTGAGGTCATTGTTCATTCAATAATCTAGTATCGCAGGATCTCACGGATAATCGCACTTTGATTTCGGAATCCGTTGTGAATTTGGCTATGCACTGCTCAAACTTGTGTTACAGCATATGGTAGGTCGTTCTCAAACACGCCACTGCCAACTGGATACCACGCAGACTGGGACTGTGCAACTCTCACGGAAAGGGTTCTCTCAACCAAGAAGTCCTCAATCCAGTAAAGCATGGGTTCTGAGATGCCCATGGCCCTGAGTTTCGACAACAGTCCATTGTGAGGAACTTTATCAAACGCCTTACTGAAGTCTACGAAGATGACATCCCTGACATATCCCTCGGCCTTGGAGTTCGACCAACTTTCACGGGCAGTCAACGTGTTTGGCTGGCAGGATCTGTTTCTCCGAAAACCGTACCGCTCTGCGCATAGCAGTTGACAGCTCTCCAGATGCTCATGTGTGCTTGCCGCCATCAGCCTTTCCGTGATTTTTCCAGCTACGGAAGTGAGGCTAACTAGGCGGTAGTTGGCCGAGGTGGATTTTGTCCTACCCTTGTACAGCGGAACAACGACTGTTTTTTCCACTCCCGAGATAGGCTACCAAAGGCCAGCGATAAACTGAACAACGGAGTCACTTACGTAGTTAGTTGGTCGGCCAACTCCTTCAACATCAAATTATGCGCGTCGTCCGGTCCCGGTGACCAATGGGTTTTGATGGATTTGAGCATCTTATTCACTTCCGGCTCCCCAAAATCGTGCGTAGTGAACAGCGGTGAGCCGTCGACCATCGGGATTGGCTCATATTCCTCCAGAAAATAAACTGACAGATAATATTTGGCTAATGCCTCAGCCTTTTCTTCGTCTGTTGCAACCACTTCGTCGTTGTTTATCGGCTCCGGGATACTTACCTTCGCTCTGGTTCGGCGCTTTGAGTATGCAAACAGGAGCCTGGATGCTCGCACTGCACAAACCGCAAGGGCCTCCTCAAAAGCCCTCCACTTTATCCGTTTTTGTTTGGTACTTTGGTTACGGATCCGGCGATAAAGACCATAGCCCTCACCTGTAGATCAGAACCGCTGCCAGGCCCGATTTCGTCGTTTGAGAAGGCGTCTGAGCTCCAGATAAAACCACGGCAGTCCCTTAACCCGGGGTCTACGCCGGTTGAGGGGGCAGTAGGTATTCATAAGGTACAAGATGCCGTCACGAATAAACGCCCAAGCTTTGTTCACACCGTGGTGGACATCTGAATCCGTGGGAAACCAGTTGACGTCTAACGCCGCTCTCCGGACATCTTCGAATGGAGTGCGCCAAACATTACGTCCGATGTGTGGTCTAGGGGATGGACAAGAACCAGTGCGCCAGTGAATTTCCAGCACCATATGGTCACTGCTTTCAAGTGGAGGGAGATGTTTAACGTTATCAACGTCCGAGCTCCTGGGAGAAATCATCAGATCCAGAATGGAACCGTGACCGGATTGCCTCCGGGTTGATTCCTGAACATGTTGGTGTAGTGCCAGTTCTTGGACCGTTGTCAGTGACTCCCAAAAGCAAGGATCTGCCCCTGCCGCTCTCCTGCCTGAAGTCCAATCAATATGCGGACCAGTGAAGCCGCCAAGAATGAGGCAGCCTCCGTAGCAAGCCCCTCCTCAATAAATCTTTCATATCTGGAGAGGCCATCGTGGGTGTCCAAAGGACGACTCCAACTGTCCTAAAGCCCCCGGTTGTAGGTCCGACGCGACGCCATATAACTTCACTGAATCCCTGTGGATCAGCGAACGCCTCTAACTGCGGTGTTGGAATGTTTGATCGGACGAACAAAGCTACACTTTCACCCGCTATGACACAGTTCCTATCGACTCTGGATAGGATGTATCCGAGGAGGGTCGTTGTTACTCGGCCACGTCTCTTTCGGTTCCAGGTTCCAGGTTCCAGGTCATCTCTCCTAATCAGCAAACCACGGACGTTAGACCACGGGATGACGGCACTGTTTCGGCCTGCGACCACCTCCGTTTTTTCACTTTCCCCTAGCTTGGGGGGACTGACAGGGACACTATCGTTGGCGGCTTCCACCGGAAGTGAGGGAACGGCTCCGCACTCGAAAATGCCGAACAGCCAAGTTCGTTTCTTCTTGCCCAATATGTCCACACCGTCCAATCAAAGCAGGGGCCAGATTTCGATGCAACCGGAATTGCCCGCCTTTTAGCCAGTGGGCTCTTCTTAACACAGAAGTCGCGGCTCCCTCAGAGTCTAGCACTACTTTCGGTGGACGGGGGCGTTCAGCGTCCATGGCTTAGCCAATTCGGAAAGTTGATTTCTTCCGCAGCTGCTCCACGGTCTCCTCCTCCCCTGAGACAGACAGTTTTGTTGGTATACTTCGGAGACTCGTGATATCGTGGTCCAGAAGTGCCTACGCCGTGGTCTCCTTCGCCTCAGACCAGTTCACTATTGGGAAACACTTCTACCTAGGCTGTGAAGTTCTTCGTGGACCATCCTCTGTGGTTACCCAGTCCAGTCTACTTTCATCCTCGGCGGTGCTCCCTTGGTTAGGTATTGTACCTACGACACCGTCCTAAGCTTGAGAGGCCCGTCGGTGTCAACTGAGTCTGCATCATGGCAGGCAGGCTTAGGCAGCTTCCGACTTTGGCGGCTTTTTCTTCCGATTGGCGCAGTGACAAGTGTTGATGCCACCTCCGCGTATGTGGAGCAGTCTGGAGTTGATAGCTCAGCGAAAATTCCCCCTTACAAAGCAATGATTGAGGTGAGCGTGATGACATTGGCAAAGAAAAAAACGATGGTGATCCCCTGATTCTGCTGCTACGGATAGTGATGAACTGATTGATAGTGATGCTGGTTATGATGACCAAAATGATGATTCTGCCGCATCTGCGACAGGAAGCGCCATTTTCGAAGAATTCTTTGCCGGCCACTCAGGTGTTGATAGCAAGGTGCATTCGATGCACAACACTTTGAGCAACCTTGAACGCGTTTGTTGAGGGCTTCATGAAGATCACCGTTTACTTTGGAACATTCAACGTCGACCCAACCACCACAACCATCACACTGAAGAGATCTGTCGCGTAAGGGTATGACCTTCGAACAAACCGAGCACATGAGGATAACATTTTTGACTCTTTTGGAGGCATTATGGTCAAACTGTAGTCCACAGAATGACACAATCATAGGAAATACAATTCCAAGTATCTCGTCGACAGACCTGTTGGTGTAGCCCGATCAGGGGTGGTAGCCCACAGCCCGCTGGCTACATTAAATTTCGGCTGGTTTTCTGTCGGTCTGCTTAGGAGTGGTTTCCTAGGAGAGAACATTATATGATTGGAACGGAAATTAAGAAAATGTAAAATATAAAAATTTGTGCTTCAGTTTTTTTATTTACAGGACAGCGGCCCGGCAGATCTTTTCTACTGGGAGTCACTGACAACGGTCCAAGGACTGGCATCACACCAAAATGTTCAGGAATCTACCCGGAGGCTATCCAGTCACGGTCCCATCCTAGATCTGGTGATTTCTCCCTGGAGCTTGAACATCTTCGGGGCGCCACTCGTCTGTCGCCCGGATTACTACTCAGCTTTGGAGAGTAGTCTGCGGAGTTGGCTATATACGCCTGATTCCTGATGCCAATTATAGTCCGCCCGTCGTCCGGCTTGGGCTGATACTTCAGTATTTACTGTCGTATTGAAGTCTTCAAGTCTCTAAGCAGAGCACAGATTCTGGGCTGGTCTCCAGGTTTCCTCGGTTACTGAGGTATCTCGTTTTTTGTAGCTGCGGTACAGCTAACTGTAAGGGTGTTGGGCATCAAATAACGGCTACCAGGCACAAATCCGGCAGACGGTACAATATGTAGTTGTCTTATAATGATCAATGACGCGAAGTAGATACTGAGCTTCAAAGCATGGAGGAAAGGGAGCAATAAGACAGCACATTTAAGGAGCAAGGTCTTGACATTCAGGCGGACGAAGCTTCGATCCCAGCTTCTGTTGAACTTTGTTCATTTTTAGGCGGAAAGTCCTGAGAAACGGACCGAATGAGGGAGATTCGGGAAGAAGTGAGAACATGGAGTGAAATGACAAAAGGGTTCAATAGGGAATTGTTGGTCCGGGAATTTGTCCAACATCTTTTAAAAGGTTTCTTTGGCCGAAGCTTCGACGACCTGCATTGATAAGTTACGTGAATGCAACGTTCTTTGGACATCTGTACGAGAGTGAGACCTGAACAGCTTTCAGTAGTTGCCTCCTAAGGGTGTCTGGGCTGGAAAGCATGATAAATGATCTGAAAGCCTTGTAATAAAGAGGCCGCCCGCGGGAATCTGTAGAGTATACAGTTAGGAAAAATAGTGAGAGTTCCACTTTGCGGTATAGACGGCAACCAACTCGGTGTTATAAACTGAGGCTGTGCCTATTTCTAGCTCCCTATATGCCTTGGTACGATACCCTGGTGCAAGTGTAAGACTATGATCACGTCCCTGATGTGCCAGTAGGTTGCTGGCCAGCACTCGCCTTACGGTCCACCAGGAGTGCTTTAAAAAAAACGCAAACCATTTAGAACACCACATAAAATCTTTTGTGGACTTTATAAGGGGAAGGGGCATAACGGTGGATGCCACCTGCGCCGCACCACAAAACTAATATTTTACTACCCAACTTACTTGAGACTACTGATATGGGAACCAGTGGCATGTTAGGATTTGGCATGTTGGTAGCGTGTGTGGGTGTACAGGAGTTGGTGTCCCCGGGCGCTGCTCATTGCGTTATCCCGATTGTGAGCAACAAGTGGCCAAATGAAGAACCCCAAAGTCAGAAAATGATTGATTCACAAGTTCCACAGTACCAGAATAACAAATTATACGCATATAAATTGCGCTTGAACCTCCAGCTTACGTCCACGACTATTAACAGTAAAAGTCGATATCAGACACGGCCGTCAAGACAGTCAAATGTAACTGACAAGGGGGATCTGGGCAAATGAACGAGATGACCATCGGTCTAAAATGAACCCGAGATAGACTTAATATTAGTATTTTATGGGCAAATACTAAGCTGACGTCCCACAAGCCGTTCGCTCCGCGGACAAGCACGCTGGGGGGACGGATACCGGGGGGGAACATTCATTGGACAAAAGTTTATTCCTCCTGAGCAAACAGAGTCCCAGGGACGGACGATTATAAACCAAAATGAAAAAGGAAGATATTGGGACACCAACCGCGACAAACACGAACGGCGACAACGTTCAGGCCCGGAAGAACCATGGAGGAGAAGTAATGAATACAGTAATAAGGCAGTGGTGCGTTTGCGAATAAACAATGGCCTACATCCGTTGTTGCAATCACACAGGCCAAATCAAAAAAATACAGCGGCACACATGATCAAGGCATAAGCAAGTGAGTAAGCGTAGTGATCGATTTAATAATAATAATTATATTGGTTTATTTCGGAAAAGCCTGAAGCATGCCATGTGCATGATCTTGTTGATACAGGTGATAGAATGGACAGATATTATTCATGGAAATATGGAAACTCTCATGAAAATATTGGAAAAAGAAGCTCAGAAGGGGGAATAAAGTAGGATGAAAATAGGATAAACGTATACACAGAGATTGTGTGGAGTTTAAATAAGCTCAAGAGCGGATTTGAATGGACGCCCGGTGAGTTTGAAAGTCAAGGTCAGATGGACTGGATGGCTGGTCCGGGTAATTACATATGGATGCCGACTGGTAAACATGATAAATGCTGGAAATCGGTATAAGGAACTGCGGTAGCGAGGAACGATGGAGAAAAAAGTGAGGTGCACTGCAGTGGATTAGATATCAATGAAGCATTGGTACCTTGCAGTGGATTGTCGGCGGACAGGACACAAAACCCACCGTAAAACAGGCAGCGAGCAATGCAAGACGTAGAGGGATGATCAGATGACAAAAACGATTTAGAAGGATCGGATACGGAAGTTGTGAGGCACAGATGTAGAGTTGATGGAAACCTATGATGACGGTCGTTGGGATGATAGCAAAAGAAATGGCCGGTGAGGAACTGCAAGAAGCAGAGCTCGTGCACATAGATTTATATGCGCAAGTTTATATACGTATATATGTAGATATATTATATATATATAGGTATAAGAGAAGCAGGAGCAATTACAATGGGGTCCTAGAAAAAAATTATCAGTCATTAGGAGGAGTAGGTAAGGTTAGATAAAATGGTAGTAGAATAAACTTTGGAATATAGTGGTGGATTAATTTCATGACAAGTGCACATGGCAGCCCAACGGAGAGAGAAATAGAATGCGGAAGCACAGAAGTGATGAAGACTGTGAGGAGCAATTCGTGGAAGAGTGAAGATGAAAGACAGGATCAAGGAAAACAGGTAAGAATGGATCTAATTATTTGATCAGTGCAGGTGCGAGATGTAGTGACGGGCCAGAGGAATCGGGTAGTGTCAGGTCAAACGATTTGGAACTGTAAAAGAACACCGTGACGTAACGTTGCCATTACAACGGTGGAACACGGAAAAGCGGACCACACTGGAAGGTACAGAAAAATGCCTGTAGCTAGCAATAAACGGATCAAGGGATGAAAGCAATGACCGAGGAGACACAGGTAAGAAATCACCGATCAGATCATTTTGCTGCAGATGAAACACGAAGGAGGCGGACAAGGAATCGGGACGCCCCGAGATAAGTGAACCGGCAATAGAACAAAAAGGCCACAAAAAATGAATGCGCAACAGAGTCGGGGTAACGGAGCTGGAAGGCTGTGTGCCGGCAGACAATTGAACTGGTGGATACTAATCAGGACACTGGAAAGAACCACAGAGGAATCGCGGAGTCAAGTGAGGAAGATATGGTGGTGGTGATTAGATAATAAATACGACTGTAAAAGATGCGAATTTTGGAGCGGCAAGTTCTAACATGCGGATTGGTAATGGATGCGGGTGCGATTGGTGCATCTTGGCGTTGGACATGAGGAGGGATTTAACAGAACGACAGGTTTAAGGAAGCTATCAATGGGCGTTCTGAGCAGAGGGTAACACCAAGCGCATAGAGGATAGAAGCCAGCAGTGACGCCGGCGGGAAAAGAGGTATCGGTGAGCTTCGACAGAGAAGAGTGGTTAGGACGATAGTGACTCAATGCAGTAAAAGTTGATGTAGAGAGAGGCGATAGGAGGAGGGACAAAACGGGTAGGTGTGCATACGGTGGTAGGGCGACAAAAATGGAAAGTGGAAACTGAAGATACGAGTTATAGGTGAACGAATTGTGGCGGAAAAAGGATGAGGAGCATGGAATTTTCAACCTACAGCACTGGATTCGGTAGTCCGAGAAAAGTTAGAGCGTGCCATCCGCAACTGGTGCTAGTTGGTGGGACTGGCCGTGCGCTGGGCATCCAACCTGAAGAACACTTCGTGAAGTGAACACAGGAGGTTTGATCCACCAGTCTAGTTGCGCTCGCACATCGTTGCAGACGGCCTGCACGCCCGATGTGCGCCGGCCATAGCGGTGGATCTGACCGCGCCCCGCACTGTTGGGAGTGGCACTAGTGTTCATGGATAATTGTACAGGGGACAAAACGACCGCGATGGGGGTGCGTGAACCAGGAGCAATTGACCAAGACGTGAGACCATGGACAGGAGATCCAACGGAAACAGCGAGTGGTAGGCGACCGTGTAGCAATATTATCCAGGTGCACCTGCCAAGGAGATGATAAGTACAGTGCCCGAAGGGGTTGGCCGTCACTGAGGATCACTGGAAAGGGAAAAGGGATAGAGAAGCGCAGTCTGGGTGTGCCCCAGCTGAGAACCAAAGGATACTGAGAAGAAGAAAAGTGATTATGATGGATAAGAGATGAACGTAGGTGAGCAATAGGGTTATCTTATGATGGCAAGAGGTAGGTTCGCTATGGATCAGTGAAGGCAATGGCCTTAGTTCGCGGCACTAGAGGGTGGGGAGGTATCGTGCATGGGGTGTACCTAGTGGCCTGTGGCGCAGAGGTAGAAGAGTTACAGTATGAGGCCTCTTTCAAAGGCCAGGTTGGCGGAGACGAGCTCACTGGTGAGCAATATAGCATTGGGGACTGTTAAGTATGAAAAAAGTGCGCGCCTAAAAGCGAACATTGAGGAGGCACTGCGTAAGCTAAGGGGCAGCTTATTCCAGATTTTGGAATAGGCTGACAGAAAGAATCGGGACTTCAGACAGAGATTAGAATGGGAGACAGTGGGAGAGAAGGCACGGTGTCGGATAGGGTAGGAGCAGGGGGCAGCGAATGAGATGGGATAAGAGGTGTAGGCCACGTTATGGATTAGCTTAAAGAGGAAAATCAGGTTGAGCCTCATGCGACGAATTCACAGAGGCTCAATTTGTAGGAGCTCACAGCGCTGGCGGTATGTTAGGGCTAGGGATACGCCCAACAGCCTTTTGGTGAAAGTACGCTGAACGTTCTCAAGAGATACAATAGAGGAACGTGGCCAGAGGCTGGAGGTAATGGGACAATATTTTAGGAGTGGTCTCACGTGTGAGAGATACATGGAGAGGCGACTGGCCGGTCTTAGGAAACACCGATTGATCAGGCGTGGGGTTCGCTTAGTCTTAGCGATTTGGAATGATGCCTGTTCGGAGAAGTTACAGGAACAAGAGTAGCGTACCCAAAGATCGGTAGCCATGGGGTGTATGGGGATGGGCAGGCCGTTCAGACAAATTTGGACGGTTGGTACGGTGCACTTATATTGTAGGAGGAAGCTTTTCTCCGCAGAGAATTTCATGAACCACGAGACGCATCAACTTTGGAGAACGAGTAAGTCATGCGATATGTTGCACAGAGTCACGGATAGGTCACTAGGAAGAAAGAGTACACTATTTTTATATCGTCGACAGAGAGGAAAGGAGTGCCGTGTCGAATAGAAGAGAAAATGTCATTGATATAAATAAGGAATTGCAATGGGCCTAGGACACTGCCTTGGATGACGCCGCTAGTAATTGGTTTGGTGCAAGATAGGTGGCCGTCGACGAGCACGGCTTGTGATCTGTGAGAGAGGTAGGAGGATAGCCAGGAGAGGAGAGGGTCAGTAATACCGAGAGATCGGATTTTGGCCAGCAGATGAATATGGGGAACACGGTCAAAAGCCTTAGACATGTCGAGGTACAGGACAATTACAGAGTTGCAGGCGTCTACAGCAGACGATAGGATATTGAGAAAGTCAAGCTGGAAGGAAGAGCAGGAACGGGAGTTCAAGAAACCATGCTGACCAGGGTTCAGCAGGCTGTTAGATAAGAGGTACTGGACAATGTGTTTTTTGATAATTCTCTCCATAATTTTGCAGACTACTGGGGTGTGGTTATTGGGTCGATAGTTATCTGGGTCGTGTAATGCGCCCATTTTGTAGCGCGGAACTATAACAGAGGACTTCCATTGAGGTGGTACGAAACTGTGAAGCATGGAGGTGGTATACATATTGAGTAACAATAAAGGGAGGTCATGACAACCGAAACGGAGGAGGGCCGGTAGGAGATCATCTGGTACCGGTTTCGAGGAAGGTTTAGTAGAGGAAATTGATTTTTCAATTTCTAGATGGGTGAAGGGAATCGATGAAAGAGAGGCCGAGGTGCAGGGGTGGATTGTGGAAGGGGGAATACCAGGACAGCTTATAAGGGAGGAAGAAAAATGCTCATTGAAGGCCTCAGAAATAGATGCTGGAGTATTAGCGGTAGATGAGCCACAGATGAGGAACTCGGGTGAGGTATGATTGGTTTGATTGGACCTTTTACTAAGCAGGTTGGACAGGTAGCCAGTTTTGTTGGGGAGTGCTAGGGCGATGGCCTCTTGCCTTCTCAGATGCGAATCGATCAAGCAACGAAGCCTCAGTTGTAGCTGGTTTATGCGCAGGAGAATTGTAAAGTTGTGTGATCTAGCGAAGGTAAGTTGCAGCTTAGACAGCTTACGCTCTAAAAGTGACAGGCGTGAGCTGCTGGATTTGGGGCGTGGATAGACACATGGGTTGGCGGTATTTAGGCAGTGTAGGAGATTGGAGGAGAGCGTTCATAACAGTGAGGGGATCAGATGAAAGAAAAAATGTGTCCCAGTTAAGGGAGCGGATTATCATTGGCACTAGGGGCCAAGGATCGACAAGAACAAACCACGTAGTCTATACATTGAATGTACGTGAAAACGATTGGGGAGGATCTTCAAAATCGTACGCCACAGCGGTGGTGGGACACGATCCCTGTATCTGGTGACCCGTGAAGATTTATGACCTTGCCCATGAAAGGTACAAGTGACGTCCCAATTTTACTTTTTTGTCAGTTACAACTTTTCCCATCCGTCTGTTCACTGTCCTCCAGGACACTTCATATGTTTCACATATCATGCATTTCCACGTTTTTTGTCCACTATGTCGTTTGGTTCATCTTATAGCTTTCCTTTCGGCCCGCTCATCCAATTGCTTTTCATTTGTTCCTTTCCTTTAGTTTTAAACCTTTTTTCTTGTTTTCATGACCCTTTTTCCTCTTTTTCTATCTTTCCCCCATCAAGGAGCTGGCAGATGGAAAGTAGATGTTTCTCACCGCACGATAATCGATGGTTCAAATACCGGTATGCTTACAGGGATAGATTCGTTATCTGGCTCCTGTTGAGGGGTTTGTCTCCAACGGGTTGGGTTACGGAGACGAAAGTGACGGCAGTGCTCTGCGCGATGTTGAGCGGTCACACTGGATAAGTCATCTTTTCGGTCTCCAACTGACGGTGGAAATGGCACATTGTAAACAGTTTCGGAAGTGGCAGGATGAATTCACAGAACCTGGTGCTGGAATCACAAACCAGAAGATGAATTTTGGCACTTTCACTGACCTGGAAGTTGAGCAGAAACACTTGTCCCAGCAGCAGAGCCTTCATCTCTTCGAACGGGAATGCAGCAGTGACGCTCGGGTGAGCAGGGTATTTCATCAACGAGTACGATGGACGGCCACCAACAGTCGAGAAGAATGCAGCCTGGTTCTCCTTCTTCACTTACCTTCGTAAGCTGCACTATAAGCGAACCGTCTAGTCTAGTGTTGGGTTTTTGATGAGTAAGCGTGCGGGTTTAGCTGCCAATATTGGGCAGCTCCATAGAGAGCTGACAACTGCAGTCCTCACTACTCTCGAGCTGACAGGACTTACACCAATCACTTCCACCCACAGCTGCGCGAACGAACGAAGCAGAACTCATTTGTCCAGATGCATTAAACCAGAGAAAACAATTAGTAGACCAAAGGTTAACGGGTCAGAGGAAGTGTTTTCGTGCCTGCCCCCGGCGACCCCGATTGGTTGGGGCTCATCCGCGTGCGTGGCTACGAAGCTGTACTTGGCCGTTTCACGTAAGGCGGCCGCTGAATCGCCACAAAATGCCACCAAGCATTTTGAGAAGGTTTGACATCGTTTCACCATGGGATTTGCAAGCCCTAGGAGCCCGGCCTGA
The DNA here is from genome assembly GCA_948099385.1 of Fasciola hepatica. NCBI lineage: Eukaryota > Metazoa > Platyhelminthes > Trematoda > Plagiorchiida > Fasciolidae > Fasciola > Fasciola hepatica. Next base: position 4,469,512 of record CANUEZ040000027.1, on the reverse strand, counting down.
AAGCAGAGACTCGAAGTATTGAACTCGTCCTAGCTGGGGCGTGGGAAAAGCAGAGGTGGCCTATGAGAACATTCCAAGTTCCTCGAGGGGCAAGTCGATCTCCATCATTGAGCCTCGAGGGCCTACGGTCGAAAGAGGGCACCCACAGGGGTTCGACGAAAGAGGGTTGTCCAAGTTAACTGCAAGAAAATTTCTTCGCCGTTTAAGATGCGAATGATTGGGACAGGCCTGCGACGGAGGCGACCACCGCCAATGCGGTTGTGGGGCTAAAATATTGGCTGAACCGCTGCTGGGACCGTGAGTTTGCCGGAACCAGCAGATAGGTAGTCGCCCTACTTATTATTATTCTTTCTTTCTCTTTTTCCTTTTGCCGCTGTAACGGTTGTAACTCCCTGAACAACCTCTATCCCAGGAATATTCGTCCTTCGGTCTTACTTTTCTATCTCGAAATTTTTAATAGCCCTTCAGTCCCCAGCGATTGTGTGCTGTCCTTTCGCAGCCTCTAACTTTTTACGTCCACAAATTCCATCCTTGCGGAAGACCGTCCGCTGGATTGGTCTGACCAAGAGATAGCAAGTCCGTGAGGCCTTCATATTCGGGCACAGCGACGGAAGTACCCTCCTCCCGTTTATCCTCACCAAATCGCCGAAGATCTTCCATTTGCCACTGCACTCGGTGATACGAAGAGTTTAGGATGCAATAACCTGGACAATTTTGGGAAGTCTTTGTCTACGTCTGGTGCTCGAACTGAATCGGATCGATTCGGGTTGTGGGCCGATTTACCCCTTCGTTACCACTCGCGCACAGGGGGAGCGCTCGCTGACTCCTAGTAGCTGCAGCTGATTGGTCTACCTTTGACCCACCGTCCTTCAAGGATTGGCAGGCAAAATGTGGAACACACCGTCGGCTGACAAGATGGAGGAGGTGAATTACAAACTATTCAAGGAGGAGCCAGAATTTCACCTGACGGGGTGTTGGTGTGCATCTCTATCGTGGGATCCTGTCCCAGAGTGGATGATTGTGAGGCTCATACTTAGGGCTGCGACTGCTTATAATTACGGAAACCTAAAACATTTATTAGAAGCCTGATTTTCAGGCATTTCACCAACATTTCGGCGTCAAGGTCATTAGCCAAAGACCATGAGGATGCAGGTTACCTCATCGATACCGCAGGAGTTGTAGCGCGTTTGGTGGTGGTCCATGCAGCTGGCTCGGCCCGTGAGTATCTTACTGCTAAAAGTTGCGTGAACCGACTTTTGAGTTGCAAAAATAAGCAAAGTGACTGAATTTGGTGCCACGTACACTAAAAATCTCAGACGAATGAAATCTAGCCAATGGATATTATCCTTAAGCAGCGGTCTTTCCATTCAGAAGAGGTCACCAGGGTGACAAGGAAGCTAAGCCTTCTTCAGATGCCCGGACAAAGTGGTATTCATCTGACGGTACTGCGCTCACTGGCCAACAAACTCACATTATCTTGGGCCAACCTTTCAACCAATGGCTTCACTCGGGAAGTCTGCCCAGCTAATAAAAGACCACGATTATCTGTCCACTGTACAAAGGAGGTTCGCGGAAGTTGCCATCAGCTACTGCCTGGTGGATCTGACCTGCACTTTGGGGGAGGTGGTGGAAAGGCTAGTGTTTGTGCAAATCCGTGAACACCTGGAGTTTTGCGTGTATTGGTGCATAACCCAGTGTGGCTTCCGTTGAGTGAAATCAAGTACCTCACAACGGCTGCAGGGAAGATAACGAAGGGTAGGCGCCAGGAAGGGCAGCTATAACACGGAAGTAATCTTCGTTGATTTCAGTAAGACATTTGACAGGGTACCTCACTACCGACGGCTGGAAGAACTCGGGGCATTTGGGCTCCGGAATAAGACACTTGACTGCACCGCAGACTTCCCGGAATGAACGACGATTTCAGCCGGAGTTGCCTGGTCGAGGTCAAGTTGGTATGCATCAAGGGTGACTTTCCTCGTGGATCGGTTGTTGGACCGAAGCTGTTTTTGACTCACATCAACGACTTGCCGTCAGTTTTTCAATCCCCTTGCCTTATTTATTCACGGCACTTAAAGCGCTGGCGTGTGGTGGAGTCGGATACTGACAGAAGCGTTTACAGAAGGATTTGGATGGTTAGGCACGATGTTCTGTCGTCTGGACCCTGCCCGTCAAAGTACACGTCCGTCGGGGAAGGGTATCGGATGCAGTGTATAGCTTCGGGAAAGCAATGCTACAGATACCGTCATACAAAAGAGACCTAGGAGTTATGCCCTCACAGTTCACCAAGGCTCCAGCTCGCACGGATGACGTCGGGGGTTCTTTCAAAACCATTCACAAAGCCATATGTGGCTCGGCTGAGGTTTCATGATGTTCTTCCCCAGTGCGATTGGCGAATTCTTTGTGACGATCAGTTTCAGGACGATCCCTGGTGGTGGCTCGAGTCCGAAATTTAAACGCCGTAGAAGCTTCCTTCAACCGATATTCCAACGGTTTACCTCCTTTCAAGGAGAGCGACTAACATCTGAAGCGCCTTACCTGTGTCATTGTCGGAAGAGAAGGACGAAGCTTGGTTCAAAATACATCTACACATATATCTGGAGGAATTGGAGAGGAGGGCTCATTGAGTGTGAACCTACGGAGTCAATGTGATGAAGCTTTCACGGGATGTTTCCCTCAGCCTTCTGACGAGAAGATGACTGAAAAGCTCATTTGGACGGTTTTCAGAGACAGGTTTTAAGCTGGAAGTATTACTTTCGGAGATAAAACTAAGGAGTGAGCAGGAGGAGAAAAATACCATAAAGTGCGGTCACCCGTGAGTGATTGTAACTACCAGGGAGCCTCTGAGGAACTACTTAGCAACGGGGCTCTGCGTGACTACTTCATACGAGGCTCATTTCCGTTCGATCAGATAGAGATTACAAGGACATAGAGTGCTGGACTTGAAACAAGCGTGGACCAGGCGAAGTCTCTGACACATGCTCGGAAGCATTCCAATTGATCCCAAGAGTCAGCTTCTATCTCTCCACGTGGTGCAACTAATGTGAATTTGCTTCCCCCTCAAGTGGCTGGGTCATAACAGCCCGCACTTTCTGCACCTAAGTCTTGTTTCTTTTGTGGTCACCCTCCTCATCCCCTCCTCGAACTTCCAGCGACAACTGCAATTTGTAACCCCTGTGGCAAAAGGGGCATTGTCACAAAATCTACTGGTCTAGCGGCACTGATGAACACAATATCAAAGCAACTGGTACATGTCTGTCGGCCACAATAACGTCAGTAGTCCCCGGAACTCTTTCATGGTCAGCTACAGCGGCACCAGTTACCGGTAGGATAGTGAGCTCTCTGGGAGTTCGGAGAGCTGTTTTTCATCCGAAGCCGTTAGGCGCCTTTGATGTAAAACGGAACACTCGAGAAGTAAGATTACTGTGGCATCTACTGGCCTAGCAAGCGTACCACCTCCCCTTTTTTGTTTCTACTAAACAGGAAGAATAGTTCTATCCCAGAGTCTACCTATATATATACAAGTCTAATCTACCATCTAGTATTCACTAGCTCGAAAGAAGACTCACGAAGTGAACACGCTCCATGACGACCTGGTCGTGCTAGCCCAAATTAAAAGTCAATAAAGAACACAACAATGCAAATATGGCAGGAATCATGATGCGGCTGCCCTGAATAGGGCCGTTGTCACTGCCTTGGGCCCACGTTCACCTCCCTAGACAAAGCACACAGATGTTGTCTTTCTCTTTGGTGGACACTGCGCATTGATAATGTGCCCGTCGATCACACTTTTGGCACCGAACCCACTGAACGTCCTCGTCCAGGTCGACGGTTGGATCCCCTCGTCGGCAAACGCTGCAAACGTCTTTGTTGACTGGAGACGGTGGCCTGTCCAGTTTTCATTTCTTGTTTGTTATTCGCGATTGGTTGGCCGTAGTTGTCCGATTTCGGCGGAACTGGATACGTTGCAAAGGGTTTTCCATAACTTGAATATCGTTCTCATCAGTAAATTGAACCTAGAGTAATGGTTTTCTTCCAGAAGTTGCTCCCCGTTTTATGGTTAAATCTATTTTCGGCGGCCCCGACTGTAGCACATACTCGTCAAGCGTACCCGAAGTTGTGGGTTGTTCTTATATTTTTCGGGTCTCTTTCTCTCGGCCGAACATAGTGACGATGTCCGACCGGTGTGTTATCCGTTCTAGGCCTTCTTTTTCAGGATGCTGGTAGCACAGTCTAACGTTTGGCCACAAGCTGATAACGTCCGGTAACAACCTTAGTTAGGCTTTAGTCGTTTTGTAGTTATCCGCCCCAGGGCTAGCCAAAGCGGCGGCAATATCCCTACAGATATCGTCGCCCTCCCGCGGCTTCTGCGCCTTGGTGGTGATTGTGGGCATCGACTGTTGTGAAATGATGGCATCTCCACCGGCTAGGGTTATCACCATCTGACGGTCTATTGACCAGCGATTATCGGCTAGCGTAAAACGGTATACTTCAGTGGAACGAGCAATGTGCAACACGTGAAAGCAGGGCAACAACCTCTGGCGACTGAACGAACAGTTGCAGCGCAGCACACTGCGGCCGGTAACCCTAGCGGAGGAACCCCTTCTGTTTGCTACTCGCCACTTACGTTTTATATAAGAGATACCAGTGATCATCACGGTTTGCAGGCGGCTAGGGAAAACGCCACGGGCAAATACGGTTAGCTTGGCAAACACGGGGTTTCAGCCAACGTGACACATTACGGAACTTGCATGTGGACATTTGATCCTTACCAAGTCTGCCCTGCGAAACTTCTCTCAAAGATGACACCCGCTTCATAATTCCTTCACAAACCTGGAATAAGTTTGATCTAGGCGAAAGTCCTGTCTTAAGGGGCCTATTTTAGGTTTCTACTCTATTAGTTGTTAAATTACCCAAAGTCAATGCTTGCCTCACTTGGTAACCCGCCCAGAAATGTTCCAGTAGTATCGAGGATTATGAAAAGATTATTAAAAGTTAAACTAACAGACCACCTCCTCAAAAACCGCCTTATAAGTGAAGGTCAGCACGGGTTCCTAAAACATCGATCCTGTGCAACTTGTATGACTGACTTTCTGAACCTTATTACGATAACTGCCAACGATGGTTAGGCAATCATCTCAGTCTTTTATACATGTCTAAGGCATTCGACCGGGTGTCTCATATTCGTTTGCTGTCAAAGGCTAGGACATTCGGCATTGTTGACCCACTGTATGCTTGGATAGAATCGTACTTGTCCTCGCGCAGTCAAGTAGTAAAAGTTGATGACACAATTTCCACACCCAGCCCTGTAACCAGCGGTGTGATCCAAGGTAGTGTACTGGGCCCATTGTTGTTTCTCATGTACATAAATGACATATTTACCGTGGTTCGCCACGGAACTTCGTTTTTATTTGCTGATGATGTATAGTTGTTGTACACCTTTGACCATAATTCATTGGGTAATATTGTGGAAAAAATATCGGAGGACCTACGGATGCTCAATTCGTGGTGTACCGATTGGGTAATGAAGTTCTCGGCGGACAAAAGCTGCATTCTTACATACAAGTGTCATGTCCCTCCAGAAGCGTTTAGTATAGGTGGTCATCTGTTCCCCAACAAATCCTCAGTACGCGACCTGGGCATATACTACTCCTGTTCGTTCAACTCCTCGGAGCAAACAGACATTCAAATTGCTAGGTCCCGCAGGTTAATAGGACTTGTCCACAAAACATTCCGTTTGCGTGAAAGTAAACTCAGTGTCCATACAACACATGTTAGACCATTGCTAGAGCATAGTTCAATAGTTGGCTCCAACATGCGCCAAACTGATGGGATCGCCGTCGAAAATGTTCAGCGCACCTTTACTAAACAATTAGTTGGCTATTCGTCTAGTATCAACTACAAACAGCGCTGTAACCTGCTACACCTCGAACCCCTTTGGCTCCGACGGGTAAAGAACAGCTTGTCGTTTTTCCACTCATTATTAAAATATAGATCCTGCAAAGCCCCTCCTGTGGTACGAGACCCATTAAGCCTAAGGTATTCGTTACGACACAGCAGTCATTAGGTCACTGTGCCGTCCTCGAGAACCAGCCTACGGTCCAATTTCTTTATTGTTAAATATTCACAAATGTGGAATAAACTTCCACCGAATGTCCGTGCAATAAGCCACTTGCCGAGATTTAAAGAGGAATTAAACAAGTGGATTGAAGTCCTGACACTGGTATCAAACAATGATCTATACACTTCGGAGGAGCGAGCGTACGAAGTTGGTTTGGGTTACTGACATGCGGGTCTGAGTCGGAGGCCACGAGACCCACGTACCACACAAGTCGCCGTACATACCACTCAAGTTTTGTTGATCCTCAGTGTACAACCTTGTGTGTTGCAAAGTCGAACCATTCACCAAGTAGTTCCAATTTCTAGATACTACATGTTTCTCTTTACCACTGACCGTTGATCCTCAGCTGGGAGCACCCCAGACTGCGTTTTTCTATTTTTACCTTTCTAGACAACCACTGATGGTGCCTTCCCTTCGATCACTCGGCATAATACCTGGTCCACATTTACCGCTGAAAATTCGATACCTGCTCGTCATTTCGTCACCACCACATAGACCCTGCTCTACAGGACTCCTCGCAACCTGGTCGCAAGCTTCTGTACTATTCGATCTCTATGTGACAACGCCAATGTCATTCCAGCGGAGCCCGCCGGTGCGGGACACGGTCAGATCCACCGCTTTGGCGGGCGCACGTCGGGCGTGAAGGACGTCTGCAACGATGTGCGGGCGCAGCTTGAATGGCGGATCGCACCTCTTGTCATCAAAATGGTTTCTGGTTGGATGTCCAGAGCACGTTCAGCCCCACCCACCAGCACCGGTTGCGGCAAAATAAAACAACATTCATTCACCCGAAATGCTGCAAATATGGAGATACCTCCCCCAGTTATCGCCTATTTTTTATTGTACTTGTCTCCATCTTCGCCACCTTCACATACCGCTTCTTAAGCCTCAAAAAGCTTACCTTCCCTAGAACATAATTATCGCGGAGTTAAAAGACCGTTTCCGTACTCGGCTTACCGTTCATGATTCTTTTTCCTCAGGATTCGTGCCAAACCACCCGCTTGTCCCATTTGAAAACCTAACCAATCCCCGAGATAAAACTCGCTCTTATTTTATCACAGTTATCGATATATTTGCAAAAAGTCACATTTAACGTTGCCATACACTTCCGTCCCACAAATTCCAAACAGTATATTTCACTGAGGAATATTTGTCTGCAGAGCATCCCATCAGTCTGCTATATTGTGATAGTTCGCCCTCTCTATCGGTCCTTCTGTACGCCCATACGGCTGTAGCATCACAATATCCTCACCTTGCAAAGATTCATGCCCTTCCTATATACTGACATCTGTATTGCAGTTTTTTGATCTTTCGCCATCACAGGATCTATCTCTTACAAAGAATACCAGCAGATAGTATTTCGCCTGTCAACCACTTCACCGTCCAACTTCGCAACTGTATTCATCGGTTGCTTGAAGCTTTTTCACATCCAGTATTCTATCTTGGTAAATCCTCTCAGACAATTTTGATTCTTGCATCTCTCTGGTCTTCATGTTCAGTCCTTAGACGACGATAATCGAACGTAAATGCTTACCTGTCATTTAAATACTCATCTGTGCAAACCGTGTATCTGCGACTATCATGGCTATGCATCGCAAATTGATTTGTCGCCCAGTTCCCATTTCCGTTTTTGGGGCGCCACATTCCGATTTTATGAAAGTGAACAATGTGCGCTGCGATTTAAGGGACTCAGTCGATATTTGGTCGCTGAACGTTACAAGGAAAATTTGTGAAACCTTTTGATTGTTCTTTATCTGCAAATCCGTTCCTTTTATCATCTGATTTCAATCCAAAGCCGTGCCATACTCCGCGGAGCGCTATAGCTGGTTCATGTCTCACTCAGAAACTTCTTTTTCCTCAAGGTGAACAAAACTTCCTTCAATTCTGTTTGATTCTCTTGTTGCATAGCCCTTCTTTTTGTACTATTTCAGGAAGAGTCTACTATCTCCGACCAGCTCCACCCTGACTCGGCCGGGCTGGCCACTCGACCTTGAGTTCAAATTTGCCGGGAGCCGCTCTAAAGAGTAAATTAAACACTTTCCCTTGTACAATATCGGGTGCATATACCTTAAACATCCTCTGGGAATTCGGACTCTTTGTCCAATTGCACCGTTTGATCCTGCGTTGCAGCATGCCTCGGGGTTATCCAAAATAAACCATTAATATTATTATTAATATCATCATCATTATTATTAAACGGCATCCAAGTCCTTACCAAGTAACCCACTGCCTCGGGGCTGCGGGCCTGAATAGCAGCAAAAAATCAATGGAAGGCGGACTCGCTGTTTGCGAACACCATTTTCCGCGTCCACTGGAAAACAAGGACCTTTCCTGGCATTGTTGCTCCAACTAGATAGCTGCACAGTTTTCGCATATCTTGCAGCACATGAAATTGGCAGAACACTACCTGGGCTTCAGGATAGTGAGTACTGAACCAGTTTAACTGAGCCCGACTAAGATCTAACACTATTGTTTTACATTCCCTAGTTGCGGGTTGTTGTGTTCCCAAACTCGGTAACAAAAGGAAGGCGCACATGTACGGATAGAGTTTTATCCCATAACAACGTTTGGCAAGCACAGGTACAGGCGAGCAAGTGAGAACGCAAACAATGTAGCAGCCGGTCGTGCAAAATCCCCCTTTTTCCCTCGCGATTCAGTGTTTTTCCTAACATCACTCATTTGCCTACACTATTGACTTGTCTTTATAAACTGGTTGTTTTTATGGAACAACTGTTGTTTGCTCGCGCCAGGAGCGCTACTTTGACACATCCTTGCTCAGGACCTGCGTGACGCACGTGCTGTTTGCCCACATGCTGCTATTCGGTTTCTTGTTGTTGAGTCCTTGTGATCGTAGTATTGAGGTTTGCATGTTTTTAATGTAATTTTTCATGTAATAATCTAGTATCGTGGAATATCGCGGATAATCGTCCTTTGATTTCGGGATCCGTTGCGAATTTGGCTACGCATTGCTCAAACGTTCGCTACAAATAAGTATGCAGATGCGTAAGTCAGTGATGCGTGTGATCGGAAGTGTAAGGCAAAGGCACAATCGGACTAAGTCGTGCAGGGTCGCGCAACACGTGATACGACCTGACTGGTCAGTGCTGCTCGATAATGAGCACGGAAAATGTCAACTGTGTACGTGTGTGCACGACTGTAGGAGTGTAGATTGTGATTGCTTGTGTAAGCACATGACTGAACGAGCCGGAAACAACACGTGTAAGTACGCATGCAGGAAACCCACAGTCTGTCTGTAGCTCGCACTGCCTTCATTGGGCAGCAACGCATACGGAATACCACGACCTAAGCCTGTTTCATCCAATATCACAGCGTGCCACAATATATAGCCTCCGCAGTTCACTTGGTGGGTAGCGTCAGCTAGAATCACCTGGCTGCATCTGCGAGCAACCGGAATTGTCTCGCCGAGTGCGAAGAATAAGAATCTAACTATGTTCTTCTCGTATATTACCCGGCTAATTCCTTGACCGCCCATTAGTTCTTCTACCCCTATTATTTGACAAGTACATCATGACTGTGACGAACACATGCTGTTCAGACGTCTGATGAACATACGACTAGTATACTCCTTAATTCATCTGTATTAGGGAATGTGTCCATTAGGTCACACACCGTAGACTCTAGAAACGCTGCCAGCCCTCGGTTGGCTACATATAAACCAGGATTGCCTATTTGGAGCATATGACCATGGACCACACACCACTTCGCAACATAGGATCCAGTTCCCTTGACGACCAAGGTGACGAAGGCTCCGCAATCCTGATTCTTGCATCTACAATGAAGGTAAACATTAGCATACAGTTTTTCTAACCTTGATCCACCTCCACCTTTTTTGCACCGATGGACACAACAGTTTTCCACGAAATAATACGCCATTCCGTTGCCAATTGTTAGCCGAAGCTTTTTCGTCTGTTCCCATGTACGGGCATTGTAGCTGTAAAAGCTGTTACTTGTGCAACGCTGGAACTCTCGAAAATCGGTTGTGAATTCATCGAGCTCTTCAAAGAAGTCCCTTATCAATCCCGAAAAGGTATCGGAATTAACAACGGTCATGGTCATCCACGGGACTAGCGAGAGGGATGTATGCCGATATTTTGTTGCGCTAGGCCTTACATAGCTGTGTAAATTTCATGATGAGTCATATCTTATAGTAATCTTTGCTTTCGGCTACACCCAACGGATTTTTTAAAATCTTCTTTTATATGTAATTTATTTAATCACAAAATGTCTTTTTCAGCTGATATTACCGTTTCATTTGTGGCGGTTTGATCCTTGACTTTTCTCCGCCCAGTAATGAGTGAAATGCGCTCTGGGGTCGGGATACTTAATGAAGTAAAGCAGGGGTGAATTAAAAGGGAGCAGTTTATCGGGTAGCGCTGATATAAAGTCTCGGGGTTGGATAGGCTGACTAAAAACCCAGGAAAATGCATGGACTAAAAATTGAAAATTTTTGGTGAAGACGGACATGCGCCCGAACCAATCGCCCAAATGACCCGGACAACAGCAGAAATATAATACCGGAGGATATGTGAGACGATCTCGGGGGAATGAAATTGCGTAGATGAAACGGGGCCAGATTTACCAATGAATTAGTACTTAGTATTCATCAAGAATTTGTAGAAGACGCACTCATAAAGAGGTGTGTGTAGATGCCCGAGCCTGGAACTTCGGTGGAGCAGGGTGACGAAAGTTGACAGGAGGGTTAAATACGATTCGAACCATGGGTTCATTTTAGGTTAATTAGTGAACACAAGTCGACAACAGGATGGACGGGGGAGTTGATATACGATGATCTTAGAAGGTCATATGGGTTTGATGCATAAATGATATTTCCAAAACATGTAGACGATCGCTTAACGGGATAAGCCGGGTAAGAGCCTGATGTTTGGCTGTTGAAAGGAGAGCCTACACTATTGCTGGGTCCGCTGGAAAGCGGAGACGTCACTAGCTAGGGCGAGACTTTAAACCGAATACCGATGAAAGATGTGTCTTTCACGTAAGAGGTGCAAAGGGAAGGACGAATAAAGAACGATAAAACCCAGCCGTAAATTTAGAGCTTTCGCCTTTCCATGTTGGTATGGTTTACCGTCCGGAACGGGGAAATCTAGCCTCCTACTCGTTGTCACGTAACTTCTGTGCTGTCTCATACACACAATGACCCGAAAAATCTCCGTAAGACACGGCCACCCAGGAGTCATTCGTTTACCACAATTCGTACTCTTAAAGAACCCTCCATTTTCCATTGAAGAACTGAATCCCGTCGTCTCTAACTGCCATGCTTGTGCTAGCACCAAGCCACCCTTTTATCGACCCCAATTGCAGCTTTTTCAAGGCCACACAACTTTTGGAGCCAACCAGCGACGACTTCAAGAGCTTTCCACCGTCCACCACTAGCAAAAGTTACCTTTTAACTATCATTGATGAATATTCTCGCCTTCCATTTGCTCTCCCTTGTTCAAAAGTGCCTGCCCACACAACCATTACATGTTTCTGCTAACCGTCTTTTCTCTTTGGATTATTATCATACATTTATTCCGAAAGCAACCATCGTTCTATGTCCGACTCCATCAAAAGCTTGCTACGTAGCAGAGGCATCGCCACCAGCCGAAGCCCTCCATATCGCCCTAAAGTTAACGGCAAAGTCCAACGCCAAAGCAGGACAGCAGGAAAAGCATTCTCCTTGAAATTCACATCTCAGGGACCGCAGATCAGTTGCTGGGAGGACATTCTGCTCGACGGCGTGCATTCTATTCGATCACTTCTAAGAGCTGCCATCAACTCAAGGCCACAAAAAAGACTCTTCGTTAGCAGTGGCAGGTCTACTTTCGGCAAGCCATCACCTAGATGGCTGATGACTCGCGACAAGGTCCTGATAAGTGAGAATGTGAGACTGTTCAGGTATGATCCACTTATCGAATAAGTTCATCTGGTTGAATGCCACCCTAATTACTCTCATGTTCGGTTACCCAACGGGCTGAGTGACGCCGTATCCATACGTCATTTGGCCCTGTCGGGAGAAGATCCAGGGGATTCGACGCGTAACACGACGAAATACAGCCGGATTTATTTTCCAAATCCTCTAAAGCCAACGGCAATGTTGCCAACTTTTTTTTCATAGCCACGAGGGCAAGTCAACGATTTTGTTGACAATGCTACAGTGAACACTGCGATGACAAGCTGAGCACATTTGGGCATTTAAGTACACATAAACACACACGCGTAGGCAATCCGCGCGCACACCAAATTGTGCTAACCTGAACTGCAACACCCGTACAAACAAACACAGTATAACTCCGTTCTCTCTGTTCATGATCAGAACTATGTACAAAAAGCAGTGCGGGACCGAGGAGCGGAGCTCGAACAGAATACACCGAATGTGATTCGCGTTTGGGCACCTTGTGTTCTGAGGGACCAGGTGTGATCAGCTAACAGAAAAAAGGTTGTCACGCGGTCTGGTCCGTCGCTCGGGATCGTTCATGTAATCGCATGATCACATTGTAAATCTCCATTCGTTTTTTACTGACAGTGGCCTCGGAAAACCAACTCGCCATCTCGTGTTGGAAATAACCTTTCGTATAACATTTTACGGGTTGTTTGAAGAACATTTCCACATAATGCAATAGATAGATACCACAATCGACCAGATTACTCTGACTGGGAACTCGAGGACTGAAACCACGAATTGTGTCCTTGTTAAAGGAAAGCGGACCATCTTGCTCCGCTCGAGGTGTGTCCCATTCGGCTTGCAGATAGTCTCGGATGACATGGAGGTTTCTCACTAGAGTCTGGCACGGAAGTGAATCAAACAGGAGAATACAAGGCATCGCGTTGATTCCTCGACTACGAAGCCAGACTAGACGCTGTCGACGCCATCGATCAAAGACAGAACCCACCATATCACTGGGTAATCGTTCCAAAGGAGCATTGCGCATGGTCTGGTCGTCCACATTTAGTTGTCCTATAAGGCTATCTACATTGGCAAATCGTTCGGTTAATTGACACAAGTCAAATGCTTCCGCTTGATACAGAGCCGTGTAGCTGACCATACCCGCCATCCAGGGGTAGCAGACGAGACCGAGGAACCAATGAGAAGCCTCATTGATCGGAATGATTATGTAGTCCTTGCAAAACAAGTCCACTCGGGGAGTCCACTTAGCCACATTTGCGTGACGAGAAAGACTGGCGGGGGCCAAAGAGCTGACTGAATCTGAATTTGGCTTAGTGAGTTGACTCCGTGTACTCGCAGACGGGGTAGTTTGTGCCACGCCGGCCAAGCGACTGTAGAAGAAACAGTTGAACACATACGCGCAAGCGCGTTGCAAGTCAGATAGCTGTTCAAAATAGAGATATTTGAGGTAGAAATTGATGATCGCATCATTGATCAGGGCACCGGGTATGAGGCAATCCAAATCGGTAGAAGTGAGAATCACACTGTCTGTTGATCCAGGAGGTTGGTAGTCAAATTTGAAGTGGGAATGGGCGCCGCTGTCTGCGACGTCTTCGGAACCGGTAGTCGCATTAGGACTTCATGAACCGGACTTGGTTCCATCATCATCTGCGCTTTCGCTTTCTTCTTCGCATAGAATTATCAAATCTTCACTTTCCTTATTTTCCTGGTCACTGGAATCTACGGACTTTGGACCAGATAATTGTTTGCTGGATAATGCAGCCAAATTTCCGGCATTTCCAAGAATGTGCATTCCAGCTGATGACAGGGTACTAATTACGCTGTTCAGAAGACCTTCATCGGACTTTGGGTGCGAATTGTTGGAGGTGAGGTGAGACTCGTCATTTGATTTGCTTTTAGTTGGCTGTTTAACCTGTGTACTTGGCATAACAGGCGATTGTGCATTTGTCGAATCCATGGCCTGTGCATGAGATTCAGCACGAGGTAAGCGGAGACCACAATCAAGTAACAGATTTCGGGTTTCCATCCAAGTACAATCCATCTTGCAAAACCCATCATTAGCACGAATTGAAGAACCGATTAATTCCATCTGTTGAACGAGCACGTTTTTTTCAGGAGAATGTGCCATACGATCACCCAATACCAAAATGAGCCATTTCATCATTGATGCATTGTAGTTGTTGGAATTGCCTAATTTGAGACTAGACGCTAGGCTTTCTTCGAGATGGTCTCGAGGCTTTAGAAAGACAACTTGAAGCTCCTCACAAAACACCAGCGACTGAACATCAACGGGCTTTATGCTCACCGCGACCCACGAACCTTCCACTTTGACTTTACACGACAGTGATGCAGTCGTTATAATATAAGGGCCGTTGCGGGCATCGAAGATACCAGATTTTCCCACGCTCAAAATGAGAATAGGAGTGGCAATTTGTCTTTCGGAGAAACGAGGTTGTTTCTTCGGCGGCGATCCGTTAAATTCTCTTGAGATAACTGATGATGAACCGTCGGCTTCTCTGTCGATCGGCAGTTGGCACAGGGTGCACGACATATCCGGGTAGCAGGCATAGCCCCGGCAATCTGCACGGGGGCATCTAAAAATTGTTTTTCCGGATGCGGCCTTTTCAGAAAGTGGCGTTTTTTTGTTCATAGAATCCACAATTTCTTGCAGCATTTTTTCATGCTACAGGTCCCGTCAAGGTCAAGTGGCGAATTTCGTAGACAAAAGCCGACACATAAGACATTATCCCATGCACTTCTGAAAGCAATACCCAAAGTACTGTAGTCTCTCAAAAAAACTGAATCGTTAACCGAGAATTCGCTCCTTTAATTCGAGAATCGGGGGAGGTCAGAGATGTTCTCCTATTTATTTAGGCAGCTCACTCTGTAGCCTCGCGAAACTTGACGGTCGTAATGACACACCGTGTACTTCGTGGACCAGCTTCCATCGCGATCCCGTTATTGAATCAGCGAGGGGCAAATGTAGTGATAAACACGGTGACTGTCTGCATCGTTCCGTTGTTATTAATTGATATCCGTAATAACTGCTTCCTTCTTTCTGTTTGGATATAATGCCTGCTTTAAGCGGTGAAAAAGTCTTGTGATCAGGCTTCGGTTCTCCCCTACTCTGTTTGGCTGACTGAATCATGCTTCATTATATGAAGTGTTCCTCTCTGACTACGCTCCTCCGTTTTGATAGGGACTCTGTCCCATCAGATGAGGGAGTGCCATCGTTCGGCCGACAAGACATCTCAGTCGTGCAGCTGGATGCGTACGCCGACATTCAAGAATAAGGTAAAGCCCTTTGGTGCTACAGTAATACATAAAATAGGTAACACCCCTATGGTTTCAGAGTGTCTGCAAAACAAAACATGGTAGAATCGGAGAGGAAGGGTTGAGTAGCCCGAGTCCATGATTTGTTTTAATTCTGGGCGCAATACCGCCAGGTTGCCCACGCTAAAGCAGGTGGTTTTCTCAGGGATCCACAACCGAAGCCTTCCGCTATCCAAAGCTTAACCGGCAAGGCAGTGGAAGGAAGCGTGAGGGTCGTAACCCACTAGGGACCGGTGAATGATTGCTCAGTTCAAACGCCCTTAGGATGAGGCCAGACATCCTGGGTGCATAGTACCCCCCCCCCGCCCCAGATCCTGGTTGACAGTGTTGTACGCCTCACACGCCACCCGTGGTTGGTTTGGAAACAGAGTTTAGCCATCTCCCCTAGACTGACTGTCAACCCGGTGGAGAGCGCCGGGCATTCGCCTTCGTCCTCTCACTTTAGTGGGAACACCTTCGCCACGAGCAAAACATCCTCAGAAGAGGATGTAACAGGCACACGGTCATTTGGGAACATTACGAGAGGCGTTCAGGACAAGTAGCCATCTCGGAGCCCGAGAAGCCTAACCCCAACCATAGTGAGGCCTTTGGAGGCGGGCTGCACTAAGCTAACGACAGGAGGCTTTGAGACCTAGGGTCGTTTACCGGACACCTGCGGCCGATCCCCCAGATGAAAGAGCGATTGCAACTGCCTCGTCCTGCGTGACCATTTTTATCGCATATTGACTGGAAGTTAGAGAGTGCCATAGCCGGGGCAGATCCTTTCACCGTAGACCCACGGATGTCTGACCCGGGGTGACCTTGAGCGGCTCCCTCGGATTTTTCAGTTCCCTTGCAGTCTCCATCGTATTCTCGTTCAGTCCGATACCGCGCGGTTTTCCCACTTCTGTTTTCCTTAGTCTGCCCACTTCCGCAGGTAAAATGTCTGACGTCACCGGGAATAGGGGGATCATACCCATGCGCCAAATTGAGAGCTCACCAGAGGGCGCACCGAACCCGAGCCCCTTTCTGGGAGACTGTCCAGAGGCCGTGGATATAGAAGAGCTGAGGACAAGGACAGCAGCTTCCGAAGCAGAGATACTCGGTCATAAAACTTTATTCAAAACCACTTTCCTGATACCAGCCGCTAACCAGGCTACACCGGTATCAGAACAACTAATTTTAGATACCGCGAGGAAATTGCAGGCTTCGGCAGCCAGTGCTGAACGAGTAATTATAGAAGGCAGAGCTCCAGGAGGTGCAAATTCAACTCACCTAAACCTAGATATAATCAGAACGCTCAAAGAGTCGCCTTTAAACCCTGCCAAATGCTCCTGGCTAATCTGCAAAAGGCATATAAAGATATCGGGTTTAATCCTGGTGTTCTCTTCTGAGGAACCGGCAGCCAATCTCATCGGGCGAAGAGCGATGATAAAAAGGTCTTATACTTGGGTGCGTGGAGTAGCACACGACCGCCCTTAACAAGCTTGTCAGATGACAGAGCTGTGGATTGCCCTGTCCGTAATGGCGGACTCCAAAATGGCAAGTGCCGCCAGAGGTCCGTCCAACTAGACTTGAAACCACAGGAGAATCAAGCTCTGCTGATCTCTGTGGGCCAGATTCCTCTGCAGACGCCACGGTCTGCACAGTTGTCGTAAATCCCTTCTCAACTCCAGTGACCTCCCGCTCACCTAACATGAATAGCCTCGGAGGAAGGAAGGACGCTCCTTAAGCAGCTATCCAAGTCAACCTAATATTTTAAAAAGAGGAAGGACGTACGGAGAATGCCTCAGAAGCTGCAGTTTAGACCGACGTTTAAAACCGGCAAACAGGAAGATCTTCTTGGGCCACCCCAATCCCATTCTCAAAAAACACGCGAAAAAGGAGCTCTGTCCACGGCGGACAAGAAACGGAAACTATCCAATGGAACCTACTCCCCTCCACGTGGCTCACAGTAATCGGCGCCCACAACATAGCCATTTTCACACAGGACCATCTCAACCCCGTCCACCAGAGGGCAATTTCCCCGGTTACTCTCTGAAATGAATATCTCAGACACCCCCTGCCTTTGCCCCCGCCAACCCTTATGTCGGCAAAGGCCTTTAGAAAAACACTCCTACTGCAGACAATAAACCACATCCCATTAGAATTTCTTCTGTTTCTAGTGGGCAGGCGCTAAAATGCCCGTATACAAATTGTCTCAATCTGCCGGGAAAAAATGCTGAAGCTGAGAAAATTAGCAATAGACACGAAACCCCACACCATAGCCATCACGGGGACCTGGCTCACACCAGACTATCAAGACGGTGAGGTGAGAATACCGGGTTACTCCCTTCTAAGTCGTGCTTCAGGAATAGGACGTGCTGGTGGAGTGGCTCTCTACATTAGTGACCTCTCACCGCCGGGAGTCTCTCCTCCACGTATCTCATCAGCCATAATGGACTTGAGGGTTTTCTTTCTCTTCCGCTTCTCCACGGCTTAACTTCTGGGTGTGATTAACCGCTCGCCTTCCACATCAAAGGTGAACTCACTTTCGACGGTAGAGCTTCTAAAATCCCTCAAAAGGCTTCACTCTTTTAGTCACCTCCTTATGGGAGACTTCAGCGCCCCCGGAGTGGACTGGAAATGCCTTAGCACCCAGCAGCCATTATGGCAAGGCAATGGTAGGTCGACTGGCCGAGCAATCCGGGAAGCAGCAAGTGGCCTGTCCCACCAGGTTTAAAACGGATCAAAGCTCATCAATTCTAGATCCGATCGTAACCAACTCCAAACACAGCTTAGGTCAATAAGCCTCACCAGAGTCCCTAGCGAAGTCTTCGAGTGCATCGCAAAACCCGAAATCTCGATACACTGGAGCGACACTGGTTCACTGTCTCCAGTGCAACATGGTTTCCTCCCTGGCTGGTCATGCATCACCAATATGCCGACAGCAATCGATAGCCCGACACAAGCCCAAGGCGATGGCAGGATATCCCAAGCCGCATTCATTGGTTTTGCCAGAGCCCTCGATAGCTGCCCGCATGCTGCACTTCTGTACAAACTCAGGAGGTATGGCATTTCCAGCCGCCTGCAGTCCATGGCCGAGAGCCTTTTGAAAAACCGGATCTTCTCGGTTCGTGTGTATGCTTCTCGGTCTCAACATGCACCCATCGATATAGGGGTCTCCCAGGGCTATGTTCTCGGCCCTCTCCCGTTCCTCTTTCACACCAACGACCTCCCTGGTGTGGTCCCGGTTAGCATAGCGAAGTACGCAAATGACGTCACAATCTGGGACACGAACGCAAATGCTGCGCAGTCAGCCACTGACTCGGTCAGACGTTGGTCAGCTGAAAGAAGCATTCTAATAAATGATGGCAAAAGTGCAAGCGTGTCATTTGGCAGTGCTCCGGTCCATCTCTTCAAGGTAAGCGGGAACACACAAGTCCAAATAGCGGCTCAATACAAGAGCCTTGGTCTCTGCTGCGCAGTAATCTCCCATTCTCCTCCCACCAAGAGAAAGCTAGTAAGGCTGCCTTTCGGGTCCTAAATCTTATTAGACGATTTTTCCGTTGCTCTCAAAGGAGGGCTTTCATCTTCTTTATGGAGCCTATATTCGATCTCTTTTAGAATACGACAGCCAGATAGTACACAATGGCCTGGTCAGAGACGGGAACATCTTGCAGCGGATTCAACGGAAATTTACCAAAACGGTACGTAGCTTTCTTTTGACCCCTTACCCGGTTAATTTAATATCACAAACTCTACTCTCTTGGGACACGCCGCAGAAGGGGGAAAACCTGTTCCTGACGTATGATCTATCCTTAGTGGTCCTAGTGAATCAGTTTTTCACTCGTCCGAACTTGGAGACCCTGCGAGAATACACGGGGAAACTCTTCAAACTCAGTCCAGGTACCCTCATTGGACAAAATTTTTAACTGGTTCCGGATAATATCTCTATGGAATAGCCTTCCAGTAGTGGATGCCTCCCCAAAAGAGGCATTTGGGACCAGACTGGACAACTGGTTAGGACTATTTCCGATGCCGGCCAGTTCTCCTATCGGCCTCGCGTAGGACATTCTCCACCGTGTTTTCACTTCTTGTCTTCAACCCTACATACTTGTACATGAATGCAGTTATAAGTAGATATACTCTCCTTCCTCTTACGAATGTATATGCAAGTAACTCTTCCGTGCAAATTTTAAAACAACGAATGATGTATCCATATTCACGTTGTCGGACTCACAGACTACATGCGAAACGTTCATCTCTATCCTCATGTGGCTTTTGCGAAAGTGGTTGCCCCTTGTTTTCAAGTTGTGCCATTTAAGCTCGGCGGCACCGGAGGAAAGAAGGTACATAAAAGAACCGGGAACATTTTGGCTCAAGCCTCGCATTCGTGAACTACTTCAGGACATCAAGTCTTCAAGACTGTACGGGAGCTGGATTTATGCCCCAAGACCCCAAGAGGTATTCGGCTCAAGAATCTCGATGCTAGACGTTTGGCAGATTTACCATGACGGAATCTTTAAAGCCACTCAAGTTGAACGGATTGACAAAGGTCTGAACTCTCCTTCACAGTCCAGCGGTCTATCTTCCAGATCAACAGCAATACCAGATGCAAGATACGGTCAAGATTAGTATTTTAAACCCTCTTCCTTTCCCATTGCCCCTTATCCGGCGAACTATCTTCCAGCTCACCGTGACATCCGGCTAACTAGATAATCACTAATTCCGGGACCATTCGGTCTTCTGCCTCGTACCCAAGTACTACTTCAAGACTTCAGGACTTCAATGCACTCACGAGTCAACCTGGATGTAGTCTGATCAGAGGTCCATCCTAGACCTAGTGATTCCTCTCGGGAGCTCTGTTGTTGAAAAGATCGTACATGTACCTCCGTCTGTGTGCAGTGACCACATGGCGCTAGAAGTTCACCGGGGTAGTGGTCCTTGTCCAGCCCTTGGAGCACACGACAGACATGGCGTTTGACACACACCATTCGAGGATGTCCGGACGGCTGCTTTAGACCTCAACTGGTTTCACATTAGCTCAAATGACCACACCATCACCGTAAAGGAATTATCCGGTCTCCTTTCTTGAAGTCTTTCCAGTTTCTTCCCTGGGCAAAAGAGTGCAGGGATATGCCTCCCTGCCATCACAAAACACGACGCAACACAACCCATGGTCACCCAATGCACAACTGGTCCTCAACCTGTTTTGGAACCAAACTGGATATGTAGCAGAGATTGGCTCGTGTCGCATTGCAGGTGGAGTCCTAGTATGGTGAAGTTTCTTATACCTGACATCTTAGGTTAGCACATTTTCACTCTCACATCTCTACTACTTCTAACCGATTTCGAAATCGTTGAACTTCTCTTCCTCGTATTCCTCCATTTCCACGTGTTGTTATTTTATCCTTTCTGGTCTTCCAAATTCACTACCATACCCCCAGTCGTGCTGGTAGACGCAGTAGATAAATAGAAAGTCTTCAGTATCATCCAAGCAAGCACCACCACGGCAGTCTAGAGAGAGGGCCAAATGAATATGAGCGTTGAGGTCTCACCTTCGACGAAGACTGCTTGTAATGCTACCATGTCTCATAGCTCGGCGAGGTCCGAGGTCGTTTGTACTTCTACCGGGGTTCTCTTGTTTTGGGGAAGAAAAAATGGATGTCAAGACAACTAGAAACCTGTCGCATTGTCGTGACCACTGGAACGATAGCGATGTCTTCGTTTTTCTGTCGCAGCAAGTGAGGATCTCAAGAGTCTGGGGTGCAAGAAACTGGATGCAAATTAGGCTCAAGCCTCCATATCCTGTGATCTTATCTGATTTGATCTTTTCCGTTTCGTTATTACTAGCCGCGTTAAAGCTTTTCTACGATCCTTCGGATTGGTTCAGTATACATCGCATCCCAACCGCCAAGTAGACGCACAGTCAATAGACGTCTATGGTAGGGACCATCGTTCTGCAATTCATAAAAGTTAGCAATTAAAGGCAAACGGACATACGGCTGGATACCTCCATCCTTGTAGCACCCAACTCGCTCGTAACATCGGTTTTCGGTCTGTTTGATTAATACCCATTTCACTCGAATCAACAGTGAATTGATACGAAGGAAATCGATGACCGGAGTAATGTGGGACGCTTGGTTGGCGTTATATATATATATATATATATATATATATATATATATATATGTATATATATATATATGGGTGTAACTCATCGAAATACCGTGAAGTGCGTCGGTATAGATCGCCCTATTTCAATCCCTCGAAATGGATGAAGACAGCACAATTAATCGAAAAATCATAACTTGGAGATAGAAATGAGCATCGTAGAACGTAATCTAAGGAAAATGACGAAAATTAACGAAGCATTCCACGTATTTGAAGCGATTAGCTCAAACCGCTCGAAAACCGGTCAGAAACCACTCCGAAACCGGTGCGATTTTGGCCGGTTTCGAGCGCTCTTTACTATTACGCCGATCGGTTTCGGAGCGGTTTTGCTACAAGGTAAATGTACGACGAAAACCGTCAGTGAGACTCGTGTCAAACAGTGCGACAGAATGCCGAGTAGTCTGGGCTCAGGGAATCGACCCGTAACACGTTGAGAGCTGATTGGATGTGTGTCAGGTTTGTGGTGGAATGTGGCGTAGTGGTGCGTGCGGTGGAATGGTTATAATGCAGCTGTGAGCTGCGCTACACCGGCGAGTCTTCCGTTGTGATACGTGGAATTATATTTTCTGTGGTTGTGTCATTCTGTGGACTATAATTTGCCCACAATGCCTCCAAAAAGAGTCAAAAATATTGCATCCAAGTACCTAGTTTGTTCGAAAGTTGTTCGCTCACGCGACAAATCTCTTCAGTGTGATGGTTGTGATGGTTGGGTCCATCTTGAGTGTTCTGAAATAAGTATTGATATTTATGAAGCCCTGGACAAATGCCGTGCAAAGTTGCTCAAGGTGCTGTGCATCACATGCACCGAGCTATCAACACCTGTGTGGCCCGCAAAGCAGTCGGCGGAAATGGCTCTTCCTGTCACAGATACAGCAGCGTCATCAACTTCGTCGTCGTCATCATCATTAGCACCGTCGATCAGTTCATCGCCATCGATAGCAGCAGAACCAGCGGCGTCGTCGTCGTCTTTTTCTCCGCCAACATCATCACTCTCACCGTCATCATTGCCGTCAGGAAAGGAAAATTCCGCCGAGGTATCTATTCCTGACTGTGCTACGTATGCAGAGGTGGCTTCAACATCGGTCACTGAGCCAACCGAAACAAAGCGCCGCCAACGCCAGAAGCTTCCTAAGTCTGCCTGCCACAATGCGGACCCAGTTGGCACTGATGTGGGCACGCAAGCACAAGACGGTATTATAGAAACAAAACCCAGCCAACAGAACACCACCGCGGATGAAAGTAGACCGGCCTGGATAACAACTGCGGATCGTCCACGAAGAGCGCCACCGTCGAGGAAACAGTGCTTCCTAATAGTGAACTTGCCTGAGACAAAGGAGACCACGGCACAGGCACGTCTGGACCACGATATTGCGAGTCTCCGGAGTGCACTAACAAAACCTTCCGTCCCCGGGGAGGAGGAGACCGCGGAGAAGTTGCGGGTAAAATCAACATTCCGAATTGGCAAAGCTAGTGACGCTGAACGCCCCCGTCCACTGAAAGTAGTGCTGGACTCTGAGGAATCCGCGACTTCTGTGTTAGGAAAATCCCACCGGCTAAAAGGCGAGCAAGTGCAGCTGCATCGAGATCTAGACCCTGCGGATCGTGAGAAGTATAGAAATGCTTTGATTAAACGCCGTGAACGAATGGAACAATGAGAAAGGGACTTGATCATTCGGGATTTTCGGGTGCAGAAACGGCGCCCTCACTTCCGGTGGAGGCCGCTGACGCTAGTGTCCCTGTCAGTCCCCCCAAGCTAGGACGCCCTGAACAAACGGATGTGGTAGCAGGCCGAGACAGCGTCGTCATCCTGTTGTCTAACGTCCGTGGTCTGCTGAACAAGAGGGATGACCTGGAACACCTGCTGCAGTCCAGCTCACCTACTATGATAGCATTGACGGAGACGTGGCTGAGTAACAATGTTCTAGACTCTGAGGTGTCCCTCTCTGGCTACACCCTATTCCGAGTCGATAGGAACTCTATCAGAGCTGGTGGAGGCGTAGCATTGCTCGTACGATCAAACATCCCAACCGCGCAGTTAGAGGCATTCGCAGACCCGCAAGGATTCGGTGAAGCTATCTGGTGCCGCGTCAAGCTTACCGCCGGGGGCTTTAGGACAATTGGAGTCATCTATCGGACACCTGCGGTCACTCCTCCAGATATGATGAATTTATTGAGGAGATGGGCGTGCAACGGCCACTGCCTCGTCCTGGGCGACTTCACTGGTCCGCATATTGATTGGACATCAAGCAGGACAGCGGCCGTGGCAGATCCTTTCTCTCGGGAATTACTGACAACGGTCCAAGAACTGGCACTACACCAACATGTTCAGGAATCAACCCGGAGGCAATCCGGTCACGGTTCCATTCTGGATCTGGTGATTTCTCCCAGGAGCTCGGACGTCGATAAGGTTGAACATCTCCCTCCACTTGGAAGCAGTGACCATATGGTGCTAGAAATTCACTGGCGCACTGGTTCTTGTCCATCCCCTAGACCACACATCGGACGTAATGTTTGGCGCACTCCATTCGAAGATGTCCGGAGAGCGGCGTTAGACGTCAACTGGTTTCCCACGGATTCAGATGTCCACCACGATGTGAACAAAGCTTGGGCGTTTATTCGTGACGGCATCTTGTACCTTATGAATACCTACTGCCCCCTCAACCGGCGGAGACCCCGGGTTAAGGGACCGCCGTGGTTTTATCTGGAGCTCAGACGCCTTCTCAAACGACGAAATCGGGCCTGGCAGCGGTTCCGATCCACAGGTGAGGGTTATGATCTCTATCGCAGGATTCGTAACCAGTGTACCGAACAAAAACGGATAAAGCGGATGGCATTCGAGGAGGCCCTTGCGGTCGATGCGGTGCGAGCACCCAAGCGCCTGTTTGCATACTTAAAGCGCCGCACCAGAGCGAAGGTGGGTATCACGGCGCTGATGAACAACGACGAAGTGGTTGCAACAGATGACGGAAAGGCTGAGACATTAGCCAAACATTATCTGTCAGTTTATTCTGTGGAGGAAGGTGCGCCAATCCGGATGGTGGATAGCTCGCCGCTGTTCATTATGTATGATTTTGGGTAGCCGGAAGTGAATAAGATGCTCAAATCCATCAAAACCCATAAGTCACCGGGACCGGACGACGTGCATCCGTTGATGTTGAAGGAGTTGGCGGACCAGCTAACTACACCACTAACGCGGTTGTTCAGTTTGTCGTTGGCCACTGGAAGTCTACCTCAGGAGTGGAAAAAAGCAGTCGTTGTTCCGCTGTACAAGGGTGGGACAAAATCCACCTCGGCCAACTACCGCCCAGTTAGCCTCACTTCCGTAGCTGGAAAGGTCATGGAAAGGCTGGTGGCTGCTTGTATACGTGAACATCTGGAGCGCTGTCAACTGCTATGCGCAGAGCAGCACGGTTTTCGGCGGAACAGATCATGTCTGTCAAACCTGTTGACCGCCCGTGAAAGTTGGTCGAACTCCAAGGCCGAGGGATATGGCACGGATGTCATCTTCGTGGACTTTAGTAAGGCGTTTGACAAAGTTCCTCACAATGGGCTGTTGCTGAAACTCCGGGCCATGGGCATCTCAGGGCCCATGCTTCACTGGATTGAGGATTTCTTGGTCGGGAGAACCTTTTCCGTGAGAGTTGCACAGTCCCAGTCCGCGTGGTATCCAGTTGGCAGTGGCGTGCCGCAAGGCTCCGTGCTAGGACCCCTGTTGTTTCTATTGTTTGTAAACGACCTACCACAGACCATTCGATCCCAATGCCTTATCTACGCCGATGATCTCAAGATCTGGTGCACCATTCGATCGGCGGAGGATCGCGAGATACTACAGGAGGATCTGCAGGCCCTCGTCAATTGGTCGACCACCTGGGGTCTACCGATAAACGTGGACAAGTGCGTGAGCATGAGGATTGGTGGCCCCAACGATGCTTCCGGCTACTGCCTTGGGAGTATCGTACTCCGTCACACGCAGGAGGAAAAGGACCTCGGAGTTGTTGTCACCAACAATCTGAAGACAAGAGCACACACTGAGAGAGCGTGCGCCTCAGCGTGGAAGATACTTGGTCCCATCCGCCGTTCATTTGGGCCTCTACCCCGGGACACTTTCCGACTGCTTTATGTCTCACATGTACGTCCTCGTTTGGAATATGACGGTCCGGCTGTCTACCCGTGCACGGCGGCGGAAGTAGCCAAACTGGAACGGGTGCAACGTGCTGCCACACGCCTCGTGGCCGGACTGCGTGGGTTCAGCTATGAGGAACGCCTAAAAGTCACCGAGTTGTTTCCCATTGCCTATCGATGGCTTCGAGGCGACCTCATCTATGCCAGGCGCATAATCTGCGGTGAGTTGGGCCGGAAACTACAGGCGGAATTCCCGCTCAGGAATAATGATCGTACCAGAGGACACACCCTGACACTTCGTAAGGTGCATTCCACCGGCTTACCGGCCATCTATCGATTGTCAAGGAGGATGACCAATCTCTGGAACGCTCTACCGACCGAAGTGGTGGAAGAGGAAACCGAGACACTATTCAGGAGGAAATTGGACCAAACCCTGAAGGTTTATTGGCGGAGCACCGACATCCAGCCGAGTCAATAGAGTACGATGTGATGGGGCTCATACGGGATGACTTCCCACTGCCCTTTACCTGAAGACTGAAGACTGAACCATTTTACACGAATCAACAGTGAATTGATACGAAGGAAATCGATGACCGGAGTAATGTGGGACGCTTGGTTGGCGTTATATATATATATATATATATATGTATATATATATATATATATATATATATATATATATATATATATATATATATATGGGTGTAACTCATCGAAATACCGTGAAGTGCGTCGGTATAGATCGCCCTATTTCAATCCCTCGAAATGGATGAAGACAGCACAATTAATCGAAAAATCATAACTTGGAGATAGAAATGAGCATCGTAGAACGTAATCTAAGGAAAATGACGAAAATTAACGAAGCATTCCACGTATTTGAAGCGATTAGCTCAAACCGCTCGAAAACCGGTCAGAAACCACTCCGAAACCGATGCGATTTTGGCCGGTTTCGAGCGCTCTTTACTATTACGCCGATCGGTTTCGGAGCGGTTTTGCTACAAGGTAAATGTACGACGAAAACCGTCAGTGAGACTCGTGTCAAACAGTGCGACAGAATGCCGAGTAGTCTGGGCTCAGGGAATCGACCCGTAACACGTTGAGAGCTGATTGGATGTGTGTCAGGTTTGTGGTGGAATGTGGCGTAGTGGTGCGTGCGGTGGAATGGTTATAATGCAGCTGTGAGCTGCGCTACACCGGCGAGTCTTCCGTTGTGATACGTGGAATTATATTTTCTGTGGTTGTGTCATTCTGTGGACTATAATTTGCCCACAATGCCTCCAAAAAGAGTCAAAAATATTGCATCCAAGTACCTAGTTTGTTCGAAAGTTGTTCGCTCACGCGACAAATCTCTTCAGTGTGATGGTTGTGATGGTTGGGTCCATCTTGAGTGTTCTGAAATAAGTATTGATATTTATGAAGCCCTGGACAAATGCCGTGCAAAGTTGCTCAAGGTGCTGTGCATCACATGCACCGAGCTATCAACACCTGTGTGGCCCGCAAAGCAGTCGGCGGAAATGGCTCTTCCTGTCACAGATACAGCAGCGTCATCAACTTCGTCGTCGTCATCATCATTAGCACCGTCGATCAGTTCATCGCCATCGATAGCAGCAGAACCAGCGGCGTCGTCGTCGTCTTTTTCTCCGCCAACATCATCACTCTCACCGTCATCATTGCCGTCAGGAAAGGAAAATTCCGCCGAGGTATCTATTCCTGACTGTGCTACGTATGCAGAGGTGGCTTCAACATCGGTCACTGAGCCAACCGAAACAAAGCGCCGCCAACGCCAGAAGCTTCCTAAGTCTGCCTGCCACAATGCGGACCCAGTTGGCACTGATGTGGGCACGCAAGCACAAGACGGTATTATAGAAACAAAACCCAGCCAACAGAACACCACCGCGGATGAAAGTAGACCGGCCTGGATAACAACTGCGGATCGTCCACGAAGAGCGCCACCGTCGAGGAAACAGTGCTTCCTAATAGTGAACTTGCCTGAGACAAAGGAGACCACGGCACAGGCACGTCTGGACCACGATATTGCGAGTCTCCGGAGTGCACTAACAAAACCTTCCGTCCCCGGGGAGGAGGAGACCGCGGAGAAGTTGCGGGTAAAATCAACATTCCGAATTGGCAAAGCTAGTGACGCTGAACGCCCCCGTCCACTGAAAGTAGTGCTGGACTCTGAGGAATCCGCGACTTCTGTGTTAGGAAAATCCCACCGGCTAAAAGGCGAGCAAGTGCAGCTGCATCGAGATCTAGACCCTGCGGATCGTGAGAAGTATAGAAATGCTTTGATTAAACGCCGTGAACGAATGGAACAATGAGAAAGGGACTTGATCATTCGGGATTTTCGGGCGCAGAAACGGCGCCCTCACTTCCGGTGGAGGCCGCTGACGCTAGTGTCCCTGTCAGTCCCCCCAAGCTAGGACGCCCTGAACAAACGGATGTGGTAGCAGGCCGAGACAGCGTCGTCATCCTGTTGTCTAACGTCCGTGGTCTGCTGAACAAGAGGGATGACCTGGAACACCTGCTGCAGTCCAGCTCACCTACTATGATAGCATTGACGGAGACGTGGCTGAGTAACAATGTTCTAGACTCTGAGGTGTCCCTCTCTGGCTACACCCTATTCCGAGTCGATAGGAACTCTATCAGAGCTGGTGGAGGCGTAGCATTGTTCGTACGATCAAACATCCCAACCGCGCAGTTAGAGGCATTCGCAGACCCGCAAGGATTCGGTGAAGCTATCTGGTGCCGCGTCAAGCTTACCGCCGGGGGCTTTAGGACAATTGGAGTCATCTATCGGACACCTGCGGTCACTCCTCCAGATATGATGAATTTATTGAGGAGATGGGCGTGCAACGGCCACTGCCTCGTCCTGGGCGACTTCACTGGTCCGCATATTGATTGGACATCAAGCAGGACAGCGGCCGTGGCAGATCCTTTCTCTCGGGAATTACTGATAACGGTCCAAGAACTGGCACTACACCAACATGTTCAGGAATCAACCCGGAGGCAATCCGGTCACGGTTCCATTCTGGATCTGGTGATTTCTCCCAGGAGCTCGGACGTCGATAAGGTTGAACATCTCCCTCCACTTGGAAGCAGTGACCATATGGTGCTAGAAATTCACTGGCGCACTGGTTCTTGTCCATCCCCTAGACCACACATCGGACGTAATGTTTGGCGCACTCCATTCGAAGATGTCCGGAGAGCGGCGTTAGACGTCAACTGGTTTCCCACGGATTCAGATGTCCACCACGATGTGAACAAAGCTTGGGCGTTTATTCGTGACGGCATCTTGTACCTTATAAATACCTACTGCCCCCTCAACCGGCGGAGACCCCGGGTTAAGGGACCGCCGTGGTTTTATCTGGAGCTCAGACGCCTTCTCAAACGACGAAATCGGGCCTGGCAGCGGTTCCGATCCACAGGTGAGGGTTATGATCTCTATCGCAGGATTCGTAACCAGTGTACCGAACAAAAACGGATAAAGCGGATGGCATTCGAGGAGGCCCTTGCGGTCGATGCGGTGCGAGCACCCAAGCGCCTGTTTGCATACTTAAAGCGCCGCACCAGAGCGAAGGTGGGTATCACGGCGCTGATGAACAACGACGAAGTGGTTGCAACAGATGACGGAAAGGCTGAGACATTAGCCAAACATTATCTGTCAGTTTATTCTGTGGAGGAAGGTGCGCCAATCCGGATGGTGGATAGCTCGCCGCTGTTCATTATGTATGATTTTGGGTAGCCGGAAGTGAATAAGATGCTCAAATCCATCAAAACCCATAAGTCACCGGGACCGGACGACGTGCATCCGTTGATGTTGAAGGAGTTGGCGGACCAGCTAACTACACCACTAACGCGGTTGTTCAGTTTGTCGTTGGCCACTGGAAGTCTACCTCAGGAGTGGAAAAAAGCAGTCGTTGTTCCGCTGTACAAGGGTGGGACAAAATCCACCTCGGCCAACTACCGCCCAGTTAGCCTCACTTCCGTAGCTGGAAAGGTCATGGAAAGGCTGGTGGCTGCTTGTATACGTGAACATCTGGAGCGCTGTCAACTGCTATGCGCAGAGCAGCACGGTTTTCGGCGGAACAGATCATGTCTGTCAAACCTGTTGACCGCCCGTGAAAGTTGGTCGAACTCCAAGGCCGAGGGGTATGTCACGGATGTCATCTTCGTGGACTTTAGTAAGGCGTTTGACAAAGTTCCTCACAATGGGCTGTTGCTGAAACTCCGGGCCATGGGCATCTCAGGGCCCATGCTTCACTGGATTGCGGATTTCTTGGTCGGGAGAACCTTTTCCGTGAGAGTTGCACAGTCCCAGTCCGCGTGGTATCCAGTTGGCAGTGGCGTGCCGCAAGGCTCCGTGCTAGGACCCCTGTTGTTTCTATTGTTTGTAAACGACCTACCACAGACCATTCGATCCCAATGCCTTATCTACGCCGATGATCTCAAGATCTGGTGCACCATTCGATCGGCGGAGGATCGCGAGATACTACAGGAGGATCTGCAGGCCCTCGTCAATTGGTCGACCACCTGGGGTCTACCGATAAACGTGGACAAGTGCGTGAGCATGAGGATTGGTGGCCCCAACGATGCTTCCGGCTACTGCCTTGGGAGTATCGTACTCCGTCACACGCAGGAGGAAAAGGACCTCGGAGTTGTTGTCACCAACAATCTGAAGACAAGAGCACACACTGAGAGAGCGTGCGCCTCAGCGTGGAAGATACTTGGTCCCATCCGCCGTTCATTTGGGCCTCTACCCCGGGACACTTTCCGACTGCTTTATGTCTCACATGTACGTCCTCGTTTGGAATATGACGGTCCGGCTGTCTACCCGTGCACGGCGGCGGAAGTAGCCAAACTGGAACGGGTGCAACGTGCTGCCACACGCCTCGTGGCCGGACTGCGTGGGTTCAGCTATGAGGAACGCCTAAAAGTCACCGAGTTGTTTCCCATTGCCTATCGATGGCTTCGAGGCGACCTCATCTATGCCAGGCGCATAATCTGCGGTGAGTTGGGCCGGAAACTACAGGCGGAATTCCCGCTCAGGAATAATGATCGTACCAGAGGATACACCCTGACACTTCGTAAGGTGCATTCCACCGGCTTACCGGCCATCTATCGATTGTCAAGGAGGATGACCAATCTCTGGAACGCTCTACCGACCGAAGTGGTGGAAGAGGAAACCGAGACACTATTCAGGAGGAAATTGGACCAAACCCTGAAGGTTTATTGGCGGAGCACCGACATCCAGCCGAGTCAATAGAGTACGATGTGATGGGGCTCATACGGGATGACTTCCCACTGCCCTTTACCTGAAGACTGAAGACTGAACCATTTTACACGAATCAACAGTGAATTGATACGAAGGAAATCGATGACCGGAGTAATGTGGGACGCTTGGTTGGCGTTATATATATATATATATATATATATATATATATATATGTATATATATATATATATATATATATATGGGTGTAACTCATCGAAATACCGTGAAGTGCGTCGGTATAGATCGCCCTATTTCAATCCCTCGAAATGGATGAAGACAGCACAATTAATCGAAAAATCATAACTTGGAGATAGAAATGAGCATCGTAGAACGTAATCTAAGGAAAATGACGAAAATTAACGAAGCATTCCACGTATTTGAAGCGATTAGCTCAAACCGCTCGAAAACCGGTCAGAAACCACTCCGAAACCGGTGCGATTTTGGCCGGTTTCGAGCGCTCTTTACTATTACGCCGATCGGTTTCGGAGCGGTTTTGCTACAAGGTAAATGTACGACGAAAACCGTCAGTGAGACTCGTGTCAAACAGTGCGACAGAATGCCGAGTAGTCTGGGCTCAGGGAATCGACCCGTAACACGTTGAGAGCTGATTGGATGTGTGTCAGGTTTGTGGTGGAATGTGGCGTAGTGGTGCGTGCGGTGGAATGGTTATAATGCAGCTGTGAGCTGCGCTACACCGGCGAGTCTTCCGTTGTGATACGTGGAATTATATTTTCTGTGGTTGTGTCATTCTGTGGACTATAATTTGCCCACAATGCCTCCAAAAAGAGTCAAAAATATTGCATCCAAGTACCTAGTTTGTTCGAAAGTTGTTCGCTCACGCGACAAATCTCTTCAGTGTGATGGTTGTGATGGTTGGGTCCATCTTGAGTGTTCTGAAATAAGTATTGATATTTATGAAGCCCTGGACAAATGCCGTGCAAAGTTGCTCAAGGTGCTGTGCATCACATGCACCGAGCTATCAACACCTGTGTGGCCCGCAAAGCAGTCGGCGGAAATGGCTCTTCCTGTCACAGATACAGCAGCGTCATCAACTTCGTCGTCGTCATCATCATTAGCACCGTCGATCAGTTCATCGCCATCGATAGCAGCAGAACCAGCGGCGTCGTCGTCGTCTTTTTCTCCGCCAACATCATCACTCTCACCGTCATCATTGCCGTCAGGAAAGGAAAAATTCCGCCGAGGTATATATTCCTGACTGTGCTACGTATGCAGAGGTGGCTTCAACATCGGTCACTGAGCCAACCGAAACAAAGCGCCGCCAACGCCAGAAGCTTCCTAAGTCTGCCTGCCACAATGCGGACCCAGTTGGCACTGATGTGGGCACGCAAGCACAAGACGGTATTATAGAAACAAAACCCAGCCAACAGAACACCACCGCGGATGAAAGTAGACCGGCCTGGATAACAACTGCGGATCGTCCACGAAGAGCGCCACCGTCGAGGAAACAGTGCTTCCTAATAGTGAACTTGCCTGAGACAAAGGAGACCACGGCACAGGCACGTCTGGACCACGATATTGCGAGTCTCCGGAGTGCACTAACAAAACCTTCCGTCCCCGGGGAGGAGGAGACCGCGGAGAAGTTGCGGGTAAAATCAACATTCCGAATTGGCAAAGCTAGTGACGCTGAACGCCCCCGTCCACTGAAAGTAGTGCTGGACTCTGAGGAATCCGCGACTTCTGTGTTAGGAAAATCCCACCGGCTAAAAGGCGAGCAAGTGCAGCTGCATCGAGATCTAGACCCTGCGGATCGTGAGAAGTATAGAAATGCTTTGATTAAACGCCGTGAACGAATGGAACAATGAGAAAGGGACTTGATCATTCGGGATTTTCGGGCGCAGAAACGGCGCCCTCACTTCCGGTGGAGGCCGCTGACGCTAGTGTCCCTGTCAGTCCCCCCAAGCTAGGACGCCCTGAACAAACGGATGTGGTAGCAGGCCGAGACAGCGTCGTCATCCTGTTGTCTAACGTCCGTGGTCTGCTGAACAAGAGGGATGACCTGGAACACCTGCTGCAGTCCAGCTCACCTACTATGATAGCATTGACGGAGACGTGGCTGAGTAACAATGTTCTAGACTCTGAGGTGTCCCTCTCTGGCTACACCCTATTCCGAGTCGATAGGAACTCTATCAGAGCTGGTGGAGGCGTAGCATTGTTCGTACGATCAAACATCCCAACCGCGCAGTTAGAGGCATTCGCAGACCCGCAAGGATTCGGTGAAGCTATCTGGTGCCGCGTCAAGCTTACCGCCGGGGGCTTTAGGACAATTGGAGTCATCTATCGGACACCTGCGGTCACTCCTCCAGATATGATGAATTTATTGAGGAGATGGGCGTGCAACGGCCACTGCCTCGTCCTGGGCGACTTCACTGGTCCGCATATTGATTGGACATCAAGCAGGACAGCGGCCGTGGCAGATCCTTTCTCTCGGGAATTACTGACAACGGTCCAAGAACTGGCACTACACCAACATGTTCAGGAATCAACCCGGAGGCAATCCGGTCACGGTTCCATTCTGGATCTGGTGATTTCTCCCAGGAGCTCGGACGTCGATAAGGTTGAACATCTCCCTCCACTTGGAAGCAGTGACCATATGGTGCTAGAAATTCACTGGCGCACTGGTTCTTGTCCATCCCCTAGACCACACATCGGACGTAATGTTTGGCGCACTCCATTCGAAGATGTCCGGAGAGCGGCGTTAGACGTCAACTGGTTTCCCACGGATTCAGATGTCCACCACGATGTGAACAAAGCTTGGGCGTTTATTCGTGACGGCATCTTGTACCTTATGAATACCTACTGCCCCCTCAACCGGCGGAGACCCCGGGTTAAGGGACCGCCGTGGTTTTATCTGGAGCTCAGACGCCTTCTCAAACGACGAAATCGGGCCTGGCAGCGGTTCCGATCCACAGGTGAGGGTTATGATCCCTATCGCAGGATTCGTAACCAGTGTACCGAACAAAAACGGATAAAGCGGATGGCATTCGAGGAGGCCCTTGCGGTCGATGCGGTGCGAGCACCCAAGCGCCTGTTTGCATACTTAAAGCGCCGCACCAGAGCGAAGGTGGGTATCACGGCGCTGATGAACAACGACGAAATGGTTGCAACAGATGACGGAAAGGCTGAGACATTAGCCAAACATTATCTGTCAGTTTATTCTGTGGAGGAAGGTGCGCCAATCCGGATGGTGGATAGCTCGCCGCTGTTCATTATGTATGATTTTGGGTAGCCGGAAGTGAATAAGATGCTCAAATCCATCAAAACCCATAAGTCACCGGGACCGGACGACGTGCATCCGTTGATGTTGAAGGAGTTGGCGGACCAGCTAACTACACCACTAACGCGGTTGTTCAGTTTGTCGTTGGCCACTGGAAGTCTACCTCAGGAGTGGAAAAAAGCAGTCGTTGTTCCGCTGTACAAGGGTGGGACAAAATCCACCTCGGCCAACTACCGCCCAGTTAGCCTCACTTCCGTAGCTGGAAAGGTCATGGAAAGGCTGGTGGCTGCTTGTATACGTGAACATCTGGAGCGCTGTCAACTGCTATGCGCAGAGCAGCACGGTTTTCGGCGGAACAGATCATGTCTGTCAAACCTGTTGACCGCCCGTGAAAGTTGGTCGAACTCCAAGGCCGAGGGATATGTCACGGATGTCATCTTCGTGGACTTTAGTAAGGCGTTTGACAAAGTTCCTCACAATGGGCTGTTGCTGAAACTCCGGGCCATGGGCATCTCAGGGCCCATGCTTCACTGGATTGAGGATTTCTTGGTCGGGAGAACCTTTTCCGTGAGAGTTGCACAGTCCCAGTCCGCGTGGTATCCAGTTGGCAGTGGCGTGCCGCAAGGCTCCGTGCTAGGACCCCTGTTGTTTCTATTGTTTGTAAACGACCTACCACAGACCATTCGATCCCAATGCCTTATCTACGCCGATGATCTCAAGATCTGGTGCACCATTCGATCGGCGGAGGATCGCGAGATACTACAGGAGGATCTGCAGGCCCTCGTCAATTGGTCGACCACCTGGGGTCTACCGATAAACGTGGACAAGTGCGTGAGCATGAGGATTGGTGGCCCCAACGATGCTTCCGGCTACTGCCTTGGGAGTATCGTACTCCGTCACACGCAGGAGGAAAAGGACCTCGGAGTTGTTGTCACCAACAATCTGAAGACAAGAGCACACACTGAGAGAGCGTGCGCCTCAGCGTGGAAGATACTTGGTCCCATCCGCCGTTCATTTGGGCCTCTACCCCGGGACACTTTCCGACTGCTTTATGTCTCACATGTACGTCCTCGTTTGGAATATGACGGTCCGGCTGTCTACCCGTGCACGGCGGCGGAAGTAGCCAAACTGGAACGGGTGCAACGTGCTGCCACACGCCTCGTGGCCGGACTGCGTGGGTTCAGCTATGAGGAACGCCTAAAAGTCACCGAGTTGTTTCCCATTGCCTATCGATGGCTTCGAGGCGACCTCATCTATGCCAGGCGCATAATCTGCGGTGAGTTGGGCCGGAAACTACAGGCGGAATTCCCGCTCAGGAATAATGATCGTACCAGAGGACACACCCTGACACTTCGTAAGGTGCATTCCACCGGCTTACCGGCCATCTATCGATTGTCAAGGAGGATGACCAATCTCTGGAACGCTCTACCGACCGAAGTGGTGGAAGAGGAAACCGAGACACTATTCAGGAGGAAATTGGACCAAACACGTTGGGAGCTGATTGGATGTGTGTCAGGTTTGTGGTGGAATGTGGCGTAGTGGTGCGTGCGGTGGAATGGTTATAAGGCAGACAGTTCAGATTTTCATGTGCATGTGTGCCTGTTCCAGTGGTCCCCGGTGGACAGTGATCACTAGTGCGAGTTCAAGTGTGTGTGTGTGGTACTCTGGGTCAATGTGGTATGAGGAAAACCATGATTAATGAACGTCAGTCCCTGTTTCTGATGCAGAGAGCGGTCATGAGTGTGTGTGTGCGCGCGCACGTTACCACATGATTCCGTACCGAGAGAACGAACATGTGGCCACGAGCGTGCTTGTGTCAGTGATCACGAAGCAGAACTCGATAGCCGTGCGCGGGCGCGTGATGGCGTGTGAGAACAACATCATGGGAGCAGTGCCATGTGTGAATGCGCCTGAGAGTATGGACGGTTAAAAATGATCCAGTGACTTCTGTGCGTGGGATGCGTTTGTGTCTGACACGGA
The DNA here is from genome assembly GCA_948099385.1 of Fasciola hepatica. Taxonomy (NCBI): domain Eukaryota; kingdom Metazoa; phylum Platyhelminthes; class Trematoda; order Plagiorchiida; family Fasciolidae; genus Fasciola; species Fasciola hepatica. The sequence continues at coordinate 4,433,388 of CANUEZ040000027.1, read as the reverse complement.
TCGTGGCTGAACCAGGTGAAGAAGCTGAACCGTAGAAGTTGTTCTATCCCCATTTTGCTAGCGAACAACTACGAAACGTACAATCTTCGTCAACATCGTACAGCGTCAAACAGCAGAGCAAGCCTCACTGGCCACTGCCTTTCTCATCATATTACACGTTGAATTAAAAAGAATGAGTGTACAAGATGGACAGGGAGTGGACCTACACAAGAGGGGGAAACAACGAACGCCCTAATAGCCAACAAACGGAATACACTGTCTAACTGCACAAACACACACTGATCAATCATTCTGATTCGACAGAAAGTGACCACACAATCGTCACTGTTCACGGTTTTCTGCCATATCCCTCAGTGTCTCCAGTCAACTAGTTGACGGATCTTTTGAGACTCCAACCACGAAGACGTGAGGCGTCTACTTTTCCTAGGTCTGCTGTACATTTTTACATTCCTCAATGCCACGTCATCTGTTAATCTCCACGTGGCTTCTTCCACTCTCGAGGATGGACGGAGAATAGAGCACGGTACGGTAGACGTGTGTTTGCCATTCGTGACACGTGCCCCAACCAACGAAGCCTACTAAGCTGGATACGCTGTGATAGAAAACTCCCTGAAGTGGCGCCCAATACTCGATTTCTGACCTCAGTAGTGCTTATTCGGTCACTCCATCCAGTCTTAGCGATACTAAGCAAACATCGATAGTCGAGAACCTCAAGACGATAAATATCTTCCGCACGCAGACTCCATGTCTCGCAACCATACAACAAAAGTGAACGCACCGTGGCACAGTAAACACGAATTCCCAACTTTAGCGAAAAATCAGGTCGGTGCCACATGTGTTTCATTCCAGCGTACGTCGCTCAAGCTTTGGATATACGCGCACTCACATCTACTGCCGCACTCCCATCCGCCGTCGCTGCTGCCGAGGTAGCTGAAGCGGTCGACAATTGCCAGCACCTTCCCATCAAGCATCAAACCGAAGGTGCAAAGTGCATGCCGAACGGAGCTACAGCTTTTACGAGTCTATCTAGTGCACGTTGCGCATGTTCCGTGCACTCGTTCAAGCAGACAAGATCGTCCGCGTAATTGAGGTCACATAGCTTTTCACTATTTCTTAGTTCGACGCCCACGTCCTGGAGACTTCGCAATGCATTCTCCATTATCTCGTCCATGACAAAGTTGAGCAGGAATGGAGACATGGCACATCCCTGTCGAACACCACTGGTCGTTTCGAATGGACTGGATAGTTCACCGTAAACACTTACGAGGCCAGAAGTATGAGAGTACAATGATCTCAGTAGATTCACGAACTACTGCGGCACACCTTTTCACTGAAGAGCACTGAAAAGCGCTGTTCGATCAACTGAATCGAAGGCGCCTTTCAAGTCGAGGAAAACCATTATTGTTGCTCGACGGTGCGTGTAGTAGTAGTAGTTGGTGAAGAGTAAAAATCTGCTCCATGCATCGTCGACCTGGGCGGAACCCGGCCTGCTGTTTGCGGGTGTTCCTCTCATGAGTCGGTGTCAAACGACGCAGCGAAATCGAGGCTAATACTTTGGTGACTATCGCAATTAAGCTGATCCCACGATGGTTACTACAGTCATTGCGTATTCCGTTCTTCAAGATGGGTACAATCAATGACTCGCTCCATAATAACGGAATACGCTCCTCGTCCCAAATTTCACGGGGCAAGTTGGTAACTGATTTTATCTACGTACCGCCACCCATTTTGAAAAGAAGTGGAGCGAGTTCGTCGGGACCGGCCGCTTTCCCTCGCTTTATTGATTGAATGCATGACTTCGCTTCCACTTCCGATGGGGGTCACATGATAATTTCAAGGAATCGCAGTTGTCGAAGTCGGTCTAACTACATTTGCGCGCTGCCAGCTAAACTACTCCTTGAAGTATTCGATCCAGCGGTCGAGCTTGTTCTTTCATCATGACTAGGCTTTCCATTTCTATTTCATATTGTTTCGCTGACCGGGGTTCGCTGTCCACCTGTGCCACGAATAAGTTTGAACAGTCTTTGACTGTTACCTGAAGCAGCTGCTATTTCCATTTCTTCAGCTACCTTGACCCAACAATTTTCGCGATCATTCTTAAGACTCTCGGCAACTTGCTTTTGTATACTTCTGCCTATCTTTTTGATCTCCTTACAGTTCGAGGGCTGGCACTTGCTCCATTATACTGAACGGCTCTTGCGAAATCCAGTGTCTTTGATAAACATCGGATCTAGGACCACAGGCGAAGCCTGCTGCAACGTGCATTGCCTATTTGATATGAGCCCAATGCTCATCTACATTATTGTTTGTCGCAGATCCTAGTTCATGTGCCAATTTCCGTTCGTAACTGGTGCGGACTTCTGGATCAGACAAAAGTTGCATAGTTGATCCGGTCTGCGGTTTGTGTCGATGACCATTGAGCTGGAGAGATAATAGCATTAAAATTGATGCATGGTCCGAGTCTACGTACATGGACCAGTAAGATCCACAATTATCAACAGCACCGCGCCACCGGTAGCCTATTGCGATATGATCGATCTGGTTTAGAGCACCTGTAGAGTTAGAGCGCCATGTCGCTGTGCGACGCGAGTTGTGTTGGAAATTGGTGCTAGACAAGAACAATCGATTGTCTGCACAAAACTGGAGAAGCCTCTCCCCGTTATCTGTACGCTCAGCGGGTAAAGCACAACGGCCACCTAAACAAGCTTCTGACACACTAAGTTTGCCAACTTGTGCATTGAAGTCACCAGCTAGCACTACAATGTCTGAACGTTTACTGCTGCGAACGAGGGTGGCGAGTGCATCATAGAACTCATGCTTCTACATGTCAGAACTGCAGTCTGTTGGGGCTCACGTCGAGATCACAAACAAACTGCACTTAACACAACTATCCTTTCGAACGATGACTGACCCCTGGAGTCTCACAGCACATAAACGACTGTTAACAGGGATCCGGTCTAACAGGGCAGCCTCAGTCTTGTCAGTCAAGACTACACTACGTTGACCCACAGCTCAAGCTACTTCATCTCTTGAAGTGCGCAGGAAATACCTCGATGAGATACTAAGAGCAGTTAGTTGAATCACACTGCTCGAATCCTGGATATGTGTTTCACTTACGCAGCAGACATCAATCTTCAGAGAGTTCATTGTGAGCGCTAGACACGCCTGCTGACAGGCCTGCATGGGAGTACGCACGTTGAAATATTTGAGATTCAGAGGCTGACGAGGCTTGAGAAGATGTGGGTTACAAGATAAAGGATTGTCCACTTTACTATTTGACATTGAGCGGTTGCGAGTGTCGGGCGTGTTGTCAGTGGGGGCATTATGGGTGGACAGAGGGGGCAGCGAGAGGTGGTTGAGGACAGAAGACAACGATTGATTTGGTGGGGTCCAAAAGATCCGTCTATCAGTTGGCTGGAGACACTGAAGGATATGGCTGCGAACCGCGAACAGTGGTGATCGTGTTGTCACTTTCTATCGAATCAGAATGACTGATCGATGTGCGTTTGTACGGTTAGACTGTGTATTTCGTGTGTTGGCTACCAGGGCATACTTACCTTTTCCCACCCGTGTAGTTCCACTCCCAATCCATCTTGCATATTCCTACTTTCTAATTCAACGTGCAACATGGTGAGAAAGACAGTGGTCAGTGGGGCTTGCCCTACTGTTTAACGCTGTACGATGATGATGATGATGATGACAATGATTGAAAAAAAGAGAGGGAACTGAGCAGTAGCCCACTTATCACTACCCACCCCGCTCGATGCAATGGGCAGCGCTGTCTTGATTATCCTGTACAACGACCGATGCAGTATGGAATTCTTTCTAATCGTGTAGTTCATGGGAGATGTTTGACGGGTGCTGCTGGGATGTCCAGCCACAAATCAGGGGAACGATTAGGGTTCTCAACTAAAGCCTTTAGTTCTAACGAGAACCTGTCTGCAAGGCAGTGAGGTGGCTGAGTGGAAGCCCATTTGTTTGGATCAGTTATTCTTCCACCGAATTTACCGACTGAGTTTCCAGCTCCAGTCGACCCTCAACCTGAAGGACTAGGATACTGGATTTTGTCTGGCCTCTACCCATTGACCTGTCAGGCATGGTTGCATCTCCGGCTTAAAGAAGCCATCCTGTATAGCTCTTTGGGTCATAGAGGCGCGCAAGCCATTACATCACGGTACGTTGCAGTTTCGTCGCGATGGAGGGTCTGGAAGTTCATTCGTGATGGTATCTTACACCGTGTGAACACGTACTCTCCACCCAGCAGACGCCGACCCCGTGTGAAGTGTTGTGTCTTTGTGCTAACCTCTAGTTTATCCCTGGTAGTTTTCCAAAAGAAGAATTTCGACAATGCTTTGTCGCTGTCTGGAGCACCACAGTTGATAAATGCATCTTATTGATTCATCCCGTCCAGCCTCACGGTGTCTTATCATGCACTTTATAGCAAATTGCAGCGCACCTTTTTTCTCTGATATAAACGACGTGTTCGGTTGTCTACTTGGTACCATGCTACGAATCAACATCAAAAAATCTTGCCCTATAGACACTGAATTCATTGCATTTGGTTTGTTTAAAATTTACCTTCGTTCTTCATCCTCTATCTTGATTTCATCTAGCTAGTTCAGATATTCCAATAAAAAATGCTCAAAAATGTCAAGACTGTCGCATGTGCAATGTCCGGCGGGGTTGATAGTTCAGTGTCTGCTTACTTGCTCAAGAAAAAAGGTAACTCGGTTCTACTATCGACGATTACCAACTACAGGATATCTTGTAAAGGGCGTCTTCATGACTAATTGGGATCCTTTGGACGAAGGCCTATCGTGTTCAACGAATAGCGACCGTGAAGATGCAAGACGTGTCTGTGAACATCTAAAAATACCATTTTTCGAATTGAATTTCGTTCGCGAGTATTGGCAGTTTGTGTTTGAGTAACTTCAAGCCACAGTCAGGTAGCATCATTTTGTCTATTTTTAGACCACTCATTCAATATTATGGGCTCGGCGCGACCCCAAATCCGGATGTCCTCTGTAATCGTTTTGTGAAGTTTAACCTTTTGTTAAAGTCATGCCTACGGGGACCTGAATCGTCAACAGGAAGACACGTGGCTGACATTGAAGCTGATGCCATCGCCACGGGCCACTATTGTCAGAACTCCCTAGGCAATTTCCTCGAAAATCCCTCTAACTGTGAAGCAAAGTTGTTGCGAAGTGCTGACCCAGTGAAAGACCAGACCTTCTGGCTCTCTACGGTAAGATAAATTATGGTCACATCTCTGCCACTATTGATAACATGTAACGTACTTGGAGCATTTTTATTCGTCTGCTTTTTATCGAGTGAATGTGCAAAGGACTTTTACTGCTATGTAAAAATTAAGGAGAAGAAACTTCACGCTAGTTCCATTTTATTTGGCGGAGGAAGATAACTCATTCCATTGTAAAGGTCCCGTATCTTTTCTGCACGTGAGGTCCCAGAATTATTGTGCGCCTAATTTAGGCATCCATGTTATACTTGGACTGCAGACTTGAGCAAGGAGATCAACCAATCCGATAACTTACAATCACCAACAGGTCGTAAACGATGCAGTCATTCACGAAGAAAATCCATTTTCTTGAATGAGACCATCGTACTGCTTCCCGTTGAATGACGTGCTGTAAGGCCTGATTTCCATCGTATCTGTGCACGAATAGTCAGAGCCGGGGTTGACCTAACGATATTTTTCCATTCGAGTTCATCTTGAAGAGTGGCATACGCTACGATCTTTCTTTTCCTGCTTAACTTCGTTACCGATTACGTCTTAGTGACTACTCCATCCACGTATAAAATTAGCGATATGAAACTTGTCCCAGCAGTTAATCCCGTAAGCGCTGGTTACTTTGGCGACATCTAGTAGTCCTGGTTACCACCCCTGACCTTTTGAGGCCTTACTCGACTCTCTACTCCAAGTTCTAGTGTCTGTAGGTGTAAATTCGACCGCTGTTGGTAAAGTCTTTTCGATTGTCTCCCACTTCGTTGTTGTGGTTCCAGCCGCTTCTTAGTCTTTCTAGGTTTCCTTCGTTCGGCTCAGTTTAGTTCGTGTCCCGCCCACCTAGTACGTGCACTGTCTGTAGACGTGATTGACATTGAACACGGTTTTATAATTAATTATTAGAAAATAAAAGCAAACAAAGGTACAGCTGAAAACCTCTAAACATACAACGGAAACTGTCAGTGTGACTCGCGTCAAACTACGACAGAATGCCGAGTAGTCGTGTTGAGCAGTTTGACTCGGAACATATTTGGAGCTAATTGGATATGTGCACCTTCGCATAAACCTATGTTCATAGCGAACGGCGTGAACGTTTGTGTGTGTGGGTTAGTTCGTACGATTCAGTGGTCATAGGGTAGACAGTGATCACCCAGGAGCAAGCTCAAATGTGTGCGTGCGTCTGGTTCAGTCTGTGTGTACCAGACACCCTGGGTCAACGTCGTGTAAGAGGAACTTTGATGAATGAAGTCCGTCAGCCAGGTAACAATACATACTGGGAATTCATGTCTACAGTACAGAAAGTGCACGTGTGTGTGAAAGCACAGAAAATTCGGTTAATGGAGCGCCTGAACCCCCATCGGAAGTGGAAGCGAAGTCATGCATTCAATCAATAAAGCGAGGGAAAGCGGCCGGTCCCGACGAACTCGCTCCACTTCTTTTCAAAATGGGTGGCGGTACGTAGATAAAATCAGTTACCAACTTGCCCCGTGAAATTTGGGACGAGGAGCGTATTCCGTTATTATGGAGCGAGTCATTGATTGTACCCATCTTGAAGAACGGAATACGCAATGACTGTAGTAACCATCGTGGGATCAGCTTAATTGCGATAGTCACCAAAGTATTAGCCTCGATTTCGCTGCGTCGTTTGACACCGACTCATGAGAGGAACACCCGCAAACAGCAGGCCGGGTTCCGCCCAGGTCGACGATGCATGGAGCAGATTTTTACTCTTCACCAACTACTACTACTACACGCACCGTCGAGCAACAATAATGGTTTTCCTCGACTTGAAAGGCGCCTTCGATTCAGTTGATCGAACAGCGCTTTTCAGTGCTCTTCAGTGAAAAGATGTGCCGCAGTAGTTCGTGAATCTACTGAGATCATTGTACTCTCATACTTCTGGCCTCGTAAGTGTTTACGGTGAACTATCCAGTCCATTCGAAACGACCAGTGGTGTTCGACAGGGATGTGCCATGTCTCCATTCCTGTTCAACTTTGTCATGGACGAGATAATGGAGAATGCATTGCGAAGTCTCCAGGACGTGGGCGTCGAACTAAGAAATAGTGAAAAGCTATGTGACCTCAATTACGCGGACGATCTTGTCTGCTTGAACGAGTGCACGGAACATGCGCAACGTGCACTAGATAGACTCGTAAAAGCTGTAGCTCCGTTCGGCATGCACTTTGCACCTTCGGTTTGATGCTTGATGGGAAGGTGCTGGCAATTGTCGACCGCTTCAGCTACCTCGGCAGCAGCGACGGCGGATGGGAGTGCGGCAGTAGATGTGAGTGCGCGTATATCCAAAGCTTGAGCGACGTACGCTGGAATGAAACACATGTGGCACCGACCTGATTTTTCGCTAAAGTTGGGAATTCGTGTTTACTGTGCCACGGTGCGTTCACTTTTGTTGTATGGTTGCGAGACATGGAGTCTGCGTGCGGAAGATATTTATCGTCTTGAGGTTCTCGACTATCGATGTTTGCTTAGTATCGCTAAGACTGGATGGAGTGACCGAATAAGCACTACTGAGGTCAGAAATCGAGTATTGGGCGCCACTTCAGGGAGTTTTCTATCACAGCGTATCCAGCTTAGTAGGCTTCGTTGGTTGGGGCACGTGTCACGAATGGCAAACACACGTCTACCGTACCGTGCCCTATTCTCCGTCCATCCTCGAGAGTGGAAGAAGCCACGTGGAGATTAACAGATGACGTGGCATTGAGGAATGTAAAAATGTACAGCAGACCTAGGAAAAGTAGACGCCTCACGTCTTCGTGGTTGGAGTCTCAAAAGATCCGTCAACTAGTTGACTGGAGACACTGAGGGATATGGCAGAAAACCGTGAACAGTGACGATTGTGTGGTCACTTTCTGTCGAATCAGAATGATTGATCAGTGTGTGTTTGTGCAGTTAGACAGTGTATTCCGTTTGTTGGCTATTAGGGCGTTCGTTGTTTCCCCCTCTTGTGTAGGTCCACTCCCTGTCCATCTTGTACACTCATTCTTTTTAATTCAACGTGTAATATGATGAGAAAGGCAGTGGCCAGTGAGGCTTGCTCTGCTGTTTGACGCTGTACGATGATGACGATGATGATGATGATGGTGAACGCAGTAGTCGTACAAGTAAGCGATGGTGGTCTTTTGAGTTTTTCGTTTCTCACCATCGCCCTAACATTAAGATTTAGTAAAAATTACGTGTGATGTGCACTATGGCTGCCGGCTATTCCTTTACAGTGCAACGGGCCTTCGAGGCAGTGGGGTATACGTCTTTCACCATAATCTTACGCAACCATGCAGTGAAAAACGTGGCCTTGGATGGTGGTGGCCACAGATATCTTCCAGCATGAAACTAGATACTACATTGTTCCGATCCATTATGACAGTGTCCTTTTCTAAGTCGACGTTCTTCATACCGTGACAATACCAAACGTGATTGATCGGTTGCACGCTCCCAGTACGTATTCTGTTGAGTAAATAAACTAAGTATATCGTTCTGTTTTGGAGATAGTTGTATTTCCCACCCAGAAGCCGAATATCGAATGAAGTGTAATTGCGTTTACGGAGGTCGCGCCTGATTTTCCCACCTTTCACCCTTGGATGTCGACGTGATACCCGTTTGCTTGTCAATCTTAAACTGTACGGTGAAGCACCTGAGTCAGTTCTGCTTGATTCAATTGGATGGAAGCCGGGGTATAAAAAGCGAAGACTCAGTATTCGGACACCAACCTCTCAAGACCTTCAGTAAATCTGATTGGCATACCAAGTTTAAGCGCAGAGTAATAAATAAACAAAAATAAATCGTCTGTCAAAACAATCAACTTCATCATACTAAATTGGTTTAGACGAACCTCCACCATCCCGTCTCCCGTTGACCTAGGCAAGCGGTGGTACATAAACGAGTGAAGATGGCCAGTATACAACATGGAAAAAAGATATGAAAACATTAAGCGGTTGTTCTGGTGGTTAAGGTAGTACCAGATTTCTCGGATCTGGTTTATGTAATCCACCTAATCAGTCAGTAATAAAGAGGGGCATATATGACGCTAATTTGTGTTCAATAGTTTTCTTGAATTCTCATTAGTCTTGTGTCTGCTCGGCACCATCATTTGTATTTCCCTTGCTATTTTCCTTTGATCTTTAGTTAAGTTTATTATCGAGAAATGGGGGACGGTCATCACATCTAAGGTATGGTTACCCGTATCACAAACAGAAACTGTTTTCAATGACTCAGATCAAATGAACTTGATCGTATCTAAAACGACTGACCTCTGCCGGTCCAGAAGTTGTTATAGTTTATGTTCTCATTGCGCATTGAGAACGATGTTATATTAAGTCTCACCTTCGTATTCCATCTGTTTCCGCGGTTCTGTATACTGCTTGCAATCTTATGGCTACACAGCAACCCGGGTTTGTTAACGCGGATATTTTGCGTGACAAATTACACATCAAAACCGTTTCTTTGTTTCAGATTTCCCATAAAAGCTTGCGCTACTGTATGTTCCCTGTTGGTAACCTCCGGAAACCAACTGTAAAACAAATTGCTGCTGAAATCGGGCTTCAGTCTACTGCCACGCGTCGTGAAGTGAGTTATTTCATTTATATGCCTAAGTTGATGTAAAATGTGAACCCCGACTTCTAATGGTGCGGCTTGCTCAACTTAAACTTCAAAGTTTTGCAATAACTGTTGGAGATACGAAAAGCCATATTTAGTCAACATTTGCGGGAAGAATTATCGGTCGCTGAACTAACCTGACAGTCTGAAGTCAGATGTGCTAGCTGATCAATGGTGAACGGGTGAACTTTAATGTTTCATCTAGTGATTCGGTTCGTGTGCCAAACTTCGGCATTGTTGACACGGTGTTCCCATCAGATTCTAGCAATGCTACGAAGACATAAATGTTCGAATACCGATATTCCCCTTACATAATCCACCCGCACTGGCCAAGTTTTTGAACCACACAGAAGAACTGGCCTGACTGCTCTAGCATATACTGGACACGATGGATAAAAGAATGTCAGGTTGACACCACAGGTGAATGTGTTTGGCAAAAAACTAAACAAGCGCTCTGTATATGCGAAAACACTTCACCCGATATCCGACCTCCGGGTGAAATGTAGGTACCCAGATGATAGAACTCATCTACTACGCTTATAGTCCACCCAGATATTTTGAAGGTGCAAAAGAACACTCACTGACCATTGCTACACTGTTGTTCAAGATGAACAAAAAGCTTACAACCTACCTGGATCTCCACTCAAAGAGAGAGAGAAAGAAAAAAAGAAGAGAGTAACCCTGACGTACACCACTTCTCGGGGTAGACCGGGGTGAAAAATCACCGCAAGCCGAAACTGGGCCCCGGCTATTCATGCACAAACATTTTATGAGGGGAGCGAATTTCTCTGGCGCATCTTCCAACAAGAGGCAGCGCTGCAGAACCTTGCGGTCGACTGAGTCAAACTCAGCTTTTTGATGAGAAAAAACAGATGTAGGGCCTACGGAAGGTGTACCTATAATCTGAAATTTTTCGAAGAGTTAAGATGCGGTCAACACAACTTCGACCAGGTCTAAACCCAGCTTGATTTTCGCTCGAGCACTGTTCGGGAGTGTTCGATAGGCGATGGATAGTAATATCAGAGGCGATGCTAACAAAACTTAGTCTCCTATGGTTCCCTCAGGAGGACCTCCCGCCTTTCCTGTAAATCGGTACCACCACCGATTCACACAATTTCTTCGGGACTTGTTACCTCACTCATATTAAATCGACCAGTTTTTCAACTTGAGGAATGATGGTGAGCAGCCATATGTGAAAATAGATGGAGATAACCCATCTGGTCCAGCAGCATTATATCGTTTTGTACTTGTATGACAAACTTTTACAAGCGACATGCTTTCATTTTAGTCAAAATGCTCTGGCAAAACTGGGGCAAAATAAACAAAATGTACAACAATTAGGGCTTAAGATATATAAGAGTGAAAAACTAAAAGAAAACATCAACCAAATTCAGAAAGTAATTCCGTTTCACTCTAGTCTTTGTTGGTCAATGCTCTTGCCAGATACGGCACGAGGGTTTTTGTGTACGGTAATTCTGGAAGAAGGGTGTCGAAATTCGGATCCGGTGAATGAGGGAGAACGACAAAGAGGTAAGTCAGAGCGTAATGGATACGTTGAATCCTGTAATATCTCGCGGGCTATGGCTACGCAAGATTCAATATGCTGCTTGAAAAGTTCAGTCAAAGGAGAGGGATGAAACCGATTCGCGGCGAAGGGCTTTAAAGTGTTATTTCAAAAGGCCGCGAAAAATCACGGGTGAACAATATAATATGACCGGAAGAACACATTAGAGAGAATATCTGGAGACAATTTCTGCAAAACTGCCTGAGTTTTCTTATTTGAAAATAGGCGTCGCGGTTTACGGACACGGTACTGAATGTGAGATGTCCATCTTAAATTGGTGTCTAGGTTAACATCAGGATAGTTGACGTAGCTAACTTTGGGTAGGGATTTGCATTTCAATATAACAGAATTTGTGGGGAAACGTGAACGAGAGAGACTGAAAACACATTCAGTTTTTGACCCAACTGGAAGAGAAACATTCTATTCGAGATAGGTTCTTAGCAGATTTCCTGAAGTCTGCGTAGTTAGAAATAGCTTGACAAGGAACAACGTCATCAGCATATGTAAATATATTGGATGGAAAGAGAACCGAAAGATTGCCAGTATATGTCGAAAATAGAAAATGGTATATCGCTGCACCCTGGGGTACATCGGAATTATTAACGAGCGGTTTACAGATTCTTTGCCGTACCTTAGTTGCCTAAACTCGATTTTGAAAATAGTTCGATAGCCAGGAAGGAAGTTGTGTCGGACGATCGAAAGCTCCAAGCTTCTGGAGAAGATGAGATCGGAGTGCTGAATCAAGGACTGGAGAATAACCAAGGAATACGCAGCAAATAGACCGCTCAGAGTTGTTTAAAGATTTCATAATAGAATGGACCAGGCAGGCTGCAGCATCAAGGGTGAACCTTTTGGGTTTACATGCAACCTAAAAACAGTCAGGTGGCACACTGAGATGCGTTTGAAGACGGGTGAAAACAGCCCTTTCAGTGACTTTAGGAGCGACAGATCCGAGGGCAATGGCGCGAAACCGTTTAACTCCAGAGGTGTTGGAGCCTTTAGGAATTGAAATGAAGTTAACTAGACCCCACAGATCAGGAGTCATATGTCTGGACAAAGACTCGCTTGTCAAAGTAATGATCGGTGGCAAGTTGAGCAGCACCATACTTGAGAATCGCTGGAGAAAGATCATCAAAACCAGCGGTCGATGAAGTTTTTGATTTGCGAAGAATTTTAAAAACATCTGCAGTAGAGGAAGGTTCAAAATATGCAGAAAACAAAGTGGATATGGAGGAGGACTGTCACTCAAAGGATGTATAAATGTGATATTGAGGTGGTTCGCATCGACCTTATCGTTTGTGTGTTTAGTCTTCTGGCCACAAATGAGTCTTTTCCATGCCAAAGAAGCTTGGGATTCTCGGTCTGCGGAAACTCTGGCAAGCGACGCATTCAAATGCTTGATCTTTTTCTGGATCAGTAGCGGGAGTCTCCTAAAACCTGAGCTACGTCGAGACTCGTATGCAATTTCTTTTTGTCTTCTGTGTGCTCTGAGTGTTAGCGAGGCAATCCTACCACCAGTGGTGAATAACGTTTCAATGGGGCAACATAAGTTGAAGATTGCACGTAGAGTTTCACTAAACAGTTCTGTAACCTGGGAGATTGAGGACGTAGAGGGAAATAACGAAAAGGTAACACCAATGGCTGCAGTAAGAAAGGACAGGTTGTGAGGAGAAAGATTACGAAGGCAAAATCTTGTCTGATTCGAGGGCGTGAGTAATCTATGGACAGTGCGTGAATAGATTTGTGATCTCAGAAGAAGCAAGCTATGGCCGCTTGTGGAGAGAGGGACTTTCAGTTTAAGAAAAAAAATAGGCGATGTTGATTGGTGATGACTTTGTTCAACGCCGAGTTCCCTCTTGTGGGAGAGGTACTGATATCAGTTAATCCGAAACATAGAAGCAGACAAGTACTAGCATGAATAAAATCACCAACGATTATGTGCAAATATTCCTCTAGGAGATGAGCTAGAAATGATATAAAAGCGTCATAAAAGGAGGATATATTAGGTTGTACAGAAAAAGGCGCTAAATACACGTTAGTGACAATGGTGCTTCCGAAGCGAGCGAATCTAGAGAAATACCGTGTAGAAAGATATTCAACACTGTTTGTAGCGTATTTGGAAACAGCGGTAGACTCACCACTCCATGGTGAGTTGACGTAGGCCACCACTCCCTTTCTATATTTTTGTTCTTCAGCTTCCAATCTTGACGATAACACTGGAATCGGTCTATGTGAATCAGAGAGTCGTCAACGTTCTGGTCTAGCTAAGGTTCTTGAACACACCACGCATGTATAAACGAGAATCCGTGCCCGTAAGATGCTTGTTAAATCCGACAATCTGAAGGAGAGAGACCGAACACTAGACGGCACCGTCATCTTGGATGAAGTAACAGAACTAGATGCGACCTACCAACCAGCACGTTTTCGCTTTTTGGTCCACTTTTGCTTTATAGTAGTCGTAGGTGAAGAAAATTCATCGATTGAACGCACCGTTGTTTCTAATATCCATGATAACTGAATAGGGTAATAATAAATCCAATTTGTTAGGAGCAGGACAAAAATCGTAGCACAGCCAACCGAAAGGCGCGCAAAATAGATACCTTACCTCACGGACGATTGGTGTCTACTTCCAGAACTCCGACCATTGTGGTACTCCGTAGATCTGTTGTGGTTAGAGGCCAGTTTAACTGTTTCTCGAAATGATCCGCCCAACGGTCCAGACGACGCTGGTGAGTCTGAATCAGTGAGTCACTCGTCTCTTTGATCAACTCGCTGGTTTTCATGAACTGGTAATTCTTATTGGACGGTGAAGTTTTTGGCTGTTGTCGATAGCCGCAGCTTTTTTCATCTCCCTACACTTCGCAATCCGCCACTGTTCATGGTCGTCTGTCAGGCTCGGAATCAATCGGCTTCCATGTCATCTCCGTGCCTCATCATATCTATGATCCAGAGGAATCGATCTGCGAGCATCTAACAGTTCGACTGAGGATGCAGATATCCACCGTTTCTTTGTATGTACGGTTCTTTGGCTTAGGACAGTATTGACAGCTTCATGTAGGGCCTCGTTGGTCTTTGTCGCTCGCTCTTCTGAATCCTGTGCATTTGACTACATTGATGACCTGGTGGATAATTCTGTTTGGAAAACAGATCAGTGGTGATCGTCCAGTAGCAGCTACAGGGATTAGTTGGTTTTTGGCGTTGGTTCGTCCACCGGCGAAATCTGGGCTTAAACGTGCTCGAGTACGAGCGTGATCAGAGTCCGCAGACATGGACCAAAATAATCGATAGCGTTTAGTCGATCCGCACCAGCGGTAGCTGATGTCAACAGATTGTTTGAATCAAGAACAAATGTATGCAAAGTTTGTTTACACATTCACGGTTCTCCGCCCCCCAAACGTAATTAGGGTAGTTTTCAGTTCTTCACCGTCAAATTCGCATCCGGTTTAAGGTTAAGAGCTGTCTCTAAAAATTAATCGTCGGTATGTTGGAAAATTTAAAAAACGAATTCCTAAGGTAATATTGTCATCAAGTCTCACAGAATTCCCGACTTATTTCGAGTTGATTTGCTGCATCGTCCACGGTTTCAGGGCAAGATTGTTTACCCCCCATAACAACAGTCTACCGCGTTTTCCTAAAGTATTGCTGTGAGTCACAATGCAGTCATGAAGCCCATTCTGTTCACCTCACCCGCTTTTCGAAATGGATTGAACGGTCGCGCTTTAAGTGCGTTTCGATGATAGATCAACAGCTTGTGATCTGTGATGGTCTTTCGCTCGAGTAAATGCACATTCGGTCGATAGAATTCCAGAAGTTAGTCAGTTATCGATGAAATCGTTGTTGTATGATAATGAAATACTTACGTCACTGGAGTATCTCGTAATAAACGAGAACACTAGGTGACAGAAGTCAAACGTAAATTCGAGGCGAGTAACCGGCAGTTCCAATCAGGCCCAAGTGTCGCGTGGTGGCTTGATAAAAGACGTGGCAGGATTCAAGATGGTCGACCACTTAGAAGACAGAATTCAGAACCCGAACAATGAGATTGCAGATCTCAATACGGTTCGATGTAGTCTGTTTGTTGAATACCAGTGGGTAGAAAAACGGTACACGGTAAAAAAAAAACGGATTAGTTGTTACAGTGGGAATACAGTAGTCCATCCTCACTAAGAAACACTGGCTGGGATCGTTCAAATAGTTTCTTTCTGGGAGGTATTACATTCAGGGGGAGGGTAGTTAAAAGGAGTAGTCATATAATTCGTATTATTTTTAAGGCGGAGTTCGCTAACAGTATGCATTTTGCCTCTTCCAGCCATTTTGCAAAGTAAATTAAACCAGAACGACCATCTGAGGTTTGCGCGTGAAACGTGGAGTCCAAAAGGACAGTCAATCAAACGAAGACCATTTAATGTCTGGTATTCTCATTTCCCATTGGAACGGTTTCGTGGAATCAGTGTGACAACAACTACGCCGTAAATTATCCGCACAATGGTTGAATAACGTCCTAAAACCTTTTAGTCTTTTCTATTGCAAAAACAATAGACAGAATTATCTTCGCGAAGCTGCGTCGTCTCTTATTTTGAGCTACATCATATTGACATACAGATTAGATGTTACAAGGAGACTGATAATGTAACTCAAATATAGCTCAGAATCCACATTGCAATTGTCGAACAATAAAAGGTTGCTTCGGCGCTTAGCAGCCATATATTCTTTCAGCGTCTCAGCGACCCCTCGAATATACTCCATACCATAGCTACGGATAGTCAAGTCAAGTATACGCTTTACACACCCGAGGGTGAATATTCGGCTGCTACATAACCAAGGCACTGCAAAAATCAGCAATAGGGAAAAAAAGTTTAACGGAGCGAGTTGAGAAAGTCGGTGATGATAGAATACGGGTTGATGAGGAAACCAACAAGGTGAGGAACAACAGAGGATCTATGTGCTCTAGTGCAAGCAAACAGATATTTGTATTGCGATCGAGTGGTAGATATTGGTATACAATTGCTGAGATCGAAATGAAGGGGTGTGTGCTGTCTCCTAAGATCCTGCGGGAGAGAGTCGGACATGTCGGGTTGCGATAAATTGGATGAGCAGGTCCTAAGGGATGCCGCTATGTCGAGACAAATGATTAAGAAGCTTGTCGAGAAGTTTAAAATCATTCACAAACAGTCCAGGGAATATAATGGAGGAAGTATAGAGTCCGTGCGAAGGATGCGTGAAGATACGAAGCGTCTTATTAAGCGAAACGGATTCGTTGAACTTTGGAAAAGACAGCCTCGACGTGAACTGTCCAGGTAAGGTCACAGTTGATGATTATGCCGAGGTACTTTACGGACAATACTTCCTGTAGTGGTTCTCCATCGATGACTGTCTGGGTTTGATACCATCAGGTTGGGGTGCTGATGGGTTTTATGGAGACAGAACACAATACAATAATAATAGTAATAATATTAGTGACAATAACAGTAATAATAAAAATAATTTTTTTAATTGCTTTTTATTTTATATACAACAATGCAAAACATTTCAGGAGGGGGTCTGCGGCCAGTAAAAGGCTACCAGATGGGGAAGTCACCGGCGGTGGCGGGAATCGAACCCAGGTCGTTATTGTTCAAAGTCCACGATGATAACCGTCTGACCACCGCCGGGCGTACTTCGCGGGATTCATCCTTAGATTTCCTCTCTGAAGACCAGTTGACGAGCTCAGTTACTTTTTGCTGTAAAAGGGGAAATATGATGCTGTTAGAGATGGGCATTCCAAAATTCACATCATCGGCATATTTAACAAGGAGACAATCGTCATAAACGGACATAGATGATATGTAAGCAAAAAACAGAAGCGGTATTAAAATGACGCCCTGAAGAATGCCTTGTGTAGAGGGAAGCATGGAAGATATTCGGCCACAATATCGTGTAAATTGTTGTCGACTGGAAAAGTAGTTAGACACAAAATAGTGCGAGAGGCACTGACGCCCGAGTCAGAAAGTACATGGAGTAACTTTGATTTGCCAACGTAATTAAATGCGTCACAATAATCAAGGACCCTAACTACTTGTCTTTTGCGATCAACGGATGATAAAACGGAGTGGGTGAGAGGCCAGAGCACCGAGGGTAGATCATGATTGGCGATATGCAAATTGCTTGCGGTCCAACACATTGATCTGGGTGGACAGTCTTTTCGATATAATCTTTTCAAACACCCTAACAGCTACCGATATGCAAGCTATTGGATGTAGTTTAAATGTACCCTTTTTCGTACTGGGGTGATAGGAGCCACTTTCTAACAATCGAGTATAATATTTCGATTTGAACACAGGTCAAAGAGATCGAAAAATACGGGGGATAGTGTGCTTGCCCATTCCTTCACGGGATCGGTTATAGGAAGTCTGAGCCGCTTACCTTGCTTGCATGGAGATGAGTGAGCTTATTGTATACGTCCAGCGAGGTGATGCTCTACGTGGCAGGGTTCTGGTGGAAATCAGCATCGTGGTTTAGGATGACTGGCGGGCATGAGGTAAAAGTAAAGCGACGACTCAGTTCATCAACGGTGGCTAAAGCTGACCGTTTACGAGAATTAGCATCACTTACGTAGGTGCGTGATCGTCTTCCGTGTCTCCCTGCAGTTACTGCTGATGGTTAGTGATTGGATGTACAGAGCGTTCAGTCTGTGAAACTCAGTTTCGACGGGTTTTGATAAAGCTCTCACCATACCGTGGTTTCTCGCTTTGACGGCGCGCTCCTTCATATGACACAATCGCTTAAGCTGAGGGAAAGGATAACGGTCGGGTCGAATGTACAGTGTTTTCATTGGGCAGCAAGTATTAAAGCAGAAGTTAAGGTACTCAGCTAAATGCTCACAAAACAACTAAGGGTCGGAGTGAGAAAGTATGCTTGGGTCAGAGTTATCAACCGTATCCCAGTCGGGCGAGGTTTTCTGTGTGACACTGTCGGCTGTATATTTTATGGTCAGGGCTTCGAGTGAAACGTGTATGTCTACTCTTAGAGTAAATCATCGGCGAAACCTTTAAAATTTCATGATCAGAACAGCCAGGTGGAGGGCGAAAAGCAGTGTGAAACAAGTCCGGATTGTTAACAAGACAAGCAAGCGTGGCGTCAAGTCTGGTGGGGAAGGTAACAATATTGGTCAGGTCAGGGGATGTAAGGAATCTCATATTCGACCTTTTAAAGTTACCTCAGACGATACATAAGGAAGAGTCAACAAAGTTCAGTAGGTTTGCGGGGACAATATCAGAGAATTCTTCAAGCCCAGAGTAAGGGCAAGTTGAGGAAATGTACATGTTAACAATAATTTCAATCGTGTGATGACTTAGGTGTTTAGACTTGCACTCTAGTACAGGAACACCAATGTGACATGTAAGATTCGTAAAAATACTTTTCGTCCGATTACACCGCCGTTTATTTATAAAAGTAATGACCCCTCCGCCACCTTTACGGTACGGATGTGAACAGTCGACGCGAAAGGAATCAAACCACCCAGTGTGACAATTTCACCATCATTACCAGCGTGGCACCAGGTTTCTTGTAGGAAGCCCGGTTGATTATACTCCCGATGATGGACAAAGTCAGCCAGTTTGGCCAGTTTTCCTAGCAGTGATCGAACGCTGGAGTTTATGATAATTGGTAAGCACATACTTGGCAAAGCTTGCTTCCCTAGTTCAACTTTCTAACCAGCTCGATATTTACGGCGATGCTTGTTTAGCTTTCCGAAAACTCTCTTCGTTTTTTACTGATTTTCCAAAGCTATTTTTCGGCAGAGTTCGAGTATTTCAAAAGTCTGATGAAATCACACTGAAATGACACAATAATAAGCATGAATTTCATGGGACAACGTTTTTATAGGAACAAACGAAAAGGTAACACGCTGTTGGTGCAGGTAAATCGGTGATGTAGCAAAATAGTCCGGAGGTGTACCGATCAGCACGACCAGTTTGAAGGCCCTGCCAGCTGGATTTGGCCGATTTGAAGCACCTTGAATTGGCACTTTTGCCGATGACTAACGGTTTTATTTTCTCACCGGATGCACTATAGCACAATATTATCAACTTGTCTTTTGCTTTTTCATGTCATAAAATTCCTCTCCTATTCGCACAAGGCCCCTGTTTGGCATGTTTAGCAACAACAAACTTGTTTCATTAACGTTGAATTTGTTGCCTCTCTCGTGACCTGGTATTGTTTGCAATCTGCGCAGAAACTCCCGCGGATTCTCCGTGGAAAATTGTGCACCGTGCTATGACACTGTTGGAATTGAAATAACCTGTCATTGCTGGTCGTGAATTTTTCACCCTATTTCACCGGCTATTTAGTTGACTTTTTCTTGCAGCAGCTTGCCAGAAACAGGAACATCTCTTCATTGGGCTTCTGTAAATCACTGAAATATTTTCTCTCCAAGATGGGAATACTTGAAGGCTCGGGGAGTAACAATCTTTTATCTTGAATTCGTGCCCTTTTGCCATTATTTTTTGATTAGAACTTCCGTAAAACGCGCCATACCTAACAATTGGTGGCACCAGTTATTTCCGCAATCTTCCAGTAACTTTCTCCAGATTCACTCAGTTGGATCATTCCCATTCTTTGACTCAGGAAACCCTTTCACTGTCGGTCAACTAGGGTCTTTAACATTGTTATTGACTGGCCCAGATAAGATTCAGTCAACATGATTATAACTCACCAAATCTGATGATTCTAACTTTTTTATTACATGATTGCAGTAGTAGGGGCTTACCCCATAGTTTCAAAGACCCACTTCACCGTTAAGGATAGCCGGCTACCAGACTCTGAGACTTGTGGTGGAGAATCACGTAATGCCCCAATCGGTCAGGTGTAGAAGCGAGCCAGAAACGTATTATCATATCTCTAAACAAAGGTGCACAGCGAATTTTGTTCGGAAAACGGTATTCTCAAATACATTTGACCCAGAAATGTCTTGTTTTGGGGTAAAATCCCTTTAAAAGTGTTTCTTGTTCTGTTCTGGAAGGTTTATTGCATGATGGGAGGTTTCCTATAGAGAAAATTTTCTTGTACATTTTTTCGGAGAAGTTATTGCCTTCAAGGATTTTGCAGTCCGGGAAAGGTGACTACTGTAGTCATCAGAACGGTCCATTGAACCATTTAAACTCTTAATTCACCAGTGATAATGCACCGAATCACTGTGCTGCCGTTTCCTTTGGTCTATCAGGAATCATCAGTTATAATGCTATACGGCAATGTGTTGTCGCCGGGCCCTTGTAACAATGGGATGTGCCCCTTCCACTACACTCATTCGCAATCCTGTAATGAAAAATTCAATCGGGCCCATCCGTGACTTGAGCCCGTGAAAATGTCTCTGGGAGCTAACCTGAGTAGCCTAGTGGTTTACTTGCTTGAATAGCAATCATACATACTGGGTGCAAGTCCCAGGATGGACTCGGCATTTACAATACCGTCGATCGACAAAAAAGTATAACAGATATCACTACGTATGATGACAAGTGAGACTTTCGTATTCACGCAACTTAATGTTCATATTGCTATCGGTATTTCAAGTTCTGTTCCCAGTTTTCCATACTGGGGATTGTTTTTATTTCTAAGTATGGTTGCTGCTAAGAAGAGGCAGCCAGAGAACCGTCGCAATGTTTTAATCGGTAATGGTTGTTTCAACTGAACTAGATTCATTGAAGTCTCTCATATTCAGGAGACCAAAAAGAATACATGAGATTGGACCGCAATAGCGATAAACGCTGTGCTAGTGGGTCACATACCGGTAAGAAAATACTACATATGTTGCCATTTGACTCGGGCGTTTCATGCGAGGCGCTGCTAAATCGAACAGCAAGACCAGTTTACTCAAAATGAACGAGCTTGTGTTAGTTTTTATCCCACTAACGCTCCACTCGATTTACGTAGTTAGTTTTATCCGGTCACTCCGTGGTTAATAGTGGCACTTTTGAAGGTATAAGTTGCGAATTTTCGCATCGTTGACGGTCTTTTCAAGCAGACAGTGCAACCTAATTTTTCTCTCGAGGAATTAGAGAAATAAAAAATCTAGCTACTGCTACGGGTTTCAGTAGCAATATTAGAAATTCGAAGCCCCAGGGCTATACCAACTCCCGAGGAACACACCGTACAGTCCACACGCGAATTTTCCAGTTGTGAGTTAATCACTCATATTATAAGGCGTAAGATTGCAAAACTGTTACGGTTTCTCGAGAACCAACTCAAAACAAGAACTCTAGAACAGATGTGACGCTGACCACAAACATGCATTCCAAGCTACCTAGTTAACACGTCAGGCCTCATTTACATGTGGAATGGCCTCAATACCAAATGCACTGTGTTGGTTCAGTTCAAAAAGACCAGGAGGAATATGTGACCTTCAGTCTGCCGAATTCGCGCTTTTGAATTCACTGTATTCATTTTTTTTGTAGATTTGTGTATTTGTGCGCAGGCATATCCTATCTGTCTCACTAGGGGGTTATGGCAATAGGGGACTGCGGTGAAAACCTGGGATCCCACGAATTATCATTTGGTTCAAAACGGTAACAAAAATGAGTTTTATTCGTTTGTCACAACAAAGCAATCATCCAAGCTCATCAACTCGTGATGCACGTTGATGATATCGTTTCGAAGAATCATGTAGGTTACAAGGTTAGTTTATATGTATTAAGTCACCCATGTACTTTATGCTAAGCAGTCTTGTATGATGACCATAATAAGTCTTTTTAGATGCATAACGAAAAGGTAAAACTGTGCTCATTTTTCGTTTTGTCAACAGAGCATGGGCATGTGCTTCATCGGGAAGCGCCGATTTTCCGACTTCATTGACAGCGTAAGTTGTAATTTTCGTTCCAGTTCACTGTTCAGGAGTGTCTACTAAGCTCCCTCCGCGCGTGTATAGAGGATGAACCCATTTGTTACATATGTCGGAGTGTCTTTCCATGTACGTCAGATGATCACGAGCTATATGAGCAGGAAAATGCTACAATATCATGATTGACTATGCCTGCTCATCAATTATCCTTCGTGTTCTATTTGCTCGCTGTCTGGCCAAAACTGGGAGAAGTGACTCAACAGTCAAGCCATGACATGGTTTGATGATAAGAAGAAACCAGCATCAGTGCTGAATTTAATTGGTGCATTCTGACTTCCCATTTGGAGCCCGTCGGATAAGGTGGTGCAAGATTGGGAGAAAATGTGTTCTGATTTCTAAAATTCCGTTGTCACCTCCGGTTTCGTCTCTGGTTTTTGGTTTTGACACCATTCATGACTCCAATTCAGTTCATGAATTTATACTCATTTCTCTCATGCCTGCGCATGAGTGCAGGCATGAAAATCCCACTGCATCATAAAAGATAACCCACAATGGCGACCCCGAGGGCTTGATGTACAGAAACACATAGGGTCAGTTTTGGTTATGATCTGACTGATACCGAATTGCTGTCACCCACCCAGATGACTGATGGTGGCTGGCTCGAACCTCACGACCATCACCGGCCAAAGCATCCAAATTATGAAGGGTAACACGGACGAGCTTTTGTCAACTATCGTTTTAAGGAATGTATCATTTGGCTCCAGAAGTAACAACCAGAAAAAGAAAAATTCCAGTATGTCACAAAAAGTTGTTTTTGATAGTTTGTTTATCAACAGTCACTGACAGACACTGAAATCAATGAGATACCACGAAGAATGTCATTTGCATCCAATGGGTATTATCTTTATCGTGACGTGCTCTGAAGCATTATGCTTGTCTGTACATCTCTTTTAGCTTCTGCTCTGTATTTATGACTTTATCACCTATTTATTCGCTCCGATTTCCGTAACCCCTGCCGGTCACTTATCTGTTCACGATATACTCCATTACAATCGTGCTATTCGCAATCATTTACTAAAGCTTTTAGCTACTGTGATTTATCAGTAGATGGCGACGATTTTGAAACTTATCGCTGTGCTCACCGATCGGACTCAAGCTCAATCAATGATGGCGGTTTTATGTGAACTGAGTGAAAATTAAGGAGGGGGACTCTCCAAGTTGTCCATGACCACATAAAGACACAACCAAAAACAGGTCGTAAACCGTTAGCCGATTAATGAGTTTCCCTACAGACATGGTTACTCTGAGAACAAGACATATTTTCCTACTCCATAATTGCGTCTGACTGCATTAGAAGAGGCATAACCCATAGTCTGAAAGGTTCACTGCCACAACCATCATCTTGACAGTTAGATGATGAGTAATCACACAGGGTCACAATTGATAAGATGTGACAACAAGCCAGGCGACAGCGGATTGTTCTGTCTTCCAAGGTTCCCATCAGCCTAATTAATAGACTTGGCCATTTAAGGCGTGTTAAGCTTCTTGGGTGGGGTACAAGAGATTATCCGATGTAATTGTTATATATATTAGAGGATATAGCTAGGTGTAGCGATCAGTGGCGCTCTTGTATTCACAAACTTTTTTTATTGACTCGATGGCACCACTTGTAGTTATGTTCCTACTTTTCATACGATTTTTTGTTGTTATTTCCGATGGAGATTCTCGCTAAGAGATAGCAAACAAAACCGCTGTACTCAGTAAGTGGTTACTTGTTTGAACTGAACTAAGCTGATACACGTGTTGATATATAGTATTATATATATATATATATATATATATATATATATATATATATATATATATATATATATATATATTTCGGAAAATTCCTAATGAGAAAATTTAGAGAACGCAGGTTGGCGAACAAGTGATTTTTTTTTGACTCGGTGTCTTCATGGGTACTAATACGATCAATGCATGTAAATCGAAGCATTGCTAAACGCGGAATCAATCAGAGTTAGCGGGTGTAACGTAAACTCGAGTATTATCAGCTCAAAAAGACACTCGTAATAGAAAAAATGGCACAGTTGTTTCAGTGAAGAATTTGGTTAAATAGCCATAATATGGGTATTTGGAAATTGTCCGTTTTCTTCCACCAATCGTTTTCGCTGCGAATTGCATGCTTTTTTCGTTTTCGGCGTTTGGATAGTAAATGATTTGTCAGAGAAAAATTTGAGTGTATTTTTGGACATATCTACAACGAGGATTGGCCATTCATTAAATATGTCATGATTGTTCGCTCGAGGACAACGAGAGCAGTTAAGCGATGCTTTTAACCTTCTCAGAAAGTCGAATAATTTTGTAAGTAATAATTAAGATAGCTACGAATGGCTTATGATGACCCCAGTAGTACATGCCCACAGATGAAGTTGAACATCTTTGATGTGCTCGTGTGTTAAAAATCCCTCCTAACAGGGAAATGCTCTTTGCTCTTGTCTTTGATAAATGGGGCATACAGGAAAATGCTATCTAAGTTGTAAGTTTTTCACAATTTCCACTGGTCTTTGTCACGTGTCGTTTTTTGCGCCACTTTGTGTGGTTCTGAGGTTCACAGCTTTGGTGAGCAGTTGCTTTTGATTGCATTTTTTACTTATCCATCTATTGCCTTTGCGAGACATGAACTAAAAGAACGGATTTAAGAAGAAAATATTTTCCCTCGTAATTTGAAATACCTTGTCACAACATAATCCCCACGTACAACAACATTGAGCCATATCCAAGGCTTCCAACCAGGCGTACTTTGGACCTCGAGGTCCCCACGCATGCGACCGTGAGGGACCGACGTTTTCATCGACCAGTACCATGTCATAGGTAGGCCTCCACGCTGTTTTTTTCAGTCCGCCCAAGACGGCTAGCAGGGCACGACGAGAAGATCGATGCAGAGTTATATGTAGCACATGTCCAAAGCAATGAAGCCGATGGAGTGATAATAGCACTGACTGCGTTTTGATACGTCCGGTTGCAATATCACCAATGCGGACTGTGAAATTGCCGATTCATTTTTGTCGTCTATAATATCTATGTAAAATCTTTTTCTACCCCAAGGTTTTAGTGTACACCGCAATGATTGGACGACTGCAGATGTGCGGCCGTTTCAACTAAAGAACAGACAGCTTATGAGTATTTAAAAGCAGCTGTTTTCAGATCACTGCTCACGTTTGTCGGGGACACCGTTTTAATCGTTTCGAAGATAGTCAGATAGTGTTGGGTACATGAAATAAGCCACTGAGTTCAGACCAAGGCTTTATTCGCTTCCTTTTTTATAACGTGTTTACCGCGTTACCGCATATACTTCCTCGATGCATGATGTGCACTGAGACTGGTATTGGTTAGATAGGTAAACGTGATCAGTTCATGGCACGAAGAAGGAGGGAAGGACGAGCCTCCAAATACCTCAGTATGGTTGGGGTTAGGCGTCTCGGGCCCCGAGATGGCTACTTGTCCTGAACGCCTCTCGTAATGTTCCCAAATGACCGTGTGCCTGTTACAGCCTCTTCTGAGGATGTTCTGCTCGTGGCGAAGGTGTTCTCACTAAAGTGAGAGGACGAAGGCGAATGCCCGGCGCTCTCCACCGGGTTGATAGTCAGTCTAGGGGAGATGGCTAAACTCTGTTTCCAAACCAACCACGGGTGGCGTGTGAGGCGTACAACACTGTCCACCAGGATCTGGGGCGGAGGGGTGTACTGGGCACCCAGGGTGTCTGGCCTCATCCTAAGGGCGTTTGAACTGAGCAATCATTTACCGGTCCCTAGTGGGTTACGACCCTCGCACTTCCTTCCGCTGCCTTGCGGGTTAGGCTTTGGATAGCGAAAGGCTTCGGTTGTGGATCCCTGAGAAATTCACCTGCTTTAGCGTGGGCAACCTGGCGGTATTGTGCCCACAAATAAAACAGATCATGGAATCTCACTCCCTGTACCCCTTCCTCCCCCGTTGTACCATATTTTGTTTGGCAGACAGTCTGAAACCAGGCGAGTGTGAAATATCATAATAATAGTAATGATAATTACAATAATAATGAGAGTGATAATGATAATAATAGTGGAGAAGAAGATAAATGAAAACCTCAACCAGTGTAAACTGTGCTAGGTTTTCCCGATTGGGTTTACGGGTTGAAGCCGTTGCCTGTCATAGTATTTATATGAAAACGGAGAATCCTTGTTGCGTTTTTCATTGTGTTAAATCGGTTTTGCTCTGCCCCGGTAGCTCTAGTAAGAGGACCCTTCTACCTTCGAACAATTTCAATTCATTCGTATAAAATATATCGTTTAAATATGTGCTGATCATAACCAAAATGTTGCATAAAAGCTTATTGATCTATTGATAGACCCAAACGACCCGTCTCGCTGGTTTGTGAGGATGCGCCCGGATTGGTTGACTTGGCTCTGGTCGGTTCAGACGAATGTTAACCGCTGATTCGTTCCCTGTTCGCCCGACTGGCCTCACTCTTGTCGGCGATTCTAGTCAGCCGGTTGCGTGCTGTTTGCTTCACTGCTCCCGACCATGTGCTTGACTCTGGATCGGCGATGGCATACTGCCTGGCCACTGAACCAAGCCATCTATTGGCAATGTGCTGGGCCTATTACCTCACAATATCCGCATTATTTCTTGGTCTGGACGGTGCTTTCTTGTTATGTTCACCTCACAACAAGAGTACATCTTGGTGGTGGTGCGATGGCTTACGTGCCTCCGTGACACAAAGAGCTACGCAGAATGGCTTCCTTAAGTCGAAGATGTAATCATGACTGACAGGCTAATGGATGGAGGTCAGACGAAGTCTAGTCTCTCTGAACTAGTTGATGAGTAACGTCTGGTTCTAACCATTATGCTTGTGGAGAGGACACTCCAGTAAATGAACACACAGAAAAGCAGTTTACCGGTCTAGAGACCTCCACTAGATAGACGTAAAAGTGGAGTACTTATAATTCCTCCCGACGATGGGAGAAGTCATCGCACTTCATCGGGCAGCTATTTTTGACCTTTTCTCAATCCGCTGAGTTTCGATTACTTCAACGTGCGTGCGCGCATGCAAGCCGATAAGCAGGCGTACCTGATGCTCACAATGGACATTCTGGCAATTAACGTCTGCTGTGTCAGTGGAACACGTATCCAGGATTCGAGCAGTGTGATTCAACTAACTGCTCCTGGTATCTCATCGAGTTAATTCCTGAGCATTTCAGTAGACGAAGCAGCTTGAGTTGCGGATCAGCGTGGTGCAGGAACAGTCCTGACTTACTGAAGCTGCCCTTTCAGATTGGATCCCGGTTAATAATCGTTTATGTGCTATAGAACTCCAGGGATCAGTTGGCGTTCGAAAGGATGACTGTGTTTAGCTCAATTTGTCCATACTCTCGACGTACACTACAACATACTGTATTTCTGCCACGCAGAAAGGTGAGTTCTATGATGAACTCACCACTCTCGTTCGCATGAGCAAAGGCTCTGGTGTTGTGGTGCTGCCTGGTGGTTTTACTGCACAAGTTGGCAAACAGTGCGCCAGAAGCTTATTTAGGTGGGCTTCTGTCTTACTCACTCAGCCTCCAGATAACGGGGATAGGCCTTTTCAGTTTTGTGCAGACGATCGGTTGTTCCTGTCTAGTACGAATTTGCAGCACAGCTCGCGTCGCACAGCGACCTGGCACTAACTGTACAGACATTCTGAGTTAGACTGATCATATCGCAGCAAGCTACCGGTGGCGCAGTTCTGTCCAGAACTGTAGATCCTACTGGTCCGTCTACGTAGATTTAGATCATGCATTAGTTTCAACGCGACCATCGCTGAAGCTCCATAGTCATCGACGCAAACCGGTGGTGGTCGAGTGGTTTAGAGCGTTTGATTACCACATTGGAGGTATGAAATTCGAATCACTGACGACTTTCGTGGTAGACAAAATCCACTGTTATCCAGCTCGTTTTTCCGCCTGATCTATTGAGACCCTATGTGGTTTTTCGCTTCAAGCCACAGGGTCTGGTTTCCGATTATCCCTAGTAGCGCAGTGGGCCTTTGAGGCTATAGGGCACACTCCTCCCACTGGTTAGCTGTACAGTGTTTGTCTGACCCAGAAGTTCGCACCAGTTGTGAATAAAAATTATCACATGAGCTAGGAACTACGACAAACAGTAATGTAAACGAGCACATAGTACATGCATAATAGACTCGGCTACTTTTAAACGGATACGACCCACAGAAACCATTGTTTCCAGATTGTATGGATCATCAGTGAAAATTCCTAAAAATGCAGTCCCTTTTAGAACTACCCTTGAGCAAGTCCCGATTCCATGCAGTGGTCAAGTGGTTGGCAATTCTGCTGAAATTGGTAAGGCAGAAAATATCAAAGCAAAGCCTAGAAGATATTCCTAAGCTGTGTAAAAGGCCTGATCGTGAAAGAGCGACGGATGCTATCGTTAGGTGTCAGTTCATTCTTGATCAACACCCCAATCGATGGAACCATCGATTACTTATGTGACTACATCGAAGGCAACGCAATCGAGATAGGCATTTCACTATGAACTTTGAAACAATTGTTCTTTTCTGCATGCACAGAAAAGTATTGCTTCGGAAATATAGATTCGTTAATACATTCTTCGAGGAACTAAAAGCGAGCTCTTGCCAGTGCGAGCTTCGCACAGAACTTAATGTATTGGTTCGGCTCTTTTAGTACGTCTAGAGCCAGATGAATATGTTCGGAGGACATAATTGAGATAGAACTCCGAATGGTGTGAACGGTGAACCCCCATCGGAAGTGGAAGTGAAGTCATGCATTCAATCAATAAAGCGAAGGAAAGCGGCCGGTCGCGACGAACTCGCTCCACTTCTTTTCAAAATGGGTGGTGGTGCGTAGATAAAATCAGTTACCAACTTGCCCCGTGAAATTTGGTACGAGGAGCGTATTCCGTATTATTGATTGTGCCCATCTTGAAGAAGGGAATACGCAATGACTGTAGTAACCATCGTGAGATCAGCTTAATTGCGATAGTCACCAAAGTATTAGCCTCGATTTCGCTGTGTCGTTTGACATCGGCTCATGAGAGGAACACCCGCGAACAGTAGGCCGGATTCCGCCCAGGTCGACGATGCACGGACCAGATTTATACTTTTCGCCGACTACTTGAAACGCGTCATACGCACCGCCGACCGACAATAATGGTTTTCCTCGACTTGAAAGGCGCCTTTGATTCAGTTGATCGAACAGCGCTTTTCAGTGCTGTTCATTAAAAAGGTGTGTCGCAGAAGTTCGTGAATCTACTGAGATCATTGTATTCTCATACTTCTGGCCTCGTAAGTGTTTACGGTGAACTATCCAGTCCATTCGAAACGACCAGTGGTGTTCGGCAGGGATGTGCCATGTCTCCATTCCTGTTCAACTTCGTCATCGACGATATAATGGAGAATGCCTCGTGAAATCTTCAGAATGTGTGCATCGAGTTGGCAAATAGTGAAAAGCTATGTAATCTAGATTACGCTGACGACCTTGTTTGCTTGTTCGAATGTACGGAACCTGCGCAAGGCGCACTGAATAAATTCACAAGAGTTGTAGCTCCATTCGGCACGCAGTTTGCATCTTCAAAGTGTAAATTGATGTTTCAAGACTGGATTTCAGCGTTTCGGAGTTTGATGCTTGTTGGTGAGGCGTTAGCAATTGTCGACCACTTCACTTACCTCGAAAACAGCGTGACGACGGATGAAAGCACTTTAGTGTAGGTAGGCACACATATATCCAAGGCTCTAGTTTTGATCGCTGAACTGATGCACTCACGGCACCGATCCGATATTTCGCGGAAGTTGGGAGGTCGTGTGTACTGTGTCGCAATGCGCCCAGTTGTGTTGTATGACCGCGAGACATGGAGTCAGCATGCAGATGGTGTTCATCACCTTGAGGTTTTCGACCATCGATGTTTCGTGGTATCTCTGAGATTGAATGGAATGACCGGATGAGCAATGCTGAGTTCACAGATCGAGTATTGAGTACCAATTCAAGGAATATTCTATCACAGCGTATCCAGCTTCCGTGGTTGAGGCGCGTGTTGCCCATGAAAACACGTCTACCGTACAGAGCCTTGTTTTCCGTTCCTCCTAGGGAGTGAAAGAAACCACGTGGAGATCAAAAAATGACGTGGCAACGGGGAATGAGAAAACGTACAACAGACTGAGGAAAAGTAGGTGCTTCACGTCTTCGTGGTTGGGGTCCAAAAGATCCGTCTACCAGTTGACTGGAAACACTGAAGGATATGGCAGAGAACCGTGAACAGTGGCGATTGTGTCGTCACTTTCTGTCGAATCAGAATGATTGATCAGTGTGTGTTTGTGCAGTTTGACTGTGTATTTCGTGTGTTTTATACTGCGGCGCTCCCCTCCCCCCTCTTCTAGGTGCACTCCTTATCCACCTTGTGGTGAGAATGGCGGTGGTCATAGGAGCTCACGCTGTTGTTTACTGCCTTGCGATGATGATGATTGCGTAGCTATCGCGCACGAAAGCTCGGTAGCCCCCTGCCCAAAGGCTAATGTCCCGTCCACGTTCCGCGCGCTACATCGGATGCATGAGTCTAAGGACTGAATCATCAAAACAAATCGATAACAAGGCGCCAGCAAAGACGAGACAATATGGGAACAGCAGTCAGGTCTCATGTGAGAGATCAGAATTTCGTTCATGGGTGCATGGTTACGTTCCCGTTCTAGGCTCGTCCCATCGCTTTGGCTGTTGAGACAAAGGCTCCGGTAAGGGTTCCCAAAGAAAACTGGGCGTTGGCGAAGTATGATTAGCCCGGGTACATCCGGGGGTCCCTGGGAAAATATCTCTATTTTCAAATTGAGTGGCCCAGCATTTTCATCGGAGTTGGTTTGAATCGGTAAATGTACTGACTTTTAAGAAAGGCGATAGGTTCTCCTGAGAAATCCACGGGGAACAAGTTTGTTGACATTGCCGCTAAACTGTAGCTGGGGTAATTCTTCATCGCTCTTCTAGCACTCGCGAACAGCTCCCGTACCAGCATGGTTTAGATCTGGTCGAGGTTGTGTTGATCAACCTTCACTCTTCGACGAATTGTAGGATATGGGCCCATCATCTGCGTTTTTCTTCATCCAAAAAAGTGTTCGACTTGGTCGACCGTGAATTTTCCCGGTTTTGCCTCTTGTTGAAAGGTGCATTAGAGAAACTCATTTCGCTCATATGGTGCCAGTGCAGAGTGTTCCGTGTTACCGTAGACACAAAACGATATATGCACCGCAAATAATGATGTAGGCCTGTACATTAATAGTCGAAGCTTACGGTTTTCTTTCTCGCGATTTTATTACGAGAAGTAGCATGTCAGGACCGGTCTCTCTTGTCTGTTTATCTTTATGGTTAATATGGTGCTGGAGGTATTCCTTTTGTCATGACGTTGAACTCTGCCCTGGGGAAAAAGTGTCGAACCTTGAATATACAGGCAATATAGTTATTCTGAGTGGAGATCCAGGTAAGTTGCAAGCATTTCTGGACGACTTGAACAATTGTGTAGCAATCTCTGGTAATCGTTTGGCACCTGCAAATGCAAGATTCTGTTGTGGCTCTGGGTTGGTCCAACATGAAATCTTTCGGTGTCTTGGGAGACTATAGACGTACTAGACAAGTTCAGTTGTTTAGGTACCTACATTTCACCCGGCGGTCGGATTTCGGGCGGAGGGTCTTCGCGTAAACGGAAGGCGCCTTTGACTTCTGCCAGCTTCAGTCATCTGTGGTGTCGGCATGACATCCGTTTATCTACCAAGGGTCGCGCGCACACTGTGGAATTCTGGTCACTTTTTGTGTATGGTTTAGAAACTTGGCCGCTGCGTTCGAAGGATATACAAAGATTATCGGTATTCGGACACCAACGTCTTCGTAACATCACTAAAATGTGACGGGAACACCGTATCAACTATGCTGAGGTTAGGCACGTGAACTAGATCATTAGATCAAACACTAAAGGTTGTTGGGACCTGTGTTGCGCATGTCCGGGGATAGGGTTTCTCGGCGCGCAATGTTCGGTGAGGCGACTAGATGTTGGGAAATGAGTAAGAGTGGCCAGGACTGGGTATTGAAGAAAGGTATTAAAAGCCATCCCAGTGGACTTGGCCGCATAGGGCGTTTTAGGCTTCCTGGGCGTAATCCGAAAGATCCCCCGACTCAGTGGCGAGGCACGTAAGAGGGTACGGCTATATGTAGCGATCAGTAGCGCTCTTGTATTCATAATCTTTCTTAATCGGCCTGAAGGTATAAACTGTAGTTCTTTTCTTACTCTTCTGCCACTATTTTTATTATTGTTTCCGATTGAGGCTCCGCTGAGAGACAGCAAACAAAGCGGGTGCGCACGGATCATTGCAGTGGTAGTTTTAACTGAACTAAACTGATATTCGCCTCTAATGTGTGCACATGATCATTTATTGTCTTTACCGAAACATAACGATCGTCCTATTTTGTGCGCGGCTAATTTTCGTTCTCACGCGAAGGTGAAGCATTATTATAAACACTTGTTATATAACAAATTCCGTTCGCGTTTCCGTTGATCACTGATTCTCACCAAGCACTGACCGGCGTATTCAATCAGCCGGGTACGCCTGATTTCATCTGCCAATATGCATTACCTCGAAAATATAACAATGTTAGACGAATTTTTGCAGTTCACATTTTTTTAAATTCTAAATGATGAACTTGAAAAATCGACAAAATTTAGACGACAACTTTTGTTGCTCCAGACCCCGATGTCCTCTGACGCTCCGAGGATATCATGTCGGTGAAGATATAGTGACGCCGCTTCTTCATGGTACACCACTCCAGTTTAGAACTCGTAACAACATTTTTGGGGGTATGCTGAAGTATGGACAAAAGATGGAGGTGGGGATCACGCTATAGCAGCACCATGTATTTTGTTTTGTGGTACACGCACCGAAGAATCGCACCCATTCTGACGAAGACTAATGTAGACGTACCGAATTTTTTCTTTTAAACACTACAATAGTTCTCCTCTTTATTACGATGACTTATATTCTCACTTTACTGTGTCTTCACGAGTGGTACAGTTTCCGGTAGATAAGCTGTTTGCTGTAGAATACAACAGAGCGATATCACTACTGCGCATCACCTGTGTCTGAGCCTGTGGTTTGCACTGGACGCGAAACAAAGTGGACACCATTGTCACAGTAGTTACTCGTGTTTGGCTCGCCTTGGTAACTGTTTGAGTTAGCCTACCTTTTTGTGCTTGTCGCTCGATTTTGAAGTCATTTGGGATTCTTGTCGTTAAAGTAAAAAGTCCGTTATGGCGCGAAGTTCACGAGATTACGTTCGCCGCAAACTCGGTCCGCTAGTATTCGTACAGGGAGTTGTGAAAAAACTGGAGCAAGTGTTCTAGTCCGATGTACACGTCTCACAGCGGGAAGCCCACCCGATGCGACTACGCAACACTTGTCGGCCTGGGGTTGGATTTGACAATGGGCTGACGTCTTGCTTACCTAATGAGTCTCGAAAGGACTCAACCCAATTGCATGAACTATGAATATTATTATTTTCAATCCGAATACTGTTTTGTAATCCCGATTATGGTTCTCCCTGCTCAGAACTGATTCATTCCGACTTTTTCCTCAGCAAAGGATTGATGCGATAGGAGTTTCGGGAACGGTGGACCTGTAGTGGATTCCGCCTCATCATGTACAAAACCGTCAAAAGGGAATGGCCATTAAACCACTGGGGAGACTGTCACAACTTTGACGACAAAATGAATTTAGTTCACTGGCAAAAAAGGAATACGACGGGGAGAAATGCGATAGAAAGACATGAATGTCGGTTTCGTTACGGTTTCTACTACTTTCGGGTTTAGAGTGAGGCGATTTTTTCGGTATCTTGGTGTTGTCTGTGCTTGTCAGTATGTGCACGATATATTCTTGAAACCTGAGCTTTTGTGTTTGAAATTTTGGTTTACACACATGTAAACAGTTCGTTCACGGGGAATCATTGTTTCATTATTGCCTGGGTAGATCTATCGATCCAACACTGGAGGTAACAATAAGCTACAGATTTATCAACGTATCCATAATACACAGTCTGAGAGAGCACGATACTGTGCCCGGAACAAAGCGAAGGATGGTTGGGTTAGTTAGCAACTGATACCCCCGCGAAGACGTCTATCACAACAGTCGATCGCTATGTAGTTGGGGAAATATCATCGTACAGTGCCAGTGACGGGAAGGCTCTACATCCTGCGGTGCTGACGTTGAACAAACCGTTGAAAGCCAATCATGACAGCCTCGTGATAACCGATGTGACTCACAATCAAATACCCCCGGTTCCAGTTTTAGTTGGGCCTCAACGGATGTGCACTGCAGGTTGAGATTCATAACAAAGATGGAACAGCTCTACAGTACGTATTCCATGGTTTGCAGTGGGGATTTGAGCGAATACTCTGTAATGACTCTTTTCGTAACTAATCTAGACCTGCCACTGAAACTGACCAGGTCGTTTTCGAGGTAAGCGGCATCGATGCAAATCGAGTCACTGAACACGTGATCGATAAGGTGTACTGACGTATACGGGACAGATGATCGTATCAGGTAAGTGGAGGCTTACAGCAAGTGAACTTGAACAACTTCGATGTTAGGCGGAAATAGGGTGAACGCTCAATGTAAGCCTGTAGTGAGACATGCCAAATATCGACTTCTTACAGACGCCGATTCCATCTCTCAAGGCTTCAGTTTGGCGCAGTCTGATGTCTTGATTCCCGTCTTGACAAAAGTGAACTAGAGTTTGAATAGCCATGAAGTTGATTAAATTGGAGCAGATGAGCAACATACCTAACACAACCGGTGGTGTAGAGTGTTTGCTTACCATCTCGGAGGTTCGAACCCTTGCCATCACCGGTCACTTTGGTAGTAGACAGTAATCCTCACTGTTGTCTGGCTCGTTACCACACCTGACCTATTGAGACTTTATTCGGCTCTCCGTTCCAAGTTCCAGGGTCCGATAGCCGATTATCCCTAATAGTGCAGTGGACGTTTGAGGCCAAGGGGTACATACCCCTTTGACTGGACTTATGCGCGAGCATGTGATAAAAATTATGGTACTGCTCTATTTTGCCACGCATCACATCAATGTAAGCCTAGTCAAGCGAACGCTTTATTCACCTCGAGAGATGAATATTCCTGTCATGTAATCACAGCATTAAAAAAGAAAAGCAAGACAGTGGCAAGTTTTCATGTGAGCAATTAGTATTCTTTATCTGTCCAAATTTATTAACTAGAAATGCATTTGACGACGTCACAGTGAAGTGCATGTACGCGGTCTGCCAACATTTTTTCGATACGGTTTGTAGCATACTTTGGAATGTTGTTATATCATCTACAGAGAAAGATGTTCTCACAATGTGTGTGCAATTCCTAAAACTTCCCCCGACTGCCTGCTTCTCATTTATTGCCTTCTGGTATGGAGAAAACGCCATGGTGGGTTTTTTTGAATATCTCAAAGTAGTGGTGGACTACAGCCTCATCAACATTGCAGATTACTTCGTATGATATCCGCTAGCACCGTTCTCGTCTGATCGAACGTGCAATTTGTTGATATTTGATGCTCTTTACTACTACTGTAGTTGAATAACAAACCATTCCGTGTGTCGGGACTCACTGACCTGTACACTCACGGTGCGCCCTGGACAAAAAACTTCAATTCTCCAAACTCCAGTCCATCTGTTTTGGGTGAACAAAAGAGACCATCAAAACATTGGTTTAGGTCCTGCTACCATCGACCGTTGTGGTTAGCGACGAAAGACCTGTGTATGGGTGTGCAGCTTAGTCCTACGCATTGTTTTACTGTGCTAATTATGAACAGTTTTGGTTTCTGAATAATTGCCACATTTCTAAATCCGAAAATGGTTTCGTCAGAAACCACTAGCGCGTGTTGACAGTCGCTTATTTGACGCACCGCTAGACAATTAGTATTGACTTCCCGTTAGGGATCAGTTATCGACTTGAAAACTGTTATGCTGCCATGATCCACTCACTAGTTCGGATACAATGTTTGCGTTGAACCGAACAGTTCGTTCGCCATTCCAAAGTAACGTGACAACATATAAGTGGAAAATATCGTGATCAAAATAACTGTTTACAACTGAGTCATTTCAATTTTCCCGCACTGGAAACCGAGCTTCTGTTTGCTTCAGGTGCTCTTAAACAATGCCTCTGTGTGATCGAGGATGAATGTCTCAGCCCGCGGGATGATTGTTCACCCTAAATGCCCCTCGAGGTTATATATATATATATATATATATATATATATATATATATATATATATATATATATATATATATAGTGCTAAAAATTATCTGATTTGAAGCGTCAGGAGTGTGAATGAATACTCTTCATTGGAGAGTTCACAAATGAATCGCAACTGTGATTGCTGTTAGTTATTCGTGTCTAGTTTACTGCTAACCGTTAGGTATAGAAAAGGATAATTTTACTGAAAAAGTCTTTTTGTCTCACGTTTTCTCAACTGCAGTTTGAAGCCAGTGAATTGATCAATTTTCTCAATACAGCTACAATTGACAGTAGGTATTGTTTTGTTTTAAATAGTCAGTGATATGAACTGGAGACCAAAAATGTGCACATTGAAAAAGACGATTGAATCACGTGACGGAGAACGATCAGATGAAATGAGCCGGCTTATGAGAGAACAGAAAAACTGATTGGCTTACAGTCAAATCAAGCACTGGTAATGAGTGACATCTATGTGTGGATGGCGATATAAGGCCCCACCCCTTTTCTCCTTTCAGAAATCAATATACTATTTGATATATTCATCACTCATCTCCATATTAAAATCTGTAGTCCACCTGTTTTCTCATGTTCTATTTTTTTAACAAATACAATATTTCCCGATACTTTTTCTTATTTCATGTATTCAGTACATTGAACCGAAATCTGGGTTGTTCAAAGAACTCGAGACCGGTTTCGTGTTAGACGAGCACAGAGGTTGGTTCGTTGTTTTTTTACCCTTTTCATCTCTCTCTCTCTCATTCAACTGCACACGTGTGAATGAATGCTTTTCTTTGGTCTTCGCAATCAACAGTGTCATGGTGTTACTTGATTGAATTACAACGCTGCTCGAAATCGATGGATCTGCGATTTGCCAACAGCACTGTTTATTTTTCCGGGGGTTTTAATCAATTGTACAGCTAGTGTTTATTATAGTTTATGAGTAGCTAGTTGTATGCCCATGAGCACCAGTCTTTTCTTCCAAGCTGTAGTTCCTTCCGTAAGGTGATTACTCCACTGTCATTCTTTGCTTGCATGTGGGTCCGTGGAAACGGTACGGAAACCATAGCCCTATCATTAAGCGCTGGTAACCTTTTAGTTCTGCGAACACTTCCTATTAGCATGCTGACTGTACCACAATTGAATTAAAGACGATAGATTTTGATCGTTTTTGTAGATTTGTTGCTGGTCCTGTAGTGCTAATGAAGTGGGAGACTGATCTATCGGAAACCGAAGCCAGTGTGCGCCCAACTTCCAGAATCAGAAAAAAGAAATGGCGGTGAGTCACAATCGGACGGCATCAGGTGGACTCAAACAAGTAAACTTCAAACAACCGGTCAGTTGCTAAGCTT
Organism: Fasciola hepatica; assembly: GCA_948099385.1. Taxonomy (NCBI): domain Eukaryota; kingdom Metazoa; phylum Platyhelminthes; class Trematoda; order Plagiorchiida; family Fasciolidae; genus Fasciola; species Fasciola hepatica. Next base: position 4,395,499 of record CANUEZ040000027.1, on the reverse strand, counting down.
GAAGCTAACCTAAATTCCTAATCGACCAACGACAGGTGGACAGCGTTAGACTTGACCAGTGCCATGTACATAAAGACGTGAGTAAAGAGAATTATTCTTATTCCATGTAGGTATGTCGCAGTAAAACTACCTGATATTTTGTTATAATGAAAAATCTTATACCTAGCTTTGAACCTCTTCCTGAGACCAGACAACTTAACAATAATAGTCGTGGCGATAAAGCTAGCCTAAAACCTGATGCCGTATCTGAATGAGTTTTTGAGGAGTAACTATCATTCTGATAACACCTAGCTACAAATATCCATTTAGGGGAAGGCGCATTTAAAGCCGTAGGCTTGGCGAAAAACCGCTGCAACCTGTCCCCGCGACTTGGAGTGGAGAACCACGTAATGTCCCAATAGGTCAAACGTGGTAATGAGCCGGCAGACAGTGGGGATTACTGTCCACCACCAGAGTGACCGGCATCGTTGGCGGGATTCAGACTTCTGATCTCCTACGTGGTAGGCGAATGTTTCAAACCACTCGACCACCACCGGTTGTTAGACTTCGCAGACAGCTATTGTCAAAAGCCTCCAGACGTCGAATATCTTCCGCGAGAAAATGTCAAGCCAGACAACTGTGGAGCACGACTAGTCGAATTGTGGTTGAACAGACACGGTTTTTCAATTTCAGTAAAATTCAGTTTGATATCAGCACATCACTTTCCAAAGTTCTTGGGAGCATGTCACGTGAATTCACTGATGTTTTGAGTCAATCAGTTTCATGTTGTGTATAATCCATTGGTTCGAACATGCAACGGGCATTATCGACATTCTCTGAGCGTCATCGTTTTTTCACCGCATTGAAGCGAGTGATAAAGTTGGAGTGCGTTAAGAAGGAAATTATTTGAAAAGCGTCACCAGTTTTGAGTGAATCCGACATTCATTCACACTCACTGCCAATCTTCCGCAGTTGTGTTTGAGATCCTAATGTCTCTCAAAACCCTTCGAATGGCGATGATGGGTCGAGTATACTGTTTCCTTAAAGTCAGGTCGTTCCCTAGATTTCTCCGACCACCGATCAAGACATATGTGCGCGACCTAGCCTGCTTTATAAGCTAAGGTTCATTGGCCACCGACAACACTGATCAGTTTGAACAAACGTCAAATGGCCCTGTACAAGTTAGCCACTTATATATCGGTTAAATCCGTTCAATTAGACTCACGATGATCCTTATGAAAAGGAAATATTTTTTTACTGCATGCTTGCGCATGAGTGCAGTCGAAAGTGTACATCCCATAGCCACAAAGGCCCACTGCGCTATTCGGGATAACCGGCCACCAAGCCCTGAAACTTGGAGTGGAGAGTCACATAAGGTCTCAATTGGTCAGGCGTGGTAATGAGCCGGACAGCAGTGGGGATTATTGTCTACCACCAAAGTGGCTGGTGTTGGTAGGGGTTCGAACCTCCGAGGTGGTAAGCAAATGCTCTATACCACTGGACTACCACCGGCCACTTGAAACTGTTTCAGTGGTCAGTGAACTGGAGCAAGCGGTGCACGAGATAATAGTCGGAGTTTATTTATGTCCTTAGTTCCGTGAAATCAGCATTTTCGGACACAACTTCGCCAATGAAACCTATTTCACTGTGACCAATATGGATCTAATGACTGTTCACATCACTAGCTTTATCAGGAACGGCAGACACGCAGGCTAACAATTGTAAACCCTCCGAAACATCAGATGATAACAAATATTTCCGACAACACTTACTGAGTATCAAACATTCACAACTTATAACAAGATGCATTGTTTATTCAGGGTACTTTCCGGGCAGCACTCGGTTCCCCGTCCACTGAAGGATGCAGACGATTATCATGATTATTCAAAAGGCTAACAAGACAAAAAACCCTCCGAAGAGAGCTGTAACTAGTATCAAAAATCCGCCACCGCTATGAGGTGAGGCAAGAGACGAGAGTCATGAGCGGATAGTGAACTTGTAAACAAGCAGCAAGCCCTCGCCTTACTTCCGGCGCTTTGTCACTGGAGGTCGGTGTGGCAGGGTATTATTCATTTCCTCAGACGGGAACGCTTCATGGATCTGTTGTGATTGTCATGTATGAACTGAGGCGAAGGATATCCAGTAGACACGAAGCGCACCCGACAGAGGTCGGAAACGTACCGTCTATGTCACTTTAAAGTCTACTTGTCGTGGCCGTTTGCATTCACTCTAGACCACTTTCTAATGATGTGTAACTGTGATATATTCCCGCCACCATCGTCCGGGCGACGACGGCCCGTGCCAAACAAAAGTATCAGCCGGTGTTAGTTACATTAATTTCTTAACTCAATGCATCTTTTTTACTTCGGCTGATGTATGCCCCACTCAAGAGCACCCTCTGTTCAACCTTTAGGTGTTCACCATTTCACATTGGGTCAACGTGCACCCATCACACTAGCTACCGGTCCGTTCTATGTGTCTGGCTTGGATCCGATAAGTCAGACGGTTTATGTGGTACGTTTTTCATCCAGTTGATTTTTGAATTTCGTCACCCTGTATATTCTTCTTTGAGGTAGCGGGAGTTTGGAGTATGGGTCATAGTGGCCAGTTACTCATACATAAAACGAAACAAAAACCGTCCACGTTGAGCTTGGTCGTTTTAGACCTATAATTTAGGGCCTTGGAAACCAGCCACGGCCAGTGGCATACTTGCATTCGAACTCTCTCACTTAAAAGTTTCTCACTATTTAATTCACTCGCGACTGGGTAATATTGTGCGGCCAGTGGTTGCTTGAACTGAACTGGCCTTCATTGACTGAAATCCAATCCCAAGCGTGAACAGACTGGAGGTTTCACACGGAAATTTGGCGTATGAATCCATCGAGACTCACGAGTGTAGCTCTTTTTGTGAGGTTCCGCTTCGTTGTTGTTCCAACATGCAGCTATTCCGGCTTTCCGCCAACACCCTTCTATTTACGGTAAACCACACCGAATTGCCCGGTTGGCCCACTTCTACAGTAGACTTTACGAATATACCTGCAAGAAAACGATACGGGTAGATATCATTCTTCCATCGGAAATGGAGATTGTCCGCGTGGTAGTTTACTTTAAAAAACACAAAGCCGTTGGACGACGTGGCTTGTCTCCATCATTTTTTACGGATGGACGCGAAGCTTTGGTTTCCGAATTAACCAAACTCCGGGTAAAATGGGATAATGAGCAGATTCCTACGGAATAGTGTAAATCGGTTATTGTGCCAATCTGCAAGGAAGGTGACAGGTCCTCTTGTGAAAACCACAGAGGAATTAGCTTGGCAAATATCGTATCCAAACTGCTCGCCGGGATTATTCGTCACCGATTATCCAGCTACCGTGAAAGATGGACGCGCGAGAGTCAAGTCGGTTTCTGACCCAGTACGGGTTGTGTCTTCCACATCTTTACCCTTCGGTAAATTTTGAGCACAAACGCACCTGTAGGTCCGTATTAGTTTTGATGCGATTATCGCTCCAGCTCCATGGCCATCGTCGTAAACCCGATTAGCCGTGCATGGTTTGTGTGATCCAGAAGTACGCACCCGTTACGAGCTAGGATCTATGACAAACAGTAATGTAGGTGAGCTTTGGGCTCATATCAAACAGGCGATGCACTTTGCAGCAGGTTTTGCCTGTGGTTCTAGATCCGTTGTCCATCAAAGACACTGGATCTCGCAAGAGTCGCTGAGTATAATGGAGCAAAAGCGTCAGCTCTCGAACTGTAAGGAGATGAATAAGATGCGGAAAAATCTACAGAAGCAAGTTGCAAAGAGCCTTAAGAATGATCGCGAAAATTGTTGGGTCAAGGTAGCCGGCGAAATGGAAATAGGAGCTGCTTCAGGTAACAGTCAGAGACTGTTCAAAATTATTCGTGACACCGGTGGACGGCGCATCCAGGTCAGTGAAACGATTTGCGACAGGAATAGAGAACCCATCCATAGCAAAGAGCAAAGGCTTGACCGTCAGGCCGAATACTTCAACGAACAGTTTAGCTGGGCGCACGCTAGTGCAGCTACTCCCGTGTCAACAACTGCCACTCCTTGGGTGGTATCACTTGAGCCCCCATCGGAAGTGGAAGTAGAGTCGTGCATTCGATCACAAAAGCGAGGGAAAGCGGCAGGTCCCGACGAACTTCCTCCAGGTCTTTTCAAACTTTTCCGTGACATTTGGAACGCGGAGCGTATTCCGTTAATATGGAGTGAGTCGCTGATTGTTCCCATCTTCAAGAAGGGAATACGTAATGACTGTAGTAATCATCGTGAGATCAGCTTAATTGCGATAGTCACCAAAGTATTAGCCTCGATTTCGCTGTGTCGTTTGACATCGGCTCATGAGAGGAACACCCGCGAACAGTAGGCCGGATTCCGCCCAGGTCGACGATGCATGGAGCAGATTTTTACTCTTCACCGACTACTTGAAACGCGTCATACGCACCGCCGACCGACAATAATGGTTTTCCTCGACTTGAAAGGCGCTTTCGATTCAGTTGATCGAACAGCACTTTTCAGTGCTGTTCATTGAAAAGGCATGCCCAGAAGTTCGTGAACCTACTGAGATCATTGTATTCTCATACTTCTGGCCTCGTAATTGTTTACGGTGAACTATCCAGTCCATTCGAAACGACCAGTGGTGTTCGACAGGGATGTGGCATGTCTCCATTCCTGTTCAACTTCGTCATGGTCGAAATAATGGGTGTGCGCTGCAAAATCTTCAGGATGTAGGCGTCGAACTAGGAAGTAGTGGACAGCTATGTGATCTAGATTACGCAGACAACTTTGTCTGCTTGTTTGAATCCACGGAACGTGCTCAACGTGCACTAGATAGACTTGGGAGAGCTGTAGCTCCATTCGACATGCGCTTTTCACCTTCAAAGTGCAAGGTGATGTTACAAGACTGGACGTCAACGATTCCGAGCTTGATGCTCGATGGGGAGGTGCTGGCAGTTGTCGATCACTTCACCTACCTCGGTAGCTGCGTGACGACGGATGGGAGCACAGTAGTAGAGGTGAGTGCGCGGATATCTAAGACTCGAGCGGCGTACGCTGGACTGAAGCACTTGTGGCGTCGATCTGATATTTCACTGAAGTTGAAAGGTCGTATATACTGTGCCACAGTGCGTTCAGTTTTGTTGTATGGTTTCGAAACTTGGAGTCTGCGTGCTAAAGATATTCGTCGTCTTGAGGTTTTCGACCACCGATGTTTGCGTACTATCGCTAAGATCGGGTAGAGTATCCGAGTAGGCAATACTGTTCTTTGATATCAAAGTAGCATTCGACTCAGTCTACTACACAGTTCTCTGGCACTGCCTCTCATTGAAAGGTATGCCAGGGAAATTTACTTTTCTTTCCCAATGCTTATATCCAAACAGCTGAAGTCAAGTTCGTGCTTACGGCGATTTTTCACCACGGATATTGATGTTTGCCAGCGGTACTCTCTTTTGCTCTTCATGTTGAACTTTGTAACCGAAATGGTTCTTAGGTAGCTTTATTCTCGTGTGAGGATAGCGGCTCTGATGTTTTCTGAGACAGTAAATTATCTTATTTTGAATACCATATCGTCCTTTGTAGTGAAGACCCAGGTAAGTTGCAAGTCTTTCTGGAGTGTAAACAACAAGATAACAATGTCTGGGATACGTTTCCCACCTTCGGAGTGTAAAGTGCTGCTGCAGAACTGGGTTGCTACAACGTTGAACCTTATCCTGGCAAGAGAAGCCCCAGTTGAAGTAGATAAGTTTTTTTACCTGGGCAGTTACATCTCAGCAGGTGGACAGATATCGGATGGAGTGTCATCGAGTATACAGAAGGCACGTTTGGCTTTTGTCAACTTCAGCCAATTTTGGCGCCGGTGTGACATCCGGCTGTATATCAGGTGTCGAATGTACACACAGTCAAATCAGTTCTTTTATGCGGCTCAGAAACACGGCCAATAAAGGTAGAATATAGACCAGGACTGTCTGTGTTTGAGCATAGGTGTCTCCGTAGTATTGCCCAAGTGTGATGGGAACACTGTATCAGTAATGCTGAGGTTAAACGTATGGTGTTAGGAATCAGTGGTTAATCACTGGAAAATGTACTGAATCTAAATAGGTCAAGGTGGCTCGGGCATCTGGTACACATGCCCGCCGATAGACTTCCTCGGCGTACGCTGTTCTCCGCGGCAAGTAACGGTTGAAGGTGATCCGTGTATGACGCAAAAAAGATGAAGACTTCACCCGGAGAACTTGGTCAAGTAGGGTTTGTCAGACTCGCGAGTTGAGATGCACGAGACCCGCCTGCTAAATGGTTGTAGATGTAAGGTGATATGATTAGATGTCGCTGTCAGCGGTGTAATTGCATTTGGGCCCTTTCATTGTCTATGGCATCCCCGCTAATTACTGTTTCTACCTCATTCTTCTATTTATTTTGCCCTCGATTCGAAGATGCTGCGAGGTAGCAACCGAAACCAGAGCACAGAAATGCGAGGTTGATGAGTGAACTGATGAAAATCTAACACTCACTCCAAATGGACAGTTGCAATCCGTTACGTTCGGGGTAACTCTGAAAGGCTGAAGTAATTTAATAAATGTATATTTGCACAAGTATAGGGTGTCAGGTGCATGCATCAGGCAACAGTAGGCCAGATATGACTTAGTCGCTATCACGAGACAGCATCAAAAGCATCTTTAGGTCACTACCCATGTGGTAGTTTAGAACACGTGGCCACAAGCAGTTATGAATGAGCGTGTGTCAACGGTTTATGAATGCTGACAGACACATCACATACAGTGACGGAAAATCGGTATGCAATTGTTTCCTTATTGATAGGAACCATCCTTTTTATTCGTCAGACACGTTGGTCAAATGCGACTGAGTTCGACATTCGCAATCCGGTTATCCAAAGCAAATCTCTTCCAACGGGTTCATTATACGCGATGGATAGAATTGTAAGGAAGATGAGAATATCCGACTCCGGGATAACAAATTACAGTGAAAATGTCTATTTGGCCACTTGTGAACCCGGCTTGTTCTCAACACCTAGGGTAACTGGTTGTTAAAAGTAGAACACAACGTTGTTCATACACCTTTAGAAAGAATAATGACCCCTCAATCATCATATTTGGCTACACTTCCTGGTGTTCTTTCGCTGCATTGCTGAATCGTGTTTCCATGCAGACTGCACTACCGTCGAAGCACTACGGAGTCGCATCGTGTTAGCGAAAACCACAGTATCCTGTTGGTGGTTATGTTGTGTTTGTTCGTCGATAACTTAATGCGGAAATCAGAGGCGTAGTTCCATTGAAGATTGAAAATTTAAAGAATGCAGGGCAGGAGCTGCAACGGAAACTTTTGCTACATAACCGCCACTGAAAGTGACTTTTGGCCTTCAACCAAGTACACTGGGATCTCGCGATCTCCAGTCAAGCAGCCGTAAGGGACCAGCGAACGCAAGTCTCGACGCAAACAGTTTGACCGGCCAGACCACGATATAGCTTGGCCTTCACGCAACTTCTTTCAGCCAACCTCAGACACAGCGAGCAGAACCCAACGTGGAAGTTCATGGGGAGGCATGCATAACATGTGACCTAAACAGCGAAACCATTAGAGTGATAACACCGATCGAGTCCGCGTCCAGTGGACGCACGATTTTTCTATAGCACATTTGTGTATGAGCCCAATAGAAAGAGGTATACCTCATAGACTTGAAGGCCTACTGCATTATCAGGAATAACCGGCAGCCTAGCCCCGAGTGGAGAACCACATAAGGTTGTAAGGCTGTTCGCCTTACGACATCGTTTCCTTAACAAACTTGTTTGTTGCTCCTTTTCTACTTCATGATGGTAGGCGGTCTTTGCCGTCGCCCGGGATAGCACCGCCGCCTTTCCCATTAGAGCCTTATGTAGTTTACCTCACCAAGCTTCAGGGTTTGGTTGACAGTTTCATCTAAACACTTCATGAAATTTGCAAAGAATTATTGTTCAGTCTTCTTAGCCTTGCGGTTCCCAGCGTTCACGGGGCGAATTACAACATTGATTCAGTACACCGTTTCCTTCCCTTGCCTTATTTTTGACCGAGAAGCAAATCTCTCTCTCGTCGGACATTACCCATCTCTAATTTCCCGACTACTTTTTCTATTCCTCATTTTTACCTAAAGCTGGTGTCTGTGCCTATATCCATCAACCTGTTTCTACCTCCCGTGTCCGTCACTTGCACTTTTTCATCAGCGAGTTCCAACTGATGTGGCTTAAACTCGGATTCCGTTCTTTTAACCATTACTAATGTACATTTTATCCCCCCCCCCCGCACACGGTAGCGATCTATCAATTTTTGATTTATCGCCCTCTAGCATTGAGAACTTGTTTGCATCTGACTCCAGTTGCCTAGTTACCATTCTTGGTGACTTTATTGTCCACAACAAAAACTGGCTTTTACACTCCTCAGACCCTACAACTATGGGGCGCGACGCCGAAGCTTTCGTTTCGATCAACAATCTAAGTCAATTCGTTGACTTCCCCATACGCATTCCCTATTGAGGTGGCGATCGTGCACATACCCTCGGTCTTCACACTTCTTTCCTCTCTTCGTTATCTTGTATTACCTCCTCTCCTCCATCTACCTCATCGGACCATTGTCTTATCTCCTTCTCCGCCACCTTTTCTCACCCAGTTCCTCTTTGCATCATCAGATGGACCTTTCGGTGTTATGATTCAACCAACTGGGATGTGTTTTGCGATTCTCTGGCCTCCTACCCCTGTGGTGACTGTTGCTTTACTTTTGATGTGTCTATTGCCGTTTCAAAATTTGCTGAGACTGTTCTCCAAGGCGTGCTTCTTTTGTCCCACATTTTTCCAATCTCGGCAAACTACGATCCCCTGAGTGGTTTACCCACGCGTGCAATCGCGCTTGAAGAACTCAGTATTCGGGGAGTGCTGCTACTCCCCTACTCTTCAATCTCGCAGTCTTTTCGTGCAGGTCGGTGATAAATGCTCGCTTCCTGATCGTTTCATCCGCTGCTAATGCCAAACATCTGGCATCTTCTGCGATTAATAGCCGATCATGTTGGTCTCTCGCCAAAGCCGTTTCACGTAGTTTTTGCCCCTCCGTCTTTTCGCTCATTTGTTACTCCTCTGGTTCCTTAGTCTGCGAACCGGACGAGAAAGCTGAGGTTTTTGCTTTCCACTTTACCCGATTGTTCCATTATTCTGCTCCCAACCATTTTTACTGGCCGCCTTTTTGTTCCCCTTGTTACAACCAGAAAGGTCCGACATATACTACAGTCTGGAAATCCATCCCTTGGGGTGAATAAAGCTACATTTTGACTAGGCCAAAACAGACAATCTTGTCCGGATGGTATGCCACCCATCGTCCTGAAAATGTGTGCCCCAGAGTTACCACCAGCATTGCATCGTCTTTTTTGCCTTTCCAATCTGATATGTTTCCCGAACCGTGGAACGAAGCCGTGAGTTTCCCTATTCCCAAACGCGGTGACTTTTCTGACCTCAACAAAAGTTATTGAGACTATAATTTCTGACCAAATTCGACCGTTCCTCGAAGGAGAAGGATTGCTGGGCGATCGTCAATACAGATTCCAGCTTCGTCGACCCGCTGGCCATCTTTTGGCTGTGGTCAGCAGCACTCGATGACAACGGAAACACCAAACATATCGAAAACTTTCGACCGTGTCTGGCACGATGGTTTACTGTCTAGATTGCCCACTTTTGGGTTTCTCCCATCGCTTGTCTCATGGACGTCGAGTTTTATCGGTTACCGGACCGCCTTCGTTCGAGTCCATGGGATACAATGGCAGTCTTTCTCTGTGAATGCTGGTATTCCCCAAGGTTCTGTACTTTCAGTCACCCTCTTTCCGCTTTTTATCATTGATCTCATCCGCTACTTCTAACCCCATTCACGCTCTGCTGGGGATTCCACCATACACTACTTTCTTCGTAGCTCGTCTTCCGCCAGGCCACTACCAACGTCGACCGTTGTGCTCCCGCCACATCACTCAGTTCGGCCATCAGACAGATGTCTAGGAGCTCCGAAAATCGTGTTCTCCGCAATGTTTCTAGACCTTATTTGTTCTTAATTTCTCTCAATCACCATTCCACTACTTCACACGTTGGTTCGGTTCCCCTTCATCCCTCCAACTCGATGCCCGTGCTGGGTCTCTCGATAGTTTCTTATCTATCCTATTCTTCATACGTATTTTCGCTTTCTTCTCATATTGTGCGCAGGATTGGTTTTCTATTCTAATCAAACTAGCCCGTCTCTTCTTACTACACAAGGCTCAAATTCGTCCCACACTTGAATACTTCTGTCACATGTGAGTTAGAACTTCGTGTTTTTATCTCTTCTCAACCGCGCCATTCATCTGGGAGATGACCCAGCCTCAATATCTAACTTGTAGTGGCTTGCCCATCACTGTTCTTTCGCACGCTACCTCTACTAGCTTGGGTTTTGTTTCCCCACGTTTACCTCGGCTCTCCCTACTCCCATTACTTTTCAACAACAATCTCAAGTACAGACAGCTAGTCATCTTTGTAGGGTTTCTGTCACTAGATCTCAGACCCCAACCTTTCAATCTTTTTTCTCCCTAGATTGCCAAGTTATGGAAAACTCTTCCTGACGCGACTGTTCCAGACGAACTCCACAGTATGTTTTCGAACTATGGGGGGTTGCCCGGTGATGGTTGAGTAGTTTGGGGCGTTTGACTACCATCCCGGAGGTCGAATATTCGAATCCCCGCCGTCACCGATTACTTTGGTGGTAGACAGTAATCTCTACTGTAATCCGGAGCGTTTCCACACCTGATCTATTGGGACCTTATGTGGTTCTTCGTCACTCTAAGTCTCAGGGTCTAGCTACCGGTTATCCTAAATAGTGTAGTTGGCCTTCGTGGTCATGGGGTGTAAGTCCTTTCCACCCCACTCATGCGCAAGCATATAGTTAAAACATCTCATTGCAATTCTCTTCGTGCGTAATAAAAATGTGAACCACCTGCCTGTTACTCTGATGCTCAGTACTAAGCGAAAACGATATTTCCCACGACCCGTAGAATGCAAAAAGTGATCGGGAGTAGATGTGGTTAGTGTGCATTTGCGAGCAACAGTCAAGTGGCAACCGCGCTTGGCAGTCAGCGTTCAGTTTAACGATAAAGTTGAACACGAAAATGACGTTGAATGTTGGTACAAGGTCCCAATAGATCAGGCGTTGTAACGAGCCGAGAAACGGTGGATTACTATCTACCACCAATACAAGGAGAATTACATCACAGCTAGTCATAATACCGTTGCAGCAAGGGAATTCAAATCAGCGGCAAAGCTGCTGCAGTGCCACCCACGTCAACAATTTTCCTTTAGATATCCGTGCAGTGCAATCTTTTATTTGTTTATCCTATGCGCGAGGAGACATAGAATTTTGTAAGCACCGAAGGGTTGTTTTCGTTTCTTCAATTCCACTTTGTTTTCTCACAGGTTCACGATAAGCGTCACCCGAGTCTGTTCATGCGCAGATGTTGGACAGGGCCGGCTGTATGGATCAACTCTTTCAAACCCACACTGCCCACTGATTGTGTGCAATTCCAGTGGCAGAACAAATGGCGTCCAGTCAACTGTCAGATATCACCATTTAATACCGTCCAAGAAGCTGCCGATGCTGCCAGTACAGCATGCACACGTACCGTTATTCGACCGGTAAAGGGTGACCACTTATCAGCCATCATGCCCGAGGAGGTATCCGAAGTGGACCGAAATACCGGTCCGTGCCTGGTCATTGATCTGGCTGAACCTATGCGTTGTGTTGCTTCCGGTCAGTGGGCTGCACTGTACATGGGAAATTGCTGTGTGGGCGGAGCCATGATATGCGGGTCCATCAGTTTGTGGCACGAAGGACAAAACAGTCCGTACACCAATTGGGACTATGCCAAATATGAACTGCATTATTAGTTCACAAAACTTCGGGGTTTCGGATAATTGCGTGTTTAGATAACAAACAATTGTGAATACTTATTTGTGCTCAGTAAACAAACCAGCCCAAAAGTCTTCTGCTACATTTGCCTATTCATTGTTGAATTGCCACATCAATGTGGCTAGGGTGCGGTTCACAGTCACCGCAGTTTCCAATTTGCATGCAACAGGGAACACTTTTCACACAGCATGTGAGTTGTAAGGGACTGAACGCTTAGTTCCTGTCGTTACGTGTTTGTGTTACCTACTACGACGAAGATATCTTGATGTACGGCTAGTTCACCCTCCAGTTTTGGTTACTACCTCGCAACAACGTCTAGTCGCAAGTGAAATGAATCAAAACATTAGGAGAAAGTGTTAAGGTAAAATTCTGTACAATGTGCTCAAAAACACCCGCACATATTTGAGCAAAGCTAAAATACAACAGACAGTCTTCGTTTATCTTTTATTCCTGACGGCCACTCGGTTTTAAAGGCGGTGGCCCAGCACGAACAGTGGAGTTGACGGGACTCCTAGGTCTAATAGGAGTGAAGGAAGAAATCCCCAAGAATTGGTGCAAGTCGGCGGTCGTATCGATTTATAAGACGGCAAGTCCTCCTTGATAGCCAGAGCAACATAAGTCTGGTTGACATCGCACCTAAACTGCTAGTGAGTATTACTTCTCACCTCTCATTTCGCTCGAGAATCAACTTGACTCTGGCTTGGTCCAGGTCACATCTTTACTCTTCGACAGATATTTAGAATTGTCCGAACAATCCCACAAAATACGAGGAACAACATAAGATAGCGAAAAAGCTTGTTTCCAGTGGTTCATAATCACGCCGGTACATCATATTTTATATGAACGATGTTCAGTGAACAGAACAAAAATCAAGGTAAGGCGATGGGTCAAAATTAAGTGGAGGGAGGGGAGACCAAATTTCACATGCGTGACATAGATCCATCTCTGGAACCTAAGTGGGTCTCGTCGTCGTCATTAGCCTTATCAACGGACCTATGTTTTGTTTGAGGAGTAGGGGGTGGGCCAAGGGAGTTTCGGCGCTTGCACGAACTGCTTCTGGGCACATAAGGACGGATTGTAGAGACGAATGAACACCGTTTCCGCTGTGGCTAGGACACGGTACTTCACCAGTCTTGATTTCCCGCTTTGAACTTTGTAAACTAGCCTAAACGCTTTGGTCACATTCACTGAGTGCTTAAACTGAACAAGGTGTGAACACACAGCGCTCGCAGTTACTTTAATTGCTCCAGTGTTCAACCAAGCCGGGTGTTCACGGAAAAACTCGGATAAGCGTCTGGTCGTACAGCGAATGTACGTAGTCCCACAGGACCAAGTAAATGAGTATACACGGAATGAAGCCATAGAATCTGACACCTTATTCTTTAGCCGTAAATACACAGACGACTTTGATGTGAATACGATATAGAGCTTTGCCGCATAAAATGTTCTACCAACAGCTCCTGATAATCTGCGATGTATAATATCCGCTGGGATATCACCTTTGAAAGGCAAGCGGATATATACTGACTTTCAGGACACCTATTATCTTCGCTCTTCTTTCCACTTGTCGCATTGTCCTGTTAATGAGACTGTAGCGGCTTCGCAGACACCAAATTCAATAAAATACAATTGCGAGCTTAGAGCTTAGGCGCGCTTTGTTTAAGTCCACCGGTGGGAAAAATAAGAACACGTGAAAAAGAAGAAGAACCTTCGTCACACTACGTCAAAACGGCAAGGCGCGCTCCAGCTCATCAGCTCTGGTGATTAGCTAGATCAGCCTCCCTTCTCCTGTACTTCATACAGGGCAATCAATACAAGTACAAAAACCATCAATCGCTGTCGTTCTGCGTCTTTATTCGCTGGACGGGAATTGAGTCCACAAGTCGTGCGTTCGACCAAATTGGTGAGCCCGTTCCAAGTTATTATTAATTTTTATTTATTTATTATATCGTCCGTGCCCTTCAGCGTTCCTTTTGTTTTCGTTGTGCACATACGTATTGAGCCTTTTTTGGTGTTAATTTCGATCAGCCATCGTATATTTATTTTGCTGTCTATTTGATATGGATGACGCTAAGTTAACTATGTCTGACCCTGCGGTGCCTGAAACGCTCTCTATTGCGCGCCCAGTGAAAGCGTTACCTTTCATTCCGGGTAATCCCTCTCTTTGGCTGACTCATCTGGAAGCACAGTTTGCTGCCTCCAGAATCACCTCCCAGCAACAGAAGTATGTGCATCTCACTGCCGAACTTCCTTTAAATATTCTTGAAGCTGTCGAGGATATCATCTCCAACCCACCCACGGACAAGCCTTATGATATGCTTCGCCAGGCTATCTTAGATCGCACCGGGGTCTCCGACTCAAACCGTCTTCGTCAGCTGCTTAGTGGCATTTCCCTCGGTGACCAGAAGCCTTCACAGCTTCTGCGTCGTATGCGACAGCTGGCCAAGGGCATCCAAGTTGGTGACATGATGTTGCGAGAATTGTGGATGCAGCAGCTACCCCAACAAGCGCAATGCACTCTGGCCCTTCTCGTAGATGAAGTCTCACTAGACAGACTGGCTTTGGCGGCGGACCGCTTTATGGAAACCGCCTCCGCCCAAATTAGTCAGTGTGTTCGTTCGTCCACAACCACTACGGAGGCGACTCTCACAGATTTAGCTGCACAACTCAGTGCCCTTCGGGCGGACGTGACCGCTATTCAGTCTTCTCGTTCGGCACGTCGTAGCCGCTCCCCAACTCGCACCCGTCGGCCTATTGCCGCTCGCAGTCCTCCTAGGCCATCCTCTCCCGATGCACACACTTGGACATGGTGTTGGTATCACCGCCAGTATCGTGCCAGCGCCAGGAAGTGTACACCCCCGTGCACGTTCCACGACAACCAGGGAAACTCGTCGGCCAACGTGTAGGTACGGCAGCGCTCGTTGGCCTCCCTACACCCTGCCGTCTTCTATTTATCAAGGACCTCATCTCCCACCGTCAGTTTTTGATTGACACTGGCGCACAGATCAGTGTCGTTCCCTCTAACCCTTCTGATCGTCAGCACCGGCAAACTTTAGAGCTTCAGGCCGCCAATGGGTCTCGTATATCCACTTTTGGTACTAGGCGTCTCAAGTTAGATCTGGGGTTGCGTCGTTTTTTTCAGTGGACTTTTGTCATTGCTGACGTTTCCCAGCCCATCTTAGGAGTTGATTTTCTGCATCATTTCAACCTTTCGTTACATCCCGCTTCTCGTAAGTTAACCGACCCTGTGACTCATCGTGCTGTTGTTGGATCTGTCTGCTTGGTCAACGTTGTTCGACCGTCCATAGCTCCTATCGCCAACGATACCTTCGCCAAAATTTTAGCAGAGTTTCCGTCTCTAACCGGACCGGCAAACCACTTACCCATGGTGCGCTCGGCTGTTGTACATCACATCAGTACCGCTGGACCTCCTGTTTTTGCCCGTCCGCGTCGCCTAGCCCCAGACAAACTGGCCGTCGCTCGTCTTGAATTCCAGAAAATGCTGGACCTAGGCATCATCCGTCCTTCGAACAGCCCGTGGGCCTCTCCATTGCACATGGTGCCGAAGAGAACTTCGGGCGACTGGCGTCCGTGTGGTGACTATCGTCACCTCAATCGGGTCACAACGCCAGATCGATATCCTGTGCCTCACATTCATGATATCACGTCTGCTCTGGCTGGATCCACCATCTTCAGCAAAATCGACCTGGTCCGGGCTTATCATCAAATTCCGGTCGCCGACGAGGACGTTGCAAAAACCGCCGTTACCACTCCGTTTGGTCTATTTGAGTTTCTCCGTATGCCATTTGGCTTGCGCAACGCGTCCCAAACGTTCCAGCGGTTTATTGACGGTGTTACCCGCGGACTGCCCTTCGTTCACGCTTACATCGATGATATTCTTGTCGCTAGCCCCAGCGTTGACGAACATCAGCTTCATCTTCGACAGCTCTTTCAGCGGTTAACAGAGCACGGTGTTACCATCAATGCCGCCAAGACTGAATTAGGGAAGCCGTCATTGCTCTTCCTCGGCCACATCATCGACGCCAACGGCATTCGTCCGGCTGAAACCAAGGTCAGTGATATTGCTGAATTTCCACTTCCACAGTCCTTCAAACAGCTTAAACGTTTTAACGGCTTTGTCAATTATTACCGCCGGTTCATCCCACACTGCACCACAGCTTATCATCCCCAGGCAAATGGCTTGGTCGAACGTTTTCACCGGCACCTCAAAACTTCGCTCAGTGCTCACAACAATCCTCAGTGGACGGACGTCTTACCACTGGTTTTATTGGGCATTCGCAATACGTTGCGCAGCGACACTCCCTGCACACCTGCGTCCATGACATTCGGCACCACCGCTCGTCTCCCTGGTGAATTTGTCGCACCCAAGGTGAGCGCACCTTTCCCCAACCTTGGAGACTACACTCAACGTCTCATGATCTACATGCGTCAGAAGATTGGTATTCCTGTCCGTTCGACAGATCGGCCGTCGTTTATTCCCAGTCACCTACATACGTGCACGCACGTTTTTCTGCGTACGCCGAGCCGCCGCCCGTTGACTCCAGCTTATTCTGGCCCGCACAAAGTCATTCGGCGTTTAGAAAAAACGTTCATCATCGATCTCAATGGTCGGCAAGAAACCGTCAGCATCGACCGCCTTAAGCCAGCGTTCGTCGACTCGGAAACCCAGCCTACGCCGTTGCCCGTCGATGGTAAAAACACAGACGTTTGCCCGACCCCAACAACATCTAGCTCCAGCACGCGTGAGTCACAGGTCGACCCCCCATCACGTTCCACCAGGTCTGGTAGGCATGTTCGTTTCCCTGCACGATTCGTTGACTTTATTGTTCTTACATAGATTTCCCCTTTTGATTGCATACTGTATCCAGTTTTTCTTATCTCTTCTAGGGTCAGTCGTTGTTTACCTAGGAAGGATCTGGCACACCACTAACAATGGACATGTGTCACTATATGAACATTACCATTTTTTGTTGTTGTTGTTGTTGCCTACGTGCCTTGTACATGGTTTGGCACGTCCCTGTCCCCACTTAAGGTTTCTAGATAGAGAGCACGGGGAGAGGATACCCCACCAGTTCACGCGTGAGTAACCTTCTCTGCGGCTATATATGGCCCAGAGGTCCTTAGATCACCTTAGAGGTGCTGAGCACAAACCTTTTCCAGCTGGAACTATTCAGCTGGTTTTTGGCTCAACTCACGACGCTCTCTTAGGTCGAAGTTCTCCTACTCGGTCGTCCTTCTGGAGGGGGACTGATGTAGCGGCTTCGCAGACACCAAATTCAATAAAATACAATTGCGAGCTTAGAGCTTAGGCGCGCTTTGTTTAAGTCCACCGGTGGGAAAAATAAGAACACGTGAAAAAGAAGAAGAACCTTCGTCACACTACGTCAAAACGGCAAGGCGCGCTCCAGCTCATCAGCTCTGGTGATTAGCTAGATCAGCCTCCCTTCTCCTGTACTTCATACAGGGCAATCAATACAAGTACAAAAACCATCAATCGCTGTCGTTCTGCGTCTTTATTCGCTGGACGGGAATTGAGTCCACAAGTCGTGCGTTCGACCAAATTGGTGAGCCCGTTCCAAGTTATTATTAATTTTTATTTATTTATTATATCGTCCGTGCCCTTCAGCGTTCCTTTTGTTTTCGTTGTGCACATACGTATTGAGCCTTTTTTGGTGTTAATTTCGATCAGCCATCGTATATTTATTTTGCTGTCTATTTGATATGGATGACGCTAAGTTAACTATGTCTGACCCTGCGGTGCCTGAAACGCTCTCTATTGCGCGCCCAGTGAAAGCGTTACCTTTCATTCCGGGTAATCCCTCTCTTTGGCTGACTCATCTGGAAGCACAGTTTGCTGCCTCCAGAATCACCTCCCAGCAACAGAAGTATGTGCATCTCACTGCCGAACTTCCTTTAAATATTCTTGAAGCTGTCGAGGATATCATCTCCAACCCACCCACGGACAAGCCTTATGATATGCTTCGCCAGGCTATCTTAGATCGCACCGGGGTCTCCGACTCAAACCGTCTTCGTCAGCTGCTTAGTGGCATTTCCCTCGGTGACCAGAAGCCTTCACAGCTTCTGCGTCGTATGCGACAGCTGGCCAAGGGCATCCAAGTTGGTGACATGATGTTGCGAGAATTGTGGATGCAGCAGCTACCCCAACAAGCGCAATGCACTCTGGCCCTTCTCGTAGATGAAGTCTCACTAGACAGACTGGCTTTGGCGGCGGACCGCTTTATGGAAACCGCCTCCGCCCAAATTAGTCAGTGTGTTCGTTCGTCCACAACCACTACGGAGGCGACTCTCACAGATTTAGCTGCACAACTCAGTGCCCTTCGGGCGGACGTGACCGCTATTCAGTCTTCTCGTTCGGCACGTCGTAGCCGCTCCCCAACTCGCACCCGTCGGCCTATTGCCGCTCGCAGTCCTCCTAGGCCATCCTCTCCCGATGCACACACTTGGACATGGTGTTGGTATCACCGCCAGTATCGTGCCAGCGCCAGGAAGTGTACACCCCCGTGCACGTTCCACGACAACCAGGGAAACTCGTCGGCCAACGTGTAGGTACGGCAGCGCTCGTTGGCCTCCCTACACCCTGCCGTCTTCTATTTATCAAGGACCTCATCTCCCACCGTCAGTTTTTGATTGACACTGGCGCACAGATCAGTGTCGTTCCCTCTAACCCTTCTGATCGTCAGCACCGGCAAACTTTAGAGCTTCAGGCCGCCAATGGGTCTCGTATATCCACTTTTGGTACTAGGCGTCTCAAGTTAGATCTGGGGTTGCGTCGTTTTTTTCAGTGGACTTTTGTCATTGCTGACGTTTCCCAGCCCATCTTAGGAGTTGATTTTCTGCATCATTTCAACCTTTCGTTACATCCCGCTTCTCGTAAGTTAACCGACCCTGTGACTCATCGTGCTGTTGTTGGATCTGTCTGCTTGGTCAACGTTGTTCGACCGTCCATAGCTCCTATCGCCAACGATACCTTCGCCAAAATTTTAGCAGAGTTTCCGTCTCTAACCGGACCGGCAAACCACTTACCCATGGTGCGCTCGGCTGTTGTACATCACATCAGTACCGCTGGACCTCCTGTTTTTGCCCGTCCGCGTCGCCTAGCCCCAGACAAACTGGCCGTCGCTCGTCTTGAATTCCAGAAAATGCTGGACCTAGGCATCATCCGTCCTTCGAACAGCCCGTGGGCCTCTCCATTGCACATGGTGCCGAAGAGAACTTCGGGCGACTGGCGTCCGTGTGGTGACTATCGTCACCTCAATCGGGTCACAACGCCAGATCGATATCCTGTGCCTCACATTCATGATATCACGTCTGCTCTGGCTGGATCCACCATCTTCAGCAAAATCGACCTGGTCCGGGCTTATCATCAAATTCCGGTCGCCGACGAGGACGTTGCAAAAACCGCCGTTACCACTCCGTTTGGTCTATTTGAGTTTCTCCGTATGCCATTTGGCTTGCGCAACGCGTCCCAAACGTTCCAGCGGTTTATTGACGGTGTTACCCGCGGACTGCCCTTCGTTCACGCTTACATCGATGATATTCTTGTCGCTAGCCCCAGCGTTGACGAACATCAGCTTCATCTTCGACAGCTCTTTCAGCGGTTAACAGAGCACGGTGTTACCATCAATGCCGCCAAGACTGAATTAGGGAAGCCGTCATTGCTCTTCCTCGGCCACATCATCGACGCCAACGGCATTCGTCCGGCTGAAACCAAGGTCAGTGATATTGCTGAATTTCCACTTCCACAGTCCTTCAAACAGCTTAAACGTTTTAACGGCTTTGTCAATTATTACCGCCGGTTCATCCCACACTGCACCACAGCTTATCATCCCCAGGCAAATGGCTTGGTCGAACGTTTTCACCGGCACCTCAAAACTTCGCTCAGTGCTCACAACAATCCTCAGTGGACGGACGTCTTACCACTGGTTTTATTGGGCATTCGCAATACGTTGCGCAGCGACACTCCCTGCACACCTGCGTCCATGACATTCGGCACCACCGCTCGTCTCCCTGGTGAATTTGTCGCACCCAAGGTGAGCGCACCTTTCCCCAACCTTGGAGACTACACTCAACGTCTCATGATCTACATGCGTCAGAAGATTGGTATTCCTGTCCGTTCGACAGATCGGCCGTCGTTTATTCCCAGTCACCTACATACGTGCACGCACGTTTTTCTGCGTACGCCGAGCCGCCGCCCGTTGACTCCAGCTTATTCTGGCCCGCACAAAGTCATTCGGCGTTTAGAAAAAACGTTCATCATCGATCTCAATGGTCGGCAAGAAACCGTCAGCATCGACCGCCTTAAGCCAGCGTTCGTCGACTCGGAAACCCAGCCTACGCCGTTGCCCGTCGATGGTAAAAACACAGACGTTTGCCCGACCCCAACAACATCTAGCTCCAGCACGCGTGAGTCACAGGTCGACCCCCCATCACGTTCCACCAGGTCTGGTAGGCATGTTCGTTTCCCTGCACGATTCGTTGACTTTATTGTTCTTACATAGATTTCCCCTTTTGATTGCATACTGTATCCAGTTTTTCTTATCTCTTCTAGGGTCAGTCGTTGTTTACCTAGGAAGGATCTGGCACACCACTAACAATGGACATGTGTCACTATATGAACATTACCATTTTTTGTTGTTGTTGTTGTTGCCTACGTGCCTTGTACATGGTTTGGCACGTCCCTGTCCCCACTTAAGGTTTCTAGATAGAGAGCACGGGGAGAGGATACCCCACCAGTTCACGCGTGAGTAACCTTCTCTGCGGCTATATATGGCCCAGAGGTCCTTAGATCACCTTAGAGGTGCTGAGCACAAACCTTTTCCAGCTGGAACTATTCAGCTGGTTTTTGGCTCAACTCACGACGCTCTCTTAGGTCGAAGTTCTCCTACTCGGTCGTCCTTCTGGAGGGGGACTGATGTAGCGGCTTCGCAGACACCAAATTCAATAAAATACAATTGCGAGCTTAGAGCTTAGGCGCGCTTTGTTTAAGTCCACCGGTGGGAAAAATAAGAACACGTGAAAAAGAAGAAGAACCTTCGTCACACTACGTCAAAACGGCAAGGCGCGCTCCAGCTCATCAGCTCTGGTGATTAGCTAGATCAGCCTCCCTTCTCCTGTACTTCATACAGGGCAATCAATACAAGTACAAAAACCATCAATCGCTGTCGTTCTGCGTCTTTATTCGCTGGACGGGAATTGAGTCCACAAGTCGTGCGTTCGACCAAAAGACGATCCGGATATCCATTTTGCCGGAACACATTGCACAGAAATCGAAGTCCGTCGCTCAGTGTGTCCACAGTACAGATTTTGTCCGCTCTGTCAACCAAGCAACGAATTCAATTGCGCTCAAATGGCACAAAACTTTCAAGGTGAATATGCTGCCCACTCCACGTTGATTTCCTGTGCACTGGTAGTTGAGCAGAACCACCCGCCCGTCGGGTTAGACAATTTTGTTGTTTACTTATTTCTACATTGTAAACTAGGTATTTCGGAGGGGCTGTGTTAAATGTGTTTGACATAAAGCTCATGTCCATGATGTTATCTGTCACGCACATTATAACATCCATATAGCGTGAATAAAACACACATTGTCCGATGGGTGACTGCAGTTGTTTGTTCTCAATTTTCGCCACGAAAACATCGGCGAAAAGTGGTCCCGAGGATGACCCCATTGCTACTCCATCTTTTTGCCGATAAACTTCGTCATTGAATTTAAACTGGACGTTAAACGTGTATGCATAGAGGAGCTGTTTCAATTCGTCCACCAGAAGGCCTATCTCAAGGTTGTTCTCTTGAATATATTTACACAGATAACTGACAGTTTCACTGATCGGTACGCTGGTGAACAATGAGGTGACGTCAAATGCGAACATTTGTTCCTTTCTGAGGTTTATATTTCGGACAATGTCCACAAACTCGAAAGTGTCTCGTAAACTATGTTTTGAGATATCAGTTCTCAGTGGCCCCAATAAACCACCTGGCTACTGCATGGTAGGGTGAGTTACACATGTCTAAAATAGGTCTCAACGGTCCGCCTTCCTTGTGGACTTTTGGTAAGTCGTGCAGCCTGGGAATTATCGTCCCGGTTGGTCGTACCCGTTCAAACGTGGTTGAACCCATGATCCCTTTCTGCTTCAGTGATCGTAATCTCTTGGAGATAGACTTCTCTATCTGGTCCGTTTTATCGTTCTCACTGGAGGCTTTGGCGAATTTGGACGCATCACTCAATATTGCTTTCATCTTTTCCATATAGGTCACTTAATGAAGAACTACGACTCCCGCGCCTTTATCGGGTCTTGATAAAATATCTTTAATGGTCTGTAGATCGTTCAGGCACCTTAATTGCTCCGTCGTCAACATGCTCATTGTTGACGGTTTGCTGTCCCAGCATTGGTAGCAAGCACTGAGAGTGGACTTCAGCTTCTCCACCTCTTGTAATGACGATAGGTCCAAGTCCGTAAGTTAAACAAAAAGATCCTCAAATTCAATTTGAGTAACTTCCGTAGGTCCGCAGTTCGTTTTTTATCCGAAAGCCTTTTGTTGGATGTACCAGAGAAATTCAGCCTTATCATTAAGTCCCCGAAAGTGAGTAGCTGTAGCTGATTTCGAGCATACAGTGATCTTGCACCTGAGTAATCCGCAATCGTTTGGATCGTTGCCACGCCTGATCTATTGGGACCTTATATGGTTCTTCGCCACTCCAAGTCCCAAGGTCTGATTGCCGGTTATCACCAATAGTGCAATGGGCCTTCGTCGCTATGGGACACATACCCTTCCCATTGCATTCATCCGCGAGGACATGATTAAAAAAAAGTGCTGTGAGTCAGTGTTGTTCTCCATTTCCTTTTCTGTTCAACCGTGTATTAATATGATCCAAGAGACCACCCTTTTTTCATGCGAGGATAGTGGAAAAGTTTTAAACCTTCAATAGGCAGACGGCATGTTTTTCAGTGAAAACCCACTTATGTTGCAAGCTCCTTTGAACAGCATGAACAACTGTGTAGGAACATTGGTATGCGTCTTGCACCCTCGAAGTGCAAGATTGGGGTGGATGCCACGATAAATCTTACGATGCCCAGATATACAATAAACCGAGTACGTAAGTTGTTATTCGGGCAACTTCATTTCACACGGAAGTCAGATGAAGCGTTCTCGCGTATAGCTTTTGCTGTCATCCGTTTACCTGTCAAATGTATGCTGCAGTAGTTAGGCCTGCTATTCTTTTGATTCAGGGACGTGGTCACTACTGGTGGAGGATATGTAAGGATCATCAGTATTCGATCACCGATGTCTTCGTAACAATATTCCAGTCTGGTTGGGAAATCGTATCAGCAACGAAGAAGCTAGGCGCAGATCATTAGGCACACGAAACAAATCTAGATGGAACAATAAAGCTCGTCAGACTAAGGTGGTTGAGGCGCATATCATCGAACAAGATTCCTCGGTGTGCAATGTTCGCAGAGGGGAAAATGGTTGGAAGCTGTGCAAGAGTGGTCAATCCATAACATAAGAAGCCTGACCAGTGCAAGATTTGTGTGACTTCGTAGTTGGGGGTCAGTAGATCTACCCAATCAGTGGTTAGACGCTTTGGAGAACATGGTTAGGAGTCGCATTTAGTGTCGCTCTGATCTGATGTGAACTTTTCCTGAAACTCCTTCTCACAGTGTCTCTTTCGGGTATGGGGTTTATCCCCCTACCGTAAATCACTTTGTGCAATTAAAAAATCTATAAAATCTTGCGAAATACCCATATTTTTATTCAGAAGCACATCGTCCGTATATTTTATTCTAAGGTTTGCCGTTTAAGAAAATATCGATGTTATTATTTTTAAGTGAAGATAGGACGCAGTAAAGAGCAGTCCTTCATCGGCTCTCTACTTTTGAATTCATGGTACCAGACCGTAGAGAAAACAGAAGACGAATCTTTGCAACCTCAAATAATTTACAAACTGTTTGACGCATAACGTTGCTAGGTAAAAATGTGACAGATATCGTTAAAAATGAAGAGAAGGGGAGATTTGGTCGAAATTAAACGATGTGCAAGGAGCGAGTGTAGGGTTTCTGGTGTGACGTCAAATCTACTTTTGGTTGAAGTCACGGACGAGAAAGGACAGACACGACGGAGTGGGATGCGGTTCTGTGCAGATTGATACGGTTTATTGTTTCACTGGAACTGCTAACTCACGCTGTCCGGAAAAGTAACCCTTGGAAGTCTCGAATACAGCGATCATGATGGCCGAAGCATGAACGGTTTTCAATAACCGGGGAGTGAAACCTGGAACACCGAAGAAACGAGTAGCTGTATAACTGCACACATGGATCCTTACATCCTACGAAAGTAATGGTTACAGAGTTGCAATCACAAACGTACCGGCAAAAATTGCACGAATACCGGCAGAACTATACAGACGACGCAACGAAATCCATGAAGACTTCGAACACTTTTGACCTGTTAAAAATAATATAAACGTTCTCGGTGTTGTTATTCTTTTAACAAATGCAACAAACAGAAACCTGAAGATTAATAAAGCACATATCAGGAGAATATCATGATGCGTCATATGAAAGCAACTGAAACCAAGCGCAGTTGGTCGACTGGTGACATGATGAGTTTTCTTTTAATCCATGTTTGCACATGAGTTCAGTGGGATGGACGTGTTTTGTGACCCAAAGGTTCACTGCGCCATCAGCGATAACTGGCAACTGTGACTTTGAGGCTAAGAACACAGATACACGTAGGGTCCCCAAATAGGTCAGCGAGTTGCCGTCTACCGCCACCAAAGTGACGGGGTTCCAAACTGCATCTTTTTCGCACATACTTGCGCATGAGTGCAGTGGAAAGGGTATATACCACACAACACCAGTGGCTCGGCCCACCATTAGGAATAGGTGGCAATCTGATCCTGAGACTTGGAGTGTGATTATGAGACGGGCGACAGTGGGGATTACTGCCTACCAGATGTGATAGATAGATTTATAGTACTCGATCAGCACGGTCTACTCGTCCGTATATGTGACCTTGATCATACAACTACTTGGAAGCGGATTATACATTTTCTTCGGCGATAAATTTGGAAACTGAAGATGAAAACAAAGTTCGGTAATGTGCATTCAAAGATCATTTCACTGTAATCGCGGTGAACATGCAAGAACAGCAGGAAAACAAGCAGGCGGGAAAATTCCGCGGCAAATGTAATTAAGAATGAGTTCACCATTATCAAACATGGTGCCAACGCAACAACAAGAAGCGTGAGAATGTAGGAAGTACAACAGAGAATAAGAAACAGTCAGGCAGGGCTCTGCAAACTTGACTAACATGACCAGTCTATTAACAATAAGCGAGTCCATATTTGGTTGGTATACCGCTAACCGGGCCGCTAAATTAAGTCGGTAGCTTCGTGTGATCGTTATTCGGCTAAATAAAGCACTTTTGAAGTTACAATTAATAGATCCCAACGTTGTTCGTTGTATTCTCAAGCGAACAATCCAGCACATTTTTTTCTCGCCTGATATCAAAAGTCGAAAAACAACTACTGCTATCGTTTTCGCAGCATATATGGAAATTTAAACCCTCAGGTAATGTATCACCCCCGGGGAATACTGTACAATACTTGCAGGATTCCGACCTGCAGGTTTCAAAAGTACAGCTCCGCATTCAACGTGGTGAGGATCGAACGCTTCAATTTTCATCCTTAAAATGGGTCTTACAATATTTGTTGCCATTCAATGTAAATTGGCTAGTTTCGTGAGCAGGGTACTAGCGTGGTAATTTTAGCGGTCAACAAGCGTGCCGTGAAAGTGACCACTGATGGCTGATTCGGCGAAAAAATAATTTTATTTTGAAAATGTTTTATCAATTGACCCCGATCCAATTGCTGTACAAAGTAAGTCCCCACCCGCTTCCTTATTTTCATCGGGGTAATTTCACATCTTATTCTACCCCGACGCTGTCACGAATGTTTTCCGGTTAAATGTATTTTTGGTCCAGCCCCCAAAATACGTTGACAATATGGTTTTACTGTTCTCACGCATGCCACCACCGGTTATGTAGTGATTTCGACAATATGAAACGCGTTTTGTTTCGTTCACAAGGTGCTTGCGCATGGGTACAGTGGAAGGGGAGTAGTCCGTAGCCTTAAAAGCTTACTGCATTATTAGAAGCAACCGGTAACCTGGCTTAAGGTGTTAGTGGTGGCCACTGCTTGTCATTGGTAACTGCAACTACCTATTGAAGTGCGTAATGAACAACGAGTACTTTGCTGAATACAATGTCAAAATAGTGAAGGTTACAACACAACGCTCTACCTGAATGATAAACGTAAAAATTCGTGCTGTATTGCCCAGGCACTTGATTGCTAATCATTTTTTTCAGTGGATCGATATACTGTACAACATTCAACCTTGCCAGAACATGTTCGCAGCACTCGCCACTTGTTGAATGAAAATGGCCACATCAAGATATAAATGCCTCGCGTCGTCTGCAGTTTGGAAGTTTCGTGTAGTTTTGTACATCTACTGTATCGTGCACTGTAACGTTTGTTAGTTATGACTTGATTGTTTCGCGATATCAAAATTAAGGTTTGCTTATGAATATTAAGGAAAATAACCCGAAGACGGTGGTGAGTTTACGATGTACTCGGTGATATGCATTCTCTACTAAGATATAGGAAAATGAACAGCGAGAAGAATGACACTGATTGTTCGTAACCGTTAATGCTATCAATCTCAACGAGTATTCCTTTGCTGAGACCAAATGCTTACAGGTTCATATGCATGCCCAAAGTAAAACATTTAGTTGGAAACGGGTTTTTCAACATGAATTTTCATGAACAGTTGGTAAGATTTACTTACCCAGAAAAATGGCTTCTCCGATTTCGATCTGACGATGAGTTTTGATAACGTCAAAAGGATGGGTCAAAACGCCAGCAACCTTTGCGTTGAGAAGCAGAATAAAGGAAAAACGAAAATTTCCTAACGAGTGATAGATCTAGCTCCATAGAATAAACGGGAGATGAATGCTAACTTTAGGAATGTTGTCGAAATATCAGAGTAGGAGAGAGCTCAAGATTTCGAAATGGCTAAGAGGGCTTCGTCAAACCCGCAAGCAGCATTCGCCCGCACGTCGATTAATGGAGCGCTTTATTATTCAATCATTTTCCCCTCTCGATTGGTCAACGTTGTGTGAGAGCTAGGCGATAAAACGACAAGAATCACCGATTATGTCGAGCTTTACTACTACTACGCACCTAAATTTGCATACAACAGTTAAAGAATGATCCCCACTGTACTCTTGGGATGAAACGAATGCTCCGAGTGAGACATAGGGTGGTAAACCACACAAGGCTCAGTAAGGAATAAGCCTCCAAATGCCTCAGTATGGTCGGGGGTGGGTGTCAGGCTGCGACATGGCTACTCATCCTGAAAGCTTCTCGAAATTCTCCCAAATGACCGTACGTTTATCACAGCCTCTGCTGAGGAAGTCCTACTCACTGTCTTCTCGTGGCGGAGGAGTTCCCACTTGAGTGAGAGGACGAAAGCGAATACCCGGTACTCTCCAGAACGCCCAGGACGATATCGGGGTATAGTAGCCCTATGGAGGCCGGTGACTGATTGCTCAGTTTATACACCCTTCGGATGAAGCCAAACATCCTGGATGCCCAGTACATCCCTCCGCCACCGATGCCGGTGAGCATACCGTTGTACGCCTCATACGCCACCCGTAGTTGGTTTGGAATCGGGGTTTAGCCATCTCCCCTAGACTGGCTATTAGTCAGTCAACCCGATGGAGAAAGCCAGACATTTGCTTTCGTCCTCTCACTTTGGTGGGAACACCTCCGCCGCGAGAAGGCAGTGAGTAGGACTTCCTCAGCAGAGGCTGTGATAAACGTACGGTCATT
Organism: Fasciola hepatica; assembly: GCA_948099385.1. Lineage (NCBI taxonomy): Eukaryota > Metazoa > Platyhelminthes > Trematoda > Plagiorchiida > Fasciolidae > Fasciola > Fasciola hepatica. The sequence continues at coordinate 4,367,612 of CANUEZ040000027.1, read as the reverse complement.
TGGGAGAATTTCGAGAAGCTTTCGGGATGAGTAGCCATGTCGCAGCCTGACACCCACCCCCGACCATACTGAGGCATTTGGAGTCTAGGGAAGATGGCTAGACCCTGATTTCAACCCGACTGCGGGTGACGTGAGACGTACAACAGTATGCTCACCGGCATCTGCAACGGAGGGGTGTATTGGGCACTCAGGATGTCAGGCCCCATCCAAACGGCGTATGACCCGAGCAATCAGTCACCGGTCCCCAGTGGATTATGACCCTTACACTTTGTCCCGCTGCCCTGCGGGTTAGGCTCTGAATAGCCAAAGGCTCCGCTCGTGGACCCTCGAGAAAACCACCTGCTTTGGCTTGGGCAACTTGGTAGTATTGCGCCCACAAACAAAACAAATCATAGAAGCTCACACCATGTACCGTTCCTCCTCGATTGTTCTATGTTGTGCTTGGCACACTGTCTGAAACCAGGAGGATGTGGTATATATATATATATATATATATATATATATATATATATATATATATATATATATATATATATATATATATATATATATATATATATATATATATATATCGCTGAAGGAGGAAAAGCGTAGTGACTCACCAAACCAGCTGTTGCACCGAACAGGAAAGCGTGATAAAAATTTAGATCGGGTAGTCTGGTATATTCCATACCCCTGAGTTCTGCTTGGGATAGCTGACCGATTAAGTGTTGCAACTTGAGGTTGTCGAATACTAACCAGAAAGCCATTGAATAAGGTACATCACGAAGAAGAGTTGGGCCCATTCCTGTCCATAAGCTTTGAATTCCATCCTAGAAAGAGAACAGCATGAAGTTACGTTGGGACAATAACAAAGACAAGGAAACTTACGGCAGTCGGTTTTGCATAAAACACTTGCCCGGAAAATACCAATTTTCGGGAAACCAAACCGTTAGAGTGCTTTAACTTATGAGGTCTTAGTAAAAGACAACCGCTGAAATAGCAACGAGTTTGCAATATCACTTTACAAAATTACGCATTTAGCTACAACTGATTTATGGTACTCAAGAGTTAAGTTCTTTTGACAACGAAATACAGCACTTTTTACTAGCTATCGTAGAAAAAGTAGAACAGCGGAAAGCACGACTCCTGACGGCAATCAATGGGTTGCTTAAATGTGTTTCCGATTTTGCGTGATACCAGTTACTTGGGTGTGGGCACGGTTCAGTCAAAGCGATTGTGTTATGGGCTGTGTAGGATACCTTTTAGTGGCTTATTTTGCACTTTTGAGTGATTAACTCCTACGTGAGGATACATTGGAGACGGTATTGTAGGAAGATATTTGGCCGGATTTTTGTCGGACAGCGGAGTCCGAGATGACGTCTTGTAATTTTAACTTAGATAAAGATCACACAACGGCGAGGTTTCTCAGGCGTGTACGACGGTGCATGGCCCGGAAAACGCAAAGTACGGAGTAGTGATCCGCTGCGCTCGCCTGATGGTTCAGTTTTAGGAAGGCTGTTCTTGTGTTATCAACACGAAGTCGGATAGAATGGTCTCAGCCGTATGTCGAAGTCGAAGCATTTGAAGTTGAGGACCACTTTCATCGCTCCTTCGCTGATATAGGCAGAGCGTTTTAGAACCGGTGCGATCGGAAATACTTTTATTTTTGATGTGCTGATCGACAAACTTGCAACATTTGTTCCAAGATTATTATTATTGAAATTTCGTGGTAGACCATCCGGTGTACCAACAAGAGCGATAATGTCATGCGCATACCAGAAGTCTCCTATCCATAGCTTCTGATTAAGTTGTACTTCCTGGCAGTCAGAGAAAGCGCCCCGCATAACTCACTCAGTGGTGTAGTTAATCAAGACTGATGATACGGGCGGCCTTTGAAGACATAGCAGTTTAGCACAAACTGAAAAATCTGCACCAGTCACGGACGCACCCCTGAGTCATTGGAATGACTTTGAGGTTTACAAACTTCTCAGGCATCCGTTTGGCTTGCAGCATTCTCCAAATTTGCTTTCTGATCATGAAATCGAGGACGATGGGGAAGTCGATCAGAAGGACTATGGTTGGTTGTTATATTTGGTGGTGGTGATGGTTCAGCGAGAATGACACCAAAGAAAGTTGGTTTGAGACGTTGACGGAAATGGTTTGAAACCGGAGTTAGTGACATCAATGCTGTATGGAACGCTGTGCTGACCCCCATCCTTCTCTTTTCATATGTGGAGCCATAAAAGATACGGGGAAAAATCAAAATACCGTGTGTGATGAAACTTACAACAACAGAAAAATCTTTTCAACTTTTCTGCCCTCTTCCTCTCCATACATCATTTTCCTACTATAACATAGTTTCTTTGGCACTTTGTCTGTACTAGATCCATATATATATATATATATATATATATATATATATATATATATATATATATATATATATATATATATATATATATATATATATATATATATATATATAGCCTCCAAAGAAAGATATTTAGTCAAAATCCCCTCTCCCACGACGGAACTCGCATCAGTTTAGACCTGTGCGCCCTCCCGCTGCAGTGATGCAATTAAACCGTACTTGCGGACAATCTTGTCGTAATGTTGATGTGGTCTGGCCGTCCGTGGCTAGCAGACAGTTGTATAACACTTTTGGGGATGTAGGACAGGACGTGAGGTGTTTCCAGGAGGAGCAGAGCTGTGTACTGACTGGCACGTCCCCAGATCGCGGATAGAAGAACGGCTGCACTTCCCGCGGTTAACCGCGAATAAGGTAGACTCATTTAATAAGCGGTTGCGGATGGCCAGCAACAGTGCTCGAGAGTGTGGGGGGTTTTCCTGCTTGGCTAACGTTCCCTGGTCTGGGACGCCACATAAACCTGTGGGCAGCATTTTGGCCAGTTTTGTGTTCAATCTAATTGATATGGTTTGTCAGAACGGGTGAATGAACTATACAATTAGCCGCCGGTTTGTCTGGACCAACGCTGTTCCTTTGGGAGACGCGCTTGGGTATGCAAAGGCTAGGTGTGCATCATCGAATAAAAAGACCTACTCTGGACCGAGCGACTGAGTTAGTACAGCAGTCTACAACGCATTTAAAAATAGCAGATTCTGTGTGGACCGACCATTCTTTCGTTCACATAGACGATTCCTACATAATAGACATCACTCACATAATTTTCGTCTCAAACGGGAACTTCGCCAGTCTGTACCAGCAGCAAAGCCTCAGACGGAAATTCTATCAAGATTTTTCTCGTCCTTCTTTGACTAACCCACAAGTCTCTCAGAACTTGTTACTGTCGGCTGATGCTTTCTCTTGCGTTCACGAGGTTTGCATAAAAAACAGTTTTATCATTCGAATGACGCCCCCATCTAACCCATCTGTGAAGTTTGACTCACGCCCTGCTGGGCACCCTTGGGCTGCGGTTTCCGGTATTGCTGACATTGTCGTGACCGTCAGCGAGAAGGTTGAGGCTGCGCTGTTGGACTGGATCCCACTAAACAGTCGGCTATGTACGGTGAGACCTAAAGGTTCGTACAAATTGAGCAACCGCCGTCCCGATGGACGCAAGTCGTTTGCTGCTTCGGCGTATGCACCCACGGATTGCAGCCCAGATGCAATCAAAGACAACTCTTACCAAAAGCTACAAGACCTCTTCCGCAAGGCAAACCGGGCCGATATCGTGTTTTTTGCAGAAGACGTGAGTGCTAGAAGAGGTTAATTGAGATCGACAAAGGCGCATCTAGGAGGATCTTTTGGGCTATATTCTTGCTATTCGGAAAACGTTTTCTAGCACTACGCATCGATCATCGCCAGCAGGAACTTCAGACGCTCCAATCGCCGATACGCCACGCGGCGTCCATTCTCTTTGAATCACCAATGAACCCAGGTTGGCCACATCACAATAAGCCACAAACGGCGGGTTTGCATATAAGACCGTCAATCGTACTGTTGCACTCCTATTGACTTCGGCCTCGAACTAGTCTGCACTAAGCTGTCCATGTGTTTCGGTGGGCGCTCAAAACGCCCGCTGCAACGACGGTCAGACTGCCATCATCACTTCCAACCAGCTCGCATATTCATCCACCAAAATTTGCAAAAATGCTAGAATCTGCCCCGCCCAATAACGTCAACCGGCACTGGCCGCTTGTCAGGGGTGTTTCGCGTTCCACTGGTCTAGTGAGTTGTGGTCTGTGGCGTCGCGTAGCGACACCCTAGATTTCTGCTGAATCTCTATGCCTCCTCGGCGCACGCCAATCAACCCCGGCTGGAATCGAGTATAGCGAAGCACGGCTCGTAACAAGACGTGCACTGGAGGCCAGTTTACGCAGAAGTCGCGAAATCTTGTGGTGGCAACATGCATCAGAGATAGGGCGTGCTGCCGCCATGGGAAATTCCCACAAGTCGTTCCCTCTCATCCGTATCAGTGGTAGGTAGTTATAAGGTGCGAGCGAAATGACCTGTGAAGTTGACGGCTCCTCAATGCACAATCAGCAGCGGTATCTCGAACGCCCGATAGAGCACTTCCAGGCGCAATTTAGCTGCCTCCCATTGTTAGCCCTACACACAGCTATTCAAGCACTCATCTCATGGTTTGTTTCGACAGACCCACCTACTGAAGCGAAGATCCGTAAGAGAATCCAAGATTCAGGAGGCCATAAACTCCGAGCTCAGGCGACCCTCTCCCAGCCCCATTGTGGAGTACCGCTTGCAGGAGAGCTTCATGTTTGTTTCTTCAACGTTGATAATTTAGAGCGGTTCTTCTCGTCCTGAAAGGAGTCGACTGTTTTTTCCATCCATAAGAAAGGTTCGCGCAATGACTGCGCCAACCATAAGGGCGTAAGCCTTATCCCAACAGCATTAAAGCTTCTAGCGTCTGTCATACTGCAATGGCCAGGCTGTAAACCACCATATTGTTCGACTAATGTAAGTGTTGGTACCTGCTGATGCACTTACTGAGCCTCGGCTCATGGAGTTTTCCTTGTGATTTTGCAGACTGAACACGCGCAACCACCCGGCAGATACTGGCCCTTGCATGTCACAATCCTTTACAGTTTATGCCGAACGCGCTAAGAGCAGACTAGCGAGAAGTAGGCCGTGTTATGTGCCAGTCGTGGGTCCACCGACCAGATCTTCCCCTTCGACAGCTATTAGTTCAGCTCAGTTTAGACAACCGTTAATCATGCACTGAATGCGGTGGCTGTGGTTGCAATGTCCTAGCAGTAACCTCAAGAAGAAATGATGAAAAAGAACGAATATGAAAGGACTAATAGAAGAACTACAATTATTGTTATCAAATCGACAGAGCTTGTGGATACGAGAGCGACACTGATTACAAAACCCAACCCTATCCCCTAATGTATCCAGCCATAGAGTGAGAAGATCTCTTGGATCCCACCCAGGAAGTCTGGCACGCCCTACATGACCAAGTCCACTCGTTAGGCTTCTCATACTCTTCTCCTACGTCACGGACTGGCCACCCTTGTTCATCTTCCGACTACTACATGCCTTAGCAAACAGTGCACACCGAGGAATCCAGTCCCGGGACATGCACAACACATTCCAACTGTACTAGTCTGGTGGGTTTGTATTTCGTTTACTGATTTGGTTCATGTGCCCAACATTGCGCCTAACCTCAGAATTGCCGATACGGTGTTCCCATCAGATCCGAGTAGTGCTACGAAAACATCGGTGTTCGAATACCGACAATCTCCATATATCCTCCAACCACAGCGCCTAAGCTTCTGAACCATGAAGAGGAACTGACCTGACTACTGCGGCGTACACTCGACCCGTGATAGATAAACGAATGTCACTGCGATTGCACAGCAGGTTGAAGTTGGTAAAAAATTAGACGCTTTGTACACGAATACTGACCTGTGGATGAAATGCAGCTACCTAGAAAACAGAACTCACCTACCACGCTCATAGTCTCCTTCAGACAACAAAAGTTTGGTGTTAACTGAACCCAGTCCTACAACGGCGTTTTGCATTTTGAGGGTACAAAACACTTAACGAACACTGCTGTGCGGTTGTTTACTCTGAACAAAAAAAACCTTGCAGCTTACCTGGATCCACACTTATAACGACTACCGCCTGGATATTCAAGGTTCGACACTTTTCCATTTAAGTAAAATCCAATACTACTACCTTCACATGACAAAAAAGCGGTTCCTGAAGCAATATCAATCACAAAGGTATAAGGAGAGAGAGAGAGAGAGCATGACGTACAACGCCTATCGGGGTAAAATTCATCGAGTGAATATATCAATGACACAGCCTCGACCAGGTCTAAACCCCGCTTGATTCTCCCGCCAAAGCTGCTCGTGAGCCTCGGATGAGCAGTTTATAGTTATACCAGCAAGCAGTTAAGATGCAACGCTAACTAGGCTTATTCCACCGTTTCTCACAAGCGGACCTCTCACCTCTCATAAATCACCGATTCACACCAACCCTTCGGAACTTTTTCCTTCAAATCGAAGAGTTTTGCCAACTTCGGTGACAATGCTGAGCTATTACATATGGAATTAGATGGAGGCAACCCCGTTTGGTCCGGCAGCCTTATTCCCGAGAACCTCTGCTTCTGATCATAATCATCATCGTACAGCACTAATCAGCTGGGCGAGCTTCACTGACCACTGCCTTTCTCACCATGCTGTACGTGGAAACAGCAACGACAAATATACAAGGTGGACAAGGAGTGCACTTACGGTGGTGGGAAAAGAAAAAACGCCCTAGTAGCCAACACATGGAATACACGGTCTAACTGCACAAACACACATTGATCAACCATTCTGATTCAATAGAAATTGAAAACACGATCGCCACTGTTCACAATTTGCTGTCATATCTTTTAGTGTCTCCAGACAATTGGACACTAACCACGAAGATGTGGGGCACCTACTTTTTCCAAGTTCGCCGTTCATTCCATCATTCCCCGCTGCCGCGTCATTTTTTGACCTCCACGTGGCTTCTCTTACTCCGGATGAGGAACGAAAAACAGACTGTGACACGATAGACGCGTCTGCCACACGCAACACGCGCCCCAACCAACGAGGTCTACTAAGCTGCATACGCTGTGACAGAATATTCTCCTAACTGGGACCCAATACTCTACTTATGACCTCAGCACTACTCATCCGGTCATTCCATCCAAGCTTGGCGGTACCATGTAAACAGCGATGGTCGGAAACCTCAAGGCGACGAACACCATCCGCACGCTGACTCCATGTCTCGCGGTCATGCAACACAACTGGGCGCATCGCGACACAGTAAACACGACCTTCCAAATTCAGCGAAATTTCAGATCGGTGCCACATGTGCTTCAGTCCAGCGTACCCACTTTTATTACCGTTCTTCCATCCGCCGTTCCACTGATGTAGAGATAATTGAAGTGTTAGGCAATTTTTAATGCCTCATCATCGAGCGTCAGCCTCCGAACCGTTGACGTCCAGTCTTGCAACATCAACTTACACTTCGAAGGTGCAAAGCGCATGCCGAATGGAGCTACAGCTCTTGTGAATTTATTCAGTGCACCTTGTGCATGTTCCGCACATTCGAACAAGCACACAAGATCGTCAGCGTAACCTAGGTTACATGGCTTTTCACCATTTGCCAATTCGATGCACATATTCTGAAGATCTCACGAGGCATTCTCCATTATCTCGTCGATGACGAAGTTAAACAAAAATGGCAAAATGGGACACCCTTGCCGAACACCGCTGGTCATTTCGAATGGACTGGATAGTTCACTGTCAACACTTACGAGGCCAGAAGTATGAGAATACAATGGTCTCAGTAGATTCACAAACTTCTGGGGCATACCTTATCGGTGAAGAGCAATGAATAACGCTGTCCGGTCAACGGAATCGAAAGCGCGTTTCAAGTTCAGGAAAACCATTACTGTCGGTAGACGATTTGCGCAACGCATTTCCAGTAGTTGGCGAAGAGTAAAAATCTCGTCCATGCATCTTCGACCTGGGCGGAGGAGCAGAATCGAGGCTTATACCTTGGTGAGTATCAGAATTAAACTGATCTCACAATGATTACTGCAAACATGGCGTATTCCCTTCTTGAAGAAGGGCACAAGCAATGACTGCCCCATGATAACGGGATAAACGCCTCGTCCCAAATGTCAAGGATAAAGGTGGTAGGTGATTTCACCAACGCTCCACTACCCAGTTTGAAAAGAACTAGGAGAAATTCGTCGGAACCGGCCGGTTCTTCACGCTTTGGTAATCGAATGTTCAACTCTGCTTCCACTTTCGATGAGGACTCAAGTGATACTCCCCAAGGAATCGTAGCTGCTGAAGTCGGACTGACGATATTTGCACGCGACCAGCTAAACTGCTTTTTGAAGTATTCGGCCCAGCGGCCCAGCCTTTGCTGTTTGCTATGAACAGGCTCTCCATTTCTATCGCACATTAATCCACTGACCTGAGTTTGCCGTCCACTAGTATCGCGAATAAGTTTGAACGGTCTTTGACTGTTACCTGAAGCAGCTGCTGCTTCCATTTTTTCGGCTACGTCGACCAACTAATTCTCACTATTCTTCTCAAGGCTTTTCGCAATTTGTCATTGTAGATATCTTCGTATCTTACTCGCCTGCTTACAGTTCGAGATCTGACGCTTTTGCTTCATTGGACCCAGAAACTCTTGAAAAATCCAGTGTCATTGATGGATATCAGATCTAGAAACGCAGGTGAGACCTGATGCCACGTGCATCGGCCGTTTGACATGGGCCCAGTGCTCGTTTATATTACTGTCCGTCGTAGTTCCTAGCTCATGCGATAATGTCCGTTCATAACTCGTGCGAACTTTTGGATCACACAAAAGTTGTACGGCCAACCGAGTTTGCAGTTCGCGTCAATGACCATGGAGCTTCAGCAGTAGTCGCATTAAGACGAATGCATGATCCGACTCTGCCTAAGTGGATCATTACAATCTAGTTCTGGGCAGAACCGCGCCACCAACAGCTTACTGCGATATGATCAATCTAACCCAGAATGCCTCTACAGGTAGAGCGCCATGTCGCTGTGCGACTCGAGCTGTGCCGTAAATTCGTACTAGACAGGAACAACCGATTGCCTGCGCAAAACGGAAGAAGCTTGTCCTCGTTATCTGTACGCTGAGCGGTTAAGGCACAACACTCACCTAAAAAAGCTTCTGACGCACTAAGTTTGTCAACTTGTGCATTAAAACCACCAGCTAGCTCTACAACATCACATTTTGGGTACATATGGTCTCGCACAGCAGTGCAACACTGGTGAACGCCTCGTCAACTTTGCAGACTTTAACAGCCTAACCGTCACCAATACCCGTTCCAACATCCCAAGAAGCACTTGCTAACGCGGTACTCCAACGACGGCAACACAGCGCATCAGATCGACTACATTCTCGTGCGATCACGCTGGTCATCTTCGATTGGAGACTGTCGGTCCTACCGAGGCACAGAGACGGGCAACAAGAATGACACCGACCACACCCTCGTCCGTGCACGCTTCAAGATTCACCTAGTCAATCGACGCAAAAACTGTGTCCCGAAGCGGATTAATATAGTAGCATTAGGATCACCGAAAAAGCGTCAAGCGATCTCAGATGCTATTGTCTCTCACCTAGCCACCACGTTTGTAGGCGGAGAGAAAGTACATGTGAAAGATCCGTGGCCTTCGCTTAAGGCATCGATCCAACAATCCGCTTTAGATGAACTGGGGTTTTCGCGAAGACGACAGAAAGACTGGGTCTCAGGGGCGACTCTCCAATTAACCGAAAGGGCCAAAGATGCCCGCCTAAATGGTCACTCAGACTTCATGACATCCGACAAAGAGCCACCCGTTCGGCCAGAAGCGACCGCAACAACTACTGGACCGAAATCACGGAAACCATAGAGACCGCGATCAACTGCGGGGACTTCTCAAAGCTCTTCCGTCTAATCCGCACTGCATCTGGTAAGCGACAGTCGACAGAGCCCCTCCTTCGCGAAGCTGCCAGACTGCTCATGTCTGAACAGGCCAAAAAGATGCACAGATGGACCGAACACTTCGAATGTCTATTGAACCGTCCCGCGCAAGCTCTGCTTACCAAATCCCAGCAATCCAGAGCGAGAGCTATGACGTTAATAACAACTCACCGAGCCGAGACGAAATCACCGATGCAATACCCAAGCTGAAGAACAGGAAATCCCCTGGAGATGGCATCTCACCGGAGATATATAAATCATGTCTTTCGACACTACTCGAGCCACTGCACACACTGTTTTATTCAATCTGAAAAAAAACGATTCCTAGCGGACTGGGGGACCTCACATTTACTTTCTCTTCCAAATAAAGGCGACAGGAACGTGCGCAAAATTTACCGTGGCATCAGTTTAATCGATGTGACCGCCAAAATACTCTCCGTGCTTTTGTTGAACCGCTCCTCCGTGGTGCGGTACGCGCGCACACGCCCCAATCAAGGAGGCTTCCGCCGTGGTAGAGGGTGCGTGGACCAAATATTTACCTTCGCTGAGTGTTGGAACATCGGTACAAGTCTCAGCAACCGACTGCAGCTTTTTTTTATTGATTTTCGGGCTGCCTTTGACTCAGCTGACAGAGAATCGTTATGGACTACACTACAAGCGGATGGAATGCCCCAGAAGCTTCTCGGCCTCATGAGGTCCTAGTACACAAATACCCGCACAAGAATACACACCTACGGAGAGGATTCCAGCGAGTTCCCCCCCCCCTCAGATCCGGTGTTAGACAAGGCTGTCCCCTGTCGCCAGTGCTGTTCAACTACGCCATCGACTGGATAATGTGTCAGGCGCTAACCGATTACCCTAGTATTCAGCTGGGCACCGATGTTCTCCTCGCCGATCTAGAATTCGCGGACAACATCGTCACCCTTACAGATAGCCCAACTGCCTTACAGCTGGTTCTCAGTCGCGTAGAATCTTTCGCGAGATCCATGTGACTAGAAATCAACACGTCGAAGACCAAGATCCTTTCGACATGCACTGGACAGTCCACTCTCCCAATATACTTGAACGGCGAACAAATTGAACACGTCCCGGCGTTCGAATATCTGGGCTCCACGATTCTCCCAAACGACCAAGCCAAAGATGAAATCAAGTTGCGCATTGTCAAGGCCAGGTCTGCGTTTCTTCAGCTTCGCAATGTACTCTGGGCGCGAAACGAAATCAGCCTCCGGACCAAAATCCGCGTCTTCTGGATCGCTATCCGCCCAATACCGACCTACGGCTGCGAGACGTGGCCACTACGCGTGGAAGACATCAGAAAGCTGGAAGTGTTTGACCATTGGTGTCTGCGACGGATACTGAAAGTGGTGTGGCACGAAAAGCTTTCAAACGAGACAATAAGACAACGGTGCTTTGACATTGAAAAGCTGTCAGTGTTCCTCCAACGCCGACGATTGCAGTGGTTTGGACATGTCCTACGACGTCCGAACCCAGAGATCTCAAGACAGTGCCTCGCTCCTGTTCCATGTTCAGGATGGCTCTGTCGCCTCGGAGGACTGCTGAAAACATGGGTCGGTACCAACAAATCGGACGTTGAGGGATTAGGACTCCAGGCTGTCTACGGCGCTCGCAACTGGAGGCAGAACTGGATTTCTCTGTGTTCAGGTCTCGCATCCGATCACCGCTCATGAGCTGGTGCCATTCGGGACATGCATGAAGCCACTTCATCCTCTCGCAGGAGCTAGTCGCATAAAAGTAAATTAAGTAAGTCTACAACATCAGAGCCCTTGTTCATCCATCACGACGAGACCGCACCTTGACGTAGTGTGATGGCTTGCGTGCCTTCATGACCCAAAGAGCTGTGCGGGATGACTTCCTTAAGCCGGAGATGCAGCCATGCCTGACAGGTCAATGGGTAGAGGCCAGACGAAGTTCAGTATCTGAAACAGTTGATGAGCAACATCTGGTTCTAACCAATGTGCCCTTGGAGAGGACAATCCAGGGAATAAACAAGGAGAGAAACAGTTTATCTGTCTAAAAACCTCCACTAGATGGACATAGAAGTGGAGTACCTGGGGTTTCTCTTGACGGTGAAAGGTCATCGCACTTCATTGGGCAGCTATCGCCGGCCTAAGCTGGGTAACCCCCGGTTCAAAGGATGCTGCCCCGTCCACGTTCTGCTTGCTCCATTGGGTGCATGGGGCTGAGGACTGAATCCAAAAGGCGGATCGATGACGAAGCACCAGCGATGAGAATATTGAATGCTTGCAACAACCAGGTCTCACATGACAGACCAGAAGAAGCTCCATAACGGGTTCTTCGGTCACGTCCCCGTGCTGGGTTAACGCCCCACTGCCTAGTGGGGCATACGTTTGAATCAAAGGCTCCGGTTAGGGTTCCCAAACAAAAACTCCTTTTGCGGCGTACGCAGCTATGAAGTATAATTCGCACAGAAACCTCAAGAATCTTTCCTGTAAAGGGCCTTACCAACTTTTCTTCCCTTAGTTCAAGGTCAATGCAAATGCTACGGGCAACTGCGGCTCTAAAGAAAGAGTAATCTGCCTTTTAGTCCATAAGTGGGCCACTTATTGTCCAGGACGGAAGATCCCGGGGTGCCGGGAACATTCAAACGATGTTCAAGCCATAGATTACAGTAACTGTTTACAGATTCATCGAGTGACTGAAGCGGCTTTGGACTTCTCCGTGCAAATTGACTATAATGTTTTGGAAGACGGAGCTTCAGAAGATGATGAAAATCCCTCCATTGAAGATTGCTATCAACATCCAGAACTCTAATCATTGTGCTGCTAAGTACACCTGTTCTGGTTGAAGGCCAGTTAAACTGCTCGAAATGGTCCGCCTAACAATCTAGACGACGCTCCTGAGTCTGAATCAGTGGGCCACTCGCCTCTTTAATCAATTCCTCGGCTTTCGTGAATTGCTATTTCTAGTTAGACGGAAAAGGTTGTGGCTGTTGCCGACAGCCGCGGCCTTTTTTATGTTCGTACCTTCCCCGATCCATTACTGCTCATGGCCGTCTCTCAGGCTCGGAATCAGTCGGCTTTCAAGGCATCTCCGTGGCCCATCATACCTGGGATCCGGAGGAATCGATTTGCGAGCCTCCACTGAGGATACGTACATCCATTGTCTCTTTGCTTTTATGGTTCTTGGGTCTAGGACAGCATTAGCAGCCTGAAGTAGAGTGTGCTTGATCTCTGTCAATCGCTCATATGGATTCTGAACATTTGGACACCGCGATAACCTCACGGATGATTTTGTCCTAAAAACACATCGGTAGTTGTCGCCCAGTAGCAGTTCCAGGGGACGGTTGGCTTTAGCGTTGGTTTGGCTACTGACGAGACTCAGACTAAAGCGCACGTGTATAAGAGCGTGATCGGAGTCCACAGAGGTAAACCAAAATGACTGGCAGTTTTTGAGTGATCGACACCAGTAGTAGCCGACATTAATATGGTCGATTGGAGTGCAACTCTGTGAAGGCGTAAGGGGATGCTAAGTTAGTCGGTAGCACTTTTAAGTATGGAGTTTGCGCTCGCTACGAATAGTTCCTGTTCAGAACACAGTTGGATGAGACGATTACCGTTATCGATTCGATCGGCCTGAATGCCAAGCCGGCTTCCTACATACCCCTCCGTCTACTTTGGGCTTTCAACTTGAGCGCTGAACTCGACAACAACAATCATTATGTCCGTAGAGCGTTTGCTTTGAAACAATTAAGACAAACCATGGTAGAAGTCACCTCTGGCTTCAGGAGAGCTACTGTCAGTTGGGCCATCAGTAGAAACGTCGAATAGGCATTCTCCGCATGCATCGAACAAGATGCCTGTGGATTAACGATGCATTATATCGATTTATTCTGTGCAAGCTCGCTTTGCCTAACTACGTCGTGAGGAGACACGAAATCAGATTTCTTCTCTTCTGACAGTCATTAACCTGATAAGAGGTCAATTCACGGATGAATGCACCACGAATGAATTCGTCGCAGTATTTTCCATCAGTTACTGCTTTTAAATTACAACCGACTGAAAGGGATTTTAATTTCTGAAGGGATCGGTCAAGCGTCTGCCTGTTATTGTCTGGTGGTGGGCAGTACGTGACGTGCGAAAATTGCACTTTTTGGTAGTATACTCAGGGCCTGAAGAGCTGTGATTAGGACATCGGGATCTTCGCAACCGGGAGTATCTGTAAACGACAGTGACATGGTCTGTGAGAGTACCAAGTTTATGGATATTCAGATATGCAACGGAAGCCAGAAAACAGTCGAACGTTTTTTTCCACTGAATCCATTGGTCTGCAGCGTCCGGCGAGTCGGGATCTGTGTCTAAACGGTCCGGTCGTAGAATTCTATCCATGATTTACAGGGTGATTAGGCTGCAATGAACAGCAAACACGACTGATAACAGAAATGTTCGGTAGAAGAGAATTCCATATTAAACTTTAATCAACTTGTAACAAAGCCATAGCCAAGATGTAATTAAACAAGAATCACAAAAGGCCGATATGTAAGAGAACAAGAAAAGCGGTTTTAATCGAACCGCATACCCTACATACCCATTTCTTTTTAACTTTGTCATGGAGGATTTTCTACGAATGCCTTGTCCGGTCTTTCAATTGGTGAAGTTGAACTCCTCGCAGAGAACTGAGATTTGACTTGGAATATGCGGATGATATTACCTTGCTGAGTGGCAATGCACAGGCAGCTCAACACGCTCCGAACCACTTGACGATTGAGGTACCCAAGTATGGCATGCATCTTGAGCCTACCAAGTGCAAAGTACTTTCGCAAGATTGGCAGGAGCCTGCACCTGCACTCGCCCTTTATGGTGGCAACTTCAAGTATCCCGGGAGCTTGATGACAGCTAGAGGTGGGGGGGGGGGATATCAGTTCACGAACAGCGAGATCTGGAGCAGCTTTCCCCAACCTGCGACATCCGTCTCGCCGAATGCTTACCCTTAAGAGATGGGCGTACAACGCTGCGGTTCGTAGTTACTTTACGGTCGGGAGACCTGGCCACTGCGGTGAGGATGTTTGGCAGGTCCCCGTGTTTAGTTATTGATGTCTCCGAAGCACTGCTCGGATCTAGTGGAAACATCGAGTGAGAAATGACGAAGTCCGTCGCCGCGTATCAGGTACCGATAGTCGCCCTCCGACTGAAGCGATCACTCTTCACCACGTCCGATGACTCGGACATGCTTTGCGCATACCTGCTCATCGTCTACTTGCGTGCTCTATTCGCACTCGTTAGGCAAGGCTTGATAAAGCGAGTCGGCCGTCAGGTCATATCTCGACGTAGAGTATGAAAGAGCTAGCATCAACACTGGCTTCGACTGCCACAAATGCACACAAACACACTTGGATGCGGCCCAAGGGATGAGGATTGTCGTTGGCCAGAGATTGAGTGGCCCGGCCCAGACTAAAAGTCAGCAGCGCGACTACTTAGCGGCTTGTTTGTTGTACTCCCGTTCTCCACAAACACAAAACCAAAAATGCCAAAAAGTGTACGGTGAAAAAATCTTTTCGTTCTTTTTACTAACCATTCTCCCACATGTCGGTGTACTTTAACCCTCCCGTTTTTGTTGTTGCGTTAGTGTTAATGTTGTGCGGTTAGCCCAAGCCTGGTCTCTCTCTCCCCATTCTTATATATATATATATATATATATATATATATATATATATATATATATATATATATATATATATATATATCAAGTGACTGGACAGTGACGGTCTGTAATGTTAACAAACAAAACGCAGTTTCACGGCGAACAGCACGTTAATTCGATACCTTTTCGGCACAACTTCGAACGAAATGACCATTAGGAGTGGAATTTGAAACACACATGGGCCAAACAGTTGTATGCAAAATTTAAATGAACTGAGGTGTATGAGAAACCTACTTGTTTTATAGCTCCCAGGATGATGTGTTTGAGTTGGCCAGGACTCATTCGAAACGACTGCATCTTGGTCCTTAGTAGCTCCAATGGGGAAATGGCCGCTACGGCAACCACACGGGAAGCCCCACCAACAAAGGCAGGGATCAAATCACTTTTTGTGTACCGAGTACTGATACGGCCATCTAGCGTTTCATTCATTCGAGAGGAGGAATAACCGATGCGATCTTTGAACCAATCATTCACAGTGAAGTAAATAACTGTCTGAGGCAACGCCATCATGCTACAATTGCATTAGGCATCAGAAAGGCTTGAGTTAACTTACAGTGTAGGAGACAGTCCACTCCATAACGAGGCGAGTCCTTCGTTGCGTGCAATCTTAAATACGGCATCCTAATGGAAGGATTGGTTTTCAGGATAAGTAAAGCAGTTTTGAATCTAGACACCCAAGAGCATCTATACCATTATATTCAAACGAATAAAACCATTTTACATGCCGAAAAATGCGTAAAATAAAACGAATTCGAAGTCCGCTTGTACGACCGAGGCTTTACCACCTCCAATTTATTGCAGTAAGACCTCACTACGTTATAATTTGCCAGCAGGTATTTCTTCTATGTGATCTTCAATCCGTAGTATTTCAATGAAGCGTTTGTCATGTGAGTTACAAAGTGAATGATCAGTTTTTTCGCTTTTCTGGGATGGAAGATGAACGTGTTGAACTATCCCAAGTCATGATTAAGTGTATCTGTCATCACTTTCACTACTGATCTAAATAACCATGTAAGGTTCAATTCAGCAAACAATGCGGATTTACTGCATGCAAAAATGAAAGACAAATTATGAATATGACTAGCAGGGCGTTCGCGTTCTAGAAATTACAATCCTTGACAAGGACTACAGTAAAACGTCACCGAAGTTTTTTTGACCACCATCTCTCACAGACTTTTTAAAAATCACTCTGAGCGGTTATAACCCATCAAGGTTGCCTCCATGGGATTAGAATATCCTAGCATACAACTCTATTTAATCTCTAAGGCCATAACAGTTATTCAATTTCTGCTTACAAACACATGTCTAAAAACTAAACTGTGAATAGCCGTATGCATACTCTTACTGGAGCGGAAATGCAATTGCACAAATTCACTGAGCCTTACAGTTAATCGCAATGATTTCTGTGAAAGAACTCCGATATGTGCATTCCGAGTGTGCAAAATACAGTTGGAAGACAACTCAGGCGGATGTTGCGAATGAGAACCCACCCATGTGCCCACGAAGTTCCCTGGTTTTTTATACCAGGGTTGGGAGCTACTGGATGGAACAGCGGGGCATGTACACAGATGATCCATTAAACCGTTGCAGTATATAAAGCATCTGGATTGGCCCCGCATTCGATGAGACTGAAAAAATTAGTTGGTTTATTTCCCCTCCACAACATATAAATACCTGCATCCGTATCTTAACAACATCCAAAGGGGTCATGATCAATGCAGTGATGACGCCGCCAACAGAAGATGCAACGACCCGGTGAAATGTTGACAAATCTGTCCCCCTTTCATTCTTAGTAACTTCAAACATTTCCCCACTACATATCAACGTGAAGCCTAAAACAACCGGGACAAAGGCCCAGACGTTAGTCGCACAACAACTAACAGGTTCGATTCAGGGTCAGTTCAGTTCAGTTCAGTTCAGTTCAGTTCAGTTCAGTCTGCACAGGACAGGTAATGGCCACGGCCAATCGAGCGTCCAGAATTCCTTCGATGGTATGCACACCAGTTATGCACCCACCACTGCCGAGTGTATTTCGTCGAATGCCCGCTAAAAATGAGAGGGAAACGGAAAACCTCATCGCACATCAACTGCGAGAGACATTATGCATCGTGAGCGTTCACTGAGACAGTATGCAATGAGGGAAAAAGTCTGCTAAAACATACTTCAGAAGGACCACAGTGCTTCCCGTCATCCATCTAGTTGATATTCTTAAGGCTCACTACAAGGAAAGATCTCGTACCACTTGCGATCAAGGGCACATTTGAAGGATTGGACTGTCTGCAGATCTACCATTTCACCAGGCAGACCGTTCCAACTGTTCACAACCCTGTTGCTGAAGAAGTGCGATCTAGCCATCAACCTAGATCGGGCTTTTATCAACTTCTTTTCGTGTCCCCTTGTTCTGGAGTCTACGGCCAATTGGAATAGACTATCTGGTCTGAGGCCAGAAAAGCCCTTCATTACCTTGAACGTTTCTATGAGATCTCCTCGACTTCTCCTCCTTTCCAACGAGAAGAGATTCAGGTCACAGAGTCTCTGCTCGTAAGTCTTACCCCTCTGCCCTTCAACCATCCGCGTCGCGAGACGTTGGACTTTCTCTAGGCAGGCGGCGTCCTTTTTGTAGAAGGGTGACCAAGCCTGCACACTACCTTCTAAGTGAGGTCGTACTATAGCCATGTAAATAGGTACGAATACCTCCGGCTTCCGGCAAGACAAAGCCGATCGCAGTCTAAAGAGCTCCCCACGAGCCTTATGCGCAGCCGCGTTGCACTGCTCCGACCATTTGAATTCACTGTTCATGATGATCCCCAGGTCTTTAACCCTACTGGCTGCCTCTACGGTGAACAGCCCTTGATCATGAGCGACAGTTAGGCTCTCTGTTGCCCTTGACAACAAATGGCTTTTTTGAGCGTTTAGAGGTAAGTCCCATTTGTATGCCCAGTTTAGGACGGTGCCTATTTCCCTGCCCAAGTCCGCCCTACCCTTAGATCCAACAATCTTCACATCATCCGCAAAAATAAAGCTGGGCGATTGAAGAGTGGATGCTAGGTCATTAATAAATAACAAGAATAGGACCGGGCCTAGGACGGATCCCTGAGGTACACCACTGGTGACGTTCACCAAACTGGAGCACCTGTCCCCCACTTTGACATAAAGCGTCCTGTGGGAGAGGAAGTCCTCCAGCCACCTATATACTGGCCCACCTATCCCGAAAGTCTCCATCTTGCATAGCAAAAGACGATGATTAACGGAGTCGAACGCCTTGCTAAAGTCGAGGTAACATACCTCAACATGCTTACCTTCGTCCAGTCGTCGAGTTACTTCATCTAAGAAGCACAGGAGATTGGTCAGGCAAGATCTATTTTTCAGGAATCCATGCTGCGCCGGGCTTAGCATGGAGTGCTGCAGTAAGTGCTGGCAGATATGGGCACGGATGATCTTCTCGAGAACTTGACAGAGAATGCTAGTTAGGCTTACCGGCCTGTAGTTCTGCACATCCGACTTAGGCCCACTCTTATGTATTGCCACGACTGCCGCGACTTTCCAGTCCTGAGGCAGCTTTCCCTGGTCCAACGTGGATCTATACAATCTGCATACCGATGGAGCTATGATATCCGCCAACGGCTTGATGATAGCTGGATGAATGCCATCTGGGCCCGCTGACTTGTGGCTGTTTAACTCCTGTAGGTACTTACGCACGCATTCCTCTGAAAGATCTAGCTCGTTTAACTGAGGAGGATGTATCAGCGCCAGATCTACTAGTACCCCACTATCTATCCTATGTACACTACCAAAGTATTCCCCCAGGGCGTCTGCTTTGCCCTGGCCGTCAGTGACAATACCATATTCTCTAGTGGATAGCGGACCTACGGCATTTCTTGTTGAGCCTTTAGATTGTACATAGCTGTAGAACTTCTTCGGCTGTTGTCTTACAGACTGGGCCAATTTCAGCTCAAATTCCCGTTTAGAAGTTCTCAAAAGGCTTACAGTCTCGTTTCTCAGCTTCGTATAGCGATTCCAGGCTAGCTGGCTGCCGGAAGCTTTGTACTGGTTCCAATAGCGGTTTCAGTTCAGTTCAGTCGACACAGGACAGGTAATGGCCATCGCCAATCGAGCGCCCAGAATTCTTGTTAGTGTGTGACACCACGGCGTTTGCTTTGTCGCTTTGGTGTCTTAATACTTACCCCTGTCTGATTCTCAGGCGTAACGCCTGAGATGATAACAAGTTTTTTTGCATCCGTCGTCCCCAATAATGTGCTTGAAGCCGGCTGACGGTCCAGAGCTTCCGAGGACTCACAATCGATCTCTGTAGGAGTTGCCGTAACACCCAGACTGACGAGGGCCGCTCTGTCGTCCACCCTTTGACAGCACGCATCTTCGATTACGGTTATTTCCGACCCCATTCAAGGCTTCTTTACTCCTGTCAGGGCCGGGGCCAGGGAGCCGAGCACGGCGTTCTGCTGAACCTGTTGGTTTCTCACCAACGCCAAGGCTGATCGAGCCAGGTTACCCCCGGTGCTAGACCACCAGGCCCTAATCTATACTCGCCTGGCACAATTTGGTACCTACCCTTGGTGGTGTGAGCCACTAGTGCTGCGCTGGCCAGCAGTCTATCCCGGGTGGCCTCATCAGCAAACTCCACTAGTATCGGTCTCGCGGGATGTTCGCCTTTGTTCCAAAGTGGGGACTTCCATGTCCCCACTCTGTGCACCCTTCTTAGGGTAGTACGGTACGGAGCACCTGCAATTAGCAGTATGTCGTAGACCCTCCTCCCATCTATGTCCCGCCTTGCTCTCGATTCTTTTATGAAGGGTTCATCCCGATTTGGGATCAGGAGCCTACGGCTTGAGATTCTGCCCGTCGACAAGTTCTGCCTTTGAAGACCCTTCACCTTGTCCTCCAACACCGGGGGCTCAGGGTCACTCACCATAGCTGGCCCATCCTTTGCTATATTCCCCTCACTCTTCTTTTTGGACTGCCTCGTCCTTCTGGGCTTCTGCTCAGTCCACAGGCTGTCGTCGGCCTGCTTCAAGGGAGTTGAGGCAACGACCGCACGGCAAGCTCTTGGTACTGGCCCACTCTCTCTAATGACTGTCCTCTCAAGTGTGCCTACTACTTCCGCAAACGAATTCCCGCTGTCTGATTGCGGTGTTCTGGGGCTTGTCTGTGGCACTACTTGGTGGGCGTTGGTCACGCTCATGGGCCTGCAGTTTGCAGGCCAGATCGGGCGCCTCCCTGCAAGGGGCACAGACATACTCGGCCTCTTGGTTCTGTTTATAAAGGACAAAGATGACCTTTGCTACTCCTGAACACTTTGGGTGAGTCCAGCTTTTGCACTCCTTGCGCTCTATACGATTTACACGCGTTTTCCGCCCTTAGATGCGAAACACGGATCAGAAATGCGTGGCTTTTCGAAAATCACAAAACAAAAGGGTAAACGGCCCAAATGCCCCCTAACCAAACACAACAAACTCGGACGCTTGCAAGTGCAGCCCCTTAACACAAAAGAACAAAAACCTCCAAGAGAGGAAAGATCGCTTCACAAAACACCGAATACTATTCGGCAATACTACAAGGAGAATGAAAAGTATACTCCGAGTAAAATGCACCTTAAATGCAATTCCCATAAGCTCAATAATGTGAAATAAACTGGGTTTATTCACAAAACTATTCAAAAACTCTATTTAAAGGCAACATCACTATGAATCCAAACCGTGCGGCATTCATCGGTCCTGAGGTTAAACCAGATCACAGGCTATGGGGGCTCGAGTCAAATTTGCATCCAGTTTCTTGCACACCAGGCTCCAGAAATCCTCACGGGCTGCGACAGTAAAACGAAAACATAGCATTCGTTCCAGTGGTCACGAAAATGCCGCAGGTTTTAGCTGT
Organism: Fasciola hepatica; assembly: GCA_948099385.1. Classification (NCBI taxonomy): domain Eukaryota; kingdom Metazoa; phylum Platyhelminthes; class Trematoda; order Plagiorchiida; family Fasciolidae; genus Fasciola; species Fasciola hepatica. The sequence goes on along the minus strand of CANUEZ040000027.1, from coordinate 4,346,094 downwards.
CTGTCCATCCATTTCCTCTTCCCAAAAGCAAGAGAACCCCGATGGAAGTACAGGCAACCTCGGACCCCGCTGAGTTATGAGACGAGGTAGCACTCCAAGCAATCTTCGTCGAAGGTGAGATCCTGACGCTCATATTCACTTGGTCTCCTCTCCAGACTGTCGTGATTGTGCTTGCTTAGTTGATACTGAAGGCTTTCTTTCTTTCTACTGTGTCTTAAAAGACTGCTGGGGGTGTGGCAGTGCACTTGGAAGACCTGGAGAACAAGAAAAAGAAAAACGGAAGAATAATAATGATATTTAAGAATAAAATAATAACACGTGGAAATAGAGGTATGCGAGAAAGAGAAGTCCAACGACTTGTAAATTGGCTAGAGGTAGTAGAGAAGCTTACTTCAGTGAAAGTGAAAACGTGCTAGCTTCAGATGTCAGGTAAAGAACACTTCACCGTAGTAGGACCCCATCTGCAACGTGACACAAGCAAATTCCCGCTACTTATTCATTTCAATTCCAAAACAGGTTGAGGACTGGGTGTGGGTTTGGTAACCAAGGCTTAGTTGTTGCGTCACGTTTTGTGATGGCAGGGCGGCAGATGCCTTCATTCCTTTGCCTAGGAGCTAACCTCACATTTTCTCTTCTTCTGACCTTTGATTTTTTGGGTTCCTTTGAAACCATCAATTTTTAAGCAGTTCAGTATCGCACCTCACCTTTTTTCGGCGGTCGGGGCTCGGTGGCTCCCCTTGTCATATCACATTCTGACCGTAATCCGCTAGGATAGAGGCCGGCCGGAGAGTACAACATATCAGCCTTTGATTTCTGGTTTGGTAGGAACCTTCCTCCAGGCCGATGATCACCGATCCATTAAAGTGACTTTTCCAGCTCGTGTCCTTTGAGCCTATCATCTGTGCCCCTTGGAAGCTACCGAAGTCCTCCTAAGTCATAGAAGCCCCGCATAATCCTGAAAGTTTCCCGAGATCCCCTTTACCCTCCCTCGTTCCAGAGAGAATAGCCTCAGCTCTCTAAGCCTCTCTTCATAGGGCCTGTCTTGGAGCCTAGCAAATATTCGTGTGAACCTCCTTTGCACACGTTCAAGTGGTTTCCTGTCACGAATAAAACCTGGAGGCTAAGTTTGTCCGGCACACTGCAGAAGTGGCCTTGCGTGGGTTGAGTAGAACGGCGACAGTACTGACGGCTTCCGCGAGGCTAAGGTTCTCATCAGCTGTGAGAGGGAATTATTACCTCAGGTCAGTCCGAGTTCAGGTTTCGGTTCAATTCAGTTCAGTCGACACAGGACAGGTAATGGCCATCGCCAATCGAGCGCCCAGAATTCTCTCGATGGTATACACGCCAGTTATGCACCCATCACTGCACATTGTATTTCGTTGAATCCTCTCTAAAAGGACGACGGAAACGGAAAACCTCATCGCACATCAACTGCGAGGGACATTATGCATGGTAAGCTGTCAATGAGACAGTATGCAACAAATGGAAGTTTCAATCACAATACACCTCAGACGGACCAATTACGATCTACAGCCCCTTCGAAGGACTTGAAGTCTTGAAGTAGTATGAGGGTACGAGGCTGAGGCCCAAGAGTTCCCGGATCTTGTGATCATTTTCGTATCTGAATGTCCCCGGTGAACTGGAAGGTAGTCCACCGAACAATGGGGTGCTGGGAACGAGAGAGGGTTCAAAATACAAATCTTGACAGTATCCTGCATCTGGCATATGCAGCAAGCCTGAAGCTAGACAATTAGATGACGCGAAAGGGTTCAGGATATTAGTTAGGACTGCATTTTGCCCCTTGTATAGCCGGCGAGCTGGATGATAGATACCTGGGCAGTTGAAGAGGGCATCCTGTTTAGCTTGAATAGCGCAAACGATTCCGGATTAAAAGATCCACCGGACGCCGAACAGCAAGATCCTTGAACCAAGCCGAAGCCTAGGGTACGAGGCTGAAGACAAGATATTCTAATTTCCTTTGATTATCTTGCTATCTCTATGTCACCAGAGAGTTGGAAGGTACTTAACTGGATAATAGGGCAATGGGAGAAGGGTAAAGGGTTCAAAATGCTAGTGGTGACAGTGTCTTGCATTTGGTATTGCCGGCGAGCTCCGAGATAGATCAATGGATAATGCGAAAGGGTCCAGGATACTAGTCCTGACTACGTCTTGCGTCTTGCATTGACGGTGATCCGGAGGATAGGCCCCTGGACGGTGACAGAGGATTCATCTTCGCGGCATCCGGTGCAACTTGAGTAGCACAAACGATGCCGTCATGGAAATCCCGTAGAACTTCAAGGAGCAGTTCGGATTATTCCTACCTGCATTTGAAAAAACATACCTTACGTACCGATGGATTTTTCCTAATCTCCCTGTAGCTGTTGGTGGCCTTCGCCGCAGGAGGATTTTGGTAACGCCCATTAGTGTTAGGTTATTCAATACTCGGCAGAAACTGTTTGGGTTGACCATATGTTGGTACTTTTCTCTCCATTCATTGGTCGACCTGCTCGCAACACTTGATTGGGGCTTCCATCAAATGTTTGCTGATGCGCAGGAGCTGCAGCCCAAACTCCCGGTATGGTTTGTGCTGCACGGTTAAGTTAGGCTCAGTTCAGCTCGCACAGGGCGGGTAAAGTTACGGCCAATCAAAAGTCCAGAATTTTATTGATGGTATGTGCACCAGCTACGCACCCACCACGGCACGGCTTGTTCCGGGGAATCCCCGTTGGAAATAAGAAAGAAAAGTAAAGCATCGTGAAGCATCAACTGCGACAGACAATATGCATCGTGAGCTTTCGTCGAGACAGAAAGCAATAAATGAAAACGTGAATTTAAACACACCTCAGACGGACCACAGCGCTACTCGTCATCCACCTCGTGAACAAATTTAAAGCTCACCGTCAGGATATATCTCGTACAGCCTAATATCTAGGGAAGCCCAGTACGCTATTCGGAGAGCATGACATACATCCGAAACTTACATCGTTAATTAACTGGGCGCTTCACATCCACATTTTCAACCTCCTACCTGTGCAACCTAAAGTTTGATTTACGTGTAACGCAAAAGAGCCAGCAACTTCTTGGAGACAGTGCAATATATATAAATGGCAAATCCAAGTGCACGATGCACAATACTCAATCACTACGATGAAATCGAAACATAAAATTGAAAGAGAGTTTCATCCCTTTTCAAATTTGGCGAGCCACTAAGAGAACGCGCGATTTCAAAACTATATGTTAGATAAAAACATTTCCGGGTGAAACATCAAACGGCGGAACTTCGAATCACGCGATCCTCGCGCGACGTTGCCGCTACTTCGGTGGCTGGAAAGTCTGCAGGCCTACCATTCCACGAAGTGGATTGTTCCAGCTGTTCACCGTCTTTTTGCTAAAGAAGTTCAATCTGATTATCAACCTAGTTTGATATTACCCAGATTCTTCTTGTGCCCTCAATTAGGAATATGGGGAAATTTGGAAAATTCTTCCCGACCTAAGACCGGAAAACCCTTTAAAACATTGAGCGTTTCCATCAGATCCCTTCGAAGTGTTCCCCCTTTCAACGAGAGAAGATACAAATCACAAAGCCTCTCCTCATACATATTACCCCTCTGCTCTTCAACCATTCGCGTCGCGAGACGTTGGACTTCCTCTAAGCAGGCGGCATCCTTTTAGTGGAATGGTGACCAAGCCTGCACGCCACACTCTAAGTGGGGTCGTACTATAGCCACATAAATCGATGCGAACGTTTCCGGCTGCCGGCAAGACGAAGCCGATCGCAGTCTGAAGAGCTCACAACGAGCGTTTTGCGCAGCAACGTTACACTGATCAGACCACTTAAACGTACTTCTCACGATGATCACGAAGTCTTTAACACTACTGACTGTTTCTGTGCTGAACAGGGTGTAAAGAACAAATACTGAAAATCCTTCCAAATGTTCTACATGCTTTGTGAATTCGACTATATTTAACATTACCTTGAAAAGCTCGCTCATGCACCACATTTTTTCACGTTTGTTTATCCATGTGAGACATTTGAATTTGGCTTTGAACCCTTTCTGACCGTCGCGCTTGAGCCACGGGGCTTTGAACCTTTGGGTTTTACTGTGAAGTCTATTTTGCCGCATACCTGAGTACCGTAGAAACTACGAATCAATCTTGTTCTGATTTTGGGATTCGTTTGAATTGGCTACGCGTTGTTCGGTTTGCGAGAATTGACTTACAGTACTCAGGTGGAACCTGGACAAGAAAACTCACTGGAAATGCCCAGACGAGGAGGCAAGAGCCTTTTGAGACAACAGGAGTAAACTTGGCAAGTCTCTGGGGATTGTTTGTGCGCAATTGACTCACTGGATAATGCTAAATCTTCTAGTTCTGCAGTGCCAGGTCATACATTTCTAATCACGATGAGTTCGTTAATATTATTACCTATAAAACGAGAGTGGTGGAATTAGAGAACGAGCTGTGGTTAGCCAGGAATCAATTAGAGCCTATTAAACAGGGAACTGGTTTCAGTCAGCTAGCAAAACCTCCATATAGTTCGCGATATCAACATCGAGAAGGCACGGCAACCGACGCACAAATACCCTTGAGACCGCCTGAAACTACCGAGGATTTTGCTTTAAACCTGCCGAGAGTGTGGCTACCCCGTTTCGACGGGCACTTTGAGCAATACTGTACATTCATGAAACAATTCAAAATTTTGCTGAGTGCAAAGTTGCAGATCCTGGTCGAAGGTTTTTGCATTTTCTACGTTACTGTCGTGGGAGGGCCAAACGTTCTACCGAAGGCTGCGCGATGCTCGATCCACCAATGGGGTACATCAGGGCGCGCAGAATCCTGGAAGATTTGTTTGGACAACCATTCAGTGTGGCTAGGAGCCTGATTGATGGTGTTTTATTGGAGGCAAAAAGAACTGAGGGCAAGGCTGAATTACTGTCAAATTTGGTGATGAAAATGCAGAATTGCAGTATAGCATTGGAGCACTTGGGATACCAGTCCGACTTGAATGCGTTACACAACCAGGAATACAAAGTCCGATGTCTACTTATTGATTTACAGAGCCGATGGGCGGGGGAAGCTGAAAAAATAAATATGCTTGAGCGGGAATCTACGTTCAACGATTTGACGGAGTTCATAGGTCGTCAATCCCGTATCGCCAACAGCCGATTTGGACAAATCGTACGCGAAAGTTGCAGGCTAGTGCAAACGGAACCAACATCCGCTGAAGTTGTAGGGAAGGACTGGAACTGAATCCAGTGTTTGGCTCACATGCACATGATAAATCGAGAACCCGAGAGGTCAATTGAATGCAAGCTATGCAACTCTCTGCATCGGTTACCAGATTGTCCGACCATTCATGGGATGAGTGTACCCGATCGGTGGTGCGCAGTAAAAAGGATTGGCTCATGCTTTATGTGTTTAAAAAACTCTCATCGCGTCCCTGAATGCAGCTTAAGAGTGAAATGTAACCAGGGCGGATGCTTGGGTAATCAACACTCGTTACTACGTGGCCCTCTCAACAATAGGCCTATTCAGCCGGATGAACCCAGAATTGTCTGTTCAACGGGACATGATGATTTCAAACAGGCGGGATTAGGCATCGTACCTGTCGGCATCGTGACACGTAAAGGACTAGAGAGGGTCAATGCATTTTCGGACACGGGGTCGGATACCTCGCTGATTACTCACGAGCTTCCGGAAAGCTGTGAACTAGTCGGCCAGCCTACCCCGCTCACCATCAACACGATTGCTGTGGGTCATGTTAACAATCCTAAGAAGCTGATCCTGCAGTTAACGTCTTTATCTGATGAGGGGACCGTAGAAATTCCAGAAGCCATTGCAGTAGACAGCTTGCCAATGAGACCAGTCAACCCCATTAGATCGATCGCCAAGAGGTGGTCTCATCTCAGAGACATAGCATTCAAAGAGGTATACAGCCCCCACGTCGACATACTAGTTGGATGCAATGTACCAGATGCTCATTGGGTGCTTGAACAGAGCACAAGCAATCGAAAAGAACCATTCTCAGCAAGAACAATACTTGGATGGACACTTTTCGGACCCCTGACGAACGAACTTCAACAATCGGCATCAATAAATTGCTTAACTGTTGCCGAGAGAAGTGTCTCTATAGAACACAACCAACTTTTCGATGTCAAATCCAACGGTCCATCTCAGGAAAGCAAAGTTCACTCAAATGAAGATCATTCGGTGCTTTCGATGGTGAATTCAAAGACGGGACGTCGCGATGGGCAACACGAAGTTGCTATACCCAAGAGACCACCGTCAATTCACCTAACAAGAAATAGAGAATTTGCTCGGAGGTGTTTGAAAATCTCAACAAATGACATTTTTGAGAAGCGTTGCTGAAATTTGAACACCAGCAGGTTGCGTAAAGCAGCTTGGAATTTGCCGATCTAGTAACAGTTAACGGTACCTGGGTGGAACTGCTTGGCCGGCGGCGAAACTAAGTACCCCTTGCCAAAACAAAAATTGCTGAGCTGAAGCCAGTATCCCTAAACGAACTCAAAATGACAGCACTGGTATTGGATTTTAGGGTGTAGCGTACTACTTTGTCTATGTGGTACACTAAATTATTGTCAACAGTATCTAAGGCGACACTAGAAAACTAAGATGGGCGGAGGAGCGTGCGGTGATAAAAAGGCCAAAAGGGTATGTACATTAGGAATTAAAATGAAACAAAAGGTATGACACAAACTCACAGTTGTTCAGTGTTCTTGTGATCAGGAAGTGAGCGCCGAAGAGCCAACATCCGCCAATGTCTTCAGTTCAGTTCGGTCTGACACCCATCCGTTGAACAGAACAGGATGGTATTGAGCGAAGTGCCAAGAGACGCCGTGGAAGCTTCTAAAATGTTTTGTTTCTCACAGTTAGTTCCGACTGATATAATTCCAAGACACTCGTATTCAGATGAGACCGTGCCAGAATAAAAGATTTATTTGAGCCTTTTCGTATTGTGCGGTGATGACGGTCAAAAAGGTATGTGTGCTTTACATTAGAACGTCGGTATAACAGAGGAGTGTTTCACCAAGGGACGTTGCGAATCAAGGAGAAAGTCGGAAATGTACAGGTACCTACGAGGGTAACACTAATACTAAAAGAGAACTGTACCACCATGGAACTGAGCATTGCATATTGCACAGATCTTACGGATGTGTTACATTACAGGAAACGAAAGAAACGAATAGCGTGTTCAAAACACCAGAGAGTCAATCCACTAGTAGCAGGAAACAGCGAGGAAAATGTTGATGATTTGAGCCCCAAACTACAGTTATCCTCTCTCCGAGTTACTCGAGTAACTATTCAACTGGACCTATTTTTCCTGAACAGTTGCAAAATGTTCTTAGTTCCAGTTCCTATCCGGCTTGATCATAGGCGAAAAGGAGAAATTCACCAGTGTTTCACTTGAACACTCCGAGTGAGGCTTATTAGCTGTGAGCACACTGTGAAACTATTCTTGCCTTTGAAGAAGAACATTTATTTACATTTCACACAATATTGCTTGTCACATATTTTGTACACACAAAAACTTTGAAATGCTCTGACAGATGCCAGTATTCGGTCAATTTCCGTGTTCATGTGTGTTTCGACATTGTCCGTCGTACACTTGTTTCCGAAACTTATTCATATTCAGAGACCGGTTTTCATTTATTTCGAAAAATCTGGTGCGTTAATTTTATGTGAGTCCACTGGTTCGTGACCTTTCAATTTTACGCGATATCTCATTAGCCGTTGCTTTAGTATGCGGGATGCAGTGTGTCTTCCGTGGGGGTTGCACGCGTACGATCTGCAAAGACAGAAGGAAGACTCGGTGATCCGGAGCTCAGTAAGTGCATCAACAAGCATCAACACTTACACCGATAAAGACGGGAGTGGCGATCTGTCTGAGCGTATTACATTGCACCCACGTTCAACTTCTGCGCTCACAACCGCAAACAAAATTGGTCTAACCAATTATTGCAATAATTTACTGCTTGTGATACGTGGACTGAGCTCGTGCGGCGAAATGCTTTACTCTGCAAAAGACTTGAACTTCATCGTGCGTCTTGTAACAGCCGGTCGTGGAAAATCCCCCTTTTTCCCTCGCGATTCAGTGTTTTTTCCCAACATCACTCATTTCCATACACTATTGACTTGTCTTTACGAACTGGTTGTTTTTCTGGACCAATTGTTGTTTGTTCGCGCCCAGAGCGCTATTTTGGCACATCCTTGCTCAGGACCTGCGTGACGCACGTGCTGTCTGCTCACACGCTGCTATTCGGTTTCTCGTTGTTGAGTCTTTGTGATCGTATTATTGAGGTTTGTATATTGTTTATGTCATTGTTTATTTTAATAATCTAGTATCGTAGAATTATCACGGATAATCGCCTTCTGATTTCGGGATCCGTTGTGAATTTGGCTACGCATTGCTCAAACGTTCGTAACACGTCTAACTGTGTGCGTCGGTCTCCTGAATATTATGCCAATCTCAAGTTGTGCAGCGGGATTTGGAATTGATTCCTTATGGATTGTGCGAATGATGACTGCGGCGGAAACCTGTTTTACGCGCATCTAACACAGGAAGTTAGTAACCACAGAAACTTTCAATAAGATATAGGTAGGCAGGGTGAGAATCATGACCCCATCCTGAACCTTAGACCACCATTTTGGCGGAAGGATTTTGGCCGGCGGTGTAGAGAACAAATACTGAAAATCCTTCCAAATGTTCTACATGCTTTGTGAATTCGACTATATTTAACATTACCTTGAAAAGCTCGCTCATGCACCACATTTTTTCACGTTTGTTTATCCATGTGAGACATTTGAATTTGGCCTTGAACCCTTTCTGACCGTCGCGCTTGAGCCACGGGGCTTTGAACCTTTGGGTTTTACTGTGAAGTCTATTTTGCCGCATACCTGAGTACCGTAGAAACTACGAATCAATCTTGTTCTGATTTTGGGATTCGTTTGAATTGGCTATGCGTTGTTCGATTTGCGAGAATTGATTTACACAGCCCTTGGTCATGAGCGACATTAAGGCTTTCTGTTGCCTTTGACAACAAATGGCCTCTTCCATCGCCCAGCGGTAAGTCCTACTCGTATTCACAGTTCAAGGCAGTTCTTATTTCCCCGCCTAGATCTCTCCTAAGGTCGGATGCAACGGCCCTTGCGTCATCCGTAAAGATGAAACTAGGCGATTAAAAGGTGGAACATGGCTCGGTAACGAACAACAAGGATAAAATCGGGCCTAGGGCGGGTCCTTCATGTGAGCCACCGCGGACGTCCATCAAACCAGAACACCTTCCCCCTACTTTGGCGTAAAACGTCCATTGGGAAAGGAAATCCGCCACCCGCCTATATACTGGCCCACCTATACCAAAAGTCTCTATCTCGCACAGCGAAAGACGATGAACAACCGAGGTGAAGGCCTTGTCACAGTCAAGGTAATATGCCTTAAATTGCTCACCTCCCTTCAGCCGCTGAACCGCTCCATCCAAGAAGCTAGAGAGATTAGTCATACAAATCTATATTTTAGGAGTCCGTGCTGGGCTGGGCTTAGCGTGAAGCGCTCCAGTAAATGCTGACGAATTTGGGAGACAGTGATCTTCTCAAGAACTTTACATAGGATCCTAGTTAGGCTTACCGGCCTGTTTTTATCCACAGCTAACTTGGGTCCACTCTGGGGTATCGCCACGATAGCCGCGATTTTCCAGTTCTGAGGCAGCTTACTTTGATCTAAAGTGGGCCGGTGCAGCTTGCATACGGACGGAGCTGGGATATCTGCCAAAGACCTGATGGCGCAGAGGTGGATGCAACCTGACCCATCTGACTTATGGCCTCTTGATGCCTATAGTTTTTGGCACACGGTTCCTTCTAGAAGATTCAGCTAGTTTAACTGTGAGGGGGGCGCTATAGCGTCAAATAGTTTTGTTCCCCACTATTTACCCTATGTACACTATCGTAGTATTCCCCCAGGGCGTCAGCCTTGCTCTTGTCGCCAGTGGCTACGCAGTGGTCCTCGGTGGATAGTGGACCCATTGCATCCTTTAAGAGCCTTTAGTTTTTACGTGGCTTTAAAGTTTCTTCGGCTGCTCTTTGTCCATCCAAGCTCATGCTCTTGCTTGGATGTTTGCAGAAGACTCGCCTTCCGGATTCCAAGCTTTGTATAACTGCTCCAGGCTAGATGACTGCTCAAATCTTTGTAAATTTTCCAGCTGCAGCTTTTACTTTTGACGGCCCTGGCCGTTGCAACTTTCCATCACACTGGTTAGCCTTCCGTACTCCTCCATTTTAGGGGTGCGAACTCGTTCTGCAGCGCAGTTTAGGATCCCCTCATGACCAGGAGTTGAGGCTAGAGCCAAAAAAGTAGTCCAAATTCTTGCACCAGTGAAAGCCGAGATGAATCCCACCGGGCTGCTACTTCGACAACTGCGTCGTGCTTGTTTACCCCGTGGATGAAACAGGGTTTGCAATCAATTCACTATCGGGAGAGTGTAACAGTCCCAAGGTAACGAACTGGGTTCCCATCCAAACATGGCTTCCTCCCCCAAAATTGTAACAAGTGCGGGTAGTGCTTAAGTGAACTGATGGTATTGGCAAGTCGAGGAATAAGGAGAATAAGATGGGAGATGGTGGAGAAGTGGTGGCGAAAATCGACAAGATATACACTGCCACCGGATGATATATGTCTAGGTGCAACCAGGGAGCGCTTCCAGCTAGCAAGGGACCAACCTCGCCTTTTAACCTACCGCTAACGCAGTAGACACCAACTCAGCCGGCAGTGCTTTCCATGGATCGAAAAGCCGCAAATAAATAAACTTTCCCTCGCGTCCTATATCCTTCCAGGGTTCAGGAGCCTAAACTAGTGTCCCAAAGTATGAAATCCCTTGTCAGTATTAAGGGCGGCTGCCATGGGATGGGTTGTTCCCTGATTTGTTTGAACACTTATACTAGACCCCCCCCTGAGTTTTCTGTTTCATAGGGAAGTTTAAGGGCCATCATCCTCTTTGGGTACGTTGTGTACAAGAGTCCCAGTAACATTCTAGTGAAATAATGCCGAACTTTCTCAAGAACTGCAGTTTCCTACACAAGAGCCGGGTCCCAAGCCTCGACATAATATTATAGGTATGACCTAATTGTTGGTGCGTAGAAAGGCAACAACGTGGAAAGTTCCTCAGAGATCAAGGGGCTCAACAGTTGATGGAGACCCCTTTTAGTCTCAGCCACGGCAGCTAGACTCAGCAGAGGTGGCTGGTATCAATCGTTCAGGGGTTAATGTAACCTTTCCCATTGCCCATGGGCTTCGTGTGTCAAGGTATTGCGATTCCCTGCTGACGTCGTGGGTGAGATGCTTATGCTGAGCGGCAGTTGCCACCGAGTGGTCCGGGTTTGAAAGCTATTCACCCCCGTTGAGTAATGCCTCCGGTTTGTGAAGTACGCCCAGATCCATTCCAGCATCTGGGGCGCTACGCACAGAGCTTCCATTTTGCGGAGTTTAGGGATCAATGGTTTTTAGAAAGTCCAAACGGTAGACCTCGACTAGTTCACACCTGGTCCAGTTTAGTTCAGCCTCCAGAACCTGACGGCAGCCGCCGGGTCGTCCACTCTCTTGCACTGGCGAGCTTTTTGAACCCCTGCTGCTTAGACTTAATGAAGAGCCCATCCTTCTTCGCAGGCGCTTCTGGGAACGGTGGGGCAGGGACCTATGGATTAGACTGAAAACGGTTTTCCAGATCAGGTTCATGAGGACTCACGAGGATTGACTGGCCCGGTAACTGTAGCTGTCGAGCAGCTCTGGCTCTATCCACCAAAGGCATGTTCAAGTGAAGTACTTTGTCGACGTGTATGTTGTTATGTAAGGGTGGAGGTCCGTCGAATGGGCCTGGGGAGGCAGTATCCTCACTCCCGCCGACCCGTGACAAATTTTGGCTTGACATTTCCTTTTTTCGTTCAGCTATACAGTTGGCTTACGCGGATTGGGCCTCCGTCCGCTTTAATCCTCTCCTTCCCTATCACCCAGGTGATCCCTCTGTCTTCTCTTCTTTCACCCTCAACAAAAGTTTGCCCTTTTTTCCTTTTCTCAGCCTTTCTTCTTCTTTCCTTCTTTCTTCGTTTCCCTTATCTTTCATCTTGCTCTCAGTGTTAGGTCATGTCAGGAATAATAATGGCCGGGGACAATCGACCGTCCAAAATTCTTTCACGGGTGTGCACAGAGATCGGCACCCATTAGCATGACTTCGCTAATTTCCTCCACTTTTGCCTCACTAGGTGGCTCGTCCCTTCAGTTTGACTGAAAAGGAAGGAGTAGAAATACTTCTCACCATCCAGGTGACAGACAGCCGTGAGAAGTGCGTTTCGTCACACTTAAAGCCACAGATCGTAGACACGGGCTCAGGATAACTGGAAGTCCTTGAGTAAATTACATTTGCCCCCAAGTCCTAAGGATCCTACTCCGGCGAATAACTCGTCTCACTTAGCATCTAGCATCTCTTCAAAATGCATTACACCTTACTCGCTGACCACTTGTTCAGCTGGTCTATTCTACATTCCCACTATCGTATTGCTGAAGAAGTTCGCTCTCATATCTAGCCTAGATCGTGGTTTTCACAAGTTGACTCTACTGTCTCTCTTTTTTGACCGTCGGCCTGTTCGAATATATCCTCGGCCTTTATGCACAATGAACCCTTCAGGATTTGGAGCGCCTCAGTGAGGTCTGCCTTGAGTCTCCTTTTTCCGAGTGAGAAAAGTCCCATATTCTGCAGTCTATCTTCATGTGATTTCTCTTGTTATCCTTCAGACATCCTAGTGGCTAGCCACTGAACATTTTCTGGGCGGGCTGTATCCCCTTTCAAAAATTCTGATCAAGCATTTGCAGTGTCCTAGAATCAGCCTCGCCACTGCCTTTCTCAAAGGCATGAATACTCCTACAGTTCCAGGAACGGTGCCGAGCGCAGCCGAACGAGCACACTCCACGTTTTGTGAGCAGCCAGTTGCGCTCTTCAGCACACTTGAGCTCTACAGTCTTTATCACACCCAGTCCCCTGTTGATTATGCAGCCTCAACCAGCGGCAAGGCCGCGCTCGGAGCGCGGTCCGGAAATCTCCCCGTTTGATAACTGCCAGCCTTCTCATGATGGAGCGTTTCGTGCCCCTCAAGCTGAGCTGACTTCAGCAAATCTCAAATTCTCCCACGGCCCAAAGGTCTACCTTCCAGAACCCAGGCATTTCAAGAGGCAAGATTCAGTCAAGAGCTGTGTCCCGAACCCTTCCGCATTGTCCAGCGGTCTATCTTCTAGTTCACCGGCAATACCAAATGCAAGAAACTGTCAGGATTTGTATTTTGAACCCTATACCGTTTTCTCATTCTCCTACTATCAACTGAACTATCTTACAGCTCACAGCTGACATTCAGATAACAAGAAAATCACAATTTAGAGGCAAGCAAAATTTGCGGACTCGATTCTCGTCCAGCGAATGGAGACGCAGAACGATGGCAGTTGATGGGTTTTTGTAGTTATATTGGTTGCCCTGTATAAATGACAGGGGGTGGGAGACTGAACGAGCCGGTGGCCGGAGCTGACGAGCTGCAGAGCGCCTTGCCGCCTGCGCAGCGTGACGTAAGTTGGCGATGCTGTCGACCTTGCTGGTACCAGGTGGGCTTAAACAAAATGGGCTTCAAGCAACCAGTCTATTGAAGGAACCGAGGCTAAACTGAAGCCCGGCCAACTTTTGCTAAGCCAGTTGCGTACCTCAGTGAATGGCTGATGAGAATCGCCCAAATGTCCTACAGGACTTCTGGGATAGTCCCGTGTGTCCGACCGAAAGATATTGTGATACCGCACTGGTTGAATCGGATCTGGATGAATGAAAGTACTTTGAAGTACTTTTGTCCTGACTATAAGCCACTTTATGTGGCTGAGAAGAAAGATTCGAAAAAGAAGAATTGCCTATAACTAGAGGAAGACCTGACACCGGAATTGACCACTGCTAGGGAGCGGTTGTCACTCCCAAGTGAACCTAAGTGAAAATACCTATTCGTAAACAAGACGCGCCTTAGCTCCAAGCTCGCAACGGCATTTCAGTAAGTTTGTAGCCTGTGAGCCGCTAAAACGAGATCCGGGAACATTTGGGCTTTAGCCTCGTACCCGTGTATTACTTCAAGACTTTAGGGCAACGTTGAATGGTCCATTTTTTCCCATTGCCGTCACTCTCACCAAGGCTCTCGCTAGTAGGAGACCCTAGCTTTCACTTAAGGGCAGCCAACTACCTGCCTCTGGTCCCTTGCTAACTCCCCACGATCCCCTGTACTACAAGCCTCACCGCGTCTGCAAGATGGAACAAGGTAGTGATAAATCACTGGGTAAATTATTTATGTAGGGAAGTAAAAGCAGCTGCCCCAAAGCTGACCCTCAGTTTACCTCGCTATTCCCTGCTACTGCTTTTGACCATCAGATTCCTACTCTAACGTCAAGACCCCTGCTGGTAAGGAAGCACGATGCCCCCTTGTGCGATTGTCCTTCTGTCCCAAAGTGTTTTATTTTCTCCATCAATGGACGATGACTGGCAGAGCCTGGATCCTTGCTGAAGTCCATATAGCAGAGGCCGATCAACTTGTTCTCATCCAACCAGATTTTGACTTCCTTTAGATATAATATAGAGCTCGAGGCAAGATTCTCCCTTCAGAAGCCCTTGCCGTGCCTCACAGAAAAATTCTGGTTCATTATGTGTTTGCATGTGCCTTTCCTTGCCGGTCGCTCTAAGCACCCACCCATTTGCAACCAGAATGTGTCTGGTTACCACCTAGGCCACCACCGCTAATTAGCCCGTCAGTGCAGATTGACCCACAGAAGTTAACACCTCGTCACCAAAAGAACAAGGCCCATCAACGTAACGCACATGCAAACCATAAGGTAAAGACTCAGTCACGTGAAATTCTACCAGCCCCTTATGCGGCTGGGAATCCTAGTTTTCCATCTCGGCTAACTGCCTTTTCATTTCCACCCTACTTGTACCCACCTTATCCCCCCCATTTACCGCTCCATTACATTACTATCCGCCACACCAACTACTCTATACCTCTACCGCTACCCAGTCACTCCCTGGGAACCATTTCCTGGTTTCACCTAGCTCCCCTCTCCCACAAGACCCATCCACGTCTCTTGGCCCAGTACTGCCATCCATCCGTGGCCGCTTTTTTCCTGCCGGCCCCCTTCGAGAATATTCCCCGCATTCAAACTACTCTCCCAAACAGCACCTCCCCATCCCTCTCCCCTCACACTATCCCCCTCCAGGCTTCAACTCATCCAATCCGTGGAACAACTGAGGTCCTCCCCCCATCCTTGCCCTATACTTCACTGGAATTACCACCCTCATTACCACTACCGAACCCCCCACCATATCCACCACTACCGAGGCCTGTATCATCTCTCTCAGTCATACTTGTAAATGCCCGTTCATTACTGCACAAAACTAAAGCCATCCGCAGCATCGCTGAGCCCTCTGACTTTGATATTATCATTGTAACTGAAACATGGCTAACAGATTCCGTCCCGTCAGATCGAGTCTGTCTAGTTGGCTACCAGATGTTCCGAAGGAATAGGCCTTGTCGTGGGGGAGGCTGTCTAATTTATGTCAAAAACACTCTGCTGGCCATTCCACTGTCACACACAACTCTGGACGCCATTCAGGATTCACTGTGGTTAACAATTCCCTTACTTAATTCCTATCTTCATATTGGTTGCATCTATAGGCCACCCGATTCCAACGCTATGGATCTTACCAAGATTATTGACGCTTTCAACTATCTTTCATTGCTGCCCTGTTCCTCCAAACTCATAGCGGGGGACTTCAATGCACCGAGCATTTGTTGGAATACTCTATCCGCCCCAAACAACTTACTAGATTTTATGTCATGCATCCGCGTTGGGCGCTGGATCCAACATGTAACAGTCCCAACCAGAGGTAACAACATCCTTGATTTGTTGTTTACTATTGGTTTATCAGATGTTTCAGCCAGTACGCTCGACCTCTTTCCTGGAAGCGACCACAGAATGGTGTCCTGCACCTTCGTGGTTCCGCAATCTTTTGACAAATCCCACCCACCCAATCATTACTCTTCAGCAGTCAACTGGGTCAATCTTATCTGCACGCTTCGATCGCTAGACTGGGACGACTTTTTTCTGCAAAGCGACCCTCAGCTGGCTGCTAATTTACTATATTCTAACCTATCATACTTGCTGTCCAAAATCACTACTACTCGTATCACATCAAACCAAGTCCGTAGTTCAATCCTGAGCCGAATGCAAAACAAGTACCTGAAGCTCCAGAAGGTGTACCAAACCAATAATGACTTATCGTCATTCTTGCAGCTCCAACGTCTCTCGGTAGCAATCAGAATGAAGACTGATGATATGCTCAAAAAACAAGAAGTATCTGCCTTGCAATGCCATGATACTTCCTCAAAGTTGGCATACCTAATGAAGAATAGAAATCAGAGCAAACCAGTAAGTATCCCCTCTCTAATCTTAGAAAATAACGACCACATTACCTCACCTGTAGCGATAGCCGAGGCGCTTAACTCCTACTTTGCTGCATCCATGACTACGAACCCCCTTACTTTATCCCCATGCATAGACCCTGTCACCGAGCACTCACTGTCTGATTTATAATTTACTTTAAAAGAGGTGACCAACCAGATTACCCGTGTCCGGAAGTCCTCACACCTTGGCCATGATGGTGTTCCGCCGACACTTCTACGTCTTGGAGGAACTGATGTCGCAGCCTTACTATTGAAGGTCTACAATCTATCCATCAAGTTTGGCATATTTCCCTCACAGTGGAAGACTGCGGTCATCATCCCAATCCATAAGAAGGGACCAATACATGACCCCTCAAATTACCGCCCTATCAACCACACTCCAATTGCTTCTAGGTTGATGGAACGCCTCATCAAACAGCGGATGTCCGACTTCCTGTTGTCCCATAACATCATTCATAGTGGGCAGCATGGCTTCCTAAAATCACGTTCATGCACTACCTGTCAGTACGACTTTTTTAACCTCATAACGGCGGCCGCCGACAACGCTAAATCTATCATCATCATATACCTTGATATGACAAAGGCTTCCGACCGCGTCCCTCACGCTTTGTTACTAACCAAACTCAAAGCTCATGGCTTTTCCGGTTCGCTTTTATCTTGGTTAACATCTTATTTATCGGACCGTTCACAAGTGGTTTCCATTGATGGGTGTCTCTCACAACCTGCTCCAGTCACCAGTGGAGTTATACAAGGCAGTGTACTCGGTCCTTTACTATTTCTCATCTACATAAACGACATATTTCCCACCTTGCACCATGGTACCCCATTCCTTTTTGCTGATGACGTTAAGATTGTCTATGAGTTTCCTCGTCAAAACCTCAACATCATGCTGGATGATATCTCT
Source organism: Fasciola hepatica (assembly GCA_948099385.1). Classification (NCBI taxonomy): domain Eukaryota; kingdom Metazoa; phylum Platyhelminthes; class Trematoda; order Plagiorchiida; family Fasciolidae; genus Fasciola; species Fasciola hepatica. Next base: position 4,328,654 of record CANUEZ040000027.1, on the reverse strand, counting down.
AGTGACCTAAAGCGACTCGGGGATTGGTGCAATTCATGGAATATGGACTTTTCGACCTCGAAGAGCTGCTACACAACATTCAGATGTCAAGTGACCCCCGGAACCCTGCTTATCCACGACCTACCCATTTCGTACAGCCCTTTAGTTCGAGACCTTGGTCTCCATTATTCTTGTAGCTTTAGGTTTTCTGAGTATGTTCCACTCCAGATTGCAAAGACCAGAAGAACCACTGGTCTCATCTCCAGAACTTTTCGGCTAAATGATTGCAAACTGCTCACTTACAAGTCTCACGCCAGGCCTCTCCTTGAATACTGTCCCATTATCTTCACCAACATGACGAAATCCGACCGCATTTCTCTGGAGTCCGTGCAACGCCAATTCACCAAACAATTAGTAGGCTTTTCCTCCAGTCTGTGTTACAAGGATCGATGCATCCTACTCAATCTTGACCCTCTATGGTTGCGTCGCATGAAGCTCAATTTGTGCTTCCTGTTTAAGCTGTACCACCGTACGGCCTTTTCGTGTACCGAACCCATTCGTCTCACTCCCTCCACGAGTTATGCTCTACGCCATCGGTCATTGCAGCTCTCTATTCCTAGATCAAAACTAGCGGTAAGATCTAACTTTTTCCTTACAAAATACTCAAAGTTATGGAATAAACTCCCGCTAAACATCCGCGAAAGTCTCTCAATTTCCCAGTTCAGAGGCTCGCTGGATCACTTCTTGACTGTTCCCAATGTGATCCTTCTTACCGGCCTGACCGTCACCGAAGAGGTGGCCTACGAAAACGGGTTTGAATACTAGGATTACTGCACTAGAACTTTCATTTCTCACCCGATGACAAACGCCAGGGCAACAATTCTCTTTTACGTTATATTGCTCACAATCTTTACTACTGTAGCCACAGTTTGCTGACTTTTATAACTATACCTAGTTTAATGCTTGCCGGTTCTCCTAATTTTAGACAATGTTCCTGTTCTATTGCCAACCAGTCTAAGTTTCTTAGTCTTAGATGTCTCCACAGAAAATAAGTACGTGGCTTCGGACCCTAGGACACTCAGTTCCGCCGTCTACCACTTTACTCGATCCTTTCACTCCTCTCCCGTTCATCTTGGCTACCACCACTCACCTGGGTTTTATGCCCGGCCTCAATTCGCCTTTCTTAATCACCTCATTCCAGAATCTATTATCCCAGAAGCCCACCTGCTAGTACTTACTTGGTGGCTTTTCCTCTCGTCTCACCTCTGTATCTACCATGCACCAACTACTATCATATTCTCTCTTATGCACCACACCATTTCCCATCAGCAGAGCTAAACTCATCTGCACCAGCTAGCCCGGAATGGACTCTGATGGTCTTAGGCATGGCCTGGCGCTGTATGAGACTGACACACGTATGCTAGCTTGTGCTTTACAACGTTCGTTGTCCTACTCCGTGTGTTGCATAATCCCATCCTGCATTTTCCCAGCCCATGCTAGCGAAACCCCTGATGTCGACGGCACCCATACCATTGCGTCGTTGGAACGTGGGGAAAACAGACCACCCCCAGCAGTTGCGAAAAAAGACAAATACGCATAAAATTACGATCGGGCGGAGGGGCTATGGAAAGTTCCTATATGGGCTCAACCACCCCTCTGTTAGGAAACAAAAAAATAATAATAATAATAATAACAATAAAATTGAAAAAAGAGAACAGTGGAAACGAAAAAGACTTCGTGGGATCGATTCGATCTCCAAATACCACTGACATCGGGCTGTGAAGGAATTGGGCAACCTTCATCTATGGGAAAGTATCCCATCAGCTCAGACCTGACCCTGCGAAAGGGGAAACCCCACATCGCCCTTGTTCGCTCGACAAGCTTTGGTCTTCACGCTCGAGACTGACTGGGGTGACAGCGCACTGGACTCTCCACATACGCTTTCCCATCCCCCGCTCTAAGTTTCAACCACCCCATACCCACCATAAGCGCACCTAGCATGCACGTCGACGTCAAATACAATCGCTACCACAGCCCTGACCTTCAACCCATTGACCTGGACAGAGTATCGACGTACCTGACGAATAACGGCAACCTCGATGAAGCCCGGAAAAGGAAAAAAAGAGATAACATAGTGGAAACCGGTCACCTTTTCCCTCTATACCTCTCTATCGTCCGTCATCTTTTTCAGAAAGCGGTCTTCTCGATGTCCTAGCATCCAAGCCACGCTTAGGTTTACAACCCTACCTAACAGTAACCACTGCCTCCTGCCAACTACAATCACTACCGCAGCCTGCTCACAATTAAGTTAAATCTCTGAAATGCAGACGCAGCAGCCCACCGGGTTTACGCTATCTTGCTAGCCGGTGGTAGTACTTATCAACCCCCTGCAACCCTATGTTACTTAAGCTCTCTAATTAGAACCCAGATCAAAGTACGAAATGTAACACTGACAGTCCACATAGACCCAGTCAGTTCATTATTAATTGTCGCTATTTATTATCATAACTAACAGCTGGAACCACGTCCAGACTGCTAACACCATTTATTGCAGGTTTGTCGTCGCCCACTCTCTCGGGCACCACTTTCGGTGACCAATGTCCACACTTTGACCTGTACCGACGGAGACCTTAATGGCATCTTTTATACCAAACGGGATTGCAATCGGGCCACACGACCTAAAACACCCCCAAATGCTTACAAGCAGATTGATAGACGTCTCCTAACGCAACACCTCTACTACTGATATCACTGTTGGAGGCTTCAGAAATAACAGTTCGCAAGCAACCTTCTATTGATTGATTGACACGTCCCTTACCCCGCCTGATGAACCATACCCACGGGATGCTGCACATCACCTTGGTCTCATGTGAAACAATCCAATAACAGAGCCAGAATACGCAACACAGGAATTTTCTCTCATTAAAATTCGATACGTTATCCGAACGCCAGTCCACTTGTCCCTCACATCCTTGGTTCCCAACAATGATGCCGAAGATCACTGAGAATCAATAAGTCAATATATTTGTCAGCATAACAGAACAATAAGGCGCGAGCCTACAAGGAGATTTTTCGCTCCGTTTTCTCTTCCAAGATTTCATTTTTCTTTCGATCGGTATCCAGCTTGAAATTGACTCTTCACCAGTTAAAGGCCTTCAAGTTGCGCTGCCTTTTTTTTCTGAATGATAAGGGTTATTGATCCCGAACCTAAACTCACCTTATATATGGATTGCTGTTTCCTCCACATTCATCAACGTTGCCTGTCCATTTCCACAAAGTTTCCTCATGTCCCCTCGTTTCATGATGAACTCCCTCTATTAGAATCGGGAATATCCATCATTCCGGGCCAACTTCATCTCCATAGAGAGCCGCTCTCTTCATATTCACCAAAGTTCACGGTTGTACTCCCGTTCATTTCTTTAACCTCTCCGTGTCCATTACTTATTCCGTGCATAGAACCCGCAATAGGCTTCAGTTACCCACATCTTGCATTATTATGACTTATAACGCATCCCTAGCGCTATATTTTCACGATATATTTTGTATTTTCACGGACCACTACCAACCAGTCGAATCCGAAACCAAACCTTATTTGCCGCGCAAACCTTTATAATTTCAGTCGACTCAAACTATCTCTAGCTATATTGTTTTGCTTCTGACGACTCCACTCGCTTTCTTGAAATTCGTGTATAGTTCATTGTTTTGAGTAACGTTGTACGCCATGATCATGCGCTTGCGCATGCGTCTCGACCATGGTCGAGAAATATACCATTATTATTATTATTAGAACGTATGTAAGGCTTACAGGGCGGTAGCCATCCTCTTCCAACCTCTGCCTTCTCCTCCGGATAGCAGCAGCTAGTCCCAGCCCCCAGCCCAACGGCAGTGCCTCTTGATTACTTTTGGTTAAGACGTGTCCACTGGTCATGGCAGACAGACTGAATGATGCGTAGATGTGTGCTATCAGACCCTGCTAATTCATGTACGTCTAGTCCCTTCAGTAAATTCTCTGTCCACCCCTCCATTGTTCGCAGTTTGGAAACGGTGGGAGCAACTATTTGTGTTTCGGTCGATTTTCGTTGCCCCCCCCATTGCGTCCAAGTACACCTTCGAACTAGGGGCCGAAGAGTCCGATTTGCTTTGACCGTCATCATATATTTCACCGTCACGCCTCAAGACCGGGAGCCCCACTCCATTGCTAAGCGAAGCCTTTGACTAGGCATATCCATAATAGCCTTTGGTTTGCTTAGCCTTCTTGGATAGTGCCAGTTTACTGGTTCTACTTGCCCCTAGTTTGATTCTTATTGATGAGTTTTCACTCGCTTTGTACCTTAATCCGGCTCTTTCGCTACCAGCTGCCTTGAAGACCTGCCAACGTTGTCCCTCTTTTGCCTGCTAGTCGAAAAGCCCGTGTCCAGCAAGCAGGCCCGTCCTTATCTTTACACTCATTAGGTGGAGCAAAACTAACCCGTAGCTCAAGAAGTTTCCCCTTGATCAACTTTCACATTTCCCCTAACCCAGCTCCCCGTCTTCTATCCCTTAGACTAGTTATGCAGCCCCAGTCTTAGGTTTTTCTATGTTTAGCATCCCAAAAGTTCCCAGTGGATTTTTTGCAGCTTTTGTTTGCCAGAGATAGGAGAAAAGGTTGACGGTGACATGGGCCAACTTGCAAGAAGGTGTCACTTTCAAACTTTGCAATAACTAAGTCAAGGAGTGAAGGCTGCTGCCCTGATCTGTACCTTTTGTTTTCTTTTTGGCTTATCCCGGCCAGCACAAAATACCACCTTCCATGTGGTAGATTCACCACATACATAGCACTTACGTTTTTCTCGAGGATGAGAGCTTTTTTCGCCCAAAATGGACAAATTAATTCTTTGCATAGTATAAGAACTCATCGTGGCGCAAACAAATTTCGATAAAAAGAGTATTATAAAAACTAGTTGACTTCGATTCGTTTTATTGTGCCACGGTTTTTGGCGCGTGCCTGCTAGTCCGCCCTACTGAGCGATCTGGTATGGTTCGCGCTAATTGCTCGTTCGTGATTCTGTCCTCGGGTGATGATATTTTTTGCGAAGTCCAGGACAAACCTCTAAATTCGATTATTGTAATATAATGCACTTTATTTCGGACCGTTTCTTCAACGTAGTACTTGGATTAGTGAGCTTTTGTCCCAGGGCAGCGATCTATCCACTCAGTTTCATAATATTATTGAAAACCATGAAACTAAGTGGCAGCTCGTTGTTGGTCTTCTCTTTTCAGCTTCTCTTCTTAAATTATGCAGATCTATTTTAACAATGCCTGGAAGAACATTGTCCCATCCTAGTTCGTCAAAATCCGCTAAGAAACGAGGACTGCGTCAACTGCTTCGAGCACCAAACAGGTCATCAGCAGAACATCTACATCGAATTTAGCCGAGACGGCTGTCTGCCTGAGTCCGGTTGGTGAGACTTGGTTACCCACATGGTGTTCATTTACCTCTTAGACAATTCGGAACACGTAAATACTTCTGCATTTGGCAGTCATATTGCTGCTTCGGAATTCAGGAGTGCTACTTATGCGAACACGTAGATAAGCACTAGAAACATAATGGATGATATCCGTCTTTTTTACAGCCAATGCAACATGTCATTAACGGCTTTATGACGGTGGTTACAAATTTTAGGTTCTCATTTTATCCAAGTACCTCGGGATCCAAGGACGATTCTTGGTACGCCTCGCACATGCTAATCATGTGTCATTCCCGGTGGTTTTTATGTGCATTTTGGCTTACATGCAGCAATACTCCCTGAAGCTGTTCATATGGATCCCATTGCTAACTGCATCTCCATTCAGCTAAATTCCGATGGCATGTGTTGCTTCAAGGACTGCACGAAGCATCTGTGGCCCATACAATTCCGTACCGTGAAACCAGTTCTCACGTGCTCCTTTGTTGTTGGGGTTTTCTATGGCGACAGCAAACCGCTGGACATGGTTGAATACCTAACGGACTTGATTTCGGAATTAAAGCCCATTATAAGTAGTGGAATTTATATTCCTGGAAAGCCTTTAAAAATTGATGTCAATCTGCAAGCCGTATTGTGTGACGCTCCTGCCCGAGCTTTTATAAAGCAGATCAAGGGACATACAGGATACCGCAGATGTGATAGATGTGTTTGCAAAGGTGTTTATGTCGCAAGTCGTATGACATTTCTCAGTCTGTGCAGCTCCCTTCGCAGAGACACTTCGTTTGACTTGAGTTTGCATCCGGGTGACCACCAATGGACGCGCTCAGCTTTCGCAGAATTGCCCATTGGTATGATAGCTGCATTTCCTTGTGAACCTATGCATCTGATATTCTTAGGTGTTGTTCGCAAGCACATGTCGCTGCTAAAAAATGATATAAACTATACGACGTTGTGATGCAGATCGCCTATCGGATCTAATCATGAAATACGGGAAATGGACTCCATGTGACTTTGCGCGAAAATGTAGGTCTGTAGAGGTTGCCATCTTCGTTCATACTTTTACCACGTTTATTGTTTAACTGAACGCTGACTGCCAAGCGCGGTGGCCATTTGACCGTTGCTCTTGCGCACGCTCTCACGCACGCTCCCAAATACACGCTAACCACTATCTCTCCCAATCACCTTCTCGTTCTCACGGGTCGTGGAGAATACTGTTCTGGTTAACATATTTGTGCAGTGCCGCACATTAGAGTAACGTGCAGGTGGTCCACGCAGTACAAAGGACCGAAGCACGCATTTACTAAGGAAACCGCGAAGTGAGGTCTAATCAGCCTTAGAATTGGTGAGCCCGACGTGATCCTCAGGTCACGTGAGTTTCCTTGTTTTCTACCGTTGAAGGTCCCGTCTGCGTACGTTTTTGCGTGCTTTATTGTTTCCATATCTGTCGATTTTTTTTGATCCGTTTACCAAATAATTTTTTTTTGTCCATACATATTTTTGGTGTCTAGTTCGTCGTGATTTTTGTTCTTTTCTCGCGAAGATTATAGTGCCCCATTGATCGTTGGTTTCTTTTCCCGTCTGTGTTTGATACAGCAATCACTATGTCTACTGAACGGAAACCCTGCCCAGACCCCACCGTTGGGGCGATCACGCTGCACATACCGGCATTCACACCTGCTGATCCAGAACTCTGGTTCACGCTGGTCGAGTTAGAATTCGAAAACTGCCGTATAACCAGTGACACCAGCCGTTTCAGATGGGTAGCAGACCGTCTCTCACCGTAGGTCCCAATGCAAGTAAGGGACGTGTCAATCTCTTCCCGAAGCTACGAGGCTTTGAAGGAGACCGTTATTGCCTGGACGACCCCAATGCACGACCGACGTACGCAACAACTTCAAAACGTTGAGCTTGGAAGTAGGAAGCCCTCCGAACTGCTGCGTGAGATGCAGCGCTTGAGAGGACCGACAATAGGCGAGGATCCGCTCTTGAGGGAACTTTGGCTGCAGTGTTTGCCGCATAGCATTCCAGTTTTACTAAGGGCCACGCGCAAATGCTCGCTAGAGGAAACTGCAGCGATAGCTGATGACATAATGTCACGATACAACCCCGCTGTAGCTGGAGTAACCAGGCCCTCCGTCCCAACGGTGGCTGCCTTGCCAACATCTAACGAACTCGCGTCAGTTTTGTCTAGAATTGACGCAAGCCTGCAACGCCTAGCAGGTAGAAGAAGTGGGTCACAGGAGCGGCACCGCGCACGCTCACCTAGGCTCCATAGTCCGTCATTGCGACGACGTTTCGTCGGTTCTTCAAAAGAAGGGTATTGTAAATACCGCAGTCGCTTTGGTGAGGGAGCCAAACGATGCGAACCAGGGTGTACGTTTCCCGGTGCTCATCAGGAAAACTAAACCCCCGGCCCGTGGTGGCGACCCACGAAGCTGGGTATCACATCAATAGTCGTCTTTTGAACGTGAGGGACATCATTTCAAATAACCTATTCCTTGTAGATACCGGCGCCGAAGTGAGCGTCCTCCCCCGAGCGAAAGACGACAATAGCACACCGCAGGCCCAAACACTACGCGCTGCCAATGGCACGGCCATCCCAACATTTGGCCAGCGGTCGCTCACCTTAAACTTGGGTTTAAAGCGTAATTTTCGTTGGGTATTCATCATCGCCGACGTCCCGTACCCAATCCTGGGCATTGACTTCCTGCAGCACTTTGACCTGTTAGTTGATGCACGGCGCCGCAGAGTGATGGATCGTTGGACCACTCTCGCTGTTGCGGGTCATAATTCGCGAGTGAATCACGTCACGCCCTTTTACGTTCAACCACCGGCACATCAATCTTATGGCGAACTCATCGCCGCCTACCCGGCCATGTTTCGGCAGACCGGGCCGCTCCCAGCAGTGACGACCAGTGTCACTCACCATATCGATACCAAGGGACCCCCAGTGTTCAGTAGGCCGCGTCGGTTAGCGCCAGACAAGCTTCGTGTTGCACAGGCCGAATTCGAACATATGCTAGAACTGGGCAAAATACGCCCTTCTAGTAGCCCTTGGGCTTCCCCCTTCATATGGTTCCTAAGTCTAGTGGCGATTGGCGACCCTGTAGTGATTACAGAGCGCTTAACAAACTCACCGTCCCTGACAGATACCCTATTCCCCATATACAGGTCCTTACTTCGTCTTTATCAGGTTGCTCCGTCTTCAGCCGAATTGATTTATTTCGGTCGTACTACTAGATCCCGGAAACAGAGGCCGATATCCCCAAAACAGCCGTCACTACACCTTTCGGGCTGTTCGAGTTTCTGCGCACGCTGTTTAGACTCAGCAATGCAGCCAAGACCTTTCAACGGTTCATACAAGAGGCAACCCGTGGTTTAGAAAATGTCTACGAATACCTGGATGATATTTTGTTGGCGAGTTCTTCAGAGCAAGAGCACGTCGCACACTTACGAGCACTTTTCGAACGCCTTAGCCAGCACGGCGTTACGATCAATATCGCGAAATGCGAATTAGGCCGGTCTGATATCACTTTCATAGGACATTCTATTTCATCCTCGGGTGTCCACTCTCTGTCAGATAAAGTTTCCACTATTCGCGACTACCCTGAACACCAATCTTTTCGCCAGTTGCGTCAGTTTGCCGGCCTGGTGAATTTCTACCGCCGATTTATTCCTCACTGTGCGGAAATGATGCAACCCCTCACCGACCTGTTGCGCGGAGGTAAGCGGAAGTTCGTGTTTCACGACACGGTGCAAGTCACATTTGCCTTGGTCAAGGATGCTGTCGCCAACACAGCACTCCTTACACACCCCGAACCTTTGGCTCCCATTTTGGTAGTGACGGATGCCTCGGACACAGCGGTTGGAGCAGTACTGCAACAGTTCGTAGATGACTCTTGGCAACCTTTAGCATTCTTCTCCAAGCGCCCACAACCCGCGGAATCAAGGTACAGCACGTTCGGTAGAGAGTTATTAGCCATCTACTTGGGAATCCGTCATTTTCGACATGCATTCGAAGGCCGTTCATTCACGGTCTTTACAGACCACAAGCCGTTGGTTTACGCACTAAAGTCAGCTTCCGATCGATACTCACCACGCGAGATTCGCCACTTAGACTTTGTTTCACATTTCACTGTGGACATACGACACGTCTCTGGGGTACTTAATCCCGTCGCAGACGCCTTATCGCGCGTATATCAACTAAGTCTGTCACAAACGCCTAACATCAACTTGGACGCAATGGCACAGGCTCAAACTATGGACCCTGACATCGAACAACTTCGGCAAAACGGTTCTTTGAGCTTAAAGACAGTGCCTATCCCAGCTTCCCAGAATTCCATCGTGTGCGATGTGTCGCAAGGTCGCCCTAGGCCAGTAGTTCCTGCTGCCCACCGTTATCCTACGTTCTTGACACTCCATAATCTGGCTCATCCGGGTGTGACTGCCTCGGTGAAACTGATAACTGAGCGTTTTGTTTGGCACGATGTCAAACGAGATGTCCGTCAATGGGCTCGTGCTTGTCTGCAGTGTCAATGTGTTAAGACAAATAGGCACACTAAGGCGGCGTTAGCCAGGTTCCCAGAACCTGAAACACGTTACCATCATGTGCACGTCGACCTCGTAGGACCACTCCCACCTTCACTTGGGTACGTTTACATACTCACATGCGTGGATCGTTTTACTCGTTGGCCGCAGGCCATCCCTATCCCTCGTCCCACCTCGGAAGAGGCCACGAAAGCTTTTCTGATCAGTTTGGTTAGTCATTTCGGTTGGCCGACAATAGTGACCACCGATCGTAGTCCACACTTTGAATGCGCTTTTGGAAGTTTACTCGCTACGCTCGGTTGCCAACACATTAGGACGACAGCCTACCATCATCAGGTCAATGGTATGGTTAAGCGTTTCCACCGGCAGTTAAAAGCCGCCCTTCGAGCAAACTATGGTCTCCTTTGGAGTGAAACACTACCATTAGCACTCTTAAGCCTGCGTAGTACCGTTAAGGAGGAGTTACACACAACACCGGCCGTACTAGTATATGGCTGTACACTTCGTCTGCCTGGGGAGTTGGTAGCCCCCTCACTAACCGTGACTTTCGACTACGGTGACTATGCTCAGCGCCTTACGCAGCACATGCGAGTGATCAAGGCCAGTCCGCCGCGTGAACAACAGCCTACAAGTTATGTCCCAACTGCGTTAGAAACCGCTACTCGTGTTCCTTCGGGTCGATGGTGTTCGATCACCACTACAGCAGCCATACACTGGCCAGTTTCGGGTGATAAAATGTGGGGCAGAAATCATTTATCATAGACATCAGTGGGCGACACGACAACGTATCCGTCGGCCGTCTCAAGCCAGCCGTCATGGAGTGCGATCTGCTCGGCCAATTTACACCTGCTCATGTTGCTCAGTCACCTGCATCGACCACCCACAATTACACCTAGTGGGAACCCGGAAGTTAGTCCATCAGATTCTTCAACCGTACCCGTAACGCGAAGTAGCCGTCGCGGTCGCCAACTACGAAATCCCGTCCGCTTCGCCGATTTCGTAACGATTTTTACAACCGACTGTTAGCAATAAGTTGGGAAGTTCGCCATGGATTTACCAAACACCAGGCCCGTGAAATTACAATCGGTAGTTATGATTTCATTTTCTTCTGGTCTCCTAGCGACTCCAACAACACCGAACATCGTTTGTGTGTTGTTATTACGGTCCAACATCTGCCGGCGCCCTCAGGCACTATTTTGTTCCAGTTTACCTTGCCCTCTCTCAGACGGATCTACACAGTCACATTGGCTTCATCCGTAGCCTCGCTGACTCCCGTGCACGTTCAAGGAGCCAACCGCTCACTGGACAACGGGACGATTGGTCAGCCTGGCACAGGAGACGGCAACTGGACGCCTTTTTGGATGGACCTGACGAGGCATTTTCCGGCTTGCATGCGTATGAGACCCGTGGGCGCCAAAACATAGTTGGACATACGCACATCGGATCTCGAGAGTGCAGGCACCGGTAAACTCATCAGCAGTCGTTCGACGTCACCAACAATATAACGGACAAGCTATGAGGAGTTCCTGGACAACCAATAATTCCGGCTTACTATCACGATCGAAGCCCAACTCCGTCGGACTTCTAGGAGGAGGTCCCTGTAGCGGTTGCCATCTTCGTTCATACTTTTACCACGTTTATTGTTTAACTGAACGCTGACTGCCAAGCGCGGTGGCCATTTGACCGTTGCTCTTGCGCACGCTCTCACGCACGCTCCCAAATACACGCTAACCACTATCTCTCCCAATCACCTTCTCGTTCTCACGGGTCGTGGAGAATACTGTTCTGGTTAACATATTTGTGCAGTGCCGCACATTAGAGTAACGTGCAGGTGGTCCACGCAGTACAAAGGACCGAAGCACGCATTTACTAAGGAAACCGCGAAGTAAGGCCTAATCAACCTTACAGGTCGTTGTGTCATCTGGAAAGATGCAAAGCCACCGAATTACGGCTGTTTTTACTTTATATGGGTCCAGTTTAATTGCAGCGTGTTTTATGTAGATTACCATATCTGAACTTTCTAACCTTGTCCATTATTTTGTACATATTTTATAGTGATTATTTCTCTGCATATTTTCCATTAGCACATAACCTGTTAACAAAATTTATTTCTCAACTTCAGTATCTGTGTTCACCATCGCAATTATCATACAATGTCCACACATTGGCGCACTTAGGGTTAGATGTCAAACGGTTTTCAGCCTTTGTCTATGAGTCATTCATGTCAAAATTAGGGCGAATCATCAGGGAACCTAATAGACCCCATACACAGATTTTCAGACGAATTTCTGAGGCTTACAACATAGGCCAACGAATGCAGCCGCCAGATGAGTCCGACAATGTAGGTTGTTATCTATTCCGCGTACCCCGAGGGATCAAGCAAATCAAATGGCAAAGTACCGTTCCCACTTCAGAGGGTGCAGACTGTTTTGTGAACGTACAAATGAATCCTGGTAAAGTCGTGGATATTGTAGATTACATCATTGTTTACCAGCGGTCACATATGTGACCTGCGGCCGCTCCACACGGCATCTTCTTAAGAGAGGTTATTGTTGTAGCTTTTACTGGGCTATCTAGGGTAATCCTAAGGTTGCAGCTTCCAGAGGCGTTTCTATAAATATAACTCACAAAACAACAATTTCTCTGAATAACAGACCCCGAGGGGGCCCACTCATCGCAAAATACCCTCGAATGTGATGTACGAACTAATTCACAGGGTTGGAACAGGAGAAAACATCTGCCCTAATCAGGAAGGATCAGTAGCATCCACTGACTTTCAAGGAATTGCCGTGAATACAGTCTCGTTACCGCTACTAAAGCCTTTTATGATGAAGTACATCTTGACTATTCAACCATTTTTCTGACCTCGGAAGTACTTTCGGAAGCATACTAGTAATAGTATCAGCAGAGACCTACTTAAAATTTTCAGCTAGAGTCATTGGAACACAACTGTTGCTGCTGATATTGGTTATTCGTTACTACAGTTCTACACTTAAGTTGAATGCATATAGAGGTAAAGGTTCTGATGTGATTACCCATCTGAATTTATTGCCACACTTCGTCCAATAGTCCACTCCAATCTTTACCACAATAGTCATGCTAACAACTCCCAATAGCCGACCCAAAATCACTGTCAGTAACCGCCTTCGCAAGATCATTAAGCACTAAAATTGCACCGGATTCCTGTTCAGTAGCCCTGGTTGATATACTTGGAGATGCTAATCAAAGAGCCGCTGAACCAGGCAAAACGCCAAGTACCCCACTGCCATAAGTGGCCTAAAAGTGGCGAGCCACTAGTGGATTTAAGTTCTTACCCTTCCAGCTGACCAATTTGCTACACGGCTAGCTGTCGTGTTGCACAAATGCTCGTGCTAGTGTCTCATTCTTGAATCTAGCACAGGTGGTGACACTGTAAAGTTGGTTAGACTTTTCTTCGCGGTTTCCTTATTAAACGCGTGCTTCGGTCCTTTGAACTGCGTGGACCATCTGCACGTTACTCTAATGCTCGGCATTGTACGAATGTTAACCAGAACAGTATTCTCCACGACCCGTGAGAACGAGAAGGCGATTGGGAGAGATAGTGGTTAGCGTGTATTTGGGAGCGTGTGTGAGAACGTGCGAAATAGCAACGGTTTAGGATTCTCCTCAGTTAAGTCAAGACATGCTCCCGTATAGAGTCTATAGCCCCTGGTCCTCGGTTTGTGACACGATAGCGGATATACTCGGCAGCGCGCAAAGCAGAACTCAAAACGCTGGAGTGGGACAACGTGTGTATTGGAGGAGCGCAACGGCGTGCAGACGGCGTACACAGGCGGAGAAAGTGGCGCCACCAAATACGGTAATTGTTCAAATAAACAAATTTGTTAGTTTTTGTCATCAAGTGCTTTATTGGTAGCACTGCAACGGTCAAACGGCAACCGCGCTTGGCAGTCAGCGTTCAGTTAAACAATTAACGTGGTAAAAGTATGAACGACGTCGGCCATCGCTACAACAGAACACTTTTGGAACACAAGCGCTTAGGTAATCTCATATTTCGGCTTACCAACAACCGATGAACTTATGATACTCTTCTGACACCCAGTGTGTCAGCACCCCATGGAGGCCGGGGGGCCGGACGAATTCTGCCCAGGTATGATCGCGCTATAATGGTAGTGTAACAATATTCGACAAGATTGTTGACGAACTCTAAGTAATAAGTTCTGTTTATGCACCAATTTATATAGTCATATGAGGTTGAAGGAAAAAGGCACATGTATATGAAACCCATGGAATCCGAAAGTTTTTTTAACACCGTTCAAAATATGCTACGGTAGCCTTGAATCGATGGTCAGCGCAAAGATCGTGTACGGTAAGTCATGTTTTAAATAAGGTTCACTAAAATCATTCGTAGCTGAAGAGAATTATCAGTGGCAAATGAATAATCAGTATCAAAATAAATTATGTCGATTACGCAAAATGAACTGTTGTCCAAATGGAACTAACGAAGTAGTTCACTGCCATATTTCCACTGTCTTTTCTGCTTCTGTTTTATTTCAGGAACCGCCAAATGCTCCAAAAGTTCAACAACGAGGTATGTAAATTCACTGTCACAGTTTATTTTACAAATTGATACTTATTATATCTAACATAATAGCTTCTAGCTAGGCTTTTGCGAACCACCAAAAACTGGTAGTGATAAATGGTGTATGCGGAATTTCGGTTAAATTAGCCCACTAAATTCAGTTAGAAGACTGTCATATGAACGGATCATTATACGACAGCCCATTTTGTACATATGTGCAAAATAGCTATCTCCTTTCATTGGTCACAGGTGGCAAGGTTATAAAGCCAGTTTATGACTCACTGTCTAGGATCCGTGAAAATAATCAAGCTTCGGCAGAGAAGTTGTGGGACCAAAATGACAAGACAGCATTGGGTGAATAGACAGTACATTTTTTATCCAACCTTCAGTGGACCGGTCGCTTCTTTCTCTGTAGACAACGAGGTTATTAAATTTTACAAATAGAACTTTCGTCAGATACAATGGAAGAAGCTAAAGAATAATGAATGAATACAAAATAGAGTTAATAGATATCACTGCCTCGTATTATGAGTCAGTATGAAAACGAGATGCACGGTATGATAAACCTGCTCTTCTCATTATTCAGCCGTTCTTTATATCTAGTATTTATGTACATGATTAGAAATCAGCTCGGGAGGCCTAAATGAGCCTACTTCACATATATTAGTCTAAAAATCCCTATAGTGAACTCATGGGGCTTCATGTCATATTTTGAAATCAGGAGAACAACTATAGTTTTATTTTGGTTGTTCTGTGTTGCTGTGTAGTGTAAGACTGGGTAACTTTGGACGAACTGAAATTCTACATGTTAGTTTCGTACCGCGTGCATAAATTCGTTCTACCTTTACTGATAATACCAGGGTTATGGCCTGATTCCCTCGGAGTAGCTGTACATCTCTGATGTCAAAGACCTACAGTCGGACATCTTCGTCTGTACGCTAAGCTAAGATGAATGCAAATGTACTTCCATGGAAGAACCTGACGCGAGATGGTTCATTCCAATGCTCCATCCAATAAAAAAAATACCTGACAGTCTTCTATTTTGCATACTTAGAGAGTAATAGTCCTCTTGAGAAGATTTCTGAGAAACTTCTAGATGTCCTCCGTGGTTTCACACAATATTGGCGAAGAGGAGAGCATGTGGAAAGACCTATATCTGAAGTCCTTCAAGTGTTTTACGTGCTTTATGAATGTGGCCATATTTGAAAATAATTTGATAAGCTCGTCCATACATAACACTTTTGTTCGTGCGTTTGTTTGTGCGAGACATTCCAATTTGGCTTGGAACCATTTCTGACTGTCGTGCTTGGGCCACGGGGCTTTGGATCTTCGGGGATTGCTGCTAAGTCTATCTGACTGAGGTTGAGTTGAGGTTGATATATATTTGAACTTTTTGTGCCCTTCAATTTAGTACCGTAGAAACCACGAATCAATCTTGTCCTGGTTTTGGGATCCATTTGAATTGGCTACGCGTTGCTCGATTTGCGATAATTGTGACTCAGGGCATGCGCGTTATAAGTTGCCACTGGCTGTCCGACGACGAAAAGTTGGTTTGTGCCCAATCTCGTTGGAAGTGGTCTCCATTGGTTCGTAGGATCTCTTGCTGCCGCTCCGGTAGACGTCACTTACCGCCCTATCTGTTCGATAAGCAACACGTTTAAGCTGGCTATTTATGGGACCATACCAACCAACTATAAGTGTTTAATTTTAAAGACTTATAAACGTGCTTGAGAGATTTAGCACGGAAACGAAGGAGACAGCGTTCCGTACAGTGACGTGGCTATCTCACTGGGTCTTCCACCCAAGCGACAACGGTGGATGAATAACTTGAAGCAGCTGATCCAAATCAAGAAATGGCTGGGGCACTTCTTGATAAGTAATGAGAACTACACAGGGAGGGGGGCTTGGACGTCCTAAGGCAAAGAGGATTTTTGCCTATTTTGGTTCTTACCAGCTCACGCCTTTTTAAGACCAAGTACCGCTGGTAAGCAGCCTTTTTTCTCCTCAATCCAGATATTGATTCGGACAAGGTTGAACGTCAAGCGAGTCCACCTTGTGAATTAATGCCAATGAAAAGTGAACGTATAGTATAATTTTCTTATTTTAGTGCGCGTGCTACGGACGCCCGTTCGCACGAAAAATACAGATCCGGTCAGTGCACGCTCAGTCAGCAAAAAGTCCCAATTCAGTCCCAATTCAGTCCGAACTTAGTCCCGTTTGAAACACTCGAGGGACTAATTAGGGACTTTTTTCGGAAACGATGCGAACAGAGCGGCGCACCCAGTTTCTATTATTTCTACGATTTTTCTCGCAGTTAGCTGATTTCCTTGGCACAAAATATCCAATTACCACAGTTTTAGGCCTCGTGCGACTAACTCCCACGTTTTCATAAGTCAAACTGCAGTGCACGTCATGATTTATCCCAGCAGGATCATCTACAGCAGGAACACAACCCCAAGATTCCTTGCCTCATAAAGTTAACACCCATAACTCTTACTAGCTATTTTACGCTAGTTGTCCGCACAGGCGAATATCACGATTGCTAGCATGTGATGAACCAATATGATTGTAAGATGATACAAAATATATTGTCGGTTTTGAACAAAAGCAAGCGGTTGTAAAAACCCACGATGCCATTCAGGATCAGATTTTCTGAACCATTGGGATAATTGCGTTCCTTGAAATACAGATGAACAATACAATATGTAAACGGTAATCAATGTGAGTAGTCATGATGAAGGATTTATTGTTATCCAATCAATGTACTACACTGTCATTGAAATCTCGGTTATAATTTTTAGGTGCCAGCAATGAGGAAAATGGCGAGCATAGCTTACGGGACTTGAGGCCTGCACTGCGACGTCTTTAACATTGTCACAAGATCCCCACACCGCTTAGGTTTGCTCTCTTGCAAGCAACGCCCGATAATGCGACCGACCCCTTGTGTTGCCGCATTGAGACACGTTTGACGACAAACAACGTCTGTAAATCAATGATGAAACAACGAACGTTCTTAGCCGTAACCAAGGTACAGATTTTCGTAGCCATGAGTGCTACTTTCTCATGCTCACCTTTAACGTTCAACTGCGCAATAAAATTGGCCGTCACTAGCTGTCGAAAGACTTCTCTAATGCAGTATCCCAGGGTTGATCCTCCGACGTTTTGAGGAAAATTAGGCTGGATTTAGTCGTTTTTAAACAAGTTACACTTACGAGTAAATCGTAATAGTTTTCGTCGTGCAATTGCTCGTTGAGACGTGCAAACTGCGTGGAATTAGTGATTAGAATACCCCACGTGGTTAGGTTTTGAGCCGTTGATTGGAGCATACCGGGCTTTATAGATGTAACATCCCTCCGTAATTCGTTCAGCGTTTCCTGCATAGATCTGACCTCGGTTTTTAGGGACAGTATGAGAGCTGATGTGAAATAGGAGATATTCCTAAGGTAACTTACCACAAATCTTCTCCACTGAGCCAATGTCCTTGTGTTTTTTTTGCGCATGTCACGGTTTGCATCCGGTGTTCCAACCTGAAATTTAATTTTATTAGATGGGTATTCTATTTTTACCGCAGAATGCATCTCTGTGGACTGATGGCAGGAGTGGAAGTCCATGGCGCTGGTCGATTAACCTGACTATGGAATTTCATAGTTAGGACGATCAATAATTAACCTGGTCGAAGGTAGCATTGCTGTGTTCGTTTGTGTTGCACGTAGTGGCGACCGGTGCAGGTTCACGGACACACCCAAAGCTGGGGGTTCTGGCGACCAGGTATCCGTTCTTGGGCGGATCAGTGGCAGAATTTCATCGTAATCGGTGTCTGATAGGACAGCAGGTTTTCTGCGTAATTCTGATAGTGTTTTATTCAGTGAAACTTACGGAGGTCTCTTCCAGTAGTGATCCAATGCTACAGTCGCGTCTGATGATGGCAGCTCAGATAGTTCCTGCAATATCCGCTGCGATTTCCAAGCTGCGTGATAATCGTCTAACAATGGAAATGATCATCTTAAATGATAAATTACCCACTGCCTTATGTACCCCAATTGAGAATGCCTCACAGTGTTTTTGTGATGGCAAACCGCCGCGCACCATACATTCAGTAAGGAGGAAGGGAACTGCTGTTCACTGGACGTGTTCTTAATCGAACATCCATTTTCGGTTGACAGCAGCCGCGGTGTTGTACTCGGCGAGTTCGACTACACTGAACATCTGAAAAAGATTAGTGCTCAAAGTAATAAATGATTACTTTTATTGACGCCTACTGTGGATTACGGAGTAGAAAACTAAGTTTTCGCCCTGGGGCAGGAGTAGACATACACGTTCCAATATGGGCCACAGCTGCAGTGGGGAACCACGAAACAAAGTCAAACCATCGATGTGCAGCTGAATGTGGATTCCACTGTCGTGCATGATATCTGCGTTAGGTGCACGCTGAAAACCTTCCTCGAGTCCGAGATGGACATATTTTCCCCCACCTACTGTTTTCGGTGTTTGACATGTAACGTTGGTTTCTACATCTTGGATACCTTCAGATGTAGAAGTACACTGACCTCCACCGGTGACTAATACATTCGCAAAAGTATTTCTGGAAGTGCCAGTTGACGGTTCATCGTATTGTTCGATGTGAGACACGTCCACATCTTGCTCTTCTGTAGCGGCAGCTAGGAGGTTCACCACCCTGTGCCTCTAAGATGACATCCTAGAATGTCCTCGAGTGTGAAAGTAGTCAACATTCACGAGGTGTTTCATCTTAGGACAAAAAGTTGATTATCAACAGAAGTCAGGTGTGACAGTATTTTAAAACGGAGTCAAAAATAATACCACCAGACATAAGAGTTGAAATGAAAAATAATTCTCACAGTAATTCACATTATTCCATGAGAAATCGCAGTAAATAGCAAAAAATACTTCACTACGCTAGAAAAGGTATTTCAAAACCACGGAATACGTTCTGGAGATGTATATAGTACCAAATAAGGATTACACTACAGTACTTTCCACTGTCGTACCCTCTGAGAACGATAACGGCAAATCATGTGAGAAGCGAAACAGCCTTCAGCGAGTCCAGTAAAACAGAGTGTGACTCAAAACTCGAAAGTCACAACGTAGGAGGTTGTTAACGAACATCCGTCGATAAAGTAGAATGTTTTAAACTCTGGAAGGTACTCCTGGACTTATTTCACCTGTCCTGTCCTTATTTTTACCGTATCAGAGCATAACCATACGACAAGACAGCAGTTGTATTTCTCAGAAACCGAAGGGTACTTTCTGAAACAGAAACTATTTTCGCAATATTCAAAGCATTATAAAGCTGAGGACAAAATATTTCCAAATAAAACCGTGGAATAAAAATTAGTCCCTGAGAGGACTAAATTTGGACTATTTTGAGTCCCTTTGTGCTGACTGGGCGTATGCTTAGTTGTGATTGGCATAGAGATCCCTTCACAGAGACCTTCAAGAGTGGGAAATTAGAACACCTCCAGCAGGAGATGGTAAAGTCTACCACGTTGTGAGTTATCAACTTACACGTTCTCATATTTAGATAACCTTTCGGAGAAAACTTCCTCACGTATGGAACGGTCCTGGTCTAATAAGCGTGAGCAAAACATATTAAGCGTAATTATTGACTTGTTCAGAACAAGCGAATGTGCGTGTTCGCAGTACGCGTCATAATAAGTACATTCGGTAGTGGTGACATTTATCTGAAAAGCAGCAAGCGAGGGTTTTATGCGAAGCATCTTGCACGAGAGGAGTGCAAAAATTGACAGTAGACCTAAAGGGAACGGATTTCGGGGATTTCTAGTAACCGCGCTGGACCAGCTGATTCCGTTGGAAGTTAACGTCACTACGCCGGAAGCCAAGGCCCTAGTGGTGAACTTATTCACTTTACAAGAATACCTTAAGAAAAAACTACTTTGTTCAAGTTGTAATGACAAAGCTCACGAGTTCTCGCGCAATGTAATGCGCCGCTTCATCAGTACTAACGTGGCGAACTTGGTAAACTGTTCAGGAGGAAAGGGAAAACACGGATTCCATGAAAGTTCACCGAACCGATACATCATGGGTAAGATAAGATTCACATAATTGGAAAAATCTGTTGGATTTTATCCTCCAAGGAATTTCGTTCACGGATGTTCGGGAGGACAACTTAGTTCTTGCCATTCGTGGATGACTGCGCCATGCTGCAGCTAAATACCGTAGGCAAACCGTGCGGCGGGAGAGCAAAAAACACTTATTATTATTCATGCCCACGTTTCCTTAGGGTCCGAACCAAGCCGGAGAATTATTACACAAGGCAATACTGGACGACATTTAATTTTTCTTCCATACGAACTGCGAGTAAACCGTTGTCTCAATGAACTTTTAGAACCTCGTAGGGCATCATTTTTGTTCATATGGGGCTCTTATGTGCCTTCAGTTAATCAGCGCGTAGCACATAGGACTGGGTGGTCAGGATTCGGTAAAATGAGAGACGTCGTGAAAAAGTATCCTACAGTTACTCGTATTTTTGATCACTCCTATTGTTTCGTACATGCACGGTCATTGACCAGAGGGGAAGAAGTTCTGACGAAGCGCAATCCGCACGTGGTGCAATGGAAAGCCGTTGACTTGTCGGTCTTGGTTGCGAACAGGCAGAGAAACCAAGCGACTTTTTCGCCACTTGTACCACCACTTAGGCACTCTTACCGACGGGCGAATCAGTTGCTTTTTCACGCATGCTGTGCAAGCAAGGTAGCCTTTCTTCTGGAATTGACACCGCCGACCTGATTACTGGTCAGCTGATGCCATCAGTTTTCTTGCTTGATCCAGCAGCACACCATGCTGAAACCAATTCACTGTTGGCTACAAAATTTGTGGACTCAGTTGCTTCTGAAATCTTTAGACGTATTAAAATGCAAGCAAGGCAATCGCGCACAACATCGCAGTCAGAGCACTCTTTTTGAAGAGTAAAAATAAGAAAGGTGCTCGTAACCTTGGCTCACAACCGTACCACTCTGTCAGGTTCTGTGGAACTTCCTGGCGCACCACCTGTCCCCTTCCACTCCAGTTTACAATAGAATTATTTGTGGAGGCCTTCATTAGCCGATAATTCCCGCCGGTGACCACAACTAGCTTCGGGCGTACCAAAGTATTTCTAAACAAAACCCCACTAAATACAGAGGTTCATAAGGGTCATACCCAGAATGACCACCTTAGTAAAAATACATCCAGAATTCCCTCCCGAAACACTGACGTGCCTAAAACGGGCCACCATCCGACGGAATCAACGGTTACAAATAGCAGTGCAACTGTAGACTAAGACAGTACGCTGGTTTCTTCGACAAGTGAGTCTCCTGGAAAAGCCCCCAATCTTCAGTATAACCCAAACCAATGTCCTAAGCTGAACAAACTCCCCAGCATTCGCAGTAATGACAAAGGTCCCTCCGAATCACCCACTGGTTGGAGCTTTTCCACCTCCCAATTTCGGATGACGCTACCCTTTCTACTGGTTTTACCTTCCGTCGGTCAACCATACCTGTAGCTCGCTGTAACATTACCTCGCTCCTGCCATTTTCCACCTATCCTTATGCCCCCAGCACTCTTGAAAAAGCAACCAGGCCCTGGAGCCTACCTCTTGCACTTTCTAGCTTTCCTCTGAAGCGTATCTGGACATCACTTGGGCTTCCACCACAGATTAGCCTGCCAACACGGATTCTCCCTCAGTAGTCAACATTTCACCCCCCCTCCCCAAAGAAGGTCGGTCGACCTAAAGCACATTTGGTCAATGGGAAAATGGTACAATCTAGCAAAATTCTACCGGCCTCCCGAGTAGCCTTGGACCCTACTATGAAACCTCGAACAAATGCCTTACAATTTCAACTCCATTTTTATCTGCTCTATCCACCTCCACTGACCAATCCTTTAAACTTCTACCCCTCATACCGGTCACCTCACACCCCAATGGATACCCAGTGACTCCCTGGTAATCATCTCCGTGCTTCACGCAGCCTTTCATCCTGTCCATTTTCACTACCCAACAGTAGTCGCTTTTTCCTCGTCTGCCCCTCCACTAATATTCACTGCATTATAACTACTCTTCCGACCAATACCTTCCCACTCCTCCTCCGGTATGATTCCACTTTCATGCTTTCACTCCTAAATCTTTAGAAGAACTGAGTTACCCCTCCCGTCATCCCCATATTCATCAGTGGAGTTGTCACCTTGATCATCAATACCAACCCTATCGCCTCCATTATTAGCATCAGCACCTTCACAATCAGAATCGTCTTTCTCCCTCATACTCAAAATCCCATTCAATACTGAACAAAGTCAACGCCATCAAAGGCTTCGCCCAGTCTTCTGACTCTGATATTATCATCGAAGCTGAAAGTTGTTTAGCGGATTCTGCCGCGTCATAGCGAATCTTTCTTGCTGGTTACCGGATTATAAGAGGAAATGGACCTCTTTGAGGAGGAGGTTGCTTAATTCGCGGCAAGAATTCCTCACCAGCTTTTCCAATGTCCCACTCATTCTTGGATGCCATTTAGGATTCTTTGCGGTTAACAGTTCTCTAACCTAATTCCTCTCTTCACGTAGGCTGCATCTATCGTCCACATGATTCCACAGCTATGGATCTTACCCACGTTATTGATACATCTACCTTCCTTTCACTGCTACCCCGCTGCTCCAAACTCGTTGTTGGAAGCTTCAATGCCCTGAACATCCGTTGGAGTGCTCTATCTGCCCCACACAAATTGCTGAACTTGATATGGTGCACGCGCGTAGTGCACTGGATTCAGCTCATAAGTGTCCCAACCACAGTAAACGATGTCCTAGATCTTCTTTTTATGGCTGACTTGCCTGACATTCCAGCTACAGTGCCCCATCTCTTTCCGGGAAGTGATTGCATAATGGTGTCATGCACTTTCTCGGCCCTAAAAGCTTATGACGACGAGTTCCACCCACCCAAACATCCGTCTTCATCGATCAACTGGGACGGTCTCATCTGCAAGCCTCGATCGTTGAACTATGGTGATTTACTTCTTCAGGGCGACCCTCAGCTGGCCACTAGTTATCTATATTCTGACCTAGCAAATCTGCTGTCCGCAGTTACTAACACTCGCACAGTATCAAGCAAAGCCCGTAGTTTAGTCCTGACCTGGTTGCAAACCGAGTAACTAAAGCTCGAGAAGGCGCACGACAACTGTATGGACCTATCAATATTCTTGCAGCTCCAAAGTCCCTCGATAACAATCAGAATGAGGGTCCATGACATTTTCAAAAGCAAAAATTATCTGCCCTGCAATGCCATGACACTTCGTCAAAGTTGGCACTTCTACTAAAAAACAGAGATTAGTGCAAGCTTGGCGGTATCCCTTTCTGACATCAGCTAACAATGTACATATCATCTCACCTGTCGCGGTAGCCCGGACACTCAATTCCCACTATGCTGGTTCCATGACCAAGGACTTCCTCACCCAAAACCCCCGTGCAGCTCCTGTCAGCCAGCACATAATATCATAATTACAATTCACTCTAAGTGAGACTACCG
Source organism: Fasciola hepatica (assembly GCA_948099385.1). Classification (NCBI taxonomy): domain Eukaryota; kingdom Metazoa; phylum Platyhelminthes; class Trematoda; order Plagiorchiida; family Fasciolidae; genus Fasciola; species Fasciola hepatica. Next base: position 4,304,593 of record CANUEZ040000027.1, on the reverse strand, counting down.
ACCAGATTGCCCGTGTCCAACAGTCCTCACGCTGCAGCCATGGTGACGCCACACTATCACTTTTACGTCTTGGATGAACTGGCATGGCAGCTCCGCCATTACAAGTCTACAATTTGCCCCTCAAGTACGGCATATTTCCCTCACAGCGGAAGACTGCGGTTATTGTCAGAATTCATAAGTAGCCAGTACAAGACCCTCCAAACTGCCTCCCCGTCGACCACACTCCAACTGCTTCTAGATTATTGGAAAAACCCCTCAAACAGCTAACATCTGACATCTCGTGTCTCATATATCATCCGCTGTTGGTAACATGGCTTTCTAAAACCAAGTTCATGTACCACCTGCCAGTACTACTTTTCAATCTCATGATGATTGCTGCCATTAACAATCATTGCATTGTTGTTTCATACCTTGATATGACCAAAACGTTTGATCGTGTCCCGCACTCCCTGTTGATAATCAAACTTAGGGCCCCGGCTTCTTCGGTTCCTTCTTATCGTGGCCAACCATTCAAAAGTGGTTTATTTCGATGAAAGTTTCTCACAACTGCCCCCGTTACCAGTTACAACGGAGTGTACTCGGTCCCTTGCCTTTTCTCATTTACTCCAGCGATGTTTTCCACTATGCACCGTGGTACACCATTCCTTTTCGTCGACGACACTAAGATAGTCTATGGGTTCCCTCACCAGAACCTCAACACTACTCTGCCTGAAGTACCTAGTAAACTAAAGCTACTCGGAGACTGGTGCAACCCTTGACGTATGGACTTCTCAAACTCAACTGCTGCACAACTTTCAAGTGCTAAGTCTCTCCCACAACCTTATTGCTGGGCCAGTTGCCCATTGCCCTAAGCCCCTCAGTAAGAGACCTTGAGATTAATTATTCGTGCTCCTTCATATTTTCACAACACGTGTCCCATCGAATTTAGAAGTCTAGGCAGACACAAGGTCCCATTTCTCGTTCACCGTAGTTGCAGAAAAGTAAACTTTTCACATATTGATCCCATGCCTGACGTTATTCAGAATACTGTTCCACCATGTATCCTAGCTTGTGAAAACTGACCGTGTTTCCGTAGAGAAAGTAAAACGTTCCTTTACCAAACTACGTTTGGGGTACTCATAGTCTGTCATTCAAAGAACCTTGCCTCCATTTACACCTCGACCCTGTATGGCTAAGACATTTGAGGCTCAACCTATGTTTCTCACAAGGAGTTATCTACCGTGCTACACTCTCATCACCGACTTAGCAGGGTTCTCTATGCCCGAGCCCCATCCTCTATGCCTCAGAAACTTCATACTTACTATCCTTCAACCTAGACCGGCGATGAGAACAGACTTTTTTCCCCGAAAAATACTCCAATGCATGCAATAAACTTCCAAGTGTCATAAGCCAACCGCGGTCCTGCTAGAGTTGGCGTCATTTGGCACTACTGAGGATCAAGCCTTTGAAGAAGGCATCGAATTTCAAAACGGCGGATCTGTTCGATCAAAGGTTTCCCATAAAACCTTCAGTAAGTTGTTGGCGGCTCGAGAAAATTTTCGGCATTATATTGGACTTGGCCTTATCCCACTCTTTTATTCTTAAATTCTGATTTTTTAGAAGTTATTGATGATGCTATTCGTATTCTTGCAGACGGGTGCACTTCCATTAGGCTCCTGGATATGGCGGGTTTTGCCATTTTCGGAGCTTTGCTTCACCATTATCACAGTATACATTATTTACTATGGTCAGTAATACACAGCAGCTTGAATGCATTTTCGTACTCCAATTACGGACTCTCCAACCGTACTGCTAAGCATTGACCATGCCCAGAATACAGCAGGGGGTGATGTTGTTTCCGGTTATCCGCGCCTCCCATGAAACCATTACAATCTAGGGTCAGAGGCATCGGACCCTTCACTTTTAGTCACATCGCATTTCCGTGCACGTCCTTTTTACTCTTCTTCCTTCACTTATTCAGCGAATACCAAAGCTTTTCAGGTCTGCTCGCGAACAATCTATCAAACAGACAGATGAAAGCGGTCAGGCATGCTCCCCTTTTGCTTGTTTGCTTTTCCCTACTTTCCGCTCTCGGGGCTCAGGTCAGCAACATCCTCGGAGGCGAAGGAAACTTGACAGTGCCTACTCCCGAGAAGTGAGGAAATCAGTGCACCCTAGCGGTTTCGAGCACCATGTGCGTAAGTGCAAAAATATGGCGGGAGAAGGAGGTATGACAAGATCCCAACTGGGCTCAACCACGCCTGCGTAAAAAACGTAATGCGCGAACATCTCATTCCGAGAATATCTTAACCGAAGTAGGCCGTGAAGGAAATGGGCGCTTCCCACATTCAGCCAAGACGAAAACCTGTGAACGGAGGAGCCCCAAATAATTTTCCTTCTGTCCGCCGGATACGCCATGTTCTTCCGCTTGCGCCCTAGCTGGTTGATAGCGTACCAAGCTTCCCATGTAAACAACCCGACCACACCCTAATTTCTATCAACTTTCACACCACCCATAAGCATCCCTTCACCTACAAGCCTGCAGGAACCGACGCACTCCTACGGTCAAGGATTTTCTGACCACCGTGGTTCAACACCGACTTGAACAGAAAACATTATGTTAAAGAATATTTATTTATACATAAAATCCCAAATATCAACTGCCATCTCACTGTTACTCTTCTGAGTAATGTGCATCGGTTTCAACTTCTGAAACTGTAGCGACCTGGAGATGATTGAGTTTGAATGTGTAAATTCATAACCAGAAGTTACTGAAGATAAACGTAAATAGTTGGCAGTTGGCCCTGGGCAGCTTGCATTTTGTTCATCGCCGCATGGCTGCTCTTTTTCTGTCTGCTTGCGATAAGGACCATCGACCTCCGCCGATTAAAAATCATGACCGATGTGCTTGCGGAAGGTTGAAACTCTAGTTCCCTTGGCTAGTACCGTGTCCGGTGGAGCCGCATTACGTAAACGTGATCGACATTGTCTCAATAACTTTTTGTGGACCCTTGAGTACCGGTGGACATTTTACCGATTGTAGTTAGTGATAACTCAGTTTCCAACCGATTTTTCCACCTTTATCAATGCACTGGTTTTCTCGCCTTTTCGAACAATTTCAGTGTATTTTATCATTTGCATTATGAGCAAACCTACACATTTTTGACGCTGAGGTAAACGCACTTGCCGTTTCGTTTGCATCGTCAAAAGAAAGTAAAACGGGAGCTTGGTTTGCGCAGCTAGAATCAAATTTGCTCGGCACAATGTGACTGTGGAAAGTAGTAGATTCTACTACGTGGTCGAAGTTCTTCTCCACACTTCGTTGAAAAAGTGCAAGATGTGTTGGAATCAGAAGAACCCAACCCTCATAAACGCATGAAGGCAGTCGTCATTACCCGGACAGTAGTGTCTGGCAAATAACAAATTGTCCGTTTGTTTTCAGACACTGAGCTCGGAGGTCGCAAACCTTCCCACTTTCTCTGGCACATAAGCACTCTTTAGGAGCTAATAAGGTCGAAAACAGTCTTCTGAAACGAATATGGCTCCAGCATCTTCCCATGGATATGCAAAAGGTTCTTAGTGTGTCCACAGAGGAACTTCATGAAGAGCCTGCCGAGACACCCGACAAAATTGGGGAAACCTACGAGCGGAAGACTACTTCCTCACACACTGATCCTATCGAAGCCTCTTTAAAGCCACTGTACATGATCTTGTCAAAAAGACTGAGGCCCTTGTTGTGTCGTCAGTTGGACTCTCAACTCAGGCAATAACTAACAGATAGTTCTGCCGAAAACGACCTCCCGGTAGCATCCGGATAAAAATTCGGGTTCAGCCATGACCAACTGGTGCTCTTTGTTGGTGTCATCAAAAACGTAGTTATAAGGCGCGTTATTACATCCCACGTTGTTTGATGGCCTCAGCCGAATAATACCTGGCTTCCGATAAACTAAATGCCCACCATTTAACTCATAAAATCCTACTAAGTTAAAACGAAATATGTACACTAATATGAAATTACTAATATGACTCATAGATAGGCAAAAGTAGTGCTCCGCATGTTTGATCGAATTATAAGAATATTCATGCCAGCGACCACGGTGGCCATTGCAGATGCTTTCTACCGTTTTATTCATTTGTTTATCGGGCAACAGCAATCACAGGTAGAAACCAGCTGAGTTTTTTGATTCCACAATCTGCAACTTGTTTGTGGAAGTCTAAAACTGAGTTTTGCCGACAGGCTAGCAGTCATAAACACCCTGAACGCGACCGAGACATGGACGGCAAGTGACGGCAGCTCTGAGAACGACCACCTACACCAATGGTCAAATGGCAGCATAACTGCCTTGAGACTGGGGCCGCATGTGACAGTGCAGGTGGGCCCAAAAGGGTGTCAACGGTACCACTGAACTCCCCCTTCTTGATAGCCAATAACGAACATAACACTGTCCTCATGCACCGTTAAAGCATCAACCCGATGGACATACGTCATCACTAACCGACGCAAACTACGTCACTTTAAACAGGACAAACATACGTGTGCAAAGATGATAACTCAATGTCCCGGTAGAGTAACCATCGCCAGAAGGTAGTAAAATAATCATTCATACGCTCAACTTATTTAAACCAACTACGTTGCACAGCCGAAAGTTCATCCGATAAAGGGGTATTGAAGCACATACTTGAGGGCAGTTCACTTCAGCCATAAAGAAAACCTTTCTCAAACCAATAACCATGACAGACATTCACAGGAGGACATAAAAAGTAGGACCGAAATTACTCTGAACACTTTTACACTTCAACAAACACAACTTATGCGCATCTCGTCTAAGGACTCTGATAAATTTTTGAACTGACAAGTCCCTAACGAACCCATCCTTAGCATAAGGCACCTCGTAAGTAACTTCCATTATCTGACCGTTTCAGATACCTCATATAGCTCTCCGCTTGAACTAAGCTTGCTTATTCCTACAGATATTCCCCAACTGCCATATGACCGAAGGATTGATGGGCACATCACACCTTCCTTTTGTAAATGTCAATAGATTATTTTCCTACCAAAAGATCCAAGAAGCATGTACAGGAAGATAACTTTTCCAAAGACCACACTACGAAGCGTGATTAAGTGCGCTGACAACCGTCTTTGGCTTAAACTGAAGAGCGTCTGCTAGAATAGGCAACTAGTCAGCTTTTTCGGGCAAAATCCTTCAGAGTTCCCACCGGCACTAAGGGCCGTCAAACCACAACCACTTACGTTGGACAACTATTCTCATACCCGGCAAGTCAAAACTTGCATGCCACCATGTCCCAGACTGTGTTTTTCTTAATGTGTGACGCTGTATTGGAAACTAAAGTTCAACATTCGACCTTTCCTAAGTTTTATACAGTGCGTGACTTCCTATGAATCGTCCCAGAACACTCCACCAGTAACCAATACTTTCACCTCGGTTGATATCGACCGTAATAGTTTGAAGGCAAAAGTCTCAACGTTCAAATCCAAATGAGGGGTCATAGTGGCTTTCAACGAAGCTACTTGAGATTTTGCCGGCACCTACAAGCAGTAAGTCATGTTGACCGTACAATGCATATGCTCTGCCGCACGGTATTCGGTTGCAGATGCAGTGCAGAACAAGCGAAAATTAATTGTACACTTTATTCCAGCGGCACGATGGCACAAAACCTCAGCATACAAATCTTTCTCATTCCATCAAAGACTTGCTTACCTCGATGCCACCTATTACCGGCTTCTGGTCCTGGTGGTTTGTCCCACTCTACTGCTTGCCCGCCTACCTCGTGAAGCAGTCTTCAGTAAAGAGAAATTGGGGTATCACCCAAACCAAAGGGTTGAAAACGGCTGATATGCGTTTTTCATATATTTCTTTCGAAGCAGCGTGGGCATAATCAAGTTCCTGGGTTGCAAATGTAATGTGATGACTTATATTCAAACCTGAAGTAGTTAGCCGCCCAATGCTCAGCCTCAGAAAAGCCACGAAGCACAAGGGATTTATTCTGAAATCGATAATGGAGCACTTGCAGGGCTAAACTTAGATTTAGTAATAAAATTAATTCAGACAACAATTCCTTTATAAAAGTCCTCACGCAGATCAAAGGTTTCACATGGTTGTTTCAAACCTCTTTGGGCTTTTTAGGTTTTAGCGTAGGATGAGAACGAAAATGATGTAATGCTATCCTATAACAAATATTTAATCCCAACGGAATGACTACAAATGAACCAAACGAAACCGTTTCCTTTGTTTCGAAGTTCGAATTCATAGCAAATAACTTCCTTAAAGTAATCACTGACAAATCCAGGTTAGGCACGCAGCAGCTTCTCGACGAGCCCTTATCTGGCTGAAATACTTTTCCACAAATATCCATTGCATCCTTGGCAAGCTTGACTCCCAACAACGGAGAAGTGTGACGTGGATGATTCCCGTCAACACTATGTGAGTAGTTCCTCAAAGAAGAAACTGCCCAAGTTTTTTTTGCATTACGGTTTACTGCCACGGAACTCCCCGTATAAACAACAACGTAAAAATAGATCCACACGTTGAACAATCATTAAATCATCCGCATGCCGTTTTTTACAGCCGTACGTTACACCAATTGCACTTTCATCGGGGCTGAATGATTCCTCGATTTCATTTATGAATCATAAAACACGAACAGGGTTATCGGTCACAAAGGGCTTATCATCGGATCCTGGCAGGATAGAAACGCATTTGTTTGCTTCGACGGGGACAACACTATCCTTAGCGTTGTGATCATGACTATTATCCAAGACACCATAAGGTATCTTTTCCGCCCCCATTTTCTCAGAATGAGACCCTGACTTTGCACAAACATTTTTTCTCTAATACCTGAAGCATGGTTTTGGCCGCTTGTCTTTTAACATAAGCGGCTTCCAAATGGGCCCCAGACTTCTGCAGTTCTTATTCAACAATATCCAACTGCAGCCTGACGTGGCTCAGCTGATTACCATTCACTGTATAAAGCGAGTCATTAGATGTGAGTGTAGCAACAGCTTCGCCACCGGCTACGCTAACAGGCTCCTTTTCAAAATAAACGTCCATGAGTGGTGGAATGAAGTTATAGTGAGCGAATGGGCAAAAAGAACAGAAAGAGCACAAAGATCACAAAACAGTGACAGAAAGCAACTGTTCGCAGTCGATAAAATAAAACAACCACAAACACCTGTATGAACATCACCAATAAGCAGTACGATAAATCTTCCACTCTGGCACAGTCTATCCTTCTGATAAGCAAAATCTTGGAATTATACCTACAGATCTAACTGTGGGAAATGAACTATTTAAAATGCCTCCATCGCGTCGCTGGGCGCTCGTTTCGAAACCGTCCTGATCGGTTCGGTATAAACCAAACATACGGGCACGAAAACGCTACTTTTGGTGCATCTTTCAAACATGCGCGACAGCCGACACCCATTTTGGTGAATTATACAGTCAACGGTAACTACACTATCATAAATCTAGAAAAAAGTCAGTTTCCCTTTGAAAAACCCAAAAATCATTTTCAAAGTCTGCAATAATCTTTTACGTATCACGAACTAAGGGAGAAAACGTTCCAAAACCACCAACCACAGCTGCACCCGCAGCACTGACAGCCACCGCGGTCAACGACAGTAATAACCTTGATCACAGTGCTTACATACCCTTGTGGCACGCATTCAAACAAAAGTCGCACTATATCATTTCACGTCAATTTCATTTTCTACGGGCACCAATTCTTCAGTTCCAACCGTTTCACATATTATGGTACCATAACTTCAGTCGGGCTACATTTAAGCCCGTATGTTCTGACACTATCGATCGGTTCGGCGAACGGTTTTCAGACTGAGCTGAACCGAAAATATCGACGGATATTGGTTCTTTAGAGCTCACTTCCCGATAAAAACGACGGTGGACAGCTGTATGTGCCACAACTTTTGTTTCACTTTAATATATAATGTACACGCCTTTTTGCCGTTTTTCCTTAGCTCTCTCCTAGGCCTATCTTGGTTTGCCGGTGTCGTTTTAGACAGTATGGACTTTAACTTAGTGTACCATACAGGCTGGTTAGTACACTACGGCGTATAGTACAACTGAACAACTTCGTGATCCCAAGTTAAACTTGTCCTGGTCATCATTTATTCAAAGATGTACGAACGTCAATCCACGACAGGATCAAAAGAAACATCGGAGGAGTTGAAACCACGTATTTCAAGGCATCTGAAATGTACAGTAATATAGAAATGCAACAAATCACACAGTCGTACCTGACCCCCCAGACTGCACGCGGAACAAATCACGAGGAGCGTACTAGCTCAACCGAGCTTTACCGACCAGGAAAAAGGAAGTAATTTGGAAGATAATAGTCAATAGGTAAAGATAAGCAGAGGTGGAATATGATAGAGGGAGAATAGGAGCACCACTAATAAAAGCTTTGTAGGAAACCGTTGGGAGTTAAATAATTAAAGACTCACGACTGGCCATCCGCCGTAACACTGAGTACAGTAGTAAATCCTACGCAAAACGATATTTGTGACAGTGATATTTGAAAATATATATGACGACAGTATTGTGAAAGCATTGGTGGCTAACTTCTGTATGGCAGAAAATGTGTGCACATACACGAATAAATATGATTCGCGGACTTATTAGGGTTTTACGTGGGATCAACTTATTGTTCGGGCCCACGAAGTTAGGGTTCGCCTACTTTTAGTCATTACCTGCACCCATATAGAGTTTATCTCCCTTGATCATCTGTTCGTACCACAGCACCCTTTATACTGTACAGTTCGCAAAGGATGGGAACTCGGAACTTGTGGAGCGGAATAACAAGTACACGGGAGGAACGCAAGAGAGTGTAGACAGCGTACATAGTCAGAGCAAGTGGCGCCACCAAAGTCGGTAAGTGTTCAGATAAGCAAATCTGTTAGTGTGTGTAAATGCCCAGACTAAATTCCCATCATGGATACCAACATTCATAAGATTAATGGGAGTTGCGGTGACTGTTACGACTGCTGAAGCGCCGAGATCCACCTCGTCGTCCGCCACAGGCACAGGGGTGGGGGCGATCGATAAGTATGCATTCCGCCCCTGGCAAAAATCTCAATAAACTTCCGTCCGTTATTCGTTGGCCGTGATATACTGCTTGGAAAACGAGTCTTACGCAACTTACCATGCACTTCTTTACTCCTGCCCAACAACTAGCCTCGGGTGATTCGAAACACCATTGGAGTCCGCGTTTGATAAGGAAAGATTGATTCTGTCCTGAGAGAGTCTTTGGATGCCAGTTCGTAGCCCAGACCAAGGTCCCTTGAAGTTACTTCCGTTATCGTTGAAGAATACTAAAGGCTGCTCCTGCAATAAATCGTAATGAAGCTTGCAGGGAAGAATCGGTGGAAGGCAAACGCGTAACCTCGGTATGCACCGCTTGCAAACTGAATCGGGTGAACAAGCACCCGTAACGTTCTTCCTCACTCCTGCCATGTTTAGCATTAAACGGACAAAATTATTCAGCACGTGATTACAGAAGGGAGTAACCCTCATGCGCTGCGCACTCCAAGGGTAATGGAGCCATTTGCTGAAAACACGAAAGTGCTGTCAACTTACGGCAATGAAACACCCCAGACGAAGCCTCGCGAAACTGCCATTCTCTTCGCAACCCAAAATCTTCCAATGGCAGCCAAGGCCTGTGAACTTTCCACATGGCCTACCATTTCATGGTAGTGTTCCACAATCAGTTTGGCCACTCGGTGAGCATTTTGGAAAAGGATTGGATGCTTTGCCTAGGTCGGTTAATTGGACCGTTCCAACCCGCCCCCCACGAACAGTGGCCCATCCGCAGGGATACGGCTCAGTTTCCTCATAGAGCTGCCCACAAGTGAAACTCGAGAAAAACTTCCTGATTTCTCCATTTCGACCTCGTAGGAAAGGCATTCCGCTTGCACAAGCTTCACCATCACTACAGAACTACTTCCCATCTCCTGAACCGGTAAATGACCCACCAGCAAAGACACACTACAATGGGGGGTCTTCTACCGTATCAGCACTGAATTGGATACTAACCAACGAACCAACTAGTGGTTTGGGATCTCCGGGCCTTGAGGATCACGGGATCACCAGGTTTAAGTCTGTTCACGCCACTGCTTTGTCGAGAGCTGAAGAGGCCACCAAATGGAACCCGCTCCTAGCAAGCCTCCCCACCAATAAGGACTTTCCAGCCCGGGGAGCCGTGGTTACAAGGCCAGTCCGTAACTGACTCTACTGTCGTGATTAACGGCCCTTTCGCGCAAACAAATGAACCGTCTCCCACACGGTACATGACGCGTTCTCTCATTACCACTCCCCTCCCAATTTCTGTCCCATTTTCACATCTCACAGGTTCTCCAGTCGCCCTTACCTGCTGTAGCTCCATTGATAGAAACCCTGGCCACTCTCTCTCTCTCTCTCTCTTATTTTTCTTCGACTGGCTTCTGAGTCTCACTGAACCCGCTATCGCCAGCTGATGCCCTGCTTTGCCCTCGATGCCCATTCCAACTAGCCACATTCAACCTGCGAACCCTGATACGTATGAGACAGCAGACGGGTTTAGCTCACACTCCTGAATCCCTTACCATCGATGTAAGTTTCATTCAACAGACTCGCATTCAAGACTCCAGTTCCATAATTCTATTGAGGCCCCCATCCGATCGTGCTGTGGAGTTTTACTTATGCCTTTTTGGGGACACTGAGGCTGCTGCTTCTGGCTTTGCTAAAGTATGCGTTGCTCTCAGCGAAAAAGCTAAAGCGGAGCTGCTAGACCAAATCCCAGTCCGCAGTTATTTACGCGCAGTGAGACTCAGGGGTTCGTGTAAATTGAGCGATTGCTGCTCCGACAGATGCAATCTGTTGGTTTTTTCGGCGTTTGCAACCGCTGACTGTAGAGCGAAAGCAATCTAAGATAACGTCCACCAAAAGCACCACCTCTTACGTAAAGCAAACCGGGCTGATATCGAGAGTTTGGAAAATCTGAATGCTATAGCGAGCCGAGTGTCATCGAATGTAGGCATCTAGGACTCCCTCTTGGGCTAGATTCCGGTCACTCGGAAAAGAGCGAACAGTCGTTGGCCCTGTGCTCAGAGCACGGCCTATTCCTTGCCAGTTTCAGACGTTCTAATCGCCATTTAGCCACATGGTGCCCGCCCTCTTCGAATCAACAGTGGACCCAGAATGACCGCAGTGTTACAAGCCACAGATGGTGGGGTTTCATACAAGGTTATCGGTGGTGCTGGGGCCCCCTCCCCTGATTCCGGCCGAGCATGAGTCCGCACTAAGTTGTCCACGTGCTTGGGTGGGCGCCGAAAAAGCACTCAATAGCGACAGTTAGACTTTCATAAGCTTTACAATCCATCTCGCGTATGCGTCTTCAAAAACGCGCTAGCTGAAAGGTTATCTGCGGCCCTAGCTGGAGACACAAACCCGCACTGGTGGCTTACTAAGAATGCTTTGCATTCTGCTGATCTATTAAGTTGTGGTCTGTCTCGTTGTGCCGCAAGACCTTGAATTCCTGCTGAATCTCTGCGCAACCTCAAAACGCCAGTCGATTACGGCCGTAGGCCAGTAAAATACGGCACTTCTCGAAACGAGGCATGTGCTTACCACGAGTCTTCGTGGGAACCGCGGAACCTGGTGGTCGCAACGCGAGTCGGAGATGGGACGTGCTGCCATCGTGGGGCATCCCCGCAAGCTGTTCTACCTAGTTCAAGTCACCGGTGGGAAGCCCGTAGATGCAAGTGAAACACTCTGTGAGGCTGATGGTTCACAAATTTACAATCAGAAGCGGAGTGTTGATAGCTGGGCGGAGCACTTTCAGGCACAATTTAGTTGACCCTAGCTGTCGGCTTCACTTATGGCTCACCTGGCACTCGTCCAGTGGTGCTTTTTGACCGATTCATCTACCTGGGCGGAGATCCGAGAGGAAATTCAGGCCTAAGTACGTCACAAAGGGCAGGGCTCCGATGGACTCCCTTCTTGCCATTTTAAAGATAGTGGAGTGCAGCTCCGCAGAGAACTCTGGGTCTTGTTCTCAAAGGTTTGAACTTCAGAGCAGGTTCCCTACTTGTGGGGGGAATCGACTGTTGTCCTTATCTCTAAGAAGGGCTCGCACAATGATTGAGCAAACCACTTGGGTGTCAGACTTATTCTAATAGCATTGGAGCTGCTTGCGTCTGTCATACTTCGCAAGTTGTACCAAACGCGTGAAGAACAGATTCATGAGGAGCAAGCTGGAATCTGTGCCGGTCGTTGATGTATGGATCAAATTTTCACCCTCCGACAACTGCCAGAGCACCGTTACACTTTCCAAAGACCAACAGTCATCTTAGTCCTGGACATTCGCGCGGTCTTTGACTCCATCAATAGGACTGCACTATGAAACTGTTTATTGAGAAACTGAGTACTTAAGAGGTATGAATCATTCCTCAAAGAGTTGTTTCGTCACACCTCGGGCTGGATGAGGGCCTACATCCAGCATTTCCGCGACACCTGTGGTGTTGCCGTAACATCCGGATCTCTCTTCAGGGATGGGTTTGCGTCACTGCTGTTAGCAGTGTTTTAGTCTACGCTTGTAAGACCTGGCCACTTCGCGTTTAGGATGATCGAAGTCTTTCTGTGTTCGACAACAGGTGTCCTCGAAGCATAGCTCGCGTCCAGTGGGAAAGTCGAGCGAGTAGTGACGAGGTGCGCCGTCGTGTTAGGCACAGGTATTCGTCCTCTTAACGAAATAATCGCTGTACACTGTCTCCGGTGGCCCTGCCAGGTTTTGCGAATGTCTGCTTATCGTCTACTTTTCCGTGCTCTATTCGCACGTGATGGACAAGGTAGAAGAAAGCGACGCGGCGGTCACGCCATGACTTGAAGTAAGAACTTGAAAAGTATAGCATAAGCGTTACCTTCGGTTGGCGCATTCAGCCTCCGTGGATAGCGCTCAAGAGATGAGGACTGTCGTTGGTTAGAAGTCGGTGGTACGAAAACTATGCGGTCTGTCTGTCGAACTTTCGTTCCCAGCAAACAAAAAACTGTCATTCCAAAAAACAAATGGACAAAAAGCGTTGAAAAGTATACGCTGAAAAGCTTCCAAAAACCAGCATCTTTTTCCATCACTCCTGATCTGGTCACTGTGTTTTACAAATATTCCCCCATATTTTAGTTGTTGTTGCGGCTTTGGCACTTTTCTAGGTCTGAAATTGATGTTATATATGCATATATATATATATATATATATATATATATATATATATATATGCATATATATATATATATATATATATATATATATATATATATATATATATATATATATATATATATATATATATATAACTTTATGAACGCACACTGGAACAGTGTGAGGGGAATTCTAACCGAAGCTATGCGGGGGTTTGTGCCATTGACGTCCGTTAGGTCCATGAAACCCAGGCCGATGATTCTGCACCGCAGGGTGAAAAGCCGAAAGAGGGAGAGGATGACATGAGACAGGTATTGGCTAATTGAGTGCTCGCGGGAATATATCGCATAAATCCAAAGTCCAAACTTCTGTGATGCACAAAGCAAGCAAGAAATATCTGACTATCCGAGGCCTCGCCCCAAAAATCTTTCGAAGAAGTCAATGATAATGTAAAGTCTTCTGTCTGCATGGTGCACCACACGTAGTCTTTATGGTCACTGCCCTACCGCGGAACAACAGAAACTCCCTTCCCATCTTTTGGTTCTAACTATGCAACGTCAGTATTCATCACTTCTCAGTCACATTTTGACACACAGACACTGTTCGCGAACTACACCTTTCTAACCTATAAATGTAATTGCATTATCCAAGGGGTTATTTTACCTAAAGCTCTCTTTTTCGCAGAAATGGAGGGAACTACAAATAATAGTACCCAATCTATGAGAGAGGTGTGCAAATACTAGGGCTTCAATCTCTCTAATTCATAGACATACCTTCTTGTATATGACCAATAATAGGATGAATCTTGTGGAACCCGTCATGGAAGTCTGACACGCCCTAAATGGCCTAGCGGACTATTGAACATGTTTGCAAATTCTATTTGGTTTCATTTGACAATTTTTATTCAACAGTTCTAGTGGACTGCATATTCGCCGAGATTTCCGACTGACAACGTTGTAGCGATGTCTGTCGTTCCGAGAAAATGAGCTGTTTTCAGACATCATTGTGGATTTCTTTTCTCTACGAACCGTCCTGGCGCATGATTTTGTCCTTGCTATGGTTGTTCGGTTGCATTCCTTTTATTGAACTGAAAAAGCGCGAGGTTACCGTCGGTCTTGCCCTTAAAACTCTTTCGGTTTTTGCCAACTGTATGCGCTCGGTTCGCCCTTGCGCTGGTTTACTTTCCTTGTGATATTTGTATCGGTACCAGTTCGGTGCCACGATATATGGAATACACTATCGTGTCTGTCTGCCGATCCAAGTCTCACCTGTTCATTCGACCGAGAGAAGTTCGATGATAGTTCCCTTCGTGTACCTACAGAAGACACGTTTCGAGCTAACTAGCCGAATGTTTTCTGTGGGTCGTTGTTGATTTACACTCTGGTTGCTTATAAGTATGCAGCAAGATTCATCTTGGGTTGTTCGCCTAAGACTTTTGTTTTAATGAACCCTGACTGCCAAATGTGGTCGCCGTTGGACCGTTGTTCTTGCTCACTCCTCAGGCACAATCTCCGAGGCACTAGCCAACTTTAGTGGTATAGCTATAGACATTGAAATCGCTGAAGAAGCTGTTGGAACTAATTTCCCTTAGTGTGTCAAATGATGCAGCTTATTTGGGCTGAACGAACGAAACACAATGAAATGCAGGCAATGAAATTCAACTGCTGATAAATAATGCCATAGTATTCGCTAGTTCTGCACATAACTACGGTTACGTGCATAAATGTCGAATACGCACTTCATATATCAACTGTAAATGGATAGAATCTTTGTACAATCATTGTGCGGTAATTACTGGAGACCGGTACTAAAGCTTCTAATGATAATTCCTTGTGTTTCTGTTGCGGAAAATGAAGGAGCACTCAGAAAAAGACGAGAATGTATGCTTGAATATTCAATGGAAACCTCATTTACTTTGGTTGTACAAACTGGCAATACAATTGTATCTGCTTGGCGAACAAGCTCGTTTTCACTTATTCGTACTCATACCAATACATAACAACATATACGACTCACAAAATAAGAACGGAGAATGACAATCCAAATCTGTCTGTGCACGTGCGGCCCCTTGTACTACGTGCGGACCACCTGCAAGCTACTCTAAAGCTCGGCACTTTGCAAATAAGTTAACAAGAACGGTAATCCTTACCTTCCGTGAAAAGGAAACGGCGATCAGGATAGATAGTGGCTAGTGCCTCGGAGATTGTGCTTGAGGAGTGAGCAAGAACAACGGTCCAACGGCGACCACATTTGGCAGTCAGGGTTCATTAAAACAAAAGTCTTAGGCGAATAACCCAAGATGAATCTTGCTGCATACTTATAAGCAACCAGAGTGTAAATCAACAACGACCCACAGAAAACATTCGGCTAGTTAGCTCGAAACGTGTCTTCTGTAGGTACACGAGCTCACCAAATGCCTCTAAAAAACAACATTCAGCAACGACAGAGGCAGTAGCGATGAGACTGGTAATTCATCGCTCAGGTTCCAAAAGCGTTTGATTATAACACCTTGACTGTCCTGACCTCAAACCGTGACCGACCTGTGAACTCCGCATGACCCAGGCGCCGATCGTCTGGTCGAAACCCGAAATGCACAATCTTCGAAACCCATACGCATTGCTTCGTAGGTCCCGTCCCAACTACATGACAATAACAATGCCCCTCTCCCATCCTATTCTATATACCTGGGATTGTTTTCATTTTCTGGTTATAATGGTGGCACGAAGTAGCAATCAGAAACGTCGCAATCTGTTAACTACTTTTGGTTGTTGCAACTGAAGCAAATTCAAAGCAGTCCCTAATATTCAACAGACCTACGTGAATATACAACATTGAACTAAACAAAGGTTAGCGATAAAAACTGATAAAGAATGATATAATATAGTGCAGATATCTCACGCGCCCATTGCTAGTAAGTTGGCCGTGTTGTTCGATTTTGAAGCGTTTGCATGGAAAATTCGAGTAAAATAACAATTTAAGTAATATTCGCTCGACAGTATATCATCCATTGTCACCGTAGTTATCGTTAACCTGTCCCTGGTTCAGTCGTGTAGCTTCACATTGGTCCGGTGAATTTGTGAGTATTTAGCGAATCTTATTCCCTTGTAAAAACCAGTAACAGTTCATTGATGGTAGTGGTTCAGTGATTCCTGCATCCCAGCAACAGCCTAATTTCAGTATCAAAAAGATCATCGGGATTGAAAATCAGAGGGGGGGGGGGGAACTATGAATAATGGTGTCATTTTGGCTGTTAAGTTGTGCAACTACAACTGTAACTTCTCATGTCACAGGGTCACATCTTCCTGCATATGATCATTGATTGGATGGATCTCGTGGATGTGTACCCCAACGTGGAAACCCGATACGCTTTAAATGGCCAAGAGCACTGGTTCGGCTCTTTATACCTTCCTTCCGTGCTGTAGACCGATCACTTGATGGCGTTTATTAGTCTCTGACAAGTGGTATAATATTAATTTGCCAAACCAACCACCAACCTGACTACCGGTTGAATCTCTATAGAGTTTGATCTCATGATTGGGATAATTTTCATTCAAAAGACTTTATCGAGCTGTCAGATAGAGAAGGGTGGAAGTCACTTCAGTTTGTTCCGGCGGAATACATCGTAACTGAAATTATTATGTGCGTGATCATTTGCGTGAATAGTGTCATTTCGGACATAGTTCGTGTGACCTCACAATTGAGCACTTCTCCGAACTATATTCGAATGGGTAAAAATGTGTGCAGAGGTATCCATGCCGTCGTTCGGCATATATTTTTGTGTATTTGTTTGGTACTTTAATACAACTGATTGCGAGCTGCATCGGACAAGGGAGCCAACTGGCGTGTCAGATAGCAGCTTAGTTCCTCATGCCCAATTAATTGGTTCTCACTTTCGCTGATTGTTGAACCAGACACTGCCACTGTCATCCTCGTCTTATAACATCTAAATCCATTTGATATTTCTTCTATACGAAAAGTGACTCTCCGATGAATTGTAAGGATAAATGATGCGGATTGAGAGCAATAAAATACTTTGTTTTGATTTGCATAGTGCCAAAAGTTTAGGCCAGAATTATTATTTTTTTCTTTTCACGTGAACCCTTTTTCCACACAACGTAATTATTACTTACGCACATTTTGACGTTAAACCCATTCTCCGGCAGTATACACCGCAACAGCCGATTGAGGTATTTCAACGTGAGAGTATCGAAGTTTCATCGTTTTCCTTTGAATGAAAATGTTGCACACGCACGCCGATGAAATGCAAGCCAAATAGAATAATGTCAAGTATCCCATCTAGTTCATTCTGATCACAAATTGCGAAAAGATTCTTTGAAATCTGTTAGGTGCATATTTCATAACAGTTCCTCAATCTTTGACTGCATTCCGAGATCACTGTCACCACGAAGGTATCACTTATTTGGTCATTCAGTTAGTTTATGGATGAGACATACCGACTATTTGAGAGACATACCCCAAAAACTAAATTTGTCTGCAAGTCGTCCGGATTCCTAATTAACAGTTCTCACGTTCTTCAAGTTGCTATGCTTTTGCCTTTTTCCCACATCCAAGTTATCGACCCCAATCTGGCTCCTTCGGACTTATTTTAACTATGCTGATTTCACAACTGCCACTAATATCAACCAAAAAGGGGAATTTACCAACCTATCTGATATTGCTCAAAACATTGCGAGCTATTCTGGACAGAGTGATCTTTCCCTCAACCATTCCAAGTGTTCTGAATGTATCTTCACCCCATCTAGCTGATCACCTTCAAAAGACCAACATACTTCGTGCAGTATTCCATTGCACAGATTTGAATCTAATAAGTTCTTCGGAGTAACCGTGAGTACGGATATTCTCATATTGTCAATCCTGTGTGCAAACTGCATTGACTTATCTTTCAAAGTCGATAACTCAGACAATTCGGCAATAAAGTTTTCAGCATACACCATCTTTCATGACACCGATAGTGCTGTAGCTTGGTTAACATTCAATCGTAACTTGTTGTCACGAAGGTTACTAATTTTCTTGTTCTTCCTTGTAGTACCTAATTCAAATGCTTATTAAATGTGCTGCATTTAGCCAGTTGTGAAGCACCGAAAGCAACCTCATTCTGTACCGAGTGTTGTGATATGGCAACTGGGTATTTTCAGTTAATTCTGTGTTAAATCTACAATTACATTTTCCTTTGTTTCGCATTGCATTTTACCAAACTTACTCTGGTTATTCCTCGTGATATTTTCCATGTTATCAAAACACGATTTAAGTCTCACTTCGAGGCATTCTGTAGCCAGTCGAAAATTCTTCGAACCACTTTTTGAACTCCTCAACAAGACATGTGATTTGCACGTTGAAGCCTGTGAAAACTTGACGATTTCACGTGGAGTCACCTTTGACTCACTTGATGTGAAAAGAGCTTAAACTCAAATTAGAATGGTATAATTACGCTTATCCTGGTAAGATAGTGTGTTTTCATTCCTCCATCCTATGAGAAACAACGAACCGTCCTAGAATCATCATCCACGTCCAGTAACGTTAAATGGACCAAGACTCTTCCAGTATTAGCGAGTCGCAGCAGAGTTGCGTAACACAATAATAAAACCTGAGAAACTAGCCACTAGAACCTTCCAGGATCTAAAGGTTGCGATTTGGCTAGGACCAGTGAAATGAAATTCAGAACACTGGTCTGCAGTCAAGGCTTCGAGGTCTGAGACTCGTGGCTGAATAGAGACTGTATCTATTCGAGAACGAGCATCGGCGACAGTGTTCTCGATCCCAGAAAAGTGATAAACATCATCCGAGAACTGCGCAATGAAGTCTGAGTGGAGAAACTCACGTGGTGGCTGTTTGTCGCTTCAGCTGTACAAATTGTACATCATTGTTTTGTGACCAGCAATGAATAAAAATTGTCTACGATCGAGGATATATCGGTACTGCCTAATAGTAATGTAAGCAGCAAGTAGTTCTCGACTAAACGTAGGACACTTAGTTTCGACTGGTAGGAGAAGACAAGAGGAAATGGGAGTGGTTTGCGCTTTGATCTCGACCACTGCTGGAGCATACCGCCTACGGCTTTGTCAGAGGTATCGTTAGCTATACTCAGCTGGGTTTTAGGACCCATAATAAACGACAAGGGTAGCTCAAACCGCTGTTTTTAACTGCTATGAAGGCAGTTTTAGCATCCTCATGTGATTCTACGGGATTTTAGGGCCCAGAGCTATCTAGACGAGTGGCGCACAGTCACGGCTGATAACTACAATTACGAATCGAGCAATGCTTCGCTGGTAGTCAGTAAACAAAAGTCGCGGACCATAGAGATGTGAAGTGCGAACCTTTAGAGCGAGAAGTGATCAAGGAGGACTCACAAGAGCGTGTGTCATATTGGCAGTCGAACCAGAAACAGCTTCATTCGGACTAATAGAACAAAGTTCACTCATGGTGTGGCAATACAGATGATGATTGGCAGAAATGAATGCCATGTCACTACTACAGGGTCATTCTTAGAACCTTTAAACAAATCTGTCATAGTCGGCATCAGATGAGCGCAGTTAGGGATGAAACGACGATAGTGACATACCATCTTGCTGAATCGATGAACTGCCACTAGTAAAGTAAGTAACGGAAAATTTCAAACTGCTTGTACCTTTTTTCGTAAGTGCTGAATACCACGTTCATCGATCTTATGGCCTAAAACGTCAAGTGAATATTGATTAAAAATATCTTAACATGCATTGATGGTTATGCCATGCACGGCTAAACACTCGAACACCGGATTTAGCTGTTGTGCGTATGCTTAGTCGGATTCTTAGATTATTACCAATGAAGGCAAAATAATTTAAACCATTGGTGACCTGTTCAACTAAACGGTGAAGGGCTTGTGTAATATCGAGTAAATCAAAAGCCATTCTAAACCAAATGGCATTCCAAACCAAACGACATTCGAGTAAGCCAAATAGGGTACATACAGCTGTTTCATGTATATCCTCACCGGCAATAGGAATCTACTAAAGTATGGAGTTTATTTTTGAGAACAAAAACAAACAACATTTAAGTTCGTTGTTATATTCTTAGTATGCGAGATGGGATACCTATTCGAAACGGTAGCTTTATTTAGGGCTTTATACCCTCCGTTTTACGGATCTTTTGGAGTAGTGAAGCCGAAGGACCATTGGACACGATTAATACCTCATTCGATCACCTGCTCAAACTCAAATCGCGCGAACTTAATTGTGTTTGGGGTAAGCTGACTTTCTCGCACAAATGCAAACTGGTCGTTTTAAGTATAATAAGACTGATCGGATTAGGATCAACGGAAACCCCATTTACGAAAAGATTGATGCCGCGGTGTTCTAACTCAGTCTGAGAGGAATTTATCCGATTAACCTTCGGTTCATAAGTACCCCAATTTTCATCTGCCTACTCAGAAAGCCCTTCGAGGCATTCATCTGTGGACTCGCAAAGCACTTTCTGCTTAACACTGGGAAGAAGTTGAAGTCATATCTCCTTTAGCAGACTAATACCGATCTTAGTAAGTTCAAATATAGCTTGCAAGTACCAAAGTTAGTGCGCAAATTGACAATATCCATGTTTGACATCTACAAACAAACGGACTATTCAATGTCTGTCAGGCATTCCAGTCCGGCTAATGACTGCCGTCTTTATGTGCGTTCAAAGTTCTGAATCCAACTCATCTTGTACTTCGTCGACAATCAGTGGAAGAAAATTTGTAACAACTTAGTGAAATACGGTATTCTTCATTGTCCTGTTTCGTAGAGCGAAAGTTGCTTCTAGCTGTCCAAATCAAGCCTTGGGTCGAATTCCCCGGAACGGTGTAAATGGGACCGTAAATGCGTTAACCTCGGTGTCAAAACGTTTAGGGTCGCTCATTTTGTAGGTGGCAAAATGAAATGGAAAAAAGTGAAGCTCTATTCGATTTGTGATTGCAGTCATTGGTCATGCTTGTTCATCGTTCGTCTTGTTAGCCCTACACGCTAAACTGGTAAGCCTGACTTGATTTCATCATGCGAGTACAGCTTTTGAACTTCTGTTGTGAGTTTGTCCCATTGTTTAGTTTCGGTTAGTAACTATTTTAGCCGGAAATACATGAGGATTCCCAAGTTCATACCTGCAGAATCAGGGTTTTGTCTTGTCCAGGTAAAAACCATTTCGCATGACTCGCACAACCAGTCAGCCCACCAATTTCAGACGTTTAGTTGAACATTTGCAGCCTGCTTTGGCCCAGTAGTTAGGGATATGGCATGCAACCCACCCGAAGAATGTTTGTACGATGAATTGGGAGAGGCTATATCTCGGCCGAAATTGACGCATGGCATCAAACATAGTGATCGTGGCACCCAGTCGCTGATGTTGATGTACGCAAGATAGATTACCTGTTGTGTGGCTTAATTAAACATAAGATACCGTGAGGCTTATCCATGCGCCATGAACATCCACTAGTTATTGATTCCTGTCCTGCCCCCCCCCCCTCCTCCTGTTTGTACCACTTTCTGCACCGTCCTACCCGACCAATCACATGCGGTTTGCTTCGTGCACGACTGATATTGGTTGACAACTTACGTTCGCCAGAGACATTCTCACCCCTGTACAGGTTCTCGTTCTTGCCGTATATTGCGCCAGAATACATTATCGTCCGTACATACGTGCTTCCCTTCGTCATACCTAAAAAGGGGTGCAACAGTGCCCGAAGATACTAAGTACTAACTGAATCCCGAGGACAGTGTTTGGAATGATTATCAAGTCAGATTTGTCAATTGTTGTCCAACATCATACGAATTTCGGTAGGTAACTATACTATTCGCGATAATGAAACTGAGAGAATGTATTGAAATCGCTCCGGTTGGTTTCTGTAGATTTCCGGTTTTTCACGATTTTCAGCGTCCCTTAATGTAGCACTTCTTTGTTGTGTCAACTTTTTATCGTATACAACCAACACGCGTTTTAGAACCTACGCACGCAATGCCGCTTAACACAAAAAGCTTCGAACAAATCGCCCTTTCTGGTGCAACCTCACTTTCTTTTTCCGAGTATCTAGGAATAAATTCAACCGGTGTTTTAACTGAGAACAATAAACATTTTAAAAGCTTTCACTGTGACGTCTTGTCACTGGTCCCTACACCACCTCAATCAATCCAACAATCTGCAATCAAGTCCTGACAGCTGATCTGAGTTACATTGAAAATGCTGGTCGACTTGAGACGTTTGGAATCCAAATATCTAAGGCAAGAACTGTGAATAATGCAAATGTCATTTTGTACAATTTGTTTCATTTTACTTTTATCGTACTTCCTTTTTTCCGGTTCTTTATCTGATCATGCTCCTCCGCTTATTCCAATCTGCTAGGGTCATCCTAGATTGTTCTGACATTAAACTAGTGCACCAAATAGACTGGCAGTCAGACGGTTATCATCGTGGACTATGGACAATAACGACCCGGGTTTTGATTCCCGCCGCTACGGGTCGCTTCCTCTTTTGGCAACCTTCTATTGGCCGCGGCTCTCTTGCTGAAGTTTGTTGTATAAAAAGTGAAAAAGGAAATAAAACGAAGATTTTACCTATTTTATTTATGGTTAGTACACCAGCCTCCAACCCTGAGCCGCACAAGCCGAAATAGCGAGAAGGCCGAGGCTAAGAATTTTATTGCCCGACTGTTTTGCATAGCTATGCTACATTACAGGGCATAACAGGTAGGTCACACATTGACCAATCACCGTGGGCCTTGTTACACCTGTTCACGGTGATTCTTATTGGCTGGAGTCATTTCAGTTTTCCAGTGCATTAAACCATTAATCTTGCACTTATGTGCTCTGCTTTCGGTTGCTACCTTTCAGCATGGTAGAGTTAATGGCAAAAAGCGGAGGCACAAAGTAGAAGAGGCCTAAAAATCCAAGTAATAATAACAAAAGTGACGAATACTAATAAAGAGTCCGAATACAACTGCGCCACTGACAGCAGCACCTAGCCATATCACTTAAGGTCTCCAACCACTTGAAAGACGGATCACTTGGACCCGGACTTGGAAGTTTAACGCGCCCTACTTGACCAAGTCCACTGGTCAAGATTTTCATACCTTCTTACATGTCGTGGACTGAATACCTTGACCTATCTTCCAAGTACCACCTGCCTCAGAGAACAGCGTACGCCGAAGAAGTCTATTGGTGGGCAGGTGTAACACATGTCCCAGCCACCTGAACCTGTTTAAATTAAGTACTTGATCCAGAGAATGACCTTTGGTTCCCAAAACTTGACGTTTAACCTCAGCATAAATGATACGGTGTTCCCAAAATGTTCGGGCAATGCTACGGAGAAATCGATGCTCGAACACCGACAATCTTCACCTATCTTTTATCCTTGACGGATATGTTTCTGAGCCGTATAAAAGAACAGCTCTAACAGCCACAGTGTACACTCTATCCTTAACAGACAATCGGATGTCACGAGAACACCACAGATGACTTAGGTTGGCAAAAGCCAAAAGTGCCTTCTGTATACGCGATGATACTTCATCCAAAATCTGTCCATCCGATGGTATGTAAATGCCAAGATAAAAAGACTTATCTACTTCGGTTAGAGCTTGCTCTGCTAAGACAGGATCTGATGTTGAGCCAATCTAGTCCTGCAGCAGCATTTTACACTTTGAAGGTGCAAAACGCATCCCAAGCACTGTTACGATGGTGTTTTGGATATTTAAGAGCTTGCAACTTACCTGGATCTTCAATCACAAGAAAAATATTGTCCGCGTATTCCAAGTCAGACAGTTTACTGCCTGATGAAAATCCGATACTGCTATTCTCACACGAGAATAAAGCTATCTCAAGAATCAATTCGGTAAGAAGATTGGAGAGGATGGGTAAAAGAGAGCAACCTTAACGAACACCACTTGTCGTGGTGAACTCGAGTGAAATATCGCCGTAACCACGAACTCGGCTTCGGCTGTTTGCATACAATAATTGGAAAAGAGAAATAAATTTCTCTGCCACACCCTTTAGTGAGAGGCAGCGCCAGAGAACTGTATGGTCGAGTGAATCGAACACAGCTTTCAGATCAAAAAAGATAGAAATTAAGGGTCTACGAAAGATGTTTCTGTGCTCCAAGGTTCTCCGAAGAGTAAAGATGTGGTAGATACAACCACGATCGGGTCTGAAACCGGCTTGATTCACACGCGTACACATATCGCGGGCACTGGATAGTCGGTGGAGAATAAGACCAGTGAGCAGTTTGGACGCGACACTAACCAAGCTAATTCCTCTGTGATTTACACCAGAGGATCTGTCACCTTTCTTGTAAATCGGCACAATCACTGATTCACACTGTTCCCCGAGAATCTGCTCACTATCGTAGATAATCCGAAGGAGTTTTATCAACTCCGAATACAAAGCTTAACCTCCGTCCTTGAAGATCAACGGAGATAACCAATCCGGTCCAGCAGCTTTGCGCTTTACAAGTAACTTATTTCCAACACAACCCCCATTTCTGATGGAGGACTGATATCTGCCTGCATCATTTCTCTGGTAGGTATATTCGGAAGACCAACAGTAGAAGTGGGCCAACTGAATTGTTCCCTGAAGTGTTCTGCCCAACGATCCCGACAGAGTCCCCGAAAGTAAATCAGTGAGCTGTCAGATTCCTTGATTAACTCACATGGGCTTCCTTGAACCGGTACTTCTAGCCAAACGGTACAGGTTGCGACTATTGCCAATAAACGCAGCTTTTCCCATTCCTCTACATTTCACAACACGCCACTGCTCACGGTAATTTCTCAGGCTCCTAGTCAGCAGGCGTCTCAGGGTTTGCGCACTTCATTGAATGTGGCATTCGGAGGGGCGGATCTGCGACCATCCAGTAGAGCAGCTGATGTCGAAGATATCCATCATCTGTGAGACCTACTTGAACCAGAGTCCTGGGTGGCATTCGAAGCGGCATATAAGGCTTCCCTGATCTATCGCCAGCGTTTACCTGGGTCCTGGACATCCGGCTGCACCAGTAACTGTGTAGATAGCTCCGCCCGAAAAGCAGATTGTAGGTTACCACTTAGAAGCAACTGCACAAGACGGGTGGCATTTACGTTGGTGTGACCAAGGACGAGAAGTAAACAGAAGTGAGCACATAACAAGGTGTGATCGAAGTCCACAGGCGTAGACAAAATGAACGACAATCTTCAATTGATCCACGCCAGCGATGACTAATCACAATATGGTCAATCCGAGTCCAATTTTTTGAAGACTAACGAGGACGCCATGTTAGTCTATGCCGCTTCTTACAGGTGCAGTTCGTACGTGCCAGAAACAATCTGCGGTCAGAACACAGCCGAACGAGACGACCGCTGTTATCGGTACCATCGACCGAGATAGCAAATGGGCCTGCGATAAGCCTTTCGAAATACCTCGAACGGTTAACTTGGGCGTTGAAATCACCAGAAATGAACACCACGTTTGCTGAACGAACGTTTCGAAGCAGCTGAGACAAGTCCTGGTAGGTTTCAACCTTAGTTGCAGAGAAACTGCAGTCAGAGAGCGCGTACACAGACACGACGAACAAGCATCGAAGCTTCTGTTTAGAGCTGTTGACATGCACAGAACTGTCTAACCGAACTCCACAGAACTGTCTATTAGAATTGCACGCAAACGACTGTTAACTGGAATCCATTCTGGCAGTGCACGCTCAGCTCTCATGCTCGAAGCAGTCCTAGCGCCAACCTGACCACGAGCACTAGAAACCGGATCACCCGACACGCGAAAAGCAAATCGACAGACTGAAGTTATATCTGGGGATTGAAGAGTGATCACAGAAGTGAGGTCTTGAACGCCCGTTTCGGAGATACAGCACACATCTATTTTAAAAGTTTCAAGAGTCCTAGCGAGGGGCAGCCTGTTGCCCACCCTTGCAGACTTTGAAGGCAGACAAATGAAGTGAACATTTAGGTTTAGGGAGTACGTTCAATTTATGCCCATCTTCTAAAATGCCCGTGGCGTTTTGTACCGATAATAAATTAGGGATGAAAAGTTGGTAAAGGCCTTTGCAAAAGAGCAAATCATACTTTGCGGTTGCCCACACCGCACAAAGGGTTTCTCTCTGGGAACCCTAACTGAAGGTTTCAAATCAAAAGTCTCACCCACAAAGTAGTGAGGCGTCAACCCAGCAAGGGAAATTGGCTGGAGCACCCGTGAAGGAATTTCTCCCGGTCTGCCACATGAGACCTGGATGTTGCAAGCATTACGTCTTGTCTTCCGTAGTGCTTCGTTATGGCTCCTTAGCCTCATACACTCAAAGCAGTAAGCGGAACGTAGACGGAGGGGGCTGCCTAGCTTAGGAGCCCAATGAAGTGCGATGACTTCTTCCATTGTTAAGAGAAATCCCAGGTACTACACTCCTACATCCATCTAGTGGAGGTTTTTTGACCGGGGAATTGTATCTCCCCGTGTTTATTCACAGGAGTTCCCTCTCTGGGGGCGTAATGGCTAGAACCAGATATTTCCTATCAAATGTTCCAGAAACTGGACTTCTTCTGGCCTCTACTCATCACCCTGTCAGGCCTGATTGCATCTCCGGCTCAAGGAAATCATCCTACATAGCTCTTTGGTTCACGAAGGCTCGCAAGCCATCACTCCACATCAATGTGCAGTCTTCGTGATGGAATTGGTTGGAGCTCCTTGGAGTATGTGGCCACGAAGCTGTACCTGACCGCATCTCGTGTATTGCCTGCTAAATCACCGCAGTCAAGTGAACGATAATGTTGATCACAAGAACGAATTTCATCGGGCACAGCTCAGAATCAAATCGACACCACAAGCCGAGTTAGCTAAATAAGTTATAGACGAACTGTCCACAAGCAGACCAGCTGGAGGAAACCAGTTGTCGGCGAAACAAACGAGCAAATTACGTGCACGGCTCTTTGGCTCCAAACAACATACAAAGAGTGTGGAGTTGGATACCGATCAGCTATAACCTTAACCAGCCTAATTTTTATGACTGAATTTCTCCAACCAAGCTCAACCATCTCCTCACAGCTACAGTGTGACTACAAAGTCGTCCCTCGAAAGCTGAAGCCTGTGGTTCACCAAAATACAAAGTTGGTCGTTACCGAATAGATCTCACTCGATGAAGAAAGTAAAAGAGAAATTGAGGTTAAAAACTGTTGAAAATCTAGGCTTCAGCAACCAAAATTTTATTGTTTGTATGCTGAATAGAGGGAACAAAATAAAATGCTATGCAATTATGCCCCTATAGGCACTAGTAAATAAAAGCCGTAGTGTGAGTGTCAAATCAGTGTGTGCAAATGGCAACCCCTTATTAGCCCAAACTGTGCTCACCTGGGGCAGCCTTTGACAGATTTATTGAAGAGCTTCTAATGATGGTAACGGTCAAACACCGGAGAATTCTAAAAGTACCTTCATTGAAATTAAGAACACGTTAGCTTCAGCGACCTTGGTAGTTCATTTTGATCCTAAAGCCCTGCCGAGTATAGCCAATGATTTACAGCCTAATCTCATTCCGGGGAAATTTTGTCCTATCATCCACATATCATGCCATGCTACTCATATCAAACATAGCCAACGATGCATCTGGTAAGACGGTAATTGGCGTGCTTCATCAGTGGTCCGCATCACAACGGAAGCCATTTTCTCTTATCGTCTTCTCCCAACCAAAACCAGGAATTCTACGTTCAACCGGGAACTACTTGCTGTTTACGGTACCGTTAGGCACTGCCAGTATATCCTCGATCGTAGGTAATTCATAATCACCACCGATCACACACCTTTAATGTGCATTTCTGAAAAGAGAGTTCAGAATCACAATATTGCACGATTTATGTCCACGACGATTTCGCTGTATCTCCACATGGTGCATACTACAGACAACCAGTTAGCGTTAATCACTATTTGTAATTTGAGTTTGTCCTACTTTGTATTTGGTAGATCATGAGTAGTAAGTACGTACATCGTGAACCTCGGACATTCGCAATGTATTTTCTGTTTCTAAGGTATCATATTGGTCTATGCTCGAGTTATATACTGTATATTACATGAACAGTCCATGTATTTATTTATAACCTTGTTTTCTCAAAGGTCTACATTCCTACTGTTATATAATTTTTCTGAGTGTTTCACTTGTGCTGCCGAGCGGAAGATGGAACCCTCAACCTTAGCGTTTCCGTCACTGTACTCCGCCATGGCCATCACACGTCAGCGGAAATAACAGATCCAGCACTGGATTCGCCCATTCATTTTGGCACGTGCCCAAGTTTGCCCCACACATTTAGCTTATTTGTACTTACTTAATAATAACTCTATTCAGTATTGCAAATATGGTCTAATTCAGGCCTTTGTAACTGACTTATTGATTCGTTACGATAAAGGTTGCCTGATTTACTGATTGTACCGCAACCGAACTGCGCTACAGTTTCGTTCAGCTGCTTGCTAAGTGGACTGTTTTCATTTTCTGAGCTGCCCCGATTTTTGGAAAGTTACTGCCCACTGATCTTGGTTTCTCACCTGGTTCTAAGTCTTTTTCTTCCTGTATATTTTTGCTCATTGTATTGTTTAGAACCACGAATAATTGATAAACACGGTTATTCGATTGGATTTTGTTCAGCTGCCCGTAACCGTGTTCCACTCATATCGTACGTGCAGCCGGTGAGACCGTTTCGGCTAGGTTCACCGTCGTAGATATCGGGATAGTCGCAACAAGTAGTGTGACAGTTTATATATGATCGATAAACAGTCACTGCGTAAGTTTCTTCACTTAGACTCCATTGCGCAGTTCTCGGATGATGTTCATCACTTTTCTAGCATCCAGAAAATTACCGCCGATGCTGCTCCAAAAGATACCACTTTTATAGCTTTTCTCAGTCGCGTTCGTCATACCGAGATTTCAAATTCGTCATTCCGTAAGGTCACGTTCGTCACCAAAACGCTCCAAATTCACCACAGAAACTCAAGCCTCAGCGCTGACACGACAAAGCCCATCAGGTCCCGACTAACACGTAGCATTGTCACGCGCATTTACATTTTCGGAACTGTCAGGCGAATTTTCGCCATCAACCTTTTCATCGTAGACAAACTGGTGGTATCGCAGACATGCGCCTGGCTCACGATGCGGATACAAAACGATAACCAACAAGCTCTTTGATTAATCCTGTCACCACGATGTATTTTAAAGGCCACCCAAAGAGCCTCAACCGCGGTTTCGGTTGTATTTAGTCTGGTGTGCCAGATATCAGAACATAAAAACAGATGTATCCACATGGTGATTGACTCCGATTTACTTCTAATAATTGGTGAAAAGTGGTAATGTGCGCTCCTGAGTGCTATTGAGGTTTCGTTCAAAATAACAATCCGATCGATTTTCCACTAAATCTACCATACGATGCAGACGAGTGCACTGTACGAGAAACATTCGAGTGATATCCGAGAGTGCATTGTTCTAACATTCCAAACTGGAGAAGATTGGTGAGATCTGGCTCATGCTACGGTAGTTAGGAAATCAACAGCCAGCAGTTGGATGTATGTGATTGATCGAGATGATGACAAGGCGGACCATGGTGGATTACGTTGGCGATTGATTTCACAGATTGAGATTGACAAACTGTGACCGGGGATGTCCTGTGATCCAAAAATCACCGTAAAGCAAGTGCAAGAAAAGCCGATTGTAGGAATCGTATCTGCCCGGCCAATCGTACGTAATGAAATAACTCCCACCAGGATTACATGCACCGGGAGAACGACAAGACCAGACGAGTACAGCAGGAATGTATTTTGTCACATTTTCTTGGTACTAACTCGTTCATTTTACAAAATTAGGTACACACTTATTGATAGATAGTGCACTGATCAATCACAAAGCGGTTTTGCTGTATCTACACAATCTAACAGTTACAGTTCGGCTTCACCTGGATTCCTGGATACTGGAAATGAAGCTGTAGTGCACTGGACCGCGTGTGAAGGCACTTGAACCGATCTGACTTTTCTCGATTGGAACAACATGGCTGAAGTTTCTTCCACCATTGAATGCACTGCGCTCCGACATTGTAAGAGAAAATTGTCCAGGAATGTCTTCAATTTCGGCAGTGTTTTCGTATCGGCTGGGGCGACAGCACTCTTTACAGTACGTATCAGGTTTTCCGCAGCACTGTTAGAACATGGGTGACGAGGTGCCGTTCGAGGATATCGACAGTTAATACTTCCTAAGCAACATTCCAACTCAGATGCCCAGAACTGTGAACCGTTGTCGCTGACGAGCACTTGTGAAACACCTTCCCGGCTGAAGCACTTCCTCAGAGCCTGTAGGACAAATGACGTGGCTGGTTATTGTTAAAAATATCTCAGGCCATTTTGAATATGAATTGATCAATATGAGAGCATGGTATCTGTTCAGAAACGGGCCTTGGAAATCGGCCAGTATACATTGCCATAGAATGAAGCTGTCTGGCCACAAGTTCCATTTGCTCGGTTTCGACTTCGCTTTGTGTAGACACGCATCACAGTTCTTGGCTGTTGTGCATATGTCCGCATCCACTTCAAGCCACCAACACATTTGCCGAGCCAAAGACTTCATCTTCTCTATCCCCAAGGTGATCCTCATGCAGATCTTCCAGAACCGTTTGGCACAGGGGAGGAGGTGTGACCAACCGGTCGACACAACACAGTACTCCGTCAGGTTGTACACATAGTTCTTCTCGATTCACGAAAAATCGTGGGCACTTTCGTCTCACTTCCGGTTGCCAGCCTTTCTTGATAGCAGAAATCACCAACAAGTAGTAGTATTTTCGTAACTCCTCCTTCGACACTGGAAAAGTCGGTGACATTTAACTGCACTGTTCGGCTGCGGCGAATCGCGAGTATCTTGACAGAAAACCAGTATGCAGAACTGGTTTACCAGGACGATGTAGGATATCGTAATTATACGCAGCAAGGGCAATACTCTATCATCGCACCATGACGGTCGTGGACTTGGTAACGGACTTATTCGGGTCCAATAGAACTTATGGGTACTTATGAAGACATCGTACAGCCAAAAATACCGTCGGGGCTTCTTTTAGTGTCTGCGAATATATCCTCTCTCAGCAGCATTCAGAAGCAGAAAAATACAAATGATCGGGCATCCATCATGTTCAAGTACTTCACCGACTTTCACCTCAGATGCATCCGTGATTAGCACTGCTTGTCTGAATGGCGAAAATGGGACTAACGTTGGACGTTCAACTGTGCTGGTAATGAAATTTCGCAAGACTCTCACGCATTGGTTGGTCCACCACCCCACGTTGAATAACTGGGCAAGGAAAACGGCTGTGACTTCGTCGTGAGATTCGATATGAATTTGGAATAGTATTGCGGACAATCAAGGATCGATCTCAAGTGTGTTTGATTCCTCGGTGGTTCCATTTCGGTTATAGGTCTGAAACGATCAGTGTTTGGCTGGTACCCACTGGCGTTCACCACGAACCCAAGGAAGTTCAATTCCGGGACACCGCACTCGCATTTTGCAGGCTTGACCAGGGTATACCTGGCCACGAATCGTTCCAGACTCTGCTTCAAGCGGTGATCATGTTAAACGAGACATAATGTCAATAACACGGCGTTGTCGGTGGAAAATTATCAGTCGACGTTTCGGTTACCGTGGGTAACCTTTCTCAAGGCAGTTTTACAATCAAAAGGTTATCCACGGTGACCAAAACGTCGGCTTATAACTTTCCACCGACAACGCCATGTTACTGACACTATATCTCGTTTACCACATCACATGGCGCATCGTTTTTTCGATACACTCCGAACCTCATTCGGCCCTGAAATATTGAATATACTTAACAATCAATGATCTTTTGAAGCACTGAAGACGATTACATAATCCTGGTATGTCATTACCTCGGCCAAATCTTTAATCACTGTCCCCAGCAGCTTGAGAAAATGCTGAATTAAACGCGCAATCCGAAGGATCGATAAAACAAATTATAATCTGCTTTGTACCAGAATCAGTGGTTGAGCCGTCACGCGAACCCACGCGTCTCCTAATGTCGTAAACGATGGGGGACAAAAGTGGCAGATCATTGGAGCAATTCGTATCATGGGATTATTACACTACATCGTTAGGAGAGACAGCTTTACGAGTGAGCTCTGTATTCGGTGATTTAAAGGCTTGTTGAATGAAATCAATATTGAAATCCTCAAGGACTACGTTCTCATGATTAGCAATGCTTCGTGCCGTTTACACCTAGAGTCGGTGACCAAACAAGAAGCCTACAGAAGAATGAATATCCAAACTATGGCACTTTATTCACTAACTCCTTACCCAATCGATGGAATATGGGGCATGTTAGGGTCAAAAGTTATGAATAAATGACCGCTGATCAGAATCATAGTGTTAGCAGGCGATCCTCAAAGATCAACATCAACAGAAGAGTGGCGGATGAAGTTTTTCGAAGATATTACGAATTGAACCCATTTTCCAATAACCGCAACTCATGATCAAAAAGTGAACACATTTTTGTCTAAAGAGTACAGGACTGTTCTGGAATATCCCTATCTTTAAAGCCTGAAAATACTAGTATTTTTCACGGTTGTTTTGAGGTGGTTTGAAATATTTAGACATGAAATATAGTGAAAGAGAAGGGAGTACCGTTCACGTACGAACAGCCCATTGATTCAGCTATCGGAGAGAGAAAGATTAACGAGAAGTTGTGATAGTGGATGGTAGGTTTTGTGTTCACAAATTCGGTAACAGAAGGAAGGCGCACGTGTATGGATAAACGTAAATACCGTGGCAACGTACGGTAAGCAACAGTACAAGCGAGCATGTGAAAATGCACTTGAGTATGAAAGTACGTGAATCAGTCGTGTGAGCAATCGGAAGTGTAGAAAACGGTACAATCGGATTAAGTCGTGCAAGCTCGTGCAACACGTGATACATCCGATTGGTCAGTGCTATCTGGGATGAAGCACGGCAAACGTCAGCTGTGTACGTGCGTGTGTGTGTGTGCGTGCGTATGTGCGCGTGCGAGGTTGTCTGTCTATGCACATGCCTGTTCAGGCCAAACACAACAGTAGGTTCTCTCTAAATTGTGCCTTGGACACGGCGTTTCAGGCGGAGAAACGTCATTGTTCTTACCTCTCTGTTCCTATGCAAACTGCACGTTTCGGACCCAAATCGAAATAGTGGTAAGAGGATTACGGCAGTGCATACAGTCCATATTGTGATCCAAGCTGAGATTGTCAGTGATCGGATTTTGAGTGTGCGCATAAGTAAAGTCTTTATGAACCACAACTGTTCATGGGGAAAGTGGGTAGCAAACCAGAAACCGTGTCACTGGTATTTTGAATACCGGATCATTTGATGCCACATTATAAGTGGCACTGCAATACGACAGATATCATGTCAGATATTTGAATGGTCAGTTGGAGTCAACTGGAATGTTTATTCGAAGTATACTTTGAAAACATGGACGACTTCACTCGTACGTGTACATGGAATTATGCTTATCAAGTGCTCATTGACTCTGCTCACACTGTGGAGGAAGCTACACGCGGCTAGGTAGGAATAATGGGGGCTAGGACATGATTACGGAGCAAGCGCCAGTTAAATTGTTCTCGTCATCCAGTAATCTCATTCTACTGCTCTGGTTTTGACAGCCTCGCAATTTCACTCTGTCTGGAGTGAAATAAATCGAATCGTATTGCTTTACTTTTGGGCGAAACATTCAAGCGCCACTCACTCAGGATCACCGATGCACACGTCCAAGCTGGTTCACATTTACCGATTGGTAGATGCGAAGGTTGGGGCTCGTGGACATGACCATGCAGCCATGTTTATGATGAGGAATCTTGTGCACCTGCTAAATATATCTGGGAACGTGGGCAATTTATTTGGGGGATGGGGGAGGGAGGGGGCCAGACGTACATCAGAGACATGACCCATGAGGAAAAGAATGATCGCAGAAATGGTTAGTTGTCATCATGTATCACGATTGAGGGCCAGATACATGTCTCCCGTATCACCTCTAGTTTGGCTACGGTGAGAAGGCTGATCGCGAAAAAATCACGGCTGCTCTGCTGCCGGGATTGTGCGCAACAGAGCTACGTGTTGGACGGGCCATAATAGGCTGTGTCGGAACGCCGCCGAAGCTTGTTTGTGTGGTTAATTCAGTCATGCAATTATACGAGTCATTTGAGGCTCACCCGAGGCTTGCCGATGAAGCGTTTTACTGGCAAATATGGCATTGCTGAATGACGAACTCACATTCGTGGTATGAAGACCTTGATTGAGTAGGCTATGGTCTGCTACGAGGCATTTGCCCCGATGTTTTGATCGCGTCGCAACATTCGGAAACGGATATGAAAGATCCCAGCCGAGCAATAAAACCCCGAATTTCCGACCCTATTTTTTGCAAATTCATTTCTTGGAGAGTCACCGACCCCAGTGTCTCACGTTTAGTAATAGAACTTTCCTCAGATGAACACTTTTTATTGGAACTCGCTTGACTTTGTTTTTCGCCATGCTGCATGCTTTCCATTGGTTTGAACATTTGTGGATATGGAGGCATTCTGAAAAGCCTTGCGGCAGAATATTCACTTTCCATGAATACATCCTGGTGTGACAAGGAGCATTGTCACAAATGACAATAGTTTTCCAGGTTCCACTCACTCATCCAACCTGAATACGTCGCGTGGACGCCACTATCCAATGGGCTCGTCAACTGTACTATTCCAGTCTAAGCCAAATACTGTCTAAAGTTCGGAGTGTCATAACACGACGTCACAGAAGAGGACGAAATAGTTGCCTTTGACTAAATACAATTAGAATATTATTAGAACTTTGATAACTACTTCATTGCAAACCGGTTTTTAGCTGAAATCACTCCATTTCACGCAAGAAAATGAGACATTATATTGTCTTGCTGAATTTTCATCCGCGAAAATAAGCCCCAGTGCGTTTTTAGAGGAAAAGAATATTAGAAGACCGGGTCCAATTTTTGGAGAAACACAGTAGTTACTGCTTCATTTTTGTTCATTGTAAGTGGGATTATTAGTAAATTTATAGATATTTGTATAAATTTCAGATTGATGGCCATCGAGAAGGGTATACAAAATGTTAACGCCTTGTAGCATTTGGCTCCGTTTGGTACTGGCCGATTGGATGAAGGATACTCAATGCCTTAAATATGAAAACAATTTGCCCTATGCGCTTAATCACCATTTTTATGCACTGAGAGCTGGTGCACTAAGAAACCACAACAATTACATGTTTCGAAACGACTTCAGCTCCACTAACTGACTTGAATGTTAGCAATCTCAACATTTATGATTTCAGTCAGTTGCAAGTGAACTGGCATCTTGTTGGGTTTTTTTAAAGACATACTTGCTCATGAGTACAGTGAAAGGTGTATACCTCACAGCCTCAAAGACCCACGGTACTAATAGCTACGACCGGAAACCAGACGCTGATAATCAGAGTTGTGAAGCACGTAAGATCACTATAGTTCAGGTATGTCAACGAGCCGGACGACAGCGCCACCATCAAAGATGATCAAATACATCAGAATTTCCCCCCGAATATTCCAACACTTCCAACTTACTGCGTACCGAGTTTTCTGCAGTTTTCATCCCGGAAAATGAATATAGGAAGCTTCTATTCAATCCAGTAGAATGTATTGACTGGGAGTTAAAAACAAACTTCTTCACGTGAAGTGCTACAAGGATTTTCAGATTTTAACATGAGATTCCATATTATGATATCTGCGAAATTATTACATAAATAAGAAAACTATAAGTTTAATTTGAGAAGTGAACGCTATGATTGGTTTTCGCACTAGCAAAGTGTATTTCATTGGTCAACTGGATATTTTCTTTCCTGTTGATTCTCAAGGTACGTGTTTATGGAGGGCACTGACGCTACATTTTAATGATAACATGAACTTAAGCATATTGCACATATTCTTTACATATATACAAATAATAAACACGTTCCAAGAGAAATTAATTTTCAGGATGAGAATTAAAAAATCTAATCAGTTATAATCCAACACGGTGAAGTGCCAAGCTATTTCCCAAGGTAACGTAATTCATATATTCTCATCTCTGCATCATATCGGTGAATACTGATGTTATTCCGAGACCAGTTTCACAACTGCATCTACAGCATGGTCGAAATGTTCTCGCTAGCTCAAAGGCGTCTAACGCGACGTGCCGTCAGTTGCACTGGTGGGTTGAGGGCAGTTTGGTTTTCTGGCTCAGATCACATGACCCCACTGATTCACGGGATTGACGCCTGGCCGTGAGTGGGACCAGTCGCACGACTGAGGTCTGTGCCACCTTTGCACGGGATTGGCGTGGTAAGATAGGCGGTCACAACGGACAATGCTCGGCCAGATAGGCTTGTGGCCAGTTGACCACTTTACCAATGAGGAAACCAACCCTTGCTTTCGGTTATTAACTTACAAGTTTCCAAATCTGTGATAGTTTTGCAAATCACTCTCAAAATCGTATTGA
Source organism: Fasciola hepatica (assembly GCA_948099385.1). Taxonomy (NCBI): domain Eukaryota; kingdom Metazoa; phylum Platyhelminthes; class Trematoda; order Plagiorchiida; family Fasciolidae; genus Fasciola; species Fasciola hepatica. Next base: position 4,267,910 of record CANUEZ040000027.1, on the reverse strand, counting down.
TAAACAATTAATTCCACCTTGGCTCTAATCTGTTCGTAGGTTGCTCAGTGCCTAAGCATGTTTGTTGTTTGTCCGCCTGCTCTAACGTCAATTGGTTTCCGCTAATTGGAATTACAGTTCTTACTGCTCTGCTTGCGGGCGGTCGAACCTTAGATCCATCAGCCTCATAGTGCGTCAAAATTCGAACACAGTTGAACTTCGTATTGGGGCGTCCTAGCTGATGCGATATTACGGCAGAAAAGCCTAGTGTAAAGGACCACTGGCAGATATTTAAAGGATCCGTGATTACCTTCCAAAACCACCATGCATCTATGAGACTCAAGAATAGTATGGGGAAAACATTTTGGACTCACTTGGATTCTGCATGCTAAGCACAGAAATGAGACGGTGAAATGCGTAAAACATTTTTTTTAAGTTTGGGTTATAAACTCCATTATTTGGGACTGTTGCATTACGGAAACAGACCTAGAATCGATTTCGCTACTTCGGTATGTAGATCATGGTAGGCGTTGATCTTATGGCATCACGCACATTGCACATATTCTTCCATATTCTATTCGTTGCATAGTATATAAAATTTTATTGTTTTACCCGACAAATAACATAATCTGCGAATCCGTACGTAGAAGCCGCTGTGTGTTTTCTCGGTGTTACACCTGTGAGTTTCCTGATCTGTGGTGATTACAGTTAACTCTCACAATGTCCAACAATATTAATTAGCGTGCGCGCTACCTCATACGGTATAACTGGGGTCCACGGTCAATGACGTAAATTGGAATCACCCTGTTTGGAGACTACCTGAAACTATGGACGGCACTATAATTATAAAGTCGAACATTATCAAGCATCGTATGTCGCATAAATTACCCTTGTTGTATCATATTTTATTGTAGAAAATTTGTCCTTCATTTTATCGACCCGCCACAATCTATCGATTCACAAACTGAACACGTGGTCTCGTGATCATTGTGAAAAAACTCCGACCAGTAGTCCCGATTGGCGAAAATGCGGTATTTATGTCAATGCCAAAACCGGGAGCCAGAAATATCATTGAGTGAATCACAAACGGATACGTTAAGTTTTAGTCCACGTCTCTCCGTGCGAACATTGGTTTCACAAATTTCAAACTATTCCAATTCGCGTAAATATCCGACATATCTACCACCTTTACCTGAACAATTTATAAAATTTAAAAACTGCAATGACCAGTATATTACTGTCAGTGCCCTTAAGACGTTACTGTACCGTTATTCCACGGAATATGGAATATATGGAGGGAGTATTTGCGAGCTATGTTCTTTCTCTCTTTTCAAAGATTCCGGGATAGTGGACTGTTTACGATCATTCGGAGTATCCAGTACTGTTCTGCGTGATCTGCATTCCAACGTGTTTCGTAAACTGTCGAGTGAACGACACAGTATGACAGTGGATTTGTACGTCACATTCTTTCTGCGATGGTTGGCCGCGGCAATCAAAGATCAAACCGGACAAGGTGTCCCCGTGTTAAATATCATTGTCAATACTCTAGCGTGGCCAATTGTTGATCTCGAAACCCTCGCAAAAAGGGTGGCAAAGAAGCCGAAGAAGCCTCGAGGAAGAAATTTACCTGAAAGCATGCGAATAAGCGTGCAACTAAGCAGGCTGGACACAAATTAGCGAAAGCGATCACGTGTCAGAAATGCGATTGCACACACGCATGGTGAAAGCAAAAGAACACTGTTCGAGACTCCTCATTGTCGCACATCATCCATCTGGATTGACAAGTCGACTAAAAATGTAATGTCAGCTGTATAAAAAGCGATACGGCTATAATACTTAGAAAAAATCAACCCAGTATGTATGGGGAAGTTAAAAACATATATATACATAAATATAAGCGAGTGACTTTTGGCGGTTATTTTTCGGGGAAATAAGATCCCTTCTAAACAGTTCAGTAAATATTAGTGATAAATGAGTTTTTTATTCATTCTGTTGCAGTTCAAGTTATCCTGGTTGTTTTGCTGTGACTTTAGCGGCTCGATAAAGATAGGGGACGGAAATGAAATATGCTAACAAATGCTAGGGCACAGAAACACGACGTAATGGAAGTAGAACAAGATGGCTCGCAATTCGTCCACAATGTTCAATAGACTGATATGAAACCGGTCACACACAGTTGCTCCTCAAGTTTAGTTCAATGTAGCTTTCGGTCAGGCGATCGTACGTCATTCGAAGGGGATCCTAATAAATCCAGTGCTGGCTGCCAAGTTGCTGTAGATGCGCCAAAAAATGACGTTTGGGATTCTATGAGTTTGGTTTTTACTATCACAGGACTTGGAATACTCACAAGCAACGCATGGAGAACGATTCGAAGTAACCACCTACGAGTGCATTGAGAATGTGTCTTTATTAATTTGAATAAAACAATAAAACGCTATGTACAATGCAATAAAAAAGAAGTGATGGAATATGTGAAATGTACAAGGTGCCACGAGACTGTCTCACCACGAGGAGTGGTTTATGTTTGGTTTGCCTTTGTCAACCTTTACTTATATGATATTATTCACCAGAAATCATTCTTTATCGTTATTTGTCCCGAGGTGGGTATCGTTCAATGAAACGTAACTCGCTATCTCTGCTAATAGGATGATGATGATGATGAACAAATTACCATTAGTAAAATTAATATAGTTTCTGGTGCCACTGTTGCTGTAGTAGTGCTACAATTTACGAGACGCACATGGTAACTAAGTTGTTCAGTGAAAACTGCCTGTTGAGATGTCCGCAAAATCAACCAAATGTAATAACAATACTTATTTGTTTACCAGAGGTCCAGAACACTTAAAGACAGTCGTTATCCAGTCGGAGGATTCAATCACGTGACTTTCATGCCCTCCTTCACTTTGTTGCGTTCGGTCCTTCTGACGTTGCCATGTTCGTTATCAATCCACAATTGTTCATGATTGCGTTTTGAACAATCAAGTACTTACATATTTAGTTAGTAATACGCACGCTTCATCACAGTAGTAGTAAAAATGATAATAATAACAGTAGTAGTAGTCGTAGTAGTAGTAGTAATAGTAGTAGTAGTAGTAGTAGTAGTAGTAGTAGCAGTAGTATTGACAGTAATGGTAGTTGGATTGTTATATACTGCTCGTGAGTAGTGGCACGGTCGACTGGAATTATGCATTCCGGGACGGAACAAATGTGGTGAAGCCACACAGACAGAGAAGAAGAAGATGCTAAGAGCGACAAACACTTTACAATTTTCATTGTGTACATTGACGCAAATGATGTTCTTTGTTGGGTTCTGCTGATTTTGGTCTTGTTCTGAAACGTGATATTCCCCTAAATGGTTAGTCGTCTGGCACTTCTTCTGGTCCGTGACAATAGTGGTACCCGTAGCAGTTGTCGCTGTTGCTGTGCAATGGGAAGGACTTTATGCATCTGAGTTCTAAATCAAGTAGATTGCAGCCACATCTTATCAGCACAGAAGCCAGCTTGGTATTGTTTGAAATACGTTCTACTTTAACACTAGAAGGAAGGGAGAGAAAAGACCCTGGCAGAACGACGAGGTATCCGCACGGACATCTTTCTTCATAACTCCGGAAGAAAATGTCCCAAACAAACCAACCTGACCACATTCGAATGCTAATACTAGGCTCTTCCTAAAGATACCAAGACCGTTATGGGCAAATAGGTCGGGACTGTGAAGCCCCACTTTGGAACTTTTCGTAAACATTTTTTATCCACTAACATTCTGGAAGTGAAATAACTCAAAAACTATATTTTACATATTTCATAATAATGAATTAACTTCATGAAGTGCTAAAAGACGGTGCTTATACGCGTACTTTTGGTGCAACCCGACGTGAACTGTTTAAGGACTAAATATCTTTTCATGCTAAATTATATCAACAAGACATGAAATGTCCGCTTACTGCCTGCTCATGTAACAAATATCACCGAAAAAAATCGATGGCAACAACTCAAGTTTGGGCAGCGCTGATACAGCCCTCTACCCTAGTCACCCTAGAGCGAAAATGGTCAAGACCGACCACATTTGTCCTCTCCTCAGTGTTCGTTTTTCTGAGGAAAGTTCAGAAAATGCCACGAAATATGGTTAAAACACCAACCTATCCAGCGTTTCGTGTGATGTTATTGATGCATATCGTGTTTGAAATGAGACTGGAAGCAAACTTTCAGTAGCAATTTATTCTTACAAAATAATCCATTGTTAATTTTATCTTGTTTTTTTCTCCGGTGTACAGCTTGCTTCTTTTCTATGTTTTCTAACTTGGACATAGAATCCGCACACGATTCTTGTGCAAGATTTCACAGTATTTGTACAATGTGCTTTGCATTCATTGTCGGAACCATTTTGCGCGCAGCGATCTCTTCATTGTCATCACTTTCTGAGACTACTCTCTCTGCAGTGAGAAACCACTCGTCCACAGTGCTGTTGACAACATTGAAGCAACCGGAACGTGTGTGCAAGATTTCCCGCTAACTTCAAGTACCTTGGTGCCAACTATATTTTTCATACTGGCCTCATGTGAACTTGCGTTCTCCCTATACTGAACTGTGATGCAATCCTCTTCACCGAAAATCCATTTTCATACAGGAGTCCAGAATGTCGATATGTATCCTTACGAGTTTTACTGCTGTGGTGTGAAAGTTGCAGTGATTATATGAAGGAGACGCGTCAGGCATGTCAACTAGGGGATCAAACGCTGAAAGTACATTTGCAATATCCACCACCGCAGGCGTCAGTGGCTGTCACAAACAACTGAGCGTGCACAGCAACACTCAGCGAACGCGGACTTCCTGACTATCCACTGATACTGTTTGTCAACTGATTCCAATGCCCTTCCAAGAACTACCTGAAAGGCCTACGATGTTAACACACATATACCTAGGAGCAACGTTTGACACTTGTCACGACAGAAGAGCCAATGAGCATACTCCAGCGCAATCAAGCAGCGTTTTCTATCGGTATTTACGTATGCGGCCCGATAATCGTGTTTGCTCGAACGGGGTGTTCGCTCTCAAGGGGTTTCATTGATAAACTCATTCACAACCAGATCGAAGTGTTAGCTCACAAGTGGTGACAGCTCTTCGGGAGTGCGCTTTAAGTGAGAACAATGTAGTAACCACTTTTTTGATATTCTTTCAAGAGCTCTCATGCTGTCCCCTGTAATTAAGGACTTTGGAGAAAAGCCACTGTTCGAAATTGAGGTTAATGTTTCACAGTTGTCGGACAAAGTGCAAGCAAGATAAATTAAGTGCCTTACTGTTGATTTACCATGGATCAATCCGGGTGTCCAGAAGAGAAGGTTGGAACGTTCAGAACCTGCAGGATTCCAGTAAAAACCGTCAAGTTGTTGTCTTTCCACTGATCACAGGGTTCAAACAAGGTTTTTAATACTGAATCCGTTCAGTTAGCCACTACGAACGCGAAACGGACGTGACATTTACCACCACAAACTACTCCTCGTGAACAATACGACTGGTTAACTTGTCTCCCCTATCCCTTCAAATGTAATGTGACAAACCGGCGCCCAATAAAACCAGTTCGCCAGCCAAGGGCACAGTTTGGTTGCACGGGTGTGTATGTGTTTCGGCATGGTTCACTTTGAATCTTTCCTACCGTGTTCTCCGTGTAACTTTAAACCGTACATTCGCTCACCGTGCTTATGCGTTTTGTTTTACACTGTAGCTTATCTAAGTCAAGTTCACCATAACGAGAAGCCAAGCCAGATATCAGAACATAAAAACAGATGTATCCACATGCTGATTGGCCCCGATTTACTTATAATAATTGGTGAAAAGTGGTAATGTGCGCTCCTGAGTGCTATTGAGGTTTCGTTCAAAATAACAATTCGATCGATTTTCCACTAAATCTACCATACGATGCAGACGAGTGCACTGTACGAGAAACATTCGAGTGATATCTGAGAGTGCATTGTTCTAACATTCCAAACTGGAGAAGATTGGTGAGATCTGGCTCGTGCTACGGTAGTTAGGAAATCAACAGCCAGCAGTTGGATGTATGTGATTGGTCGAGATGATGACAAGGCGGACCATGGTGGATTGCGTTGGCGATTGATTTCACAGGTTGAGATTGACAAACTGTGACTGGGGATGTCCTGTAATCCAAAAATCACCGTAAAGCAAGTGCAAGAAAGTTCTATTGGAAGAGTTGTATCTACTCGGCCAATCGTACGAATTGAATTTCGCCCGTTCGATGGTCTGGAAGTTGCTCGTTTCTCAAACGACAGTTTTCGGGTGCATCAGAGTATGTCAAGTTCTTCAACAACGAATACATCTCGCGGCCACCTACAGTCAGGAATAAGGCCAACTGATCTTGCTTAGCTCCTTTACGCACAGTGCACCAGAGCTCGAATCGTTCTACTAATTCTTCGATTTGGGATGGATTACTGTGTAAGTTTAAGCGCTCAATGGTCAATAATTCCATGTCGCTTCGCCAAATGTGAGAATCGTACGTAATGATGTAACTCCTACTCGGACTGTGTGCACTGGGATAAAGACGAGACCAGACAAGCACAGTAGGAATATATTCTGGCACATTCGGTTGGCACTAACTCGTTTATATACAACAGGAGGTATTCACTCATTGGCAGATAACATGCTAACCAATCACAAAGCGATTTCGCTGTATCTACACGATCTAACAGTTACGGTTCGGCTTCACCTGAATAGCTGGATACGGGTAATGACGCTGTAGTGCACTGGACCGCAGGTGAAGGCATTTGAACCATTACACGGATGTCCGAATTCGACAGAGAGTTCTTAAGATTGAAATTTCGCGGAAAAATCAGGAAATTGAAGTAATGAGACACGGTGCGAATGAGAAAAGAATGACCTAGATTGACGAAACAAATTCTAATCTGCTTTGTACCAGAATCAGTGGTTGAGCCGTCACGCGAACCCACGCGTCTCCTAATGTCGTAAACGATGGGGGACAAAAGTGGCAGATCATTGGAGCAATTCGTATCATGGGATTATTACACTACATCGTTAGGAGAGACAGCTTTACGAGTGAGCTCTGTATTCGGTGATTTAAAGGCTTGTTGAATGAAATCAATATTGAAATCCTCAAGGACTACGTTCTCATGATTAGCAATGCTTCGTGCCGTTTACACCTAGAGTCGGTGACCAAACAAGAAGCCTACAGAAGAATGAATATCCGAACTATGGCACTTTATTCACTGACTCTTTACCCAATCGATGGAATATGGGGCATGTTAGGGTCAAATGTTATGAATGAATGGCCGCTGATCAGAATCACAGTGTTAGCAGGCGATCCTCAAAGATCAACATCAACAGAAGAGTGGCGGATGAAGTTTTTCGAGGATATTACGAATTGAACCCATTTTCCAATAACCGCAACTCATGATCAAAAAGTGAACACATTTTTGTCTAAAGAGTACAGGAGTGTTCTGGAATATCCCTATCTTTAAAGGCTGAAAGTACTAGTATTTTTCACGGTTGTTTTGAAGTGGTATGAAATGAGTAGACATGAAATATAGTGAAAGAGAAGGGAGTACCTTTCACGTACTAACAGCCCATTGATTCAGCTATCGGAGAGACAGAATGTGCGTAACAGTGCTACGTGCTGGACGGGTGCTAATGGGCTGTGTCGGAACACCACCGAGGCTTCAGTTTGTGTGGTTCATTCAGGCCCATGAAATCATCCGCACCCACTGAAGCCCACCCGCGGCTTGCCGGTGATGCATTTTTCTGACGAACTTCATATTACAAAGAAACAGACTTGACTGATAAATCTGTAATAACTCAGTGTGACAAGAATCGCTAATGTCTCTGCAGACTACATGCCGTATCTCACCTCAAGGCAAGAAAGGCTGGCCGGGATCGCTCAATTTGTTTCTTGTTGAGGTGTGTCGTATATGAGTCGGGAGATGATCAAAACGATGTTGTCACATATGCAGTATCAATTAAGTTAGAAACCTAGACTAGACAGAGAAATACGGGAGGTCGATTTAGCGTTCCAGACGATCTAACTGATAATGGTGACCGACTCATCCAACTGTGTTCCGGCCACAGACTAGTCCTAGTGAGCACAAATTTCTCCCTCAAAAAAGGGCCCCTACTAAGCTGGCGTCCTTCTGCTTCTTCACAGCGATAGACCCAGATCGACCACGTTGCTGTCGGTTGCAGTTGGCGCAGTTCAATTCAAGGTTGTCGATCATTTTGGTCTACATCTGTACACACTGATCACGGGCTTGTACTCGCATTTCAGTTGATTTCTCGTCAGTGGCCGGAATAACACCGCAGCCAACCGTACTCCGTAACTGCTACTGGACGGTAACCATCGATCTGCTTCCCAAGCAGAATTATCCACCATGTTACGGATGCAGTCAAATGCCCAGGATCCAGAAGTGCGATGGACAGAGATCCAGAAGGCTCTGTTTGAGGCTGCTAATGCTGCCCAATGTCCAACAGCCAGACACACACAGAAGCAGTGGGTATCTGCATCTTTCGTTGCTCTGCTAGATGCTTGCAGATCGATTCCTCCGTATTCCATATACGATGGTGCACGAAGATACTTTAAACGCCAACGAACGTGAGCAGTGGTGGACCGCGAAGTGTGAGGGAAATGAGAAAAGCTGCGGTGATGGGCAACAACCGCGAGTTTTTCCATCTCATCAGAAATACCGGTCCACGAAAGCGGGGCGTTGTTGAAATGATCAAAGGGGCGAACGGATCACTGATTCAAACTCAGGAGAGCAGTCTGGTTCGTTGGGAAGAGCATTTGGAGGAGAAATCTAATTGGCTTCGATCCACGACACGCTTGCTAAATATCACAAAGGTTACAGCTCTGACTGCATATACCAATTCTCTGGCAGAAGCGGAGGTTCTCCGTGAGATAGGCTACTTTAAACGACCCAAGGCTGCTGAACCAAATAGGTTGCTTCCATTAATTTTCAGAGATGGTGGCTCAGCATTTTTACTGGAGTTGGAAAAACTCTCCCATTTGGTATGGGATACGGAGCAAGTCCTAAAGAATCAGTCTGAATTGGTGATCGTACCGATTTATATGAAGTGCGACAGGTATTCCTGTTAATAAGTCTGGTTAGCCTCGCATCCGAACTGCTCGTTTGTATTGTTTTCCATTACCTATCAATCGCTCGCGAACAGTGCTTGCGCGAGAATCAAGCTGGATTTAGACCTGGTCAAGGTTACGTTTGTTGTGCTCACAAAGTCGGTAGCAGAAGGAAGGCGCACGCGTACGAGTGAACGCGTATTCAGTACAAGCGTACGGCAGGCACAAGTGCAGACAAGCACGTGAAAAAGCCCACACGTCCGCAAGCGCGTGAGTCAAGGCTGTATGCAATTGAAAGGGCAAGACAACTGTACAATCGGGTTAGGCTGCAAAAGGTCGTGCAACATGAGATACAATCTGATTGGTCAATGCTGTCCGGGACGAAGCACGGCAAACGTTAGCTGCGTACGTGCGTGTGTATGCGAGATTGTCTGTCGAAGCACATGCTTGTTCATGCCGAACACGACAATGTTCATCATATCTTTACTCCTCGACAAATTTGAAAACATACCTTTCATAGGCCCACTACCTTTGTTTTTCTTAATCTTAAAGCAGCCTTCGACTCAGTCGACCTCACAGTTCTCTGGCGCTGACCCTTGTTGTAGGGTGTACCAGAGAAATTCATTCCCATCATAACATTCCTGTACATGAATAGCCGAAGCTGAGTTCAGGCTTACAGTGCTCTTTCACCCAAATGCACCACAAAAAGTGGTATGCGCCAAAGTTGCCCCTTTCTCCTTTTCTCTTTAACTTTGTGACTGATTTGGTCCTAAAGACAGCGCTTTGTCAAGTAAGGACAGTGGTGTTGAATTTTTCCCGGGTGGAAAGGTATCAGGTCTTGAATATGTGAACGACATATTTCTTCTGAGTGAAGATCCAGGCAAGTTGCAAGCTTTTCTAAACAGCTTGACGGATTGCGTAGCAGAGTTCGGTATGTGTTTTGCACCTTCAAAGTGCAAGATGCTGTTGCAGGACTGGGTTGGACCAATGCCAAACCTTTCAGTACCTGGGGAAACTATAGACCTGGCAGACAAGTTCTGTTATCTGGGCAACTGTATCTCACCCGGAGGTCGGACATCGGATAGGGTGTCATTGAGTATACAGAAGGCTCGTTTGGCTTATGCCAACCTGAGTCGCCTGTGGAGCCGACATGACATCCGTTCATCTATCAAGGATGGAGTGCACGCAACAGCAGTCAGGTCAGTGCTTCTGTATGGTTCGGAAACATGGCCACTGAGGGTGAAGGATATACGGAAATGGTCAATGTTTGAACACCGATGTCTTCGTAGCATTGCTCTGATCTGGTGGGAACACCGTGTGAGTAACACCGAGGTTCGGCGGAGAGTCTTGGGTTCACGAACCAAATCACTAGAAAAAGCACTCAAGATCACCAGACTAAGATGTTTGGGACATCCGTTGCACATGTCTCCTAACAAGATTCCTCGAAGCACAGTGTTCGCTGAGGCGAGTAACATTTGGAAGATAAGGGTGGCCAGTAAATCACATGTATTAAAGGTACGAAAGGCGTAACCCGTGCACTTGACCATGTAGGGCGTGTTAGCCTTCCTGGGTGAGGTCCGAGAAACTCTCCTATTCAGCGGTTATATACGTTAGAGGAAATGGCTTGGTGTTGCGATAGGTAGAGAGATAGGTAGGTAGAGATCTTGTATCCAAAATCTATCTTTACTGAATTGATAGTAATACTTGCAGTCCTCTTGTTGCTCCTTTCATAATACTGCTCTTATTATTCCCGATTGAGATTGTCCCTAGGAGATAGCTACCAATGCCACGGCATCCAGTGCATAGTTATTGATCGTGTAAACTGAAATGAGCTGAATCGAATAGTGCTCGAAATATATCAACCATTCGGGGATCATGAGTGAGATGTGGTGAGGATACATTCGGAAAACTTGGAAGGGCTGACGGAAACATCGCTCTGCTTATAAGAACTCAAAATGTTTGAAGATATTCCGATATGTTAATAAGTTCCTCTCTGGTTGATACAATGTGGCAAGTAGTTAGGATATATATATATATATATATATATATATATATATATATATATATATATATATATATATATATATATATATATATATATATATATATCACTCGCAATACCCAAACTGATAAGATTTATTGAAATCAATTCCACCCGAGACCGCACAAACCAAAGTAGCAGGAATGCTAAGGCTGCGGTACAGCACCGTAATTGTATTGCAGAACTGATTTGAAAGAAAGTAATAGGTAGATTGGAAGTTAACCAATCACAGCGAGCATTTTTTGTACCTATCCTCGGCGACTCTGACTGGTTGATGCTCCTCAGTGTTCGCAGCTACGAAGCTGTACTTGGTCGTATCACGCGTGGTACCCGCTGAATCGGTGCAGCTTTCCTCCCTCAGAAGGTTCTCATCACTCCGGATCGCTTGTCATACTGATATTCGAACTGAAGCTGGTAGCATCGGCTCGGCCGCTTCGGAAATCGTCTCGGTTGGCGGAAAAAGTGGGTCACTGACACCAACACAGTCACGGTCTGGATCCTCGGTCGCCTCAGTCATGAGATCCGTCGCATCGTCGGTTGTCACTTTTAAGTAAATTGGACTGAGATGGCAAAGATGTACTGATGCATCATCCAGGCCCGTAATCTCATCCGAAGAGTGACCAAGTTATCTAGTGACGATTCCGCTAGTGAGCCGAAGTTCTTTGACACGGAAGTATGTGACGTCATCAAAATCAAGACCCACCAGCAATGACCGTAATCTTCTGAACTTCAACAGAACAGTTGGACTCTCATTGGTGGTCACATTCACCGCATTTCGGTATTGCAACAGGAAGTTGCGGAGGGAAGCTTCCGAGTCAGGCAGCATTCTCGGGCTGGCCGACGTTGGCTCACTTTTCACGGGGTGCACCAAATTATCTGGTGAACCGTTAAAGCACGAGTGGCGTGACACCATACGCGGAACTCGACATCCGATCCTGTCAAGTTAGGTTTCAGCTCCGCCGCACATAATTGCGATTCATCATCAGTGATCAGTATCTGCGGGATTCCTTCTCGGCTGAAGCTCTTCCGTAACACCTGATTAAAAAACAGGATAGTCTGTAAACTTGTCCAGAACACTTCTGGCCATTTGGATTATGAGTCAGTCAGTACCAGCGTGTAGTATCGATTCAAGAATGGACTGCAGAAGTTGGCATAAACTCTGTGTGATGAAATCCAGCTTTTAGGCCATGGGTTCCAGCTGTTTTGGCCTCGACTGGACTTTGTGCAAACATGTATGCGGTGATTCAGAAGCTGTCATACGTGATACGATCACGTACAGCTCCGTAACCACGTACACGGATCAGCCTCAACCAATCAGGATCACCACGGACAGTTCCGACAAAAGCTCCCTGTGATTGGCCATCTCTGAGTCTACCAATTATATTCTCTAATTAAACATTATTCATACAAACCCACTCTGCAATACAACTAACGTGCTATTTCACGACCTTGGCCTTCTTGCTACTTCCGTTCGCGTAGTTCTGGGTGGGGACAATTTCAAAACGGACTACCAATTCAGTTCATTAGGATTATTACAATGTATTGCAATTATTTGCTTTGAGTAAATGTCCGCATCCAATTCCGGTCACCAACACAACTATCGAGCCAATGGTTTCGTTTTATCCACGCCAAAGTGGTCTTTGTGCAGTTCATCCAAAACCAACTTACTCAATGTGGGTGGGATGACAAGCCAGTCACCTCGACCAAGGACTCTGTCTGATTGGAAACCGAATTTCTCTCGCAGTACAAAGAACTAAAGGAACTTCCTCGACACGGGCGCCGTCGCTGAAATGAAATGACATTTTTCCGCCGCTGTGAATCGTGGTTATCGTGGCAGGAAGTGTGAGGGCATGCTCCCGGCACGTTGCGCATAGATGGCCTGGTTCAATGAAGTAGACAGCACCTGGTCGGCTGACAAGAATCGCCGACAAGATCAGAGCAAGTGAGGCGGTCAATGGGTCAGTCAGCGGTTAACATTCAACCAGAGTTGAATCAACCAGACGGGCGGTTTAGGTCTATCAGTAGGCCAATGAGCTCTTATGCACGGTTTTGCTTATGATGAGCGCATATCTTATATAAACAATGTATTCTGTAACAATGAAACGAAAATGACTTAGAGACAAAACTGAGTTCTCACTAAAAATAGAGGGACGGTACAAAACAGGACGTCCGCTTGCGGGTTTGTCTTGCCGGGTCGATGCAGGATGTCATAGTTATAGGCTGCCAGAAAAATGCTCCAACGGTGGACCATAGCATCCGTAGATTTGGCGACGGATTTGTCTGGGTCATATAGGAACTGAAGAGCTTGATGGTCAGTGAAATTCGTAAAATTCATTCCCAATAGGTACTTGTGCAGTCAATGTACCATCCAGAAAATGGCCAAAGCTTCCTTCTGCGTCTGGGAATAACTCCTCTTTGTAATACTGAGAAGACGCAAAATGCAAATTATTGGGCATTCACCTTTTTCCAGAACTACTCCTATCCCAACTTCGCACGCGTCGGTGATCAGTGTGGCCCACCTAGATGGCGCAAATGGGATATCGATCGGTCAATGAAATTTCATAAAACTGCGTAGTGTCCTTCTGCACTGTTCTTTCCACTGCCACACCTTCATTTACGGGGCTAGGAACAATGGTTAGGTTCGTGTCGCCATATTGGGAAAGAACCAGGAGTAATACTGCAGGCATCCAAGAATTGATCATAAGTGCGCCTGGTTTTTCGGGGACTCTATGCCAGTCACTGTTTGGGAACGAACTGAATTGAGTCGGTACCCGTTTGCATTGACAGTGAAACCGAGGTAATTAATTCAGTGGCACCGAATTTTCACTTGGTGGCTTCGATCGATACTTTTAGTTCCACGAACCTCACTAGTATCTAGTGCCATCTGCGGTCCAGCTTTTCGGTTGAGGACTCAAAAATAAGCGTATCATCTTGATACGCCATCACCCCATTGATCATACCTATCACCTCGTCTATTCCAGCCTGGGATATCGAAAAAGACACGTTCAGACGGAGCGGCAAGAAATTGTATTGGAATATTCCCCATGCAGTGCTGATGTTTGCCGGTATTTTAGATTCCGTGTGCAGCGGGATTCGCAAGAACGCATCTTCCAGGTCAACGTTTAAGAAGTATTTACTGCTCAGCATGCATTTAACGAAGTCCTCCGGCTCCCCTAAAGTTCCCGCGCATCTCCGCAAACTGGGATTCAAGGTCAGCCGGCAATCACCACAAATCCGGGGTGTATGTCTGTCACTCTACGTTGCCACCACAGTCGGAGTAGCCCCTGTGGATGTTGTCACGCGCGCAAAAACTGCATCTGGTTCCATCTTGGTGAGCACCTTCAGAACATCCACCCTCTGGCCTTAAGGTAACACTCGGCGCTTCAGGAACACTGGATCACCATCCACTTCCAATTTCGCCCACTCAATCACCATGCCACCTTTGTTGTTGGAACGTCGTGCAATCAGTTGCTGAAGAACAAGCTGATCCACCGGATTGTCGGACATCGCTTTCAGGGTTACCGATTGTTCCAAGGCACGCAGGGCCGTCAAGCCCAGAATCGATGGAATGTCTACGGAAATCAGGAGTCGTACTGGGGTATGGTAGCTCTTCAACCGAACCACTTATGTGGTCTCGCTCAGTAGTGAAAGTCAATGTCCAGTAACATCATGAATGCGCACGGCAGTGGGTCGTATGGATACACAGGACCGGACCAAGTTGAACAGTGATTTCGGAATGATGGACTCACAGCGTCCGGTATCCACAGTGAGTCGATGTCTCAAGCCGCATTGGAACTGGACTGCTTTGTTCAGAAGTTGGTTAGATTTACTCGAAACCTTAAATGTATACGCCGGATAGTCATCAGTTTTCGGATCCTCAGGTGTTGTACTCGTAACAAAGCACTTGGATTGACGGCATATCTTGCGAATGTGACCAGGCTTTCCACAAGAATGACATACCGCATTACGGAAGCGGGAAGTAGAACGAGATGGAATTCACCGTACGAGAGGCAACGATTCAGTTGGGCTGGCTTACGTTCAGGAACCTCTTTGTTGGCTGTTTTCGTTTGAGATGTTCGATTTGAGCTAGCTGGTTTGCGAGAACGAACATGTTGGCAGTGCACCACAGAATGTTCGGCCCTGGCTTCGGACACGTCATCGAAATACTCGCACGTTGTCCGGGCATCACAGAACTTAAGGTATGGCTTCATCGATAGCTTCTTTTGGAGCTCCGGATGATGCTCGCCGTCAATTAACCAGCCACTCAATTGGATCTCCAACTGAACTCAGAAACTACGCATAGCAGTCTGCGTTTCTAGTATCAGGATGAATTCTCAGAACATCATCCTAAGACAGCAAAGCAGCGGATGGAATTTGGCGTGCTCGATCGCCCGGAAATTGACCGGAACCACGTGGCCTAGCAGCAGAGCCTTCATCTCTCTGAGAGAAGATTTTTGGGGCTCTCGAATATACCACGTTTCCATCAGTAAGTACCATGAATTGCCTCCAACCGTCAAGAAAAATACAATTTGATTCTTCTTCATATCCTTACGTATGCTGCACCATAACTCGAACAGCTCAATACAGTCTTCGATCTCAGATACACCAGCGTGCAGGTACAACTGTTCAATACCGGGCGGATCCATAACGGGATGCCAATTGTAACATTCAAAATACCCGGATTGATAGGATGTACTGAAATCACTCCAGCCAACAGCTACGCAAACCGAAGTGGCACGGAGACTGAGGCTGCGAAATAGCATCATAATTGTATTGCAGAACTGATTTTTACGTGTCAAATAAAAGAAAGTAATAGGTAGACTAAAAGCGAGCTTTTTCTGTACCTATCCACGGCGACTCTGACTGGTTGATAATCCTCAGTGTACGCAGCTACGAAGCTGTACTTGGCCGTATCACATGTGATATCCGATGAATCACCACAAGGCAACTGGCAGAACTGCAGTGGCGAATATATTTCCCACGCCATTGTGACTCATGGTGAATGGTTTTTCGAACAGTTCCATCTCCCTCAGTTAAACCAGGATTTTGCTGAACCATGACTTGCATTTGTCACCTGCGTAAGACCGACGCGTGATATCACTATACATTACAACGAGCTCAGTCAACTTCAGTCAGGTTTAGGTTCAGCTCAGTTCGGATAACCACTAATCAAGCACTGGGCGCAGCCTTTCTCGTTGTTATTTCTCAGCGGGATCTTCAATCCAAGTTAATGAAAAGCCAAGAGCATGAAAGGAGTACAGTGAAAACTACGAACAGTTGTATCATATGGATAAAGAAAGTATATAAAAGGAAGATTGCCACCGGTAGAGACACGCAGAAATATCCTCCACCGTGTATCACCACTGAGTCCGCAGACTTCTTGAATAGCAAGTACGAACTCTCATGCTCTCTGCATTCTCAATTTCACTGGTTAGGGTTTTTCTAACTTTCTTCCGGGCTATCAACTGACCAATTTTGTCCACCGTCTAGTCCCTGTCTGCCTCAGCAAACATCACGCTCCGAAGAATCATAGCCTGGGCCAAAAAAGGTGAATCTCCTGTTCCCTATCTATGTAGGCATGTCCCCCCTGATAGATGCACCCGAAATCAGTACAATGTCAGAAGGTCCTAACTCCGGTGAATCACCGTTCTTTCAAAAAGCATTCGATGCAATACCCTTGTGCATTCAGAAAGTGCGAGAAAAATAACCATTTCATATTGCAATCAAATTCACTAAGAGCAAACCAGTGACTGTCACCGAAGAAAGTCTACCTAGGAAACCCAGAAAAACCAGTCAGAAATGGAAACTTCAAAATTACTAGATGACAGCTGGATAACAAGAATAAGAAATGTCATCGAACTGAATCCGAACGTGTACCGGTCTAAGGTCAGAGAAAGACTAACGGAGAAATTCAGTGCTTTCAAGCCAGCAGAATGTGCATACACCAAACCGACCCACAATTTTTCAACAATATCAACTTCCCCCAACCGAAATATTTGTTTTGTTGAAGGTATTACCACTCAACTGTGCTAATGCCAGACGCGTCAATTTCGTCCCCTTAGTCGAAGCCGGAATGAGAAGATGCCTAATGACCGAAGAAGTACGTGAACAGATGCGAACTGAGATCTGCCGAAAACATAACGTGATTTGCGGTAAAAGTGGTAAACCCCATAGTCAAAAGACAATGTAGAGGGGACGTGTATGGGGAACATTCAAGTGAGATTCAGTTTGTTGATACTGCTTTTGAAAACAGAAATACTATAAGTGGTCGGAAATAGGGAAAGAGGCAGTGTTCCAAAGCAGTACGGGGTGTTTTGTTCCGTCCCACCAACTCTAGTGAGAACACAGGTCTGCCCCATTCATGTCCCACCCATGACTGGTGTTTATTCCATGTCTATCCGCATGATTCTCGCCTAATGTCACCCATGTAATTTGCAAACGGCTTGAGATAGTATTACTGAAAAACAATTCCTCCGCCCAATTGGACTTCAATCATGTCAGCTTATTTGCACAAAACAAAGAATATGTAGGTTTCTCTCACATTCGCCCACTCGTTGTGCGCAGTGTATTGGTCCGACTGGTGTGGGTGACCACACCTTGAGGCTTGAACAACGCTGACAAGACCCGTCACACATCTATCGATCCACTCCAGTGATCGGCTGTCTTGTAATCCGAGATTCCGTTGTCTCAAGCGTTGGGCTTGGTAGCGCACCCGTGCTGACTGCCAACGTGACTTGGCTGTTCGCCAACGATAGGTTAACACATTCCCTCACACGGGGATTAAAGGAAGACTGAGAGAAGGAAGTTCGACATCCAAGGGCAGAAACCTGATACGGATGACTGGCTGCCCGCACACGAGATGAACGAGAGAAAGTCATGGAAACGGGGTTCGCCGAAGCGAGTTATGATGAACAACAACCAAATTAATAACAGTAGAAAAGAGATAGTGGAGCGACATCCCGGCAATGGCCACGTGGCTGCAGAGTGGAGGTTAGGGTGGGATCATTGACTGACCGGACAGCCTTTCTTTGAACTCGACCAAGAAGAGAAAGAGAGGTAAATGAAACTTCACCCCACACATGACTGCAGAATTCAAGAGTCGGACGGACTTGGGCCTTGCACAAACGAAGACGATGAGTGAGTGTAAAAAGCGTCCGGTGCGGTATAGGAAACCAACCTTACGTGCAGTGCGGGAAGCAAGTGTAGACACAAAAGGAGATCGACAAAAAGATGAATTGGTTGAGGAAAGTGACCTTATGGAGCGAAGGAAGTGAAATCAAAAGTCAGTTGAGGAAAATGAGGGAGTTGGTTAATGGAAACAGAAAGAAGTTTTTGAAGCATTGAAACTGACATTGTTGGTGGAACTCCAAGCTGAGATTTGTTCTAGATCAGAAGCATTAAGAACAGAACAGTCATGATTGATGTTGGTGATGGCTTGGAAATTGACAAGGTAAGAAAGAGAGCAATGGAGAGTGGCATCATTCGGAAAACAGTGAAGTGGGTAGGTGATTAAAGATGGAATATCAGTAATGAACAGAAGAAAGAGGGTGGGCGCTGGGGAACACCAGCATTCATAGGGGACGGCTGAGATAAAGCCCCATTGACTCTGACGGAGATGGTTAGTTTGCTGAGGAAACATACCATCCATGATACGAGAACCGAATGGAACCAAAACGAAGACAGCTTCGACAATAAAGCTTCATGCCAAATTCGGTCGAAGTCTTTAGAGAGGCTCAGCGACACCATGTGAGTTTCTCCGTGGTTATCGAGTGCCGCCGACCAGGCGTGTGAGATGACCGTTAGTAGGTCGCCCGTAGAAAATCGCGGGTGGAATCCATATTGATGATCACTTAGCAGACATTCACGTTCAAGGAATGGATGCAGTCGGTCGGAGACAAAGGTTTCAAAAACGTTTGAAAACATAGAGGTGAGATTGATGGGATGATAATTGTTGGGGTCTGAAGGGTCACCATTTTCGGGGATAGGAATAATAATGGCGTTCTTCCACGAAGAGAAAAATGTTCCTCGATTTAGGGAAGAAAGGACTAAACGACGTAAGAAGGGGGCAAACTCTGAAGCACACATTTTTAGGACGATAGGCTGAATACCGTTTGGACCGGGTGGTTTGGAAACATTCAGATTACGCAGAACCTGGGGAACCTCTGTGACAGGTAATACAAGAAGAAAAGCCTGGCTGAGAAGACGAGAGTGGAATTTCAGGCTAAAAGGGAGGCGAAGACCTCAGCCTTATCAAAAGGGTTGGAGACCAGAAAACCAGAGGAATTGCAAATACTGGAAAAGCTCGAAGGGCAGAAATTACGGTAAACAGCCTTTGCAAGGGACCAGAATGATAGTTTACCGGTAGCGGACAAGGTAAGTCATTTAGCTTCGTGGTGTACTAAGAGTTCTTTAGCTCTCTGTAAGGTGAGCGAGTATTTGCTCCCTACTTGCGCGAAAGGGTGTCGAGATATTCGGTTGGGTGAACGGCACCGCCAGCCGTAGGCTGAGTTTTTAAACGAGCAGCACGGTTGCAAGTGTGGTTAAACCACTCAGAGAATCGTGGGTTGCCGGGTTTAGAGAAATGAGGAATGTAAAGGCACATTCGTTGAAGAATAGTTTTCGTGGCATTAGAAACAGATACAAAACAACAGTCGTTTCAAGGGTGACAAGCCAGAACGTCACGAACATCATCCCAATCAGCATAATCGTAACGCCAAGAGGTGCGTCTAGAGTTCGGTGTTTGGACGGGATGAGGAAACTGAGTGGAAAACGAGAATAGACAATGGTCTAATGAGCCCAGGGGAGAGAGTTCTGTGAGTGAGTGTGCGCAGTTGGACGAGAAGGATTATTCGTGTGATTTGTGAAGTTCATAGTTGATGAGACAACCGGCAATCCAACCCTGAGACTTGAAGCGGAAAACCACATGAGGCCTCAGTAGGTTGGGGGTGGTAGAGAGCCGGGCGTGTACACACACTTCCTAGTCAAGAAGCGGGGGCTGTAGAAAAATAGTCATTTCTCCCGTAGACCAGGGCCATATGATCCCGATACACAACGACATGAATTATAAAGCGAAGATGAAACTGCTAATCTATGATGGGGAAATCTACCAACCAGTCAAATGAAACCCGACCAAAATAATAAGCAAGTAAAGTCTCAACAGAACCGACGTTGCTCAAAAATGCACGAAAATCACAGACGATCTATACAAACGAGTGAAATTCACGAAAGGCCTAACTCCAAAAATCTACGGACTTCCTAAGGGTCACAAACTGCAGGTACCATTACGACCAATCGTCGCATCGACTATGGCTCCGAATTATCAACTAGCCGAACTTCTTTTCTGTCTCCTGCGTACGTCCCTTCAGGTGTACTGCGACGACTCTAAAAGTTGCATCGCTTTTCTGAAACGAAATAAAAACTTCGAAATAAACACAGACGAAACCATGGTTTAACTGGATGTGCCATCATTGTTAACAAACATCCCACGGAAGATAGCCTTAGATGGAATCTGACGCCTGATAAAAAACTAATCCGGTCTACAAGCGAGAACGATGCCGTCAGCGAACAGCATAATTACTCAGGCAGATATGCGTCTAGAAACCGATTTCCAAGTCAGTAAAAAAACACGGAAAATACGACGAACACTGATGGGGTGGCCACTTTCAGGCCTGCTTGCAGACGCAGTCATGAAGCAATTTGAATAAAAAAAGAACCACAACCCGAACCGGTGAGCTCTTACTATAACTGTCATCGGAAACTCTGACTGGTAGGTTGTGGTGATTCAGAAGCTTTCACACGTGATACGATCACGTACAGCTCCGTAACCACGTACACGGATCAGCCTCAACCAATCAGGATCACCACGGACAGTTCCGACAAAAGCTCCCTGTGATTGGCCATCTCTGAGTCTACCAATTATATTCTCTAATTAAACATTATTCATACAAACCCACTCTGCAATACAACTAACGTGCTATTTCACGACCTTGGCCTTCTTGCTACTTCCGTTCGCGTAGTTCTGGGTGGGGACAATTTCAAAACGGACTACCAATTCAGTTCATTACGATTACAACATTGATAATCCTCAGTGTACGCAGCTACGAAGCTGTACTTGGCCGTATCACATGTGATATCCGATGAATCACCACAAGGCACCTGGCAGAACTGCAGTGGCGAATATATTTCCCACGCCATTGTGACTCATGGTGAATGGTTTTTCGAACAGTTCCATCTCCCTCAGTTAAACCAGGATTTTGCTGAACCATGACTTGCCTTTGTCACCTGCGTAAGACCAACGCGTGATATCACTATACATTACAATGAGCTCAGTCAACTTCAGTCAGGTTTAGGTTCAGCTCAATTCGGATAACCATTATTCAAGCATTGGGCGTGGCATTTCTCGACAATCACAATGATCACGCTGAAGAATTAGGGGTGAAAGAAGTGAGGGAAAAAAATCCTCAGCAAATAAGGCAGTCTTGTGAAGAACCAAATCCCAGTGCTCGTGAAAGGTGTTTAACGCGTGGAAGGCTGCCCCTATAGGTAATACTTGTTGTTCGAAATAAAACAAGCAATTATATTGCCGTCAAAACATTTCTTCACGCACCTCCTAATCGGTCATTATCGTGAGCTGAATGACCACATGGGTTTTAATTACGTTATCGGCGGAGTAAGGTCTCGCTGATAAATACTAAAGGCAAAGAGAGTAATGAAATCCATGTTATGAGATTGCTTCAAGTGTGGGAAATAATTTTCTCAGCCAAACAAACAAACAATGGCTTCCGTTCCGGTCGACTGAATCATTCAACCTTATGATACGTGACCATTTCGGACCCATGTTCAAGCGGACAGGACTCGCCGTAGAGAGGCGGTACGGCTGTTTATTCACTTGTTTCAGTTCACGAGCAGTGCACTTGGATTTAGCGCACACAGTGGATACCGGTTCATTCCTGTGCGCGTTCGCTCAGTTTTTTGTATGAAAGGGATGCGTACAGCTTCAACACAGCGGCAATGGGGAAATTTCAGAGGTGACGAAATAGATCAAGTATGCTTGTTACAAAGCTAGAATAAAGATTAGATTGTGAATTTGTTACTGGTTTGAAAATGTGACTGGATTTTAAACCACCCGAAGGCAAGTTATAGAGGAGGTCCGTGTGTGTGTGTGTGTGTGTGTGTGAGAGAGAGAGAGAGAGAGATTCGAACAGAGAAGCTGATTCTCCCGTTTGTTTCGAAGGAACAAGTTTTGACAGACAAGGCATTATATATCACTCTGGCAGAAATAGAACAACTTATAAAAAACAACCCACTGGTGAAGCAAAACTATCATTCAGATGATTATGTACTAACTCCGAGTAAACTAGCCACGTTGAGAAGTAAGTCCTCCTAGCCAGTACTGGACAAAATAATGCACAATCATTTTAATAGGAGATGGCGAAAAACCCAATTATTAGCTGGCACATTTTGAGAAGGCGGCTGCGATTTTACCTTTTAACTTTGGCAGTGTGTCACAAGTGGTACATGCCTCCACCGAGCCTCGAAATCGGTCAGTTTGTTTTGTCACTGAGGGGGGACACACCGTACAGTTGATGAGGGTGTAAATTCAGAACCAAATGGTTTAATCAAATTAGTCACTGTACGAATAGCAAAAGACTTTTTCAAAGGAAAGTACTTCAGGTCTACCCAATTGAACGTGAACTCGAGTTTTATGAGATACTGCGAGCATATGAATTTGTGAATAGTTTATATATATATATATATATATATATATATATATATATATATATATATATATATATATATATATATATATATATATCACAACCTTTTGTATTCGACCACCTTGCCAATGCAAAAAAAAATACTTAAAAATGTCGTGAGGGAAACATAACGGGGAACACGTAGTTTGTAAAAGGTACGGTATATAGTGACTATCTCAATTGTTCTCACCGTACACATTTCGATGCTTTTTTCATTTTCTGCGTTAGTGACATTTTTATGATTATTGGCAAAGAGTTCAACAGACAGACCGTGCAGTACTCGCGTGTCACTGACTTCTATTCTGAGCTATGTCTCTAAACCTCTCTAAATAATGCCCCTCCTTACCTGTTGGGTCCTATCCAGGGAGGCGGAAATAGCCAACCGAAACCAAGCCGGACCTCATAGCTATGCCACCCGTGTCACAGATGTGCGAACGTTGCTCTAGCTCTGATTATCACAAACTGATCTGCTCCACAACACCACCAGCAGTTATCAACTTCCCAATGCACTTAGAGTTGTCAGCTAATTCTAGCTGTTCACCACGAAGGTGAATGCAGGCACTGGCTCCTACCAGTCTTGGAAAAGAACTTGCACTTAGAAGGTGCAAAATGCATGCCATATTAGGACACTGCAATCGCCAGCCGGTCCAAAATGTGTTGCATTGTCGGTGCATTATCAATCATCAAGGCGATGTCATCGGCATATTTCAAGTAGAAACCTCTGTCCCCTGCGAAGAGTTCTACTTCGCCGTTTGGAAGATCAGATATGGCATTTCAGAGAACATTCTCAGCTGGAAATTCGAAACGAGGATAAAGGACAAGCTCGTCTTACTTCACTAGGGACGACAAAATGGTGCGAAAGCTGGCCGTACGTCCTAACCCGGCCTGAGGTGTGACGATACAATTGTTTGAGCATTGATACATACTTCTCAGATACTCCATTTCTCAACAAACAATTCCGTAATTCAGTCTTATCGACAGAGTTGAAGGCCACGTGAATATCCAGGAACACGACAGTTGTTTGTCTTTGGAAAGTGTGACCACCTCTAGTAGTTGTTGGAGGGTAGAGATTTAATCCATATATCCACGACCGGAACGAAGCACAGTCTTCTCCTCATGAGTCTGCTCTTCTCCAGATCGGTACAGCCTGCGAGTTATGACAGGCGCAAGCAGCTCCGAAGCTACTGGGATAATGATTACATCCCTATGGTTAGCGCAGTCACTGTGCTAACTCTTCCTATAGACGGATAGAACAATCCGTTCCCTTCAACACGCAGGAAACCTGATCTTAATTCCAAACTTTTGAGAACAAAACACAAAGTCCTCTAAGATGTTGCACTCCACCATCTTCAAAATGGCATGAGGGAAGTCCATCAGAACCCGGCTGTTTGTGACTTTCTATGACACTGACTTCCTTGTGGATCTGTCAAAACAAACCGCGGAACCTGTTTCGGAAGATCTGTTGAGGAGGCTGATATTGATGGTCAAATAAAGTGTCTGGAAGTGCTCAACCCGACGTTCAAGAGGCCGCTATTGATTGTGAATTGTCGAACCGTCAGCTCTCCAGATTGTTTCACTTATACCTAGTGGCTTTCTACCGTTGACTCGAATGAGATAGAACAGCTTGCGTAAATTTTCGGTGACGGTTTTATGTTCCATCTCTGGCGCATGTTTTGGCCACGAGATTTTGTAGTCTGTACGAAGACTTTCATTAAATGCACTTCTCGTTGCTAGTCTTGTTTCGTTATACCCACTTCCAACCGACATCGATTGATGTGCATCGAGAAGGCCTAGAGATTCTGTGGAAAACCAGGGTCTTGGCGAGACAGGCTACAACTTACTATACCAGCAGAATTCAAAGCATCCCTGATAGGCGACCAGTGGTGCTTTATGTTATCAAGTGGGGCTATAGCTAGCGCGTTTTCAAAGACGGGTAAGCGAGACGGATTGGAAGGCTCATCGCGATCTAACCGTCACTACAGCATGCATCTGGAGCGCCCAGCGAAGCTGGACGACTTACTTCAAATGAGTGTGTGGTTGGAATCAAAGTCGGCGCAACAGCACGAGCGACAGTCTTGTATGCAACTCCGCCATTTGTGGGTTATATCTGAATAATCAGTCTGTGTCTATTGCTATCTCGAAGAGAGCGGACACCACGTGGCATACCGGTGGTTAGAGCGTCAGAATTTAGTACTGCCGAGGAACAGGAAATGGTCAGCGCACAGGGCCAATGAGAAGGTAAATAATTCAACAGAAAGTTTGACTAGTGAAGTGGTAGTCTGTAGTAGAACACAGGAAATGGAATAACACAAACGGACTGTTACATATGCACCACGTTTGTCCCAACCACATTGACCTGTTGATCCTAAGCGTTTCATGTAATGATTTGTTTCCTGTTCCTAACGGTCTAAGCCCAATCCCGGCATTTCTGATAGGGCGTTCTCACCAGATCTGAGCTATACTGCTGAGAAGTCGGTTTTCATATGCTGTGAATTTTCGTGGATCCTCCCCCTCATAGGCCATTTTTCTGAGATACGCAGAAGGACTGGCTTGACTCCTGTAGTGTACGCTCGACCCTTGATAGATAAACGGATGTCATGTCAACCCCACAAATGACTGAGGTTGGCAAATTCAAAACCAGCATTGTGTACACGCAAAGACATTTCATCCAATATTCGACCTCCAGGTGGAATACAGCTGCTTAAAAAATAGAAATTATCTATTAAGTTCATAGACTCCTCAGACACTAAAAGGTTTGGTATTGAACTAACCCCGTCCCGGAATAGCATGTTGCACTCTGAAGGTGCAAAACGCATACCGAACCTTGATACGCATTTAATCAAGCTGTCCAAAAAAGCTTGCAACTTATCTGGATCTTCGGTTAGAAGGACGATGTCATCCACTTGTGCAAGGTCTGTTGTATTGGGCTCGAACACTTATGTGTTTAGACAGACATTCTCGCATGCGCGCACACACAACACCCATTTGATCCAAATACTGCGCACGCATGGACGCACGCCTGCCGTCGCACACGCACGTACTCTTCGTCCCGGCTGCACTGACCACTCAGATCATATAACTTGCCGGAGTCGCGTGTCCCAGTCCCACTGTAGACCCGACGTACGCTTTTGCTTGCATACAACTGTAGCCTGCATACTTGCCTACGTGACTGAGTTTTTAACTTGCATGCGTTTAACTTACGTCGGTACTGAAGATACG
This sequence comes from Fasciola hepatica, assembly GCA_948099385.1. NCBI lineage: Eukaryota > Metazoa > Platyhelminthes > Trematoda > Plagiorchiida > Fasciolidae > Fasciola > Fasciola hepatica. The sequence continues at coordinate 4,241,827 of CANUEZ040000027.1, read as the reverse complement.
GCCATCGACACAAGCCTGCTTTCTTTACGTCCACCAAATTCGGGATATAAAAAACTGACACTTTTCCAAGCGTGTAAAGGTCAGTGTCGCCACCGGCATATGATAAAATAGCGTTCTCTAGGACCAAAACTGTGAATTTATTGACTTGAGTGGATTGGAATGTATTGTTCTGATCGGATCTGACTGAGACCTGGAGTCTAGCAAACCATGGATCATAGTGATGTATTTGAAGCCTGCGGAGTGAATAACGCCCTGTTCCACTCAAAATAAAGGCTTTTCTAGGGAGGTTCTACACCCAAAGTAACAACAGTCCATTTCAATTTCGTGCCAAAATGGAAAACAGAACACAATTACCCTTTGAATAAAACGAAACCTCTTTCTCCAGTTTGATAAAATTCAGTGTCATTTTCCCTTCAAACCGATCAGTTTATGAATTCGGAATGGGCGGTAGCCGAAAGAGGGAACGGACACTTTGACAGCTGAATACCATCTGCGAACATATCAAGCAAAATGATGGGAGTGTTTATCCTTATCACTTTCCACAGTTTTATTATTAGGATCTTCTCCATGTGATCCTGATTCTGGCTGTGGATCCCAAGAAATTAGACGGTACAGTTTCTGATTTTTTGTTGTAGATGTTTCAGTTCATCGCGCGTCAGTTATTGATATACTGATCACTTTGAAGTTGAGCATTGTTGTGATTTGGTACCATTTTCAATCGCCTCGTTTTTCTTAAGTTTCTTCGTAAATGTGTTTGGGCTTCATTGTTCTGAGATCCTGACGTTGTCTCGTTCGTTGTATTACCGTGACAGAAATCGGGGAGAGTTGTTGAACGATTCATCAGTTGTTCTTCCCTTGTCAGTCGATTTACACGATGCCCCAACTTTCATATAGAAAGACATAGCGAATTGTTCCCAGTTAAATAATCATCCTTCAGAAATTATTTTTTAGCGAAAAATCCCCGATTCATCGAAGTGAAATCGATCAAAATTTTGGATATCTCTTGACATCCCTTTGTCGTCTGTATTTGAAACAGCGGAAATACAATTGCATCTGTAATAAATTCTTTGCACAGTCCAGGCACATGTATCACCTGGTCCAACTCATGTACCAATTTCGGAATGAAGTGGTCAATGTACATATCCACAGACATTTTTTGCCGACCGCTGGAAACTATGAAAAATATCTGTGTGTGTATACCCCGGAATACCGAAGGAGGAATTCCTTGGTCCCGCAACCAAGGGACTACCATCCTAGAGGCAAGTAGAGTCTGTGAAGAAATTTCGGTAATTATCCCACAATTCGAGCCTTTGGAGGCCGTATGTTCAAAGATGGATGACTTTATTGCTCCTCGAAATGTTCTTCGATCTACTCCATGTTTTAGACGCTGGAACTCACCACTGATTCGGTAAGTTTTGAACAGATGACTATCAGGTAAATTGGTCCCTTCGAAACTAGTCAGATAGTCCGAATGAAATGTATTCACCTCAGACACTATACTTTCCTCGTCTGAATCACCTTCTGTCACGGTTTTGCCCATTTTGGTCGCTCCTAAAACGAGAGAGTGTTCAACTGTACTTTTTTGAAACCACAATCACCGATCAAAGACCACATGTACAAAATCGATCATTATTCATCCTCCTGCTCAAGTGACTTGGGTAGTCTAATTCGCATGATTCGGACAAGGTTTCCCGTTGAACTAAATTCTAGAAATAACTGACACGCTGCTACGATGGGATTATTTAAAAACTCCGTCTTGGTTCAAGTATGATGGACAGAATCAATATGATTTCATTCTTTTGATGCAATTAGTATCCATAGCTTAGTAAACGAAGATTCCTGGATGCATACGACCGGATTTTTGGTTATTGCCCCTGGTCAGATGTGCGCATTCGACACTCCTCTGTCCATTCATCCTGATAATTGTACTCTCCTTGTGTTTGATCACGGTAACCTAATTTATGCATCAGGATTGTGAGTGGGTACTCCTATTGCCAGAGATCATCACAACGGTGATCAGCTGATAGCTCTGTGTGGGTTAATCGAAGCTGACCTCGAGAACTACGACATTGTGGTCGTGAGTTGGAATATTTTGATGTAATATACACATAGCTGGATAGGTAAAGTTCCACGGAACCACAAGATTCCTGTGCGTTAGTTTCTCTGTGGGAACCCGACTGACCTAGGAACTGAGAAACTGGTGGACAAGCTGTCATGTTTGGCTTGTACAGTCATGCGCCCACACACGCACGCTTGATCTGCAGCCCTTGCAACCACAGACACACGCCTGCAATCCTACACACGTGTACACAGTTGACGTTTGTGATGTTTCGTCCAATCAGATTGTATCACGTGTTGCATGACCTTGCGCATCTTAATCCAATTGTCGCTCGCTTGCTACAGGATACACGTTTACCCGTACAAGTGCACCTTCCTTCTACTTACCGAATCCGGGACAAAACACAAACAAACCTTATGAACTGAATGAAAGATCAGCTAAATTCTGACTGACCAGTCATTGTGCAGTAATAATATTATTGATGATATTGATGACACTAATAATAATAATAATAATAATAATAATAATAATAATAATAATAATAATAATAATAATACTAGTAATAATGATGATAATAATAGTGAAAAGAATAATAGTAGTAAAAACAATAGTTTTCCAGAGATTGACAGGATTCGACGGTAAGTCAAAAGTGTGCTAATATTGTACCTCGCGGAACGTCGGCGATTTCGTAAAGTTGCTATTTGAAGAGAGAAGCATGGGAACAGCCCCGGTTAGTGGGACATTTGTTCCAGGCACCAAGGTGATGACTGTAAGGTGAGAGAAGATAAATGAGTGAATGAAGGCACGGGGATCATATCACCAAACCCACATTCGACATCCGAGATATTGCTCGGATGAAGAAAGATAGGACTTATGTGGTGGAATGAACGTAAAACGAGATATTTAAAGGATATATTCTCATTGTGTGTGTGGAAAGGAAATATTCGCTCAGGTTGGTCCAGGAAAACTCATACAGCCTTTCACTCCGTACTTTATTATTCGGAACTCCGTTACTACCTCACAACATCCCCCAGTCGGATACGCAGTAAATGGAATGAAAAGAGCAAATAAGCGATCGCTTCACTTTGCTATGCCGTATAGAGTCTCCTGCCGTCAGGTGAGCGGAATTCAAGAACCCCGGCCCGGAAGTTTAGTAGATTATACTCGACCGAACAGATTAGCTAAAGTTTCTATACATCTTCACCATTTCGTCAACTGACTGCCTTAACTTATCCTCCAAGCAATACCTACGTCAGGGAACAATCCACGGGGTGTTTAATAATAACCGGCACGCCCTGGGGTTTTGTGTCTCTATTTAGCTACTGAAAATTGAACAAGGAGGCCAACACACGGCAGGATACTTGTATTCCCACGGTCACACAAGTCATGTCATGGAGCACATACAGTCGTTTATACAAGCCCTTCCCCGGGCTGTGCGGCGCCAAGATTGCTAATACCGCTGTTTGAGCGCTTCGGCTGCGTTCTGTCCAGTTGCTTGAGGCCGATGACTTGATTCTCTTGGGCGTCATTTTCCTTCGGCAGGCCCGACTGTCTCATTTGACGGCTCGATCGGCAGCCCCTCACTTGGGCTATCTTGCTGGTTGCCGGAGATCCCGCTGCTTCCTCTCTGGTAGCCCGTATACCTCCTTTTGCCTGCTTCGGGATGCCTCCAACATATTCGCCGCCTGTTCTGTCTGTGGCCCTCGTTTGGTTCGTTCGTTCGCCTTGACTTTCACGCCGTTCCCTCGCCCCAGCATTCCCTGTTACACTCGTCCCTCCATTAAAACATTCGGCCCGGAAGTGCCAGGATGCCAAGTTGCACCCGTTAACCCATTTGCTTTGTAGTCCTTGATCGATTTTGAAACTGGAATTCTTCCTCTCTAGTACGGTGTTAGGTCCACTCCATCATTTGTGGAACTTGCTGGCCCTCGGACCGTCCACTCCGGGTCTGCTACGATTCATCACTTTTACTAGCTGTGCGGACATGAACGGATCCCACTTCTGTGTTTGGTTCCGTCTATCGTACTTTGTATTGCTTCGACTCTGAGCAACTCTTGTCTGTTGTACGGCCACTTTCGCCAGACGCCTCCGCTCGCGGGTTGTCAGACGTTTATCAATCGTCATGTTGAGCCACAAATCCAGTCGCGTTCTGGGTTCCTGCCCAAAAACCAGTTCAAACCGTTGTTGAATGGTTCCTTACGCGGTGTAACACACGTTTGAGCAATTCGTAGCCAAATTCACAACGGATCCCGAAATCAAAAGGCGAATATCCGTGATATTCTACGACGCTAGATTATTGAATGAACAATGACACCAAAAAGATACAAACCTCAATTATGAGATCACAAGGACTCAACAAACGAGAAACCGAATTGCAGCGTGCGAGCAAGGAGCACGTGCGTCACGCAGGTCCAAAACAGGGATATGACAAAGTAGCCCTCTGGGCGCGAACAAATAACAATTGGTCCGTAAAAACAAACAGCTCGTGAAGACACGTCAATAGTGTAAGCAAGTGAGTGATGTTAAGAAAAACACTGAACCGCAAAGGTTTTAGGGGGATTTTTCACGACCGGTCCTTACACCACGCACCAAAATCGTCCCGAATCCTCAGCAGAGTCAAAGGTTTGGTATAAAGTTACCGATCCTTCCTACCTACCTTAGCCCTGCTGTCAGTGCGCGTGCCTAATGCTTGTCGTCAACGTTCTACTCATGGTCGCACGTAATCCGGTGGCCACACCGACGCGGAGCTATTGTACATCTTCCAAGAGAACAGCTGACCGATGGCGGGCGTGAAGGGGAAACATAGACGCTGTCCTTGGAAGGGCCGTCCTGCCCTGGCTGTATGTGCTTGCGTGTATGTGTGTGTATGATGTAATCGTCGCTACCTCCACGCATGCAAAAGACATTTCAGTAACGTCAGCAAAAACAAATTGCGAACACCATCATATGTTTGATAGGGGTAGCATGACATAGCGTGCATCGGGTATGTGCGTGTGTGTCTGGATGTATAATGGAATCACAAGTATCACCACACATCAAAATAGGGTTTTCTGCAACGTCAACGAAAGAGTGTGAGCACTGCAACGTGTTTGACGGGGACCGTGTGGCATAAAAGAGAAAAATGTGGGCGTGTGTGCGTGACCTAAGCTCCGCTACTTCTACATATGCGAAAGGCGTTCGGTAACGTCAACAAAAAACAAACGACGAACACTGTCACATGTTTGATAGGGGTTACGGGGTACAGCGTGCATCGGGTATGTGTGTATGTGTCTGGGTGTACAATGGAATCGCATTTATCACCACATATCGGAAAAAACATTCTGTTATGTCAAACAAAGACTGTGAGCACTGAAACGTGTTTGACGGAGACCATGTGGTATAACGAGTACAATGTAGGTGAGTGTGCGTCGGGGTGTATGATGAGTCGACACGTCAGTGCGTCGGGATTGCTTCCATATATAGGGTTTATTTACCCACCGCGATGACTAGTGCAAAACAGTCTACTGGGCCTCAGTGTTATCAACTTCTCCGCCTTCGCTTTTGACTAGGCTAATACTGCATATGTCACGAATGAGCACTCCGCTAGCTGTCTTCACTTTCACCGTTCTTATCATTCCGTCAGTACTTTCGATGGTTTCCATAAATACTCCCAAGGACCAGGTGCTGAAATGTGCGCGTTCGTCTGCGATCATTACCACATCCCCAACCTTGGATGGTGTAAAGTCCAGCCACCGGAACGTTCGAGCGACGCGTAGCGGCCAATTTCGACACAATTCAAAACAAAGTCGATTCACAATAGCTACTGTACGATATACAACAATTGATTAGTTTAACACTAATCAAACCTCAGTAGTGCTCCTTCCGGGATCTTTCGCTCCAAATTGGACAGCAAATCAACAACTGCAGCTGGGTTACAGCAAAAGGTTAGATACAGGAGATGAGATTACCAAATACAGTCACAACGAAGTTCAAGCTGAGTGACACTCACTCGAGGCAACGGTAGGAGCCCGGTTTGTGACAAAGAGTTAGAGAAATAAAACAAACAATCGCAATTCCAGCAAAGATAGTTCATACGAATGATAAATGTCGTTTGTAACATGGATGCTACTGCATGGAACGGGGCTTCCTGAACTCCTTTACAGATGGTCTTGTTTTCACCAGCCACTTCTGTCGAGTCTGCAGAGCCGGTAGTTACTCCTGCAGCCAGCGCCTCCAGAAATTCTTGGCGAGATAGTTCGCCTGCATCCATCCGTGGAGGTAGCTCCCACGAAGGTTTTACCGGCCCTTGGAAAACGTCTTTCAACCTTAACGTCAATAAGTCGTTCGGGGTGAGCGCCAGGTGGGTGGGGTCGCCGTTCATCACTGGAACCAGGGAGCGGTTGTTCAGAAGTCTATCTACCTCAGTCATGACGGTGTTCAGCGTCTCGTCGTCGGGCGGCTGTTGCTCCATGATTGACAGCAATATCCGTCTGGCGGACCGGATCATGCTTTCCCATACGCCGCCTCGGTGGCTTGTCTGTGGGGGGTTGAAATGCCATCGTATGCCGTAGGCCACGGTTCGATCCTGCAGTTCGTCCCTGTTTATGTTCTTGTGCCAACGCTGCAATTCCCGGTGAGCGCCCACAAAGTTCGACCCATTATCTGAGTATATATCGGCCGGTACGCCTCTTCGGTCGAAAATCTCTGCAAGGCCCGCAGGAAAACATCGGTCGTCATCGAATGTGCGACTTCTAGGTGTACCGCGCGTGACTCCATGCACGTCATGACACATCCATATCGCTTTTCTAATCTCTTCCCGCACTTGATCCACATGGGCCCGAAATAGTCCAATCCGATGTCGCTGAACGGCTCCTAGATGGCATTCACCCTGCATCCTGGTAGCGGGGCCATGTGTTGTTTGCCCGCCGTGGCATTGCGTCTCCTACATTGCACACAACCTCGGATTACGCGTTTTACATTCGCTGTTCCTCTCAGCAACCAAAGGCGCTTTCGGATGGTTCTCGTCACGTGACTTTCCCCGGCATGTCCCTCCACGGCGTGGACGTGTTGGATCATTAGCTCTATCACAGGTTGTTTAGCCGACAGCAGTATAGGATACTTTGTGTCGAGGCTCAGGTGGGCTTTACTCAGCCTACCATCCACCCGCAGCACTCCATCATTTAGTTTGGGGTTTAAACACTTCAGCTCGCCTCTTGGAGATGATATTTCTTTGTTGATTGGTCCCACTTCTTCCGCCCCCTCGAGTTCTCGGGCGAAAGTCTCTCGTTGTATCATTCTGAAAATATCGTATTCTGCAGCTTGTAGCTCAACGGGACTTACCGGGCCAATCCGTATCCGGCCTGAAGGGCGTAACCCCTTCACGACTAGTAAATTTCTATTGAACCTGGTTAACCAAACTAACGCACGAAGCGTCCTCATCCAGGAAGAAAATTTGACCAATCGCGATAGAATGGATGTCGCTTAGACGACGTTGGCCGCCAGCACTAAGCCTTTGATCTCCAGTTCTACTTCCGTAGGGGTTTTTAGTTCGAACACGGGCCAGTCCTCTTTAGGCACTTGCAGGAAGTTTGGCCCTCTCGTCCACGTATCCAGTTACCCGAAGTTGGTCGCACCTCGGGAGCACAGATCGGCTGGATTATCGCCAGACCTGATATGGTTCCACTGGTTCATGACTGATTCATCGTGGATAATCGTGAGTCGGTTAGCAACGAAAGTATTAAACCGGCTCCGGACGTTGTTAATGCAGTAAAGTACTATCGTTGAGTCCATCCAAAAGTTTTTCGTTCGAATGTAGAAGTCGAAACATCTCCTCACCGTTTGTACCGCCCTGACAGCCAACACGGCTGCGCTGAGTTCAAGGTGTGGGATCGAGACCGACTTCAGTGGAGCAACGCGGGCTTTGGCGAACGGGATCCTCGTAGTATATTGTCCATCTCCTGTGCACCAACATCCGTACACCACAGCTCCTTAACCGACTTCGGATGCATCGGAAAAGCTATGTAGTTCTGCTGTCCGCGTTGCTTGGCCAGGAGTCAAACATCGTGGAATCCTTATGTCCCCTGATTTATTCAAGGTGTTTAAAAAGTCTTCCCAGTCCAACCGGTCCTCTCGGTCCAGTGACTGGTCCCATTCAACTTTCTTACGGCACAGCCGCTGCAGCAAGATCTTTCCGGGTAACAGCCAGGGTGAGACGAAACCGAGCGGGTCGAACAAACTAGAGACAGCGGGTAGTATACCTCGACGGGTTACTGACGGCTCGAAAACAAAGTCGTCCGTTTCCGCATCCCATTGTATTCCTAAAGCGCTTTCGATAAGAAGTGGAGAGTCGTCCAAATCTCTTACCATTTCGGCCTTTTCGTGGTACGGAATAGCCTTTAGCACTTTCGAAGCGTTCGACATCCAGTTTGTTAGACGGAAGCCGCCCTCTTCCAGCGATCTTGTTAGGCCTCTGAACTGCGCCAGAGCTGATTCCACATCATCGAATGACCCAAGATATTCGTCCACGTAGAATTTTCTGCTGACGCTATCTACCGCCATCCGATGGACTAGATCTCCATGTTTGTTCTCAGCTTCCCGAAGGGCGTAGTTTGCAGAGAATGGTGATGATATGGACCCGAAGGGATGGATAGTCATCCTATAATATACCACTGCGTCATCTCGGTCGTTCTCCTCCCACATCAGGTAACGCAACGCGTCTCCTCGAACCGGTATTTTCACCTGATGGAACATTTCCCTAATGTCGGCGGACAAGGCTATTCTACCCACTCTGAAACGGCACAAGACTTCGATTAGTGGTGTGGTCCAGTCAGGCCCTTTTAGTAGGCGATCGTTTAACGACTTGCCCTGGAACTTGGCCGCAAAGTCGAAAACCACCTGCAGTTTATTGGGTTTCTTGGGGATGATAACCGGGGAGTGAGGCAGATACCAGATACCCTTTTTACATTCGGTGTTGACAGGCACCTCGTCAACGTAGCCGAGAGCTTTCTTTCGTTTCATTAATTCCGAGTATCATTTCCACAGATTCTGGTCTCGAACGAGGCTTTCTTCCAGTCGCAGTAATCTTTGGAGAACACAATTTTTGTTGTCCGCCCACTGGTCGGCAGATGTGCGCCATGGGATGGGAACCTGAAACTGTTTTGAAGGCCTCTGGTTCCTTGCCGCACCGTTTGTAGAGCGAAGTGATCTTCTTCAGACATGGATGGTCTTTCGTCTCCAATGTCATGAAACTCCTTTTCATACAGCCGCTGCAATGAATACTCTATGCGGTC